>OY728161.1:1415018795-1420018795 GCA_963277665.1 Viscum album | reverse complement strand
CTTATCACGGAAATTTATATTGGATTTATATAGGGAAATCCAATCTATACCCAGAATTTTATCAAATTACACCAAAGGGAGTATAATAAGGTTATATAGTATTTTCAACCCACAAATTTTGATAGGTAAGGAGTTATATACTGAGGATGTAATGATTTCCCCATTTTCTATTTCACCAATAGATCTACATCCATTATTTTTTGTGGTGTTTGAATAGTTATACTAACCTTTTTTGATATGAAGGAATGTTTAGAACTAGAATGAAAAATTAAATTCTCTATTTTTGAATTAATAACTAGTGTACCTATCACCACTTCATTTTTGGGATCCACGTCATTAGTTGTGATGGAAAAAGACCAGCCTTACTTCCTTGGAGGTTGTTTGTTGTCTCCAAAAACCCTTGGATTAGTGTATTGGTTTGAAAAGTACCTCAATTCCTTGTAGTTGAAGTAAGGAATGATATATCAAGGTTTAACTGGAACATTTATTTCCTTTATTTAATTTTTGGGTTTCTCCTGTTGGCAGTCATTAGCTAGGTTTCCTTCCTTCCCACACCTAAATCATTTCCTTGTCTCCCTTTGGAAATTTATAGGGTTCTTATTTCCACAACTTTGACAAGTGGGATATTGAAATTTCTTAGCACCATTATATTTCTCCAACAAACCACCAGAATTAAACTCCAATTTTCACTTATTATCCCCATGATATCCTTGAGAATTTCTAATCTTCATTTCAACTTTGAGGGAACATCGGATAATTTACTCATAGCTATCAAAGTCTTGGATAGCCAGGTATTTTTATAGACTAGGTTTTAGCCCAAAAAATAAGTGGTAAGACTTTCATTAAGGGGTAATGAAAAAGTCGGAAGTGTATTGTGAAATTACTGTGAAGTTTTCCTCATACTCCCTGATAGATTCATCATAATTTTTTCTCTAGTAAAAGGAGATACATTTCCATTTTAATTCAAAGAGAATGAGGAAACTATTTATCAAAAAATATTTTCTGGAATTACTTCCACCCCATCTCTTTGATCTCTTCCTCTAGATTCATATTCTTGATCAATGACCACCACTGATCTTATTTTCCCTCTATAAAATAAACAAACATTAAAACCTTCTCTTTCTTATAACATTGAAGGATAAAGAAGATATTCTCAATGGAGTTGATCCATTGTTCTGTGATTAAGGGATTAGATGATCCATTGAAATTCATAGGCCTTTGTCAGATTAATGAATCAATTACAGATTGTTCTTTATTATAGGATTTGGGTGATCATCCTAATTCAGGTTTCTATTTATATCCTGATTCATCTGAGAGAGTATCATCCCAAAGTTTTTGATTCTTTCTCCCATCAATTTTAGAATCTCATTAGGGCATTCATCACATTGTCTGTCACATTGATTGTTTACCCAATTCCTCTTATTTAGGGACATTAGCTAGAATAATGGAAAAATCAAGGATGAGTATTTTTAAACTATTAAAAACATAATGGGTAAACCAATTACATTAAAGGGATAACTTGTAAATTACATTTATTTCTTTACTTATGAATTTCTAGGATTCGATATGTATTATCTATGATATATTTCCTAACATATACTCTTATGGTAATTTTTTGTTCCCTTAATAGTGGTTTATAATGAGATTATAAATTTAAAAAATCTTATCCCTTGTGTGCGTCAAACATTGTGTGCAGCAAGGCTCATTTTTGTGCACCCATTCTTGATTGAGTCAAAATCAACATGGTGTTTTTGGGTTTTACCCTTATGTACATCTGTTCTAGATCCACATCCACTTGTAGTATCTAGATAGAGATTTATTTTATTGATAAACGACTTACTCTATACTTACCAAAATTTATGGATTTCTTCTTATACTTATTATTTTACCTAAGTCATTCTCTAGAGTTTTCTAATCCTAATCCAAAAAATAACTAATTTTTTGCTTTGATACCAACTATAATAGAGCTGTTATTTATTTCACATTAATACTTGATTTATTAAATAAAATTACACATTATACAACCTATAAGATCAATAAGTATAGTGTATTTTTGAATTAGGTATATTAAATAACAATTATAAATAGGAAAAATATCATCTTTATTGAAAACTTCTTCAACATTCTCACACTTAAAAATGCATGGGATAACATGGGGACATATATAAGAATGGGGTGAGCTATTAAGATCAATAAGGGAATAAACTTGGTTGAAAAATAAGATAATAATACATGTTAGAAAATATCCATATCAATGGGGAATAAAATTAGTAGGAATTATAAGAATGAACAATGATACATGATATAGCATGATAATCATAAATGAAACATGGGAACTGTGGAAACATCTTAAAACATTGCATCAAAAATATAGGTCAAGGATAACTACTAAGAAATCATGAAGAACAATGTACCATAAAGGAATCAGGTTCACTAACTATCCCAACATGATGTCTCATGAGACTAAAGATTACCCTATTCATTGGAGCGCTACATAATTTCGGGTGCGCCCAACACATTTATTTTATTCTCACGCTTATGTGTGCGAGATAGATCATAAAACATGGATTTATTCATAATAATATTTTATTCTATGATCAAGGATTTTGTAATAAATAAATTTAAGTCCCAAATAAAAGAATTATATGTTTATAAAGGTGAACACCCTTGATAGTAAATGGTTATTATATTCACTATACAGTTGTTTTGGCATGGAAAATCATGGGGAAATTTTGGAAGCATAACAACGTCACATAAAAATTTATAAAATGTCTTGATGAGAGCGAAAGGGGTATATAATATTTTTTACATAAAATTTTAAGTAATATGGACATTAAAATATATATCCAAAATTAAGAATTAGAAATATAAGGCATACTATAATAACAAAACTTGAATAAAGAATAGAATATTGGGATCCCTTACTTGAGTGTGTGAGACCAAATGCTCAGGAGGATATTATTGAGAGCTTGGGGGAATATTAGGAAGAATCTAGAGAGGGTAGGGTAGATTAAGTACATGATACAAGTATTTATAGTGAATATAAATGGGATCTTGGGTGGGTTTATATTGTAAACGAGTGGGGATTTCTTTAATATTTCTAAATCTTAGGTTTTAAACTCTATATGATAAAATAACCAAAACCATAGACCCTACCATGTTTTTCCCCATATTTTATAAAAAATGGGATTATTTTTCATTATTTCATAAGGAAAAGGGTCTAACTTAATAAAATAATACCCTTTATTATGGCTAAGTGAGTCATACTCTTAATGAAAGGAATTTAAAACCATAAAATATATTAGTGGTTTAGGAGGATTCATAATGGATTTATAAAATTAAAAAAATAAACATAAAATCACAATTATTTAAGTTTAAAACATATATTCGGTCTTTTATAGATTTTATAGTATTTATTATATAATATTTTGGTCATTATGATGTCATAATACATAAAGTATATTTATACAGTATTTAATTTTTACCTGAAAATTTGACTATCATAGAAAATTATGAATAATTAACTATTAGATAATTTATATGTTTTGATTAAAAAAATAATATTCATTTTAGCTAAATAATTTTTTAAATATGTGAATTTTCACTTTTAAAATAATAATCAAAATTTATTGATAAATACTGGGTTTTTGATAATAACAAATTTTGAATCCTTATAAAAATTGAATTTGACTTCATAAAAAGTATATGATAATTTATATTTGATAAAAAAATATTTAATAATAATATTTTATTAAAATATTATTTATTTTAAAAATCCATTAATTCATCAAAATAAATTCCTTAATTGAATTTGAATATTAACCAAAAATACTATTTGTTTTTTATTGTATCAAAATAAAAATCATTTATAATGTAACAGTAACAAGATTAAAATACATTCATTATTATATAAAAAATAATTTATACACTTATATTTCTAGGGTTTTTACACATATCCCTTTAATACACCACCAAATACCCTAAGATTAAGGTGTGTGATAGTGAGACTTTTATGGGGTGGTTCAACATACATGGTTTCTACCGTGATCTCGATGAGCATGAACTTATCCCATAAATGGTTGATATCATAATTTAGTTATTAGATCTCATATTGGGATTGTTAAAGGGTAAATACTAGAGATTATATCTCCCTCATAAGCTTCTAAAAAGGGGCTTCATAGGTTATGATCCTACTAGTTGTAGTCATAAATTCCTTTGTCTATGTCAATTAGATTAGTTAAAACCCTATATTTATACTAATCATGTGATCAATGTTAAATGCCTATATTATCAATTATAATGATACTTAATGGTCATTTAAATAGGATATAATAAGACTAAATAAGTTCATGTCTTTTATATAACCATATTATATAATAATACATTTAATTAAAACATAAGGGGAAATTTTATTTATAAGAGTTCTAGTCATTACACTAGCCCTATCAAAGAAAATATAGAGGTTATATGTGAAAAAAAGAAAAACAATAATAAATAATCCATGAATTTGAAAAAATATATAATCTATGAGAAAAGAAGAATATAATTCACTAATAGTTGAAGGTTATTAAAGTAGATATATTTTCTCTGTATCTTTTGATAATTATCCTCATGAAAAAATTAGTTTAGTATATAATAAGTATGTTCTTATTAAATACCTTGGTATTTCTTACTCATAAATAATGTATTAACTGAAAATTATACCTATAATTTTTTTTAATTTCATATTTGAGTTCATTAAGGATCTGTAGGATGAGAGGGTATAGTTGCGGATGGAGACTAATGAGATAGAGAAATAATTATTTAAGATAGAGATAATATGAAAGAATATCATAAAATAAGTTAAAGTCAAGGAAATTCTATCATTATTATATAAATAATTATATTCCTTGTATGAATACTAATTACAAAAGGAAATTGACGATAAAGTTAAGAAAAAATTGTTTTAAGAGAGGATTTATGCATTAGAAGGTGCCCAAAATCCTATAGTTATTATCAATAATTCTTAGTTGTAGATAAAAGAAAAAATAATAATTGAATTTGAAAAGATACATGTGGAAGATGAATGGTCATTTTATTTGATTAGAAGATAAAGTTAATTCAATGTGAAATATATTGATGATTGGAAGAACACTCTGAATTTAAAGTGACTTGAGATAAAGGTAAGGTTTTGAAATTTGAAAGTATTTCAAGATGAATCCTCATATACTATTGAGCAAAGAGGTTCTTACATCAACATATCTGATGAGATTATTAATGATAAAAGTATTAATTAAATTGGAAATAAGTGATTAATAATATCTGGAGGTATACATTCTATAAGACCAAATAAAATTTAGACAACACTTTCTCTAGAAAAGTGTTTTTGTACTAATGTTTTTCCTTAAAAAGTGAAGGTTATAAAGTAAATTTTAGAAAAATATGTGTTGCAAAAAGTGATAATAATACAATAAAAACATCAAATATTGGTATAATTAATGGAATTAGTGTTATTTATTCAAAATATGATCAACTATAGGGCTATTTGGCTGAAAATAGAAATGTGGTAAAACTAAATAGATCCTATTTAAAATGATAAAATCAATATTTATTGATTATTGTGTGTGTTATTAAAAAGTGTCGGAACAAGTTTATTGATAATTGGTATAATATAAAAAATTTTATAAGATAAAGAAGTCCTAGATAAAGGGGGATAAATGATTAATTGAGGTACAATACACAGATAAAGATAGATAAAAATATATAAATCTCTAATAGATTATAAAACTTAGAATATTTTTCTAGAAATTTTAGTAAGAGTAGTTTTTTTGATGAATATTAATGGATCAGATCAACCAATAATTATTTATAGGAATTTTAATAAATAGGACCACCAAGGATGAGAAAAAAATTAAAAATTTAATGTGAGTTCACCTTGGGGTATGTGAAAAATAAATGTATTAAAAAAACACACCTAAGAAAGATAAAAATTAAACTAAACCAAAGTAGAGAATATTCTCCTACTATGGGAGAAAATTACATACCATAAACTATCACAAACTGACCTTGAGTTTTAATGTTAAAAAAATTAATATGGATTAACAAAGAATATAATTAATCCAATAATGTAACAAAAGGATTTGTTTAATGGAAGATATATGTGAGAATAAAGACAAATTATGATTTCTTAAAAAATTACTAGAAAAGGGGTGACCCAAGAATTCCTAAGAAGATGGGTGGAATGTGTAAACAATCTAGAAACACTTCTATAGATTTTATGATCATTCTTCCAAAAAAATTGGTGATGTTAAAGAAAATAAATCATGCCCATGTGAATTTATGTGCTATGATAACTGATGAAAAGAAAGAAGTCCCACACAATGAGAATATCTAAAGAATAAATAAGACCATTTTTCCTAAGGTGATTGGTGTTTGTAAAATCAAAGGATTAGGTATGAGGAGTTATCATAAGATTGGACTTGATTTTAAATAAATTTTGGGGTTGAGAGAATACTCTCAACATTATTTATCTTTCTAAGGAAATAAAGTGAAATCAACTTATTCCCATATTTTTTTGTTTGTTTTTTTATGTCAGGAATTAAAGTGAATTATTCAGGGGGATAACTAAAATACTATTAAAGTATAATAATAATAGATAAATATACATCCTAGAATTATTTGAAAAGCGTATGTTTTTTTATGTTGAAACACTATTATTGATATCAAATTTTTAAGACATTATCTAGAGAGAAATAATCCATGATGAAGAGATGGTGGAGGCTACCCATTTTGTGGGAGATAATTTGAATAGTGTTTAATTTTTTTTTATGAATATATAAAGATTTAGAATTTTTGAAAACATATAAAGTGATGAAATTTCATTATTGAGTTATAAGGGTCATATTATTCGATCATTGTTTTTATAGAATAAATTCTAAAATTAAAAAGAAGAAATTGGATGGTTCTATAAGAACCAATTTTTTATTCAAGGTATGAAATATTTTAATCTTAGTTTGAATACTTAATTTTATCCTTTTAGTTGTTACATATGGTTTGAGGAAGGGTTTGGGAGTTTCTAGAACCTATTTGGAGCCTGGAGCTCTAAATTTTGGAGGAAAAAGATGGGCCACACAGTAATTAGATTCCATATCGTCCAGTGCACATGGATAGATAAACCATGAGGGGTGATGTAGGTATCTCTAGGGGGAATCATATAGGATATGCTTGGTTTGTCTAACCATGCTCTAAAACCCATGTGGGATGTGTTCCATGGGTAGAGGGGGATTCATGGGTAGATCACAGTTGGATGAACTGTGCTCCTCCAACCATGTAGGATACTATCCTTAGATAGTAACTGATATATGGTTGGCACACAGTTTGTCCAACTATATAGCCAAACCATGCACCTCTTTAAAAATTTTACAATTTGAATTCATTCTTATTTTATTACTCCAGTGAAAAATACCCCTCTCCCTCTCCCATTAGAATATCTCAAGCCTTCATCGACTAGGATTTGGATCCATTTCTCCATCTGAACTTTGATTTGACTTCAATCTATAATGCTGGATAGCCACTAGTAATATCTACACTATTTTATCTCCTTTATTTGTTTTTATTACCATATGTTATTCTATTTTTTGAAATATATTATGCCTTATTTTTAGGTATTTCATATATTCTTCTATTTTCTTCTGATCCAAGATAAACCAAGGGCTGATACTGGATGAGGTATCTATTATAGGCATAAGGTATGTGGTCTTTAACTTATATATCAAAGTCTCACTATCTATAAATCATTTTTTGGTGTGCACACTAGTTTCACTAGGTGTTGTTCCTTAAATAAATAATCCTTAAATTTAATTGACTAAATATAAATCTTTGGCCCGAATGAGACCTCCTTGACACCGTTGAAGGTTTATTCCTCAATATGGACCACCCAATTTGGGAATTCTCTTTATTTATGCCTTTGGTGACCAATATTCATATTATTTGAGTCACTATTATGATGATCTTGACTTGAAATTGATAAGGTATGTGTTTTATATTAATAAATTAATATTTAATTTTTTAAATGGAATGTATATTTATAGATATCATTTGGCCATTGTAAAATGTAATTGAATTGATTATTGGTTGCATTTCCTTATTTCACCTTGTCATATATGATGAAAGTTAATGTAATGAACCTAATGAAAATGTATTTGGATTGATTATTACATATAATTAAATTAATTATGATATATTAAAGGAATAAGGTTCCTATTTCATATGGTTTTTTATCTTTAAATGAATGGTCTGATTTAATCTTGCCTTGAATTCCTAAGGGAATACCTTGAGCACTCAGTTGAATCCATTCTAATTCATTGAACAAATTTATAAGAGATATACCCACCTTGGAATATAATATTTATCTATTAGTATACTTCCAACATGATTATATATTATTCCTTCAATTTCTCTTGGGAAATTATAATGCATTGGATTCACTCCTTGGATTCATCTTGATATCTTCAGACTTGCAGAACCATAGATTCACCCCATTGGTCCTAGTCATGCTTATCCTGAGATTACCATTTATGATATCCATGGACTAAATTATAATATTTTATAGTGGAATTACTTGGGTGTACTGTTGGATCGGATTACACCAAATATACACAAGAGGGGGGGGGGGTGAATTGTGTCTTCTCAAAAATCTTTACGAGATTGTGTTATGCCTTTTAACTTTAATCAGATAAAATGATGCAGTGGAAATTTAAGTGGAAGTAACACAATATGTATAGTGGTTCGTGGAACAGAAGGACCCTATTTTACTCCACCAACGCTCTACTCCATGAGCTTGGTGATTTTCACTATCTGGTCCTCGTTTCAATAGACCAGTTCACAACTGAGTATAGAAAGTTGACACCTTTACAATCCAAGGCAAAACAAAGCCTTATGGTTTACTTATAGAACCTACACAACTTAGTACGAGAAGCCGATCACTCAAGAATAGAAAGAAAAGATTTTCATATTTTGAAAATACTTTCCAAATTTTCTTCATAATTGCAACAACATGAAATTGACAGTAGGTAGATTGTTGCCTTCAGAAATAATAATCTTTATATAAGAAACGTTCTGAGTCGATCCCGTTGCAGTAGATATAGAAATATAATTCAAAACTTCAGTAGTAGAAAATTCACAGTAGATCTTCTTTGTAGAACAAGTGAATCTTCTATTACGTTCCTTCCTCTTTTAACAAACAGAGCTTTGATTCTCCTTTCAAACCAGCAGATCGGTGTGTTTCAGTAGTCTCTGTTTTTCCTCTTTTTTTCAGAATAACCAAAAGATCACACACGATAAATAATCATTTGTTTTAATAATCTATGTAGTTCAAAAATACCATATAAATAAAATAACAATAAGAACTTATCCTGTAAAATTATATCCACAAAAGTCGCCTTTTTACTCACGATATTCAAACATTTGAATTTACAGAGTAGTCGTAACTTCCCAGAAGACTTGGAATAAAAATCTCCTTTTAATTCGATTATAAAATCATTGATGAAATTGTTTTGAAACAGTCAAAATCGTACATTAAAATCAACTTTAAATCTGGCTTGAAATCCACCTATCAATCAGTGTATTGACCGTTGCATAAAAATATCGACTTTAAATTCTCCAATGCGAAACGTAAGGTTAAGTTGAACTGTATGCATCCTCTGAACTTAAGGTTGATGATGTAGTCTTCAAACGTAAGGTTCACAACGTAAGGTTGACAACGAACATAAGGTTCATTCCAAACGTGGGGTTGATCATCCATACTTTTCTCTTCAAATTACAAACGTATGATAAAAGATCCATACTTTTACTTGATCTATACTTTTCCAAGAACGTATGGTTGTTTAAAAAAGTAAGGTTGATGAACCATACTTTTTAGAAACAAACGTAATGTTTAATATTTACGTACGATTCTCCTTCTATACTTTTCTGATATCCCAAACGTAGGGTTCCTTCTTAACATAGGGTTCTTCTTCTATACTTTGCCGATAATGTATGGTTGTTTAACCATACTTTTTCCTTATCTAAAAAATTATACATGATTTTTATCCTTACAATACATTTATCCACGTAGGGTATGAACAGTGTTTCCCGAACACGCTCAAGAAGATTCCGAATAAGTAGCGCATGAACAGTGTTTCTGGAACATGCTAAATATGGTTACTTTAATCATAAATTCCTATAATTTCAAGAGTAAAATAAAATGATAAATTCCTGCAAAATGCTTAACAAATAAAATCATTATAAAATAATTAATGGTATTTGTGAGCATCAAAATTATCATAAAAAGATAGAGTATTAATATAAACTCCCCCTTTAAATAACAATATTATGTATTGTTGAAAACAACACTTGTTCACAATCTCCCCCTTTTTGATGATCACAAAACCCATAAAATAATAATACTAATTAAATGAAATTAACTTTCAAAATTAGTTACATAAAGTTTTAGAATTTTGAGAGGATAAAGAAATATTTAATTTTAACAAAATCATTTCAATAAATAAACATTGTATTTTCATTAAAAAATTCTCCCCCTTCATGAAAATAAAATAATTTTTATTTAAAAATAAAAGTAAACAATAAAATAGAAGTTTTTAGTTTTATCCAAATTTCTCCCTCTGAATAAAAAGAAAATTTCCCTTTATAATAAACAACTGTTAATAACTTAAAACAGTTTTTTTGTATAAGTATAAATCTTTATAAATCCAAAGCATTTTAAATATATAGGAAATCATTTAAATAAGGTTTTAAAATCTTAAAATAAAATGTTATGTTTATCCAAATTTCTCCCCCTTTTTGTGATATCAAAACGATTGACAAATCATGGATTTTATCACATTTAATGTTGCACTAAAATGTAGGTAAATGCTATTATTAACTGTTTATAAATAATTAAATCTGGAGTACTGGTATATTAAAATAAAGACAGTAAAACAAATTGAAATAAAGAAATAGATTTTCATTAAAATTCAAAAATAGATACAATGATTATAAACCCAGGAATCAAGGTTTTTTGCAGTGAACAGGTAGGGTTTATCTTTGCTAGATTGTAGAATTGATTTCTGCTAACTGTTCTCTCAAACTTTTCATTAATCCATCACCAAGATTAATAATAAGATCTTTGGCCTCTTCAGTCATATGAATATCTTCAATGAGATTGACTCTGAAAAACTCATGAAGCCTTTCTTCTTTCTCCATGAACAAAGACAGCTTCTCTGTGAATTTTTCTAAGACAGAACAGATTCCTAGCTCACTGGATGTTAACTGATCAACTAATAATTTTTTATTATCTAAGAGAACAGATAATGGAGCACTTTTGCACTGAAGATCTTGCAAACTGTCATTCATATTGCTCATTGCAGCTGTGACAGCTTGAAATCTTCTAATTAAATCAGGTGAAGTGACTGATCCACTATTAGTACTATTCCCAATTAATGCAAATTGTGTCTCCAGAAACAACTTAAGATCTGAGAAATATGACTTCATAACCATTTCAGATTTCAATTTGGAAACAACATTTAGAATATCCTCTTTAAAAATTTCACCTTATTGTCTTGAAATAGTACTCTCCTTAAGATTTTGAAATTTCAACTGTTCAGATGCTAAGATTCTTCTTAGAGAATCATTCTCACATTGCAGTTGAGATAAATTTTTGTACAACCATTCAGCTTCCCTATTACTTGAATCAGAAGAGCCCAGTGCTTGATTCACATTCTCAGGATTTGTGAGAGGTAGAAGTACTAAAGGTAATGTTTCAACATCAGATTTTTCTTTCTCCTTGTCCCAAGTAGGTTGGTCTACAAATTTTTCCTCAGAGTCATTTTCAGACTCTTCCATAGAAAAATCCTCTTGAAGAACTTCTGTGTGAGATTCAGAAGCATGCTCATCACGAATATCTTCAATTTGTTCCTATAATGAAATATCTAAAATGATATTCTCTGGAGTTTCCTGAGGTCTGTCAACTTCATCACCAGGCTCTACCTCCTTTTCTTGTGGAAGTACAACAAAAACATCAGCTACAGCCTGTTGTTCTGATCTTTCAACTACAATCTTTTCATGATCAGGATCTATAACAGTGAAATTATATTCTTGAGGTTGTTCAACAACCTTTTCTCTGAAAAAAGATGTAAGAGAGTAAATATCCTGTAGTTAAATCAGGGGAAGTAAGTTCCTCAGTCACAGGTCTTTTCCTCTAAGTTTTAAGTCCCTTCAGACTTCTTTCTTCCTCATTTTATACCACATCAAATCTGATCCTCCTTGCCGCAGTGATGACTCTCGATTTAGCTTGTCCCTCCTTGTACTTTGCATATTGAGCTTGAGCACTCTCTGATTCATCATCTTCTCCTACCGGCAAAAGTTTTTCTTTGATATTACTCCAGAAATATCCAATCTTCTTTAAAGTTCCAGCATTAATCACATTACTGTGATGACAGTGTACTCTGGCATCCACCAGTCTCACCATGTCCTTCTTAAGAAACAACTTGGAAATAAATCGACCAAAAGGATAAAAGTTCATTCGGGCATCACTCTGACAACAATATATTAGGTATCTAACCATATACCCAGTAAAATTGAGTTTGACATCACTGATCAAAAGATACATTATATACATATAGGGATATAATATCTTTTCCATCTCAGACATCCTCGGTGCAATCCCTGTTTGCACAAATTTGACCAAAAGTTTCTAATCAGGCTCCAAATCCTTGATAAACATTTTCTTTATAGTCTTAATACCAAAGAGAAATGAAATTATGTCCGCTGATTTATGCACAGAATCTCCAATATTTTTCAAATCGAAATGAAAAACTCCCTCATGAGGGAAGTTGAGAATCTGACCAATTTCTACTGACGAGATTGAGAAATCCCTATCCTCTATCTTAACCATCATACTGTCCTTAGTATCTCGGAGACTAAACTATACAGATTTGATGAAGTATCTAAGTTCTACCTCATAGAGAAATTCTGTATTTTCACTGTTGAACGTTTGTTCAAGGTTCTGAAACGACAGTGCTTGTTTCAACAGTATATTTGTCTGAAATAACCAGTCGAGATCGATTAAATTTCCCTATAAGATTTTTCTTCCTTCAGAGAATTTTCTCTTGGAATTTCTTGTCTCAGCTTCACTGGAACTTTTATTCCTTACCATCTCTATGAGAATCTCTGAAGGTTTGAAGGTTAGGGTTTCAGAGGTTCGAAGATTATGGTTCATGAGCATAGGTGTGGTTTGCGGGTTCGAAAAGGTTTCGATAGAAATGAAATGGTTTAGAAGTCGAAAGGGTTTTTGAAAACCTTGATTCTCGTGTTTTTAATAATCATTACATATATTTAAAAGTAAATAAAATAGATTACACGGGGAAAAGAAACTTATTCTGTTTGAAAAAAAATAGTGAAATTATTTTAAGCAGAATTAAAATAAATAACTACCATTGTAAAACAAAATTTTATTTAAAATAAAAAAAACCTAGCTCCCCCTTAATAAAATCAAACCTTTTAGTGGGAAGAGGTTTAGTAAAAATATCAGCTAATTGAATTTCAGTACTTACAAATTCCAAATATATATCCTTTTTAAGAACATGATCTCGTAGAAAATGATGTCTGATATAAATATGCTTAGTTCAAAAATGATTAATAGGATTTTTTTGAAATATTTATAGAACTAGTATTATTACATAAAATAGGAGTATTATTAAAATTTAGTCCAAAGTCCATAAGAGTGTTTTTCATCCACAACACCTGTGAATAGAAAATGCCAGTAGAAACATATTCTACCTCAGCTATTGACAGGGAAACTGAATGTTGTTTCTTACTTGACCATGACACTAAAGATTTTCCTAAAAAGTGACAAGTTCCTGAAGTGCTTTTCCTATCTAATCTAAAACTCCCAAAGTCTTCATCTGAATATGAAATCAAATTGAAATCAGAAGTTTTGGGATAAATAAGAGATTGAAAAAAGTTCCTTTTAAATATCTAAAAATTCTTTTAACAACAGTTAGATGAGATTCTTTAGGATTTGATTGAAATTATGCACAAATACATACGTAATACATTATATATGTCCTTCTAGCAGGAAGATATAATAAACTACCAATCATGCCTCTATATAACTTGTTGTCAAATGATTTTCCAGTTTCATCAAAATCAAGTTTTATATTTGTACACATAGGAGTTGTATATGTCTTGCTGTTTTCAAGTCCAAATTTCTTCAACAAATCAGTAATGTATTTTCTTTGATTCAAAACATTTAAAATATCTTTTTGATAAATTTGAAGTCCTAAAAAGAAATTTAGTTCTCTCATCATACTCATTTCAAATTCTTTTTGCATTAACTTTAAAAACTCAGGACAAA
The DNA here is from genome assembly GCA_963277665.1 of Viscum album. NCBI lineage: Eukaryota > Viridiplantae > Streptophyta > Magnoliopsida > Santalales > Viscaceae > Viscum > Viscum album. The sequence goes on along the minus strand of OY728161.1, from coordinate 1,420,004,424 downwards.
GGGTTTTAGTAGTTGATCAAAAAATTACATCATCAACATAATTTTGAACCAATAAAATATTATAATTCACAGTTTTATTAAATAGTGTTGGATCTGCCATTCCAACAGAAAAATAATTTTTCAAAAGAAAAGAGCTCAATATTTCATACCAAGCTCTAGGTGCTTGTTTAAGGCCCTAGAGAGCTTTAGTAAGTTTAAAAATAGAATCTGGTTTTTGAGAATTTTCAAAACCAGGAGGTTGCTCAACATAAACTTCCACCATTAAATAACCATTTAAAAAGGCATACTTAACATATATCTGAAATAATTTAATGTTCATATGAGATGCATAGGATAAGAGGATTCTAATAGATTCTAGTCTAGCTACAGGTACAAAGGTCTCATCATAATCTATACCTTCTTCCTAATTATATCCTTTAGCTACAAGTCTATCCTTATTTCAAGTTATTATTCCTTGGTCATCTTGATTATTTCTAAAGACCAATTTGGTTCCAATTACTGGATAATTCTGTGGTCTTTCAACTAATTCCCAGACTTCATTTCTTTTAAACTGGTTTAATTCTTTTTGCATTACTATCATCGAGATTTCATCATCTAAAGCTTCTTCTATAGTCTTGGGTTCTAATTGGGATAGAAAGGCAGATAATTCTAAAAGATTTCCTATATTTCATCTAGTTTTTATTCCTGTATGTAAGTCGCCTATTATAGTTTCTAATGGGTGATTCTTTAGGGTTCTAGTCTATCTTGGAAACACACTTATAGGTTCTTTAGTATCATGTTCTTTTGAACTGGAATGAATTTTATTTATATCTTCTTCAAAATCATTTTTCATGTTCTCAAGCCTCATGTTATCATTAGAGTTAGATTCATCCATTTGATATGTCCTTTTCTCAAAGGGATCAGATTCATCAAATTTCACATGAATCGATTCTTCCACAATACTTGACTTCTTATTATAGATTCTATAAGCTTTGGAAGTAGCTTAATATCCTATGAAAATTCCTTCATCAGATTTTGGATCGAACTTACCAAGATTATACTTGGTGTTTAAGATGTAAACCTTGAATCCAAAAACTTTAAAGTAGTTATCTTTAGGTTTTATGTTATTCCAAAGTTCATAGGGTGCCTTTTTCAAAAGAGGTCTAATTAAAACTCTATTCATTATATAGCAGGTTGTGCTTACAACTTCTGCCCAAAAGTAGGTAGGAAGGCTGTATTCATTTAGCATAGTCCTAGCCATTTCCTGAATAGTCCTATTTCTTCTTTCAACAATTCCATTTTGTTGAGGTGTTCTAGGTGCAGAGAAGGTGTGTTTAATACCCATATTTGAGAAGAAGGAATTAAATTCCTGATTCTCAAATTCTACACCATGATCACTTCTTAATGAAATTATTTTAAAACCTTTTTCATTTTGAACAACTTTACAAAAACTTTCAAATAAAGTAAAAGCTTCATTTTTAAATTTCAAAAATAAAATCCATGTAAATCTAGAATAGTCATCAACTAAAACATATACATATAATTTACCAGCCAAGCTTTCTAATCTTGAAGGTCCAAACAAATCCAAATGAATAAGTTCTAGAGGTTTAGATGTAGCAATTTTGTTAACATATTTAAAGGATGATTTGTGTTTCTTACCAAGTTGACATGCATCACATAATCTGTCACTTTCAAATTTGAGACTAGGAAAATCAGAAACTAAATGTTTCTTAGATAACTTATTTAAAACATATATATTACAATGTCTAAGTATCCTATGCTATATCCATGATTCATTTATTTTAGAAGTTAATCAATTTACTTGTTGTTTACAGAAGGAATTTAAATCCAGGGTATACACATTATCAGTTCTTGGTGCTCTAAATTTAAGTAATTTATTTTTGAAAATAGAACAATAATTGTTAGAAAAATCAACAGCATAACCATAATCACATAGTTGAGTGATACTTATCAGATTGTGTTTCAATCCTTGTACATAAAGTACTTTATTAATTGAGACAACTTCTGAGTCTCCAACTGTTCCAATACTAATGATTTTTCTTTTGGAATTGTCACAAAAAGTGACAAGTCCACCATCTTTTTTAGTGAGTGTAGAGAAATTCAATGAGTTTCCACTCATATGTCTTGAGAAACCACTGTCCATATACCATATGTCCTTTTTTCTCTTGTGAGCTGCTCCCTACAAAGGCATTTACACAAATTGCTTTGGTACCCATATTTTGTTGGGTCTAGTAGTGTTAGCTAGCAATGATCTGGGAATCCAGATTTTATTTGTTTTTCTGATTTCACATGAGTTGAATATATACTTTGATACAAAATCTTTCTTAATTCCACTTATTTGGGGCTGCCTTGAAAAACAGTTTTTAGAAATATGTCCCCTTATTCCACAGTAATTACAATTTAGTCTTTTTGCACTTGGAATAAAATAGTTTTTGTACAGCTTATGTTTTTCACCTTTACTGCCAATTCCAAATCTTTCCTTTTTAATGAAATTTTTCCCAATGATTTCATTTAAAGTATTTTATCCTTTTTTAAAAACAAGGGATGCAGTTTTATAAGTTTCTACTTCAGTTTGTAGTGATTTTATCTTTGATTCATAATCTGTATTGATAGAATTAATTGAATCAAATTTTTCGGTTAACTCCTTATATTGTTTCAACATTGTATCTATTTCATTAGAAATAGTCTTATGAAAATTCTTTAAAGACTTATGGTTCTTAAATATAGAGTAATATTTTTCTTCAAGCATATTGTAGTAGGATGAAAGTTTTTCATTAGAGTAATTAGATTAAGAATTAGAATCAGAAGAGTAGTAAGATTGTACCTCATCTGTTTCTATCATAAAACACATGTTGGCTTTCAGATTTGCTTCCTCTTTCTTTGAGTCTGATTGAAAAGTAATATTGGAGTCTTCAGATACACTCCATGTAGCTTTCATGGCTTTCTTGTCCTTATGCTCATAGTCATTTCTTTTGAAAAATTTCTTTCTCTTGTATTCTTTTAGCTGAGGACAGTCAAGTCTGATATGCCCCATTTTCTTGCATTCATATAATCTTACTTCCTTATAATCTTTTTAATAAGATTTTTTGAAGCCTCTTTCCTTTCTATAGAATTTTGTGAATCTTCGGGCTAGCTGAACCAATTCCACATCAGATTTAGATAACTCATAACTCTCTGGTTTCTCTTTTTCGGTTTTCTTCATCTTTCTATTTTTTCTCTGTGATGATGTTTTCAAGGCAGTATCTTCTCTTTTGATAAGCACTTTATGTTAATTAGCTTCATCTTCCATCTCATCTTTATATATCATTAATGTTCCAATCAGTTCTCTCATGGTTAAATCTTTGACAGGTGTTGACTGTCTGATTGCTGTAGAGATTCCATTCCATTTTGTAGGTAGTACTCTCAATAATTTTAAATCTTGATCAGCTTGATTAATGGGATCTCTCAAGGTAGTTATGTTATTGACAATCTCTGTCAATATTCCATTCATTTGAGTAATACTCTCACCTTTAACCATTCTGAATGTATCAAATTTAAGCTTAGCAGTTGCATATCTCATTTCCATGATATTGTTAGTTCGTTCGTAAGCAACAACAATAGTTTTTCACATTTCATATGCTGTTGGGCATTGAGATACTCGGTTAAACTCATCAGGTCCTAGACCAAATATAATTTCATTCATTTCCTTTGAATTCATATCATATTTTTCTTCAGTAGCTGCACTCCATGTTTTAGGTTTTTCTGGTATTATATATGGAGTTACAATCTTAGAATAGACTCTATATCCATGATTTTTTAGATAGATAATCATTCAAGACTTCTAGCATCCATAGTTTTCTCCATTTAAGTATGGTGCTCTGATCATATACATTCCCTCTCTTGTATCAGTCATCTTGATCTGTGTATAATCACTTACATCTTGTTAAAGCTTTGTCAGAAAGCTCAACCTCTGATACTAATTGTTGGATCAGATTACACCAAATATACACAAGAGGGGGGGGGGGGGGGGTGAATTGTGTCTTCTCAAAAATCTTTACGAGATTGTTTTCTGCCTTTTGACTTTAATTAGATAAAATGATGCAGCAGAAATTTAAATGGAAGTAACACAAGATGTATAGTGGTTCGGGGAACAGAAGGCCCCTAGTCCACTCCACCAACACTCTACTCCACGAGCTTGGTGATTTCACTATCTGGTCCTCATTTCAACAGACCGGTTCACAACTGAGTACAGGTAGTTGACACCTTTACAATACAAGGAAAAACAAAGCCTTCTGGTTCACTTACATAACCTACATAGCTTAGTACGAGAAGCCGATCACTCAAGAATAGAAAGAAAATATTTTCAGATTTTCAAAATACTTTCCAGATGTTCTTCATAATTGCAACAGAATGAAATTGACAGTAGGTAGATCGTTTCCTTCAGAAATAATAATCTTCACATAAGAAACATTCTGAGTCGATCCCGTTGCAGTAGATATAGAAATATAATTCAAAACTTCAGCAGTAGCATATTCACAGTATATCTTCGTTGTAGAACAAGTGAATATTCTATCACATTCCTTCCTCTTTTAACAAATAGAGCTTTGATGCTCCTTTTGAACCAGCAGATCGGTGTGTTTCAGTAGTCTCTATTTTCCCTTTTTTTCAGAATAATCAAAAGATCACACACGATCAATAATCATTTTTTAATAATCGATGTAGTTCAAAAATCCCAGATAAATAAAATAACGATAAGAACTTCTTCTATAAAATTAGATCCACAAAAGTTACATTTTTTACTCGTGATATGCTAACATTTGAATTTACAGAGTAATCGTAACTTCCTTGAAGACTCAGAATAAAAAGATCATTTTTAATTCTATTATCAAATCATTGATGAAACGGTTTTGAAACAGTCAAAATCGTACTTTAAAATCAGCTTTAAATCTGGCTTTAAATCTGCTTAATAATCAGCGTATTGACCGTTTCATAAAAATATCGACTTTAAATTCTCCAATGCCAAACATAAGGTTAAGTTGAACTGTATGAGTCCTCTGAACGTAAGGTTGATGATGTAGTATTCAAACTTAAGGTTAACAACGAACATAAGGTTAATTCCAAACATAGGGCTGGCCATCCATACTTTTCTCTTCAACATAAAAACGTACGATAAAAGATACATACTTTTACTTGATCCATAATTTTCCAAGAATGTATGGTTGTGTACAAAAGTAAGGTTGATGATCCATACTTTTGAGAAACAAACATAACGTTTGATATTTACGTATGGTTATCCTTCCATACTTTTCTGATATACCAAACGTAGGATTCCTTCCTAACGTAGGGTTCTTCTTCCATACTTTACCGATAACTTATGGTTTTTTAACCATACTTTTACTTATCTCAAAAAGTATACACATTTTTTATCCTTATGCTACGTTTATCCACATAGGGTATGAACAGTGTTTCCAGAACACGCTTAAGAAGATTCCGGATAAGTAGCGTATGAACAGTGTTTCCAGAACATGCTAAATACGAATACTTTAATAATAAATTCCCTTAATTTCAAGAGTAAAATAAAATGATAAATTCCTACGTAATGCTTAACAAATAAAATCATTAGAAAATAATTAAGGGTATTTGTGAGCATCAAAATTATCATAAAGAGATAGAGTATTAATATAAACCCCCTCTTTAAATAAAAATATTATTTATTGTTGAAAAAAAACGTGCTCAACATGTACCCCTTGGATTACACTCATATCCCTTATATCTAGACTTCATGAGTTACCACTATGAGTTGGTTCGACCCCTGAGGTCAAGGATGCCTTAGTTTCACCTTGGATCCTCTGTTATTATTAATTATTCTTATAATACTACCCAAACCTTTACATATAATCTCATTATTATAAAATGAATCACATTTAACTAATTAAATGATTAATTTTCAGAGATACCACCTAAGAATGAAGAAGGTAAGGGTTATTTATATTGTACTATTTTACTTTTGATATACCTACACACTGTTATAGTTAATATTCACAAAATTTATTTGTATATAAATAATTAGTGGTGGCCTTCTAATATTTATTTCACACCATATCTAGGCTACTGTGGTCACCTGTGAATATTATATGATCACATGTGTGAATTAGGGGAAGCATCCCTCTTTAGAAACAAAACTTCTTTCTTTAGGATGTGAGCTTGGTAGTAGACGACTCATATGTTTGTTAGGATTATTGGATAGTTTTTCCCTTTTTATTTATTTTGTATATCATATATTTTACTATTTTTCTACTACCATGTATGCCTATTTTCTATTTTTAGAGAAATTCCATATTTTTTTGTATATGACATAGTTTACAGTTTTTGATGATTATTCATTTATTTGATGCTTATTCTTATTTATACTTCCTTATTAATTATTATTATTCTCCCATTTATTGTTTATACATTTATTTCACTACCATGCCCCACTATATCATTAAATAATAGTCTCCCCATAGACACATCCTAGGATCTCACTTCTAGTCAGAAACCTATAACATACGGGGAGACACACTTGAGGCTATGTGGACAATCGAGTTTGGATACTTAGGAATGAATTGGGTATAAGATGTCACAAAATGGTATCAGAGTAGGTTTATTTTATTGTATTATTATTTAGTATATTTAGATAGGAGATTATGAATGTGTCAGAATTTGGTTATAAGACATTCCTAAGAATAGCTAACCCATGTTTCGAGTTTAATTTTTTTTCTTGGGAATGGTAAATTATTGTGTTATATTTATACTTATTATAATTGATATACTTTCACCATTGGGTGATTCAAATGATTTGTGGTATTTTTTATACTTTATTTAAATTATACCATGGAACAATATGATAAGTAGAATTGCTACATGCATCATTATAGAACCTAAGATTCATATTCCATGCCGCATAGGTACATTTTGTTACTTACATTACCAGTGATTATTGAGTGTGACTTAGGTGTGATATATTCCCATTCCACTAACTTCTTTTGTAGGTAAGGGAAATTGGTTTTTTAAAATATCTTCCCCAACCTAAATGGTGTTTTACAATATATGTTGATGGTGTAATCTTAAATAGCCAATTTATACCCATGTAAGATACATAACCTTGGTTACATGAGGTAGAATTTGGTTGTGATGACAGGGCTAAAAATTTCAATTTATAAAGTGTATGGTCCTGTATAAATTGTGAAGAGTAATTCATTAAATTGATCCATAATATTATACCCATTATATTATAATAATGAATTTAAGGGTATCTAATGGTAATTAAATTGGAGTCAATTACCATTTATAAGGAGGATGAGCCTTTTATAAATTGGGAATGATAGTCCATATAATTGACCCTTTTATTATGTATAAACCCACTTATGAAATTTAAATATAAATTTTAGCTAATAAATGAAATAATTTCCAGTAAATGGAGTGTCTATGTGAAACTTAATGGGAATTTTACTCTTTAACTTGCAAATGAATCTCCATATATCCGAACCCTTGTAAATGAAAACTTCAAAACTTATCAATACCCTAACCCTCATTGTGGGTAGTTGGGGTTGTATTTTGGGAAGTTATTCCTTTTTATTTTTATCCACTTCCATTTGAGACACTATATTATTTGGTATCTTATTCTGAGGAACGTGCTTGGAATTTTTTGATCTATACCACCATGACATCCTCAAGTCATGCGATAGGATGGTGTCGATGATCATGTTTTGGAAATAGTGAGACCTGAGTTAATAGTTTTACCTCAAGTAGTTCCACATGAGGAAACACTTACTATTCTTGAAATTGGAACTGATTCTTTGCTTCGAGAGAGTTTTCTACACTTGATTCAGTCTATGTAGTGTGATCTGTGACCTGCACTTATGATGTCTGATTTGACTCATGAGTTCTAGCAACAACATACTCCCATATTTGGGGATGGAGGTCCTCAGGTTACTGAGTCATGTTTAGAAGCTATCTTATATATCTTCAAGCATCTAGATATGCCTCCATAGAGGAGGGTTAAGATCTCCACTTACATGTTATGTGATTTTTCCAAGAGCTAGTGGTATGTGATTATCTAGGATAGTCGTTATCAATGAATTGGTATAAGAGGAACTTTAGATAGGCTTCTATGATTACTTTACCCCTGAGACAGTGAGATCTAATCGATCTAGTGGGTTTATCCACATGTATTAGGGTGATATGTCCGTGATGGACTATTTAGTTCATTTCACCGAGCTGTAATGATTTTCACTGATTATTTCTAGTGATGAGTTATTAAGATTGATATGATCTGAGGATGGAATTGGTTATTCCATCTATACTTAGGTGACTATATTTCTCTTTTGGATTGTTTTTGAGATTTTAAACTAAGATTCTATCACTGAATGAAACCTAAGGAAATCTAATAGTATAGGGAATAGAGGTTCTGTGTTTAGGTAAGGCAGTAGTTCTTCCAGTTGTAGGAAGAATATCCCTGAGGTTTCTTGTTAGAAAAATGGTGTCTAGAGTATCCACAGTGATAAAACTCTTTTATTCCATCAGTGTTGATGATAGGGGAATTTGAAGCCACAGTGTGATAGAAACCCACTAAAGCACCATTCTTGTGCCCAGATGGGTCATCTTCAGAGGTTTTGCTGACATTTTCTACCAATTTCTAATGGAAGAGGACCCACACCCACTCCACCTTCAGGGGAAGGATCAATGAAACCAAATCAAGAAATAAGTTTGAGTATCCCTGACTGAGCATGTTGAGGTTGAGATTGTGGCTGAGGTAGTCAAACTTCTAATTATCAACACCAATATTTCCTACCTACTCAGGGTAGTCCAGATATAGCTCAAGGACATGGATCCAGTCAGTTGTTTATATTACAGTAGATACCTAAGGATAAGAGTGAAAGACTATATATTGTACAAGGTTCTATTATATAAGGCTCTATAATCATATATGCTTTATTAGATATAGGTTATTCTCACTCCATTATGTTTTTATCAATCATGGAAGGTTTGGGGATGAAAACTATATACATTTTTGGGGTGATTACCATAAAAATACCATTGGGTGTGCGATCGGAGGGTATATTCAAATGAAAGGACTATCCCCTTGAGGTAGTAAATTAATATTTATTATGGGTCCTATTCTTCCTTTAGATGACAAGATTCGATGTCAATCTTGAGATGGACTGCTAGGTCCCCTATCACTCCTATGCTTACTGCTATCACATTAAGGTATTGTTTACATCACTATAGGGTGATAGTTTTCTTCACAAGGGTAAGTGGGATGTCTTATAAAGTAGATCCATACCAAATCATCGTGGGTTGTATGGCATGATGACCCAACTTGATATCCTTTTCTTGGATGATGAGATGGTGCATCTAACAGATTTTCCACCTATGGTGGATCGTTCAAGGGATGTTTCCCTGGAATAATTATATAGACTACTTATTGAGAGAGAGAGGTAGAGTTTAAAATTAAGATCATTATATGAGAAACTCCAACATCTATTCCTCTATACAATATGGCACCTAATAAGTTTCAAGATCTCAAGAGGTAGTTGAAGGATTTAGAATATAAGGGTTTTATCTGACCTAATACTTCTTCTTGGGATTTTCTTTTCTTTTTTTACAAGAAGGTGAATGGAACCCTAAGGATTTTCATGGATTACCAATGGTTCAACCAGAATACAGTTAAGAACCTGTTTCTTTTTCCTTGAATATATGATCTCTTCAACCGTCTTCAAGGAACTAGAGTGTTCTTAAAGTTTAACATAATTTTTGGATATCATCAGGTGTGATTTAGGCCTTCCGACATACCACACAAGACTTTTCAAAGTTATTATAGATTATATGAGTATATGTTTATTCTGTTAGGTCTTATGAATATTTTCACTAGTTTCATGACCTTGATAAATAGAATTTTCCATCCCCACTTGGATTCATTTTTATGGTTTTTGTAGATGACATATTGGTGTATTCTCATACTAAAATAAACCATGTCAAAAATATTGAGATTTTATTGAATACACTGAGAGATAATCAATTATATTATAAGGTCATAATGTTTCACTTTTGGATCAACAAGGTTTACTTATTGGGTTATATTATCTTGGAATTATAAGTACCAGTTGAACTAGAGAAAGTGAGTATTGTTGCTTCCTAGGATTATCCTAAGAACATGTTTTATATAAAAAATTTCTTGGGACTAGATGGATATTATAGATATTTTATATAGTACTTATCATGCATTGAAACACTACTTAATGGCATGACTAAGAAGGGTTTGAAGTTATTGTGGTCCGAAGTGTGAGAGAAGGAATTTAAAGAGATAATTGGAAGACTTACTCCAACTCTAATTCTAATTCTTCTAGAGTCTGAAAAAGGTTATATAGTGTTCTGTGATGAATCAAACATTAGGATGGTTGTAGTACTAGTGTAGGAGGATTGATTCATTGTATATGGGTATCACTAGTTGAGACCTAATGAGCGTAATTACCCAACACATGATCTCAAGCTAGCATTAGTTGTCCATGCCTTACAATGCTTTAGACAATATTTTTTGGGAGAGCACTTTTTAGTGTTTAAGGAATACAAGATCCTTAAATATATCTTTATGCAGCATGAATGAAAACTCAAAAAGTGAATATGGGTTTAATACCTTCAGTATTTTGACTTTGAGCTTTCCTATATGCTTAGAAAGGGAAATTTGGTAGCTGATGCACTAAGATAGAAAACTCCTTAACAAGCCATTAAAGACTATAGTTATCAATGGAAGTTTATGGAACACTTTTATGAGGTACATATAGAGTTTCAAGAGATTCATGGGTGTCCTTTTATTGTAGCCTTTATAGTTAAAGCTTCACTTCTAGATAGGGTGAAGATAAGGCAGTTCTCAGATCATGATGGTTTGGTCATACAGGAAAGTATTTTATGTATAGAACTACAATCAAGTTGGTCGGTCAATGGAGATGACATCCAGATCATACATTGGCATATTTGGGTTACTAAAGACATGAGAGAGGAGCTGATACAAGAATACCATGCTTCTCAGTGGGTAGTGCACCTAGGTATCTCTAAGATGTATCATGATATGAATCGCCGGTATTGGTGGACTTGGATGAAACATCAGATCATGGGTTTTATCACTAGATGTTATACCTATTAGTAGGTGAAGTTGGAACACTAGAGGCTTTATTCTTTGTTACAATTGTTACTAGACTCAAAATGGAAATGGGATGATGTTGTAATGGATTTTTTGACTGGTTTATCAATGTTTCCTAGAGGTAGCGATGTGGTTTGGATAGTTATCAACATACTAATGAAGGTATCCTACATTTTTCTTATTAGGGAGACCTTCTTAGTGGAAGATCTTGGATGACTATATTTCCAAGAGATTATATTCCTACATGGGGTCCATCATACTATAATTTATTATAGGGATTCTCTTTTTTACATCAAGGTTCTGGTAAGGGTTACAAAAATCTTTGGGTACATAGGTGATTATGAGCACATCTTTTCACACTCAGATCAATGGTTAGTCCAAACATACTATACAGGTGTTTGAGGACATTATCCAAGTATGCGTAAATAATTTTGGGGGTTTTAAGGAGAATAATATATCCCTCATTGAGTTTTCCTATAATAATATCTTTTAGGAAACAATTTAGATGGCTTCGTATGATGCCTTATATGGTAGGTCGTGCCATTCACCTTTATCCTGGCTAGAGGTAGGAAAAGTAGTTATATTAGTTCCCCATATCATTTAAGAGAATTTAGAGTAGGTAAATTTGATTAGAAAATGGATGGCTATTTCCCAATCTAGACATGAATCATATGAATATAACCATCTTCAACCTCTAGAGTTTGAGTTTGGGAAGTGTGTCTTCTTGAAGGTATCACATAGTCTTGGTCATAGGTAGATATGGAGGTAAGGGAATATTTTCCTTATTCTTAGGGCCTTTTTAGATCCTGGATAGAATCAAGATAACATCTTATTAGTTTCCAAAAAGGCACCATTACATTCATGACATCTTCCATGTTTCACAGCTTCTCCATTACCATGTTGACCCATCTCATGTTTTTTATCCTGAGGATGTTGAATTGGATGCTGATGATTCTTTTGAGGAGTATCCCTTGCACATTGTTTATTGGAGCACGAAGGCTCTTTGAGGTAGGATATCCACTTTAATACGGGTGCAATGACATGATAGATCGGTACAAGATGAGAATTGTGAGTGGGATACCTACATATGTGCTCAGTGGTTGGATTTATTCTCAGAAAAAGTTCTACCACCCATGTAAGGGAAACTTGAGGATGAGTTCCGTATGAGTTCTTTTAAGGGGGAAGATTTTAAGAACTCAGTTTTTTATTGAAGTACACAACCTTTTAATATCAATTTGAATCTTTTGTTTTATCTTTTTAGCTGTTCCCTATGGTTTAAGGAAAGGTTTAAGAGTGTATGGGGCTTGTTCGGAGCCCAAATCTCCATATTTTGGAAGAAATAGGTGGAACACATGGTTAGTAAAAACCATGTATCCAAGTATGCACAATTAGATAAACTATGTGGAGTGATGCATGGATCTGTAGAGGGGGGTGCGTGAGATGTACACATTTTGTATAACCGTGCACTACAACCTATGCAGGGTGTGTTCCCTATGTAGTGGGGGACACATCGGTAGATAATAGTTGGACCAACCACGCTCGCAAAATAGTGTGGGACACTATCCTTGGAGAGTAGTTAGAGAATGATTTATGCACGTTTTGGCCAACCAAGCGGAAAAACCATTCACCTATTTTGAAATTGGGCAATTTGACTCTTTTTACCTTACCTATTTATAACCCCTCACCCCATATTATTTCTTTCCACTAAAAGAAAACACTCCTCTCCCTATACCATTAGAATCTATCAAGCCTCCAATACTAAGGCTTTGAAATCATTTCTCTGTATGACCTCCGATTCGATTTTCATCTATCATGTTGGATAGCCACTGGTAATATATCAACTCATTTTTATCATTTTAGCATTTTTATTTCAAATGGAGAGGCTATTTTGGTGAGATATATTATGCCCTATTTTCATGGAATTCATTTATTTTTCATTTTTCTTCTGATCTATGCCAAACCAAGGGCTGATACTGGATGAGGAATATGCTACAGGAATAAGGTAGGTGGTTTATGACTAATATCTTAAAGTCTCACCGTCTATAAATTTTTCCATTGTGTACAAGATAGTTTCACCAGTCATTACTACTTAAATACATCATCCTTAAATCCAATGAACTAAATTGAAGCTATGGACCTAGTAATACCTTCTTGACATCGTTGGAGGTTGAGAACTCAATATGGACCACCTAATTAGGGTGCATTCTTTATTTATGCCTATGGTGACCTATATTCAAATTATTTTAGACTCCATTCGAGTGCACTTGACACGAACCTGATAAGATAAGTGTTTTATCTTAATAAATTAATCCTTAATTTTTTAAATAGAAAGTATATTTATAGATATCATGGCCCTTGGAAAATTTAATTGAATTGATAATTGGTTCCATATCCTTATTTCACCATGTCATGTATGATGAATGGTAACAAAAATAACCTAATTGAAAATTTATTTGGAATGAGTATTATATGGACTTAAATTAATTATGACATACTAAAGGATTAAGGTTCCTATTTCATATGGAACCTTTTCATCTTTATTGGAATAGTCAGACTCGAGCTAGCCTTGGATTCTTGATGGAATGACTTGAACACTCAAAGGATTCCATTATGATTTATTGAGATGATTTACAATGGATATACCCACCTTGGAACATGGTATTGTATATTAGTAGATTCCCAATATGATTCCATTGTATTCCATCACTTTCTATCCAGAAACATGAATGTCTTGGATACACTTCTTGGATTTAGCTTGACATCTTTGGACATGTCGAACCATGGATTCACCCCATTTGGATAAATCATGCGAAGACTAGGATTACCTTGGATGAGAAGTATGAGATCAGTTAGATTATTTTATAGCAGAATACCTTGGGTGTACCCCATAGATTACACTCAGACCCCTTTTAGATAGACTGCATAGGTTGGCTTGACCTCTAAAGTTAAGGATGCCTTGGTTTCACCTTAAATCCTATGTTATTATTAATTAATCTCATAGTACTACCCACACCATTAAATATGATCTATTTGTTATAAAATAAACCAAAATTAACTAACTAAATGAATGCATGTTTACAGATACTAACTGAGGCTAAAGTAGACATGAGTAATTTATATTTTACTATTTCATTTTTGATATACTTGAACACTATTACAGTTTATATTAAAATACTGTATTTTTATAGATTTTGTTGATGTTGTCCTACTATTATTTATGTAACACCCTATTTGGGTTACCTTGGGCACCCGATAAGATTATACGATCTCATTTTTGGACAATGGGAAGTATCCCACTTTGAACACCAGACTTCTAATTTTAGGATGGGAGCTTGTTAACAGATGATTGAGATGGTTCTCAGGATGCTTGGATAGTTTTTCCCATTTTGGTTCTTTTATATATCATGTATTGTACTGTTCACATACTTCCTTGTATGAAAATTTCCCCTTTTTATATATACATTCCTTCTTCTATTGTATATGATACAGTTTACATATTTTGACAATAAATCATTTCTGTGATGCTTATGATTATTTATATTGCCTTATTCATTATTGTTATGCTTCTACTATTTTTTAATATTTCTCACTAATGTGATTCACTCTAACTTGAGGGTATATTATCCCCATGGACACACCCTAGGCCCTCACTTCTATTTGAAAGCCTCTAGTGTATGGGGAGGTGCGCTTAAGGCCATGTGACCAACTGGGTTCAGTTACTCAGGAGGGAACTGGGTTTGGGTCATCCCTTGTTCAATTACATGAAATGTGATATGGTATAGAGTAATAAATTATTTTTGAAGATATATTTGTGAAATTAATTGTTAAATATTTTTCCTACATCAATAATTCCTTATGTAAACATAGAGTTAATTAATTTATAACTCACTAAAAATATAATTTGTATTTATTTTTAATAAGTGGGAGAGAAGAAGTTTTGTGAGGATATATTGACATGTATTTTGTTGTGGTAATTTTCAATAAATATAAATGTGGATATTGAAGTTACCAATATATTCTGATGAAGAATGTTCTATTTGTTATCAATATTTGGTGATGTCAATATATACTATGTGAAGTCAAAGAACCCAATAGATTGGTGGAGATTGAAGCATCTAAATTATTAAGATATAACTCAAAGCATATATTATGTATATGGATGATAATTTTGAAGAGTAAGGATGATTATACTTTATGTTTTATATTTTATAATTAGAAAATAGGATTTATGAGATGATGAAATTGAATAATCCCATGATACAAGGAGTTTTTTAGAGAATGAGAAGCTACTAAACAGAGTCTGGAAATATTATATCTTATTGTGAAAAATTAGATTAACAGGTTGAGGAGTTGAGGTGAGTTTAATGGTTTTTTAAGATCTTACTAAATTATATAAATATATGAAGAGGAAGGAGTTGACTATAAATATTAATAAGAATTTATCCATGTGTTTTTAGGATGAAGAAATTTTCATTGTATGAAGGTGTCACTTAGATGATGTTGATGATTTAGAGTTGAGTTTTTCTTGAGATGAGAAAGGTACTGGATTTATTTATTATTTATTAACATATTATCTTTAAAGAAGTCGAAGAGATATTGGGCGATATTGAGGTAGTTTAATATTTATTGAAACACTTATTTTTCAATTATTCCAATTTCTAAAAAATAATATTTTTTTCTATAAAAGATTTAGGAATTATTTTTAAGATATTGAAAGTATCTTGAAGATGTATTGAAGTTATTTGAGTTTAGTTTTGGTAGTTAAAGAAGTTTGAATAAGTTTTGATATTTTTTATGAATTTTGGAGAAAATTGATGTAATTGTATATGAATTAATTTAAAATTTAACTAATTACATGAGATTAACTTCCATATTATAAAGGCTATGTATGATTAATCTAAAATATTTGTATGGGTAACTAAAAAAATACAAACTCTAAATATGTTTTTTAAGTTTTTGAGAAAAATTTTAAGTGGATATGTATGAATAAACATAATATTATGAATCGTATGAATGTGTAACTCTGCAATTTAAAAGGCCATATAGGTTATTATGATATCATATATGAATAAAATAGAGTTTACATCAAAATAAGGTAGATATTTTAAGGATCATGTATAAGTTACATATTATAACATATAATTAACCTGATCTGATTTTTGTGTTCACTGGAGTTATAAAATATTAACAAAATTCTATATAAATGTTTTTTTGGAGGCATTAGATTTTTTAAGGAATTTAAACATTATTTTTCATGGATAATTAAATAATTATTTCAATGGAGATTTGTGAAGATCCATAAATGATAATTGTGTATATTTAAATGAATATATATGTTTCCATATCCTTATAACAATTAATATAAATTTTTATTAGAATATCAATTATCCAACAATAAAGAGAAACATATTTGAATGATGATAACATTACCATTTTTCATGGAGTTTCTAGTTTCAAATATAGAAAATTATCCACATGATCATACTGATTTTTTATAATGTAGATGAGTAAAAAAGATGTATGGGTTGAGGCGAATATTGAGAGACCGATGGAGTGCTTCTACTAAATATTTTCACAAAAATGCTCTTAGAGAGAGAATAAAGCCACCATTAATACTATATATCTAAAGTCTCACCATTCTGAGTAATAATAACACATATATTTTCTTATCATATCTATATGTTGGTCATTCTAAATAAAGTAGGGATGCATTACCATTGAATATTTTAAGGCTATTGAGAATATGGAGATTAAAAGTGTTTTGTTTGAGGATTATTTGATTACATGAACGCTACATTAGAACTCTATTTAAATTATAAGAAGACATATCCTTTGATGTCATCAAATCCTAAAGTGTAGTGAATATATTTTTCATATTGGAGGTAGAAAAAATAGGTTAAAGACCATACATTCCCCTAATTTATTGTAAACATGAGGGATCCTATATAAATAACCTATTGGGAAATAAAATAAATACAATGAAACAATTTATGGGTCATTGATGATACTATAACTCTATGTATTCACTTAATGATATAAGTGAAGAAACTATGTCTCGAATTTAAAAAAACATGACATTAATAAAATTACCCACATAGTGGGTAACCCTTTTTCATGTCATTGAAATTGTATATCATTGGCAATGCTATATATTTCATGGTATAATATCCTTTAACACATCATACAATTTATCTAAACAAATCATTTGAACTGTAACAACCTAATCTTGATAACCATATCAAAACCATAGTTGAATCACTTCACAAATTCAAGAAAAAGTATCCATACACTAGAGGACATTGATTAATAGTGATAGAATTAATGAATATTGATAAGTATATTCCCTAAAAGAATAAATAAAGAAACTAAACAAATCCACATGTGCAACTCCTTAAAAATCACCAGACATCACCTATCACTAACACATGATATAAAAGTAATAAAAAAGCTCAATAAATAATAATAATAATGATATCATGTGTATACACCTAAGTGACCTCCCTCACCCAATCATAATAAAATAAATAAATAAATCGAATGAAGGAGGTTATGAATGAATCTACTAACATCCCACACAATCTATTATTGGTTGTCAAAACTAGAAATAGTCATGTATAAGTCACCTATATTCTACCCCTACCTTTAAAACATATCCAATGTGTGTGATAATAAAATGAGAACTTCATGTGCATCAAGGTGCACATAAAAGGTGTGAGAACTAGCCCTAGTAGGCACCACCATGAGACCCTAAATAGTCACCACAGTTTACATGAAATCACACACACACACATATATAATTTATTTTTCTACAATTAAACTAAAAAAATCCTACAATTAAGTGAAATATATAACACATTAATCATATAATTCAAACAAATTGTAATAACCCATCAATGTTAGTTCACTGCGTGCTTTCAAGGACATCATGGGCCCTAACCATACTCACTTTAATAATTTTTGATATATAATCCAAAAAATTATTGTGGTATATTCAAATAATATGTATATATACCCTTATTTCTTTGTATAATATATCCACTTGGATTTCATCGTAACATAAACTTTTTATTTACATCACAATATTTTCCCACAACTCACATTATAACATATTCCCTTAACTTAGATCATAATGTAACACACTAAAACACATTATAACATAAGCCCTAGTTTAGATCACAAAATATCCCACTAAATAAAATCATAATATATCCCCTTGGTTCATGTTATAACATATCCCTCAACTCAAAACCTAATATAGCATTTGGCTTACATCAAACATAACCCCCTAATTTTTATTAGAATATATCCCATGGAAAAAATCACGCAATAACCCCTAATATTTCATTATAACATATACCATAGATACGTCATAACACATCCCCTTGAATCACCTCATAACATATCCCCTCCATCTCATGTTTTTCGTACCCTCATGGTCCTTAACATTGGTAATATTGAGAAATCAAACAATCAATACTTGTATTGGCAATTAATATTAGGGTCCAATCTACCGATCTAATTTTCCATCAAAACCAAAATAATGAAATCAAATTAATCTATATAAATCACATGATATAACATAATTATTATAATAATCAACGATAATAATAAACATGTACATCACATTACCCAATAAAAATAATTTAATCCATGATTCCTTTTGTCCCATTACAATATCATTATCATGGTATACTAAATATCACCATATAAATCCCCTATTCAATTTAAATTTATTAAATTTTAATTTAATCTCTATAATGGATTCACAACCATCAAATAATCATATCACCTTAAACTATTTAGCTGTTATATCTCACCACTACCCACACTAATCAGTATCTCAACCCATTACTCATAGAAACATAATGCATACGTTCTTCTTATTAAATTTCCTTTAAGCTACCTAGCCATGAAATAAACTCAATCTATAAAGTAATTTTCTCCTTCAGTTTTAGTAAATTTTGGATTAAAAATAATGTTTTCAAATAAATTCAGGGGAAATCATGGTTAGTCGCATAATTAGAAAAAATAATGTAACCCATACATACAAATTGGTTTTTGAGGTAGTATTTAATGTGTGGCCTGGCACACAATTATGATTGGTTTAATGAGACATATATATTCCCATTAACAATGGAATAAAAAAATTAAATCCATGATAATATTACCTTAGAGTGGAATCAATAGGATGAAATAAGGGAAAACCTTAAAATGTTGTACCTCATCATCCATTATTTTTACTTCACTAGAGGTGAATTTGATCACATTCCCTTAGAAAAAATAGGCTCTTTCCTATGATGGTATCCACTATCCACTAAAATTACCAAAAACATTAGGAGAACCACTTTTCCACAATGGTGTGCTACCAAATCTGCCTCAAAAGAAAATAGATTGAAGATAGATTGAGAGAGTTTCGGCTGTGAAAGAATAATCTACAACATAACAAATGAAATTCCTAAATATTATTTATATAGGAATCCATTGTCTAATAAAGTATATTATTAGATTTAAAATGATTAATTTTTTTTAAAATATCCATCATTTTGCATTCAAATAATTAAATTAATTTATTATTAAACAATTTAAAATTTAATATTCCATATACACATCATCTTATGAGGTGTTAACGATCCAATGTTAAACACATAATTATCAAAGGAGAAATGGTAGAATGATATCACATATTATTCTCTCTATGAAAATACTGAATTAGTATATCATACATTTTAAAGAAATTTTCCAAGACTATTGAGTCTATGAATCCTTTTAAATATTTTTTTGAAAATTATAATACACTTGAAAATAAATTTATTTAACTTAAAGTACTATTTTGTTTTTTCGGTGAGTAAAATGAAAAATGGTAACTTTAGTTCTGAAGGATTTAAGATTATGCTATTTTTTTTGAAAATAAAAATAACTAAGAGTTCATGTTTATTTTTCTTTACTGGATATATAATCATTTTAGTGATACTGATTAACTTCATTAGAATAATAGAAGATATACAGAGTTTATCAAAAGATAGTGAAGAATATTACAATTCTATTAAAAATTAACATAAAGTTTTTAGAATATAAAAATTGTTGTTTTTTACACGGAAATATATAAATATATAAATATAGATAAATAACTTGGATTTTAGAAGTATTTTTTTAATACAAGAATTCTGTAGAGTTTGATTATTTTGAAGTCCGCAACAACTTGTTTCCTAGAGTGATTCTAGTTTCATTTTATTTATAGGTATTAACTTAGTGAATCCATTGGTGAGGTGTTTTATTGTAAATGAACTATGTTTTTATATTATAATTGTTCTCATCAAAATCATTAAGATTATGTGTTTCTACTATGTGGAATTGGGATGCTGTTGGTCCTATGTAGTTTAGGTTTTCCGGTAAGGAATAAAAAACTGTGAAAATACTTTGAGATTAAAGGATTCTAGGTGTGAAAGACAAATATATCTTCCAAAAGGTCCAACAACTGGGTCTTTTAAGTTTGGAATATAGATATAAATTCTTAATGGTTTAAATCCAAGGGATTTAGGTGGTAGGAATACATAGATACTGACCAACACATTTATAGTTGAGAATGTTCTAGTGATTGGAATAGTGATATCTAGATTAGGGTTGTGATTTTCCAACCACTTGTGATGAAATAAATGACTTCCATTGATTAGAAGGTGCTGTTAATAATATCCTTTTGGTGTTTAAGGATTATAATCCTTACTCCATATATTTTTTAATCCTTTCTATATTTTATTTTATATTTATTGTGCTTAAATAATTTTTTTAGAAGTTGTTAAAATTATGACACTTTTAATTTCCACTGTATTTATATTTTTTACTCTAATTTATGCATAAATCTTATGTTTTTATTTTTGATTGTATTAATATTGAGGTTTCAAAAAGTATAGTTATTTTATAAACTATAAAAACCCTCTCTTTTATTTTACCTGATTGTGTATTTCAGGGATAATATTTGGTATCTATGCCTATCTATGAATTTGAGACTAAGACTGATATTTTTTTGTATTTCTTAGATTTTTTTCCAATTTAAATATAATAATTATTTTTTATATAAATTAACTTATTCATTTTTAATAAGCAAGGTGTTACGTATATTGGAATTTTGGATAATCTCATTCCAAATAGACCTCCCATTTTTTAATGAAATGACTATGAGTATTGGAGAGACTAGATGGAAATATTTGTTATTAATACTACCATGGATAATTTTTTAATTCTTAACAAAATTTATATGATTATAAAGAAATAATTCACTAATTTTACTTAATTATAATGAAATGAGTTTCAACTATATTTTCATTTGAGGAATAAATTGTTGTGTTGAATACAATGGAGACAATATAGTTAAGTCTTTTAATTTATAATTACTAAGGGTATATGGAAGAAAGAGTGGTTACACACGTCAAATCATAAAAGGTTCTTAAAACTAAATGATCTATTCTAAGAGTGAACCATCAATCCTTTTTTATTTTTTACTCAGATAAAATGTTTCATAAATATATCAATGGATGATTATGATTGTTAATAATTTATAGTCTCTTAGTGAGAAGGCGCTATTAGATGATCATTTGTTTAAGAAGTTTATTAGCATACTTTTGAAGGAGTGGGATTCAATGAGAAGGATTATAGATGATAAAAATCGTTTAACAAAGTTGAGACTTTATAATATCATTAGAAATATTATATAGTATGAAAGTAGATTAAAATGATATGATAAAAAAGAAAACAAGAAAAATGGTTTTTCATTCACATCCACATGCAGAGGTTTAAATTTTATAGCCTATAATAAGAAACTGAGTACATATAGATGAAATAAATATTTAGAGTTGAGTGAATTTAAAAAGCTCAGTTATCTAAAAGAATTAATAGATACATGTGTAAAAATAATTTATAGAGGGATAATTAGAAATATAGAAGAGATAATTATGAAAATAAAGATTCATCAGAGACTATCTATTATGAATATCGAAATCCTAGATATTTTTAAAGGTTTTAGAAATTTTGAGTTCTAGTGGTGGTGACACTACATTCAATAGTTCTTTGTAATATAGAAATAATATTCATAAAATTGTGTGTTTTATGCCAACATTCCATGAAATGATAAATGTTTCATGGATAAGATGATAGTTGAATCACTTAAAAATTTATTTCTAGATACAAATTATCTTTATACGTTGAAAGATAAAAGTGACGATGATGATGATTCACCAAAAATTAATGAAATGGATTTATATACAATAATTATTGAGAAGAGAGATAAGAGAATAAAATAATAATGTGAGAAAGCTAAAGTGGATTTATCTAAACATTTTAAAAATTATAGTGAACTTAAATCCGAATCATTTGAATGGAAGGAATAATTGTCCAAGTCAAGATATGAGTTGACTAAAGTGAATAATTGGAATGAAAAGTTAAATTTTTAATTGTAGAAATTAAATAATAAATATTTTAATACTAAAAAAGATAGAAAAGTGAAAATTATTGGTAAATCATCATAAACTAGTCCCACATAAATTTACAGAAGAATCAAGATTCTACTATAGAGAAAAATAGAAAAAATTATGTAACTATATTATAAGATCAAAGTAATATTTTAAATCAAAAATAAGAAATTAAGAGTCTGAAAAAGTTAATATCCAATATTACCTTTGGAATAGAATATTTTGAGAATATTTATGGTCAATTGAGACAAAAAAGGACTACTTCTAGACTTGTAAGTAAATCCACTAGAAGATTATCTTATCAATTGGACTACATTATTCCAAGTCAAGGACATTGGAGAAAATATTATAATCTAAATATAGTTAAATCATTTGGAAGAACCAAGTCATTTATTTAAAGGAAACTCACTACCTATGAACATTAAAGAGTAAAAAAATGTGGGCACCAAATGTCTTATTTTACATACTCCTAGAACTAAAAAAGACTTTCTTACAAAAACATAACTCTAAAGATTTAAAGTCACTGCATACTGGAAACTAAAATTCTATATTAAATATATTGTAACTATTATTTTTATGTTTATGAGAACTTAAACTTGTGTAAATTTTTTGTTTAGCTTAAGTTTTAATTTTTTAATTTTTTTTATAATTTACAACAATCCATTTTACTTGGGGGGAGTTTTGTTCTAATTTTTAGATTATTTTTCAAGAATATAATCATTTTATTTTTTGAATAGTTTATTTTTTAGGATATAATATATCTAAAATCAAATTTTAAAGAAATATGTCAAGCTAATTTAACAGAATATAACTTATAGAGAAATATATAATTTTGTTTTAAACCTATGATTTTTTTAAAGATTTTTTGTTTTTACTTTATGTATAATTTCTTATCTCAGTGTTTTATGAATTATTTTAACTTCATTTAAATAAAATAACAAAATTTAATTAATTAAAAATAAAATTTATGATGTATATGATAGATTATGAATGTAATTGTTTTATTATTGAATGGATTTAAGAATATAAAAACATAACTCTATCCCTAATTAAAGAGTGGAAAATTTATATTAATATATAAAACCATATTATTTTATTGATTTTTATAATATCCTTAGAATATTTCTATTGAATGTATATATTTGGTTTTAAAATCAATGTTATTATCTTTTTCACATAGTAGAAAAACATTTGAACTGTTTGACTAACTTCTTAATAAAATTATGTTTTTTGTGTGTGTATAAGTATTATTTTTCAAAGAATTATCTAGAAATTTATTGACTCTTTGAATCTTTGGAAGGAAACTAAATATTATATCAATACCAAAAATTTTACATCATAAAATAATGATGATTTTAAATATTCTATTTATGATATTTGTGATCATCCTACTAATTGTTTTTGTAAATCTAAACATAACTTTTCATTTCATGTTATGAGGGAGTATTTTTCTATCATTATTTAATGAAGATTTAATACATTGGATTTTATTCTTCAGGGAATGAATATTTTAGTTTCCAAAGAATATTTTAAATGTGAATAATTTTCTTTATCTAAAAGGAAAGAAAGGCCTTTGTTTCTTATTTGAAAATATCATATTGAATTATTAAGGGGTATAAGTTAGTCGAATAGTATATATTTACAAATATGGAGTTTTTCATTAATTTTAATGGAATTTAATTTTCTTACCCTAGTTATTTTCTATTGTGTATATTTTTGAAAATCATGAAGGGGTTAATTTCAAAAAAAATCATAATTATTTTATTTTACAAATTGAGAGATTTCATTATGTAAAAACTTTTAATTTAAAAAATAGGAAGATTTCATTTACCTTGGATTAACAAGTTTTTTTAAAAAAATTTATTAAAAAGGGTGAAATTAATCCCATATAAACTTGAAGAATATATAATAGGTATTTCTTTAAAAAACTAATAGAAATTATCATTTTTTATATAGGTCTTATATTTTTTTAAAAAAGTGGTACTGGTGGGCTCGTTTGTCAGTTCTTTGGAACCCGTAGGTTGGGTTGAGTGTTTGATTACCTATAAATATATAAATTATAGTTCATTTTGATTTATATATACACTCCCCCCATTTTTAGAATCATGTGTCGAACACCCCCATCTCATGGGGGAGGGTGTATTTCCGAAAATCCTGGTGAGAGGATGGATGGATGGTTACTGACTTTCTTCCTCACACCTTTTTCCAGGTTCTTAATTCTTGAGCGTATCCATGTAGGATGTAATAGATTGAGGCTTACCATAGTCCCAAATCATTCGGGAAGGTTTGTTGTGTATGCGATACCTAGGTGTTTGTGGGCCAAGATTGTTTTCCCAAGTGTCTTTAAGATAAGTCCAAGGTGTCTTCCAGTGAGAAGCATGGTTATTGTATCCCAGGTGTCTACGAGCGGGATTGTGTGTGGTTTGAGGCCTAGGTGTATACAGATAGGTTATGGAAGTAGGAAGTCATATGGGAGGAGTGGTAGTATCAATATATTAGCCATTTGGAATAAGTTGTTAACCTGTGGGAAATTGGTGCGGGGTACCCAAATATCGAGGTGTTTATACTACTACTTTACTTGAATTGCGTTATTTGGTGAGTGTTCTTTGGTGAGGTTGGGCTGGTTAGTACTCCTTAGTACGTTCTTTGAGGTTCTACTGTTTTATCATAGGGGGAATTAGTATGTTCCCCAACTTGTACACAAGTTTCTTTAGTTATCCTACTAGGTATACTTGTATACTCACCATACATCTGTAAAACTGTTTTCAAGTTTCCAAGAGGACTTCGAGGACCCTACTGGACCTTACTAGCTTCGGAGTCAATATTAGTTGTTGTGTTGCTGCTTAGTTTCTTTTATTTTGGTACTTTACTTTGGAGTTTCATTATACCTTATATCATCCTTACTTTTGAACCTGCACATGGGAATGGATTTTGGATTTACTTTTAGTATTTGGAGTTGATTGGGTTTTAACATATTGTCTTCTAATCTTGTTTTATAAAAAATGAAATCCCTTCCATGTTATGTGAGATTATATACCCTTTGTGCTAATCTCTGCTCTAGGTCCTATTGAAGGAGGGAATAATGGGTCATTATCTCTCATTCATATTGAGAAAGGAAGGGTGTGAGACTTTTCTATCCCTTCCCTCATCTTTAAGAAGGTATTTTGTGACAGATATGATATCTTAGAATTCCATTGTTTCCGTTCAATACATATTTCGGCTCATTACAGATCCTGAAGTATGTTTGAGGGATATCATATCTCAGAATCCCATTATTACCATTTATACTTCACACAATAAAATGACCATGTTACCATTCATAACACACAATATAATGACCATGTTACAATTCTTAACACACAATAGAATGACAATGTCTCCATTCTTAACACATAATATAATGACCATGTTACCATTATTAATAAACAATTGAATGACCCTATTACGATTCTTTATTTCACTACTAAATGACCATGTTACCATACATAACACACAATAGATTGACCATGTTACCATTCTTTATTTCACAACTAAATGACCATGTTACCATTCATAACATCACAACTGAATGGTCATGTTACCATTTATAACTTCACAATTGGATGACCATGCTACTGTTCATTAATTCATAACTAAATGACCATGTTACCATTCATAAATTTACAATTATCTCATATATTAATTATCCACACTAAAACCATTACTAATTAAAAAATTTGTTAAACACAACATTTTCATTAGTTAATTCAACAATTAACTAATCAAATCAATAATATTAATTAATTTTAAAATTAATTAATCACTTTAATTATTTCAGTAAATTCAAAAATTAACTAATCAAAAAAATTTAATTACTAATCAAACATTTATTCTTTTTCATATAAATCCCCTAAATTAATTCCATAATTAATTAAGTACATCTAACCCCATCAATCAATTCATCAATTAATTAACTAATTATCTACAAATCAAAATCCCATATTTAATTTCATAATTAATTATCTCATTAAAAAACTCAATATCTCATAATTAATTCTATAATTAATCAGCTCAAATCATCTATCTCAATATATCATAATTAATTTAACAACTACTTATTTAAAATCAACAATATCAATATCTCATAATTAATTCAATAATTAATTATCTAAAATAAACAATCTCAATATCTCATAATTAACTAAAAAATTAATTATTTAAAATAAACAATGTCAATATCTGATAATTAATTAAACAATTAATTATCTAATTCTATCAACTAAATATCCCAACCATCCACATTAATTAATTCACCAATTAATTAATCCAATTAATTCAATTTCACCATCAAAACAATCCCCAATAATTAATTCCCTAATTAATTAATCTAACTCATTCAATTGCATCAACACAACAATCTCCATTAATTAATTCAACAATTAATTAATCTAACTCATTCAATTGCATTAACACAACAATACCTATTAATTAATCCACCAATTAATTAATCCAACTCATTCAATTGTATTAACAAAAAAATCCCCACTAATTTGTTCACTAATTAATTAATCTAACTCAAAAATCATTAATTCACATCCATTAATTAAATCAAAAATTATAAAATCCTAATTATTTCCATTAATTAATTCCACAATTAATTAATCACATTCAATCCCTTCAGTTAAATCACAAATTATTTATCCATGTTAGTCCCATTAATTAATTTAATTATTTAATCTCATCAATTACATTATTTTATTCAACAATGAAATAATCACATTACTTCCATTAATTAATTAATTAATTAATTAATCCCATATATTCCATTATTCAATTAAAAAATTAAAAAATCACATCAACCTATTAATTAATTCATAAATTATTTAATCTCACCATAAATAATTTAATAACCCCAATTAATTCCTTAATTAATTATTCTATGTTAATCAATTTAATTTCTCAATTGATTCCTCAAATAATTTTTTCAACTCAAAATTCAATATTCTGATAATTAACTCAATAATTAGTTATCCCATAATCAAAATTTTAATATCTAATAATTAATTAAACAATTAGTCATCTAATTCAATCCCAATATCTCATAATTAATTCAAAAATTAATTATTAAATACATATAATCCTAGTATCCCTAACTCGAACATTTACTTCAACTAATTAATTCACGAAATTAATTAATTCGATGAAGAATGAAATTTCTAATCATCTAATAGAAATTATATTTTTATATACACATAATTGAAATTAATACTTTGGTATTTTAATTATATACCACCTACCCCAATTTGTTGACGAGCGATCACCCAACAAAAAACCCCAATTTCAAGCGAATCAATCCAGAATGTGATGAAGAACACAGAATAGATCTGAAACATAAATCCATTGTTAAATGAGACAAGATCTCATAAATATAGATCAATATACAACAATCCTAGATCTAGATTCCACAAATCTAGATCTAAATTCAAAAAAAAAATGGATAACTACCCACCAAA
Organism: Viscum album; assembly: GCA_963277665.1. Classification (NCBI taxonomy): domain Eukaryota; kingdom Viridiplantae; phylum Streptophyta; class Magnoliopsida; order Santalales; family Viscaceae; genus Viscum; species Viscum album. The sequence continues at coordinate 1,419,976,312 of OY728161.1, read as the reverse complement.
ATAATGGGAGAAGAACATAAGTGAGATAATAAAGAAATTGAGAAGAAACCACATACTTGAAGAGATAAAGATATGATAACTAGGCTTCAAATCCCCAAGAACGAATGTCAAGAGGCTTATAAAACAATCTAGAAGCCTAAAACAATGAGATAATTTTATTTGGGTCAATCTAGGGTCGATTTGGGTTTAATATAGGGGTTTTGTAAATTTTAAAACTAATTTTCATAACTTAAATCTTTGTGTGCACAGTTTTCTAGGCCAAATTGCATGATTATTTCTAACCATATTCCATAACCATGAAAAATTGAAAACTTAGGTTATACGCTTAGTTTAAACATGCACAAACCATGCGACTAGGATGCAAACTTAGTTTAACCATGTGAAAACCATGTGTAAATAATGCATCATGTTGCACACTTAATTTTAACCATGCACAAACCATGCACAAACCATGAAACCCCTTCCACACATTGTATAACCATGTGAAAACCATGAAAATCCTCCCCTCCTTCTAAAATTCTCTAATTGTTTTACCCAAAGACACCCCAAGTTAAGACCAAAACAAGTTATACTCAAAACAAGAAAAAATAATACCTCTAAACAAGCTCAAGAAATATATAGAAAAGGTTGAGATCTTACACATTGGTAAATATCCATTGGTATATGATAGATTTATATTAGTTATGATTCCCCATGAACCTAATTCATGTGATATTATGTCAATGTAGAGGAACTAGAATCCCTAACCATAATTATTTAGTACCATCCCATGATGATTTACTTAATGATACTTATTTTCTATTAATGTCCTAATTTCTAAAAAAAATTAAATTCCTTTATTTATTCTTATCACTTAATATTACATATTTTTTCCATGCTAATTATTTTCCCATAAATAATAAATTTTGTACTTTTATATATTTATTAGAAAGGGTGTAAATTTGATTATTATATAGTGACTCTTCTTTCCAATACATGATTTTAAACATAATTCCTTAACAAAATATTATGTTAATAACTTAAAATGACCTTTTAATGTTTAGTTTCTTGGAAAATAACTACATAATACATGAATTACAGAAGGAAAAATGAATATAATCCTCTTTAAATATTTTTTTATTACTCCATCATAGTTCACCTCTCTAAAACTAATTTCTTGGTGACATACATTAATAGAAAATGGCGAGCATAAATCCTTGAATGGGATAAACAAAGGAAATTGAACATGAGAGATCATTGTGGATAAATCATGGGGCATAACATGATATCATAATCGTATGTTTATAATACAGAACATGGTAATTCAGCTAAAAGATAAATTTGAGACTTTCATAAGCATATCACCAAGTTTCATCACCAATGTGTCATAAAACAAGTTACTAGGGTTATTCACCAATATTTCATAAAAGTCATATCTAGAGATTAATTATTTACTGAATAAATTAGAGATAAATTATGGTGAAACATTCATATTTCATAATTCACTAGTACTCGCCCGTGCTATTGCACGGCGTATTCAATTAATGGTTTTTCTTATAATAATGGTTTAATTTTTAGAAGCATTACAAAGAAAACATATGTTGAATAAATTATAATTAGGAATTACTATTGTCTGGTAATGGAAAAAGGGGGAATAGAACATGAATACATTATTCAATTAGTTGAAAAATATATTAGAGACAAATATTGAATAGAGGACACTATAGAACAAATTAAATAAATGAAAATAGATATTCAACATCTACTACATAATACTTAACATGTTATTGAATGAAAAATAGATGAAGAATAATTGATTCTGGTTGTTACAAAACTAAATGTCAAGAGACTTGGTATTTGATTTAATAACAGGTCATCTTGCATACTACATATTGGTGATTGTTGTTTGCCACCACCCAATCCTGACCATATAGACACCACGCCCCATCTCCCATCTTCATGTGAACCTTATTCAGAATAAACTCATTTAAATAATTTGTAAAAACACACATCTTCAAGTAGAAATTATGAGATATTTACTTGAATAGTCTCACAAATGTCCAGTACAAAGAGCAGTAAATCACATCTTCGATAACAATTACCTGAAATTTTCACATTAAATGTCTTTTAGAGAAATCAACACATTAAAAGAGAAATTTATCTCATACAATTTAATGAGGAAGGTCGAAAACATCATAAACATTGAAAACAATTTACAAACACAAACCTGGAGATTTGGCTATGGTTACAACAACAATATGACTTGATCTTCAAGAGGTGGGTGGAGTGTTGTCTTGTTTTTTCCTACCATGAAAACAGAAAGGAACTGTTATTAAATACTAAAATGACTAAAGGAAAGAAAATAAATTAAAAGGGACATATCCAACAAACCATCCATGATGTAATTGTGTCAATGTAAATATACAGGATTCAAGCCCATGATCGCACCTTCTAATGTGGGGTCACTCATCTGTGCAATTGGATGGTCACTCAGTACCCTACATGAATCCCTTCTTCCTCCAAGGAGAGTTATTGGAGATAATTTATATGAGATTATCAACAGTATTGAAAACTGATTCATGTTCCAAATCCGGGTCATTGTTCCACTCTAGTGGCCACTGTAACACATTCTGGAATCTATCAAAAGCACCAAAGTAAACACATTAAAAGAAACCTGTATATGAAGATTTTCACTTATAGAAAGTCTTCCTAGTATCCTGTAATATATCACATAAAAAATAAATCATGCCAAAGGTCATGGAAAAATTAAGACCAACCTCATAACCATGCTCTATTATAGGAAGTAGTTCTGAATGCCATTAAAAAACTATCACAGGCGATCACTGATCATATAAATCGATTACAAAATTATTAATGAGTTACTATTATTTTTGAAGTCCCTACCAAAATCATTATTAAAAGCATCTCAAAAGTTCCACCCTATATTATCTACCATTAGTGCCTCATTCATGGGAAAAAATTGATAAATAATGATAGAATACCTTTTGAGAAGTAACACGGTAGCCCTCCTCATGGCCATAATTCAAATAGAATGAAAGTCCTCCCCTTGATATTTTCTTCCATAATGTTCCTACATGGGGTGGGGTAGAGGATATTGAAATCCTCCCTGTAGTCAACCATAGAGTAATGATGGAAATACTCTCTATGATAGTATTCGCTTTGAAATTCTTCTCAGCAGCAGCATTCTGTTTTATCAAGAGGTGGGTAGAGTGCAGTGTGGAGTGCTATCCTATTTTTTTCCTACCCAGAAAAGAGAAAGGTAATGTTTTTAAATAGTTAAAGGAAAGAAAATAAATTAAAAGGAACAAACAGATGCTCAGTACAATCACTGAAAATGAAATATCAAAAACAACATTGATCAGAACCAAAAAACATCCCAACAAATACAAAATAATTACAAAGATAGATTCAATTTATAATTTGGATTCTCAAAAGCTAAATATAGAAAGTTCCATTAGCATCACTCATTTGGGAAATATTTCTCATGTTCAACCTTCAAAAAAACGATTTCTTACCCCAATAAATTTGAATGTGAATGAAGGGAAGACTTATTCAATAAAGCCGGAGGACTTTAATATGAATTCATAGGAGAAAACTGGGAGAAAGTATAGCATCAGTTCATATGTAGCTTCAAGTCCAGTGCTCAAGAGAGAATGGGAACTTAAGAAATAATCGTTAAAAAATTCAAAATATTGAAGTATTTAGAAAATAAATAAAATGAAAACCTAACATATTCAAGCTATGGTCTTTTTTCCCAATCAAACTCATGAGTATGCACCTGACTTGTTAAATAGGGATCCCATGTTACACCATATGGGGTTGCAAAGGCATAAAGATCCATATATGTCCCACTATGGGCCTTGCTATCCTTATCAAGAGATAAAATAGAGTTTTATTTCAATAACTGTCAAAACATATATACAGTTAAAACACATACACATTGTCTTCCCACATAATGCAAACCCAGTCAACATGTATTATAACATGTTCAGTCGTACTAACAGTTGTATATTGTAACTATTTTGAGTATTTTATAGATTAAGAAATAGGAAACAGAAGATAACATACTACAGGGGTGAATATAAATATTAGACCTAGTATAGAATTCCGTCACCAAAATGTCATTCGAGGTGTCCATGGGTTTTTCATTGATCCATATGATGTTCTGCTAGAGGGAATATTTTAGTTTCCCTACCAGGTGAGACGTAATGCAAACCCAGTCCAGAGGTATTATAACATGTTAAGTTGTACTAACAGTGGTATATTGTATATATTTTGAGTATTTCATAGATTTGTAAAGTGGAAACAAAAGATAACATAATGCAAGGGTGAAGATAGATATCATACCATGGGGTGAATTTCATGACCAGAATTTCAGTCAAGGTGTCCATGGTTTTTCCATTAAACCATACGATGTTTTTCTAGAGGTCATATTTATGTTTTGCAAGCAGATGAGAAATGAACAGAATATTAGAAAAGTTATAACTGCCTCAAACGAATTTAATGAAACATAAATCCCAGTGTATTGAATTTGCATACTGAATTAAGAAACCTTTATGAATAAATTACTTGCAAGAAGATGAGTGTCGGAATAGAGGTTCACTTCCCTGTTTTACTACACAATACAAGCAGATGAGTATATGTGTAACATCCATACAAGAAACATACAATATCGTTGGAAAACCAAATACATAACATATAACCAAGTTTTTAATAGCGTCTAATGTGAGTAATAGAAACCCAAAATAAGGCATTAAAATATCTATAATTAAACACCACCACCATTATCCTACTCCAAAATGAGTAACATCCAGAATAATGAAAAATTTCCGATGAATGATAACTGATACAAAATCAAAATTAATGACTTATGTCCAGCATGTCATGAAAACTATCCAGCATTATATGTGTCCTGCATGAAAATCATCTTGCATGTTAATATTATAATAAACCTGTAGATAATCCCAACTGAAATAGACTCCATGAGAAATTAAAAATACATCATACTGCAGATCATTGTGTATTGCAGTTAAGGCTGGAAATCAAATGAAGAAAATCCTATTAAACAACCACTTAGTATTATTACCGTGACAGTAAAGCAAAAAATGTCAATCTAATTTCTCATTTTTCTTGTTCAAGTCAGCCTTCATTCCCCTTTCTTGTTGAGTACAATGAGTAATTATACCTAAACTATCTCGACTACACTGAAGACCATGTTGGATGTCATCCTCTGTATCAAATTCTTGTGAAAGGTTTTTCTACATAGAGAATATAGTTAGCAGAATTTGAAGCTACTTGATGAAGTTCAAATCAATGCAGAACATATGTGGTTTTTAACAGCGGACAGTAAAAGCTTCAATGAAATAAACGTCGTTTATATTTAATTCATTGAAACTCAACACTAATCATGCATGTATTGTTAATGAAAATGAAGTAAGTTATTATTCAGATATGATGATTGTTACATACCTGAGTAGATAACTGATTAGACGTACAAGAATCAAACCTACAGGTAGTGTTTGAAGTTGATGGAGAAGACATACCGGTTTGATGCTCCTATTATGCAAGGTTGGAAGGAGAATTATAGTAACATTACTTATGTCTGTTATTTAAGAAGAATGAAAATAGAATGAAGCACATTGTACCTTGCCATCAGGATCCATCTGGGAAATGCACAAAAACTGGTGTTTATTAGTATGGTGTTTTCCAAGTCATTCAGGCTCTGTTTGAAAACCCTGCTGAAAACTGTGTATAAAACCAATCAGTAAGTGATAAGCACTATAAGAAGTTTTAGTAAGTGTTGTCAAATGAAACCTCAAAGAATATTATCATGCACATAATAAATAGAACCACATTACTATCACGACCACATAAAAATAGATAGTATAGTAAAGACACTAAACAATTTTCAAATTGAAACAAATACAGGCCTATAAATCCAAGAGATGAGTGCCCAGACTCTGAGAGAACCATCAATATCAAAAAAACACTAAAAACTCAAAAACTGGGAACTGGGGGAGGTATTTTTATTTTAATCAATTTCCCATCGATCACTTTTTACAAAAAATACTAACCGACACTGAAATTGAATCTGAATCAAGATAAACAAAACAAAAAACTACTAATACAAAGCAATGTTAATTTTAAAAATATGATACATCTGTTTTAACAGCTAAAAATAGGTTTCATGGATTTTGAGTTGACATGACCAGCAAGTTAAATATACCCCAAACAAAGCATTGATACATTAACTTTATTTTGAACATGAAAACGTATTACATAAAATTCACTGCAATGTTAGTTTAGCAACAATCATTATCCTCACTTCACAGTAATCATTTTTATGAAATGTATCAAATAGCCCCTGAACTGAATCTAAACCAAAACAAACCGAAAACAAAACTACCACCCATATAGAGAAAGACTGATTTTAAGAACTTGACACATCATCCGTAGAATGTGTTTGCCTTAGCAGCCGAAAAGAGGTCAATAATAGGGTTTCGATGAATAGAAAGAGAAGATAATATATTTTTTATTAACATATCATTTTTTTATAGAATGGTTACAACATTAAACCTTTCATGCTGAGAAAATATTTTAGAAATTGAATATTTTTGAACTGGAAGAAACAACCAAAATTACTCATACAAAGCAGGAATGTATTTTTGTTGAGTAACATCAATATATTACAGTACTCAAGCACCTACAAAACAAAAAAGCATCAAAGGTGGATAAGAATGAAACAAATGATTTTAAGTATTGAGACGACTACTCACCCAAGCTATCAAGAATGGGCGTCATACCAACAGATGAATCTTGTAATTTCATTTATAAAAAAGGTTAAAAATCAATAGAAGAAACATCTCCATTGAAGGGGCGAAGTTGAATAAAAGGAGGCAGAATTTGGATAATGCAAATTAAAAGAAATCAACTTACCCTGAGTATTATAATTGCAACTGGGCTTCCACAGTGTGTAACAGAAGTTGAAAAATCCTTGATATCCATCACAAATATATCAACCAATGCTGATGAGTGATGCTGAATGAATAAAAACTAAAATAAATTCTTAAAATAACATGGAAACATCATGAATAATTCCTATAGAATTAAAAAGTAATAGTTTAGAAAGAAAAACATAGCACTAAGACCTCAAAAGGATGTTCCAATGGAATAACATCATCTTTTATGCCCGAGAATAAGCCAACAATCAAAACTACACGCCTATTATCATTGCAATCATTCACTTCCAGAAGTACCTACATTATTTTTTAATGGGATATTAAACTCCTCTACTTCATGTTCTTTTGAAAATATTAAAGAGAACGGGTGATATTGGATAAGGGAGAACCTCTTTAAATTCGCAAGTCAGGGCGTCCTGTCCAATGATTCCAGTAGCCGAATTGGTATTGATAGCGATTTTGGAGCCCAACTTTTGTGTTATCTAAAATCAAAATAAAACCCAACCACAATCCAACGAATATGAGCATGCACACATACAACAACCAGAATCGTTAATAAGAAAAATTGACTTCAAAATTCATACGAGTGGATGAAAAGGTCCCAATTCCAAGTTAGGGCATAGAACGCATGCTATGAAAAAATGAGGTCGAATTGGAACATAGAAAACCTTACCTAAAGCCTCTTTTACAGCATCCTAAGACAAAAAAATTCAGCAAGGAACACAGAATACAACATATATGAGTGAAATAAACATTCTAGGGTTTGAATTAGAAAATGGGGGAGGTCGGTGGTGTGGGGAGGTGGGGGTCGAGGATAGAATATATTGAAGAAAGTTTTAATGGAATAAAAATTTATTTTGAGCATGAAGAATTTAAACACAATAAGAAATTTCTATGATTCAAAGTTAATAATGAACATTACTATTGAATAAATTTAAATCACTATTTGATGGTACATAATATTGAAATACATGTGGTGAAAATAGGGATACCTCATGAATATAGTCAAAAACATTAACGATAAATTTATAGGAATGGAATTATTCTAAGGATAGTGATTTCAATAACATTAATAAACTAAATATAAAATAAAATTGAAAAAAACATTTGATTGTAAAATGAAATAAAAACTGATAGGAAATTAAAGTAGAATACACAATTAAGTTGACATCATATATATTTTATACATTTACATTAAGTTATAAAGAATAAAATTTTAATTTCACCATGAAGAATTCAAACACATTAATGAAAACATTCAAATGGTTAATTAAAATTATTATCATTATGATAATTAATGTTGAGTTGAGGTCATACGATCCTCAAATGTAATACTAAACGAATAACCTATAAAATAAATGATTCCAACACAAAATGTAATATATTATAGTAAACACATAATACATCACTCAAAGAACATATTGAGAATAGAAAAAAGGGAAATACTAACCTCAAAAAAAGAAATATATGTATACTCACATTTAATGAAATAAAAAATAAATAAAAATAAAATAAAAATAAAATATCTACTTCTCCAGAATACGCCAAATGATCCCTCTTCCATTATGTTCTATTCCCCCAAATTGTAATGTGACTCCACCCAGTCACCATGTAAGATCTAGACCTTTCATCCAAACACTGGAAATGTTCACTGATTTCCTGCCATTGGAATCAACTATATTATAATTATGTGCAACAGTTGGATGTAAAATGCATGATAACCAATCTATATTTACTATACATGTTATGTCATCAAATCAAAAAGAGGCAACTTAAAAGAAATAGTAGCAGAAGTGGGAGAGAACTGTTGATTACCATTTTTTAGACATGAAGTGGTCATTGAAAAGAATTTACATACAGAAATCATCATTTGAGTTATAGTGATGTAATAAGAGGAAATAAGGTAGAAGCTCATCAGCTAAAATTGAAATTTAGGATTGAACATGCACCTGATTCCCTCTATGCTGTACAACTATCTTGAAAAATGAGAAATTCCAACCTGCACAGACAAAACAATAGTGAATCCAGAATTTAATGGTTATGTGGGATTCATTTATAATGACCCCATAAAAAACATACATATCATAATGAGCACATGCATATGTAGGCTACCCAGTCTCAATTTTTCTTTCAAAAATGGGGTGACAGTTCACATGCTTGTTCAATCAGAAAAAATGTATAATCATAAATACATTCTAAAACCAGATAAATATACCAATAGAATGTGTTTTCCTTCACTGAAAACTTTTATAGCTTCAGTGGTAGCATCATCAATTAGTGATAACCAATTCTATCAATGCAGCAACAAATATTAAGAACCACAACAACACCAGAAACAGTACACCAAATTTAAAAGTATCAATGAGCTAATGAAAAATGTAACGAAGATCGATTTTTATAATAAAGAGATTTTCAGAAAAAAAAATGCCTTGCAGATGTCTATAAAACGTTCTTGAATGGCACAGTAATCAGTTTTGGGGTTCAAAATTCCTCCATCTTGAAATCAGTAGTATTTATTCAAAGGAGGCTGCAATGACAACGTAAGCCTAATGAAACAATAGAAATCAGAAAAACCTAATAGACATGAAAAAGTAATCATGAAGGAAATACTTACCCATATTATAGAAAAATGTAGTTAGGCCAGGACATCATCTCCTTGTAAACTAAATAAATAAATAGGTTTTACAATGGGGAAATTAAAAACCCATTAAGAAAACTCTGAACACAAATTGACTGAGAACCACACAACGGACACACATCAAATGAAGACAATGTGTGAATGAAACAACATGAAGGAAAAAGCCTAACCTAGAAAGCTATAGATAGTGTCCTGAGTGGAAAATAAATTTAGGCCTATACCATTGGAAATTGATGAATCTTAGAGGCTATGCATTGTTATAGATGGTGGAAAAACTGCATGCAGCAATGATCCAAAAGTACCTGAAAATACAACAAACTGTATGTTATAAAATTTAAAATGTAAAATAATGACATGAATAAAAAACATGAAATTTACAAAGTAAACAATTTTAATTAAAAATTTAATATACATACCAAATTGATAATCCACATAAAACATCAAAGAGAGTGGTCATAATAAAAAGAGAAATGAAATTTTCATCACCAGGGTTGTCTATATCACACTTGCAAGCTTCTAGCCAATGTTTCTCGCCCACTGGGAATATCCTGAAATTGGTTTAGCAAATTAGAAACCAGCTTCCAAGGAAAAGTGATTTCTAACGTTAAATAGATCAAAAAGTTAATATTCATTAGACCATGAAGCAAAAACATCTATGTATGACAACAGACAGATAAAAAATGAAAGATAACAAACCAAAGAAATGAATCTTTAGCAAAAGGTTAATATTAGTAAAAATTTCACAAGAATCAGATTAGTCAGCCACATAAAAACCCAAGGTAAAGGTCAACTTTGGAAAATCTAACTCAATTATTTGATGTAGAGGAAATACCTAAAAAAGATGACAAAGTAGATAGTTGAGGATCCAGACAGCTCGGATGCTGCATCCAGGCATGGATTCCCCGATCGAACTCCCAAGAGTTCCAGAGATGTACAATAATTAGTCCAGAAAATATATATGAATGACTAATAGGGAAACACTTTAATAAGCAGTCCAGAAATATCTGTGAACAACTAATTAGGAAACACTTACATATAAATAATCTTGAAACATTAATGTTTCAACTACCTATATGTAATTATGTAAATTTCAGTGCCATCTTAATGTTGGGGCACCAAGATACTATCTCCAAGCACTACACATTCATGGTATGTCGAACCATACAGAGAACTCAACAGGGAGGGAGCGTAACAATGTAAGTTAAACACAAACAGAAAAGAGAAAAAATGGTCAGATTATTTGAAGGGAAAACATGATATGGAAAATTAGATGAACTCTAAATCAATATAAGAAACACCCAAAACACCCTACGGAAATATATACGAATGACTAATATGGAAAACCTTACATATAAATGATGTTGAAACATTAATGTTTCAACTATCTGTATGTAATTATGTAAATTTTAGTTCCATATTAATGCAGGGGAACCAAGATTCTATTTCCAAGTAGTACAATTTCATGGTATGTCGAACCATATAGAGAAGTGAGTGGGAACTTAGCCGTAACCTAGTCAGTTAAACACACACAGAAAAGGGAATATAGGTGGGATAATAGGTAGGATTATTTGAAGTCCAAATAGGATATTGAAAATAATATAAACGCTATATACACTTAAGATCCATCCAAAACACCATATAGAACATGTATTTGAATGTGAGAAAACAACTATAGAGTTAGTGAATCATACATTCTAAAAAGCAGAGATCCATGTAACTCAATACTTGCAACCCTGTAAATGAAGCTTTTCATAAATGCATAGTTACCTAGAAATTAGGCGACGAAACTACCGACCTGAATCAATCTCAAAGGAATCGGTTGATGTTGTATGAAATCGGTGGATGCTGAGGCGATTCGGTCAGGGCTTGGGGCCTGGTTGATCACGCGGAGTCGGTGTCATGAGTTCATAGGGTATTCATTGAGGGGAGTGGGAGAGGGGATTCAGAGATTGTTCTGAGGGATAGAAAATAGAGGGCAGCAAGTAGTCTGTTGATAAGTGCTGCAACCACCCTCGGTCAACAGGATGAGCGGGAGGAGAAATCTAGGGAGGGGTATCACGACCGCGAACCCTAGAAACCAAATTGGAGGAGCCATAGCCATAGAAGGTTAAGGGAGAGAGCAGATGAAGCGGCGAAGGGAAGTCGTCTGGAACCCTAATCGTATTGGAGGAAAATCCCGAGAGTGGGATGCTGTGGATGGTGGGAACAAAGAAATGGCCGGGGATGGTAAGCGCATTGATTCCAGGGACGACATGCGGGAGGAGATGAGCAGATTCCACCGGTGGTGTGTTGATTGGAGCTCTGTCGAAACCCTAATCGCGGCTGGAGTACCAGGTTAGGCGAATGGAAGGAGTCGCGCGGGGAGAAATGGATTAGGAGGTAGCGCGCGATGGTCTAGGGGTAGAATCGGGAATGGAAGTGTTTTTTGGGTGACGTGGTTGAGCGTGGAGGCGACATGTAAGCTGGGAGGTACCCAGATTTAGTAGATATAGTGGATGTATACCGCATAGATCATAATAAATCATTTCATCAATAACCTATAGAGAATAAATAACAAGTTTCATTTAAATAATTTACTACATAAGTGTTTAAATACTCAAAATTGTCATAAATTTAAACTAGAGTAAGGGAATATGGTTTCATAAATATAAATAACCAATCAATGATTTATAATTACTTCTATTTGAATACCTTTTAATAAAAATATGGTTGGGTATTCACAATATAAAAATGGTGTCATGGAAGATCAAAGAATAATTTTAGTAGCATAAAGAGTATACAAAGTGGTTTATGGAACAAAATTAATGAGAGGGAATGGAAGTTTAACATTTATAAGTTTTTTTGAAATATAATAAAATGCTCCTAATTTTATGAGAACATAATAAATTGGAAATTAGAAGGCTAACTGTAAAGGAAGTACTTGGATAAAAATGAGTAGGTAGAGAATCCTTTATCTTGCGATATAACTTCTTAAAGCTTGAGGATAGTTTCCTAGAAACTTATAAACTCATTTTAAAGGCTCCAGAGAATAAAAATGAGGGTAAAATATTGATTAATGTATTTTTAGTCGATTATAATGAAATAAGGGTGGGTAATTTATAGAAAATTTGGGAGGATTGTTTATTAATTTTCTAAATATAGGCCTTGAAAACCTAGGTTGTGGAAAATACAAAACCATTAGATTACTGCTGATTTTTTATGATAGTTTAAGACATTAAGAATGCATTTTTAACATATTTTTTGTATTAAAAACAAACTTCAATACTTTATATTACTTTTGGCATGGTAAAACAATTTTTCTACAAAATAATGTTTTAAAACATTAGTTTCTGTTTTAGACTTTGAAATGTTATTTAAAGGTTTATAAATTAATTTTAATTATTTAAAATGAATTATATTAATAAAATAACTTATTTTTGGTATTGGGTTCAGTTTTATTAATTATTACATCATTAGTACATATTTATGAAGTCATCAAACATACTAAAAACATTAAATCATATATTTACAATTCACTGAAAAATAAGGTATTTTATAAATTTCTCAAAATTTTATACTAAACTAATTTAGATATTTTTATTTAAAATATAATACTTATTTAATAAATATATTTTTTCGAAATATAAGAAATTTAAATACTAAATAAAAATACATTTTTAAAGAAAAATAACAGTTTTTATAACATAATCAACTTTATTACCCTTATAAAAATTACATAGGATTTTATAAAATTATATTATGATTTATATTTAATAAAATAATATTTTATAATAATATTTCATGAAATTAAATTTTATTTAAAATCAGAATTTAAATTATATATTTTCTTAGAAAAGTATGGTTTCTTTATATCCAAAAATCTATTTATCATATTCATATTATATTCATGTGTATTTTGTTAAATAAAATTATAATGAAAATGGAATTGAAGAAACATATATTTAATTTATAAGAATATGATTAGACTTTTATAATACTAAGTTCAAGATATATAACCCCTTATTACACCAGAATACACAGTAAGGGTAATGTAACTCCCTGACCCTAGATGTTTGGAGTCGATTCCTTACTTTATTACATTGGATTGATTACAAAGAATAAAATCTCGAAGGAATGATTAGTTTAGTAGATTTGGAAAACTATATTACACACATGGAACCCATTTCACATTGGGAATAAAAAACATAATACATAACAAAATAAAATAATTAACATCATTGAAACTCATTCCATGAATTCATCTTTATACCCTTAGGAAAGAAAAAAATAAGGGTGAGCTCAAATTATTATTAAGGGTAATGTATAGAGGAATATATAATGAATTAATAATGAATAATAACTATGGAAATAATAAAATAAGATCTAATAATTTCATATAAATAATAACATGAGCTTAAAACTTGACCATGGATAATCTAACTAATCAGATAACCACAAAGAATAATAATAATGACAGAATGCATAATGTTTGATGCCATCACTATCAAGATCTATCATCAATATAGATACTATTAAGATCTATCCTTAAAAAAAGATTATGTTTGTGGGTAGAAAACTATATTATTTGTGTAAAGATCTATCCTCATGAAAATTTAAACTACTTGAAATCAAACATGAACTGTTTTTCACCAACTAATTTTATCCCATGAGACCACTGATGCAGGTAAGGGATTGCATTAATTGGTGCCCAACCCATATAATTCACATAAAAAAATTCATTATATATTTTAAAATAATTTTAAATCATAAAAAACGTGACTTATAAAAAATTCATATTGATTAAAGGATACAGATTTATCAACATTTCCTTAATAAATAATATAACTTTTAAAGTGAACATAATATGTAAAAAGAACATACAATTTATGAAATAATCATATAGATCATACAAGAATATAAATATTAAAATAAATATAATTTCCAATGAAAAATTATTACAATAAATTGATTATTTCAAGATAAATTTAGCAATAATAAACTAAAACGATATTTCAATGATAACTTCTACCACTTGGAAATTTTAAAATCAAACCCCTTTGGATGAGATAATTCAAATAGAAACTTAGAGTACCAGGAAATATGAGTGAATTATGATATTAAGTAAAAATGGAAAAAATATACACAAAAAAAAAATAAGTAGTGAAAATGGTTTATTCTTCATGGAAGAGAAAGTGAGACAAGAATCCATTTCCTCAAGTCTAACTTGTCACACATGCCTTTATCTTCCTCTTTTTCAGGTAACTCCTTTTAGTTTTATCCAAAGGATTTACTTGGATTTATTTCTAACCAAATTTAGGATTCTAGGTTTAGTGGAGGGATGTTTGGAGCTTATTTATGTTGGTGTTGGATGATCCAAATGTCTTGAGAGGTGTGATTAAGTGGGAGGGGTTAATGTCTATTTATAGTGGAGGGGGAGTGATATTCTAGAAAATATAAAAAGTTAAATACTCTTGGGAAGTCCCCCTTACCTCATATGACTAAAAATTGACAAATAATGGATTAAAGTGAAATTATTGTTGATCCAAAAATCCACCACACAAAAAGAAGTGAATTTTTCTAATTTTTTTCCTTGGATTCTATGTTTCCCCACATTTACCATTTGGGTTTTTATTGAAGTAGCTAGTTTTCTATCATAAGTAACTTAATGATTAAGACTAAATTAAACTAAAATTTATTAGAAAATATTTACCCACTAAATTAAAAATATGATATATATTTTAAAAAATAAATATCCCACAAGTGTTGGAAATTAATTTTAAAACAAGCACATGTAAAATGTAAAACACTACTTTAACCCAAACCGTGCTAACAATTTTTTTTACTATTTAAGGGGCAATATGTTCATTATAAAAGATAAATTGGTCCATAAATTGGAATAATTTGGTATTTTTTAACATATAATAATAATTTGAGGAATATATAATTTATATTAATTTAATTATTTTAATATAATATAATTTATTATAAAATGACAATAATGCCAATTTTGAGATTATTTACATAATTTAAATTTAAAAATATCTAGAAAATTATGAAATTAAAATATATTAAGTCAAAAGATATTAAACATGAAATATTCATCTAAAAAATAAGTTAACATAATAATTTATTTAATTTTCTTCAGTTTTAATATTTTTAGTATCATTTATTTTTTTAATTATTAACCAAATAATCACTGTATTGGCGTTTCTTAATTGTTTAATGTAATTATATCATATATTAAAATTAAATTTAAATTATCATCATAAAAATAAATCATTTATCTTTCAGAAAAATTTTTATAACTAAAACTATGTCACTTATTCCAAACTTTAATGCTTCATAGGAATTAAAAGCAAGGAATGTACATTTTTATCCCTTTCTCTAAACTTTTTATATGGGTAAATTTCATAAAAATGTGGCCCAATAACTAATAAAATGTAGAAAAAGGGAATATATGGTTGAAATATAATCATAAAATGGATTTTTGTCAAGTTTATAGTCCATTCCCCCTTAATATTAGAGTTTAACAAATTAGTAAACTAATTTATACATTAATTATTGTAATTAATTTTAATTACTTTCACTATTATTTTTGGTAAAAAAAATAAGTTGATATTATTAGAATATAAATATTATATTTATTTAAACCATGTATATATATTTTTCAAAATTCAATTCACATTAGTGGAAAAATTAAATTTAAAGCTAATCCCAGAGACGTGGTGAGAAAGCGAGGTTTTAAAGTGAAAATGCTCAAACATTAATTAAGTTTCTATATCTAAATTAGATATAAATACGAGTATAATAACTAAAATTGGATTAATATATTTATAATTGATCTATTTTTACTTAAAAATAATTTAAAATACAATTTTACATTAATAATTATTTAAATAAGAGGGATGTTTTCAACTAAAATGTAATATTTTTAATTTTTTATCAAAAAATGAAACTTCTAAAAATACCAAAAATTCACCATAAGATAACTTTAACATTAAAAATTAAAAAATGAAGTTTATTTTTAAAAATAAAATTTTTGAAATGGAAAAAATTTATACTTAATATTGGTGCACTATTAAAAGGTTGTAAAACAACCTTTAGAAAAATACAACTTTTTTATGTGCAAAACTGGATTTGTTCTTATCATAAGTCTATAGAATCTATAGGACGAATTAAAATTATTTTTCTTGAATATATAATATAAAAATAAATATATCTTGAAGTCTCGGTATATTATATACACTTATATGCTTGGTCTTGCGTGTCTTATACGCTATCGATGGAACTCAGTATTGTGTGTAACACAAGCCAACATAGAATTGCGTATAAAGAAAGATAGAAAAATAATTAAATTTATTATGAAAGGAAAATATTTAAAAGTATTGGGATGTTATAATCTCCCTACTTTAAATAAATTGTATCATCCCAATTCAAACTTTACCTCTCTAATCGAGGCTTTAATATTTGAAAATACAATTATTGAATAACCCACTTCGAAAATAGGGTTAACAACAAATCTTCTTAATAAGTGGGGAAAGGAAATGTGAATATTACCACAAAAATATAATTTCTAATAAGATAAGAATAAAGAAATCATGGAAATGGATGAAAAATATATCTATCATGTTCTGATAGAGAGCGATAGAGAACATATTCAAGTGAAAGTTGTTGACCACAAACCCATAAACTAGAGGTGTGAAAAAGGACATCGATATCATAAAAAATGATGATAATATGGAACCATTTTTTAAGACACTTTTTTGTAGAGTTGATTAGTTATTTCAATATGTTGGTATATAATAAAACATACATACTTGATATATTCCTATTTCATAAACACAATCATATCATTTGGTTGTGCCTTGAACTATTTATACTTAATTTCTTAGTATAGACTGAATCATATGTTGAAGTAATACATTAATATCTAAAACCATGTCAAAAGATAAAATTAAACCATTTTATAAATGTTTTAATTTTCCAAAAGTTCATGATCGACACTTTATAATCATTTAAAAGTAAGTTTTCAACATCCAATTTTCTTTATACAAATAAATCATCACTTTATTCCAACATCATTATTAGAGTATTAAGAACATATTGAGGGGTATATTTCCCTCAATAATATGTTTTATAGGAAGTTCAAATATTCACTGAATAATTTTTCTTATTCATCGGTACCATTCCTCACATGATTTCAAATACTTAACTAAAAAGTACTATAAAACAATAATTAAAAATTTAACAATTCTTATAACCAGTATATTAAAAATAAAATACAAAAATGACATAATTCTTAAATTTAAACATAGGAATATTAATCATTTATCTTTGTTTATGGTGGCTGAAAAATCTTTACCATGATTTATTAGACTCTTTTGGTTTATATTCCTTTGATAGTTGAGACATTGGTTTGTGTAGTGTCTCATCTCCTTACAGTTGAATCATTGTAAATTGGAAACCTTTTTGTTATCCTTAAAATCAAATAATAGTGTCCTTTCTCTCCACACTTCTATCAAACTTTCATTCCTTTTAAGCAAGTACTAGGGTGACTATTTTCATAATTATTACATGTGGGAAAACACTTCTTTCCCTTCTTACCTTTATCTAAAATTTTCCCAACTATATTATTGTTCTCATGCTTCTATACAAAGCTATAATACTTAGAGAATTATTTTTATGTCTCTTTAGAAAATGATATTATGTCCTCATATGATGAGAATTATTGGGAGACTATTTCCCTTCCAAATACCAGCTTAATACCTTAAAAGTTACAACCCTTATTACTCTATGGATCATCACCATTGGTGAGATTCCCATTACTTCCACTAGGATCCATTTCTAAATGAATATGTACACTATATTGGGTCATATCATTATGGAACATTATGTATAATCTCAAAACTAGTAAAATAACTAACATAAATTGAATAATTTAAGAGTATATAATCTCATAATCATAATCATGATTTTTTGGGATGATCTTTTATACTTATCCTAAAAGTATATCATAATATTATGTTCTATAGTGTGTGTTTTCCTTAATATAGTTTCTAATGATTATATTAAACATTATTTGATACCAAATATAACACCCTGACCCTAAGAGATCAAAGGCGGTTCCTTACTTTATTAAATTAATATGATTACAAGGAATTAAATACCAAAGGACCGGATGATTTAGTACTTTTGGTAAACAAGATTACATACATGGAACCCATTTCACATTGGGAATAAAAAAATAATACATAACAAAATAAAATGATCAAAATCCTTGAAACTCATTCCATGAATTCATATTCATACCATGGGGAAAGTAAAGAAAATAAGGGTGAAATCCAATGCTTAGTAAGGGTAAAGTATAATAAAATATACTAGGAATTTATAATGAATAATAAATATGGAAAGAATAAAATATTATTGAATAATACCATATAAATTACCACATTATCTTAAAAATCGACCATGGATATTGCAACTAATCAAATAATGATATGGAATAATAATAACGATGGAATGCATAATGTTGGACATCTGAACTATCACATTCTATCCACAAGAGAGTTAATATAAAGATATATCCTCAAAATATTTTATGTCTATGGGTATAAACCCATCTGATTCGGGTCAAGATCTATTCTCTTGATAATTTATAACTGGTTGGAAAAAAATGCAATGTGTTTGTCTCCAATTTATTTCATCCCATGAGATTATCGATGCATTAAGGGGATTGAATTAACAGGTCTACAACCCATATAATTCATTTTTAAAAAAATTCCTCTTATATTGAAAAGTAAATTTAAATCATAAAAAATTTTCTATATCAAATATTCATAGAGTAATAGATACTGATCAAACAACATTTCCCTAATAAATCATACAACCTTAAAAGTGAACACCATATCTAAAAATGATATAAAGTTTAGGAAATAATAATATCCATTATACAAGAATATAGACATTATAATAAATATAATTTCTAATGAAAAATTATTATAAGAAAGTAATTATTTTAAGATAATGTTATGAATCACAAAATAAATTGATATTTCAAAGATAACTTTTACCACTAGGAAATTTTCAAATCAAACCCCTTAGATGAGATAATTAAAAATAAAAATTATAATAATATTAAATATTAGTTAATAATGATATTAAATGAAAAAGGAGAATAATATACAATGAAAAAATAAATAATTGGTGAATTTTTTTTATTCCCCATGAAATAAAAATTTAGACAAGATTCCCTTACCTTAAGTCTGACTTGTCACGTGGGTCTTTATCTTCATATTTTTTGTGTAAATCATTTTGGTTTTCTCAAAAGGACTTACTTGGATTTCTTTTATCCAAAATTGAGGCTTCTAGGCTTAGGGGATGGATTTTGAGAGATTATTTGGGTAGTATTTGGATGAGCCAAATGACTTGAGAGGTGTGATGAAGTAAGAGGGGTGGTTGCCTTTTTATAGTGGATTAGGAATGGCATTCTTTTAAATATAAAAAGGTAAACACTATTTGGATATCTCACTTACCTAATATGCCTAAAAAAATTACAAATAATAGACTAAAGTAAAATCTTTATGGTTAAAAACCTCCACCACACAAAAAGAAGTGAATTTTTATAATTTTGTTCCTCAAATTCTAGGTTTCCCCAATTTTACCATTTTTTTTATTAAAGTAACTAGTTTTATATCCTATGTAATTAAAAAATTATGAGTAAATTAAAGTGGAATTTACTAGAAAAAATTTAACTAATTAATTATAAATATTACATCTAATTTTCAAAATAAATATCCCATGTGTGTTGTAAAATAATTTTAAAACAAGAACATATAACACGCAAAAAACACCGCTTAAACCCAAATCATGATAACAATGTATTTACTATTTAGAGGTGAATATGTTCATTATAAAAGGTCAATTGGTCCCTAAATATACCATAATTGATATTTTTTAACATTTTGAAATCAATTGGAATAAGATATTATTTTTTGTAATTTTAATTATTTTAATAAAATATTATTTATATAAAATGATATTAATGTACATTTTGACATTATTAACTTAATTTAAATATAAAAATATCAAGAAAATGACATAATTAAAATATATTTAGTTAAAATATATGAAACATGACATATTAATCTACAAAAAATAACTAACATATTAATTCATTTAATTGTCTATACTTTTAATATTTTTAGTGTCATTTATTTTATTTAATTATTAACTAAATAATTATTACATTGGAATTTATTAAGAGTTTAATGTAATTATATCATATCTAAAAATTGAAGTTAAATTATCTTGATAGAAAAAAGTCATTTATTTTTCAAAATAATTTTTAAAACAAAAAATATGTAACTTCTTCCATACTTCAAATCTTCATAGGAATTAAAAGCAAGGAAGGTGAATTTTTGGCCTTTTTCCATACATAACTTATTATATAGGTTAACTTCATGAACCCATGTCCAAATAACTCATAATATGATAAAAAAGGGGGATATGGTCGAAATATGCGAAGAAAATGACTTTTGGACAAGTTTCTAGGTCATTTTCCCCTTAAGATTAAAGTTTAACAACTAAGTAAACTAATTTTTACCTTAATCGCTGTAATTAATTTTAATTATTTTCACTAATATTTTTGTTAAAAAACTAAGTTGATCTTATTAAACTATAAATATTATAATGATTAAAACCATTTATATCATTTTTTCCAAATTAAATCTGTATAAGTGGAAAATTAAAATCTAAATTCAGATATTACATTTGGGAAGATCCATTTTTTTAAATGATTTGTAATGATCAAGTGATAAGAAGATGTTTTCCTAAAAGTGAAATTGATTATGTCTTTGAGTTTTTTCACACATTATCTTGTAGAGACCACTTTAGAACTCAAATAACATCAATTAATTTTTTAGAATCTATAATTTGTTGGCCCACCCTTTTTAAATATGCTCATGAATTTTAAAAAAGGTGTGAAAATTTTCAATTTTCTTGAAATATATCAAAGATACAAGAAATGCCCCAAAATCCACTTATTTTTAGTGAATTTTTTGAAGTATGGTGGATGGATTTTATGGGCCCTTTCCAAATGTCATTTAGAAATTATTATTTCTTGCTTTTAGTTGATTATGTTTCAAAATGGGTGGTAGAAAAATATACTAGGACTGATAATGCTAAAGTTGTTTTTGATTTTTTCAGGGATAACATATTTTGTAGATTTGGAGTGCCCAGATCCATCATCAGTGATCAAGGGACTCACTTTTACAGTAGGAAATTGGAGTCTATACTGATGAAGTATGGGGTGAAACACAAAAATTCAACTTCTTATCATCCATAGACAAATGGTCAGGCTGGAGTCTCTAATAGAGAAATCAAAGGAAATTTGGAAAAGACTGTTAAACCAAATTGGAAGGATTAGAGATAAAGGATGGAAGTCACATTATGGGCATACATGACATCCTACAAATCCTCGATTGTAATGAGTCCATATAGGTTGATTTATGGGAAAAGTTTTCACCTACTTTTGGAATTCGAACATAAGGCATACAGAGCTGTGAGAAAGATGAATTTCAATCATGAAAGTTATGGAAAACATAGAAGATTTAAGTTTTAGGATTTAGAGGAAATTAGAAGGGAAGCCTTTGAAAAATATAATATTTACAAGGAGAGAACAATAGTGGATCATGATAAGCTGATCCAACTATAACACTTATATCCTAGATACATGCTACCATTATTCAACTCAACACTAAAGCTGGTGCTAGGAAATCTTCATTTCAGATGGGAAGGTCCATTTATAGTTACTCATGTATATCCTTTTGGTTATCTATATATTATGAAGTATTATGATCAGGACACGATTATTATTAATGAAAACAGGCTGAAGAAATTCCATGGGACCATTCTATCAGATCCAGTGGAGGAAATCACACTCCTCCAACTAGTTTATTAATAAAATCCACTAGGTCATACCTCTCCTTTACACTTTCTTACTTACTATGATTTATTTTCAAATATTATTACATGTTAATTCAATTAGAATTTATTATGAAAACTATATCATTTAAGTGTGTGGGAGGGAACCTTTATAGTTTATGAATTTCATTTTTTTTGTTTTTTTAAAAAGTGTGTTTTTCAAAATTTTGTGTGTTTTATTTCAATTTTTTTTTGTGTTTATAATTTTTTGATCTAAAATGATTATAATTTCCATTTTTAAACCCATTTCAATGAGTGAAACAATTTATTACATAAAATTGATCTTAAATGAATGATGAAAATGAATTTGTTTCATGTTCAAAATTTTGATAATTTTATGAAAATCCCTCTTATTTTTGAATCTAATATCACATATAATTGTCTTAATGTTTTAAATAACTTTCCTCTGAGGATTTTGGACCATTTTTTTCATATTACTTACATTTACCTTAATTATTGAGAGAAAAAAACCATGCTTGTTTTAACTAATATTCGATTTATTTCTGTTAAAACATGAAGGCTTGAGGTACTATTGTTTTAAATTATTATGAATTTTTTTGGGTGTAATCCCCCTTTTCAAGAAAATAATTTTTATCATGGAATAACTTTCACATTTAATAATGTTTTCCCTTGTAATCTATGAAAAACCTTTTAGGGTAGCCACATTATAAGATAATTTTCTTAATCCAACCTGCTCTTAAAGTGAAATTACATGATCTAATTGAAATTAAATGTGGGGAAAGATGTCTTGTGGCATGCTACATCATTTATTGCAACTTTGGATGAAAAATAAAATTCTTAAGAGATGTTTTTTCTTCTTAAAAAATATTTATATTAAAATTTGTTCCTTTCTCGAGCTTTCATGATAAATAAGTTTTGTCTTTCTAGAGCATCCAATGGAGAAAGAAAGTTGTGCCTATCTAGAGATTTCAAGAAAAATTATGTTTGTGAAGCTTGAAATTTTTACTATTGAAATGATAAATGGTGTAAAATTTACTTTTATTTTCATGTTGATGGATATTATTTTCAACTAAGGGGATTTAGGAGGAGACTATACTTCATTGAAAATTAGAATCATTCAATTTTTCTTAAAAAAGAGCCAAGCCCTCCTATTTATGCCTCATAAATTTTGATATATAAATCATACCAACTGAAATAAACTGAAAAAAAATAAAATTACTCATGATAAAAACATTTCTTTGACTCACATTGGAGGATATTTATGATTTTATTAAGCCTATGGTGACCCTTGCATGAGTTTGGATAAGAAAGGAATTGTTGAAAATTAATATTTATGTCATGAGTGAAAATGAAAGTGAGGTAAGTGTTTTGTGTTCATTGGAGGAGAAATTAAGTTAAAATATATTTAGTAATATTAATTAATAACATTAAATAATTGTTTTTTAGGAGTGATGATATCTTTTATTTGTTGGTGTTAAATTAGTGGATCTCATGGATATGTGTTTTAAATGTGCATTTATTTGATTTTGATTCTTACTTGTCAAGGAGTCCAAGTGATAATTTTGGGTAAATTAATATAGATAATATTTTCATAATTATATATTTTTTTCAATGATTTAATCCCTAAAAATTAATAAATTTTTACTTAGTTGCATCATTTTAGGATTTTTGGTGAGTTTTGAGCTTAAATGTAAAAATTGGTTAATTCTAGAAATTTAACAGTTTTCTTTCACTTATGTATTTTGGGAGTAACTATTAAAATATTTATCAAAATTGTGTGATTAGTTTTTTTTTATTATTCATATTTTTGTGTATATAAATTCTTCTTCTAGATCCATAGACCATTTTAAATCCCATAAGCCCAAAAAAATCAATTTTGTAAAAACATTATTCTGGTCTACAGAATTGAAAATACCTCATTAAATGAGGAATATCACATGATAATGACATCAAAATGAGGTTATTTAATATGATTTATAAATATTAATCTAAGGTAAAAATTCAAAATAAATTTTATGGAGAAATTATTTCATTAAGGCCACCTTTGAATGAGTCAAAATAGGGTAGGTAGTTTAGTATTCGGTGGCTAGAGAACATTAGTTTTATTAATGTGTCCATAAATTATTATTAAAATCTCAAAAATTTTAAATTTATAGGGTATATAGTATAATAAATTCCAAAAAACTTTTAAGAATGGGACTTGGAATTTTTAGGCCATATGGTGAGCAAAACAAAAGAAAACTTCTTGTGGATAGATTTTGGAGGAGAAAAATTTATGTTCTTTCTTTTCACTATTTTGTTCTACTTAATTTTTTAATTCCTTATCCTTCACCATTAATTATGTATAACCTTCACATAGAGGGGTAATATTCTATGTTATTAGGGTAGTAGAGTTTTTCTGTTTTCTAATTCTTGAGTTCTTGCACTTAATGGTTTACGATTATTTTCTCTCTTCTGCAAAGTTGGTTTCAAATTATAATGGTGGTTTTTATTATATTTTGTGATCATATTTGATTTTATATTATATTGTTATTATTTTATTGTTAAATTATCAATAAATCCCTCCACTAGGTTTTGTTTTATATATGATGGAATAGACTAAAGCTTAGTGGTAAAGCACTTGGTGATCGTCAGCACGTGTGTGAGGGGTAGTGGACATTCTTGATTGTTTGGGATAAACAAGAACCGATTAGGAATTACCTAAGTCAATTTGTGGTATTATATATAACTCTATCACACATTGGAAGGAGTTTAGTCCTAGAATATATTTTGGAAAGGTTTATTCTCACCATTACCATTTCACTAAAAGAGTGAGACGAAGGGGTTGTGGAATCTCACTTTTATTAACATAAAAAAAGAGAATTTAATAAATTTGAACTATGATATAATTGTAATTGTAGAAACAAACCTGATATAATAATTATTCTCATATAATAGTATTAAATCACTTTTTTGGTGATTTTTTCATATTATTTTTCTTAAATTACATTCCTTTGTTTAGATTATTTCAGTTTCAAAATTAGGCAATTTAAAAAACACCCCATTTCCCTATAATTAAAGGTGAAAACTTGATTGTTGCGTCCTCCTCTATATATAAAACATAGGTTAACCACTTTTATACATTATTAACATAGTAAAAAAATTATTTGTCACAACCCATGATAGACAAATGTCATTCATCCGTGCATCTCTAATTTCACTCATTATTTAGATAGTTCCTCCCATTTACAACTTTTTTTTCAAAAAGAAGAAAACCCTTGTGAGAACCATGTTAATATTAGAAATATTTTAATTATAAATGTATTATATGTCTAAAATATATTTTTCAAAACTATTAGTTTTGATGTGCCTATGTGGTAGAGGTGTCTAGTGATTCTGCATTAGAATCAGATTGAAATCCAAGTGGGAAGGAATTTTTGTTGGCAGGCAATGATACAGGTGTGACACAAGCTAACAGTGACACAGACATGATGGATGCATGATGCTACACTGGGCCTTCAATCTAGATTTTTGGGCTTTGGGTCATGTAATGGGATTGATTACCACTAAGACTTCAGGCCGTGTACTAAATAAAGAAGGATTGATGGGTGGGCTATCCCTTGGGGGGGCTATAGTCTGCCTTTCTGGACTATGTGTGTGGTGTGTGCATGTTTTATGTGATTATAACCGCAATAACCACATATATATATATATATATATATATATTAAAACAAAATTCTTAAACAATATTATTCTTTAATATCCTCTAATAATAATTACATTTTCTATATATGCATTATAATGGTTCATAAATAACATGTGATTAAATAAAGCATATCCATCAGGAGTATAAAAATAGGTATGCACAAAGGCCTATTTTTTATGCACTAGGTTATGATAAAATTAATACAGAATGATCGATTTTCAAGGTTATTATCCCTAGGAACAGCTATTCTAGATCCACATCCACTTATAGGATCCATACATGGATTTCATTAGTTGTAAACCACTCAGTTTAAAATTCACCAAAATTTTAGGATTCTTTCCTATATTTAGAATTATTCTTAGGGTTGTTACTAATTTTTTCTAGTGTTAATTTCCATAAAAAACCAAACATTCCATTAATACTAACTATGGAATACTTCATTTTTAATACGTAAAACTTTCATTACATGAAACACTATTTAATAAAACATAGGAACTTTTGAGGTTTAATTTATTGGAAATTAGGAATTTAATATGTAAAAACCAATAAATTTATTCTAATATGCTTGAAATAATTCTACACATATTCATAGAGGGTTATATTTAATAGATTTCATATCTGGGGTATATATATTAAAAGAAAGGGGTGAGCATAAACCTTGTAAGGGAATAAATAAAGGAAATATTTATCATGTGATCGGGAGGCACAAAAATAGGGAACAATCATAGGAACATGAGTCATATCATAATATAATGATCATGAAGAAAATAATTCAAATTTAGTTTAAATATAAAAATGATACATTCATAAACATATCACGAAGGTTTATCACCAAGGTGTCAGAAAACATAATTACCAAGGTTATTCACCATGGTATTGTAAGACATGTTATATCTAGAGATTATTTATTTACAAAATTTATTGGAGTGGTATCATAGGGAACCTTCAAATTTATTAATTTATGTGATCCAAATCAATCATAATAATTCATTTCATCAATAACATGAGAAAAATAAATAACGAGTTTCATATAAAATCATTGAGCATATAAGTTCTTAAAGACACTGACATTACATCATTTTTAACCAATGAAAAATTAAAATGGGTTTCATATATAGAAAAAACAAATCAATAAATTATGCCTAAATCTTATTGAATACACATGTATAATAAATTGGTTTGGGTACTCACAATATAATAATATTTCACAAATAATAGAGAAATTCATAAAATGAATTTGGCTGCATTATAGGTTTTCAACATGGATTAATAAAATGGAATAATGGGAGGAAAAAAGGTCTCCCATTGATGAAACACTATTTTGGAAGTTATGGTATAATCAAAAGTGTATGAAAATAAAGTAATTCAATATTTAGAATACAAACCAAAAAAGATTCACTTGAATGGAAAAGAATAAGAGGAAATTTCCCTTACCTTGGGAAGTAGCTTTATAAATCTTGGAGAATGCAATATTAAGACCTTTTAGACACCTTGGATGAAGTTTAGAGATGCGAAATGATAAAAAGTTCATGATTAAGGTATTTTGAGTAAAGATTAATGGGGGTATGAGTGTGAATTTATAATAAAAGAGGAGGAATTGTTTAATATTTTATATATATATGTCTTGGAATTATAGGTTGTTGAAAAAGAAAAACCATTGGATTACCCTTTGATTTTGGTCATGGATTTAGAAATTTAAGTCAGGTTATATAATATATTATTTTATTAGATCTAAAACCCATTTTTTAATATTAATTTTTCCATGAAAAATTATTTATTTTACAATATATAGTTTTTAAAATCATAATTTCCATTCTAGACTTTGGAATGTCATTTATAGGTTAAGAAATTGATTTAAATCTATTAAAATACATAATATTAATAAAATAATATATTTTTGGAGGTTAAAGTCTTTAATTTATTTATTATATCACTTTTATTTATTTATGAGGTCATAATACTTACCATATATTATAGAGTATTTTATATTTTTCCCAAAAATTTTACTATCTAAGAAAATAATGAAAAAATCACTATTGGATAATTTCTACATGAAAGTTAAAAAATTTCACCAATTTTTTTCGAAAATTTTCTAAATATAATAATTTAATTTTTAAATATAAAAACTTATTTATTGAAAACCACTAATTTTTATTAAACCATTAAATTTTTATACCATAGAAAAACTATATATAATTACATTGAAATATTTTATAATTTTTTTTTATTTTTAAAATTTTATAATACCAGTTTTTAAAAATTTATTTTGATGGAAATTAAATATATATACTTTCCAAAAAATGAAATCACAATCTCTCTGCATAAAAACTATTTTTTCACATTCTCTAATAATATTCATTTTATATGAGGTCGAAACACCAAATAATAATGAAGAATAAAAAAATTGTTAATTCATGTCTAAAATAATTACAGCTTAATACAACTAGGGCTTAGATAAAAAAAACTTTATTATAGTGAAATAATCTATAAGGGAAAGGTGTTTAATGGTAGTAGTTTTATGATGTGTTTCGACCAACATTTATTTCGTAGTGACCTCTAGTAGCTGTAGCTTCTCTTATATGATATTTCATTTGAGCCTTCATTATTGAAGTGATTCCTAAGATTGATAAGGAAAAAAAAACCAAATATTCTACCTCCCTCCGTAGCTTTGACAAATAAGCTTCATAGTGCTTGATTCTATTGGTTGAGAGTATCATTTCTTCCCTCTGCATTCAATTAACTCATATCATTACCCTTAATATAAACTAACCATACCTACCACTTTATAAAAAATATATTACCAATGATCATAATTTATAAATAGTCATATATACCAATGGTCATATTAACCAATGGTCATAAAATAGTAATGTAACTAACATATCCTAACCATCACATTTTCTATTACATCTTATATATATACAACTAAATTCCAACATTTTCTACTTTATTCCCAAAGGTTTTTAGAATTATTTTGATAATATCTATTATATTCATAACATTTACTATTCTTTTAATAGTTTTCATGGAAGGTGTGATATTCCAAGAAGATTTATATCCGATAGATGATACCATTGGGGGTTCACTTTTCTTTGGTTTTTATATCCTTATACTAGTCTTAGCTATAATAATTGGTTTCATTACTTGAACTGTAATATTTTTTTATAATAGTCTTTCTATTTAATTCCAATGTGTAATATAATAATATAGCCATTATCGACAAATAATTATTTTATTAATCAAAAAATAAAATATTAGGATGTTATAAAATAACTCATAGAAATAAGAATTTTTACATAACATTAAAACATGTCTCAATAAAGGATAATTGAGACACAAACCCTTATTTGTGCCCAAAAGCATTATCAAATTACACATAACTTTATAAATAATAAAATAAAGTTAATTATATATACAAATTATAACATTATTCATCTATATTTAATTTTATAATTTTCATATATTATCATCTTTCACTTATTTTTAATGTAGTTTTCAGTTACATCATTTACACGGGGTTGTTTGGTTATTTTCTTCACAACACTTTTGGTTTGTTAACCCTAGTTAAATACATTATAAAATAACTTCATGATATATATAAATGTGTAGTTTTAGGTTATATATTATTCCATCAGGATAATACTTATACAGTTTTAAAGGTTAACCAAAAAAATATCCAAATTAAGAAAGGTGCCTTGAAATGTAAATTTAAGGTGATTAAATGTCTTTTAATTTTTTTAATTATAGATTATAATTTTTATACTTAAAGAATATTAATGGATTTAAAAATATAATTTTATTTAATTAAATTACCTATTGAACGTTCCATTTAAGGTGGTTATATAAAATTGAATACATTGTTCATGTTGGAAATAGTCAATACACACACATGATGGTGTTTTCATTTTTCTTAATAATTTTATAGGAATGTATAAAATGAATATTACATTAGTATAATAAAATTTAATAATTGTAAAATTTATTTGTTCATAATACCTTGATTGATATAGGGGACTTTAAGGGTGTATAAGAAGAAAAGAATTTAGAAAATCTGGGTTGAGGGTATTACCTTTCCATTAGAAGTTATCCATTAGTTACTCGATAAGACTCTTTATCTTGGTATTTAGTTGATATAGAAGATTTAAAGTCATGATTAGGGTGTTTATGATATTTTATGTAAGATTTTTAAGTGATAAAAAGAGTTTTAATGAGTTGATAAATGGGTAGGATGTGGTCCCCTTTTATAAGCGAAGAAAAGCGAACTTTTGTAAAAACTCATTATTTCTTAATGATATCACACTATTATTCTTCAAAAACTCTCAAAATATGGGAAATAATTGTTTTATGATAGATATAAATCTAATAAAACCTCTAAAACTTAATATTATACATGTTTTATATATGTTTTAGCAACATGTACAAGGTTTAAACCATTTTTACCATAATTTACCCTTATTGTGGTAACTCCACTTTCACCATTGGAAACTAATTTTAATTACCAAAATGTAAATTGAAATTATTTAATAATTTTAAAATTATAATTTTAAATATTTATTTAGTTTTTCTAAATAAAATTTCAATGAGTTATGTAAATTAAATTTAGTATTAGCATATATAACATGTAAAAACTAGTTTACAAAAGAAGTGTATTTTTCAGCATTAGATTAACCTTTAGGATAAAATAATAAATTTTATTGATTATAATTAATTTAAAATGTTTATTAACACTCAATTAATATTTAATTAACATTAAAATAAGTTGAAAAAATTATTCAACCATGTGAGTTTTTTAAAAGAAACTGATGAAAAACAGTTTCATTAAAACATTACCTAAGTCTTATAAGATGTTAAGTATTGGTTTTATACATAAAAATATTATTTTAAAACACTTAATTTTAATTTATAAAATATATATATTTTTTATTTTAAATTTTTTTTATAAAATTCCATATAATATTTTTATAATAATTTCATAAAGGCGGAAGTATTAGTGAAATCAATATTTTTCACTATTCACCTGAAAATCAATTATTTTAGAAAAATCCCCAAAAATTATTAATATGTTAATATTTCCATGATAAATAAAAAAATGATTTTTTTTCAAATTCACACCCTAAATTTTATAAACATTATTTTTAACTAAATATATAAAACATAGGAAAAAACTTCTTTTATAGGAAAACAACTTTCAATATGTTAAATATTATTTTTAATATAAGTTATCAGTTAATAAAGTTTTAAAAAATTATTAATTAAATATTTATATCTTTATCATTATATTATAATAAAATTATTTCCTTTAAATAAAACACTAATCTATTGAGAATACGTTTTTAAGCAAAAGGTGAATTGAGAAAAAAATAACTTTTCAAAAAGTATAAATTTCATGATATATATAAGTGTTTTATAAAATGTTAATATAATCAAAATTTATACTTAAATAATACCTTATTATGTTCTCATAATACCTAATCCTCATATAACCTCTGATTTCAGTTTTGGGTGGTGGATAATCTAGCATGGATCTTGTGAAAATATCTATGAGCATGAAATTCTACCATATATGGTTTCAAAAAAACCATAATTTATCAAGTTTAGATTGAGATTATTCTAGGAAAGAACTTATATAATATACCTCTATTATGATTTGATACAAATTGGATTCATAAAGAAGATTCTTGGTACCAAATTGTCTTTCTTTTTACATTCTTTATTATTTTTTTACAATAGATTTACTTCAATTTTAATCTATATAATTTAACAACTAAGTTTTGACAACCATATTCAATATTCAAAATTTGTTAAGGGTATTTATATTTTATTTTATTATAGTGTGTAAAATATAATATTTAATATATCATTTATTTTAGGAGAAAATACAGTTAAATCTCTGGTCGGTACATAATGTTTCCAGTGTTCTTTTTTATTTATCTCCTTATATTATCTCTAGATACTATAGTTAATATCAATTCATGATTTTTAATGTTTTATTAAATATAATAGTACTTTTATGTTCTTATAATAAAACCATCATTATAAAATAAGAGATATTTTTTAATAACATAAAGGAATTTTTAGGTCTTTACATCCCCCCTTAATAAATTTCATCCTTGAAATTTTTGTCTTGCATAGAAAAATGGGGGTGTTTCTTCTATATCACTTCTTAAGGGTCCTAGGATGCTTTTTTAAACATGTTATTTCAATAAAAAAATTCACAAGTCATGTGGTCCTATTACTCAATTGTAAATTCCATGACACTAGTAGCCCAGAGGTGGTGGTAACTTTATTATATCCATACTAGATACAAGAAATCACATCCATAAGGAATGAATAGTTTAATAGTATTAGAAAACTAGATTCATAATTAAATTTCATATTAAATTTAAAAACCTAAAATATAACATAGTATTTTTTTGAGAATGTAGCATCCCTCCCCAAAAGTCACTAAGTGGTGCCCTAAGATAGTTGACCACATGACCTCATATGGGCCTCCTCATACACTAGAGGTTACCGACTAGTAGTGAGGGCATAGTGTGTGTCCATGTGAAGACTATTACCTATGGATCATAGTGTAAAATGATTGTAAATAATAATGGTAAGGAGTGTAAAGAGTAATAAATTACAAGTAACTAAATAATAAATCATCCAGATAAATAATAAGGCAGATGCTGAATCATAATTTGATACAAAAATGATGATGATCATGTCTCATATCAATACAAAATGAGGTACATGGGGTATAATAGGAACAAGAATATACCACATTCTATACAAAAATAAAATAATACCAAAATATCCCTCCAACAACATTAAGAGCATATGCTTAGTTCTCTTCCCCCATACTCTATCCTAGAACCCGAAATCAATCATCAAAAGCCAAACACTTCCCTTTATTCACACTAGCAATCATGAGGTGTGTTTGGGTACCAAGGGTGGCCCGAGGATGGTGTGGTATTTAATCAATAGGACACCACCAAAAA
The DNA here is from genome assembly GCA_963277665.1 of Viscum album. Classification (NCBI taxonomy): domain Eukaryota; kingdom Viridiplantae; phylum Streptophyta; class Magnoliopsida; order Santalales; family Viscaceae; genus Viscum; species Viscum album. The sequence goes on along the minus strand of OY728161.1, from coordinate 1,419,943,129 downwards.
TGTCTATAACAATCCATTTTGTTTATATAAAATGAGAAATGTGTAGGTCTATTATAAATATAAATAAATGAATACATAAAAAATATCGGTCTAGGTTCTTTATGGATACCCAAGTGATAGTACATACTTTGCCTTAGTCTGTATGTCTCTGAACCAAGGTAAACATATAAATATATGATATGGGTGTAATAATGGGCCATCACTAAGTAAACATCAAAAGTGGACCAAATCCAAGCATTTGATTTGGCTTGGAGGTTGTGTACCTAGAATAATATTTATGCATTATTAGATTTAGATATATGAACATCCTTAAAACTTAATAAATGGAATCCTACACCCATCCAAGGTGATTCATAAAATGAATCCCATGTATTGTTACAATATCTCTATAAATTACCAACACCATAAGAGTTCAGAAAAGGTGATTCATAAAGGAATCCCTGTATCACTCTCAATGTGGTGTGAAACATGACCCTATAATACCATCTTTGATATCTCATGTAGGGGACTAAGTATCGCTCATATCATGCTATAACCATATTGCCATTGAGCCCATCCATAGTAAATCCCTTATGGAACTGGTATTGCCATGAGTAGGTATGTAATCCATATATAGAGACTATCTAATTAATCCCATATGGATCTATGTATCACTCCAATCATATTCAAAATCCATAACAAGTCTTAATTATATTACACGATGATCCCATCTAAGTAATCCATAATTAGGGACCCTTTTATAACCCTCAGATTTGTATGAAGAAATGTTTATCTATCAAAAAAAATAATATATTTAACAAGAATTAAAATACTAAAACTTGTTCTAAGTTGATCAATTCATTTAATTCACTTAATTCAAGCTATGGAATAAGCACAAGGGGCTAACACTTGGCCACTCATTTCCTTATATCATATCACATTTTAAATGCATTAATTACAAGGATAACACACAACTAAATTACTATCTAATAAATTTAGGTCCATGGAAAATAATAAGAATCCTCTAAAAATATGAACACACATAGGGGTGGTTTATATCAAGGAAAACACCATAATACATTGCTTCACAAGTGGATAGGATCCCATTGTACATGAGAACAAACTTTATTTTAATTAATTAAACATTATGGAGGTGACTCCAAAATGTCCGGACCATAGAACAAAGAAAAATAATAAAATTTAAATGAGAATTTAGAGAAAATAACTAGACCACCAACCATAGGCATGTATCACTCTCCTCTCTCAGTGTTGGCCCTTAAATCAAGATAGAATGAGAGAAATTGGAGGAGTGAAATAATTCCCTGAAAATAGGAAATATGATCTCACCCCAAAAATAGAATGAAAAATGGAGATATAAACATATAATGGATGAAAGAGGAGTATATATCTTACTAATTTAGTTCCAATGAGATGAATGGTGGTTTATTCTGAGATAAGGTAGAGATGCAATGGAAAATCATAGCTTAGGATTAGGAGAGAAATTCATCCCAGAGAGGGTTTCTTAAAAAAAGAGGAATACGTGTTTGATTTTTTTAAGGGAAAAGGAAAAAATGGTAATTTAACTAACTTTTTAAAGGGGGTGAATATGTCATACCACCTTTTTATTACATAACTTTACATAGAATTTTACAAATAAAATATCTTTTAAGGTATAGTGTCTTGCAAATAAGGTAAAAAATACATGAAAACATAAAAAATTAGTCTATTCCATTTGAAAGTATTATTAAAGGTTCAACCTAAGTAAATTTATTACATCTCATAACCTGGGGACTTATATTAAAGGAACAGGTGAGTAGAAGGTCATATAAGGGAAAATAAGTGAAACAATTTACTTATGATCTTGAGGAATATCAATAAGAACTTGAATAATTACATAAAGGAATGAGAAATTAAAAAAAGGCATATCATAAATAAAATATCATTATTAATAACATCTAAATGAGGATACAATATTTAATTGAGTCAATCATAATCATATCACCAAGTTTTATCACTGAGGTGTCATAAAAATGACCAAGGTTATTCACTATGGTATCATAAAACATGTTATCTCTAGAGATTAAATTCTTTACCCAATGAATTAAAGAAATACTAGGTAACACCCTTAATATGTATTAATTAATTTTAACAATAAATATTATAATAAAAAATCTCATAAATAACACATATAGAATTAAAGAAAAGGGTTTTATTTCAAAATCATGGGTTTTTAAGAAGTGCTTAAAAAAGATCATTTTTTTCATTCTATACCCATGGAAATGGAAGGAGGGTTTCATGTATGTTAATACCATAATTAAAATAGATAAATTTGTAAATATATATGAATAAACCTAGATAATATATAGGTTTGGGTATTCAAAAAATAAAATAAAATAATCTCTTGATAAAAAGAGATACATTTTGCGATGAAAATCTGGCAGCATAACGGGTATGAAACAAGGTTGTAGAAAACATTAAAAAGAGATCGGAAAATGGTATCCCATTAATAAATTACTCTTAATATATTAAATAAAAAATAATAAAATGGATATAAGAACATAATGTGAGAATTTGAAATACATACTACATAAAAAGAGAACTTCAGAGGAGAAGTTTGAGATTTCCCTTACATTGAAGAGTGACTCCTAAAACTCAAAGATCAGGACCTTGGGGGATTTAGGACTCCTTGGGAGGTAAAAATATTAGATCTATGAGGATAATGAATTTTTAATCAAATATAATGGAGGAATGGGTGGTTATTTACAACAAAATTGAAGATGTTGTTCAATTAATTCCTAAGGACACCTCAGTAGTGGTATTTCAAAAACAATGGGCTTGAACATGGTATTTTCCCATGGTATTGGACACTTGGGAAAAATAATATCACATTTTAACCTAAAAGACTATACCCACATCTTAAATTACATATTACATCATTATGAGGTCATTAAACACATTGAAAACCCACAACTATATTTTTATTATTCACTAAAAACCAAAATATTTTATAAAATTCTCATAAACTCACCATAACCTAATATTAATGTTTTGAATTCAAAAAATAAATTTATTTCAATATAATAATTCTATAAATATGATAAAATTAACTTTTAACTACAAAAATACTTAATTATTAAAAATAATAGCGGACAGAAAATGCATAGTAACATGCAAAGTAAAATTTTCGACACTTGAAATAAAATAAAATTACTTTATCATTTTTAATGAAAAAAGAGTGTTTTTGTGACAATATTTAAGTATAATAAAAAATATTAAAAAAATATTAGTTTAATATAATAATTTATATCTTTTCGAAAAGTAAAATTTTTACCTAAAAAATCTATTTATCAAATTTCATCTCAATTTTTAAGTAAAACCATTCTTAAAATGGAAATGTTGGAATAAAAATTTTATTTAAACAAAGGGATTAAAAATTAAGTGACTAAGACCTTGAAACATAACCCCTTATAACACCCACATATGACCTAATGGTAAGGTGTGCGATGATGATAGACTATTGGGGCAGCTAGGATAACGTCACCCAAGTGGTTATCTGAACTAGCTTGAACTTCTCCCATAGGTGATTTCGTTCAAGCTTAACATGTTAAGGCTCGACTTGGGCTTGGAAAAGAGCAAAGCCCAAATATGATACCTCCCTCCCATGTTTCGATTAATATTCTTCAAACAACTCAACTTTACTCGATGAGGCCACCGACTGTTCTTTCTTTATAAATTAACCATTATCATTTCTATTTATAGCACTAGTTAAAACATTAAAAGTATTCTTTGCAATGGTCATATTGTCCTACGATCATAATTTACCAAAAATCATATAACGAACAAAATACAAAGGTCACATTTCAATTATACTCACTTTATTTTTAAAGGAATATAGTTTTGTTGAATTCATAATAATATAACACACTTTTTGAGGAGACAATTTTTTTTCAAAAAGTTAGGGTCATTACATTCTTCCACCCCTTAAAAAATTTTATCCCCAAAATTTTTATCTTCCTCCCTTGGTTGAGAAAAGGTGAGGGTATTTGTACCTCATTTTTTCCTCTGGTTCCCAGATTTCTTATTCATATCTATGGTTACTCCACAACAATTTAACAAGGTGGGTAGTCTTGTTGCACAACAACTTGTCTCCATGATCAACGATCTCCACCGATTGCTCCTCATAAGAGAGGTAATGTTCTAGTTTTACCACCTCAGGACTTAGTACATGTGAAGGGTCAGGTATATACTTCCTCAAGAGAGATATGTGGAACATATCATGAACTTGAGCTAGATTTGGAGGAATTACAAGTCGATAGGCCATTTCTTCTATGCGATCAAGGATTTCATATGGGCCAATGTACCTAAGGTTGAGATTCCCTTTCTTTAAAAATGTGATGACTATCTTCCAAGGTGAAATTCAAAGGAATACTTTTTTCACCAACGTCAAACTCCAAATCCCTTCGACGGTTTCTAGCAAAACTCTTTTTCCCAATCTGAGTAGCCTTTATGTGTTGTTGGATGGCATAAACCTCTTCTATCATCTCTTGCACTAGATCAAGCCCAAGAATCTTTCTCTCACCTGATTCATCCCAACACATTAGAGTTATACATTTCTTCCCACACAGTGCTTCATAGGGTGACATTTTAATGCTCGAATGGAAGCTATTGTTGTATGAGAACTCAAATAATAGAAGATGTTGATCCCATCCACCTTTAAATTCCATTGATAATGTTCTAAACATTTCTTCAAGTGTTTGAATAATCCTTTTATATTGGTCATCAGTTTGGGGATGATAGTCCATAATAAAATTCAATTTGATACTTAGAGCATATTGATGACTTCTCCAGAACATAAATTTGAATATCAGATCATGACCAAATACTATAGAAAATGGTACTCCATGTAACCTGACCACTTATATCATGTAAATCTTGGTAATTTTTTCAAGATAGAAATCTTTCCGAATAGAGATAAGATAGACAGTCTTAGTAAGGCGATCCAATATAACCCATATCACATTGTTTCCTTTAGAAGTTATCAAGAGACCAGTGTAAAATTCGATAGTGATATTATCCCACATTATGATTAGAATGTGAGATGGCCTCCTCTTCACAAAAGAAGACGCTCCACGTACCTAAAGATTTTAGAAATTTCTTAACCATTAAGCCTTATGGTGCTTGATCTTTGGGGTAGTTTTCAACTCCAACAAACTTTGATCCTAGATATTCTTACTCCTATGATACTCATACCCAATCTCAAGAGCCCCTGAGTTCTTCTAAATGTTTTCTCCAGCATTTATTTTACTTCAAGGATACTCTGTGATTCTCATCAGGCGTCCCTCAGCAGTCCTGCTTTCTAGATGGTCATCTGATTTCTCTGTTAGTGATGAGGGAGGGTTCTAGTTTGTCATTGGAGATATATTATATGGCCTTTTATGATTTTGTTTCCAACTTGAAATGGAATATTATGGCATGGTTATGTTATGAAAATCCCCCTCCTCACTTCTTCAAATTCTATGTGGACTCTTGGGGGCTATAGGTGCCATATCACATCTCTGCTATTCACCCGATCTTGTTTTTCATAGTTCTAGATTCTAAAGATAACTTCATCCAGGAATGGTTCAAAGCTCCACAGGTCTTGGGAACCTAGTATTTCGATATCGCTCGATGGTCGCTGGAGGTCCACAAGGGAAAGAAAATCCCCTATTCAACTATTTAGATCTGTCTGCCTGGAATTCTGCTTCCCTTCTAGAACGTCACCTTCCTTAATTCTATTGGAGATTCCTAGGTGGATTTATTTGTTTGTATGACAATAACAATTAATGTGAGGAAACATTAGTGGCCCAAATATGTGTGGATATGGATCCCTCTCTTCCTGTTCTGGATAAGCTCTCCTTGAAGGTGAAGGACTTAGTTTTTTGGACTCAAGAGGTTGTTTACACTGTGTTCCCTAGGTTTCAATCTTCCTATATCCTCTTGAACCATTCTATATAAGTGTGAAGAAAACACATTCCCTGGCCCCATATCCATGCTTTCATAGGAGCCTTGGGAAGAGCCAACCGCTTCATACTAAGGGATGGCACCTCGCCAGACCCTGTGCAAGTGGTGCCCTAAGCCAATACTACAGCTTATGGTAATGAACTTAATATTACCTCAAGACCAGTTTGCGAGACCATCCCTATCCCTACTCTAGAGCATGTGGCTCATCCCAACCTAGACCTTGTTCCTTTTGTCCCGTAGGACTCCCCTCTCTCACTGCCTTCCCTTGTCATCCAATTACTCATCACTTTCCAAATTCTCTTAGAGGGTCACCTTTTTGAGCACTCTATGAGGATTCTTACCAGACCCACAGAGCTCCCGACCCTTTCGCCCCATAACCCAAAGGTCCCACCCAGTGTTTTAGGGGAAGAGTATTCTAGGGTTGGAGGTCTGGAGGATTTTCCTTCCCCTTCATTAGAAGGTTCTTGCACTATTTTAGTGAGATAACCTACTAATCTTGGAGAACCGGGTTCTTATGTATCCTGACATCCTGGTAAACATGTCTTAATGATCCTATTTCCTCTAAGTTTTGTTAGATGGAAAACTATCAAACTTCATCCTCAACAGAACCTGCCATCTCCATCCCCCTATCCTGCATCTCTGGGTGTATGCACAAGGTTGAGAACAATACAGAAATAGAGACAGACTAGAGAGTGATCCTCCTCCCATATGATAGTGACCGTAGTGCCTTGGTACATATACGTGCTACTTATTATTCAATGATTCCATCCTCATCAAAAATAATCATGGTCTCAGAGTGCGAGTCAAAACTGATTCCATCACCTCATAGATAAAGAAGGGTAAGGAACACATTATTTCTATCCACAAACCCAAACAAAACCCTACTAAACTTAAGGATTTCACATTTAAAATTATGTTTCATGCATCCATGCATTCAGATCCAGTGAACCAAAACATTTGGATCTTTTGGAACAAATACATAGTGGTGGACTTGGTGAAGATGAGAAAACAATTCATTAATACAAAGGTAAATTATGGTATGAGATATCTCTTTGTATCCTTTGTGTATCATAGCTGTGAAACACAGATAAGAGAGACATTATAGAGAGACCAAAGTGCATTCAATCCAAGGGATCTTCTACAACCACCCTGCTCATTATTACACACATAAACATGTTTTATTACTTAAAAATGCACTTAATACAACTCTGAGGATCAAGAGGTATAGTGTTTTGGGAAATTAGGAACATTACATAAAAACTTAAAACATAAAACACAACATATTTATTGAAAAATTCTTTTACATGACCACAACATTCCTTTGTACTTAGCATTTCATGGGATAACATGAGGACATGCATATGAAAATGGTGAGATACAAAGCCTAGTAAGGGAGTAAAAAAGGAATAACATAAAGAATATAGTATATGTTAGGAAATAGGCATATCAATGGATCATAAGAGAAATATTAACATAAATGCATGATATAGAATGATTATCATAACATGGGAATGTGGTAACAACATTTAACATGATATTAGCATGATCCAAGGCACATTTCACATGGGGCAAGAGTAAACCCTCATTGAACTTGAATTAGAATGAGTAGAACCTCATTGAAATTGAATTATAATGAATAAACCCTCATTTCACTTAACATATCATGATTCTAATCTTTACCTAATGCATTGGAGTGCTATCAGGGCACTCCCTTTAAAAAAATTTCATTTCATGAATAAGTGTACCACATGGATCATATAAGAAAGAATAATTCAAAATCATAATTTATTCCATGATAAAGGAATGTGGAATAAATAAATGAAACTCTATAATAAATAAGTATATGTGTATAAATGTTAATACCCTTGATAGATAAATGAGTATGGCATTCACACACACGATGATTTTGGAATGGGAAATTTTGGAAGCATAACGACGTCAAATAGAAATCGTAAAATGGGTTTATGAGAGTGAAAATGGTATCTCATCATTTATAAATGAAATGGATAGTAAGGGGGTCATGGAACATAATATAAAAATATATTTAATGTAATTTGGATGCATAATATAGAATAATTTATTGAATATAATGAGAAGATAGAAATTCCTTATGGAATTTAGGCATGAAAACAGGTGTACATGAGAGGCATTAATGAGAGAGAAAGAGGTATATCATCATGAAACCCCAAGTAGGAAAGTATGGGGGAGGTTCAAAATAATAACCAACATTTTTAATTGAATATAAAAGGGTATAATAATATAAATAAACTTGGACAAAAATGAGAAAGGAATAAATCCCTTACTTGGAAGTGTGAACCCAAAGGATTAAGAGAGGATTTAGAGAGGATTATAGGGAGTTTGGGGTGCCTTTGGAGGATTATACAGAGAGTATGGAAGTGTAGGGACGTGATACAAGGTTTTTGAGTGAAGATAAGTGGGATCTTGGGTGGGTTTATATAGGAAAAGAGAGGGTAATTCTTTAATATTTCAAAAACTTCAGTTTTGGAATCTATATAATTAAATATTTAAAACCACAAACCAAACCATGGTTTTTTCCAAAGGGAAATTGAAAAAAAATATTTTATAAGTCCAATGTATAAAATTCTTAAAATATTAGGCTTGCTTATGTGGAGGTGAGTCAGACTCTCAAGGAAATCATTTTAAAATGCTAAAATATTTTATAAGTCTTAGATGGTCCACTAAGGCATCATAATTTAATCAAGAAAATATAAAATCACATTATTTTAAAATTAAAACATATATTGTAAAAAAATACCTTTTATATTATTTTATTACACCACTATTGGGTTATTATTATGTCATAAAACACATTATATATTTAAACTGTATTTAATTTTTACCCAAAAATTCGACTATCTTAGAAAATTATGAAAAATTAACTGTTAGATAATTTAGACATCCTAAATCCAAAAATGACATTCATTTTATCTAAATAATTTTCTAAATATGTGAATTTCCATTTTTAAAATAAAAACCAATATTTATTGAAAATTCATGGGTTTTGAAAAAACATTTCTCAAACCTTAATAAAAATTACAATTGTATTCCAAAAATTTATAAGATAATTTATATTTAATAAATAATAATTTAGTAATAATATTTTATTAAAATATTATTTAATTAATAAATCCATTAATTCATCAAAATATATTTCTCAATTTAATTTAAATATTAACAAAAAAAACTATTTGTACTTTAAAAAAATATTTACAAAGTAACAATAATAAAATGAATATATATTCCTTATAAAAAATAATGAACATAATCATAGTGTTAGGGTATTTTTATATAAACCCTTGTAACACATGAATAATACCTAAGGGTAAGGTGTGCGATGGTGGCAAACACTTGGGGCGGCTCAGATAACATCGCTCAGGTGGTAATCTCTATTAACATCCACTGCTCCTGTATGCGGTTCCGTTAAAGCTTAGCATGTTGAATCTCGACTAGGGATTGGTAAAGAGGGAAGCCCAGTGATGCGACCTCCTTTCTGAGCTATGAAAAATGGGATTCATATGGAGAAATTCTATCGGACTAGGTCATCACTTCCTTTTTCTTAGTAAATTGGATTTATTAAACCCCTATATTTATACTAATCCTGTGATCACTATTCAACAGCTATATTAGCAACGGTAAAAAAATTTAATGGTATTTTAAAATCCAAAAACATAAAACCATGTATGTACATATGTTATATATAACCATTTTACAAAACAAGACATTTAACTAGATCAGTAGGAATTTTCATTAATAAAAGTTTGAGTCGTTACAATATTCCCCCCTTAAGAAATTTCTCCATCAAAATTTCCTTTTTACACACTAAAATAGATGAGGGTAACTCTAAATTATCACTTCCTCCAATTCTCATGTTTCTTCTTTAAACTTTTGGTTTTTCCACAACACCTTGACGAGGGGATTTTTCATATTTCGTATAACTTTTTCACTATGATCTAAGATCTTCACCGGCTTCTCTTCATAGGAGATGTCATTCTTCAATGGTACCACCCATGGATTGAGTACATGCAATGGGTCAAGTATGTACTTCATAAAGAGTGATACATGGAATAAATCATGTACTTGAGAGAGGTTTGGTGGAAGTGCTACTTGATAGGCCACTACTCCAATGCGATCAAGAATTTAAAAAGGGAGGATATGCCTTGGAATAAGCTTTTTGTTTTCCCCAAATATCATAACTCTCTTCAGAAGTGATTTGTGGAGCAATTCCATGTCTCCAATATTAATCTATATGTATTTTCGATGATTATCATCATAGATATTTTGTCAACTCTGAGCAACTTTAATGTGATACTAGATGGTCTTAACCTTCTCCACCATTTCATGGACCAATTCTAGACCTAGGAGTTTTCACTCCCCAAAATCATACCAACATGTCAGTGTTCTATACCTCTTCCCATAAAGGGATTCTTAAGGATCAATTTGGAAGCATGAGTGGAAAATATTGTTGTAAGAAAACTCAACCAGAGGTAGATGTTGATCCCATCCTCCTTTGAAGTCCATTGATAATGTTCTCAATATGTACTCAAGTGTTTGGATATTCCAGTCAGATTGACCATTATATTGAGGATGATAAGCCATACTGAAGTTCTGCTCAATATTCAGAGTGTGTTGGACACTATTCCAGAACATAGAGGTGAATATTGGATCTCGATCAGATGTAATAGATAGCGGTACCCCATGAAGCCTTACCAATTCTCTAATGTATATCCATGCCAGTTGATCCATTGAGAAATCCTCTCAAATTGCAATGAAGTGTGTAGTCTTTGTAAAATGATCGACAACAACCCATATAACATTGTTTCCTTTGGATATCTTCGTAAGTCTAGTGAAAAAGTCCATGGTGTGGTTATCTCATTTACAATTGGTATGGGTAATGGTTGCATCATCCCCTGAGACTTCTGCCTCTTAGCCTTCACTTACTATCATACCAGGCACTTTGATGTATACTTAGTGATCTACTTGTTCATGATATCCCACCAATAATTATCTTGAATATCTCGATACATATTTGTGTTTCATGGTTTAATGGAGAAATTCAAACTATGGGCATCATCAAAAATGTCTTTCTTGAACTCATAATTTTATGGAACACATAGCCTTGACCCAAATCTCACAATTCATTCTTCATTAACATTAAAATTTAAGGATTTTCATTTTTTGATATTTTCCACTTTCTTCTGAATTCCAACATCATCCTTTTGATCATCCTTTAACCTTTACAAAAGAGACAGTTGAGAAATAATTTGTGAATGGATGGATGATGTTTCCTTTTATATGATTCCCATGTCCATATTCATCAAATCATAGAATATTGGATCCTTTTTAATTCTCACCAATGACAGAATTGTTGGGTTCTATCTACTTAGGGCATCTTCTACCTTGTTTGATTTCCTAGGGTGGTAATAGATTGAGAAGTCACAGTCTTTGATCATCTCCAACCATCTTCTTCAGTGCATATTCATCTATTTCTGTGTGAATATATACTTAAGGATTTTTTGATCCTTATATATTTCACACTTCTCCCCAAATAGGTAATGTCTCCAAATTTTTAAAGCGATGATTACTACAGCCAACTCCAGATCATGTGTTGGATAGTTTTTCTCATGAAATTTAAGTTGCCTTCAATCATAGGTAATGAATTTGTCATTTTTCATCAACACACATCCCATTACCTTCTTCAAAGCATCACTAAATACCATAAAAAGTTCTACAATTATGGTTAGTGTGAGAACTGATGAAGTGATAAGCCTCCTTTTCAACTCCTTGAATCTATATTTTCATTCATCAATCCAAGAAAACTTGAATCCCTTCTAGGTTATCTTAGTATGAGTTTTGGAAAATTGTGATAAATTTCTCACAAATTGGTGATAATATCCAGCTAACCTAGGGAAGCTACAGATATCCATCACAGATGTTGGCTTCAACCATCCCTCAATTGAAGCTGTCTTGGAGGGATCTATAGATACCCCATTTCTTGTGATGAGGGATCCATAGATACCCCATTTCTTGTGATGATATGACCAAATAACGAGACCTCATTAAACACGAACTCACAATTTTTGTACTTTTCATAGAGTTTCTCCTTTCACAAGGTCTCTATTATAGTGTTTAAATTCTCCCCCTTGGTTTTAAAGTATATTAGAATTTTTTATATAAAGACTAAAAAAAATTTATTAAGGTAATCTCTAAAGACCTTATTCATCAAGTCCATGAATATTTCTAGAGCATTAGTGAGTCCAAAAAGAATTACTATGAATTCATAGTGCTCGTACCTTGTATGAAAAGCAATCATGGGGATATCCTCCTTCTTCATCCATACTTGGTAATATCCCGACTGAGAATCCACCTTGTAGAAGTACTTTCCTCCACATAGCTGATTGAACAAGTCATCATTTTTTGGTAGAGGATACTTTTTCTTTATCATGATTTCTTTGAGCTCCCGATAATCAATGAAAAGGTGCATTGACCCATCCTTCTTCTTGATGAAGAGGACTGGTGCATGCTATGGTGAAGCAGTTGGGAATATGAACCCTTTATCCAGATTAAACTATAGTTTTTTATTTATCTCCTCAATCTCTAAAACAACAATTCTATATTGATTCTTGAATATTGGAAAATCTCCAGGTATAAGATTAATCGAGGGTTCAACATCTCTTCAAGTAGGAAGACTAGACAATTCCTCGAGAAAAACTTCATAAAATTCCCTCACAATAGGCATGTATTAAAGGATGGTAGATTCCTTACCCCTAAGATTCACCGATCTCCATTTCAACTTTGAGGGCACATTGGAAAATTTCCTTATAACTATTGAAGTCACAGATCACCATGTCTTTCCATAGGCCAGATTTTAGCCCACCAAAGAAGCGGTCAACCTTTCATTTGGGGGTAATGACAAAGCCAACAGTGTATCATGAAAGCATTGTGAAGTTTTCCTCATACGCTCTGATGGATTCTTCTTCTTTTTTTCTTGAGGTAAAGGAAGTCCCTTTCCATCTTAAGTTGGAGGGTGCTCGGAAAATATTTATTGAAATTTTTTTTCTGGAAATCCTTCTATTCCAACACCTTTATCTCTTCCTCAAGAATCATATTTTTTATCAATGTCCACCATTGACCAGTCAACCTACATATGATAAGAATCCAAAATGAACTTCTCTTTTTTGAAATATTGAAGGATGGAAAGTATCTTTTCAATGGAGTTGATCCATTTTCCGAAAATTGAGGGATCAAATGATCCATTAAAAGTAGGAGTCCTTTGTCTCATAAAGCTCCAGATTGGAGCTTGTTCTTTCATGGGGGGGGGGGGGGGTTGAACATTCATATTGACCCATGTTTCTATTCAAAAGATGAGTTAAATGAGATATTATCATGACAGAGATTACGATTCCCACTCCCATCGGATTGGTCATGTCATTAGAATAATCATCACATTGATCTTCACATTGGTTGTTAGCCCGAGTCCTCCAATATTGGAAGGAATAAAAGTAAAGTTAGGGGTAACACATAAAGGGGAATCTAATGACTAAAATGGATAACTTATAAATTACTTTTATTTCATTATGTAATGAATTTATAGGCTTCATTATATATTATCTATGATCTAATTCCCAACATATATTCTTAGGGGAATTTTTTTATTCCCATAATAATGGTTCATACCAATCTTATGAATTTACCAAAGCATATCCTCATGGATTTTCATAACCAAGAGTGCAGCAAGGCCCATTTTTGTGCACTAGTTCCTGTTCGATTCTAGCTTAAAGCAATATTTTTGGGTTTTACCCCTAGATACATCTGTGCCAGAGCCACCTCTACTTGTTTGTATACAGAAAGGGAAGTTTTTTTCTTGATAAACCACTTAATATATACTCACCAAAATTTAGGGATGTTTTTATTATACTTAGTCTTATCCCTAAGGATTTAACTATGGTTTTCTAATCCTAATAAAAAAATAACTAAACCTATCCTTCAATACCAACTCCAAGAACCCTACTCTTTATTACATACATAAACATGATATATTACACAAACATGCACTTAAGAAAACTCTGAGGATCGAGAGGTCTGGTGTCTTATAAAATTAGGAACATTACATAAAGAATTAGAACATAAAACAAAATATATTTATTGAAAACTTCTTTTACATGACCACAACATTCCTTCATACTTAGCATTGTATGGGATAACCTGAGGACATGAATAAGAAACGAGTGAGCTATAAAACCCAGTAAGGGAGTAAACACGGATTAAAATGAAGAATATATTACATGTTATGAAATAAGAATATCAATGGAGCACAAGAGATACATGAACATAAAGGCATGATATATCATGATTATCATAACATGGAAATGTGGAAATAACATTTAATATGATATTAGCATGAGCCAAGGACCATTGCACATGGAGCATGAGTAAAACGTTATTGCAATTGAATTAGCATGAGTAAACCCAAATTTAACTTGAATTATCCTTAGTAAACCCTCATTGCACTTGATGTATCATGATACTAATCTTTACCCAATGCATTGGATCGCTATCAGGGCACACCCTTTATAAACATTTCATTTAATGCATAGGTGTGCCACATGGATCATATAACATGGAATAATTCAACAGGATCATTTATTCCACGATAAAGAAACATGGAATAAATACATGAAACTATATAATCAATAAGTATATGTGAAGAAAGGTGAATACCCTTGATAGATAAATGGGTATGGTACTCACTTACATGATGATTTAGGAATTGAAATTTTGGTAGCATAATGACGTCAAATAGAAATAGTAAATTGGGTTTATGTGAAAAAAGGGTCTCTCATAATTTATACATGAAATGGATAGTAAGGGGGTCATGGAAAAAATATTCCAATATATGTAATGGAATTTAGATGCATAATATAGGAGAATTTATTGAATATAAATGAGAAGAGAGAAATTCCTTACGGCATTTCGGCATGGTAACAGGTGTACATGAGAGGCATTAATGAGAGAGAAAGAGGCCTCTAATAATTCAAACATAAGGAGTAAAGTATGGGGGTGGTGATAAATCATACCCCAAAATTGGTAATTGAAAATAAAGGGGTATAACAACATCAAGAAATTTGGACAAAAATGAGAAAGTGAGAAATTCCTTACTTGGAAGTGTGATCCCAAAGTATTGGGAGAGGATTGAGAGCGACTTATAGGGAGCTTGGGGTGCCTTGGGAGGATTATAGAGAGAGGAAGTCAGAGTAGGGACGTTAACCAAGGGTCTTTAGTGAAGATAAGTGGGATCTTGGGTGGGTTTATATAGAAAAAGTGAGGGGAATTCTTTAATATTTCACAAACTTAGGTTTTGGAATCTATATTATTAAATATTTAAAACCACAAACCAACCCATGGTTTTTGACCATGGATTTTTACAAAGGGGAGTGAAAAAAATTATCTTATAAGGCTGATGGCCGAACTTCTTAAAATATTAGGCTTGCTTATGTGGAGGTGAGTCATGCTCTCAAGGAAATCATTTTAAAATGATAAAATATTTTATAAGTCTTGGAGGGTCCACTAAGGCATCATAAAATTAATAAAAAAAATCTAAAATCATGTTATTTTAAAGGTAAAAAATATATTGGCAGAAAATAACTTGTATATTATTTTAACACATAACTATTGGGTCATTATGATATTATAAAACACGTTATATAATTAAACAGTATTTAATTTTTACCCAAAAAAATGACTATCTCAGAAAATTATGAAACATTTACCATTAAATAATTTCTATGTGCTGAATCCAAAAATGATATTCATTTTATCTAAACAATTTTTTAAATATTTGAATTTCTATTTTTAAAATGAAAATCGTCATTTATTGAAAATTCATGGGTTTTAACAAAAAAAATTCAAACCTTAATGAAAATTACAATCGTATTCCTAAAAATTGTACGATCATTTATATATAATAAAATGTTATTTAGTAATAATGTTTTATTAAATTATTATTTATTTAAAAAATCTATTAATTCAACAAAATAGATTTCTTAATTGAATTTATATATTAACTAAAAATACTATTGGTTGTTTAAAAAAACATTTACAAAGTTACAATAATAAAATGAATGTATATTATTTATAAAAAAATAATGAACATAATCTTAGTTCTAGGGTCTTGTTACATAACACATTATAACACCCTCATAAGACCTTAGGGTAAGGTGTTTGAGGGTGACAGACACTTGGGGTGACTCAGATGACATCGCTCGAGTGGTAATCTCAACTAAATTCTACTTCTCCTGTAGGATGTTATGTTCCAGCTTAACATATTGAAGCTTAGCTTGGGATTTTTCAAGAGCGAAGCCTAGTGGTTCTACCTCCTTTCCGAGATCCAAAAAATGGGATTCATATAGAGAAATTCTACTATATGAGGCCATCACATCCTTTTTCTGAGTAAATTGGATTTATTAAAGCCCTACATTTAAACAAATCATGTGATCACTATTCAACAACTATATTAGCAATGGAAGCAATTCTTAATGGTATTTTAAAATAGAATAACATTAAACCTTGGAAGTTCATATGTTTTATATAACCATTTTACATAATAAGAAATTTAATTATATTAATAGAAATTTTCATTAACAAAAGTTTTGTTCATTACATCTTCCACGGATCATCGACAATGATTTCAACACCATCATGAAACCAGAAGAAAAGAAGGGAAGATGAGCTTTCCCTCAAAAGGAAAGTATGTATTTCATCTAGTTCATGGAATCTAAAGGCCTTATGGATATAGGGTACTCTGGTGATAGCTTCACATGGTGTAACAATCAAAGGGGGAGTAGTCAGTGATGGAGTAGGCTTGACCGATTCTTGGAAAACATACATGCCATCACCATGTTTCCCAATGCCAAAGTTAGTCATATGGTAAGAGGCATATCTAATCATTCTCCGTTGCTGGTATCTTTGTATACCAAGAAGGAAACCCATGAAAGGTTCAGGTTATATGATTATTGGACTCACATATCGAGTTATCGACAATTGGTTAGTGACTCATGGGGAGAGCCACCCCAGGGCCTCACATGGGTGTCTATCCATAAAAAATTGAGGCAGATCAAGAATAGTATTCAGGCATGGGAAAATGTACTCCCTCCAATAGATCAAAACATGGATAATCTCAAACAAGATATTGAACATCTTGAGGCCAGCATGGAGGAGTATAGGAATAATATATATTTTTCTGACCTCATGGAGAAAATGAACTGCTTGGTGGAAATGATTCTTTTCTAGGAACACAAGAAAATGGAGAGATCAAGGATAAATTGGTTACACGAGGGTGACAAGAATATTGTCTATTTCCATGCATGCATAAGGGAGAAAAGATGGCACATTAAGTCCAAAATGTTTCAGGAGGATTGGTCCTATACATATGATAGATAGCTCATTAAGGTTATGGAACATATGTTTTTCAAATACCTCATGGCATGCTCGAATATGATAATGCCAAATGACTACACAAGAGGGAGTGCTAAGATTTTGGAAGTGATTCCTAACCCATTCTCTCCTAAGGAAAATGACTCACTAGAAGTATCCTTGAAGAGGAAGAAATACATGTGGCCATTTTGAATCTCAGTTAGGAAAGCGTGTTAAGCCCAGACATCTCCCCTCGACCATTATATAGAGGCTCTTGAGAGGTTTTTAAAAGAGACATCATTGTAGCCATTCAGGATTTCTTTTGTGGAGTAACTCTGCCATGGGTGTCCAGTGCTACAACTCTTGTTCTTATTCCAAAGTTCAAGGAACCATCCTCCCTCCTTCAATACAGGCCTCTGAGTATGTGAAACTTCCCATACAATATGCTTTCTAGCATCATCAACTTGAGGATTTCCAAGTACCTTCCACATTGGATCTCATTATAAAAAATGGCTTCATGAGGGGTCACAAAATCCAAGGCACCATATCCTTGTCGCAGGAAATTCTGAGGTAAATAAACTTAAAAACCCATGGATCCAATATGAAAGTTATGCTGGACATGAATAAGGAATATGATATAACTGAATGGGGTTTCATTAACAGAGTGATAATGAGTATAGGATTCTCTCTACAATAATTTGACCTTATCTTCAGATGTTTTAGCTCCTCAAGGATGGCAGTTTCATTTATGGGGGAACCCTTGGAATTTTCAAAGAAAATTGCAGCCTTTGGCAAGGTGAACCTCTCTCCCTAAGTATTTTTATTCTCATGAAGGACACTCTTAGATGAATTATCCAAAAAGGAATGTCCAGTGGAGTCATCATCCCTTATCATAGAAAAATAATCCTTCCCTCCATATCCCATTTTAAGTTTTTAGATGATACTATTATCTTCACTAATGATGGAAAGCAATATATGGGTAGTCTTAATAGGATTTGAGAGGAATATTGTTACCGGAGAGGCCAAGCTATCAAATAGTCCAAAACAACCTCTTTATCGTTAACAAATGTGCCTCTAGTAGGGATACCTATTTGTGCATCATGTTGGATATGAATCATGGTACATTTATGATGGAATACCTCGGAACACCTATATCCTTAGGAATAATGCGGATCCTAGACTTCGATCGTGTGGTGAGCAAGATAACGGGTCATGTGCTTAACTGAAAAAAAACCACTACATCTCCTTTGGGGCTTGGATAGACCTAGTTAATAGTGTTCTATCAACCATTCTAGTTCATACTATGGCATCCACCTATGTACTGAAGGGTTTCATCAAAACCATTGACAAGGTCTTTACCAATGTCATTTGGGATTCACTTTCAGAAGGTAAAAGGAACTGGGTCTCATGGGATAGGATGGCCAGACCCATTAATAAGGATGGGATCAATGTTAGGAGCTTAAGTAAGACTATCCATGACATTCATGTGAAACCCGTGTGGGAAATCATTGAAGAACACACGATTTGGGAGAGGATAATGTGTTTATCATATAACGGTAATGCAGATTCTACAAGTTTACAAGGATATCCTTCCTGGTCTATGATCTATCCCCTCATCCTAATCATCTTGCAGCACTCACATTGGGTTTTAGGAGAAGGTAACATCCTCTTTTGGAATCACAATTGGGTAGGATCAGTGATTGGATTATGAAGGTGTTCGGTCCCAAATATTTTCTTTAAGGAGGCGAGCCTTTACCCATAGTTAATTAGGGATGTGCTGAACAAGGATCAGATCGATACCTATGAGTTGATTTCTATCAACATGGAGCTATAAAAATTGGTATTCACTCCTTTTGCCATGGGGAACTTCACTACAAGGTAATTTTGTATAACTTCCACTCCATAGGATCTTCAATATGCATATAATGGGATCTCTTGGTGCAATAAAATTCCAACAAAATATAACATTCTTTCATGGAGAATAAGGAATCATGTAGTCCCTTCAGATGATAACATTAAAAAAGTGGGTATTAATATGTCTTTGTGTTGTCATTAATACAAAAAATGAGAGGGAATAAATCATGATCCACATCTTTTTCGAAGGTGACTAGGCTCAACATTTGTGGATGCATTTTGGGGATTTCACTGCTATTAACAATAATGGCCCTGTTGATGGCCCATTCTAGTAGCATTGGTTCTATGGGATGATTGATATAGGTCATGATAGGATGTCACACTTTATCATTATTAATTCTTATTGTTGGTGCCTGTGGAAAGCTCATAATTAGGCTGTATTTGAGGGGTCTTCTCCAATAGGGATGTCCATCATAGCATGAGTGTAACGACCCAAAATTTTCAATTATATTTTTTCCCCTAATTTTGTGTGTTATTTTATTTTATACTCAACAAAACTATATCCTTTAATTAATGAAGTGGGTATAATTAAAATGAGACCATTGGGTTTCGACTGTTATATAACCATTGGTCAATATGACTATTGGAAGCTATAATATTCATATTGTGTTTTTATAAATATAGTTATATTCATTAATTAATAAAGAAATAGAATTGAATGGCCTCATATAGTAGACTCGAACCATATAAAGCACATCTGTTGGAGCTTGGGAAGGAGGTAACATCACTGGGCTTTGCTCTGGACCAAGCCGAAGACAAACTTCAATGTATAAAGCTTAAACAAAATCACCCAAGGGAGAAGTTCAAGCTAATATAAATAACCACTCGGGTAATGTTGTCTGAGCCACCCCAAGATTCTATCACCATAGCACACCTTACACTTAGGTCCTATGCTGGTGTTATAAGGGTATATGTAACGAGACCATAGCTGCTTTGTGTAATTCTTTATATAAATAAAATTTTGATTTCTTCTTATGGAAAAATTTGTGAATTTCAAATATCCATATAAATATAGGATGTTTATTATTGATGAATTTAGGAAAAAGGGTATTTTAAAATATTTTTTATTCATTAAATAATTAATAATATGAAATGATTTTAAAAAAATGGTCTTCTACAGTTGTGATGAGTGATAAATTTGGAGTCTAATAAGATCAACTTGGTTTTTAATGAATAGTAAAGTAGGAATAGTAACATACTCATATGAATAGTAATTTTTCCAAAAAAATATAAACTTCACCCATGAATGTATAAATACATTTTAGGCATCTTAAAAGTGAAAAAATGATCATAGTTTAAGTTTTGGTATTTTTATACGCCATAAATATTTTATTTACAATTTTATAATTAATTTAATAATTTAAAATGGAAATGTATTTTCATAAAATTTAATCAAATTTTTTTACTTTATTGTCTTATGGGTATACGATATTTTTATGGGACCTTGATTACTTTTTTAAGGTGTTACAAAATGAGTTATAGTTTTAAAGATGTATTTTTGGAATAAATAATAATTTTATTTAAAAATTAAACTAAAAATATTTAGAAAATTATTTTCATAAAATGGAATTCATTTTTGAATTCAGAGCATCGAAGTGAATTTTTGAGATTTTTCTGAAATAGTTGAATTATCCGTGAATAGTAAAAATGAAGTTTTGAGTGTTTAATGAAATCATTAATGATGTAATAATTATTTAAGATTTCTGGTTGACTTATGAATAGTAATATATGCTATGAGGTGTCCCATGTGGCCAATACCATGGTCAAGCCCATGATTTTCCAAGTACCACCGATGAGGTGTCTGTTGGAAATTAATAATTTATTCACTCACTTTTCCTATAAATATCATGCCATTCCCTCATTCATTTCATTCCAAAATCATCGTCAACAAATTTTTGGTCTCCATACCTCCCAAGGAGTCCTCCCAAGGTTCCCTCAAGCCTCCCAAGGTCCCGAACATCAATCTTTATAAGTTACTCTTCAACGTAAGGGATCCTTTCACCCTCCTCTTTTAAGTCATGAATTACTTTATGTCGTGTCTTCTAGTTTCCATCGCTTTATGTTGAGGGTATGTCCTTATATGTTCTCATTACTGTCCATTTCATGTCTAATTGTTGAGAGACCCTTTCCGATGTCATCAATGTTTTTTATAAATTTTTTAGTGACGCTGTTAGGTTGCCAGATTTCTCGTAAAAGAAATCACATCTTCTCTTTCCTTTCAAGTTTTATTTTTCTTGTCGTATGCCATTAAAATATACATACCATGTTATTATATCCATGTTATTCTGTATTTATATTGTAATATGAGTTATTTATGATTTGTTTACCCTTGTACCCTCTTTTTAATTATTTTATAAAACCATGTTATATAACCGTTATGCAGTAGAAATTTCGTCTCAAAATTTCTATCTCTTTTTCTCAGAAATTACCTTGTTTATTTATTTGAATACCCAGAACTATTTCATTTCTATGGGTGTTCATAAATATATAAGAAGGATATATTTTATTTTGTAATGGAAATACATATAACCCTTTTTCCCTTTCAATGGGTTATAAATGATATAATGATCTTATTTTTAAGAACAATTAAAACATCACAATTTTGAAATGAAACCCAGTTATTTTATTATCCATGGGTTATTTATGAAATATTTAATTATTATATTTTTGGCTCACATGAAAGTAAAGACATATTAAGGGTTCTCCTTGATATCAGTCCAATTCATTGGGAAAATAATTAATCTCTAGAGATGACAAGTTTCACGATACCTTGGTGAATAATCTTGGTAATTTTTATGACACCTCGGGGATAAACCTTGGTGATATGTTCACAAATGTCTAAATGAAATTTTATAGACAAATATTCAAATTATTATTCAAGTTCTTTTTATTATGATATTCCTATACTTCCATTGCTTACGTCCTTATGTTTTTATTCAAGTTCTTATTGATGTCACAAGTAAATCGATTCCCTTGTTTACCTTTACTAGGCCTTCTGCTCACCCTTTCCTTTGAATGTGTGTCTCCAAGTTTTGAGATGTAGTAATTGTACTTAGGAAGAACTTATGATGAAGCCTTACAAGTGTATTAGAATATTGTTTTATGTTGTTTTTCATGTATTATGTTCTGATTTCAAATACATTAGACTTTAAAGACCCTCTGCTTGTAAAATGTAATGAAAAGTTATGTAATAATAAGGTGGGATGCCATAGTTGATATCAAAGGGTAGTTTAGTTATTTATGGAAGTTAGGCTATGAAATCATTAGGAAGAACCCTACAAGAAAGTTTAAATATAGAAAAACTTCCTGGTATTTTGGTGAATGTTGAGCAAGTGGTTTATCAAAAAAAATACTTCCCTGTCTGGATACGAGCATGTAGAGGTGGGTCTAGCACAGATGTACATAGGGGTAAAACCCAAAAACACCGCTTTGAGCTAGACTCGAACGGGAACTAGTACACAAAAATGGGCCTTGCTTCACTCTTGGTTATGACACTCCCGGGGGATATGTTTGGTTAATCATAAGCTTTTTATGAATCATTAAGAAGGATTTAAAGAGAAATGTAATTGTTTAAGCATGAAGTTTTAAGACATAATAATTTATAGTTAAAATATTCACAAATGAAATAAATTTCTCATTAAGGTTTTATTATTTTAGAAATGGTGGGAAATAGGAGGAACTGTGAAAATGGTGACCACAATGGACCATGCATTGACGGCCCTCCGATGGAAGCTGGAATGGAAACATTGATGAGAATGATGAACCAAATGACTCAAGTTATGGGAAATAACTTGAATCAAGATGAGAGAATGATCTCACCACAAAGGGAACAACATTGTGTTGAGTCCTTTATGCATCAACCACCACCAAAATTTAGTGGATCGACTGACCCATTGATTGCTGAGTAGTAGATTAGCTCTATCGAGAAGATCCTTTCTGTGCTCTGCTATTTAGAGCAAGAGAAGGTCACCCTAACTGTCTATCACTTAGAAGGAGAAGCTGATTGGTGATGGGAGCTGATTAAAAACATGAGGAAAAGAGTGGAGGTTGAATCTATGTAGTGGGAAGAGTTCATAGGGATTTTCTTACGTAAGTATTTACCTCGATCTATGAGAATAAGAATGGATAAGGAGTTTCTCGAGCTGAAGCAGAAGGAGAATGAATCTATCAAAATCTATGAGATGAACTTCACCAGACTTTCACGTTACACCTATAGCATTGTCATGGATCAAAATGGAAAGGTTGATAGATTATTCAATGGACTGAGACCTCATCTGCAGAAGAATCTAGCTAACCGAGATTATGAAAGCTATGAGGAGATTGTTCAAAGTGCGATGAAATTCGAACTGGAGTTTGGTGAGACGTTGTGGTATCATAAATACAATGACAAAAATAGATCAATGGAGCCCAGATTAGGGATAATCTTTGATCATGGAATAGGAGGCAAGAAAGTGCAACGTCCCATGTGTAATAAATGTGGGAAGAAACATTATGGGAACTGCCTGACCGGGAGTGGGAAACGCTACAAGTGTGGAAGAGATGGCCATATTGCGAGGAATTGGTATAGTGATGTGAAACCTCAACTTCCAAACACTAATGAAAAGGGGAAGATGGTGCAGGCCCCACCTGATGTCCAGTGCTTTATGTGTGGACAAGTTGGTCACTTTGCCAATCACTGTCCAAATCCGAGGGTAGTGGAGGGGAACCAACATGAGCCTCAACAAAGGCCAAGGGAGAAAGGTCATGATTTTGCTATCACGAAAGCTGAAGTTGACACTCCAAATGATGTGGTAGCAGGTACTCTTGTTGTTCTCTCGAAGATAGAATGTACTTTGTTTGATTCTAGTTCTATGCATTCCTTTATTTCCTCCAATTTTGCAAAGAATTTAAAATCAACCCCCAACTTTATAAAAGCAGAGTTACCAGTCAAGACTCATGGTGGGATAATCCAAGCATCATCAGTGTTTAGAAACACTAGTATTTACTTTTGTGAGAACAATATTATCACAAATCTAGGATTTATTTCCATGATGGAATTCGACATTATACTAGGGATGGACTGGCTCTCAAAGTATAATGCTAAGATATAATGCAGAAGTAAGGAAATATTAGTAGTCATGAATGAAAAAACTACAGTTATCATCCAAGAAGAGATATCTCAGACTGATCTTTATCTAGAATAACCTCCTATATCCTTCTTTATGGAATTGATCGCTGAAGAAGAAGAAGGAAATGAGAGTTTGAGGATAGAAAATGTACCCATCGTCCAGGAATACATTGACGTATTTCCTGAGGAGTTGCCTGGATCTCCCCCAGAAAGAGAGGTAGAGTTCTCCATTGAACTTATACCTAGATCTCATCCAATATCAAAGACCCCATATAGGATGGGAAATGTGGAGCTGTGGGAATTAAAGAAACAACTCCAAGAACTTTTGGAGAAGGGGTTTATCCGACCGAGTGTGTCTCCTTGGGGAGCACCTATTTTCTTTGTGAAGAATAAGGATGGATTGATGTGGATATTCATTGATTATAGATAACTGAACTAAATCACAGTAAAGAAAAAACTCCCTCTTCCAAGAATTGATGAATTATTTTACCAACTTCGTGGGGCTCAATTCTTCTACAAGATTGATCTTCGATATGGTTATCATCAATTGAGGGTGAAGAAAGAATATATTCCAAAAACTACCTTCCGATTAAGATATGGGCATTATGAGTTTGTTGTTATGACTTTCGGACTGACTAATGCTCCTACTATTTTTATGTATTTGATGAATAGAGTCTTTAAAGACTACTTTGATAACTTTGTGGTAGTTTTTATTGATGATATTCTGATATATTCCAAAAGTCGTGAGGAGCATGAGGATCATATAAGGGTTATTTTGCAAACTCTTGGGAAGGAGATAATTTTTGGAAAGTTTAGTAAATGTGAATTCTGGTTACAAAAAGTTGCTTTCTTGGGGCACATTATTACCAATGAAGGAATCACAGTTGACTCTGCAAAGACAAAAGTTATAGAGGAGTGGCCTCAGCCTATAACAATAACTGAGATTCATAGTTTCCTTGTATTAGCGGGATATTATAGGAGGTTTGTGAAAAACTTTTCATGACTTTCTAATCCATTAACCAAGTTAACTCGAAAAGGGGTCAAGTTTATCTAGACAAAGGAGTGTGAGGAAAGTTTCCAAGAGGTGAAGAAGAGATTGGTTACTACACTTATGTTAACTCTTCCCTCAAGTGGAGAAGGATTCGTTATTTTTAGCAATGCATCTCTGAAAGGGCTTGGGTGCGTCCTCATGCAAAATGAAAAGGCATTGCTTATGCGTCTCGACAAAAGGAAAAGGTTATTGCTTATAGGGAGAAATGTGAGATATACACAGACCATCAATGTTTGAAGTATATTTTCATACAAAAGGAATTGAACATGAGATAAATGAGATGGTTGGAACTCTTTAAAGACTATGATTGTTCAATTAATTATCATCTCGACAGAGAAAGCAAAGTTGCAAATGCATTAAGCAAGAAATACCTAGTTGTTCTTTCCATTATGAGGATTAAAAAGATCCTTTGATCAATGACCTAGTAAAGCTAGACACGGGAATTATAAGGTAAGGGACATCATCGACCCTAAGCCAAATTATTTCTCAACCGTCACTACTAAAGAAGATCAAGAAAGATCAGAAATAAGATAGTTTGAGGCTGTAAAGGATGGGAAGTTTCCTGAGTTCAATACTGATCAAGAAGGTGTACTGAAATTTTGTACAAGACTATGTGTTCCATCTATTCCAGAAATAAAGGAGTTGATGGATGATTCTCATAGCTCTACTTTATATATACATCCTCATAGCACAAAAATGTATATGGACCTTCATGATCATTATTGGTGGGATATTATGAAAAGGGAGATTTCTGACTACACTTTAAGGTGACTAGTATGTTAGCAAGTGAAGGAAGAGTGACAAATTCTTAAAGGGGTATTGCAGCCACTACCCATACCAGCATGGAAGTGGGACAATATCACTATGGACTTCGTCACTGGTCTCCCGAGAACTTCCAAAAGAAATAATGCGATATGCATTATTGTGGACCATCTCACCAAGACTGCCTATTTTATCTCCATTTGGAAAGATTTCTCTCTTGATCAACTTGCTAGGATTTATGTGAAGGAAGTGGTAAGGATGCATGGAATTCCACTTTCTATCGTATATGATCATGATCCAAGGTTCACATCAAAATTCTAGAGAATTATTCAACAATCTCTGAGCACTGAATTTAATTTCAGTATGGCCTATCACCCCCAAATTGATGGCTAATCTTAAAGGACTACTCAAACACTTGAGGACATGCTGAGAACTTTCTCAATATAATTTAAAGGTGGATGGGATCAACATATCCCTTTAGTTGAGTTCTCTTACAAAAACATCTTCCCCTCAAGCATTCAAATGAAACCCTATGAAGATCTATATGGGAAGCAATGTAGAACTCCTACTTGTTGGGATGAAGCTGGTGAGAGAAAGATTCTTGGGCCTGATCTTGTATAGGAGATGACATAAAAGGTTCATGCCATCCAAAAACACATTAAGGATGCTCAGATTGGGAAAAAGAGATATGCCAACAACCATCGAAGGGACATGGAGTTTGATGTTGGTGAAAAATTATTTCTTCGAATTTCACCTTGGAAGAGAGTCATGAGGTTTGGGAAGAAAGGGAAGCTCAACCCTAGGTATATTAGCCCCTATAAAATCCTTGATCATGTGGGAGAAGTGGCCTATCGGCTTTCACTTCCCCCAAATCTTTCCCAAGTTCATGTTGTATTCCACATATCCCTTTTGAGGAAGTACATACCTGACCCTTCACATTTACTAAATATTGAGATGGTACAACTGGAACCTGAACTCTCTTATGAGGAGCATTCGATGGAGATCTTGGATCGTAGAGACAGGGTTCTACGCAAAAATACTACCCACCTTGTTAAGGTGTTATGGAGGAACCACAAATTTGAAGAAACCATGTGGGAACCATAGGATTCCATGAGATAGAAGTACTAACACCTTTTCCCATCAGAGTATATGAGATAAAATTTCGGGGACAAAATTTCTTAAGGGGGGAAGAATGTAACGAACCAAACTTTTCAATTATATTTTTTCCTAATTTTGTGTGTTATTTTATTTTATACTCAACAAAACCATATCCTTTAATTAATGAAGTGGGTATAAATAAAATGATACTGTTGGGTTTTGACTATTATATGACAGTTGGTTAATATGACTGTTGGAAACTATAATCTTAACATTGTGTTTTTATAAATACGGTTATCTTTATTAATTAATAAAGAAAGAAGATTGAATGGCCTCATCCAGTAGACTCGAGCCATAAGAATCCCATCAGTCGAAGCTTGGGAAGGAGGTAGCATCACTAGGCTTTTCTCTAGACCAAGACCAAGTCTAACTTCAACGTATGAAGCTTGAACAGAATCTCCTAAGGGATAATTTCAAGCTGATAGAAATCACCACTCGGGAAACGTTGTCTGAGATACCCCAAGATTCTATCACCATATCACACCTTACACTTTGGTCCTATGCTGGTGTTATAAGGGGATATGTAACGAGACCTTACTTGATTTGTGTAACCCTTTTATATAAATAAAATTCTTATTTCTTCTTATAAAAAAATTTGTGAATTTAAAATATCTAGATAAATATAGGATGTGTATTATTGATGAATTTAGGGAAAAAGGGAAGGGTGTGCTCACTCGGGGAACCCTATTAGGGCTCGGCTCTCTTGGTGTCGAAGGTGGCAGCGGCCGTGCCAGTTCCTCCCCCCACTATGGGGGAGGGATCTTCCCTTCCAAGGAATGAGGCGCGCCCTTTTCACCCTTTCTCAAATCCTGATCATCTTCTACCATTCCCAAAAGCTGTGTTAGGTCTGAAGGACCCAGAGCTCCTCGATGGCTACCCAAATATCCAGATTTCAACCTCGGTGTTCACTGAAACCTTTGTGCTTATAAAGTTCACTCTGATCGCAAGGTTCAAGAAACGAAGGCCGTCGGTCGATTCATTTGATAGGTTCGTCTTCAACACTTGGGATATCCAAGAGCAGGCAACGATCGAGTTGCTTGATAATCATCATATTATGATCAGGTTATCTTCAGAGGAAGATCTCATGTGTTCCGGTTCGAAGGCACCTCGACGTTGCAATGGATTCCATTTCTTCTTGTTCTATGGGTCATTCGATTTCCACATGAATCAAGACTCACCGATCGCGGTGATTTGGGTTAATTTTCATAACCTTCCGTTACCATTTCAAAATCCCTCAGTTATCCAAATGCTCAGTAATCTACTCAGTAGGTATCTTTTCTCAGATAGAAGAACCGATGATGTATGTCATCCAGTCATCCTGAGGATTTGCATGGAGATGGATGTATCCAGGTTTCCATTTGATTTCGTTTGGGTTACAATCGGTGAATAATATAGGTGTAGGAAGAGAGTTGTTTACGAGAGCTGGACAGAATTCTGTGATTCTTGTAAACAGTTGGGGCATGCTTCGGATTTCTACCGTCAGAGACCTACATCATTGGAAGGCAGAGGATTTGTCCCTCATTTGATGGTGGATGGTCTTAGGGATGGGCAGGGCATGACTCAGACGACGGCCAGTGCTGATGACAAGGATTATCTGGTTTGTGAGGCAACGAACTCAGGTCTGTATGCAGCGGGTGAAGAGGCTAGAGATAGGGGAATTCTTTATAACCAGTTGAGGAGGTGTGATCAGTTAGTGAGGTAGAGGGTAACATTTCAGTGGGGGTGGAGGCTCCTGGAACTAGAGTGGTATCTCATCACGTTAACCTGTTGGTTGTGAATGTGTTTATCAGGTTGAAGAGAGACCTGGTGAGTTCCTACAGCCATGGTGTACAGGAGGAAGGGGAAGAACATCAACATGAGGAGACTTATGCAGAAGCATAGTGAAAGGGGGATAAAAAATTTTTGGACCAGAAGACGGATGAATGGAAGGAGGACCTATCTGGTTCGATGGCTGAGAGGACACGGGTGGGCAGTGTGGATATGAGTAAGGGGAGGCAGGGGACTGAAATGAACAAGATAGTTCCAAACAGAGGTGGCGAGGAAGGGGGAATAAATTCAATTTATTTGATAAAAAATTTTGAAGGCCTTTCAGAGGATGTTTTGAGCTCTGTTTTGGATATTCCAGGTGAGGGGATCGAAGTGGGTGAGGCATTTTCCAAAGGGAGTGTGCACAGACACTCTGCTGATGAGGCCCTAAGCCTGAAAAGTAATAGGGGTCCCAGGAGGAGGAAGGGAAGTAAATAATATTCTTCTTTACTGCCTCCTTTGTAGACTCGATCAATGAAGAAGTTGAGTGGCAATAAAATGGATATGGAACCTCTGAGACATCGAAGTCCAGGGGAGCAGGACTGTCAGTCATCGGTCCTGCTTTTAAGCTCTGAAGAAGAAGTGATAGAACAGGTCCTTTTGCTCAACGCTACTGAGGAGGAGGCAGCTAAAATGATGGGGAGGTCAATAGATGTGTCCCTTAATGAGGATAAATATTCTTGGATTGACAAACAAGACTCAATTTTGGTAGGGGGCTTCAATCATGGAAAGATAAGTGTTGAGGAGTACATTCTGTCTTGGGACCAACTAGTGACTTCTTTTGAGAAGCGGATATCAGAAGAAGCAGATTTAAAGTTATCATCCATAACATTGAAACTATTTAGGGAGACAGATTCAAGTAATATTAAATTCCTTGTTAGCGGTATAACTTAAGATGGTTGGTGAAAGTGATAAAATTGGTTGTGTGAGAAGTGGTTTCTCCAAGCCTCCTTTTATTTTTCTTTGTAGTTTTTTTTTCGCTTGTTTTCAACACGCTTCTTGGACCTAATCCGGAAGGGGATCAGAGTATTAGTCTTCATTGATTTAGGTCTCTATGAATTGTATGATTGAGAGGGTATGGCTTTGCCATCGGTTCCGTGACCGTGCTTTTGCACAAGACTGCTTGCCGAGGGGTCCTGTGTTGGCGAAGGCTTGTTGTTGGCTCATTTGATGGGATGGGGCGGTCCAATTGTTTTCTTTGGTTGTATGTGGTGTCTCACTTTTTCCTCAAAGTGTTTTATAATAAAAAAGTAATTTTCATTCAGTAGGAAAAAAGGGTATTTTAAAATATTTTTGTATTCATTAAATAATTAATAATGTGAAATGATTTTCAAAAAATGGTATTCTACAGTTGTGATCAGTGAGAAATATAGTGTCTAATAAGATCAACTTGGTTTTTAATGAATAGAGATGTAGGAATAACAACATACCCATATAAATAGTAATGAATAGTAATTTGACCAAAAAAATAGAAACTTCACCCATGAATGTATAAATACATTTTAAACATCTAAAAAGTGAAAAAATGATCATTGTTTAAGTTTTGGTATTTTTGTACGCCATTAATATTTTATTTAAAATTTTATAATTAATTTAATAATTTAAAATGGAAATTAATTTTCATAAAATTTAATCATAAATTGATACTTTATTGTCTTATGGGTATACGATATTTTTATGGGACCTTGATTACTTTCTTAAGGTGTTACAAAATGAGTTATAGTTTTAAAGTTATATTTTTGGAATAAATAATGATTTTATTTAAAAACTAAAGTGAAATTATTTTGAAAATTATTTTCATAAAATGGAATTCATTTTTGAATTCAGAGCATCGATATTAGGTTAGGGTGAATTTTTGAGATTTTTCTGAAACAATTGAATTATCTGTGAATAGTAAAAATGCAGTTTTGAGTTCTGGGTGTTTAATGACATCATTAATGATGTAATAATTATGTAAGATTTCGGGTCGACTTATGAATAAAGATATATACTATTAGGTGTCCCAATTGTCCAATAACATGGTAAAGCCCATGGTTTTGAAAATACCACCGATGAGGTGTCCCTTGGAAATTAATAATTTATTCACTCACTTTTCCTATAAATACCAAGCCATTTCCCTCATTAATTTCATTTAAAAATAATCCTCAACGAATTTATGGTCTCCTTAACTCCCAAATAGTCCTCCCAAGGTTCCCTCAAGCCTCCCAAGGTCCCGAACATCAAGCTTTCGAAGTTAGTCTTTAAGGTAAGGGATCCTTTCACCCTCTTATTTTATGTCATGAATTCCTTTATGTTGTGTCTTGTAGTTTCCATATCTTTATGTTGAGGGTGTGTCCTTATATATTATCATTACTTTCCATTTCATGTATAATTTTTGAGAGACCCTTTACACTCTCATCAATTTGTTTTCTGAATTTTTAATTGACGCCGTTAGGCTGTCGGATTTCTCATAAAAGAAATCGCATTTTCTCTTTCCTTTCAAGTTTCCTTTTCTTGTGGTATGTCATTAAAATATACATACCATGTTCTTATATCCATGTTATTCTGTATTTATATTTTAATATTAGTTATTTATGAGTGTTTTACCCTTGTACCCTCTTTTTTTTATTATTTTCTAAAACCATGTTATATAGCCGTTATGCTGCAGAAATTTCGTCTCAAAATTTATATCTCTTTTTCTCAAGAAATTACCTTGTTTATTTATGTGAATACACAAACCTATTTTTTTTCTATGGGTGTTCATAAATATATAAGAAGGATATATTTTATTTTGGAATGGTCATACATATAACCCTCATTCCCTTTCCATGGGTTATAAATGATATAATGATCTTATTTTTAAGAACTTTTAAAATGTCACAATTTTGAAATGAAACCCATTTCTTTTATTCTCCATGGGTTATTTATGAAATGTTTTATTATTATGTATGTGGATCACATTAAAGTGAAGACATATTAAGGGTGATCCCAGATAGCTCTCCAATGTATTGGGTAAATAATTATTCTTTAGAGTTGACAAGTTTCACAATACCATGGTGAATAACCTTGGTAATTTTTATGACAGCTCGAGGATAAACCTTAGTGATATGTTCATGAATGTCTAAATGAAATGTTGTAGCCACATATTCAAGTTATTATTCATGTTATTTTCATTATAATATACGTATTCTTCCATTGCTTATGTTCTTATGTTTTTATTCAAGTTCTTATTGATGTCACAAGTAAACTAATTCCCTTGTTTACCCTTACTGGGCCTTCTGCTCACCATTTCCTTTGAATGTGTGTCTCCAAGTTATGATATGTAGTAATTTTAATTAGCATGAACATATGATTAATCCTTATAACTGTATTAGAAGAATATTTTATGTTTTTTTTCATGTATTATGTTCTTGATTTCCAAGACACTAGACTTTAATGATCCTCTGTTTGTAAAATGTAATGAAAAGTTATGTAATAAAAAGGAAGGATTCCATAACGAGCAAGAAGTCTCCTGATTGAATTGGTTACTATCTCAAGTAGTTGGCAGGATGCTCCTTCATTGAGGATACTCCTTATTAACTCTTCTCTAGTTTAACCCCTATCTCCAGGCTGTAGGGATAGTGGGTATGTTGGCTTTCTCCAGACAATGGATTCAAAATCAATACAGATGGATCATGAATCTCGGGTGACTTGCGAGAGGAGGGGTAGTTCACGATTCCCAGGGTAGCATTGTCCTTACTTTCATGGCCCATTATGGCAGTTAAATCTCAATATAGAAATAGGTGAAGGTTGCTCTCACAGGGATTAACCTTTTCAATTAGGGGAAGATTGACTTATCTCATGTGGAAACAGACTCCATGATCATCCATAACTCCTTTCATGGTAAAGGTTCCATTCCTTGGTCGATATCCTACATTATCAGGAAATGCAGAGCCCTCCTCAACAACAATATACATGTATCCCACACCTTTTGAGAGGGGAAAAAGGTTGTGGACAAACTTTATTCTCTGGATATTCATAGATCCAATGTAACATGACTTCCCAACATCACTTTCTTCAAACCTGAGGGGGTAAATTTGATACGAGGGGATGCACTCAGCCTCCACTATATTAGGCCCCCCCTAGGACTAGTTTTTGATTTCATTTTTTTCTTTTGTTTCCATATAACTTCTCCCTTGAATAAATATATGATGATGATGGTATTATCCCACCTTTATTCTGGAATGGGTATTGGTTAAATACCCCTTTGGGAAGTTTTCTCTCTTCCTTCACTTGTGGTCACACCAGGCGCTATAAAATGTAGTCAACAATATCTCTTTTCATTTTATCCCACCAATAATGATCATGAAGGTTCATATATATTTTAGTGATTTCAATATGTATAGAGTATGTAGATACATGAGCTTTATCCATCATCTCCTTTATTTCTAGAATAGATATAATAGAAAACCTTGTATAAAAATTCTGTTAACCTTCTTGATCATTATTGAACTTATGAAACTTCCCATTCTTCACATCCTCTATCTTCTTCTATAAAAAAGTATCTTCCCTTTGATATTTTTTATATTCTCTATTAATGAAGATTGATAAATTATTTGGGATAGGTTTGATTATGTCCCTTACCTTATGATTTCCATGTCTTGTTTTACTAGGTCTTTGATCAAAGGATCTCTGTGAATCCTCATCATTGCCAGAAAAATCAGGTATCTCTTATTTAATACATTAGCCAATTTTTTTGTCTTCGGGGATGATAATTAACTGAATAATCACAGTATTTAAGAATATCCAACCATATCCTCTATCTCATGTTCAATTCCTTTTGTGTAAAAATATATTTCAAACTTTCATGATCTGTGTATATATCACATTTCTCCCCATAAAGATAGTGACTCTATATCTTCCAAGAAAAAACAATCACAACCATCTCAAGATCATGCATAGGATAGTTCTACTCATTAGGCTTCAACTGTCCCGATGTATAAGTAATCAACTTTTAATTTTTTGTGAGGGCACACCCAAGAACATTCAGAGAGCGTTTCTAAAAATAATGAATCCTTCTTTAATAGAGGGTAGTGTTAACATGAGTGCAGTAACCAATATATTCTTCAGCTCTTGGAAACATTCTTCACACTCCTTTTTCTAGATGAAATTGATCCCTTTTAAAATTAACTTGCTTAGTAGATCAGAAAGTCCTGAAAAGTTTTTCACAAACCTCTTATAATATCCTAATAATCTAAGGAAACTATAAATCTTAGTTATTATTATAGGATAAGGCCACTCCTCCACAACCCTTGTCTTGACAGGGTCAACTGAGGTTCCTTCATTGGTTACAATGTGACCTAAGAATGTATGTTGTTGTAAACCAAATTCAAATTTTTTCACTTTCAAAATAACCTATCCTTCCTTAGAGTTTGCAATATAACCCTTATATGACCCTAATGTTCCTCACAGCTTTTGGAATATATCAAAATGTCATCAATAAAAACTACCACAAAGTTATCAAGGTAGTCCTTAGAGAAACTGTTCTTCAAATCCATAAAAATAGTAAAAGAATTGTTCAAGATGAAGGGAATAAAAAAATCATAATGGCTATATCTTGATCTGAATATTTTATTTTGAATATATTCTTTCTTGACCCTCAGTAGATGATAACCAGAATGAAGATCAGTCTTGGAGAATAATTGTTCCCCATGAAGCTGGTAAAATAAATAATTAATTCTTGTAATAGGGTAATTGTTCTTAACTATGACCCCATTAAGTTATTTATAATCAATGCATAACAACATTGATCCATCCTTCTTCTTCACAAAGATAACATGTTCTCCCTAATGAGACACACTTGGTTGGATAAACCCCTTCTCCAAAATATTTTGGAGTTGTTTGTCTAATTCATCCATCTCTACATTCTCTATTCTATATAGGGTTGTTGATATTGGCATGGAACCAAGAATAAGTTCAATGGATAACTCTACCTATCTTTATAGGGGATTCCCAGGTAACAACTTAGGAAATGCATCAATGTATTTATGAATGATGGGAACATTTTCGATTCTAATACATTCACCCCCTTCTTTATATTCACCAATCAACTCTCTAAAGAAGGATACAAGTGGTGCTTGTAGACAAAACATAGGTTGAGATATTTCTCATTTGAAAACAAAATTAGGTTATCCATTCAAGTATGCTGATATTTCCATGCGTCTATATTTTATTTTAGCATTATAATTTATGAGGCAGTCCACCCCTAGTATAATTTCGAATTCCAGCAAGTGAATGACTATTAGATTTGTGATGAGATTATGCTCTACAAAGTAAACACTATAGTTTGTAGATAACTTGGATTCTTGGATAATTCCTCAAGGAGTCTTGACTGATAAATCTACTACTAAATGTCTAGGGTTTGATTCTATATTCATTAAAAACTTGGAGGAAATAATGGAATTCATAGAACCGGAATCAAACAAAGTATTTTCCATCTTTTAGAGAATAACCAGAGTACCTTTCAGAAAATAATTTGGAGTTTCAACATCAACCATCATGATAGAAAAATAATGAATATTATCCATTATCCTATTATGAGGTTGATGGTGATTCCCCACCACTGCCCTCAAATTTGGACAATTATTGGAAAAATTCCCAAGTTGTCCACACTTGAAGCATTGGAATTTAGGTAGGGCATGCACCATATTCCATTTTTCGTTAGTGTTGGGAATTTTAGGCTTCACCTCACCATGAAAATTATGAGAAATATGTCCTTCTCTTACACACTTGTAACATTTCCTTCTCCCAATAAGGTATTTCCCCGAATGATTCTTCCCACATTTGTTTCATGTAAAAAGTTTCACATGCTTTCCTCCTCTACCTTGGTCAAATATTCTCCCCATGTTTGTCTTTAGATATCTCTTCTTCACATTTTATTTGTTAGACCACTGCATCTCATCAAAATCCAGTTCAACCTTCATAGAACTCCATATTATTTCCACATAGCTATCATAGTACCGATTGGATAAACTCTTCCATAGACGAGTTCTTGGTCCACCGAAGAATCTATCAACCTTACCATTATGATCCATGACAAAGAAAATGGAAAGTCTTGTGAATTTCATCTCATATTTTCCAATAGATTCATTATCCTTCTACTTCAGTTCAAGGAATTACTTCTCCATTTTCATTCTCATCGAATAAGGGAAATACTAATTATATAAGATTCCCCTAAAATATTCCCACTACATAGCTTCAATATCATATCTTTTCCTTATGTTTTTAATTAGTTCCCACAATTGGTCAACTTCTTCCTCGAAATGGAACAAAACCAGAGTGACATTCTCTTATTCTGAATAATGAAGTTCAGAAAATATCTTTTCTATAGAGATTATCCACTGTTCAACAATCAATGGGTCGATGAATCAACAAAACATTGGTGGTCGTTGACGAATAAATGACTCAAATATATGTTGTCCCCTTCATGGTGAAACCAGTCTCTCAACTTGATTCATGTCATTTACCATAACTTGAGTTATTTTATTTATCATCCTCATAAGGGTGTCCATTTAGTCCTCCATCGGAGGGTCATCAGTACTTGGTCGGTTGCACTCACCATTTACCTGGATCCTATTTCCTGCCATTTTCTAAAAGAATAAAACATTAGTGAGAAACATGTTTCATAACATTGTAATTTAGAAGGAACTTTTATGTCATATAACATCATTATTAAACATATTATTCATTAAAAAATTAAATTGTCTATAAATCATTCATAATGATTCATAAAAATCCCATGATTAACAAAACATTCCCCCAGGGGTGCAGTAAGTCTTGTTGTCATGCACCAGTTCCTATTCGAGTCTAGATCAAATTAGTGTTTTTGGGTTTTACCACTATATATATCTATTCTAGAGCCACATCCACAAGTTTTTATCTTGAATGGGTTTTAATTGTTTTGAAAAAACATATTTAATATTTCACCAAAATACCAGGAGGTTTTCCTATATTTAAATTTTTTTATAGGGTTATTCATAAAGTTTTCAAATCCTTATTTTCACAAATAACTAAATCATTCTTTGATACCGACTATGGAATCCCATATTTTTATTACATAACTTTAAATAACATTTTACAAATGGAGGATCTTTTAAATTTTAATGTCTTGGACATAAGGTACAAAAAATATAAAAACTGAAAACATTATTCTATTTCACTTGAAAGTATTATTAAAGGTTATTCCTAAGTATATTTATTGTATCTCATAACCTAGGGACATACATCAAAGGATAGGGTGAGCATAAGTCCCAGTAGGGGAAAACCTGTGAAACAATCTACTTGTGATCTTGAGGAATATCAATAAGAATGTGAAGAATTACCTAAAGGAATGAGCAACATGAAAAGGGTATTATAATAAATAAAATAAAATTACTCATAACATGGAAATGTGGCTACAAAATTTAATTGAGTCATTCATAAGTGCATCACCAATGCTTATCATTGATATGTCATAAAAATTACCAAGGTTATTCACAAAGGTATCGTAAAACATGTCATCTATAGAGATTAAATTCATTACCCAATACATTAGAGTGAATCAGGGAATAACATTAATATGTATTAATTAATTTGAGACACATATATCATAATAAAACAACTCATAAATAACCCATGTATAATAAAATAAACATGTTTCATTTAAAAATCATGGTGTTTTTGAAAGTGCGTAAAAACTTGATCCTTTTTCTCATTTTAAACCCATGGAAAAGGAAGGAGAGTTTCAGGTATGTTAAAATCATAATTAAAAAAGATCATTTTTAAAATCTATGTGAATAACCCATAATAATATAGGGATTTGAGTATTCATAAGTGAAAATAAAAGAGTTTCTTGATAAAAAGAGAGGCATTTTGAGACGAAAATATGGCAACATAACGGGTATGAAACATGGTTTTAGAAAACATTAAAAAGAGAGTATAAAATGGTCTCTAATTCATAAGTTAACATTAATATAGTAATGGGATAGAATAAAATGGACATAAGGACATGATATGGGAATTTGAAAGACATGCCACATTAAAAGAGAACTTGAAAGGAGAAGTTTGAGATTTCCCTTTCCTAGAATAGTGAATCCAAAAACATGAAGATCAGGGCCTCAGGTGCTTGAGGACACCATCGGAGGTAATAATATTATATATTTGAGTATAATGAATTGGAAATGAAAAATAATGGAGTAATGGGTGGGTATTTATAGCAAAAGTGAAGGAGTTTTTTCATTAATTTTTAAGGATACCTTAGTAGAGGTATTT
The DNA here is from genome assembly GCA_963277665.1 of Viscum album. Classification (NCBI taxonomy): domain Eukaryota; kingdom Viridiplantae; phylum Streptophyta; class Magnoliopsida; order Santalales; family Viscaceae; genus Viscum; species Viscum album. The sequence goes on along the minus strand of OY728161.1, from coordinate 1,419,904,655 downwards.
GCAAAACCATGGTATTTCACTATGGTATTGGACACCTGGGAAATTTCATATCATATTTTAATCCAAAAAAGACTACCATCATCTTAAATTACATATTACAACATTATTATGTCATTAAACACTCCGAAAACTCAAAACTGTATTTTAATTATTCACCAAGAAACCAAATAATTTATAAAATAATCATAAATTCATCGTAACCTAATATAAATGTTCTGAATTAAAAAATTATATTTATTTTGTCATAATAATTTTATAAATATTATAAAATTAAATTTTATCTATAAAAATACTTAATTATTAAAAATAACAGTGGACAAAAAATGCATAGTAACATACATTGTAAAATTTTCAACAGTTGAAAAAAAATAAAATAATTTTATCATTTGTAATTAAAAATGAGTGTGTTTATAATAATATATGGTTATAATAAATATTATTAATAGAAACTTAATTTAACAAAAAAAATTATCTTTATGAAAATTTCTATTTTTACCTAAAAAATCAATTTATCAACTTCTATCTCTATTTTAAGCAAAACTATTATTAAAATGGAAATGATGGAATAAAAATTTTATTTAAAAAAGGTATTAAAAATTAAGTGACTAAGGCCTTGACACATAACCCCTTATAATACCCACATACGACCTTAGGGTAATGTGTGTGATGGTGATAGAATTTTGGGGTGGCTCAGATAACATCATCAGAGTGGTTATCTCAACTAACTTGAACTTCTCCCATATGAGATTTCTCTCAAGACTAACTTATTAAATCTTGTCTTGAGCTTGGTCAAGAGTGAATCTCAAAGACTCTACCTCCCTCCCATGTTCTGACAAATGCGATTTGTATGGAATGACTGTGCTGGATGATTCCATTGAATCTTCTTTCTTCATAAATTAGTCATTATCATTTCTATTTATAAAATTAATTATAATATTAAAAGTGTTTTTTCCAACGGTCATATTGAAAAATGGTCATAATTGACCAAAAATCATACAAGGATAAAAACATTAAGGTCACATTTCAAATATACTCACTTAATTATTAAAGGAATATAGTTTTTCTGATTAAAAAAATAATATCTCACATTTATAGTAAACAAATATTATTCAAAAAATTCGGATTGTTACAGTGAACTATTGGCCAAAACAGGTTCTAGCTACTACCCAAGGACATGTTTCATACATGCTAGGTGCACATTTTGACTGACCATTCATATCCTATAAAAAATCCCTATATTAAAAAGTCTATAACAGATGCATGGACGTGTGTCCTGGGTCACTTGATTTTGGGAAATATTGTGGATCCGTCTTATGCAATGAGTTCTCCACATGGTTGAATCACATGGTTAGAACTAACCATGAGATAACCATTTGTCTTTTTCTACCTCTCAAATTTATTGAGTTATAATATCTGAACGAGCCCTAAACATTCTTTGAACAATCCTTATCCTCTTAAGAAAATTACTAACATAAAACGATAGGTTTTAAGGAGTAGAAAAAGTTACAATATATATTTGAAAATCTAGTATGTTACCACCTCCCATCCTTAAAGCAACCCACCCCAGAGTTTCCCTTCCAAGGGTGGTAAATAATGGTCTGAGAAATGTTCTAGTAACTAAGAAAGTATGTTAGTTTCTCACTCCCAAATTACATCCTACACATGGTCGTGCCACTATAGTTACTGTACCATTGGGACTAACTTGCCTCGGACAGCCTTCGTTATCCAATCAATAATACATATCAGATTCTTCTAAAAGGATTAATTTTCCTCTAAATCAATATCCATAGGACCTAATGAATGAGATAGGTTATAATGATTACAATGAAGCTGTGATACTCGGAAAAAATTATTCATGGTCTGAGACCTCTGAAGTAAATCCAACCAATATGCTTTCTTCTAGACCCTTTCCATAATCTTAAAAGGCCTGAAATAACTATGTGGTATCTTGACCTATCTTCGAATACATCTATAACCCAATATTGGTGAAAATCTTAGAAATACCCGATGTTCCACCTCAAAATCTAGAAGTTGATGGTGACAATAAGTATAAGACTTCTACCTTGACTAAGATATAGCCATAAATTTCTGAATTAAAAATACTTTATTTAAAGTATATATAATTATATGAGGACCCATTAGTGTTACCTAACCTAAATTTAACTAATATAGGGGTGAATTGTATAGCCTACCACAAAGGGCCTCATAGGGATCCATTTGAATCATTTTCTGAAAGCTGTTACTATAGGGAAACTCAACTGAAGGTATATGCTTATCCCTAAAACCTCTATAATAAAATAAATATGATATAATAATATCCTCTAACACCCATATCATATTCTCTAACTTTATATCAATCTGAGTGTGATATGCTATACTCAAGAGAACTTGTGAAACTAGTGCTTTCTATAAAATCCTCTAGAATTGGGACCTAAACTAGGTGTGTCAGTCTGATATGATAGAACATGGAACATTGTGGAGTTTTAAAATATCCCAAATGTAAATCCTCATAATATAATCAAATTAGATGGTATCATATATAGTTAATAATGGAGAAACTATGGTCAAATTATCAATGATTTCCCATACCAAATCACTATCTCACGAGGATATCAGAAAACCAATCATAAAGTCTATAATGACATCATCTTATTTTGAATTAAGAATGGAAAGAGGATATAAAAGTCCAATAGCCCACTGGTTCTTAGCCTTTACCTACTGATAGGTGAAGAACTGAGTGATAAAACATGTAGCTTACCTCTTCAAACATAGCCACCAATACTAATGATGTGCGTCTTAGGAAATATTGGTAAGCCCATGGATAAATACCCAAATAGAGATGTTAGATTCTCACATAAATTCTTTCTATATGTCTGAAGGAACCTATATAGGTCCATGGAAGTGTAGAATCTCATATTTGTCAATAACCTGGCCAAGAGGTGGGTCCTCACCTGAGACACTTTCCTTAGGACTAAGCCCTCAGGATATGAAATTTTCCTCATCCTCACATATTCTAGAAGGTTGGATGTCACTACCAAAGCTGCTAAAATTGGCTGGCCATGATATTAATGAACCTCCAGGTGAATATCAAAAAATAGGGTCATCAACTGCCACTCACTACTGGCCTCCAAGATGACTTGTGTCGGAGTATTTTGGAATAGGGTGTCAGCTATTACATTTCAATATATGAGTGTACAAGAATCTCAAGATTGAGTGACTGTAGGTATTCTCCCCACCCATGTTGCCGGAGATTCAAATATCTCTACATGGAAACATTGTTTAGACTTTTATGGTCCATGTAAATGAAAACCCACTCTCCCAGTAGATAATTTCTCAAACAATGTAACACACAAACAATAGTTTCTAGATCAAGGTCATGGATAGGGTAATTCCACTAGTGATATCTCAAATAATAGGGCTCCTATGCCACAAGTCACTCACCCAAACATAGAATTTCTACTAGCCTAATTCCTAAAGCATTTTAATAAATGGTATAGATTTTTTCTGGATTTAGAAGAAAAAATATTGAAACTGATTCAATCTCCTCTTCAGCTCATAAATTCTATTTCACAATATTCAGACTAAAATAACTTCACACCCTTTTTATTCAAACTCTCAATAGGTTCTTATAGGCATGAGAAGTTGTGTATGAAACACCTATAATAACTAGACTTCCCTATGTTATTGCATATTCATATAAATTATTGGTATTACCCTAGTAAAATATGATGCTAACCTTCTCTAGGTTAACTGATACCCCTACCTTTGAAATGATATGAAACAATAAGTGAATGATATCGATCCAAAAGAGGAATTTTCTAAGCATAACATATAAATATTTCTCTATCAGTTTATTCAATATAATCTCATGATGTTTTCCAAGACTGTGTCAAGTATTCGAACACACCATGATATCATCAATAATGACAACAAAAAATGAATCCATAAATGGGTGGAGAACCATATTCCTCAAAGATAGGAAAATAATGGATGCATTCATAAGGACGAATGACATAACCAGATACTTGTATAAGTCGTATATGCTCGGGAACACTATAAAAAGTATTCATGATGTTCTCACATGAAATCTATGGTATCTTTAACTCAAATTGATCTTGCAGAAAAATTTAACTCCTTAGAGCTAGATGAAGAGGTCATCTATACGAGGTAGGGGATATCGGTTCTGACTCGTATGCTAGTTCAACCGAAAATAATCTATGCACAACCTGAGGGTACCATCCATATTCTTAGAAAAAAGGACTGGTGAACCCCAAGTCAAAGTACTGGTTTATATAAAACCCTTTTCCCATAAGTCTTACAACTACTTATTAAGTCCTTGGAGCTTAGTAGGTTCCATTCTATCAGGAGGAATGGACCTTGTTGTCACAACTAACACTAGCTCAATGGTGAACTCCACCTATTGCACATGAGGTAAACCAGAGAATTAATCATGGAATATGTACTTGAAATGATCTTCTATAAGAGGGAATTCCATGAATTGTGTTCCCTAATTTATCATAAAGAGTTTACCCATTTAGTCTGTCACTCCACATATCCCAGGATGCCCAGTTCCATCTCGACTTTCCTAGAAATCCCATTATCCCTTATGAATGTTATAACTTCCCTAATGTGACGTAAAATACACTATGATGTTATATAAATCTACATGGGTATGGTTTAAAACCAACCAGTCTATCCTGATAATGACATCGAAGCCATTCACCTCTAGGAAAAATAAATTCTACAAGAATTGGTACCCACCTATCTCAAAGGGGAACTCCTTTCACTGTAGTATACTCACTGATCAATCTTCTGATAGTGTCTCAAGAGTCATGAATCCACAAAAGTGCTCCATATCTAGGCCTAGAAATTACATAATCTCCACATATATAAAAGACAATGATTAACCTATATCAAATAAGGTAGAAACTTAAGTACAGGATACTAGAATAGTACCTTGTACTATATAAGACCTTAGAATATGCTATTTATTAGTAGGATGCGCAATATATATGGCCAAATCCATGACCCTATGATACAAACTGACTGAGTAGGTCCACTATACTAGTGCTAATCCTATGAAGTCTGACTACATCGATAGTGTCCACCTTTTTGGCTTGAACTATCGATAGTAGATCAAATCCCATCCCTACATAGAGCCGATGATCTGGTACTCGAATCTGGTGTTGATACAGATCCCTTATCACTAGGTAATACATATATAGATTGGAAGAAACATTGATGGTGACCCATATTCCCACATGCTCGACACTCGATCAGGTCCCTCGTACACTAGGAGTTCTTATGGCCTACTCTACCACACTAGTGACACACCAGATAACAGTCGATGTGAGTCATCTCACTAGAAATTCCCCCATGAGAAACCTTAAAATTAAGTTTCTTACCATCATAAAAAACACCTCCCTTTCTAGAAATTGACCTACCTTGGCTCACATTTCTAGATTCCCTCATATTCTAATCTATGACGAGGTCTTGTTTTACGATCTTTGAAATTTTGGTCAATCAAATGATGTTCAACAACAATCAGATGGCGCACACAATCCGATCCTAAAATCACCTCAAATTCATCAACTCACAAATGATCAAGGACAATGAAAAAACACTGAAGATTGATGGAGAGAGATGAATATTCCATCACCAACATGACACCCCGTTATTGGTGCATAAACTTTCTAGTGTAGCCTGCTCTCAAGGTCTACAGAAATATGTAATCATAGAAGGATTCCTAAAAGTCTCCCCAGACCATACCCTGAGGATGATCAGACTATGAGATGATATCCCACCAAAATTTGGTAGAGTCAAAAATAATATAGGTGTCAATATTGACCATCCTCTCTGGAGGAGTCTCCATACAACTATAGATCAATATCGTGTCTTCTTTCTATGACTCGGTAGCCTGAGGATAGCTATCCCTTAAGAAGGTGGGAAGGTGATACTACTAGAATTCTAAAATCAACTATTCCATAGTAGGGGAAGGTTGCAAGGTTCTCTGTATAGACTGGATGAAGTGGAAGAATCTATATCAAAACTGACCATCGATTCCAAGTGGAGGATTAATAGGAGGTGCCTTAGGTGGCACCATATAAGGTAATATAGGTGGCTTAGGGCTCCCCACCATAGGAGTATGTTCATCTCCACCATCCTAGAACATGAATCGAGGAAATCATTTCAGAATAAAACTATAATTTTCAAGTGCACAAATAAGATAATATTTAACAATAGATAAGAAATAAAAAAATAGAAATGGGTAGGTATAAAGCATTACTATAGTGAGTCACAACTCTCATGCTTATCCTAAATATTAATATAGGTGATAATAAAGACAACAAGAGTCACAAGAGATGCTGCTTACTACCCACTACTAAGGTCAGGCCAGGGTTGAGGTCACATATAACGCAACAGAGGTTTTAGAATATAGAGTGTCAACTGAAAGGTATAGAGTAAAACACTCTTTAATTTTCAATTGGAATCCCCATTTATCAGTTACCATTTTCACATAAATTTTAATTTATTTAAGTTCCTATTTATTTATATTCATATAAATATCATATTCTAGTAACATTTTTCACCATTCTCAATTTACAAGGGCCCATAATCTTTATAAATTTCAATTGGTACATCAAGTAACTATGACCTGAAATTTACATCGAGTATCAAGATATAATAGGTCATGTATAAATGATTTTATTAGATAATCACCAATTCCAATTTATAAAATTACATTCTTCATAAATTATAGTTGGAATTCATGTAACCAAATCAACTAACATTTCATTACTATGAACCTGTGGTTCATAGCTCAAACATGGAATAATAGGTTAATTAAGGCGTCATCATCAATCTATAATTTAAAACACCATTTAGATTTATTATGGAACTTTAATAAATCTAATTATTTTATCCCTATAAGAACCATCAGTACATTTCCATATATAATAATAAGGGACTCACTATATGCAGCAGACTAAGTATAAAAAGTAAACGTGGCATAGAAAAAGGCATGGAATATAAGTCCTAATGTGCCAAGTATGATGCATGAAACAATACCTCCTTACTATATTAGTCCAAGGGACTAAATCCATAATAACAATTATAATGATATTAGAAATAATAATATCACAAAATATGTGCATCACCCAATGGTGAAATCATTACAACTATAACATGAACAAACCAATAACAATAAAAATCCATCTTAGGTAATTTGGGTTTCCCATATATGTGGGATAGCTACTCCCAAGAATAGGCTCATTAACAAATTATTATACATCAAAGTATTTTTTTAATACCCAAATAGTAATGAAAAAGAAAAAAGAACATCTAATACCGCTATATATAATCCCACCCCGGAAGCCCCTAAGAAGTGCCCCAAAGCAATTGGCCACCTGACCTCAAGCATTCCTCCCAGTATGCCAAAGGTTTAAGGCTAGCAGTGAGGACCTAGGGTGTGTCCATGGGGAGACTAGGACCTCTTGATTAAAGGGTATAACAATAGAAAATAATAATGGTTAGTAGCATAAAATGTAATAAATAGCAAACAGTGGAATAATAAATCATCCAGATAAATAAATAGGTGGATGTTGAATCATAAGTAGATACAAAAAATGATGATGATAATGTCTTGTATCTCAAAAACATGAGTAAAATGAGATACAATAGGAACAATCATATAACAAAAGATAAAATAAAAAAACCAAAAACTTCCTATAACAACATCATGATCACAGTCTCAGTCCTACATTTTATCCCCGAACTAGAAATATAGCATCAAAATTCAGACACTACCCTTTATATACACCTAAAATCATGTGGTTTTCTCGAGTACCAAGGGAATCCAAAGTATGGTGTGAGGTATACTCAGTATTACACCACCAACGATGTTAAGGAAAATCCAATATGTGCATATAAAATGAGTAGTGTGCAGGTACATAATAAATGTAAAGTAATAAATACATAAAACATTTCGGTCTAGGTTCGTTATAGATACCCTAAGGAAACCACTTACTTAGTCCTAATAAAGATGTATATGAACCACATTAATCTTGTATAGATATGATATGGAAGTAATAATGGGCCATCACCAAGCAATCATCAAAAGTGGACTAAACCCAAGCATGTGATTTTTCTTAGCAGATATGTCCCTGGAATAATAGTTATGAATTCTTAGATTTAAATTTAAGGTCATCCTTATAATTTAATAAATGTTATCCTAATCCCATACAAGGAAATTCATGATAGGAATCCCATGTATCATTACAAAAGATCTATAAATACCCAATATCATAAGATTCTATCTAAGGTAATCCATAAAGGAATCCCAAGAATCACTCTTGACGTGGTGTGAAACACGACCCTCAAATCCTATCCTAGGTATCTCATATAGTGGATCAAGTATTTCTCATGGAATGGTATAACCATATTTCCACCAAGCCCATCCATGGGGACTCCCCTAGGAAACCAGTATAGCTCATGATATGGTAAGTAATCCTCCCAAAGATCCCATCCAAGGCATACCATATATATCCTAGTACCACTCCTAGTGTATTTACAATCCATAATAGGTCTTAATTTTATATCACCATGAGCTCATCCAGGACATCCTTAATTTGGTACCCTTGTATCACTATCATCTTCCTATGGAGAAGAGTTTAACTATCAATAGATATTATCATTTAACAAGAATGAATAAATAACACTTTATCCAAGTTTACCATTTTATTTAATTTATATAATTCAAACTATGACATAAGAATAAGGTACTAATACATGGACAATCATTTCCTTATATCATCTCACATTTAAAATGAATTAATTACAAGGAAAAAATCACATCAATTACTAGCTAATAAATTTATTTACATGGAAAATAATAATAATGCTTTAAAAATAGGCACACCCATAAGGGTGGATCATATCGTGGAAAATTCCTCATCACATTGGTTCGAAAGTATCTAGGGTCTTATTGTATCAGAGAAAAACCTTTAATTTATTTAATTTAACATTATGGAGGTGACATACAGAATTATGGATCATGAAACAATGATTTATAATTAAGATACAATAAAAAATTATAGAAAATAACTATACCACTTTCCTCAAGCCCTTATAACTCTCATCATTTAGTGTCGGCCCTTGAATCAAGATAAAATGGGAGAAATTGGATAAACGAACCAATAACTTAAACATTTGTCATATGAAATCACACCAAAATACCATAGGAGATGGGAAAATAAATAGTGAACATAATAAAGAGTATTGTAGAAATTACCAAGATGTATCCAACCAGACAAACAATGGTTGATTCAAAGATCATATAGAGAAGTAATGGAAAATCCTAGCTTAGGCTTTGATGAAAACTTCGTGTGGGAGAAGGATTCTTAAGAAAAATGTAGGAGGATGGATAGTTTATGTTTTTAAAGGAAAAATGAAAAAAAAAATTCATTTCACTCACTTTTTAAATGGTTTCATGGTTTGGTTTCACGGTTGAAAAAATTGTGTTCCAACCGTGCGCCAACTGCTACCCAAGGACACCCCTTGCATAGTTAGGGAACATAGTTTGACTAAGAATGTGAATACCATACAAAATACCTATATTAAAAGGTTTTAAACATATTCATGGGTTTGAAAACTAGGTCTAATGGTTTGGAAAAAACATGTATCCCCCTGCTATGCATTGATTTCCCCACACGATTGAGTTATATAGTTAGCACTAACATGATCTAACCGTGCGACTTAATCCACCACACTTTTTTTGGAGTTCGGGCTCTAAAAAATCCCTGTAATCTCTTGGAACACTTCTTATCATCTTAATAATATTATTAACATAAATAATAAGTTTTTGAATAGTAGTATAAGTGTATTTAACTCTTCAAAAATACGGTATGTTATAGAGAACACCATTATTCCATTTAGAATATCCCTGCATATCAATCAAAAAAAAACATCCTTGTATCATGGGGAAATGAAACATAAGTTATAGGCAAGATTAGAATCTTAGTATGGGTATACATATAATGAAATCTATCGTGAATAAATAATTCATAATCAATATAGAATGGTTAGTATCGAAAAACACATTCAATTTAATCAATAACTTAAGAATAAATAATAATATGGTGGGAATTATTGATGATCAAATAATGTCATATAAATAACCACATGATTTTGAAACTTATACAAGGATATCATAACTAATCAAATAACCACATGAACATCAATAAACAATATGATAATATGGGAATTCATAATGCCAAGAATCATAAATAAACCATTAAGGCCTTGTTCCAAGAATTCTTACATAATGGGTAAGGCCTTAGCCAAATTCCTAAGCTAGTTTATCTCATGAGACCTATCGATGCATCAAGGGGCTATAACAGGCCCCACCTATCAATTACTATATTCAATACATTCCTCATATGAAATGGTTAAAACAAAATCAATGTATAAATTACTATTAAAGAAACATCATATGAAATGTTAATAATTTCGCCAATCAATAAACATAATATTAAACCATCTAGAGTAATATGAAATATTGTATCAAAATAGTACATTCCTAATAAAAATAAACAAAAAATGTCTAGATAAATAACAAGGATGGTATCATTATAATTTATTCCCAATAGATCAAAATTAAAATAAGGTTTCTTATCATTTATAAATATAAATACCATAAAATATAATTTTAAACATTATTAATGAAAATATAAATTTCACTTTGAAAATAAATTTTAAAAACAATACATTTACAGAGTATTAAGAAAAACATTTTCATTGAAAGTAATCATGGAAACATGTAAAGGAATCCTCAAATAATTGAGTGGTCTTGATGGTGATAAATTCCATTAATTCCCTATAGTTTAAAAAACATTCTTTCACAATTTTGAAAACAAAAGTAAAAAATAAATTATTTAGAAAATGATAGAAAAATTCCTTTTAGAAAATTTTGTAAAAAAATACAACCATGGGTAAAAATAAATTTAAATAATCATAGGAAAATATAAAAAATGTTTTTGAAAACATTTTTAGAAATCACAGATAAGGGGAAAAAAGTGTTTTCGATTGAAGATAAAAATAAAGTTAGCTTAACTTAAAAATAGTTTTGCAATCATTTTAAGTACGAAAGAGCAGAAAAAATACTATTACATGAAAATTTACTGAATAAATAAAGGAAAAAAATTAAATGGGTTTATTAAAAAATTATCAAATAATTTATTTCAATTAGAATTCAAGCATAAAAATCTCGATTAAAATGAGATTAAAGCATAAACCTTTACAACTTTGGTAAATTTTTAATCATAACCCTAATGGAAGAAATAAATTCAAATGAATCTTTAAATACCATTAATATAAATATATTCATGAAATAAAATATAAAATGGTTAATAGATATACCATATATAAATAAATTGGTGCATATTAAAAAAATATGTCACAATGTAGAGGAATTTGAGATGAAATCTATTATAAAGATCATACCATTGAAGTGAGTATTAATCAATGAATTGATTTTGTGTGATAACCACTAGGTTACATGTATTATTTAATTTAACCTTGTTTTATCTTTGAAGTTGTTCTATAAGTTTTTAAGGAATGAGGGTTAAAAATTTAAAATTTTTGATAAGGAATTCCAGGAACAAGATTAGAACATAGTTAGTGCTAACCATGCAGTAATCATGGAGTATGGATATGTGAGATTAAAAAGAATCTTTTCATGGTTAACCAAACCATGTGGATCGAAAAGGGGACCATGCAAGTTTCCATGTGATTGTATAGGGGTGACACATATTTTGAGTATGGTTTTTCTAACCATGCGACCAATCTCTAAGAAACTATGTGCTTCAATTTTTCAAGGGACATAAAACACATATGGTTGGTGCACAATTAGACTAATTATGTGGCCTAACCATGAATATTCCTCTGAACCATTAAAAAGTTATAAATTAATAATGTTCCCTTAGTAATTTTATTCTTAGTCTCCTCTTAATCCTAATTAGGTTCTACTTAAATCTTACCTAGTGCTCTAGAAGCTTCTTCATTGGTATTCGTGGAATAATTTATTCACTATTGATGGATCACTTCATGGCATGTTTTGTTTTGGATGCATTTTTCATTTTTATTTATAGATACTCAATATATCTCTTCTCCTATTAATTTTTAAACCTAATGGTATATGGATTCCATATCTAGTGGTATTGACATAGGTTTTATGTTTTTTATTATGCATCTATGATCATGAAGAATCGATCTACTCTTTCCCAATATTTACTTTCAAAGGCAATTGGTTTTCCATCCACTATTAAGGTAAGTGTCTATAAAAATGTTCTAGAAAATTATTATCATTATTTTCTTGAAAATTAATTTGGGTTAATCAATAAAATTGTTTTAATTGTGATTGTTATGGATTTCTTGTAAAATCTTCATGTTTTTATGGGGGTTTATTTAAAAATTCTGTGTGTACACCAAGTGTTTGATGAAATTTTTAAATGGTAGTTTTGTTCGAAAAATAGGATTTCAGGGATGGAAGAAGATTTTATTTTCTATGAAAATATTTTATAAATTGTGATCATAGTTCTTAAATAGTTTTTTTACAAACATAGCACATTAGTTAACCTTGGGTGTGTCGGGAAATAGACTTTCCACTCCTAGTGTTTAAAATTACACAAGAGGTTTTATTTCACTTTAAGATGTATAATACCACTAGAGGTTATACCAATTAGATCAACATCATTCTTGGATTTGGGAATTCCTTTCATGTCTATCATATTTTCCCATATGTTAGATCTCACATGGTGTTTATTTTCATTTATGCTTAGTTGATCACATAATGGTATTTTCCTAGTTATTTTCTCACATGCTTATCTTATGATGAATCCATTGTTATTTTGGATTATGATTTCATGATATATCACATGTAATTATCATATTCCTTTTTTTAATGTAAAATTATTTTATGAAAACCAAAGTATAATTTAATTTTTTTTTATTTTATGAAAATGATTTGTAAAACTAATTTTTTTAAAGATAGAATTACTACATTTTTGATATTAGACATTAATTATATTCATTTGTGGAATCCTATGAGGATTCATCCTCAAAACCTATTTTCTCCTTTGGTAGGATTTAGATTTTTTTTTCTAGATTTAGGTAAAGTTAAGGGCATTATATAGTATTTAGGTTTCCCTTGTTATTATCATCTTCGTAGCAGGATGGTTTGGTGCTGATGGATGATAACATAGAGACATGTTGTTATTATATTGTATTACTTTACTATTTAGCCTATTTAGTATGTATTTGTATGTCTCATGGATATTTACTATTTTCTTCCCCACAATACTTTATTTCTCTTTAGTTATACATGATAATTTTCTTATATTTTTTCACCAAACCCTGTGGTAGACCCTCCCAGGTGACTTGTTTAGTAGACCTAGGATGGTTCCTTATAAAATTGATTTTATAGGGGATACCCATACAAATATTTTGCTACATTTCCTAGGTTTGGTTTTGATTTTTTAGAAAATGGGAATTAGGACTGATGAAAATCGGTTAGTAAGTGTGGGAGGGTGCCTGGATAGATCATTTCAATGTCTAAACTTGAGTTTCCATGGGTTGTTTGGATTTTTTTTAAAATATTGAAACAAGAAATTTTATTTTATTTAATAAACTAGTTTTCAAGGTTTATTTAAATGGATCGCTTCCTAGAAAAGGTGTAAGACCCCCAAAACTATAAAAGAATTACATTTTATTCAATAGCGTGTATGAAACAAAGCATCAAGTCTATAAAGGAATATAACATATAAAAAATTATGTTATATTTAATATATTAAATAAATTTAATCTATTATATAGATTAAAAAGAATACAATAATGAGTCAGCTCATATTGGACACAACAACTAGTTTCCTTGATAGCTTGTGTTATATGTAAAACAAAGTTTTACCAAATACTATTAATATTTTTATTTAAAATGAAAATAATCACATATCCATTAAATCAGTAATTCTAAATACAATTAAATAAATTTTGAAAATATGTTTCAATCCAGTGGTTTCAAATTATTTTTGAATGAGAATAAAAACAAATTTAATATAAAGGAAATGTTTTTTATAATGAACTATTTTTATGCACCCAAAATAAATTTATCCTAATAATCAAATTAATTACCATTAGTGAATGATGTTAATTAAATTTATATATTATATATTTAATAAAATTTCGGAAAATTAATAAAATAGACTTAATATATATAATTTATTAACAAATCTAATTTTATGCATAAAAAGATATATTTTTCTAAATACAGCCTTTCTGCCTTTTAATGGAGGACTTGTTTTAAAACTATAATTTTAATATTTTATAAATTAAATTTGATAAAATAAACTTAATTATATAAATTTTAAATTCTAAATTTTCTTTGGGTGATTTTTTTTTCATTTTTCTATGAAGTTTCATCTTTGGATGAATAGTGAAAAAATACTGAATTTTAATTGTAAACTGATTTTTATTATAAAAAAATTATAATCATAAATTATATTTTAAATTAGTTTGAAAGTAATATTATATAAAATATAAATATATTAATACAATTTAGTTCATTATAATCAATTTTATATTGAATTTAGATATAAAAACTTAGTGAACTTTTAAACATTTCCACTTTTAAAATATGCTTTCCCATCATGTCTCCATGATTAATTTTAAATAAATTTATGCCAATTATGTGATTTTAAATTGAAAAAATGGATTAAATGTTTTGAATTGGAATAAATTATAATTTCTAGTAAGTTGAACTTATTTCTTGACCAAAAATATTAGTGAAATCAATTAAAATTAATTATAGCGATCAAAGTAAAATGATTTTACTATGTGGTTATGATTTAATATTATGTGAAAAATGACATATAAACTTATTAAAAACCAATTTTATGGAAATATTTATACCATATACCATATTTTACCAAAAAATGTTTCATTACTATAGGAAAATGATGTATGGGGGACCTTCCAATAGTGTTTCCATTTGGTATTTATGAGAATGCCAATCCTCCTCAATTATAAAAGAGAAGTCACTCTCACCTATTCTACACACCTCTAAATCATTTTGACTCATTTAAAAACATCCAAAATTAACTCCCATAATCCATACAATCATACTAGAATATGTTTTTAACATAAATCAAACCAAGGAATAATTTCGTTATAAACCAAAAGAAGTTACCCTACGAAGAGGTAACATTCATCAATGAACACTTTTGTTTTAATTATTCCTCAAATCCCTTAAATTATTTTTACATCATGGTTATATAATTAAATAAGTCTCTTAAATATACTTATATGTTGTTATGATAAGGGTACTACCTGAAACTTCACACACTTCCATCAAAAGGGATAAACAATCATCATTTGTGTGTATGGCGGATTATTGCCTCACGAACCAATGTCATTTTCCCTTCCATTACAACCTTTTGAGTTTGGGAATAATGATGGATTTATAGATTATATATCATATATATATGATATAAATGATATTATTATTCCTTTTTAATTATTATATAATAATTTTATGCTTCCTATTTTTTGGGAATATAATAACATCGCTCGTGTGTATGGCGGGCTATGGTCTCGCGAAGCGATGTGATTCACGCATGATTTACATGGAATGTATTGATGATGGTTTTAATAAAAATTAATGATATATATAACAAAAAAATACAACTTTAATAATAATATACATATATATTTTAATTTTATTTCTTTTAATATAACGAGAGAATGATAGCGGCGTTCTTGAAAATGTATGACCTACCATCTCCATGAACGATGCATTCCATTTCATATCACTAAATTTTATGGATTAAAAGAAATAAAAATACAATGAATATATGTGATATTTACACAATGGATAACATTCTTGATATGATTAAATAATGATCGAAGTAATAGGTAGAAAAATAACAAGTCAAAACATATTTGAAAACAAGACATTTAACACTCAAAATGATGAAAATAATAAATGTTTATTAAAAAATGGGTGATAAGATGTTATGAAAAGGTCATATATGATATCATAAATATTAATATTCTTTTATTATAAGTTAATAATATTTTTAAAACCACTATAAAGGAGGTTAAATAAAGAATGTCCAAAAGTAAAGTGCGAGGTAAGGAATTCCGTCTAAATTTCATTAAATTGAGGAAATTTATAATATTATGAACCTAATTAATTTTATATGGTGTGTATAATACCACTTGACATGTAATATAAATAATAATTCATTATTCATGGTAATTTAAGTTTAAATTTTAATTATTTTGTTTAAGGGAATTTTAATTAAAAGTTACAAAGTGGTAAATAATTCTATAACCCAATTCATTTTCATTAGGTTATATTACTTCCTCATTGTAACTAATTATATAATATTATGTGTGTAATAAATTCTGAATATCAATTGTTTTATTTCCACTTTCTATGTGGATTTATAGTTGATACATATAATCAATTCATTTCTTATTCTCACTTCAATGTTATGATATTTGTAAGTGTTTACTTCACAATTTCATTTTATTTGGGGTTGTTTACACTTGAATTAAATTAAAGGAAATTGCTTGGTCATTGATTAATAAATCCTTTAATTTTATTATCATCTAGTTATTCATGATTATTTTCAAGTAAAAGTACAATTTTTATACTCTTTAGTACTTAAAATGTTTTTAATGAAACCTGGAAAAATTTATATCTACGTTTAGAAATATATTTCAATATAATTATTAAAATTTTTTCTTTATCCTTTTCAAAATGATTTATTAAAATAAATTTTTACCCATTTTTTCTTTTTAAAAAATGTATTCAATGGAATATTCTCATCACTTTCTGAATAAGGAACTTTTAGAAAATTTTTAAAATGAAAATGAAATTCAATTTTTTAACTTATTAATAATTACCCATCATAAATTATTTTAAGCTTTCTTTTCAATTTTACAAAGTACTTTTTACAAAAAATGTTTTTAAAATTTATTTTAAAAGAAAAGGATTTTCAAAATGTTTTCCAAAATAAAAAAGGGTATTTTCATCAAGAATGTTTTATATATCTTTTTAGCTCTTTACCCTAATGGGTATACGTTATATTGATACCATACATATTATTTATCTAGATGGATTATGATTATTTTGACGAATGATAGTATTGACACTCACTTACATGAATCATTTTTGTAGTCATTAACTTCTCCTTAAGTTATTCACCTTCTATTGACCATTGAATATTAAATTACCCCTAAATAAACACATTATTTATCATAGATATGATTATTTCCTAAATTGTACACCATATTTACATATTTTGTTTACTCCAAAAGTGATTTTTTTAATTGGGTAAATATTGATAAATCTGTATACTTTACTCAATACCGGTATTTGATAAGGCACATTGTTCATAAATTAAATCGATTATTCGGTATTTGAGGAATGATTTGGACCAGAAGTAATGGGTGAGGACTGGTATAATATATCCCCTTGATGCATCATTAGGTCACATGAGACAAATCAGTTAATCTAAAATTAAGTGGGTTATTATATATAAATTAAACCATTTTTGAAAAGGTATTAATGGTATTGGTTTCATGTTCTAGATACATGATAACCAATAATTAAGCATTTCCTTTATTCAGAATTTAGTTATTATTATCCATGATATTTTCAATAAACAAAATATTTTGATGCATTTAATTCTTCATTTATTGATTAAATGGCATGTGTTTTTAGTTATTTAACTCTCCAGATTGATTATGACTTATCTAGTTGTTTAAATATCATGGGTGTTCAGTAATTTAACTTTTCATATTGATTATGCCTTATCTAATTATTTAAATGGAATGTTTGTTTATTTATTTACCTTTTAATATTGATTATTCATTATCGATTCAGGATGGATTACGCTATACTTAACCATTATTAAGAATTTTATCTCACCCTTATTTTTTTATTTTCCCAAAGATTCCATGAGGTTTAGTATGATAGATATGTAGGGTTACACTAGATAGAATAATTTTATTCTTGAGAAAGTAAAAAAAATGTAGCAATTTTGTGTATTTAAATATAAAATGAGAATCATGTATGTATCTAGTTTACCAGGACTACTAAACTAATAGATCATTTTGGATACATTTCATTATATATTATGCCAATGTAATGGTGGTATACATCATCTCCAAGCTTATTGGTGTTGGGTTTTTACAAAAGGTGTGTTTTTTGTCTAAAAAACTTATATTACTTTCAAATTTATTTTTATTAAGTCATTTATATAGATTTTGGATGTTTTTTCTATGATTTTTGGAAATTTATGTATTGTTTATTTATTATTGTATTGTATTTATTAGACAGTGCATCCTAGAAAAGATCTTTCGAATTCGAGTGGGGAAGCTACGAGACATATTCTGAAAGATAATCCTCTAGTTAACCCTTCATTGGCGGAAGATATAATCTGCACTATTTAGGATATGGATCATGTGGGTGTTGGGAACCCGGGATTAGTGGTGGATCATTGAAAAAAATTTAATAAGAAGAATCCACCCATCTTTTGTGGTGACAAGGGACCCTAGGAAAGTGAGAAGTATCCTGAGTTGGTTGAAAGGATCTTTAATTTTCTGAAGACTCCAGAGGAATCAAAGTTTGGTTTCCCTCATACATCCCTCAAGGAACAAGAAGTTGATTTTGGGACTTTATCATGAAATATAAGCTACATGAGTATGTCACCTGAAACACATTTAATAAAATTTTCAATTAGAATTTTTATCCCGAGTCATTGAGTGTGGAAAAGTCCAATAAGTTCATGGAATTATAGTAAGGGTAGAATAGTGTTTTGGATTATTCCACACATTTTTTTGAGTTGATACACTTTTCACCAAAATGTGTTAACAATGATTACCTGAGGTTCAAGATGGTTCTAAGGACATATATTCAATTGATGTTGATTCTAATGTTACTTTTAAAATTTATGGTGGTAGTTGATAAAGAAACTATAGGGGAGGGAAAATAGATGGGAATATGGGTTTCCTAGAGCTTTAGTTGGTGTTGTTGTTGTAAAGGGTGTGTATTATGGATAGAAAAGGAAGTTAAAGGGAAACTAGTTTTCTTTAGTAACAGTTTTGGGGGCTTCATCAAGATATCAATTAGTTTTCTACTATTAGTATGGAATTATTGGTCATACCATGTATAACTATTCATAATCACCCTGAACGTTTCATTATTGTGGATAATCTGGACATCAAAGGTGTTTCTATGGAAGTATATCCAAGGGTAGTAAGGTTGGATACACTCTCACCAAGGATTCATAGGTTCGTTCTGATGCTTCCAAGTGTAGTGGGTCTTATCCTTATTCAGAGGGGTACATTTATATGGACTAAAAATCTCAAGTGGGAGATAAGATGAAATTTATTTATGCATATCAGGATGCACTAAAGGAATATAAATTACGGATAACCACTATTATAGGTATGGTGATTATTTCATTATCTATGGTACTAGATTTATTTGATATAGGTGATACTCATTCTTTCATATAACAAAATTAGTTGATGTGTTGGGATTATATCTATATTTTATTCCATTCTTGTTGGATCTTTCCATTCCTTTGGGAAAGAGGTCCAAACAAGTTTCAAGTGTCCCACATGTCAGGTGACAATAAACGACTTTCAAGTGGTGTAATATTTCTTCTTTATTGATATTGATATCTTTGACCTAATTAATAACATGGATTAAAAGATCATTCTTAAGGCCTATATTAACTTCAATCATCGTCAAGTTTAGTTTTTATCTCCCAATGGCGTCCCTCCTGTCTTTATGGGTGAGTGGGAATATAGATTAGGGAGAGAAGGTCCAATTTTTCCTTATGCTAGGGTAATCTCTTGTTATTTTTTAGATTTGATCCTTTATTCTTTTGATCCATGTTTGCAAGTACCCTCTTTGCAGTGGTGTGTGCATACCTCAAAGTATTTATGGATGTTTTTATGGTTAACCACCATATAGAGAGATCAAGTTCACCATTGAATTTTCTTCCTAGTATGATTCCCATTTCTATTTCGTCCTATCATATGACACACACCGAGTTGATAGAACATAAATTCTATCTTATAGACCTTAAGTCTAAGGTATTTATTCATCATAGAGTGTCACCATGGAATTTTCCTATACTATTTTTGAAGAAGGGATACAGGAGCCTCATGATTTACAAGGATCATCAAAAGTTAAAGTAGGTGATAGTTTTGAACAAATATCAATTTCCAAGGATTTGTTAACCCTTTGATCAACTTAGAGTATATTGTTGGTTTTCAATGACTAACCTATAGTAAGGGTACCACAAGTTGAGGGTCTAAGAAGAGGATATACCTAAGAGAGTTTTTAGGAGACAGTATTGGAATTTTTAGTTTTCGGTTATTCCATTCAATAACAATAATGATCCTATGGTATTTGTGGAATTGATGAATATTATATTTCATTAGTTCTTGGAATATTTTGTAGTAATGTTCATGGATTCTATTTCTTCACTCTAAGTCAAAGGAGGATTGCATGAACCATTTGGATATTATTATGAGAACCATGGGGAGACATTATCTACATGGTAATAAATAAAAATGTGAATTTTGGATCAAAGAGTTGGAATTTATAGGTCATGTTATATCTATAAGGCGAATATCAGTGGATTTGGAAATGATATAGGAGATAATTTCTTGAATCAACCCAAAAACATGTTTCAGATCTGAAGATTCTTGGGGTTGGCTTGTTACAACAAGTTGTTTATTTATGATTTAAACAAGATTTCATATCTGATGATAGATTTGACCCAAAATGGTTTAAAGTTATGATATAATTAAAAATTTAAGAGATATTTTGTGGAACTAAAGGTGAGGGTTACTTCATCACCAATTTTTATTCTTATGAAACTAGGTTTGGGTTATGATATCTTGTATGATGATTCTGGTAATTTTTAGGAATGTGTATTGATGCAAGGGAAACAAGTTATGGAAAATATCTCTTTCAAGTTATCACATCTTGATAATAACTTCCCTACCCATGATATTGGTTTGGCAGCAATTATTAATGCACTCCAAATGTTGTATCACTATCTCTCTAGGGACTAGTTTACAATATATTCTTATCACAAGATCCTAAAGTATATTTTCACTAAGAGGGATCTGAACATATGATAGAGGAATTGGGTTGAGTATTTTTATAATTTTTATTTTGATATTTCATATAATCCAAATAAAGGAAATGTTTTCACCAATGTTTTAAGAAGGAAATTACTGAAACTAGTTGTGAAGGAATCAATAAAGGAGTGTTCTTTGATGATTTTGTTAACTGATATGAGCTTGGGAGTTGAAGAGGTAGGGGTGAAGATGTTCTTGGACTTAGTAAATGTTATATCATCTTTTTATGAGTGGCTTTGGCTCGGTAATGTAACTGAAAATGAGTTCCAGTGCTTTATTAAAATGCTAAATAATGGGGAGACCTCATATGAGTGGCCTCAGTCTCCTAGTGGCTCTTTGTGTTTTCATAGTTGGTTGGTTGTTTCAATTTCTCTAGGGAATGAGTTTATAGATAATGGACCACAATATTATTAGTCTATACACCCAAGGAATACCATGATTTATCATTATTTGAGATGTCAGTATTAGTGGTTGGGGAAGATATGGCTGATTGAAGACTTTGTATCACGGTGACTTACTTGTTATAGAATTAATACAGAACACCAGAGATTTGTAGGTTTTTTGAAACCATTACCCATTATGGTATATAAGGGGATTCGATTTCTATGGATTTCATCATTGATATACAATTGAATCCTGGTGGAAAGGATTTAATTTTGTTGATCACTGATAAACTTATGAAATCAACTCATTTCCTTCATATTAGGGAGACAAAGAAGGTGGAACCACTTAAAGACTTGTTTTTTCAATAGGTTTTGAGACTTCATGGTGTTTTCTATGAAGGTTTTTTTAACAAGTACCTGAGGTTCGAATCTAGGTTCTAGAAAGGTTTGATAGAGGTGATGGTTTACCTGTTGAAATTGAGCACGATGTATCATCTTTAGATGGATGGGCAGATAGATAGGTCTATTCAACTTCTTGAAGATATGCTTCGAGCCTGTTTTCAGGATTTTTGTGGTTCTTAGGAAAATAACATTCTTCTAGTTTATTTTTCCAATATGAATTGATTTTAAAAAATGATAATGATGGATACTTTTGAAGAATTGTATAAGCAACCATGTCGATCTCCCTTGTTTTGGATATAGTTGGGATAATGATCCTTTGTTGGATTGAGTCTTGTTCAGGAGATGATAGAAATGGTTTATTTGATGCAGAAGAGATTGATTATGGAACAAAGTCATAAAAAATATTATGCAAACCATAATCACTGTCCAATATAGTTTTTGGTTGGTGATTGGGTCTTTCTTTAAGTTTCACCTTTCTTAGGACATCATTGGATGGGTAAGTAGGGTAAGTTGACATTGAGGTTTATTGTACCCTTTTAGATCATGGGATAAATTAGAAAGGTGGAATATCCATTGGACTTAACATCTCATTTGACATAAATTCATGGAATATTTTATGTTTTTGAACTAAATAGGTATCAACATGATCATTCCCATGTAATTGAATGGGAGGATGATGATCTTGATCCCAACACCACTATGGTTGAATAACCATTTTAGATTATCAATCATTAGGATATAGTAATACATGGTAAAATGATTTTTTTGGTCCATGTGTAGTGGTTTTTTATATAGTATAACTATGATACATGTTATCATGAGTTTTTATGATGCAATAGTGGCCTTATATTTTTTAGAGTCCAAGATCTTGAGCACTTTCTAGGGAAAAAGTATTTCATGGTGGGGGGAATTGTGGCTCCAAAAAGGTTATATGTATTCTTTAATTATACCTTGGTTTGTGTTTGAAGACATTATAGTGGTTTTAGGAGAACATGAATTGAAAATATTGGATTTTTGAGAAGGTAGGGTAGGTGCATGGTTGGAAAATGTTTAATGCTGAGCATGAAGTATGGATCTTTGAGATTACAGAGGAGTTTTTCATGGTTATCCAAATAACGCGGCTCACCATGGAGAGAATGTGGGTGTTTGGGTTATTGTATAGGTGTGTCACATAGTTTTATAATGGTTTGTATAAACATGTATTCAATCTCTAGGAAACTATGCACATCATTTTTCCTAGGGATAGAGGCCACATGTTCAGCACACAGTTAGACTAACCTTGTGGCCTAATCATGCATGACTCTCTAAAAGATTTTTTTGAAGTTTTCTATTTTACCTTGGTCATTTTTTATGAATATTTGCCTCTTAATCCTCATTAGTCTTGACCTAAATATTACCCATTTCTCTAGTGGCTTATTCCTTGGGATTCCTATCAGAACTCCTTCATTCTTGACTGATCACTTTAAGGTATGTTGTGTTCTTGATCCAATTTTCCCTTTTCATTGTATATCATTACTAAAAATATTATCTTACTATATTAGTATAAACCAAATCATATTTTGATTCCAAATATAATGGGTTAAAAATAGGTTTCATGTTGTTTCTTATGGATTTAGTATCATGATTACCTGATCTACCCTTTCCTGATCACTATTTTCGTAGGCAACTGGTTTTACCTTTATCCTTATGGTAGGTGTCTATATACAAAGGTTATAATATATTAATTTCTTTAATTTATTTTAAAATACTTTTAGTTAATAAATAAAATTTATGGAATTTTTATTTTTATGGATTTTTTTGGAAAATATTCATGTTTTAAAAGGTTTTTTTATTTTAAAATTGTTTGTCCATACCAAGTGTTTGTTGAAAATTTTAAATTGTTGTTTTGGTTCAAAAAATGGGGTTTTAAGCTTTTAAGTAGACTTTATTTTCTATAAAAAAGTTTTATATATTGTAATCATGGTTCTTTAATGGGTTTTTACAAACATAGAACATTGGGTAACCTTGAGTTTGTTGGGAAATAGACTTTACACTCTTATCATGTGTATTGCCACTACAGGTTTTGTTTCACATTATTGTGTATAATTACACTAGAGGTTATAATATTTTTATACACCTAATGAATTTATTTGGTATTTACTTTTGTTTCTAGCATGTTTCCCCATAAGTTAGATCCCAAATGGTGTGATTTTTGTTTATGATTAGTTTATCACATGAAGTTATTTTCAGGTTTATTTTCTCACATACTTATCTTATGGTGTATCCTTGGATAATTTTGATTATAATGTAATTATATATCAAATGGGATTTAAATATTACATATTTCTTCAATGTGAAAGTATTTTTACAAAATCCAAAGTATTATTTTCAAAATAGTTTTATTTTTTTTGAAAATAAATCTTAAAATTGGATTAATTTTAAAGATAGAACTACTGTATTTTTTATATTAGATTTTATATAGATTATTTGGTGAAATAAAACTAGGATTTATTCTCTCACTATAATTTTTATTTTGGGTAGTTGTAGATTTTTTTCTATAGGATTTAGGTAAATGGAAGGGAATTGTGTAGCTTGCTGGTTTCTCTTGCAGTTATCATCATTGTAATGAGATGGTTTTGTGGTGACAAAAAGTCACATGGAGTCAAGTTGGTCTTGTTTTTTTAAATTTTCTATTTTAGAATATCTGGAATGTATTATTATATCCTAGTGATATTTACTATTTTATTCCTTGTACTACTAGGTTGTTATTTAGTTATACATGATACTCACCTTTCATTTTTGCATCTCACCATGTTGAGGACCCTCTTGGATGACTTGTCTAGTCAACCCAGGATGGTTTTATATATTTTGCGTATAAAGTTTAGATCCATATAATTTAATTAGAAATACAACATAAAATAATTATTATTTTTTGTACACATAATCTGATTAAATTAATGAAAATGAAGAAGTAATATAACCCAATTGAAAGGAATTGAGTTATGAAACACTTACCTCTTGGTAACTTTCGAGTCAAATCCCCTTGGATGAGGTAATGCGAATTAAAACATAAAATACTATTAATCATGAATGATTCATGATATAATATATAAACTTTATAGTTTATATACCATATAAAAGAAAATATTATATAACATTAAAATATGCCTTAATGAATGAAAATTGAGACAATATCCATTACCTCGGGTCTGACTTCCATCATATTTGTCTAAACCAACTATATAATAAATATAAGTTTATTATAAATCTATTATATAACCATAATAATATATAACTTATTTTATACAACTTATAATATTTTATCACCCATTTTTTAATAATTATTTGTAAAAAAATCACTGTTCTGATTAACAAATGTTATGTTTTTCATGTATGTTTTAGTTTAACAGTTTTGGTCCTTGAAATATGATCATGGTTACATCATATTCAAAATGTTATTCATTATATAAATATCATATAAATTCATTATATATTTATTTAAATTCATCCATAATTTTTTTTGATTTTAAGATGAATTACACTGTTCATGGAGATGATAGGTCATACGTAAGCATGAATGTTGTTTTCACTTTTTGACAGATGGAAAAAAGGAAAGTAAAATAATAATTAAGGTTTACATAATAAAAATTATATCTTTTAAATCATATATTTTTATCAAATCCATTCTTATTACCATCTATTTAAATTAAAAATGAAAAACGAATCACATTGATTTGTGGAGTCGGGAGTCTACACGTATGCCCGAGCGATGTTATTATTTTCCAAAGGATTGAAAGGTAAGAAGGTAGATGTGATAATATAATTTTATCAGTAAAATTATGTCATAATCATCATCATATATATATATATTCTAAATCCATTTTTACATCCAAACATTAAAGGGAATGATGGAAAACGAATTACATAAGTTTAAGAAGTGGGTGTCCGCCATACACACAATCGATAGTTTTGTTTCCAATTTAATGGAAGAGGAGATA
Source organism: Viscum album (assembly GCA_963277665.1). Taxonomy (NCBI): domain Eukaryota; kingdom Viridiplantae; phylum Streptophyta; class Magnoliopsida; order Santalales; family Viscaceae; genus Viscum; species Viscum album. Next base: position 1,419,878,668 of record OY728161.1, on the reverse strand, counting down.
GATTGTTATAATATTGGGTTCCCTAAACACAAAAATTTAGTACTTTTTATTACCATATATTGTATACAGTTGGATATAAATTATGTAGAGTTACTGATATAGTGTATAATTTTGTACGACCACTATTGAAATGGTAATGTCCTCTGATTAGGTTTCATATTAAATGGTTATAGTAGATCCCAAGATATAATGAGAACCTCGAGATACTATGAAATTAATGTTAAACATATTTAATATGGTGTAGATACATTTTAATGACTGGAAACAATAGATGTTTGACTATCAGGTGCTGGGGGATCATAAGCATTGAGACTTATTCCCATGTAGTACGCACTTGGAGATCTCTAGTAGTGAGATCACGAGGACATACACACCAATAGGAAAACCACATGTTTTTGGTGTCATTAGATGTTCCTATAGACAGACATGTGTATTGGTCTCCAAACTTGATATCATTAGCAATGTGTTCCATTAGATTGTGTACATTTATGTAAGGCGAATACCTAGATATTGAAATCTCGGTGGGGTAACTTATGTTAGGTGCGCAATTGGAGGAATGACATTGGTTGAATGGTAAAGAAAGGATTTGTCACTTCCAGGTTGAGGAAATAATATATCTTGGGTCACGTGGATCAAGATGGTAGTACTTACATAAGACCATGTTCATGGAAGTTGAGGGTAAATCCATCCATTTAGATCCACAAATAATAAAACAAGAAAAGAGAGATGACACAATTTTGTGTCCTTTACGAGATATCAAAGACAACAAAATTATATTAGACATTGCATTTTTGTTGGTTGGTTGATATAATGTGACTATCCTTATCTCTCTTGGGTCCAAGATGGGTTTCTAGATCCTACTCTTGGTCTATGAAGTTTATTCACTACTATCAAGATAAGGGCCTAGAGGGTCACACACAGTATCATATTCAAAAGTCTTCCCTATTCTGGTGAATATGAATTTTGGAAATGGTGGGCCCCACCATTGTGGTATGGGTTTTTGTCAAAGGATATAAGATCACTAAAGGAATAAATAAATTCATATTATTCATGTTTATAATAATTATTATTGAATTTATTTATTATGCAATATATTATTTGAATTAATATTAGTTTAAAATATTCAAGGTTCTTTTAATATTTATGGGAATGATGAGTCTAGTTAATGACTCATGTTTTATTATGTAATATATGTATTATATTAAAAAAATGTGATAAAAATAAAAATTATATTTAAGATTTAGTTCAGTTCAATAGTCATAATATATCATTTATTTCGTGAGAAATAAATATTTGGGCATCAGGTGTTTATATCGGATATTTATCGATTATCTTTAAATAAGAGAAATGAAAATCTCACCACATATTATTCATTGATCAATGGTGAGAGATTATCTCTCCTCTCCTCTATCCCTCTATCCTGATTCCCAAAGAGAGATGATCTAGTTCCAGGTTCTTGATTATAGTCTTTCTTTGTGGATCGATGGAACAAAGTAGTGGTGATCATTGGTATGTCGAAAGCATAATTAGAACTCTTTGTTAGAACCCAGATTCAGATGATAAATGTTCCCAGAGGCTTTCAAATTGCGTGTGGATGATCTAGAGGAATTCAACTTCGAATTATTTGATTAGAATATGCCAATTATGTGAAGATGTCGAGCATGACTTCAGATCTAACCAAGTATTTTATGGTTTTAATTTTGTGATTAAAAAACTTCTCTTGTGATCCTCATCTTATACCAGGCAGCGTTTTACCAATGACAATAAAGTCATATCATTCGTCAGTGGAAAATTTATAAAATCCCAGTTTCTGGGGCTACCGCTGTGTTCTCGATACCTAAAATTGGCATCATAGTAACTCTTGATATTTTTAAGATAAGAAAGATTAAAATTTTCATTAAATATAAAATGGGGCATTGTTCCAGTCCCAACACCCCTGATGATGATGAAATCTGACATCATAAGACAATGTTATGGTCATCAAAAGCTTTAAATATGGATTGAAAGATGCTATTTTTGAGTTTATCAAATCATATACCTTATTTGGTGTCAAATTCTGATGAACCCTAGTATTCCAACCCATTTTCATTGACCAGAACATGGTACTCATATATGGTACAATTCTAGTGGTTTGTGAGAAAACAAATGACTTTAAAAATATCAATTAATTATTTTAGTTAATCTGGTTTTAAAATAAAAATCCTTAGAAATAGGATTTGTAATTATAATGAGTGGAGATGAATTTTATTAAAAAAATGACTGGGAAAAAAGGAAATCGGTCGTGGAAGTCATTTAAGATGAAAAATAAAAAAAATAAAAGAAAGACCATTTTGGGTCTTCTTCTATACAGTTGGAACCACATGGCCTCCTCTCCGTGTGTTGTAACTTCCCCTCATCACATCAGCCTCTGGCATGGACCATCTCTGACTGCCTAATCCTCCCCATTGTTGTGGTCTCCTGGCTAGATACCTCCCAAATCCATCCCCATTGGCTTTCTGTTTCACCGCACCCACCCCGCCCCCTCCGCCGTGCACCCCGATTACCGTTCTGATCCAGCTCACATGGATCTGGCCTCTTTCATTGGTGCCTCCCCTATGTGACTCTCCCACCGAACCGGCCTCACCCATGGTAGCAACCACCTCCTTCAACCCCAACAAACCTCCTATCCCCACCTGTCTCCACTCGGGCGGTGCCTCCCCATGATCCATGCACCATCCTCCTAGATACCAAGATCAATTAGAGTCACACCGTGTCATGACCACCTCTCCACAAAGTGTACCCCTCTTGGGCCGACAATGTGAGAATGGAGATAATGACCCCCTGATTCCCGCCTCTATTAGGCCCCGGGTTTGCGACTAGCACCGAGGGTATAACGAACATATAAATGGGAGGCATTTCCCTCTAAGAGAACACATGTGGAAGAGAGAGATAAGATAGAAACCGACCAACTACAACTCAAACAGTAAGATAAAATAAATATCATGTACACATATGAAATGTCATGCAAAAATACTACAACTAAAAGGGGAAAAACTGTAAGAACCCAAAAGAAAGTAAAACAGCATCAACCACAAGCCCGAACAGCTCCTGCAACCCCAAGCTTGTAGCAACCATCCTGATCTTAAACCTGCTCCATGTGACCTAAAAAGCAGTTTATATATACATAGGGTGAGTATAACAGTAAACTCAATAGGATCCTCCCCAAAGCCTCTCGGGAAAAAGTAAAGAAAGCATGCTAATGAATGGTGAAAAACAAGTGAAACTAACTCGTCACCTAAACAGGAATACTATGTTCTCAGCCTCACCATGGATACTCTCATCAAGTAATGCATACAAGAGTATATAATATAATAAAGAATATCAAGGGTACCCCAATACTACTTCCTCACTTGTTTGCTGCTTTTCCCCAATGTCGCACGTCCTAAGCATCTCTCTATAAAAAGGCTTGCCCTACAGACACCTGGGCGAAGCCCCACAACATGAACCTCATGAAAAAAACCACCACATCCATGTAAGCAAAGTAACCAGGTATTTTCTAGGAGCCACCACAACTTTCATAACATGTATCATACTTCTAGTATTATACCCCAATCCATTACAGCCCATACACCGAGTAAGGATCCTCAAGCCATCACAGCCTATACATGTTACACCTATAGTATTCCATAGAAAAATATATCCAGAATATATGTGTGTGAATAACGACAACCCATTATAGCCCTCTACACACATATATGGGGAAAAATAACCAATGTGCCTACTAGCACAAAAAACTACCAAGAGAAGGGAGTGGGTCCAAAGGGGGTAGTCAACCATCCATCCTCCCTTCAGAATGTTGGGGAAAACACCCCCAGGGATCAGAATCCCTGGGGTGTTAGTTTCCCTTACTGATAGGGTGGAGTATCATATAGAAACACAAAAAGTATAGAATATAATTTAGCTCACAACCACACTCTGGTAATAACCTAGTCTTAGACTCAACTGCAGCTAACGTCTCTCAGACTCCGGGCTGCTACTTCTAAGACTAGGTATCCTATAATCACACAACCATTTAAATATATTTAATACATTACATTATTCTAGTTTCATCAGTTTCACTTTACATTAATTAACTCTTTAATCATTAATTAACCAATAACAATTCCACATTAAATTTCATTTTCATCACACCCAAAGTACACTATTCCTTCAAATCACAAACTCAACATTGCGCCCCATCAAACATCAAACCCCATGGGTTAACATTATTTATTCTATTATTTATTTAATGAATTACTTTACCATTTTCCCAGACATTATAGAAAAACAATCTATGATTCTAAACACAAGGGGCTCAACACGGTGAGTAGATAAACTACCCATTGAGTCTTTTCCGCTTATAAAAGGAGAATAGACCCATCCTCCATTAAGAAGCTAAACAAGGAAAGCACGTGCCGTACCCCCTGCATCTTCTCCCCTTTCAAAAGAAGGGTAAGAAAGACCAGCTTCATTGAGAAGAGGGAAAAGTAAGGTAGATAAACAACCAAGAAGAATCAGCAGGAAACCAAACATTCACATCTAACCCATTTCATCATTTTGGGTGTCCTCCCTAATACCCACATGCATAAACCAATGCATCTCACCACTATAGGAGTCAAATGATACAAAAACCAGAAGGCCTCCATGCCCCACATATCACAACAACCATCCATGCTCACATCACAACTTAAGTAGAAGGAAAAAACATTCATATTGGATGGGCTCCTGGCCCTTGAACCAGCAAGAGGGTAACGCAGAACCCTTTAAAGAATTATCAAACAATCAGTTCTTTAATCCATCTTGAATTAACAGATTTATTATTTTTAGGTTCCATATTCGAGAAACCTAAATAGGAAGATATCATAAATAAATTAATCATGCTTACTACACCAATTTGACTAACATTAAAAAATACAATAACAAGAAACATATTCATTTACATGCCTCTTTATCTTTGTCCAAACAATTATCGATTAATTCTGGTTTACATTATTTACCAATTTCCATCAAGAATGAACAACTAAACAAATCAAGCATAGATATCACACTATCTAGAAAAAACTAGAGGCAATACCATACGATTGATATCAATTCATTTATCCGATTCAAATTTTTATTATGTCAATTCCATGGTGGTCTAGTGGCTAAATCATGCTAACTCTATAGTTTCACGTAAAAATAAAAGATAAGCAACAAACCCCCTACCATAAAAAGATTCTTAAGGATCACTAAAAGAGAAATATCCACACAACAGATCACGATCACCTCCTCCTGTGACAACTGCATCCACCCGAGGATGTTGCGACATGACCACACCAACCGAAATCCAAGAAACTCCATTATAAGCATAGAGATCACATTCCATAATATGGAAAGTAGAAACAGGAGAAGGTGATCCCAAAATAATGATGATAAATCATACCTTATATCGAATATTGTTGGATAATGCTTGGTTGCACCAAAATAGGGGGTGCACTTACAGTAAAAATAACGTCGAGGGAAACCAATCCACTGGGAAAAGATTAATCTCACAATTCCTACAGGAAAGAAGTAAAGGTTCGAGTGTCCCGCACCAAATAACTAGAAGAAAGAACAAGGGAGGAAGGTATCTTGTCACTTTAGAAGATTTAATAGAGGAGCAGTTTAAGATACAATGGATTTTCCATTAAAATCAGATCGCATTAAACCACATGGGTTGACCAAGTAAATGCATCTCATGCCTTAGGAAAATTAATATAGGAGTTGTTGGATTTTATTCATCCTTAATTACCATAAAACAAGGCCATAAATGCGTATTATGTCAAAGAAAATGTTAAATTAGAAAAATTGGAAAAACCTTGAAATTTGGCAAAGGAAATATGAAAAAGTTCTGGAAACACTATTCACAAGCTCTGACACCATGTCTGACTCATCGTTTCTGGCTCACCATTTTTGAATCACCGTTTCTGACTCACTGTTTTTGACTCACCGTTTCTGTCTCAACATTTTTGTCTCACCGTTTCTGACTCACCATTTCAAACTCACCATTTATGACTCACCATTTCCGACTCACCGTTTCTGACTCACAATTTCTGACTCACAGTTTCTGACTCACTATTTGTGTCTCACCATTTCCGACTCACTGTTTCTGACTCACCTTTCTGATTCACCATTTTTGACTCACCATTTATGACTCACCATTTCTAACTCACCATTTCTGACTCACTGTTTCTGACTCAACATTTCTGACTCACCGTGACATAGTTCATAAAACTAGAAACACTATTCATAGAACTGGAAACATGGAAAAGTGTTGGGGATGAGTCACCTTGACCTCCTAGAACACCTCAAATACTATATTTCAGCAAAGGGATATACCATAGTGGTCTGGGAAATTACATCCAATACCTCTCAAAACATTCTCGTCCTCAATAATTCAAAACCAACACAAAAGGAAACTGAAAAGGGGTCTGAAAAACCACTCTTCAAGATACCTCTCAATAGAGAGTAAGCCATAAGAAGCAAAAAAATTATTAATCTTATAAAAACGAAAGGTCTATAACCATGAAGGAGACACCATTACATGAAAAGACTTTAAACATAAATAAACTCTGGGTACTAAGCACGTATCTGTGACTCATGTTCCCAGGTACTCTCCTCCATGCCACTATGTCACCATAAGACATGAACCAAGGGAATAGAATGCCCACACAACACCTTATCTTTGCGGTCTTGAATCTCCACAGGTCGCTCCTCAAAGGTCACATCATCATCAACCTTGATCTCTCCCCAATCAATGACGTGAGAGTCATCATGAAGATAACAACAGAGCTGTGACACATGAAAAACATAGTGTATCCGGCTTATCTACGGGGGAAGATCTATCTTATACGCCACAACTCCAACACTAGCCAACACCTCGAAAGGCCCAAAAAACCGAGGATAAAGCTTACTCCCACGACCAAGCCTTTGCTTCCCATGACGGGGAGTCACCTTCAGAAACACATGATCCCCAACATCAAACTCCAAAGGTCTCCTCCTTCGATTGGCATATGATTTCTGACGATCCTACACTGCCTTCATCCTCTCATGAATCACTTGAACCATCTATTTTGTATTTTGCACTAGTTCTGGTCTGAGAATTACTCACTCTCTATCACCTCTCCAGAACAACAGAGAACAACAAGGCCAGCCATACAAGACTTCAAATGGCACCATACCGATGGTGGAGTGAAAACTATTATTGTAAGCGAACTCCACCAAGGTTAAGGGCCTCATCCACAAACCTCCAAAATGAAGAACACAAGAGAATAACATGTCTTCAAGAGTCTGGATGGTTCTCTCTCTCTGACCATCCGTTTGAGGATGAAAAGTAGTGCTAAGGAATTTATGAGAACTAAAATCATGCTGGAAACCTCTCCACACCCTAGAAGTAAAGCGAGGATCTCGATCAGAAATGATCGTCCTTTGGAATCCATGAAGTGTCACCAATGAGGTAATGTCTCCACAAAATTAGAGAAAACACCACGACTACCAACTCAATATCATGTGTGGCATAGTCATGATCATGAGGATGCAACTGCTGAGACCCATAAGAAACAACTGATCATTGCTACATCAGAACACAACCCAACCCTAGATCTGAAGCATAGCAGAAAAAATAATACTAAACTCCCTCTACTAGGAGATAAAGAACTGGAGAACTTACTAACTTCTTCTTTAGATACTCTAAAGCAGCATGACACTGATCAGTCCATATGAACGCCTGATCTTTCCTAGTCAAAGCTATCAGAGGACTTGCAACTTGAGTGAAATCAGTTACGAAACTCCTGTAGTAGCATGCGAGAGAAAGGAAACTTCACACCTCTAACACTGTCTTGGGGGATTCCCAAGTCACAACTACTTCAATCTTCGATGTATCCATAGCTACCCCCCCACTGGGACACAAAATGCCCCAAGAAATGGACTTCTCGAGCCTAAAACTCACACATTGACAACTTCCCAAACAGTTGATGCTGACGAAGAACTCCCAAAATGGCATGTAGATGCTCTGCATGCTTTTCTTGAGATGTGGAGTACACAAGGATGTCATCAATGAAAACCACCACAAAATTGTCTAGAATATTACAAAACATAGCGTTCTTCAATCCCATTAACACATCTAGAGAATTCATCACACCGAATGGCATTACAACAAACTCATATTTCCCATGATGGCAATAGAAAGTAGTCTTCAGGATATCCTCATCCTTCACACGAATTTGACGATATCCTGACCAAAAATCAATCTTTGAGAACCAACTTGAACCCTTCAGTTGATCGAATAAATCATCAATCCATGGAAGAGGATATCGATTCTTTACTGTCACTTTGTTTAAGTGATGATAATCGAAAAAAACCACAAGCTGCCATCAACCTTCTTCATGATCAAAAATGGTACACCCCATGATGACACTCTCGGACGAACAAAACCACATTGTAACAGACCATAAAGCTATATACATAAATCTCGCAACTTAGAAGGGGACATCCTGTATGGGGACATAGAGATAGGAGATGCTCCTGGTTGTAGCTCGATCCGAAACTCAATCTATCGTCGAGGGGGTAATGATACAACCTCTTCGGGAAAGACATCGGGGTACTCTTCTACGACCCTTGGAAACACCAAATGCTGAACCTATGAAGAACTCAACATCATCTCAGCCATCATGGATGAAAAGGATGGAACACGCCTATGACCCATCTGAGGGTCTCACTCACCAATGAACACCACCAACTCTCCATCCGCATCGAAGAGAACAACCTACCTCCTGAAGCAATCCACAATATCCGGCATCGAATACAACTAATCCATGCCGAGGATGAAATCATATATTTATATTCATAAACTTAGGAAATCTCTCCAAGAGTGGTGCTTCCCCAACACTAGATCAAAGTTTCTTCATACTTCAATCAAATCAGCTCGACCTCCAACTGGAATAGTCAATACCAAGGGCACTGGAAGCCTCTCTACCTCAAGTCACAACACTTGGACAAGGGTAGGTGATATGAAGGAGTGTGTCACTCCTAAATCAAACAAGGCATACACCAAGGTATAAAACAAGCAAAGGGTACCTCGAACGTCGTCTGGCTCACCTGGTGCTGGCAATGCTAAAGCATAAAGCTGACCATGACCTCCTCCATGACCTCTATGACCCAGATGACAACCACTACCATGGCCACACTCTACTCTCTGAGGACAGGGAGCATCACAGGGTAGTCCTCTGCCTTCCCTATATACCATTTTTGGATCTAAAGCTAGTGCAATGTGCTGCTACTTCCTCGACTGGAACTACCTCAATGAAGGAACCTAGTGCAGAAAACCCGGTGCACGATGACTTCTCTGAAAGGCTGGGAACTCCCACTACTGATGAAATCAGCCAAAATAAGAAAAAAAAAGTGCATGATCCCTTGGAATAGGCCTGATAGTTGCTGCCTACAGATATACAAGATGTGAAGGACTATGACCTACCCCTGGCTAAACGGAAACACTTTTTCCCTGAAAACTGGGAACCCCAGACCACAACTCTTATTCAGGAGGAATCATGATGAATATTCTCTCGTGAAGATTCATTTAGGGCCAAAGTCATCTTGAAAACCTCTGCCCTTGCCAGCACCTCAAGATATGTCTTCAGCATAAATGGGGTGACCTAACACTAGATCTATGGACGCAAAGCCTCCTCAAAATGCCTCACTCTGACCTCCTCATATGGAAACAGGTTCGAAGCATGTCGTAAAAGGTTATTGAAATAAATCCCAAACTCTCACACACTAAAGATCCCCTGTCGAAGGGTAAGAAACTCCTGGAGACTGTACGCCTTCGGGGACGAAGAAAGAAACTCAACTCTAAACTTTTCTCGAAACTCCTCCCATAAGATAGATGACTCTTTATGTTCCCTGAGGAACAAAAACCACCACTTCCTCACTGCTCCACGCAACATCGTCACAACCAAGGACACCCACTTCTCTTTCCGAGCACAAATCGAACTAAATACGACATCGACCTCCTCTAACCAGTCTTCTGTGACTACATCTAAAAAGGATCCCTCATACTTCTGCAGACTCTGGCGGTGAAACTCTCAAAGTGTCTTCTTCCAAGTGTCATCGTCTTCAACCTCTACCCTATGACAATCTACTGGAATAACCTTCATAACATCTTCTATGTGATCCTAAAGAGTAATTCGACCTAGAGCCGAACCTATAAAATAAAAAAATATTTAGGGATCCTAAACCAGGAATATGGAAGAATCAACATTCATTAATTAATTGTTTTCTTTTATTCATTTTAGATTAACCTATCCCATGGTCTACCCATTCAAACACAGGAACAAAGAAGAATGATACATGATCCTTTCCTAGGTCTCTACCCTACAACTAGAATCACCTCGTTTAGTATCCATTTTAAACTTAAAGGTCCATACATCAGATCATAGGGGGCCCTAAACACCTATGTCTCAACCATTATCTAGTGTTTACATCACTTTCTAAACATGAATGAAACTGTTTCCCTACCAACCCATGCAAACTCACCTGGGCCTAAATCCAAACTCCATCCTATCCCTTAACTAGACCTCTAATACCACTCTGTCATGACCCCCTCCCAAAAAGTGTACCCCTCTTGGGCCGGCAATGTGAGAAGGGAGATAATGACCCTGGGTCCCGCCTGCAGTAGGCCCTGGGTTGGAGACTAGTACCAAGGGTATAGCGAACAGACAAATGGGAGGAATTATCCTCTAAGAGAACACATGAAGAAGAGAGAGATAGGATATACACCAACTAACTAAAACACAACCAGTAAGATAAAAGAAATACCATGTACACATATGAAATGTCATGCAAAACTAATACAACTGAAAGGGGAAAAACTACAAGTACCCAAAAAAAGTAAACCAGTGGCAACCACAAGCCCAAACAGATCCTGCAACCACAAGATAGTAGTAACCATCCTGATATCCAACCTTCTCCAAGTGACCTGAAAAGAAGTTTATATATACATAGAGTGAGTATAATAGTAAACTTAGTAGGATCATTCCTAAAGCATCTCATTCAAAAGTAAAGAAAGCATGCTAAAGTACAATGAACAACAAGTGAAACTAACTCGTCACCTAAAGAGGTATACTCTGTTCCCAACCTAACCATGGATACTCTCACCAAGTAACACATACAAGATTATATAATATAATGAAGTATATCAAGGGTACCCCGCTACTACTTCCCCACTGGTTTGTTGTAGAGACCCGAAGCTGGACATACATAGATATTACATTACCTTTGCGGAATAATTAACACATAACAAAAATAGACACACAAGGACCGTAATAGTTTAGTGTCTTTGGAAACATGGAACGTAATCTTCTAATCGTCGTGAAAGATTTTCAACATCTCCCATAAAGATTTTCCACTTTTTGTTTCCTTACATAAAAACTTTCTTTTAATCCTGGGGGAAAATAAAACATAAACAGGGTGAGATCAAATGCTCAGTAAGGGTAATAATGGATAAAATAAAACATACCATAACCATTTGAACTTAAAAACACGAACATAATGTTTAATCATCAAAATCTTGAGAAATGACATAAAACATGGAAGTACGTAAGTTATAGATCATAAAGAAACATTAAGAATGATAAAATAGCATGGGAATAAAACAAGTAATTATGGCATCCATTAAGCACATGTATTGATTTTCATAGTAGCCAATGCATTGCTGCCAAGACCATCTTAGTGGACAAAGTACCTTTCTGAATCGAGTTCACTCCTTGTTCCAGTCTTGTATTACTGAACCGGTGTAACTTGCCGTTCCAGCCATGTCTATCTCATGAGATATAAATCTTTACCCAGTGCATTGAAGGGAGATATAGGTCCCACCCATCTCATAATGAAATAATTCTTACTTGTTCCACAAAAAAACATACATCATTCATAATAACACAATAAACAAAATGGGTTTCATAAACATCATTCCATCATCACATAATCCATATAAAAGAAATGGATATCATTTCATAATAAGAAAAGTGAAACAATATAAATCATAGAGACATGATACTTGAAACATACACATATGAAATAATGTCATCTTAGATGAAAAATGGTTTTGATAAAATACTTGAAATGAATTCTTGAGAAAAATATCCTTTCTTCTTCAAAATCAATTTCGTTTCACAAAACGTCATGCAATTTTAAAAGAAAGAGATTTTGTTGAAAACAGTAATGAAATCTTTTGGAGGAATCTTCATGAAAATAAGGATTTATGAAACCGTAAAAATCCTTTCATGTCGTATAAGTTAAAAAAACATTCTTCTCGTACTTTTGTCGAAAAACTTAAAAAAGTACCTCGTAACGTAAAAAAATGAAAGATTACTTACATAACATGTAGTAAAAGTCAAAAAGTCAAAAATGGGTAAAAATGACTTTAAACATACATGAAAAAACTTTTATAAAATATGGACATGGATGATAGAAATATCCCCAGTAAATACTTACGAATAAGCAATCTCGGATAAAAAATGAGATTTGCAAAATTTATCCCTTACCTTAGGTCTAATATGCTTCATACGTATCCAAACCTCCTGTATAATGATTTAAATAATGTCACTGACTTATTACAGAATTATATTCATTGTTATTATATCATATATGGTTCACTTATGACTTTATATTACCCGTTCTTTTGTAAATTCATGTTAAAGTAGCGTTTTGGGTAAAATCGTTTCATTTGTCGTTCATGTTTTAACTTGTAATTATTCGTATTATTACTTAGATAATGATTACTTACATCCATAATTTAAAAAATAATTTATATATAATATATATTCCGAATATACATATATATAATACATTGATAAATGGAAAGAAATACACCGTTCATGGAGACGGTAGGCCGTACGTACGCATGAACGATGTTTTGGTTTCCTTATTGAATTGAATGGAATTAAGTAGATGACATAAATATATATATATATATATCAAGTAGAATTATTATTTCATATATTTCATGATTACTTATTATATATACTTTATAATCATTCTTGAATGGTTATCATGGAGAGTGAATCTCATCGCGTCGTGGAGACGGTATTCCGTACGTACGCACGAGCGATGATATCATTCCCATGATCATGGAATTGTATTAAAGTGTATGTATAGTATTAAATAATCAATATCACTTTACAATAATCATATATATTCATTAATTTCACCATTATACCCATCCATGTAAGGTGGTGGTGGAAATTAGATTACACCACGGTGTGGAGACGGTATTCCGTACGTACGCACACGCGGTGATTTCATTTTCTGTAGGATGGATAGATGGTGAAATATGGTTGTTTCATACTTATAATAACATATAAGTATATTATTGATATGGATGTTATTACCTCATAATGAAACAACTAAAAAAGAAGAAGTGGAAGAAGAAATAAAGTTGAAATAATCGGTAACAGACATTACCTCTTCTTTGAAGTGCCTCTTTAAGACCTCCTCTTAGGGTACTAAAATGGGTCTTTGAAGAAGACCAGGACCTCTAGGATGTTTCTAGGGAAGTGGAGAAGAGAATTTTTCAGGGGTTAGCCGAGCTTGAAGGCTCAAAGTTGTGTGAGGAAGAGAGGGAGGAGGTGCCCTTTTATAAGGGAGGAGATGGGCACCTTTGGAAATATAAGAAAATATTAGTTTATATTAAATCCAAAACCCACTTAAAAACATCCAAAATGACTGATATACTAATATTAGATGATATAGTGTTGTAATCTCACCATCCAATAAAATTTAGACATGTTAGAAATTTATTTTAAACATTATCCACTTGATTTATCCTTATTTAATCAATTTAATTTTATTTGTGGTAATAACAATCTGAATTTTAAATTATAACAAATAATTACTTATTTGTTGTGAATTTTCCATAATTGGATACTTTATAACATTTTAGACCATATAAATTTAAATTTATAATTTTTAAATATGTTTGTGATTTTTAAACAATTTTTTAATATGTTATTTTTATAAAATAACAATAGTGTCAATTTTGACACTATTCATTTATTTGAATTTAAATAAAATATATACAGAGAATATGTTCAAACTAAAAGCTTTTATAGATTAATAAAAGGTCATATGTATGTAGAAAATTAGTGTATCACATTAAATAGTTTATATAATATTTATTTTATTATTTCTAAAACCATTTATTTGGTTTATCTTTTAATAAAATTATTACTACAACATTTTTGTATAATTATTTAATATACTTATATGTTGCATAAAAATTAATAATAAAATCCTATGATGAATATAAATATATGAAATTTTCCAATAATACTTTTACTCGAATATATAATCTTAAAATCACAATATTTAAATTGTGATATTTAATAAATTATGAAGGTGACAACTTTGGCATCATTTAAAATAAAATAATATAAGTGTCATACTCGCCTTAATAAGGATCCAAATGGTAAAAAATTCGGACAGTGGATGATTAGGGTTTATATATACACTAATAATAAGTTTTGTGCATATTTTTAGGGCCTTTTGATATGTATTACTATTTCAATAAAAACTATATTATTGATTTTTCACTAAATAAATAATTTCTGCATCATTAATGTATAAGATAATAAAGTAATTAAATATCTCTTAAAAATTACAAATAAATTACCATGGAAAATAAAAACATTTTATCTTTCAAATTAGTATTTATAACCGAATTTATATTCTGTATAAACTTATATTAAAAATACTTTAATTATTAAAGTTGAGTGAGACATATTTCACTTTCCTTTAAATAAAATAAACTAAAGGTCTTAATCACCTCCAAGTGGCTTCTAATGGATTCCATTTAGACCCAAATATTACTTAGGACAAAATATAATCATCCAATTGTATTAAGATAACTGTTAGGGTAATTTTATAATATTATATTTACCCTTAATTACCCGATTTACCTTTTACTATGGTAAATAAAATTTACCGTAGTTACTATTCATAATGCCCAAAAATAAAATGTAGTATATTAATATAATTTGGACCCACTGATTCCAAATATGGAATATATTTTTCCAAATTCAATACACAGAAGTTTCAGAAATTAAATTAAAATTAATCCCATTGTCGAAAGAAAACGGGTTTTTGTTTAAAACATTGCAAAAGATTGAATTTATTTAACCGATGAATTCAATGTAAAATCAAGGATAATGACATACATTATATTAAATGGTAAAAATATATTCTATTTATACTTTTAAACCATTCAATAATATAATTTAACCACATAAGTTATTATGATAAAAAAATTTGTTTTTAATGAAAATATAGCGTGATTTTACTATTCATTAAAAAATGAAAGTTATTAGAATGATATGAAAAATTCATCCAAGGTAAAATTTTATATCCTGATTCCAAATTATAATTTTATTTTGTAAAATTGAACTTATAAACATGTTAAAAACTAGATTTAAAGTGGGTGCGCCATCAACAGGCGACAAAACTGCATTTTTTGAAAAATACTTATTTTACCCAAAAAATTTATTCTGTTCTTATACCATGTTCTAGAAAATGTGTAAGATGAATAATAATGTTATAAAATTTAAAATTTAGTTAATACTATTCATAACGGGTAGTTCATAATAATATTATAATAATATATCATTGTTTAGTAAAACCCGGTATTGCGTACAACACACGCTATCGAGGAAGGTCGTGATTGCGTGTAATGAAGACAAGTTGGGGTTGCGTGTTGTGAAAGAATTTTTTGTTGTAACGTACAACACAAGATATGAATTAAAAAGAATATTTTTCATAAAATCTCGGGGTGTTACATTCTACCCCCCTTAAAATGAATTTCTCCCTCAAAATTCGTCGGGGTTATAAATGGTTTACTACTCGAAAGTTTCATTAATAGAAACCCACATCGTAAAAAGGAATACCAAAACCAATCTTTAAAAACTAAAGTATGAAACATAACGGTTACCCAAATTAACTAATCACTGGGTTTCCACATAGGAGAACATAGGTGAAAATATGGATATGGAAGAGAAACATAACCATCATGTTCTGATGGAGAGTGGTAGAGAACATGGCTATGAAAAAGCCAACAATCACAAAGCTATAGATTTGTGATGATCTAAGGTACCATATAATTCATCGAATATAAGGGAACTAGGACAACATTTTTGGTTTTCAAGATCATTTCCCTAAAGTTGATGAATTAAAAGAAATACTTACATGATTTTGGTACAATCTCACTGTTGTTTGTGAATTGAAAAATTTCCACTTCATACCTTAAAGAAATGAAGTTGAATTTGTTATTTGTGATGTGTTAGAAGATCATGTGATAGAATTATGGGTCATTCCATCTATTTCAAACAAAAGGTTAGAAAAAGTTATAAGTCCATCTTATGGTTAGATTAATCGTATATGGTTCCAAAAATGAACTTATACTTCATATATCATAATTCTTAATAAAATAAAACTAGTTTCTACTAACCAGGGACTTCCTGTAGGCCAGTGGTAGGCGATAAAGTCCAGTCGCACTTCGGTTGTGGGTTCGATTCCTACAGACTTTTCCGACACGATGGGCTATCGCCCATCCTGCAGGTTGTCCTTTTTTCTAAAACTACATTACTATAACATCCCATCAATAATATCAAAAAAAGTTCTATCCTTAAACAATACTAACTTATGTCCAACATAATCCATTCCAATATTTAGGCTTATCTAAAATACTTCAGTCCAAGCTCATAGTATAAAGAAAATGATTACTTGAAATTTCACATAACAATCACGTGAATGCCATCATTTATCCCCCATATATCATAAGATATATCTTGTTGGTCAAATTTCAAACATGTGAATACCTTAATCATGCATTCTCTTGAAGAATGAATACCCATTGAACTTTAGTGAAAACATGAATGCAGTTAAAAGTTAACACTTTCCACATACCAAAATCCTCAAAATTCTATATACTCAAACCATGATATCACTTAGTCCTTATATCAATCATGAGCTCATGAATACTGTCAAACATTTCATTTTCTCTTTATCCCGTCATTATGCGCATATCATCTACTTTCCAAAATATTTGAATCACTTTTCATGGTTACCGGTACCATAAAATTATTGAAAACCACAATAGACTAATACAAAAAATATTCTAATACACCATAAAAGTACCTTAACAACATTATTCTTGAATACCAATACATAAACACTTCAGTACATCCTCTTCAATGATTTTCCTGCAATAAGTCCTTCCTTGAGTTAGAAGTAACTTTTTAGGTCAGGGCATTGAGTTGGGTAATGCCCATGTTCTCCACAAATAAGACATTGAACTCCATAACAGTCTGTCACTCTATGAACCTTTTCTCCACACAGATAACATCTTCCCCTCCATTTGAGGTATTCCTCAAGGTTCTTCTTCCCTTCTTTAGAAATCTCAATCTTCCTTTCTTTATTCTCCTCAACATGCGAACATGCATAAAAGTCTACCTTCCTCTTATTTGATGAATTAGGCATACTACTAAATTTCACCTTGTTAATCATATATCATGATGAATGATTCGACATAATCACAATATCTTTCCGTCTAGGCATTACGCAATTTTGTTTCTCATAGTCACTATTTTTTCCATTGGATTCAATGTTAACCAAACTCCTTATAGTTCCATCCATTGACTAAAACACAAAAAAAAATTCTGTGAGAGGCAAAAATCATGCTAGGGAAAACAACATAGTAAAGGGGGAGTAACGTCAATATCTAAAATCTTAGGTTAAATTATATGATCGTTACCGTAGTTCTAGGACTATATCCTATATGTATACTTATCCTTAGGGACATCCCTAGACATACGTTAGAAATATCTCTAGGGATCTCACTAATGTTTTCGCATCCTAGTTTCCAAAGGTTAACTAAACCTTTCCTCTGATTCCAATTGTAGAGACCCGAAGCTTGAAGTACATAGATATTACATTACTTTTGTGGAATACATAATACATAACAAAAATAGACACACAAGGACCGTAATAGTTTAGTGTCTTTGGAAACTTGGAACGTAATCTTCTAATCGTGGTGAAAGATCTTCAACATCTCCCATAAAGATCTTCCACTTTTTGTTTCCTTACCTAAAACCTTTCTTTTAATCTTGGGGAAAAATAAAACATAAACAGGGTGAGCTCAAATGCTCAGTAAGGGTAATCATGGATAAAATAAAACATACCATATACATTTGAACTTAAAAACATGAACATAATGTTTAAACATCAAAAGCCTGAGAAATGACATAAAACATAGAAGTACGTAAGGTATAGATCATAAAGAAACATTAAGAATGATAAAATAGCATGGGAATAAAACATGTAATTGTGGCATCCATTATGCACATGTAATGATTTCCATAGTATCCAAGGCATTGCTGCCAACACCATCTTAGTGGACAAAGTCCCTTTCTGAATCGAGTTCACTCCTCGTTCTAGTCCTGTATTACTGAACTAGTGTAACTTGTCATTCCATACATGTATATCTAATGAGATATAAATTTTTACCCAATGCATTGGAGGGAGATATAGGTCCCACCCATCTCATAATGAAATCATTCTTACTTGTGCCACAAAAAACATACATCATTCATAATAACCCAATAAACAAAATGGGTTTCATAAACATCATTCCATCATCACATAATCCATATAAAAGAAATGGATATAATTTCATAATAAGAAAAGTGAAACCATTTAAATCATAGAGACATGATACTTGAAACATACACATATGAAATAATGTCATCTTAGATGAAAAATGGTTTTGATAAAATACTTGAAATGAATTCTTGAGGAAAATATCCTTTCTTCTTCAAAGTCAATTTCTTTTCAAAAAACGTCATGCAATTTTAAAAGAAAGAGATTTTTTTTAAAATAGTAATGAAATATTTTGGAGTAAGCATCATGAAAATAAGGCTTTATGAAACCGTAAAAATCCTTCCATGTCATATAAGTTAAAAAAACATTCTTCTCGTACTTTTGTCAAAAAAGTTAAAAAAGTACCTCGTAACGTAAACAAAAGAAAGATTTCTTACATAAGATGTAGTAAAAGTCAAAAAGTCAAAAATGGGTAAAAATTACTTTAAAAATACATGAAAACACTTTTATAAAACATGGACATGGATGATAGAAATAACCCCAGTAAATACTTACGAATAAGCAATCTCAGATAAAAAATGAGATTTGCAAAATTTATCCCTTACCTTAGGTCCAATATGCTTCGTACGTATCCAAAACTCCTGTACAATGATTTAAATAATGTCATTGACTTATTACAGAATCATATTCATTGTTATTATATCATATATGATTCACTTATGACTTTATATTACCCGTTCTTTTGTAAATTCATGTTAAAGTAGCATTTTGGGTAAAATCGTTTCATTTGTCATTCGTGTTTTTACTTGTAATTATTCATATGATTACTTAGATCATGATTACTTACATCCATAATTTAAAACATGATTTATATATAATATATATTCTGAATATACATATATATAATACATCGATAAATGGAAAGAAATACACCGTTCATGGAGACGGTAGGTCGTACGTACGCATGAATGATGTTTTCGTTTCCTTATTGAATTGAATGGAATTAAGTAGATGAAATAAATATATATATAGATAAATCAAGTAGCATTATTATTTCATATATTTCATGATTACTTATTATATATACTTTATAATCATTCTTGAATGGTTATCATGGAGAGTGAATCTCATCGCGTCGTGGAGACGGTATTCCGTACGTACGCACGAGCGATGATATCATTCCCATGATCATGGAATTGTATTAAATTGTATGTATAATATTAAAGAATCAATATCAATTTACAATAATCATATATATTCATTACTTTCACCATTATACCCATCCATGTAAGGTGATGGTGGAAATTAGATTACACCACGGTGTGGAGACGATATTCCGTACGTACTAATGCGCGGTGATTTCGTTTTCCATAGGATGGATAGATGGTGAAATATGGTTGTTTAATACTTATAATAACATATCAGTATATGAGTGATACTGATATTATTACCTCATAATGAAACAACTAAAAAATAAGAAGTGTAAGAAGAAATAAAGTTGAAAGAATCGGTAACAGACATTACCTCTTCTTTGAAGCGCCTCTTTGAGACCTCCTCTTAGGGTACTAAAATGGGTATTTGAAGAATACCAGGACCTCTAGGATGTTTCTATAGAAGTGGAGAAGAAAATTTTTCAGGGGTTGGTCGAGCTTGAAGGCTCAAAGTGGTGTGAGGAAGAGAGGGAGGAGGTGCCCTTTTATAAGGGAGGAGAGGGGCACCTTTGGAAATATAAGAAAATATTACTTTATATTAAATCCCAACCCCACTTAAAAACATCCGAAATGACTCATATCCGAATATTAGATGATATAGGGTCGTAATGGCATCAACCAATAAAATTTAGACATGTTAGGAATTTATTTTAAACATTATCAACTTTATTTATCCTTATTGAATCAATTTAATTTTATTTGTGTTAATAACAATCTAGATTTTAAATTATAACAAATAATTAATTATTTGTTATGAATTGTCCATAATTGGATACTTTAGAACATGTTAGACCATATAAATTTAAATTTATAATTTTTAAATATGTTTGTGATTTTTAAACAATTTTATAATATGTTATTTTTATAAAATAACAATAGTCTCAATTTTGACACTATTCATTTATTTGAATTTAAATAAAATATATACAGAAGATATGTTAGAAATAAATGCTTTAATAGATTAATAATAGGTCATATGTATGTATAAAAATAGTGTAGCACGTTAAATAGTTCATATAATATTTATTTTATGATTTTTAAAACCATTTATTTGGTTTATCTCTTAATAAAATTATTACTACAACATTTTTTTATAATTATTTAATATACTTATATGTTGCATAAAAATTAAAAATAAAATCCTATGATGAAGATAAATCTATTAAATTTCCTAATAATACTTTTAATCTAATATATCATATTAAAATAAAAATATTTAAATTGTTATATTTAATAAATTATGAAGGTGACAACTTTGGCATCATTTAAAATAAAATAATATAAGTGTCATAATCTCCTTAATAAGGATCCAAATGGTCAACAATTCGGAAATTGGATTATTAGGGTTTATATATACACTAATAATAAGTTTTTTTCATATTTTTTGGGCCTTTTTATATGTATTACTATTTCAATAAAACTATATTATTGATTTTTCACTAAATAAATAATTTCTCCATCATTAATGTATAAGATAATAAGGTAATTAAATAACTCTTAAAAATTAAAAATAAATTACCATGACAAAGAAAAACATTTTATATTTCAAATGAGTATTTATAACCGAATTTATATTTTGTATAAACTTATATTAAAAATACTTTAATTATTAAAGTTGAGTGAGACATATTTCACTTTCCTTTAAATAAAATAAACTAAAGGTCTTAATCACCTCCATGTGGCTTCTAATGGATTCAATTTAGACCCAAATATTACTTAGGACAAAATATAATTATCCAATTGTATTAAGACAAGTATTAGGTTAATTTTATAATATTATATTTACCCTTAATTACCCAATTTACCTTTTACTATGGTAAATAAAATTTACCGTAGTTACTATTCATAATGCCCAAAAATAAAAAGTAGTCTATTAATATAATTTGGACCCACTGATTCAAAATGTGGAATCTATTTTTTCAAATTCAATACACATAAGTTGCAGAAATTAAATTGAAATTAATCCTGTTGTCGAAAGAAAATGGGTTTTTGTTTAAAACATTGCAAAAGATTGAATTTATTTAACCTACGAATTCAATGTAAAATCAAGGATAATGACATACATTATATTAAATGGTAAAAATATATTCTATTTATAATTTTAAACCATTAAATATTATAATTTAACCACATAAGTTATTACGATAAAAAAAGTTGTTTTTAATTGAAATATAGCGTATTTTTACTATTCATTAAAATATGAAAGTCATTAGAATGATATGAAAAATTTATCCAAGGTAAAATTTTATATCCTGATTCCAAATAATAATTTTATTTTGTAAAATTGAACTTATAAACATGTTAAAAACTAGATTTAAAGTGGGTGCGCTATCAAAAGGCGGCAAAAATGCATTTTTTGAAAAATACTTATTTTACCCGAAAAATTTATTTTGTTCTTATACCATGTTCTAGAAAATGTGTAAGATGAATAATAATGTTATAAAATTAAAAATTTATTTAATACTTTTCATAACGGATAGTTCATAAAAATATTATAATAATATGGCGTTGTTTAGTAAAACCCGGTATTGCGTACGACACACGCTATCGAGGAAGGTCACGATTGCGTGTAATGCAGACAAGTTGGGGTTGAGTGATGTGAAATAATCCTTTGTTGTAACATACAACACAAGATATCAATTAAAAGGAATATTTTTCATAAAATTTTGGGGTGTTACATTTGCCGCTTTTCCCCAATGTTACATGTCCTAAGCATCTCTCTCGAAAAAGGCTTGCCCGCAAACACCTGGGCAAAGCACTGCAACATGCACCTCATGCAACAAAACCACCACATCCTCATAATAAAAGTAACCAGGTATTTTCTAGGATCCACCACAGCTCGCATAACATGTATCATACATCTTGTATTATACCTTAATCCGTTACATCCCATACACCAAGTATGGATTTGCAAGCCATTACATCATATAAAAGTTACACCTATAGTAGTCCATAGAAAAATATATCCAGAATATATGTGTGTGAAATACCAGAAGAAATTATTTCCCTCTACACAAATATATAGGAAAAAATAACCAATGTGCCTTCCAGCACAAATGACTACCAAGAGAAGAGAGCGGGGCCAAAGGGGGTAGTCATCCATCCATCCTCCCATCAGAATGTTGGGGAAAACACCCCCCAAGGCTCATAATCTCTAGGGTGTTAGTTACCCTTACTGATAGAGTGGAGTAGCGTATATAAACACAAAAATTACAGAATATACTATAGCTTACAACCACACTATGGGAATAACCTAGTCTTAGACTTAACTATAGCTAATGTCTCCCAAAATTCGGGTTGTTACTTCTAAGACTAGGTATCCTATAAGCACACAACCATTTAATGATCTTTAATATATTACTTCACTCCCTTTTTATCAGTTGAACTTTATGTTAATTAATTATTTAAACATTAATTAACCAATAACAATTCCACATTAAATTTTATTAGTATCACAACCAAAGTACACTGTTCCTTTAAACCACAACCTCAACATTGCACCCTAGCAAACCCCAAACTCCATGTTTTAACATAATTTATTCAATTATTTATTTACAACATTACATTCCCATATTCCTAGGAATTCTCGAAAAACAATCTATGCTTCTAAGCACAAGGGGCTCAACATGGTGAGTAGATTAACTACCCGTCGAGTCTTTTCCTCCTATAGCAAGAGCATAGATCCATCCTCCCTTGAAAATTTAACACGGAAAGCACGTGGAATACCCCATGCGTCTTCGCCCCTCTCAGAAGAAGGGTAAGCAAGACCAGTTGCCTTGAGTAGTTGGGAATATAAGGTAGATAAACAACCAAGAAGAATCAGTAGGAAACCAAACATTCACATTTAACCCATTTCGTCATCCCTGGTGTCCTCCCTGACAACCACAAGCATACATCGATGCATATCACCCCTCTAGGTGTCAAATGCAACAATAACCAGTAGGCCTCTGTTCCCTCACATATCACAATAGCTATCCGGTCTCACATTACAACATAAGCAGCAGGAAAACAACAATCATATCGGTTGGGCTCTTGGCCCTTGAACAACTGAGAGGGTAACTCAGAACTCTTCAAGGAATTTTCAAACAATCAGTTCATTAATCCATCTTGAAGTAATTGATTTTTTATTCATAGGTTCCATATTCAGGAAACCTAAACAGTAAGCTATCACAAATAAATTAAACATTCTTACTACACCAATTTGAATAACATCAAAAAAATACAACAATAATAACCAGATTCATTTACATATTTCTTTATCATTATCCAAACAATTATCAATTAATTCTGATTTATGTTCTTTACCAAATTCCATCAAGAACAAACAACTAAACAAAGAAATCATAGATATCACACTATCTAGCAAAAACAAGAGGCAATACCATATGATTGTTATCAATTCATTTCTCCGGTTAAAATATTTATTATGTCAATTCCATTGTGATCCAGTGGCTAAAACATGCTAACTCTATAGTTGCACATAAAAATAAAAGAGAAGAAATGAACCCTCTTCCTTAAAAAGGTTCTTAAGGACCTTTGAACTAGAACAATCCACACAATGGATCACAATCGCCTCATCCCGTGACAACTGTATCCACCCGAGGATTCCACGACACGACCACACCAACCCAAACCCAAGAAACCCCATTACAAGAATGGAGATCACATTCCATAATATGAAAAGGATAAACATGAGAAGGTGAACCCAAAAGAACGATGATAAATCATACCTTATATCGAAGATTGATGGATACTGCTTGGTTGCACTAAAACAAGAGGTGCACTTGTAGCAAGAAGAATGTCAAGGGAAACCAATCCACTGGGAAAAGTTTAATATCACAATTCCTATAGAAAATAAGGAAAGGTTCGATCATATCACACCATAGAACAAGGAGATAGAACAAGGGAGGAAGATATCTTGTCCCTTTAGAAGATTTAACAAAGCATCATTTTAAGATACAATGGATTATCAATTAAAATCAGATCGCATTAAACCATGTGGTTTGACCAAGTAAATGCATCCTAGGCCTTAGGGAAATTAATATAGGAGTTATGGGATTTGATTCATCCTTAATTCCTTTAAAACAAGGCCATAAATGCATTTTACGTCAAAGAAAACATTAAATTGGAAAAACTAGAAAAATCTGGAAATTTGGAAAAGGAAATAGGAAACAGTTCTGGAAACACTGTTCATTAGTTGTGATACCGTGTCTAACTCACTGTTTCTAACTCACCGTTTCTAAATCACTATTTATGACTCACCATTTTGGTCTCACCATTTCTGACTCACCGTTTCAGCCTCACCGTTTCTGACTCACCGTTTCTATCTCACCGTTTCTGATTCACCATTTCTAAATCACCGTTTCTAACTCACCGTTTCTGAATCACTGTTTCTGACTCACCATTTCTAGCTCACTATTTTTGACTCACCATTTCTGACTCACTGTTTTTGACTCACCGTTTCTGACTCACCATTTTTGACTTACCATTTCTGACTCAGCGTTTCTGAATCACCATTTCTAACTCATTGTTTCTAACTCACCATTTCAAACTCTTCATTTCTGACTCAGCATTTCTGACTCAGCATTTCTGAATCACCGTTTTTGACTCACTATGACACTGTTCATAAAACTGGAAACGCTGTTCATAGAACAGGAAATTTGGAAAAGTATTGGGGATGAGTCACCTTGACCTTGTAGAACACCTCAAACACCATATTTTAGCAGAGGGATAGACCAGAGAGGTCTGGGACATTACACAACAGACCACCACCTAGGTGTTTTTGTGACACTAATGTGAATATAGAAGAATATTTTGTGGCCTATATTAAAAACAATGGACTCCCACCACTTCCTATGGCTAGAATGGCACCCCGCTTATGGTCGCCTCATAACCGGCGTGCTTCCGTACCACTGGACCTCGCCGCATCATCCTTTGCGCATTGAAGCTGCAGACATCCCTAGTCCAAATGATTCCATTGATGTTGCAGTTACTCAAGATCCAGGTTTAAGGGAACAAATATATCCTACCTTTACCTAATAATATCCCCTGCTAGCATAGGAGGCCTAAGGTAATCCCTACTACAAGTATAGGTTGACCCACTTTTCCTAGAAACAACCCTGGGTGGGTTCTCCTAACCCAGTATGGGTCTGGGTGGACCTTCCTCGCCCAGAACACCTCTTCACAGGGTATGCATAGCCTAGAATAGGCCAAAATGCGTTCAAATTGACTTGAAGAAGCCCTTCCAATGTTTTTAGGGGCCTAATTAATTTTATTTAATAAAAATTTAATTTAATTAATTAATTTAATATTGATTTAAATTAAATTAATTAAATATTAATTTTTGATTTAAGAACTTAAATTTAATATTTTGGCTTAAATAATTTAAATTTGGTGATAAATTAAGTTAATTAATTAAATAATTATTTGGTTTTGAAATTAATTTAACTGATGGGACCGAATGATGAGAATTATTTAATTAAAATAAGAGTGAATTTTAGTTCAATAAAATGACCCTGAAAATTATTTTAATGCAAGTTTAATTTTTAATTTTTAATCTATTTAAATATGAAAGTTTAAGGTGTATTATAATAAAACGATTCATTGAATTACTAATGTATGAATGGTGCATGTTTTAGTTATTTAATTTAATTATTTCATGGTGTTTTGTAATAATTATTTTATTATACGACGATCTGAAAGTTATCTCCATTAATAAATGTATATGGTCTTGAGTTTCCATATCTAAGATGCATTTTATATACCCTAGACCCCCTCATATGTTAGTGAGTATTGTTTCATAGTGATGAGATGATTAGAGATACACATAACATCAAGTTATGACGACGCACCAGACATGAGTTCGACATATTGGATTGATAGCTTCTAAAACATGAGTCTCAAGCGACACAACTTAAGGTATTACCCTTAGGTCTAGGTTGATCCATTATTCCATTAATGGATCAAACATTATAATTATATCATTATCATTTCACCATTTTATTTTTTAATGGTTTATTATTATGTGAATGTATATTTTACGTGCAATATCATAGAATAATAAACTAGAAAGCACGAATAAAGTGAACAAGTGACACAATGGATACTTTTTATTTATTTCATGGTCAATTGTGAGTGATATCACATAGTACATGATTAGAAGATAGAAAATTATTTTTTCATCACATAAAAAAAATAAAACCATCAAAAAATATTAATTCGTAACCATCTTCCATCATTCAAATTTTAAACAAACTGAGTGTTCGAGGTGATCGTCATCCCAAAGTTGAGGGAGCATTTTACCACCAATGAGTTTTTATGAGATTGGTGGATCTAATTAACTAAAGTTGTAGTAATTATTAACCAAATATAACTTGATATAATTTTTTAGTAATGTGTTGAGTAAATCATGTTATAATTTTAAAAGCTAAGACCTCACTCAGAAGATTATGGAACCACTAGTTAATATAGTTGGCCAGCGTAAAACCTACCTTAAACCCTACATGTAGTGGAATATTCAAATCTTTTATACTATGAGGTAAGGTTAAGGGATCCTTACCACTAAAATACTCAAGAGACAGAGTATTCAGATTCTAGCATATAGGGTTCCTAAAATTCAAAAAAATAGTGGGAGAAATTTAATGATTTCATTAATCAATCAAAATATCAAAATCAATAAGCAAGATAAAAAATTACTAATAATCTAGAATTTATTTTTGTAGATAACAGAACATTATACCATAATAAATATTATGATAAATAATGTACATATTAAATATCCACACAGGCATGAGTTTCTAAGTGTAGTACAAGAACTTGCACAAAAAACTACAGTATGGGAAAACCAAGGTTCTACTATTCTGAATACCTGTTAAGCTTCCTCAGGAAGTGACGGTGTAAAAATTATTTATAGGAGACTCATGTAAAATCATATGATGGTTATTTCATAATTCTATCATCAAATTCTGATTCTAGTTTTCGTCACTACATTAAGACATGGATTATATAACATGAAGTCCCTTCTTTGAGAAGTTTTCAAGGATAAAGCAAAGAAAGATGTGTATAAGGTGATTATTGTAGACGCCGGAAAAGTCCGTTGCTCCTCAAACGAAGTTTCGGATGAGGAAAGTGAGGTCATATTTGGAGTCAGAAGCACGTTTCGGAAGGCCCGAAGACCTTGCGCGAAATTTCGGAGGCCCGCGCGCAATATTGTCTATGCGCGTGCAATCCTTACGGGATTCGCACAATGGGCCGAGTCGGCGCAGAATGTTCCGCGCCCGACGCCCGTGTGCAGCCCTATAGCGCGACGGGCCCCTATTTCGCGCCCGCGCCGAATTGCGCGCCCGCGAACCGAATTGCGCGCCCGGGGTTGCCTATAAATACAAGGCGACCCCCAACGTTTGGAGGGTTGCCAGAATTCGAAGGGTCGCTCGTGCGCGCAATCCCGCCCCCTCCGCGCGCAATGCCGATCTTCAGGTAACCTCCTTTATTTCGCGCAAGCAGGCCCCGGGGTTCGCCTTCGCGCGCAACCCCTTTGGCTTCTTTCCTTTGACCAACTCCTCACCCAAAGGCCTTCGCGCGCAAAAGAAGCCTCTTGCGCGCAATTTCCCCCGGGTGCGCGCAATCCAGCCCAATTGCGCGCACCCCCCTTACTAAGTGGCCATTCGTTAAAGAATGGGCCATTGCCCCTGCGCGCTATCAGAGGCCCGGTGCGCGCAATCTCCATCTTCCGCGCGCAAAGCGCTGGCCCAATTGCGCGCCAGCCCGCCCAATTGCGCACCGACCCACGGTATTGCGCGCCAAGCTCCTCTTTTGCGCGCAAACTGCCAGGGTCGCCCCCTTTGACCCCCTGAGGGTACCCGCCTGCGTGGCGCCCGATGATCTTCATCCCGGGTGCCTGCACCGTGCGTTGTCTTCCCGTGCGGCCCTCCAGGCTCGCACGAAGTGACATGGACCCATTGGCGGCACTACTTCGTCCGCGATGCAGGACGTTCAACTGCCAAGAATTCATCGTCCAACATGACGTTAAACTGTACTTCGTCCGCGCTGCAGGACGTTAAACTGCCAAGCATTCATCGTCCAACATGACGTTAAACTGTACTTTGTCCGCGCTGCAGGACGTTAAACTGCCAATCATTCATCGTCCAACATGACGTTAAACTGCACTTCGTCCGCGCTGCAGGACGTTAAACTCCCAAGCATTCATCGTCCAAAATGACGTTAAACTGTACCTCGTCTGCACTGCAGGATGTTAAACTGCCAGGCATCCATCGTCCTGCATGACGCTAAACTGCACCTCGTCCGCGCTGCAGGACGTTAAACTGCCAAGCATCCATCATCCCGCAGGACGCTAAACTGCACCTCGTCCAAGCTGCACGACGTTAAACTGCCTAGCATATGGGCCTCCTCAAGGTGTAATCCCCAAACCCTATCGTCCAACATGACGTTAAACTGTACTTCGTCCGGCAAGACATTAAACCGTCCGCTTCATCCTCAACACACGACGTTAAACTGTACTTCGTCCGGCAAGACGTTAAACTGTTTGCATCACCCGATCCCGTGCCTCGCATGCAGGGTCCCCCCCGGTTTGGATGTGGCCCCCACCCGCTCGTCTATGTAGGGATGTCGGGATTGGAGTGGCCTTCGCCCACGGGGGTAGGGTATTACAAACCCCTAGTTTCTTGTGGGGGACTTCACATGTGTATCTCCATTGTGCTTCCCCACTGCCGAAGCCAGTAGAGGGCGTGACAGGGATCGAAGTGTCTCTCACCTTCGGCCCAAGTCCCTCTTCAACTGAGCTTTGCCGCACTCAGGTTGCCTCAGTGCGTAAGTCCTGACAGAATGAACTACGTGGACTTTGATCCCTGTCTCCTAAATAGGGTACGTAGGAAGCCTCCCTGAGGTTCAAGCACACCACCTGGTCGTCCCGGTCGTATTCACGTCGGTTCTTCCATCAGTGGACCCCTCCTGGGTTCACATTCACGTCGATTCACCTATGAATCCGCCCTTGTGAGGGACTTCACGTGTGTATCTCCATTGTGCTTCCCCACTGCCGAAACCAGTAGAGGGCGTGACAGGGATCGAGGTGTCTATCATCTTCGGCCCAAGTCCCCCTCCAACTGAGCTTTGTCGCCATGGGCCTCGTTAGAGTGTAAGCCCCAAACACCATCGTCTAGCAAGACGTTAAACTGTGATCCACCCACTTCGTGCGTGCCAGCAGCCTAGACCTCCTCGTGAGTCGGATTACCATCGTCCAGCATGACGTTAAACTGTACATCCGAACTACGCTGACTTTGATCCGGGCTAACGCGCGGTACGTAGGAAGCCTCTACGGGGTCCAAGCTCTTCACTCCATCATCCATCCTGATCCTTACCCGGGCCGCCACATCCTGGTGGGGTCATGACATTTCATTCAACTCCACTTCACTCGTGAAGCCGCCCATGTGCTGGCCCCAGCGTCGGAGGTTCCCCGCAAGGGGTTCTGTCATCTGATCCACTCCTCGTGTTGATCAGTCCGATGTCGTCCCCGCTGGACGTTAAACTCGCGGCATACCCCGTGTCAAACATGGGAAGCTGAGGAAAACCTCAGGTAACGCAGTTCCCCGCACCCAGCGCGGGATGCCTCAGGCCATCATGCCTTCGAGAAGCCCTATTAGGGACGGAAGGCAGACATGCAGAGCCGCAGTGTTAAGACACGCCCCCCAACACCCAGAGCTACCCGGTCTCCTCACCGAGGGTTTCTGCCCCGACCAAACTCCTTGGAGTGTCTGGGCGGAAGCAGCGTAATTAACTGGTGTCCATGAAGATATGGTTCCGGGAATGAGATTCACGAACATTCTTAAATCTATGAGGGAGACCCGGATTAGGCGAAGAGTTCCGAGGAGACATCCACAGAAGGAGGAGCCGACATCCCATCATCCCGGTTTCGATCAAGGAGCAGACGTCCCTGAATAAGGGACGGATGCCGCCCGCCTTTGGAAAGAGGGACTGCGGGGCCACAAGCCACGCTCCCATCCCCTCGGGTCGACGGGTGCACGTGCGAACGCGTCCTGGAGGAACAGCGTCGGAACAGAAACCCAACGCACATCCGCACCGAAACAGAAAATGGTGAACCCGACGCGAATCTATTCTCCTCAAATATAAAGACCGATAGCTTTAAGAGGTGTTGGAATACTAGCATGTTGCCCGGACGAGCATTCAGCACCGGGGCACGGAACCCGCCAGGGGCTGGGGAAGGGAAATCGGGCACTCTGTCTCACGACGTCGATGGACTGGGTTCCCCCCACGGAAGGCGTCGTGGCACTAATGATTGGTTGTAGATTCCTTTTCCTGTCAATATTAATGGGTTCTTCTCCCTGATTTTAGGAATCAGGTCGCCCAATCCAGTGCCCGATCGCCGCCCGCCCACTGGCGCAGGGGTAGGGGAAACACCGACGCGGCTACTCCGCGCGGTCCCGCCTGTTCCACAGCCGTCCCAGCAGCCGCAACTGCGGGGAAACCACGCCCTCTCTCCACCTCGGAGGTCATCCAGAGAAGGGTGATCAACAACTTGGTGCGGAGATATGAGGAAGAGGGAGTCATCCCCACCAGGGACATGGCTCGCCTAGACCTCGAGGAAGCTGCACCTCGCCACCAACGCCGCCCCCAAGGGCCGCGCAGGGAGGCACCGCTGCCTACCTCGACGTTCAACCGCTTCGGGAGTTTATCCCCGGAACGCTCCGACAGCTCCCTCCCCTATGCGGATGAGGTGGAGGATGTCCGGGACCACCCTATCCGAGATTTTCTCCAGGGATCCGCGATAAGGGCTCCTGCCAGGCCACGTCGACACCGCCGCCAGGCTTCTCAAGTCGAAGAACGGGCTTTCCACCTTCCTGCGCCGCTAATCCCGACTCGTCTGCCCCGACGCCAACGTCGAGCACGAGCGGAAGAGGATGACCACCTTGGGGCCCTAGCAACAGCGGCCGCGTTGGCCCAAGCCACTGCTGGCTCCAGTCACTAGGCCCCTGCGCATCCTGAGCAGGGGCACTTCTATGCCCGACCTGGATCGAGGCCCCGACCGCCCCAAAGGCAGGTTGGGTTGACTCTCCCAGTTGCTGGTACAGGCAATAGCCACCGCGGACTACCTCGCGGTAGTACTATTCACCGGCAGGGTCTACTCCGTGTGGCCGATCCAAGAGGCATGGGTTATCCCACCTTCCGATCCCGGCCCGGAGGCCTGCCCAGAATCATCTCTCCCCGCGTCCCCTTTGATATCTGTCCCAGTGCTCCTCGCACCTTGGTTTCCAGTCCTCTTGGCCCCAGCACCGGTGCGGCCAGAGGACGCCAGGACAGAGATCAGCCATGCCCCGAAGAACCACCCAGGGGCAGGAAGGCGAGGCGCCGACATCGAGGGAGGAATGTTAGGGAATTCCGGACAGAGATCCGACCGGTTCGTTTCTATGATACAGAGGCGGAGTATGATTCGACGACGGAGCCCTCCCCCCGATCCCGCCAGTCAGGGGTAGGGGTAGGAATGCGGCACGTCAGCCTCGTACTCCCCGAGAGCGAGATCGATGTGATCCCCGCTTCTCTCCGAAGGTATATTCGGAGTAGCGAGGGCCTGGTAGACCCCCAAGGATCAAGCTTGCAGTTGGTACCGGCCCCTACGGAAGCGCCTTCTGCCTCGATCGGAGAAGCCAGAGACCTTTTCTGGGGACCGACGGTCAAGCCACGATCTAGTGCACCCTCGGCGAGCACCGACGCTACGGCAGGATGTTCGCTCGCCGGCCCGTCCTATCGTGATGTGGTAGCTGGGGCACCGCAACCCTCAGAGGGCGGCCCGGGATATGGAGGCCAATCGGCCTGCTCGCAGTATTCACCGCCGGCCAGCCCGCCGGCCCAGCGGCCCGCCTCGACACCACTGCCGGTTCCCCGTCCATTCCCAGTCGATGAAGGGGACCAAGAAGACCTGGGTCCTGAGTGTGAGTCGTGGAGCTTCTGGACCATCCTTTCAGAGGGCCACTTCCCTGAGAAACTTTGGCCAGTCGCAGGACCGGACTTTGATGCACCAGAATCGCTCACCCCGGATGAGTTCGAATGCTTCCGCCGAACTCTCCGGGAGACTCACTCCCATCTTCACCGCCTACAAATGCCATATCCCGGGAGTCAAGCACACCTGGAGGATATTGGTGAGCAGTACCGTCAGATTGTCCTGGCCACGCTCCCCGCGGTTCGGCACCCCGGGTCATTTGGGCACCACAAGGCCCTCCAACAATGATGCGTTGAGTGTTTTCATGTACTCCGTAAGGTTATCGAGGAAGACACCCCCCACGTGTACATCCATGGATGGGGGAAGTACGCTGCCCTACGCTTCAGTGCGATTCGCCGACAGCCCGACTCGCTGGGCGGCCCTGAGGGTACATCCCCAGGGACGGAGACAGTCAATATGGCTGACCTGTCGGGAGAGGGGAACGACTTGGAACTTCTCGACGGGGGCTCTCCCGCTGAAGAAAAGCCATCGTTGGATCCATAGGTGAGAGTTACTCGTCACCAGAGGAACCTCCTGGGTCTCCCCACACCCACTGAAGCACTGACGTTGAGCCGAAACGTCAGCAAAGGTAAAGAGCATGGCGGGGCTGTAAGGCCCGCCGACCCATCTGCCTCCATACAGAGGGAAGATGAGGATCCCGAGAAGGCCACGCTACGTCAACAGCTCGCCGAGCAGAGGAAGCTGGTTGACCAGCTCCTCACCGAGCGCGCTGCAGAGCGGCGGCCTGACTACGGTGATCCTAGGCCAGGACAGTAGGGACAGGAACAACCACTCCTCGACGAGACTCTCCCGGGAAACCGTGATTATGCCGTGTTTGCCGACAGGGGAGAGGCCATTGCCTATGGCAAGAGGGCGCGGTATGTTTCACCACACCCTCCCGAACGGCGTGACTACCTGAGAGACCCCGCTCGGATTCCTCCCGCTTCCCCAAGGGCCGCTCCGCCCGCCATCCCACGAGCTGCCGAGTTCGACGACCCGGTTGACGAACCGATTGAAGAGCCATGTAATGCGCTCGTGGTCAGAGATCCTTGCTAGGACTGGAACCCATGTCCGGATGATCCGATGGCGGCACTCATCGCCCGCTTGGAAGCCTTGGAGACTCGGCAAGTGGCGATCCCACCGGACGGCAAGCCATACCCAGCATGGGTGGATGACATGCCGGCACCTCCGGGATTCGGGAACCCTACTTTCTCCCCCTTCAATGGGACTGGAGATCCGCCACAGCATTTGGCCTATTTCAACTCGAGGTGCGGGCCTATGTTGGGAACTCCGGCGCAGCAGGAGGCCGCTAAGCTTCGCTGCTTTGTCCAGACACTGGAAGGGCCAGCATTTTTCTGGTACAGCCAGCTCCCCATCGGGTCGATAACTAGCTGGGATGACCTTCGTAGACAGTTCCTCTACCAATTCAGTTCCACGACCCGGAAGATGAGTATCGCAGACCTCTTCAAGTGCAAGCAAAGGCCTGATGAGCGAGTCGCGGATTTCGTCGCCCGATGGAAGGGTCTCACGTATTCCCTTGACATGCCATTGACTCAGGAGCAGTTGCTAACAATGTGCGTCGGGAACGTCAAGACCGAGATGGTCCTTTCCTTGATCACTCAGAATTACCCCGGAGGGTTCAAGGACTTCTCAGACAAAGCTCAACGTCTTGAGGAAGCCCTGCAACAGGCCAGTCAGGCACACCCGCTGCCTCCTATGATCCCTGCAAGGAGAGTCAGCAGGGCTGAGCCCGCTGCTGTTTCCCAGATAGAGGCCCCCAGGCAGTTGGAGCTGCTGCCGGTGAGGCCAGCTCCACAGCCTCACAGGAATCCGCCTCCACGGGCTCAGTTCCCGGCCCAGCAGCGGCAGCCCCAGAACCGGTCGGCCCCTCCGCGTAATGTACCGCCACAACCCAGGCGAGATAATCAGGGTCCACCTCCTCGGCAGGCCCCTCCAGCCCCTCGTCAAGACCACGCTCCCAGGGCCCCGCGATACCTGACTTACTCATTTCACGAGGATCAGGTCCCCGGTTATTTCCGGAGCGCCCTGGAGCAGAGGATTGGGCGACTGCCTGAGTGTTGGAGGCCAGAGGAGGCACATCTCACGGATAACCCCCGCTACTTCCCTTACCATCGGGCCCTGGGGCACACCATCCGGCGGTGCTACGTGTTTAAGGACTGGCTCCAAGACCAGATTAACAACAATGTAATCAGGTTGGGCCCAGCTCCAGCACAAGTGGCAGGTGTGTTTGTGAGATCAGATGACGATAGCGGCGACGAGGACGAATGGCAGCTGGTCTCCGACCGCGGATCCCAGAAGTATAATGACTAGATGGCCCGCAAGACGATCATTCGCGCCCATGGAATCATCCGTGCGTGCTTGAATCAGCCTGAGCCCCCAGAATCTGCGGGTGCTGCTCCGGCATCGTCGTCCCAGCCTGCCTCTTCCGAGAAGAGCAAACGGCGGCAGCGCAAGAAGGAAGAGCGCCCCCTGCCAGTTCCGCCGCTATCCCGCACTCTCGGCAATTTCATGCCCCCGGAGATGGGGGTCCCTCCTCGGATCCGCCCGGTGATGAATGATTCGTCTGATGACAGTGTTGGGTACGCTTCAGTTAATACCGTCGAGCTGGTAAATCCCTTTTCGGTTCCCGACATTGAAGAACACCAGGTGGACCTCCCTAGTGTCCCCAGTCGTCGCCACCGTCGGAGGAACCGCAACAACAGGAGTCACTGGGGCACGACAGTTGGTACCTCTATCCAGGCCGTACACACCACTGAGACTAGGCAGCGGGCTCAAAACCGAGCTCAGCGCGCGCAGCCCCCCCATCCGGGGATGACGGATTCGCCTCCGCCACTGTTTGTGGTGTGGGACCAGGCAGAACCGCCTCAGCCGCGCCGCGACCAGCTCCGTCCTGCCACGAGTCCATCCCGGCCTCCTGACCCCAGTACGATGACCACTTCCCGGGCTTCAACCAGTGAACAGCGAGATGCGCCAAGCACCAGTTGGTCGCCGTTCCAACCGGCAAGGCCCGTCATGCCTCCAACCGTAGAGCAACCTCCTGCAACCAGGGGCTCGCGCTTGGCAAGAAAGTATGACGTCCTGAAGCACTTGGTCGACATCCCATTAAGGCTCTCCATCCTTGAGGCTCTGTGCCTGTCACCTGAGATGCGCGAGGTGCTCGCTGAAGCCCTGAAGAGCCCCCTCCAGTTTGAGACGGGGGTTGCGGCTGTAGAGGCCTTTCATGCTGAAGCGATTGAGAACGCCGAATGTCAGACAGTTATCTCGTTCTCTTGTAAGAATGAAGACTCTCCTATACAGGGGCACATTCGTCCGCTGTATGTTACTGGCCAGTTCAATGGCCTTGAAGTCCGGCGCTGTCTTGTCGACACGGGGTCCGGGATTAACCTGATTCCAACTCGGACGCTCCGGAGATTGGGGTTGTCTGAGGATGACTTGATTC
The DNA here is from genome assembly GCA_963277665.1 of Viscum album. Lineage (NCBI taxonomy): Eukaryota > Viridiplantae > Streptophyta > Magnoliopsida > Santalales > Viscaceae > Viscum > Viscum album. Next base: position 1,419,842,316 of record OY728161.1, on the reverse strand, counting down.
CCTCCGACCTCAGGATCCAGGGGTACGACCGCACCAAGCAAACTCCGGTCGGCAAGATACGTTTGAAGACCCAGTTCGGTGACCTGGTTGCCAACACCGAATTCATGGTAGTCTCTCAGGACACTGCGTATAACGCATTGATGGGCAGGCCATGGATCCACCTTCATGCGGCGGTTCCCTCATCATACCACCAATGCCTTAAATACTCCCTTAATGGTCGAGTAGGTGTGCTTCAGGGAGATGCCTCTCCTTTTGCCTCATGTGAAGCCCGCTATATGGACGCAGACTATTACAAGAGCAAGGATAAGCAGATCCTGATAGGTGAGGTTGAGCCTGTCGATGTTGCAAGTGATCCCTGGGCAAGTTTGGATGACGCTTACATCCTCCCGATCCATCGGTTGGACGTAGCCATGGTCTCGACGGCCTGTGAGTCTCCTGATGAGATGACCACGACCGCCCATGCCAGCACCAGTGGCCCAGCAGGATCTGGTAGCCCCAATGCAGTTTCCAACGTAGTCTCTCCCGTGGATGATCCCTCCCCGAGTGGAGAGGACGTGGAAGATGCACCCCCAGCCTTTGAGGAGGGCGTCTCCGCCACAGTCGATGAGTTAGTACAGGTGAACCTTGGAACCGAGGCAGATCCAAGACCCACATTGGTCACTGCCGCCATGCCCTCTGAGGAGCGGAAGTAGTACGTGGACTTCCTCAGACAGCACCGTGATGTGTTCGCTTGTGGCTATGACGAGATGTCAGGGCTAGATCCTCAGGTAGCCGTCCACCGCCTTGGTCTCTCGGCGAACCATCGCGGGTTCAAGCAGCCTCCCAGGAAGATGCACCCATTCCACGGTGCCATGGTTGAGGTCGAAGTTCACAAGATTATCAAAGACAAATTCGTGAGGGAAGTTCAGTACCCCAGATGTCTGGCCAACATTGTGCCGGTCAGGAAGAAGAACGGGCTGATCAGAGTCTGTATCGACTTCCGCGATCTCAATCGCCACTGTCCGAAGGATGATTTTCCCCTTCCGGTGACCGAGCTGTTGATTGACGCCATGACAGGGTTCCAAGACCTTTCCTTCATGGATAGATACTCCGGATAAAACCAAATCCGGATGGCCCCTGAGGATGAGGAGTTCACTGCCTTCAGGGCCCCCCAAGGTATCTTTTGTTACCAGGTCATGCCCTTCGGCCTGAAGAATGCAGGTGCCACCTATCAACGGGCGATGCACCGCATATTCAAGCCAATCCTCGGCACACTGGTGGAATTCTACGTCGACGACTTGGTGATCAAATCGCGCCAGCTTCAGGACCATCTCAAAGATCTTGAGAAAGTGTTCGGCTTCCTCCGGTCTCGCTGCCTGAAGATGAACCCGTTGAAGTGTGCCTTTGGGGTCACCTCCAGGAAGTTTCTTGGCTTTGTGGTAAGACACCGGGGTATTGAGATCGACCCATAGAAGATCAGGGCGATTAGCCAGATGCCTCCCCGAGGTAACATTCGGGAACTGCAAGGGTTCCAAGGCCACTTAGCCTATATACGCCGATTCATCGCGAATCTGGCCGGAAAGTGTAAGCCCTTTTCTCAGCTCATGAAAAAAGGTGCCACCTATGTATGGGATAAGGAGTGTCAGGGTGCTTTCGAGGAAATCAAGCGGTACCTGCTTCAACCTCCGGTTCTGATGCCGCCAGTATCCGGGAAGTCGCTGGTCCTTTATGTGACTGCCCTGGAACGGTCCCTTGGTGCCCTTCTCGCCCAGAAGAACAACGAGGGAACAGAGAATAGCCTCTATTACCTCAGTCGCATGCTCCTCGATGCGGAAGTTAGGTATTCCCCCATCGAGAAGAGCTGCCTGGCGCTCGTATTTTCCATACAGAAATTACGGCACTAGTTGCAGCACCACGAGGTACAGTTGGTTTCTCGGGTAGACCCGTTGAAATATATCCTGAGTCGGCATATGTTGACTGGCCGTCTAGCGCGGTGGGCTGTGATTATCCAGCAGTTCGACATTAGGTATGTGTCTCAGAAGGCCATCAAAGGGCAAGCATTGGCGGACTTTATGGCTGCTCACCCAACCTCCGCGGATCAGCCGCTGGATCTAGGCTTTCCTGATGAGGCCGTTCTCTCGGTCGATCGTGCTGATCCATGCTGGAAGATGCACTTTGACGGTGCCTCCTGGAGCCCCACTGGTAGAAGACTCGATAATCCTAAGCTCAACAGAGTGGGCTTGAGTATCGTCTTCATTACCCCGGAGCAGGCCGTGCTGCCATACTCTTTCCTGTTGTCAGAGGACTGTACCAACAATGAGGCAGAATACCATGCCCTCATCACTGGCCTCGAGTTAGCTCTCGAGATCGACGTGCCCCATCTGTGTGTGAAAAAGGACTCAGAGCTGGTCGTTAAGTAGATCAATGGCGACTATGTTGTCAGGAAGCCGGAACTTGTGCCATTGCTGGAGTTCACCCTCCTCCTGATGGTCCAGTTCCCTTCTCGGCCAGAAATTGTCCATATTCCCCGATCGCAGAACGGTCGAGCAGATGCTTTGGCCAGCATTGCTGTGTCACTCACAGAGCCTGAACAGGACAACCTGATCATTCGCATGACGCACCGCATGCTCATCGCTCCCGTTATCCCGGAGGGAGATCGCGGCCCGTCGGTAAGTAATGTCACCACGGTTGCCCCTGTGCCTGGAGCCCCGAGTACCACAAATATGGCAGTCGAATCAGCCCCTGATTGGAGGACTCCTTTGGTTGAGTACCTCCAACATGGCATTCTCCCGTCGGATCAGGACGAGCGCGAGCGATTTCGACGCCGCGCATCGCAGTTTGTCCTCCAGAGCAGTCCCGGCCTGGAACAGATCCTCTATAGACGCGGATTTGATGGTGTTCTCCTCCGTTGCCTTCAGGGTGTTGAGATCCCACGAGTCATGCAAGAGGTTTATGCTGGTTCATGTGGTGCCCACCAGACTGGGCCGAAGCTGTCCCACCAGATTCGGAGGTTGGGATACTTCTGGCCCTCCATGATCCATGACTGCATCGAGTATGCCAGGAATTTCCACGCGTGCCAGGTTCATGCGAACTTTGTGCATCGGCCGCCGGAGCCTCTCCATACCACCAGGTATTCTTGGCCCTTTTCAGTCTGGGGGTTGGACGTTGTGGGACCTTACCCGCCAGTGACGGCTCGCCAGTGCCAGTTCATTCTGACCGCCACAGACTTCTTCTCCAAATGGGAAGAGGCGATTCCGCTCAGAGAGGTCAAATCATGTTCTATCGCTGACTTCGTGACCTCCAACATCATTTATCGATTTGGAGTGCCTCACTCTATCCTAACGGATAACAGATCCAATTTCCGAGCAGCCGAGTTGAAGAATTTGTACGCCAAGTACAACATTCGCTCGAACCATACATCTCTCTATCATGCACATGCGAATGGACAGATAGAGGCGTTTAACAAAACCCTCTCTAACATTCTGCAAAAGATGGTTGGTCAGAATAAGAAGAGTTGGCCGGACAAGCTCCCCAATGCCCTATGGGATTATCGGATGACGACTCGCAATTCCACCCAGATGAACCCTTATTCCCTGGTGTATGGAGCTAAGGCTGTCCTGCCCATCGAGATCCAGTTACCATCCTTGCGCACTGCGGTCTACGACCAGCAAGCGCCTGACAGAGCTGCTGAAGCCCGTCTAGTCGAGTTGGAAGCACTGGATGAGAATAGGCTTCGCGCTTTGCACAACTTGGAGAGGAATCAAAGCAGAATGGCTCGAGCTTTCAATAAGAAGGTTCGCCTCTGCTCCTTCCTGCAGGGTGACCTAGTACTGGACCTAAGAGAACCAATGATCCCCGGCAGGAAGCCACCCAAGTTGGAGCCCAAGTGGGAGGGACCTTTTGTCGTCCACAAGGTCTATCCCAATGGCGTGTACTCCCTAGAGACTATGGATGGTGAGCGTGTTACTCCTCCCACCAACGCTAGGTTCCTCAAGCAGTACTTTGCCTGAGTGCACTTCATCCCGCATGACGTTAAACTGCAATTCGTCCTGCATGACGTTAAACTGCACTTCGTCCCGCACGACGTTAAACTGCAATTCGTCCCGCATGACTTTAAACTGCACTTCATCCCGCACGACGTTAAACTTCATTCTTCCACGCCGCAGGACGTTAAACTACATTCTCCATCGTCCCGCACGACGTTAAACTGCACTTCGTCCCGCACGACGTTAAACTGCCTCTCGAGAACTATGTACGGCTTGATTCCCATCTTTATGGGATACGTAGGACCGCCTGGACGTTTGTGTTCCAGGTCCAGCCCTGTCTCTTGGTTGATCACGGGGATCTTCCGTCCTTTGGTTGCTCTCAAGGTGAGTCCTCCTACCCTTTCCGGTGATCTGTTAGCATGTTTTGAGGTACTCCGGTCTATGACCTGTAGTGTCGGATTCAATCCCAACAAGTCATGTGTTACTTGTCAGGCCTCGCGCTTCCTCTTGTTCGGGCCTTCACTCAAAGGGATCCTCATTAGCGGTTTGGATGTGATGCCTTAGTGCTCTCCTACCGCTCCCGGTCGATTTACCGGCGGGTCCTGGGCAGCAAATCGATATGAATCCTGCGCTTGAGCGGTTGATGCTCGTTTGCTTGCCTCATCCTAGGCTGATGCGATCGGATGTTGTGTTGCGAATATGGTCAGCAACGTCCTTGATCGCCATGTCAACTCTTTCAGGCTCTGAACATTGGTTGTGCAGTCCTTATCACACTCCGTCTCAGTGCGTTGTAGTGGAAACTCGACACTCTCTCTTCATACTGACCCTCAGTACACCTCTACCCGTTAGGCAGGCCAACCTGGGTAATGGTGCCTTTCGAGGCTCCCACGATATGAGCACCAATGATATATGCTAATTTCCTCCCTAAGGGCCATGTGTAGCTAGACCCTCGTCCCCATGAGGAGGAAGGAGTTACCCGAACAATCGCGTTCTGGGCCCAGCATGGCCGGAGGCTAGCATCTCTGCCCCTCGGTTGATAGACATATGAAGGCCCCTATCCCAGGATCCTTCTCCTGGAGTTGTCCGTGACCGCAGGGCTGGGATGTGTCCCCACCTCCGCTGGGTCCGCCATATCGCAATAAGCAGATTCCTCCATGGTCCGAGCCACACGACCTTAAACTGTGTTGCCTGGTCTTACCACACGACCGTAAACTGTGATCGTCTTGGCCGCCCGACGAGAAACGGCACTGCATCATGATGTTCTCCTCAGGGGACACTCACGTTGGGCGCTGGTTAATAACCACGCCATTTATCAATACCTTTCATGGCTTGATTATTATGGCGACGCCAGGGATTTCTTAATCACAGGCATGTCGCTGCACAAAGAAAAACCATCCACCTTTAAGGACAAATAAGAAATATCAAATACTGCTTCTTTTGGGTGCGAGGGCCAGACCCGCACCCCTCCCCGCGCTGGTGCCCGATTGTGTTGCGCCGCGCTTCAAGAACTACGTGTGGCTTGATTCCCATCCTTATGGGATACGTAGGAACGCTCGGATGTTTGAAACTTCGGGTCCATCCCCCCACCTCTTAAAGATTCCCCCTTCTCTTGGGAATCCGCCGCCTTCGGGTCACCCTCAAGGCGTGTCCCTCGACCCCTTGAAGTGGTCCACCGGTGTCAAGAGTACTCTGGTCTATTTCCAGGAGGGTCAGGTTCATCTTGGTTAGGTTCCTTCCACTTTTTAGGATTCATGCTCCCCTTCATTCGGACCCATCACCTACGCCCTGGGTGGAACCCCCTGTGAGCGGTCTGGATACAATGCCTCAGTGCTCTCCCACCGATCTGGGCTGGTGCCCCCAAGGGCCTTGGGCAGCAAATCGATATGAATCCTGCGCTTGAGCGGTTGATGCTCGTTTGCTGCCTCATTCCATCAACGGTCAGTGCGATATTGATGCTGCTTTTCCACCACAGTCGGCAGTACTCCCATATCGTTACGCCGGTGCCCCCAGTCCTTGAGTGAATGGCCGCATGATTCACATTACGTTTTCCACCTCCCATTCTGACCAGGCAAAATCTCGGCACTCTTGACACTATCCCTCAGTGCATCTTCGCATATCCAGGGGATAGGACCACGATGTGGCGTACTTTGAGGTTCTTATGGTCTGAGCTCTAAGACCTTAAACTAAGATCTGCCCCTATGGTCCGAGCTCTACGACCTTAAACTAAGATCTCCCTAATCGGGGTTCTACGTCCTGCATGACGTTAAACTACACTTCCAGAACTATGTGTGGCTTGATCTCCAGCCTGATGGAGTACATAGGAACGCCCGGGCATCTCGACTCGGGTCCAGCCTCAGGGATCGCTAAGTCCCGCCCCTCCTCGTCGCCGGTCTTCTGGCCTGGCTTCTGGTAGAGTGGTGCGGTTGTGATATTCTCCCTGATTCAGCTCGGGATGCCCCATTGCAATGATGGGAAGCGACAGCTTCCTCGTTAAAGAGGTTCTGTTTGAGAATTGGGGTGATTCACAGCCAGATTGGTGCATCCGCCTAATACGCTTTCCCCATGGTGGTGCAATTTTGGGAGTGTTAGATTCTGTCTGAACAAATCATCACTTCTCCCCACGCTTCGCATGCTCTTTTGATCCGGATTTCCACCCTTGTGTCTGAAGGAACCCCCAAAGTGGTATTGATGATGACATGTGATCCACCTCCTGCAATATGAATGATGACCTTTGGTCCGTCTATTGCAGTAGTATGGTCGATTGATCCATTGTCTGCTTGCCGTCTTGGGCATTTCCTGGAAGACTGACCGTCGTGGATTTCTGAATTCGGGACACGCAATTCACCCTTTTTCATCTCCCTAAGTTCGGATAAAATCTCAACGCCCCTAGCGTTGTCCCGCTCGTGTGTCAGAACAAGTTGGGGGGATGGTACATTGATTAGGTCTGAGGTCTCCTTTACTAGGAATGACCTCCCTCTTTTCCTTAGAAATCCAGGCCAATTGTGGATGCCTGAAGCTTGGTTAACGCTCCCGCAAGACAATGAATTGTGGTTGAGCACGTCAAGCCAAAATATGCAGATAAATATGTTGATTGATACAAATGGATCGAAGTATTGAGTAGCGGAAGAAAAATGTTCTGGGAATGGAAAAAACAAATCCCCTAGGGATTAGCGTGCTGAATGGATCTTTCCAACGCCCCTACCCTTTGGCTGGCGGCCTCCAGAGCTACTTCTCGCTCTCTGTATGCCCTCTCTTCGTCAGCGGTTGCAGCGCGCAGGTCGCCGATCCAGGCCTGTGCACGCTCCCGCTCGACTTGAAGTGTGACCATCTGGTGGCCCGCCTCTGTCAGCTGTGCCTGGGCGTCATCCAGATGGGCCGTCAATTGCTCCACAAGATCAGTGCACGCTGCGACGAAGGCCTCCTTCTCTGCCGCCTGCCCTTCGAGGCGCCGGACTTCCTGCTCTGCCACGAGGAGCGCCCGCGCGTTCTCCGACATGTCCCGACATTGTGCTATGTCGGCACGCCGGCGGCTCTCGCGCATCTTTTCGGCCATGAAATCACAGACCGTCAGATGGAGGCGTCGAGCATCAGCTCCCCCGGCACACAGGAAGCGCATCCAGGTTTGAAGCGATCCCATGCACCCCAGCCACTCCGATGGGGGTCGCTTGAGGAAGTGCTGGATGCACTTCCACCCCCTGCGGCGCGTTATCCGGCTCTCCTCGACCGCCTCCGAGTCCAAGTCGTCCATCTCCTCGGGGTCGGCAGGCCGGTAGGCAGGGAAGGCAGCCAGAAGGTCTGCTGCAGGGTTCGCCCCTGGGATGTCCTCACAGGGGATAGGTTCCCCAACATCTGGGTGACCTTCTTCTCTCGCCCCAGTGGCGTTGACACCCCCGTCAGCCCCCGACCTCTCTCCGATGGCAGCACCGCCAGCGTCCGCTGCCCCCTGATCAGCAGTTGGTGGGGCCGACTCGGTGTGAGAAGTCTGTTCCGGAGAAGGCGGCATGTCTGCCACTGGTCCACTCGTGGATGGCCCGGGTTCGACAGCCCGACGAGCCTCCAGTATTGAGATCACTGCGCAAGGCATGCCGCGGTTAGTCACGGATCGTCAACGGAAAGCACCAGCAGTAAAGTAAGGAGACTTACGGGAGTCCAGAGCATCATCTTCCGCTGTCCCGGTCGCCGCAGGAGCAATTGCAGCAGGGGACCCCTCAGCGCTTGTCAATTCAATGATAGGTGTCTGGCCCCCGCCCTGTCCGGCTGGCGCCTCTCCTACTCCTGCTGAGGATGCCTCACTAACATCCGTGCACTTCTGAGGAAGATGAAGAAATGGGTTAGAAGCTGCATAAGAGAATGGACGAAGCAGGTTGAGTAGGGATAGAAGTGGACCTCGAGGATCTCAGTGATATCGATATTGTCAAAGCCGGCCACCTCGCCGCTCTCCCGCGGGATCCCCGGATGGGACCTTCCCTCAGAGCCTTCATCCTCCCCCGTCTCCTCCTCTTCCTCGGAGTCATCGTTACTATCACCTTCCTACGGCGACATCTGTTTTGGAGCAGGCTCTAGACCGAGCATCACCTTCACTAGAAGGGACGGCTCTGCACGCTGACCACGTTGGCGCGCGTACTCGTCCATGGCCGTCAGATACGCATACCGCCAGTGGAAGTTCACCCTGTCGGCGACCTGAAGGCGCCTGACCTCTGGCAGATGGATTCCTTCTCTGATTATCTTCTGCCAGATGGTTTCGGTCCCCAGCGACTGCCGCAGGGTCATCCAGGCCGACCACAGCGCTGGGAATACTGCATCGTGGGAGGGTTCGAGCAGACGCCTTATCTGCTTCTCGGGCCGCTCCCCGACCGCCGCATGTGCCCCCTCTCTGGGTGCTGAAGCCGTGGCGGCAGTCTGCGATGTGCCCGCCGCCAAAGTCCCTGCCCGCGCCGGCTCCGCTGCTTGGCGCGCCTCCGTTCTCTCCCGCGTAACGACACATCGCCTCCTTCCTTGACGCCCGGTCTCCGCACGGGTGACCTCGAGCCGCCGAACTGGCTTCCGTAGAAGCCCCTCGGGGTACGCGATGGCCCAGTGTTCGGCGTACTCGGTTGCCAAGCCTGCGTCGACCCCGGTAGGGGGGAGAGTGATGACATCGCCAGAGCTGAAAGCGGCGAACATTAACCACATCTGGCGAAGGACGCAAGGGTTCGTCTCCTCCCGGACAGCAGCGAATACCCTCTTCGGCATCCGTTGAAGGCACCCAAACTGCCTGGCGAACTCGGTTGGCACGTAGGGCTCGCAGATCACCTTCCCATCGATCCGAGCCACGAGCACCCCGCCCCGCATGCTCAGGAAGTATTCGTGCTGCTCCAGCAGACCCTGCCCATTGTCGATCATCTGGCCAACGGGAGTGGGGAACGGCCTGAAGTTGAAATTGGCATGATTTCCAATCTGAATCCTCACGCCCTCCTCATTTAGGGTCATCGGAGCGACCCCCGCGATGTTCAGCAGGGAGGGTCGCAGGCCGTTGCCCGGAGGAATGACGGCGTTTAGAAACGTGTACCCACCAAGGTGAGCAGCCACCTAGCCATGGAAAAATTGAAAGGGCCCACAAACCCTTCGTGGCGACCCCCCTCACGAGATGCATCCTAGGATGGCGTACAACTTATCCAGCACTGGGACCCCGAGGTTGAATCTTTTGTTGGCGGCCATGGCGCCCGCCATCACCAATGTCACCAGGCGGATGCCCATCCTCGCGTCCCGCACTGGCAGGAGCCACCCACTTAGAAAGGCGGCCAGGAACGCCGCGTACCGGACATTTGGGTCCTGGGCCTCGATGACACGGTACCCCCATGAGCAGTAGTCTCCCGTCTCCAGGACCCGCCAGTACGAACCGTTCCGGCTCCTCTGAGCCGCAGTCGGGCACCGCTTCCCCCTGCCTAGCATCTTGACCGCTGGGTCATGCTCCAAGAACTGGCTGAACCACTCCTTGTAGGCTATGTCCTTGTGGAAGTCCTTGACCCCGAGCCGCTGCGTATCCAGGTCCAGTAGATGCCATGTCAGGATGGGAGTTCGTGACCTGTCGCCCCAGGTGTTCCTCGGAGGCAGGAACTCATCGTATTGGTAACCCTCCAGCGGGATACCTCCAATGCAATGGATGTCCCAGAGACCTATGCTGACCTCCCCATGATGAAGATGGAAGGTGTTGGTATCCGGGGACCAGCGGGTGAACAGCTCCGGCCCGAGCTCGGGCTGCTGGTAGAAGTGGAACTGCAACGTCCACACCGCCTCAAACAGGACGATGTACCGTAGTTCCTCCGCGAAGTGATCGCAGGTGTGGCATACCCAGAACGCCCAGGCCCACTCACTGGTGAAATTGCCCCCAGACTGCATGTCCCAGTCCTTCAGCCAGCCCCTGGTGTCGTCGGTGACACTCTGGCGATACGTGCTCGAGTAGAGGGCTGGAGAGTTCTCCGCAGTAGGCTCACTCCCGGTAATGGTTCGCGTCCTCGGGTTCAGGACATAGACATCTAAGTGCCTGGTCTCCCTGGCAGGATGCCCGTTGTTGGTGATGTTATAGCGGGGAAGCTCGTCCTCCCGAGTCACCCAGGTCCGTGGCGCATCAACCTCGAACCCTGGCACTGGAACCTCATCCAGGATGCCATAGTTCCAGAGTGGCAGGTTTTCCGACAGCGGATACGTCTTCTGGGCCGGCGTCAGCAAATCGAACAAGGATTGATTGTTGGAAACAATCTCCTTGGCTCCGTAGACCTCCTCGTTCGCCACCATATCAGCTCTGCGAATGGAGGCATCCCCCTCATTCACTTGATTCTCGGCCATATCAGAAGCTCAGGGAGTCGTGTGAGTTAAGGGATGAGGCGTGTGGAATCGGAGGAGGCTGGTAGAGAAATTTGGGAGTTGGCACGCAATCCTAGTGGACGGCGCGCAATTGGTAAGTCTGTCGCGTAAAACCCCGGGTATTCGCGCAAAACAAGCCAAAATCCGGATGGGTTTGCGCGCCGAACGTGCGAATTTCGCGCCATCAATGGCAATTTCGCGCACGAGAGCTGGGAAGCTTATCACGCGGAAAGCCTGTGTACGGCACGCAGAACCCAGGGCCCCTATTTATAGGCGAGGTTGGGTGTCCGCGCCGCGCGGAAAGCACTTTGCGCGACCAAGGCAGCGAATTTCGCGCCTGACGCCCTTTTTGCGCGCCAAAGTCCCGCGCCGCCCAGGACTTCGGCATTCCGGCGTCTCCCTCGGAACCCGATCGTTGCGACCTCTCGCCGATCAGATTCCGAGGGGGGGCTTTTGTAGACGCCGGAAAAGTCCGTTGCTCCTCAAATGAAGTTTCGGATTAGGAAAGCGAGGTCATATTTGGAGTCAGAAGCACGTTTCGGAAGGCCCGAAGACCTTGCGTGAAATTTCGGAGGCCCGCGCGCAATATTGACTATGCCCGCGCAATCCTTCCGGGATTCGCGCAATGGGCTGAGTCGGCGCGGAATGTTCCACGCCCGACGCCCGTGCGCAGCCGTATTGCGCGCCAGGCCCCTATTTCGCGCCCGCGCCAAATTGCGCGCCCGCGAACCGAATTGCGCGCCCGGGGTTGCCTATAAATACAAGGAGACCCCAACGTTTGGAATGTTGCCAGAATTCGAAGGGTCGCTCGTGCGCGCAATCCCGCCCCCTCCGCGCGAAATTCCGATCTTCAGGTAACCTCCTTTATTTCGCGCAAGCAGGCCCCGGGGTTCGCCTTCGCGCGCAACCCCTTTGGCTTCTTTTCTTTTGACCAACTCCTCACCCAAAGGCCTTCGCGCGCAAAAGAAGCCTCTTGCGCGCAATTTCCCCCGGGTGCGCGCAATCCAGCCCGATTGCGCGCACCCCCCTTACTAAGTGGCCATTCGTTAAAGAATGGGCCGTTGCCCCCGCGCGCTATCAGAGGCCCGGTGCGCGCAATCTCCATCTTCCGCGTGCAAAGCGCTGGCCCAATTACGCGCCAGCCCGCCCAATTGCGCGCCGACCCGCGGTATTGCACGCCAAGCTCCTCTTTTGCACGCAAACCGCAAGGGTCGCCCCCTTTGACCCCCTGAGTGTACCCGCCTGCGTGGCGCCCGATGATCTTCATCCCGGGTGCCCGCACCGTGCGTTGTCTTCCCGTGCGGCCCTCTAGGCTCGCGCGAAGTGACACAGACCCATTGGCGGCACTACTTCGTCCGTGCTGCAGGACGTTAAACTGCCAAGCATTCATCGTCCAACATGACGTTAAACTGTACTTCGTCCGCGCTGCAGGACGTTAAACTGCCAAGCATTCATCGTCCAACATGACGTTAAACTGTACTTCGTCCGCGCTGCAGGACGTTAAACTACCAAGCATTCATCGTCCAACATGACGTTAAACTGCACTTCGTCCGCGCTGCAGGACATTAAACTGCCAAGCATTCATCGTCCAACATGACGTTAAACTGTACCTCGTCTGCGCTGCAGGACGTTAAACTGCCAGGCATCCATCATCCTGCATGACGCTAAACTGCACCTCGTCCGCGCTGCAGGACGTTAAACTTCCAAGCATCCATCGTCCTACAGGACGCTAAACTGCACCTCGTCCAAGTTGCACGACGTTAAACTGCCTAGCATATGGGCCTCCTCAAGGTGTAAGCCCCAAACCCCATCGTCCAACATGACGTTAAACTGTACTTCGTCCGGCAAGACGTTAAACCGTCCGCTTCGTCCTCAACACACGACGTTAAACTGTACTTCGTCCGGCAAGACGTTAAACCGTCCGCATCACCCGATCCCGTGCCTCGCACGCAGGGTCCCCCCCGGTTTGGATGTGCCCCCCACCCGCTCGTCTCTGCAGGGATGTTGGGATTGGAGTGGCCTTCGCCCACATGGGTAGGGTATTACAAACCCCTAGTTTCTTGTGGGGGACTGCACATGTGTATCTCCATTGTGCTTCCCCACTACCGAAGCCAGTAGAGGGCGTGACAGGGATCAAGGTGTCTCTCACCTTCGGCCCAAGTCCCTCTTCAACTGAGCTTTGCCGCACTCAGGTTGCCTCAGTGCGTAAGTCCTGACAGAATGAACTACGTGGACTTTGATCCCTGTCTCCTAAACAGGGTACGTAGGAAGCCTCCCTGAGGTTCAAGCCCACCACCTGGTCGTCCCGGTCGTATTCACGTCGGTTCGTCCATCAGTGGACCCCTCCTGGGTTCACATTTGCGTCGATTCACCTATGAATCCGCCCTTGTGAGGGACTGCACGTGTGTATCTCCATTGTACTTCCCCACTGCCGAAACCAGTAGAGGGCGTGACAGGGATCGAAGTGTCTATCATCTTCGGCCCAAGTCCCCCTCCAACTGAGCTTTGTCGCCATGGGGCTCCTTAGAGTGTAAGCCCCAAACACCATCGTCCAGCAAGACGTTAAACTGTGATCCACCCAATTCATGCGTGCCAGCAGCCTAGACCTCCTCGTGAGTCGTCTTACCATCGTCCAGCATGACGTTAAACTGTACATCCGAACTACGCTGACTTTGATCAGCGCTAACGCGCGGTACGTAGGAAGCCTCTACGGGGTCCAAGACCTTCACTCCATCGTCCATCCTGATCCTTACCCGGGCCGCCACATCCCGGTGCGGTCATGCCATTTCATTCCACTCCACTTCACTCGGGAAGCCGCCCATGTGTTGGCCCCAGCGTCGGAGGTTCCCCGCAAGGGGTTTTGTCATCTGATCCACTCCTCGTGTTGATCAGTCCGATGCCGTCCCCGCTGGACGTTAAACTCGCGGCATACCCCGTGTCAAACATGAGAAGCTGAGGAAAACCTCAGGTAACGCAGTTCCCCGCACCCAGCGCGGGATGCCTCAGGCCATCACGCCTTTGAGAATCCCTATTAGGTACGGAAGGTAGACATGCAGAGCCGCAGTGTTAAGACACGCCCCCCAACACCCAGAGCTACCCGGTCTCCTCACCGCGGGTTGCTGCCCCGACCAGACTCCTTGGAGCGTCTGGGCGGAAGCAGCGTAATTAACCGGTGTCCATGAAGATATGGCGCCAGGAACGAGATTCACGAACATTCTTAAATCTATGAGGGAGACCCAGATTAGGCGACGAGTTCCGAGGAGACGTCCACGGAAGGAGGAGCCGACATCCCATCATCCCGGTTTCGATCAAGGAGAAGACGTTCCTGAATAAGGGATGGATGCCGCCCGCCTTGGAAAGCGGGACTGTGGGGCCACAAGCCGCGCTCCCATCCCCTCGGGTCGACGGGCGCACGTGCGAATGCGTCCTGGCGGAACAGCGTCGGAACAGAAACCCGACGCACATCCGCACCGAAACAATTATTACACTGGAATTGTTTAAATAGAAAGTTGGTTCATGATATTTCAAGGAATACCTTTCTCATATCATTTTCACCGATTTACTTCAATCTAATTTTAGGTTACAAAAAAAAAACAGTATTGAGTAAACGTTTTAGGTAAATCATGCTAATTAAATAAGAATATAAGGGATAGTTTAATCTTAATTCGTATGGATAACAAATTGAAAGGTATGGAAAAAAGTCCAATGGTAAGTAACTCATGGAAATTAACACCAAATTAACATTCACAACATCTTTCAACAAAATAGGTATTTAAATATGGTTATTTTCATCACATATCATGAAATAAAACAATGGATGGCTAAATAAAATAATTTTCATTAATGAAGAAATTATTTTCTTATTCTTTAGGTATATTCATCACATAAAATAGATTTTTTAATCAAACTTATTGGGTATTAAATATTGTATTCTTATCAAATATGTGTATTTAAATACAATAAAAAAGTATAGAAACATTACTAGAAGTTAAGTGTATTCTCTATGTGGCTGAGAAACGATGATTCCTCAGTTAGCGGTGAGAAGTACATGACTTTTGTATTTCCTAGTTAACGATTCTTCAAAAACTATAATTGAGTATAACCAAAACATTTATCTCATGTGTCATTTAGACACAAGGATACATTATTCCATGTTTAGTAATGAATGTTTTTTTTGGTATCTCATACTCAAGAAATAGTTCAGGGATACTTGAATCATAGGCAATAAGTGATGAATATAAAATTTAAGACTTTTATACCCAATTATGTAAAGTTAATTATTTTCAAGTAAGACTAAGAGTGGATGTCATGTAAATACAAATTCCATTATCTAGGCTTAGTAAAGATAAACATCTTTGCTATTATTTAATTTTTAGTTTGGATAAAGAAACCTTTATAAATAATGGTATGCCACAAAGCTTTCAGAATTAGTTCAACTAGAGAACGTGAAATATTTTAAGAGTAAGTTAGAGGTATATATTCTTCATTATATTCCATTATGTAATTAAGTAATGGTAATGTGAATTATGATATATTCATCGTTAGACTATATGAGTTTCTTTGGGTCATAATTCCAAATAATATCTTGTCCAATCATTCATCGATCAATATAATGTAGCATGGAGCAATAACTAAACACGCATTACCTTATCCACATAATTGTATTTATGTTAATAAGTTAGATTTATGATAGATTATTACATGTTAACATTGATCAACAAAATGTAGCATGGATTAATTTCTAAACATACATTTTTTACATTAGAGTTATGATGTAAGTAATGTCTATATTGAAAATTATAGAAACTTCCTTTATATTTCATGACATGCTTCACAAATAATGGTGATGTACCATAACCATATGCCATTTATAATGAAAAATGGATAACATATGATTCATAGTATGATGGAAATACATTATTTCATAAGACATGTGCTTGGATCCATAGAGTTTCTTAGGACATAAACAAACTTAAATCAAGTAAAACACAAAGTACATATATTTTAATTATCCTAATTGTTTCTTAGGATATTACATAAGACCCTAATATAGAAATGTGGTAGTCAAGTAATAGAATAAATTTCTATATAAGGGTGAAAATATCATTTGATATAGTGGGAGGTATATTGACTTGGGTCTAGTCGACACTAGAGATGTACATGTATTTGGCATATGAACTAGTTCCACAAGTGAATGTGGAACATGAATATTCCAAAGACACGTAATGATTAGGATCATTAAAACCATGGTGATGGTTTTATATTCACTACTAGTGGTGATACATTATTCATTGAGAATAATATATTCCTACACGTAAGCAATATATAGAAATTCGCTGATATTTCCAAGACCAATTAGAATTGAATAATAGATTCAATGTATAAAAGTGTAAATGGGATTATAATTTTGAATAATGTTATGGGTATTCATGTGAGATGATACATGGATGGTAAATGTGGTACCAATAAGGCTCGATCAGTTATACTAAGTTGGTGTGCCTAAATCCATTATAATGTTACTGTTCAAATCTAAATTCTATGATCATTGTTGAGATTTGGATGTTATGACCACCGATCATAGAAGGTGTCTATATAAAACAAACAGAAAGGGATGGTCACATCACAGAATGATAATAAACGTTTCAAGTTATTTAAGTCTATTTTATTATTTAATTAACCAATAGGATTATATAATATTCATTTGGAATGAATGGTTGCCTTGCTTTTACCATATTTTAGTGGGAGCGCCATTGATTTCCAAGTTAAATATGTTCAACAACATATGGAATATAGACATTAGTATTCATGTTAGTTACAAAAAGAATGAAAATTATTCTCCAATGATTGAATAAATGTATTAATTTAAGTTATAGGGAATATGATCTAATTAGTTATATCTAATGGTTTCTTATACCTAGTCAACTATATATATAGTGACATGGTATTGTAAAATACATGTGGGAACAATTCAAGAGTATAATTGTTACCAATGACACATGGAATAATCTCTCCATTTTAACAAGTGTGGGATATATGAGGATATTAAAGTGATGTGTTGAGTACTATATACTTGAGTGATAGATAAATTACATGAGCCATGATATGTACAAAAAATTGATATTTCCAAGATATAATTTTTAGTAGGAAAATATCAATTGTATCCAGGATCACTATAAGTGAATAGTCCGAACTATCTGATTGTACTTAGGTAAGTACAAACGATATGTACCAAGGACGTGGAGAAGAAAGAATACTAGTTTTCATGGGACACAATGTAATATTACATAGATACATGTTATATAATATCACATATTTTTAAGGTGATGAGTGATTCAAGGTCATATAATCCAATTGTATCCATAACTACAAATACTGAGTACGTTACAACTTATTATGTAGATAAGAAGAATTTAAATGAAATTATTTTTTCTAGTTCTTTGAATCGAACCTAGAAAATAAAGTATTATCATAATAAAAATCAAGATATTCTTACTAGCCAAGATGTCAAGTTATGAGAGAGAGAAAAAGGGCTATACTCAGGGGTTCCATCTCTTGAGAAGTATTACTCAAGTAGGTGAGGTCACAAATAGTATAATAGCCACATGGTGGAATATTGGTTGGACCACCAGCTAAATATTTAACTCAACAAAAACATGATTTTGATCATGTGACAACAAACAAGGTTGTTAGAAAGTTGCATATAGA
Source organism: Viscum album (assembly GCA_963277665.1). NCBI lineage: Eukaryota > Viridiplantae > Streptophyta > Magnoliopsida > Santalales > Viscaceae > Viscum > Viscum album. Next base: position 1,419,824,803 of record OY728161.1, on the reverse strand, counting down.
GCATGTAGGAGTTTTTTAATAATGAGTTCCCTAAACCAAACCATGTAGAACTTTTGATTACCATACTATGTATACAGTTAGATATACATGATGTATTCATACCATTATAGAGTATAATTTTATACATACACTATTGAAATGGTAATTTCCATAGATTAATTGTCGTATAAAAATGTTATAGTAGATCCTAGGCTATAATAAGAGCGTTTAGATACTATGAAATTAATATTAAACATATTTAATATGGTCTAGATACATCATACTGACTAGACATAGTAGATATTTGACTATCAGGTGATGGGAGATCATAATAATTGAGACATCCACTCATGATGTTTCCAATTGGTGATCTCTAGTAGTTAGATCATGAGAATATACCCTCAAACAAGAACACAATATATTTTGGGTGTCATTGGATGATTCTATATATGGACATGTGTATTGGTCTCCTGACATGAGATCATCACTAATGTGTACCATTTGATGAAATACTGTTTTGCAAGGATAAAATGATATCAAAATAGTGGTTAGTTAGCCTGTAATTGGTGTGTCACGGGTGGTATGACAATGGTTGAATGGTCAAGAATTGATTTGTTACTTCTATGTTGAGGATGTAATATATATTGAGCCATGTTGATCAGGATGGTAGTTCCTTTATAAGACCATGTAAATAAAATTCATGTGTAAATGAATCTAGTTAGATCAATAAATAATAAAGCATTAAAATGGCAATGACATGGGTGTGGGTCCATCTTTATGAGATATTAAAGAAAAAAAAGATTATATTACACAATTTTTTTTGTAGGTTGGTTGTCTCTACTGTGACTATCCTCTTCTCTTTTGGATCCATGATGGGTTCCTAGATCCTGCTCTTCGTCTATCAATTTTATTCACTACTATAGAGATAAGGTCCTAGAGGTTTACAGACAATAGTTTATTTTAAATATTTTCTTATTCCGGTGAAAAATATTTTTTTGGACATGGTGGGCCCCACCACTTGGGTTCGTGTTTTTGTCCAAGGATATACGATACCCAAAGGAATAAATAAATTCATATTATCCATGTTAATAATAATTGGTATTGAATTTATTTATTATGAAATAAATTATCTGAATGAATATTAGTTTAAAATATTCATGGTTCACTTATTATTTGCGAGAATGACAAGTTGAGTTAATGACAATTATTTTATCACATAATATATTTACTATATTACAAGAAAGTGATAAAAATATAAATGATATTTATGATTCAGTTTATTATACATAATATATCATTTATTTAGTGAGAAATAAATATTTGGGTATGTTTATAACATATATCTGTCGATTCACTATAAATATGAGAAATGAACCTCTCACCAAATACTATTCACTTCTCAATTGTAAGAGATTCTCTCTCATATCTCTCTCTCATAATTCTTAGAGAGAGATAATCTGGTTCAAGGATCTAGATCATAGTGTTTCTTTAGGGATAAATAAGTGGCGATCATTGGGACATCAAAGGAGCCATCCTAAATCCACTCTAGCACCTAGATTCATAAAATCAATATTCCCATAGGCTTTCAAATCACGTGTGGATGATCTAGAGGAATTAAGCTTTGAATGTTTCGAGCAATGATTACCAATGATGAACAGACGTAGAGGACCACTTCGAATATAACCAAGTATTTTATAGTTTTAATTTTGTAATTAAAACTCTTCACATCAGATCATCAACATATACCAGGATGTGTTTCACCGATTAATATAAATTTATGTCGTTTATCAATGGAAAATTTTTAAAATCCCCAGTTTTGGGGCTTCCGTTACAAGCCGGGTACCTTCATGGATATAAGTTATTCCTTTGAAATAATAACATATCATTATATTTTTTATACCTGTTCTATTATTTTTTAATTATTAATTCATGAATGAATGTAGTAAAAGAAGAAGTAAAAAAAAGAGTTTAGCGAATACAATCAACTTTTTTAAGAAAAACCCCTTTTGGATCTCTTATTACGGACCATAGGGTTATTATTTTGGGATGAAAAAACATATCTAAAATTAGTATAAGAATCTTAAATAGAGATATGTGTAGTTTTTAGTTTATATAAATGGAATAATTGGTGTGATTAAGTGAGGGGAGGAGGTTCCATTTTATAATTGTGTAGGAGTGACATTTTTGTAAATGCCCAAAACTATTCATTAATGGGAAGTCACTCTAAACTCATGTGTCTCTAAAATTTATAAATAAAGGAGTATATGGAAGTGAATATTGATCCACACCTTCAAATAAACAAAATAAATATATTTTCAACATTTTATTCCCTTAACCTCTAAGGTTACTTACTTTTACAATTTCAGTATTAACCACAGTAAACAATTTTTACTGTTTTTACTATTCATTATGAAAAAAAATTAAGTGGAAAATATTTAATAATATTAATTATTATTATTTAAAATATGGAATCCATTTTACCTAATTTAATTCAAATATGTGATAGAATTTAATTTAAAATTAAACTTGCATGATCGATGAAAATGATGTTTTTCAAAGAAATTTTGTCTAAATTAATAAATGTTTTTATATAATGTTTCAAAATAGAATTGATTACAATGATATAAATTGGATTAATAATATAATTTAACTAATTTTAATTTTAAAATAATTAAAAAAAATAATTTTATAAATAATTTAATTCAAAATACCGTTTTCTATAAAAATCATTATTTGTCACAATTCATCAAAAAACATTAATTTTTTTTTGAAAATTCCCAAAAATCCACTCTAAGGTACTTTTGAAATGAATATTTAAAATATTAATTTAATTTTATTGAAATAGTTTTTCTAAAAATGGAACTAATATATTTTTAAATAATCTTGGAAGACATGATAAACCATTTTTTAGAAAAGTATAGTTTTAAGAATTAACTAATTTGTTTATTATACCTTGATTAGAAAAAATATTATATGAACGATAAAATTTTTATTGAAGATATAATATAAAAATTTTATAAAATAATTAAAAAATAGTGATTAATTTAATTTATAAATATAAAATCACATTGCGTGGGTAAAAACAGTTTTTTAAGAAAAATATTTCTTTTACTTTCAAATTATTTTTTTCTTCTATTTATAATAAATTAATTACAAATGAATTTTTTTACATTTTTAAACCATATACTTTTCATAATTTAATTAGTCCTATTCATAACTTCCAATTTAATAACTAGTTTATAATAGTAATATTTAAATAATTTATTTTTTGGGATTTTTATGCTTGGTGTTGTGTGTCATATATGCTATCAAACAAAATTTTATTCTTTTAAAATATCAGAGTGTTACATTATCCAGACCGTAAAAAAAAATTTTCCTCATAATTTTAACTTTCACATAGAAATCAAGGGTTTTCTATCTAAAAATAATTTTCTTAAAGTCCCACCTCATAAAAGGGGTTAATAAAACTTGATATCAATAAGAGATAAAGGGAAGTATATAGGGCATTTAGAATAAAACATAACTAGGTTTCCATATAAGAAAAAATTTATAGGAAGTGAATATATAGACATGAAATATAAGATTAAATAATATTGGATAGTGATAGAGATCATTGATCCCATGAAAGTGAATGGTATTGAGAATGTTAATGATCACAGAAAAATAAAATTATAAGGTGAAAAAAGACCATTGATTCATCAGAAATGATGGTAAATGTATAATATTTTTATTTCAATATCATTATCGTAAATTTAAGGGATTATTTTAATATCAATATAGAGAACACCATAAAATATTCCTACTTGATATATTTTTATTTTATAATCACAATTTAATCCTCTAGTTGTGCTTTGATCAATTTAAACTACATTTTTTACTCTAATAAATGAATATCCAAGATGATTTTTATTTCTAAAGCATAAAATTTACTTTTAATAGATCATAAAATTCATAAAAGAGTGAAACATCCTTCTATATATCTCTAAATATTTACCAAAACCAAAATGGATAGGAAAAGTTATCCAATATAATACATTAATCTATAAACATAAATAGTAAAACCTAGAGTTCAGATTAATATTTATCTATCTCACCATTTATGTAAAAACCATGTCATATTAACTAGATCATCTTGTAGGCTAGTGGTAAGCTTTATACCCTTATCGACCTTCGGTTGGGGGTTCAAGCCCCATGACCTTATCGAATGTGACATGTTATCTCCGGGAATGCATGTTGTATTTTTCAAAAATTATATTAATATAATTTCTATAGTATTCCCAAATATATGATGAAAATACCCAAAAATAACATTAATCATAAAATCATGTTTTAATCACTAATGTTTTCATATTGATTATTTTTCCATGAATAAAATTATCATAATTTACTATTATTACCTTAACATAAATGGTCATATTAACCCTTAAAGTTATAAATACCTTTAATCTCATTGATATTTATTTCTTATTTAAATAATACTTCTTATTGATCCTAAGGGTTACATGTACCTTAACCCAATAAAACATCTCCCAAAAATTCATTAATCGCATGAAAATCCCATCACTTAAAACCTCAAAATAATTTTCTAATAATTTTAACTTATGATCATACTTAAACACATAATCCAATGATGGTATTCATAAATCATAAGTTAATTTTATATGATGATATATGTACTTCCAAAAATTAACATAATACATATATGTTTCATGATTCTTATGACCAAAATACCATTAATAAAAATAATTCCACAATATAATCATCAAATATAATACATAAATACTTCAATACTATCACTTTAATGATTGGTACAAGATAAGTCATTTTTTGGCCTTGGAGTTAATCTTTAAAAGAGTTAATTTAAATAGATAATGTCTTGGTTCCCTAAATTTAATAAAATAAACTATAAATGGATCTCTAGGACGAAATTTATTTCTCTCTGTTGAACTCCCCACTTTTCCTTAGTAAATGTTTACTCTATTACCTTATTTTCCACACATAAAACATTTTATTGTTCATTTAAGACATTATCCTGGGTATCTCTTTCAATATTTCTAACATGAAGAAAATTGATCATTCTTTTCTCCATGGTCTTCACCACTCAAGATCTTAGTGGACTCCATCCTTCATATGGTTCCATTTTAATAATTGTATGGAAACTATTATTGTAGGTAAACTATACCAAAGGTAATTAATGATCACACATACCTTCAATGTCAAGTGAGAATGATCAAAGAATTTATTCGAATGTTTTAATGGTCCCTTTAGACTTCATGTTAGTATGAGGGTGATAATATGTACTCAAACAAAGCTAAGTTTTTAAAGCTTTCTATATAATTTTCTTGAATTTTGATGTAAATCATGGATCATGATTAGACAAAATTGAAATAGTTACTCTATGAAGTCTTAAAACTGCATTAATATATATTCATGAAAGGATCTACGATGGAAAATATTCCCTTATAGCAAGGAAATGTGCAGATTTGGTAAGTCAATAAAAAATTATCCATATTGCCTCATTCTTTCATGGAGTCTTTGGTAGTACTATAAGAAAATCTGTAATAATGTCATTCAATTTCCATGTAGGAATAGGTATTTGTTGCCTGAATACTCTATGATCCTTCCTTCTCAATGAGGTTTCTACCTTATTTTCATTCCCTAGGTGATAGTGTATTGAACAATCATAATCCTTGAGTAGCTCAAGCCATCATCTTTTCCTCAGGTTTAGTTCTTTCTGTGAGAAGATATATTTAAAACACTTGTGATATATATATATCTCACATATTTTACTAAATAGATAGTGTCTCAATATCTTTTGGGAAAATATTATAGCTACTAACACATTATCATGACTTGGATAGTTTTGTTCATGAGTTTTTAACAACCTTAATGCATAAGAAATAACTCTATCAATCTACATAAATACACAAGAAATTACTTTATTTGATTCATCAATACACATAACAAATCAACCATTTTGACAATAGTAGAGTCAAGATATGAACCTTCACTAATATCCTATTCAATTACTCAAAGCATTCTTCACATTACTTTTTCTAAATAAACATAACCCATTTATGAGTAAGCTTGACTAATGGGTTAGCTAATGGAGAAAGATTCTGAATGAAATGCTGATAGTAACCTTCTAAACCAATGAAACTATGTACCATAGCTATTTTCATTCGTGTAGGATATTCCTGAACTACCTTTTTCTTCAAAGGATCAACTAAGATTCCATACTTATAGGCAATATGCCCATGAAAATAAACTGATTAAATCTAGAATTCACACTTTCAAAACATCCCATATAACAATTTTTTCTAAGAGTCTCCAGAACAGTCCGCATGTGGTTATCATGGTCCACATAGATTTTGGAATATATGAAGAAATGATCAATAAATAACACAAAAAATGGTCAAGATATTTTTGGAACACTATATTCATTAGGTCTATAATAATAGAGGGTGCATTATTTAGTCTAAATGACAATACTGTAAACTTGTAATGTCCATACCTGGTTTGGAATACTATCATTGGAAGACATTCCTTATTCACAGGTAATTATTGATATCCATATTGAATATAAATATTTGAAACATATTGAGCTTTGTGAAGTTGATCAAGTATTTCATTAATATGAGGCATAAGATGCATGTTCTTTATTGTAATATAATTGATTTCTCTATAGTCAATGCATACCCTCATGGATCCATCTATCTTCTTGAAATAGAGAATATGAGATCCCTATAAAGAAAAACTAGTGTGAATAAATCCCTTATCACTCAATTACTCTAGTTGTTTCTATAGCTCCACTAATTCCACAGTGTCCATTATATAACGAGTCTTTGATATAGGTCTTTCACCAAGAATTAAATCAATAGAGAACTTAACTTCCCCCTTTGGGGGATGACCATGTAAAACCTATTGAAATACATTAGTGTGTTATTATAAAATAAGTATGTCCTCAATTGAAAGATTTATTTCCCCATCCATAGATGATGTTCTCTCTTATTCCCCAAGAATTTCATTTAGAAGAGATACTGGAGGTGGATACATATATGAATCAGATGACGAAGTCTCTCCTCTAAAGATGATAAATTCCATACCTTCCTTATGAATCATAATTTCATTCTCTTTTCAATAAATTTTTTCATTGTGCTTTAAAATACATTCCATACCAAAGATTATATAAAAATAAACCATAGTTATGATGATAAAATTAGAAATTAGAGCACATTTATGTATCATAATAGGAACTACTAGATACATATTTGTTATAATAAGGTTTCCACCAGTTGTCTTTAGTAAAAACTCCATTGTTATGGTGAATCGAAAATATATAAATTTTAAAGAAAAATGGGAAAATATAATGGAATACGATGATCCAAAATCAAATACATCTTTAGATAAATTTTTGGTGATGATTAAATTACCTGCCACTATATCATTTAGAACATTAAACTAAACTGTTGTTATCACATAATCTTGTCCTTGATCCCATTGAATTTTCTAAGGAATGTTTCCTTGATGATTCAGAAAATAGTTTTCATAGTGTCCCATATCTCTATAATTGTAGAGTTAAGCATCAGTAGCTTTCTTATTTCCCTTGTAATCATGAGCATATGAACTTTCTCACCACACTTGTAGGAAACTCCTTTTACATTTAAGTAGGAACCTGGGTGTTTCCTTCTTTAAATATCTCAATTTTGAAATTCCCCTTTTTACTCTTCACTTTATCCATCCTTTGCTCTTACACCATATCCTTAAATTCATAAGAAATATATAATTTTTTCTTTGTCTTGATAGCACATAACACTATATCTTCATATGATGTGAATGTTTGAGAGACCAGTTCCCTTTAGATGGATGATTTTAACCCATAAAAAAATCGATCAATCTTGCCCTTTGGATTGAGTACATAATACATAACATTCCTTTCTAACATTGTAAAGATGAATTCATAGTTATCAATATTCCCATCCTCCTTTTACCCCAAGATCAAGAATTTTATCTCTATATCAGCTCACTGTCCACGAGGGAAATATTTTTATAAGAAAATATCCTTAAAATATTTTCATTCCACATTTTCTATTTCTTCATCCTCCTTATTATTTTGAATTAGTGAATACCATCAATATACTTCTCCTTATAGAAGATAAACAACTATTATAACCTTCTCCCTCTTATTACATCCCAAATTCAAAAATATCTTCTCTATGGAGATTATACAGTACTAAGATAAAAATGGATTTGTAGTCCTATTGAATGTTGGATGTTGTTTTCACATAAATAAGTCTAACATTGTTACGCTGCATGGTAGATCAGGCTGCTTGATGCGATTAAGGTTGTTTCTCATAACCTAATTCATCTATCCATATATAGTTATTAGATGTTCAGCTCTAGTTGCAACTCCATATCCAACATTATTATCTTGAATGGGAGGGAAATACCTATATGGGATACATGCATTGATATGGTTTCCATTCCTTATACTAGGATCCATTTATAAACAATTTCATACACTAAATTAGGTTATAAATCATAATGAAGAATGTTTGAACTAGGAAAACACTTAAAATAATTTGGAAATTTATTCATAGATAATCTCATTATCATAAACATAGTTTCTTTGGGAACATGTTTACTTTTAAATCCTTCATAATTGTCTGAAAAGAAAATATGAATTATCTTAATAATATCTTATGGGAGTGTCAAACTAGGTGAATAGTAAGGCCTGTTTTCATGTACCAGCTTACATTAAATCAATCCTAATGCATCTTGTCAGAGTTCTTACTCCAAGGTATATCTTTTCAAGAACCATGTCCACTTATAGTATCCAGACATGGATTTATTTCTAGTAAGACCCACATAATATCTACCTTACCGAAATTATAGGTTTTTTTAATTATATTCAAATTTTATCTTAGTATTATGTTCCCTAATATATGATTTAAAAATATAGTTTACAATATTTCGTCTAAAATTCCTCTGATACCAAATATAAAGAACATGTACTCAGTAGTCCGGATTCGGTGCCTTAATTAAATTGGTACTATGAGCAAGTGTTTGTATCCCAATAGACTAAATAGTTTAATACATTTGGGAAACTAGATGAAAAAATAAGTATTAAACTACAAATTTAAATGAAATAAAACATATAAAATCCAATGTAAACACTCATGAACTCTGAGATTATCCCTACACGTCATTCATAATATAAATCTTTGAATCCTAAGGAAAAATAAAACATAAGAAATGGGTGAGATCAGATGACTAGTAAGGGTTAAAAATACAGTAGAAACTATCATAAACATAAACAATAAGGCAAGATGAATAACTAAAAACAAATTCCCTTAAAAACATAATCTTGAGCATAATATGGAAGGAATAAGAGTAGAATAAACAATACCATATAAATAATCACATGGGAATGAAACATAATCACAAATATTCTACTAGCCGAATAATCACCTGGATTATCAATTACTAATATCATGATGAGAAAATGAATAATTCTATAAATCTAAAAATTACAATCAAGGTCTCAACCATGAAATTTGTAAATAAATGGTAAATGCCATTTCTAAATTTGTAAATGAAAATAAATGCGCAATGTCTCAGTTAAGTCCATACATGTTTTGTATCATGAGACCTAAGAATGGATTGAGGGGATATTGTGGGAAGCACCTATCTCTTAATAAGTACAATTAATTCCTCATATGAATGAGGTGAAACATAAAAAACATATACATATGAAATGTAAATAAAATTCCTTAATCAGTAAACATAATCACTAACTATTCTGAGTAATATGGTGAATGGTATCAAGGTTTAACATCCAAAGTCAAAATGATCATAAACCATTTAATATAATATGGTGGATAATATCATAAAATATCAATCTCATATATGTACAGGATTCAACTTAGGTTGTTGAAATATATGAAATTACTTTAAGAAAATCATCAAGTAATTCTGTACAGAAATACCCTTTTTTAATTTACAAAGAGGAGTTATTTTTGAAAAATCATCTATATATACTATAAAATAATATTTTAAACATGTATATCCTATAAAATAATAGGTAGGGACAATGAAATTATATTTTAGGCCTAAATTATTTATAACTGAAGTGAAAACATTTAAAAAGACCATTTATGAAACATTAGATATGATCCGCTTTAGTGCGATTTGAGAGAAATACTAAAGAGTCTTAAAAGGATTAATTATTTATATAAAAGAATAAATGAAAAATGAAATATTGATATGATAAAATTATTTATTTTATAAAAAAATGGTGGCTTAAAACAATTATGGAGTGCACATGAAAATGGGTAAGAAACTGAAAAGTTCTCTTAAATCGGTATTGCTTATCAAGAAGAATTTAGAGTGGAACCTTCTAAAATAAGGTATTTCATAAAAAATAGGTTTAAATGATTTGGATAAATAATTTGGAAACATATTTTCAGAATTTAGAAGAAGTATATAAAAATAAATAATAGTTACATTGGGGTAAAGAGAGAGAAATCAAAGCCCGGATGAAAAATGGAAGTTCATAGAGAATCCCTTTCCTTATGTCCAAAAGTGTTCTGCACTTGATCTAAATATCCAGAATAATCGAATTAAATCCATTAATTAATTAATTAATACCATTTAAAAAGTTAATTTTATTTATTATATTTTTATTAAGTTCATATAAAGCTTTTTTCATTAGTTATAAGATAAAATTTATCATTCAGGAGTATTCGTTTCCTTGGTTTTCATGATTGGTTTACTTGTATACATGTATGGAAAATCATATAAAATTAGAATAGTTTTCCGAAATTGAAATTATATGTTTTTAATGAACTTAAATAATTATAAATTGTCTTATATATCATTTTGGATTCATATCCAATGATGATTCCTCATTTAAAATGTTAATGATAACCGTTTAGATTAATTTGGCGTTTTTTCGATCATCACGAACTAGTTTTGTTTTATTAATTAATATAATGTATATATAATGGTTAAAGAAAATTAATTTGGTTTTGATAAATATATTATCATATTTTTAAAAATAATAATGGTTTTATTACTAGTCTTGAAGGTGGAAGAGAAAAGAAAAAACACATCATCCATGTAGGCGGTAAATCATCACCTCAAGGACGATGTTTACATCTTTTGAATAAAAGGAATATGAGAAGAGACTTGATGGTGGATTTTTCATCACAATAATAAAATTAAATTATATATAAGATAATGTAGTTATAATGAAATTTTAGACAGAGGAGGTGAGGATAATATAATAAAATAAATAAAGTGAAAAGAAAAATAAAGAATGCGAAAGCAGTTTTTACCTCTTGAATTATTCTCCATGAGAATTCCCTTAGAGAAATTTGTTTTGGTATTTTTCTAAGACCATAAAATTCTTGATGTGGGGAAGATACTTTGGAAGATTAAAAAGAATAAATTGGTAAATCTTAAAGGCTTAAGAGTAGTGAGGAGAAGAGGTGGTGTGGGGTGGTATTTATAGTGGAGGAGAGGGGTGTTTTATCATTATTTTATTCATTTATTTATTATTTTGGATAATACTATGAATAGATTTAGAATTATCACTAAATATATTAAAATAATAGAGGATAGTTTGAGATTATATTCTTATATCATCCATACATCAACTATGACTCAATAATTCATGTATTTATTAAATACTGTAAATTACCATATTTCACTATTCATCATAAATTCATCTATTTTCGAAAAATCCAAAAAATTCACCATAAATTTTTTATACATGTAGAATTAAAAAATTAACTCCATTTTATGAGAATAATATTCTAAATATGGGAAATTTAATTTTTAAATGAAATAACAATTTACTCGAAAAATACCGATTTTAATATTACAACTATTTTTATGAAACTTTGAAAAATTCATTATGTTCTCATAAAATTACCTTATATTTAGAAGAAAAAAATATTAATTTAGGAATATATTATTTGAAAATAAATTTTTATTTAAATCATTATATTAATTATATAATTTTCATTAAATATTTATGTTTCACAAAAATATCAATAATTAATTTACTATTTTAAAAAAAATTATTTTCTTAATCCATAATATCAATATACCATATTTTAATTTATAAGAAACCAAAATTTTATTTACAATTTCATTGATTAATTTTCTATTCTATTAGTCACATTACTATTCCTAATAGTCATATTACTATTCTTAATGGTCATATAACAATTACAATAGTCATAATTAATAGTATATTACGTATTTAAACTCAGCGTGTCATGAATTCATAAACTATAAAATATATAAATTTAAAAATAGGAATACCATAAAATCTTGGGGTGTTACAGTGCATGTGTGAAAATAAATTTTAGCACAGACACATGTAACATGCAAAACCCCTTTTTAGCCTTAAGCGTAGAAATTAATTTTTAATATTCATTATACCAGAAATTTAAGTTTACCTTATTACCAAATATTAGTTATAGAGATTATAAATATGGAGTCAATTTTACCAAATTCAATTCACAAAAGTGGAAGAATTTAATTAAAAATTAAACCTACAAGTGTGATGAAAATTTAGTTTTCCAAATAAAGGTTTTATAAAGTAATAAAAATGTTTTATGTAAAATTTAAATATAGAATTCATTATAATGATATAAATCAAATAAATAAAATAATTTAACTAATGTTAATTTTAAAATGATTTTAAAACAAAATGTATCTTTTTAAATTCTTTAAATGAAAAATATCTTTTTTAAAAAAAATCAGTATTATTCAATATTCCTTAAAAAGATTATTTTTTTATAACATTATCAAAATATAACTCTTCCATTATTTTTACATGGTAATTTCAAATATGAAGTTAATTTTTTCAAATAAAATTTCTAAAATTGGGAAAAAATTAATTTTAAAATAAGTGTAGAAAATGTGACAAAACCGATTTTTAGAAAAATACAGTTTTAATCATAATACTAAATTTATTCTTATCCTATGCTTGGAAACGTATTAAATGAATGATAATTTATTTTATTGAAGATATAGTATATAAGTTTCATTAAAATAATTCACCAATAGTTATTTATTTAATTTATTAAGATAAAAACACATTGTGCGCACAAAAAAAGTTTTCCAGAAATTTAATTCATTTACTTTCAAATGTTTTTTATTTTAAATTATAATCAATTTATAACTAAAGAATTTTTTAATACATGTGTCAACTATATACTTTTCATAATTTAGTTATTCCTATTCACAACCACCAATTTAATGGATTTATTATAATGTTCATATTTAAATAATATATTTCACTTGTAGTTTAATCTTAGTGTTGCATGTCGTATACGCCATCGAACACAAAGTTATTATTCTAAAATATCACGGGGTTATGTCAACACTTTTTCCCTTTAATCAAGAATATTGATTATTTATTCTTCATATGATATGTAAGGTTCCCATTCCATTCCATTTTCATCTAGTATATGTATTGGGTCTGACATATACTTTCTCAGTCAAGACACATGGAAGATATAATGGTCATTAGAAATATTTAGAGGTAACTCTAACCGATATGAAACCACTACAATATGATTGAAAATACTAGATGTTCCAATTTTATATGGATTCATTATTCATTTCCTTCCAAATCTCACTTCTCATTTACATAGAGATATTTGGAGGAATACATAACCCCTAATAAGGAATTTTAAGTCCCTCCTTCTATTTTCAGTATAACACGTTTTGAACATCTAAGCGGTGTTGATATGTTTCTAGATCACATGTATCTTCTATGCAGTTTAATTCAAAAATCATGGTCCCAATTTTTTTCTTTATACAACTTTATCCCACCATGTTTTATTTTTATACCTCTTCCCATAGAGTGATTTATGAGGAACAATTTTAATACTCAAGTGAAAACTATTTCTATAGGAGAATTGGACAACTGGAATATGTTGGTCCCAAATCCCTCATAAATAATTTTATCTATACCTTAACATGTATTCCAATGTTTGATTAGTCTTCTCAGACGACCCTTCATTTTTTGGATGATAAGATATTTTATGGTGTAATATTATATTCATATACTTTTGATGGATCCTACATAATTTAGTAGTAAATTAGGGATCTTGGTTAGAAATAATTAAAAGTGGCTCCCCATGAAGTATCACTACTTCATGAATTTATAGGTGAGAAAGGTGATAAAGGGATAAATCCTATCATATAGAGATAAAATGTATATAATTTTTTAATCTATCAACAATAACCAATATGGAATTGTTTCACTTATATTTCTTAGGAATTCAAGTAAAAAGGTTCATATTAATGTTGTCCCACTTACATATAGGTATGGGTAGTGTTTTCTAAACTCATTTGGGTAGTTATCACTTTAAATTCACTTACTAACACACCTAAAATATTTTTGTACAATCAACAATATCCACTTTCTTGTTATTCCACCAATAATGACCTCATGGATCTCTATTCATTTTAGTGATTCTAATTTTTATATATAATGAAAAGTAGTGATATTAATACATCAAATATTTCTTTAAATATATAATATATGTTATAAAAAACCTTGTACCAAACCTTAATACCCTTACTTGATTAATATTAAACTCAAGAAACCTCACATTTTTCAAAGTATCTATCTTTTTTTTAAAATCAGGATAACCTCTTTGTTGTTTCTTGATCTTCTCTAATGATGATGACCAGGAATGAATTTATGATATGATGGATGATTAACCTTACCTAATGAATTCCATTTAAATCCTCACCAAGTCCTTAATAAATAGATATCCCTCAATCCTCATCATTATAATAAATCTGGTGTCTTTTTCACTCAACATACCATCAAAATTGTTTTCATTTACTGGGTGATAATGAACAGGGAAATCTAGTCCTAAGAAGATACAACCATATCCTTTCTCATAATAATTTTTTTTGGTGAATATATACTTTAAAATTTAGTTTTGTTTTAATATATCACACTTCTCCCCATAAAGATAATATATCTATATCTTTAGAGAAAAGATAAATATAACTAAATAAAAATCACAGGTAGGATAATTCCATTCATGAGGCTCCAAATGTCAAGATTTATAGTAAATAACCTTTTCATTTTTCATGGTTATTTATTCATGTACTTTCAAGAATGAATCCCCATAAATGATAGATAATTCTCATCAGAGGGAAAAGAGATCATGGGTGTACTAACCAACCTCTTCTTCAGATATTGGGAACATTATTTAGAATCTTTTATCCAAACTAAAATTAACTCTATTTCATGCTAACTAGTTTATAAGATTATAAATTTGTGATTTTTTCATAGAACTTAAATAGTATCCTACTAGACTAAGGAAACTAAGAAACCCAGTTACTATTATAGGTGAAGGATACACCTCTAAAAACATTTTTTGGATCAATTGAGAATCCTTCACCACTCACAATGTATCCCAAGAATGTGGCATGTTGCATCTAGAACTCAAAATTTTCCAATTTACCAAAAAGATTATATTTTATCACACTTTATTATATGAACCTTATATTATCCTCATACTCCACATGAAGTTTTGAATATATTAGAATATTTTCAATAAATACCACCACAAACTTATCAAAGAATACCTTAAAACTCTATTAATCAAATCCCTAAATATGACTAAAGAAATAGTCAATCCAAAGTGAATGAAAAACTTGTAAAATTTATATATTGTTCTAAAGTAAGTATTCAAGATATCTTGTTTCTTTACCCTCAGTTGATGATACCCTGATCGAAGGTCAGTCATTGACAATAATTGATCCCCAAAATATTGGTTAAAAAAATAATCACTCCCTGGAAGAGGGTAATTTTTTCTTCACTTTGATCCCATTAAGACCTATATAATCAATGCATTGCCAAACTGATTCATCCTTCTTATTCACAAGTAGAACAAGTTCTCCCTAAGGAGACCCAATTATGTGAATAAAACCCTTCTCTAAAAGAACATGAAGTTACTTTTTTTAATTCCTCTAAATCCACATAATCCATTCTATATGGGGTCTTAGATATTTGCTTAGATCTAGGTATAAGTTCAATTGAGAACCATACATCTCTTTATAGGGTAGGTCTAGGTAAATATTTAGTAAATACATCAATTTATTCCTAAACAATGTGTACATATCCTATATTTATACTTTCACTTTCTTCACATTATTCTCCAATAATTTCCATGAAGAAGGAAATAGTGGGTGGTTCTTGATAAGACTTAGGATGATATATATCTCTATTGAATATAATTACATTTTCCCCTTTAAGTAAAATAATCTTTTAATGATTCTATAATTGATGTTTCCATGATACTTTGATATCCAATCCATCTGAAGCATTATGTCAAATTCCACCATTGTAATGACCTCCAGGCTTGTGAAGATATGTACTTACCAAAGTTAATAAGAGTAAACTTTATATTTCTTTTATGGTTGAATTGTTCATCTAATATTTTTAATTGAAAAATGTAACTCTAGATTTTTTGGGTTTAACTTGATGTTATTTTCATAAAATAATGAAATAAAAGAATACATAGAACCAGAATCAAGTAGTGTAATTGTTAGTTTTGAGTATATGATGAGTGTACCTACCAAAACATCTATTATAGCCCAAAATTTTGAATTTATGATTGATAAATCATGACCTTTCTCCCTTTTACTATATTGGGATTGATGATAGTTTCCCTCCATTATCATCTGATTTGGAAAATGGTTAGAGAAAATTACTTACTATCCACACGTGAAGAATTGTACTATAGGTTTTACTTACACAATATTCTATTTTTCATTAGCATTTAAATGTTCAGGTTTTAAATTTAAATGAATGTTTCAAGGAAGTATATTCTATACCTATAACAATATTTTCTCCCATACTATAAATTTAAAAATTTATTCTTCACAGAATTGTTTCACATGAGTGGTTATTGTTTATTCACTTCACTTTCATGGTTAAAACTCTTTCTAAAATTTGGCTCCATTCTCCCCTTATTCTCATTCATTCCATGATACCACTTTAAATCTAAAAACACTATATCTATATTGATATCACACCCCAATATATACTCATAACTCCCAATGTCTCATATTATAAGAGCTTTCTATAGATGAGGTCTTATTATTCCAAATAACCAATAAATCTTCTCATCAAAATCAATGAAAAATCTTGAAGCATATCACCCAAGCCTTATAAAGATCATATCATAAATCCATACTAATTCAACTTACTTTTTTTAAATTCATGTAATTCCCTTTCCATTATCATGTAATTGGTATGGAAATAATACATTCTAGTTTTTTTTAAGTCTTCCCAATCCATATCTTCCACCTCATATTTTTTTCTTTATGATCCTTATTAGTGCCAAACATTGATCGCATCATCCCTCTAATAAATAAACTAACAAAGAAACATTATCCTTATAAAAATAATGGAATTAAGAAAATATATTTTCCATAGTATTTAACCATTATTTCATGATCAGTGGATCAGATGTTACACTAAAAATATGTTCTCATTGATGCATTATGGATTCAAATTATATTCATTCATTCCTTGGTGAAGAAAGATCATTTACATATTTTAAGTTTTTATTCATAACTTGATATAACTTATTCAATATCATCATGATATTTTCAACTCTGAATCTCCCTATATTTGGAAGGCCATAATCACATTTCCTATTACATCTTTTCTTTACCTGATTTCTTTAGTTTCCAACCATTATTATAGAAGAAGAAATGATAAGTGAGAAATTTGTTACTATTGAAAATATTATAATAATAATGATAAAGGAATTTTTAATCCTAAATGTTTCTAATAATACAATACTAGAATTTTATAATCCAATCTTTAAAAACACAGTATCTGTTAACCTTTATAATGGTCTGTAAAAAGCATGTGATTAACAAAAAATATCCCTAAGGAGTGTCTAAAAAAGTGTATAGTCCGATGAATCTTTTTCATACTGTAGGTATCGGTTAATTTAATACTCAAATATCTCTTTCAAGGTTAATATATAGTGACCCTATCCATTTACACATATTTTTACATTATTTTAAGCATAATTATCCATTAAATACATACCAAGGATCGAAAATCCTAGTGTATTTGGAAGATTTGGTACATATTTTAAAAAATGAAACTAGAATAAAAAACTTTTTATTAATCTTAGTAATGAGATACTAACTCCCTTTGAGCTCTTACAACTATATAAGATAACCTGGGGGAATATATTGATAAAATGGATGAGCTAAAAAGACCAGTAAGGGAAAGAACATTGAAAAGAAGCATAACATATGAGTTATAAGGAATACCAAGATAATATAAAAGGAATGGATCATTAATAAACATATAGAGTCATAAAATATAGAACAAATAATCATATGATCATAGCAATATATGAATGAGTAGAAACAAATAACATAACATAAACATGAGTCAAGGATAAATATGAAGAAAATATCACATGGTGGGCAAAGTCCAATAATGGATTAGGTTTACTCCCTAATCCCATAAATAACATATCATGGGACTAAAAAATTACCCAATTCATGGTAATGTTATCCAGTTTTACCCATCATAACATTTACATGCATATGTGTTCCACATAAAGAAATCAAACATAAGGAATAATCATAAGGGTTACTCATGAAAAGAAATGAGTTTCATAATAATGACATAAGGAAAAACCAAAGGGTGTATCATAAAGGTATCCATGAAATAAAGGAATAAATCATTATTGTATATTTATAAGGTAATAAACTAGATAATTAATAATGATTCCTAACTAAAGTGAAAACATGAAAAATAGTGTGTAGGTAACAATAGAAATTTTACACTTAAGCGTTGTTTTATGGAAAAGAATAAAGACCCATTAAAAGGATAAATACCCAATTACTTCCATAAAAATAGAATTTAAAAAATAGGTTTTCATGATAAAATTAGTAATTTTTGAAAACATTATTGTCTTAAAACATTTTATGTAGTGTGCATGAAAATGGGTAAGAAGTAGAGTAGTTTCCTTTAATCAGGTTTGATTATTGAGAGGATTTGAGAAGGGAACCTTTTACAATATAGATTTTCACCAAAAATAAAGATTAACTAAGATATATATATATATATGTTTGGAAAATATACATAGAATATAGAAGAAGTATATCAGAATAATGAATATATAACTTGAGGAAAATATAGATAAAGCAATACGTAAATAAAATATGGATGTTCAGAGAGATCTATTACTTTATGTCAGAATGAGTTCTGCACTTTCACTTAAGGTACAAAATAATGAAATTAGAATCATTAATTAATTAATAAAAAATCTCTTCCACATATATTTTACTTATTATAATTTTATTAAGTTCATTTATGGCTATTTTATTTCGTTACAATGTTCATTTTCATCATTTTGGGAGCGTTCCTTACACGGTTTCATGGTCGGTTAACTTGTATATATTTATGGACATTTTTTTCAAATGGGAATAATACTAAATAATTGAAATTATACAGTATTAATTCAAAAAAATATTTTAAAATGTTCCCATATATCATTTTGTTTTCTCGTATGAGGATGATTTATTTGATAAAATGTTAATGATAGATGTTTAGTTTATTTTAGAGGGTTTTCCAACCAACACAAACGAGTTTAATTTTATTTAATATTATTTTTATCAATAACTATAAAACATTAAATAATTTATAATATAAATATTAAAATATTATTTTTCTAGAATAATAATTTTATGACCCCCCTTTTAAGGTAATAATGGAAAACAAAAAATCCTTATCCACATTAACGGTTTACTACTATAATTTGTTCAATGGTTTCGTTTATTTGAATAAGAGGCGATGCGAAAATGGGTGAATAGAATATATTACATTATAAATATAAAAATATGGTATATAAATGACACTATAGTTATTTTTATTTGATGGATGAAGGAGGATAGGAGAAGGTAGAAGAATAAAGGAAATTAAGAGAGGGGTTTAAGAAAGTAACCTGTTGATTATCACCTCCTTTAGGTAACTTAAAGAACATAGATTGGTCTTTTGAGTGATAAAAATATAACATTGATGTGTGTAGAGTGGGGAAGAGAGGGTTTGACATATATTTATCAATACTCAAGGATTTGATGGTGTTATGAGAAGGGGTGGTATTTATAAGGGGGGAGAGGGGTGTTTTCTATTATTATATTAATTAATTTATTGTTTTGGATCATGATTATGAATATTATTGATTCTTCTAACTATATATCTTAAATAGTTCATGTATGTTATAGAAAATGATTTCGTACAATATGAGTGACTCAAAAATTCTTGTATTTGGATTATAATGTAAAATAACATAAAATATAGTATTTCATTATTCACCATAAATTAAACTATTTTAGAAAAATCCTAATAATTCATCGAATTTTTTTAGACATAAAAATTTCAAAAATATACTATTTCTTTAAAATAATATTCTAACCATGACAAATATAATTTATAAAATAAAATCATTTTTTATAAAAAATACCAATTTTAATATTATAATCGATTTTCTGACCTTATGAAAAAATTTTAATGGTATCATAAAATTATATTATAATTATAACAAAACAGAATATTAATTTATGAATCTATTTTAGGAAAAAAAAAAATTTTAAGTCATTTTATTAATTATAAAATTGTAAATAAAACATTTACAATTTATAAAAATACCCACACATTATTTAACATTGTTAAAGTAGTTATTTACTTGTACAATGATATAAATATATTATATTTTCATTTTCTAAGATACCTAAATATTAATTTACATTTCTATAGGTGAGGTTACTCTTCTAATAGAGAGATTACTATTCCTTATGGTCAAACTAATATTCCAATGATCAAATTACTATTCCAACGTCCAGATTACTATTCCAATAGTGAGATTTATAATAGTCATAAGGTTTCCCTACTTTTTATAAATACCTTTCATTTCATTCATTCATTGTTAACATAAATTTTCTCTCAAGTTCATATATAATTTATTCTTCCAAATGAATATTGTATTACTGGAAATTTTTTTTCTACAACTTTGTTCGTGAGTATGGTCATTCTAGTTGATCGACCAGATCAAAATTTCCTATTCATATTCTATTATTTTCAATTTATCATCGTAATATAACTTTTGGAATTCTTACTGATTTATTTTCTAACTAATTTATCATTATTAATTTATGAAAATAATGTTTTTTTTGTGTCTCTATGAGATTTATGTGCTTTATACTACATGACATAATTCTAAGAAGGGTATTTTCATTGATAATAATCTAGGTAATTAGACATTACACCTAATTAAATATGTTCTATTGATACATCTATTTGGCTGTATCCACAAAAGGATGCATTTTCTCAAAAAATAACAAACATACTATACTCTACCAAAGTGTATAGAATTTTTCTATATTTAGAATTATCCATCATATTTTTTCTAATGTTTTCTAGTCCCAATTTATAGAAATAAATAAACCTTTACTTTGATACCATCCATGGAGACCTGCCTTTTTAGTATATGATTTTGACATAATTTTTAACAAAATGTAATATTAATCACTTCGAAGGTCATTTTAATGATTAGTGTCATTGAAAGAAGTTACATAATGCATGAAGTAAATAAAGAAAATATTAACAAAAAATTTATTTAATTCCATTGAAATAATTGTTTCTTATTGCATCCTATTTAACATCACTGTAAGTGATTTCTTAGAGACATAAATCAATAGAAAAGGGTAATAATATATCCCAGTAAGGAAAAAACAAAGGAAATGGAACATGATCGATCATCACAGATAGGAAATGAGAGAATAATCATAAATTTATGAAACATAAAATGGAAATCTGCCTACAAAAAATACAATACATTCATAATCATATCACCAAGATTTCATAAAAAATATTAACAAGGTTATTCACCAAGGTATCATAATGTTTCATATATAGAGATTAATTCTTTACCTAATGCATATGAGCTCTATCAGGGGTCACCCTTCACATGTATTCATTCATGTGTTCCACAGAGATCATAATAAATCATTTCTTCAATAACCCATAGAGAATAAATAATTAATTTAATATAAAATTATGAATTACATAAGCATTTAAGACTTGAACTATTAATCATTTTTAACCTACGGGAAGGGAATATGGGTTTAATACATGTAAGAACCTCATTAATGAATTAAAACTACATCTATATTAATACACTTGAATAAAAATACACCTGAGTATTCACAACGTAAAAAGGAATAGAAAATAAAAAAATAATTTTGGTTGCAAAATGGGTATAAAAAGTGGTTTATAGAATGGTATTAATGAGAACATAATAACTTTTAAATTAGAAGATTGGTTTACTAGGATACAAATAAAGAGGAAGAGAATACCCTACCTTGTGAGATAGTTTTTTAAAGCTTGTGGATAGTTTATTTGAACCATAAAAACACATTGTAATGTATCTAGAGAGGAAAAACGAGGTGAGCTTAGTGATTAATTTTCTAGAAGTGGTGAAAAATGGGAGAATGGAGGGGTATTTATAGAAAATGTTGTATGATTGCTTATTAATTTTAAATAAAGTATTTTTGAATCTTATGTTGTGGAAAATATAAAACCATTGGCTTACACAAGGTTTTAGATCTTGGTTTATGACATTAAAAATGGGTTTTTATATATTTGAATTTTATAACAAAAATTTCATATTTTATATTAAATTTAGCATGGGAATATAATTTTTCCACAAAATAATGTTTTTACTTCAACAATTTCTATTTTATACTTAAGAAATATATATATATATATATATGCTTCAAATTTTATTTTACTATAATAAAATTCATTAAATTAATAAAATAACTTATTTTTGACCATGGATTCAGTTTTATTAATTATTACATCATTGTTATATATTTATGATGAAATAAAAAAATACGAAACTGTATTTTTAATATTCCATAAAAAATAATGTATTATAGAAAATTCTCTAAATTTTACTATAACCTAATTTGGACATGGAAATTAAAAATATAATATTTATTTATTCAAAATAAATTTTCAAATATGAGAATTTTAACTTTTCATTAAAAATATTTATTTATTAAAAAGTAAATGTTTTTATAACATAATCAAATTTCTAACCCTTATCAAAATTACCTAGGAAATTATAAAATTGAATTACCATTTTTATTTACAAAAATAGTGGTTTATAATTATATTTCATGAAAATAACTTTCATTTTAAATCATAATTGAAAGTATATATTTTCAAAAAAATTAATTATTCTTTTTTTATATACAAATATCATTCTACCATATTCATTTTATATTCATGTGTATTTTGTTAAATAAAATAATAATTAAAATAACATTGAAGAAACCTTTATTTCATTTATAAAAAGAGAATTACACTTTTATAATACTATGGTCTAGATAAATTGCCACTTATTAGACCACCATACACCCAGAGGGAAAGGTGCGTGATAGTGGTACCTTAATGGGGTGGCTCAGCTAACATTGAACTAGTAATGATCTCCAATAACTTTAACTTCTCCCATATTTGATTCCACTTAAACCTTAATTACTAAATATTTTCATGGGATTGGTCATGGGTGAACCCTATCGATGCTACCTCCCTTCAATGTTCTGATAAATTGGATTAAAAATGCCTAATACTACTAGTTGAGGGCATCATTTCTTCCTTATGCATCAGTTATCTCTTTTCATTGCCTCTTATATAAACTAATTATAATGGTAAACTTGTTAAAAATGGTCATAATTCCCAATGGTTATATTGACCAATGTTCATATTGACCTGTAATAATCATATCGTAACAACCATTTTATAGTTTATACCCTATATATATTCCACCATTCTCATCCCTTAACATTAACTACATTTATTTTAAAGGTTTTATAGTTAACATCATAATTAATTTCACATTCCTACCTCTTCTTTTTTATTTTTTCTATTTTTTGTAGCATGAGTGATATTCATTGGAGAATTAAAATCTTTAGAGTTTATATTAATGTGTGAATTGGTCTATATTTCTTATCTCTCTGTATTATTTCTAGCTGTTATAGTTAATATTAATTAATGATATGTAATGTTGTTATAAAATGTAGTAGTCTTTATTTATTCTCATAATAAAATAATTATTATAAAATGTAGTTCATTTATTAATAAAATAATATAATTTTCGGTCTGTTAAAATTTTCTAAAGGTTTTTTATAGGTTGATTCATGATATTATATTGTAATTGTTATGATCACGCCCTATATACACCCTCATGTGTATGTTGACTATTTTCTATGGATCCATTTTATAGTTGTGATAATAGTTCTTCCTTCTATTGATATTAAACCATTAGCTGAGTTGAAGAGAAGTGAAACTAATTGCATGCGATGGGGTTCATGTGTCATGAATAGTTATTAGTGTCTTCCCGTTTTATTTGTATCATGATTCGTATCTTTTATATTATTGTGTAGTCCATATAATCAAATTTTAGTCTAATAGATGATTTTTATTAGATTTTATTTTATTTTATGAGATATGTTTCATTTATTCATTCTAGTCTTTTTGGGTGAAATTAGTCCCATCAGTGATGGTTAATATCCGTGACACTTGTTTCCCGCCCGTAGTGATCAAGAACGTGCCTCAAGCTATGTTGTGGGCTGGGTTTAGTGAAAAAAGGGGTTTCATAAGTTAGTTTGTGATATGATACGTGATTTTGGTCTATGATTCACACATAAGTGTGAGACCAATAATGTTTATAATGGAAAAAAGGTTAGTGGATGAGAATCCCAAGTCCATCATAATGGTTGTCCCAATGCTGGTGAAAATATACCAATTCCAGCTATATGTTTTTTCACAAAAAGAATCTATTTTTACTTTTTGGGATATTATAGGTTATAAATGGTTTGATTTGTGTTCACTTTAAAGAATATTATTTATATAATACACTCAATATTAAGAGGTGTATAATTAGTCCATATATTCAAGCCATCTCTGGTATCCCAAAACTGTCAATAGAAAAGTTATGTGTCATCAAGTCACTAGGGATACACTCAAAGTTAAATTTCTTCCCATGTGATGAAATGACATTTTGAAAAATCATATATAAAACTTTGGAGAATATGAGAGGATATCATACACAATTTAATTGAAAGATTATTTTTTATATCAACATGTATTGATTGTGATATCATTTTCAAGGTTTACCCACAATTCATTCATATTAGTTCATGTGCATGAAATGATAGGTCCCGACAACATTTTAATATTATTGGATAGAGAATAATCCTATATTTGGTGGTATCATGTTAATATCTAAATATGTGAATGTATGGATTTCATTTTACCCTCACAACATGTTATCACAAAATGTATCCAAGGTTAGTGAGTTGAAAGATACTAACAAAGGGAAAACATAACACAAAAAAATATTGAAAGGGAAAAACTATGATGAAGGAATCAAATTATGAAAATCAGTGATGCACATGGTTATATTAGAATCTCACAATTGAGTATCTAACACAACATGATCTTAAGGTGAGATGATCCATTTGGAGGCAATGAAGTGAGGCTCCTACTAAAGAAAAATTTCTAGGAAAGTGATTGAAAATAAAAGATCCCAAAACCACTTTCAATCCTAAGAGGGATCCCCTATACACCTATTAAGGTTATTCAAATTATAAATAATTCCATTTTTAGGATATTTTACCACATTTTAATATGATGGAAGACTTATGGGACACCCCTTTAGGGCACTTTTTGCATCCCATTAACTAGAAACTTAAACGTGCTTGCTGACATCAACCTTGAGAATGATCTGGAGGAGGTTCGAATGTACATTAGAGAGTTGAATATTATAATATATGACCCCAATAATAGGGTCTCCATCATGAGGCATTTGCATGATCCATTAGATATTGGAAACTTTTAAGGTCGATCAACCTATCAATCAAAGAATTGTTCATCAAATTTGTCAACCCTAAAAATATATTTTGAAAGATTTTTGAAGAGATTAAATTAGATTTTAAATTTTATTATGTTAAACATTGTTGTTCTTATAAAGGACAATGTTTTCCAATTAAACAATAATGACTCCTCAGTATATTGAATGTGTAATAGTAAAAGGTAGTGCAATGAGGTCAGTAAATCTGGTGGAAGATGAGCTTTATCCCGAACACTAAGAAATACAAGTGAAAGAGGAGTGAGATTCACTGTAGACATTTCTAGTTTATGGACCATTTATGCCACAAATAAGGCTAGATAGCCCACCATCCCTGATTAGATACTGGTGAAGTTCCATAAGTTTATGGTCTCTAAAATTCATTTTTATATTCTCATTTAAACACCGATATCACTCATTTTTAGGATTACAATATCCTTCTTCTTTGAGAAGGAACTATATGAGGTTATCCCAGATGATGAAGAAGTAGGAGGTCATGTTTCATTGGTCAATAAACTCTTATTTTATAAATTTCAACCCAATCCAAAATCAATTTTTTATGTGTTACCTATTTTGAAGTTTACACTATATTCTTATTTGATTACGGTGCCTTATGAATTAAGTAGAGATGATAATTAGGGGCACAAGTGTGGTACTATAGCCTTTCAATGTTCCAAATTGAAGGCCTCAACTATATAAAGGGAAATCATAATATCCCAAGACAATCCTTCCATATCTATCAATGGGGTACCAATTCCTTAGACTAATGTTTGAGTCATTGAGAAGGATGCTCTAGTAATGGAAGTACATATGACTTATTTAGGTCCCTCGGTTTTAGTGTAGAGGAAATCCGTAGTGTGTCAGCCTGAAACCTCTTGTAATTGGGAATAAAACATATTTATTAAATCATTAAGAACATCTATATTATATTACAACGATTATAAAAAACTTCCAATAATAGGTCTCAAAAAAATTTCAAGCCTTATAGAGAAATATGAAGGGGTGGGAGAGATCATAGGGATGGCCACCTAGGACCATTTATCATCCCTGAAAGAGTTTAGTGAAATTAAAAAAAATCTGAAGGTACTTAATTTCCATCATCAATTCATATTTTGTATCATTCTTGTATTTATATGTTGAAATAAATTTTTAGTATAAAAAATTCTTTCCATAGTATTTTTTATTGAAGTACCCTTAAATAAGAGGCTATAACTATCATGATATTACGAGATGAATTTTATATCACTCATGAATCATGGTCATGAGTATAATACTTATACTTACCTGGAGTAATAATTAAATATATTGAAAGGGCCTTTCAAAATTATTATTCCTCAACTATTCAAGATGGTTAAATTATATTTTTAGGATTAATCATTTCTCTTGAAAAAACCAGTGAGGAATTACATAAACTTGAAATAGTTATAAATGATACTTTCATTGAACCACTCACTAGAGAAAGTGAAGTGGGAGAAGTTAAAATACATGACATTGGAGGTAATTTTCAACACATCACTTCACTAAATAACTCATTTATTGACTGATTCATATATATATAGTATTGGTTCTGGTGGAATTAGTTTCAGTAAAATCTAATGAGCATCATATGGATAAGGCTATCACCCTTGTGCCGTGATCGATAGAGAATTATGGAAGCTTTGGTAATATCAAGTTCATATTCACTTTGAGAAACATGGTTCTAGGTTATATTTAGGTCGACCAAAAATATTTCAATTCATATCTAGAGCCTTATTCAATCTATGAAATATAATAAAAATGGTGTGGTGGGGCATCTAGATGTTAATTTCTAAGACCATTGAGGAGATCTATGCCTCAAAATTCCAAAGATCCATCATATACTCTTAAAATTATTGTATAGTGGGTTTGACTATCCTAAAAATCATTCCACCATAAATGGAATAATTTATAAATGGGATTTGGAAAAAAATATTCAGTTAGACATTTCAATTACTAAAATCAAAGTTCTTCCTACAGATCCCAGGGTTATGGAAATTTAAGAGAAATATTATCAAGATACAATGATGGATGTGAAAATTTAATTGGTTCATAAGGGTATAGAACATGAATTACATATCCACTGAGTGTTTATTGAGATTAAAGTGAAGGTGAAGGGAGACCTAATGTCACACCCCAACTTGAAACTTCTCTATTATATTATTTTTCTTTGGTCTTAATCAATATTGTGCTTAAGCAGGATTGAGTTCCGGAAGATGGAGAGAAGTATGTATTTCCATGATTTTAGCTATTTCATGGTTAGAAAAAATGTTTAGGAGTAACCATGCGGTGACTATGTGAGTTTCTAGGTGGGTCAGTGGTGTGGTGCATGACTTATGCACAATTTATTAAACCATGCCTCAAGAATGAAGTTGGGATCTGTGAGTTGATAGTGCCGACTGGAATGGCTTGAGAATAGTTTTTTCAACCATGATTATTCCAAGGGGTAACCATTCAAGAGTGTTAATCCTAGGTAGTTTCCAACACATGGTTTGTACACGTTTTATTAAACTATGCACAAACCATGTGGGTTGCTGGGTTTTTTATTTTTTATTTTTTTATTTTTCATTCTTTGTTTTTTATTTCCCTATTTTTATTTTTCTTTCCCACTTATCCCCTATATATCATCTGACTCCCTCCCCATATTACCCTCTATATGTGTGCATCCCCCCTCTTAAAAACCATCTCATCAAAGGTGTTTCATCAGATTTATCTTGTATTTTTGGTCAAACTCTCATGGAAAGACATCCTATTACCTCATATTTCTCTTTTGTGGTGTTTTTCTCTTTCTTATCACCCAACCTATCTAAGAAAAACCCTAGGTCAAGGGTTAACCTAGTTCTTTTGGTTTCATTCAATTTTATGGTTTGCAATGGGTCTCTTAGGTCGTCTTTGAGCATTATTCGACATTCACTATAGAAGGTGAAACATTATTGGCTATTTTGGTTTGTCCACTACCATTTTCATTGTTTACTTTTTCCTTTTCTATTGTCCCAAGTTTAATTATGTTTTTTTAATTTTTGGGTCTCTAGTTTTTTAGGGAATATTGGTCATACTTGAAGTATTTTTGAGTCAATGGAGTCGAAGGCGACTTAAAAGTGTATGAATCGAAAGGCATGTATATATATAAGTTCATCATTTGTATATATTCACTCATGGAAGGGAAAATATATACATTGGGCCTAGGTGTGATTATGTATATATATATAAAATGTATATGTATGTAAGTATAAATAGGTATATAAAAGTATAAGAATATATGTAAGGATCACCTTGTAAATATTTTTCCATGAAGATATGTACATAGGGGTTATGTGTCCTTATATATATGTGAACATTAATATGCGTGCACGTGGAAAGGGAAGATTCAAGTTTCCATTGTAAAAAGCAACACAACTTGAGTTTGAGGTAGGTTCCCTATTCCTAACTATTTAATTTTAATTACATAATTTATTTATTATTTTAAAAATATGTTTTCATTATTATATAATGTTTATATGCTAATAAAATTGGTTGTGTCTCTTGGAAGTGATTTTGTTTTTTATATAATTTCTCTAACCATGTTTATAAACATTCCTTCAAATGTTAAGTATCCTATATTATTAAATTTTTGTTTTAAATGATTTATAACAAGTGAAGTGTGGTTTGGGAACTCAAAATCTTTAGTCAAGTGTATTATATAAAATGGAAGTGTTTTTTAAATTGTAAAGGACAAATTGAAATTTTGAAATATTTAACACAAATGGAAAACCCCTATTAAAGAATGCCCCCGTGATTTGGAAATTTTGTGTGTTTGTATTAAATGTGTAGTGTGTTATATGTTCCTAGTGAAATGGTTGTGTATTTTTTTTGCAACTTGGAATGGGGGATGTGCTTAATGAGGGAGATCATTGGTGAGAAGTTGGATGGATTCTGGGTAAATAAAATTATATGTGTGTATGTTCTAGCTTAATAAAAAACCACCACCATTTGAAATAGATCACATGGGACCCTAAGAACCTAGGTGGGTAGATGGGGTCTAGTAATATTGGCGAATCATTAGGGATGAGACATGATTCACCCTAGCAAGATTGATGCTACAACACTAACTAAACATTTGATGTTGATCATAGACCACTAGAATATTGGATCAACTCCTCTCTTGTTTCTTGTTTATGAGAACACTATGGGTTTTGGGTTACATTCATCACTGAGGTATGCAGATCCTAAGTCCCGACTAACCCTATATAATTAGGGATTGAACATGGTGTTTTTTATGATTTAACTTTTTTTTATTTGGATATTCTGTATAAGGTTCTTAATGTTTAATTGTACTTTTGTGTCAAAAGTAATAGAAACAATGTTATACTTACCCATGTTTTGTGGCATCAGATATGCAGATTTCTTTTAAAAAAGGTCTATGAATGTTTTTGAAACTATTTTGGGTATTTAATTGAAAATGATTTTTCCTGAGGATTAAGGTATGTTACATGTTTTTGAAAAGAATGAAAGACCATATATTTATATTTTTTATTTAATATCTATAATGTATTGGTTTTATTTTAAATGTAAGGAATATGGAATAGTTTATTTGGGCATGCCTACTGAGTTTAAAAACTAACACCTATAGTTATAAATTTGTTTTTATATTCTACTGCAATTTTTAGATTGGAGTCACTGATCATGGGGAAATTTTGGTTTAGTGGTCTATGGTGACCTTTAGGTCCACATGGAGGTATGAGAAGTTTTACTTATTTCTGCTTCTAGTGTTTATTTTTATTTTCTAGTTTATATTTATTTTTCTTGTCATTTTTTATGTGCATAATCATTCTTAATTGCTTTATTAAATGATATCCAACATTATTTTCTATCTCAGGAGGATCTGGAATGCCTATCGAGCCTTATTGTTGCCTAGATTGAGTGATCAGTACAGGGTCGACCTAGATTGGTTCATAACACATTGATATCAGATCATCCCCTTTTTATTTGGGTTGTCAAATAGTTCATAGCTAGGACTATCAATATTTAAGTTCTTAGTCATGGGTATGTGTGTTATCACCACCTATAAAGAATGATTCATGAATTTTTAAGCTGGTTTGGGATGGGTTTTCTTCAAAATATGAGATTGGATCTCATTTGTTTTCAAGGTTTTTTACATTCATTGACAGTTTAAGGTTGGTTTGGATATTTGGTGGGTTTTTTGAGAAACTCCAAAGAATGGAGTGCATTTTCTAGAGGGGATTAGATGTCGCACAATTATTTTTCTTGTTATGGTGGTCCATGAACATACCATGGAACTAAATTTATTGACCTCCAGTGTACTCACATGATTGGGCATGGTCCACTAAACTATGTGGTGAATCTATTTGTACAAGACAGGTTTATATGTTTTTTGTGTATTGATCCGTTAATTTATTAGGTTTCCTTTATTTGTTCTTAGAAGTTGTTTGATTTTGTTTTGGGTTGTTTCTAGTGGGTATTAAAAATAGTAAGTGGTTATAAAATTGGATTTCCAAAATGAAAACCATGGATTTTTTGAATATGAAACAGATTATTTTGAAAATGGAATGTGTTTTGGGAATCATTTTGGGCCATTTGAAAGTTTTTATAAAAACTGAATCAGAAATGGATTTGGAATGTTTTTTTTAATTTTTAAAATGATTTATAAAATTTAAAATGAAATATTCTTGCGGAATTTGGAAATGTGTTTATTTAATTATATGAGGCATCTTGAAAAATTGGTTGAGAAATTGAAAAATAGTTTCAATGTTTTGTTTTGGAAATAAAAGTGTGTAGTTTTGACCCTTGGTATCCCTGTGGATGCTCACACACACAAACATGCATGTAGATGTATGTATGTGGAAAATGGATAGATATTAGTTTGTGTGGATGGGCGATTGATCTAGAAAAAGGATATATATATATGTGTGTGTGTGTGCGGGGGGGGGGGGGGGCTTCATGGAATACCAATGGTGGTTGTTTAATTTTGAAGGATTGTAATTATTTTTGATTTTTTTTTCAAAAAATGTGGATTTCAATGTTTCAAAAGGTGTGTGAGTTTATTTTTGGTGTTTTATTTTTACGTTTAAAGTATTCTTGCATGGTTTTTTTTTCAGAATTATTTAAAATCTACATGGGATTTTATTTTGAGTTTGGATTTTTGATTTGTGATTGATGTGTGGAATTTTAGTTTTCTATGAAGTATTATTTGGTTCTGTGTTTCCTTTCTTTAGAGTATGCATCCCAGAAAGGCCCTGATGGTTTCTAAGGATTTTTCTCTCATTGTTGGCCTCACCTAGACTCATGGTGGATTGTTAGAGATGATATCTTCTCCATTGTTTCATATTTTATGTATTCATCGAGGTTCATTAGGGTATGTTGGGTATCTTAGGGATGTTGTGACTGCCTTCATGTTTTTGGGAACTACAGTTGTTGTGGGGGCGTGAGTTGTCTTGGTTGTATTTGAAGAACTAGGACTGGACCTGTAGAATGTGGCTATTATATCCCAACGGTGATTTGGGATGTATATGGAAATCATAAATACCTCTTTAACCCAATTTTCTATTCATGAGTAAGAAAATGAGAATAAAGTAGAAAAGCTCATGGAAGCTCGATAGGGTCAACTGATGGTGAGGGAAAATTTGACCATTGTAATGAATTTCATACTCTTTCTCTAGTGATAGTGTCAAGATATCAGTTGAAAGTTACTCTTTTTGTGTGGGGTCTCCATCTAGGGATTAATTCGAGGAAAGTATCCTTTTTCTATTCCACCCTTTCATTTATTATACCACTCACTTGTTTTCTTCCAGTTTAGTTAGTGTGGTCACTCTAATATATCTTTTCCCAATCATATGAAAGATTGTTGATGGTGTGGATATTAAAAATTTCAATAATATTTATTTATAGAGGAGGAATCCTTGGTCGGAGGTTGACTACTCCTAACTGTGAGTAATCAGGTTCTTCAAGAGATCAAGTCTCTAACCATATGTCCTAGAGTGAAATTTTTCACAGAGTTAGGGAATTTCCACATTTGAGGTATGTATATCCAACATATTTTTTCTGATGTTAGAGTTGAAATTATTTTTGTTTCCCTTTATGGAGAATTTTTTTAATCTTTTTATTGAGTAATCTTTGTGGACTCATTTTCGTGGATTTCTATGATTTTACCTTAAAGATGTGAACTTGTGAATAGTTCACTTTGTTTTGGAATGGGTTTAGTTTTTGAGTAGTTCCTATTTAGAGATTATTTCATCTCATAGAAATTATGAATCTTGGTTCAGTATGGTGTTCAATTATAGTCTCTTTAATTTATTCCACCACATATAAGGGTTTTATCTATTCTAGTTGGTTTTTAAATGGAGGAGATTCCCATTGTGGGTCTCATTGATGTCTTGTATTAAGGTGTTCAGGCATTACATTAGAAGTTAATAGATCACACCAGTGTTCTAATTTTTGTTTGGATTTATGATTTTTGGATTATAATAGATTATGTTTTGGACAAAAACCTAAAATGGTTGGGATACCACCTTGGGATAAGGTCATAATTTACCCAAA
This sequence comes from Viscum album, assembly GCA_963277665.1. Taxonomy (NCBI): domain Eukaryota; kingdom Viridiplantae; phylum Streptophyta; class Magnoliopsida; order Santalales; family Viscaceae; genus Viscum; species Viscum album. The sequence continues at coordinate 1,419,791,276 of OY728161.1, read as the reverse complement.
ATGCTAATTATCATGCATCCTTTTTGGGAACTTCGAATTTTATCACCAATGTGTTTCTTTGATTCTACCCTGACCAACCACAGTAATAGTAGTATGACTGGCAGGGATGATGGGTTCTATGGTGAATTCTCTGCTAGGGGTATGGGTGTTACTTTTTTTGTAGTTAAATTTGGAAATGAGAGTTCTAAATTATTGGTTCTTTCATTGTTCATTAGATTATTTGGATCTCAATAGTTGTATCTTGGATGTTGAGATGGTTCCTTGGGTATATTCTTACCCGATTATTTAGATACAAGGGTTTTAGATTTATTATGGAATGTTAGTTTTGGGTTCATGGTCTTCTAGTGGTTTAGGTTTCACTTCAGGTACTGGCCTGTTCACATCTGGGTTATCCAAGATTTTTGGGACTTTCTGGGGGAAGAAAGTGTCATGGTGGGGAAAATTTTTATACCCCAACCTGACTCTTCCATTTTTTATTTTATTAATTTTTGGTCTTAATATATCTTGTGATTCAATGGGTTTGAGTTAATAAAGTTGGAAGGCTAGATTTTTTTTGATTATTTTATCTATTTCATGGTTATCCCCAATGTTTAGGAGTAACTATGTGGTGCCCGTATGTGTGTCCACATGGGTTAGTGGCATGGAACGTAACTTTCACATAGATTATTAAACCATGAGACAATCATGAGGTTGATATGTATTAGTTTATAGTTCTAAGTGTAACGGTTTGAACAAGATTTTTTCAACCATGTGTCTATGTAGAAGTATGCATGTGAGGGTGCCTGACCTAGGTAGTGACTAGATCATGCTTGGCACATGGTTTGGTAGACCATTAATAAAATCTGCAGGTTGAATAATTTTTAAAAATTATGGGTTTTCTTTTTTATTTCCATTATTTTTATTACCCACTTTTCATATTAATTTCCCTTTGTACCCTATATATCACACGATTCCCTCACCCTCTTTATCTCTATCCATCTACATCGCCCCGCATTCTAAACCCTATCCTCCATGAAATTTTATCAGATTTCTCTAGGTTTGTTGGTTGATATCTTGTGGTAAGACCTCATATTCCATCCTTTTTCCTTTTTTTGGTTTTTTTATCTTCCCCATCACCCAACCTAGATAGGTCAAACCCCAGATCAAGGGTTAACCTGGTTATTTTGGTTTTCTTCTATTTTTAGGGTATACAATCAGTCTCTCATGTCATATTCAGGTGTGTTTCAACATTCTCTACTGAATTAGAATCATTTTAGACAATTTTGATTCTTCCAATATTGTTTTGAGGTTGGTTTCATTATACCCTTTCTTTTAGACCAATTTTAATTATATTTTTTTTGTAATTTTTGGGTCCCTAGTACTTTTGTAAGGCATCTTGGTTATCTTTGAAGTAGTTTTGAGTTTCTGGAGTCAAAGGCAGTTTACTGGCATATGCATAGGTAATAATGTTTATATGTAGGTTCCGTCTTTGTATATAATCACTCATTGAGTTCAAATATATACATTAGGTATTAGTGTGATTATGTATATATATGAAAAATGACTTTGCATAGAAGTGTCAAGGGGTATATTAAAATATAATAATATATGTAAGTATCACCTTGTATATATATGGCCATGAAAATATGTACATTATGTCTAGGTATCCTTATATATATGTGAACATGAATATGAATGTATGTGTAAAGGGGAGATTTGATTTTCCATCATAAAAATAATCACTCCTTGAGTTGGAGGTAGGTTCCCTATGTATAACCCTTTAATTTGAATTCCTCAATTTATTGATTGTTTTAAAAACTAGTTTTCATTATTATATAATGAGTTTATTCTAGGAAAATTCTTTGTGCCTCTTATAATTTATTTAATTTATTTACAAAATCTATATAAGCCTGCATATAATATTTTTGTTAAATGTGACGTATCGTAAATGATTAAAATGGGTTTATAAATTATTTATAACATGTGAAGTGTTGTTTTGGAACTCAAAATCTTTTTTCAACTGTTTTATAAAAAATGGAAGTGTGCCTTTAAAGTTTAAAGGTCCGATAGGAATTTTGAAATATTTAATAGAAATGGAAAACTATTATTAAGGTATGCCCCCTTGATTTGGAAATGTGGTGGTGTGTTAAATGTGTAGTGTGTGATACATCCCTATTGAAGAGGTATGTGAATTGTTGCGTGACTTGGAAAGGGGGATGTGATTATGGAGGGGGATCATTGGTGATAACTTAGATGGGTTTTGAGTCAGGGAAGCAATATGTGTATATATGTTGGCTTCATAAAAACTCACTGCCATTTGGAATCGAGTACATGGGACACTATGTACCTAGGTGGGAAGACTGGGTCTAGTACTCTAGAAAGATCAGTAGGGCCGAGGCCCAGTTTCCCCTAGAAGGATTGATGATACAACACCAAATAAACATTTGATAATGATTGGAGACCACTAGAACATTGGATTGAATCATCTCTAGTGTCTCCTTCATGAGGATATTGTGAGTTTTAGGTCACCTTAATAACTAAGGTATTAGAATACTAGGTCACCATTAACCCTGAATACTTAGGTATTACCCATGGTGCTTGTTATCATTTATCATTTTTCTACTATATTTCTTTATCAAGTTCTTAACAATCAATTTTCATTTCATTTCAAAATTAATGGAAAGAAACTTATACAAACCTATTTTATTTAGTTTCTGATATGAAGATTTATTTTTATAAAGGTCTATAGATGTTTTGGAAACATTTTTGTATATGCAACAGAAAATGGTTTTTCTTGAGGATTGAAAATTGTTACTTATATTTTAAAATAATGAAAAAACATTATTTTTATATGTTTTATTTCCAAACTTTCATGACTCGATTTTGTTTTAATGGTAAGGGATAGGGAATATTTTATTCAGGCATGCCTACCAATTTTTAATACTCAGACCTATAATTATATTTTTGTTTTTAGATTCTAGTTAAATTCCATGATTTTTCTCCATCACCATGGGGAGACATTGGTTTAGTGGATGGTGGTTCCCCACAGTGTCACAAGGCGGTATGTGTAATTTTATTTATTTCCACTACTGGTGTTTTTTATTGTTTGTTTTATATTTATTTTTCTTTTCATTTTTAGGGCCCAAATAATTTCTAATTTCTTTATTTTTAATGCCCGAAACTAGTTTCCATCCCAGGAGGATCAACAATACCTCTCAGTACTTGGTGTAGGCCGGATCAAGTGATTGGTTCAGGGCCAATCCATGTTTTTTCATTACACTTGAAGCTTATTGAAGAGTCTGAGAAAGTCAGAATAAATGTTTTTACTAAATTTGAAAATATTATTCTTGAAGAGGATATATACATAGAGTGGTTTGATAAATTCCATTAAGCTATTAAATACCTAGATAAATTGATGATATAAATTTAGGATTCTATAGAACCAATATTACAATGACCATCCAATTGTACTTACCTCTTAATTTTTCATAGCCGTTAGAAAGAGACTCCAGGCTATGAATGATACTTCCCCTTTTTGTTGACTTATTAGATTTTTAAGATATTAATCTCTTACGGATTTTTGATTTTTTATCAATATAAATAATGAATCAAAGTAACACATAAAATTTCACAAGGAAGTAACATCATATTAATTTAATTCATATAAAAATTTCATGGAAATGGATAGAGTAAATAACAATTTTGGAATAATTGATTCACATGATGAAAAAGGGTTGAATGAAGATATTATCATTAATGAATCTTCTCCTAGAGAAATATAGGAAATCTGGACACACAATATAAATATCATCACTCCAATAAAAAGTTATCCTATTTGATAATAATATTTTACAGTTTAATTTACTGATGGACATATACTCTTGAATGGATATTGGTGGGTTGGATATTCAATGTATTTATACCATCATTATAAGCCAATTTTAGTAAATTTAGATATGATGGGGATAATAAACCAACATATATTAAATCATGGATGAGGGTTTTCATCGAGAGGCTAATTATAAATATTGGTTCAAATACAAAGAAATTATATCATCATATAATTTTTAAAAATCATCTGAACTGATATGGGCGGATAATAGAAAGGTGTTGTATGTTTTCCTTGATCCTTAGACCCAATGAGTGTAAATTGACTTTTTATAAGTAATTATGGTTGTCCCTATAAGACTTCGTGACTTTTCATTTTATCCATATATTCTTCTTCAGATGGGAAAAAGGATTAGCATCCAAAATCTTGGTTTTTCCAATATCACCCTTTTTTAGGATTTCAACCAGATAAGGTTTATGCATTTTTATTTTTGAAATGCTATAAATTTATATCAGTCAATTTAATGAATATAATGATTAAGTAGAGACACAAATTTTACCCAAGTTTCCATTTTCATGTTTTCAACTTGATGGGTACCATTCCTCTTTAATTTGGTAATTTAAGGGAATGATATTTAAGATCATTCAACTTTTACCAAAATAAAGTTGAAGTATAAGGTTATATAACTTTTACCAAAATATGAGATCGTCTATATAGGGATAGGGTTAATGTAAACCCAATATGTATATTTGAACCCAATACTAGTATAGAAAAACTCAAGGATAGGTTCATTCAGTTTAAGGTCAGAATTCATAGACATATGAGGAATATGTGACAACTCAAATAGGGATTTGAAGAGATAGAATAATTTAAACACATTAAAATAGAGGATAAGAGGAATTTAAAATTTAAATGAACTTATTTTATTTGTGGAATGTGAAATGATAAAAAATAGGCTGTGATAACTTATAACCACATTCATATGATAGTCTTGTTAACATATTATTAAAAAACCACACTAAGGATTCAGACTGAAAAATGAATTAAAAGTTCCACTACAATGTTTTTAATGGCCCATAGGGTTATATGATCTTTTTTGGTGGATAAAAACATGCCTATGATTGGTTACATGAGTAATGGATAAGAAATTTATATGCCATTACTAAATAGAGGGGGTACTCTTAGAAATATTTATACTAATTTATAGTAACCTTGGGAAACTTATGGTGATTCAAATAATTAAGGTATAAAGTATGGAATATAGGTTGAGAATATACAATATGTGATTGGAATAATATGGCCTATAACTGACCAAGTATAGGTTATTATGAAATGTTATATTAGAGTGAAAGTGAATGATGATCTATAGATGGGTAAAAAATAAAGGGTCTAGAAATCATTTACATATCCTACAAATTAGTAGTTAAGTCACACATAGTTCTAGGAATAAAATATTTCATCCCACCATATAGTCAAATTTATAAATACAAGACATAAATTAGGAGACCATACATTGGGAGGGGGTTTTATATAGGTAATTTTATGGTTGGGACTAGAATGATAGATTTGGGCATCACTACATATCCTATGATTGTAGGAATCAAGTCTCACATAGTACTTAGAAATGGTATGAAAATTATCATCCAAACAAAGGGTTAATAATAGAAAACCATTCATGAATTGGTGAACCCATGTGCTAGAATAATTAGTAAAATGGGATTTATGGATGGGTCTAAGAAGGGTAAACTGGATGTTACTATGTATCACTCCACTATAGGAGTTAAGAAACATATAGTTCTTATAAAATGGTCTCTACACATATTTTTCTTATTCACAAAGGGAAAATAAAATGGATATTTCCAAGCATCGGGCTATGGAAGGAAACATTATGTGCATTGAAAAGGTCACACACACCATGATAGGATAATGGAGATTAACATGAATGAGATTTTTAATTGGGAATATAGAAAACAATACATTAATCACTATATATCCTGTAATAATATGAATCAAGCCACACATATTTATAGACTATAGGAGAATTTATTTATCCTATAATAGGCTTAGTAATTGGAGAAAACATATTACAAGACTATTACATTGATTGGGATATCATGTAAGGAAATCAAATCATATGAATCAAAGAACTTTAAAAATATTAGAGATTATGTTGTATGAACCTGGTTTCATGAATTTTAATTTCATAAGAAAATAATGAGACACCATGTAGTTTAAAGTCATATTGATAGGAATAGTATTCTATGTTGTTTAGGGTAGTGCGATGAGGACTATTGTGCCTTGTAGTTTAATATCATACTACTTGGATGTATTTTGAGCTATTTAAAGTTACAGGAAACAAACTAATAGGTGAATAAAATGTGAATTCATGTAAATTATTTCTTGATAAATCTTTATTTTTTTGGCATGCATGATACACTCTCTATGTATTGTGATCAATGAATAATCCCTATTATAGTTAATATTTTTTGTGATATATGCACCTTCCCAAATATGATTTAATTGTGAGGGTTTCTTTCCATGTATCATTGGAGATTTAAAGGAAAATACTAATTCTACTTGGAAAATTTAGTGTAGGTCATGAGATATGGTTTTAATAGACATCATGGTTATGAAATGTGCATAACCTTTTCTCATAAATTCATTCCTATTCATCAGTCTAGATCAGGTGTACTTTATACCTTCTGATAGTTTATTCTGAATAAAATATGAAGCTAGGGAAATTAAACTTTTATGAGAAGATCTACTTCTATCATCGATACCAGCAAATATAGGTATGTATTTGTGGTATTATAGGTCGTAGTGTGATAATCCCACAAGGAATGAACAGGTTTGTTCGGGCTAAGACATCTTTTATTTGTCTACCATTTTTAGAGAATATTATATAGATCCTTTTTAATAAAATTTATCAATATATTTTACAATTCATTATGTTGGGATGCTGATTATACTAAATATCATACTCTATGTATATATTGTTTAGCTCAGAGGAAAAAAATTGTTCTCATTATCATTCAAGATTGTATGAGGGACTGCAAATATAATCATAATATTAAACATTATAAAATTGATCATAGAATTTTTCCTAACCCCATTTAGAGGTATATCTCCCTCTATTGAAATATTTTTAGATTTTTTTGTTATCTAAATAAACCCTATTTTTAATTTGGTTTAGAGGGAACCCTAATATTACCCGTAGTCCCTGAGGTATAAAGGCCTTGAAGAATACATGAATAAAAGGCCCAATGGCACATAGGTCTTGAAAGGTAACCCATGGAAACTACTGTAAACAATCTATACCAACCTTCTAAATATCTCTCTCAAATGTGTCTTTTTGAAGTCACATCTATGGTCCACTGCGAATGCCTTATACATGAGTAACAAAAAGGTGTGGTCTCAACTGCTCTAAGATAGAATTTTTTTGTCGAATAATATTATCTTTGACTATAATTACACTATATTACAATAAATTCGTCTTAAATATACTACTATATAAAGCCTAGGAGTCAACATTCATAGATTTAAGGCCTAACAGCCTGATGTAGAAACCTGAATCTAGTAAGCTCGAAGCTGGTGCCTTCTACCATTAAATTGTCATAAGATAAAAAAACACACCCTGAAGGACCAATCATTTTTTAGTCTTAGTAAACTAGATACATATATGATTCATATCCCATCTAGTGCATCCATACATATATGTCATAGTAAACCTCATAGAATCATGGGGAATGGAAACAAAATAAGGTTGGTATCAAACACTCAGTAAGGGTTAAGAATAGAAGAATCTATAATGAATTAATAATGAAAAATAAATATGGAAAGTTAAATAACTAAGTAAAAATTCTATTTAAATAACTTGATAAGGAATAATCAATATATAAATGTTAATAACTGAACACACATTACATTTAAATAATTTTATAAGGCACAATAAATATGAAAATTTAAATAAGTTAAAGAAAATGCCATTCAATCAATAAAATAATAATGAAATGAATCCATAATTTTTTTATAGAAAAAATATCATGGAAAATTATATCTAAATATTTAATGAAGAAATTTTTTAATTATTAGACATCATATATCTAGAACATGAAACCACTACCATCAAGATATTTCACAAGATAATATAATCTGCAGGTAATAACATGTTTAATTTTTTCTTAACTAAATTGTCTCATGGGAAAAACCAATGCATTGATAAGCTATATTATACTAGGACCCACCCATAACTTTAGGTCTAAATTATTCCTCATATATTGAACAATCGATTTAACTCAGGAAAAATATTCCTTATTAAATATCTTCAATGAGTAAAAGACCCATATTTATCAATACATATCCAATTAATCAGTTTAGTTTTTGAAGTAAATTCCATATGTAAAAAAGTTATATGGTTTTGGAAAAAATAATATCCATGATAAATAATGTTGATATTTAAGGGAAATTTAATGTTCAATTGTCCCTAAGAAGTAAATAACTGAAGGGGAAGTAAATGAGGAAAAAAGTAATTCAATGTAATGAATTTCAATACTATAATTGGTCAAAAAAATCCTAATCCAACCATAATAAGAATAATGATGGTATCAATATGACATAAACCCATTTATATAAGAACAAGTTTTTTTATTGATAATGTAAAAATATATTTTAGATTTTTTTTGAGGAAAATACACTTTTGAATTTGATTTTGTTGAAAATACTTTTATTTGAAAATAAATTTTAAAAATATTTTCCTTAAAAAATATCTATAAAATTTCAAATGAATCTTAACATAATTAATGGAATGTAATTACATATAAGGTAAAAAGAACATTAAATTTTCATTTTGAAATATTTTAAAAAGTTTCTTGTTTGGAAAGAAAAAAGAAGATTCCTTTGAAAAGAAAAATTTAAAAATAAAAAATGTGTCAAAATTTCCTTTATAAATTATTTTTAAAATTATAAATAAAAAATTTTGATTTTTTTTATAGAAAACATGGTTTTGTAAGAAAATATATTTCCATACAAAGGGAAAAATGAAGTCCTATTTGTTTTTAAAAAATATAAAATCATATAAAGTACCAAATAGTGTAAAATGGTACTTTTAATTGAAAATAATCATGAATAAAAAGAGGATAAGAAAGTTAAATGGTTTATTATTCAATTATCAAATAATTTACTTTAATTAAAATTCATGTGTAAATAATCCCGGATAAAATTAGATTGTGAAGTACCCTTACAAAGATCATAATGTTGATTTGAGAATTAATCAATGAATCAACTCTATGTATAAAATTTAAATCAACATAAAACAAGTAGAAATAAATAAATTTATATTAAAAGTAATTATACACATAATCATATAATATTAATGAAAATGTGGATGTAATATAACCAAATAAAAATTAATTGATTTATGAACATTCTTTACCACTTGGTAAATTTATGTTTAAATACCCATTGATGAAACAATTCAGATTGAAACTCATAATACATTGACTAATTATTTTTTCATGATATTAAATGTAAAATGGGATTGATATACACAATATAAAATAAACAGGGTACATAACATTAAAATATACCTCAATGATATAAAATATATGTTTAATTCCTTACCTCACACTTTTATTTTGATCATACTTTATTTAACCTTTGGTATATTTGTTTTAAACATGTTATAAACTTATTAAAAAATCATATTAATATTTATTATACCATATATTACCCTTTTATAACATCCTATTACTCATTTGTTAATAATATTTCATTATTGTCATTGTTTTGAGTGTTAATTTCCTTGTTTTTCGAGTATGTTGTGACTTGTTATTTTTTTGTTCCTCTTAAATGGATCATAACTTAATCATATATAGAATTTAAAACAAGATTTAGATATAATATATTTTAATTAAATATGTATTTAGAGTAATCTAAAAATATTTAGTGATAGGGAATAAAATACATCGTTCATTGAGACGGTAAGTTGTACATATTCATGAACGTTGCTTCCATTTTCTTATCGTATTAGTAGAAAGAAAAGTATATGATATATATGTATATTATTATTATATTATAATTTTTATTTCATATATATCACATATTTTTATTAAAACCATCCTTAATATATTCCATGTAAAGTGTGAACAAATCACATCGCTTCGCGAGGTGGTACCGTATACATGAACGATGTTGTCATATTTCAAAAAATAGAAATCATTAAGGTGTGGGTGATATAATAATGAAAGAAGAATAATAACATTATAAATATCATTATATCATATATAAAATCTAAATACATCATTATCCCCAACCTTTAATGGGGGTAATGTAAGAATGAACGACATCAGTTTGTAGGGTAGTAGTCCACCTCACACATGTTTGAGGATTGCGTATCCCATTTGATGGATGTGTATAAAGTTTCAGATTTTAAAATTATCAAAAAAACATATGAGTATATCAAAGATACTCATGTTTTTATTAAAGAATCATATAAAAATAATTTAATGGGTTTGGGGAAGAAATAAAACAAAAGTGCTGGTTGATGGATGATACATCTTCTTCGGGTAACTCCTTTTGGTTTACACCAAAAGCCTTACTTGGTTTGCTTTATGTCCAAAAAAATATTCTAGGATGATGGTAGGTATTTTTTGGAGTTTATTTTCAGGTTTTTTATCAAAAATTATTTATAGATGTGAATAATTGTGCAAGTTAGTTCCTTTTTATAGTAGTGGAGGACTGAGAATCTTGTAAATACTAATAGATAAACAATATCATGAGGCCTCCCTTACATAATGTGCCTAAAATAATGAAATATTTTTAATAAAATTGGGTAAATGTTCTGAATATGGCCATAAAATTAGTTTTGGAAAAATTTCAAGGTGATTTAGTGTAACTACCCGACCCAAACGGTCTTGAGCCGCAACTACCCCAAGCCCGCCTCCACAGGCCAAGGGCTGGTGACAAGCGCTGAAGGCATAACAATTTCGGGGATGCATTCATCTAAGTACCTATACACACACACATAGCCCACTCGATAAGGAAGTTTAGAGTAAAAAAGAAAACCAAAGTATGGACAACTATAACCCAACCAAAGTCATGCATCAACTTCTAAATAGAACAAGTAATGTGTTGAAAAGTACTGACAAGATAACTGAACAGAAAAAAGGAAAAACACACGCCAAACCCGAAAGGTTCTACAACCCGGAAACAGGTAAACAAAAGTAAACAACTGAAGAGTCCCACACCTAAAAACTCTACTGTGACCCCGGTACGTGACACAAGCTCTTGTTCCCTCTACGCTCTTCCATAGTCACGATTGACTTGTCCGTCGTCTGCAAGGGCACACCAGGTGTGGGCAAAGCCCAAGTAGGGGTGAGTATAAAGATAATCAGTAGAATGCCCCACAAGCTTGAGGGAGAAAAAATAGGAGGTGCTAAAGAGGTGAGAAGTATACAGAACAAAGAATAATGAAAGAGTACAATAAATTGAGTGAAGCTCAACCCAACAAGGGAAAGGAAGCAGACTCATCCAAACAAGAGGAGCTAGACACAAAAAGCATGTGGCATACCCCACACATCTTCGCCCCTCCTATAAAAAGAGTAACTGAACCGAAGGTGTGGGAAAAAAAGTATGGTGTGTATATATATATATATATGCTCCACAAGAAACCCGAATGAGAGTGTAAGGGGATCTCCATCTCCAAGCTCAGCCCAGGAAAAGTCAACAACAGTTCTAAGGATATCCATCACTGATGCCCAAATGTCCCGCATGACAAAGCTGTGTCATCACTGAACCGTACAACCAAGGGTCCCGATCCGGTAATCACGGAGAAAATTCACTGACTAGCCTCATAGAAAGGGATCAGTCTAAAAGAATTCATTGGGGAACCCACTGTACAGCCCAGCTAGAGGGTAAAACCTAAGAGGTCGTCGGGTAAACCACTGCCCAGCCTAGCTGGAGGGTAAAACCTAAGGTTAACTGGTAACCCACTGCCCAACCCTACTGGAGGGTAAACCCTAAGATCAATGGGTAACCCACTGCCCAGCCCCGCTAGAGGATAATACCTGATACGCCAGTGGGTAACCCACTGCCTAGCCTCGCTGGATGGTAAACCTGGAACTTGTCCGATAACTTCGCACTGCCCGTGCCATCACTGGGTGTCACTAACATCGCTACCATGCATTGGTTAGAGTGTGTCAAAGAAACCTAAGACCAATGGACTTTCATGTTTCCTCATTTAATGAGATCTCGAATGAGGATCTTCACACCCAAACATATTACACCGTTGCAATCCTCGCAGAAAAACACGCGAGATATACTATTTACTCGCTTGAAACAGAACCCCGATGAAAACATTACTCAACACCGAATTATGCCCATAAGGCATCTCATGAGGCCCGCAACTTAGTCCTGAAAATGTTTGGGTGAACTACTCTATAGCGATGATCTCAGAAAAACATGCCAAATCAACTACTCATACACCCAGAACAGACGTCTGGTGAAAAAAGTCACATAACGCTACACGCAGCTTGAATGACGGCCCATGGGCCCATTCCTCAACTCCATATTCAATTCCTGAAACCACCCAAGACAACTTCGTCTTGACGCCAGGGTTACAACGCCATGGATGGTGCCTAAGACGAACTCAGGATGTGCTCGTGCTATTCACACCAAGAATCTTGGCGAGGCGCTAAATAACACTTAACGGGCGTGTCACACCACCAAGCCCCTATCTCAGGAATTTTAAACCCCCAATACCATCTCAAAACCTTCTCCTCGATTCGAGTATCACGTTGTTTTAGACAGCATGCCAATCAGATACTCGGGTTGAGATTTATTGGAGTTTTAACGCCAATGGACGGAGACGGGAGGGGCCGGACCGGTTCGGCCGGTCCACCCCTTTAGACCGGTGGTCCGTGGATCTACCGCCCGCATTTTCCGGAACTGAAAAAGCCTTGTTGAGGAGGAGGTGGAGCTTGAATTAATGGTAGAGGAGTTCTTATTGGGAGATTCCGCCAGAAAAATTTTAAGGGGGAAGAAGGATTGGTGGATGTGTTTATGTAGGGAACTTAATTAAAATTTAATTAATTTTAAACACCCACCAGTAGGCCTGTACCCGAACTCTCGACGAGGTCGAGGTTAAGCTGCTCCTAGGGTAAAATCCTCATTCTCAGCGCAACGGTGGTCTCCAAATTATAATCTGAGTTTTTATTCAGAAGTTATAAAGTTCACGCCCGATGCCGCTAGCTTATGAAAATTCCCCTGGTGGCATTTTCCACAGATGGGTCGCGCCCGTGAAAGTTACGTGCCGCCTAGGGTAAAAGGAATGATCTGTAATCAACATTACCCTCAGGTTTCCCATCTGAGAAACCATTTTGGAGTTATTCTATTTATTTGTTGTGTCTAGTGTGAAATCACTTAAAATTTAATTCCGGCCACACCGGGTCTCGGAATCACACGCCGTCTGAACGCCCTTCTCTAGAATAACATTAAGAAAATTTTAAAGTCTCACAGGCTCAAAACCCAGGTTCTTACATCATTCCCTCTTTCATGTTTTTCTTCCCCAAAAACAAAACTACAAAAACAAATTGGGGTACTGAGACAGAATCTGGCTTTCCCTTTCCCAGGTGCTCTCTTGCACCCTCCCGTGCTGCCACAACACTCGAACCAAAGGAATGGTCCTTCCATGAAGAGTCTGATCCTGTCTGTCCTCAATCGCCACTGGGTGCTCTGCAAAGGTGACTCCATCCTCAATGTCCAGGCCTCCCCAATCAATGATGTGTTTGGGGTCATGCACGTATTTCCTCATCTGTGACACGTGGAAGACGTCATGCACTCTCTCCAGCTATGGGGGTAGAGAAAGATGGTAGGCAACCTCACCAACCCTGCTCGTGATCTCAAAAGGCTCGATGAACCTCAGGGATAGCTTGCCTCCCCAGCCAAACCTCTGTGTTCCACGCCATTGAGAGACTCTAAAAAAGACATGGTCCTCCAGATCTAACTCCAAAGGCTTGTGACGATGGTCTGCGTAGGACATATGTCTGCTCTGATCCATCCTCATCCACTCACGAATGACCTGCACCTTCTCTGTCGTCACCCACACCAACTCTGGGCCCCCGAGGGACGTATCCCCAACCTCCATCCAGCACAATGGTGACCTAGAGGGTCTCCCATATAGGACCACAAAAGGATCCATGCCGATAGTAGAGTGGTAACTATTGTTATATGTGAACTCCACCAAGGACAGGTCATCCTCCCAGCTTAGGCCAATGTCTAACACGCACACCCTAAGCATATCCTCTAACACCTGGATAGTGCACTCGGTCTGCCTATCTATCTGGGGGTGAAAATTTGTACTCATACGCAGTTAAGTCCCAAATTACTCGCCACAATCGGGACGTAAACCATGTTTCACGGTCAGAGATGATCATCGAGGGTACTCCATGAAGGCGGACAATCTCCTGAACGTATAGCTTCCCTAGAGTCTTCACCGATCTCTACTCCCTGATGGCAAGGAAGTGTGTCTACATCATGAGTTAGTACAATATCACCCAAATGGAATCATGGAACTTCGATGTATGCGGAAGACCTATAAAGAAGTCCATAGATATTCCATCCCACTTCCACTCTAGGATATCAAGGGGCTGCAAAAACCATGTCGGAACCTGATGCTCTGCCTTCACCTGCTGACAGGTAAGACACAAAGAAATGACCTCAGCTACACTATGCTTCATGCCATACCACAGAAACTTCCGCTGAAGGTCTCTATACATCTTTCCCACACCGGTATGTACATCCAAGGGAGAAGTGTGGAATTCCCGCATCACCTTATCCTGAATCTCCACTGGTACTATATCTTTCCCCTGGAACATGATCTCGTGATTCCCTCCTTCAGAATAACCATCGGGTGCATCGCCCGTGGAAATATGATTGCGTAGTACCTCACTATAAACATCCCCCAACTGCAACTCTCTCACATGATGAAGGAGCGAAGGATTCAACAACATCGACTGTAGAAAAGTCGTACCATCATGATCCACCAAGGTCAGCTACAGGGAATCCAACTGCTCTAAAGATTCACACACTAGACGAGCATGGGACTTCCTGCTAAGGGAATCTGCTACTACATTACCCTTCCCTGGAGTGTAGACTATCTCAAAATCATATTCCTACAGAAACTCCAGCCGGCGCCTCTTCCTTAGATTCATATCCCTCTGAGTGAAGATGTACTTGAGGCTATGGTGGTCTGAGTAGACCAAAAAACACTCACTGAGAAGGTAGTTTCTCCATAACCTCAAGGAGAAGACCACCACTGCCAGATCCAAATCATGAGTTGCATAATTCTGATCATTGGGCCTCAACTACCTCGACCCATATGAAATCACTGCCTGCTACTGCATCAACACGCACCTAAGCCCAGATCCTGAAGGATCGCAGTAAACCACGAACTCAACGCCCTCCTCTGGCAGCCTCAACACTGGAGCACTGGTCAGCCTCTGCCTCACCTACTCATGGGCCTTCTGGCACTAATCAGTCCAGGTGAATGGTTTTCCCTTCCGCATCAATGTGGTCAAAGGGGAATCAATACTGGAGAAGTCTTCCACAAACCTTCTGTAGTATCCTACCTATCCAAGGAAGATCCGCACCTCAGGCGCATTATTGGGTGGATCCCAAGCAATATCCACCTCTATCTTTGTGGGATATATGGCTAAACCCTGTTCCAAAATGGCATGCCCTAGAAAATGAACCTCCTGAATCTAGAATTGACACTTTGAGAGCTTCCCATATAGCTGGTACTCCCTGAGTAAGTCTAGGACCATTCTCAAATGCTCTGTGTGCTCCTCCCCCATCGTAGAGTAGATGAGTATGTCGTCAATAAAGACAACCACAAACTGGTCCAAGTATGGCTGGAAGATATGGTTCATCAAAGCCATGAATACGGTAGGGGAATTTGTCATGCAAAAGGGTATCACTACAAAATTGTAATGACCATTATGACAATGGAATGCCATCTTTGGGATATCAGCCTCACGAACTCACAACTAGTGGTAGCCGAATCGAAGATCAATCTTGGAGAACCACTTCCCACCTCTCAACTAGTCGAAGAGTTCGTCAATCACCGGAAAAGGGTACTTTTTCTTTATCATGGTCTGATTCAGGCGATGATAATCCACAAAAAGCCGTAGGCTCCCATCTGCCTTCTTCACAAACAAAACCGAAGCTTCCCAGGGGGACACACTGGGCCTGATGAATCCCTTCTCTTGAAGGTATTCCAACTAAATTCATAGCTCCCAAATATCTGTGGGTTCCATCCGATAAGCCGCACATGATATAAGGGTAGTCCCCAGCTTCAAGCCAATGAAAAACTCCATCTCTCACCTCAGAGTTAGTCCCAAGACATCATTGGGAAAGACGTCCAAGTAGTCCTATACAACGGTATGGATCTAGGTTCCTTTAGTGTTTGCTACTCCTAGAGCCATGCTCTCCAACTGATGAGAAAAAGGCTATGGTCTCTTGATCAGAGCACCCTTCTGCTCTACCACAAGGTCTCGCTCACTGAGGATGGTGAATCGCATCCCATCAGAGTGCAAACATCTGACTCATTTGCGACGACAGTCAATATGGGTGTGAACCATAGAAATCCAATCCATGCCCAGGATGACGTCGTAAGGTTCCATTGTGATTACTAATAGGTCCCAAATGAAACTCTCTCCTCCGAACGATAGTTCACACTGTCTTCAAACAAAGGTCACTAATGATGCACTTCCTGTAAGAACCTTGAGGCTAAGAACAGGTTTCAGCGCCTCTACTAGGAGCTCCAACTCTTGTACCAAAAGTAGTGATATAAAAGAGTGGCTTGCGCGTATGTATACTAGTACCGAAGCGAGCATAGAGTAAACACAAATCATACCTCGGACCATCTCACGTGCTGGTGGGTCACGAACACCCATAGCCTGAAGCTTCCCGTGGCCCATACTGCCAGCTCCCTGAGCCAGGCGTGGGCCACCCGATGGTGGCGGTGAAAGGATATCCAAATTCCATCCCCCACCTCCAGGTACTGCCACTCTACATGCGTTGCCTCCCTGAGGACCACCCTATCCTCGCCTAGGTGATCCCTAGTCATGGGGCTGCCTCTACCACTGTGGTACGCCCACTTCCTACCACGGCTACTCAGTATGCCTGGTTGGGAAGTCCCATGCTAGGTGACCCCATCCATCACAGGCATAGAACTGGCTCTCTCCTAACTACCTCGGTGCTCTACGGTTCCACTGCGGTGTATAGACCTACCCCTGAGTCTACTCTTGTAAGGGTCTCCTCGACTGAGGCTCTGCTCTCTGTCGCCTTCCTGCTACTGAAGACTCTTCTCTGAAGCGGCCACTGCCAAGCCCTGCTAGCTGGCACCCCTTAGCCAAGAAGCTCTCTGTCACGAGTTCCCGCTCTAGAACCCTGACATAAGTAGGTATGCACATGGGCACTAAACTAGCACAAATCTCTCTACGAAGACCCTTCTCAAACTTCCACGACCGGAAGTAACTATCACGGATCATATCCTGTGAGTAGTGTGTCAGATTGGTAAACTGAGCTGAGTACTACACCATGGTCTTCCCCCCTTCTTCATCTCCAAAAACTTCTGAATACGATTAGGGAAAAAAAGAGGGGGAGTACTTCTCCTGGAAGAGTTGCTGGAAGCTATCCTATGTGAGAGACGACTCATCGTGGGTCTGCGTAACCAACCCCCACCAATGCCCAGCCATCCCGAGGAATAGGCTAGAAGCCAGGGCTACCATTTAGTCTGCTGGTGTCCATACCTGCCTGAAATGTCGGTCCACGGACTCTAGTCAATCTTCTGCTTCCAAGGGATCCAGGTCCCTAAGGAACTTTTATGACCACTGAAGCTGGAAGTCTCGAAGCGCACTCAGCCTACGCTCAAACTCGGCCTGTGATGCTGGTACTAACTGCCTCTCTCTTGATAGAGGGGCTACTGCTATACCACTGGGTGGACGGGGATCACGTGAGGGTCCCTGAACTGATGCCTCGTCGCTCGCCAGGTCGTCAACACGAACTAGAGAGGGTAACCAGGCTGGCTGCTATCGTGGGGGCATCCTGGAAATTATCAAGGATTACTGTGATCAGATGAGCATATATATATATATAATAGTAATCACAAAGGGGATCTGAATCAAAAAGTATATTCAAATACTCAATCCTACCGGATGCATGTTCCAATGTTCCCTGCAATAAATGTCTCAGCATGTAGAGTTGACAAGCGGGTTATCAGGGTCCTGGTAAATGGATACGTTAGCCACCTGTACCATCACTGGACTCTCTCGCCTGAGAGATGATCTCGAGACACGTCGAAACTATTACCCTAAATCCCAACCACTTCCTTTTTAGGGACGTCCAAACAACGCCCCAAGGAACGAAACATCCTCTGATACCAATTTGTCACGACCTGACCCTACCGGTCTTGAGCCGCAACTACCCCAAGCCCGCCTCTATAGGCAAGGGGCGGACGACAAGCACCGAAGCCTTAACAATCTTGGGGAGGCCTTCACAAAAGTTCCCATACACACACACACACACACACACACACAGCCCACTCGATATGGAAGTGTAGAGTAAAAATAAAACCAAAGGATGAACCAATATAAGCCAACCACAATCATGCATCAACTTCTAAATAGAACATGTAAAGTGCTGAAAAGTACTGACAAGATAACTGAACAGAAAAAGGGAAAAACAGGGGCCCTACCCAAAAGGTGCCACAACCCGAAAGCTGGTAAACAAAAGTAAACAACTGGAGAGTCCCACACCTGAAAACTCTACTGCGACCCCGGTATGAGGCCCAAGATCTTGTGCCCTCTACGCTTCTCCTTAGTGACAATCGACCTGTCCGTCATCTACAAGGGCACACTAGGTGCAGGGAAAGCCCAGGAAGGTGTGAGTATAAAGATACCCATTAGGATGCCCCGAAAGATAAAGGGAGAAACAAAAGAGTAACTAAGTAGGTTAGAATTAGAAAAAACAAAGAATAATGAAAGAGTATAGTAAATAGAGTGTAGCTCAACCCAACAAGACAAAAGAAGCAGACTCATCCAAACAAGAGGAGCTAGACATGGAAAGCAGGTGGCATACCCAGCACGTCTTCGCCCCCCCTACAAAAAGAGTAACTAAACCCAAGGAGTGGGAACAAAAGTAGGGTGTATATATATATATATATATATTCTCAATAAGGAACCCGAACAAGAGTGTAAGGGGATCTCCATCACCAAGCTCAGCCCAGGAAAAGTCACCAAGAGTTCTAAGGATATCTATCACTGATGCCCAAATGTCCCGCACGCCAAAGCCGTCTCATTGCCGAACCCTACAACCAAGGGTCCCGCTCTGGTAATCATGGAGAAAAGTCACTGACTAGCCTCATAGAAATGGTTGAGTCTGAAATAAGTCATCGGGTAACCCACTGCCCAACCCAGCTGGAGGGTAAACCCTAAGAGGTCTTCGGGTAACCCACTACCCAGCCCAGGTGGAGGGTAAACCCTAAGGTTAATGGGTAACCCACTACCTTGCACCGCTAGAGGGTAGACCCTAATGTAAATGGGTAACCCACTGGCCAGCCCTGCTGGAGGGAAAACTCAGAACTGGTCTGATAACTACGCATTGCATGTGCCATCACTGGGTGTCACTAACATCTATACCTTGCGTTGGTTCAGAGTGCATCAAAGGAACCTCCTACCAACACCATTTCATGTTTCCACAATTAATGATATCCCGAATGAGTCTCTTCAAGCCTAAATATATTACACCATTGCAATATTTGCAGAAAAACACATGAGATAGACTATTTACTCGTTCGAAACAGACTCCTAAAGAAAAAGTTACTGAACAACGCTTTATGACCATATGACGTCTCATGGGGCCCACATATCGGTCCTGAAAAATGGTCGGTCAAACTACACCATTGTGATGCTCTCAGAAAAACACACCAAATAGACTATTCATACACCCTGAACAGACGTCTGGTGAAAAAGTCGCAAAACGCTGCACGTAGCTTGACTGACGGCCTGTGGGCCCACGACTCATCTTCGGATTCAATGCCTGAAACCACCCTAGAAAACATTTTCTCGAAGCTAGGGTCACAACTCCCTTTATGGAGCCAAAAAGGGACTTTGTATGTGCTCGTTCCATCCAAAACAAGAATCTCAGTAAGGCGTTAAAGAACATTTAACAGGCGTGTCGCACCACCGAGCTCCCCGTCTCGGGAATTAAAAATCTGCGAGACCATCTCAAAGACCCCTTCTAGATCTGAGGATCACATTGTCAAAGATGTCCTACAAATCCAATACTCAGTTTGAGAGTGATAGACATTTTAACTCCATTGGACAAAGACGGGGTCGGCCGGACCGGTTCGGCCGGTCCACCCCTTTAGACTGGCGGTCCGCAGCTCAGCCGCTCAGACCGCCCGATCCACCGCGGACCGCAGTTCACCACATGGGCCATGCTGCTTTGACCAGACCGGAATGATCCATTTTGGATTTTCCCCACAGGACCCGCGTTTCGCAGGTCTCAGTCTACTCCTAGGGTCGCGACAACCCCGGTCTCGCGCTGCACGTCGACCGACGAAGCCGGCCAGCACACCCTACCCCGCTTGCCCGGACCACTGCAGGATCGGGCCGCCATCCCGCTCACCCGTGCCGACCCCTGAGGAGCCCGCACCACCGCTTGGGTAGCCCGCTCCGCCGTCGTCACCCACCGGACTTCCCTGGAACCTCCAGAAAAACAAGGGGTTTGGTCAGAAAAATTCTCGGGGCCACCCCGGATGCCCAGGGACTCGGATTTTCAATCCGAAAAGAGCGTTGGAAAGCTCGGATCAAACCATACACATATATGGCGTCTTATAAACAATTAAAAAGTATTTATATTCTTTAAATTGAGTTCTAAGTGGATTTGTGAAATTAAAACGAAAACGCAACGAAGCATACCTCACAGAGCGTAGCCCAACGCTCCACGATCGATCCGCCTTCACCGGAACCGAAAAAGCCTTGCCAGGGAGGAGTTGGATATTGAAGGAAGGGGATGAGATTTCTTGTTGGGAGTTTCCACCAGAGAAATTTTAAGGGGGAAGAAGGAGGTGGTGGATGTGTTTAAGTAGGGAACTTAATTAAAATTTAATTAATTTTAAACACCCACTTGTAGGCCCGTACCTGAACTCTCAATGGGGTCGAGGTTAAGCTGATCGTAGGGTAAAATACATGTTTTGAGTTCAATGACTGTCTTGGAATTTTAATCCAAGACTTCGTTCAGAAGTTATAAAGTTCACGCTCGAGGCCGCTAAATTACGAAAACGCCCCTGGTGGCGTTTTCCACAGAAGGGCCGCGCCTGTGAAAGTTACCCCCCTCCTAGGGTAAACGGCATGCTCCAGACTCAACAATGCACTCAGTTTTCCCATCCGTTCAACCATTTAGAAGTTATTATATTTATTTGGTGTGTCGAGTGTGAAAGCACTTAAAATTTAATTCTGGCCACACCGGGGCTTGGAATCACATGCCATCGAACACCCTACTCTGGAATGACATCAAGAATACTTCGAAGTCTCATAGGCTCAAAACCCAGTTCTTACATTTATCCCCTTAATATTATAGTTTAACGACTAAGGAAACTCATTTTTACCTAAATAACTATAATTAATTTTAATTTCTTTCACCGATTTTTTTGGTAAAAATATATGGTGACCTTAAAAAAATTATAAAATTTGAAGATTTAAAAAATTCAAACCATTTTTCAAAATTAAAAATCACATAATTCACATAAATTATTTTAAAATTAATTCTGTATACAGGATGAGAAAGCAGTTTTTTAAAGTGAAAAGGTTCAATAGTTTAGTAGGCTATATATCTAAATTAAATATAAAAATTATTCCAATTCACTAAATTTTATTAATATATGTATAAATTATCTATTTTTTTAAAACATATTTAAAATATAACTAAACAAAATTAAATATTTTTATGGAAAGTCATTTTTCAATTATAATTTAGTATATTTGACTATTCATAACAAATGGAATTTCTTATAAAATACCAAATATCACCCTAAAAAAATTTTTAAATTAAAATTTCAAAAATTATGTTTTCTTTTGAAATAGAATTTTAAAAAGTGTTAAAATTTAATTCTAAAACAAGTTTTCTATTAAAATGTTATAAAACTACCTTTAGAAAAATTTAGCATTTATTCGTAAAATTAGATTTATTTTTATCTTATTCCTATAAAATATATATGATTAATGTAAAAAATGATATAATATATCATATATAAATTTCATTTAGATCATTCAGTAAGAGTAATTAATTTAATTTATTATGATAAATTACCATTTAGGCCATAAAAATAGTTATTTATAAAAAAAATCATTTATATTCAATTGATTTATATTTTCATTTCTATTTAATTTAAAACCAATGAATTAAATAAAATTATTATAAGTCATTTAATAATATTTATAACTTCCCATTAATGAATATGAGACAATTTTCATTTAAAATGAAAATATTAATAATATTCGATAAAATATGGTCTTGTGTGTATTGCAAGCTATCGAAGAATGTTTTTTTGTGTGTAACTCAAGATAACTCCATGTTGCATATATTTTAATCTATATAATTGATTTAATTTACTTAAAATAGTAAATATATTTTAAGGTTTCAATTTTTTATATTCTTTTAAATGTTAGGTACTCCGTGGTGTACACACTATTAAATAAAATGTCATTCTTTTATAATTCTTAGGGTGTTGCATTATCCACACCATAAATACATTGAATCCTCTAAATTTAAACTTGATATCAATAAAATATGTTTAAATTTTGGAAATACCATTATTTAAAAGCTTACATTGTAAACGAGTTAATAAAATATCCACTTAATAAGAGATAATGAGATTTACAAAGGTCACATGGGATAACATATAACTAGGTTTATAGATAGAATAACATTAGTGGAATGTGAAAATATAGACATGGAATAAAGGTACAAATATTTATAGGGATTGATTGAATCCATTTATCACAAATAAGTGAACGATCATGGGAAATTTTATGCCCTCAAAACCATAAATTAGTGATGATTTGAAAGACCGTCATTTCAATAAAAATGAAGGTATTAGGATAAAATTTTATTTCAAGATCAATTTCTTAATGTTGAGTAATTATTTTAATTCCAAATAATATATGAAAATAAACATAATTGATATATTTATATAAACACAATTTCATCCTTTGGTTATTCTAAAATCAATTTCCAATTCATCTATTACTTCATGAAATGAATATCCAAAAAATTAATTTTTAATCTTGAATTAATAAAATTAACTTTTAATGGATCATATGATCCATGAAACAAGTATTTATATCTGTCTTTAAATAATTTCAAAAAAAATATGGTTAATAATTTAATCTCTAAACCAAAAAACTATTACTAATCGCTTATCATTAATATTTATTCATTAGATTTTTTAACTAAAAACAATGACATATTAACTAGGACATCACATAGGCCACTGGTAGGCGCAAGAAATTTACCATCCTTTTGTAATGGGTTTAATCCCCAATATATTTATATATGTGATGGGTTTTCACCCAAAATTCATGTCTTCATTTTTCTAATCTACATTAATATAATTCTTATAACATTTCGAGAAGTGTTGTTGACATCATTGAAATTAAATTAATCATTAAATAACAATTTTTTACAATGTATAACAATATTATATGTATATCAAACCTAAATTTTATCAATATCATTAAACTTATGTATATAAAATGAAAATACATTATTCCTTAAATGAAATTTCTACTAAAACATGCACTAAAATAATGGGATGTATTTGCATAAATTTAATCTAAAATATCCTTAATCTTGGTGTAATCCCATCACATAAAACCTAAAAAGTTTTTTATGTCATTGATCTTTTTTATATATTAAACACGACAGGTTTGACCTAGGTTATTCATTGTCATCAACTACTAGAATACTTGATAATGGGTTAAAATGAAAATTTAAATTATCTTAAGAATATCCCCTGGGAATGTCAATCTAGGTGTGTAGTAAATCTCATTGTCATGTACCAGGTTATTCTCGATTCAAATATGACACACCCTTTCCAGAGTTATTATACTTATGTACATATATTCCTAATTTTAATACTCTTATAGTATCATCATAGGGATTTATTGCAAATAAAACCCACATAAACTCTACCTTAACAATTTTTTTGGATGTTATTCTATACACATCCTCAAATTATATCACATGGTTAAGTTCCCTAATCTATATTTTCCTAAATTTATTTTAAAAGGTTTATAGTAAAAATTAATTGATAAAAACTATAGAAATCCAACCATAGTATGCCCTGAGTCGGTTCTTGCAACCATTAAATTGAAATAAGATACAAGGAAACACATCATGAAGGACTGGTTAGTTTAGTAGTCTTGGTAAACTGGATACATACATGATTCACATATTATATTTGAATACCAAAAATTATAACATATTTCTTTATTTTATTTTTGAGAATAAATTTACTTCATATAGTGTATTCCTACATATCTTTCACAGTTAACCTCATGGAATCTTTGGGAGTGGAAACAAAATAAGGGTGAGCTAAAATGTTCCGTAAGGGTTAATTTCAGAGGAAGATATCATGAATCAATAATGAATAATAAACATGGAAAGATAAATAACTAAATATACATTTATTTTAAAGAACTCAATATGTCAAAACCAATATGGTAAGGTAAATAACAGAACAGACATGACATTTAAATAATTAGATAAGAACTAACCATTATGTTAAGGTAAATAACTAAAAGAATATTCAATTAAATAATTAAACTGAGAATGAAATGAATCCATATATTTTATCATAGTGAAAATATCATGGATAATAATAACTAAATTAGCAATGAAGGTAATGCTTAATTATTGGACAAGATGAATCTGGCACATGAAACCAATACCGTCAATACCTTTCACAATATGGTTTAATCAACAGGTAATAACTCATTTAATAATACCTTAACTAATTTATCTCATAAGACCTAATGATGTATCTAGGGGATATATTATATGAGGCCCCACCCATCACATTAGGTCCAAATCATTATTCATATATTGAATAATCAATTTAATTCATGAACAATGTGCCTTATAAAATATCCATATTGAGTAAAGGATACAAATTTATCAATATTTCTCCAATTAATAAAATAAAATTTAAAGTAAACACTATATGTTAAAATGGTATTTGGTTTAGGAAATATTCCTATCCATGATAAATAATGTGCATATTTAAGGGGAATTTAAAGTTCAATGGTATCTGGAAAGTGAATAACTCAATTAAGAGTTAATGACTACCAAAATGATCCAAGGAAGTTAATTTCACTACTAAACTTGAGAAAAATATTTATAAGACACCTATAGGATGAATAAGGATGGAATCAATATAGCATATACCAATTTGATTGAGAATAGGGTTTTTTGAAGCTGATGAACTAAAAATAACCTTAAAAACATTCTTATATAAAATATCTTTATCATTTTGATTTTTTTGAAAATATATTTCTTGGAAAATCACATTTAAATAAATTTATTTATAAATATATTTTAATAGTTTTAAAATAATCTTCAATGAGTTTATGTAGGGTAATGTAATTCAAGGTTGAAAAATATGAATTTTTTATTGTAAAAATGTTATCAAAGTTATTTTTTCAGAAAGAAAAAAGAATATTCCTTTGAATAAATTTTATAAAAAGAAAAAATGGGTAAAATGTTATTTTAAAAAATCAATTTTAACTAGATAAATAAAAAATATTTATTTTTTTAGAAAACATGGTTTTTATAGGAAATCAAATTTTTTACCAAAGAGAGAAATAGAGTCATATTTTGTTAAAAACATTTAATAAAACATTTTAAGCACCGAAGAATTTTAAAATGGAACATTTACATGAAAATATTCCTTAATAACTTTATTAGAATAGAATTAAAGGGTTTACTAATTGATGATCAAATAAATTCCTTTAATGGGAAATCATGTTTAAACATCCCCAAATAAAATGAGATTGTGTACTAAACCCTTACAATGATAAAAATGTTTTAAGTGAGAATTAATCAATTAATCTATTATGTGTATAAAATATAAATACACATAAAAAAGTTGAAACAGATGAATATATATTAAAATTATTTATGAAAATAATCATAGAATATTAAGAACAATGAGGAAGTAATATAACCAAATAAAAGGAATTGAGTTATGAAATTTCATTACCACATGGTAAATATAATTTTAAATCCCCATAGATGAAATAATTCAAATTAAACTAAAAATACCACGAATAATGAATTATTCATGATATTGAATGTCAAACGTGTTTTATATACACTATATTAAATAAATTTGGTGCACAAAATTACAATATGACATAATGAAATGAAATTGAGGCAGAATCCCTTATCTCATGATTTCCTTTGGGACGTACTTGCTTTAAACTCATGTATAGTGGTTTTAAACATGTTATAATTTTTTTTAAAAAATAATATTAATTTTTATGGTATAATATATCATTATTTTATAAAATCTTAGTATCCATTTGTTAATAATGATTCATTATTTTTATTGTTTAGGGTGTTAATTGTCTTGTTTTTCAAGTATGTTTTTACTAGTTATTTTTCTGTTCCAATTATTTATATCATGATATCATAATTTTTAGAATTAAAACCATAATTTAAATATCATATATATTAATTATCTATTTATTTGGATTAATATTTAAAATTTAGTTATAGTAATGGAAATCACCATTCATGGAGACAGTTTACCGTATATATGCACGACCTATGATTCCATTTTCTTATCATATTAAAAGAAAGAAAATTAAATGATTTATATGTATATTATTATTTAATTGTAATTTTTATTTCATATATGAAACATATATTTATTAAAACCATCCTTATGAGATTCCATGTAAATCATGAATGAATCACAATGCTTCCTGGGGTGGTAGTCCACTATATACATGAATGATGTTATTGTATTCCCAAAAAATGGAAACTATGAAGGGGTGTATGGTATAAAAATTATGTATGTATAATAACATTATAAATATCATATATATCACACATAAACTATAAATAATTCATTATTCCAAACATTGAAGGGTGTTAATGGAAGAAAAATGATATCGACTCACGAGGCAGTAGTCCATCGTACACACGTACGACGATTTTGTATCCCATTTTATCTTGAATTTTCACTTCATAAACTTATTATAAAAACACATAGGTATTTTAAATATAAATATTATATTATATAACCATGATATAAAAAAATATAATGGGTTTGAGGAAGAAGTAAAACAAAAGTGCATGTTGATGGACATTACCTCTTCTTTGGGTAACTCTTTTGGGTTTATAAAAAATCCCTTATTGTGTTTTCCTTCTGTCCAAAAAAAATCTTCTAGAATAATGGTATGTATTTTTGGATTTGATTTGGTAAGGTTTTTTATGAGAAAAATGGCTTGAGAGGTGTGAATAAGTGATGGGGTAAGTGCCCTAATATTGTGGAGGAGGAGTGGCATTCTTATAAATACCAAAATATAAACACTATTAGGAGGTATCCCATAAATAATGGTCCTCCAATAATGAAAAATGTTCAATAAAAAATGGTATAAGATCTAAATATGCTTATAAAACTGTTTTTCTACAACATTCTTTGTCATTTGGTCCTTTAAGATTACTGATTTACCACCAAGTAAACTCGTTTTGACAATATTTACAGTAGTCAATTTTAATTTCTTTCACTAATATTTTTGGTAAAATAACTAAGTTGAAATTAATAGAAATTATAAATTATTGTGATTAAAATAAAGAAATATTTCTAAAAAATTATAATCATAGAAACGAATGAAATTAATTTAAAATTAATCCCACATACAGGATGAGAAATTAGGTTTTTAATGTGATAATGGTCCATAGTTTATTATGTTTTTATATCTAAATTTGATTTAAAAATGATTCAAATGAACTAAATCAGATTAATAGATATATAATTGGTCAAATTTTATTTTAAAACCAATTTAAAATATAATTTAACATTATAAATTATTTAAATGAAAAGTTAGATTTTAATTAAAATTTAGTATTTATAACATTTTTTTTTAAAATAGAACTTCTCAGCAAAAAAACAAAAAAGTGACCATCAATAAATTTTGACATTATTTAAAAAAATAAAATATAACTTTTCAAATTGAATTTATATAATGTTTAAAATTTCGTTTCAAAATAAGTTCTCTATTAAAAGGAGGCAAAACTACCTTTAGAAAAATACATCTTTTTATGCATAAAATTAAATTTGTTCCAATATTATCCATAGAAAATATATTTGATTAATTTAAAAAAATTTATTGAATATATAATATATAAATTCTATTATAATCATTCAATTATATTAATTAATTTAATTTATTATTATATATTTCCATTGGGTGAAAAAATTATTTTATATAAAAACCATTCCTTTATATTCAATTGGTTTTTATTTTTGTTTCAAATTAAATGGTAACCAATTAATTTAAATTTTTTTCATAAGTTATTTAATTATATTTATAAAAACCAATTTAATATCCATCAGATAATTTTAATTTTAAATAAAAATAGTAATAGTATTCAGTTAAACTTGTTGTTGTGTATAACACAAGCTATCGAAAAAAATTTTTCTTGCAAGAAACACCAACTAAATTAGTATTGTGTGTATTGAAATCTAAATAATTGATTAAATTTATTTTAAATATTAAATATATTGTTATGTATCAGGATTTTATATTCCTTTCTGAACTTGGTGTTGTGTATCATACACGCTATTGAATAAAATGTTTTTATTTTATAATTTTCAGGGTGGTGCACCCGAAGGCCCAGATACATAGATCAAAACACCAAATCAAAATTATAGTATTTCTACTAATGTAACCTACATTTGTTCCATCTATAGTATCAACACTATTATAGTGTTACAATAATACTACAATACCACATCAATCCTTCCACTATCCAATTTTGATCTCAATTTTTGTTGCTAGATTATGAGGTTATTAACAATAAACTGAATCCTAACCATGGTTTTAGTAGTATTGATTTGGAATGTTTTGAGAACAAGTCAGTAGTTATAAGGATGAAATTAGATTCTCTGAATGTGTTGAGAGTGTACGAATCTGTCTTCTATACAAATAATGGTTATGAGTATTTAGTAATGTGAAAAAACTATGGGGGTGGATGAATGAAGTTAACATGTATACAGAATTCATGTAATTTTTTTGGTGAATTCCATGCACTATTGCATCATTGATGTCTATAAATATCTAGGTCTCTTGATTTTGTGGAATCTCTTGACCCCTAACAAATGTGTACTGCATAAAACTATGTAGAGTTCTTATACAATTATGACGATCTCTTATCCTTTAATGAACCTGATAAGGACCCCACCAAAACCTTGTTTACAGTGGAATTTAGAAGAATTTAGGTCACCATAGTGGATGAAATTTAATCCTTGATGACAAATATTTTCTTTCTTCGATCAATCCAGTAGTAGTGTCTCATATCAATGATTCTCCATTATAAGAGACATCCATCTACCAGATATGTTTTTCAATGAGGGTGGGAATTATCTTTGACTGATAACGGAATTAACTACATCGATATCCTCCATATAATTTCTAATAAATATAGATTTACAATTGTTGTGTTCAATATGAGTATCCATTTCATTATGATATAGGTTAGAAAATGGGGAATATTTATTTTCTAATAAATCATCTTGAGCATAATGTAAGTGCTAAAAATGAACAAAACTAGCTTTGAAGGAAATCATGATGTAAAATAACATACACAATCAAGGAGGGGTACCCGTTATTCTTTCTTGATACCATAGTCCCTATTCATTTATTGATTACTAACTCTAAATCACTATTGATGATTAATTGGGTAATTAGTATCCAAAATTCAGTTCCATGCCTATGATGAGAGCTTGATATTATACCTCATTATTGGTAATCCTTTTTATGGATAAAAAGAATAGGGTAGGAATACCTTTTTTATAAAAACAAAAAAATCCATAATCCAACCCAATTGAATCCAAAATCCTCAATACTTATCAATTTTAGAATTTTATGAGCATTTATAAAACATAATTCCCATGTTTGGAATGTTTCATGGATGAAGAATAATTATTCAATGTGGACTTCCATATCTAATCAAAAAATTTCTAGGGAATGGTCTTCTATAAGGAAATGTTCTAGTGTTTTTCCCTTGATCACTTTTTGGGATAAAAGTGGATGTCAAATGATGTATAATAATAAATCATATTTTTAATCATACCATCAACATGGGGTGATCATGTATATAGTTGATTGAATCTAAATGAGAAATCAAGTTAAACTAAGTATGCTTCAAATAATGTAGAAACATATACATAGAAAAGATTAATTCCTATCATTCCATCTCTATATCGGTGTACCAAGTCCCAACCCATGACATTTTTCTTTTGAGGTAATATATACTATTTTATTGTCTTGTATCATTCATATCGGAAAGGATAGAACCAATATAATAATTCACAGTATTTATATAGAGGATTATGGGATTTTCTTCCATAGGTGGAATCAAAACTTTTGGATATAGATGATACTACTTTAGGATATCAAAATACTTTTAAAAATATTTATCCCATTGATATGTTTCCCATTTATTATAAGTTTTATTATAGAATTTTTTTACTAGTGATGTTCTCTAAGAATCATCTGATGTTTTCAAGATATCATAATAGTTCTATAAACTTCTAGAGGTTTAAAGGAGGTGGAATATCAAGTAAATTTTTTTAAATTTATTTGGGTCAACATCAATATCATGATGGAGAATTATAAAATCTATGGATTTTTTAATGTCAGACAAGAAGAATATTTTAATGGGATCATTTTCATTCTGTACTTGATAAATTGGTTAAAATATTTCTTATATTTAACAATGTGGTCAAACAATGATATTTAAATATTGAGTCATCCATATATAATTTTACTATCTTTCATAGGAAGGACATGAAAATATAGGGTATGACTTGTTGGTAAGTAGAACGGAAATTTTTCATGTGGGAAGGGAATAAACTAGTAGAAACATACTCCCAATTATTCCCAAAAGGTAATGAATTATTAATCTTCTAGGGATATTTGGATCTAATTATGACCAAAATACCCATCCATGGACGAGAAATCATGAAAAATGGTTGTTTCATCAGTCAATAATATTGTGGTTGAGACTAAAAAAATAATCTTTTAGATAATGGTGGTTCAACTTTATAAATGTAATTTAAATTTTTTTCCAATTCTTATTATTAATGGGTAAATTGTCGGAAATAAATTTACGGTATTCAAATTCCATAATGAAGTATGATTTTATCAACTTATCAAACTCATTATTCTACCATGAAAAAATGATTTGTATATATTCTTATTATCACGTATTTGTAACTGAATTGGATTTCTAGTAATCCCAAAGGATTGCTTTATACCACTTGATCTAACCTAAGAATATCTATGTAACTCCATGAGAACACATATCAATATTTCTTGGGGGAATAGATGTATTCTTCTAGTTATTCGGGATCTATGAACACACTGATTTGTGTTTTCAATTAATCCAATTTGGTATATTTATTATTATAAAAACCTAATATTTTCATACATAGATATTACATATTTTTAGATGAATAAAAATATAATCCATGATAGAACCACATATGTTTATTGTATTTGGACACTAGATTTAGAATCATCATATTTTATAGAAGATCTTCAAAATATCCCATAAAGATCATCCCATTTAGTAATCCTACTTAAAACCTTTATTTATAACCTGGGGAAGGGAAATATAATAATGGTCGATCCCATAAGGTCAGTAAGGGTAAACAAGGAAGATATCGATCATGAAATAATAACAATGAATAAGAACATAAACAAAAAATTAGAAAATAATATCCCATATATCAAAAATCATGATATTGTGTCTTGATATAAATAATAGAAGTTAAAAAAGAATCAAATAACTTATTCGATGAGATAATAACATAATAAATGGAATTATGTAATAAACATAAACATAGAAAACCATTTCCATACTATTTAAGGTTCATTTATAAGACCATTATAATAGATAAAGTCCCTTATTGAACTCGGTTTGTCCTTATTCTAGCCATATATTACTAAACTGGGATCACATCCCATTACAGCCCTATATTACATGTCATGACCCGTACCAGTGGGTCTCGCACCGTGACTCCCCAAGCCCGCCTTCAATAGGACAGGGGATGGTGACTAGCACTGAGTAGGCATATCACTAAAATAGGAGGCATTGCCGAAGAACCTACACACACAGACACACGCATCTCCAAGCCCACAAATTCTGAAATTTAAAAATTAACAGGGAAAAAAAATTAATGCATATAACTAAACCCAACCAACAGAGTACGACGAGAAGTAAGGTACTGAAAGTAAACTGGGCCAGAATACAAGCCCACAAAAAACAAGAGTCTGAAAACTACAAAGTCCAACCTGTAAACACAAAGAGGTACTGAGACTGCTGCTCGTAGACGAAGGAACGCCTCATCCTGTAGGGAACTCAGAAATCTCGGTCCTATCCTGGTCTTCCCTGGACTCTTTCAATAGGATTCTCATCTGTACAAGACACAACACATGCAAGAAAAGCTAGTGCAGGTTTGAGTATAACAATAATCAGTAGGGGACCCCAAAAAACACAAAGCAAGTACACAAAGGAAAGGCATAGTCAGCGCTACACATTATATGTATACTGAACATATAATAGGAGATCACAATATAGATATACTCAAAACCCAGACCCATAGTCTAGAGACAAGACACACAACCACATACCCCCTCTAGGGATTCTGTTCGAAGATTTCCACGATGTACCCGTTCCGGGAGAACACACTCCATGAGTCTAGTAGCTCTGATGACGTCCGTCTGAGAAGTACCGTTCATCGAGAAACATCATGAGATGTAGTTACACTCATTATAGGAGACACACTCTTGAGTGGGAAGATCAAGATAGATAGATACACTAATTACGGGAGACACACTACTAAGTGTAAAGATCACGATAGATAGATACACTCATTATTGGAGACACACTCCTGAGTGGGAAAGATCAGGATTTACAGATGAGGATCACTTCTAGAGCCATGGTGGATACCACGACTCATCCAGAATCACCATCTAGGTGAATTCACCACGTATGTAGAGGATCAACACCCGGTATAGTTGGTCACATCGATGCCTGACTCTACCAAGGGTCAGGAATGGATAGAGGATCTCGCTCTGGCCTCTCGGAGGGATGCCGACTCTATCACAGAAAGTCATACTGAAGGTATCATACTCCTGTAGAAGGAAATGATGCCTGACCTTCATAGGAACAAGAATAAGGGTCACTAACACAAATGAAAGATGTCCAAGATATGGTGAAGAAGAGGACCATGCCATTTTCCAAAAAGCACATGACGTGTAGAAAAGTTACACGCTGTGTTGTCTGACCCCGGGTACTGCTCGTGTACAACGGCCCATGTTGTAAGGATGGTCATGTAGAAAAGTGAGTACACGACATGTAGTAAGGTGTACACATCGTGTATGAGTGATTGGGGTCGGCTTCGTGTATGCTGGTCGTGTACCCGTACACAGTCCTCAACCCGTGTACTCCAATCCGTGTAATCGGTACACGAGGTGACCCATGTTACTGGCCTCTCCTAGCTATGTGATGGAGTACACATCGTGTACTTTATCCTGAGTCCGTGTACCCCTAGATACACACCAATTCCCGATTAGCCGCCTCTGCCATGCTACGTAGAGAGTACATGCCATGTTTTCTGAAGCCATGTAGTCCATCCTATGTCCGCGTACTTTCCAAAATACACACCGAGCTTCTCGGAAAGTCCAACATGCCATGTGACCAGGGCCACATGCTGTGTGATTCCTCTCTGCCCCCTGAAACCCTATCCACCCCCACCGGTACTACATGGCGTGTTCTTCGGAAGTACATGTCGTGTATTCTGGAAATTTACAGAATCACGAACTTCAGCCACCGTGCCTCTGTGATCCCCCGATTGCCGATCCGGCCATCCAATAGCCATGAAACTTCGGAATCCAGATTTAACCAACATCCCGAGGTCACCTCCATTGTTTTTGGGCCTTCAATCGGCTCCAAAAATGCTTTTCGATCCTCCCGTGCGAAGAACGATCGAAGAATGGTCGTTTCCGAAACGAGCCAATTCGTCATCTGCTGTGACTGTCGCACCTCCGTAGTGTTGTTACGATGTGGGATCTCCAGTTTGGGATTATTGCGTTGCAGTATGGGTGAGAAACAATCCTTTGTTTGTCACCCCATGAAGAACGCGAAGAACGCAAGAGGAAAAAAAGGGGGGATAAATCCAATCGGAAAATCGAGGAATGAACCTCCATTGTTGTTATTCACGACATTGATCTGGTCCCGTTAGTAGGCTTAAATGGAGCAGAATCAAACAAAAATTAAACATTGATTAATTCCCCAAAATCATCCCATCAAAAACCCTCTCACAAAAATGTACTAATCCACTGATCAACATGTTCGTGGTTGAACCGCGCTTGTCGTTTAAAATCAAAAACAGGGGAAGTAGATTTTGAATAATAACCCCTACCTCACGAAGGGTTTAGTTGCTAATGAAGGGGGGGGGGTTGCGCTGACATTATCTCCAAGATCATTCAACTTCGATGGTGCATCGATCCAAAACTTTGATTCATCATCGTTCGTCACCGAGTGTTCTATCCAAAGCGCTAAGGATTCTCCAGAGTTTCTCTCCAGCTTCTGCCAACGAGCAACGTTTGATTAACTCATTAAAAAGAGGGAGCACGTTTTGGAATTCCATCACACTGTGGTATTAATTAGTCAATATTTCCATTTCTGAGTCGTTATGATGTGAAATTTATTAAAGAAACGGCTACCCCATCACCACTCTACAACAAATGTTTCCATATAAAATAAAATAAACATTGAAAATTTATTTTATTTTATTTTAATATAATATTCAGAAAATTAACTTTTTCCCTAGACCCATGTCGGTCGAGGTTAGAATCGTTCTTAGGTAAAGTTGTCATCCCAGACACAACAGTGCCCTCAGATTTTTTATCTAGGAATCCTTTTGGAGACTGCCACAACCACGCACATATGCCGACTCACTTAACTTAAAAAAGTTCAAACCACCATTCCGGGCTCACTGGGACTTGGAATGATGTGCCTTTTTCATGACCGGTCTCGAAATAATTCCATATAATATTTGAAAATAATACACGTAAAATAGGAGACATTACATTATCCCTACCCTAGGGCATTGGATCCTCAAAAAGCCAAAACAAGGCTACTCAAAAAGATGTGGGTATTGGGCACGGATCTGAGCCTCCCGCTCCCACGTGCTCTCCTGAAGATTCTTGTGCTTCCACTAGACGCACACTAGGGGAATCGATTGCCCACGAAGGATCCTCTCCTACCAATCATCGATCTCCACTTGGTACTCAACAAAGGTCACTCCATCCTCGATGTACAGCTCGTCCAAGTCGATGACATGCGATGGGTCATGCACGTACCTCCTCAGCTGCGACACGTGGAAGACATCATGTACCTGATGCAACTGTGGAGGTATATCTAGGTGGTACACCACCTCTCCAACTCTGCACAGTATCTAGAACGTTCTGATGAACCTCAGCGATAGATTTCCATGCCGTCCAAATCTCTGTAACCCTCATCAATGTGAGACATGAAGAAAGACGTGGTCTACCTCTTCAAACTCCAGAAGTCTTTATCATCTGTCAGCATAAGACTTCTACCAGCTTTGTGCAGTCTTCATCCGCTCTCAGATGATCTACACCTTCTTGTTGGTAGCTCACACCAACTCTGGACCCATGAGTGCTGGCTCTCCGGAGTCAGTCCAACAAAGCGGTGACTGGAAGGGTCTCCTATACAAGTCCTCGAATGGTGCCATACCAATGGTCAAGTGGTAGATATTTTTGTACGCAAACTCCACCAGTGGTAGGTGGTCCTCCAAACCGCGACCAAAGTCCAAGTAATAGGCTCGAAACATATCCTCTAGAAGCTGAATGGTCCTCTCTGTCTGACCACTTGCCTGTGGATGAAACGCTGTGCTAAAGCGTAGATGAGTCCCATAAGCCTCCTACAATCCCTTCCACAATCGAGATGTAAAGTGGGCACCTCAGTCCGAGATTATCGTTGAAGGGATTCCATGAAGACGAACTACATTCTGCACGTAGAGGCTTCCCATGATCTCTACAGAACTCTGCTCCCTGATAGCTAAGAAGTGGTCCAACTTGGTGAGTCTATCAATGATCACCCAGATGGAATCATGCCCCTTAGACATCTGTGGTGACCCTGTCATGAATTCCATCGATATTCCATCCCACTTCCACTCTGAAATTTCCATGAGGTGAGCTAATCCCACTGGAACATGGTGCTCAACCTTCACCTGCTGGCATGTGAGGCACCGAGAGATGAACTCTGCTACTACCTTCTCCATACCTGACCACTAGAACTATCGTTAGAGGTCATATTACATCTTTACCAATCCAGGATGTGCCGCCAAAGGT
Organism: Viscum album; assembly: GCA_963277665.1. Lineage (NCBI taxonomy): Eukaryota > Viridiplantae > Streptophyta > Magnoliopsida > Santalales > Viscaceae > Viscum > Viscum album. The sequence goes on along the minus strand of OY728161.1, from coordinate 1,419,754,730 downwards.
GGTGTAGGAAACCCCCTCCGGACCTCCTCCTGCAACGCTACTGGTACAACAATGCATCCTCTGAAAGGAAGTACATGCTCCCCACCATGAGAATATCCATTAAAAGAATGTCCTGTGGATAACTGAGCATGTAAAGCCTTACAGTCGAAATTCCAAATCTACACTTCCCTAAATAGTTGTACGAATGTAGGGTTGACAGTCATCGACTGCAGGTAAGATGCATCTTCCCCATCCACGAGGGATTACTGCAACGTGGTTAACTGCTCTGTCACCTCACTCAATAACTGTGAGCTCGACCTTCTGCTAAGAGCATCCACCACCTTATTATCCTTCCCAGGAGTATAGATGATCTTGAAATCATAGTCCTGGAGGAACTCTAGCCAACTCCTCTGCCTTATATTCAGATCCTTATGTGAAAATATGTACTTGAGGATCTTGTTGTTAGAGTAGATGATAAACCTCTCACCCATAAGGTAGTGTCACCACATCTTCAATGCGAAGACTACCGAAACCAACTTGAGATCATGGGTCACATTGTTTTTCACATGTGGCCTAAGCTGGCATGAAACATAAGAAATCACTACCTGTCTCTACATCATGAAACAACCAAGCCCGGTCCCTGATGCATCGTAGAAAACTATGTACTCGACACCCTCCTCATGAAATCTCAAGGTTGGGGAACTCATCAAACTCTATCTCAACTACTTGAAAGCCTGCTGGAACCTCTCCGTCCATATGAAGGGTTTCCCCTTCCAGGTCAAAGCCATCATCGGTGCTGCTATTCATGAGAAATTAGGGATGAATCTCTGGTAATACCCTGCCAAACCAAGGAAGATTCGCACCTCCGTCATGCTCCGAGGTGGCTCCCATGATAACAATGCCTCCACCTTGGCTGGGTCCATAGCTACTCCATCTAGTGAGATGACATGTCCTAGAAAGTGGACCTCGTGAATCCAGAACTGAAACATCGAGAGCTTCCCATAATTCTGATGCTCTCGGAGTACATATAGAACTATCTGCAGGTGTCTCGTGTGCTCCTCCTTTGACACCGAGTGAATATGGATTTCAACGATGAAGACCACTATGAACCGGTCCAGGTACTGCTTGAAGATCTGGTTTATTAGTCCCATGAACACTACGAGGGCATTTTTCATGCCAAAAAGCATCACCAAGTACTCATACTGACAGTAGCAGAATCTGAAAGCCGTCTTTAGTATCGCCTCGTCCCGTACTTGTAACTGGTGATAACCAGATCGACGGATAACCTTTGAGAACCACTGTTCCCCTATCTTGATCAAATAGGTCATCGATTCTTGGAAGTGGGTACTTATTCATTACCATCACCTAGTTCAGGCGCCGGTAATCCACGCACAACCTCAGACTCCCATATGCCTTCTTGGAAAGCAAGACTGGGGCTGCCCAGGGTGAAATGTTGGGTCTCAGGAAACCCTTGATCTGCAAATCCTTCAACTGCACCCTTTTCTCATGAAGCTCTAAGGGGGACATCAGATATGCTGGTGAGGAAATCAATGTTGTCCTGAGGTGTATGTCGATGCATAAGTCAATTTCCCAGTAGGGAGGTAATCCTAGAACATCTTCAGGAAAGAAGTCCTCGTACTCCACCACTGCTGCTGGGAACTGAGGGATCACAACATCTACTACTATGAGGGTAAGGCTATCCATGTCATGAGTGATCAGTTTCACCCTCCTATGCATGAGCCCATTCTGTGCTACCTGAGTCTCCTTTTCTATAACAAAGGAAAACCCCGTTCCATCATGGCGGACACACCGCACTCTTTGCCTAAAACATGCAACATGGGAATGTACCAATGATAACCAATCCATACAAAGAATGACATCATAAGGCCTCGATGCTACCACCAAGAGGTTCCAACCGAAACTCTCATATCCAAGGGTAAGATCACACTGTCTTCAAAGGTGTGTGATCATCGAGTCTCCTCCCACAAGTGTCTCTAAGCATAAGGATCGAGTCAACAGTTCTAATGAAATCTCAAGGTTTCACACAAGACATGTGGCGATGAAGGGAGGACTAGAACTTCTGTCTATATGTACGGCAGGTAAGTTAGAGAATACATAGATCGTATATCGTATCATCCCTGGAGCCCCGGGGTGATACGCCTCGACTGCATGTAGTTGTCCCCTCCCCTGTCCCCCGGCTCCCTGAGCTTGGTGCGGACCTCCTAGGTGTGGTGGTGGAAGTAAGTCGAAGCATATGACGCCACCTATAGCTCTTCCTACTCCTCTTCCACATTCGCCGCCTGGTGGGTCTCTCTGCTCCATTCTCTGCCTCTGCCTCGGTGGTCCATCCACCGCTTCCCTATCAGCATCTCGATGGGTCGTACAATATCTAGTGAGATTTCCATTACCGCCGCATGCGTATCACCGCTTCTCACTAGGATGATTGGATCCAGCCCAAGAGCCCTGGACTATCGATCCCCTATAATGGGTCCTCCTACAACGTCTCTCACATCTGGATCCCTACGTCCGACGTTGGCACCATACTGCCGAGGTCTCTGAACCTACTGCTGACTATCATCGACTGTCGCTCCTCCTCCAAGAAGATCTCGACCACCAAGGCCCAATCGAGCACTCTAGCATAAGTCGAAATGCATAGAGGCATGACACTAGCTCAGATATCTCATCGCATACCTTTCTTGAAGGTCCAAGCTCTGAAATAATAATCCCTGACCATATCCATTGAGTACCGGGTGAGGTTGGTGAACCTCGATGAATAGTCAGCTACCATCAAACTGCCCTGCTGGAGCTGAAGAAGCACCTGGATGCGCATAGCTCTCAGCGTAACTGGAGATAACTCCTCCCTAAAGAGTTTCTAAAACTCTATCCATGAAAGACTCTCCTCTTCGTGAGTCAGAGTGGTCAGACTCCACCATCGTCCCGCCAAATCCTGAAGAATGCTAGATCCTAGGATCACCATCTGGTCTGCTGGTGTCCTCACTAGACGAAAAACTATAGTCACCACCTCAAGTCAGTCCTCAGCTGCCTAAGGGTCAGGATCACCTCAAAACCTAAGGGGTCTCTATATTTGGAACTCATGGAGCGCGCTAAGCCTGTTCCCTTGTTGGTCAGTACTGCACGTACCATAGGCTGCTCCACTGGTGGGGGTACAACAGGTGCACCACCTGGTGGCAATGCCTGAGGAATTGGTCCCTGAATCAATGCCTCATCATTGAGGGGGTCATCCTCGTGATCGCACTGCAGAATCCCAGTGGGTATGCATCTCAGAGGCATCCTATAATGAAACTAGATGTACCATGGTCAATGGGTATACCTGGATAGCTGACACTAAGGACATTGAAAACACCACTTATTCCTATATGATGCATGTACCATTATTTTACTTCCCCGCAACTAGTGTTTTCATGTACCAAGTCAAAAAGCATGTTATCAGAGTCCTGGAGTATGGATATTTTAGCCGCCACACCAACACTAGAGTCTCTGACCTAAAAGAAAAAATTCAAACACTTAACATAGTTTCCCCAAATCAATCTAACAGACTCCTGGTCCTAGGGTAGAACTGACCACCTTTTATACCACTCTGTCATGACCTATACTAGTGGGGCTTGCGCCGTGACTACCCAATAACACCTCTAATAGGCCAGGGGCTAGGGACTAGAACCGAGTAGGCATATCGCTAAAATGGGAGGAATTTCCTAAGAACCTACACACACACACACACATCCAAGTCCACAAATGCTGAAATATAAAAACCACTAAGGAACAAAAATTAATGCATACAACTAAACCCAACCAACAGAGTATGACGAAAAAGTATGGTACTAAAAATAAACTGGGCCAGAATACAAGCCCACCAAAAACAAGAGTCTGAAAATTGAAAAGTCCAACCTATAAACACAAAGAGGTACTGAGACTGCTACTCGTAGACGAAGGAACGCCTTGGCCTATAGGGATCTCAGAAGCCTCAGTCCTGTTCAGGTCCACCCTAGAATCTTTCAGTAGGCTGCTCGTCTGCAAAATACACGACACGTGTGGGAAAAGCCCGTGTAGGGATGAGTATAACAGTACTCAGTAGAGGACCCAGAAAAAAACAAAGCAAGTACACAAAGGAAAGGCATAGTTAGCGCTACAAAATATATGTATACTGAACATATAATGGGAGATCACAATACAGATATACTAAAAACCCAGACCCATAGTCTAGAGACAAGACACACAACCGCATACCCCCTCTAGGGATTCAGTTCGAATATTTCCACGAAGTACTCGTTCTGGGAGAACACTCTCTACAAGTATGGTAGCACTGATGACATCCATCTGAGAAGTACTATTCATCAGGAAACGTCACGAGAGGTAGTTTCAATCATTATAGGAGACACACTCATGAGTGGGAAGATCACGATAGATAGATACACTCATTATAGGAGACACACTCCTGAGTGGGAAGATTATAATAGATAGACACACTCATTACGGGAGACACATTACTGATTGGGAAAGATCACAATACACAGATGAGGATCACTACCAGGGCCATGGTGGATACCGCGACTCATCCAGATTCACCAGCTAGGTGGATTCACCAGGGAGGTAGAAGATCAATGCCCGATAGAGTTGGTCATGTCGATTCCTGACTCTACCTAGGTTCAAGAATGGATAAAGGATATCGTTCCGGGCCTCTCGGAGGGATACCAACTCTATCACAGAAAGTCCTACTGAAGGGATCATACTATTATAGAAGGAAACAATGTGTGACCTTCAGGGGAATGAGAAAAATGGGAACTAACCCAAATGAAATATGTCCAAGATACAGTGAACAAGAGGACCATGCCATTTTCCAAAAAAAGTACACAGTGTGTAGAAAATTTACACGCCGTGTTGTCTGACCCTGGGTACTACCCGTGTACAACAACCCATTTTGTAAGGATGGTTGTGTAGAAAACTAAGTACACAGTGTGTACTAGAGTGTACATGTTGTGTCTGAGTGACTGGGGTCGGCTCCGTGTACACTGGTCATGTGCCCGTACATGGTCCTCAACCTGTGTACTCCAACCCTTGTAATCGGCACACGGGTTGACCCACGTTAGTGGCCTCTCTAGGCCGTGTGATGGAGTACACGTCGTGTACTTCATCCCATGTCTATGTACCCCCGGTATACCCACCGATTTCTGTGTATCCACCTCTTTCATACTACGTAGAGAGTACACGTCGTGCAGTCTGAAGCTATGTAGTCCATCCTATGTCTGTGTACTTTCCAAAATACATGATGAGCTTCGGGGAAATTCCATCATGCTGTGTGACCAGGGCCACATGCCGTGTGATTCCTATCTGACCCCCGAAACCCTAGCCATCACTTCGGGTAATACACGACATGTTCTTTGAATGTACATGCCGTGTATTCTAGAAATTTCCAGAATCACAGACTTCCACCGTTGCGCCTCCGTTCTCCCCTGATCACCGATCAGGTCATCCGATCACCACAAAACACCGGATTCCAGGTCTCCTCGAAGTCTCGAGGTTGTCTTCGTTGTTTCTGGGCCTCTGATCGGCTCTGAAAATGAGTTTCGATCCTCCCATATGAAGAATGCTTGAAGAATGGTCTTTTTCCATCCGAGCCGATTCTTTGTCCACTATGACCATCACACCTTCATAGGTTCATTGAAATGTTGGATCTCTAGTTTGGTATCATTGAGTTTCAAGATGGATGCACAATGATCCATTGTTCGTCGCCCCATGAAGAACGCAAAGAACATATGAGGAAACGAAAGGGGGAGAAATTCAATCGGAAAATCGAGGAACGAACCTCCCCCATCATTCATCACGGCGTTGATCTGCTCCCATTAGTAGGCTTAAACAGAGTAGAATCAAAAAATTTAACATTGATTAATTCCCTAAAATAATCCCATCATAAACCTTTCTGAAAAAACATATGAATCCTCGGATCAACATGTTTTTGGTTGATTCACGTTTGCCATTTAAAATAAAAAATGGGGGTAGGAGATTTGATATAACAACCCCTACCTCATGGAGGGTTCAATTGCTGACGAAGGGGGGTCATGCCAACATCATCACTGAGATCCTTCAACTTCGATGGCACAACAATCCACGACTTTGATTCGTCGTCGTTTGTTGCCGAGAGTTCTCTCCAAAGCGCCAACGATTCTCTATAGTTTCTCTCCAGCTTCCGCCAATGAGCAATGTTCGATTAACACATTAAAAAGAGGGAACACATTTTGGAATTCCATCAAGCTATGGAATTAATAAGTGAAGCTTTCCATTTCTGATTCATTATGACGTGGAATTTATTAAAGAAACAACTACCCCATCATCATGCTGCAACATATGTTTCCATTTAAAATTAAATAATCATTGTGAATTTATTTTATTTTATTTTACTATAAACATCCAAAAATTAACTTTTCCCCTCGACCCACAGCAGTTGAGGATATACTCATTCTTAGGTAAAGTCATCGTCCTGGAAACAATGGTGCCCTCAAATTTTTTATCTGGGCATCCGTTTGGAATCCGCCACAACGACGCACATATGGCTTCTCAATTTACTTAAAAAAAGTTCAAACCACCATTTCGGGCTCACTGGGCCTTGGAATGATGTTCCGTCTTTGGGCCTGGTCTTGAAATAATTCCATATAATATTTAAAAATAATACACGGAAAATCCAAGGCATTACATTACTGAACCATGTTCACTCCACATTCCAGTCCTATCTATATCATGAGCTGTAAATATTTACCAAATGCATTGGAGGGAGATGAATGTCTCATCCTTCACATAATGAAAATAATACATATTTTTTCTACAAAGACATGATTCATTCATCATATCAAAACCCATAAAAAGAAATGGGTTTCATAATCATTTTATCATAACATAACTTAAGGAAAATAAATATAATTCATAAACATGTTTATATCATAATAATAAACCATTTAAATAAATTACAATAATGGTAGCATTATATCATATCCCTAATAAAAAATAATTAATATAAAATTACATCTTATTATAAGGAAATAATTTTTAAAGATGACTTGAAAATAATTCTTAAGGAAAAAATCCTTTCCATTTTGATTTTTTATAGCTCTACAATTAAAAATGAATGAATTTTCATTGAAAAGTATTTCTTAATCTTGTAAAGGTAAAATAAATACATTAAGGCTTTATGAATGAAGAAAAATCTATCCCTACTCTATGAGTAAAAAAAAATCTTTTCCTATTTTATCTAGAAATGTCACAAAGAACCTCGTTTGAAAAAAATTAAAAAGAGATTCCTTTGAAACCATTTAGAAAAAATTAACATATGGGTAAAAATGATGTTAATTTTTTTAGAAGAATAGTAAAAATATTTTTTTTGAAAAACGTGGACATGGAAGAGAAATATTCCCAATCAAATACGTATATATAAACTATCCCGAATAATAATGAGGTTGTAAAATTAACCTTTACCTCAGGTTGGATTTTATTCATACATATCTAAACCCCCTTTATAATGGTTTAAATAAAGTTATTAATTTATAACAAAACCATATTTATATTTATTATATCATATAAGATCCTCTTATATCATATTTTTTCACAACTGTTAATAATATTTTGTTATTACCCTATTTTTGGGTGTTAACTGCTTTATTTTTCCTATGCCAGTTTTGAGGTATAAGTCTAGATTCATATACGTATGATATTGACCCATAAGATATATAATCAAATTAAGGTAATAAGGATCATATTTATTCATTAAATAAATTTATATAATCATTCTTGAATAGAAATTATGGAAAATGAATTTCATTACATCTTGGAGGCATGAGTGACAATATCATTCCCTTAATGGTAAAAGGGGACGGAAGTGTATGGTTTATTAATTTTTTCCATAATAAGTATCATGTTTTAATATATATATATATATATATTATTTCCATAACTATACCCACCAAAGTAAATTTGTGGTGGAAAGCAGATTACACCACAACATGGTGACAATAAGTCGTACGTACGCACACACACGTGGTGATTTTTTTTCATAGGATGGATTAAATATAGAATATGGTTGTACCATAATAAAAATAACATATAATAATACAGATGATATTGGATTTATTACTTTATAATGTAAACAACACATGAATAGTAATTAAAAGAAGAAATAAACTTGAAGGAGTCGGTAAATATGATTACTTGTTCTTCAAAGAACTTCCTTTAGATATCCTCTTAAGAACACTGAGGATGGTATTTTGAGAAGAAGAAAAAACTCTAGAATATGGATAGAAAAGTTAAAAAGAGAAATTGGTAGTTCATGGTAGAGATTTAAGTTGAAATGTTATGTAAATAAGTGAGGGAGTAGGTTTCCTTTTATAATTGAGGTGAGGGGAACTTTTGATATTTTTTAAAATATTATGTTTTAATAAATTAATTTTCTATCCAAATTACACCCAAAGGTTATGGATTCTAAGATAATATAATATAAGGTTGTAATATCATAAACCAATATATTTTAGACATGTTTTGGTATTATTTTAAACTTTATAATTTTTAATAACCCTTAGTTACCCTATTTTAAATTTAACTACTCTAATAAATTTTTCAATATTAAATCATTGTAATATTTTATTATGTGATTTAAATTGGACCATAAATTAAACTTTTATGATATTTTATACTATATTATAATTATTTTGTATTTATAAATATTTTTTATTATTTTTATATAATTTAATAAAATATTATTTTGATAAAATATCATTAACGTCAATTTTGACACAATTTATTAATTAGTTTAAAAAAAATCAATATAATAAGTTAATCTCAAAAAATTTATTTTATTATATATCTATGACGTCAATGAAATATATAAAATTCATTTAACACATTAATTATCTCAAATATCATTTATTTTAAGATTTTTAATAACATTTATTTTATATTTCCATTAATAAAATAATCACTCTATCAATATTGTGTAAGAATTTAAGGTAATTATTTATTTAGTAAAAATTATAAATAAATTAACATGATTTAGCTAAATATTTTAGATTTCAAAATACTATTTACAATCAAATATATATTTAGGTTAATTTTATATTAAAAATGAAATAAAATTTAAAACATGAATGTGACATCTTTGAATTTTTATTAAATAAAATATTATAAATATCCTGATCTCAACCACGTGGCCTAGAAAGTAAAAAATAAAATTTTATCATGAAAATATATTTTTTAATTAAAAAATCATTTATATTCATTCATAATTTACCATTTTCCTCATGTGGACACATAAGGGACATTTAAGACAAAAAAGTGACTTTTTTGTGACTTCTTTGATTTAAATATTATATAAGTTATTTTCATGGAAATGTTTCTATTAAAAAACATACTTCTGCTCCGTAGAATATAAGAGTTGATTTGACTTTATCTAATAATATTTTGGAAAGTGTTAGTATAATTTCATAGTCCTTATTATTTTATTTATATCCCAAATGACTCAATTTACTCTTTACTATGGAAATTTTTTTACCAAGTTTATTATTCATTTTAGAAAAAAATAAAATGGTCATATTTATTAAATTTTGACCGTATAAATCAAAATTTGGAATCAATTTTTCATCATTCAAAATGAATAAGTTTAAGAATTTAATTTAAACTAAAACTCGTAAAACACCATGAAAAAAAGTTTTTCAAAAAAATTATTTCTTAAAACATAAAATGTTTTTATCATAAATTAATTTATAAAATAATTTAAAAAATCCTAATTGGACTATTTTAAATAATAATTAAATAATTAAAATTCAAAACTAATCAAAAAAATAATTTTACCCTATAAACACTTTACAAGAAATTACAGTTGTCAATAAACATTAATATTTTCAATATTCCTTGAATAAACTAACTGTTCTCAGAAAATTAAATAAAATAATTTTTAGATAATTTTGCATGATGTATTTAAAAATGAAATTAATTTTGTAAAATTAATTTTCTAGATCTTTATAAATTAATATATACTTATAAAATAAATAAAAACTCATTTTTAAAGAAAAAATATTTCTTAAGAATAAAGTGACTTTACTAAAAAATTATGTCATCATTTCATAATATCTTACTAATATATTTTTTTTACAAAACAACCTAGATACGATGGTAATTTGATAACCGATATCGTCCCGCCATGGCTCGAAGGGCATTCTTGATCTCCACAGGTTGATGAATTTCACTTATCATCATATAAAATGAATGTGGGAAAGAATTTTCCACAAATGTTATATAAGAAAGATAAAAAACTTATTATTCATGAATGGAAAACTCAATCGAGATAACTGTACTAGAATTTAAATAGGTAAACAAATCAAATTACTATAAAAAATACCAGGAAACATGATAAAAATACACATCCTAACAGACACAACTCTCCAAACCCAATGATCAACAGTTACAACAACCTCCAAGTGGTGCCTTACCCTCGCTCTAACGTGGAATAAGATAAAATAAAAACATATTAAGGCACATATACAGTGTGATATAAAGTCATAGTAGGGTCTCACTTAGGATTCCATAATAAGATGACAAAATTTAATTAACCCAATAAGAAATTAAATTTTAAATAAATATCTATGATATTTCAAAATCATATTTACAATAAATCACATTTTACATATATAATGATGGTAAAATAATTTAAAAAATGGATTAATAAACATTTTATATAAAAGACTATATATAAAGTCACAAGGCATGTGTAAAACAGTTTTACAAATAATGGAATATATATAAAAAAATCACAAGAGAGAAACATGGTTATATGCAAAAATCTATGATTGTTACAAGCTAGGGGATCCCACAACCTTGAAAGTAATCTTGGAAATATGTGTATACACATGCCCTGTGGCCTTGGACAAATAGTACTCATCACCATCCCATCAGGGATGTGACCTACTTCACTAGGTTTTGTTTCAATTATAAACCTTCAAAAAGAGTTCTATCCCAATAACTCACTAACTACCAAGGATTTAATCTTCTCTAATAACAATTAGGGGTATAAAATTTAGTTTAAAACATTTTAATATAAAATTCATTCCATTATCCCATTTCAAATTATACATTTTCCATTTAAAATTAAACACATGGGTTTTTAATAAAAACATGAATTGTTAAAGATAAAACCTTTGTATTTCTATCAAAACCATTTAAAATACATTTTATCAAATACCAATTGGAAATCAATTTCAGCAAATGAATTTTTCAATTTATATCCAGAAATTTAAATTGTAAAATATTCTATCAATTTCACAAACACCCCCCAATTCAATGAATTGGGGGATTTTCCCAATTTTGTGCCAAATACAGTTTAAATAATCCAATTCAATGGAAGTTTTATTTTAATAAATATATTGAAATAAATTTAAATAAATTTCAAGAAATTGAATTTAAATTAGAAAATTGAATTTAAATTTGGAAATTTAGGGTTAATCATATTTCCAAATCAAAACAGAACCACCTACCTTTCCATGGAAACACAATGCCGACAACTGAACCTTCCAATAAGAACTAAGGTGCATGAGATCTAGGAAAAAAACCTAGAAAATTTTTTAAACAACACATAGTTTATGTCCGTCATCCCCATGATGTTCTAACAAACTCCTACATTAAGATAATTGAAGTCTAGAGAAAAAAAATAAATGTTTCACCAGCGATTCCTATTTAAAAACAACTCTTGGGACATTACATGTTGTGTAATCCAATTACACATTATGTAATTTAAAGGTCCCATAAACATAGATAAATCCATTGCATTTTGTTAAAAAAATATATTTAGTATTATTTTAGAATTTACACATTGTGTAACCACATTACACAGTGTATAAATCCCTAGAAGGCTACGGAACGATCATGTTATAGATTGAAGAAAACAACACAAAACTATGTATTCACCATTACAAGTATCCTACCAACTACTTATCAGTCCTACCCTCACATAGAAAAATTAAAACCTTGGAAAGTATTAAAAAATACCTGACATAAAGGTAATAGGATGTTACAACCTCCCCACCACAAAAAATTCTATAATAAGAATTCATATCAAGAAGCTTCGAAATCAAAAAGCTGATGTCAATTTTCTCTCACAAACACATTGTTCTCCCACATCTCATGAAAATCTAAACCATACTACCATAGAAAACAAACCAAATGTAATTTCCTCCAAAAAAGTTCTTTGGTTTCAGAATCAAATATCTCAACTAGCTGTTCAGTCATAGATAAATCTGGTTTAATTTCAAGATCACTCTAGTACAAAATAGGAGATGGATCAAATAGATATTTTTTTAGATGAGATATAGGGAACATGTTATAAATTAACACCAGCTGCAGTGGAAGTGATAAATGGTAATACACTTTTCCCACTTTCTCAAAAACCTCAAAAGGTCCCACAAAATAAGGAGAAAGCTTCCATTTCCTCCCAAGATGTCAATCATCCAACCAAGGTGAAAATATCAATAACACCTATTCACCAACTAAAAATTCCGAAGATTTATGATGATGATCATCATAAGAATTATATCGTCTTTGTTCCATCAACATTATCTAAAAAATCAACTGAATATTTTTTTATCTCTTGAACCAAGATTTTTCCAACGAAAGAACCTTCCATAATCTCCAACCAACATAACAGATATCTACAAGGCTTAAAATATAAGGCCTCAAAAGGATCCATTCTGATCATAGACTAGTAACTATTATTATAAGAAAACTCAACCAGTCCCATATGGTCATCCAAAACTCCACTAAAGTCGATAATACAGGTGTGGAGAATTTCTTCAAGAATATGTAGATCTATTTTAGTCGGTCAATCTTTCTATGGATGCAAAATCCTACTCCAATGGACCTAAGATCCCAATTCCTCTTAAATTTCTCTCCAAAAGCGAGAAGTTAACTATGGATTACTATCAGGTACTATAGAAGATAGAACATCATGAAAACAAACAATATCATTCACATATATATTTACTAACTCCTAAAGATTGGTTGTATCACTAATGGGTAAATAGTGATCCAATTTTGTCAGTTGATAAATCAAAACCCATATCGCATTCTTATTTTTCTAGGTACATGGAAACACAACAAAAAAATCCATTGAAATATCATCCCACTTCCATGTCAGTACTGGAAGTGGATAATGAAAACCCAAAGGCCTATGGTGGTCAAACATGACCTATTTGGCACATATAATAATGAGAGACAAATTCAGTAATGCCCTATCTTAGACCCAACCACTAGAATCTATACTGCATCTCATATAACATCTTTGCGGTTACTGGGATCAATACCCATTGGGAGTTATGAAAATCCCCCATCACAACATTTTTTTACCTCTAACGACACTAATAATGGTTATGATAGCATAGTATGCCTTTAGTGGAGAATGACCACTCAAGCACGGTCTCGTAACCATAAATAGAGTATCTAATGATATATAACTGTTCATAGAGTTTTTTTCTTAAAGAATCATATTTATAAGAGAAGATATCAATTGAAAAATATCCAAGGATACCTCAACCCCTAATTCCTAGACTCCAATATGAAAATATGAAAGATGATCCATCATGTTCTACTCTTCTAATGATTCTTTCATGGTATGTATCAGAATATTCCTACCTAAATCATCAGTTATGACAATACCTTTCCTCAGGGTATAGGTGATATCAAATTCAGAACATTTCAGGCATGCCACCCAACATCAATGGGAGAGATTTAAATCTTTTTGTCAGAATATATAACTCAAGCTCTTGTGGTCAGAGTACATGGTAAAATTTTCTCTGAAAAGATAAATCCACCAACTCTTATGTGCATGTATCACAGCTGTATGTTCAAGGTAAAAGGTCAGATAACTCTAATCATGTGGCCTAAGATGACTAGATCCATAATAAACAATATGATCACCCTTTATAAGATCGTAACCCAAACTTAAACCAGATTCTTCACAGAAGACAACATAGCACAACCTGGTCTTTTAAAGAGTCAACACTGACCCAGTTGTCAAAATACATTTTAGTTCAATAAAAGAAGTCGAGAATTTTTCATCCCAAGAAAACTTTACTCTCTTCTAAGTCAGAGTAGTCATCAGAGAGGGAAACATTGATAAGTCCTTAACAAACTAGCGATAATGCCCTGCTAAACCCATGATTCTCCAAATCATGAATTTTTTTTGTGGTTATTCCCATGTCATAACACCCTTCACCTTTTTAGGAACAAATGAAATACCATGTTTCAACACCACATGTTCTAATAGCTTCACTTCTTGAATTTAGAAATTATATTTGGAATTCTTTCCAAAAAGTCAGTGATTTACCAAAAATTCCAAAACTGCTCTCATATGATGAACATGATCATCCTCATACTTATAGTAATTGAGGATTTCATCCATAATGTCCATTATGAAATCATCAATTTACTCATGGATAATACTATTCATTAAATCCATAAATACTATAGGAGCATTTTTTAAACACAAAGGCATGACCAGGTACTCATAATGGTCATACTTGCATTGATAATAAAATACGATTTTTGGAATGTCAGATTCATTTATTCTCAACTAATGGTAACCAAATCGATGATCAGTCATCAAGAAACACTTTTCCTCTTTCAATTGATCAAAAAAATAATCAATATGTGGAAATAAATATTTTTCATTACCAGGACTCTGTTGAGTTTTTAGTAATCCACAAAAAGGTGAAGGGAACCATCAACCTTCATAGTAAAGAGTACCAATGCTTCCCAAGGTGACATAGTCAGATGAATAAATCCTTTATCTAGAAGACAATACAACTGATTCATCATCTATTTCATATCATTTGGTTTCATGCAGTAAAAAGGAATATATATCGGTTGAGTACTTGACAAAAAGTCAATAGAAAACTCTACCTCCACTACCAGTGAAAAAATAGAGAAGTCGGAAGGAAAATTGTCGAGACACTCAACAGAAAATGGAGGGAGACCACTTCTCAAGTATTCTCACTCCAGATCAAAATAAAAAACAGATAATACTTTCTCTAAATACAGATAAGAATGTCCATCTCTACTCGACATTGTTCCCCACTCTCCTTGAAATATATGGCACACCCAATCAAGTTTTGTAACGGAGACCCATCAAAGATAACAGTCAATTTGGGATTTATTGGAAATGATCCAATACATCATGATTATGATGTCAAGAGGTTTCATATAGAGAACTAGAAAAATCCATGTAATCTCAACATCTAATAGATAGAAAATTAAAGTAGGACTACTGAGGTGCTATAATAGATTTGTTCGAAGGGGTGTATTAATATCCATTACATATGATAAAAGAACCATAGTAAGGTTTAGATGATTAAAAATATAGGTTGAAATAAATGAGTAAGATGCACCAGTATCAAATAAAGTAGTCAATGATGATGAAGCTATATGTATAGTACCTCTCACATTCACTGGACCCATATATTCTTCCTCTGGAGACTCTTCCACATTGTAAAGAAGATTAATTCTATATTCTTATGGTTGGAACCACATTAAACATGAAGAATCCAATTTAACCACACTTTTATCAGGTCCTAGTGATCCTATGAAACTACAAAGAGTGTAAAAGGCATGGAAAAACTTCTTTAAGTGACTTGAGTGTCCGCATGAACCCCAAATATTGGGTTCCTATCTTTAAATCCTCTTAGAATTCCCTAGATTTCCACACTAGAAGAAAATTAATATTCTTCTTTCAGGAACTGTAGGATATTTAGAAAAATTCAACTTTTAAGGACCTTCATGCGAATCATATTGATTGTTTTTTTCCATTATAAGAATTTTAATGCCACTAGGAGAAAAAGGAACTCCCATAAACCCTGAATTTCTATCCAGATCCATTTCAAATATCATATCTCTACCCAAAATATCAACATATGAAAGAATCCATATCAAGAAATCCTGAGAAATAATGTCATCTCAAAGTTCCAACTCAAACTGTTGAGTCTTAATCTTCTCATTTGATACTATATCAGGTGAAAAATGAACTATCTCAACAAAAAGTTTTTCATACTCTATCATGGTCTTGTGAGAATACTCAAGTTTAAGAAACTCAATTTCCCTATATGAAAACATCTATTCTAGATATAAATAGTCTATGAAATGATCCTTGGAGACTTTCTACTCAAAACCCTCATGCTTCTTTACCATCACCATAATGTACCACCATATCCTACTCAGTCCCTCCAGCATGAAGGTGGAACACTTCACCCTTTTTTTATTAGGTGTCTCTAAGAACTAAAACAAATGTTCCATTCCACTCAACCATTCCTCAACCTCTTGAGAATCATTAGAGACTTTGAACGCCTAAGAATTCTGGAGAAGGAACTCCATAGCTAAATTATGGAAAACAACCCAATGAGATCCCACTGTTGGAGGCTAGATGAGAATGGGTGATTGTGCCTATCCTAGAGCCTAGAGTGTACACACAATCACCTCAACCAGAATTAGGTCCATATGAGGATTTTTTCACTATGGTTAAGTAGAAGCTTCCTGTAACACTCCGAGATTTTATAAGATATATTATTTTTAATTTATTTCATGTCTTGTGTTGTATGCTAAACCAAGATTATCTTGCGCTATACGCCACACCGTATTAGCTTTTAGTATACACAACACTATTCTTGGATCTTGTTACACAAAATTTAATGTTCGTTTGATAGAAGTTATTCTACGCAACATTGAGTGTGTATATATATATATATTCAATGTACAAATGAAATATGGTTGGATTCTATTATACATAACAACAAAGGAATCTTTCCCCACACACAAACCTGACTTGGCTTTCAGTACACGCAATCGCGACCTTCCTTGATAGCATTTGTTGTACGCAATACCGAGTTACACTAAACAATGATATGTTATTAAAATATTATATAAACTAGCCGGTATGAATAGTAATACCCAATTTTTTAAAATTTATAAATTTTATCTTTCAAAATAGACATCATTTTTGGATTCGTAATATCAAAATTATCCTAGGTTGAAATTTTGGTATTTTTCTGAAAACCTTCAATTTTTGATGAATAGTGAAAACACTAGGTTACTATTTAAAAACCGAAATTTTATTTAAATAATAATTGATTTTATTTAAATTTATTTTAGGTCAAAATAGATACATAATACTTATATATGTTCAATTTAATTCATTGGATTCATTTTATAATAATTTTTGATATATAAAAATTTTATTGAACTTTTCACCATCTTTTACCCACCTCCTCGGAGAATTTGAAAATTTACATAAAACTTAATTTTACCACTTCTGGGAGTGGAATTTTGAAAATCCGAGAGACACAGTTAATATCAATGAGTAAAATGTGGTTCAATATGATAAAAATATTTTTTGGTGAATAGTTACTTTTTACTTTTATTTACCACAATTAAAAGTAAATAGGGTAATTAAGGGTAAAAATGTAAATATTATTACACTAACACATGTACTAATTCTATTGGATAAGTGTAATTCGACCAGAAACAACCTTAGGAATAAAATATTACACTTTAGGTCCACTTGGATTAGATTAGGAAATTTATTATTATTATATTTAAATAAGAGTTAAAATAGTTAAAATCAAAGTTTAATAACTAAAACATTTTTAATATAGGGTTATACATAAGATAAATTAAACTCTAAATATTAAATAGAAATATAAAAATATTTCCTACATAATGGTATTATATATAAAATTTTTAAAAATTAAATAATATAATTTATTTGTGATACAATGATGATGCATAAATTACCTTATTAATGAAATATTAATATAATTGATGTTATAAAAGCCCAAATAAATGTAATTTGAGACTTTTTATAAATTACACTAATTTTTTAGGTTAATATTACATGTTATTATTGATTCAATTAACTTTTTTAAAACTAATCATGCTGTTATGATTTTCACAAGAATCAATTACCAAATAGTGTCAAAATTGTCATAAAATAGTTTTTTAAACAAATGTTATATTATTAATTGTTATTTTATTCTTAAGAATCTAAGGTTCGGCCAAATGACATAGATTAGGTTATATATATTAATAAAGATCAAATTGGGGTTCGTTTGGTATGTTATAGTAAGATTATTAACCATATAGTGTAAGAAAACAAGAAGACATGGTAAAAGTTAAATTATTTAAATTAGAGTTAAATCTAAATGATAAGCTTAAAATAGTAACCTAAACTTGTCTAAAACCCATTGGTTGAGTTTATTTAGACCCATTACCACCTTATCTTCGAAATAAATCATTTTGGATATATTAAAAACCTAATATGTCTTTATTATAAAATAATATTTTAAGTTTTTCCAAAGGTGCCCCTCTCCTCCCTTATAAAAGGGCACCCATTCCCTATTCTCTTCACACAATTTTGAGCATTTAAGCTCGACCAAAACCTACCCATTTATCTTATACACTTCCCTAGAAACATTCTTGAGGTTCTGGTTTTCTCAAAAGACCAACTATACTTCCTTAAGAAAGAGCTTAAAGGAGGTGCGTTGAAGAAGAGGTAATCTCTTCTTCCGATTCTCTCAAGTTTCTTTCTTCTTCTACTTCTTCTTATTTAGGTGTATCATTATAAAGTAATAACATCAGTATTACTCATATAATGATATGTTATTATAAATATGAAACAACCTTATTTCACCTTCTATCAATCCTACAAAAATGAAATCATCGCGCATGCGTTCATACGGAATACCGTCTCCACGTCGTGGTGTAATCTGTTTTTGACCACCGCCTTACTTGGATGGGTATAATGGTGTAAATAAATATCTATATATGATTATTGTAAATTGATATTGACTCTGAAATATTTTAAATACAATTCAATACAGTTCCACGATCATGGGAATGATATCAACGCTCGTGCATACGTACGGACTACCGTCTCCACGACGCGATGAGATTCATTCTCCATGTTAACCGTTCATAAATGATTATAAAGTATGTATAATGAACAATAACGAAATATATGACATAATAATGATATAGGATTTATGTATATATATTTTTATTTCATCTACTTAATTCCATTAAATTCAATAAGGAAACGAAAATAGCATTCATGCGTACGTACGGCCTACCGTCGCCATGAACAGTGTATTTCATTCCATTTATCAATCTATCATATATATATGTATATGCAGAATATATATTATATATAAATCATTTTTTACATTATTGAATTAAATAAATCAGGATATAAGTAATAATATCAATAATAACACGTCGAAACACGTACAATAAATGGAACGATTTTACCCAAATCGCTGCTTTTACATCGAATTTACAAAATAACGGGTAATATAAAGTCATAAGTAAACTATATATGATATCATAACAATGAATATGATTCTTTAATAATTTAATTACATTATTTAAATCATTATACATGAGATTTGGGTATATACGAAGCACATCAGACATAAGTTAAGGGATAATTATTCCAATCTCGTTCTTATCCGAGATTGTTATTCATAAGTATTTACTGGGGTTTTTGTTATCATCCATGCCCATGTTTTCTAAAAATGTTTTTATGTATTTTTAAAGTCCTTTTTAACCATTTTTTAAATTTACCAAATGTTATGAAAGGAACCTTACTTTTTTTTACCACACGAGGAACTTTTTTACTTTTCCAACAAAAGTACGAGAAGAATGTTATTTTTAACTTATACGGTGTGAACAGATTTTTACAGTTTCATAACTCCTCATTTTCATGAAGCTTACTCTATAAGATTTTATGAATATTTTCCACAAAATAATTTTCTTTTAAAATTTCATGGAATTTTTTGAAAAGAAAATTATTTTGAAGAAGAAAGGATATTTTCCTCAAGAATTCATTTCAAGTGTTTTATCAAAACCATTTTCCATCTAAGATGACATTATTTAAAATGTTTATGTTTCAAGTATAATGTCTCTATGATTTACATGGTTTCACTTTTCTTATGATGAAATATCCATTTGTTTTATATGGATTATGTGATTATGGGATGATGTTTATGAAACCCATTTTATTCTTTGGGTTATGATGAATCTTATAAGTTTATTTTGTGGCACAAGTAAGAATGATTTCATTATGAGATGGGTGGGACATATATCTCCCTCTAATGCATTGGGTAAAGATTCATATCTCATGAGATAGACATGGCTAGAATGGTAAGTTAATCTGTTTCAGTGATACAGGACTGGAACGAGGAGTGAACTCAATTCAGAAAGGGACTTTGTCCACTAAGATAGTCTTGGTAGCAATGCCTTGGTTACTATGGAAATCATATCATGTGATTAATGATTTTCCACAATTAAATGTTTTATTCCCATGATATTTTATCATGATTGATGTTCCTTTATGATATATTCCTTACGTACATCCAAGATTTATGTATTTTCTCAGGATTTTGATTTTTAGATTTTATGTTCAAGTTTTTGCATTCAAATGTTTATGGATTTTTTTATGTTCTCTATGCTTTCCCTTACTGAGAATTTGAGCTCACCCTTTTTATGTTTTCTTTTCCCCAGGATATAAAGAAATGTTTTAGTAAAGAAAACCAAAAAGGGGAAGATATTTATGGGAGATGTTGAAGATCTTTCACCATGATTAGAAGATTACGTTCCGAGTTTCCGAAGACACTAAACTAATACAGTCTTTGGAAGTCTGTTTTTATCATGTATTAAGTATTTCACAAAAGTAATGTAATTCCCATGTATATCAAGATTTGGGTTTCTACAGTTTGTATCAGAGCGATGGTTTAGTTAACCTTTGGAAAATAGGATGCGAAAACTATAGTGAAATCCATAGAGATATTTATAAGGTATGTCTAGGAATGTCTCTAAGGTTAAGTATACGTATAGGTTATAGTCCTAGAATTACGGTAACAATCATAGAATTAAACTTAAGATGTTTGAGATTGAAAGTACTCCCCCTTGATTATGTTGTTTTTCTAGTATGAGTTTTTCCTCTCATACTTTTATTTTTGGGTTTTAAGAAATGGAAGGAAATAAGAGGATTCATGTTAATGGAGAATACGATGGGCAATGGAATGATATTATTTACGAGAAACCAAATGAAACAGGATTTGGATGTCCAAACATCGTTATTATTCCAAATCAGAAATCTCATAATATTATCAATAATCTCAACTTTTGTAAGTTTCCTGACTCATCTAATAAGAGAAAGATGGATTTTCATGATGATCATAGAGGAAAGAAAGTTAAATTTCCCTTAAGTTAATCATGTGGGAAGAGGCATCAAGGGGAATGTTTCAAAGGAACTAGAAGATGATTTCAATGTGAAAAAGAATGACACAAAGCTAGTACGTGTAAAGGAAAAGGTTCAGTTAACACCATGGACAAGTATAATGGTATTTCTGCGACATCAACAGTGATTAAATGTTTTAAATGTGGAATGTATGGGCATTATGCAAACCAATGTAGTAAGGGAAAATATCATGTAGAGAATCAGCATGGTCGTATGGGTAGTATTTATGTTGATGATGATGAAGAGACTACAAATGATATGTGAGGTGAAAGAATTGTTGAATCTCAGTCAATGGTTTAAGAAGGTAGTGGAATGATTAATGTTTATCAAGAGTTATGTTTTATAGGTAATGGTACTATGGAATAATGAAACATCTAAGGATTGTTACACTATTTTTTTCCTAAAGTATTTGAAAGTATATGTTGAATGGTATCGGTAACCATGAAAGTTTATTCAGATATTTTTGGAAAGTAGATGATACGTGCATAATGAAGGGATAAGAAGATAATGATATGTTTGATAGTATTCATGATCTCATAATTGATATAAGGACTAAGTGATATCATAGTTTGAGTATATAGAATTTTTGGGATTTTGGTATGTTTAAAGAGTTAACTTTTGACAGCACTCAGGTTTTCACTAAGGTTCTATGGTAATTCATGTTTCATGAGAATACATGATTAAGGTATTCACATGTTTGGAATGTGACCAACAAGATATATCATATGATAAATGATGAAATTCACATGCTCGGTAGATGACATTTCAAGTAATTGTTATCTTTATACTATGATATTGGACATAAGTATTTTGGATAAACCTAAATATTGGAATAGATTAAGTTAGATATCAGATAGTATTGTTTAAGGCTAGAACTTTTGTTATGTTATGATATTATAGTTTTAAAAAAAGGAGAACTCATAAGACGAGCGACAACCCGTCACGTCGGACAAGGTTATGGGAATCAAACCCACAACAGAAGTGCGACATGCCTTTATCACCTAGAACTGGCCTACAGGAAGTCCCTGGTTAGTAGAAACTAGTTTTATTAAGAGGTATGATAGATGATGTATAAGTCCATTGTTGGAATCATATATGATTAACCTCACCATAGATGGACTTATGTATATTTGATAACTTTTGTTAACCTTTTGTTTGAGACATATGGACTGACCCATCATTCTATCAAATGATCTGCTAAAACTTCACGAATGACAAATTCTACTTCATTTCTTTAAAAGATGAAGTGGAAATTGTTCATGGAATGAACAACGGTGAGATTATACCAAAATAAAGTAAGTATTTCTTCTAATTAAAGTTCTTCAACTTTAGGGAAATGATCTTGAAAACCAAAAATGTTGTCCTAGTGCCCTTATATCTGATGAATTAGATGGTACCTTAGATCATCACAAATTTATGGATTTGTGATTGTTGGATATTTCATAGCCATGTTCTCTACCAGTCTCCATTAGAAATTGATGGTTAGATTTCTCTTCCATATCCATATTTTCACCTATGTTATCTTATGTGGAAACCCAGTGATTAGTTAATTTGGGTAACCGTTACGTTTCATACTTTAGTTTTCAAAGATAAGTTTTGGTATTCCTTTTTACGATGTGAGTCTCTATGAAAGAAACTCTCATCTAATAAAGCATTTATAACCCCGACGAATTTCGAGGGAGAAATTCATTTTAAGGGGGGTAGAATGTAACACTCCGAGATTTTATAAGTTATATTATTTTTAATTTATTTCATGTCTTGTGTTGTATGCTAAACCAAGATTATCTTGGCTATACGCAACACCACATTAGCTTGCAGAATACGCAACACTATTCTTGGATCGTGTTACACAAAATTTCAAGTTTGTTTGATAGAAGTTATTCTACGCAACATTGAGTGTATATATATATATATATATTCAATGTAGAAATGAAATATGGTTTGATTATTTTATACACAACAAAAAAGGAATCTTTCCCTACACACAACCCTGACTTGGCTTGCATTACACACAATTGTGACCTTCCTTCATAGCGTGTGTTGTACGCAATACCGAGTTTCACTAAACACCGATATGTTATTAAAATATTATATAAAATAGCTATTACGAATAGTAATACCCACTTTTTGAAATTTAATAAATTTTATCTTTCAAAATGGACATCATTTTTGGATTCGGAATATTAAAATTAGCCTAGGGTGAAATTTTGGTATTTTTCCGAAATCCTTCAATTTTTGATGAATAGTGAAAACACTGGGTTACTATTTAAAAAACGAATTTTTATTTAAATAATCATTTATTTTATTTAAATTTATTTTAGGGAAAAATAGATACATAATAATTATATATGTTCAATGTAATTCATTGGAGTCATTTTATAATAATTTTAGATATTATAAAATTTTATTGAACTTTTCACCGTCTTTTACCGACCTCCTTGGAGAATTTGAAAATTTACATAAAACATAATTTTACCGCTTCTGTGAGTGGAATTTAGAAAATCCAAGAGAAACAGTTAATATCAAGGAGTGAAATGTGGTTCAATAAGATAAAAAATAATTTTTTGTGAATAGTAACTTTTTACTTTTATTTACCACGGTTAAAAGTAAATAGGGTAATTAAGGGTAAAAATGATATTATTATTACCCTAACACATGTCCTAATTCTATTGGATAAGTGTAATTCGACCAGAAACAACCTTAGAATAAAATATTACCCTTTAGGTCCACTTGGATTAGATTAGGACATTTATTATTATTTTATTTAAAGAAGAGTTAAAATAGTTAAAATCAAAGTTTAATAACTAAAACATTTTTAATATAGGGTTATAAATAAGATAAATTAGACTATAAATATTCCATAGAAAGATAAAAATATTTCCAACATAATGGTATTTTATTTATAAGTTTTAGACATTAAATAATTTAATTTATTTGTGACAAAATGATGATACAATAATTACCTTATTAATGAAATATTAACATAATTGACATTATAAATGCCAAAATAAATGTAATTTGAGACTTTTTATAAATTACACTAATTTTTAGGTTAATATGAAATGTTATTATTGATTCAATTAACTTTTTTTAGAACTAATTATGCTGTTATGATTTTCCCAAGAATCAATTACATCATAGTGTCAAAATTGACATAAAATTGTTTTTAAAACAAATATTATATTATTAATTGTTATTTTATTCCTAAAAATATAAGGTTCATCCAAATTACTTAGATAAGGTTATATATATTAATAATGAACCACTTGGGGTTCGTTTGACTTTTTATAGCATGTTTATTAACCATATAGTATAAGAAAACAAGAAGACACGATAAAAGTTAAATTATTTAACTTAGTGTTAAATCTAAATGATAAGGTTAAAATAGTAACCTAAACATGTCTAAAACCTATTGGTTGAGAGTATTTTGACCCATAACTACCTTATCTTTTAAATAAATCAATTTGGATCTATTAAAAACCAAATATGACTTTATTATAAAATAATATTTTAAGGTTTTCCAAAGGTTCCCCTCTCCTCCCTTATAAAAGGGAACCCCTTCCCTCTTCTCTTCACACCCTTTTGAGCCTTTAAGCTCGGAAAACCCCTGCCCATTTCTCTTCTAGACTTCCCTAGAAACATTCTAGAGGTTCTGGTCTTCTCAAAAGACCAACTATACTTCCTTAAGAGGAATCTTAAAGGAGGCCCGTCAAAAAAGAGGTAATATCTTCTTCCGATTCTCTCAAGTTTCTTTCTTCTTATACTTCTTCTTATTTAGTTGTATAATTATAAAGTAATAAAATCAGTATTAATTATATACTGATATGTTATTATAAATATGAAACAAACTTATTTCACCTTCTATCCATCCTACGGAAAATGAAACCACCGCCTCCACGCTGTGGTGTAATCTGTTTTAGACCACCGCCTTACTTGGATGGGTATAATGGTGTAAATAAATAACTATATATGATTATTGTAAAGTGATATTGATTCTTAAATATTATACATACACTTCAACAAAATTCCATGATCATGGGAATGATATCATCGTTCGTGCGTACGTACGGACTACCATCTCCACGACGCGATGAGATTCATTCTCCATGTTAACCGTTCATGAATGATTATAAAGTATATATAATGAATAATAATGAAATATATGAAATAATAATGATACTTTATTTATTTATATATATATGTATGTCATCTACTTAATTCCATTCAATTCAATAAGGAAACAAAAACAACGTTCATGCGTACGTACGGCCTACCGTCTCCATGAATGGTGTATTTCATTCAAGTTATCGATCTATCATATATATATGTATATGATGAGTATATATTATATATAAATCACTTTTTACATTCTTGAATTAATTAAATCAGGATATAAGTAATAATATCAAGAACAACACGTCAAAACACGTACAATAAATGAAACGATTTTACCCAAATCGCTGCTTTTACATTGAATTTACAAAATAACGGGTAAAATAAAGTCATAAGTAAACTATATATGATATCATAACAATGAATATGATTATGTAATAATTCAATGACATTATTTAAATCATTATACAAGAAGTTTTGATACATACGAAGCATATCAGACATAAGGTAAGGGATAATTATTCCAATCTCATTCTTATCCGAGATTATTATTCGTAAGTATTTACTGGGGTTATTGTTATCATCCATGCCCATGTTTTCTAAAACTGTTTTCATGTATTTTTAAAGTCCTTTTTACCCATTTTTGAAATTTACCACATGTTATGAAAGGAATCTTACCTTTTTTACCAGACGAGGAACTTTTTGACTTTACTGACAAAAGTACGAGAAGAATGTTATTTTTAACATATATGGTGTGAAAAGATTTTTACGGTTTCATAACACCTCATTTTCATGAATCTTACTCTACAATATTTTATGAATATTTTCAACAAAATAATTTTCTTTTAAAATTTCATGTCATTTTGTGAAAAGAAAATGATTTTGAAGAAGAAAGGATATTTTCCTCAAGAATTCATTTCAAGTGTTTTATCAAAACCATTTTCCATCTAAGATGACATTATTTCAAATGTGTATGTTTCAAGTATAATGTCCCTATGATTTACATGGTTTCAATTTTATTATGATGAAATATGCATTTGTTTTATATGGATTATGTGATGATGGGATTATGTTTAGGAAACCCATTTTATTCTTTGGGTAATGATGAATGTTTTATGTTTATTTTGTGGCAGACGTAAGAATGATTTCATTATGAGATGGGTGGGACCTATATCTCCCTCCAATGCATTGGGTAAAGATTTATATCTCATGAGATAGACATGTATGGAACGGTAAGTTAATCCGGTTCAGTGATAGAGGACTGGAACGAGGAGTGAACTCGATTCCAAAAGGGACTTTGCCCACTAAGATGGTCTTGGTAGAAATGCCTTGGCTACTATGGAAATCATATCATTTTCTCAATGGTTTTCCACAATTAAATGTTTCATTCCCCTACTATTGTATCATGATTGATGTTCCTTTATGATATATTCCTTACGTACTCCTAGGATTTATGTCTTTGCTTAAGATTTTGATGTTTATATTTTATGTTCAAGTTTTTGCATTCAAATGTTTATGGATTTTTTTATGTTCTGTATACTTTCCCTTACTGAGAATTTGAGCTCACCCTTTTTATATTTTCTTTTTCCTAGGATATAAAGAAAGGTTTTAGGTAAGAAAACCAGAAAGGGGAAGATCTTTATGGGAGATGTTGAAGATCTTTCACCATGATTAGAAGACTACATTCCGAGTTTCCAAAGATAGTAAACTAATACGTTCTCTGGGTGTCTGTTTTTGTCATGTATTAAGTATTACACAAAATTAATGTAATGTCCATGTTTGTCAAGCTTTGGGTCTCTACACTTCCTCTTATATCTGATTCATAAATCATCACTGAGGAATGATTCTACACAAAATAAGTAAATAACATTTTAGACATCAATTTAACAATCAAAAAGAAGAAGAAGGGAAATTAATCCCAATAGATCGATACCAAAGATTTGGATTTCATCCTATCCAAATAAAATTTGTAAAAATACTAGAATTAATACTTAAAAAATATTTCCCAAACCACCCCTGATGAATTAAGGTTCATTTTGGTGAGATATGGATAGGAACTCAATCATAACTACCTTCTAAGTACAAAAAAATTACAAAAATTCATACTGACATCAAGATAGAAACCTCAAACTAGATCTCTGTTGATGACTATAGAATGATCAGTAGCAGAAAAAATCACAAAGGAAGAAATACATGAAAATGGGTATTTTATTTCCCATGAATGCAAGGGAGAATAGGATGATTGATGATTCGTGGATCCCCTAAAAGGCTCTCCATCAAATGAACACCTCAAGGTCGTGTGATGTATCCATCCATGGTTCTTAGCCTGCGGAAAGCCCCTTGAAGCCCTCCTTAGCAAGAACCTTTCTTTCTAGAGACCGAACTGTGAAGGATGGATGAGAATACCCTGAGGCTGCACATTTTTTCATTGGAAAGTTCTTGACAAGCCATCTGAAATCCCCTGAAAATCAAGGGAAGAAACATCCCAAGGAATAATCCCCAACAGTAAAAAATATCTTGTGAAAAAACATAATTGGGATGAATAAAATACCAAGATGATGTCCAATCCATCTCACAAGACCTCTGAGACTTTGTCACAAAGAACAAAGGGGATAAAGAGGAGGAGGCGAGAGGGTTATTCAATATCTGGAGGACATACAGTGCACACCTAAAGACACGCGATGCACCCCGACCTATCTAGTGCATCTTGTAGAGACCCGTTGGCTCATCAGCTGTGTCATACAATCCACAATTTTCAAATGATACACCAATATAAAATCATGTAAAAGTCTTGTATATTACTTGGTAAAACTGATGTACCTCCCAATCCTTTTTAAATAAAACAAAGGGGATCAAAAGGGTGGAGGCTAGTGGTGTCTGCGGCCACTGAAAGACATGTGACGCATGCCTAGAGCGACCCAAGAGACATCATGAGATCTCAATGTCAAGGAATTATTTCATCACAAGGTCCCTATTGCTTGTTAGTTTCACCACATGAAAGACCTTACACATGTCTAGGAAATCCCACAACACTCTAAGGATAAACAGACGTATTTGTCCATGAAATACTCATGCATCACCATGTGACCCATATCATTCACACGAATCATAATGGATAAATGAGAAAATACCCTCAGTTCCATTAATGTAATTTCTCATGAAACCATACCTTCTTAACATAAAATGAAGGATATGGAAAAGGGGGATGCGAGCATGGTTCACAGTCACCGAAGGACACGTGACACGTCCAACACACCCTCGACATGGATCGTGAGACCCCAGGATAGGCCATCCAAGGACTTAAGAGTTCCCTAAAACGTGCACTTGGATCTCGCCAAGACCCATGGACATGTGAACATGATGAAATAGAATCCATTAAAGGTGCGAGTCTTCAATAATTAGCAATAATCTGAAAAAGGACTGATGGGCCTATGACTATTGAAAATCAGAAGGCACCCAAGATTTAGTCCACCACAGAGACACATGAAATAGTGTAATTCCAGAGACCAAATCAACTCTATCTTGGACTCACGTTATATGACCCGCACAAACTAGTTAGTATAATGGATGGTTGTACATATATATTCTCTACTCGAACTCAAAAAGTGGTTGCTTGCTATTTTTTTGGTGCATTGGTCAATTTATTGGATGTTAGTGGCTACAAACGTTGGCAATCAGATCCCGGGCTTCTATGCACATTAGATCTTGCTATCTACCAGCTTTCCCCCAGGTAATACACCGTTGGACCTCTAGAGCAGTCGCACGCCAAGAATAAAGTCTTTTGTGTGACCAATCAAAAATCATGAAAAGGACTCTTTGTGAGACATGGGAAGACCACATCACATGTCTTCTAGATCACGTGAGACCCAAAAAGACTATCACTGAACCAAGTCAAGGAACTCATGATACAAGGAAAAAATTCTGGATTTAAAGTGGAAAACACAAGAGGAGGACACGATCGTAGACCTCTATAGGATTCACCTGTGCCATCTGAAGACACGTGAAAACAGCAAGTCACACAACCTATATCTTGAGACATCCCTTTATCATGTCATATGGGATATATAGAACACTTAGAACATGTTAGGATAGGTCTTAAGAACCTTTTGCGAGCACCACTTAGATCTTGTGAACCCTATGGGTTTGTCGCCCTAGACTTTTGATTTCCTTCGAACACATCAAATGACTCATATTTCTGTGCTTACTAACATCAGTCGAGTCTCATAGAAACATATAGAGATGACATCCCATCTCTCATTCCCCCAATGAACGAGTCATCTATGACCATAAACACCTTTTTAAATGCCATCTCGGTCTCACAGTGTCTCTTATAAAAGTCATCCAATACATTTGGAACACCCCTAGACATGCCAACCCGAACCTTTGATGTCTCCCCAAGGTGTTGAACAAGAAATGAGACACCCCCAGACCATTCTACCATGGATCTCATGACACCCCCATATGTGTCAAGCAAGGACACATAATGAATCCCAAGGTATGCCGATGGGATCATGAGACACCTTCTATATATGAAGGGATATTCATTAGGGAAGCCTCAGTGTGTAAGCCCCATCATTAAATAACTATGGGGACCCTAATTTCCACTATGACTAGGATACGTAGGATGCCTCATTAAAGGATCGATCTCCACATCAAATATCTCAAGGACTTCACCAATATACAAATCCCATATCTACATGGCATGAGGCTGATCGTGCACTCCCTCTTGTTTCTCAAGATGGGCATGACTCACATGGGATTAGGGGGTGTGACCAGAACCTCATTAGGCATTGTAAATAGAGAAGCCTCATTGTGTAAGCCCCATCCTTAAAGTACTAAGGGGACTTTGATTCCCACCAAAATCGAGATACGTAGGACACCTCCTTAAAGGCCAAGGTTCCATATCAAATATCTCATGGACTACCCCAATATACAGATCTCAAATCCACATGCCATGAGGCTAATAATGCACTCTCTATTGTTTCTCACAACAAGAATAGATCACATGAACATAGGGGGATGCAATAAGCACCTCATTAGGCACTAAAAATAGGTAATATTTATTGTGTAAGCCCCAACCTTAAATAACTACGAGGAATCTGATTCCCACCGTTACCGTGATATGTAGGACGCCTCCTTAAAGGCTCGAGATCAATATCAATTTTCTCAAGGACTTCCCCAATATGCATATACCTCATCCATTTTAATTCAGTTTAATCATTCACTCCATCTGTTTCTCACAATTAGCATGAATCACATGGGCTGGGGTGGGGGGTAAATGAGAACCTCATTAGGAATCATAAATTGGGAATCCACAGTGCATATGTCCCAAATCCAATCAAAATATGTGGTTTTTTATTCCTTCAATAACTAGGTTTGTAGGATGCCTCATAGTGGATCAATCCCATCCTCAGAATACCAACCACCACCACACATGGGAGCATATTATAAAGAACTTGGTCATTTAATTTTAGTACATAATAGATTTACCACTATCAAATAATGATGTGAACCTCAGATACATACAAAAGGAATACTGATCGATTGTACACAAAAGAGAATTGACACATATCCATTTTCAGGGAAATCAATCACCTATTGGGATTAGGGAGAGATTAAAGAACATTCCATAAATCTATAAGAGAGTCCCAAAGGTGGAAAATATTCCCCCCAAAAGGATGTGATGAGCCCGACCTTCCATCCTATTGGCTAATAGAGTCTTTAAGAGTCACTGGGCCTTAAAACCCAGATGAATGCTAGGATTTGGAAAGGAGGTGCATACTCAGCTACATATGGGATAACCATTTGGAGTTTTAGGACAAAGTGAAATGGTAACATGATGAGAAAAAACCCATTCCACACCAATAAATCCCCCCTAAACAAAAATGGTGAACCTGATATGAATCTATGAAATAACAAAACAAATAGGTTATAATCCATCGAGCCATGTTTCTAACCCCTCACATGCGAACAACATTAATAAGCTCAATGTGAACCTCTTGGTTCACATTATTTGTTAATTTATATACATGAAAAGTAGTAAAACCACCATAAACCGGGATTCCTATAAGTCCATCCTTGTGTTGATGAGTCCATGCGAGAAGAATGGCCAGAAAAGAAACCAAATACAATAGTATTAACCATGCATATCTGATTGAGCATTATAATGCCTATGATATAACAAGGACTCGTGAACTTGTTCTTTATTGATTGCATACATCCAATCCGCTAAAATGTCTTTATATTATGACGCTAGTTCCAGAACCTCATCCTCTATAGAGACCCCCCTATAGGTTGGAAAATGGTCTCATGTACCAAATAACACCAACAACAGGTATGAAAAATGACGATACAAGAGTGCCAACAATACAACATAATCCTGACTATTGAAGAAACTCATGAGATTCTTCAAGTGTGGAATCCAATGAGTCCATGTTTCTTGATGAATGTTGCTGATAGTCTAGTGGCCCCCATATTCAAGACCAATAACTTTAGGAGCCTACCCTTAGAGTGTGAGAACCTCCACCTTCCATACTTGATGAAGGTGGACCATGAGGCCAGCTCTAGATCTCTTACAATCTAGAAAATGATAAGGAGGGAGGCTTATAACTATCATCAGCAGCATCACTATACTGGTACTAATCAGCCGCCTACTGAGGGCATCTTTTGACAGAAATCCATCTCAGACACCCATGCAAGGGATCCACCAAGAAAGACTCATCGAAGGAAGAAGATGCTAGATATCCAAGAGAGGGTGAATATCCCCTCTCTTGTCTACAATGCCTGCCAGCATACTCTAGTAGGGACCAGATAGTAGGATCATATCCATTATATCCTAGAAGAAGTCAATGAGGATATTCTTGTAACGAACATGGGTGAGGCTCATACTCATACTCCCATTCATTAAGCCCATGTGCATATCCCAATGGAACATAGAGGAAAAAAGTGGGGTCATATCTCCTATTCAATAGAAGAAATATATCAACATGTTATGGAAAAAAGGATGTGTAGGATTATATTACTACACACACTTTACTAAAGTGACAATACATTTTAGCAAAATATGAATAACTCCACCAACATTTCCTAAACTATTTTGTATTGAGGGACATGAACATACTACTATCTCTATATCCAAGATGACTCAACACTCTGTTCATCATGATCATGTGGTTGTACCTGATTAATTTCACATTCTTTACCATACCAAGAGGATTATTGATATATCCCAATGAATGTAAAGGCATCAGACTGGGATCATAATATCGTTCCAACCAGGGCCAACCAGGTGACAGTGGAACACACCTTGGGATAGGGACACATTCCCATTGAAGAAGTTCTGATACATGATCAGATGGCCCCGGATCAGGCCCATACCCCCGTTCGGGTAAAGGCTAACAATGTGAGAGTGGCATTGGCCTCAAGACAGGCCCATATTCCTATCAGTGAATCTACCATGAATACTACAGCGGGGCACAAAATCAAGGAACATATTCCTTATTATTCCAATGACCGATTGAACCAACATAATTCCAAGGAAATATAAGAGGAGGCTCATATTACTTATCTCATTCTAAAGGTCCATCGACATATTCCTACGAGGAATGCATATTTAGACCAGGTGTATATTCTTGATCCAACTGAGGGTAACCAAGTGAGAGTGGAATACGCCTTAGGATAGGCTCATATCCCTATCAACATTGAGGATCCACATCGACATATTCTCTCAGATCATCAACGGTGGGATTATATCCCCACAACACCTAGCAGTTATATGAAAATTCCAGAAACCTCCGTATAGCAGGTCCATATCCCTGCAAAACCACAAAATATAGGCTGACATACTCTAACCATGATGCCTAACATGACTCATATTTCTAATCTGCTCAATTCTAGTGTCCATGAGGTTGTTTGCGGCACACTCTCAACACCACAAGTGTCCATAAACTCTTCTAGAAAAGTAGAAGTGGGAGACATTCATTACCGCAATAGTCATCCCCATGGAAATGTAGAGATGGATCATAGAGACTCTACTCATGATAGCCATCATGGTTAACATCCTTAAGATGATATCTCTTATGGGAAAGGTAGTACTCCCTTTGTCCAGACACCTCTGTAAAGGGAGGAGAACCAAATACCAACACCTTAATATAGATAGGTGATCTAAATGTCTAGAACAACAATATATAGTTTCCCATAAGCATCTAGGTGCACTCCACTCCCATCAGTAGGTGACCATTAGAGTCATCTTCTATGGTTTGACTAGATGGAGGCATTTATTTCTGATGAAGAAGAGACCAATATTTTCATAAAGAGAGAGTTATCCAGAAATAGCCTCCCCATCATGTTATGGCCCCTCACTACTTTCAACTATGAGATCCCTGACAAGATTAAAAAGGAGTGCATTCCTAATATATGCCAGAATATGTGGGCCACTCATCAGTGAAAAAAGGATCAACATCTACCTCATCTAGGATACATGTGTCACCTCTAGAATAGCAGGATACTTTGTTTTCAATTTGACCTAGCTTCTATTTCTATGACCTGAGATCCAAAATAGGAAAATCCAAATGAAAATTTGCGACATTCTTTCCGCTATTGAATCGAAAAACATTGTTAGCTGATCTCCTAATCCACATCAGTAATATAAATTTGAGTATTGGTAAAATATAGAGCATTACACTTTTCCATTCATCGAGAATAGTAGATCCCCTAAAACATGGAATCCTGTAATGTTATATCCTCCGTTGAAGTTAGAGGACCGGGGAATGCTCGAGCTAGGTGGTCACTACAACAGAATCCCCAACTCCAAAAATTCCCAAAAATTACTAATGGGGAGATATGATAGACAAAATACTTCAAATTGGACCCCTCAAGATAATAAGAGGATGTTCTGGGCACATATATCAAAGGATAAATCACTCAGACAACTACCCTCAAGGAGCGATCCTCATCATGGGATGTCATCGCACCCATTTTCTCAGAACCACAATTGCACAACATCATAGAGAAAAAAGTAGCAGCACTTATTGAAGCCGTCCAGGATTGGACTTAACCCATTGGGATAGGAGAACATTTTCTACTACCTCCACCTCTTGGATCATCTATCCCTGAAAAAATTGAGGTCATTTTTACAATAGTCACAGGAAAACCCAATCCCATAGGGGTGAGGGAATTTATGTCTAAATCACCATATCTAAATTCATCATCCCCTAAAAGGACTTGAGAGACATCAATGGTGATTTATGATCAACCCCATCCCATAGGGATGAGGAAATTTTTATCATCATCACCACCATAGAAGGAATCAATATTCTTCACATTGGGAGGAAACGATAAATGGTTGGAATCCCACCATTCCTACTATCGCAAGAAAAACATCTATTGGTTAGTGCTCATTTGGAAACCCCCAAAAAAATTACCTCAAGTTAACCATTCATAATCAAAGATGAGAGGAGTGTATGGTGAAATAAATTAGGCCCCACTGGGGTCGCAAGCCAAAACAACCAAATAAGGCCAAGGGTTCGAGTACCGACCCTCATTAAATACATATAGAGCTGGCATTCCATGTGGAAAGAAATGGAAAAACCAGAATTGCTCGATAGGCTACTATAAATGCCACAATTATTAACATGGATGAAATAGATCAATATCTGGATATAAAGTATTAAAATAGTGAATACATACCCTTGGAGGAGGGTGATTTAGATTCACCAAATGAGGGTGTGTTCACCTAGTATCAAAGAAGGAACCATAATTTAGCACCACCGAATAATGATTTTCCACCTCATTGGTGGAATATCTTTAATGATAATGGGAAATAAGTGATCATGTATAGGTTTCCATCTTTGGAAGATAGATTTTCACAAAATGATAGTGACATATGAGCTCTCTGACATCACAATGAAGAGCTACTCAGGGGAAATATCCTCGTTGGGTATCATATCCTTCCAAAGGTACTTATTCCCCTCCTACGAATGATCCACCAGATAGAGAAGCATCTAGATATCAGATTATCTTTGGGTTTAGACAACCTATTCACACAAATGAGGAATCTAGAAATGACCAGGACGTCCCTCCTATGTATAAATAACCCCTCCCTCTCCAGGTTAACTCCTCAGTCATAGGATAGTTAGAGGATCATCAAGAGATGATATTGGAACCAAATCATTGACCCCCAACCTCTCCTTACGAATGGTAAGTGAGTAAGACAATAGAGCCCCCAAAGCTTGTCACTGCCATTAAATCTCTGGAAACTCAGAAGGAAACCATGGAAGGGCGATGCATGCCAGTGTAACCTGAGAAGAATCCATACCCCAAATAGGTAGATGATACCCCGCCTCCAACAAGTTTAGGAAATCCTACCTTATCCACGTTCAACAATGAAGGGGATCCTGATCAACATCTCACACACATTTTTCATCGATGTGGGATGATGATGGGCCCTTACGGATTATCAGGAGGTGACCAAAGTGAGGTGTTTCATACAGAAAATGATAGGGATAACCTTTTTCTTATATAATAGCTTCCCGTAGAGTCTATCATAAGATGGTAAGTTATTCACCATTAATTAATTTACTAATTCAGTTTGACACTGAGAAAGATGGCGATCGTCGACCAGACGAACAACAAGCTGTATGATAATAAGAGGTTGTCTGACTTCATAGTAAGGTTGAAGGGTCTGACCTATTCTCTCAACATCCCTCTCTCCCAGAAATAACTACTAGAACTCTGTGATGAAAATATCAGGGTTGATTTTTAGAAACCACTAATCCCCATGAAATATCCAAGTAGATTCCAAGAATTATATAAAATATCACAATGCCTCAAAGAAGCTATCCAACGAACCCAATCCATGACTCAGGTGACACCCGCAATGAAAGGGAAAAGTTAGGAAAAAAATCTACAGTTTTCACCCATAAGCCAGCAACGGTCCAAGGACCCAGGAAATCTCCAAACCACCCAGCACCCCAACTGACTAGCGATAACCATAGCATCACCCTCAACCATACGCACAAAAAAACCTAGTTCTTCCTAGGATTATGGGAGCATATGAATAAGGCATACTCCTTCTGAAATGAAGGATGGCTGGAATTTCCTACTAGGAAAGAATAGTTGTTTGAAAACGGGATGAATCAAAAAATAGTTGATCGATCCCATGATGCCATCCGGGCATAGTTGTGAAAACTCACAACAAATCCACCACCCAAAAAGGAGTTTTCTGATATACCTTCCAAGGGTGGGAATGACCACTAGAAGTTTGAATAATTAGTGGAGGAAGATTCATATTCTTCTCTAAAGTAGGTTCTAAATCTCTCATTTTTCTTCCCTGTAACATCTGCAGTAGGGGAACCATGCTACCACATGGAATCCTCATCATGAGATGAAAACATATTCTATTCTTTCAAAATGATAAAATTGACTAACCCCTTCTCTAATGATGAGTACACCCTTGAATATGGTTTTCCCATATATAACAGGGGAATGGGAGGCCACATGCGCTGAATCTAAGGATACAAGGGACCTCAACGATATGGATGGAGTCAGTATCCTAGTCATATCCCCACAAAGGACTCATATACAATGGTGAATCATTAGAAAGTTCTCCAAAAGGATTGAAGGAGGAAAGGAGGTGCCTCAGAGCCCTCCAGTAGCCGCCCGCACCCAATTCTCTTGTGTGACCATTTAGCGAGAGTTTAACATGATCAATCCAAGCTAGATGAAAGGCTGGAACAACCTATGAAACTTGTATAAGATATTCCCTTAACCTCTATATAGTCCCCATGTACATAGACCTCAGCCGCTCCAACTCCTTAGCCGCTTTCCCAAGAGCATCCCTATATCGGGAAGTGGTGACCTATTACACAAAAGTATGATGTTCTGAGACAACTAGTCCTAGTACCAGTCAAGATATCAATCCTTGATGTGATTCATCTTTCCAATGAACTCAGGGATGATATTTTTGAAGACCTCCAAAGCCCACAAGAATTTTAGATAGAAGTCCCTGTAGCTGAGGTCTATCGGGTGAAAACCTTGTCCTTAGGATTTCATGCCACCATTTAATTCACTGAACAAGATCAGGAAGAGGAAATCTAGTTACACATCATACCCTTCTACATCATAGGTATCCCCAATAATGTTGTTTTCAAATGGGCATTGACAGATAATGGATTTGGGATCAATATCATCCTAGCCTGGACCCTACAACATTTGGGGTATAGTGAAGGGGATCTATCCCCTAGATAGTTAACAATCCAAGGGAATGATAAGCGTGAGTAGAGGCCCCTCAGAAATATTAATCTAGAGACCCAATTTTGGGAGCTCACATTAAATTCTGAATTCATGGTTATCCAACAAGACACCACATACCACATCTTACTTGGAAGGCCCTAACTCCAAATCCACTCAGTAGTCCCATCAACATTCCATCAATGTTTGAAGTACCCCATTAATGTCAAGGTCTTCATACTCCATGGTTACAATTACCCCATTGAAACTTATGATTCCATATATGTCAAACTATACATAGACAAGAAGTAAGGAAAACTGCCAATATCGGATGATGTTATACAACTTTCCACCCATAATGGATTGGGGACTTCCTCTATAAATCCCTTGAGCATTCTTGATGAGGAATAAATGATCCCCATAAACATTTTCGAAATAGAGGGCCCAGTCCTAGAGGTTCAAACCTATCCTGTCCTCAGTAATAGTCACCCTCAACATCTTTCTACACTAAACTACATGACGAGAGATAATGAAATTTCTCCTGATAATCTCCCTCACCATGATAGTGACGTAGAGTCCCCCAAACATCTATCCTCACCCATAGTTTTCCCCAAGGATTAAGGAATATAAGAGGATGAGGATAATCTCATAAATTCCGATATAACATTAGAGGTACGTTTTTCCACCACCATAGATGATATCTAGTAGAAAAAACCTATGGACATAAGAATATCTACAACCTACTCTAATTAGCACCGCCATGCCTCCTGAATATTGAAAGATGTATATCATATTATTGAAGTAGAACCGATATATTTTTTCCAAGAACTCTATAGAAAGGCCTAGATTGAATCTAGATATAGATATAGACCATCTCGAACTACCTGAAGATCATTGAGGCTTCAAGAAAGCATCCGGAAGAATTCACCCCTCCCACGCAACAAATGTAGAGGCATTGGTCGACAATTTGATCAAATCCAACTTCATTCAAGAGGTGAAATACCCAAAATTGATTTCTAACATTATCCCAATAAAGAAAATGAATGAAAAGACTAGGGTATTCATTGATTTTAGGGGCCTTAATCATTATTTCCTAAAGGACGATTTTACATTTCCAATCACATAACTCTTGATTGATGCAACCACTAGCTTCCAAGCCCTTTCATTGATGGATGGGTACTATAGGTATAATCAGATGAAAATGGCCTCTAAGGATGAAGAAAACACTACCTTCAGGGTTCCTCGGTGGATCTTATACTACCAGTTCATTACAATCAGATTAAAGAATACAAGTTCCACATATCAGCGCACCATGCATCGCAAATTTAAGAAGCCATTGGGGAAGATCATTGAGTGTTATGTTGATGACATAATCCTAAAATATTGATAGTGATGTGATAAATTCATTAATATCAAATAAATATTTGGAAAGTTGTGACCACATAGTCTGAAGTTGAATCTACAAAAGTGCACTTTTGGGGTAACATCAGGAAAGTTCTTTAGAAATGTGGTACTCTACCCTGGAATTGATGTTGAACTAGAGAAGACCAGTGATATATTATCAATGTCTCCACTATGAACCTCAAATAACTGAGAGGTTTCCAAGGGAACCTAACCTAAATTCATAAATTCATAGAGAACATGGCTGGAAAATCCCTTCGCTTCACAAGGATGATGAAGAAGGTAGTTTCATACCAATGGGATGATGCTTTCCAAAAAATCCTTCGAGAATCTGAAGAATTATCTACTAAACCCACTAGTTTTGACATCTATAGTGGAGGGGAGGACACTCATATTATATGTGGCCATAATGGAATGCTCACTGGGCTCCTTGCTAACACAAAATAATGATCTGAGGAGTGAGAATAGTCTCTACTACCTCAGATTGACTATGATGGGTACTGAGATCAGATATTCTGATGTTGAAAAGAACTTCCTTACACTCATCTTCATATTGATAACGTTAAGGAACTAATTGCAGCACCATGAGGTCCTCCAGGTCTATCGTATCAAACTACTCACGTACATACTTAGCCACCCTATGTTGACTGGGTGTTTGGATCATTGGGTGGTTATTCTGAAAAAAGAGGACATTCGGTTTGTATCCCATAAGTCACTAAAAGGGAAATCCTTGGCTGATGTCCTCACAACACCTACCACTATAAATAATACACCCGAGGAAAAATTACTCCTTGATGAAGAGGTTTTCTATGTCTATGACACTCCCCAGACCTGGGAGATGTATTTTGATATATCCTCTCAGAGTCCTATTGGTATAATATCGGAGAACCCTAAACTAAACTAGGTTGTCCTAGGGGTCATAAATTTATCCCTAGATAAAGAAGTTATACCCTATTCTTTCTTATTGTCGGAAGGCTGCATGAACCATGAGGAAGAGTCTCAAGCCCTCATCTCTAGGTTGGAAATAGATTTAAAGTTTCACATATCCTACCTAAACATAAAATGAGACTCAGATATGGTGATAAAGAAGGTCAATGGTGAATATTCCAAAAAAAAGGAAGAACTATCTCCTCTTAATGGCCATGCCAAGGTACTAATGGAAGAGTGCCCCATTGATCCCAAATTTCATTATATCCCTCAATCACAGAATACTTGTGCCAATGCACTGGCCATTCCAGCGACTATCTTGGAAGACCCTAATAAAGATGAAGAAACGTTCTTTATAAGACATCAATGAATGGTCTCATCCATCATCATGTATGATATGAAAAAAACCAATCAAATAAATACCACCCCAGATCTAGATGAACTAGAAACCACCTCTAGAAGGATGAAGCCTATAATTAGATATCTTTGGGATGAGAATATCCTAATATATTATACTAGAAAGTAACAAATCCAATGTTTAGTAGAAAAATTCACCTTGAAGGATGGTCCAAATGATCAGAAAATCCTATACAAGCATGGATTCTATGGAATTATCCTCAGACGCATAACAGAAGGAAAAATTATCACCATCATGGAAGAAGCCCATGTAGGCTCCTAAAGCACCCACCAATCTAGAACCAAGATTTACCACCAGATCATAAGGTTGAAGTATTATAAAAAACCATGATACAAGACTGCATGTAATTCACCATAAAATTTCATGTGTTCCATAATCATGAAAATTTAATCCATCATCCCTCGAAGTTATTGCACACAACTAAATAATCCTAACCATTCTTCATCTATGGGATGGATGTTGTGGGGAAATATCCCCTAGCCACAACCAAACAGTTTGAGTACATCCTTAATGCTATCGACTTCTACTCTAAATGGGATGAGGTGATACCCCTCAAGGAATTTGGGGCAAAAATATCAGCAACTTCATAAATTCCCACATCATCACCATGTTCAGAGTCCCTCACCCAATATTGAGGGACAAGAACACCAAATTATCTTCTATATTGTTGAAGAAGTTATATCAGGAGTATAACATCAATTTCAATCACTCATTGTGCTATCATGATTCAGAAAATGGATAGATAGAGACCTTAAATATGACCCTTTCGAATATGCTCCAGAAGATAGTGAACATGGATAACAAGTAATAGATGAATAGACTCCTCAATGCTTTATGGGCATACTGTACCACTACATGTACTTCTACATAAGAAACACTATACTCATTAGTGTGTGGGACTAAGGAGGTGCTACCCATAGAGGTCCAGCTGACCTCTCTCTGAATAGCCGTTTGTGGGCAACTCTCAGATGACGAAAAATCTAAAAAATGACTAGATGAGTTAGAGTGGACAGATGAGAAGAGATTTCACACACTACAAAACCTAAATTTCCACCATAACTCGATAGCACATGAATTCAATAAAAAAAATTACCTCCATTGGTTCCTCCAAGGAGGATTGGTGATAGCTCATTGAACCCCGATGATACCAGGGAAGAAGCCTCTGAAGTTGGAACCCAAGTGGGAGTGACCCTATGTCATATATAAGGTCTATCATAATGAAGCCTATTTTCTCGTCACCATGGATGGGGATCATGTCATACCAACCACCAATGTGAGATTTATCAAGAAATACATTTCATAGTTTCTAGAAATAGGTCATCCACATTGGTTTAAGTCCCATAATTGTCCTTGCCTCAGGATGTTAAACTACATGTAATGTATCACACACGATAATAATTTGTGCAGATAGTACTCACCGCATGATGTTAAACAATACAGTCTCCCTAGAACTATGTAAAAATTGATTCTCATTCTCAATGAGACACATAGGGATGCCTTGATCCAAAATCTTGTCCCATCTACCACATGACATAAAATACTCCCATCCTATCATCCAAGTATATGAATAGAAGGAGGGGTCCTTATCATTTCTTATTTCTCACATCTAGCATAGCTCAAATGAGCTTAGGAATTTTGAAAAGGGTTTCCCCATACAAAACTGGGTTTTAAGGCTTGGGATAAACCCATTATCTTCATAAATATTAGGATATATAGGAGATTACATGATTCCTTTCCACATGACATTAAATTGCACGGTTGATGTCCCCTACACACTATGAAACTGTATGCTCTTGTGGGCCACAACTGAGAGGAACACCATCACTAGTGTTTTTCTCCTACCACGCCATCATTTTAATAAGTATGATAGGCTTGATTATCATTCTCAATGAGATACATAGAGACACCAGAAGCCATGATTTTGGGACCAACCATAGGATTGTCTTCCATTCATGTCAGGTGACCTTTGTCCTCCCTATAGGGCATTAAAATGAATGAAATATCAATAACAATGTGCGGCTTGATTCTCATGTTCATGGGATACATAGGAACACCCAAACATTTTACCTTAGGTCCATCCCAAGGCCCCATTAACCTTTTCCTGGCCCCTTGGCCTAAGTCCCCTCATAGGAGTGTGTGGTGTGGGGCGAACTACTTCGGTCCCCATTCAGGTCGAGTTTGTTTTACCATGTCACGTGAATCCCCTTTAGGAAACTATCCCCATTTTGTTATCCTAGCCTTATGATAATAAACTACGTTGTCACCCTTCATCCTTACCTCAAAACTGGCCTTATTTTTGGCCTCTTAGCCTCAGTGCCTTCATGGATTCATGGAATGGAGTGGGTATATTTTTTAATCATTCAAATTGGTTCCAACTTCATCTTTCGTGCATGATGTTAAACTACATTAAATATCAAGAACTATGTGTGGATAGATTCTTGACCTCACCTGATTTGTATGAACCTCTGGACATTTTGTCTTCAGGTCCAGCCTCAGGCACAAAAAATCATTCCATGTCATTTTTGGGACTCTTGGCCCATGTCCTCTCCAGAAATTCCCATGGTGTGGTGTGTAACTATTTTTCCCTCCTTCACATTA
This sequence comes from Viscum album, assembly GCA_963277665.1. Classification (NCBI taxonomy): domain Eukaryota; kingdom Viridiplantae; phylum Streptophyta; class Magnoliopsida; order Santalales; family Viscaceae; genus Viscum; species Viscum album. The sequence continues at coordinate 1,419,711,738 of OY728161.1, read as the reverse complement.
GTTATATTCTACCCTACCATGCACGTCTCCCTATGTGACATTATCCCTATGGTGTCCTAGACGTATGACAAAAATATACACTACAACCAAGGACCTCACCACATGATGTTAAACTGAAAAGTTCATTTAAAACTAGGTGGACATTGATTCCGAACCAGATGGGGTATATAGGAAATCCCCTAGGGTTCAAGACCAATAATTCACAAACCTCATACATTCATATTTTTCCACTTCAGTCCACCGTCATCCTTACTAAAAGTGGTTAAAAGTCATATATTCTCAACAAATTATGTTAAACTTCATGGAATCATGTCCCATTATATGACAATAAACTGTGCATGACATCTTCCATAACCCTTCCTTATAAAAGGACTACAAGAGCCTTACCTTGGACAACTAGAGAACAGAGTGCCTCCATCACCTTTTTATGAACCACCGCCCATTCCGAACACTTCATGTTGTGAGTGTCTCAGGCCACCATCAACCCTACATGGAAATCGAAAAGTATATCCAACATCAAGGATCCATGGATTGACTATGAATGAATTCCCATGACTCATGTATATGTGCCTATGGCCGTTAACTAGATACATCACATTGAAAATAGATATTCCAATTCTCAGGAGCCCTGGAATCATCACAGTAGCACTCAACACCCCATTGTGTCTGAACAAATCTTTTTATGACATTCCCATATCATCAATCATGACTTGAGAACCTTGATCCATGATTTACAATGTCTCTATCGCCCTATCAGAAGGATTTTGGAGTACTCTTGACCCTAGGTATCCTAATCAGCCTATTGTGTATCATCCCCCATACTAGGTCCAAGTGGCATGACCTTAAACTGCTCACACATTGATCAAAGATGTGCGACCATAAACTCTATCACACAATGGTACACACCTCAAGACCTTAAAATTCTAATGAAAGAGACAAAATACTCTTCAGGATGAAAATCCAAAAAGGGAGACCTCAGAAAAATTTGAGTAATCGCCCATTAAACTCATTTTCTCTAGAGTTTAAAAAAACATAGGGAACAAGGGAATGTGGAATAAAGATCATAGGGTTTACTATGTATCCCTAGTAAAATAAAACTTATGATCAATGGACCCCCTAGTCCAGGAAAAATTTAGAGCAATGATTCATCGCATCTCATAACTATGGGAAGATGTTCGACATGTGCTGGCACAACTATTAGGGTCCTCAAACAATTATTGGATCTTAAATTTTCCATATACCCCACATCATGATCTAAATCATCTCAGGTCATCACAAATCATTCATTTCCCTAAAGAGTAAAAGAAATCTATCTACTTGGTGATGCTATTGATACAAGGTCTCATACCCACTAACTAGAGACATCTTGGACCAACATAACGGACTTTCCAATTCTTATTAACCTGACATCACTGAGGTGGAACTCGACACCCCATTATATTATAGGTTACCCAAAAATTACTATCTTATACCTTCCTTATGACCTAATCACTTTGGAATATTATTTAAAATCTCAATATCAGAATATCCAAGATGATCTGATATCCTCAACGTTGCACCACCATGTTTTGTACCCATTATCAAAGACGAAACACGAACCTTCATTCTTGAACCTTTTGTTGGACCACACCTCGTGATTCGAAACCACTAGGTGCAGGGATCAATCTATTTAATTAGGAGCTATGTTTCCTTAGGGTTCCAGAACCCTTCTTGGATAACATTCCCTCTATACCCAACCTCATCATGTTGATGTTTGAGATATCATATATATCTCATATCCCATGGAAATAAAAATAGATATCTCCACCCGAACATGATACCGATGTAGAAGGGATCAGACCCACTGAAAGGTGATATCTTAGCCTAGTATAAATGGCCTCATAATCCTTGTGAGCCTCAACGACACCATGGTGGAACCTAACATCCCCATATTGTCAAGGTACATTCCTAACATGTCTACCGATTTCCATATCATTCGGCTCAAGCTTCCATGTTTTTATTTACTCCAACCACATTCTAGCTATCCAGGTGGGCCTAGATTCCCTAGTATATTTCCATCAATCAGGTTCACCCCAAAAACCTTCTAGAGCCCTTGGAACATTTATCCTCATGATACCTATCAGTATCATAGCAGAACTCAACATGCAATAATATTTTGGTTCATTTTTTGCATGTTTACTTTGTATCCAACAGATGGTCTGAGATAAAAGACACTAAACAAAAGCGATAGATTGTCTGACATGAAAAACCCTAAACTACAACAACATATTGTTTGAGCTAAAAGATCCTAAAATAAATCATGTGATAGATTTTCTGAGCTAAAATACCCTAAACTAAATTATGTGACATATGGTCTAAGATAAAAGACTCTTAACTAAATCAACAAATGGTTTGACCTAAAAGACCCTAAACTAAACAAATAGATGATCGAAGCTAAAAGACCCTAAAATAAATCATGTGATAGATGGTACGAGCTAAAAGACACTAAAATAAAGAAATATATAGTACATGCTAAAAGACTAAAAACTAAATAAACAAATTCTATGATCTAAAATACCATAAACTAATGTAACAGGTTGTATGATCTAAAAGACCCTTAAATAAATCATGTGACAGATGGTCTAAGATAAAAGACCCTAAACTAACGAAACTGATGGTTTGAGCTAAAAGACCCTAAACAAAAGAAATAGATGGTCTGAGATAAAAGAACCTAAACTAATGTTACAGATGGTCCAATCTAAAAGACCCTAAACTAATGTATGTGATAGATGGTCTAAGCTAAATGACCCCAAACTAATACAACAGATGGTCCAAGATAAAATTCCCTAAGCTAAAGAAACAGATGGTCTAAGCTAAAAGACCCTAAACTAAAACATGGGACAGATGGTCTAAGCTAGAAGACCCTAATCTAAAGAATGTGACATATGGTCTAAGCTAAAATTCCCAAAAATAAAGCAACATATTGTTCGAGATAAAAGACCCTAAACTAAATCAACAAATGGTATGAGATAAAAGACCCTAAACTAAATCATGTGATAGATGGTTTGAGAAAAAAATACCATAAACTAAATCATGTGACATATGGTTTGAGCTAAAATACCCTAAAAAATGTGACAAATGGTCTATGATAAAAGACCCTAAACTAAAGAAAAAGATGGTCCGAGCTAAAAGACCCTAAATTAAATAAACAAATGGTTCGAGCTAAAAGACCCTAAACTAAAGCAACAGATGGTTCGAGATAAAAAAACCTAAACTAAAGAAAAAAATGGTTAGAGCTAAATGACCCTAAACTAAAGAAACAAATAGTCTGAGCTAAAATACACTAAAGTAAAGAAACAAATGGTCTGAGCTAAATAACCCTAAACAAAAGAAACAGACTGTATGAGCTAAAAGACCGAAAACTAAATCATGTGATAGTTTTCATGAGGCCCACCATACAAACCTATCAGACTCGAGATTAATTCCACAAATATTAAAAGCACCCATCATTCAGTACACATCTCCCTTGATGATCTCCTTGAACATCAAACATTAATGCTCATATATCATAATGAAAGAAATAGAAATATACAAAAAGACTAAATACAATGGAACCATAAATTATTATACGAATAAGATGATTGGATAGAAGGAAAATATCATCTATTCGTAGTAGGGAAAAGGGGGAGGAATCTCCACATTTTGGAGTCTACCCAAAAAACCACAACAAAAAATGGGGTGTAGTGCAACAATGTAAAATGCAGTACAAGGAAACTGAATTGTAGTAAAAGATGATCAGTAGTGATGGAAAGATCAGTATGGGTTTGTCGAGATGCATCAATTGTTCACTGAAGTGTCTTTATCTCCACTTCCTATACCTCTACCAAAGGATGAAAAACATTGAATAGATTTCTAAGTTCTTTAAACCTTTATTGAGTAGTGGTTCTTGAGGTTGATGATCTCATGATATTAGAATTTTTCTAAGAAGTCATCTCTTCATACCTCCAAATATTCTCCATCCAGACATCCATCTGTTCTTGAAATTTAGATAACAGTTGATGACCCTTCTCTAGGGCCCCTTTCACCTCTTCCAGTTTCATAGAGAGGGATGCATCATTTGGAAAATCACGAAGCCTCCTTTTCTGTGCAGCCAAGTATCTTTGGTCTAGGATGATCTATTTCATAATTTTTAATAGAGGTTTCTGATAAAAACCTCCCACCCCATCTCATCGAATAATTTGAGAAGCTCCCCCCTTTTGATGATGGAAGGATCCCATAAGGGTATCATAAATTAAGGATGGGATGAACTCTCAGAAAATCCAACACTACGAATGATCCCTAGAAGCTGATGAAGTATGTATGGCGGAAGGATCTCTAACAGGGAGAATCAATGATGACATTGGATATGAGACTGAAAAATTTTCCCTTTCAATAGATGAATCATCCATAGAATACATGGGAGAATTGAGTTCCTTAATAGAATCTGGTCCCCTATCTGAATAGATATCATTAGAATGAGGATTATTCCCAGATTCCTCACCCATATCCTCAATTAGGTCCATTGATATTATGGATAGAGGAATCATAAATGCGAGAGGCCTTCCCACATGACGACCCGACTATCCAAACACACCATCAGGATAGGCCATCATCCAAGCCTCTGAATAATCCTAGGTGAGGTATGAAGGATGATTAGTGGGAGGAAATTTATTCACAGCCTTGATGTATTCATAATATAGCATCTTCCAAAATTTTCAGATGATGCCAGGATGTCATTCTCCATAGACACTGGACAAGGGAATTGTAGAAACCTTCAACACACAACCAAATTGTCGAGAAAACCAATGCAGTGAATATGGTTCAAAGACAACAAGCTCATCCACAATAGCTATAAGGAATCCATCCCAAAGTGGGACCATATAAGATATCTCACTAAGAGAGACACTTCCATCATCAGTTATTGAACTGACCGGTATACGTGAAAGAGACGACTCAATACTGTCAGACCAGTACAACATATATTTGACCTCCACAAGGGTTAGGGTAATAGGACCAACTCCATAGAAGTACAATAATATGGGGTAGGATATGCGATCTAGAATTTTGGATGTATTGTAGTACTCATTCCAAAAAAAGAGGTCCCCTATCCAACCAAACAGAAATTGAAGAGGACCACCAATTCTGTAGGGTGTGTTTCCTTATTGGATATGGCCCAACATCTGGTAAAGGCACTGAAGGAATGATAGCATAAAACTGAGGTGTCAACCCTCTTCAAGTCATGTCGCCATCACTAGGGTGATAATGAAGATGCTGGAGTGTGCATCTATAGATAGAAAGATCCATCCGTTTTGAAACATAGGAAGAAAACATGTAGCCTATAGTCTGGAGAAAACTCCAGGTTCACATGATAGCCCCATGAAGTATAGTCCCCAATTTCTAAAATGGCATAACATAATCCAACATCATCACAAACCTATTGGGAGGGACTCCGATGAGGGAGAATGATTCTCAATTTAGCCCCATTTCTACCCATGAATATTTAGATCTAGTTATTGATGGAAACAATGAAGAACACTGTTAGATCTCTCCCTAGTTTCTTCCTTGAAAGAATAATCATCTTTTTTCCTAAAGTCAGATTCTATAGGGGATCATCCCAAACATTTTCAGTAGATAGAGACTCATCATAAATCTCTTTGAGAGGAGTAATACCAACCAACTAATGGATATCCCACAAGCTAATTACTACTTTTACATGGAGAAGATTGAATTTGTTGTTCTTAGGGAACCAACAACTAATCATTTCCAAGAGTAGTTCATGCTGGAGGTAGATGATGAACTGAGATATCCACAAGAATTCATGAAGATGAACCCTATATGAACTGTAGGGAAATTCTAGATAGCTCTATCATAACTAGAATAGAAATGACCATTCATCGAAGAAATTTCCACTGGATTGAATGCCCCCCTTAGAATACCACCCGCCACCTGGAACATTCAGGGAAGAGGAAAATATGATTGAATAACTCTGGGATATAAGCCGTTGAATGATATCACCAATATTTGGGATTTGGGGCAGTTCACTAGAAGATTAGAAATACCATATGGTTGGGTAGTTTCCAACTACCTATCTTCAATAATCGACAACTGAACATAGTCATAGAAACTGAATACCCAATGAGATGGAATATTGAATCCATGGAGGGAATAACAACATTTTCCATCAGACCAAACTCATATAATGGAATAATGTCAGACCGGGGATAATCCTGGATCCTAGGAAAAAGAAAATTCCAAAAGTTCATGATATCATAATGCACATGATAGAGAGGGTTGACATTGCTATTCTTGGAAATTAGGGCCCTTTGATTATCTGCAACCAAGGAAACCTGATGGGATCCCGAATCTACATGAATAATAAGTAAATCATACATTTCATACATAAAAATATAATTTTCTAATAGAAGTAATGGCATGAAAATTTCCCAATGACATATTGTGCATCTCATGACTCAGCCAAGGGTTTGTGTACCACATTGAGGATATCACGAACCACCTAGCCTCTAGTGGACTCGTGAGGCACATAACCCCCGCGAGGCCCCAAGAACATTACATTAACTCTTTGAAGGCTTCAAATCATGTGTCCTAGACATAGTCATGTGAACATATCAATAGGTCATGTTAGAGAAACCCTTGGATTCCTCCTGAAAGCCTCATATATATGAGAAATTACCAAAATTTAGTTTGTAGATGAGAAGGGTGATTTTCTGAGTAGGATGGATTCTATAGAAAGAGTAGGGAATACAGTTAGGACTCACGATAGAGACTCGCGAGGAGGGATCATGATCAGGGTTCATGATGAAGGCTTGTGATAAGGAAGTAGCAGGATCACTATCGAGAAGAAGGCCGTTGGTGGAATGAAATGTCCTCTACCCCCTATATATAGACGACTCACAAAATACCAAAGGCCTCTCAGTGAACCAAAAATTGTGTGAAAGCATTGGTTTGTGACACCACCAAGGACTCTAGTGGGTATCTAGTTGTACTCAAGATCGATTCCTTGTCCCTTTAGATGTTTCACCTGAGGGGGGGGGGGGGGGAATTTGTTAATGCCTACTAAATGAGCACTAGAAAAAAAGGAATAACTACTTGAACATGGGTATTATATTTCCCATAAAAGTAATTGAATCGAGGTTGGTCAATGATTTGTTGATTCCCTAAACGTCTATTGATTGCGTGACCAACTCCATGTAATAGAAATTCTCTATACATGGATCTTATCCCATGACAATCCTCGTGAATCCCTCATCAGCAAGCACACTTTCTCACCAGTGACCGGAAAGTGAAGGTCAGATGAGCATCCCCCGAGGATGTGTAGTTTTTCATTGTAAAGTGCCTCAAAAATCCCCCAAAATACCTAACAAATCATGGAATATGACATCCCAAGGAAGAGACCCCTAGTAGTCACAAAGATCATGCACCAAAGCATCATTAAGAAGAATAAAATCCCTAGATTATGTCCATCCAGTATTAAGAGACCTCTGAGCCTTTTCCATAATGAATGGAGGAGATAAAGTGGAAGTGGTGAGAGGGTTCGATGGTTTCTGAAAGAAATGTGGTGCACCCTTGAAGACATATGATGCACCCTAACCCGTCTGGTGTATATCAAGGACCCCATTTAACTCATCAGCCGCGTCACATGGGAATCTCTAGAAAATTCACCATGCTCTATGAATAAATGCTTAGTTTTGGCCACAATACTTATTCACTCTCATATAATCCACATACTTCACACGAGACACCATTGGAAAATCGAGTAAATATCAGTTATATTACCCAATAAAACACTCATACCTCCCAATCCTTGTTAGATAAAACAAAGGGGATCAATAGGGAGGAGGAGAGTGGTAACTTCATTCACTAAAAGAAATGCGGCGCACACCCTGAGAGACCCAAGAGACACCGGGAGACCTCAGTGTCTTGACCACCTCACCACATGAGGTTCCTCTCGATTTTTATTTTACCCACACAAAAGACCTGGCGCATGTCCAAGAAACCCCGAGACACACTAAGGAAGAATATAACGGTTTGTCCATGAGATACTCACACATCACCATGTGACCCATATCATTCACACGACTCATCTTTGAAAAATATAGGAAATACCCTCAAATCCATACATGTGATTTCTCATCACTCTCGACCATAATCTCATAAAATGAAGAAGATGGAAAAGGGGGAGGCGTGTAGGATTTAGGGTCGCTGAAGGAAATTCGATGTGTTGAACGCACCCTCAACACAGACTATGAGATCCCAAGATAGGGTATACAAGGGCTCACGAGTGTCCTATGACACACACTGGGATCTTAAGAAGACCCATGGGCATGTCAACATGATGTAATGGAAGAACTTTAAGGCATGCGTCTTCAATAATAGGCAATAATTCGATAAAGGATATATGGTCCTGTAACCACTGAAAATAAAGAAGCACCCCAGACACGGTCCACTATAGACACTTGAAAAACCTCGTAATGCTAAACCCAATGTCTACTCCATCCTGGAATCATGTCAGATGCCCTACACTAATTAGTGAGTACATGGGAATGTTGTGCTTATGAATTCTATACTCCAACTTGAAAAAGGGTTGGTTAGCTAGTCGATTGGTGATTGGTCGATTGACTGGATGCTAGAGGTTATGCACATTGTTGATTAGATCTCAGGCTTCTGTGCATATCTGATCATGCGATCGAACAACTTTATACCAGGTAATACACCATCAGACCTCCAGAAATGTCATGGCCAAAACATAAAATACTTCATGTGATCAATCAAAGATCAAACAATGGACTCTGGGTGAGTAATGCGAAGACCATATCTCATGTCTTCCAGATCACATGAGACCCAAAAAAACTGACACTGAACCAAGATGAGGAACTCACAATACTTGGGAAAAAGCTGAGAGTCAAAGTGGAAAAATCAATAGGAGGACACGATCACAGGCCTCTTTGGGATTTATGTGTTCCATCTGAAGACATGATACATCGCCATGTTACGTCACATAGATCTCGCGACGTACCCTCATCATGTCATATGAGACATATGGAATGATCCATACATGTAGGGACTGGTCTTGAAAACAATCTGAAACCATCAACTAGATTCTACGAACCCTATTGGTTTGCCACTCTAGACTTGATACATCCTTCAGAAGCATCGCATGACTCATATAGAAATTCTTACTAATGTCATCTCTATCTCATCGACTCATTTTGACATGAAGACCCAACTATCACCCCCCTAAACGAGTCATCTATGACCCACAACACCTCTGGACATGTTGGCCCAGTCTTGCAGTGTCTCCCAGAAAATTCAACCAAGACATGAGGCACACCTCTAAACATGCTGACTTGGACACACAACATCTCTATGAGGTGTTGTCAATGAAATGTGACACCCCTTGAACCATGGCCCCATGGCTCTCATGATACCAACATATGTGTCGATCTAGGTAACATGATGAATCGATAAGTATGTTGACGGGATAACAAGACACCTTCTACATATGAAGGCCCATTCATCTGGGAAACCTCATTGTGAAAGACCAAACCTTAAATAACTATGAGGAATATGATTCCATCCATAACTGGGATGCGTAGGATTCCTCCTTAAAGGCTCAATCTCCACATCAAATATATCAAAGGATTACCCAATATTCAGATCCCATATTCACATTCCATGAGTATGATCATGCACTCCCCCTTGTTCATCACAACAAGCATGGAACATGTGGTATATGAGGGATGAAACGAGCACCTCATTAAGACTCATAAATAGGGAAGCCTCAGTGTGTAAGACCTAGATTTAATTAACTACAAGAACTTTGATTCCTACCGTAACCAGGATATGTAGGATTCATCCTTAAAGGATCGAGATCCATATCAAATATCTCAAGGAATTCCCCCATATGCAGATCCCACACCCACATTCCATGAGGCTGATAATGCACTCCCTCTTGTTTCCCAAAATGAGCATGGATCACGTGGTCTTAGGGGGATGAAACAATCACCTCATTAGGCACCATAAATAGGGAATCCTCCATGTCTAAGACTCATCCTTAAAGAACTATGAGTAATTTTATTCCCACCATAATTGGGATATGTAGGACGCCTCGTTATAGGCTCAATATTCATATCAAATATCTCAAGGAATACCGAAATGTGTAGATCCCACAACCACATTCCAAGAGGATAATCATGAACTCCCTCTTGTTTCTCACAATGATCATGGATCTTGTGGTCTTAGGGGGGGGATTGTAATGAGCACCTTATTAGGAATCATAAATAGGGAAACCATGGTGCATAAGTCCTGAAACTAATCAAACTACATTTGTTTTGATTTATGTAATAACAAAGATATGTAGGATGTCTCATAATGGCTCAATCACATCCTCAAAATACCAACTGTCTCCACACACGAGATCATAGCCTGAAGAACTTGGTCACGTGACTTTATCCCATAAGAGAGTTCCCACTACTGGAAAATTATGGAGAACCTCAGATGTATATAGATGAATCCGGATCTATTGAACATAAAATAGAATTGATCCATAACTGTTTTTTAGGGTAACCGATTCCATATCAGGATTTGGGAGAGAATCATGAACAAGTATTAAATATATAAGAGAGTACCAGAGTAGGAAAAACTTCCCCCCAAAAGGGTATGATGAGGCGAACATCCCATCCACTCAACCAATGTGAGTCCCTAATAGTTTCTAGGCCTTAAAAACTGGATGACCATTGACCTTTGGAAAGTAGGTCTATACTCAACAATGGATGGGGTAACCATTGGGAGTTTCAGGTAAAAGTAAAATAATAATGTGATCAGAAAAACCATTCCACAATCTGAAATCTATTAAAAACAATATCTAAAACCACTTTTTCATGAACCGACCAAGATACCCTAGTAAATCGATTACGGAGCCTATACCGACATGGCCCAAAAGTTTTTCCCGATCCCCATGGGTTAAAGACTAGCACCTGACATCATATAAAATTATTGTGGGAACTAATTTTCCACAAACATTATGGAAGAACGATAGAAAAGTCAATATGAATAATGAAAAACTCCATAGTGATAAATATACCATAAGTCAAACAGGTCAACAACCCAATTTACTTTGAAAATGTACTTGAAAAAAAGATAAAAACCCAATTCATAGTGGAAACAAGTCTCTAAGATCAAGGATGAACAACTACAACCATGTTGAAGTGGTTCCTTATCCTTACTCAAACATGGATGAATATAACCTACAAACACACAAAGGCATATTTAGGGTGTGATCTAAAATCCTAGTAGGGTCTCACCAAGGATTCCATAATAATATGCCTACATTTAATTTAACAAATATATCTTTAAAATTTAAATAAAAATGTATGAAATTTCAAAAAAAATATTTTCAAAAAGTCATGTTTTCCATTTATAATGATAAAAAAAGTATAATAAATAATTGGAATAATAAAAAACTTATATAAAAAAGTTTATATAAATTCACAAGGAATGTGTAAAATAGTTTTATAAACAATTGAATATGTATAAAAAAAATCACAAGAAAGCAACATGGTCATATTCCAAAAGGTAGGATAGTTATATGGTTTGAGATCTCATGCACTCAAAGGTGATAATGTATGTATGTGTATACACACATAACTAAGAAACTAGCTAAAGAGGAATCATCACCATCCCATCAGGGATGTGGCCTGCTGCACTAGGTTTTGTTTTAGTTGTAAAGTGTAAAAAGAGTGATATCCCAATAACTCACTAACTACCTAGGATTTCATGTTCTCTAATAAGAATCAGTGATGCGAAATTGATTTTAAAATGGTTTAAAATACAATTCATCCTAATTAAAATATTCTATTTTCCATTTAAAAATCAACACATGGGTTTTAAATCAAGATAATCCCTTTTCTAAGATAAAACCACTGGGTTTTTATCAAAAACATTTTTACTTCATTTTCTAAAATACAAATTTTAAATAAATTTCATCAAATAAATATCACAATTTCAATTCAATAATTTAAATGACACAATTTCCATCGATTTCACTAACACACACAAATTTAATGGAATCAATTTTTTCCAATTTCAGGACAAATCCAATCCAAATCCCCCAATTCAATAGAATTGGACATTTAGTAAATATATTTAATTTTTTTTCAAGAAATTTAATTTAAATTAAACATTTTAATTTAAAATAATAAATTTAGGCTTAACCAAGTTGACCAATCAAAAAAGAAACACCTACTTGTTTTATGGAAACATAATGTCCGTAATAAAGCATGTAAAAAGAATGAAGGGGTAGAAGATCTAGGAGCTCAAAAAATAAAAAATAGTAAACAACACATATTTTAGGTATACTAATACCAAGATAATATAATAAAATCCAAGGAGGGAAAGAGAAAGATATGGAATGAAATGGAGAACTGTTACTCACAGAGTCACACCACAACCACAATAATGATCAATCACTAAATGAATTGACTTAGAGGGGTTGGAGGGATCTAAAATCACATGGGGATGGATCTTAGATTGAGGTAAAAGAAGTATAGAGAAGTGGAAATAGAAATTTCAGTTGATCCAATAGTTTAAAAATAAATCTATGGACTTCACATGATATGTGACCCAATTACATGTCTTTTAATTGACAGGTCCATAAATGCCAAAAAAAACCTATCACCTTTTTTAAAAATGTGTTTATGATTATTTTATAATTTAAATATTGTGTAATAATATTAAAGAGAATGTAAATCCCCTACACGCTACCAAACTGGTTAGTTTTATACTGAAAAAGAATCCAATAAAACTCTAACTTCACCATTACATGTATGCTCCCAAATCTTTATCTTCCCTACAAAGACAATGAAAAAGAAAAATCACAACAAGGATTAAAAAACATACCAGAAAGGTAAATAGATATTTCAAAATCCCCAAAATAAAAAATTTTAACCCCATAAATCCTTTCAAAAAGATTCTATATCGAAAATGTGAGGCCATTGCTCTCTCATTAATGCCTTACACTCCCATGTCTCAATATCTTCCCATTTAGTACTCCAACTTAAATCTTTTCATCATGACCTAGGTAAGGAAAACCAAAGAAATGGTGATCTCATATGATCATTAAGGGTAAACAAGGTACATATCATTCATAACACATAAAAAGGCATAAGAACAAAAACAAAACATTTTAAAATTATATTATTCATTTCAAAGATCATGATATTGTGTTATAGACTAAATCACAGGAGTTAAAAAATAATTTAAGAACATATTACATGAGAGCATAACCTAAGACATGAAATTGTGGTATACACATAAGAATAGAAAATCATTTCCATATTAGTCAAGGTTAATTTTCAAGAACATCATAGTGAACAAAGTCTATTACCAAATCATGTTCCTTACCCATTTGAGCCTTGTATTACTAAACTAAGGTTACATTACATTCTCAACCTATATTACTAAACCGAGAATGTTCCTTCTTCCATTCTTTTCTATCTAATGAGATATAAATATTTACCCAATGCATTGGTGAGAGATATGGGTCCCACCCATCACATAATGAAAACCTTACATATGTGTTCCATAAGAACCCAATTCCTTCGTCTTATAAGAACCCATAAAAAGAAACCAGTTTCATAAATATTACATCATAAACTAACTTATGGAAAAGAAATGGAAGTCGTAAATATATTTACATCATAGAAATAAATTTTTTTGAGAAATAATAAGAATGGTATCATTGGATCATATCCCCAATAAAACATAAGTTACATAAAAAATGTTGTCATAAATTAAATTGATTTTAAAAGACCAGTTGAAAATAATTCTTGAAGAAAATATCCTTTCTATTTTGAAAACGTTTTTATAGCCGTGAAATTACAAAAAAATTGTTTTAAAATGACCTTATAATATTTTAGTGTATGACTTAAGATATTGAGGTTTCATGAAATTAGAAAAATCTTTTCATGTAGTATAAGAAAAAAATATTCTTTTATTATTTTTTCTGAAAAAGTCCCAAAGTTCCAAATTTGAAATAATTATAAAAAAATTTATTTCAAACAATTTATTCAAAATATACACATGGGTAAAAATAAATTTAAAAAATTATATATGAATAGTAAAAATATTTTTGAAAACATTTCTATAAAACATGGACATGAAAGATAAATATTTCTCAACAGATACTTACATATAAACAATCCTGAATAATAACGAGATTGGGAAATTAACCATTATATTATGTATTATTTTCATCACACATATCTCATCCTCATTTATTATTGTCAAATTTTTTTTATTAATTTATAAAAAACACTATATATATTTTTTATATCATATAATATCCTATTATATCATTTTATCACCCATTTGTTAATAATATTTCATTTTTACCCTTCTTTCAGGTGTCAATTTCTTCATTTTCCCTATGCATGTTATTTGTTATAAGTCTTGGTTATTGTGCATAAGATATAGTTAAGTAATATATATAATCATATTATGGAAATTTATATCATATTTATTTATTATATACATTTATATAATCTTTCTTTAATGTTGATTATAAAAAACGGATTGCATCGTGTCACGAGCGAAAATATAATTACCTTAATAGTGAAAGGGGAACGAAGTGGATGGAATATTAAAATTTTATATAATAATTATCTTGTTATAAATATCATATATATATTATTTCTATAATTATACCCATCCAAGTAACGTGGCTTTGAAAACATAGAATACACCACTACGTGGAGATGGTAAACCGTACTTACGCACTTACAGTGCTTTCATTTTTATTAGGATGGATAAAATGTATAATATGGTTGTCACATAATCATAATAATATATCATTATGTATATTATTATGTATTTATTACTTTATAATGGAAACCAAATATGAATATGAAGTAGAAGATTAAATAAACATGAAAGAGTTAGTAAAGATGATTACCTGTTCTTTGGAGAAATTCCCTTAGATATCCTCTTAGGGACACTAGGGTTGGTATTTAGAGAAGAAATAGACCTATATAATATTTCTAGGTATGTTCAGATGAGAAATTGATAGGGGATGGTCAATCTTTAGGGAGCAAAGTGGTGTGAATAAGTGAGGGATGAGATGTCCTTTTATAATTGAGGTGAAGAAAAATTTATAATTTCTCAAAAGATTAAATTATAATAAATTAATTTTCTATAAAAATATTTCTAAATAAACATCTATTCAAATATAATATAATATAAATATGTAATTTCATCATCCAATAGACTTTATATATGTTTTAGTATTATTTTAAACCTTATCATTTTTATTAACCCTTTATTAACCTATTTTAATTGTAACTACGATAAAAATGTTTTTAGAATTAAAAGGATGAAATTTTTACTTATGTGATGTAAATTAGACCATAAATGGAAAATTTATGAAATTTAGGAACATATCATAATTAGGGTTTCTTTTTAAATATTTTTTATTATTTTTAAATAATTTAAAAATTATTATTTTTATAAAATATCACAAGTGTCAATTTTGATAGTATTTATCACTTGGACTTTTAAAAATATCATGTTAACAATTTAACAGTGAAAAAATATATTATCATATAACATAGAGGTCACTATAATCTTTAAAATTAATTTATAAAATTAATTATCTCAAATTATATTTAGTTTTATATTTTTAATGACATTTATTTGATATCTTTATTAATAAAATAATTACTAAATTGAAATTGTGTAAGAATGTAACATAATTATTCATTCACTAAAAATAATAAAAAAATTACCAAAATATAGATAAATATTTTAGATTCAAAAATAATATTTATAATAGAAGATATATATAGTTTAAACCTATACAAAAAATGATATATTATTTAAATCATGAATGTGACATCTTTAAATATTTATTTAATATATTTTTTAAATGTCATAATCTCATCCATGTGGATTAAAAATTAAAAAATACTTTTTTATCAAAAAAATATGTTTATTAAGCTAAAAATTTATATTTATACTCATACATAACTTACCTTTTTCCCATGTGGACACATATGAGATGTGTAAGATAAAGAAAATGACATTTTGGGAATTTCTTTGGTTTAAATATTATATAAGTCATTTTCATGGAAAACAATCCATTAAACAACTTAATATAGATAATTAAGTGTCAAGGGTAGAATTATACTCATCAAATAACATTTAGTAAAGTTTTAGGTTCATTTTATAGTCTTTATAAATTTATTTTTAACCCAAATGACGCAATTTACCATTTATTGTGGTAACAAAATTTGGCAAGATTACTATTCAAATTAGAAAAAACAAAAGGGTTATATTTAATAATTTTGGATGTTATGAATCTAAATTTGGAATTAATTTCTAAAAATCTGAAACACAAAATTACCAGAATTTAATTTAATATAAAACTGATAGAACACAATGGGAACAAGTTTTTTTGGAAAAGTTCCCATTTTAAATATAAATTTTTTTTAATATAAATTATTGTGTAAAATCTTTTTACAAAACCATAATTCTATTATTATAAATAAATTTGAAATAATTAAATTTGAAATAATTAAATTTTAAAAATAATAAAAAACAAAATTTGATCGTGTAAATAATTTAAAAGAAAATAGAGTTTTTAATAAAACAAGTATTTTCAATTTTCCTTAAAAAAATATATTTTTAGATAAATAAATAATTTATTTTTTAGATAATTTTGACATGAAAAATTAATAAATGAAATTAATTTTGTCTAATATAACTTATATAACTTCTATAAATTAATATTCACATATAAAAGGAAGGAGAGCTCATTTTTGAAGAAAATATATTTATGAAGAATTAAGTGACTTTACTGAAAAGTCATGTAATCATTTTCTAAGAAGATAACAATACATTGATATTGAGTTGGATCATAATATTTATTTCTTAAATTATTGATTCATATTTATTCCCACCAATTTAACATCTAGTTTATAATGAACATATTATATTTCACGATTCGTCTAAATTTTTTTATTGTGTGGAAAACAAGATATCAAAGTAATCAAATTATTTAAAGATACATTTCATAAAAATAATAGGGTGTTAAAATTATCATATATGAGCTCATACATGTTGGTCTAAACACATTCCTAGAATGTTGTAGGAGTATCCTTAATCTCTTCCACATTTTTATTTTTCAAAAGTGGAAAATGGAATCACTCCTTGAGCTTAGGGAGAAAATAAAAGAGTGTTATCATTTTAATTTAGATTACACTCTTATGAAGAGTGTGAGGGTTTATCAAGCATGACTAAAACCAAATGAATAGAGAGAAAGTTAAATAAATCCAATGAAATTATATAATATTAATTATGAATTCACTCAAATATCCTTGACTAGGTTGATAAAATATCAGTCAAACCTACTTTCAAACAGAGAAGCTCTAAGGCCATATTGATTTGTTGTGATTTGATAGGGGTCTATTACTAATTTTGTGAAATAGAAACATTTTCTTGACCATAACAAGAGAGGAAGGTAATCAAATGGTCTATGTTAATGGATACTATGAAACTGTTCTCCCCCAAAATTATAATTATAGCCTTAATATGATTGATATAAAACCAAACACCTTTACCGAGCATACTACATGGATTGATGGGTTTAGCTTCCATGAAATTGTGGGTAGTAATTTTTGTAAAATCACTTATTAAAAGATTCTTATCCTCCCTATTATAATATATTGAATCAATGAATTTAGACTCCCAAGATTCAAAAATAGATATTTCATCATAGAGAACCCAAACCACCCCGTCAATAGAATATTTCAGGCATCAGTGATATGAATAAGGAACCATTATATAGATGAAAATCCATGAACATCTCAATAATTAATTTAAATTTATTTTCTAGAAGACCATTATAAATTTTGACTATGATACAAGGACTTTGAACAAGGTACTCATATTAATCATTCTATGGGTATTTTTCTCCTTCTTGTCATATCCTTGGATGGTCTTGTTGGTTTGAGAAAAGTTAAATTCATTGTAGACCAATAAAAAAGGGGTACATATTAGGACGAGTTTGATTCAGATAACATTTTCAAGTAGGTATTGTATTTTTTAACACAATTGAGATTACTATATACATATAAGGGTATAATATTATTTTATATAGCAGTTTCTTAGTATTATTTAGTGAAATAAATGACTATGTAACATTCAGTGGAACTCATCTCTGCATGGTATGTCTTGGCTATATCCACATTAGTCTTGAACTCATATGGGATTTGAATGGACCAAACAAGGTTTTCCTTCTGTTCCCTTGAAATAATGAGGTAATATAAGATTTAAAGCTAGCTTGGGATGATGAATAAGTGTTTCAACATTTCATAATTTTTTTTAGAGGGCTATGATTTCTACCATATGGATATTATAGTGTTTATGTATTAGGGGATGGAGTTCATTGGGACAATGAAACCTTATATTGGTAAACATTAAGGTCTTTTTTTATGTTTATTAATCAAACTGATTTGAAATTATCATGTCCTGAGGATGACCATAAAATTATTTGTCTTCTAATCAATTTTGTAATATGATAATGACCGAGTGATCCCAAGACTATTCAAGATCATAATGATTCATTTGTTGATATTTTCTGATAACTTGTCTTTGAAACTCATTTGTATATACGATTTTAGAATGAATAATTCCTAAACATTGGGTTCCACGATGACCTTTCCTTCCTAGACCTCTTTTTCCTCCTCCATTATTAATGGTTGGATACTCTTATTTATAAGAGCCCATATCATTGATAAATGGGTATTTCAAATGGAAAAATTTAATAGAAATATACCATAGATCCCCAAAAGATGGAAAAACCATTTGGAGGGTAATTTCCCATCTTCCAAATGACAGGAGAGGAAATCCAAAAGAGTCTAGACTAGGTTAGGTTCCTATGGGGATCCTATTATTCTTATTTTCTTTGTCAATACTGGTTGCATCATTTTTTTTTTAAACTATGAGGATAAAGATGTTAAACCATGTGTCACTGGGATAATTGGGGATGTGATTTGATGAATTAGTCATTCCATAATGATATAATGGGAAAATTTTATAGATTTTATAGTTATCAAATCATTAAATTTATATGCATCTCTTATATGTGAAAACATAGCATTCCATTTATTCTTCTAGTGGAATGATAAGGACATGTACTAACCAATCCATGTGATAGAACAAATTTATATGTCCATTATTTATAATATTCAATATTAAGTTCTCAAAGATGAAGAAATACTGCATTTTCTTCCCTAAAATTCAATGGTAAGGGATGTAATAATTGTGATCATTTGATCAAAACTCATTGGGACACTTGATTTTTGTTAATCTAAACAAGCTATTTTACAAAGTGGAAATGAAATTCCTAAAGAAATAGTCTTTTTGGATGGAATATACATTATTGTTTAATGTATAAACTTAGATTTTGTCCCTGTAAGACTTTGGAATATTTCTATGAATAATTCCAGAACTAGGCGCGAAGACGGCGTGCGATTCCGAGGCCCGGTGTGCCCAGAATTAATTTTATAAAAATATTAAGTATTTTTATACTATACACGTGGAGGGGGTGTGATATCTCCAAAACAGTAACTCAGAATGGGAATCCGAGGGCACGATTGTGTCCAAAATGTGCCGTTTACCCTAGGCGAGGTGTAAAGTTCGTGGGCACGAGCCTACTGTGGAAAACGCCACTAGGGGAATCTTCATAAATAAGTGAAAAAATTAGTTTACGAGCGTTGGTGTGAATAAACTCTAAACGGAGTCTCGAATCGAAAATATGAGTCTGCCGTGGAGTTTATAATGGTGCGTTTACCCTAGGGGCGACCAAATTTCTTCTGCGCCGGGAGGTCTGGTCGGGGGTGTTTTTCTTTAAATGGAGTTTTTAATTAAAAAAAACAAAACTCTCATCCTCACCTCCCTCCTCCCACTCAAGAACACACACACGAAACCCCTCCCTCCTCCTCAGCCGTTCTTCTCCAAATCGAGCCAAAATCATCCGTCTTCAGTGCCGATCGTGGCGGATCGAGCTTCAGGGTGTCCCCGGCGTCGTTCTGGACCCGCAGCTTCGGCGTTTCACCCGCGAGGTAGGAGGTTTGCGTTTTTATCCCCCGATCCAGTTTTTTATGTGAATTGCTTTTTTGAGGTCATTTCAGGGAAGATCGCATCCTGAGGGTCGCACCAGTGCTTTTGGATCGCCGAACGGACCACCGGGGTGCCCCCTGCGGTCCGACGACATGGCGGAGCCGCGGTGGCCGGCCGCCCATTGCAGGGGCGCTGTGCGCCGCACGGCGGAGGGCCGCCGGCCAGGGCAGGCTGGCGGCGGTGGCGGGTCTAGGTCGGCTGGACCGGCCGGTCCGGACCGGTCTGACCCCTTTTTCGCACACAGGGGTTTTAAACCCTCGTTTCTTGCAATCTGAAAGTCGGATTCGAGTGCCGTCTGTGGCGACGCAACCCTGACGATGAGGTGAACCCTCCATTATTGGTTCTAGGGTTTAAAGGTTCGGGATCATGGCCCAGGAGTTTGGAACGTCGTTTAAAATAATAATATTTTATAATTTTACGACTTCCGGCCGTTGTAACTTCCACCCAGAGCGTCCGATTGACGTGCCGTCAGCGGCATTGAAACCCTGATGGTACGACAGAGTTTTTGAGATGGTTTCTGGGTGTTGGGACTGAGAACGGGGTGCAGGCCTCACGAGGCAGAGTTTTTGGCATTTTCAGAGAAACACAACTTTCGCACCAGGAGTCCGATTTTGACAGATGAATAGTTGATCCTGTGTGCCATTCCGAGAGGATCGCAACAGTGTGATCCATTCATTGAGTTTTAGAATTGAGGCATGGGACCCACCCGGGCCGGCTTCGGTGAATAGTACCTTTTTCACTGGGGTTCTGTTTCGGACGAACAAGTTATCGATTCCACTTGTTTTTTTGAGGGGATTGCCATGGTATGATCCGCTCGATGAGTTTCAAGATCGTTGAGTGGGCCCTGCATGAGTTAGCTACAGTGAATAATGCCTTTTTCACGGGTGCTCTGTTTTGGGTGAGTAAACATCCTATCCTGCGTGTTTTTCTGTGTAGATCGCGATGGTGTCCTCGGTATCAGCCTAGGATGTGCGCAGTGTGGCATTGTTGCGGGTCGCTCAGGTTAGCGATGTTTTGGACCAGCATTGATAGATGGTACTCCCTTGGTTCGTTCCCACGAGGGTTCGCACGTCATCAGAGCCTTCTTATAGGTTTGTGATCCTCTCGATGGGATGTTTAAACTGTTAGAGTTATGGCATCCCTCCGGTGGGCCCGGAGCGGGATCCTCTAGCATATTTTACCTATATCGGGTTCTTAGTATCGTTGTGACCGCTTATTCAGGGGCGGCGATCCCCTATCTAGCAGGTTAACCCTGTAGGGTTGGTGGAATCATCGGGAATATGATCCCCTACGCAGTGGACCATGCTTATTAGGGTTGTGGCATCGTTGGGTATATGATCCCCTACTCAGCATCATGTTTATAGTAGGGTTGCAGTATCGTTGGTTATGCTATCCCCTACTCAGCGCGTGGTTTTTGTAGGGTTGATGAATCCTCAGTTAGATCCCCTACATCGCAGGTTATATTAGATAGGGTTCTGGTACCATCGGGACCACCTTTATTTGGGAGACGATCCCTTATCTGTGACTTGCTTCTATTGAGTGCCAGATCGGGTTCTGGTATCCCCCATCAGATCCTGGGAGTGATCTCCTATCTGTGAGATCTATGAATGCCAGGTCGGGTTGTGGTATCCCCCAGCGGACCCTGGGAGTGATCCCCTATCTGTGATATCTTCGTCTACCAGAGTGGGTTTTGGTATCCCCTAGCAGACCCTAGGAGCGATCCCCTATCTGAGGAGTTTGGTGGTTATGTTGTTTCAGCGAGGTTTCCTCAGTGATGCTATCCGACGAACGTGATCTCTCGGGTGAGCATCTGAGAGGTTTGTGAGAAACCCAATGGAGTGCAACTCTTGGGCGCGTGTCATCTATGATGATAGTGATCGTGGAGTGTGTTCTCCTAGTTGTGAACTGTTGCTGGTGATGAGGTCGGTACCTCTTGTGGCTTGGTGCGTGAGCTAGGGTATATCTGGATTGTTCATGGTGTATGTATGGGAATGCACTTGAGTTGAGCTGACTAGTTGGGTTTAGCCAAGTATTATCACGAGATGGAGTTTCTCTCTCGTCTGGGTTCCCTCTGGCTAGGATGAACGGATTGTTTCTTTCAGTTTCTCTCTTTCTTTTTGGGTTTTTGGGGTGCCTACTGAGTATGTTTATACTCACCCCTGCACGAGATTTTCCCGCACATGCTTGTGTCTTGTGCAGACCACAAGCCTTTCGACGAAGTCCTAAGTGGACCCGGAACAGATGGAGCTGAGTGAGAAAGACTGACCAGGGTGTTTACCGGTGTAGTGACAAGGGAGCTTTCTGGCGGGTGTTTGTGGCAATGTTCCTCTTCTTCGAAGTAGGTTGTATGCGCTTTGTGGTTTTATTTTGGTGGGCCCTGTTTTTCCCTTTTGTACTTTTTCT
Organism: Viscum album; assembly: GCA_963277665.1. Taxonomy (NCBI): domain Eukaryota; kingdom Viridiplantae; phylum Streptophyta; class Magnoliopsida; order Santalales; family Viscaceae; genus Viscum; species Viscum album. The sequence continues at coordinate 1,419,689,124 of OY728161.1, read as the reverse complement.
ATACTCTGGTTGTGGGATAGTTTTATGCATGCATTTACTTTTCAGTTTTCTATATCTCTGCCCTGTTGCATAGAGGTGTTTCTGGGTGCGTGTGTACAGGTACCATAGGCTAATGCCTCCCATGTGTGTTATAGCCTACTCGGCACTAGACGCCAGCCCCTGGGCTACTGGAGGAGGGCTTGGGGAGTCACGACTTGATCCCCATTGGGTCGGGTCGTGACATTTAAATCCTTAAAATTCTATTAATTCTATTACATATTCATATTTTCAACAAGGGTGTTTTTACTATTATTTCATATGAGGATGAAATAAATTATAGTTTTTAGGATCAAGGCCTGAAGCGGGAACCAATGCTATTTTGAGAGTGATAGTAACATTTTCTTCATTTCGATATTTCCCCTATGTTGAAGATACTATCTAATATTTATATTTGGAATTCTGAAGGAAATCTTCCCATAGTTACACCCCAATTGAAAAATCTCATAATCTTCTATGATACCACAATATGCTAAGTGATTTTGTAGAACATCTTAGAGGTACTCTATATAGACTTCCATAAGTTTCTATTATAAGAGATAATTTTTAGGGAATATATTAAACCATTAAATATGGAGATGATGTCCAAAACCATTTCATTTTAATAGTACAAGAAATGTGAAAGGATAAGGTAATCATATTCCATAATGTCAAACTGAAATTATGGAGGATCTACCACTAGAGATCTTTCCAACTAAATATATATGGCTACTAGATTACTATAAAAAACTATAGGAAGTCCTTCTAAAGATTGGATTGATAATTTGAGTTTCACTACTTCCTACTACTCTGTAAATCCCAGCATAGGGCCACATCAAGATATAAAATGTATAAGTTATTATTATGTGTCTCCCATTCCATTAAACATTCAGAATATGGATTTACCAAATTTGGTTAGTGGAATAGTCAAATCCACTCACTTTGGATATGAATTTATCTATAGTTTCATTTGTGTTCCTCAACCTTCAATCAATTCTATATTATTGACATTAGATTTAAAATATACAAAAATATGTTTTTGTATTAATACCATAGTCGATGTCTTAGTAGGAAAATTGATAAAGAATAATATTTTCAACCGATCTTAATATTTGGTTAATAAAAGTCCTTATTCATTGTAACACCCTAGAAATTTAGTTTAAAAAAAATACTACACCTGATAGCTTGCTTATTATTCAACATAGAACTTTAAGAGAAATTTGATATACTATAGAAATAATATGATTTAAATTTGACCATTATAACATAGACATTAAATTTATGGTACGAATAAGAATAAACACATTATAAAAAATATTTTTGAAGTTTTTTTGTAATGAAACTTTATTTACTAATTAATAATAATCAAACACTAAATTTCAGAAAATTTGTTTTATTATTCAAAAATATTTTTTCATCTAAAATGGTATTTACTGTGTGAACATTATACTTATTTAATAATTTTTTAAAATTTTATTTAAGGAAATGAGTATAATTTTTGAAATTATTATGAAAATATTATCTTAGGGTGAGATTTTATATTTTATTCTAAAACAAATTATTTTTATTGAATAGTGAAAATACATATTTTCGTAAAAATGTTATCTATTTTCATTAATTAAGGTAATATAAAATTTCCATTTTTTTATAATTTGATATCAAAGTAAAAAATTTCCTTTCATTAGATATAATCATCTTAATTATATAGTAATCAATATTATACATTATTTTGGTATAAGTTCATTTTTAGGCATAAAAAATAATTTTTTTTTCTAAAAACTATTTTTCATTGTGTTTTATGCATTTATATTAAAATTTATTTTTCCACTAATTTAATCTTGAAAAATTTATTCCATATTTGGAATAATGTGGTTTAAATTTGTTAAATAACACCATTTTATTTTTGGACATTATGAATAGTAACCATGGTTAATATTTATCACCTTGGTAAGGGTAAAATACACAAAACTGTGTTAAAACATTTGGATAAGGCTTTAATGTTTATATAAAAGTCAACATTAACCTATTAGATGATAAAAGTTCTTAAATTATCATCTATTCTTTGAAAATTTGTCCACTTGGTACCTTTTTCCATTGAATCTAACCTTTATATTATCTTAATAAAAGGATAAATGTAAAATTTCACTCTCTTAATTTTATCTTCCCTTATATATTGTAATATATAAGAAGAAGTTATGAAAAAATTTAAATGGTTAATTTGAAAATAAATAATATTTTAATGATATTAATTTATTTTTAATTTGTTGTGATGATACAATTACCAAAAACACATATGCAACTCTGATAGAGTACTTGTGCAAGCTGTAGAAAAATAAAGGTTAAAGACTTTAAAAAACAATAAAATTAATATTTTGGGATGAATTTTTTTATAAAATGAGTCTAATATATAATTATAATGTACAAATTTTAGTAATTTTTATATATATCAGAAATAAATTTCTATCTTCATGTCTTTGAAGTCAAATTAAATTTATAGTACCAAAAATGTCTTTAATGATATTTTATATTTTATCATAAAATTTAAAAATAAAAAACAAAATATTGAAATAAGAAAATTTTGATAGGAAATCATATAAAATGTCATCCATGGGCCATTTTGAGCCACTTCTCAGCTTGAAGTTAAATTTATGACTCTTAAAGGAAAACATTTGTTACCCAGGTTTATGTTAAGAAGGGTTAACAAGGGGTTAAACTAAAAGATAAGGTTTAAAATGAAAAAAATAATAAATAATATTTTTAAAAGTAATTTCAAGCTTATAATGTACTATTTTATAAATATTGTCCATTTTTATAACTTTAAATGATTATGCTATATATAATATCTAAATATTGTGAATAATTCCAAATGTGTCCTTTCCCTCAATTATAAAAAGGTCACCTCAACTTCTCCCTTATTCAAAAATATTTATCCTTATATCTCAAAAAATACCTACCCTATTTCCCTAATATATTACTTCCCCACTTCATATATATATTTTTCTTTGCCGAATAACATTTTTAAAGGCTTAAGGTGTAATCCAAAGGAGGATTTTGAACAAAGAGGTATAACTATTAATATATTACTTTAATTTTTATTTATTCTTACATATCCTCTAAATATATGGCATCAAATATAAAATAAATAATTCATTATATAAAATATAATTAACTGTTATTAAAATTATTGAACAACCATTATCCACCCCTTTATATGCTAATGGAAGAGAAATCATCGCTTGTGCGTATGTGTAGACATCCACCTCTACGAAGCGATGCATTTATTTTTTCGTCACCACTTAAAATTGATGGTTATAATGATGGATTTAATGAATATATATAATATTTATGATATTATTGTAGTTTTTAGAGATGAATTATTATTTAACTATCTTTAATTCCATCCATCAAAATGTGTAAACATGAATCATACATACGTGAAGAGCACCATCTCCACAAAGTGATATAATTAATTTTTATCACTGATTTATATGAATAGTAATAAAAGTTTATCTAAATATTAAATATTATAATAGTTACATTATTATATATTTTTTACTATGGAACCATGATCAAAGTATAGGGAGATGAATTTATGAAATGAAACATGACGAAAAACAAAGAAGTTATCACTCAAAAATGTGAATTTAATAAAGAATTATTAATAAACGTGTGATAATATTTTATATTTTAATAAAATATAGTTTGATATTTATTATTATGGTTCTTTAATATTTTTATTATAAAGGTAGTTTGGACATGTACAAAGCAAGGTGCCACTTGGGGTAATGGTTCTTCATTTCAATATTGTTTTGCTGAGCCATGTATGATGTCATGAACCTATTTACACTTAGGAGGTGTATATAATACCAATTTTACATTATATATCTTTTATAATTCTTATTTTATGGAATTTAAAAATAATTTCAAATAATTTTATCTAATGGGTTTTGATTCGAAAGTTACCAAAGTGGTAATGGTATATCATCTCACATTTATTTCTTGTAAGACATATGCCATATGCACCACTTGTTTCTTTTGTGTGGTGAATGTATTTCCCATGAACGTATTTTAGGATTTTTCTCATTAAAATTACATATATTTAAAAATAAATCACTATTTCTATATTTTTTTTGGTTAGAGATGACTAATGTTTTAAGGGATTATGTTGAAATCCAATTTTTTTGGATTGTTCATGATAAACTTCCATTGGGAAAAATTATATAGTCCCAATCCTTTAAAACACATATATTTTAATCTTATTTATTTATTTTATTAAATTTCATGTATTATTTACATTTATCTCTCATTTTTTCTTAGAATGATCGATATTTTTTTATGAAAACCCAACTTTGTTTCCTCTTTGGTCAATAAAATTTTTCTTCCACATCCATTATATTCAAAATTGTTTTATGAAAATTATTTCTTAACTTGAAATGATTCAAAAAGGTAATTTTCATTACCATTGACTTTTTTTAGATGGTTTAAAAATGAATCTTCTAGAATGTTTTCAAAACAATACCCTTGCCAATTTTTAGAACAGTGTGAAACAAATATTTTCTTTTAATGTATATCATATGAACATATTTTCCCTCTATCATGACCTTTATTATATTTGAATTTTTCTTTGAAATTTTATATGGTTATTTTCAAAGAAAAATATTTTCTCAAAATTTTGGTATGTTTTAGTTAAATTATTATGAAAATAAAATCATATTATTCCCATGTCTTAAAATAATGGTTAATTTTTTAATGGTATTTATATATATATAATCCTTATTTAAGGATTATTATTCTTATATAGGGATATTACCTTATGATTCCATCCAATTTATTTCATTTAATTTATTATTATTATGATGATTCGATGAAACCCATTTCCTCCCATAAGTTAAATAAGTTTTGATAATGATTATATGAAACCTATTTCTTTCCCATGGTTTAATTAAGTTATGATGAGATCCTTATAAAACCCATTTATTTTCCTTGGGTTATGATATATTTAATTGATAAATGGTTTATTATATTATGGCACACATATATACAGTTTTAATTATCTGATGGTTGGTTCAATTATAACCATCCATTTCATTGGGTAAAGCCTCAAATATCACGAGATATTTATGGGAAATGATTTCACATTCTTAATACACTATAGGAAATAGGTATGGATCACATACCCACTATAATATAAGATAAATGTTTATATTATTGATTTTCTATGATATGAGAAATATGTGTTGATTCCTAATCGGTTTGGATATGGTGATCTCGAGAGTTAAACTTGAAATGTGATATGGTTTCTATACCTATGATAGTGAGACAAATGTATGACATGTTGATATTCTTGTGATTTTAACCCATGGACCATGATTTATTTTTTGATGATTACCCAATCTTATGATATAATAGGGTTTTATTCTATGAATCATGCTTATAATATATGATTTTTTTGTATTATTTTATATTGATAATTACATGTTCTCATACCCTTATCCTCATTATATGATTATATATGATCATTGACCAATATCACCAATATTTACTCTTACTATGCATTTGAGGTCACCCCTTCTTATTTTTTATTTTTTCCCAAGTTATTAAAAAGAGTACTAATTATGATGAGTCTATAAAGGTAACCCATATAAAGAAATATGTTATATATGATGAATACTAATCTTAAATTAGATGTTTATGTATATATTACACATTTACTCTAAACATTTACAATTATCGATAAAGTTTATTTGGGAGATATATTGAATATTCATAAAAAATATGTAATATATATGTATGTCATACTTGGTTAAATTTTGGTGGTATCAAAGAAGGGTTTACTTATTATTGGATATTTTAATTAAATAAATTTTGTGAAAAACTAGGTGATAATCCAAAGTACAGTAAAACATCATAATGTTTTGGTAAGGTAGAGATTATATGGTTTTTCTTAGCAACACATCCCTATATGGATACTACCAGTTGATGTGGTTTTGGAAAAAATGTATCTAGGGATAATAACCCTAAAAATATTTAGATGAGTATATCTTGAACATCATTATAGTGTATGGTGAGTATACCCATACTACACACCTAGTCTGATGATATTGGGGGATATGATCGAGTTAATCCAAATTTTCTTTATGAATAATTATAAATGATTTTACTAGATTATGTCCACGACTGATCTCAGTTAAAACTTTTCTTCCATTTATTAAAATGAAGGATTCCTAATTTATATATCCTATTATTTTTTTTCACAATTACATGATTTATCATTATGATTATTATTTCTCACATAATTATTTTTAATTTTAGTCAATGAATATAACTATTTGGAATCATGTTAAAATTGAATTTGATAGATGGCTTAGTGATTGTCCCCATGAGAAAAAAAATGAATTTGAAGATATAATGAAAAATATTTCTATTATGAATAATCAACTATATCAATATATGATTAACAACCTAAATATTTGTGAGGTTCTTAAAGTAAAAAATAAGTGAAAAATATAGTTTTTTTAGGAACATCGAGGAAAGAATATATAGCACTCTATGCGTTAAGAATATGGGAAGATAGACCTATGTAAATTTCTCAAAGGAATGGGAAGATGTTTGGGTTGTGTAAAGATAATGAAATTGAGAAACAAATTTCTAATGTTAAATAAAGTGTTTAATAAAGCATAATGAAGTCCATTCTAAGGAACCATTTATAGTTCAATATATTATTTGTCAGAAACTTAGAAAATATCCATGATAATGTCAAAATCTAGATGATAAATCCTTAACCAAGGATTGGATTATGATATTACAATAATTTTAGTGTAATAATTGAAGTATTTAGGTATTGTAATTTTAGAATGATGTTGTAGAAGTGGTATATCAATGATATTCTGGTTTTAATAATCATGAAACATCGAAGGATTATTTTTAATTAGTTTTTCATTGAGGTTTTACAGGTTTAAATTTATTTATATAGATATCCTAAAAAACTAATTTAGAGGTAAGGTGATATTTTTGGAAAACTAATTACTTATGGATAAATAACCTTTAACATGTTCCTGATATTGAGATAATTGTTTTGGGGATAAAGAGATGACTGATATTGATAAACTAAATTGGGTAGTTTGTAAAGTTTTAATTTTCGGAAGAATACATGAGTTTATCATGGATTTTTTGTGAATAAAGTTATTTAGGGAAATTATTGGCATATTTTAGGGAATATATGATTAGGATATATACATTGTTGGTATATAGACTTATAAGCGATTAATATTATTTAAAGTCAATTGTTAAGATGATCATTGAAGAACATGTGATAAAATAATTATAATATTTGGGTTTCAATTTTAGTATATCATATTTTTTATATTTTTAAGTTTTTTTAGTTTTGGAATCATTTAAGTTAACTTTGGTTGTTATTATAAAGATTTTTGAGATTGGTGTATAAAGATTTATTCATACTGGATAACTTGTGATAACTATTTTAGTTTTTATAAATATATAGATATAGGTGGAATGAAATTCCATTACTTTATATATCTTATGATCCTTTATAATATAATATTATTTCTTTATACATACAAAATTTCAACTTGAATATTCAATTCGTGGAGTAAGAGATACGATAGAAGTGGAAATTTATCAAAGAAAAACCAAAGTTCAGAATTGTTCTTATAAAATTGAATGAAATGAAGTAAGTATAATTTATCATATACTCTATCATGATAGTGATAACATCTCTCAAATCTAGTAAAAGGATCTAGAAATAAAATTTTTGTTCTTTCACTGTTATTTTTTATGAATAGATGGTCTTATTTATCTTGTAATGATTTATGGTTTTGTTATCATTAACTTTATCCACCACTGTCTATTATTCCAAGGATGTTGTTTTTATACTCCATGTTAATATTTACAAATCCCACTAATTTTATCCTTACTTTAGAATGTGATTATGTTCTATTTTAGGTGAGCTTTATATTACCCACTTTCCCTATTTAATGGATGTTTTTATCCCCTTTTACAAGGTGAGTTTTTAATAAAGGTATTGGAAAATATTTAACCTTTAATTACCAGGATAAAAATTTCAATTGAATAATTTATTTATGGGTGGATAATATGACACACCAAAAAACTTATTTTAAAATAATACTATGCTCGATATCGGGTTTAAAACACAACACAGAGCTTTTAGAGAACTGTAATATACAATAAAAATATTATTATTTTAATGTTAACATTATACCGTAGCCATTGATTTAATGATATGACTATTAATAAATAAATTATGATATATATATAAATGTTTTATGTAATGAAAATTTATTTATCAATTTAAAATAAATAAGTACTCAATTTCCAATAGAGTCATTTTATGCTTCTAAAAGATGTTTTCTTCAAAAATAGTTTTCAGTTAATTTTATGCTTGAAAATTATAACTAATTTCTTGAATTTTTTAGAAATTTTATTTTTAGTAAATGTGTATCATTTTTTAAATTATTATGTCAATATTATGTTGGGGATAATGTTTCGGATTTTTTCTAAAAATATTTTTTTTGGTGAATTGTGAAAATACTGATTTTTTGTGAAATTGTCATTTATTTTCATTATATAAATTAATTTAAAAGTATAATTATGTATATAATTTGATATTAAAGTAACATAATTATTCTTTAAATATATATAATATAATTAATTACATAGAAATCAATATTTTATATTATTTTTCTATATATTCTTTTTTAGGATTAAAAACACATTTTTTTCAAAAAACTGTTTTTATTGCATTTTATGAATTAATATTAAAATTTATTTCTTACAATTATATAAATTTAATACAGAAAAAATTTATTCCACATTTATAATTATTAGGTTATTTTTTTTGAAATAAAATTTTTTTTTCGTCATTTTGAATAGTAACTATGGTAAAGATTTGTTACCCTCGTAAGAGTAAAACTGGTAAAATTGGGTTAAGAACATGGGGTAAGGATATAAAATTTATCTAAAAATCTCATTCATATAATTATATGAGTTGAGAACATACATTGTGATCATATTTTCTAGAATATTTTAACTTGGTTCCACTTTTCTTTGATTATGAACTTTATATAATTTTTAGCAAAGGATAAATACAAAATTTCACTATATTGATTTGAATTTCCATTATATGTTTTCATAGGGTTATAAATTAGTTATTAAAGAATATAAAATTTATTTTTAACATAAATAAATTATTTTTTTGATATTTTTTTTAATGTGTCATGATGATATAATTACTTTAAATGTTTACTCACCACCGATACAGGGCTTGTGAAAGCAGTATAAAACAAATGTAAATGATTTTAAAAATAATAAATTATATTATGGGATTAATTCTTGTATTATATAAATTTAATAGGTAATTATATATTATAAATTATGTTACATGTTTTTATATTCAAATTAAGTTTACCTTTTCAGGATTTTGAAGTCAAATTAAATGAATAGTCCTAAAAACAACATTAATGATATTTTATATTTTATTAAATGTTTTAAAAATAAAAGAACACCATTAAATAAAATAAATTTGATAGGAAATGGTCTAAAATATCATTCATGGACCAATTATGAGTCAATTTTAATCTTAGAAGTAAATTTATGGCCCTTAAAGGTTAAACAATGTGTTTCCATAGTTAAAGTTAAAAAGGGTAAATGAGGGGGTTAAACCAAAAGATAATGTTTAAAATAAAACATAAAATTTTTTAAATTTTATTATTTTCTGGTATTTATAAATTAAAATGTCCTGAATTATTAATTATTTAAATTTGGTACCAATTTAATTATTGTGATATATATTAAATTTAAATATTTTAAGTAATTATATGCTTTCCCTTTCCCACAATTATGAAAAGAGACATTCTATTATCCCTTATTCCAAAATATTTATTATTATATATTTTCCAAAAAAATAATTAATTCCATAATATATTCCATACCAATTTTCTTGAGATTTTTTTTTAAAAAAATAATATCTTTTAAAGGTTTAAGGTGTAAGTCAAAGGGGGTTTCTTAATGAAGAGGTATCACTCATAAACAGGTAATTTCAATTTTATTTCCTCTTCCACCACATATAAATTAATGGTTACAATTATAAAATAATTAATTTATTATATTAAATATTTTTTTTATGATTACAGAAAAACAATTATCCCCCTCCTTTCCATCATATTGTAAAGGAAAACACTACTCGTGCGTACGTGTGGACTACCACCTCCACAAAGCAATTAATTTCATTTTTCACCACCACATTACACAAATGGTTATAATGATGGATTTAATGAATATATATATATATATATATATGATATTATTATAGTTTTGGAAAATTTAATAATTATTTAACTTCTTTCATTCCATCCATTGAAATGTGTAAACATTTCCAATGCGTATGAATAGACCACTATTTCCACGAAGTGATGTAATTCATTTTTCTTTAATTATTTATATGAATAGTTATAAAAGTGTATACAAGATTAAATATTATATGAAGAACATTATTAAAATTCTTAAGATGATGGAACGACGATCAGTGTACAAGGACCCCAGGACCAACGAACTGAAACATGCATGGAAAAGGAAGCAATTATCACCCAGAGTAGTGATGTCAATAATGAATTGTTATTAAAAAGGTGATAATATGTTTTACATAAATATTATATAGTATGATATATATTAATATTTTTTTAATAGATTCATAATAAATATATATTTATTATACAAGAGGTTAAAACACATACAAAGAAAGGCAAGACTTGAGGTACAGGTTCTTTATCTCAATGTTGTTTCATTGAGACATGTTTGATGTTATGAACCAATTTATTTTTATGAGGTGTATATACTAACTATTTGAAATTTTATATAATTATCCATATTAATAAATTTAATTTAAATATAAAATTAAATTTATTTTATCCATTTGGTTTGATTTAAAAGTTACTAAAGTCGTAAGGGTTTCTCATCTCACCATTATTTTTGTGAGACATACACAATATTCAGAACTTATTTATTTTTTGTGGTGTTTATACTCCACATGAATTTATTTTAATATTATCCATATGAATATTATGGTGATTTAATTTTATATATAAGGTTATCTCTCTCATGAGTATTTTATTCAAATATTACCAAATCAGTAAGGGTTTATGTTGTAATCTCATTTATTTTTGGGATCATCCATGATTAATTTTCATTGAGGGAAATTATATGTCTCTTATCATTTAAAAAATATATATTTTATTATACAATGTTTATTCCTATAATATTATATAATTATTTCCATTTTTATCTCTTTGTAATAAAATTATTTAAAAATTCTTTTTAAAGAAAATCATACCATATTTATTCATTGGTCAACAAAATTTTTATTCCTTGTCCGTATTCTTAATTTTTTTTTCTAAATTTGAAAATATATAATTGAAATATTTTTAAAATATCATTTTCACTACCCTTGAATTTAATTACAAAGGTTTAAAAATTAATCTTTCTAATGGTTTTCAGAACACCTAGTTTTTGAGTTTTTACAAACGTGTGAATGAAGTATTTTGTTTTAATATATAAAAAATTAACGGATATTATTTCCAACAAGATCATTCTTTTATTTAAAGATCACTTTATATGTATCTTTTTTTATTTTAAATTAAAATAATTTTCTAATTATTCTGTAATTTTAATGTTATTTTTTTTGAAATAAAAGTATATATTTTCTCATGTTTTCAAGGAAAGATCTGAATGACCTTTTAAAGGTGGTTTATCTTTGTCAAATTAATTTATGTATTGTTATACTTTAAAAGGGATATGATCTTACTATATCAAAAATTTTATTTATCTGGATTTATTATGATGATAATGATTCTTTAAAACTTACTTCTTTCCCATATTTTAATTATGTAAAGATTATGATTCTATAAAACTTGTTTCTTTCCCACATATTATTTAAGTTATGATGAGATATTTATCTAACCCATTTATTTTAAATGGGTTATAATATGTTATAATAATAGATGGTTTACGATTTTATGGAACAAATATGAATGGTTTTCATTATGTGATATGTGGGACTTTCATATCCCTTTAATTCATTGGAAAAATCCTTATATCCAATGAGATAATTACAGAAGATAAGCTAATGAGATCGATCCATTATGGAAAATAAGTATGGATGAATAATGCACTATGATATGGGAAACATGTAGCGATGCATAATTATATATGATATGGTAAACAATTGGTAATTCCTAATAGATTATGATATGATTGTACCAGTAGTTAACTTTGATATATGATATGGTTTCTATAAATATGATGGTTCCATAATCTTACGATGTATTGATATGCTTAGGATTTGAACTTGAAGATCATGATTGATTCTTTAATGATTCCCCAATATTGTTACATAATAATGTTTTATTCCACGAATCATGATTATGATCTTTTAATTGTTGGTTATGATTTTCTATTGATAATAAAGTGTTATATTACCCTTATGATCATGACATGATTATATAAGATCAATGATTTATTTCTATAATGTTTAACCTTATTGGGGATTTGAGCTCACCCATTATTATGTTTTAATTGTTCCTTGGTTATTAAGATTAGTACTAAGTATAATGATCCTATAAGGGTATATTATGTAAATAATTATGTAAGAGATGATAATGATTACACTTAAATAAGATGATTATATATTTATTATCCAAGTACACTAAATGCTTATATTTCATTGGAATATAGAATTTAGAGATATATTGAATACTCATAAAAAAGATATAATATCTATGTATTCTATGATAAGGTATCTTTAGTCATCCTAGGATTAATCACCTATACTTGTGGTGGTTTCTACCAAAGTGGAGGAAATTCAAAATAATCAACTGGTCTTGGGGTAAGTTGAAATGGTTTCCTTGATCTTCGGTGACTTGACTGGCTTGAATTTTACCTTTAAATTTATTTTTTATATGTTTCTAGGTCATTTTGGCTCTTAATTTTAATGCTTAGTCTTTTATTAATCTTAATTTCATCTTAATCATTGTAATTAATTTTAATTACATTAACTAATCTGTTTGGTTAAAAATAATTTTACCTTATTAGAAATTATAAATTATAATGGTTAAAAATATGTTTTTTTTTCAAAATTACAGGTATAGAAGTGGCATAAATTACTTTAAATTTAATCCCACAGACGGGATGTCAATGTAAACTTTTAAAGTAAATATTACCAAAAGTTTTCTAGGTTTTGTTATTGAATTTCGATGTTAAATAGATTAAAATGGAATATATTGGACTAATTAATAAAAAATTGATCTAATTAAAATTTAAAACCAATAAAAATTATAATTAATCTTTATAAATAAATTATATGAAAAAAAAGTTTTGAATTAAAATTCAGTGTTTTCACTCTTCATTAAAAAATAAAACTTTTCAAAAAACACCAAAAAATATAATGTAACCCAATTTTTTTGTTTAAAAATAAATTATGAACTTTATATTGACATATAAATTCTATAAAAGTGGAAAAAATTGTATATAAAATTGGTTCTTTATTAAAAGGCAATAAAAGTTCCTAAATAAAAACATATAATTTTATGCATAAAATTCGGTTTGTTCTTATCTTTCAGCTACCTAATATATTAGAGAGATATATAAAATATTTTATTAAATATATAATATATATATTTCATTAATACAATTCACTAATTGTCATTAATTTAATTTATTAAGATAAAACAACTTTCTTAGAAAAAAAATATTCTTCTACAAAAAAAATCCCTTTATTTTTAATTGGTTCTTATATTAATTTCAAATTAATGAGTAAGCAATGTATTCAATTTATATTTGTGTAAAATATATATTTTCAAATTTTATTTAATACTATTAATAACTTCTAGTTTAATTTCTAGGATATGTCTTATTATATAAAATAATACTACTTTAATAATATTTTGTTGTTCAGTAAATCTCAGACTTGGGTGTAATATAAGGTTTTGAAGAAATTCATTGCAGCATGGGACATACACTAACTTGGTATTGACTGCATTGAAATGAATAAAATATATTAAATTTATTTAAAATAGTTTATATACTATAAAATATAAGGATATTATATTCCTTTTTTTGTGATTGATGTTGCGTCTAATACATGCTATCGAATAGAATGTTCCTATATCCGATTTTCGGGGAATTACATTCTATCTACCTTAATTTAATTGTGTTATCTCAATTTAAAATTGATCTTGTTGATAGATTGTTTGATATTTTAGATTTTTTAAATCCCACACTATGAGAATGGTTTATAATAAATCCTCTAAAAAAGACAGAATACGAAGTATAAGGGTCACATGGAATAACATATATCTAGGTATCTAAGTAGGATAACAATAGTGGATAGTAGAGATACATACATTGATGAAAAGTGTAAATATTTATAGGGAGTATTTGAGGTCATAAATTAAAAAAGTGAATGATCGATGTAAATTTAAGGGCCTCAATGCCATAAATATATGATTATTTAGATGACCATCTATTCAAAAAAAAATGTTTTCAGATTTTTTTTTTTAAAAGATCCATTTCTTTATGTTGAGAAATTATTTTACTACTAATGAATATGAGAAAATCAACTTATATGATACATTTAAATTTTCATTTGAACAATTCCATATTTTTGTTATGATTCGATAAAATTATAACTCATCTCTTAATTCAATAAATGTGTATCCAAAAAATTATATTTGATCCCTAAAGCACTAAAATATGTTTTTAATGAGTCTAAAGGCTCATAAAAGAGTAAAAGGTCGAACTATTTTTCTCTAACTATGAAAAAAATCCAATATGGTTAATTCATTAACCTCTAAACCAAATAAGTGACACTAATGATTCATCATTAATATTTATTCATCAAATTATTTAACTAAAAACAATGACATATAAATGAGGACATTTTGTAGGTCAACAGTTGACATAAAAACATTATCATCTTTACTTCATGGGTTCAAGTACTACATCCTTTCCGAAATTGATGGGTTGTCACTGGGCATACATTTTGTTCTTTTAAAGAACCATATTAACAAAATATAAAAAATAAATATGATAAAAATAACTGAAAAAATGTTAATAACTAAATTTCCTTTTAAAGAAGGTTTTCAATACAACCACTATACATAAATACTTCTTACATTTATTTAAACATAGGTCCTTACTTGGCCTATTTTTTAACCATTAGATGAGGGTATTTTATAAAACTAAAAATAATAGCGTGAGAATAAATTATAATATTGGAAAAAACATCTAATAATTTCTTGATGTCTAAATCATGAAGAATTATTTTCAATCATTAGACACCTCAAGTTTAACCTAGGTCATTCATTATCATTATATATTTAAATCCTTCATAATAGTTTTTAAATAAAATGTAAATTATATTAAGCATATCCCATGGGAGTGTCAAACCTTGGGCATAAAATGGAATATTATCATGTACTAGGTTATACTGGTTATGGACCAATGCACCTTTTCATATTTGTTACTATAAGGTACATCTGTTCCATGACCATGATCACGTATCGTATCTATACATGTATGTATTTCTAGGAACACACACGTAATATATACCTTAATGAAATTCTAAGATGTTATTATATAATTATCCTCAAATTCTACCTCAGAAATATTTTCTCTGACCTATGTTTTACTAAATCTAGTTCACAAGGATTCTACTAAACTTCCTTGGGTAGCAACTATAGTGATGTGACCATATAAATCCTAGATCTTGTGCCATGCTACCATTAAATTATCATAATATAATTGTAAATTGCATCCCAAAGGACCAAATAGTTTATAAGTCTTGATAAAACAGATATAAACATTAGTAATATATTACAAATTAAAATGCTAATTACAACATAATTTTTCATTCTTTATTTCTTGGATAATAAATTTATCCCATTTAGTATATCCTTGAAAAATATTTCATATCACACTTCAATGAATCCTTGTTAAAGTAAACATAATAAAGGTGAGCTAAAATGAATAGTAAGGGTAAATTATCTAGTAATTAGTAATGAATCTGTGAGAATAGTCAATATAGAAAGGTAATAACTGAACACACATGCCATGTAATCAATAAACTGATAGGGAAGTGCATAAAAAATATGGAAAATTAAACAAATGGAAATACATTCCACTAAAATAACTAGATATGAAAAAATTCATATCTAAAGGTATGAAACTAAAACAAAAACCATTTAATCAAGGAATTGAAAATGAAATGCATCCATAGATACGTAGTTTCAAAATCTCATGGATGAATAATAACTAAAAATATATTATGGAAATTATTAATTATTGGACACTATTATTCTTAGGCATATGGAAGCATTACCATCAATACCATTCAAAATACAGTTTTAAACATGCTTTTTACAATCCAATTTGGTTTTTTCAACCTTAACTATACAATCAAGACCTTTTCCAAGATAGTTTAACTACTCTTATATTAAAAAAAATCAAAGGTTTTGTCTCCAACAAATTTCATCCATTGGTACTACCGATGCATTGAGGGGATTTAATAACTGATACCAACTCATAGGGTATTCCTGAAATAGTCCCCAACCTATTTCATACCTATCTGAATATTTCCTCATATCTAATAAATAACATCTTTGATCAACTATCCTTATTGAATAGAAGATAAAATTTATCACTAATTCCATAAATAATCATATAACATTCAGAGAGAAAATTTTATGAAAAATCATATATAATTTAGGTCGTAATCATATCCATGAAAAATAATACAAATGCTTATGGGAAATTCAATGTTAAATGAACATAGGAAATTAAATATTTCAAGGGTAATAAATGGAATCAAGGATGGGAATGTGAATAATATCATTGGAAAAATCAATCATATAACATAGAGGGGAATAATAATGTTGGTATCAATAAAATATATCCCAATTGGAGTAAAAATAAATGGGTTTTTCATTCATGAATAGAAAAACTATAAAAGATATCTTATAAACATTCTTGGGAAAATATTCTTTTGATATGATTTTTTTGAAAAACCATTTCTTTAAAAATAACTTTTGAAAACATTTTCATCAATAATTAACCTTTTATATAGGAAAATGAATCTTGGAAGAAATGAATGTTTGTAAATTTTTACATGACATACGTGGTAAAAAGAATATTCCTTTTGAAAAGAAAAATGGTTAGAAAAATGCTTTATTCAGAAAGCGAAAAGAAGATGAATTTGAAAGAATTCATAAAATCAGAAAAGGGTAAATGTTTATTTATTAAATAATTTTTTAATGGTTAAAAAAATTAAATAATTTTTATAAAATAGTACTTTTAAAATAAATTAGATTCCCAGACTGAAAATAGAAATGAAGGTGGGTTCTATTAAAAACAGTTTCTAAAACATTTTGAGCACAAAAGAGTGAAATAATGGTAAGAATAATTGTAAAAGGTCATGAATAACTAGGGGGGAGGAAAATTAATGTGTTTTCATATCAATTTTAATATAATTTCCTCTAATGGAAATATCATTGAAAGATAACTAAAAATATTCTTGAGGAAAATAATCATTAAATATTACAATGTATCCCATACCCCTTTGAAACATTTTTAATCATGATAGTGATTAGGGAATAAAATTAAATAAAAGTATTCAATATCATAAAGATAAAATAATTCATGATATAATATATCATAAATTGAATGTAGATAAACCACCCAAATAATTAGGTGCTGAATATTATATTTATCTCACATATGTAAAAATTGAGATAAATCCCTTAACTTACATTTCCTTGTAGGTGAATATCCTTTAAATTCTTGTATGATGGTTTTAAACATGTTATAAACCCATAAAAAACCATTCTCATATTTATAATATGATATATTAAAATATTATAATATCTTATAAAATTTTTACTAAAAATATTTTATTATTTTCGTCCTTTTAGGTTTTAATTTCCAAGTTTCTCAGGTATGTTTTAACTTTTTACTTGTTGTTCCTATTAATTATATCCAAATTAAATAATATATAGAATTAAAAAAATTATTTAATTATAATATATATTCATTATATATGTATTTATAATAATTCATAACATTTGGAGACAATAAATTAAACACATCATTTATGGAGATGGTAGGCCGTACAAACGCATGAACACTACTTTCATTTCATTTTCATTTTTAGAGAATGAATTGTAAATTATATATATGTATGTCATAACTTAAGTATCATATATATTTTACATATTATATATATATATTTTAAAAACATTCTTTATACATTCCATGTATTGTGTGAATGAATTATATCTTTTTGAGGGGGTGGTAGTGCACACTTCCACAAACGATGCTATCATGTTTTCAAAACATGAATGTATATGGATTTGTGTTATAAAAGAATTAAATAAGCAGAAAGACATAATAATTATCATATATTTCTAATTTAAATATCATTCCCATCATAATTACGAACCATGAATAATGGTAAATGAAAAATGAAAAACTTCATTTTGTGAGGTGGTAATTCAACGTACACATAAATAGTAAGTTCATTACCTATTAGATGGAAGTGTGTGTAAGTGTAGGTAGAACCGTTAACATAAAAACATATCAAATATTTTGGATACTTTTGTTGTTATATAATCATAGAATAAGAATAATTTAAAGTGTGGATAATGAAAATATAACTGAAGAGCTTGAAGAAAGATGTTACCCTTTTTTTCAGGTAACTCCTTTTGGTTTGCACCAAATAGAATCCTTGGTTTTATTTCTGGACAATGTGGGAATTATTGATTAATGGGAGGGAGTTTTATGAATTATTTGGGTATATATATTGGTCTATCCAAGGTGTCTTGTGTTGTGTTAGGGAGTGGGAGGATAGGAGGGATTTTTATATTGGAGTAGAAGTGACACTCTTGTAAAATTTGAAAAAGGTAATTACAACCACGCTTTTACCATTGAAATTGGATCCCATAATGGTCCAAATTAGATACAATAGAATATGGGGTCACAATATTACTATAAAATGGATTTTGGAAAAGTTTTTATGTAATTTTTTCCCTTATGTATAAGGGTTAGTCCCTTTTTAAGATAAATTTTACCTTAACCATAGTAATTAATTTTAAATACTTTTAATAATATTTTTGGTAAAAAATAAGTTAAACTTATTAGAAATTATAAATTATTCTGATTATAAATATGGAATCTATTTAAAAAAATTTAATCTCATAAGTGGAAAAAATAAATTTAAATTGAATTCTATATATGGGATGACAATGCAGGTTTTTAATGTAAAAATTTTCAAAAGTTTTATAGGTTTTTATATCAAATTTAATTGTGAAATATTTTGAAATTAAAAAAATTGGATCAATGAACAAAAAATATCTCTAATTAAACTTGAAGACAAGTTAAAATTATAATTTAACCTTATTAATAAATTAGATGGAAAATCAGTTTTGAATTAAAATTCAGTATTTCTAGCTATTCATTAAAAACAATTCACAGAATAATACCAAAAAGTAACCATAAACCATTTTTTTTTGTTTCTATTTGAAGTTTATCTTGACATATAATGTCTATAAAAGTTCCAAAAATTTTATTTAGGATTGGTTCTCCTTTAAAAGTTGGTAAACATGCCTTAAAAAAATATAGGATTCGATGCATAAACATGGGGTTGTACTTATCTTATACCTATGAAATCTATTAGATGAATATAAAAAATATTCAGCTGAATATATAAAATATATATTTCTTAATATCAATAATTATTATTAATTAATTTAATTTATTGGGGTCAAATAGTTTTGTGATCATAAAAATAATTTTCTATAAGAACAATCCCTATATATTAAATTGATTGATATATTCATTTCTAATAAATTAGTAACCAACGTATTCATTTCACATTTATATAAACTATATATTTTCATATTTTATTTAATAATATTCATAACCACCAATTTAAAAGATATGTTATATCTTATTATATTATATAATAATACTTTCATAATATACTGTTGTTTAGTAAAATTCGGTCTTGCGTGTAATATAAGATCCTAAAAAAAGTTATTGTTTCATACGACGCATGCTAAATCTGTGTTATGTGAATTTAAAACTATAAAATATATTGAATTTATTTAAAATATTAAATATACTATAAATTATCAGAATATTATATTCTCTTGTGCGCTTGGGGTTGTGTTTCATACACACTATCAAATACAATGTTCCTCCTTTAGTTTTTTGGGGTGTTACACTTTAATTTCCTCCCTTGGTAGTTATGTTGAAACCAAGTAGAAAATAATTCAATGAAAGTGATCTTGAGTGAATCCCCCCTAACTTCCACTAAAAACAACAACAATGAAGGGGATGGATCATGAAATTATATGGAATCAAATCATGAATGTGATTTTTGTTTATATTCTCCTTGCTAGGAGGAGACCGACTATCTTGGTGGTGGGGGTGGTAAATATTCAACCACCCTTGAGGGATGTTGTGGAATCATATTTTATATGGTAATGGATACTCTTTATTTCATATTTTATAGATAAAAGGGTTGTGGATGGGGTAAAAATTTCCCCACCCCTATGATATAGGGTTTTCCTTGGGATTTTATATAATATTTTGTGGTATATCTATTCTTCTTTCAGGATCAAACTCTATAATAAGCTAGATGTATTATGAGTTTTGAATAATCTAATTTATAGGTTTCAACAACCTAAAATGTTTATACTCTCACATAAATATATTTTCACAAATTAGATTATTGATTCATGTTTATAGAATATTGATATAGAATACTATTAATGAATTATTCTCACCAAGTTCATTATTTTTGATATATAAAGACATTATGATTCCATTGGATTGATCAAATTATTTATTTGGATCTTGTACATGAGACCTATCCTTATATAATAAAATTGAAAGTTCCTTTACCTAAAAAATGTTTTTTCCTATAATTAGAGTGAAGTGAAAAGAAACATATCCCCCCACCCATTGATGTGTTGGTCATAAAAAGAATCTTAGATCACTAATTAAAGCACCTTGAGGCCATACGAGTAGACTTACTGTAGGTGATTATTATTTTTTCTAGGTTTGGGGTCTTGGGACACTGTAAGGGATTAGAGATCAAGATCGAGGCACTACTTATCTAATTCCATGAGATGGAAATTGTAGTCTATATATGATATGTGTCATGATTTAAGGTAATGAAATATCACCCTAAATTTTCAATTAATATAGGGTATACATTCCCCTTCCATGTTTATAGGAATTTCATAAAAGGATATAAAATTACTGGTATTTCATCTTTATTTAGTTCTCTCCACATGATATTTGGTTTTTCCTTATCCTTTATGAGAGGGTTTTTGAAGTACTATGACTATAAGGCTGTTTTTACAATATTTTATCAAGAAATCAAAGTTCATTTTGGATATCCTTATCTACAACCATATTTTGGAGAACTAAGATAGGAACTGATTATAATCAGTGGAAAAATAGTTTCCATTGGTTTGGATAAAACCAGACTAATCAACAGTGGAGTACCTGGTGTAGCTGGTTTCATTTTTTAAGTTCCTCATAATATTAGGGAATCTGTGGAACCATCATGACATACATTAGACTTTAATGATAATTATATGTTTTAGTGGAAGGAGGATTTTCTAAATAAAACCCATGGAGAGGACATCCATGGTTATTGATTATAGACTCAACATCATGGGTAGGACCCACACTTTGGCTGTTTACTTGCCACCACTAGGAGGACCTCTATGGTTACTAGTTTTCTTATCCATGAGATGGGGAGATACAACACTTCAGTCATATATTTTTGAAAGGGGATACCTTTGAGACATTTACCTTAGGTAATATCATCAGAGCTGTTATCTTGATAATTACATGGGGGGACTCCATTGTTTATTTTATATTTTTGATATGTGGAGGACCTCCAATTTTACCATTGTAAACTTCAACAACAAGAGGAATACCTATGTTATTTTTTATTAGCACATGATTGAAAAGGGGATGACATCCTTATCAGTTGATCATTTTACTATCGGGAGGAACTTCATAACTGGAATTACAAGGAGTAAATCTAGAATATTTGGATGATGTAACTATATGGTTCCCTTGAATGTGGGATTATCAAAAATAAAAAAAAGAAGGTTGTTGGTCCATTTAGAGTATTATATGTGGATGGAATTGAAAAACCCCATGTTTTTATAAGATATTAAAAATGATCATAAATTTTAATTTTCATTTTCAAAATATTTTTATGGATAAAGTTGTCATTTTCCACTTTCATATGATCTTAGATAATTCTTTTGATCACTCATTTGGTCATACAATATGATTTTTACCCGTGAACATAAGTGTAGTGGAAATCCAATCCATTATAATTTTCATGGATTATATAATATTTAATTACTTTAATATAAATTTATTCATGTGTGTTCATTTATTGATATATTTTTAATATATATTTGGATTTATATTCCAATGCTTTGGCTGATTCCTGAATGGGGGGTTTTGCGTAGGTAAGGTATAACCTTGTGTTGGGTGCCATGGCCAGGTCTAAGTCTGTTTTCCTTTCATTTTATATAATTTTGTTTCATTTTATTTTAATTTACCATCATACCTTTGATTTCCATGTACTCCTAAGTGGATATATGCACTTTTATAGATTTTATTGATTGGGAAAGAGGGATAGAGAGTAGGAGAATCATATTAGAGAGAAATTGTGAATCAGGATCAAGGTTTGATGGTAGTGTATCACAGATCCAAGAGTGAATATTGAGTGTTTTATTCCCCGAGGTAAGACCATTTTTATGTTTTTTCATTAATCCCCATTGATTTATAGTTTTAATGTTTTAAATCCTTATATGCATTTTTGGGTACCCCAATATGGTTGATCCATTTTTATTTAGGAGAGAATGGGGGTTTGAGAGGATCACAGGGGGTTCCCACTCAGAAAACCTGATCACATGACATGTTGTTTCATGAAAAAACACAATGTGTTCTTTATATTTATAAAGGATATAGTTTTTGGTAATAAAATCCATATAATATGGTTATATTCCATGTAATAGGTTTTTGGGGTATGGAGAAGTACTTGGATAGATATCCCTTTTAAGGGTGACATGGATGTGTTATAGTACATAGCTAGGACCTAAGTGTTCCTATGGTGTACAAATGTACAAGGTTCGGGCAGAGATTTTAGAGCACATACTGTGTAATCAGGTTACAAACTGTATA
Source organism: Viscum album (assembly GCA_963277665.1). Lineage (NCBI taxonomy): Eukaryota > Viridiplantae > Streptophyta > Magnoliopsida > Santalales > Viscaceae > Viscum > Viscum album. Next base: position 1,419,665,805 of record OY728161.1, on the reverse strand, counting down.
CTCTTTTGTTTCACCTTCATGGGGTTGAGTTATTTTGTTTCCCAAAGATATTATTTAATGAAAATGTAGTCCATTATGAGTAATTTTCCCTATATAGCGTGAAAGTGAGACCCTCATGGAGATTTGAGGTCTATTAAAAGGTAATTCCTAGCTGGTGAGTTATTATGGAGAAATCATTCCTTTAAATGATCAATAGAGAGTACTCTTGAAGGAGATGTGAATTAACACCTGTGTTCGTGTTGTGAGTGTGGTTGATGACTTTATTGGAGAGGGTTCCAAGAACAAATTTTGAGACATGGAGGAATGGGTTTAATGACCCCAATGTAGGACCCTTGGACACCTTTGACTAGTAGTACATGATGTATTATCCTCTAATGGACCAAGTAGAGATTGGGTAGTTGTCGAGGGGTTAGGTGTTTGGATAGACCTCATCTTGAATTTTTCTTTGATATGGGATCTATGCCATATCTTGGGAATATGAAACTAAGGCATGTTTTGTGTGTCCAATTGGGCTATGATATGGTGATGATGACACAATGATATGTGATACCTTTGAGTTAGGGTTTTTTAAAGAAGAAATGATTTTGTTAATAAGGGAACACAGGATGTGTGTCCATAATTAATGAGACCTAGGGGACCCTAGTGGGTTCCCCTATGATTTTTTGACACTGAGAGGCTGTGTATGGATATGGGTAGAGATGGTAATAGGAATAAAATTAGAACCCAAACTGGGTTTGAATGCCTAAGCTTATGTGGAGAATTATAATGGGTTTAATTATTCAAACAAAACCTGTATTTTTGTTTATGCTTTAACTTATTTATTTTTTGATGTATAAATAGATATCTAGACGTACTTTCCAGGACTCTGAATATTGTAATGATGTTAGGTGATGGAAACATCAGGGATTCCCATAGTTGATTCATGGGATCTATATTTGGGCCTCATGTGATACTGAGGTGGTAGAAATTGGATTCATTGAAGTAATTTTTGATGCATGGTATATGTCCTTAGATCTAGTTGTTTTGCCATGTTAAGAATTAATGTGATATTGAGATTAGAAATATGGTATTTATGGTATTACATAGACACCATGGGTTCCTAGGATGCCTATAATTTTTAGGATCCATCCATTTATTCTTTGGAATTGGGATCAATATTATCACGATGAGATGTCTAGGCAACCCCTTAGATCAAACATGTAAATACTCAAGATATCAGTCATTCCTAATGTGGATGTCTAGGATTCCTAGGATATGGCTGTTTGGAATGGGGATATAAAGATGATTCTGATTAACTAATTTACCTTTTTTCTTAGGAATAAAATTCACACCATAAATTATATCCAAATTTTTGACATATTCTCATGACACTTGGGATCTAGATGCCAAGCCATTCATGATGAGTTTTTATCTATTTAAGACAGAGCATTTTGGATTCCTAGTTTATGACTTATGATCCCATATTTGTTTTGTTAGAATGATTTCATGACATTATTAGAGACAAATCGACACTGGACAAAGTAGTTAAGGTCAATCAGGGTCACTAGACTATGGATTGAATATGGTTTTATTTTATTTAATTTGATTTAAATTATTTTTGGCTATGGTGGTAATATTATATGAGCATGAACTTATGAAAACATGTTATAAGTTCCCTGTTAGCAGTGAGCTATTGAGGTTAATTTCCCACCCCCTATACATGAACCGTGGTGTACATACAAATGTAGTGTCTAATTTCAGGTTGAGCATAGGACATAGTGGGTAGAGATGGGGCATAAGATCACTTGATCGACTGAAACCTCTCATGGGTATACTTGGAATTGGGGTAGTGTAGCTTGGGAGATGTGCATGATAATTATTTGACACAACTCAGATATGGGGGAGAAAATTTGGAGATTAATTTTTCTATTTATTTTATTTTTTATATGTGATTCAACTAATAGGTTTTCAACTGTTGTGTATAGCATTCCCATTTGAGTTGAATGCTATAATTTAATATTATAACATGATTATATTTTTTATTTAATTATGAATAATTTTATTTTTATGGATGCATTTTTTCTTATTGAACTATGATTTCACACTTCAATATGGGAGTATAGTCTCCAAACAATACCACCATAGACACTCACTGGTGGATAGTAACCTCTGGTATACGAACAAGTTCACTTGAGGCCTCATAGAAAATCAGGTCAGGGCACCAGTAATATTTCATTTGGACTGGGGAATTAAAATATTACAGATATAGTATTCACATTATTTCATGGATGACCCTTACAATGAGGACTCTGGTGAGGAAATATGGAGTTTCATTCTCCTATTTGACCATGGGTTAGACCTGTATGGTTGGAATTTCCATCATTATAGGAAATAGCATTGTGATGACTACTCTAGGGATGACCTCTAAGGAAACTATCTATATTACTACATGAAGACCCTATCCAAATTGTTCCTCTTATTTCTCTAGTGTTTGGCTTTATAAAACAACCATTAGTTATTAAATCAACATAATTTTGTGGATATTTCTCAATAGTGACTTGATATTATTCTTAGTTTATCATTGGGATATGTCAATGGGTAAGAGGTATGGTTGTGGCCTCAAGAGTAGGGACCATATATTAATCATTGATATATAAATAACCTCTATGATTCCCCCTCCATTACATTAGTTTGAAAAATCAATTTGGATATAAATTGATCTACAACTTCATAAGAAATTGAGGTTGAGTGATGATGACATAAGAAAAAATTCTTGGGGACCATCCAAGGTATCTCATAGGTAGCCATAGGGGTATAGTGAATTTACTCCCACACCTTCACAAGATAAAGAAGGTAGGTTTCACTTTGATATGAAGATAGAATCCAAAATTAGTTTAAATCGGCAATGGATGTCTCCTAGATATCACTATCTTATAATTGGTATGATGGTCCTTGAGGCTTCATCTTTTTTATGATCACATGAGATACATCCAAAGTGGGAATGATGATGTTACTATTATATTACCAAACCTTGGAATTAATCACCTAGAATCAAATATATCAAGAAGGATACATTTCATATAAGGATTAAAGAGCCATGAATGTCAAAAAACAAAAAATATACTGGGGATCAATGGACAATGATGTGCAATAAACTGGGTTGTTTCATTATTTTATTCATCATGAATAAGGATATTGATTCATTATAGTGAATTGAATGATTATGAAATTTGGATTTAACACAGAACTAAGGGGGTAAAAATGAATAAAAGGAACATATTTATGTATTATCACAATTAAAATGTGATGGTATATTTATCTATTTAATAAAAAAGGATTTTACATTGAGTTCACTATTTTGGTTCACATTTTTTTTCACACCAATTTTTTGTTGTTGTGAACTTGTTTTCTAAAGACGGGGGGGGGGGGGGGGGATTAAGATGAACTAGTGACATGTAAAAATTTTCATCAAGATCAACAGGATAAAAAGTTGTCTCATTCCATTAGGGTTATTATTTCCTAATCTATGTTTCTATTATAAATTTAAGTCATATCCATGAAATAATTCCCCTTAATAATAACCATTACCCTTTTCGTGAAACCGATTGATCAATACCATGTAATTATATGAGCATATATATATATATATATCAAAGGATTTCCATCTATATTTATAAAAGGTTCGCCATATTACCTCCTCGTTGGTTGGTTATTCTCCGGTTTAAATCCATACAACTGGGCACTTTGAAGTTTATCACCATCCAAGGAGGTAATATGTGTAGTGGAGTTTTGATTAAGCCCATGATAAAGGATATTTACATATCATAGAGAATGAAATAAAACCCCTATATTTTGGTCACATTTAATAAGGAACATAGTAAATTTTAATGTTATGTGAAAAGACCATTTTGGTTCCTTTTATGGTCATCAAAATTAAAATGAAGAAGCTTGTTTTATGGTCATACATCCATTACCAGTGTTATTCCATTTATGGTTATATAACTAGGAATAATATTGTGACTTTTTAAAGATTATATAAGAAGGAATAATGTTTTTTCTTTGTAATCTCCAAGAAGTTAGGACCATATTTTTGACTTTTATGTTTCTGTACCCATTGAAAATGTTGCACCGTTAAGTTCATGCAATTAAGACTAATATTTTGTATTTTTAATTTTATTCATCTAGGATCATTATTATGAAATTTAAGGTCCTTAAACCATGTCCATTTTTTTATTTTAAGGTTTTATAACTAGGAAAATTATTTTTTATCTTAATTTCATGAAACTAGGACCAAATTTGTGTATTTTAAATTTATACTATGTGGTATACTATGCGAAAGAGACCCAATAATAGTTTTTATAGGAGTTATGAATGATTGAAATTTTCTATTTTGACATGAAATATGAGTCAGTCTCTTACACCGTATTTTTACTCTTTTTGTCTTCATGGACCATTGATTAGATTTGGGATGAAAATTAAATGTTCGGTTTTGTTCTTGATGGAAATGGTGTATATTTATAACAACCATTTAATGTGATATTAGTGGGATAAGTTGAAGAGAACTTCATTGGTTCTATGAAATGGAAAGTCCTCATTATAAATGGAATACATGATTGACTATATCCCATGGATCTTATTATTATGGAAGTAAAACTAGAGTATATCTCTTATAGGTTTATTTATTTTTATTATCAATAGAATACTTGATTTAAAGGGATTACAATAATGTGTATAACCTATTACTTTAATGTGGGAGTCCTTGGAGGAGACCTAGGATGGAAAGGATACTTATAGGTTTTCTATTCGAAAAATTGTTTCAACTAGGTGTTTGGGTCAACAAATTTATCCCAATTAGTTCACCTCGATGAATGTGGATCCCAAATATGTTTTACATAGAATTGAAACAACCTTATTAAAGGAGAAACATGGTTAATATGACAAATGAATATTTTAATATATTATTATCCCATAATTCAATATTTAGGTGAAGGTGCACCATGTTTTATGAACTAGATGGATGCATGACTAGTTGGGTGAGCTGGGAAAGTGGATAGATAGTTTGGTGAACTTAGATAAAATCTAGTTGTGATGTTTTTGGAACAATGTTAAGTGACCTCGATGGATGATCATGATCATGGATAGGATGATTGAGTGAATGGGTTCCTATATATAATTTTTGAGAAATATGTGTTGGTCTCTTAAGGGACAACTTGGGAACCCAGATGCTGCCCCCTGATTGCTTAGGGACACCCCTCAAGAAAAGTTATAGTATATAGTTTTGATGCTTAACTTAGAAAAGTGGCCTCTTAAAATGGACAGTTCCATAAAATTACATAAATTCCCTATGATTTCCCTTATTTACCCATAGGTTTTAAATGAAAAATCACTTGAGTGGAATTTGGGAAGACGGAGGAGTGTAGATTTTAGTGCTTCGTACACTCAGATGCCACCATAAGTTCTCTTCACCCAAATGGGAGGATGATGAGTCCTTAAATTAAATATTTGAGATAGATACCAAGGTAACTACTAGTAAACATATTAGGAATTCAATTCCATTAACTAGTGATGAAGACCAGGAAATAAATAGGGAACAAGGAACGATGCTAGGGACTGGGTGTGGGATGAGACATTGGCGAATAGGGTTTGATGTTGGGGAACCCAATTTCTCTTCATCCCTTTGGAAAATTTTCAATTAGTCTATAATATCAATATATTTCCCCTTATAATAAACTTTTATCAGTAATAATATATGTATTTATGTATGTATATATATGTTTTTATGTATATATGTGTGTTCACATGTGTGTGTTTACACATGTAGATGTAAATATATTATTTTTAGAAATAAACATAATATAATTATTTATAATATAAATATTAAAAAACAATATATATTATATTTATTAACACTACAAACACACATATATACATCTTAGAAGAATATATTTTTAAAATAATTTTTATAAAGTAATATATGTGATTATTTTTCTGAAAATATTTAATTTTGAAAATTTCATTATAATTTTGAATGAAGTAGAAATAAATTATGTTGATCTTCATTATTATAGGAAAAAAATATCCTAGAAATTATATTTTTGTTTTCCTCTCACCATTTATTAATGACTTTATATTTTTATTGGAGGAATGTGTAAATTTTTTGGATATAATAAAATAGATTTTCTTCATAAATTATATGATAATGTACACTATAAAAGAACTTACTATATATGGTAATTTTTATTTAAATAGTGTTGTGAGATATAAATAATATCCAATTAAAGAATTAAATAATTCATGTCATCAACTATAGAATGGGAGAAAATTTTGAACTTGTGTCATTGATGTTTTTTTGAACGGAGCAATATTACTAAATATATATATTAGGAATTTAAAAGATAATCAGAGAATGATTTCCCCCTATAACATTTTTCAACTGATGAATATTAAAAGAATATGAAAAACATCAATATTATTTTTAAGAACACACAATAATAGAGTAATGAAAAAAATATATAGAATAAAAAGTCAATCTTATTCCATCAACCTTATTAGATATTTTTAGAGGTAAAACATGACATTGATGTTATACATTTTTAGGAAAACATTTGTGGAAATATGTTTAATACATTGTTAATTTTAAAATAAAATATTAAAAATGAAATTCTTGCATGAGTGAACTTAATATATATGGGAATATGTATAGAGTTGTCTCCAATTATAAACAATAAAGATAAAAGAATTATATTTTATTTATAAAATGTTTTCCAACAGAAGGAATTTTTTTTTTCACTGTTTAAATTTTATTAAAGTACCTTCTATTTATTCATAAAATGTAATCAATTTGGTGCTATTGAAAGATATTAAGATAATAGTTATGTAATCTTATGATTTTCATGTATTTTTGAAATACTTATAATATGTTTCACTATGTAGAATACTAAAAATATGTGTTATAGAGGTTATTATGAAGTTGTGACACTTTTTAAATTCCATTTATAGTAAAAATATGGATCCAAATTTATTAAATACATTAGTGATTTAAGTAATATTATAATTATTCATCTATAGATGTAATTTATATCATATTTTTTTTATACAATGGTATATATGAGGATTCATTTATTGTGGGTGTTATGAGTATGTGAACTTGTATATTTACATTGGATGAATACAATCAAATGATATATGAAAATTATAAAGTTATTATTAAAAAATAAACCTCAACTATATGCATCTATTATATATATATATACAGGGAGGTGGATGAGTTATGTATGGACTACTTATATAACTTGGACCAATCGATCTCCCTACATCTCACTATATGAGATATAATAGTGGTGGTATATGGATCTGAAAAACCCAAAGTTTCATTTTTAGATATGAGATCTATTATTTTTCCCTTTTTATCTCAATTTCTTGATTCAGGATGAATATTAGAATGATTGCATGTCTTTTAACCTTATCAATGTGTACATGGGTGTTAGTGTAGGCTAGAAATCAAGTATTGGGATTTTTCCTGGGCTCAAAGGTGGAATTATCTGATAAGAAGAAGAGCATGCTATGATGCAGGGGACCATGGAACAATGAAGGGGAACAATAACATGAAGGTTTTAATGAATTTTGTGGTATGAAGAGATCATGACATGGACAATTCACTAATGTAATGAAGGGTTGGAGTTTAATTGTTTATTTAGAGTTGATCAAGGATCATACCATGGATTGGGGGTATCCGGATGTGATGGGCATCTATAATTTTTTAAAATATATAATTCCTATATGTAAGGGTACCATATGCATAATGTTTTAATTTTGATTTTGAGTATCATCATATATATATGTCCTCGTATATAAGGTTTTACTCTTTTTTTTGGGGATCCACTTATGTAAGGGTTCTGTACTTAGTGAAAATTAAGGTTGATGGTATTGTGGAGGAAATTAATTTGATAATTAGGGGATATCATTTCATGACCATAAATAAGTTTGGGGGGAAATGTAAGTGTACTAATATTTTTGTAAATCTGAATTTGGAGGTGGAAATAACCACTATGGGGTCTAATAAAACATCAAATCTCCAAAAATTTATCCTCTAGAACATACAATGTGGAAACAAAGAACTAGAACAAACCCAACTTAATAATGTAATAGAACTTATAATAAATACAAAAAATAAGTCACCACACTAAAACATACACTCTAGAAAAATGGTTGCAAGAACTTATAAAAAAAATGGAAGGAAATACAAAAACAAAGGACAATTTAAATTTTATGTGGGCCTAACTTTAGCCAACTCGATGGAAGAAATGATGAACGTAATTTTATTCATGAAAATAGATGATGATTATAATTAAAATTTACATATTTGATTAGTTATTCCATCATAAAAAATATACCAAACACAATCTTGTAAAACTAGTATCACTATATTTTGATGTTGACAGAGAGTATGCACACTTGGATTAAATCTTTTTGATCATCCCTCTAATAAGTCAATGTCTTAAACCACCTAAAATTATCCTTCCAGTATAAAATTCATGATTCTGAAACTCTGTGAGTATAATATTTTATAACATTATGAAAATCCTTATGTATCAACAAAAAAAATATTATGCTTGTTGTTTTTGGATTTTCACTCCCCCCTTCAAATTATTATGGTAAATTATGATTATCTTCATTTGAGTACCCAATTTTGGTCTACCTTTATTCAAAATTTAAAACCTTTTCACTTCCACTCCACCATCACAATTTGGGCATTGAAATTTAAAATTCATGAATAATTCCTTCAATTAGATAAAATAATTTAGCCAAAAAATTGTTTTCACATGGACGAAACTAACAATATCTCACTTGAGAATAATTATAATTATTCATCATTAAGTTCTCCATTAGTATCCTTAAACATATTATGGTTTTAAAATTCCCTATATAACTTCATCGTTCCCCTCTATGATTATGGTTATACCATCTCAATTGAGTAACACTATCACCTTATCACACCCTAGACTATAAATTTTTAGCACATATTAATGATTAAAAACACCATACAACAAGTATATAACCATAATTTTTTTTAAAAAACATTCAGATGAAATTATAATTAAAATTAGAATTTTTTTTACTGGAATAAAACATTTGATTGTTGTTCAAGTGGGTAACAAAATATAAATAATAGAACAATTCCCCTATATCTTACCATATTTTGTGGTCATCTATCCTCCCCTTCATCAATAACAACTTCTTATTTTCCTAAATTAATGTAATTTACTCAAATTTAACTTTTCAATATTAAACTAATGGTTCAATATTCATATTACAACTCATATTATACCTATAAAATAAAAAACATAGCCTATAGTTCTCTTTCAAGTATCCACATCCTTATGAAAGTTGAATCCACAAACCACTACAATTACCAATATGTTCCAAAAAAATATAGATAAAATTTTGAGGCCTATTTTATGCCTGAAGATCCACTAAACTTCTTTTGAGTTCCCCATTCCAGTATTTAAAATTAATATTCTAACTAATCCCATTATATGAGAAATTTATGGTCATGTAAAAACCATGACTTATATGAAGCTTTGTACTATTGATGTATAAAGTTCCTTTTCCATGTACTCAAAAACAGATTCCATTTTTGGTTTCATATCTTTACTTAACATGAAATGTTTGTCCATAGAAGTGGTAACTAGTTTTAGTTTCCTCATTCTAAAATTTCAACTACCTATTGGGTGTTGCCATATTAAACCAGGAACAAAGTTTCTTTTTTTAAATAATTAAAAATTCACTTCCAAAAAATCTATATTGGTGGAATAATTTATTTTATCTCGAAACATATATAAAATTAATCCTTCATCTCATCAATCCATTCCTTTATCATACTAGAAATAGGATTGTCATAAACATAGAGAAGAAAGATGATAAAACACCCATTATCATACACCTCATGGTAACAACCTTGATTGATATCTATTCAGATGAAATTTTAATCCACTATAGAGGCATTGAACTTCTAGTTCCACATCCTTAGTGGTTGATTCAATCTATAAAATATTTTTTTTTCATATTGAAATTAATATTTTGGTTCCATTTCTCCACAATACCTTTCAAATTCTCCATGTTGATTTCCCCATGTATGTCCCCATGAATAAATTTGGTCTTATTATCTAAATATTCCAAATTAAAACATTTTATGGAAACCATGCCGAGCACTATCTAAACAATCATGTGTTTAAAAAATAGAGAAAATATCTTATAAAAATCTAAACCTTTTTTATTGAAACCACTTAATAAAAAGACTTGAGTTGTTTCTCCATCTACTATTTTCTTCGCCCTTCAGTCGATAAACCCATTTATCCGAAAGTATTATATTTTCAATAGGTCATTTAGTTAACTCCCTTTCTCCAAATACATTTAATGAATCCATTTCACCCTTCATCGCCAACTTTTATTGATTCTTGTATTTTAACTTGTTTCATATTTAGAGCTCTTTGACTGCCTATTGTTCGTGGGATTTAAATAGTGAAAGTAACTTATGTGTCTCTATATATGGAACCAAATATTCGTAGACCATTGAAACTAAGCCTATAGATCTACTCTTAACCGAACCACTAATTCTCAGATATCAAATTTTTAGAGATCCCCCCCCCCCCCGAATCCACATTCCTTGAGCTCTCTGGTACCTATGTTCTTGGAAACACCAACATAAATTTAATATATTCCTAAAATTAATTTAAAAAATATGGTGTTTTCAAAATTTAAATACTCCATAAAAATTATAGATCATCCGTAGCTTCAAGATTTATATTCGTTTAAAATTCAAAATTTAATGAAACTTTTATTTCATAAACAACTTCCACATGGTTCAAATCGTTCCACAAGATATATTCATTAAATAACACATTATTGAATTTTACAACCTTCTAAGAGTTATTATTATATATTCAAAATTTAAAGTCTTTATTGTAATACCAAACAAAGAAACATGCTTAAAACATAGATTCAATATTATCATTTTCCTTGGATTCAATATGGATATATGAGTGTGAATCAATGAATTTGAGATGGGAAATTTTTACCTTTATTTTGGACCAATAAGATTCCATAAGATCATTCCTCAATAGATATTATGAAACTTCATTAGTCGTGTAGGTCACACTAGTCTCTCCTTCACCCCAAAATTCCTTGAGAAAACTAGTTTGAATCCTAATGATTATTTCCTTCACTAATAAACTCCAATTCATCATCTCCATGAATCCATTTTATTCCATAATTCATTGTACAATCTTCACAAAACATATGACTTTACATAAATAGAACCATTGAAACACCTTAATTTTTTATTCCCCACTGCTGTCAGACCTCAAACAGTTCACTTTCTTTTTGGTATCGCTTTCCACCATGTATATCCATAAAATGGAGCTTACAAATGCCTAATTTTATTTCTTGAGAAAGAAAAACTACAACTTGTTTGTCACATCATCAATGTAGGTAACATAAAATAGTGACCCACCATGTGAATAAACTAGATCTATCTTCTATAAATCCATATGAACAAACTCTAATTTAAGGTTATTTGGTTTTTTACCTTCAATGAGGAACCCTTGAACAAAACTCTAGGGTTCAGTATGGAAACACTTTCTTTAGACACTAGTTACGATAAAAAGTGAGTTGAACCAAGTTAAACATAATATTCTTTTTCTTTATTTTTTTACAGAGTTTAAACATAACATTTCATAATAATATCAAAATATAAATAATGGAATGAAAAGTAAGGATAAAATTATCGATATTTTATGAAGGGTTATTTCATAAGTATGTGATAAAACATGTTAAGTAAGAATTATCTTTTTAAAAATAACATAGAATAATAAGAGTTTTCCATAAGTCATAATATAAGCACATGTAGTCTCAAATTGACATTCATATACCATGGAAAAAGTGTGAGTAACCATGAGACATTAAACATGAGATAATGATAATAATAATAGGAATAAAATATATAAATATGTCATAAAATTAAGAATATGGATCAATAAAATTATTAACATATCTATCCATGATGAGTTCATGCTCAATATTGAAAATGTAACGAATCTAAATCAGGTTGATGATCAATATTATGAATCTAAAAAAAATCATTGAGTTAAAACTCAATATTTTAATACTAGATAATATTTAATGAGTTTATTATCAATATTTTCATCATATAGAAACTTTATTGGGTTAACACTGAATCTTGTGAACCCATATTAATCACATTTAGTTCATTCATAGTTTTGTGAACCCAACTAACCCGCATCAGGTTCATAATCAACATTATTATCTCAAGAGATATGAAAAATTATCCATTTAACTATAGATTGGTATATAACCCCAAACATTAATCATCCATACAAATGTGTTCCAATTGAAAATAATCATTCAAGACATCTTTAATAAACCATGGAATGAAAAATAGGTTTCATACATTTCTAGATGTTATCATCAAAATTGAAATCAAGAATGAAAATAGTTGATACCAAAAAAGAAATCACCTAAAAAGATTATTTTCATTAACATTTATAGTTTGATTCATGAAAAATAGTTTCCAATGAAATAAACCTTTAAAGATAAAGAAAAAACTAGAAGAAAAATTATAAAATCATTTTTAGAAACCTCTTTTTTTAATAGAATTAAAGAAAAATTATCGCCATTATGGAGATTCATTATTGAAAAGGAGAAGTAAAAAAATTGGAAATAAGTTATTTTTGTAAATAACATTCAATAATTTTAAAAATATAAATTTTCCCAAAAGTTAATGTAAATCATCTTGAAATCATTTACTTTTTAAAAATAATCTTCAAAAAATGGATCCTTGAAAAAACATTGTTTTAAAATTGTAAGGTGACATTTTTTTTGAAATTTTTATATTTAAAAAATATATTCAAAAATAGATATTTTAAAATATATAAAGTATTTCTAATAAAACTGTGGATTGTATTATAATTTTTTTATTTTTAATGAATAGAAAACCTTTTAAATATTTTTAAATACTATTTTTGAAAACCCATATCATAAAAATAGTCAGTAAAACTTCCCTAAGAAAAGTGATAATCAAAAATAGTAATATCATTCGAGTAAAAAAATATTTTAATTTTATTATAATATTGGAAAACATTTTTGGGAATAGTGTATATATATCAAGAGGAAAAACTATCTTTAAAAAATATTATATTTTTTTTCTTAAAAACTATGCACCTATATAAGAAAAAAACTCATCGAGAAAGAAACATTTGTGTGGAAATAATAATATTAACCACATAGAAAATAATAAATATATTATTAAGTAAAAAATATAATAATTTATCAAACATAGAAGAATTATTATGAAGGAATATGATTTTAAGTGAATGAATGGAAATTTGAGTCAACTAAGTCCCATACTGATATTATAATTCATGAAGCATGGGGCATTTATAAAGAGTTTATGGGGAAGAAATGTAACTACTAAAAATATATTAAATAAAACATAATTAAATAAATTATTATAATGTTACCAAATTATATAAAATAAGTTCAATAAGAGCAATCATAAACCAATGAATAAAAATCGATTTTTGAAAAATCCATTACAACATTAAAAATTTTAGAATTAAAAATTCATTCAAGGTAGAACATGTGATTTTTTTTAAATAAATTATGTTTAATAAAAAATTATAATAAATTTAATCCATTGAAAACATATAAAACATAATAAAGAATCAAGTGTAGAATACACATCATATCTAAATAAAGAATAATTGAGATTCAAAAACCCTTACCAAGGGTAGTGATTCATTTAATAAATGTTCCTAATATCCTAAATAAAAAAACTATATTTATTAAAAACTTTATTAAGTATAATTTTCATATATATTTAAAATTTAAGACACTTTTATGATCATGTGTTATTTATTTAATAAAGAGTTTATTCTTATGGTGGTTACAAGAGTTGGTTTGGTCGATTTCTCTAAAACAATTTATATATATTGACTATTACGAGTTTTGTTGTATTTTAACTTAATAATATATATAATTATATATTTTTATGAATATTATTATTATATAAGAACAAATTTTTTATTATTCTATAGGTTTTTTCAAAATAGACTTGAATTACGAAAAGTGTCTCGATATTTTAATTAAAGGTGGTTAAGTTTAATATAACTATTTATTATTGATACCACTTATAGAATGTAAAATATTATCTTTAAATAAAATTAATAGTCAAATAAATATAATTATTATATATTAAAAACATTTTTAATGGTATCCATTTTAGGAGGATATGAAAAATAGAATATGTCATTCATGGTAGTGGTAGTCTACTTGTATGTGTTACCACATCTTTATTTTTTGAATAGTTTTGGAGGAAGGTAGATAGGGATATTACATTAGAATATTAACATTTAATCAAATTAATAAAACTTACATAATTTTAATGTAATGTATTATTATGTGTTTGAGGATGTAGAAGAAGAAAATAAAAAAGAGGGTTATTAATATACCAATAAAGAAAGATGTATTTATTGACAATAGAATTGTTGAAATCACATGTTGAAGATGAAAAATGTGTTGATGAGTTACATGAGGGATTATAAGTTAAAAAAACATAGGAACATTATTTATATTTTTTTATAATTTTAATCTAATCATTTATTCCAAAAGGCCGGTCAATGAATGAAAATGTATTAATTGGATAACCAGAGAGCTATGCTATGTGTCTAGATACATGTGAGGATGCTTCCAATGTTGAAGAAGGTATATGATGCTCTAATGCAAAATAAATGGAAAAGTAATTTATATTATGGTGAACCATATAAGAATAATTTACTTACACTGTAAGATAATCTGTTATTATATACCTTATGTATGGAATTTTCAAAGGCATTTATCTTATGGTAGACTACGTAAGTAAATTAATTTCCACTATAAATATTCTACAAATACTTGGTGTAGGATTTTGAAATAAGAAAAGTTATTTATCATATACATGGAAGATATTTTGGACCATGTAAGATTATCTTAATTCCTGTAATATAATTTCATTTACATAGTTGAGGCTTTGTAGAAAATATCTTATAGGGAGATGAAAAAGATAATTTAGTCACATAAGAATAATTGTGAGTTGGATTGTATCAATAAAAGGATTTATCATAATAAAAAAATACATTAATATATTTAAGATAATTGGATACATAAAAACATTAGATACATAAAAACATTAAATACATGAATATTAATTATAAAAACATCTATGTGGAAGTTAAAATTTATGGATTTGGCTATGTAGAAAAATCAGAAACACAAGGGTTTCAAGTGGAAAATGTGATATCCATATTTTTATCCTCAAATTTAGGGTCAAGATATTGGAGATAACTATTGTGGATGTTCATTTTATTTTCCATATTTTATAAAAACACTTTCTTATAAAATTAGAAAGTATTGAACAATTATATCTTTCATGATATAATAGATATACATGTAGGGAAAACAAGATACACATGGTGATACTCATGGGATGTTACATCCTTTAGATATAGAAATATTTTATATAGTTCAAACAGGATACCCATAGATAATTTAAGATTCATTTTTGACTCTTAAAATGGAACATTAAAAAAAGTGATGATAACTCCATAAGTGGAGAAAGATCTCTCAGAAGGAGAAGAATAGAGAATGATACACAAAGAGAATTCTTAGTGCAGAATTTCATATAGTGCTTCCAAATATTTTCTAGATGGTTCAATGTTGAAGAAAGTGTTATTCCCGGATTCCAATTTGGTTTTAAAGTTGGTATTATTTTTTTTTTGAAGAGAAAAATCTTCATTGTTGTATTCTTGTATCAAATTCATTTAAAGAAGGATTTTTTTCAAATGGAGCAGTGAGTCCCTTTTTGAAGGATAACTATGATTTTTCTAATTGTTTAGGGTAGTTAATTAGGATAGTAAATGAGACCTCGAAATAATCATACACATAAAGTAATTATTTTTATTTAATTGGGATCACAAGAACATTACCATGCTTGCTCCTTTGAATATTCGTGTGCGGGTGAACCATGTAAAATCCTTCATGTTATTTAATTCTATCATCATTATTTATAGTAACGTTTGAGTGAAATTGAAGTGTCAATTATATTGAGAGAATGTTTCCATAAAAAAGAATATTTTTATTAAACTACAATACCATGATTCACCTCTCTTTGGGTGTACTCTTCTATAAGTTTCTAACATGTGGTCTCAAAGGGGTGTTTATTTGGTTTCTATATTGGAATTATAGAAACATTTTTAAACTATAATTGCATCCCATATTTTATGGAAATAATTTATAGTTGTGAAAAATCTCAAGGCCAAATTATTTTAGATCCTTAGGCACGAATGTTTACACAATAACCATTTATGGAATCACTACTAATATTGAAAGTGGAACTTTTATAGAGAGAGATAATCTAGAATTGGATAGAGATTCTAAAGCTATAAATTACTTAGTAAGTGATCTTTTCAATATTATATTCAAAAAGGTAATTTCAGGTAATATCACTCATATTATGTGATAAAATAAAACGAATATTTATGATGTATATTTTAATGTTATGGAAGAAAAGTTATAGGTTTTGTGGAACAAAGTTGAATATTTGAAAATGAATTCAAATTAGATAGTTGATTATTTTTTTGATCATCTAAATATTTAGGTTGAAAATAAGTGAGGCCTTAGTAAATATATCAATGATTAGAAGATCATGAATAATATCATCAGAATTATCCCTCCTCATTTCAATGAAAAAGTGTTAGTTCATGAAGACCAAGACTCAAAATAGATTTATCTTGATAGTTTTCCAAGTAATCTTGTGTATTATAAGACGAGAAATAAATAAAAACAATCAATATTTAATGAATGTACCCAATAAGTGGTATTTTTTTACATGAATAATCTCTTAATCATGGAGATTAGTTATTCCATTTATATCCTCAAATATTAATAGTGAAAGTGGAAGTTTTAAGAGTAGGTTTCCTCTTCATTTCATCAAATTTTTTAAGGTGGCATGTCTTGTGGTTTAATGTGCCAAGAAATTTTAAGAAAGTGATGATGAATACAAAGAACCTAAGAAAATTGAAAAATAAATAACTAATAATTCCCAGTGGAGATCTTTAAAATGTGGAAAATATATTTTTAAAGAAGAGGATAACTCTATATAAGGTGAAGTAGAATAAGTGAAAAAATTTTAAGGATGAAGGTGCTTTGATGGATATGGGAAATAATATAAGAGATGGTGATAGTGGTTATGAGTTTTAATGAATTATATGAAGGTTATATTTGTAGGTATAACTTGAGTAATCACTTGAAGAACATGATATATAGGAATAAACTACTAGTAAGGCCAATTTAGTGGTGCCAGATTACATGATATACATAAACAAATAGGAATAAAATTCATAATTGAAATCTAAGACTAAAAATCTAAAATATTAGATTCTAGGAAACATGGGAAAAAAGATGAATTAAAACATAAATCATAAGAACAAGAACATATCATTGATGTTGTGGATATAACTATCCATGATAGATTTAAGAGAGTTGAGGAGAAATAAAAATAAGGTATGAATTATTGTTGAAGGTTTCAAGATTAAAAATGACTATTGGAACCTAGTATGATGAATTTTATTTTAATGAATAATCATCAAGTAATTCCAGTGGAATTTATAAGGATGAAAAAAATTCCAAATACTCAATTTTAGTGGTTCAAATATAATGTTAAATTTTTTGTGAAGCATTTTAAAGAAAAGAGAAGATCTATGAATGATTAAAAATAATAAGAACCAACTCCCTGGAAGAAGGTAGATATTTAGGAAAATAGAATAGAAGAACCATGTGCCCAAGGACTAATCTAACATTTCATGATTTTGATTTTTTTTCTATGGATATTTGGGACACAAATATTATGTGTGCTATATTTTAGGAGGTCCTTCCTAGAACAACACCAATTCAAGAAGGAAAGAAACAATTCTAATCATTCATATGATTTTAATTGACACAATTATTTGGTGAAGGTTTTAGGTATATGGAAATTAATTGCACATCAATAATTAATACATATAATCAATAATACCTCAAAATGAGAAAAATATAACCTTTCAAAAATTATAGAACCTCACAAAATATTTTTAATTTTTCATGATGAAGAAGAGTTCATGGAGCCAATGATTGAGGAGGTACACTCAACACCAACATCGGTGATAAAAGGGAGTTCATAGATGGATAATTTTGTTTATATTTGCTTGATGGAAATAGTCGAGTCAATCTCATGGATATTATAAAGTGTATGATAAAAAAATATGATTATAAACAAAGAACTCATTTTTAATTTCATGAATAATTAATACGACATCCTTAATTTTAGAAATTATTAGGGTATTAATGTTAATAGATCTAGAGAACTAAATATTTGGGGAAAATTTCATAGGTGGACTAATGTAATCTTGGTTAATGGCATAATTCATAATCTTTCTAGTGTTTTCCAATTGTGTGATGATAGAGAAGTTATAGAGTTAAATAAAAAAAAATACTATCAAATCTAAATATAGTTCACTTATTCTATAGGGAAAAATACAAAAAAGGTAATCTATAACTTTTCATATAAGAATTCTATATACTATACAAAGAGGGGGAGAATAGTTTATGTAATACGAGACTTGGA
This sequence comes from Viscum album, assembly GCA_963277665.1. Classification (NCBI taxonomy): domain Eukaryota; kingdom Viridiplantae; phylum Streptophyta; class Magnoliopsida; order Santalales; family Viscaceae; genus Viscum; species Viscum album. Next base: position 1,419,647,111 of record OY728161.1, on the reverse strand, counting down.
CACTTGATCTAAACATCTATAGAAAGGTTAAAAAAGTTTAATGGAGCATGTGATATATCACATCTCACATATGATCACACCTACATAAGTGATCCATGTAAAAAGGGGAATATTATATGGAAATATTACAATACAAAGAAATTGAAAGCATCAAGGTTGATTGAACGTGTGCACATAGAAGTTTTTTAGATAATATTACCTAAAGAGATGAATGAAGTAAGGTATTATGTGTTGTTTATTAATTATTTTATCAAGATGGAATGGATGAAGAATTTCCCACACAATACTAAGGTTTACATATTTTTCATTCTATATCAAAGAATACCTAAAATTTTTCTTATTATACAGATTTAGAAATTATGACAAAAAATGGGATCAAATTTACAAATCATAAAGATAAAGAATATCTAGAGAATCATGGAATTTAACATTAGGTTTTGAATATTATAAAACCCAAAAAAACTGGGGTAGTATAAAAAAGAAACCACTAATTTAGCAATATAGAACAAAAAATTTTGATTGAGTAGTCTCTTTCGAAAAGATACTGGATTTTAGCTATTCTTTGAGAAGTGTAAATATCCAATAGATAATTTCTATATGAAAATAAACAAATAACTTCATATAACAATTTTTATCTAAAGAAACCTAAAATCAAGTACATAAATAAATTTAGGAGTATATGTTTTATCCCCAACAAGGAGAAGAGTAAAAACATTTGATGATCAGGGAGATGAAGGAAAATTTTTGTTGATACTCATAAAAGAGTAAATATTATAGGTGTTATAACAAGGAACATGAAATGATGATTGATAGTAATGATTTAGTGGTGGTTTAATGAGAAACAATTACACAAGCACATGAATATATTTAACATGAAAACAAAATAATTTGTGAATATGTTGGTGATGAGGGAGAACTAGATTCAGATGGAGTGAGAAGGAATGGATGGAATTATAAAAAAGTCTTAAAATTTATAGAAATTGAAAAACTACCAGCATACTCATAAAGAAAAAATAAAATGGATGGAATGATTGAAAGAAACATTATAATAGATAAGAAAAACCAATACTAAAATATAATAATAAAGGCTCAATAGAATACATGTTTATTATCATTTATGGTACCAAAACCTTCTAAATAATCTCTAAATGATGAGAAGTTGGAAAAGGATATGGATTAAGATCATGGAAAATTGATAAATATAAAACATATAAAGTTACTCCAATGACAGGTGATACGAATGTCATCAGAAGTAATTGAGTTTTCTGAAATAAACTTAATGAAGAAGGGAAGGTGACTCATAACAAAAAATATCTTATGTGAATATGGTATTCTCAAATTGAAGGAATTTATGTTGATGAAACATATGCACCTACGACATATCTTGAAACTACCCAATCATTCTTCACCATGGGGATTAAAAAGAAATTCAAATTATATCATGTGGATATAAAATCCACTTTCATGAAGGGTGTTCTTTAATAATAAGAGTATATTGAGAAAATGGATGGGTTTCTCAATGATGAAGATGGAGGAACAATATGTAAATTAAAGAAGACTTTATATGGGCACAAATAAGCAACGAGAGCATAATATTATAGGTTAGATCAATGTTTAAATAGGGTTGGTTTGTATAGAGGAGTATTTGATCACAACATATACATAAATAAAGAAAATGAGCTAATATTGATTGTTTTTATCTATGATAACGACATATTTTTTGAAGGCTCAGATGAAAAATAATGAATGAAGTTTTTAGAACTCATGATGTGTGAATATGAAATGTATCTAATAGGTAAAATGTTGTTTTTTTCATGGATTTTAAGACATTTAATGGTTAGATGGTGTATTATCTTAGAAAAAAATTTCCTATAATTTTTTTGAAGATTTCAGATAGAGGGATCAAGTACCATTAATAATATAATAGATATAAGAGAAAAATTATGTATAAATGACTAGGGAAATAAGGTCGGTCTGACCACATAATGAAGAATAATTTATAGATTACTTTATTCAAATTCCACCAAATCAAAAATTGTATTTTTCAAATTTAAATATTCTCATTTTCAAAGTGATCCCAAGGAAATCCACATGAAGGTTTTCAAAATAATGTTTTGATAAATCCATCACAGGATGGAATAAAAGTTATTCTATCACAATGATTAGTAATATAGATATATTTGTTGGATTTTCTGATGTAGATTGGGATGTTTTTGTAGAGGATTGAAAATAAAAATCACTGGTGCTTTTTTATTTTGGAAGTTCATGTATATCCTTTAAAAGAAATAAGTGGGATTATATGTCTCTGAGTACTATGGATGTTGAGTACATTTCTACCACTCAATAATTCCCCCAGTTTCTATGGACGGGACATCAAATTCATGAAGTTGGTATTGATGTAATTTCTCTTATTCCAATTATGTGATATAACTCTAGTGTGATCAATATTAGAAAAATCATATCCATAATTCATGGAATAATTATATTGATATCAAACATCACTTTATAATATAGATGATGGACTAAGGAATTATGGGTATGGAGTATGTTTCAACTCAGGATCAAGTTGCTGATATCATAAAAAAAGTGCTACCTAAAGTTATGTTTGAAAAGAATTTGTTAGCTCTTGGAGTTCAACCATCTTTATCTATGACATTTTTTCTAGAATGGAAGACCAATCACTATAGTTTATTTGATGAGAAAGGTTCGTTTTCTCACCTCACTTTTTAGTATTAATAATCATCTCTTATGAACTTTTTAGAAAAGGGATCCCTTTTTATTTATTTCTAAAGGGAGAGATATGTCCATGTGTGTTTGGTAGGGTGAGAAGTGTTTGAAATGTAGAGAGTATGTCAATGGAAATTCATGGGGTTATTGTGATTATTTAAATGATTAAAATGTGTTCGTGAAATACTGTTAACACAATTATTATTTCTCACACCAAGCATAGATCACATGCACTCAAAATTGATGATTAGTTGATCCTGAATATAGATCCTAAAATGTTATGTTTTCCATGAAAATGAATTTAGTCTTAGTGTGTATAAATTATTTTCAAAAAACCAAAAGATGGATATTTTTTCTTTCTCATTAAACCAAGTTGGATTGGTTGAAAATATCATTGTTTACATCACAGGTTGAAGATGAAAAATGTATTGATGCGTTACTTGGGATATTGGTAGTTCCCAAAGTGAGGAAAAATTTTTAGATGCTCACAAGAATTTTCATGGACTCATTAAGTCTATATGTATGGTCAAATAAGGATAAAATTTTGATTATACAAGTATAGATCCCAGTGGAGATTTTCGGAGACATTCCATGATCTTGATAAAGTTATAGAAAGTGTATCCTATTCCAATGGAAAATAAATGGAAAATTCATTTATCTGATGGAAAACCATGTATTTAAAATTCATTTAAACAATATGATAATACTTCCAAACATAACTAATGTTCAAAATTTTAAAATTCATTTATCTTAAGGTGACCCATGTAAGTTAATCCATTTATGTTGTAGGATAAATATTTTATGCGTACCTAGGGAAGGAGTTTCAAATTTATCAAAGACATTTATCTTATCCACATAAGATATTTTTAACCATGTATAATATTGGTTATTCCCATAAGATAATTTCATCTATGTGATTGAGCATTGAAGGAAAATATATTACAATGAGTTGTGTAAGAGATTTTAGTTACATAATAAGAATTGTAAGTTGACCTATTTTGGTAAAAGTGTTTATAATAAAAATGAAAGTCATTGAGATAAATAATATAATTGGATATGTATAAACATCTACTATGTGGTTGTAGATAAGAAAAATCACTACTTGTATTTTTAGGTCCGTGGGTTTGGCTACGTAGTAATATAATCTATGTAAGGGTTTTAGGTGGAAATTATGATATCCCTAAAAATTAATAAATACAAGAATGTGTACAATTATTCTTAAATGGAGGGTAAATATGAATACCATGATCATTTTGGGTGCTCATGTTTTTTATATATTTTATAAAAATAATTTATATTTGAATAAAAGAGTATCAAGTAGATACATCTATCATAATATTGCAGATATGTATGCAGTTAAATCTCAATATACAAGGATATACATCAGGGTAGTCACATACTTTAGATATAAAATATTTAATATAGTGGTAACCCAAGAATCAGGATGAATTTTAGAGTTATTTTATAAATATTAAAACAGTAGTTAGAAAAATTTTATGATAACTGTATAAGATGGAAACTATCTCTCATAAGAAGCAGAGAGAAAGAGACACATGGAGAATTTTTGGAGATGAACATTATAGGGTCCTTCTATATCTTACCTAGAAGGTTTAATTTTGAATAAGGTGTTATTAAAATAGTCACATTCAACTTATAAGTTAACATTATTTGTTACGAATAGAAACTCCATCATTTGTGTATGATCACATCATCTTCATGCGAAGAAAGAAATATTCAAAAATTGGTACAGTGAGTCCATTTTGGAAAGAGATAAGTAAGTTCTCAAAAATTTTTTAGAAATGAACTAGGTGGGATATATATACCATCCTAATATTTTACTCTTAAATTAGGGATCTTTAGTGAATTTGGTTCCTAGGTTTATTATCGTGCATGCTCCTCAGACTGGTACGGTGCGAGTGAATCAAGTAAAATCAAGAATATTATTTACTACTTTCATAACTATTTGATAGTAAAGATAGATAGAAATTGAATTGTTACTAAAGGATAGTGAATAAGAGCTTGGTTGAGAAAATTACCTCTACCTTTGGATGTTCTCTCTCAAGTAATACTTTTAGGGTTACTATATTCATCATTTGGAATGAAAAATTATTTTAAGAAATAGGAATATTTTTTTGGAGAGACTATGGAAGATAATATTTTTCATATAATGATTTGGAATCAATATATAATGGAGATTGAAGTGATCTCCTTTTATTAGTGGGTAAAATGAAAGTTTCATAATTAATCATTACCTAACAATAATTTCATGAAATTATAACATAGTAAAAGGATTCAAAATAAAAAATAATATAGTGGAGTAAGAACGTGAGAAAAGTTAAGTTAGATACACCTCTCAAACATTCATTTTCTTCCATGTTTTAAACATGTTTTTAGTCTAATAGTATTAGGTTTTTAACTTATACCTTTTTTGGTTTTTACCTTCGTATCTATTTTTTCACCTAAGTATCTTGTATCATATTAAAAATGTAAGAAAATACACACTTTAAAAATTTTAATGTTTTGAACCTAGATTTAAGGTTCATACAATCGAGTCTAATTTTAAAATAAGAGAAAAATAAAATTTAAATGAAAACAATTAATATAAGAAAAATGATTTTTTAGAAAAATGTTGTTTTCACTATTAAGAGTTCTTAATATTATATAACATTATTTACCAATTTAAAGAGTGATAATATATTTTATATATGTGTAAAAAAACATAAAATTAATTATATAAACAATGTCAATTTAATTTATTAGATAAAAATTAAACAACACTAATAATATACTTCTTTGAGAATAACTCTATCACTATTATCATTATAACAAACTGAACTAGATTACCTTTAACTCTCACGTGACCCGATCCTTTATATACCCTAAGGGTGTTCTTGATCCCCATGAGTAGGAAACAAGCACCCAGACATCGAATAATAAATCTGAGGGAATGATTTCACCCAACCCAAAAAACTAAATGACATATATATAAAGCAATAAAGGAATAATAGAATACTAAAAAATATATATAATTCATCACTAAAAGAAAAATATTGGGTCTAGAAAAAAAATAACGGTAGTTAAAACTCCAAAAGACAAGTCCAACTACAAAGGACTACAACAAACGACTACTCTAGGAAATGGTGTGGAAAAAGTCCCTCCATCTGACCACCAACTACCTAAACAACTGACATGAACCTCACCACCTCACTACGGTTCCTTGCCTTTCCCTTCAATAAAAGATAAACAACGGTCTATGAGCCTCCATAGAGGTTCATAGGGTGTGAGCTAATTGCATCCGTAGGATTCCACCTAGGTGTTCCGTAACTTGTCTCTAAATAATAATTCATGTATACTAATTTTATGTAAAAACATGACATGATAAGCCATAATGTAGTTTTATAGAAAACTAGTTAAACATTTCTCTTTTTTACATAGTTCTAAAAAAGTGGGTATATCAATTTCAAAGTACATTTTTTCATATCATTTTCTATAAGAATAAACATGCATATAAAGGATTACTCAGAATGCAAAGTAGTACAAAATAGAAGCACATGTATCACAACCCCAAGGAACACTACATGTCTTGACTGTAGACTATTCGTACCATAATAATAAAGTGAACAAATCAGATCCTAGAACACATGTCTTAGAAGCAGAGGAATACCCTATGAGTAAACACCCCAAAATGTCAATATCAGTCACCTAGAAAAATTAACCTAAGAAACATGGGAAATCCCTAAGGCAAACCACCTTGATAATCAAAAAATAATGGATGATAGCTCCAAGATAAACATTCCACCAAAGTACCAATGTTAACCCATGTACTATTTTCCACAAATAATTTTAATTCTTGTAAAACCATTCCAAAACCATTTCATACTTTCTATTTCAATGATTGAAAATACCCATTTTTTCTCTTTTAATCAATAACCAGGGAAAAAATATTTTTCATTAAAAACCATTTTAAACACACAAAAAACAATCAATCCAATATTTCATATACAAAAAATTTTATAAATAAAATAAACTATATTCATTAATGAAGGATAGAGACTGAACTACCTACCTCCAAAATTGGGTAACACACACCCACAACATAAACCACCTATAACGAAAACAAACCACAATAGAAGTGACCCTAGAATCAAACCCAGGAATCTAATGATTGATTAAATTTAGAAGTTCAGGGGTCATTATATATAAGAAAACTCATGTACCTAAAGAATGGATGACCGCCACACCACAACTATCTAAGGAACGACCTCTGGAACATGACATAATAATGTATATAGAATAAGACAACAATGATCATCCAACATAGATAAAAAAATTTGATAACATAATCCTAGGGAACTAACACGATCAAAAACATGGAAGGAGTGGAATGGTGACTCACCCAGAGTGATTCACCACACTTGCAACTAATATCAGACATCGAACGGAGCCATATGGAAGGAAATGAGCCTATGAAAATCACTTTGGAAGTGCCTCGAGTCAAGAGAATTGAAAATTTGTTTATAGAACTGAACCAAAATAGTCATGTGTGTGTTTTAATACTGGATGTGGTCCGAGTCATGACATGTAACACCTGGTCACGTCGTGAAGTCTACACTAGATATTTACAACGAAAAACTCATCCCCTTAGATTAAAAACTAAACTTTTAGCAAGTCATGTCCCGTAAGACACATTCATGAAGTGAAACCCTTGACAACATGATCTCCCCTTTCATGAATTATATCTATTACTAATTAAATGGCATGTAACATAGTTACACAATGTGAACCTATTCTATAGCCTTCTTAAAATCCATAAAACCATTTATATATACTTTTAACCAAAAGGAAAATTAGAGAGAAGGAAAAACATACCTAATCAAGGTAACATGATGTTAAAAAATCCACACCATAAAGACTTTCCATCCTCCAGAAGTCATGTGGAAGATGTAATCATTTGAAAGAGATGACGAAACTACTCCTTCATCAATGATTCACCTTCCCAACTCTCATTATAATCTGATCATTTTTTTCACAAAACTCTGACCAACAAAATCGAATTCCAACACAAGACTTTTGTTTGAGAGTAAACAATCTCAACTGGTTCCTCCAAAATGGAAGCATATGGATCTGACTCAATTTCATCCCATCTCAGAAAATGAGTCGGATTTGGGTGATACTTCCTGATTTGAGATTTTTGGAAAACATTAGGAATGTTTGTTAACTGAATTAATAAAGCTAACCGATACACAACCTGTCCAAGCTACTCGGTGACCTTAAACGGTCCAACATATCTCTGAGACAACATAACCTATTTTCCATGATGATGGTGGCCCAAACTAAGAGTAACATTTTAGAAAACAGAGTCACTAATGGAAAACTCTAATAGACAATTCTTCCGATCTTTACATGATTTCGATCATCTATGGTTTATAACCAAATGTTCTTACACATCATGAATCTTTTCATAAGCAGCATGAACCAAACATAGACCAAATAAAGATACTTCACCCACCTCATCCCAAAAAAGAGGGGATTTGCACGATAAAACATACAATTCCTCAAAAGGATCCATTCTTATTGATGTATAATAATTTTTGTTACAAAAAAACTCAACTAGTTATAGATTTCTATCCCATGATCCACTAAAATATAAGACATAGGCACGAAGCGTATCCTACGGTATTGGAATTGCTGGCTCTGTTGGTCTTTCAATCTGCAGATGCTAGGTTGTGCTCATGTTTACCTGATTTCCCAATTCCTCTTGAAGACTCTTACAAAAACAAACACATATAGTGCTCATGATCATGTTAGAAATTTGAATAAACCAAAAATTTCATCCATTAACAATACAAAAAAAGTGTCAAGATATTGATGGAATATCCGATTCATCAAAAAAATAAAAACTAGAAGAGTTTTAGTTAGACAAAATGGAATCACAAGATACTCATAATGGACATACCTGATATTAAAGCCTTTTTTTGGTATATTGGACTCCCAAAAAAATGAGATGACAATAACCCGATAGAGGATAAATCATCAAGAACCACTTCCCCCCTTCAACTGACTAAACAAATCATCCACATGAGGAAAATGATATTTTTTATTAACTGTCACCTAGTTAAAATTTCAATAGAACACATATAAATGAAGTGAACCATCTTATTTCTTGGAAAAGAGAATAAGGGATTCCCATGGAGAAATCCTAGGGACAATAAAACCTTTTTATAACATGTTTTCCAATAGAATATTGAGCTCTTTTAGCTCTGTTGGTTCATTATGATAAGACGGAGTCGATATCAACAACATACCTGGAACCAAATCAATCACAAACTCTACCTATATCTCTATAGTAAGACCATAAAATCATCTAGGAAAATTTCAATAAATTATTGAATAGTAATAGAAAGATCATGATGAGAAGAAATTTCATTAGGATCAAACACATTAGTAACCAAAAAACTCATCATCTCTTGGTGGGAAGGTCCTTTATGAGTATACATTGGGTCCCACTCCCCTAGGAAGACTTGAGTGCTCCGATATATAGTAATAAATGAATCACGTTGATGATAACAATCATCCTTATCTCAATGATCGAGCAACCAATCAATACAGATGATGACATCAAACAAATCAAAATCAATAAAAATAAAATCCTAGACCAACTTTTTATCAGTTATCATAAATGAATAGGAAGGACACTAAAACCCATACCCTATCCTTATACCAAGAAGTTTCGTTAACTCAATTTTAAAGGACATTAGTTCCATTGGATGTTTAATAACATCAATTAAACACACACACACACACACAGACATATATATATATATATATAGATAAATGGGTGAGAGGCACCAATATCAAAAAAATTATTTTATACTAAAGATACAATAAGGATAATACCTCTCAATATTTCCAAACTTGCATCAACTTACACTAAACACTCATCTACTTCATGAAAATGATTCACTCTTAAGGCCTATAGATGGATCCCTGTAGTCCTTGAAGATTATAATTGCAACGATGTATCCTTTGGAGCCAATGAACTATGATAATAATGAGGGGTATTCATATCCTGATAGAAATTTTGTAGTTGAACAAAACCCCCAATGATTTTTCACATCACCACGGTCTTAGGACAAGAATGCCTGGTGTGTCCTCCCTTTCCACAATGATAGCAAGTCAGAGGAACATTACCTTCTGTAATAAATGGTTCAGAGGAGGCTCATTGTGGAGACCCACCTCCACTACTTATGCGACAGTCCTTCCACTTCCTCTTCTTTTCCTGCATTCAACTAATTCTATCACTAGATGGAAGATAAGAGGTGGAAAATATGACTTTTCCTACAATATTCATCTCTCCCATCATCACTATGTCCATTGTATCTGTATATGTAGAACGTTTCGACATAAAAACCTAAGATCTGATATCCCACTGCAGACCTAGTAGGTGCATCTATGCCTTCAACAGGTCAGTCTTTAGCACATTTAGAGAAAAATGGAAAACCTCAGTAAACTGGTTGGTATAAAATGACATTGTACGCTCTCTCTAATAAAAATATAATAACTATAGAGACTTCTCCAGAATTAGTGTCTTTGGAAAAATCTGGTGAATGAATAGGGTTTTGAAACCCTTACAACCCAATACCACAAGACTATCTTTTTGAACCATAGAATCCCTCCAACGCTTGTCGTAACACTCAATTATAAATGCTGCACACTTGACCCTAATATTTTCATGTGTCTCAAGAATATTGAAGATTTTATTGATCATGTCTAGCCAATCCTCTACCTCTTGAGGTTTAGTTGTTCCGTTAAAGGATGGTGCGTTGTTATGAAAGAACTCTCGCGGTCATTCTCTCTCTCATCTAGCTTTTATTTGTACATCAAAAATAGAATTCTGAACCCCTGGTACATCCTGATCAACATCATGAACTACCTGTATGATCGTCTCGATACGGTTCTTATCTATAGGTGGTTTACTTTCAGGGGCATCAGGAGAACCCTCCTGAGGAACTAATGGAAGACATCTTAGAGGCATAATGCTGCAAACCAAAACATAAGAACGATCAGACAACAGAACAAATATCATCCCAAACTAGAGAACCCATAAGAAAAAAAATGAAATTTATAAATTAAAAACCAATACTAGAGACACACATCCTAACATCCTAAGATATCTTAAGTCTCGTTATGACATGATTTGGCCATGCACTCATGGAAACATACCTACCAAGTCCCGACATTCCTATTTCATGTATAATAGATGTTAAAAAAAAGTATTCCTATGGAAATACTACCTTTAATACCAAATTGTAATGAACTAATCCAGATTACCCTATACTAGAACCTGACCCGATCCATCACATACCCTTATGTTGTTCCTGATCCCCATAGGTTAGTGACATGCACCTATGCATCGAACAACAAAACCAAGGGAATGATTTCATCCAACCTAATGGACCACATGGAATACATATATAAAGAAATAATGGAACATAGGAAGACTAATGAATATTTATTTCATAAATGCATGAAAAAAGGACTAGAAAAAATATAATGGTAGATAAAACTCTAAAATCCAAGTCCAACTACAAAGGAATACAACAAATAGTTACTCCAAACATTGGTGTGGGAAAACTCCCACCACATCACCACCAGCTACTGAACTAGCTGAGTTGAACCTAACTACATTTCCTTTCCCTATAACGGAAGAAAAAAAAAGTCTACGCACCATTGAAGTGGTGCACAATTTGTACGCTTACAGGCTCAGTAGGACCCCACCCAGGTTTTCCATAAAACGTGTATATAAAACAATTCATTTATGCTCTTTTTAAGTAAAAACATGGCATGATTATATATAAATATGTTTTATAGAAAACATGTAAAAAATATCCCTTTTTCATAGATCTACAAAAAAGAAGGTATATTAATTTCAAAGTACATTTTTCCATAAAATTTTCCACACGTAAAAACATGGATATCAAGGAAAACTCAGAAATCCAAGTAGTACAAAATAAAAGCATCGTTTTCACAACACCAATGAATACTATAGGTCTCGGCTGCATTATAATCATACCACAATAATCATGTTCAAAAATATGATCTAAGAACACATGTCTTAGTAGCAGAGGAACACCCCATAAGTAAACCCTACAAAATATCAATATCGGTCCCATAAATTGACGTTCCTAGTAAATATAAGAAATCCCCAAGATAACCATCCTTGATAAAGAAACGGATGATGTCCCAAGATAAACCATCCACAAAAGTACCCATGGTAACCCATTTTCTATTTTACACAAACCATTTCAATTCAATGAAAACCATTCCAAAACCATTTCACAATTTCCATTTGAATTCTTAAAAATACATATTTTTTCTCCATTTGTCAATAACTAGGGAAAAAAATTTCATCCCTTTTCAAAAAACACAAAATAATCATAGCAATCATTCAAATACAAAACAGATTATAAATTAAAAATCTAGATTCATCGACGTAGGAAAAATATGGAGCAACATACCTCAAAACTCGGTTCACACATATATTCAATGGAATCCACCAACAAAAAAATCCAACCAGAAAAATAAAGACCCTAGAATAAACCCATACATATTAAAATTGATTAAATATAGAAGACAAGGGGTTAGTGGGTAGAAGAAAACCCACATACATCAAGAACAAATTACTGCCACACCACAACTAACCAAGGAATATCCCCTAGAACAAGATCACACAACAGATCCATAAGAAGGCAACAAGGATGATCCGACACAGATCTAGGAATCTGATAATGCAACTCTAGGGTGTTACCATGATCAAAATATAGGAGGGGGAGGAAGGGTTACTCACCAAAAAAATGAACCACCCTTGAAACGTAGATTAGATGTTGAACGGGATGATCTGATAGGAAAGGTACCTTTGAAAATATTCTAGGAATAGCCTTGGGTTAAGAGAAATGAAAAGGAAACTATATAACTAAACCAAAATAGAAGAGATCATGTTTTAAAACTGGACATAAGACGAGTTATGACATGTAACTCCTGGTCACGTCATGATGTTCACACAGGATAAGTACACTAAAAAAATTTTCACCTCAGAGTAAAAACCATCCTTTCAACAAGTCATATCATATAAGACTCGATCATGATGTGTAACACTTCTCAGCATGATCTCCCCTTTGACAAAAAAATCCATTACTCAGTACACAGTGTGTAACAAAGTTACATGGTGTGAACCTATTCTGTAGCCTATAGAAAATCTAGAAAACCAACTCTAACAACGTTGAACCAAATAGGAACTTTGAGAGAGTGAAAAATTACCCAAACAAGGTAATATGATGTTACACTCATGGTCATTTATTTTAATCTGACTAATAGTAATATTTTTTCTAAAAATGAAATATAATTTATTAAATTATTTGAAAATATCGATACAAAATATTATATCCTTTTTTTATATTTAATTTATGTATGTGATGATTTTTTTTTAATATAATAGAATAAAACAGTTTTTGGAGTTAAATATTTCTGAAGTTTCCAAAATATTAAACATGGGAATTATAAATTAAATTGGTATTTTAAAAATATTTATTTTAATTTAAAAATATATATTTTATAGAAAAATGGTTTTAAAACCTTTTAGAAATTCTTGTATTAATATAATGTCATAAATGTGTTGGTATTAATGAAATCAGTATTTTTCAATATTTGTTGAAAAAATCAATTATTTTAGAAAAATACCTAAAATTCTACCTCAATTAAATTTGAAATTCTAAATTCAATATTGTAGTTAATTTCAAACAATTAAATTTCTAAAATTAATAATTTTTTCTTCAAAATTAAACTACAATATATATTTATATATTCATTCTTATAAAAAACATCCATTTTAAAGCATTGAGAGTTCTTAAACCTATTTTTATACATTTTTAATTTATGATAATAATTTTATATAATAGTTTTATTATCATTATTAAATTTTCATGAAAATATTCAACTAATATTTCATGACTCGTTTTAGTTTGGTGTTATATGTGGAGAATTCTATATAACACATTATATTTATTTAAATGAAATATATATAGTAAAATATTGCGGTGTTACATTTCCCCCCCTTAAAAAATATATCTAAAAATATTTAACAATCAGTAACTAATGAAAATAGATAAATGTATATATAATATGTACATGTCTTAAGATATAATTTATAATGAGTTATAAATATAACTATCTTAGGCAGAAATATAATTTTTTCGTCTAAAATTTTCTTCTTTTAGAGTTTCTTGAGAGATACCTTTCACAGATTTTCATTATCCTGTTACCCAAAAAATAAAAAAAAATCCAAAATTGTTATGATAATATCAAAAAAATAATAATAAATGATCTTATGAGTATGAAAACTCATCACTATGTCGTTTTATCCAATGAGACCTTCTTATAAAACATGGATAATTTCATTTAAACTATGTCACAATTGGATTAAATTTTATGTAACACCGTGATATTTTGTAATTTTTTGGAATTTGTTTAATATTTTTTTATGTTCCATTTCACACAACATTGAATTTATCATATGTTTTATTATATCATTATGTTATTCTTAATTGTATTCAACACCATGTGTAACTTTCACTACATAAAAATCATATAGCATCTTTTGGTATGCGAAACACTATTCTTGGCTTGTCTTACACATGATACCGAGTCCCTTTGATAACTTGTGTTACACGCAAGACTGAGTTTTACCGAGCTATATTATACTATTATTAAATTATTATTATAATTATCACATATCAATTAGAATGGAAGATATTAATGATATTTATTAATTATAAAACTATGATTTACAAATGTACATAAAATTAATAATTTGGTTATTAATTAGTGATAATTGAAAGTAAGAACTATTTGAGAATAAATAAATTATATTTCTAAGAAAACTATTTTTCTATGTAGGAAACAGTTTATCTAAATTAATATAAAAAAACACTTATGATTATTTTATTCAATGATTTTTTTATATTATATAATCAATAGATATTTTTTATACTCATCCAACAAATTCGATTGGTATAAGATAATAATAAATCAAATTATTAGAATAAAAAGTGGTATTTTTCTAAAAGGAAATTTTACACATTTTAATAGAGAACCCACTTTAAATATAATTTTTGACAATTTTCTAATTTTTATTTGAAGAAATAAATTTAATTTTTCAAATCATGATATCAAAATTTACTTTGGGTATTTGTTTTTATATTTTTCTAAGAAGATTCATTTTTTATGAATCGTGAAAATACTGAAATTTTAATTCAAAAATACCTTTTAATATAATTTATACACATAGTTAAATTTTATATTAGTTTGGTTTTAAAGTATAAATAGATATATTATACATAAATTAATCCAATTTTGGCCATTTTAACCAATTTCACATTGAAATTGGATATAAAAACACTTCAAACTTTTGAACATTTTTATTTTGAAAAACCGCTTTGTCGTCCTGACTACAAGATTAATTTTAAATTAATTTCTTCCACTTATGTGATTAAAATTTGTAAAAAAGGATTCCGTATTTTTAATCATAATAATTTATAATTTGAAATATATTCAAAATAGTTTTTGACCATGAATATTAGTGAAACATATTAATATGAACTAAACCGAT
Source organism: Viscum album (assembly GCA_963277665.1). Classification (NCBI taxonomy): domain Eukaryota; kingdom Viridiplantae; phylum Streptophyta; class Magnoliopsida; order Santalales; family Viscaceae; genus Viscum; species Viscum album. Next base: position 1,419,631,720 of record OY728161.1, on the reverse strand, counting down.
TAAGAGAAAAATATCCTAACAAAGGACTAAACCTTAAACTTAATACCCAAAATAACCTATAAACTTGTCAAAAAACCATTTTATTTTCACATAAATACCCTATACTCCTTTTTATTGGTTTTAAACCATCATTGGTTCCACGTGACATAGAAAAAACATGGGTAGAATTCCTTTTTCAAAACCATATAAGTATTCCACTCATCCACCACTATAAAAAGGTACTCACCCCTCCCACATATCTACACCTATAAATCCCTTTGGATCAGAAAAAATCTAAAAAAATATACTCAAAAAATCAATAAATTTATCATATATGATTCCCTTTGTTCATAAATCCATCCAAGTAAACACTTTGGTGAAAATTAAAAAGATTTTCCCTATGAAGAGGTAGCATCCTTCATCAAGATCTTTTGTATATTTTTTTCATTATACACCACCTAAACTCTTCTTATTACATGAGTATATAATAAAATAAGTATAAAAAATATATATAGATGTTTATATTAAATGGGGTTTTCATAAACATAAACAAACTTCCATCCAATCGTTGACCAACTTACAATTCATGTGTACGATAGACTATTAGCTCACAAAAACAATATTGTTCAGGTTTTACTTCACCATCTCTCATGGGTAGAAATATAATGTAAAATATATTTTAATATGATATATATGATATTTAGGATGTATTTATACTTATTTAATTATTATATAAAACATACCTCCATGCTATCCATTTTGTGTAAACACTACTACAAAACACACCATTCACTGTGCTAGAATCAGACTTAATCAGCGCTAAAAAAGAACTGACTAACCTAACATGGTTACAAGTAATTGGATTTTATAAGGACTAAAAATTCAATTATAAAGGTAATATTTATCAGTGAAAATAAAACAACTGATAAAATAAACCATTTATTAGCGATGATAAGTGGTGTTTTTTAATATGATAATAAATATTGACTTTATCAGAGCCTATATAACAACTCATAAATTTGTCTTTTATCAACACATAAAAGAACTGATAAAGGGTAGATTTATCATCTCATTTAGTTGATTTGATAAAGGTGAAAACAACAGTGTAATGGTGTAGCACGTTGCATCCCCAAAAACAGGTGAAATGTGATGCAACAACACACTACATGTCACGACCCATCCCCCAGGGGCCCATGCAGTGACTACCCCATGCCCACATTCCACAGGCCAGAGGCTGGCGACTAGCACCAAAGGAATGAATCCCTAAAACTAGGAAGGCATTTACTTTATAATGTCTAAACACACACAAAAGAGTATTTTGTAAGCAAAACACTAAGAAGAACTGTATAAAAAGGGGTGTTGAAAAGTGAAGGGGCCGGAAATACATGCCCAACAGAAAAGTACAAGTACAACTGATAAACAAGTAAAACTGTAGAAAATTTAAACAGCTTCCAGGACGTCCTCCAGGGAATCCTACCGTAAGGGTAGGTACAGATAGCCTCCACAATAATCAACGTCCATCCGTCTTCTCTGTGTACCATCACGCCCTATGGTCCGCCTCTGGGTACCATCAAGTCCTGCTATCCTTAGCCTCAATCATAATTGTCCATCATCTCCAACCAACACAATGAGGTGCAAGCATAACCCATGCAGGGGTGAGTATAACGATACTTAGTAGGGACCCCGGGACCCTCATGGTCTTAAAACATCCAACAAGGATAAACCACCAAGAATGAAATAAACAGATGACTCCACTAAGGTATATTCTCATACATATACCAAAGCTATGAAGTAATCCATGTCAATAATGAGGTACACACAAAAGTTACTAACTCAACTCAATGAGGATTTTTATTCACATTAACAAAACCATGACTACTGGAGAAATCCCCCTCTGTCGAGTACAGTGGGCCTTCCGCCACAACCAGACACTTCCCACTAACCTTGCACTGCTAAGGTACTCCTCTTGTCGAGTACCGTGGTTCTGTTTTACTCACACATAGACATTTCCCACAGTGGGTCTGCCACCAACTACTAGGAACTCCCCCTAATAGCTTGCAGAGGTACTCCTCCTATCGAGTACCGCAGGTCTACTTCCAACTACCAGGCGCTCATTCGCCATGGGTTTGCCTCCAACTACCAGGCCCTCCCCACTGGGCTAGTTGAATCACTCCGAGTCGAATCAGTCAAGTAGTCGTTAGGTCTCAGTCAACTACTAGGTCTCCGTACTCCGCTCTATTTTCTCTAGGAGGGTCCACTCAACGAGCTACAGGTCAATACTTCACCTATCAGGAAGTCCCAAGTAGAAGTATCTCAAAGGTCCTCCTCATCATAGGGGTCTCAACGCAATAGACACCGCGTCAATTAGACACTCGGTCTGTGAGTTATCAACTTTTTAGTCCCAGGGGCCCGGTTATACTCGTGTATGATCCAACCTGACCATATCTCGACCTTAACCTGTACTCCAGTTGGGTATACTAAAAGGTACTGTCGTGCTCCAAGAATACTAGTGCCGCTGATGGTTCGTCGAGCGGTTGACCGATGCCAAAGTTATGGCCAAAAGAATGTAAAGGCCAGTAGTGGGCCCGGGTCCGGTCCGACCCGATCAGAATGACTCAGCCCAACCTAGTCTGGGCTGAACTGGTCTGGGACGATCTAGTCAATCTCACTAGATTTGACCCATCCTGTTGGGTGGGTCAACCCACTAGGTTCGGCCCGGTCCGCTGGGCCCGACCCAGCAGACTGCAGGGGTGGTTCGGCCTGGAGGTTGCCGCGTAGGCGGCTCGGGAGACTTGTCCCAGAAGGGTGCTAGGCAGGCCGGCAGGGCACGAGCAGGCTACGGGCTGGCCGCATGGGGTGCCAGGAAAGCCGCACAGGGCGCCGAGCAGGCCGCGCAGGGCTCCAGGAAGGCTGTGTGGGGCGCCGAGCAGGCTGCGGGCAGGCGGCCGGGCGGTCGGGTAGCGGCTGGGCAGACCGGTTTGGCGCGGCTTGGGCCGGCGGTGTTCAGCCGGAAGCACCGGTGCACCGCAGGGTGGGGGGTGTGGGTGGGTGGTGGGGTGGGTTTCGTGGAGGTCGCGGGTAGGTCGGCCTTTGTCGTCACCGCCTTCGTCGCCTTATTGCCGCTTCGGAGGACACCACAAGAAAGAACAATCAACGGAGGATGCAGGGCCATGTTAGGTTGGACTACATCCTCCGCGTTTAAGGTTGTATCTATTGGTTCATCAAGGAAAGAAGATGAACAAAAATTAATTACATCACTTTTCATTGATTCCTTTCATTCGATGATGAGAAGAAAAGAAAAAATCAACATACAATAACCCCCTACCTAGATTTTCGGGTGTCGACGTTGCAGTCACGGAAAGAAGATGAAGTCGCCCATCATTCGTCACATCTGCCATAGACTCCTAATTCCGAGCTGCGTTGGATCTGGACGACACTCCATGTTGGTAGAATCTAAGGAAGGAAGTCTAAGAAGAATCGTTGCCAGTATTCTCCATTGGAAGAACGGGTTCTTCGTTCTTCGTTCTTCGTTGGGAGAATGGTTCTTCATCGGGAGCTTTCTCCCAATGATCCTCTAATCCTCCTTTTCCAAAAAAATGAATATCTATCCACTCCAAATAAAATATTGTCTTTTATTTTATATTATTGAGTTTAAAATTAAAATTGTGGCATTTAATTAAATGATCTGACTCATTTAATTAAGGGGGTGGAGTTGGCATAATAAACTATGCATCAGCACAACGATTCAAAAGTGAAGAATTAATTTAAGAGGCCCCCATAATTAATTCATGAGAGTTGGCATTAATTAATTAGGGGATATTGGAACAAAATAATGTGGGGGGGGGGGGGGTTGTTAAAGAATTCTCCCCTTTTAATGGGGAGTTGAGGAATCAAGAGGCTCCCCCTCATTAATGAGGGAAGTTGAGAGGTTTTCCTCTCCTCCAAGTGGGGGGGGGGGTGGTCAAGGAGTTTCTCCCAATTTGATGGGGAGTTGAGGAATCAAGAGGCTCCCCCTCATTAATGAGGGAGATTTGAGAGGTTTTCCTATCCTCCCATTAATAGGGGGTTAAGCCCCATGTGGTCCCCACCACATTAATCCACTCATGGGAGGTTGGGTTCGGGTGGGGCCCACCACCATAACCTCTCCTGGGAGGTTAAGGTGTGGTGGTCCCACCACAAACCACCATGAGGATGTTTTTAACCACCACACACCAAACAATAGCTAAAATAAAATAAAGTATAAGGCACTTTATTTATTTTTATTTTTTTAAAGAAAACCCAAAAACTAAATTCTATCCTCGACTCACTGTCATCGAAGTGAAAGTCTTCCTAGGAAAATATCGGCGTTGTGAGTTCAATAGTTCCCTCATATTTTAGTTCTGAGCACCGGTTCAAATGTTATAAAATCCTACCCATAAGTTTACTGAATATACCCGAAAAAAACATCAGAATTTAATTTCAGACACACTGGGCCTCTGAATCATGAGTCGTCAGTTTTTGTGGACTCGTAAAATTCCCATGTATTTTAAAAAATAATTTCCAAAGGATTTATAGGTCTTTACACTGCATTAGTAAAAATAAAAAAAAAATAAAAAAAATAATATACAAATACTAAATTTAAATGAAATAAAATTTCTAACACAAATACAATAAAAAAGAAATACTATTATAGAGTATGTCAGTTTTTTTACTAAAATTATTGTAAATTTTGAATAAAAAATCACACCTGGAGTCATACAGGTCACACCATGAGTCAAATTGAGGTGTGACTAATTAATAGATGTCAAATATGAATTATGAATCATTTTACTAAATTACCAAAATAATCAGAATGAAATTTCTTGGTTTGGAGTATGTTAGTTGTAATTTGACCAAAATTATTGTTCGTTTTGAATAAAAAGATGCACTTAGAGTCATACTAGTCACACCATGCATTGTATTGAGGTGTGTATGACCCCTACATATAAGACATGATGTATTTATTTTTCTCCTAATACACCAAACAATCCAAATTCATTTTCATGGTTTTGAGTATGTCAGTTTTTTTTCACTGAAATTAATATCAATTTTGATTAAAAAATATGTACTTAGAGTCATACCAATAACACCATGTGTCGGATTGAGGCGTGGATTAATTATACACATCCCAAATGACTCATCGATAATTTTCCTAAAGTATCAACCTAATCAAAACGTGTTTCCATAGTTTTTAGTAAACGACATGCGTTTTTTACTAAAATGTGATTTTAAAATGAAAATACACTCTTGGATCCATACATGAAGTATCATGTGTCGGTTTGAAATGAGACTGATTCACACATGTCATAAATGAGCTGTGAATTATTTCTCTAAATTATTAAGACAATCTAAGCATATTTTCTCAGTTTTCAGTGAGTGACAACTTTTTATATTAAAATGTCAATTTTAAACTGACAACAGAAAATTGAAGTCATACCGGTTACACCGTGCATTGGATTGATGTTCAAGTGATCCCTAAACATCAGAAATAATATATGGATCATTGTCCTAATGTACAAAAAAATCAAATGTGTTTTATCAATTTTGAGTAGGTTAGTTGTGTTTACCCTAAAATTAATGTCAATTTTCAATAAAAAAGATGCAGTAAGAGACATACCGGTCACATCATGCATCGTATTGAGGTGCGGTGGAAGGATACATGTAAAAAATTACTCATGGATCATTTTCCTAAACTAATAGAATAATTGGAAAGCATTTACTCAATTTTGAGTATGCCATGTTTGTTTTTTTACTAAAATTTCATTTTAAATTTGAAATACACACTTTGATCCATATAGGTGGAATCATGTGTGGCTTTGACATGAGACTGATTCATACATGTCACAAATGAATTATAAATCATTTTACAAAATTATCATGGAAATACGAGCTCATTTTCATGGTTTTCAGTAAGGGAAACTTTCTTATTAAAGTTTTAATTTTCAATTGATAATGGATATTGGGAGTCATACCGGTCACACCCTATGTTAGATTGAGTTGAGGATGATCCCTACATGTCAATAATGATGTATGTATTGTTTTACCAAAGTACCAAAACAATCCAAATTAATTTTCTTAGTTTTTAGTACTCCACATGTGTTTTTTTAGAAAAAATTCATTTTAAACTAGAAAGAAACACAATGGCTCTTATCCTAAGTGATAAGTGTTGTGTGCACTTTTAAAAAATTGTTTTCAAACAAAATCAAGGTATGATATTTACTCTACATTATTTTCCAACAATTTTATTCTTTTTAAGCCATCACTTCTTATCCTTATCCACCTCGGTCTCCACCTCGGTCTTCACCTCCACCTACTCCTCCATGTTGGTGTTCGATATTGACTCTAACTCTGCATTCACCTCTACCTATTCCTCTTCCATCACTTCCACCTCTGCTATTTCTAAACAATTTTATTGTTTAATAGGTCAGTGATTCTAAAAAAATTTATTTCCTCTATTACTCTTGACCTTGTGAAAGGGAACAAAAATAATATATAATCATTCTAACAATAATTATTTACACCCCAAATATATTTCAAAGGTTATACATAATAATAGATTATAAACATAGCGGGTAATCACCTAATATTTTTGTCAGCATACACTCTGAAAAAAATTATGCTTCCCACTCATCTCTAAACAAAACAACTTATTCTTTTGAGTATCTCTTTTTCTAAAATCTTGACAGTACTGATAAAATATAGAAAAAAATGATTATGAAAAATATTTAATGAAATTTAATTATCTTCAGAAATTACCTATTGTGGGATGTTTGTATTTTCATGCTTTATGATTTCCCTCATAAAATTTTCAAAAATTATATCTACAGTCAATTGTGTTATATTGTTTTATACACTATAGAAACATTGAAAAAATATAATTAACTTGTTTTTAAGTTATTTGATAGTTAAACCTACTTATATATACATTAATTTTTTTTTTTGAATTTTTAGTAATCCACATTATTTATCCTTTTAGACATTGAAATCAGGCCATTATCTTGCCTTTATTAAGTGACCACCCCATCATAAAACAATTATCATTAAAAGAGCGATCCAACATATAATTCAAATATTATCTATAAAATGTTTATTTTAGTGTATTAAATATTAAAAATAAAAATCATGTGTGGTTGGTTGGTTGAAAATACATGCATTGAATCCAAAAAAATAAATATTCTGTGAGTTTATATTAACTACTATCAGCATCGAGTGCTTCTTAAAACATATATACATTTAATAAATGCAATAATTAAAAATATATTTTATGGGATTAGATATTTGAGTTTTACCCTTGATGTGTAGGTATAAAAATATTCTGTTGTCTGATGCTTTTTTATTAAACCCTTTGAGTAATTCATTTTTTTATTGTTATTTTTTTTCACATTCAATATAAATTCCGGCATAGAAATGATATTGGGATTAATGAATCCAAATTGTGATTTTCCCAATCCACCCTATATATTGTTATCATATAAAGAATTGTACAAAATATGAATAGTTATTAAATTTAATAAACATATTTAGCTCACTATTTTTACATACGTATTATGAAAATGTACCTTATGTTTTTATTCAAAACTGATATTCCAAGACATTCATGTTGTAGAATCTCTTTTAGAGTCTCGATACCAATTCTGTCTTTCAAGGAATATATATATATTTCTTCTTCATAATCAATTTAATACATTATTTAATCTTTAAATGTGGTCTCTATAATAATTTTTAATGGTAATAAATATATCTCTGGAATTTGTGGGGAGTAGGAAATCTAGGAAGGTTGTTTTGTTTTCTTGGTTGATTCCCTAGATTTTATGGATTCGACCTTTATTTTCCCTATCACTCTATCCATCGATAATATCATAACTCACTTCAGACATTTTGTCATCAACAATTAAATGTGTTTTCATATGAAAAAAATTGTTAAATAAATACCTCATTTATCTTTATAATATTATGCATCCATTCTATGAAAGCTCTAGTAACAACATCGACCACTATAATATCCAGACCATCAAGTGGAACATGGAACTTAGTAGTCGTCTTATAAGCTACCTCAATCCCCACACTCATTTGATATTTTGGGAGGGGTTGACTATGTATCTGGTCTCATAAGATATTATATAACATACCCATAATAACAATGTTGTATAAGGGTATTTGTAGATACAAATCAGATACACCTATTCCTTATAGAATTTTTGTAATATAATGTTATTGGATGTTGTTTATTTCACATTTGGGAGAAAGAGTAATGAAAAAATTGATTACCTCAGGTAAGGTATATAGTTGGGGGGAATGAACATCCTCAAATCTAGTGGGATCATTTGGTTCATGTGTGGATCTTTTCTCTACCATTGGTTCACTTCGATCACTTCTTATGCATTGGTCTCCAAAACCCCACTACAAAATAATATCCTCCATTGAGTTTATTTGTGTCTACATTCATCAAATTATATTATATGTATCTTCATGTGGTTTTATCTTCTCAAAATATGTTCTAAGAGAGACTCCAAAACCAAATCCTCTAAGACGACCATATTGTTCAAGCCGATTCAAAGATATTGAAAGTTTCTTTTCTTATGGTATGATTGTTGTTCATTCTTATGTCTAAACCATATAAAAAATAAGAACATATTTATCTATTTGTAATATAGTTATAAATAATAACTAATTAAAATTATTTAATACTTACACATGACTCCCATAATGCTGTCATGTTTTCATCAACTAATATTCCATTCTTATTTACATGAGCCTCCTTCCATAACACAAGATGTGCGATGGAAGTGGCTTTATATTTTGATTCATCAATCTGCATATAAATAATGGAACATATGTTGTTTCATATCAAATAATTAAACATTTATTTTTGATTTAAAATATATACCAATTTCTTCAATAATTAAACATACCCCATCATTCCTTTATGACAGGGGTATACTAGTTTTGATGCACATTCTGTATTTTCAGCACTCCTTTTCAATTTCATAAATTAACAATTTTGAATCTAGTTGGATAAAATAAATAATGAAAAATAATATATTATCAACCTCAATTTACCTAAAATTATTTCTCATTATGATGATTTCTAAAATAAATCCATGTTTCCTACTTTATAATGTGTGGGTAACTAAGAGGTGCGTGGGATTTATTTTCCCCTCAGCATCCCTAAGATGTAACATTATTAGAGGAGTCCTAAAGCCTCTATGGTCTTTTGTAGCATCCATTAAGAAATATTTATTACTAAAATCATTTAAAATAAATAAATTCATCAAGGAATAATGAAAACTAAATCAATGATTCATTATAAATTTTTTCAGTAAAATAGACAAAGTATGTTGTTAGATTAACATTATATCTTTATAAATGATTTGTTTCATTAGAGGTTGAATGTGTTTCCATGAGTCAATATCAATAAACACATTAATCCTTGTTGTTACCATAATATAACTAATGAATGTTTACTTATTGGGGTCAATAGGTTGGCCATGTTTATTCCAACCAACCTAAAATTTTATACCCTAACTTATTTCCTTAATAATTTTATTCAAAACTATGATGCAGTTTCATTCTAGTTTTTTTTTCATTTTTTTCATCAACATGTTGTTCATACCCTAATAATTCCATATTTTCATCATAAATAGTATGTTTTTTATTGGGATTGTAAACATTATCATGTTCATAAGACATTGTCTGCATGAGCAGTCAAACAGTTAATTTTCTTGAATAATAACAATATAATACACTTCATGCATAAAAGTACACAATTGAATGCATATTTCATGAAATGTTTTTACTTTATTGAACATATATATAATAATTCAATACTATAGTAAAAATAACCTACACTTCCCATATTTAGTCTTTCCTTAGGCGCCTAATTTTCTTCCAACTCTTGATAATGGATTTGAGGCTACACATTCCCTATTTCAAACTAGTATTCCTTCCATCACTGTTTGGGAGGTATTTCATCAATGAACATTGGGACCACAATGATGGGAGGAAGGCTAGTTTGAAATTGGGAGTCCAATCCCTCATCAATTGATGGAGGAAAATCAAGAGTCAAAGGATTAATATGCACTTGGAACCTACAATAAGGGAATCCCTCAAACATTCTTCTCAATTGAAGTGGAATTTGAATAACTCCACTCTAATGGTCTTGAAGAACTGAATACCAAACCATGTACATTTGACGTCACTTATGTCTACTCATGGATTCTCCACCTTCCAATTTTGGATATTTCTTTAACCCACCATAAGATCCCCCCAATAACATACATCCATTTAAGGGTAAAATTTTCAACATATACTTATTATTAATCTATAATTTTATACTCTTATAAATTACATGATTCTATTCAACAAAATCCAAAATTTATTATTATGATATATTAACAAAAAATCATATATGAACCTTAAATACTTCCCATCATTAAAAATTATACCACATAGCTTGAATTAGATCACAAATTACCTCTATGAACGTACTACTTTGTAACTGATAATGATTTTATCAATTGTAAAATATAATATTATAGATAGTTATCCCTGTAACAAACCATTTTGCCATTGAGATGATTACAGCAGCCTTTAATCACATAAATATTATTGAGGACCCTCAATCACTGATGAAGTGATAACGACTTAACATAGTGATAAAAAATGATCAAATAAGAAGATAGAGTTGGTTATGGAATGAGAAAAGGTTTAATTACAATTGGGGGATCATATCGACTTATAAGGACTCTACATTTAATAAAGAGTACCTCGGGCATTGACCGCCATCTCATGGAAACTGATAATTTTATCACATTATAGTACTTCTTTCATTGTGTGATTAAATAAATGTTTCAATCCATATATGATTCTCCTTATGATTTATAATTTTCGAGAAACCATTGGGGAAAATTAGTCAAATTATTTCATATAATATCATATATTTAACGCCCCACCAAAATTTGCACTAGTCATATGTTACAGCCTCAAATAAAAGTACATATAAGAATAAATTTTCATTTGGGATTGAAGGATATCAGTAAATAAGATATATCTGTTTTGTGAAATTTGGGCATGGATAAAAATATACCTAACTCATAGGACATAAAGATCAAAAGAATCAAAATTATATTTTAATTAATATTTGTTCCCTCTATGATTATTCACCATGTTAGATGAATTTTCCACTTAATTTTTAATCCTATGAATTAATTATATCTATATTTTGATTAGTAAATCTTTTAATAAAGTACATATCAAAGTTTTGTTGATCAACTATTCAACCAAGGATAACTCACTTTCTTTTGGAATATTCAATCGATTTATGTTGTTATGTATTTAAATTTTCATTTACCCAATGATTTCTCAAATCTACCCAATCTAGGAAATTTTTGAAAAAATTAGTTGATCATACCTTTCTCACCAATGAAATTCCCCATCACTCATTAAAACCCATAATTAATGTTTAATAATAATCTTTAATTAATTAAAAAACAAAACTCTAACAAAATCCATCACTAAAATAATATTTGAAACATGAAGAATTAATTAAATATTTTTTTGAATTAAATAAAAAACCATTCATCAAAATCATAAATCTAAATAACCCATTTCATAGTTAACAAATTTACATTAATAACAAAAATCCAAGAAATATGATTTAATGATTTTTACACTTACCTTGGTCCCTATATGTTCATCACCCATAAATGAGGGACACAACATGGTATCCCAAAATGCATAAAACCCTCATCGTTAATCCCTTAGAATCTATAATATAGTATATATGATGAATTAATTTTGAGAAAATAATTATATTTTGGAACCTCATATTATTCAAATAAAGAGAAAAATGGGGTGCGTGAGAGGTATCCTTGTTAATGTCGAGAGGAGAAGAAACCATCTATGTGTGTCTCTAGGGAAAAATAGACTAGACAATCAAATGCATATTAAATGAGAAAAATGATGAAATAAAATGACAGTTATTGTATTTCAGATGTGATGAGATGAGATGTAGGGTTTTTCATGTCTATGAACAATGTAGAAACACAGAACGCAAATCCAAAAACATAAAAAATGATAGAAGAAGAGTGGAAAATAACAAAATTTGGATTATAGCATTGATTAATCCAAGGGAATGTATAGGAGTCATGCCAGTAGTAGAGGAGTTCCATGAGATTTTGAGAATAACAAGTGAGTGAGTTATGGTTAGGGTTTTTAAATAGATTAGGGACACTTTTAGAATTTCTTTCAGAAAAGGAGTAACAAAAATCTCTTTTATCAGTACTAAATTTATAATCACTGATAAAATGAATACTTATCAACACTTTTTTAGTGGTGATAAATCTTGAGCTTTATCATCGCTAACAATAAGATGATAAATATATCTTTTAACAAAGCTCTTATAGTAGTGATAAAAGTTTTATAATTATAATTATTTAAATAAATTTATAATTATTTTATTATTATTTAAATAAATTTATTATAAATTCATCATCATTTAAAAAACATATTTATAATATTATAATTAATAATTATTTTAATTTTAAAAATATTTAAATATGTTTATTATAATTTTATAATTATTTAAATAAATTTATTAAAATTTTATAAATATTTATTTATAATTATATAAATACTTATTTAAAAATATGATTTATTTATTTATAATAATGATAAATATAGTTAATATACACACAAACATATATATATAAATACTTACTTAAAAATATTTATTTTAAAATATATCTATAACATTATTAATGGATATATAATTCTAAATACATGCATTTTTAAAATGAACGAAATTGAATAATTCAAAATGAGTACACATTTAAAATATTGAAGAAATGGTTAAGTTTTATTACCTTAATATAATTTATAAAAAATAAATTAATATATATATATATAGTGAAGTGGATGAATACATATTGAAAATACTAAAACATAGTAAATAAATATATATAAATATATAATAGAAAATAATAAAATTCAAAACTAAAATAGAAAATAAAAAACATTCAAAATGAATACCCTAATTATAGTATTAAGAAAATTTACTGAATAGAAACATAATATTTATTAAATGTATAATGGTATAATGAAATTCTAAAATATACTAAAATTTGAATAAATTACATAAATATTTGGTGTATGTGTTTATATATATTGTATAGATAATTTTGTGTATGCATTTGTATATAAAAATGCATTAACTTATATATATGTATGTGAAATAAATTCGACACATGAAATTTGATATAGGATAAATTGAAAAATCAATCATTAAAAATGAATAAGACAATAATATGTTTTTAATTAACATTTTATATATATTATAATTTTTAATTTTATATATCTGTATTTAGTATATATTATTTATTAGTATTTATTATATATAGATATGTATATTAAATTTATTAATTTTATTGAATAATTATTTAATTAATAAAATGTTTCATATTTTTCTTAATTTACTAATTTTATTTTAATTTTTTTAACTTTTAAATTTATTCGAGACCTTTATCAGTGCTAAAAAAGGATTGATAAAGGGAAAATTTTATCAGATCTTAAAAAACATTACTAAGGGTAACCTTTTATCAGTGTTAAAAATAATGTTATGATATTAGGTACCTTTATCAGCACTAAAATAAAGCTTTGATAAAGGTTACCTTTTATTAGCACTAAAAAAATGGCTGATAAAGGGTTCCCTTTATCAGTACTTATTTTAGCACTCATAAAGATGAAATTTATCAAGAAATTTTTCTAGTGATGATAAATTTCAGTGTTGATATAGGAATGTTTTATAGTAGTGAAATACAATAACATTGTTTGTGGAAGTGGGGACTACCTCTCCCGATAGTGATGTAATTCATTCACAAATTACATGGAATGTTTTAAGGATGGGTTTAGTAAACCTACATGATATATGAGAGATAATAATTATAATGAAATTATTATTATATATATAAATATATATTTTTTATTTTCTTTCTTTCTATATGATAATAAAACTGAAACAACGTTCATGTATATCCTTGAACTATAGTCTATATGAATAGTGTATTTTATTTCATATTTTCATATTTTATATATTATTATATATATTTATATAATGAATATGTATGATATTTATTTTATTTTTTAAATTTTTGAAATAAGTAGGCAATGATATAATTAAGAGGCTCAAGAATAATAAGTGCAATAATGTTATAAAAACAAATCAAATATTTCCCGAAGCGTATCGTTAACATAAAATAATTAATAAATGAGTAATATAATGTCATAATCAAATAATATATGGTATTAGATATAATATTATTATTGTGTAATAAATGTTTAATAAACATATATTTTTTATAAATTATGAAATTTTAATGTTATTTTAATCTTCATGTATTGTTATTATTTCATAGGAAATATTATTCAATGATACAAAATTGGTATCATTATATTACTAAAATCTCATCATTTATCAGGATTATCTATGATTATGCTTCCATTAATTAAATATTATGATGAATCTATTAATTATTCTCAAGAATTTATTTATACTATGTTTATTCATGAGGTATTCAAGTTATGGTATAATTTTCACACTATTTGGTGGTGAAGATAATTAATATAACATTTTTTGTAAAATTAAATTTTATTTCTCTTTTTTGTTAGAAATATGTGTTCTTTCAAAACATTGTTTTTTAACAAGGTTTTTAAAAAATTTTATGTTTAATAATTTGTTTTAAAATGTTTGAATATTTATTTATAGTTTTTAAATGTTTTTTCAAATAATAATGTTTTTAATTTTTTTGAAATTTCTTTAAAAGTTTTCAACAAATTTTGAAAGAAAAAAGGTTTCAAAATGTTTTCAATATTTATTTATATGTTTTCAAAGTATTTTAAAATGAAACAACTTTAAAATGTTTTTAATATTAATTTATACTTTCTAAGTATTTTAAAGAAAAATGATTTCAAATAGATTACAATCCTTTTTTATAAGTCTTAAAATCATTTATGAAGAAAAATATTTTCAAAATGTTTTCAAGAATTATAATTAATTTTTTAATATTTTTTCAATGAAAAGGGTTTTTAAAATGTTTTGAAGAGTTATTTATAATTTTTCAATATCTTTTCAAGGATAAAGGTTTGAAATATGTTTTTTTGATTCCTTTATAAGAATTCAAGTTTATTTTCAATAAAAATGGTTTTTAAAAAGATTTTATATTTTATAAATAATGTTTCAAAGAAGAATGGATTATTTTCTCAAGAAATCAGATTAAAATATATTTCAAAATTATTTTCCTTCTAAGATGACATTTGTTGGTGTTTCTCATGGCTTTTTTGAGAATATTATCCAAGGGTTCCATTCATATTCTTTCTCTAAATTGTGTATGTTTTGATGGTATGATTTTTATGAAAATAATTTCTCCTTCACATGTTATATGTTTTTGATAGACATTTCTATTTCATGGGTTATATATTTATGAAACATACTAATTTTTACAGGTTATGATTTGATGAAATGAATATGAAACCTATATCTTTTTCACAAGTTATGTAATGAGGAAATATCTATGATACCCATTTCATTTCTTGGGTTATGATATGATTTTTTATGCTCTTGTGGCTCATGTATGTATGATTTCACTATGATATGGGTGTGACCTATATATCCCTCAAATTCATTGGGTAAAAATATATATCTTAGGGGATCGACATGGATAGAACATAGAGTGGACTCAGTTTAGTAATGTACATTTCTCACTACGATGCTATTCAGACTCAACCTTGACTACTGAGATGGTCATAGAAGTGAACCATGAGTACCAAGATAGAATGAAGCGTGAACCCACACTACTAATATGTCCTTTGAAGTGATGTTTTTACTACTATGGAAATAATTTTATATACTTATGTGTTAGAAAAAATTCCATGCCTCATTCCTATGATATGATTTCATGGGTTATGGTCTTGATTCAATTATGATTCATGCCTTATAAACATAAAATATTTATGTCAATATTCATGTTTATGATATTTGATATGCATGGTAAGGTATTCTAATCTTATGATCTTCCCTTATGCTCATGGTTATGCTTACATATCTCCCTTATTTACCCTTACTGAGCATTTAATATCACCACTTTTTATGTTTTCTTTCCCTAGGTTATGAAGATATGTACCATGTATGATGTGTCTAAGATAGTTTTAAGTGATCAAGAACTAAGAGGGAGATAGTGTTTGTCACTCACATACTAGTTTTTATATTTACATGATTCAAAATGAACTAAACTATTATGGTCTTTGGGATTATTTTTTTGTATTGTAATATGTATTCTGAAAAACTATTTAATGTCAATGTATGTTAAGATTGGATTCTTATACAAGGTATCAGAGAAAAATAAAAATTAACCATTGGAAACATGGATGTGAAGAATATATTTATATCCTTGGGGAAATTTCTATGTATATTTCTAAGGATATATATAATGATAATCCTAAGGTTTCATAGATTAAAGAAGGTGTCATAGTTTATACATCCTCTAAGTTAATTTTCATGAATATGTTGTTTTTTTCTATGATTAGTGATGATCACACTATGGTTTTTGGTTTTAGTCAATGTAATGAACCAGAAGGAATGAAGTTAACATAGAATGTGAAGGACCATTTTTTGATAATAAATCAAATAGGATGATAAATAGATAAAATGATGTTTTGATCATGCCTTTCCAGTTTACATGAAACTTGATTAGAAACATGAACATTAATCACCTCTCAAAAAAAACCATGGAAGAGAAGGAATGTTTTTCTGGATAATTACAGTAATGGATACCATGTAGTAAAGAATATTATGTTTTTTACATGTATATAATGTATAAATAATCACCAAAGTGAATGTCTTATAAGAATACAATGATTTTTTGACTATGGAAAATAAGGGCCCAAATAAGTAACTACAACTTAAAAATAAAGAGTTCAGTTAATGTAATGGATGTGAATATTAATGTAACGCCCCGACCCCAGCTACCCAGAGTCGGTGCATTACTTCGTAACATTAGCATGATCACAAAATATCAAGTCTCGAAAGACCGATTAGTTTAGTAGCCTTGGAAACACTAGATACATTCGTAAATGTTATATTACATCATAAAGTGAAAAACTACAATAACAAAGTCTCCATAGTCCACACTCATATCTTGTTCTGACAACCCCTGCAGGTCATTCATAAAATACTTATTCACATCCTGGAAAAATATTAAAACATTGAAAGGGGTGAGCTCAGATTCTCAGTAAGGTTAACAATATTGCGGAAGCTTTCATAAATAAACATTAACATTTAAGGCAATTTATAACTAAAACAAAAGCCTTTTAAACTTGAACTTCAACATAATATGGCAAAAGTAAAATGAGATAATGCCATTCACTTCTTCACATGGATATTCTACTGGTCGAATAATCACATGCAATATCAATAACCACTTTCATAATGAGGGAATGTATAATACCAGACATTCTGAAACATTTTGTCAAGGCCTCAGCCAAGACGTCTAAAATTATTAAGGCCTCGGCCAAAACCATATATCAAATTGGGAAAGGGCCTCAGCCAATTCCATGTCTAGTTGTCTCATGAGACCTACCGATGCAATTTTTTTTAGAAGATACTTATGTTTAAAATTGCTGAAATATACTCCAGTGTTTTTCTGAAAACATTATGCAAGCTTCTGAAAACAAAATAACTAATTCTGAGACTGCTCGACTAATTACAGGCCATGATGGGTCCACGCCCAATCCCTTCCTGTCTACCACACTTGAGAGTCGGGTTTTCTGAAAACATTTTTAAGATTGAATTAAATAAGTATACATTTTCACTGGATTTTTATATATTTGAGAGGAATATATCTCTATTTTTTGAAATCATTTAAAAATAACATAATTATAAAATAAAACCTTCTGAATAAATGTAAAATTCAAGGGGGTTTATACACCATATAAAAGAAAGTTGTGTATAAAATAAAATATGCCTCAATAAAAGGAGATTGAGACGAAGTCCTTAAAAAGATAATTTTTTTAAAATAAAATAGATCTATTTTGTGTATTCACTATAAGTACACATAAAGATAGTAAAAATACAAGATATGACATAATAATATCATGATATAATTTGAAAGTAGGAGATTAACCCAAAGAATGGAAATTGGGTTAAGAAATTCCCTTACAATGATCATTTTTTTAAATAAAATAGATATATTATGTGTATTCACTATATTTACACATAAATAAAGTATAAATACCAGATAAGACATAATAATATCATGACATAATTTCAAAGTAGGAGATTAACCCAAAGAATGGAAATTGGGTTATGAAATTCCCTTACCTTGCGTCCTGTCCTGACTCGACCGTTCTTTAACCTCCTGAATAATAAACTCGAGTTAATTTATATTTACATAAGAACCTTTTTCATGTTCATTATTCCTTTTATATCCCTTATTTCCATGTTATGAACATTATTTAATTATTTAAGTTAATAACGGTCGTTTTGTCGATCTTTGGTACATGAGTCAAAAATAAACTTCTTATAATTACAAGTTGTTCGTGTGGTGAAATATCCATTATATCCAGAATTATATTCATGATGTAGATATCATATATATCATATATATACAGTATATACATTCATTCATAATGTCATGTAACATTTAGAGGTAAGAAATGAAATGCACCGTTCATGGAGACGGTAAGCCGTACGTACGCATGAACGCTACTTTCATTTCTATTTCGTATTTAATGGAATGAAATCATAATGATATAAATTTATAATATAATTACAGTATAATATAGTGTATAATACCATTTAATCCATTCTTTATACATCCCACATATGGAATTAACAATTCAAATCACTTTGAGGGGGCGGTAGTCCGCACTTCCTAAAATGAAATTATCGCGTTTTACACATAATGGAAATCATAAAGTATGCCATAAATGAGAAATACAGAAGCATAAGTAAAACATAAACACATTATATATCATATATAAATATAGTTACATCTTAATGGCCACCTTTGAAGGTGTTATATGAGTGTTGAACAATCATCGTTTCGTGAGGCAGAAATTCGCCATCCACAGAAACCGTATGTTCTTTAACCATTAGATGTAGATGTGTGTAAGTGTAGATATAATACTTCTTATAACAACATCCTAGTATATTTAGGATACTGGTTTTGTTACAAAAGAAATAAATAAAAAGAGTTTAGGGGGTTGGAGAAGAAAAATAAAACAAAACAACATTAGAGAAGACATTACCTCAAAATCGGGTAACTCTTTTTGATTTGAGCCAAAGGCTTCCTTGGGAAGAGTTCTTCCCAAAGTGAGGACTCTATAAGTAAGAGGTGAAAGTTGGGAGAGTATTTGGGCAGAGTTTGGCCGAGCCAAATGGCTTGAAAGTGTGAATAAGGTGGGAGAGGTGGGGGCCTTTTATAAGAGGAGAGGAGGGGCTCTTTTGGAAAGATTGAAATGTTACATTATTACACAATGATTTTCGGATTCTAAAGGTCCCACACTTATATAATTCGTGGATAAGGTGATAAGCGTTCGAAATCTCCTCATCCAATAGTCTTTGGACAAGTGTAAGCCTTGGATTTTGCATTATCTTCTCATTTTATTTAAATCGTTAAATAATGAGGTCATCACTGCATCATAATTATGTCACAAATAATTTAATTTATATAATGTCTAAAAATTATAAAAAAATACTATGATGTAGGAAATCTTTTTATATTTATAATGAATATTTATAGTCAAAATATGTACTTGTGTAACCCCACTTAAAAACTGTTTTAGTAAAACAACTCATGTTTGTGTCAATTTAATTTTAACATTAAATAAATATATATTAATGTCATTTTCCAACCAAAGTGGCTCCATGGGGTCCCCATGTTGACCCATGGGTTTTCTTGGTCGGCCATGACTCATCCAATAGGAGTAGGACAAGTTTCAAGCTCATATAATATTATTAAAACATTGTTTTTACCTTAAACTACACTAATTACCTCTAATCGCGATTAAGAACTAAAAAGTTACTATTCACCAAAAAATTATTTTAATCTCATTGAACCACATTTTACTTCTTAATGACAACCATGTATGTCGGATTTTTGAGAATCAAATCACAGAAGTGGTAATATTTCATTTAAACGAAAAATCAGTTATTTAACTACCACTTAGTGGTTTCACTATTCATCAAAAATTGAAGTTTTTCAGAACAATGCCAAAATTTCACCCTAAGCTATAATTGATATTCCAAATTCAAAAATGATGTCTATTTTACAAAATTCCAAACATATAAGTTTCATTAGTTAATTTTATAATTAATTCCCGCTGTCACAACAAATAGCGTGTTTTTAAGAAACAATTTATATCAAAAGATTGGCGATTGTTTATGTCCAATTTCAATGTTAAATTAATTCTAATGACCACCATTGGATAAAATGGTAAAAATATATTCTAATTATACTTTAAAACCACTAAATAGTATAATTTATCACAATAAATTATTTTGATTAAAAAAGTTGTTTTAAGTATTTTTCACTATTCATAAAAAAATTGGAAGTTCTCAGAAAGTTACAAAAAATTCAACTTAGGATAATTTCGATATTACGAGTACAAAAATGAAGTCCATTTTAAATATAAAATTTATATAATTTTAAAAAGTGGTTATTACTATTCATAACGGCTACTTTGATTAGTCGCGGTGTTTTAGAACTCGAAGTTGCGTACAATGCAAGCTAATGCATTATTGAATGAGAAGCGTATCGTGGAAGCTAGAGTTGTTACATTATCCCCTCCTTCAATAAATTGCGTCCTCGCAATTTGAAATTTTTCTTTGAAAGTAAGAGGTTGAAAATATAAAATACCTTTGTGGAAAACCCACATCGGAAATAAGGTTAATAAATATATAACATTAAAAGAAAGCAAGATAAGTACAAAGGTCACCCGATATAGTCCATTCTAGGATTCTATGAAAATATGGATATGGAGGAGAAAAAAACCATCAAGGTCTGATGGAGAGTTATAGAAAACAAGATTAGGAGAAAGTTTAACCATAATAAAATCACAAACTTGTTATTGGTTAAACGGTCATTGAATCCTCAGTTGGAAAAGTTAACCAACAACATTTTTGTTTTAAGTTACCTTTTATAATGTTGAGGAATTTATTTAGGAGATTTACTAAGAACGTAAGGGAATATACATACTTGTTATGTATACTTTCACTCATTAATAATTTTTTACGACAAACCCAACTTTTACTCCAAATGGTAACGGAACTCAAAAATATTATATTTATCCTAATTGTATAAGGTTCCAAATGTTAACACATACCATTTAGATTAGTAAAATTATTTTGTAATAACCAGAGACTTTCTGTAGGCTAGTGGTAGGAAATAAAGGCCTGTCGCACTATGGTTGTGGGTTCGATTCCTGTAGCTTTGTCCGACGCGACGGGTTATGCCCCACCCTGCAGGTTGTCCTTTTCCTAAAACTATAGTATTATAATATTCAAAAATAATCTTCATAAATTTTTAACCTTAAACAATACTATCCAAAGATCAACTTAATCCACTCCAACCTTTATAGTTATCCAAAATACCTCTGTCCAGACTTTCTCTAAAAGGTCTCTTAATTCCAAAATCAATTTATCAGATTCCCCAAACAAAGTAAAGTTTCTCTTATTGTCACATACTAAAAATATAATTACCTTAATCATATTAAAACCTTACTGAAATCAACAAGTACTGCAGTACAATCCTTATATATATATATATATATATCACATTATTCTAATAACAAGAATATAATCCATGAGTCCAAAGGAACCAATACATTAATTATTTTGCTTCAACAGTAGTAACAGCATAAGATTGTCCTTGATCCCTTGGACTTTTCTGAGGTAAGTTTCCCTGACGCTTAGGGAATTCATTTGCATAATGCCCCATTTCCCTACAATTGTAGCATTCAACATTGATAGCCTCTTTCTTTCCCTTGTAATCACGCGCCCGATGACCTTTTTCCCCACATTTATAACAAACTCCCATTCTTTTTAGACAAGTACCAGGGTGATTCTTCCCAAAATTATCACATAATGGAAAATACTTCTTTCCCTTTTTCCCTTTATCTGTCTCTTGTTCCACCGTTCTCTTCTTCTCTTGCTTTACTTTGTTGTCATAAGACTTAGAGGATTCCTTTTCTGTCTTGATACCACACGAGACAATATCTTCGTATGATGAGAAGGATTTTGATACTAAAGCTCGACGGAGAAATGGTTTTAACCCATCAAAGAAACGATCAATATTACTCCTTGGGTTACGTATATAATCGGCAGCATGCCTCGCTAACCTTGTAAAGTTAGCCTCATACTTTGCGACATTCTCATCCTCCTTCTGCCTCAAACTCAGAAATTGCCTATCCATATATGCTCGATGGTCGCGAGGAAAGTATTTTTCTAAAAACAGATCTTTGAACTCCCTCCATTCCATATTTTATACTTCATCATCTTCCTTCATGTTTTGAATCAATGACCACCATTGATCAACATCTCCAGTGAGGAAGTAAACTGCCATGATAACTTTTTCCCTTTCACTGCTTCCCAAAGCCTGAAATATTTTCTCTAGCAAATTTATCCATTGCTAGGATACTAAGGGATTTGTACCCCCATTAAATGTTGGTGGTTGTTGCCTCATGAAGCGGTCTAACATTGATCCTCCACGTTGCAGATCAGGGTGCTCCATACGAGTAAGGTTATTATTCATAACCTGAGTGAGTTGTCCCAGTATGGTAATAAGTTGATCAGCACCAGTTGTATCTCCAGCTCCACAATAATTATCTTGAGCAGGAGGTCAATCCCTACACGGAGTTCATGCATTGATACAGTTTCCATTCCTTCCACTAGGAACCATTTCTAAACAATGGCATAAACTATATTAGTTTATAAATCAAAATACATAATTCCATACTTGTAAGATACTTAACATAAATTGAACTAATTATGGATATAATCCATAATTATAAAAATGTTTTCTTTGAGGAAGTATATACTCATAAACCGTTAATAATGATTTGTAAAGAAAATGAGAGTTATCCTAAGCAAATCCCCCATGAGTGTCGTAACCAAGAGTGCAGCAAGGCCCGTTGTCGTGCACCAGTTCCCATTCGAGTCTAGCTCAAAGCGGTTTTTTCGGGTTTTACCCGTAGGTACATCTGTGCCAGAGCCGCCTCTACTTGCTTGTATCCAGACAGGGATGTATTGCTCGGAAAACTCACAAAATCTCTACAATAACAAAATTCTAGGAAGTTCTTCTATACTAATCCTCAAAGTTCATCTTAGGTCTACGTGCTCTAATCAGAGTTTATCTAAATCTAGCTTCCAAGGTTTGTACAAAACTTCCTCTGATACCAACTGTAACGCCCCGACCCCAGCTACCCAGAGTCGGTGCATTACTTCGTAACATTGGCATGATCACAAAAGATCAAGTCTCGAAAGACCGATTAGTTTAGTAGCCTTGGAAACACTAGATACATTCGTAAACGTTACATTACATCATAAAGTGAAAAACTACAATAACAAAGTCTCCATAGTCCACACTCATATCCTCTTCTGACAATCCCTGCAGGTCATTCATAAAATACTTCTTCACATCCTGGAAAAATATTAAAACATTGAAAGGGGTGAGCTCAGATGCTCAGTAAGGTTAATAATATTGCGGAAGCTTTCATAAATAAACAATAACATTTAAGGCAATTTATAACTAAAACAAAATCCTTTTAAACTTGAACTTCAACATAATATGGCAAAAGTAAAATGAGATAATGCCATTCACTTCTTCACATGGATATTCTATTGGTCGAATAATCGCATGCAATATCAATAACCACTTTCATAATGAGGGAATGTATAATGCCAGACATTCTGAAACATTTTTTCAAGGCCTCGGCCAAGATGTCTAAAATGATTAAGGCCTCGGCCAAAACCATAAATCAAATTGGGAAAGGGCCTCGGCCAATTCCACGTCTAGTTGTCTCATGAGACCTACCAATGTAATTTTTTTAGAAGATAATTATGTTTAAAATTGATGAAATATACTCCAGTGTTTTTCTGAAAACATTATGCAAGCTTCTGAAAACAAAATAACTAATTCTGATACTGCTCGACTAATTACAGGCCATTATGGGTCCACACCCAATCCCTTCCTGTCTACCACACTTGAGAGTCGGGTTTTCTGAAAACATTTTTAAGATTGAATTAAATAAGTATACATTTTCACTGGATTTTCATATATTTGAATATATCTCTATTTTTTGAAATCATTTAAAAACAACATAATTATAAAATAAAACCTTCTGAATAAATGTAAAATTCAAAGGGGTTTATACACCGTATAAAAGAAAGTTGTGTATAAAATAAAATATGCCTCAATAAAAGGAGATTGAGACGAAGTCCTTAAAAAGATAATTTTTTTAAAATAAAATAGATCTATTATGTGTATTCACTATAAGTACACATAAAGAAAGTTAAAATACAAGATAGGACATAATAATATCCTGATATAATTTGAAAGTAGGAGATTAACCCAAAGAATGGAAATTGGGTTAAGAAATTCCCTTAAAATAATCATTTTTTTAAATAAAATAGATATATTATGTGTATTCACTATATTTACACATAAATAAAGTATAAAATCCAGATAAGACATAATAATATCATGACATAATTTGAATGTAGGAGATTAACCCAAAGAATGGAAATTGGGTTATGAAATTCCCTTACCTTGCGTCCTGTCCTGACTCGACTGTTATTTAACCTCCTGAATAATAAACTAGAGTTAATTTATATTTACTTAAGAACCTTTTTCATGTTCATTATTCCTTTTATATCCCTTATTTCCCTGTTATGAACATTATTTAATTATTTAAGTTAATAACGGTCGTTTTGTCGATCTTTGGTACTTGAGTCAAAAATAAACTTCTTATAATTACAAGTTTTTCATGTGGTGAAATATCCATTATATCCAGAATTATATTCATGATGTAGATATCATATATATCGTATATATACAGTATATACATTCATTCATAATGTCACGTAACATTTAGAGGTAAGAAATGAAATGCACCGTTCATGGAGACGGTAAGCCGTACGTACGCATGAATGCTACTTTCATTTCTATTTCGTATTTAATGGAATGAAATCATAATGATATAAATTTATAATATAATTAAAGTATAATATAGTGTATAATACCATTTACTCCATCCTTTATACATCCCACATATGGCATTGACGATTCAAATCACTTTGAGGGGGCGGTAGTCCGCACTTCCTAAAATGAAATTATCGTGTTTTACCCATAATGGAAATCATAAATTATGCCATAAATGAGAAATAAAGAAGCATAAGTAAAACGTAAACACATTATATATCATATATAAATATAGTTACATCTTAATGGCCACCTTTGAAGGTGTTATATGAGTGTTGAACAATCATCGTTTCGTGAGGCAGAAATTCACCATCCATAGAAACCGTATGTTCTTTAACCATTAGATGTAGGTGTGTGTAAGTGTAGCTCGAATCCTTCTTATAAAAACATCCTAGTATATTGAGGATACTGGTGTTGGTACAAAATAAATTAATAAAAAGAGTTTAGGGGGTTGGAGAAGAAAAATAAAACAAAACAACATTAGAGAATACATTACCTCAAAATCGGGTAACTCTTTTTGATTTGAGCCAAAGGCTTCCTTGGGAAGAGTTATGCCCAAAGTGAGGATTCTAGGAGTAATAGGGTAATGTTGGGAGAGTATTTGGGCAGAGGTTGGCCGAGCCAAAGGGCTTGAATGTGTGAATAAGGTGGGAGAGGTGGGGGCCTTTTATAAGAGGAGAGGAGGGGCTCTTTTGGAAAGATTGAAATGTTACATTATTACACAATGCTTTTCGGATTCTAAAGGTCCCACACTTATATAATTCGTGGATAAGGTGATAAGGGTTCTAAATCTCCTCATCCAATAGGCTTTGGACAAGTTTAAGCCTTATATTTTGCATTATCTGCTCATTTTATTTAAATTTTTAAATAATGAGGTCATCGCTGCATCATAATTATGTCATAAATAATTTAATTTATATAATGTCTAAAAATTAAAAAAAATACTATGATGTAGGAAATATTTTTATATTTATAATGAATATTTATAGTCAAAATTTTGACTTGTCTAACCCCACTTAAAAACTGTTTTAGTAAAACAACTCATGTTTGTGTCAATTTAATTTTAACATTAAATAAATATATATTAATGTCATTTTCCGACCAACGTGGCGCCATGGGGTCCCCAAGTTGACCCATGGGTTGTCTTGGTCGGACATGACTCATCAAATAGGAGTAGGACAAGTTTCAAGCTCATATCATATTATTAAAACATTGTTTTTACCTTAAACTACACTAATTACCTCTAATCGCGATTAAGAACTTAAAAGTTACTGTTCACCAAAAAATTATTTTAATCTCATTGAACCAAATTTTACATCTTAATGACAACCATGTATGTCGGATTTTTGAAAATCAAATCACAGAAGTGGTAATATTTAATTTAAATGAAAAATCAGTTATTTAACTACCACTTAGTGGTTTCAATATTCATAAAAAATTGAAGTTTTTCAGAACAATGCCAAAATTTGACCCTAAGCTATAATTGATATTACAAATTCAAAAATGATTTATATTTTAAAAAATTCCAAACATATAAGTTTCATTAGTTAATTTTATAATTAATTCCCGCTGTCACAACAAATAGCGTGTTTTGAAGAAACAATTTATATCAAAAGATTGGCAATTGTTTATGCCCAATTTCAATGTTAAATTAATTCTAATGACCACCATTGGATAAAATGGTAAAAATATATTCTAATTATACTTTAACACCACTAAATAGTATAATTTATCACAATAAATTATTTTGATTAAAAAAGTTGTTTTAAGTATTTTTCACTATTCATAAAAAAATTGGATGTTCTCAGAAAGTTACAAAAAATTCAACTTAGGATAATTTAGATATTACGAATACAAAAATTAAGTCCATTTTGAAATATAAAATTTATATAATTTTAAAAAGTGGTTATTACTATTCATAACGGCTACTTTGATTAGTCGCGGTGTTTTAGAACTCGAAGTTGCGTATAATGCAAGCTATTGCATTATTGAATGAGAAGCGTATCATGGAAGCTCGGGGTGTTACAATTAAACTCTCCAATAAATCATCAAAGGATTAATGTTTTTAGTATTGAATGAAGGGTCCTTATGCATATCTATTTCCCATGTGGAAATATCAAGTTGTGAATCTACATGGTTGTATGAGTAATGGTTATATTGATGATGATGATGAGAATACAGTTGAAAAGTGAAAGGAATGTGGTATTATGGAATAAGATGAGGTATGCTTGTTAATGTATTATCTATTAAGTTGAATAACAAATGTTTTTATGTATTTGGATTTAATAATTTTGGAATATATAAGTATTAATCTGATTATTTATTTTTTTACTAAGTATTTTCAATAATATGTTGAGTTGTTTTGATGGACATGAAATGTGATTTAAGGGAAAGGTGATATTCATGTAAAACGCATGATTAAGGAAAATATAACCCTTAATATATTCCTAGTTTGGAGATAATGTTGTTTTAATAAATATATACAGAATATGAATAAGTAAATTTCAAGGTATTTATTACCTTGAAACTGATTAAGGATATATTGACAAAGTGGTCTATGTTATCATGGATTATATTTAAAACATCTTGTAATATATCTAGTAATACATGGAATAAATAAGAATGCATGTTTTCATAAAGTATTTATGGTAATTCTGGTTATTATCCTGTTTTAAGAGAATACATTATGAAGGTATTCACATGGTTAGTATGGGAAAAAAAATATACTTTATGATATATGGGGACCGATGTTAATATTATTTTTAATAAGTTATATTCTTTCTAAAGTTTTAAACATTCATCTTTTGTAAAAGTTATATGGTTAAACATTTATGGAATTGTTCATGTTAAACATTTGATGATTTTTTAGAGAATATAGTATTATCTCATCACATTGGGATTTATTCATATTGGATAACTTATTCAAACCATTTAATTGTTATAAAGATTGATGGAATGATCCATCATTCTATTTATATATCTCATGATTTTCTAATGCTTTAGAAATTTAAAATTCACTTTAATTTATTGGAATAAAAGATTAAGTGGATATTGATCAAGGAACAAAAAAGTTTGAGATTATGTTAGAATCAAGTAAGTATATCATCCCATTAAAATTATTCAACTTCAAAAAAGGATCTTGAAAGAAAATATTATCCTATTGTAATAGTTTTTATGATATAAATATCCCCTTTCACGCTTATTCAGTTTATGAATTTGAAATTGTTATGTTTATTTGGATCACCCACATTCTCATGATTAGTGATATTTATCATTATATATGCTAATTTACACTTTTATTCCATGTCCATGTTTTCACTTTCCACATATTTTCCCCTATGTGGTAACCTAGTTATGACTTACTTTGGGTAACCATTATGTTTCCAATTTTTCATTATTTAATGGAATTTATAGTATTTATTATTAGGATGTGGTTTTCTATTAATGGAACATTCAAGTATTAAACCTTTTACAACATAGATTATCTTTTAGGGAGAAATTAATTTTAATTGGGGAAGAATGTGACACCCTGAGACTTTGGGAGATACATTTTTTCAAATTAATTTAATCTTTTTGATATTTTCTATTTCACACAACACTAAATTTATATTTTGTTTTTAGAAAGAACAAAGTTATTATTTATTTGTACACAACACCAAGTCATGATTTCACAACACATAACACATATAGTAGATTTAGATACACAAAACACTATGCTTAGCTTTTGTTACACACAATACTGAATCACTTAAATAATTTTTGTTACATACAAGACATAGTTTTATCAAACTACACTATACTATTATTAATAAATTACAATAATTACCACCTAACTGTTAGAATGGAAGATATGAATGTGATTCACTAAACTATGATACCATGGTTAACAATTTTATATAAAATGAATCCTTTTATTATAAATTAGTTATAAATGAATGTAATAACTCTTTGAGAATAAAAAAATTACTTTTCATAGAACACTATTTTTCTATGTATGTGCACAATTTTATCTCAATAAATTAAAGAAACTACTTTTGATAAATGTTTTAAATAAAACATATATATTATAAATTAAATATTTTTTTATTATCATAAAATAGATTCTATAGACATAAGATAAGAATATATCCAATTATAAGATAAAAAGAGGTATTTTTCTAAAATGGAATTTTACATGCTTTTAATGGAGAACCAATTTAAAATAGATTTTTTTAAACTTTTATAATTTTTATTTCAATATATAAGATTCATTTTAGTAATAGTTATATAAAAATTTACTTTGGTTAATTTATTGGTATTTTTCAATGTTGATTTGTTTTTGTATGAGTAGTGAAAAATGAAGAATTTTGATCCAAAACTACTTTTTTTGTATACTTTATTCATGTAGTTAAATTATATATTAATTTCGTTTTAAATTATAATTATATAAATTAAACATAAATTAATCTATTTTATTTCATTGGAACTAATTTCAAATTTAATTGGATATAAAAACATTTCATACATTTGACCATTTTTAATTAAAAAACCAGCTTTATCATCCCATCTATGGGATTAATTTTAAATTAATTTCTTCAAAAGTATTTGATTATATTATATAAAAATGAATTAAATATTTCAAATATTAATTATTTATAATTTCAAATTACTTTATTAACAAAAATATTAATTAATGTGATTACAATTAATTATAATAATGAAAAGAATAATTAGCTTAAGGAAGAAGACATCCTTATACATAAGACCCAAAATGATCTCGAAACATTCCGAAAATCAATTTTGTATTCATATTTTTACCCCATTCTCCCTTTTATAGGTTTTATACCATTATTTTACCCACTTATCATGGGAAAACATGAGTGGAATTCCATTTTCAAAAATTAACAATAATTTCACTCTTCACCCACTATAAAAAAGAAACTCTCCCCTAGAACTAATTCACACCTCTAAAGACAATTATATTTGATAAAATCTACCCAAATATTCTCCTAAAATCCCTAACATAATTCTATAAGCATCCATTTGTGTATAAATCCATACACTTAATCTCTGGTGAAAACCAAAAGGAGTTACCCAAAGAAGAGGTAACATCCAACCTTAAGAACTTTTGTTTTATTTTCATTATCCACAACCTAAAATTTTATTATTACATAACTATATAATATCCTTAGTATACAAAATATACTGATACCTACACTTACACACACTTCCCTATGATTGGTAACAACCATATCGTTTGTGTGTACGATGGACTACCGCCTCACAAAACAATGTGGTTTGTTTTTCATTTAACACTTCTCTTGGGATGGAATTGTGATGGAAAATATAATTTTATATTATATATAGGATATTTAATATTTATTAATACTTATTTAATTATTATTTGAATCATATATTTATTATTTCAATTTTTTTTATATATAATATCTCTGTTTGAGGACCTGTGGACTACCGCCTCCTCAAAGCGATGTGATTTGTTCACACTTTACATGGAATGTATTAAGGATTGATTTATTAAAAATGTATGATATATATGAAACAATAATTATAATTTAATTAATATATATATATATATATATAGTTATGTGTCATTTTCTTTCTTTCTTTCAATATGATAATAAAATAGAAACAACATTCATGTTTATGTACGTCCTACAACCTTTCTGAACAGTATATTCCACTTCATATATATATCTTATATATTATTATAAATTTTTATATAAAAAATATATATGGTATTTATATAATTTTTTAAATTATTTAAAAATGTAATTCTAGATCTATGTTAAAGGATCAAGAATAATAGGTCAAAACATGTCAGCAAAACAAAAAGGATATTACCTAAAGCATAATATTAACATGAAATTGTTAATAAAAGCCTAAAATAATGTCATAATAAAATAATATATGGTATTATATATAAGAATATGATTATTTAAAATATGTATAATAATATTATATTTATTATAAATGAGGTTTTTATGAGTACGATGAGAGTCCAGACATAAGGGGACATAATTTCATCTCACTTTTTATTTCCGTGAGATACATGATATATTCACACCTTGATTATCTTAGTTGGTATATATATATCCATATGAAATTTTATATAATAAAATTAATTTCTTCAATGATATTAAAATATTTAAATTATGTTCTTATCTCATGGTTATCATGATTCTAATGTTACTCAGGTAATACAGTTTTCTCATCTTACTTTTATTTCTGTGAGATTTATGCCTTATTCAACACTCGTTTATTTTGTGTGGTGTAAAAATTAACTTGAATATATTATATGATATTTAAAATTAAATATATGGGTATTTATAAATACAAAATATTATCCCTCTATCATGGGTTTTATGTTTCAAAAGTTACCAAATTCGTAAAGTAATTTTGTCTCAATTTTCCTTTTTTAAGTCACGTGCCATGTTATGCACCTATATTCTTCGTTGAGGTGTATAAATTAAAATTTTACATGTTGTATTATGATTATACTTATTTTAATTGTATTATAAGCTTTATGTGATATTATTATTTCACATGGTTTATGATTCAAAGTAACCAAATTGGTAACATATTTTTACTAAAATCTCGTCATTAATCAGGACTATCTACAATTATGCTTCAATTGTTGAATTATTATGATGTATCTCCCAAAAGTTCCCAAGAATTTATTTATTATATGGTTATTCATGAAATATTAAATTTATGGTACCCTTTTCTCTCTCTTTTTATGTTAATATAATTAAGAAAAAATTTTAAGAAAATGTTTTAAGAAAATCTGACATTGTTTATCTTTTCAGTCAAAAATATGTGTTATTTCAAAACCATGTTTCATAAAAAGGTATTTTTTTAATGTTTAAAAAACTATTTTTGAATGTTTTGAAAATTTATTTTTATTTTTATAATGTATTTTCAAGTAATAACGATTTAAAATTTCTTTTAAACATTCTTTATAAGTTTCCAAATAATTTTCGATGAAATGGTTTTCACAATTTTTTAAAGATTTTATTATAATTTTTCAATGTATTTAAAAAAAGGATTTAAAAATGTTTTCATTCTTTATATATAAGTTTTAATATATTTTTAATGATATTTTTTGAAATTTGTTTCAATATGTATTTATAATTTTTCAAATCATTTTCAAAGAAAAAGGTTTTCAAAAGGTTTTCATGAATTATTTATAAATATTAAATTTATTTTAAAAGAAAATGTTTTTCAAATTTTTTTCATGAATTATTTATTTTTTTAAAAATTATTTTAATTGTGAATTGTTTTAAAAATGTTCCCCATCTTAATTTATAAAATTTCAAATTTATTTTTCCTGAAATTGGTATTTAAAAAGATTTTTTGTTTTAAATAATCTTTTATAAATGATAAAAGAAATTTTTTTCATGAAATGTTTTCAAAATATATTTTAAATATATTTTTCAATGAAGATAAAATATAATGGTGTTACTCATTAATTTTCTAGGAAAATGATCCAAGGATTCTATTCACATTATTTCTCAGAATGGTTAAATATTTTATGGAATAATTTTTATAAAAATCATTTCTCCATCATGGGTTATATATTTATGAAAAATGTCTCTCTTTAATGAGTTATATTATTATGAAACTCACTTTTTTTCACCAGTTATTATTGGATAATATGATTATGAAACTCAAATCTTTTACAAAGGTTATGATATGATGACATGTTTAGGATACCCAGTAAATTTCATTGGTTATGGAATGATTGTTTTTGTTCTTGTGGAACATGAATGTATGATTTAATTATTTTATTGGTGGGTCCCATATATCCATCCAATTTATTGGGTAAATATTTATACCACATGAGACAGACATGGATGGAATGTGGAGTGAACTCAATTCATTAAATGTATTTTCCCCCTAATATGGTATTGGGAGTGAAACTTGACTACTAAGATGGTCATGAGAGTAAACCATGACTATCAAGATGGTATGGGGAGAGAACCCATACTACTAATATATAATTGGAAACGATGAATTGACTACTATATAAATTATTTTATATTATCATGTGTTTTCTACAATTACATGTATTATTCCAATGTTATGACTTCAGGACATATTCTGTTTATTCTCTTATGATTTATGTATTATTAACTACCAATTTTTATTCCATGATTCATGTTTATGATCTTTGATATGAATTGTATGATCTTATACTATTATGATCACATTCCCATACACTTATGCTCATGTTTATGCATACATATCTCCCTTTTTATCCTTATTGTGCATATGAGCTCAACAATTATTCTCTTTCCTTTCCCCTAGTTATGTGGATATTGATTATGTATGATATGCTAAAGAAGGGTGATAGTGTTGTAGAACCTAGTGGGAGATAGTATATCTCACTAATAGAATGGTGTTTATATTTACATGTTTCCAAAGACACTAAACTAATACAGTCTTTGGGTATCTATTTGTGTAATATAACATATATTATGATAAAATGATGTAATTTATATATATGTTAAGCTAGGGTTGTTATAGTTGGTATCAGAGTAAAATTTTAGTTAACCTTTAGAAACTAGGATCAGAAAATAGTAGATAGTTCCCTATGTATATTTTTATGTACATATGTAGGGATGTATCTAAGGATAATCTTAAGGGGGTCATAAATTTAAAAAGGTGTCATAATTTAGAAATAGTTTAAATGATTTTTCATTATAATATGGTTTTTTGATATGATGAGTGCTCATAAAACAATTTCTTATAGTTTTGGTCAATATAAATAACTCTAAATAACTAGGTTAAAATTGACTGTGAAGGGATATTTGTTGATGAGAATTCAAATGGGATTATGACCTGTTTAAAGGAGGTTGTGATCATGCCTATTAATTTTTAATGGGGAATGAATACTAATGTGTACCTTAATCAACACTGAAACTCACCAAGTAAGATAAGGGAAAGGTTTTTATGAAATTCTATTAATGGATACCATGAAATAAAAAAGACTCAATTTCCTACAAGATGATAATGTGGAAAGAATCTCCCATGTGAATGTATTTGAGGAATAGAAAATTTTTTTGACTGCTGAAAAGAATGACACATAAACAAGTCACCGGAAATAAAAAATGAAGAGTTCGTTTAACAAAATGAATGGGAATATTATCCTCCCTAAGATATAGTTTGAAGTTAAATGTTTTAAGTATGGAATGAGTTGTTATTACGCAAATTGATGTACCTAGGGGAAAACTCACAAAGAGAATCAATAAGGTGGTATGAGTAATGGTTATATTGCTACTGATGAGGAGACTACTTGTGAAATGTGAAAGCAAAGAGTTAGTATATAATAGGGATATACATCATTTTTAATATATTATAGGTGAAGGGGATTAAAGTAAGTGTTTATCTGTTTGGATTCAAGAATTATGGAAAATATAAGGATTATTTAGTTTATGTTTTTTCATTGATGATTTACAAGAACCTGTTTACTGGTTCCAAAGGACTAAAATAGTGACTTTATGGAAATGTGATATTCATAGAATGTCCATGATTAAGGTAAAGATAACCCTTAATATATTCCATGTGTTCAGAAAATGATGTTTGGATAATTATATATAGGATATCAATAAATCAAATAAATTTTATTTATACCCTTGTAACTGATTATAGATTTGTTGAAAATGTGGTCTGTATTATCATAGATGATGTTTAAAACTTCTTAGAATATATATAGTAATATTTGGAAAAAGGAAGTATGAATTTTTTCCAAAAGGATTTAAGGTAATTCATGTCATTAATTTGTTTCAAAAGACTACATTATAAAGGTATTCACTTGTTTAGTATGTGATAAATAAGATATATATATATATTAGGTTCATGGGGGTACAATTACATTTGAAAACACATACACACCTCACACACATGCCAAAAAGAAGGACATAGACCCTCAAGGAATATCTCACTAATGATGCCTTATTTATTCAGTACATGGAATTTAGTCCCTATGGTCATGTATCCCATTACATGGCCCATGGTTCGAGTGGGCATGAAATTCCATTACATGGATATGAAGGCCCATATTTTGGATCCAAAGGCCCTATGATGAATAGTTTTTCTACAGTACCTGGGATTATAAAGTGTTTTCTATAGTTCTATTGCTCCAATAGTGCCTGATACAGTGCCCACCACCACTACAGTATCTCTAATCAATAGTTCCATCAATCCTATAGTATGATACTATGCTACTATAGTAGCCTCCAACCAATGGGTATTGATCCCACATTTTTGATGTAGTATTATAGGGTTCTTACCACTAAGACAAGACCAAACTATATGAAAATAAAAAAATTTATGACATAATTTGGATGAATGTTAATATGATTTTAAATATAGTTTTCTCCTTTTTAAATTTCTAGACATTCATCTTTTGGAAGGGTTATATGTTTAAAAATTTATGGAAGGATTTATGTTAAAATTCATATGCATTTTTAGAGGTTATATTATTATCTCACCGCATGAGGATTTATAAATATTAGATAACATGGGATAACCATTTTTCTATAAAAAAGAAAGTTTAAATGATCCATTATTCTATCTATGGATATCATTATCTCCCAATTTCCAATAATTGAGAAATTCCCCTTCATTTCTTAGAATAAGAGATGATGTGGAAATTGATAATGCCATAAACGGGTGATATTATAATAAAATCAGATGAGTATATAATACTATTAAAATTATTAAAATTTATAAAAGGGTATTGAAATTAAATTTTATCATATTATCATCATTTTTGATGATTTCAATGACCACTTTAACTCTTATACGGTTTATGTTTTTGTTATTGTTAACCTTTTCTAGATCACCCACTTTCTTATGGTCAGACATCTTTATCAATATCTATGATTATTTTTTATTTTTTCCTTGTCCATGATTTCAATTTCCACCTATGTTCTCCTATGTGTGAAAAAAGCTTGAGTTACATTGGATAACCATTATGTTTCTAGCTTTGTTTTTTTAAAGGACATTATAATATTGATTTTTACAATTTGGGTTTTTTTGAAATAAACTTTCAAGTATTAAACCACTGATAACCCAAATAAATTTTGTTGTATAAATTCATTTTAATGGGGGTATAACGTAACACCTTGATATTTTGTGAATTATATTTTTTAAATTAGCTTAATGTTTTTGATATTTTCCATTTCACGCAGTACTAATTTTATCTTATGTGTTATGAAAGAACCATGTTATTATTGAAGTGTACATAACCCAAATTTGAACTTGAACTACACACAACACATATAATATATTTCAATATCAGAAACACTATTCATGGATTGTATTACACACAATACCGTTCCCCTTCGATAAATTTTGTTACATGAAGGACGTAGTTATACCGAACTATAATAACTATTATTAAAATATTATTAAAATTATCACATAGCCATTAAAATAGAATATATTAATTAGATTAACTAAAATATGAAACTATTTTTTACAAATTTATATAAAATAAATATTTGGATATCAATTAGTCATAAATTAAAGTAATAACTGTTTGATAATAGATAAATTCCTTTTCTAAGAAAACTATTTTTCTATGTATGAAAATATTTGTATCTCAAAAAAAAGAAACAAATTCTCATGATTTTTTTAAATAAAATTTATATATTATATATTTAATAAATAATTTTGATACTCATCCATTATATTTTATAGACATAAGATAAGAATAAATCCAATTAAATTAATAAAAAGAGTTACAATTCTAAACGATATTTTTATCGATGTTTAATGGATATACCATTTTAAATTTAATTATTGAAATTTTTATATTTTTTATTTTAAAAAATAAAATTCATTTTTAAAATCAGGATATCAAAATTTAATTTGGGTAAATTATTGGTATATTTATGAGAAGGTTTATTTTTTTATGAATAGTAAAAAATACTGAATTTTAATTCAAAAAATCTTTTTCATATAATTTAATCATATAGTTAAATTTTATATTAATTTAGTTTTAAATTATAATTAGATCCATTATACATATATTAATCCAATTAATGTAATTTTAAAAAACTTATCATTGATATTGGATATAAAATCATTTTATAATTTTGAACTTTTTTACTTTAATGACAAACTTTCTCACCCATCTGTGTGATTAATTTTAAATTAATTTATGTTACTTTTGTGATTATAATTTGGTAAAATTGATTAAATATTTTTAATAATAATTATTTATAATTTCAAATAAGTTCAATTTAGTCTTTTACCAGATTGATTAGTGAAAGTGAATAAAATTAATTATGGCGAGTAAGAGAACAATTAGCTTAACAATGGACAAAACCATAAACATAAGGCCCAAAATGACCTATAAACTTGTACAAAATCCATTTTATGCTCATATTTATACCTTTTATCACCTAGTATCAGTTAAGATCATCTTTTGAGCCACATTAAATGGGAAAACATGGGTATAATTCTCTTTTAATAATTTAACAATAATGCCACTCCTCCTCCACTATAAAAAGACACTCACCCCTCCCACTTATTCACACCTCTCAAGAACTTTTTATTAGACAAAATATACCATTATAACCTCAAAAAATATTTAAATTAATCTTATAATATTCATTTTGAGAATAAATCCATCCAAGAATCCCTTTGGTGCAACTAAAAATAGTTACCCCATGAAGAGGTAACATCCTTCCTCAGGCTATTTTGTTTTATTTTCACTCTCCACCACCTCAAATATTCTTACTACATGATTATAAAATAACCTCAGTATAATAAATATACTTATATGTTGTTATTATATGGTTTATACCTATAACTATGAACAATTACATCTAATGGGTAATGAATTTACTTTTCGTGTGTACGGCAGACTACCGCCTAGTGAAACGATGCGATTCATTTTTTTACATTACCACATATGATGGGTGGGTATTATGATAGAAAATATATTTTTATATGATATATATGATATTAATGATGTATTAAAACTTCTTTAATAGTTATATAAAACATTCCTTCATGATTTTTATTTTGTGTAAATATGATATATTCGTTTATAGATGTGTGGACTACAACCTCCTCAGATTGAGGAGATTCATTCACACATTACATGGAAAGTATTAAGGATAAGGTTTAGTAAAATTATATTATATATATAAAATAATAATTATACTTAAACTATAATATATATGTATATACATATAGGTAATTTACTTACTTTATTTCAAGATGATTATAAAATAGAAACAACGTTCATGCGTATATACGACCCACCGTCACAATGAATGGTGTCTCCCATTTCATATTTCAATATTTTATAGATTATAATAACTATTTATATAGTGACTATATATTATATTTATATAATGTTTTACATTATATAAATAATTATGTCATTATATATGTATGAGAATCAGGAATAATATGTCAAAACAAGATAGAAAAACAATGTGGATATTACCCAAAGTGCAACATAAACATGAAATTACTAATTAACAGGTAATATGATGTCATAATAAAAAATATATGGAATTATATATAATAATACAGTTCTTTAATAAATTTATAATAATCTTATATATATTATACTGGTGGTTTTTATGAGTATGACGAGAGTCAAGACATAAGGTAAGCAAATTTCATCTCACTTTTTATATCCATAACATACATTCCATATTCACCACTCGATTCTATTATGCGGTGAATAAAATTCCATATGAAATTTATATTATTAATTTAATTTATTTAATTATATATAAATCATTAATTTATGTTATTATTTCATGTTGATCATGATTTTAATGTTACTCAAGTCTTAAGAGTTTTCTCATCTCATTTTTATTTCTAGGAGATTTATAACTTATTCACTACTCGTTTATTTTTTGTAGTGTATATACATCCCATGAATATATTTTATGAATATTATCCTAAAATATATGTATATTTACATATAAATTTTATTATCTATCTTTAGTGTGGTTTATGTTTAAAAATTTACCAAATCAGTAAAGAAATTTTACCTCAATTTTTCTTTCTTTGAGACACATGTTATGTTATAAAAATATATTATTCTAAGAGGTATAAAAACTTCCACCTGAAATATTATATAATTAATATCCTTATTCTAATTATATTTTTTGATTAATGTAATATTATTCTTTCATAGTGATTATGGTTCAATGTAACCAAATAGGTAACAGTTTATTGCTATAATCTCATTGTTTATCAAGATTGCCTATGATTAGGCTTCCATTGATGAAATATTATGATGTATCTCTCAATAAATATCATTAATTTACTTATAAAAATTTTATTCATTAAATATTAAATTTATGGGACCATTTTTATACTATTTGGTACTTAATATAATTAAGAAAAACATTTTTAAGAAAATATGACTTTATTATCATTGTAGTCAGAAATATGTGATATTTCAAATACATGTTTTCTTAAAATTTTTTCAAAAATATTTTATTATTATAGTAGTGTTTTAAAATTTTTAATGATTTACTTATATTTTTTTAATTTTTTTTAAAATAATAATGTTTTCAAAAAATTTTAACATTTCTTATATGTTTACAAGGTTTTTTTAATGGAGAAGGTTTTCAAAAAATTTTCATGTTTTCATTATATTTTTTCAACCTATTTTTAACTAAAATTTTTTTAAAATTGTTTTTAAGATTTATTTATGTGGTTTAAAATAGTTTAAAAGAAAAATGTTTTAAAATTTGGTCCATGATTTCTTTAGGAGTCTTCAATTTTTTTAAACAAAAATGTTTTAAAATGTTTTTAAGAATTCATTATAATTTATCAATGTATTTTCAAAGGAAAGGGGTTTCAAAATATATTCTATAATTATTTACAAGTTTTAAAATTAATTTCATAAATAATGGTTTTAAATATTTTTTAAATTCTTTTATATGTTTCCATATTTATTTTCAAAGAAAGTTATTTCCAAAAATATTTTATGTTTTAAAAATTAATTTTGAAAGAAGATAGGGTATTTTCTTTGTGATTTTTTTAAAAGGTATTTAAAAACTTTTTTCCTTCAATGATTACATTTGGTGGTGTTACTCATGTCTTTTCTAGGAATATGATCCAAGGGTTTCACTAATATTTTTATCTAAATGGTTTATGTTTTGATGACATGATTTTTTGGAAACAAATTTCTTTTTCATAGTTAATATGATTATGAAACATGTTTGTGTTTCATGTGATATATTATTAAAAAATATTTTTATTTTTTTTCATGTTATTTTTTGATTAATTGATTATGAATCCTATATATTTGAAACAGGTTATGATATAATGACATATTATTGATACCCATTTCATTTTATGGGTTATGATATTTTTTTATGATCTATTGGAACATGTATATGTGATTTTATTATGATATGGGTGGGAAAAATATCTCCCTCCAATGCATTGGGTAAATATTTATATCTCACGAGATAGACATGTCTAGAACGAGAAGTGAACTTGATTTAGTAAAGGAAATTATCCACTAAGACTGTATTGGGAGTGAACCTTGACTACTAAGATGGTCATTGGAGTGATCCATGACTACAAATATGTTATGGATAGTGAACCCATTATAATAAATTTTACATTAAAAAAATTCCTTGATGACTATGGAAATTAGTTTTTTGACGTTTTGTTTTCCAAAATTACACATATTATTCCTATATTATGATTTCATACATTATTCACTTGATTCCATTATGAATCATTTATTATTAACTAAAAAATTTATTACCTGATTCATGTTTAGTATATTTCATATTTCGGGTAAGATCTTTTAATGTTATGAACACATTATCATACCCTTATGCTCATGTTTATTCTTACAAATCTCTCTAGTTTACCCTTACTAAGCATCTAATCTCACCACTTTTTATGATTACTTTTACCATGTTATGAATATACATATTATATATTATATGTCTGAGAAAGATTATAATCATTAATAACCTAGTGGGAGATAGTGTATCCCACTTATACACCAGTGTTTATGTTTCCATGTTTCCAATGGAACTAAGCTAATTTGGTCTTTTGGCATATTTTTGTGTAATATAATTTGTATTCCACAAAAATGATGAAATGTCTATATAAATTTATATTGGGTTGTTATATTATAAATAATTCAATTTATCAAGGGGTTTTAATGGTTATTTTACTATAAGGTACTTGAACATTACTAAGTGTATATTACATCATCAAATTTCTTTTAAATCCTTCATAATGGTTTGTAGAGAGTTTGTGAATCTCTAAAGAATATCCCTCCAGAGTCTTTAACTGTGTGTATATTCCTTGAAAAAAAAACATAACTAATTGTGTAAAGATCAATTTGACACCTAACATCCATTTTTTAGGGTAATTAACCCAACATTCATCTGTTCTTTAACCACCTCCACTTTCTAATATCTAGAAATGGATATAATTTTATGGAAAACTACATACTTGGTACTCTACCAAAATTGAAGGATTTTATACTATAATTAAAATTAACCCTTATGGTTTTAAATAATTTAATCTTATACCAATCCTATAAAATAACTAAAATAATCCTAAAAAAAACTAAACCTTGCTCAAATTCCAACTTAGGCACCCCATACTCGCACTCTTAGGTCCAGTGTTAAAAACATTTTTTAAACACTGACTTTGAGAAAAATTTATAGGAACCGAGATAAATATTTCATTGTTTAAAATATTTTTTTTATTTTAAAAATTAAACTTCACAATAATATCACAATCCTATGAACATAAGGTTTAATGTCTTTGAGGATCAACTACATTAGCAACTAATTTATGATACTTGAGAACATTTCTCTATAATTGAGAAACACTAAAATCACTTCTATAAATCTCATAAGTCATATTCATCTTCATAAACTGGTTAAATAAAACATAATAATGATTTTATAACATCTTAAAATATTAATATGTGATTACCATTAAAGACATCAATGTATTCGATTACTTTCTCCACATGCATCTCTGAAAAAATGAAGCAGTGATATATTTGAGTAAAATATTTAATATTAAGTATGAAAATTAAATCATAGCCATTGAATTTGTAGGAATTAATAATATTAACTGATTTATTATTTTTTATAGAAGTAAATAAATTTATACTTTTAATTTGATTGAAATTCAATTTTCTTAGTTA
This sequence comes from Viscum album, assembly GCA_963277665.1. NCBI lineage: Eukaryota > Viridiplantae > Streptophyta > Magnoliopsida > Santalales > Viscaceae > Viscum > Viscum album. Next base: position 1,419,589,294 of record OY728161.1, on the reverse strand, counting down.
AAAAAATTAAAAAAATCATTATATTCATAAAAAATATTTATATAAAAATGTTGTTTTTAAAGGAAAATAATTATATTATGATTTTAAAATAGTAAAATAAATTTATAAAATGAGTATTTTGTTACCAATAAAGTCATTCCTAATTTATTGGAAAAAAGAATAACAATTTGTAAACATTTTTAAAATCTATTTCCTGATATTAACAGTTTTCCACAATATTTTAATATTTTATTTAAATACTGAATAATAAAAATCTACAATTTTAAATAGAGAAAACGAACATAATTTTTTTATTAATCATAATAATATATCCCTATGTTAAATTTCTAGGATTTTTCTAAAAAAATGATTTTTAGGTGAATAGTTCAATCTATTGTTTTTACAAATAATGTAAATTTTATGAAATTATTAGTATATAAGTATGAAATTAAAATAAATTAAACCATTTTCAAAAACCATATATTTATTTTATAATAATATTCATAATGTTAATTTTTTTTAATTTAAAAAACCATATTTTATATTTTAGAAAATAAGAAAGATTTTATCAGAATTCTTATTAATACACTGTACAAATTTATTTAAAATTTATTTTTAACAATTTTATAAATTGAATAAAATGAAAAGGACTTAAAATTTTGAATCAATGGGTCTAAATTATCTAATAAGGGATAGCTTATGTCTTGGCATAAAGATTAATTTACCTTAGGTAAATACTTGTTACCGCGGAAAAAGCAAAAAGGGTAAAAGTAATAATTCAAGGGGTAAAAGGATTGAAACATGATAAAATATTTTTTATAAAATATTTTTTGAATTTTATATAATCTTTATATTGTATCCAATAAATAATTACTCAATTTTGGAGTCTCTTGACATGTTTAACATGAGATCCATTTACACTAATTTGAAATATTTATAAAAAATTCAATTATCAAAGCTCATAAAAGTGTCATCTCACCACCCTTTCAAGGCACTCCAAAAAATTCATTTGACTCATCAAAAACGACATTTTTATTCCCCTATAATAATATTTAAATATCTTAAGAATATTTTATTATGATATTTTCCTATTCTATCCATCTCAAATGAATCTTCTATAGAAATTTCAAAAGTGCTCAACATGAGTAATAATTTTTACTTGAATTATTTATTTTCTATTTTTCTTTTCAAATCATAATTTTAAAAACAATTATTAATTATGTAATTATTATTTTATAATTAATCTTATTATACAATTGTTATAATCATTAATTATCTTATCATTTTTCTATGATGAATAATGAAATTGTCATGTGTGCGTTCTGCATACTACCGCCTCCATGAAACAACACATTTCCTTCTCAATAACCACCTTAAAAGGATAGAATAAAATGGGAATTTAATAAATAATTATTCTATTTATATCATGTTTATTATTATTAAATAACCATATTAGTAATTTATCTTGATCTTTAGAAAATAAAATTATTTACCATATGTATGTGTGGACTACTGCCTCCATGGAATTGTTGATTTTTTTTCATTTCATCACAAATTGAAATTTATTTTCACAAGGATGGGATTAAAAGATAAATATCATTTTTATTATATCACTAGTATTTTATTATGGATAATTTTAGAACCAATTTAGGATATTATCAACAAATTACTTTCATTAAATCAATCATTTAAAACAAGTAAACTAAGAGGAAAATGATCCCTTTTTTCTTGGTAATGACGTTACATAAATTATATTATATTTATAATTATTTAAAATTACCATATATAACACTAAAGAGATAAAAATAAGACCATTATATTTTTACATAATGATATTAAAACTAAACAACCTAATAATCATCCATTATTCATGGTAGGTTCATTTATGAGTGGATTAAACCACATGCATGAGAAATACCTTGAATTTATATCATGAATGACTATGAAATATTATCTAATGTTAGAAAATGACATAAAAATGTAGATAATGTTTTTTTTGGGTAATTTTAAGGCTATATCTACATTTAACTATTTAATTAAGAAAGAGCATTAAGTTTTTAACAATCACAGAAACAAGATCATCATCGATTTCATCTTCATGGTTTGTAATAAAAAATACAATATAAATAAATCATACATATTAAAACTATAATTTATCATATATTACATTACCTTTAATTTTCATATAATGATGAGATTTATATCAAGAATTAATACCAATACTTTTTTTAGGAAACTAGTTTAAAGAGATTAAGATTACTTCTATTATGTGTTAAAAATATGTAAAAACTAACTAATATTTATATGTGAAGAATGATTTTAAATGATTATAATGGAATTATATATATTTTTAATATGTTTCTTGAGTATGTATTTAATGATATTAATATTACGCTTGGTATAAGGGTAGAACAAATCTAGACTTAGGTAAGGGGTTTTATAAAAAATTTCACTATTTAAGACATGTTTGGTTTTATGAACCTAATTTAATTTATATTTTTATATACTTTTTATATGAGATATAATATCATTAATTATATTTAAATATTTTTATTTTAATATTAATTAAAATCCTACTCTTTTAAGGGGGTTGGATTAAAGTGTTACTAAAGCCGTAAGGGTTTTCTTGGTCTCAATTATGATTCTTTAAGATGTGTTACATGTTATCCACCATGTTTACATTGTGTGTTTTTATATTGATTTACTATCTCATGAATGTTATTTAAATTATTACTTTGTAATTCATGTACTAAAATAGTCAAAACCAAGTTATTTTAATTAAATTTCAATTGAATCAACTCTTCCCCCTGTCATATGTTTTTTGGTAAATCAATTTTTTACCTGAGTTATGAATATTAATTAGAACTTATTCAACTTCTTTTTGATTAATTATACCATTTTATTCTGTTATTTTGTATTTTATCATTGTATACATTTTTTTCATAGAAAACTTCTTAAAATGTTTCATTCTTCATGAAGTTTGTTTACCGTATGTGTTATTGATAACTCAAGTATCATTTCTTTGAGTTATAATTTTCATATTAAAATTATATTTTCTATGATTGGGTTATCCCACCATAATATTTTATTAGATGGTTTGTTATAATAATAATTATAAAAATTAATTTTTAATGAAAATGAATCTTTTGTTACTCTTTTTCAAATGTGAGTTTTAAACAATGGGTTTTTCTAAAAATAAAATAAATGTGGTTTCCTTCCAAATTAACATGTTTTTTCATATTATCCATAGTTATAAAACATAAAACCTATATATTTTCGAGGTTATATTATTAAAAATTATTTTTAAAAATATATTTTTTTCAATGAGTTTTCAGTTCACCATTTGTTTAATACTTTTGGAAGAGTCCCGTAAAATCGTATTTTATATCAATGTTAAAAAGGTTTTATAAAATCCATTTCAATTTTAAACTTAAATTTACATTTTAATTATGAAAAATATTTAACCCAATATATTTTATTTTTTTTACAATTTTTAATCATATATATATATATATATATATGAAAATTAACTCATGATACTAAACAATCAAATTCTAGATCCCTTCTTTAGTGGTATCATTCAAGAATTCTTTTTCCTATATTTTTTTTCATCTATGTAAACAACCTTCTATATTCCATTTTATAAACTAAGTTTATGTTCTTTTTTAATAATATAAATTCATTCTATGGATAGTTTATGATTACATTATCCCTCTTATTGACATGGGTAAACGTATTGCAGTACTATATATTTTTATTCTAATATGAGAAATTATTAGTAAGCTGAATATGTATTGTTTGAATATATACCTTCATTCTTAGGATTCTTTATGATCATGTTATCACTATTATTAATGTTGGGAAAAGTAGTGAAATTATTGATGATTATTTACTTATATCTTAGGTTGATCATGTATTGATATTCTATATTCTTTATTATATGGATAATGAGGTTTTTATTCTTTACGAGGTTACTTAGGAAAATGGTATGAAAATTCTTCTTAACTCGTATAGTGAATTCATTGGATTTAATTAGGTTAGGTATGAGACCTAAAATAATATATCACCTCAATACCTATATGGGTCTCAAGCGACAAAACATGTTTGGTTTTTGTGTGTACCTTTTATCATAACATGATAATGTCTTGGGAAAAGGAATTAATGACATGTTTTTTATGTTTAACCTTATGAATTACATCAGTATGAGATCAGTATTATTGATATCCATATTTTAATTTATTTCCATGTAAATATATTTCTTTCAGTTTTAGTTGATTATATATTATTTTTTAACTTATTATTGAAATAATATTTATTCCTTTTTAGGTCATAATTACCTCAATTGCATGTTTTCTCTTACTGGGTGTTTGATCTCACCCCCTCTAAACTTTACATTTACCCATTTTATGATGAAAATTATTACACATGATATACCTAATGGGATAACTGGTGTGAAGATTTTGTTGGAGTTATTTAAGTCTTATTATGGATTAAGTAGTTTATTATATTATGGAAAATATCCCTAATTGAGAAAGATGTGGGTTTTTCTAGTATATTATTTGACCTAATTATATAAAAATATAAACTTAAAAGGTATATAGAATGTATGTAATGGATTTTTTAAATTAATTCTTGAAATTATGGGATAAATATATCCTAAAAACAATAATGGGAATAGAATACATTATGTATATTATGCATTTATGAGAACTAAACCTAAGAGTGTGGGTATTTAGTATCATATTTTCTATCAAGTAAGGGTTCAGATAACTTTAGAGATTATGATGTTTGTTGATGAAAATTTAAGGGTTCATAAGTTTTGGTTGATCATAGTATCAAATTTATAGACAACCCTTTGGGATAATATATATTTCAATGTTAAGGTAATGATGAAAATTTTAATTTTAGATTAGGATAAGAGAAATTTAGTGAAAACCCAAGTGATAATTCTAAGAGAGAATAATTTTTATTTAATAACATTCGAAAGTTTTGGTGAAGTATATTTTTTGTGATTCCATAGGAAATTATATTCATTCATGGGTAATACAAGTGGATACAGGATTTGACATAGATGTAACTTGGGGTAATAACCCCAAAAATTGAAAGTTGAATATTAACTAGATCTTCACCTAGTGTATGACATAGAGGCCTACCTATACTCTTAGTTTGAAATTCCCAGAGGGTATTATTTGGTGAACCACATTGTCTTTATTAATAATTATATGGGATTTGAATATGTTTTGTTTAGATAAAAAAATGGGAATGTTACCATGGATAAAATATATTGAAACATTGTGATTCATATGTTAAGGTATATATTAATTGATAAGTTCTTTCCTAGATAAGGATAGCATATATTTTTAGAGCATATATTTCAATGTGTTATGGGAATTTCAGGGAATGTTAGGATCATTATTTTCTGTAACAGGTGAATATATATAATATATCCCATTAAAATGTAATGTAATTTGAACCTATAATAATATAGGTTAAACTACAGGTGATATAGGTTGAACCAAATTTTATACAAGTTAATTCATAAGAACTATAGGCTAACATGATAGTGTTGTAGAGTGATACTTCTTGAGGTTTTTTTTCATTTTATTATTTATGATGATTAAATTATAATTATTATCACTCATGTTAAATATTATGGTTTTAGTAATGGATAAATCTTGAAGGAACCTTGTAAACATTATATTTCATAGACAATACAAAAACATTCCCAATGAATAACATAATAGGTTATGTTCAAGAGTGAGAAAAATTAATATTATTTCAAATTAGATATCAAAAAATATGAAAAAAATCAATATTGATGAAATACCAAACACACCATAGAATATAATGATGTAATCTCATATAAATTTGGATGAAAATAATGATGAAAAAAAGAAGATTCAGTTTCCTACTTCTCAGAAATGTGGGAATAAGCACTAGGTAAATTTCATTAAAGTGATATGTAAATTAAATAATTTTAGAGATAAAGTAATCAGACACACAAGTGTATTGTAAATATAAGTGATATAATTTTTTTCATTAATAACATGATTTTTGGGTATTATGGGACTCAATATCCCAAAAAAAGGGACATCATGTGATATAGTTACCAATAACCATGGGAACTAGAAAAATCCAATGTAATTACTAAAAATGTATCTGATAGCAATTTTTCATTGTCAAAATTTTAATGTCCCATGTTATGTATGATTTCACGAACATATGGAAATTTAGTTATAAATAAAAACACATAGAGGTTTGATTATAATTAAAATAAAGTTCAATGTTTTTTGTGAAGTTATTCCTTTTGAATCTAGATATTCCTCTCGTAGTAAAATTATATGTGAAATTAGAAATGGGTTTTCTCATGTTATAATGTTCATATAATAATTTATCATATAATTAAATCTCATTTCACATCCTAAATACTCGCAAATCATCTAGCAGTGTGTTGTTAATTATGAGTTTACTATAGAAATTACTCATATATTTTGAGTAAGATTAGGATGGAACAATTTATTTAAGAGGGGGATATATCTATGTGAAATATTAAAATATGATCACCCTTAAACCATTCAATGTGTTTTATAGCTTTATGCACACGCAATACAAAATTAATACAAAACAACAATATATTTGAATAAAAATATAAATACATTGCAGGGCCATTAAATGCTAGAAATAAAATTAGTGGGAAGAAATATTATTAAACACTTTGTGAAATATTTATATAAATAATGTAGTGTATAATTTTAATATGAATGTAATATAATCTGTATAGATAAAAACATTATGAAAATCATTTATGCTTAAAATTAAATTTTTCAATAATTATAGATTTTTTTCATGAAAGTAGGAATATTTTGATTGTATAATAATAATGATTATTGATAATAAAAATAATATATTTCCAATAAATTAATTAGTAATTTATAGTAAATAAGAAGAAATAAAATTTAACATTTTCAAAATCCATTTTCAGACATGAACCATTTTCTGTTATATTTTCGAATTTTATATAATTGTTGAATTATCCAATTTTGAAAATCAAATTTGAAAAAAATATCCAAATTTTGTAATAATCATTATAATATAATATTAAGAATAATTTTTAATATATTTTTAAAAAGAATTATTTTTAAGTGAATAATGAAAAATATCATTTATACAACTTACAAGAATTATATGACTTTATTAGTATATAAGTATGAATTTGAAATTAATGAAACCTTTTTAAAAGAACATACATGTATTTAATAATTAAATTTATAATTTTTAAAATGTTGTTTTTAATTTACAAACCAATATTTGAAATTTTAGAATATAAGAAATATTTTTTTTATTTGTAATACATTATAATTTTATATTTTAACATTAATTTTTATCCCTAATAAATTGAATCAAATGAAATGGATTAAAAATTTATAATCATTGGGTATAAAATATCAAATATGTAAACATTTAGTTTTATGCATAAATAATAAGTTACATTAGGTAAAAACTAGTTACCACATTAGAGGCTGAAATGGTAAAAGTAATAAATCAAGGGGTAATGGAATTGAAAAATGATAAAAACATGTATATATGAGTGTATGAGGTTTTTTTTGGACTTATATCTTACCAAATAAATTATCTAACACGTTTTACATAGTTAAGAGATTTAACATGTGGTCCATTTATATAATGTTGAAATATTTACAAAAAATACAATTCTCACCGCTTATAAAAGGGGCCACTCCCCACCCCTTCAAGGTAAATCTAAATATTAGTATCCCCACCAAAAAACTACCATTGTTACTTTAACTATAATAATATTTCACTCTCATGAGCTTATCATCAAAAGATATAATCCAATTCCATCTATTTCATAGGTATCTTCCAAGGAAAACTCAAAGTGCTCAACATGAGTAATCATTTTCAATTAATTTTTTAATCTTTTATTTATATTTAAAAATTATAATTTTCAAATAACTATGTAATTAAATAATTATTCATCATATAATAATTTTTTTAATGATATGATAATAATAATTAATCACTTTACCCTTTTTAAATTAAGAAAAAATAAACTACCATTCTTGCCTTGGGCAGACGACCACCTCTACGACTCAATGTGTTTCATTTTACCTTACCACCTTACAAGGATCATATCATAGGGTAATTTAATATATAATTATTATATTTATATAATTTTTATGATTCTTAAACAATAAAAAATATTAATCCTTTCACCTATTCTATGGAAAACTAAATCTTCAACTATACGTACACGGGGACTACTGCCTCCGTAGAATAATTGATTTTAAATTTAATTTTCAACACCGACTTACATATATGTTCATTAGGATTATATTAAAATATAATTATGATGTTTTTTATACCATTACATTTATATTATTGTAAAATTTTTAAAACCTATTTTTGATATGATCAACAAACCATTATCCTTAATTTAATAATTTAAAACGAGTGAAATAAGAGGAAAATGATTCATTCTTTATAATTAAGGAATTTATATAAATTATATTATATTTATAGTTATGTAAAATTATAATATATCTAAATAATAGTTAAAATATAATAATTTTTTTATATATTGATATTGCAACTAAACCTTCTCAGAATCATCAAATAATCTTGATAGGTTCTTGTTTGGGTCTGTTTAACCACATAATGTAACAATATAATAGATTTATCTCATGAATAACTGAGAAATTATTTATTGGTATAATATTATATAAATATTTAAATAATTTATTTTTGGTCATATTATGGTTATATCAACATTTAACTCATTAATTAAGAAAACACCATTTCTTAATTAAGAATCATCAAAACATGACCATCACCGATTTTATCTTCATGGTTTGTAAATAAAACTATTATAGAATGTAATTATAGCATTTATAAATATCATGTCTCATTTATTCCATAAAATTTATTTATCATTTAATGATAAAAATTATAAAAATAATGAATACAAATAATGTTTTTACGAAACTAGTTCAATGGGATAATGTTTATTTACACCAACGGTTGAAAATATGTAAACAAAATAATATTTTTATATATTTAATTATTTTAAATGATGATTATAAATGATTATATTTATTAATAATGTTTTTGGTAATGTTCTTAATGAACATTATTTTATTATTTAGGATGTTTGATGCTAGTGAATAATGAATCAGGACCTTGGTATGGGTTTTCATCTCAAATTACACTCTTTGAGACTTGTTTGGTATCATGAACCAAATTTCAATTATTTTGTTTATATAATAACTATTTTAGATATAATATTATGAATTATTTTGTAATTATGGTAATTTAAGTTCAATTTTAAGCCCAATATTTCAAGATGTTTTGATTAATGTGATACTAAAGGTGCAAGGGTGTTATTAGTCTCAATTAATATTATTTGAGACATGTTAGATTTTATGAAACATGATTCATTTTTATGGTGTTATATTGATATAATATCCCATTAATATTCTATACATTATTTAATTGTAATTAATGGTATTAACTAATCCAAAACATTTTCTTTTCTTCAAATTTATTTTTAATCAAGTGTTACTATTATCGTAAGAGTTTTTGGTAAATCATTTATTATTTATTGAGTTATGATATTTAAATTTAACATATTTCATATAATTTTGGTAAATTATTAAATTTTATTATTTTACATTTATTATCTCATTGTATATATTTTCTACACCCAAACCCCTCTTCAAATTTCTCATAATTTATATAGTATGTTTCCTTTATGGGATATTGAAACTCATATGTTCCATCTATGAGTTATAATGTTTCATATTAAACATTTATTTTAAATGGTTGGGTTATCCCTCCCTAATATTTTATTATAAAATATTTTATAATAATCTTTTAGACAATGATGTTTTAATACAAATGAATGTTTTTTATATCTTAGTACAATGTGAGTTTTAAAAAAAGGTACATTCAAAAAAATAAAATGTGAGTTTCCATTAACTTTAACATGTTTTATCAACCACTCTACATTTCTCCAAGACAAACCTTATAAATTTTGAAGGTACTATTAATGAATATTATTTTTAGAATGTAATTTTATCCAATGAGTTTTAAATTTACATTTTCAAAAATATATTAGGAAGTTACCCGTAACATCATCTTTTATATCAATGTTAAAAATGTTTTCTAAAAGATATTTTAAGTTTTCAATTATATTTACCTTGTAATTATTAAACATATTTACCCTTATATGGTTTATGTTTATATATTTTTACTATATTATATTTTTTTCTATTGGGGGGATGAACTCAGGGTACCGACAATACAATTTTTGATCCATTATTAAGTGGTATAACTTAATCATTCTTTTAGAAGTATGTTTTTCATCTATGTCAAAATACTTCTATGTTTACTTTATTAAAATGGATTTAACTTTTTTAAAACCATCCACCTTATTAATTAGTACGAGTTTTTATCATGTTATCCATTTTATTGACATTGGGAATATGATTTCTATAATTTATATTTTTATTCCAATAAAAATGATTATTTGAAAGTTGACTATGAATTTTTTGACCATACACCTTGTTTCTTAGGATGGTTTATGATCATATTATCCATTTTATTTATATTGGGAAAAGTATTGAAATTATTAATGATTATTGACTATAAAAATAGGTTGACCATTTTTTAACATTCTATATTCTTTATTATATGGATAAACATGATTTTATTTATTAAGAGTTTCCTTATAGAATGATATGAAAGGATTTGTTGAATATCATAGTTATTTTTTAGAGTTAATTAGGTGATAGGGGAGGCATATAATTATATACCATCTCGATTCATCGATAGGTCACTTAAGACAAAACCTTTTTAGTTTTGGTGTATAAAAATTCCAATAATTGGACAATGACCTATTATAAGGCCTTGAGAACATGTTTTTGATGTCGAAAATTAGGAATTACACTATTATGAGATCCATATTATTGATTTATACATTTTAATTTATTTTCATGGATATAGAATTCTTTCATTTTTGTTTTATTATGGATTCATGTTGTTTAATTATTTCTTCCATAATATTCATTCATTGTTTATGCCATGATTACCACTAATTTTTATTTTACCTAACAAAGAATTTTAAATAAATAATTCTTATATTCTCATTTCCATAGGTTATACAGAAGTGTATCACACTAGATTTTCCATAAAAATTAGACTGGATGAATAATTTTGTTGGAGATGTTGTTGACTTATTAATTATTAATTAGTTATGTATATAGTAGAAATTATCCATTAGTTGAGTAACACATGGGTTTTGATAGATTTGGTTTTTTCCTAATTCTCTAAATCTATAATCCTAAAAGTTATTAAAAATGTATTTAAGGAAATATTTGGTTTATGTCTTGTAATTATGGGATATTTATATCCAAGAATCAGTAGTTGGTATTAAAGATAGTAAATAAAGTATTTGTTAAGGAGAAATGGGAGTGTGTGTCTTGGGTGTAACAAGTTTAATGTTATGGCCTATATCACTATAAAAAATAATCATATTAGTGGTTATATTAGAGATTGTAATCATAAAATAAATAAATAAGTATAATGACTAATTATACACCAATTCAGTTCATATATAATAAAGTAAAATAATATAAAAATTAAAAATTAAAAAAATACAAATAATCATTCAATACCAATCGACCACCAGGACAATCACATATATAGAAAAAAATAAAAGAAAATGAGAACACACTCTCAACATCAAGCCTTACAATATCACAACCTCTAGACTCTCAGACATCCTAATTAATTTTCATATCCTAGTCCTCCGCCCAACCTATACATACTTACACGTGAGACTTTTCCCTATTACCCAAGTCTAGTGTTGGGGTGATAAGGGTTTGAGTACAAAACTCAATAGGGCACCACCAACATGGTCCTACATATACTAATAATTAAATGACATATGCACGTGACATGTTCTACATAGATAAATAAATAAATAAATAAATAAATAAATAAACAAAGATAATAAAAGAAATTAACCACCAGCAATCTTTAGGTTCATGAACCTAATCAACCATTCCTTCTATGTCCAATTATAGAGTGTCTCTGAGCACCTATTGATGACTATTCCAACCATAATATTATCTCGAGGGTATTTTACCATAGCATATAGTATAATGATCTGGGTAATGATATATCCTAGTATCACTACATGGGGAATGATCCATACCTATATAAAATGATTCCAAGCTCCTAATCCATGGTATCCCCACCAATGATATCACACTAATTCTTATTATGGTAGTTCTGATTAGTACCAAGAACCCCCATACCATGGATGTTTACATTAGAATCACAAACTGACCATGTAGGGGTTTTTTCACTTTAATTATAATAAAATACCCATAAAGGATATTTTATATCTCAAATAGTATAAAAAATTCCCCTTTGGGCATTTCTAAATCACTAATATAGGAAAAGGAAGTAAAGGTTGGGAAAATTTCTAAACCCATCAGCACTATTCATAGCCCAATGGATAATGTGAAATGTAAGAGTTCTAAGGGGACTCCTGAAACCATATATACCCATCTCTCACACACCATCCTAGAGTTAAGTATGAGTTGGGGGACCTACTTGGGTATGCTGAATCAATACATAATCAGATCCACACTACTTGGGGTCCTGAGTCTTAGTCTTGAGCCTAGGATCATGCTAGGCATGTTTACACAACAACCTGTCAATCACCAACACATGGTCTACCTATATATGTATTCACATACCAAGGGGAGAGAAACTTTCCACAGGTAAAGTTTAAGAAGTCTAATGGCTCCAAAGTATCACTAGGTCCATGTGAGACCGATAGGGCTAACAAATTCCAAGTCACAACACCCATTCCAAGTGGTTTCTTGGGTCACATTAATGAGGAGGCATAAGTAAAAATCAATCTAGTAACCCCCCTTCAAGGGAAAAAAATGTTATAGAGAATCACAATAATAGTCACAGACTCAACCATTAGTTTCTGAGGTAAGTAAGCCAGTGCTCACGGTCTCACCAGGGCATTGGTTCTTTTCTCAGTCCATATAACTTTATAAGTGTTAAAAAAATCACATATAATTTAAACCATTTAATTATACTCAAATAATTAAATTATTAAAATAGGATTGGTCAAACATATTTGTGACTCTAAAAACCTTTATGAACTATAATAGAAGAATAAATCCATAACTCAAGTATTAGGGACAAACTACCATATTGATGAAGCCGACCCAATTATTCCTATAGGGATGAAATCTCTTCCTTGGCTAACCAAGCCTTTTCCAATGTCAACCTGAATCCCAAATCATCACTTGAGATTTTCCCCAAAAAATAAAAACTAGATTTATTCAGTTATAACATGTATAATTAATTAAGCAATTTAATTTTAAAATTAAAATAATATCTTTTCAACTCACAAATTCATTCCACCACAGTAAAACTATTACTAACTATCAACTAAAGTTCCATTTTGGACTCCGAACATCCTCATAGAATATATACCTAATAACATGAACCATTAATAACAATAATTTAACATAATTCTAAAGAGAAACTAAAGAAAATCTATGAAATTTAATACCTTTATAGAATAAAAAAATAATTTAAAAAAATTCATTACAATACATCCCCCTTCTAGATATAAGAAAATAACAATCTCATTTGGATGATTTCCCATAATCTAGTGAAATATTTTTTAAAATCCCCAACTAAGAGAAGAAAAATTACATGATAAATAAGGGGTAGTAGTATATAATTAAATATGGTATGGATCTTACCTAAAATGATGAAGGATCACACCCAAATTTTTACCAAATAATATAGGAACCAAATAGGAAGTTAATATGGGGATAATGGGCGGTCCATACATGTATGAGGCGAGGAGAAATGGGGGCTCCATTTTTTATTTTCACAAGGGTATAATGGAAAAAATAAACATTTAATGAGCCATATAGTTTGTATGAATTGTCAAAAAGCTGTGTGGAAATCATGATATAGGAACTACCCATGAAAAAACACTTCACACAGTTGGGTGTATAGTTTTCCAAACTATAAGAAAATAGTGAAAATTAGAACTACCTCGATCAAAACACTTTGCACAATTTTTCTAGAACCATGAGAAAAAGGTTCACAAAACCCCAAGTCCAAAATAAGAAACATATTACACCATATAATAGACATAATTTCCTCATAACCATGATCTAACATCACTAAACAAGAACTATTTTTGAGAAAGAACCAAAAACACATCACCTTTAGTGTGTTACATGGTTTTTACTAAACTATGCACAAAAAACCATTCACGCCTTTAAGAATCATCCAAAAACATTTGAAAACTAATGTACAACTACCAATACCTTTCCAAAAACTCAAGAAACATCTTTTTCGTCAAACCATACCAAAAAAATCATTTCAGTATGATCAAAATATGGGATTATCGATTTGAATCCCTATTCTCTAAATATACCGTCCACCAAATTGAAAATTAATATCCGGTAAAATTTTTATTATATATATAGTCACTAGTTCTTACAACCTCCACACAAAAACAATTCTCTTACTTGAGAGGCCTCAGTGGTCATCTAGTTATACATCTCAACCAACATCAATTGTCAAATTCCGTTTAAATAGAAATATTTTACCTTCAAATGAAAATTTTCTCTCACATAACAACTTCAACCTAAGGTGATCAAATTTCCAAAACACAATCCATCACTCAAATTCATCATTAAACATCAAAACAAATCTCAATCACACTTTACATCCCTATATACCCATTTTATCTCTATATAACTTTCCCCTTGGCTCATGATGCTACGTACTATAAAACCTAGATATAAGAGGTCAATTTTGAGCCACAATACCCTCACCATTAAAATTTCCTATAAATGTAAGATCCCAATTTTTTAAAAGTTCAATTGATGTGTTTCAAAATACTCAAACTTGAACAATATTGAAAACATAAATCTACATCATTACAACTCTTCATTGTTAATTAAAAAACAAATTGATGATTCTCTATCATCCATGCATATGGATCACTATTCTAGGGTTTTTCAATGACTCTAAATGATCCTCAAACACCACATCCACATCTCGAATGATTCTTACAACGTGGTTTCTATCCCACCGTATCCAATAATATGAAAAACCACCAATAATACATCATCCTTTATATTTCCCTATAAACTAATGGGTTTCAAAAAATCGTAGAAAACTAATGAACCAAATAAAGATGAATCAAATCCCAAAGAAATAATTAGATTATCTAAATATACTCACTAAATACCATGCCTAATTTTAAATAAAACTACTTAAACAAAACACTAACCATATATAACAACTAACACACTCCCACCAGATTTGGGATTCATTACTAACCCAAAGCACACATAGATCTCCTCAAGTTGATCTCAAGCCTGACACCAATGCTCATAATCCATCAAGAATCCCATATTAATTTCAAATTCAATATATAATCTGGAACTAGATGAAATAAAATTCAAATTTTCTACCTACCAGTGTCCTAATTTTTGTAAAACATCCACAAAATAGTCTAATGCATCAATTAACCTTCATAAATAAAGGCCACATTCATTCCAATAAACTATTATGGACTCCCCATCATACGGATTTTCTTAGTTAGATTCTTTAGTGAAACTCAAAATGGATCCTACACAACAAGCATGTTGCTCCTCCCAAATCCACACTCACGACCTTGTTAAAACCTTACCAATATCGATTTCATAGATCAACCATGCCACCACACAATGATCAAATTCCAATATCTCCACTAAAATGGAGGTAAATTTTAAAACCTCACCCAAAACCCTAGGAAACTATTGCCACACACTTAATTGAGGAAATTATTCCTTATATCACACACTACCAGTCTTCAATTGAAAATTCAATAGGTGTTTCACTTACCAAAACACAATTCATTGATCCCATCTTTTAATAATGGAAATACACTTCCATAAAATCCATTATATAAAATTGAATCGCACCCCATGAGTCATACATTTTTTGAGCTGGGATCAATTACCTAATCGCCGACCATGCTACTCAAAAATTCTAGTTTCATTATTCCAAGATTTCCCTAGTTACACCACTTTAAAATTGGGAACTTCACCAGCTCCATGGTCTATGTTGGATCTAAACAACTATTTGGTGTTGGATTCATTTTCAATAACCATATCATGAAGTATATACATGTAATTAAATGAAAAATATAAAGGAATTAATGACATGGACGGAGACATTGAAGTCATAACATTCATTGATGAAGATCACACAAATCATGTTTGTTCTAAAATATCATGTTGAAAAAATATGGGAAAATAGATCATGCAATGTTCATATTTACTTAAGGATATTATGGATATCACATGTCCTAGAGGATTATATGGGGCATGTAAGTCCCAAAGAATCATGTTGAGTGCATAAGTACTAGAATTTAATGTTATCACATGAGGTAAAGTGGATCACATGACTATAGAAGCTAAATAATTTCATAAGATCAATGGTTCACATTATGGGGTATTGAATAGAACATGAAGGGAAGTATGATTGGAATTAAAAAAATCTATTTATGGTAAAATATTTCATAGAGTGAATAATCAAACAAGAATCATGTGAATGTGTAATGAGGTGAACTATGTTTAAATGGGTTAGGTGATTGTAGAAGCTTGAAGATATCATGTGATGGGTCATGCAAAGAACACTAATAAAGTTATGATTGAAATAAAAAAAGGCTCTTACATATGCTAAAAATCATCTGGTATGGTTACATGATGAACATGAAGTGAAAGGTACAATAGAAATAAAGATGGTCTCATCTGACCATGAGATTCCTTGATGGTTGAGTGATGCGATAAAGAAGTTACATGAGTGTAACTTGCAATAGCATAATCACATAGAACGTCACATGGTAACAAGTGAAATAAAATTTATGATAAACATGATAATGGTATTAAATAAATTAAATAATTAACATATGTTTGTTATTTGGGAATAAAAATAGGCATAAGAAAAGTTGGACTCAAGGTATGGGATTTTCATCTCACTTTTTAAATTTGTGAGATAAATATAATATTCACCACTTACTTATTTTTTATGGTGTAACTACTACCCATTTTTATATATTATATCTTTAATAATTTTACTGTCATGGTATGTAAATATTAATTTAACGTTATTCTTTTTTTAGGGTTATTATTCAAATGCTTGAAGGTGGTTTGGGACACTTTGAAATGTTTATGGATTATTTTCCTCAAGTGAAATTTTCATGAAATTTCAATAGTATTTCCATTTGAAGAAATTATATGACCATTTTTAAATAAAAATATTCATTATACTGTCATATGGTTATTCATGACCTCTTTTAAGTATTTGTACCATTTTCCGACTCTTTGGTACTCAAAAATGTTTTAGAAAATGTTTTTAAGAAATATCAACTTCATGTCTCTCTTTAGATGTGGAAACCATTTTCTTCAATAAACTATCTTTTTAAAAAAATCAAAATTAGTTTTATGATTTTAAAAATGATTTATTAAATAATTTTTATCTTTTATTCTTTTATCATTTTTCACAAATAAATCCTATTATCTATTTATGAACAAGGAATTTTTTTAACCTTTTTACCATGAAAAAGGAACATCATTTTTACATTGTATGACATGTACAAAAATACCCAGCATCATTTATTGGAATCTACCTTTTCATGTTTAGAATATTAATTTTTTGAAATAATTTTTTTAGAATTTATTTTGATTGATTTTTTTTCAAAACTAAAGGATATTTTCCTCAAAATTTTTTTTTAAAATATATTTTTATAGTATATATATTCATCAATGATAAAAACCCTTTATCTTACTCAACTTGGGATACGTTATATTGATGTTATCATTACTCTTGCTCTGGATGGTTTATGATTTATCTTTCCAATGATAGTATTCACATTCACTTTCATGAATCATATTCAATTGAAACATTAAATATCCTATGATCATTGAACATTAAATTTCCCCTAAATTATTCATTTAATTTTTCATGGATATAATTATTGCCCAACCCATATACCACTTTACATGTGGTTTCTACTTTGAGAGTTTTTTTTATTTGGGAAAAAATTGATAATTCCATATTCTTTATTCAATACATATATTTGATATGGTGTATTATTTATTTAAACTATTTGATATAAGGAATGCTTTGGATTGAAATTGATGTGTGAGGCCCATGATTTATATTCCCCATAGATGCATTTATTGGTTCTTATGAGATAAATAATTTGTGAAATTTAAATGGGTTTCTCCCAACAGTTTTATATCATCTTATGAAATGTCTTAACTTTATAGGATTTTAAGTACCTTAGACATGAACTATAATAATTAATAATTAAGAATTTGTATTTATTTACTATTTATCCATGATATTTTTATTGACATATCTGTGGACGTATTTCATTTTGAGTTCATTGATTAAATGGAATGTGTTTTTGTTTCTTACCTGGACATATTTATTTTACCATATCTAGTTATTTGGATGGAATGTGTTTCTATTTATTACCATTCCATATTGATTATTCAATTCTTTATCTCTTTTCGGATTATATGGTATGCGTGTTCAATTATTTACCATGACATAATTATTATTCTCATTTATTCATTATTACTTCTGGGGTATTTTTCGCTTATTAAGAATTTGAGACAACATATATTATGTTTCCTTTCCCTAGGAATCCAAGCAGGGTACTATGAAAGATATTCATTGATAAAATAGATGGAATAATGTAATCCTTGATGTTATTTATAAAAACAATTATTTTCTAATTAGTGTATTAATTTTTAATACAATACTCATGTATGTATCTGGTTTTCCAAGACTACTAAACTCGTGGTACTTTTGGATTTTATTCCTTGTAATCATGCCAATGTAATGGTAATAGATATAAGCTCTTAGCTTTCTGGGGTCGAGTCGATATAATAAAGGAAATAAAAATAGTGGGCATGTTCATAAGACCAAACAACTTAAACAGGTACTCATATAAACCGTACGAACTTCATAAATCTATACATGGTAAATGTGAAGGCCTAACTCAGAACTGATGATAGCCTGCTCTCTGGTCAATCTTCGAGAACACTTTAGATCCTTAGTGCTAGTGGAATATATCATCTATTCATGGAAAATCATATAAATTCTTAATTTTATGATGGTTCAATCACTAGTAATTAATGCAAAGACTAAGGGTCCAATCCACCTTCTTAGTGAAACGCATTGGTAAACCCTAAGATGATGTAGTGGGTAGGATAATACAGTTTGATTCTAAATCCTCTAGATGTCCCTTGAGCTCGTGGTTCAAAGTAAGAGACATCATTTATGGAGGAATATATACAATATATGCTCCTAGACCAATATCAACTATAAACTCTACATATATCATAGAATTTTGTATGAAAATTTAATTCAGGAAAACATCCCTAAAATGATTCACAATAGGAGGAAAATATGTCACACGCACTGTCTAATCATCCAATGAAATATTGGCAATATGGGTTATCACTCTTACCATCCCACAATGCTTTGGTCTGGATCAACTATCGTAGACATTCCACTCAACCTTGTGAAGATTAATATCAACCTATGGTGATGTTAATGATACCCTACGGAGGTAGAAGTCCATATAAGAATGTTAATAAACCAACTACACCATATTGAGAATAACATCAAATCTCACCATCACAAGGATAAAGAGGTCATATAAGAAACCATTACTACCTAAATCAAGGGGTAAATCCTTGAATTGGAATATATCCACTATTCTCACACAAAAAACTATGTCTAGGTCCATCACCCCACAAATGTACTAATTTTTCAGTATGAGACGTTCCACAACCAATATGGAGATAATGTATTCAGATTAACCTGTATCAAATAATGTAGATATGATAGTAAATGCTAATACAATACTACATTGTACATTATAAGGTCCTATAATTTGATCATTGGGTATCAACTATAATAAATACATCTTTCTTGATAAATGACCATGAACTAGAGATGGACTACGATGGCTAGTTTTTCTCTATTAACTCTGATAATAATATTTTTTTCTACCAAAACCATGACCACTTCCTCAGTTTGATTGGATGGTACTATTAAAGCTTCTTGTCTAACACGATGTCACTGATCCTGATCCTAAAGGAGGAGCTTGTGAAAACTCTAAAGACCCGTAAAATTCAAGGAAATATTTTTTCTTAATTTTCTTTGGGATTTTATAAGAATGCAGTTTCTGATAGCACTTGTTTCTGAGGCCCGGTGTGCCCGAAATTCCTCTCTGAAGTTTAGCTCGGGTACTTTCAGTGAACGAACGAGCGTGAAATTCTAACTCTTTTAACCGGTGCTCGGAATCGAATTCCGAGGACACCGATGGAACCGTAGCACCGGTAATTCCTTATGAATGCCATTTCCGGAGTTGCATTTACACTATAGAAGTTGTTAATTTATGTGGAAGGTAAAATAAAATTCATGCAACATTTTTTTTACTTTAAGTGGTTTAAGATTTGGGTGGAAGTTGGGTAACTACCCAAGTTCCCAAGGGAGGTTATGAGGGTGGTGGGGCCCACACGAACCCCACCCCTTCACATTATTAAACCCCCTCAACTCACCATTATGGATGACAACTTGTCATGAATTAATTAAGTTGAATTAATTCAAACTCTTGAAATTCAAAAGTTTATGTTATGTTAATAAAATAAGAGATGAACTTATTTTATTTGTGGTTGGAAACCTTGTTGTGTGAACTTTGGGAGAAAACCAAGGAACTTGAGAACTTCTTTCTCTTCCACGAAGAACGCGAAGAACGCCGGATTCCTCGGAGGTCGACATCCATGATGCGACTTACTCCTTCCGCGACATCTCGTTCCGTGACGAATTCTCGTTGGATGAACCTCCGTTCAAGCTCACATGAGGTAGGGGTTTATGCGATTTCTTTTCATGATTTACTCCCATTAATTATCCACGTATAATTGAACCGCATGCTATCAATTAATGGGAGGAGGCCGGACCACAGAAACACGGCCTCCCTCCCTCCCTTTTATTTTCTTATTGTTGCGGTATGACGGGACGTGACGCGGTGCCTTCGCACCACGTGGGAACGAACGACAAGAATGTACGATGCCGACACGCCGCATTTTTAAAAAAATGAAACAAGTCATGGCGCCGTCGTGCCGCGCAGGACAACCGCAAAAGCACCGCGGCCAGAGCGGGGCCGTGGCGGAGCGTGGGAACTACCGGCCGGAAATGGGCCACCGGCGTCGGAGCAGGACCGGCGGCCGAAAACGGGCCACCAGTGTCGGAGCAGGGAGGGGACCGGCCATCGCCGGTCCCATGGCAGCAGAAACTAGCCGGCCGGGGCGGGCCAGCCGGACAGGAGAAAAATCGGGGGTTCAAACCCCTGGTCGGCCAGCTAGCTGCCCCCATTAAGGGGTGCCCCAGTTACAAAGTGCGGGGGGGTAGTGCCCCCCCCCCCCGCAAACCGAACGGCTCGGCCGTTCGGCCGAGCCAGCTAGTGCCGCGCGCCAGGCCGGGCCACGCGCAGCCGAGCCAACTCGGACCCGGGTTGGGTCAACCTGGTTCGGGCCGACCCAGGGGGTCTCTGGCCGGGTCGGTCCGGGCCCGAAACCCCCATTTTCGGACCCTTTTTTGTCTTTTGCCCATATCTCAGGCTACAGACCTCCGATCGACGCGCCTTCAGCGGCGATGCGATCCTTGGATCGAGATGGGAATTTCGGTATATCACACTCACGGTTTCGGAATACTTTGGGTTCAGACGAGTTGGTTCGTACACAAAACCAATTGGGCCCTCGGAGTGGAAACACTCATATCTTGAGCTCCGGACGTCCGATTGACGTGCCGTCGACTTTGTTGGATTCCTCTTAGTGAGGAGGATCTTTTGGATTACTCCGCCCGAGGTTTGGATGCAGTTGGAGTACGGTTGGGTTGTTTTTGCCTTAAAAACCAACCGAGCCCTAGGAGCGAAAAAGCCAATAACTCTCAGACCGGGCGTCCGATTGACACGCCGTCTGCGACGTTGAGTTCCTGATGACGATACAGAACATTTTGATACATCAACTCCGGACTTTGTGTCAGTTGATGTATCAGCCTCTCGGCTCATGGAGCGGACCCTCCCGAATGAGCTTGCTGTGTGCGGGAACCCTAGAGCTTGCTGCGTTGCGACTGTGACGACGACGACGACGACTGTACAGAGATCCTCAGTGGATTCGATGGTGACGACTACAACATTTAGAGATCCTACGTGGATCTGTGCTACCGATCCTATGTGGGTCCGATCCTGTGTGGGTCAGTGCTCAACGGTTTTGTGTGAGCCAGCGCCTACAGATCCTGTGTGGGTCCGATCCTGTGTGGGTCTTTGCGGGGGTTAGTTACCTATCGATCCTTTGTGGGTCAGATCCTTTGTGGGTCATTGCGGGGGTTAGTACCTATCAATCCTTTGTGGGTCCGACAGCTTAGATGAATCAGTGGAGATATCTGATCATCTCTATCGTCATACGAAGAAGTATACCTGTCTGAGTTGAATCTTGTTTTGTATTCCTTTGTGGATTGTGTTGTGCTATCCTGTGTGGATTTAAGTTTTTCTTTCATGTGTGGACTGGGTTGTACTTGGGCTCGGATGTTGGAGTCGAACGTGAATTGATGACTGAGGTATACGTATGGGCATATACCTAAGCAGTTTCGGATGTTACTTCGTGATTGTATCTTTCCTTTGTGGTTTATCCTTTGTGGATTCAGGGAGACCATCGGGGGTCTCGGGGTCCCTACTGAGTAGCTTATACTCACCCCTGTACGGGATATGCCCGCACTACGTTGTGTTGGTTGCAGATGACAGACAACGCTGATTGTGGTTGAGGCTTGCACAACAGGACGGTACCTGGAGGTGGACCACTGGGCGGGACGTACTCGGAGTAGTCGGCTGGACCCGAGGAGCAGTGTAGGCTATCTGTACCCTCCCTTCAGGTGGGATTTTCAGTGGACATCTCGGCGTTACGACTTTACTTTTCAGTTGCTGTTTTCCCTTCTTGATTTACTTTACTTTCAGTTTGGGTTTGTATACTGGCCCACTTACTTTTCTGCACTTACTGTTGTACTAGCTTTTACTTAGTGTTTACTTCCACTGATTTCTTTCTCTATGGTGTTTGTTTACTTTACAAAGGCAATTCCTTCCCTTTTTATAGGGAATTTAAGCCTTGGTGCTAGTCGCCATCCCCTGGCCTATGGAAGGAGGGCTTGGGGTAGTCACAGCATGCGCCCCGAGGACGGGTCGTGACAAATTGGTATCAGAGGAGTTCGGTTCTACAACAGAACATGGGACTCTAATCTTTTTCTATGTGAAGCAATAGTGTTAAGTGTATTGGGTGTGGTTATCAGTCCAGGGAGTCCATTAAGACATGTACAAATAATTTGGATTGAAATTGACGTGTGATTCCCATGATTTAAGGAATGCTTTGGATTGAAATTGACGTGTGAGGCCCATGATTTATATTCCCCCTAGATGCATCTATTGTTTTCATGAGACAAATAATTTGAGAAATTTAAATGGGTTTCTCTCAACAGTTTTATATCATCTTATAAAATGACTTAATTTTATAGGATTTTAAGTACCTTAGACATGAATTATAATAATTAAGAATTAAGAATTTGTATTTATTTACTATTTATCCATGAGATTTTTATCGACATATCTATGGACGTATTTCATTTTGAATTCATTGATTAAATGGAATGTGTTTTTTTTCTTATCTGGACATATTTATTTTCCCATATCTAGTTATTTGGATGGAATGTGTTTCCATTTATTACCATTCCATATTAATTATGCACTTCTTTATCTCTTTTCGGATTATATGGTATGCGTGTTCAATTATTTACCATGACATAATTATTATTCTCATTTATTCATTATTACTTCTGGGGTATTTTTCCTTTATTAAGAATTTGAGAAAACCCATATTATGTTTCCTTTCCCTAGGAATCCAAGAAGGGTACTATGAAATATATTCATTGATAAAATAGATGGAATAATGTAATCCTTGATGTTATTTATAAAAACAATTATGTTCTAATTAGTGTATTAATTTTTAATACAATACTCATGTATGTATCTGGTTTTCGAAGACTACTAAACTCGTGGTACTTTTGGATTTTATTCCTTGTAATCATGTCAATGTAATGGTAATAGATATATGCTCTTAGAATTCTGGGGTCGAGTTGATATAATAAAGGAAATAAAAATACTGGGCATGTTCATAAGACCAAACGACTTAAACAGGTTCTCATATAAACCGTACGAACTTCATAAATCTATACATGGTAAATGTGAAGGCCTAACTCAGAACTAATGATAGCCTTCTCTATGGTCGATCTTCGAGAACACTCTAGATCCTTAGTGCTAGTGGAATATATCATCTATTCATGGAAAATCATATAAATTCTTAATTGTATGATGGTTCAATCACTAGTAATCAATGCATAGACTAAGGGTCCAATCCACCTTCTTAGTGAAACGTATGGGTAAACCCTAAGATGATGTAATGGGTTGGATAATACAGTTTGATTCTAAATCCTCTAGATGTCCCTTGAGATCGTGGGTCATTGTAAGAGACATCATTTATGGAGGAATATATACAATAGATGCTCCAAGAACAATATCAATTGTAAACTCTACATATATCATAGAATTTTGTATGAAAATTTAATTCAGGAAAACATCCCTAAAATGATTCACAATAGGAGGAAAATATGTCACACGCATTGTCTGATCATCCAATGAAATATTGGCAATATGGGCTATCACTCTTACCACCCCACAATGATTTGGTATAGCTCAACTATCTTAGACATTCCACTAACCCTTGTGAAGATTAATATCAACCTATGGTGATGTTAATGATACCATATGGAGGTAGAAGTCCATATAAGAATGTTAATAAACCAACTACACCATATTGAGAATAACATCAAATCTCACCATCACAAGGATGAAGAGGTCATATAAGAAACCATTACTACCTAAATCAAGGGGTAAATCCTTGAATTGGAATATATCCACTATTCTCACACAAAAAACAATGTCTAGGGTCATCACCCCACAAATGTACTAATTTTTTAGTATGAGATGTTCCACAACCAATATGGAGATAATATATTCAGATTAACCTGTATCAAATAATGTAGATATGATAGTAAAGGCTAATACAATACTACATTTTACATTATAAGGTCCTATAATTTGATCATTGGGTATCAACTATAATAAATACAGCTTTCTTGATAAATGACCATGAACTAGAGATGGACTACAATGGTTAGTTTTTCTCTATTAACACTGATAATAATATTTTTTCTACCAAAACCATGACCTCTTCCTCAGTTTGATTGGATGGTACTATTGAAGCTTCTTATCTAACACGATTTCACTGATCCTGATCCTAAAGGAGGAGCTTGTGCAGACTGTAAAGAACCGTAAAATTCAAGGAAATTTTTTTTCTCTTAATTTTCTTTGGGATTTTATAATAACCTAGTTTTTGACGGCACTTGATTCCGAGGCCCGGTGTGACCGGAATTCCTATCCGAAGTTTAGCTCAGGTACGTTCAGTGAACGAACGGGCGGGAAATTCTAACTTTTGAACCGGTGCTCAGAATCGAATTCCGAGGGCACCGATGGAACCGTAGCACCGGTAATTCCTTAGGAACGCCATTTCTGGAGTTGCGTTTACACGAGAGAAGTTGTTAGTTTATGTGGAAGGTAAAATAAAATTTATGCAGCAATTGTATTTTTACTTTAAGTGGCTTATGCTTTGGGTGGAAGTTGGGTAACTACCCAACTTCCCAAGGGAGGTTATGAGGGTGGTGGGGACCACAAAAACCCCACCCCTTCACATTCTTAAACCCCCTCAACTCACCATTATGGATGACAACTTGTCATGAATTAATAAAGTAGAATTAATTCAAAATCTTGAAATTCAAAAGCTTATGTTATGTTAATAAAATAAGAGATGAACTTATTTTATTTGTGGTTGGAAACCTTGTTGTGTGAACTTTGGGTGAAAACAAAGGAACTTGAGAACTTCTTTCACTTCCATGAAGAACGCGAAGAACGCCAGATTCCTCGGATGTCGACATCCGCGACGCGACTTCCTCCTTCGGAGACGTCTCGTTCCACGAAGAATTCACATTCGAAGAACCTCCATTCAAGCTCACACGAGGTAGGGGTTTATGAGATTTCTTTTCGTGATTTACTCCCATTCATTATCCACGTATAATTGGACCGCATGCTATCAATTAACGGGAGGAGGCTGGACTGGACAAACATGGCCGACCCCCTCCCTTTTATTTTGTTGTTGTTACGGTATGACGGGAAGTGTCGCGGTGCAGTCGCACCATTTGGGAACGAACGCCAAGAATGCATGATGTCGACACGCCGCGTTTTTAAAAAAATGAACCAAGTCGCGGAGCCGTCGTGCCGCACCGGACAACTGCAAAAGCACCGTGGTCGGAGCGGGGCCGCGGCGCAGTGGTGCGGCGCCGTCGCGCCACACCAGATGAATGAAGGCCGCGGCCGGTACCGGGCTGCGGCAGTGCGTGGGAACCGCCGGCCGGAAATGGGCCGTCTGCGTCGGAGCAGGACAGATGGCCGAAAACAGGCCTCCAGTGTCGGAGCATAGAGGGGACCGGCCATCACTGGTCCCGTGGCGCCAGAAACCGGCCGGCCGGGGCGGGCCGACCGGACAGTAGAAAAAATGAGGTTTCAAACCCCCGGTCGGCCAGCTAGCGGCCCCCATTAAGGGGGGCCACGGTTACAAAGCGAGGGGGGTAGTGCCCCCCCCCCCACGCAAACCGAACGGCTCGGCCATTCGGCCGAGCCAGCTAGCGCCGCGCGCCGGGCCAGGCCGCACCCAGCTGAGCCGACTCGGACCTGGGTTGGGTCAACCTGGTTCGGGCCGAACCAGGGGGTCTCGGGCTGGGTCGGTCCGGGCCCGAAACCCCCGTTTTCGGACCCTTTTTGTTCTTTTGTCCATATCTCGGGCTACAGACCTCTGATCGACGTCCCGTCAGAGAAGATGCGATCCTTGGATCGAGATGGTCGATTTGGTATATTGCACTCAAGGTTTCAGAATAATTTGGGTTTGGAAGAGTTGGTTCGTACACGAAACCAACCGGGCCCTCGGAGCGAAAACACTCATATCTTGAGCTCCGGACGTCCGATTGACATGCTGTCGACTTTGTTGGATTCCTCTTAGTGAGACGGGTCATTTGGCTTACTCCGACCGAGGTTTGGATGTAGTTGGAATACAGTTGGTTTGTTTTTTCCTTATAAAAAACCGGGCCCCAAGAGCGAAAAAACCAATAACTCTCAGACCGGGCGTCCGATTGACACGCCGTCTGCGACATTGAGTTCCTGATGACGATACATAACTTTTGGATACATCAACTCCGGAATTTTTGTCAGTTGATGTATCAGCCTCTCGGCTCATAGAGCGGACCCTCCCGAACAAGCTTACTGTGTGCGGGAACCCTAGAGTTGGCTGCGTTGCGACTGTGATGACGACAACCACTGTACAGAGAACCTCAGTGGATTCGACGGCAATGACTACAGCATTCAGCGATCCTATGTGGATCAGTGCTACCAATCCTGTGTGGGTCCGATCCTGTGTGGGTCAGCGCTCAGCGGTTCTGTGTGAGCCAACGCCTACAGATCCTATGTGGGTCCGATCCTGTGTGGGTCTTTGCGGGGGTCAGTTACGTATCGATCCTTTGTGGGTCAGATCCTTTGTGGGTCATTGCGGGGGTTAGTACCTATCGATCCTTTGTGGGTCCGATGGATTAGATGAATCAGTGGAAATATCTGATCATCTCTATCGTCATATGAAGAAGTATAGCTGTGTGAGCTGAATCCTGTTTTGTATTCCTTTGTGGATTGTGTTGTCTTATCCTGTGTGGATTTACGTTTTTCTTTCATGTGTGGAATGGGTTGTACTTGGGCTCGGATGTTGGAGTCGAACATGAATTGATGACTTAGGTATATGTATGGGCATATACCTAAGCAGTGTCGGATGTTACTTCGTGATTGTATCTTTCCTTTGTGGTTTATCCTTTGTGGATTTAGGGAGACATTCGGGGGTCTCGAGGTCCCTACTGAGTAGCTTATACTCACCCCTGCACGGGCTATGCCCGCACAATGTTGTGTTGGTTGCAGACGACGGACAACACTGATCATGTTTGAGGCTTGCGTAGCAGGACGGTACCTGGAGGTGGACCACTGGGCGGGACATACTCGGAGCAGTCGGTTGGACCCGAGGAGTAGTGGAGGCTATCTATACCCACCCTTCAGGTGGGATTTCCAGTGGACAGCTCGGTGTTGCGGATTTAATTTTCAGTTTTTGTTTTCCCTTCCAGTTGTACTTTACTTTCAGTTTGGGTTTGAATACTGGACAACATACTTTTCCGCACTTACTGTTGTACCAGCTTTTACTTAGTGTTTACTTCTACTGCTTGCTTGCTCTGTGGTGTTTGTTTAATTTACAAAGGAAATGCCTTCCCTTTTTATCAGGAATTTACTCCTTGGTGCTAGTCGCCAGCCCCTGGCCTATGGAAGGTGGGCTTGGGGTAGTCACGACATGGGCCTCGAGGACGGGTCATGACAAATTGGTATCAGAGGAGTTCGATTTTACCACATAACTTGGGACTCTAATCTTATTCTATGTGAAGCAATAGTGTTAAGCATATTAGGTGTGGTTATCAGTCCAGGGAGTCCAGTGTTGGTGCGGTGACCGACGTATCTGTACACCAGGACCCTGACTTTTGATTTCTGACTTAATGCACGAAAACATTGATTGCATGTGTGTTGCAAGTTTTCTTTGTGATTACTTTATGTCAGCTCACCAGGTATACTGTTTGACCATGGTGCACCTATTTCCTTTCAGGATGGCCCCACAATGGCAGCCAGCTAGGGTTCCGAGAGTTGTGCGTGATGACAGCCCACTGGGCGATGATGCCTCAATACAGGGCCCTTTGACAGCTAAGGCACCCGTGGTATCTCTACCCGCCGAGCCACCGATGCTTCCTAACCCAGCTGCTGACGATGGACGTCGCCTTAGTGCACTGCATGAGTTTCAGCGCCAGTGACTGCCGAGGTTCTGCAGGGAGACAGACCCTCAGGCAGCCGAGGACTGGCTGGAGGTAATGGTACGAGTTTTCCGGTTAGTGAGGACACCAGCATATCTCATGGTTATCCTCGTAGTGAGCCTACTACATGCGGAAACAGGAAGATGGTGGATCTTGATGTTGCAGGTGCACGATGGGGAATCTCTTCTCTAGAAATACATTGAGAGCCTCTTATAATCAGAGTTTGTCCCGGCCACCCTCCGTGCGGTGCGCATCCAGGAGTTTCTTCAGCTGTGGTAGGGCAGCTTGACAGTCGCCCAGTACTCGGCGAAATTTACCGATCTCTCGTGCTACTCGACAGACATGGTATGGGACCCATTATTCTAGGCTCGGACCATTGAGCAGGGATTGAGGCATGAGATCAGGGCATCACTGATCTCCCTTAGCATTCCGACTCAGGCAGGAGTACTGGAGAGAGCCCTTTTGATCGAGATCTTTCTTGCTGAGCCTTCATCAGTGCCGAGACCCACCGCAGGGTGGCACGTAGTAGAGTTTTCTGCAGCAGGCAGTCGACGGATGACTCATGGGACCAGGTAGACCAAACCCTCAGGCAGATGAGCTCAGGACACTGGCTCAGTAGTGCGGGGCATACAGCGCGGAGCCGGTCTTTTGAGAGGCAGGCAGTGGTACTCAAGTGGCGGGCAGGGGCACATGGCCCGTGACTGCCCGACCTGCTATGATGAGGAGCAGTAGACGGTTGAGGGACCACCCAGGAAGAGGCAGAGGGTCGACCGTGGCGGTCCGCAGGGAGTAGGCAGACAAGACAGAGGAGCTGACCGAACAGCAGGTGGTGGGCGACGCTTTGAGGCCCTACCACCACCACCACCAGGAGGCCCACCCCGGCCACATGGAGCTGGCAGGCACAGACATGCACAACTCTAGGCAGCAGAGGCCTACGACCACGGCACGCCTGAGATGATTCGAGGTACTATCTATGTCTCTTCCATCCTTGCTGAAGTACTTATAGACACAGGAGCGAGTCATTCTTTCATAGCTGCTGCCCTTGTTCGGAGCTCGGAGATTCCGTCAGAGTCGTTGCCTCGATCCTTACGGTTAGATACTCCTATGGGAGCAGACTCGATGATTACGCACTGGTGCCGGCAGTGTGAGCTTATTCTAGGAGGCGAGAGCTTCGGCTGGGATCTTCTTTTAGCAGCGTCAAGCCTGACGACATCATCTTGGGAATGGATTGGTTATCTACAGTCCATGCACAGATTGACTATATTAGGTGCAAGGTGCGATGTGTACGCACTGATGGGAGCCGTTTCACATTCACCGGCGAGAAGGGAGCCTTTGAAGCAGAGGATGGACTCTCGCAGAGGAGAGGACATCCCATCACTCATCAGTTGGCTAGCCTCATCCTAGGAGAAGTTGACATGCAGAGTCCTAGTTTTCCTGCAGTGGTGGATCAGTATGCGGACGTCTTCCCCGACGACGTTCCAGGGATACCTCCTCGTAGAGAGGTAGAATTTTATATCGACCTATACCCCGAGACAGCCCTGATATCGACTCCAGCATATCGGATGGCCCCCGCTGAGCTTCGAGAGCTACGGGTATAGTTGGAGGACTTACAGGGCAAGGTATTCATCCGACCCAGTGTTTCACCCTGGGCTTCCTCGATTTTGTTTGCCAAAAGGCCGACGAGAGCTTGCAACTTTGTGTCGACTATCTTTGCCTGAACCAGGTGACAGTGAGGAACAAGTATCCACTACCGAGGATTGATGACCTCTTCGATCAGCTCAAGGGAGCACAGTGGTTCTCAAAGATAGACCTCAGGTCAGGCTATCATCATCTCAAAGTTCGGGACGAGGACGTGCATAAGATGACCTTCAGGTGTCGGTATGGCCACTATGAGTTCTTGGTTATTCCATTCGGCGTAACCAATGCTCTAGAAGTGTTCATGGCCCTCATGAATAGGATCTTTCAGCCATAACTCGATTGATTTGTCGTGGTCTTCATCGACGACATTTTGATTTACTCAACGACTGAGGAGGAGTACGCCTACCACTTTCAGGTTGTACTAGACACACTTTGAGAGAACCAGCTTTATGGAAAGCTCTCGAAGTGTCAGTTCTGGATACATGAGGTACACTTCTTGGGACACGTCATCTCTGAGGCGGGAGTTGCAGTGGATCCTACGAAGATCAAGGAAGTTCTAGCTTAGGAGCCACCCAGGAGCATGACGGAGGTGCAGAGTTTCTTGGGACTAGCTGGATACTACCAGAGATTCGTGCTAGACTTCTCTAGAGTTGCGGAACCACTCTTAGCTTTGACGAAGAAGGGTAAACCCTTTGTATGGTCAAACAGATGTCAGTAGAGCTTCCAGGAGCTGAGACAGAGGTTGACCAACACACCTATCTTGAGGTTTCCTAAGGAGGGAGTAGGGTATGTAGTCTACTGCAATGCATCAGGGACCGAACTCGGATGTGTCCTGATACAGGAGTGGGCCCTGATCGCCTATGGATCACGTCAGTTGAGGCTGCATGAGCAGAACTACACTACCCATGACCTGGAGTTAGCAGCAGTGGTCTTTGATCTGAAGACTTGGCAACACTACCTGATCGGCGAGCACTTTACAGTCTTTTCTGACCATCAGAGTCTCAGATACATCTTCTCTCAGAAGGACCAGAATCTGAGACAGCGGTAATGGCTCGAGTTCCTCCAGGACTATGACTTTGAGATAGTCTATACTCCTGGGAAGGGGAACATGGTAGCCGATGCTCTCAGTAGGAGGACAGCCATTCAGCTACTTGAGGAGGTGATAGAGTAGCTAGCCTCTTTGCAGAAATCCTTCATGGAAAGAGATGGAGCAGCCTTCCTTCAGTCTCTCACAGTCAACCCTCCACTACTGCAGCGGGTCAGAGAGGCACAGCATGGGGACGCTGACTGTGAGATGCGACGTGCATAGATATCCTCAGCACAGGCACCTGATGGTTTCTCCTTTGGAGCAGAGCACGACGTCCTTTTCAGAGGATGTACCTTGGTACCAGTTGCTTTACGGGAGGAGGTGCTGAGAGAGTTTCACACTTCTCCTTTGGCAGTACATCCTGGAGTGGAGAAGATGTACCAGGATCTCAGACGACAACACTGGTGGTCGGGCATAAAGAAGGCTGTGGCAAAGTTCATTTCTCAATGCCTCACCTGCCAGCAGGTGAAGGCAAAACACCAGGTACCAGCAGGCTTGATACAAACCTTAGAGGTCCTGGAGTGGAAGTGGGACGAGATATTTATGGACTTCGTTACTAGACTTCCACGCACTTCCAGAGGTCACGACTCCATTTGGGTGATTATCGACTGACTCACCAAGTCGGCACACTTCTTACCCATCAGAGAGCAGGGCTCAGTGGAGAGCTTGGGGCGTCTCTATGTTCAGGAGACTGTACGGCTTCACGGTGTGCCATCATCTATCGTCTCCGATAGAGATTCTCTCTTTACTTCCCGACTTTGGAAGGGGTTACAAGAGGCATTCGGGACACAGTTACGTCTGAGCACAACCTTTCACCCTTAGACGGATGGTCAGACGGAGAGGACCATTCAAACACTCGAGGACATGCTCCACGCATGTGTCCTCGACATTGGTCGCAGCTGGGAGGACCACCTACCATTGGTGGACTTCTCATACAACAACAGATACCAATACACCATCGGGATGGAACCATACGAGGCATTGTATGGCTGACCTTGCAGATTTCCTTTATGCTGGACAGACCCTGGGGAGTCAGCACTTGTGGGACCAGAGATGGTCCCGGCCATGACAGAGAAGGTCTAGGTCATCCAGGAGCGGATGAGGACAGCTCAGAGCCAGCAGAAATCTTATGCGGACAGGAGGCGGAGGCCACTGGAGTTTGAGGATGGCGACCACATCTTCTTGCGAGTTTCACCTCGACGTGGTATACAGATATTTGGCCGAGGCGACAAGTTGTCTCCACGCTTCATCGGACCATTCCAGGTCCTCAGTAGGATTGGAGAGGTAGATTATCGCCTGGATCTACCACCTCAGTTGCACCGGGTGCACGACATCTTCCACATATCACAGCTGAGGAGATTTGTGCATGACCCAACGAATATCATTGACCATGGGGAGATGGACGTTGATGATGGGGAGACTTTTTCCGAGGTTCCGATGGAGATCGTGGATCGATAGGATCGGGTCCTACGCGGACGATCAATTCCTCTAGTGCACATCAGATGGCACCACGAGAACCTCCAGGAGATCACTTGAAAGCGGGAGGCTCAGATGCATGCTCAATACCCACATTTGTTTCCCGAGCTTATGATGTATCTTTACGGGGACGTAAAAACCTGAGGTGGGAGTAATGTAAAGACCCGTAAAATTCATGGACTTTTTTTCTTATTTTTCTTTGTGATTTTATAAGAACGCAGTTTCTGACGACACTTGATTCCGAGTCCCGGTGTGCCCGGAATTGCTATCCGAAGTTTAGCTCGGGTACGTTCAGTGAACGAACGAGCGGGAAATTCTAACTTTTGAACCAGTGCTCGGAATCGAATTCCGAGGGAACCAATGGAACCGTAGCGCCGCTAATATCTTAGTAATGCCATTTCCGGAGTTGTCTTTACACGAGAGAAGTTGTTAATTTATGTGGAAGGTAAAATAAAATTTATGCAGCTATTTTATTTTTACATTAAGTGGTTTAAGCTTTGGGTAGAAGTTGGGTAACTACCCAACATCCCAAGGGAGGATATGAGGGTGGTGGGGCCCACACGAACCCCACCCCTTCACATTCTTAAACCCCCACAACACACCATTATGGATGAAAACTTGTCATGAATTAATTAAGTAGAATTAAATCAAACTCTTGATATTCAAAAGTATATGTTATGTTAATAAAATAAGAGATGAACTTATTTTATTTGTGGTTGGAAACCTTGTTGTGTGAACTTTGGGAGAAAAGCCAAGGAACTTGAGAACTTCTTTCTCTTCCATGAAGAACGCGAAGAATGCCGGATTCCTCGGAGGTCGACATCTGCGACACGACTTCCTCCTTTCACGACGTCTCATTCCGCGACGAATTCTCGTTCGACGAACCTCCAATCAAGATCGCACGAGGTAGGGGTTTATGTGATTTCATTTCGTGATTTACTCCTATTCATTATCCACGTATAATTAGACCGCATGCTATCAATTAACAGGAGGAGGCCGGACAACACAAACACGGCCAACCTCCCACCCTTTTATTTTCTTGTTGTTGTGGTATGACGGGAAGTGACGCGGTGTCGTCGCACCGCATGGGAACGAACGACAAGAATGCGCGATTCCGTCACGCCGTGTTTTTAAAAAAATGAACCATGTTGCGGCACCGTCGCGCCGCACTGGACAAATAAAGGTTGTGGCCGGTACCGGGCCGTGACGGAGCATGGGAACTGCCGGTCGGAAATGGGCCGCCGGGGTCGGAGCAGGACCGGCAGCTGGAAACGGGCCGCTGGCGTCGGAGCAGGGAGGGGATCGGCCGTCGCCGGTCCCGTGGCAGCAGAAACCGACCGGTCGGGGCGGGCCAGCCAAACAAGAGAAAAACCGGGGGTTCAAACCCCCGGCCGGCCAGCTAGCGGCCCCCATTAAGGGGGGCGACGGTTACAAAACGCGGAAGGGCGGCGTCCCCCCCCCCCCCCCCCCCCCGCAAACCGAACGGACCGACCGTTCGACCGAGCCAGCTGGCACCGCACGCCGGGCCGCGTAGCGACATCCTGGCCGACCCTGACCTGGGTCGGGTCGACCCGGTTCGAGCCAACCCAGGGGGTCTCGGGCCGGGTCGGTCCGGGCCCGAAACCCCCGTTTTCGGACCCTTTTTGGTCTTTTGCCCATATCTCGGGTTACAGACCTCCGATCGACGCGTCGTCAGTGGAGATGCGATCCTTGTATCGAGACGGTCGTTTTGGTATATCGCACTCAAGGTTTTGGAATACTTTGAATTCAGCCGAGTTGGTTCGTACACGAAACCAACCGGGCCCTCAGAGCGGAAACACTCATATCTTGAGCTCCGGACAACCGATTGACGTGCCGTCGACTTTGTTGGATTCCTATTAGTGAGACGGATCTTTTGGCTTACTCCACCCAAGGTTTGGACATAGGTGGAGTACGATTGGGTTGGTTTTGCTGTAAAAACCAACCGGGCCCCCGGAGTGAAAAATCGAATACCTCTTAGACCTGGCGTCCAATTGACGCGCCGTCTGCGATGTTGAGTTCCTGATGACGATACGGAACTTTTGGATACATCAACTCTGAACTTTGTGTCAGTTGATGTATCAGCCTCTCGGCTCGTGGAGTGGACCCTCCCGAACGAGTTTGCTGTGTGCGGGAAACCTAGAGCTGGCTACGTTGCGACTGTGACGACGACGACAACTGTATAGAGATCCTTAGTGGATTCGACGACGACGAGTACAACACTCAGCGATCCTATGTGGATCAGTGCTACCGATCCTTTTTGGGTCCGATCTTGTGTGGGTCAGCACTCAGCGGTTCTGTGTGAGCCAGCGCCTACAGATCCTCTATGGGTCTGATCATGTGTGGGTCATTGCGGGGGTTAGTTAACTATCGATCCTTTGTGGGTCAGATCCTTTGTGGGTCATTACGGGGGTTAGTACCTATCGATCCGTTGTGGGTCCGACGGCTTAGATGAATCAATGGAAATATCTGATCATCTCTACCATCATATGAAGAATTATACCTATGTGAGCTGAATCCTATTTTGTATTCCTTTGTAGATTGTGTTGTGCTATCCTGTGTGGATTTACGTTTTTCTTTCCTGTGTGGATTGGGTTGTACTTGGGCTCAGATGTTGGAGTCGAACATGAATTGATGACTTAGGTATATGTATGGGCATATACCTAAGCAGTGTCGGATGTTACTTCGTGATTGTATCTTTCCTTTGTGGATTATCCTTTGTGGATTCATGGAGAACTTCGGGGGTCTCGGGGTCGCTACTGAGTAGCTTATACTCACCCCTACACGGGTTATGCCCACAATACGTTGTGTTGGTTGCAGACAACAGAAAATGCTGATCGTGGTTGAGGCTTGCGCAGTAGGACGGTACCTGGAGGTGGACCACTGGGTGGGACGTACTCAGAGCGGTCGGCTGGACCCAAGGAGCAGTGGAAGCTATTTGTACCCACCCTTCAGGTGGGATTTCCAGTGGACAGCTCGGCGTTGCGGCTTTACATTTCGGTTGTTGTTTTCCCTTCCATTTGTACTTTAATTTCAGTTTGGGTTTGTATACTGGCCCACTTACTTTTCTGCACTTACAGTTGTACCAGGTTTTACTTAGTGTTTACTTCTACTGCTTGCTTGCTCTGTGGTGTTTGTTTAGTTTACAAAGGCAATGACTTCCATTTTTATCGGGAATTTATGCCTTGGTGCTAGTCTCCAGCCCCTGGCCTATGGAAGGCGGGCTTGGGGTAGTCACGGCACGGGCCCCGAGGACGGGTCGTGACACAGACCATCTTACACATATAACTGCTAAAAATGTCTACAGAAAACATAAAAGATGATCCATTTGGATTTAATATTGACTATCAAGTGGTTCTATATCATATTAATTCTTCACATGACCCTACCATCCACAGTTATAGCGTATCAAAAAGCTTTTAAAGTGGGTACTCTAGAAACCATTGATCAGATAAGTAACCTCAGGGCTATGATTCCTAACACTAGAAGAACTACTTCTCAGTCCCATGAATAATCCATTTTGCATAGTACTATCATCTTCCCTGATGTTACTATCATTGATAAGAGCCTAATTCATGATATTAGAAAAGGTAGATAAGAGAAACACATTCACCCGTGAGTGGACGTCATAATTTATCCCATCCTTGAAGTGTCTCACCTGTGTTATCACATCATTGGCATGAAGCATTTCAAATAATTGAAATTTAATTAAATGCACTGAATATTCCATGTTGACATTACACTATACTATAAGTTCATAAAATCCATGGTTTAATCATATCTCAGCATATATGGAAATAATTAATGATATAAGACAGTTAATAAGTCTACCCAGACAATTTTCTCATGATGAACAGCCTAGGAAATCACATCCCACCAGTGCTTGGATGAATCACAAAACTTGTATATGGAAATCTTAAACATCCTCTCTAGAGTCATATCTAGGAGCTTGAAGATAGATATAAAGGCTTTTATCATTGACTTAGAAGCCAGTAGACCACCATCCCCAAGAAATATGGTCAGATCACATGGATAGAACTCACAAGTTAGATCAGACATCTTAGGTGAATGTAATGGAGAACATTTCACAGAATGCATGAAGTTTAAAAAAATACCTTCAATTTGAGCAATAGTTCCCAGTTTAGGTATAGTAGGTGCTTTCATTCGTGGAACTATTGGAGGTATTAATGGTTGTTCATGGATCAACTCCTCTAAAAAACGATCGTCACCACCATCCAGGTGCACTACTAGAGGTTGTTGTGGTTGTATTATTCAACAAATTCCAAGCACACACCTCAGAACAAGATTAGAAAATAGATTGGATCAATAATATAAGTATAAGTATACGAGGAATGGATCGCTACCCAACCCACTACCATGACAAACCCACTTAAAAGGAAACTGTATTAGTAAGTGTGAAAACTTTTACATTCAAGGTTTCTAGTATATGGAAGGTCAATTGCAATTGAAGGAGGGAAACACTCAATAAATTACACTTGGCCTTTACATTTACTAGAAACTATTTTTACTATAATTCATAACATTCATTTTATGTTCATAATTAATTATATATATAGAAAAATGTTTAATTAAATTAATTTTCATCCACAGTTTAAAAATTTCTCTACACATTATATGTTTATATCAACACAAAATTAATTTAAACTAGACCCCATAACATTTTTTCTCAGAATTTAATTACTAAAATAGGATGGGTCAATTTTCATTAATTACCATTTATAATTTATAAGGGACAATACACCTTATTAATTGAAATTGGTAGTCATGATCTCTCAATCTACTTCCTACTCTTGTAACCCATGTTACATATCTTGCATTGGTAAAAATTTTCTATTTAAGATGCCACCATCAATTTATACATGGAAAAACCATTTATATTATTGATGACTTTTTAAATTGTCACATTTAGTTCCCTGTAGAAGAATTTAGTAGCACTAGAATATATAAAAACCATGACTCACTCTAGAATCACTAGATAGACAAGAAATAAATCCAATGAAATACACCACATGGCATGGAATATGCATGTCATGTTAATACTAGGTGATTATAATGAAATATAAAACAGTGTCATTTCCATACCAGTAAATAGTTGAATATGAATAAATAATAATATTCCCCACATTTCATGTGAGTAACCCATCAGTGATAGTATATCAACAATAATAAAAAGAAAAATAGAACAACAATTTCCAATTCCTAGTAAATGTTGTATTTTCCCCGAACATGGATTTGTTACTCCCAGGAAATTATTATTACCAAGTTCCAAAATGTTTTTAATCATCTAAAGCAATCTACCAAACAATAATATATGAAAATTAAACCTTAATACTACTTTCAGACATCCCAATCTAGATTAACTCTTGAGTAACCGATCCTGGTTGACCAAATAGCCTCCAGAGCGCTTCCCCGTATGCCGAAGGCTTCTGAATAGTACTGAGGGCCTTGGTTGTGTCTACGGAAAGACTATTAACTCATGTAAGAGTGATGAATAGTGGTCATAAAATATAAAAAAATAATTAAAATTAATATAATAACAGATAAGGTAGAGAAAATAAGCATAAAAATCCAATAATATATAATCTACTCAAACAATAACAATATGATATACAAAATAATGCCAGAATGTATCTTAAAAAATGTAGGAATACAAGGAAGCATGTAGATAGTAAAATACATGAAATAAAAAATTAATAAAAAACATAGAAGTATATCCAAGAATCTTGTGCATAGGCCCAATTATCTACTACTAATATCCCATCCTAAATAATTCAAGTCAAGTACCCTAAGAAGGTTTATTCCCATTATTAGAACATGTGATCATAAAATATACCTGGGTACCAAAAATGGTCTAGATAGTGTGTGAGATAAATCTAAATATAATACCATAAATATAATATATAAAAATTCAGTATATGTATATAAACTAAAATAATGTGTAGGTGTATAAAAGTAATTCATTACAAACAACATCCTGTACCCACCTCATCCTCAACTAGTGCCCGAACATGTTACCATTTAATTAATTATTTCATGATTTATTAATATATAAAAACCACATTAATGTATCAATAGTACTGATAAAGACCATAATAATAATAATTAAGGATTCAAGGTGAAACCAAGGGATCACTAACTATGAGGGGTCGAGCCAACTTATAATACTAACTCAAGTTGTTCGACAGTAAGGGGTATGATTTTTATCCAAGGGGTACACCAAAGGCATTCCAATATAAAATATTCCAACTCAGTCTATATATATTGTTCCTATTTTTCCCATGCTAATCATGATTTGGTCCAATGTGGTTGACCCATGATGCCACATATTCAAATATGTCAAGATGAATCCAAAATGTGTATCCAAGGAATTCTAATATCTCAGAAATATATCAAGTGAATCGTCAGTACAACACCAAGACATTAACATAATAAAAAAAATTCTAGATTATATGGGGGTTAGGTCCTATGATAATAGACTCAATAAATCATAATGGAATCTTTCGAGGGATCAAGGAAATCTCTTTGGAATCTAAACTCAAATCTTATCTGACCATCCTTATAATGATGAAAAACGTATAAAAATAGTATGCACGATATACATACTTCATTTATGTAAATATTTAACCAAGATACATGTAATACTCATTCCATTTAATAATTTTATATATTAATTCCATTAACTATAATTAAACATGAAAAAGGTGAATCAAGGACATGCATCAATTATCAAATCAATTTATAATCATTTAATAGGTTCATTCAGTTACCTTTTATTAAGCATGATATGGTGAGTTAAAGACATGTAACCAATATCATGTCATCTATATTATCCATGTAATTGTGATATATATATTTATAAACATTTCATTTAAAAATTTTACATTCATTTATTAAATTGAAATACATACATTATTAATTATCTAATAGAAATATTCTAAATAGTGTTTAAATTAATATAAATATAGGTCACAACAGATATAAATAAAGAAATCACCCGAAATGGGTGGTCCATATTGAGGTATCAACCTCCAAAAGTGTCAAATATGTTTCAATATGGAATTATATTATATCCTAAAAACATAATTTAGAGAAGAATAATTTTAAGGAAGAACCCACATGGAAACTGACATACAATCAATGGGAAAAAATTTATATGGTGAGAATTTAAGGTATGTTCAAAGACCACCTAACTTTTTCTTGTAGTAAATGCAGCATCTAGTATCAAACTTTAGTTTTTATTATATTAGAATAAAACAGAATAATGGACTAACTCCATGAAAATATGGTATAATAGGTCACACCAAAATAACATCATTGATAGAAATACGAATGATTAAAGGATCCTAAATATTGAAGAACATACCTATAACAATCCAAAGAGATGAATGAATATTTATTTCAAGGCCAGACATAGAAGATATCAATGATCTTATGTTAAAGTGGATTAAGAGCTTCAACGGGAGAAGGATGAGGGATTTTTACCTATGAAATAAAAAAGTAAGAGGTGGTTTTAAACATATAAGAATTTAAGGGAAAAATTTTAATTTTACCCCACATACGGGGGTTGCACGATTTGGACGCATAGTGGTCTAAACCATGTGCTAGCAGTGAGTGGAAAACAATCCATGGATGGATATCACAAGATTCATTGGAAACATTTAGGAAATTGAGCACAAACCATGCAACATGGTTCCATTAAAAACTATAGTTACTTCACACATGCATGCCACCCCAGTCGCATGACTAGGTAAAATCATAAAGCCCTCTTCTTCTCACTGAAACACTGCACATGGTTAGGTTGAACCATTCATAATCGGCCGAATAAATTCTAATAATCATGAAACCCAACTGTTTCTTTAATTGAATGATGTTTTGGGATCTGAAAAATCCCTGGACACCCTTTATATATTCATGACCTCTTTAGGCATTAATATTAGGTAAAAAACAAGGTATTAAATTTTTTTAGAGGAACCATACCTCATAGAAAATATAGGTTCTTACATTATTATAAATTAAAAATTATTCTAATTCCATATATACAATCGATTTTCTAAATTCATCTCAAGAAAATGGAAAAAGTTAATTTAAATTTAATCCCACAGACACGATACAAAAACATGGGTTTAAAGAGAAAATGTCAAAAAATTTATAAATTTATTATATCAAAATTTATTATGAAAAATTTTTTAAAATACCTAATTATAACTATTTAAATATAATTAAACTAATTTTACTCTATAAAAAATTCAAAATATAATTTAACATTATAAATAATTTAAACTAAAAGGTAGTTTTGAAATAAAATTAACTATTTTCACTATTCATTAAAAAAATGAAACTTTAAATAAAAATAAAAAACATTCACCATAGGATTTTTTTGATATCATATTTTTAAAATAAAATTTCATAAATAGGAAAAAAATTATTATAAATTATGTGCGCAAATCACGACTAAACCTTCTTTTCAAAAAATATGTTTTGAAGAAAACATTTTATTTTCATTCAAATGGTTATAATTTTATTTCTAATTAATAAATATTAATTAAAAGTGTGTAAAATATATATTTTCAAGATTTATTTAGTTCTATTTATTCCCACAATTCTAAAGAATAGTTGGTAACCATCACATTAAATAATAATATTTTAATAATTTTTCAAATTTTCTTTAAACTTGGTGATGCATGTAAAAAAAGATAAACTTAGTATTGCATGTAATTAATGATATTTAAAGGATTCAATTTATTTTAAAATAAATATATCATAAAATATCATGGTGTTATATTTTATTATAAGCTTGGAGTTATGTGTCACATACATTGTCGAACAAAATTTTATTTTTTTAAAATCATTAGGTGTTACAATAAATGAGTTTAATTATAGAATAGATGAATAAAAAATAATTATTTATTATATAGGATGTTCAAAAATATATAGAGAAAGATGAGGCTTGTGGTAGGGGATTTATGTTTTAATCTCATTTTAATTCTGTTTTTTTGTATTATAATTTCCAATGAATTAATTATCTGATCCTCATCTATGAAACCCCTTTAGTTTTAATTCCCCTATGGTTTAATGTAATCATATAATTTTATATATATTTGGTACATAAAATTATTCTTATTTTTTTATAATAAAACTAAAATTTATTCCTATTTTCATGGAAATATTTTTCTTCGATGTCCACGTTTTCTTTTAAAAAAATCAATAACATATTTTCTTTTCTCTTAGTATTTTTTAATGTAATATATTACTATGTTTTAATTTCTATAAAAAAGTTTCAAAAAATACTTATATTTTTTGTTTTCTGAACGATGTAATTTTCAAATTTTTCCAAAAATAAGGAAGGCTTTTTCAACATTTCTCATATGAATAAGATATCCCAATATCATGACCACTCAATGATTTAAAGTTCCATCTGAAATTTTCTATTGTTCTTTTCAAATAAAATAATTTTCAAAATATTTTATAAATATTTTTATTTTACACAAGTTATTTAAAAATGAAAGTGGTATTTTCCTTAAGGAAAATTCAAGTGGTATTTAAAAGGATTTTTTATCCATAATAACATGGTTTTATGTAACAAATTCTTCAATGGGGATATGATCCTATGAAAAAACTATTATTCATTAACATTATGGTTAATGACTATTAAGATTAAATGTTTATAAAATCCATTTCATTTCCATGGATTATGATATAATGATATGATTAATGTTTTCAGATCTTGTGGAACACATATGTATAGTTTTCATTATGTGGTGGGTGGAACTAGAATTTTATATCCCTCCAATACTTTGTGTAAATACATATATATAATGATATATTTATGGGAAATTAATTGATGTGCTCGATTGACTATGGAAAATAGGTAGGGATTCCCAATCCACTATAGGAAATATGTGGTGATTCCTGAACCAACATGACATGGGAAACATATAGTGAATCATGATCTTTTAATGATATGGGAAACATGTTTTGATTCTTGATAGACTATGATAAGATTTTCTCATTTGTTAACCATGATATATAACATAGTTTCTATGCCTATGATTGTGCCACATTTTTTGCCAGTTTTTATTCCTCTGGTTTATACTAATGGTTCATTATTA
This sequence comes from Viscum album, assembly GCA_963277665.1. Classification (NCBI taxonomy): domain Eukaryota; kingdom Viridiplantae; phylum Streptophyta; class Magnoliopsida; order Santalales; family Viscaceae; genus Viscum; species Viscum album. The sequence continues at coordinate 1,419,545,725 of OY728161.1, read as the reverse complement.
AATTTTAATTGCTTCTCAATATTGTAATAAATGTATTTTTAAATACAAAAGATTTATGCCATGAATTATGATTATATTATATGATTGATAGGGTATAGAATTTGTAATTTATTTTCATGATATCATACCACTATTATTATCTTATTCTTATATATGATCATCGATTGATATCTACCATTTTTACCCTTACATAAAATATACAGTTACGCTTTCTAATTTTCATTTTTCCTAGGTTATGAAGAAACGTTTTAAGTAGGGCGTGTCAACAAGGCTAAAATTGAGAATAAATTTATGAGAGATTATAAATAATGCACCTATATTATGTTTTAATGTATCTAGTCTCGAAAGAAACTAAATATTTACGATTCCAGAATGTATCGTAATGTTATGTATTGATTAGTTATCAAAAATGATGTAATATTTAGGTATGAAAAGATTTGGTCTCTATAGTTGGAATCATAGTAGGGTTTAGTTAATATTTAGATATTAGGGTGATAAAAATTTAGTAAAGATATAGGGGATAAGTCTAATTATAGGATCATAACATACTTTTTTGGTATCATATATGTTATGTCTTTTTACAAGAAAACATAATTTTCTAGATACTACATGTGAAAATGGTTTTATAAAAGATGCATCTAGGGGTAATAACCCATAGAAGAGTTCATTTATTACATCTAAGGAATCATTCTGGTGAATGGGGAATGGACCATTGCAACACACATGGTTTCTCACTCCTAGGGGATATGATTGAGTTAATTGAAATTTTATTTATGAACCATTATGAAGGATTTGAGTAGATGATTACAATGGATGACCTAGGTTAAATATATGGCGTCATTTATTGAAACAAAGGTGTCATGATTTAGAAATCCTATAAATGGTTTTCATGATTATATGATTTATCACTATGATATTTTATTCTCATGCTAACTATTTTAATTTTTTGTAATGGAATGAAGATGGAATGATGAATTTAACGTTGTGAAAGACCCATTAAAATAATTAAGTATAATGTTTGAGATTAGTCATGTGAATTATTTTATATGATTAAAAGTATATATGATTTTTAATTCACATCCTCAATGATTAGATTTTGAGTTAGCAGTAAAAAGCCAAAATAGTATGATGATCACATCTAAATCTTATAGCTCTTATCCAATATAATTATGTTGGAATTTACTTCCCATAAATCATTTGATTCTCCTAATAGTGGAATATTAAATTATTCATAGCATGGATTTTCATCATTTATATAGCTCTCATATCAATTACCAAGGAAGGGAAGTTGCATTTTATATTTCAATTGAACTAATAATCATTTATCAGTGAAAAGATAAGTGTAAACTTATAATGGATATAACTACATTCTTTTGGGTCTTATTCCATTAAGGGTATTTATCTTATATCATTTATTAAAAATTCAACGTTGAAGGTATGACTATTTTTTGGGATTATGATGATTTATTTTTTTAAAGATTATCCCATTATTCCCTTAAATCATGAAGATTGGTTTTCAATTGAACTCATATCTCAGGCTAAGCCTAATTAAAATAATCCATATAAAATGGATCTAATTTAGTTATAATAATTGAAGAATAAACTCTTATAGAATATTGATAATGGATCCATATTCCATAGTTCATTACATTGGGGTGAACTTGTTATTTTAGTTAAAAATAATTATTGTTCAATGCATCTTTGAATTGATTATGTGACAACTCATATCTTTAATACACTTTACTTAATGATTTATTTCATAAATATAAAATTAATAGATCCCTAGAAGAACATTAGGTCATGTATCTATGTAAAATTAGGTATATAGAACATTAACTTGAAACATGGGCACCATATCATTAATTAAAATCTCTAAAACATGCACATATATTCTTTGGATCTTTTAAAAATTCATGAGATATCCTAGGAATTTATATAAGAAAAGTGTGACATAAAAATCTCAGTAAGAGAATAATCAAATAATAACAAGATAAAAGATATACATGTGAGTGAAGATACATATTAGGTGATATAAGAAGGATGAGAATCATATATTTTTATATTAAGACATGATATAACATGATAACATCAAAGAAACATAGAAATGTGGAAACAACATAAAACATAAGAAGATAAAAAAGGATAACTTGTAAAAAACATAACATAGATTTCTTAGGAAAACATACCATGCACTATACATGGCATATCATAAGATAAAAATATTATCCAATGTATTCTAGGGCTATATAATACTGGTCCCACCCATCACTATCATATCATGTTCATTCAAAAGTGTGCCACAAAGATTATACAATATAATGATGTATTTGATCAATTTTAACCCCATTATTATGGAGTGTCGGTAAAATATATATAAATTTCCAATAAATTAAGGATTTTTAAAATTAGGTGAATATCTTTGATTGTAATTGGATATGGGAATTCAGAACACAAATGTTTTCCATGGAAAATTGCAAGATAATTTTGTTAGCATATTGGGTGTACATAAAGGTTTATAGAGGGTTTTAATGAGAGAAAAATATGTATATAATAACTTTTTAATTATAATAATATTAATAAGGAAGTGTAAAAACATATCCCTACTTGAAAATTTTGAAATCAAATGGAAATACATGAAGAAGATACATGAATAAAAAGTAGAAGGATAATATCCCTTACCATAAGAGATAACATAAAAAATTATGATAGGAGTTTACTAAGAGCAGAAGGGAACCGTGGAAGGGATATATTGTGGAAATGATAGAGTATAGTTTTCTCTTAGAGTTTTTAGTAAAGAGGAATGGGATTCTGGGTGTGTTTATATAGTAAATAGGAAGATAATTCTTTGTTAACTTCTAAATTTAGGTTTTGGACAATATTTGATAATTTAGTAACAAACACAAACATTCCCATTATTTTTTTACCATTGTTTTCAACAAAATAGGATATGTTTTGATTATTTTATAATCATTAAACCTGAAACATTAAAATTATTCACGTAGTGGTGTTTAAGTGAGTCATGATTATAAATAATTAAATTTAAAACCCTAAAATATAATATAGTTTTTAGAGGATACATTAAGGGTTTATAAAATAAATGAAATAGAATAAAAATATTATTATAATTAGAAAAAATAAATTTGGTCATTTATTCACTTTATATTATTTATTATATCACTTTTTGGATTTTATGGAATCATATTACACACCATATAATTATACCGTATTTAAATTTGTTTCCACAAATTCTATTATCTCATAAAATTATGAATACTTCAATTTTGAATAATTTCAATGTAATTATTTCAAAAATATTGTTAATTTTATAAAAATAATTATCTAAATATTATAATTTATATTTTTTAATAAAAAATCATAATTTTTTGAGAATAAACTATTTTTCTGACAATAATAGTCTTATGAACATTATAAAAATTAAATTTGAATTTGTAAGGTTATATTATCATTTATATTTAATAAATATTATTTAATAAAAATATTTTCTTATAATAACATTTATTTAATAACATTTTTAATTTGGAAAAAAAAAGTTCTTGACCGAAAATATATATTTCCAAAAAATAGAATTGCTCTTTTATCACATCAAAATCTCATTTTCCCCCAAACTCATTATATAATCAATAAAAAAGTAACAATAATAAATGATAAATATAAAAATTATTTTCTATTAATATATATAAATATGTACTTATCAATGTTTATAATTTTAGGGTCCATATACATAAACCCTTTATTGAACTATCATTTGGCATAAGGGTTTGGTGTGCGATGATGATATTCTCTTAGAGTGGTTCGACGCACATGGTTTGTGCCATGATCTCAATGATCTTGAACTTATCTGGATAATACTTTTTCTACTTATTTTGTTGTTGAATCTATGGATTGTCTTGGTTAAGTGAAAAACATAGTGATTCTATCTCCCTCAGAAGGTCAGATAAATGGAATTCATATGGTATATTCCTAACAGTCGATGACATCGCCTCTTACATCTGTTTAATTGAACTTCATCATAACCCTTAATATATAAATATAATAAGATCACTATATAATGGTTATAAGATAAATGGTTATTATTCATAAATTTATTTTAAACATGACATTATATACCTTATGATTTTTCAAAATAACAAAATTCATCCTTGCATTTTCATTAATTTCATTACTTAATAAGTAAATTTTTGTTGAGAAGGGAATTTAATTTATAATGATTCATGTTGTAATATTCTTCCCCCATTTATAAATTTTAACTAAAAGGTTTCATTTTATGTACTCAAATATATTTGGGTACTTTTGTTTCATCACCTCATTCAGTTGCTATGACGCTTCTTAAAACCTCTAGTTCCACCACAACAGTTTAACTAGATGAGTTTTCTTGTTTCGTATAACATTGTCTCTATAATCAATGATCTTCACTAACTGACCACAGTATAAAATAAAATTTTCCAATTGTACCACATTTAGATTTAGTATATGTGGGGGGTGTGTTATATACATTCTTAAGAGGGATACATGGATCACATCATGTACTTGAGATAGGTTAGGTGGGTGTGATAATAGGTAAACCACTACCCTAATGTGATCAAGGATCTCAAATGGGGAGATGTATCATGGAAAATACATTCCCTTCTTCTTAATCCTCATGAAGTTCTTCCATGGTGATATATAAACTAACACCTTATATAATACCTCAATCACTAGATCACATTACCGATTGCCTATAAATATATTCTATTGAATTTATGAAGATTTCATACATTATTTAATGGTTTAAAATTTATTTTTCATCTTTGGGATAAGATATGTTCCCATAAGATTCTAATCACCAAATTCATCTTAATATGTGAAAGACCAACATGCCATCCCATATAGATCCTCATAAAGTTTCATTTTAATTCTATAATGGAAAATTTTCTCAACAATGGTATGGTGTTGATCCAAAAATCCGTAGAAATATATTTAAAATCATATAAGCATATCCTCTAGAGTTTGAATGATTATTTTATTCCCACCATTCATCCGAGGGTGATAAACAATGCTGAATCTCAGCTTCATACCCAACACATGCTGAAGGATTCTCTAAAACCTTAATGAAAATTTTGAATCCAGATAAGGTACAATAGAGAGTGGAACTCTATGCATTCTTACCACTCCCCTTCTCTATATCATGGTGAGTTGGTCAAAAGATAAATATTACCTGATAAAAATAAATTGTGCTTACTTTATAAGGATATTGACTACCAATTAGATGAAATTCGTTCTTTTAGGGGTCTTAAGGATTCCTATAATGAAATCCATGTTTGTCATTTCCTTTTTCATACTGGTATTGGAAATGGTTTCATTAGACCCTTATACTTATATAATTCAGCCTTCACTTATAGACATACCAATAATCATGATGCAAATTCATCAATACCATTTTAATGTTATCCCACAACAAGTTATTCAAATATATATAAATCTTAGTTCCTCTAAGATGAATATAGATGGATACAACATGAAAATAATCAATATATTTATATTCAGTTCTCAATTTTATGGGACACATATCCTGTTTCTAAACAATATAACTCAATCATTAAGAAAGTTGAACTCTAAAATATTCACTTCCTTTTTCATCACTACCTCATCGTCTTTTTAGGACTCGTTGATCCTATTAAGAACGTATGGTTGATTATTTATGTAAAATATATAGGATTACTATCCTTTTATTATTCCTATATCCATCCCTTTCATGTCCATGAAGACTGGATCCCATGAAATCATAATCATTGATAGAGTTTTAGGATTCTTTCTACTTAGAGCACCTACAATTTTTTTTCACTTTATTGGGATGTTAATAGACAAAAACAATTATAATCTAGGATCATATATAACAACCTCTATTTTTGAATCTTGATATCCTTTGGATTAATATATAATTTTATATTTTATGGTACACATATATTTATCATTACTCCATTTAATGATATTTTTTCTAAAATTTCTAATTACAAGATCACTAAAGTCATTTCTAGACCTTGATTTGGAGAGTTCTACTCAAGGATCATTAATTGGTGGGAGGAATAAGCTACTAGTTTTTCATCTAGTTTTTGAAAATTTCCCCAATAACTTTTTGGATTCATTTATGTAGATAAAAATACTTACCCACTAGTTGGTAATGTGTGTGAATTTTCAATTATTAATATATTTTTAACTCATTAATGATTTCATCACATTCACCAATCCATAAGAACATAATATGATTTTGAGTTAGCATGGATACTGGGTATAATAATAATGATATGTTTCTCAAAAAACAATTATAATACCCATAACTTCCAAGGAATATACATATTATTGTTATTTATGTGGTTTTGGGACATCATAAATTTTCTTATTTTTCTAAGGATCTATAAATATCCATTTTTTTTGGTGAAAAATTAAACCACGAACATCACTTTCTCCAGGTATAAGTTTGATTGAGAAATAAACCTACAGTTTATGGGGAATTCTAGGAAATTTTTAAATGAACAATTTCTCTCATAATGGGCATGTCATTAAGGATGATATTTTTATAAGTCTCAATCATTTTTTTACAGACACCCTTGCTCTTATGAAAAGAACACCCATGCATGAGATCATAATTCCAAAGGAGATCCATACTCATCTTTAAATAATTACATATTCTTCTACGGATTCAAGGTATGGTAGGTGAATTACTTCTCTAAAAAATTTATATTGTAACTATAAAAGTAAAACCAATCCATAACGAGGATAACAAAAAATTAAACTAAAAAGAGAAAGATATGGTTTTCAAGAAGAAAATTCCTACAAATGTCAACATATGATAAAATATTAATATATTTATTTTCTGACGATATCAAATCATTTGGGGAGGGTTCTTGATGTTTATAAAAAATCACAAGATATTCTTATGTGGAATGAATTTAAACACAATATGTTATACACAACTCAAGAGTATATATTACGTTTACTTTAATCATAATGATCTATCTTTGCATAGAAAATTATCTGTTCACTTGGTCCTAGATATTGTTGGTGATCATTATGCATAATATTACTTGGAATAGAGGATTATCTTGGAAAAATAAAAAATTATACACATTTATGAAGTAGAACTATTAATGGTACCATAGATTGAACAATATTTCTATCAATTATGTTAACTAAATTCTTAAATTTTTATCAAAATTAGGTAATTTATTATAATTTGAAAACACTTAAAACATATTAACACTCCATTATTACATTTCTCTTAGTTCCTATTTCCACATATTTGGCACATAGAAAATTGAATTGTAACACTGTGAAAATCTAAAGTAAGAACATTATATTTGATAGTGTGTATGACACACAACACCAAGCACGTAAGGGAATATTAAATCCCAAAAATTTATAATGTATTTAGTATTTGAAATAAATTCAATATATTTTATACCATGAAATAAACATGAGACCGATTAAGCGTATGTAACGTGACATAATGACATTTTTTGAAAGATTATATTAAATTAAAGACCGAGTTTTACAGAACAATAATATATTATTAATGTATTATTATTTAATATAATAAGATATGAACTAGTTGTTAAATTAGAGGTTATGAATATCATTAAATAAAATATGAAAATATATTGTTTATACAAATAAAAAATGAATATATTTATTAAAAAATAATTATAAATGATTATAAAAACTAATTGAATGCAAAGGGATTGTTTTTATAGAAAACTACTTCTAGGCTCACAAAGATATTTTATCTTAAAAAATTAAAATAATCACAATTAGTGAGTGATATTATTGAATGTTTTATTTTATATATTTAATAAAATATTATTTACAATCATACAATAAGTTTTATTGGTATAATATAAGAAATAACCTAATTTTACGCATAAAAATCTATATATTTATTAAGGCACTTTTACCGCCTTTTAATAGAGAACCAAATTTATATCCATTTTTTGTAACTTTAATGGAATTTATATAGAAAAATAAACTCAATATTTTAAATAGAAACATAGTATTCTAGTTAGGGTAATTTTTTTTATTTTTCTACAATGTTTCATTTTTTAATGAATAGTGAGAAATACTGAATTTTAATTCAAAACTGATCTTTCATATCATATATTTATATTGATAAATTATAATTTTAATTGATATTAAAATTTTAATTAGATATTTTTTTATTTATTAGTAGAATATATTTCATTGATATCCATTTCACATTGAAAATGGATATAAAAACCTAGAAAACTTTTGAACATATACATTTTAAACCTACATTGTCATCCCCTCAACAAGATTAAATTTCAATTAATTTATGAAACTTATGTAATCGGAATTATAAAAAATGTATTTAATTTTTGGAATTAGAATAATTTATAATATATAAAATGGTAAACATATTTTTTGACCAAAAATATTAGTGAAAGTAATTAGAATTAATTAAACCGATTAAGGTGAAATTTAGTTTATCAAGGGACTAAACTGTAAAATTAAGGGCTAAATGACCTCAAAATTTGCAAAAAAACCATTTTATTGTCATATTTCGTCCCAATACTCCCTTATATCTAATTTTTACCATTATTTGATACAATTTCAATGGAGAAAATGAGGGTAGAATTCCCTTTTAAAAAATTTACAAGAGTGTAACTCCTTCTCAATAATAAAAGGTCGTCTCTCCTCTAACATCATCACACATCTCAAGACATTTTGGATTGAAAAATATCAGCCTAAATAGGTCCTCAAAATATCTACCCTAAAACCTTAAGAATCACCTAGTGCAGAAATAATTCCATTGAAGACCTTTGGTGCCACCCAAAAGGATTTACCTGAAAAAGGGGTAACATCTTCCCTCAAACTCTTTAGCTTTATTTTCATTATCCACTCCATAAATTATCATTATAAAATTATTATATAAAATAAATAGTATCATTAATATACTGAATTTTTTTCATGTTATTTTTTATACCTACACTTACACACACTTTCATCTAATGGTTAACAAACTTTTAGTTTATGTGTACGGTGAATTACCACATCCCGAAATGATGTTGTTCATTTTTTACTTTAACACCTTTCATGATTGGGAATAATGATGATCATGATGTCTATATTAGATATATATGACAATTATTATTTCATTATGAATTTTTAACTCTTTTATACCACAAACCCTTATACTTTCCATTTTTTGTAAACATGATAACATCATATGTGGATGTGTGGGCTACCACCCCTCAAAGAGATGTGATTCATTAACACAATACATGGAACATATAAAGGATTGTTTTAAAATATATATATAACATATATGAAATATATATGATTCATGATTTGTAATATATATATATATATATATATTAATTTTTATTCTTTTTAAATTACAATGAAATGAATGTAGCGTTCATGCCTACATAAAACATATTGTCTCCATGAACGGTGAATTTCATTTATTATATCCAAATGTTATGAATTATTATAAACACACATATAATGAATATATATTTTAATTAAATAATGTTTTAAATTTGTTATATGATATAATAATTATCTAATTACTAGGAAAAATAAGAAACATGGTAAAACATACTTGATAAACTAGGAAATTAATACATAAAATGATGAAAATAATCAATGATTGTTAGGAAAAAAATAATAAGATATTAAAATATGATAAGATATTATATTATAAATATTATATTGGTTATTTTATATGTTTTTTACATGTTTAAATCCATTATACTTGATGTTAATTGATGTTCGTCCAAAAAGAAACACAGGGTATGTGATTTTCATATCAGTTTTTAAATTTTTGAGATAAATGTCATATTCTCAACTTACTTATTTATGTGCTGTACCTAATATCCTTTTTTATATGTTATATAATGAATTTTGTTTTTTACAATTTATAAAAAACATTAATTTAATGTTATAATTTCTGAGTCTTATGATTGTAAAAATTTCAATGTGGTATGGGATACTTTGAAATATTTAATTATTATTTAACCTAAGAATAATTTTAATGATCTTTTAAATATTTCCATTTTAGGAAATTATATGACCATTGTTCCATAAACCAATCCATTTTACTATCTTATAGTCATTCATTAAAATTTTCAATTATTAGTACCATTTTCAACTCGTTGGTACTCAAATTGTTTTAGAATTGTTTATAAGAAATCCCAACATAATTTCTCTCTTTAGCATTAAAACCTTTTTTTTCTAAAAACCATTTTCTATAAAATAGTTTTCAAAAATGTTTTTAACAATTAAAAAATTATTTGTTAAAAAAAATTTTACCCTTTTTTCTTTTACTATTCTTTCAAAGCAATATTCTCATCGATTCCCAAAAACAGAATTTTCTAGCCATTTTACCATGAAAGAAGAATGTTATATTTACATAGTATGTCCTGTAAAAATTTATGCACCACAATTTATTAAAATATTCCATTGCATATTTTAAAGGTTAGTTTTTAATTAAAATGTTATCAAAAGTTATTTTCAAAGAAATGGTTTTGGAAAAGGTTTTTTTAAATCAAAATGATATATTCCTCAAGAATGGTTTTAAGACATATTTTATAGTATTTATATTCCTTAAGAATAAAAACCATTATACTCCACTTGGGATATGTTTTATTGATACCATCCTTATTATTCTCATTTTTAATCTATGAATGATTTTTCCAAGGATAGTTTTCAAATTCACTTACTAGATTCCTTTTAGTCTGCATAAATATTTAATTTCACATGATCATATGACATTTAATTTACCCTAAGTATCCATATTATTTTTCATGGATATGATTATTGCCTAATCTATATACAATTTTTTATAAGTTCTTCACTTTGAGAGTTATGTTATTATTTAGGGAAATATTGATAAGTATGTATCTTCTATTCAATATAGATATTTTATAAGGAATAATTTTTATCTGATACGAGGAAGGCTTTGGGTAGGTACGACAAGGGATTGAGACCATTTAATGTTATCTGTACTGGTTGGGGACTAATTAATCAAAGCCTTTCAATGCATCAATAGTATCATGAGACAAAATTAGATGAAAAAACCTCCAAGATTATTTTTAAAATTAGAGCAGTTTAAACTATATTGTGATGGTCTTGATAGTAGAGTTAAGGTTAGACAATCCAAATTGGTTTGTAACTAGTATGTTTTAAACCATCTTGTTAAAGGTATCGATGATATTGGTTTAATGTACCAAGGAAACATGGAATCCAATAATTAAACATTTCGTTAATTTATTTTCACTTATTATTCATACAAGATTTTTTATTTCAAAAATCTATGGATACATTTCATTTTTAGTTCATTGATTAATTGATAGGAGTTTTTTTATTAAAAATGGAATCATTAATAAAGAATATCAGCAGAAGTACAAGTATAATGCCAAGAAGGGAAATTGTCCAACCAGAGCTGGATGGAGTCAGAAGGGCCTGAGGCCGCAAGTTGATGTGCTGCATTGTTTCCTTCCCTTTTTGTAAAGGAGAATGTTCAAGAAGAGAAGCACTAGGAACGTGAGAGAATTCTCCTAATGATGATGCCAAAAGGCTAGATCCCACCATCATTGTGGTTAATAGAATCAATTATGGTAAGGTAGTTAGACTCAATAATAATATCACTCCATCCACAATCCAATGTGAGCGAAAAACCAGAATGGAAGGCCATGTACTCAACAACTGCCAGTTCCCAGAAAGCCTAGTATGGATCATATTTTTCAGCCAAGATTTGCCCCAGATGATTACGGGCCAGAAGGACGAGGGCAACAAGCCCATCCTTTGGGATAAACGAGTCCACGTTAATTTTAAGAATCCCTTCTGTTGGGGGATTCCAATGAGAGGGGGAGGGGAGGGTAGCTCATGGTATAAAATGATCATTTTGGTCCTTCCAGCCCTCAATCCAAGAAGAAGCCCTTTAAATCTAGAATTCGAGGGATTTGTGAGATTGATGAAAAACGACATCATTACACTAGATCCAAATAATCTAGGCCAATGTTCATAGATAACTTGAGTGAGACAAGGAAAAAGAGGATCACCAACGCGTCAGAAGATCGTGAAGGTCAGAGGCAAAAGCTAGTGAATCGGTAGAGGTCGGGCCCCATTAACTCCAAACTTGCTTAGCTCATGGGCAGTGAATGATGGCGTGCAACGGGGTTTTAACAGTGGTTGGGCAGAAAAGAAAAACATAGAACTGGCCATATACCGGTAAGCGAGAAGGCACATGGTTGGGAGAGTACCCATGCAAACCTGCCACCAAAATTGGAGAATTTTTTGGGGAACGTAGAGTGTCCAGATCGATTTCCATGGTCCCTCATCCAAGCCAACTGGGTGGTTTCCAATGGCTAGTCTGTAGCCGGATCTCACTGTGTATTTTCCCAAGATGTCATTGGTCTAGAAAATATGGTCGGGGCATGCGTTAGGGATCCAAGGAATGCTAAGGATGATTCTTTAGTCCCTTTCAATAAACCAATCAAGGATCTTTTCCAAACACCACCCTTGTCCCTGTTTGGAAAGGAGGAAGCTAACAGTGGCATCTTCAATACCTGGTTGGATGGGGGATGTAGCCCGCATACCATCCTTATCGATAAGACAAGGATCAGTCCAGATATTGACCGATGAGCCAGACCCAATCCTCTAGCCTAGTCTTTTATCTAAAAGATTTTTAGCCCCCAAAATGCTTCTCCCGAGGAAACTGGGGTGGGGACCGAGAGAGGAAGCATGGAAGTCTGTGTGGGAAAAGTACATAGCTGGAGAACCCGTGCACAAAGAGAAGAAGGACAGTTAACCAGGTGCCATCCTTGCTTGGCCAACAGTGCATCATTGAAGAGAACAAGATTCTTGAAACCCATCCCTCCCATTGTTCTGGGTTTGCAGAGTTTCTCCCAGGCCATCCATTGGGGTAAATTCCTTCAATCTTTCTTACCCCACCAGAGATTGGAAATGCATGTGTGGATATGGTTAATGATGAATGACTGGAGCATAAATATGGACATGAAATAGCTGGGGATGGACTAAATGACAACTTTGATGATGATCCCTTTGCTAGATTTAGAAATTACTTTAGGGGACCAGCCACGAATTTTTTTTCTCGATCCTGTCAACTAGAGATCTGAAGATTTCTTTTTTGGATTAGTCGATCACTATGGGAAGCCCAAGATACTTCTAATTATTCACAACCATATGAATACTAGCTAAAGCGCATATCTTATCCGTCTTTGAAAGAGGCACCACTGCACTGAAAGAAATTTTAGATTTTCCAGGATTGATTAACTGTCCATATGCCCTCTCATACTGGTGCATTTCTTGGTAGATCACCGACAATCGTTAATTGTTTCTCTGAAAAAAAAAGGAGGCAGTCGTCCATGAAGAAAAGATGCGACACCAGTGGGGCAACATGGAAGACCTTTTCCCCATGAATAGAATTAGAGGTTGCAGCCCTAGAAATAATATTATAAAATAGGTAAGCCACCAGAATGAAGAGAAAAGGGGAGAGAGGATCTCCCTGGCGGAGGCCTAGGGATGGAGAGAATCCTCTAGTGAGCTCCCCATTGACCTTGATTTTGAAGGAAACGGTCAAGAGGTACCAAATCTGTCCATTTAATGCAGAAAACCATTTTCAGCATAACGACATGTCGGAAGTGCCATTCCACTCTACCGTAGGCCTTGGTCATATCCAATTTCCAGGCCATGGTTTCACTTTTCGCGGTTGAGTGTGACTTCATAGAATGGAACAATTCATGGGCCACAATAACATTATCAGTGATCATTCTCGTGGACACAAAAGCACTCTGATTTTCAGAGATAATATCAGGTAGCCAAGGTCATAGCCTATTGACATGGATCTTTAATAAGATCTTGTAGGAGAAATTGTAGAGGCTGAGAGGTCTAAAATCAGGGATCGCCAGAGGTTTCTTAATTTTGGGGATGAGGACAATGACAGTTTCATTGATGACAGCAATTCTAGTATTACCAGACCAGATATTTTTTTTCATATTGCAGTTGTCGGGACAAATTATGTGCCAGTATTGTTTAAAAAATAGTGCATGGAACCCATCTGGTCCCGGGGCCTTAGTGGAATGAAGATGTTCAGGGCCAGGTGTATATTGTCATCTGTCACATATTTGGTGAGCTACCTATTGATCACATCAGTGATCATAGGTCTGATACAGTCTTCCACCTCTATGGACATGAAAAGGGTTCCTGCAACGAAGATGTTATGAAAATAATAAATCATGGACTTGTGGATACCATTGATATCAAAAAAATTTCTTCCATCGGGTTGTAAGATGCAGGTAATAGAGTTTTTCTGATGCCTGGATGAAGCTTTCTAGTGAAAAAACTGGGTATTAGAGTCCCCCTATTTAACGTGGTTATCTCGTGCCCGCATATCCCAGAAGCTTTCCTTGATACACAGGGCCGTATCCAACTCTCTTTGTGTGGCTCCAATCTTGGAGTGAATTTAATTGGATGTGGGTTGATGAGAAGGTTGTTCAGTCTCTTTTCAAGGGCCTCACAGTGCCGGTCGGGGTGGTGGAATTTCTTATTGGTCCAAGACCTCAACTCAGAAACGACCTGTTGGAGATTGAGACCAACATCCATGTGAGTGCTTTTCCAGCATGATCAGATCACCTCTTCGCATTCCTGGTATTTTTCCTAGAAACACTCAAACCTGAAGGGTCTTCTCAATTTTCTTATTTCATTCGCCTCGTGTACAATCAATGAGAATTGGACAATGGTCCAAATAATTAAGGGCCTTATGGCTGATATGAAACATGCTAAATAGATTAATCCAATCAGAGGAACTAAGAAATCTATCAAGATTCTCAGCGATGCGGTTGCCTTTAGTATTGTCGCAGAACCACATAAAAGGATTACATGTGTACCCCAGATCAAGCAGGTCTACCCTAGAGACCGCATTCTTAATGTTTGACATCGTAGATGAGGGTCGGATGATTCCACCCCTCTTTTCCTTATAGAACATAATATCTTTGAAATCTCTACCGAAGAGGATAGGGATCGGTAAATCGTACCGCAGCTTGAAAAGAAGATCCCATGACTTTACCTTATCATTATGGGATGACCAGCCATAGAATCCCACAAAATTCCAGGGTGGATGAGAGTCTGTCTGAATAGTCGCTGCCACATGGTGCGAGGAAAAGGAAAACATTTTGAGGTCGAAATTTTCCTTCCAAAGGAGAAAGAGGCCCCCCCGAGTGGCCTTGTCTATGCACCAGAAAGAATCCTTGGAAGCCGTAATTCATTGAAATACCATTGGTTTCCTTGTTTTCCAATATGGTTTCAGACAGGAAAACCATATTGGGGAGACTTTGAGCGCAATTACGCTGAAGCATGCGAACCATTCGTGGGTTGCCAAGCCCATGACAGTTCCAACATAAAGCAATCATTGCTCTAGGTGGGGCTGGGTCTCACCTGCCACCGCCTTTGGTTCCTCCAGGATTGCTTCTTCATTTGTCATTTTCCATCCTTTGGTGGGATTCCTCCCGGAGTGACATGTTTTTATATTGTCTTTTCCTGACCCTGGGTTTTGGGTCTTCCATGTACCCATCACTCTCGCCTCGTTCCACCCTTTTCCACGTTGGATGAGTGATTGGGCCCATTATTGGAGATATCGACATTCCATGGTCCTCCATGATTAGAATGCCTACTGTGGTCGATTGTGGGTCAGGATCCGGATCTGGTGGTTCGACTTGCATCCGCATTGGCTTTGAGAAAAGTGATGGTGATTCTTTTTTTCAATGTCACCAACTTTGTCAAAGTTTGAGTATTGTCCTTCATAAGGTTAGGATGAACTCCAACATCTCTCTGAGTGGGAGGGCCAGCATTTGGGTTGTCCATTGGTCCTAGCATAAGGGATTTTTAAGGTATGGGTTTCTCCTGACTGATGTTTGCTAATGTGAGACGATCCCTATCATTTTTTTCTGTCTCAGGGATGAAAGAATATTTGTTTGTTTTGGCATGGAGCCAAGGGCCCTATTAGAGGGTAATGTTACCCACCCCACTCTTATGTTTTGTGGTGCACGTTCTTCCCAGATGGCCAAGACGGCCACAAAATGGTAGAATATTGGGAGTTTCTCAAACTCAAATGATATCCAAGTGTTGGTATCTTCAATCTTCAAGAACATTCCCCTCATCAGTGGCTCTGAAACATCAATCTCCACCTGGATCTGAACCTTGGGGCCCCATTGTATTGGGTCCGAACTGTCCCAGTCAAGAAAGTGACCTATCCTGTCCCCAATTCTTCTCAAGGTACATTCCATTCTTGCATGGAAGTGGATTCCATTAATTCTTATCCAGAAGGGGGAACATGTTAAATTCAATCACTAGATATCATCCCCCCAATGATTTATTCAATGAGGAGGAGTTTATTATCAAAGGACCAATACTTATAGTGTAAGATTTTATCTCTATATTTCTCATTAAAGAACCGAATGATACAGATGTTGAACCCCGCTTCTCGAATAGCCACTTCTACATCAAGTTTCAAGATGTGTTGTAGAGTGTTTTTGAGCGCCCCTTGATTTATCGATATGTTTTTGATGAACATTCCCACCACGATCATAGAAAATTGCTTTTCCAGTAGTGTGTCTTTACTTCTCCATGCCTCAATCATCGCCTTTTATTTGTCCATCAGGGACAACCTCTTCCATTGATTAAAAAATTCCACATCCATAGTGAAAAATTTATTTCACAAACCTCATAAAGAGTTAGTGCCCTTGTAGTCCCCACAACCCTTACTTGAGTCAAGGCCCAGTCCAACAAGAGGGTATTTGAACCAGAAGCCCGAACGTGGCCTCCAACCATGAATCACAGAACTGGCCAGGCTCCACGGCCTTCGCAGTCAATCGTGACCCTTGGGTGGTCGCGCCCAAGAAACTCTCACTGTAGTGCACACCAGTCTTCATGGAGAAACTCTCCTGATGGACCTTCACGGCTTCACAGCACAACAGGTGCTTCATGGAGACACATCACAAAATAGGCCCACAACATGACACTTCATAGCTAAGCTTTGCAACAACAAAGATATTTCCTCCCACCCACAGGTCCCCACCTTCAACACAGCGCACACCCCGCCTTCATGGAACAACACCCTACAAATTTATCTTTACGATATCCGCTTCACCGACAATTAATGCCGTGAATCCTCGTGGAAGGTACTTCATGAGTCAGACCACATTGAGGCGGCCACATCGCGGTCTCTCAGCACAGTGAATCATCACGGAAGGAGCTTCGCGAGTCAAAACCACTTTGCGGTGGAAACTTCGTGAAACAAGGAGACAGTTTACTGAATACAGATCAATGCCCACTTCATAGAAGAAGGAAGAAGAAAATAAAAGGGGAAAGAAAACCTTGACCTCGAGTGTTTCTTCAAGACTCTGAGTGCATGGATCTGCAGCTGAAAGGGGATTATCAGTTAGGAAAAGGTTTTCCTCAAAAACTGGTAAAATTCTTGAGACAAGACCGCACAGATCTGGAGTGTCAATGAAGAATGAGAAAGGGGATATGGCGTTGTCTTCCCTCTCACATATCTTACTCCGATGAGGGGTGTCGGTGATGGAAAAAACTTCAAGACCCCAGGGGAGGCATGGTATAATGCCTGAGGTCAATGTCGAGAAGATAATGAAGAAACCCAACTCCTTCTAGAACACAGAAGACCGGATCAGGGAACAGGCGGAGGAGAAAAGAAGCAAAGAACATGGATTCTCACCATGGAGAGTCAGGGAGCGACATAGGAAGGAAGAAATGAACCACATGCATCAGATCTGAGGAAGGATCATACAATGCATACCTGGAATGTGTTTCTATTTTTTTATCTTGAAATATTATTTATACACTTCCTTATTTGTTTATTGATCAAATGGAATGTATGTTCAATTATTACATTTCTACATCAATTATTCTCATTAATTCATTATTGATTCCTGTATACATTAACTTTACTAATAATTTTATGTCACCCTTATTATGTTTTCTTTACCCATGATACATTTGTGTGAACTAAGAAGGATATTCATGGATACACTAGATAGGATAATGTTATTATTTTTGAAAGAACCATTTTTTTGTAATTAGTGTAATTAATTGCAATATAAAACTCATGTATATATTTGGTTTAATAAGACTTCTAAACTATTTAGTCCTTTATAATGTGATTTACTTGTATCATATTCCAATGTAATGGTATCATGAAACCGGCTCAATGATTTCTAGGGTTGGGTTGCTACAGTTGGTTTCATAGAATGTTTATTATAAAACATGGGAAGTAGATTTAGGAAAATGTATATTATTGAACATATCCCAAAGGAGTACATTGAAAATTAGTATAGAAGAAAATCATATAATTTCATTAAGATATAGATTATGTGTGTGTCCCTAGAAATAAATCCGTATCTAGATATTAAAAGTGTAAATGGTTCTTGGTTAGATGTACCTAGGATAAATAACTCTAACAAGGTGAATTGAGATAGACTAAATGTAACATAGTATACGACAACGGGCCTTACTGTTCACCTAATTAGACACTCCCAAGGGATATTATTAAGAATATTTACATTTTCATTACAAATGATTATGGAAGATTTTAATAGATAATGATAATGAATAACCTATGTTAAACCTGAGGTGTATTAATATTGAAAATAGTTTTTAACTACTTAGACATCCTAAAAAAGGTTTTATGGATTCTTAAATATTGTAATTGATACTCACACTATTTTTTTTGATTTTAGTAATTCCATCTTATAATGGTTAATACTTATAACAATAAAGGACCTATGTTTAAATACAATGATTATGGATTTATATATTTGGATTGAGTTGAAATCATTTATTAAAAGTAAATTTAGTGATTAAAGTTATTTCAATGATTTCCATCATATTTATTTTGGAAATATTATTAACATGGATTTATAATTGGACAAACAATATGTTGTTTGATGACCCATAAATTCTAGAATGACTGTGAGACTTCAACCCATGACCTAAGGATGATAAGTGTTTCATTAAAACCACTAATGTACACAATTTCCCAGTTAATATTTCAATGTTTTTAGTTAAAAATTTGATAAAAAATATTAACGGTGAATAAATATTGTTACTTTTTAGGTTTAAAATTTAATGTATTAGTATTATTGGATTTTGAGAATATTTAGAGACAAATAGTTAAACTTTTCAAACTTTTAAGATCCTTATGATCCTTTATAATCAAATTTTAATGCTTTAAGTATCAAAGATAATTTTTGGATAGCCATTACTTGATGTGTGGGATGAGTTATAATTTCATCAAAGCATCAAAAAAGATGAAATTGTTTATATGAATCATTAAATATATCATGTATGCAAATTTACTTATATTCCTAGTCAACAAAGTAATATATCAATATAAGGAAAATTATATTTAAAATTTTTTTTCCTAATACCTTAATTATTGTTGAGATGATGGTATTCTATATTATCACAGATTAATGGCTTCGAGTCCCTAAAAATTCCTTTGGTAATTTACTTTTTTTGTAATTGACGACCTTAATCACTCCCTATAAATATTTAATCTTTTCATCTATGTATGTATCTATGCATTCCACTAACTTGTTCCTACTTAGAAATATAGTTATATGTTATTACATGTGACCCACGTACTTACCATTCTCTCATTTCAGTAAGGGTTTTCATCCTAAGAACAAACTATTTTGTACTTTGTTTAGATAAATGTACTCTTATTATATATTTTTCATTGTTCTGCATGACTATAATATAATAATTCCCTAAAATATTTGTTGCATTAATAAGGTCATGGAATATCCCTACTATGATGAGAACCTTGAAATGATATAACAATATTCTTAAATAATGTTATACAATTGGATGACATACTATGATAGGACACATAGTATACATATCATCATGTGCGATTACTCGTAAGAAGACGATAATCTCTCTCATGGAGTTCGTATATGGGAATATCCAAGATCGGATATTATGAGAACATACCCACCAGTAGCAATTCCGCATGTATTGGTGTCATCAGACATTTCTATCTACGAGCGTGTGTAATAGTCCTTTGACTGAAATATTATCATTAACTGATGCCATGACTTGCACACTTAGATTTTCTGACGACATTCATCACGAAGAGATTTGGCGGGAAGTAGGGTACATTGGTTGTGTCATGAATGACATGTTGTTAATGGATAAGTTGAGGAAGGATTTTCCACTTCCATATTTATGGAAGTAGATATCTCGTGCCCTTTGATTGAAATATAACTGTCGCACTAATTCCATGGCCATGGTCTCACAATGAGTTTTTTTCTAGAAGTGAAAGAATGACAGATCAATCAAATAGGTTTCTAACACTGCCATGAAACCTGCTTGATGAGATATTGATACACAGAGATTAAATTACATATTAATCAATCATATGGGGAGAAACATCAATGCGGTGTCAACTTCTTACTCTTGGGTGCCTTGACCCGTTGCTAGACAATAATCTTGGACATTCGGCAAGACCACCTAATGCCAACAAAAAAGAGGCATAGAGGGTCACACACTAAGTGTAGCCGAGTATCTCAAGTAGAATAAGGATTATTCCCATATGTGGTTTAATAATTATTCAAGGAAGAAAAAATCATTTTAATGTTGGAGGAAGAATAAAATGATAAAAATTACACTTCGTGTGTTAATGATTACATGCCGTGTAGTTTTTATTTTGAAAACAAGAACATGCCATGTATTTATGATTACACGCAGTGTAGTTTTTCCAGTCAAGATTTTGAGGAAATATAATTTTATTAAATGATATTTATTATAATCAGCATGGGAGCATTTCAAGGAATTAATGATTCGACATTGGATTTTCAAAAGAGTTAATGAAATAAATAAAACGCGTAACACGTTTATTTATTGTCATAACTATACAACCTCAAACCTGATTATAAATATCCCCATAACTCCAACTCATTTCAAAAGAATCACTGTGCACAACACTTATGGATAATTCTCTCAAGACCAAAATAAACCGAGAGAGATCCTCTTTATCTGATCAATATGATCTAAGGCA
Source organism: Viscum album (assembly GCA_963277665.1). Taxonomy (NCBI): domain Eukaryota; kingdom Viridiplantae; phylum Streptophyta; class Magnoliopsida; order Santalales; family Viscaceae; genus Viscum; species Viscum album. The sequence goes on along the minus strand of OY728161.1, from coordinate 1,419,524,613 downwards.
GGAAACACAAGCAATGGTTTCTCCACGCTAGCACCTGAAGACACCTTTGGTGAAATCCAGAGATACGTGGTTCACATGTGGATCACTCCTAGAGGAAGTCTACACTTGGATTCTGCGATGCAATGATGAATCACATCCAAACATGATCAAGAATATCAACGAAAAAAGGACACCCAAAAGGTACTTCTTGTAAATTAATTAAATTAATTCTAATCAACATGTGACGATCAACTTTTTTGGTTCAGAGACCTTTCTTCTTCATTTTCTATTTTTGTGAATCAATCCATGGAGACTGGTGTTTATCATCGTATTGATCCCTGATTGATTAGTGTTAAAGACAAAAATCCAAGTGGGCACATCCACCCACGAGCTTCTACTATGACCCGGAACTTCATTTTCTAGGGGATTTATTATGAAACATTATAATAATGTCAGATTTAAAAGATAGGAAATATAAAAAAATATATAACATAGATCGAGTTTACATTGTGAGTACATATTTTAATTAATGTGAAGAGAATGTAATGTCCCTTCAATATAAAGAAGGAGCATTATATTAGATACCACGTACGACACAGAATACCAATAACGTAAATGAATATAATATCCTGAGAATTTATAATATTTTTCATATTTTAAATAAATTAAATATATTTTATATCATGTAATGCATGCAATACTAAGTTAGCATACATTGTACGCAATATCGACTTTTATCGAATGACTCTATAAAACACAAGATCGAGTTTTACTGAACAATAATGTATTATTAAATTATATTACTCTGTAATATAGTAATATACAACCGAGAAGTTAAATTAGTGGTTATTAATAGTGTTAAATAACATATGAAAATATATATTTTACAAAAATATCAAATAAATATATTGGTTACTAATTAATTACAAATGAATATAAGAACCAGTTGGACATAAAGGGATTGTTTTTATATAAAAGTATTTTATGCTCACAAAGATTTTTATGCTAATAAAATTAATAAATTATATTTAGTGAGTGATATTAATGAAATTTATATTTTATATATATTTTTTACTATTTTTTTGTATTAATCAAATTTATTTGATGGGCACAATATAAGAATAAATCCAATTTTATGCAGAAAACATATAATTTTATTAATGTACTTTTTCGAAATTTTAATTACAAAAAAAAATTTAAATACACTTTTTTTTCATATTTTATATACATTATAAGTGAAAATAAACTTCTCCTTTGAAATAGAAACATAAAATTTTGGATAGGGGTGACTTTTTTGTATTTTTCCATGACGTTTTATTTTTAATGAATAATGAAAAATACTAAATTTTAATTCAAATATGTTTTTTATATAATATATTTATAAGGTTAAATTATAATTTTACTTTGTTTAAAAGTTTAATTAGATAATTTTTTAATTATTTAATCTAATTTATGTCATTTTAATCTATATCACATTGAAATTGGATATAAAAACTAATAAAAATTTTGAATTTTTTTATTTTGAAAACCAACATTGTCATCCCGCCCACAAGAAAAAATTTAAATTAATTTCCCCCACATCGTTGATTGGAAGTTGGAAAAATACATTCCATATTTTGAATAAGCCTAATTTATAATGTACAATAAGTTAAAATTAATTTTTAACAAAATAAATAGTAAAATTAATTAAAAATAATTACAATGATTAAGGTGAAATTAATCCTAACATGGGACTAAACCTTAATCTTAAGGGCCCACATGACCTAAAAACTTTTCAAAAATCCATTTTATGGTAATATTTCAACCTTATAATGCATTTTATCAAATATTTACCATTATTGTATCCACATAAAATGGGGAAAATGTGGGTGGAATTACGATTTACAAAATTTAGAAAATAACCAATCCTCCCCCGCTATAAAAATTCATCCCTCCCCCCACTTCCTAACACTTATCAAGATACTATTCCTGAAAAAATATTTGTCCCAATAGTTCATGAACATCCTTCCCATAAACCTAGAAGCCTCAACATGGGTAGAAAGAAAACCAAGGAATCCCTTTGGTGAAAAGCAAAAGGAGTTACCCTAAAAAGTAATTATATCTCTCTCAAAGATCTTTAGTTTTATTTCCATTATCTGCTGCTTAAATTATCCTTATTACATGATTATATAACAACTAAAGTAAAATAAATCTTATTATGTGTTTTTATGTTATGTGTTACCTACACTTATACACACTTCCATTTAATGGGTAATAAACTTACAGTTTTGTGTATGGTGAATTACCACCTCACGAAAAAAAAGTTATTCATATTTTCTTTACCATCATTCATGGATGGGAATAAGTATTGACACAATATTTTTAATTTCTCATCCCATATCACCTCAATGACAGTGGTTAGACTAGTGGGTCACATGACCTCAATCTCATCTCACCAAATGCCAGAGGCTGCCAACTAGCATTGAGGGCCTAGGGTGTGTCTGTGGGTAGAATATGCTCTCACAGATTAGAGTATACACAATGATTAAATATATATAATAAATATTCGAAAAAATAATAGAGAACAAAAAATAATAATAAATAATTAACAGATCAACGAAAGACATATTTGACATAACTGAATAAAAGTGGCAAACACCGGTTTCTACAACAAATGAATGGATGACATAGTAATGATACAAAATAGAAAGAAGTAAATAATACAACATGATTTAAAATCTAGTAAAATAATAAATAAAATACAGAAAATACCCTTGGATGATCTCCATGAGAATCCCATGCTCCAGCTCAGTGTGTTGCTTCTAACTCCCAAGTACAAGCAATACAACAAACAACCTAGATCCTATAAATATAAATTCTACTTGGGTACCAATTGGACCCGAGGAAGGTGTGAGATATAAATCTCAATAGGCCAGCACCCACAGTGTCAAGACCATTCCAGAAAATAATAAATAAATTAATAAATATTTCATATAAAATAATTGTAGTGTGATAACAATTAGAAATAATAAATTGGTAAGGGATACTAAACGGACACTCGTACCCTGCCACATACTTCAACCTAAGTCATAAATTAGAAAAGTATAGTTTAAAATGGAATTGAATATAAACAAGTGTCCAATAGTAACATGGAATACCATATAAGGTATATCCCCATGCTTGTTCTTTAAATTAGGGTCTAAATATAATTTCATGAAATAAGTAAGCCAGTAAGGTAAGGAAAACATTTCAAGTAAAATAAAAATATATAAGAATGAAGAAGGATGCATCTCAAGAATTTAGATTAAGAACCATCAATTTCAAAGGTTTAATTTGAGCCCATCCTTGAGGTATCACTATGAAAAATCCTTTGAAAATATCAAATTCCACTAAGCCTGTCCAATGTGATCCTTTTGAATGACACAGTATCACTCGTGGTATAGTAATTGTGAGTCCTCCTTGGGTATTACATGATATTGAATGAGTATCAACCAAGGAATGGTGTAGACATATTGCAAATGTGTACATCCTCAGATTCCCCTTAGGGAACTAGTATCACCCAAAAGTATAATAACAATCCTAGTTAATCCCTTACTTGGTGATCCTAAAACATTACATTACCAACACATTGTGTTGTAACATATCGAGTACAGAGCATCCAATTGTGGGTTCTCTATATAGGACCCATGTTCTCTCCTCGACCCAATTTTGTTTAAAACCAAAATAGAGGAATATATCATTGAAAAAGGAAGGTATTTTCCTTAATATACATGGTATAATCCATAATCAATTCCATGTCAACACATGCAACTCAATTTTACAATCTAGCAAGGTTAACAAGTATTACTTATAGTTCAATCTACCAATAAGGTTATAAGAAAAAAAGAATCTTGCATAATCAAGGAATTATAAGCCAGACATGTAGCATCAATAAGCCCCTTAACTATATTTCATCATTGAAATTTAATCATCTCATGTTATCATGCTCGCGAAAGTGTTACAATCCATCCAAATTATTTAAATGTCTGAAAAAAGGATCACTAAACAATGCATAAGGAGTTAATTAATAGGCAAGGTACTCATGTACCTTGAAACACATAACTTTGTATGTATAGAATATTGAAATCAAATATATTCCAAGTATTCTATTGGTAGGAGGCACCACACATGGGATAAAAGGTAATGTTCAAGATTATGAATTATCAAGAGGTACCCAATTCATGATTCCTTTCTCATTAATCAATTTAAGGCATTACAAAGGTTCTATGCACAACCCATGGCAATTTTAAACATTTTATATAGTAAATTTAGGATTTCTCACACAAAGGGGTGGCCAAGAAGATCGGTTAACACCTCGAACCAGTTTATCCTTAAGGGAAGGACACAACAAGCATGATAGTACAAACCAATCATTTTAATAATTGATAACTGGGCATCGCCAGAATGTTCCAGTGAGGATAATAATGACAGGAAATGAAATAAGAAATAAATTAAGGGAAAGAGGATAAACAAACTACATTGGTAATTCTAATTAAAAGTTGGGCTACACACTTAGGAGGTTCCTTGTCTCATCTATTATTTTTTTGAAAGGAAGAAACATGATTTATAAATAACCATGAAGGGGAATGTAAAACATGCGATTTAACAATTATAATCTCATGCATAAAAAGACAACAAGGAATTAAGCTAAGAAAACAAAAATTTCTATCACTTCATTTTTATCTTGAAGGAAGCACCCCTCCGTTGATGGGGTTTTATTTTAAAAACATGACTTTTTTTACAAATTTGTTTTTCCTATTAATCATTACATTAACTTTATCAAAAAAAATAATTTGAACTAAACCATACTGCATTAATTAAAATCAATGAAAAGTTTGGAAATCAATTAATTAATGGATTAAAAAAATTAAAGAACATGTAATGGGATACTACCTTATGGTGGAATTAATTTAATTCCAAGCACTTGATAGAAATGGCAGATACCACTTGTAACTGGACCCACACATGGATTCATATACAGTTATACAAATAAATATATCACTTGACCCAATGCACGTATTCCCCACACCATGAGGGAACACGTACTTGTAAGATATATGTATTTTAATATTTACATACCTATGTATATGCATGCACGACCTTAAAGATGTTCAAAACTGACTGAGAAAATTATTAGGGACTCAAAATTAATTGTGTCAAGGGACAAAGCACATCAAAATTATTACCAGAGCCTCATAAATTAGAAAAAACCAAATTATATACAAATTGGCATCAGAGAAAGAATACCAAAGTCACCCTAAACCATTGGCGGTTAACCAAATCGAGACCATCAGCCTCACCTTCTGTGGTGGATGCTGGAACACACACAAGGGAATCAAGATAGATGCTTTGATACCCTAACACCAGAATAAAAACTGAAAAACACATTACCTAAAACCCTAGGATTAGCCAGGTGGAAATCGGGTGACAACAGACTAAAAAATAAACCAGAAGTAGGAGTAGAGTGAGTAGAGAGGCGAACCCTGAAAATTTAATAGAAAATTGTGATGAAAAATGGCAGAATCAAGGAATTAGAGAGGTTTCTTTGAGAGGGGTTTCATGGAGGGAGGTTTCATTGTAGGGGGGTCACGACCATGGGGTGCATACTCACAGGATGTTATTTCATCCAATGGGGTGTGAGCTGGTGGAAAGAGATCCTTGAAGGTCTCTTTAAAAAACTAACCTAAAATAGCATAATAAAAAATAATAAACATTAATCATAATAATAATATTAATATTAATATTATTATAAATTATTAAAAAATTAATTTAGTTTTTTTCCATTTTTTTCATTTAAGATTTCTATTTTAATTTGAAATTAATTATTTTTAATTTAACTTAAAATAACTCATTTCATTCAAGTGTTCTAACATTAAAAAATTTGTTCCCATATCCAATTTTAAAACGGACAGTGCAATAAATGAAAAATTTTAAATTCACCTAGAATTTTTCATTGGGGTTAAAACATGGGACATTACGACCTTCCCACCATATAAATTATTATCCCACAGAAGCCTTTGTGAACAACGAAAAAATAACCTAGCCTATAGGGGACATGAAGTCTCAATCAAACAACTACATTTTATTTCCCAAAACCCAACACACCATTCAAATATTCTTAAACACACAACACTTAAGTTATCAAATTCCAAGGAAATGATAATTTTATAATCAAAACCATGATATGGTATATATACAAGCCCATTTATCTAGAGACATGAATATGTCATCATCTCGTTATACATCGGTCCAAAGTTACTTGCCACCATAGGCTTTAATGTTTAAAAGGGTAAAATTATGATGCACGACACCTTCCAAAGCTGTAATTTCCTACAAGTCATTACCTTAACAATTATAGCGACACTTATCATATGAGTTTTGAAACAAATAAAATGGTTGATTCCCCATTAACCTCAAATCCCTAGTCTATCCATCTTTTCATGAAACACCCTAGATGACACAAACCACACTCATCTCACCTAATGACATGCTAGAAACAATCCTTCACTGATCACTCTGTAGAATTATTGAGACAATAATTCTATTCATTCTATCTGACCACTCATGAAGATGATCAGCTTAGAAGAACAACATTTTTATAAACTAAATTACAATTCCTTCTTCCAAGATATCTAACATTCACCCTATATAAATCCACTGAAGTCCATATACCTAAATTTAATTCACATTACTTGATTTAAGTATCACTTCTCCTAACAAAAAGTCAGAGATAACCTCATATTGAAATGAATGGAGTGAAAATTACTAATAAAAATTAGTACATACTCCATGTTTTTAAGTGAGATGTTGGTACAAGGACAAGAAACCAACATCAGAACATTTATCAAGCCCAGAGTAGCATCAGCCTAACTATAATGTTAGATGACATAGATGGTGTACAAGAGTTCATCCCAGTCATTCCTACACAAGAATCCATGGGTCAATCATGACTAACCAAACAATGATAAGAACCACACCTTCATCGTGCAACACTGAGAGACCACTAAATCCACCCAACAACATTTAAACTACATTGTGGAATAAGATCAGAACTCACATAGTGTATCAAGGACGAGGTCAAGATAGGGGACAAGTTTATCCATTATGAAGATTAATCAAATAGGATTGAATGGTTTCCAATCAAACTCACCATAACTTGAAGGAAGAATAGTCAAACCATAACTGATCAAATCACATTGAAAGAAACTAGAATTCACCTAACAATTTACTGTCATTTAACTAATAACCGAGCCTTTAAAATCCGAGACATCCAATAATCATTCAAGATTAACCACCAAAGTCCACCCACGACAAATGGGGTTACTAAAAGGTTTCATTCCCCACCAACGACACCAACATCATTTTTCCAAGAAAGAACCAACACGATTTAATGTTCAAAAGACTCACGAAATTTAATCCATTCCCACTATTCTCTAATAGTCTTCATTGGTTGTGTTCCATCTACTCATATGAGAACATATTTAACAGAAATTACATGACACTACCCACCTTAGAAGAATACTAATTATAAAAAAGAAGATATAAACTATCTTCTCAAAAGTGTTCTAGGTCAGAACCACTATAAACAAAAATGTTCAGGAAAATGACAGGAAAACCAAATCCAACCAAACCGGTGTGTCAAAACGCTCGAGTCTCTGGAAGTAATCACAAGCATTGGGATAAACTCGATTTCATTAATCAAATGACAGTCTACACTAAATAAGACATGAGACCACACACAATAGTACAAGGCTCAACAAATCCACCATGCTCAATTGATTTGTCACCACATTAAACACACGATGGTTACCACATATACTGATGAATACTACCATGATATTTCAAGAAAAACTGACACATCTTGATTACCATCCATAGATTATAGGGCCTATAAATTAAAGTATCATATGGTTCAAACAAGGGATTTAGTCCATCGTCGTATTTCCCCATACAACCATTATCCTGGATGATTTTATATCAAGTCATCCATCTCAAATGAAAATAAAGGATAAAGTGACCTATAAAAAGTCCAACCATGCCCAAGGAATGTCTAACTAGATAAATCCAAGTATCACTTAGTGTTCACACCCATGAAAAAGGACATGAAAAATATAACCACCCTTCCTAACAATGTGTGTAATTTTAAGAAAGGGGGTCGACTAGGAAAAACGACACATGAATATAACCAAAAAGATAGAAAAACATGTAATTTTAAAGGATTTTAATTTATAATGGTTTCACCTACCCTAGAATAGCCCCTTATGAAGAAGAAGAATCTATCCCAACATCAGGTTATTTTAAATGAAGTCAATTGACTGAAAAGTTTTTCATATAATCCACTAATAAAATAAAGACACCTATGGAAAGAGCTCGAGATTTCATTCCATGGAAACTCAAAGAATATTTAGCTACCCTTACATGATGGTCTTAAATAAAGAACACTAATATAAGTTACATTTTCAATCCCATTACTTTTATAATCATTTCACTATACAACATTAATATGTTCAATAGTAAAGTCATAAGGGTGGCCATCTATCAATCCATAATGTGCCCAAACATTTTACCAGGGGCATTTAGATCTCAATTCTTTGTAACCAATCCATTTATCTCATACAATCAATTGCATAAAAACAAAATTAGCAAGTCATCACAGGCATCCAACATAGGTTAGACATGTTATAGGAAATGAATCATGGATATTAAAATATAAGAAGGTTATAGAAACATACATGATAATAAACACAACAATATGGCATGATGTTCATGGTAATCAATAATATCATAAGGAAACTTGTGAATGAAACTACATGGCATGGAATATTCATAACATATGAATCCATATGTGCCTATTATGATGCATGTAATGCTCAATACTTGGAAATATAGGCCAAGGGTGAAATACCATAATCTCTTTAGATCTATAGGGATAAAAAATTACACTGATCAATTGAGGTGAAATCATATCAACATTAACATCAAAATGTATGAGGATCAATTCCCATCCATGGAAACTTGGTCATTTCCCATATGTGGGGTGATCAGTCCCATGAACGACTATTAACCAAGCACTGACACATTCTTAGTCTCTTTCATACCATCCCAAATCAGTAAGAAAAAGGAAAATATATTTCATATTATACCACTTTATAATTCCCCGACCCAACTCACCTCTATGATGGTGGTTGTATCGGTGGGAAACATGATGTCAAGCACAACTCCCCAAACACTAGAGGTTGTCGACTAGTATAGATGGCATAGGGTGTGTCCATGGGGAGACAATTTCTTCATAGATTAGAGAATTCACAGTGAATAAAAATATATAATTAATAATAGAAGAATTACAAGAATAGACACCTATAAAAATAGTAATAAATAATTTACAATGTAGCAGAAGACAGATTTGACAAAACTAAACAAAAGTAGCCAATGCTAGTATATACAATAGTTGAATGCCTGGTATGGTAATGATACATGAAATAAAGAAGTAAGCAATACAAAATGATTTAAAAGATAGTAAAATATTCAATTAAAGACAACAAATCCTCATGAGTGATCTCCATGAGCATCTCGAGCTCCAAATTGGTCTGTTTCTCTCTACTTCCAAGTACAAGAAATACACCAAACAACCTATATCATGTAAAAATAAGGTTTTCTCGAGTACCAAGGGTATGTGAGTAGGGTGTGAAATATAAATCTAAGTAGGTTTTCACCCATGGGTTCTATCCCAATATATAAAATGTAATATAAATTAAGAAGTGTATCATATAAAATAAATATAGAGTGATAATAATTAATAATAAAATCATGGTCCAAGACCCTAAACAGTCACCCGTCCTATACCACCTACTTTCGACTAAGTTAGAAATATGAAATGTATGGTTGATCGTGGAAGAATATATAAACAAGGGGAAAATAATAACATGGAAAACGAAAGAAGGAATATCCCCAATATTTTTCTTTAACATCTAGTATAAATCTCCTGTCATCTCATAAGTGAGCTAATAATGTAAGGTAAACATCTCATGTGCAATAAAAATACAGAACAATAAACAAGGACACATCTCTAGAAATTATATTAAAACACATAAATTTTAAAGGTGGATACTGAGTCCATCCCTGAGGTATCATTACAATACATCCATTCAAAATATCAAATTCCATCGAGCTTGTACAAGGATATCCTTCTGAATTCCAAATTATTTTTCATGGTATGGTAAATATGAGTCTGTCCTAGGTATCACATACAAGGGACCAATTATAAACCAAGGATTGGAATTTCCATATTTCCAATTGGTTCATCCTCAACTACCCCTTAGGGAACTGGTATGACATAATAGTATGATAAAAATACCTGGAATCCCTTGTCTAGTGATCCAAAAACATCTCATTCCTGGAGAATTGTGTTGTAAAATATCTAGTATAGAGAGTCCAATTGTGGGTTCTTAATATGGGACCCACATTCTATACCCATAATGATTTTATTTAAAAAAAACTAGGGTGGAATATATCATAGATATAGAGAGTTTTTAGTTTTAATATACATGGAATAAGCCATAAACCATTGCATGTCAACACATGAAACTAAATTTCACAAGCTAGAAAGGTTAACTTGGTGTTTCATATGGTTCAATCCACTAACAAGGGAATGTTAAATAAAGAAACGTTCATAATCTAGGAATTATAAACAAGGAATATGGAATCAATGTTCCTCTTACCAATATTTCATCAATGACATTTCATCATATCATGTTATCAATCGTGACCAACTGTCACAATCCATCCAAACCATTTAATTGGATCAATAAAGGAGAACTCAACAAGAAATAAAAATTTCATTAATAGGAAATGTACTCATATGACTAGAAATGAATAAAATTTTATGTAAGATATATTTTATTGAAATAAACCACAAGTATGACATAGGTAGGAGGAACCACACAACGGAAAAAAGATTGTGTTCAAGATTATAAATTATGAAGAGGGACCCAATTTATGATTCATTTCCCATTAATCAATTTAAGTCATTACTAAGGTACCGCACACAACCCATGGAATTTTTTTTCACATTTTATATAAAGGAAACTACATAAATTTAGGATGGATCACCCAAAGGGGTGTCCAAGAGGTAAGGAAAACACCTTGAATATGTTTCTCTATAAGTGAATGCTATAATGGGCATAATAAAACAAACAAAAAAAATTTAATAAGTGATAACAAGGAATCTCCAGAAGGTTTAGGAGAGAAGAAAAAGGGTGCGACATGAAATAAGAGATGAAGTAATGGAAAGAGGATAGATTCCCTACACTGTTAATTCCAATTAAATGTTAGGCCACACAATTATGTTGTTCATTGGATCATATATCGATTTTCAAATGATGAAATGTCATCTGGAAATAACCAAGAAGGGGAATATAAAAGAATTACAATTAACAATTATAATCTCAATCATAAAGAGACACCAAGGCATTAAGGCTGGAAATAATAATAGTCTATCACTAAATTTTTATCTTAATGAAGGAACACCTCTGTTGGAGGGGTCCTATAAGATAAACAAGACTTTGTTTTACAAAAATATCCTTTATCACAATCAAGAATTTCGTTAAATTTATGAAAATAATCATTTTATCTAAACCATACTACATTTATTAAAATAAATAACAATTTTATAAATGATAAATTAATGCAATAAAAAATTAAAGGACATGGAATGAGATCCTTCCTCGGGGTGGTATTTATTTGATACCCAACACTTTATAGAAATGGAGTAAACCACTTGTTTCCATCCCCACATGTGCTTTCACATACCTTTATATAAATATATATCCCTTAACCAAAATCACATATTCCCTATTCCATGAGGGAAACATAAATGGATGACATATATATATAAATATTTATATACCAATGTATATGCATGTGTTCCTTTAAAGACATTAAAAAACACTATAAAAATTATTAGGAACTTAAAAATAATTGTGGTAAGGACCAACATACAATAAAATAATTACCAGGGCCCCATAAAATACAAAACCTCGAATTATAAACAAGTGGAATCAAAGAACGAAGGAAAAACTCACCCTAAACCATTGGTGGTGAACTATCTCAAACCCATTCACTACGACCTCAATGGAGGATTCTGAAATATTCTAAAGGGAGTCCTGATGGTTGATTCACATACCCTAACACTAGAGGACAACTGAAATACATATTAACATAAAACATTAGGTTCGCTCAGGATGAAATCGGGTGACGAAAGACCCAAAAATCAGTTTAAAGCGGAAGCGGAGGGAGCAGATAGGATTACCATGAAGATTAGACGGATAATAATAATGAAAATTGGTGTAATCGATGAATTAGAGAGTTTAAATGGAGAGGGGGTCACATGAATATGGGTTTTAGTTGAAGGGTGTCACATCGCATGGATATGAGGTTGGGCAGAGGGGGGTTACATGGAGGGAGCTCACATGGAGGGAGGTCACCTTGTAGGGGGTTATATCCAAGGGGTGCTTGCTCGCTGGATTTTTTTTTGGACAGTGGATTCATGATTGAGGAAGGAGACCATTTGGGGCCGATTTAAAAAAACAAAACTAAAAAATAATAAGAATAATAAGAAAATTATTAACAATAAACAATGAAAATAATAATAATCATATAATATTTTTGTTAAATATTTCAATTTTTTTCAATTTTTCTCAAATCACATTTTATATTAATTATAAATTAATTTTTTCTATAATTTTTTAAAAATAACTCATCATTTTTAAGTGATTCAACTCTCGCAAATTCTTTCAAAAATTCATTTTTTAAAATGAACAATGTAATGAATAATTTTTTCAAAATTCCCATGGAATTTTTCATCTAATTCAAATGTGGGATGTTAAATATTGTATATTATATTTATATGATACTTATATGTATTTATGCTTATGTAATTATTTTATAACACATACCATTATTCTTTCCATTTTGAGAAATATGATAACATCGTTTGTGGAAGTGTGGACTACCACACCCTCAAAGCGATGTGATTCATTTACACTATACATGGAATGTATAAATGATGGTTTCAATAAAACAACATAATATATATTATACTTTTATTATAATATAAATATAAATTATTTACTTTTACTTCTTTTAAAAGGATATAAATGAAAGTAGCGTTCACGCGTACGTACAACCTACCATCTATATGAACTGTGCATTTCATTTATTATCTCCAAATGTTCTGAATTATTATAAATAAATATATAATGAATATATATTATAATTAAATAATGTTTTTATTTCATGATATTATATAATAATGGTCAAGTTAATATTAATAACTAGTAACAAGTTAAAACATACTTGAGAACGTAGGCAATTAACGCCTGAAATGATTAAATAATGAAGGATTGTTAGCTAAAATGTAATAAGACATTATAATATGTTAATATATGATATTATAAATATGTTTATGGTAATGTTATATGTTGTTAATATGTTTATAATCATTATAAAATAATTTAATGTGCTTTAACCTAAAATGAAATGCAATGTAATGAATTTTCATCTCACTTTTTACCTATGTTATATAAATGTCATATTTACCACTTTCTTCTTTTTTTAGTGTAACTACTATCCATTTTGATATATTTTATCATGACTTATTATATCTTCATGGTATTGAAAACATTAATTCGTTGTTTTTTCTCCTTGGGGATTATGATTTAAAATGTTTCTAAGTGGTATAGGAGACTTTGGAAAGATTAAATAATATTTTCCATAAGAATAATTTTAATGATCTTTCAAAGGTATTTAAATTTGAGTAAATTATATAACCAATGGTCCAAAACCCCTTTAATTTTACTCCAATATGGTTATTTATGACCTTATTCTAATATTAATTTTATTTTTCCACTTTTTGGTACTCAAAATGTTTTAGAAAATATTTTTTAGAAAACATGATTTCATTCCCCTCTTTGGTCAGAGAACCTATTCTCTTATAAAAAACCTTTTTTATAAAATGGGTTTCAAAAATGTTATTAAACTTTACAAAAATATTTAGTAAACACATTTCCCCCCCTTTTTGTTTTTGATGAATTATTTCAGAGGAATATTCTTGTCTCTTTCATAACATGGATTTTTTTCTAACCTTTTTATCATCTAAATGGAATTTTTTTTACCTTTCCTGAAATATAAAAATTTACGCGTCATAATTTCGTAAAATATTCCTTTTTATATTTAAATTTCTTCTTTTAAAATAAATTTTTTTTCAGAATTTATTTTCAATGAAATTCTTTTTCATAATAGTTTTCAAAAAAAAGGCTATTTTCCACAAGAATGTTTTTATGATATATTTTATAGTATTACTATTCATCAATGTCAACAGACCATTATTTGTACTCCACATTGGATATGTTATATTTACAAAATTCTTTTTCATGCACTATGTGGTCTACGATTTATTTGTCCAAGGATATTATTCCCAATCACATCCTTCATTACTTTTTCCCCGTGAAATATTATATTTTCTATGGTCCTTTGACATTAAATTTACACTAAGTATCTATATTATTTTATAGAGATAATACTGTTTCCTAAACAATATACCATTTTTCATACATTTTAAATTTTGGAAGTTATTTTATTATTCAAAGAAATATTGAAAAATGTGTATCTTTTATTCACTAAATTTATTTGATAACGAATATATTTATTTGATATGAGGAAAGATTTAGACAAGTACAATATGGGTTGGGAACCATTTAAGGTAAGCAATATTGATTTAGGACCAATTATAAAAAGTCCCTTAATGAATTAGTATTCTCATGGGATTAAATTAGTCAGTGAAAACCCCTTTGAGTTTGTTTCCAAATAAAATTAGTTTAAACTATATTGTAAAATGTCTTAAAAGTAGTGTTAATGTTGTAAAAACCAAATTGGTTTATAACCAGTATGTTTCAAACCATCTTGTTAAAGGTATTAACGGTAATGGTTCCATATACCCAGGAAACATGGAAACCAAAAATTAAGAATTTCCTTTTTTTGGTTTTAGTTATTATTCATCCATGTGATTTTGGTTCAATATATATATGGATACATTGTATTATAATTTCATTGATAAAATGACACGTGTTTCAATTTCTTACCCTTCCATATAGATTTTTCTTTATCTTGTTATTCAAATATAATGTTTTTTATTTATTTAAATTTCCATATTTTTTATACACTTCCTTATCAGTTTATTTATTATTTTTCACGCACGTTCAGTTATTACAATTCCATATTGACTATTATCATTCATTAATTATTACATAAACTATAATTTACCCTTATTAAGTATTTAAGCTCACCCTTAATATGATTCCTTTCCAAAGGATTCAATGGAGTGTGCTAATAAAGATATGAATGGATATGTTATATGGGACAATGTTATTATACTCCAATGAAAGAAAAAAATTATGTCTTAACTAGTTTATTCATTTATAATTCAATAATCATGTATAAATATAGTTTACCTAGACTACTTAAATGTTCAATCCTTTAAGATGTTATTTACTAGTATCTAATGACAATGTAATGGTAGCATGACACTTAATCCCAGAATTATATGACCGGGTCACTACAAAATCATCTTAAAATTTTCACCTTTTTAGATGGAGTTCCTTGACAAAACATCCTCTACTTCTTTGACATGATTTAAAATTAAACTATATTCTATTTATTGATCAAAATTTTTGTAACTTTTTTGGTATAAAAATAAGATATCTTAATTAATCCTCCATCATGTAAGTAATCTCTTTTAGATTGTTATCACAATATCCCTCACATTGGTTATTGAATTATTCATTTTTTTCATTACCACCTTTCATGGTTGGGAATAATGATGGACACACTATTTGTAATGGCTTGTCCCATCCCACCTCTAAGACAATGGTTAGACTGGTGTGTCACATGACCTCAATCTCATATCCCCAAATTCCAGAGGCTTCCAACTTGCAGCGAGGCCCTAGGGTGTGTCTATGGGGAGAATATGCTCTCACAGATCAGATTATGCACAGTTATTAACAATATATCATAAATATTATAAGAAAAAACAATAATAGATAACAAAAATAGTAATAAATAATTAAAAATACAGGGAGAGACATATTTCACATAACTGACCAAAATTGGAAAACACCAGTTTCTACAACAAATGAATGCATGACATGGTAATGATACATGAAGGGAAGAAGTAATCAATGCAATATGATTAAAATATATTACTATAATAAATAAAATATAGAATATCCCCATGGGTGATCTCTATGAGAATCCCATGCTCTAGATCGGTCCATTGCTTCTAACTCCTGGGTAAAAGCAATACAACAGAAAACCTAGATCTTATAAATATAAGGTCTACTTGGGTACCAAGGTTACCCTAGCTGGGTTTGAGATATAAATCTCAAAAGGCCAGCACCCACAGTGTCTAGACCAATCTAGGAAATACAATATAAATTAATAAATTTTTCATATGAAATAATTGTAGAGTGATAACAATTAGTAATAATAACTCTTTCTGGGATCCCAAACAGACACCAATACCATGCCACATACTTTGACGTAATCAAAAAATCTGAAAAGTATTGTTGAACAAGGAAGAATATATAAACAATTATCCAATAGTAAAATGGAGAACCATGGAAGGTATATCACCAAGATTGTTCTTTAAATTGGGGATTAAATATAATTTCTAGACATAAGTATGCTATTAAAGAAAGGGAAACATCTCATGTTAAATAAAAATACCTAAGAATAATGAAGGATGAATCTCAAGAATTTAGATTAAGAACCATCAATTTCAGAGGTTGAGTTTGAGCCCATCCCTAAGGTATCACTATGAAAAATCCATTCAAAATATCAAATGCCACTGAGCCAGTTGAATGAGGTCCTTTTGAAAGACCAAGTATCACTCGTTGTATGGTAATTATGAGTTTTACTTGGGTATTACATGTTAGGGACCGAGTATCAACCAATGATTGGCATAGCCATATTGCTAATGGGTCCATCCTCAGATTCCCTTGAAGGAACTAGTATCACCCAATAGTATAACAACAATCCTAGGTAAGCCCTTACTTGGTTAGCCTAAAACATAACTTTCCTAGCACATTGTGTTGTAACATATGGAGTATAGAGCATCCAATTGTGGGTTATTAATATAGGACCCATGTTCTCTCCTTGACCCAATTTTATTTAAAACTAAAATAGAGGCATATATCATAGAAATAGGAATTTATGATCCTTATTCTAAATGGTATAATCCATAATCAATTGCATGTCAACACATGCAACTCAATTTCACAAGCTATCAAGGTTAACAAGGCACTTCCTATGGTTCAAGCCACTAATAAGGGTATAAGAAAAAAAAAGAAAATTTCATAATCAAAGATTTATAAAAAGGCATGTGAAATCAACATGCCTCTTACCAATATTTCATCATTAACATTTAATCATCTCAAGTTATCAAGCTTGAGAAAGTGTCACAATACATCCAAACTATTTAAATGGATCATAAAAGGAGCACTAAACAATGCATAAGGAGTTCATTAATAGGAAATGTACTCATGTAACTTGAAACAAGTAACGTTGTATTTACAGAATATTGAATTCAAATATACCCCAAGTATTCTATTGGTAGGAGGCACTTCACAAGGGATAAAAGGTAATGTTCAAGCATAGGAATTATCAAGAGGGACCCATTTCATTATTCATTTCTCATTAATCAATTTAAGTCATTACAATGGTTCCACGCACAACCCATGTCAATTTGAAACATTTTTTATAAATTAAATTTAGTAAATTCTGGATGTCTCATAAAGTGTTTTGGAAAATAAGAATGGTTAACTCCTCAAACATGTTTCTCCATAAGGGAATGACATAATAGTCCTGATAGTACAAACCAATCATTTTAATAAGTGATAAAAAGGCATCTCCAGAATGTTTCAATGAGTGGAATAATTACATGACACGAAATAAGAAATAAAGGGAAAGTGGATAAACAAAATACACTGTTAATTCTAGTTAAAGGATGGGATACGCACTTATGAGGTTCCTTGTCACATATATAATTTTTTAAAAGGAAACAACACAATTTGGAAATAACAAATAAGGGGAATGTAAAAGTATGACATTTACCAACTATAATCTCATGTATAAAAGGAAAAAAATATACTAAGGTAGGAAAACATAAATGTATATCCCTACATTTTTATCTTGAAGGCAGCGCCCCTCCTTTGGAGGGGTTTTATTATAAAAGAATGACTTTTTTAAAAAATAATTGTTTTTCAACATTAATCATTTTTGTTTACTTTATCAAAAGAAGAATTTGAACTAAACAATACTCCATTAATTAATATCAATGAATACTACGACAATGAATGAATTAATTAATTAACAAAATTAATGGACATGGAATGGGATACTACCTTATGGTGGAAATAATTTAATTCCTATAACTTGATAGAAATGGGAGTGACCACTTGTAATTGGGCCCGCACATGGATTCAAATACCATTATATAAATAAATATATCACCCGACCCAATGCACGTATTCCCCACACACTGAGGGAACATGTATATGTAAGATATATGTATTTATATATTTATATACATTTGTATATGCATGTGCACCCATAAAGATGTTCAAAACTGACAGAGATAATTATTAGGGACTCAAAATTAATTGTGTCAAGGGCCAGTGCTCCCCAAAATTATTTCCAGAGCCTCATAAATTACAAAAACCCCAATTATATACAATGTGGAATCAGATAACGAATACAAAAGTCACCCTAAACCATTGGTGGTGAACCAAATCGAGCCCATCGGCCTCGCCTTCAGTGGTGGATTCTGGAACACACATAAGGGAATAATGATATATGCTTCGCATACCCTAACACCAGAATAAAAATTGGAAAACACATTACCTAAAACCCTAGTATTGGCCCGGTGGAAATCGGGTGATGACAGACTAAAAAATCGACCAGAAGTAGAATTAGAGGGATTAGAGAGGCGTACGATGAAAATTTAATGAAAAAATGTGAAAAAAATGGTGTAATTGACAAATTAGAGAGGTTCCTTTGGGAGGGGTTTGCATGGAGGGAGGTCACATTGTAGGGGGGTCAGGACCAGGGGCTGAATGCGCACTAGAGTTTGTTTCAGTCAAGGGGGTGTGAGCTGGTGGAAGGAGATCCTTTGGGGTCTCTTTATAAAAACAAACCTAATAATAAAATAATAATAAAAATCCTAAACAATAATACTAATAATAATAATAATAATAACTTTATTATAAATTATTAAAAAATACATTAATAGTTTTTCCATTTTTCTCATTTAAATTTATATTTTCATTTTAAATTATATATCTTTAATTTCTTTTAAAATAACTCATCTCTATCAAGCATTCCAACATTAAAAAATTTGTTCCCAAATCCAATTTAAAAAATGGCCTCTACAATAAATGAAAAATTTTAAATTCACCTAGAATTTTTCATCTGGTTAAAAATGTTGGACTTTACAAACATCCCACTATAGAACTTCTCAACCCTAAGAATCCTTCTAAAACTACAAAAAAAAATCACCTAGCCTATAGGGGACATGAATCCTCATTCAAACAACAATGTTTCATTTCCTAAAACCCAACCCACCTTTCAAATTTTCTTAAACACAAAACACTTAAGTTATCAAATGCCGAGGAAATGATATTTTTATAATCAAAACCATAATATGGTACATTTAATATCCAATTTAGCTAGATACTTGACCATGTAATCATATCATTATACATCTATCCAAAGTTACTTCCCACCATCGACTTTAATGTTTAAAAGGGTAAAATTTTGAGGCAATACACCTTCGACTATTGAAATTTCCTATAAGTCCTTCCATTAATAATATTAGTGAAACTTGTCATATGATTTTTGAAACAAAAAAAATTGATGATTCCCCATTAACCTCAAATCCCAAGTCAATCCAGCATTTCATGAAACACCATATCCAGCACAAACCGCACTCATCTCAGCTGACGACATGCCGGAAGCAGTCCTTCCCTGATCACTCAATAGAATAAGAGAGACGATAATTATATCAACTCTAACTGAAAATTAATGAATATAATAGGTTTATATGATCAAATATTTTATAAAATAAATTGCAATTACCTATTCCAAGATATCTCGCATTCACCCTGTAAACATCCACCAATGTCCATATACCTGCATTTCATTCACGTTCCTTGATTTAAGAATCACTTAGCCTAACAAAAATTCATAGATAAAATCATATTGGAATGAATGGAGAGAAAGGATCTAATAAAAATTTGTACATACTATATTTTTATGGGTGAGATTTTGGTACAGGGACAAGACACCCACATTAGAACATTGATCAATCCTAGAGTAGCATTAGCTAGTCTATTAAGTTAGATGAAATAGATATTGTAAAAGAGTTCATCCATGTCATTCCTACATAGGAATCCAAGGGTCACTCATGACTTACCAAACAATGTTAAGAACCACAACTTCAGTGTGCAAAACTGAGACACTAGAAAATCCACCCAACAACATTTAAATTAAATTGTGGGAAAAGACCAACACTCTCAAATTGTATCATGGAAGAGGTCAAGATAGGGGACATTTTTATCCCTTATGAAGATTAAACTAATAGGATTGAATGGTTTCCAATAGAACTCACCCTAACTTGAAAGAATAATAGTCAAACCATAACTGGTCAAATCACATTGAAAGAAACTCGAATTCTCCTCCCAGTGTACTGTCATTTAACTGATCACTGAGCCTTTACAACCTGAGGCATCCAGTGATCATTCACTCTTAACCACCATAGTCCACCCATGACCAATTGGGATACTCAAAGGCTTCATACCGCACCAACCACTCCCACATGATTTTTCCAAGAAAGCAGCAACCCAATTTAAATTTCACAAGCCTCACGACATTTTATCCATTCCCACTATTCTCTAATATTCTTCATTGGTTGTGTTACTTCTACTCATATGGACACGTATATAATATAAATGACATGAAACTACCCACCCTAAAATAATAATAATTATAAAAAAGAAGAGATAAACTATCCTCTCAAAAGTGTTCTAGGTCCGAACCAGTATAAACAGAAATGTTCAAGAAAATGACACGAAAACAAAAACAAAACCAACCGGTGTGTCAAAACACTCAAGTATCTGGAAGTAATCCCAAGCATTAGGATGGACATGATTTCATAAATCAAATTTCAGTCTATTCTGAATATGTCCTGAGACGACACACAATATTACAAGGCTCAACAATTCCACCAAGCTCAATTGATTCGTCGCCACATTAAACAATCTATGGTTACCACATATACCGATGAATACTACAATGATATTTCACGAAAAACTAACACATCTTGATTACTATATATATATTTTCCAACATATACATTAAAGTATCATATGATTCATACAAGGGATTTAATCCATCGTCATATTTCCCCATACAACCATTATCTTGGATGATGTCATATCAATTCATCCTTCCCTAATGAAAATAAAAGATAAAGTGACCTATAAAGAGGCCAACCATGACCAAGGCATGTCTAACCAGCAAAAATCCAAGAATCAATAGGTGCTCACAACCATGCTAAAGGTCATGAAAAATATAACCACCTATCCACACAAATGGTGTTATTTTATGAAAAGGGGTCTGACTAGGGAGAATGATACATGAATAGAACCAAAAAGATAGAAAACATGTGGAATTTTCATGGATTTTAATTTATAAGGGTTCCACTAACCTTGGGCTAGCCCCTTATGAAGAACAAGCATCTAACCCAACATCATGTTATGATAAAAGAAGTCAATTGACTAAAACGTTGTTCATCTAATCCATTGATAAAATAAAGAGCACCGACAGAAAGTGCTTGAGATTTCAATCCATGGAAACTCAAAGAATCTTTAGCTACCCTTATATGAGGGTCTTAAACAGAGAACAGTACTACAAGTTTCACTTTCAATCCCTTTATATTTATAACCATTTCATTATAAAACATGATTATGTTCAATAGTATAGTGATAATGGTGGCCATCTATCAATCCATAAAGTGCCCATACACTTTACCAGGGGCATTTAGATCCTAATTAATTGAAACCAATCTATTTATCTCATACAATCAATTACATAAAAACAAAACTAGTGTGTCATCACAACCTTCCATCATAGGGCAGACATGTTATAGGAATATAAGCATGGATATTAAAATATAAGATGGTTATAAAAACATGCATGCTAATAAACACAACAATATGGCATGGAATTCATGGATGTAAATAATATCAGCAAGAAAGGTATGAATACAGATACATGGAATGAAATATGTATGACATATGAATCCCTATGTTCCTATTATGATGCATGTAATACTTCATCCTTTTCATAGAAGGCCAAGGGTAAAATACCATAAACTCGATAGATCAATATGTAGTGAAAATTACACTAATCAATTAAGGTGAAATCATATCAACTGTAACATTGAAAAGCCTGAACATCAATTCCCATCCATGGACACCTGGTCATTTCTTGTATATGGGGTGATCAGTCCTAGGAATAACTGTTTACCATGCACCGACACATTATTAGACTCTGGCCTACCAACCCAAATCAGTACGAAAAAGGAAAATAAACATAATATTATACCACCTTTTAATGTCCCAACCCAACACACCTCTATGATGGTGGTCGTATCTGTGGGTAACATGACATCAAGAACAACTCCCCAAACAAAAAAGGTTATTGAATAGTATAGATGGCCTAGGGTGTGTCCATGGGGAGATAATTCCTTCATATATTAGAGTATTCATGGTGATTAAAAATATATAATGAACAACAGAATCATCACAAGTATAGAAATCAATAAAAATAGTAATAAATAATAGACAAAGTAGAAGAAGACCGATTTGACAAAAATAAACAAAAGTATCCAACTCCTATTTATACAATAGATGAATACTTGGAATGGTAATGATCCATTAAATAAAGA
This sequence comes from Viscum album, assembly GCA_963277665.1. Classification (NCBI taxonomy): domain Eukaryota; kingdom Viridiplantae; phylum Streptophyta; class Magnoliopsida; order Santalales; family Viscaceae; genus Viscum; species Viscum album. The sequence goes on along the minus strand of OY728161.1, from coordinate 1,419,501,557 downwards.
AGTAAACAAATGAAAATGATTTAAAATATGGTAAAATAATGAATTGAAGACAAAAAATCCCCTGGGGCGATCTCCATGAGCATATCGAGCTCTAGCTCGGGCCTTTTATCCCTACTTTTAAGTACAAGAAATACACCAAATACCCAATATCATGAAAATATAAGGCTTCCTCGAGTACCAAGGGTACCTGATTAGGTTATGAGATTTTAATCTTAGTTGGTTGTCACCCATGGTATCCATCCTAATCCATAAAATGAAATATAAATTAAGAAGTGTGTCAAATAAAATAAATATAGAGTGATAAAAATTATTTATAAAAACATGGACCAGGTTGCTAAACGGACACCCGTCCTATACCACCTACACCATCCTAAGATATAAATATAAAATGTTTGGTTGAGAAAGGAAGAATATATAAACAAGGGTCCAATAATAACATCAAAAACAAAAGAAAGAAGATCCCCAATATTTTTATTTAACATCCATTCTAAATCTCGGTCATCACATAACTGAGGTAATAATGTATGGTAAACATCTCATGTGCAATAAAAATACCGAATAATAAATAAGGATATATCTAAAGAATTTATATTAAAAATCATAAATTTCAGAGGTGGAGCCTGAGTCCATCCCTAAGGTATTAGTACAATACATCCATTCCAAATACCCAATTCCATCGAGCCTATCCATGGATATCCTTTTGAATGCCAAAGTATTTTTCATGGTATGGTAACTATGAGTATGTATCATGTATCGCATGCTAGGGACCATGTAACAAAAAAGGCTTAAAATATCCATCTTGACCATTGGTTCATCCTCAAATACCCCTTAGGGAACCCGTATCACCTAATAGTATACTAAAAATATAGGGAAGCCCATGTCTGGTGATACTAAAACATCTCATTCCGGGTGAATTGTGTTGTAGCGTATCTAGTCTGGAGATTTCAATTGCGGGTTCTTAATATGGGCCCCACAATCTTCCCCATCCTAAATTTATTTAAAATAACCAGAGAGGAATATATCCCAGAGAAATGAAGTTTTTAGGTTTAAGATAATTGGTATAAGCCTTAAAACATTGCATGTATACACATGAAACTAAATTTCACATGCTAGAAAGGTTAACAGAGCCTTTCATATGGTTCAATCCACTAAGAGCGGATTAATAAATAAAGAAACTTGCACAATCTATGAATTATAAAAAAGGAATATGGAATCAATGTGATTTTTACCAATATGCCATCAGTGACATTTCATCATATAATGCTATCAATCATGACCAAGTGTCACAATCCATCCAAACCATTTAATTGGCTCAAGAAAGTAGCACTCAACAAGGAATAAAAAGACCATTAATAGGAAGGTATCATATAACTAGAAGTGAATAATTTTTTTATAAGATATATTTGATTCGAATAAACCTCAAGTGTGACATAGGTAGGAGGAACCACACATGGGAAAAAAGATTGTGTTCAATCTTAGGCATTATCAAGAGGGACCCAATTCATGATTCATTTCTCATTAATCAATTTAAGGAATTACTATGGTACCACACACATCCCATGGAATTATTTCACATTTTATAAAAAACAAACTATAGAAATTTTCAATGGATCACAAAAAGGGGTGGCCAAGAGGTAAAGAAAAAACCCTTAATATGTTTCTCCATAAGAGAAGGCCATAATGGCCATGATAAAACAAACCAAAATATTTAATAAACAATAACAAGGAATCACCAGAAGGTTTCAGTGAGAAGAAAAAGGGTGCGCCATGAAATAAGAGATGAAGTAAGGGAAAGAGGATAGATTCACTACAATGATAATTCGAATTCAATGTTGGGCCACACACATAGGAGGTTTTCTGGCTCATATATCATTTTTTAAATGATGAAATTTCATTTGGAAATAACCAAGAAGGGACATGTACAAGAATTACATTTAACAATTATAATCTCAATCATAAAGAGACACAAAGGCATTATGATAGGAAAGAATAAAATCATATCACTAAATTTTTATCTTAATCGAAGCACACCTATGTTGGTGGGGTCCTATTACAAAAACATGACTTTGTTTTAAAAAAAAATTATCACCATAAATAATTTCATTAACTTTACGAAAATAATCATTTGAACTTAACCATACTATATAAATTAAAATAAATAACAATGAAATTATTGATTAATAAATTCAATAAAAAAAATTAAAGGACATGGAATGAGATCCTACCTCAGGGTGGTATTAATTTAATAAATAACACTTGATTATAATGGAGGAAACCATTCGTTACCAACCCCACATGTGCATGCACATACCTTTATATAAATATATATATATCACTTAACCCAAAGAACATATTCTCTATTCCATGAGGTAAACATAAATGGATGATATATATATATTTATATATTTATATATTTATATTCCTATGTATATGCTTGAATTCCCATAAAGAATTCAAGAAAACCCACAAAAATTATTAGGAACTCAAAAAAAATTTAGGAAATGAATAACACACCATAAAATAATTTCCAAGGCCCCATAAATTAGAAATCCGTGAATTATAAACTAAGAGGAATTGATGAACAATGGAAAAACTCACCCTAAACCATTGGCGGTGAACTATATCAAACCCATTGATCGTGACATCAATGGAGGATTCTGTAACATGCTCAAGAGAGTACTAATAGATGTTTCATACACTCTAACACTATAAAAACACTAAAATACACATAATCATAAAACCCTAGGTTCATTCAGGGTGAAACCAGGTGCTGGAAGACCAAAAAATTAGTTGTAAGAAGAAACATAGGGAGTAAAGAAGTTTACCATTAAAATTAAGGGGTGAATAATAATGAAAAATGGTGTAATCGATGAATCAAAGAGGTTACATGGAGTGGGGTCACATGACTATGGTGTTCAGTCGAAGGGTGCCACATCGAATGGAGAGGAGGTCACATAGAGGGAGGTCATATGAAGGGAGCTCTCATGGAGGGAGGTCTCCTTGTAGGGGGTCACATCCAGGGGGTGCTTGCTCGCTGGAGGGTTTTTGGCCAGTGGATGCATGATGAAGGAAGGAGACAATTTGGGGCCTCTTAAAAAAACTAAACAAAAAAAAGTTAACAATAATAAGAAAAATATTAACAATAAACAACGACTATAATAATAATCATATTATTTTTATTATTTTAACTTTTATTAAATATTTCATTTATTTTTATTCAATTTTTTTCAATTAACTTTTTATTTTAATTTGAATATAATTTTTTTACTTTTTTTTTGAAATATCTCATCATTTTCAAGTGTTTCAACTACTGAAAATTCGTTCTAAAAATCGGTTTTAAAAACGGCCAATGCAATAATAAATTTTTATAAAATTCCCATGGAATTTTTCAACTAATTCCAAACACAGGATGTTAAATAGTATATATTATATATATATGATAATTATTATATATTCATGCTTATATAATTATTTTATAACACATACCCTTATACTTTCCATGTTGAGTTAATATGATAACATCATTTGTGGAAGTGTAGACTACCACACACTCAAAGCGATTTGATTCATTCACACTAAACATGGAATGTATAAATGATGGTTTTAATAAAACTATGTAATATTTATTATACTTTTATTATAACATAAATATAAATTATTTACTTCTCATTCTTTTAAAATGATATAAATGAAAGTAGCGTTCATGCGTACGTAAAACCTTCCATCTCTATGAACTGTGCATATCATTTATTATCTCCAAATGATATGAATTTTTATAAATAGATATATAATGAATATATACTATAATTAAATCATGTTATTAATTATTTATATTAAGTAATCCTTGTCAAATTAATATTGAAAAAAAGTAACAAGTTAAAACATAATTGATAAAGTAGGTAATTAACACCTGAAACAATTAAAATAATTAAGGGATGTTAGCTAAAAAATAATAAGATAGCATAAGTTATTTATATATGATATTATAAATATGATTATGGTTATGTTATATGTTGGTAACAAGTTTGTAATAATTATAAAATAAGTTAATGTACTTTAACTTAAAAATAAATGCAAGGTGAGGAATTTTCATCTCACTTTTCACATCTGTTATATAAATGTCATATTTACCACTTAATTCTTTTTGTGGTGTATCTACTATCAATTTTAACATATTTTATCATGAATTTTTTTATCTTCATGGTATTTAAAACATTAATTTTAAATTTTTCCATCATGGGGATTATGATTTAAAATGTTTCAAAGTGGTATGGAAAACTTTAAAATGTTTAAAGATTATTTTCCATAAGAATAATTTTAATGATCATTCAAAGGTATTTACATTTGACTAAATTATATGACCAATGGCCCAAAAACCCTTTAATTTTACTTCAATATGGTTATTTATGACCTTTTTCAAGTATTATCTTTATTTTATCAATTTTTGGTACTAAAAATATTTTAGAAAATATTTTTTGGAAAACATGATTTCATTCCCCTCTTTGGTTGGAGAACCTGTTTTCTTCTAAAAACCTTTTTTATAAAAAGGTTTTCAAAAATGTTATTAAACTTTAAAAATGATTTAGTAAATAGATTTTTACCCTTTTTGTTTTTTATGAATCCTTTCAAAGGAAAATTCTTTTCTTTTTTCAAACAATGATTTTTTTCTAACCATTTTCTCGTGTAAATGTAATGTTCTTTTTTACTTCTTATAAAATGTAAAAATTTACACATCAGAAGTTCATAAAATATTCATTTTAATATTTAATTTTTTTCTTTTAAAATAAGTTTTTTCAGAATTTATTTTCATAGAAATGTTTTTTCATAAGGTTTCTCAAAACAAAAGAATATTTTCCACAAGACTGTTTTTAATATAGTTTTTACATTATATCAATTAATCAATGAAAAAAAACCATTATTTTTACACCACATTGGATATGTTGTATTGAATGTATCCTTATTCATGATCTATATGGTCTATGACTTATTTGAACAAGGATATTATTAACAATCACATCCTTCAGTCCTTTTAGTCCCATTGAAATATTATATTTTCTATGATCATTTGACATTAAATTTCCCCCCAAGAATCTATGTATTATTTTTTAGGGATATGACTGTTTCTTTAGCCGTATACCATTTTAAACACATTTTACAGTTGGAAACTTATATTATTATTTATGGAAATATTGATAAATATTTATTTTTTATTCACTAATCAAATTTGATAATGAATATATTTATTTTATAGGAGTAAATATTTAGACAATTATAATATGTGTTTGGATCCATTTAAGGTAAGCCATATTGGTTGGGGAATAGTTAATAAAAGTCCATTAATGAATCAGTATTCTCATGGGATGAAATTGATTAGTGAAAACCCCATTGAGTTTGTTTCCAAATCAAATTGGTTTAAATAATCTTGTGAAAGGTATTGAAAGTATTGTTAAAGTTGGTAAAACCAAACTGTTTTGTAACTAGTATGTTTCAAACCATATTATTAAATGTATTAACTGTAATGGTTCCATATACCTAGGAAACACGGAAACCAATAATTACAAATTTAATTTTTTTGTTTCAGTTATTATTAATCCATGTGATTTTAGGTTGACATATATATGGATATGTTGAATTTTCCATTCAATGATAAAATGACATGTGTTTCAATTTCTTACCCTACCATATTTATTTTTCGTTATATTGTTATTCAAATGTAGTATTTACAATTTATTTAAATTTACATATTTTTTATACTCTTCCTTATCAGTTGATTTATTATATGTCTTGCATGTTCAGTTTTAACAATTCCAAATTGACTATTCTCATTGATTCATTATTACATCTACTATAATTTACCCTTATTAAGTATTTAGGCTCACCCTTATTATGTTTCCTTTCCAAATGATTCAATTAAGTGTGATAGTAAATATTTGAAAGGATATTCTATATGGGGTAATGTTATTATACTCAAAACAAAGAAACAAATTAAGTCATTACTAGTTTATTCATTTATAATACAATAATCTTGTATATATCTAGTTTACCTTTACTTTTAAATTGTTCGATCCTTTGAGATGTCATTTACTGGTATCTAATTCCAAAGTAATGGTAGCATGATACTGAATCTAATATTTATGTGGCCGGGTCACTACACAATCATCTTTACATTTTCACCTTTTTTATATGATGTTCCTTGACACACTATCCTCTAATTCATTAACATGTTTTAAAATTCAACTATATTTTATTTATTAATCAAAATTTTGGTAACTTTTTTAGTATAATAATAAGATATCTTACTTAATACTCAATAATGTAAGGTATATCTCTTAGATAGTCATCACATTGTCCCTCACATTGGTTATTGACCTAGTTTCTCCAATTTCTGGCCATTGACTAGAATAAAAGAAAATTAGGTATGAGTATTTTTGAACAAATTAAAAAAATGGAAATAATGACCACTAAAAGGTATATAATAAATAAAATGTATTCCTTAAACTAATGATTTTTAGGTTTTAATATATTTTTTCCTTGATCAATTTCATAATATAAAACTTTATGGGCCTTTTCTTCTTAATAACGATTTGTAATTATATTTTGAATTTATCCATGAAAATCCCTTAGGAGAGTCATAACTAGTGTACAACAAGTCCTGTTATTATTCTCTAGTTGATGATCAAGTCTAGCTCAATGCTCATTTTTCAGGGTTACTACACCTAGGTATTTCTGTTCCTGAAACACATCCACTAGTTGTATGCAAAAAAATGGATGTATTTTAAAGGAATCCACCTAATATATACTTTAACAAAATTTAATGACGTTTTTCTATGTTTATAATTAACAATATGGATTTTACATGAGTTTTATAGTAGAAATACTAAAAATATTTAGAAATTACTATAATACCAACTATGAAACCAATATGTTTAATACACTTTATTTCATTATTTTTTACACAAAGATACACATAATATAAACCAAAAAATATCTTTAATCCTAGTGTGTTTTGGAAATTAGGTATATAGAATATTTACTTGAAACACGGTTATAATATTATTATATAAAATATCTAAAACATCCCTTTATTTTCTATAGATATTTAAAAACTACAAAACATAGCATGGGGATGTACATAAGTATGGTGTGTGTTATAAAACTCAGTAAGGTAATAATCAAATAATAACATGTTGAAATAAATAAATTAGTCAATATTAAAATCAATATGACATTAAAATGTTTAGAATCCTAATTTTCATCAATGAGGAATGATATAATATGAAAACATCAGGGAAATATATAAATGTGCCAATAATATAAGACATGGAATCATAAACATAATTCAAGGATAACCACAAAAAAACATAACATAACATGGTTAGGATAACCTCATATTCACCATAAATTTCATCTCAGGAGACAAATAAATTTCCCAATGCATTGGAGGTCTATAAAATTTTATTCCCACCCATTACATTCATAACATGTACACACATACGTGTTCTACATAGATAATACAATATAAGGACGTATTTAATAAATTTTAACCACATTATTAGGGGTTGGGGTTACAGACATGTTAATACCAAATCAATTAAGGATATGTACTATTAATTTAATACCCTTGAGTGTAAATAGAGATGGTTATTCACTACACAAATGTTTGACATAGAAAATCACAAGACAATTCCAGCAACAAAATAAATGTACATAAGGGTTTATAGAGGGGTTGAACGAGAGAGAAAGGGTTATATCAATACATAGTATTTATATTTAAATTAATATGTATTTTTAAAAAACATATACTTACTTGATCAATTTTAAATCAAAAGGAAATACTTAATGAAGGAGATTGAATGATGATGAGAATGAAAGGATCACTTCCCATGAGTGGGCACTTAAAAAGCTTGGGAGGAGATTCTTAAGATGTTTGGGGAACCTTGGGAGGGATATAGAGATGGAATTTTTGAGTAACATCATGATTAAATATTTTAGAGTGAAGAGGACTGATATATTTGGTGATATTATATAGAAACATGGAGGAGAGTCCTTTATTAATTTCCACATGTAGGGTTTGGACGCTATATGATAAAGTAATCAAATTCGCAAAGTGTAATGACCCAATGATTTCAGTGTAAATTTACTTCGTATAAATATGCCGTGAAATTACAACACAATTAACTAATATATACTATGTATCCTTTAAACATAATTTTGTCACTTCTGTGATTTGAACTTCAAAAATCTGACAAAAACGGTTGCGATCTGTATGTTATTTAGAGTATAATATGATCAACTAAATTTTTAGTGAATAGTAACATACCCATATGAATATTAATGTTACACTTATTAATAGCTACATAACCAAAGGAATAGTAACCTTACCTAGGATATTATATAAATAATATTCAAGTAGAAGTGAGATATACCTATATCCGAGAATAAGAAAATAAATGTTTTAAAATTGTTGTTTTTTGAGTAAATGTTGATTTCGATTAAAAATTAAATTAATAATATTTGTAAAATTATTTTTGAAAAATGGAGTTCATTATTGAATTATACATATCAATAAATGGTTAGGGTGAATTTTTGGGATTTTTTCTGAAATACCTGAATTTTTGGTGAATAGTAAAATACATTAATTTACCATATAAATACATTCTAATTTAAAACCACTATTAAAGATATCATAAGTGATGTAAGAAAAAAAATACTAAAATCCCATGAACTTATTACTATTATTGTTCATGGAATAATCCCTATTTATTGTAATATCGAAAAATAATAATTGAATGATTATAATATTATGAAAACCCTCCTCTCCTCCACTATAAATACCACCCCTCCTCACCTCTTTTCTTCAATCCTCTCAAGCCTTGTGAATTTATAATATTCTACCCAAATCACTCCCCAAGATCCTTCACCACATACATCATCCATTGGTTTTCTAAATAGGCCATATACTCTCCCATTAAGAGGCTCACAAGGAAGATTGAATCAAGAGGTAAATTCATCTTTTATTTTCTTTCATTTCCTTTTCAATTCCATTTGTTCTATTTTCTATCCTTACCTATACTCATCCAAATGTTATCAAAAATCCAGTACCATAAATGTACTAGAATTTTTTTATGGTAGTGTAATAATTTATTATCCTCTCTCCTTTACTCTTTATTAATTTTAGTAGTAAACACACCATCTGAGATTTGTTAATTTACCGCATTCTTAAACGTTTGGTTTTCAATTTACATTACCATCTTCAATTCAAGTCATGAAACCATTTTCATGGTTGAACCAGACCATAATATATGTATTATGACTCATATATTGTTCTGGAATCATTTTTTACCAATGGTTTTGGTTTATAAAACAAAACGTGTTCTTTGGGGTCAAAAAACTGCCAACTAACCCAAAAGGCTGTAACTAATGTTTTATATAATGATTAAACTTCAATTAAATTAAACAAATTATATTTTTAACCATATTATCTTCTGGATGATAAATAATAAATTATAACTTCAATTCTAGATATCCACTTTCATCATACTTGTTTATCTGAACATGAACCATTCATTAAAACCAATCAAGAAAATGTACCTAAACAATGAAATTGAACTTCATAACCAATAAAAATGGTTATAAATGAACCTAGAATGGTTAAAATATATATTTTAAATAGATAATAGGTTCTTTAATTATTAATTAATGAACATAATTTGTTTATTTAGGTCATTAAGTTCAAGTAATGACCACCATCCGATTTTAGGTAAGTGATCCTCTCCATTTCACATTTATTCAAGAATGTACTATATTCTATTCATTTTTATGTGTAATACATAATTATGGGGTTTTATTTCACACCTCCCCATAATTACCTCATGATTTATATGTGATGATAAACCCCTTTATCTCTTATGAACCCCTCTTATGTAAATTCTATACCATGCAGATAATCCGTAAGGAACTCTACCTGAATGTCCTTTATTCCTTTGGGTTGCCTAATCTTTATTTCTTCACAATTGAAGTTATCTAATATATTTATGTGAATAATGTATATTCTGTGTACATGTAAAAAACTCATTTACCAATCCCCTTTGATCTTTCTCTTTTTTGGATATCCATGTTGTTAAGTGATTCCCCCCTCAATACTTCCCGATAAGAAAAAATTTGTTAAGGGAACATCCCAAATTCATTCCCAATTTAAAGTGAACTGTATATACCATTTTAATCCACCATTTTATTTGTAAATTCAAAAAAAAATTATGAAAACCTTATGGGATCACTTCTGGTTTTTTATAAAGTATTGTTCCCATTTCTATTTTAATGTCACTATAGAAATTTCTTAAAACCTATCATAAATGTTTTAATATTAAAATTTCATTAATACTTTTCATACATGATTTCACATATACTTGAAATAAATTCACATTATTCATGCCGATTTTCTCTTATGAATGTCCATGTATATTTTAGTTTATTTCTTTCATGGAAACTTTTATGATATGCCCATTTGTTATGCTTTATGTCATGATTATGGTACACAATCCTTTCCATGGGTAACCATTATGTTTATATTTTATTGATTATGTATGATTCATTATATGGAAAACATATTCATGGAATTTTAAGATCGGTTCACCCACATATAGCACCAATGCATTGGGTAAAGTTGTTTTTAATGAGGCATTATGTGCAACGGTCATGGCAGTTATCCTTGGCTTGTGCTACTATGGAAAACTGTCTTGGCAGTTAGCCTTGACTCATACTAAATTCATGTTTTAAGTTTCTTCCACAATTCTATGATTCCATATATATATGATCCCAAATTTATATTTTATGATTCCATATGTTACATGAATTTTCTATGTCATCATGTTATTCCTTCTATCCAATGTGGTAATTCATTTTACTTATGGGTATTCCATTTTTGGGATTTTAGGTAATTCCTTTGTTCATGTTATCCCCATGTTATCATATGAATATGTATGAGAATAATGGATGATAGGAGATTATTATAGAGTTTACTTAAAAATTTATCTTTATAATGTTTGATTATGTATATAGTCTTCCAAGACACTAGATTTTACGATCTTTTTCTTGTACTCTGATGTATAATTATGCTTAAAATCATGTAATGTTATGTGTAAAAGGATAGGGTCATTATAGTTGGTATTAAAGGATGGTATAGTTATTTTTAGATATTAAGAATAGATCACCTTAGTGAGAACCTTAAGGATGAGACTAAGTATAAGAAAATATCCCTAAATTTTGGAAAGTTTAGAGTATGTGGTTTATCAATAAAATACATCTGTGTCTAGATACAAATAGGTAGTGGTGGCTCTGACATAAATGTATGTAGGAGTTAAAACTCAAACAAGTAGTTTCATGCCTAACCTGGGGTATCCCTGTGAATGAGAATGGGCCTTGTTTCACTCCTGGATGGACACACCCGGAGGATATGCTTTGGTAAAATCATGAGCATAGTACAAAACATTATTAAGGGAATCAAACAAAATCCCATAAGAATATATGTTATAATAACCATCTAGGATAACCTAGATTTAAACATAAGGAATCAACAGATTGGATATACTTCCCTTTTACAAGTTTATCCTATTTTGTTCATAGTTTCCTTTTTTATTCTCAATAGTTGGGTATTTAAGCCCTCTAATTATATGTTATTTTTTTTGTCAAAGGGGGAAATGTAATAACACGTTCTAACAACCAATGTGATAAGAAATGTGAATATTTCCCTAATGATATGGCTGATATGATGGGAATGAGTTCTGAAAACTTCAGGACAGTAATTTCCCAACTATCTCATGTTAAGAATAATAACATGAATCATATAGAAAAACCTCCTCCTCCTTGGAAAGTGATAGTTTCCCTATAATCCTTCAAGTGTAAGAGTCCTCTCATGTTTAGAATATCTTTTGATACCCTCCTCAAGAAATAGTGTATTAATTCCATTGAAAAGATATTCTCCATCCTTCATTGCTTAGAAGAAGAGAATTTTGTGCAATTGGTCTATCATTTTTATGGGGAAGATGATCAGTGGTGGAAACTGATGAAGAATATGAAGCCCATGGAAGAATGTATTCCAGGGTTTGGTAGGAATTAAAGAGAATGTTTATCAATAAATATTTTTCACAAATCCTCCTTCACAAGATGGAAAGAGAGTTCCTAAAACTATAGAAGAAGGAAGTTGATTCCATCGAGGTGTATGGAGAATAATTCACTAGGATTTCAAGGTACACCTCTGGGTTTTTTTGTGAACAAAAACAGCAAGGTGGACCGGTTCATTAGTGGACTAAAGATGAGTATATAAAAAGAAATAGAGATTCGAGACTTTGAATGCTATGAGGAGATTGTCTGTTGTTCCCTCAAAGATGAAATGGATATCAGAGACTCTCGTTGGTCTTACCAGATCGCCGATAAGACGTGGAAAATGGAGAAAACATGGGTGGTTTACCAAAAAAATCCCATGATGGGAAGAAGCCCAAATATCCCACTTGTAAAATTTGTGGGAAAAACATATTGGGAACTGTTTAAAGGGAACCATGACTTACTTAAAATGTAGAAGAATGAAACTTTTACCCAAGAACTACCAAAGGGATATGAAGAATCCCCCTAATGTGGAAGAAGAATGGAAGGTTCATATTTACACTCATCATATAGTGCGATGTTACAATTGCAAGGAGTATGGGCATTATGCAAAAAATTTACATATATCAAGGTTTGTTGGAGGAAATCAACAACAACCTCCAAGGAAGCAAGGGAGGGATTATTCTATCACTACTATTGAAGTGGATCCATGAAAAAATTTGGTGACTGGTATGCTTGTTATTTATTCATGAAGGGAGAACATTGTATCTGATTATGGTTCATTTCATTCCCTAATATCTTTCAATTTTAGTAGAACTATTCAAACCCCACCAAAAAATTTGGAGGGCAAGTTATCTATGAGAAAATAGAATGAGGAAATTATTGCATCCATGGTTTGTAACTCCTCCCCAATTAAAATTTGTGGACTATACCTCCTCGAAAATATCATCATAATTCTATTAGTGGAGTTCGACGCTATCATGAGCCAGGATTTTCTATCATTATACAAAGCCAACATCAACAGTTGGAAAGGGAGATCACTCTTCACATGCCTAATCATCCTCCAATTATTTAAAATTGTATGGAGGAATACGAGTATCATTTAGAATTAGTGTATCATGTGTGGATATTAATTCTTTATCAGCAATAATTTCTAGCACAATTGATTGAGATAATGGAGGGAATCATTCTTGAAGACATGCGCCTCATGATGGATTACACTAATGTATTTCCTGAAGAGTTTCCCAGTCTTTATCTTAATTGAGAGGTTGAGTTCTCAATTGAACATATTTCTAGATCTCTCCCTATATCAATGAAAACTTATAGAATGGAAAACATAGAGCTGGAATAGCTAAAGAAGCAGTTACAGAAGAATATAGGGAAGTGTTTTATAGGCCTGAGTGCTTCATTGTGGGGTGCGTCCATCCTATTTGTCAAAAATAATGATGGATCAAATCTCTTCTGCCTTAATTATTGTGAAATCAATAAAATAATGATAAAAAACAAGTATCCCCTTCCACATATAGATGACTTGTTCGATCTGCTTCATGGGGCTAGTTATTTATCAAAGACAGACCTTCATTTGGGATATCAACAATTATAAAGATGATGAAGGATGATATTACTAAGACCTCCTTTCAAATCTGGTATTGACTCTATGTGTTCATAGTGATTTATTTAGGACTCACTAATGCTCCATAAATATTCATGGACTTAATGAATATAGTCTTTAGAGATTACCTTGAAAAGTTTGCGGTAGTCTTTATCGACGATATTATGATATACAGCAAGATAATGGATGAACATGAGGAGTATTTGGATACATTTTTAAAGATATTTCGAGGGGAACTTCAATATGAAATTTATAGTAAATGTGAGTTCTGGATGGAGGAAGTATCATTCTGGGGGCATGTTATCAGTAGTAAAAGGGTATCTGTGGACCCTTCCAAGACAAAGAAGATTGACGAGTGGCTTATTCCAACATTTATAACAAAGATCTGCAACTATCTGAGTCTAGCTAGGTATTATTGAGAATTTTTGAAAACTTATCACGATTTTCAAACTCAATGAACAAGATGACATAGATGGGAGTAATTTCTGTATGGACTCGGGAATGTGAAGACTGTTTTAAGGAGTTGAAAATGTTGATTATAATTGTGCTAGTACTCACACTCCCAACAATTGGAGAACTATTTGTGGTGTACAGTGATGCTTCAAAGAAGGTATTAGGTTGTGCGCTGATTCAAAATGTTAAAGTGATATCCTACACTACAAGGAAGCTGAAAATCCATGAGAAAGACTATCCCACAAATGATCTGGAGTTGGGGACTGTGATCTTTGCATTTTAAATCTCGCTGCATAATCTCCATTGGGAGAAGTGTTAAGTAAATATACTAATCACAAGAGTCTCAAATATATATTAACATATTAAAATCTTAATATGTCTAAATGAAGGTGTATAGATATCATCAAGGATTATGACTTCTCAATCCACTACCATCCTGATAAGTCATATAAGGGTGGATGCTCTATGTAGAAAGGATCCTTTATCTTTATCAATGATGACAATTGAAAAGGATACGATATTTATACATTTTCAAAGGATGGATATGGGAATCATTAAGGGACAAACATCATCAATATTTTCCCATATGATTTCTCAACCATCCCTAACGGAGAAAATAAAGGTTGCCCAAAGAGAAGTTTCGGAACTTCAGAAAAGGTTGTATGCCATTAGAAATGGGGAAACCATTGAGTTTGTGATTTACAGGGATTGTGTTATATGATTTGGGTCACAATTAGGTGTACCATTCGATCATTTGATAAAGAAGGAGATTATGAAAGACACGCATATCTTGACCTTCTCTATTCACCCAATGAGAACAAAGATGTATCGAGATCTCTGAGAAAACTTTTGGTGGGACAATATGGAAAAATGGATTTCTAAATAAACATCAAATTTCCTGGTATGTCATAAAAATAAGGATAATAAGAAAAAGTATAAGGGGATGATGAAACCACTACCATATCAACATGGAAGTGGGAGAACATCACCATGGACTTTATCACTAGACATTCAAGGACATCCAAAGGAAACAATGTTATATGGGTCATTGTGGATAGTCATTCAAAGACATATCACTTTATCACAATTTGAGAGGAATTCTCATTTGGTAAAACTACACACACACATATATATATATATAAACAAGGTGGTAAGGCTTCAGGGTGTACCTATATCGATTTTATCTGATCGAGATTAGAGATTCACCTTAATGTTTTGGAAAAGTCTCCAACATGCTCTAAGAACATAACTAAATTTCAGTATGGCCTATCAACCTCAATCTAATGGCCAATATGAGCATACTATTCAGACACTAGAAGATATGTTGACAGAATTTTCAATAGACATCAATGGAGGATAGGACAAACATCTTCCACCAGTTTAATTCTCCCACAACAACAGTTCCCACAAGATCATCTTAATGACACCATACAAATCCCTTTATAGGAAAAGGTGTAGAACACAAACGTGTTGGGATAAAGTCAGTGAGAATAAGATGTTAGGACCTTAAATGGTCACATAAATTTTGGAGAACATAAAAGCCATTCAGAAACACATCATGGTAGCCCGAAGACGACAAATGATTTAAGCTGACAATCGTTGACGAGACCTTGAGTTCCAAGTTGGATACATTGTATTTCTCCTCATATCTTTATGGAAGAAGGTCATGAGATTTGGGAAGAAAAGGATGCTAATTCCCAAGTACATCGTTCCCTTGTAGGTTCTTGATTATATCAGGTATGTGGCTTATTTACTTGTAGTTCCACCTACCATGGCCAAAGTACATGATGTCTTCCATGTATCCCTCTTAATGAAGTACATACCAGACCCTTCACATGTACTCTCTTATGAGGTGGTATAGTTGGAGAATGATCTTTCTTATGAGGAGTAGCTAATTATGATCTTAGAGCATAGAGATAATGTCCTATGTAACAAGAATACCCACTTGGTCATGGTACTATTGCAGAACCATGATTAAGAAGAGGCTACAGGGGAACCAGAGGAGGGAATGAAGGAAAAGTACCTGCACCTGTTTATGGCTTAGAATGTAAAATGATTTTTCCAGGGAGAAATTTCATAAGGGGGGAGGGATAATGTAATGAACCAATGTTTTCAATAGAAATTCCATTCGTTTAATTATGCCAAGAAATCACGACACAATGAAATAATAAGTTTTGTGTGACCATAAAACATAATTTTGTCACTTCTGTGATTTGAATTTCGAAAATCTGACAGCCATAGTTGGGATCAGTAAGTTATTTGGAGTTTAATATTTCTAATATAATTTTTGTTGAATAGTAACATACCATTGTGAATTGTAATGTTACCTTTAGGAATAGTGACATTCCCTAATGGATAGTAACCTCACCTATGATACTATATAAATAATATTCAAGTGGATGTACGATATACCTATATCTAGGAATATGAAAATAAATGTTTTAAAATTGTTGTTTTTTGAGTAAATTGAGATTTTGATTAAAAATTAAATCAATCATATTTAAAAATTTATTTTTGAAAAATGGAATTTATTTTTGGATTATAAACATCGATAAATGGTTGGGGATATTTTTTTGGTATTTTTCTGAAACACTTGAATTTTTTGTAAATAGTAAAATACATGACTTTACCATATAAATACATTATAATTTAAATCCACTATTACTAATATAATAAGTGATTTAAGCACCCAAATATAGAACTCACATGTAATTATTACTATTCATGATCATGAACTCATCACTATTTCTTGTCCTATGGAAAAAAATAATCTAATGATTATAATATTATGAAAACCCTCCTCTCCTCCACTCTAATCACCACCCATCCTTACCTCTTATATTCACTCATCTCAAGCCATTTTCATTGCCTATATTCTACCCAAATCACTTCCCATGAACCTCCCCACGTCCAATAGCCCTTTATCTCCTCAAAAGACCAAATCCTCTCCCATTAAGATACTCTCAAGAAAGATTGAACCAAGAGGTAAATTACTCTTTTCTTTTGTTTATTTTTTATTTTCAAGTTCATTTGTTTTCTTTTCTGTCCTTACCTCTCCTCATCAAAATTTTATGAAAACTCTTGTACCGTACATGTAATGGAATGTTTTTATGAAAATGGAATAATTTATTATCATCTCTCATTTACTCTTCTTTTATTTTAGTAGTAAAGACACCATCTGAGATGTGTTAATTTACCACATTCATGGGCTATGGGTTTTCAATTTCTGTTACCATATTCAATTCTGGTTATGAAACCATTTTTATTGTTGAAAAAGACCATAATATATGTATTATCCCTCATCTATGGTTTTGTAATCATTTTGTACACATGGTTTTGGTTAATGAAACCAAACGTGTTCTTTGTGGTAAAAAACCGCCAATTTACCCAAAAGGTTGTCACAAAATTTTTATATAATGATTAAACTTCACACAAAGTAACAAAATTAAATTTTAAACAATTAAACCTTATGGATGTTCAATAACAAAATACAACTTCAATTCTGGATAACATCCTTCATTATACAAGTTTATCCGAACATGATCTGATCATTAAAACCAACCAAGCAAACAAACCAGAACAATGAAATTGAACATCATAACAAATCAAAATGGTTATAAATGAAGAAAAAAAGGTTATAATATATATTTTAAATATTTAATAGTTTCTTGAATTATTTATTAATGAACCTAATCTGATTATGCGGGTCATTAAGATCAAGAAAATATCACCATCTTATTTAAGGCAAGGGATCCTCTCTATTTCACTTTTATTCAAGAATATCCTCTATGCCATGCCATTTTTTGTGTAATCCCTAATGTCAGGGTGTGATTTTTCACCTCCCACCTAAATATCTCATAATTTATAAGGGACAATAAACCCACTTCACTCTCCTGAAGCCATATTAGGTACATCTGATACGATGCCAATAATCCGTAAGGAATTCTACCCCAATATCCTTTATTCCTTCGGATTGACTTATATTTATTTCTACCAAAATGAAGTTATCTTATTTATTTATTTTCATCTTCTATTTTCTATATACATGTACAAAATTTATTTATCAACCCCCTTTGATCATTATATTTTTGGGATATATACATTTTTAAGTGATTCCCTCCTCAATACTTCCTGATAAGTAAACCAATGTTAAGGGAACTTCTCGAATTCATACCCAATTTCAAGTGAACTCTATATTCTATTTTAAGCCACAATTGTAATTATTAAATCTTTCCTTTTTTATTATGAAAACCTTATGGGATAAATTCTTATTTTTTATAAATTATTGTTTCTTTTTATATTTTAAAGGCTCTATAGTATTTTCCATAAAACCTATCAGAAATGTTTTTATGATAAAATTTCATTAATAATTTTCTTACATGTTTTCACTTATATTTGAAATAAATTCCCTTGATACAAGACTATTTTTCCTTATGAATGTCCATGTATATTTTAGTTTCTTTATTTCATAGAAACTTTTATGATACACCCATTTATTATGATTTATGGCATGATTATGGTACTGAATCCTATCTATGGGTAACCATTATGTTTATATATGATTGATTATGTATGATAAATTATTTGGAAAACATATTAATGTAATTTTATAATTGGAGTTCCAATATTGTGATTAAATGCATTGAGTAGAGTTGAGTTTCATGAGGAGTTATGTGCAACAGTCTTGGCAGTTGGCCTTGGCTTTTGCTACTATGGAAAACGATCTCGGTGGTTAGCCTTGACTCAAGCTAAATTCTTTTTTATGTTTCGTCCACATTTAATTGATTCCATGTTTATATTAGCCCGTGTTTATATATTATTATTATTTATTTTACATGCCTTTTTTTTAAATCATTAGGTCATTCCTTCTATCCCATGTGCTAAAGCTTTATTCTTATGGTTATTACCTTACAATAATTTTAGGGCATCCCTTTGTTCATGCTATCCATAGGTTATCCTATGCAGATGTATGAGAATAATGGAAGGTAATATCTCATTATGGAGTTTAAATAAGAAGTTGTTTCTATATTGTTTGATTATGTACCTAGTATTCTAAGACACTATACTTTATGATCCTTGGCATGTACTCTGATGTATAATTATGTTTAAAATCATGTAATATTATGTGTAAAAGGATGGATTTTATATACAAAGCGTCCCATGGTTTACCATGTTTTATAAAGAATTGATTTTTTCCTTAATTTATATGTATAATAACAACAAAAATAACAATAATGCAATTGGTGATCTAGAAGTGAGTCATGTTTGTAAATAATATATTTTAAAACAAGAAAATTTAATATAGGTGTTGGAGGTTTCATTAAGGTTTTATAAAACTAATAATATAACATTAAAAACCTATTATATTAAAGGGGAAACAAATTTTGGGATTTGGATACCATTTATAATATTTATTAAATCACTTTTGGGATTTCATGATGTTATAATACACAACATATAATTATATCATTTTTAATTTTTACCATAAAATTTCACTGTCTGAGAAAATTATGAAAAATTCACTATTGGATAATTTAGATGTAAATATTTCAAATATAATATCTATTTTATCCAAACAATTCCCTAAATATGATAATTTATACTTTTAATTAAAAATACTTTTTTGTCATTAAAAAATAATGGGTTTTTTGACAACAATTGATTTCTGACCCTTATAAAAATTATATTTTACTTCATAAAATTATATTGTCTACTAAATTTAATTAATAAAATATAATAATATTACTTTATTAAAATAAAAATTATTAGAAAATACAAAAATTCAACAAAAGTGTGTCCTAATGGAGACTATATATTTTCCAACAATATCATTGGTGCTTCATTGGATCAAAATATATCTTTTTTTAAAATAATTATTTAATAATTAAAAATTTAATAACAAAAAATAATAAAAGTAATCATAATTTTTTTTATTAAAAAGTACAAATATTAAAATTTATTCTTTTAGGTTCTAGATATATAACCCCTTATTATGGCAGTGTATACCATAAGGGAAAGGTATGTGATAGTGTGATTTTCTAAGGGTGGTTCGATGTACATAGTTTGGTCTATGATTTTGATGAGATTGAAATTATCCTATAAATGGTTTCATTCATGGTTTTGTAGTTGAATCTATTTATTCGATTAGTCATGGAAATATTTTAGTGATGCTATCTCCCTCAGAATCTCTGATAAATTGGATACATTGGGTACAATCATAATGGATGAGGTCATCACATATTCTGTATGTTTCAATAGGTATTTACCATAACCATTAATATATAATAATCCTAAGATCACTGTATAATGACTGTACTATCAACAATTATGATTCTTGATGTTATTTTAAATATGATGTTACAACCTTAGATGGTCCAAAATGACCGAAGTAGTGTATGTGTTTTCTATAATTTCATTTATTAATAAGGAATTTATTTATTTTAATTGGGAATTCAATTTATAAATATTTGGGTCGTTATAGACCATCAAGAAAATAACATGATCACTATAATAAAAAATAATCCTCTATGAGATACCAATCATTTTTTGGTTAATTATGAGGATCTCAATACTTTTCCTAGATTGACCTTCATTGTGGATATCATCATATTATGGTTGAGAGGGATATACCCAAGAAAACCTTATGTACAAGGAATTTGCATTATGAAATTACAGTTTTTCCATTTATAATCCTTAATTCCCCTATTATCATCATAGATTTAATTAACATAATCTTTAGAGATTACCTTGATCAGTTTACAGTAGTATTTACAGATGAAATTATTATATATTCAAAGATTAAAGAATGTGTGTCATGGCCCAGCCCATGTTGGGGCTCGATCCACAACTACCCCTAGCCCACCTCCATAGGCCTGGGGGTGGCAACTAGCACCGAAGGTGCATAAAACTCAGGGATGAATTTTTCTATGAACCTGTACAGACACACAACCAACTTAATGAAAAAGTATAGAGAAAAAGGAACAGAAGATGAAACACTATTATTAAAAAACCAATCATTCATGAACCACTAATCATTATAAGTACAATATAGTAATATGAAGGGGGAAATGGAAAAAATACATGACCAACAAGAAAAGTTCCAAAAAAATGACATTTATTGAAAAAGGTAAAATAGATTAGAGATCCGCACTCCCAAATCCCAAGCTTCGGCCACCATATGCAGTCCAAAAACTAGTATCCCAATCCTCATATGAAGATATGATCATCCTATATATCATCTAGATAAGGAACAACACATGCGGGAAAAGACCATGAAGGGTTGAGAATAAAAATAATTAGTAGGAGTCCCTGAAATGCGAAGGGGGAGCTGTACAAGATACTCAGAAAAAGGAAAGGAGTAGATAGGACATGGTACAATAAAATTAGTGCAACTAAACCCAACAAGAGAGTGAAGTAATCTCATCCAAACACAAGGAGATAGAAATAGAGAGAATATGAAATTATCATTGAGTCTTCACTACCTATTGTAGGATATTAGACTGGTCTAACCATTAGAAACTAGATATTAAATGCATAGTTAATACCCCGTGTGTCTTCACCTCTCCTAAAAGTATAATAAAAAACCCAAGGAGTAGGAACTTGATATAGAATATATATATATATATATATATATATATATATATGTGATCAGTTAAAGAAATTCAAATGAGAGAGTAAGGGGATCTTTATATCATAGCTCCACCCAAGAAAGTGAGTTGGCAACAGTCTTAGAAGTAACCACCATTAATTCCAATCATCCCACAGGTTCTCCCTAAACAGAAAGTCAAAGGGCATCAATCTCCACAACATGATACTATACGCTTTGGGCGGAACTGTCTCACTCACAATGTTTTAGGTCATATCACATTGATGAGTGTTAGTGGGAAATGATTCCCTCTTCTTTGAGAGTCCAATGGTACATCAAATCACACATTTTACTATGTCACATAGTTGAGAGGTCGTGTATCAAAGTCAAGGACCCATTCCATTCCATACTAGAGGGTTCCACTCTAGTCATGGGGTATCCATTCCCTAGTACGTTAGGGGAGTATCATAACTTGGATGTTGATGGGAACACACTACCCAACCCTGATGGAGGGTACTACCAAGCAAGCTTTGTCGACGTGACCCACTGACCAGCTCAGCTAGAGGTAAGCCCTGAACTATCATCAGGATCCACTGCCCAGCCCAGCTAGATGTAATCCTGAAACTATCACTGGGAACCACTTCCCAACCTATCTGGAGTTAAGCTTTGAACTACTCTATTCATCCCTGCTTGATGGTACCTTTCATAAATCATTGAAGAACACAACTATCCATCCCTTACGGATGATACCTCTCTAAAAGAATAGAGGAACACCACTGGCCATTCTTGCTGGATTGTACCTCTAATAAGAACACCACTATAGTCATCGGATTCCACACTGAGTAGGCGTCACACCCAGAACACGTCTCATAGTAAATCAGTACATGGTGTATGTGGGACCCACATGACGTGTTACCGAGCCACATTGTCATGTCCTGTACCTAACCATTCCCATGTACTAAATTGTGAACACGTACCCCTATGCATTCCATGGTACTTTTAGAGTATATGGAACACGTAGTTAGAAGACCGTAGATAGAACAATGCTCGTTGGTGATCATGAGGGCCAAAAACAAAATTCAATAACACAACTCCTCAAATATCTGATGAACATTTAACCCTATCTATTCATACATCTTCTCCACTATCACAGAAGAAAATATTGATCTAAGCTGAGGGTTATATTCAAAAATAGTATAAGTATCTTCCACCAACATCCTTTTCATAATCTTCTTTTAATGAGATCAAGAATAAGGCTGTATACATCCAAAAAGATCTCACCATTGTGATTCCTACAGAAAAACAGACAAGGTCGATTATTCATTTTCGTCAAATAGACATCTGATGGAAAAATTGTATGTCACTGAATATTGATTGAAAATCATAAAATGGGGCTAAAACCTATATCCTAAAATTAATTATATGGATTTTTTCATTAGGATCCTCACAGAAAAACACATGGGATCCACTACTCATTCACCCAGAATAGATACCTGGGGAAAAAGATTCATTTCACCGCAACGTGTGCGACCTTTCCCTAATAGGGATTACACGTGGAATTTAGTATAAACACTCAAAATTAATATTGAAAATTCCACAGAGAGACCATTTTAATTCCCGCAATGATGGCATGTCAATTGAACTTTCCGTTTTGAAGATACATCCGATATATGAACCTCATATAATAATAATAATAATAATAATAATAATAACAATGATGACAACAACAACAACAACATTAACAATAATAATATTATTATTATTAAACATAGTCATTTCTTGCAACTTAACCCTGAAACCTTGCCTAAAATGTCTATAACTTTTAAAAAATGATCCTTCATGAAGAGAGGGATGTGTGGCCATATATGGAGCCCCAATAAAATGCCCGAATTAGGAGATACAACTATTTAAAAGCGTCTTGGCCCGATTCGCACTGTCCTGGTGCATTATGGGCAGACCGATCTTCCTAGGCCATCCCAATCTTACCAGCACAACCTATATTGCTGGACCTCAACTTATCTATGTGGATGGTCCTAGTCTATCACTGACCCGACCAACCGACCGTCAACCAGATCCCCTCTTCAATGCAGCAACCCATGCTGTGTGGGTCACTTCCTCCATGGGCCACACACCGCGACCCCGCCTCATGCTCCTCCCAGCACACCACTAGCCTAATTCCATCAGACTCCCCCATATGCACTAGCATCAGCCTCATGGTTTCGTCCTGACCACTCTACTCACCGGCCACTCACCGGTCTATCCTATAGTCGGGCCCTGAGCTATGCTCCACCGTCAACCGATCACACCTCCCGTAGCTCCTCTACATCAACTGCCTCACCCACCCACCATACCACTTTCCTTATAATAACGCATATCCCACCAATGCCTGACTACTAGAAGCCTCGCTCAACAACCCTACTCCATGTGGTCGTCACCGGGTCTCTTGTGGTCCCTTCTACGAACCACTGGGACTCTTTCGACATCCAAATATTAGATCTGAAAATGGATTGGTGATCCCTATGACGAGACCTTCACAGTGTTATCCTCCTATCGTTGATCCAAACGTTGGTTGATGTTTCCAAAAGTGAGCAATGACTATCCATTATGAACAAATGAATTTTGGATAAAAGGGGATTCAAAATGGAGATTGGAATATGGTAATGTTCATTTGTCTATCCCTTTGATGTTCAAAGTATAGAATTTGATGACTAATTGATTAAAACATTGAAATTGAAATTGTGGGTGATAAAATCAACAAGAATCCTACCTCAATTGATCTGTTCATCATTGACAGCATTTTCTCCATGCTCCTACTTCGATTCACAGAATATTTGACTGAGATTCTTCCTTGATCCATCAATGAATGAATGAGAGAGAGAGAGAGTGATTTTTGGAGAGAGAGTTGTAAGGGATAACCCAAATCCTGGTCTTTTAGGTGATTATTTATAGTAAAACATTAAAACCCCCATCAATGGATACAGAATTTGATTTAATAGAAACCTCTCGTTTTATGTCATGCTTAGATAAAACATTCCATTCAGAACTCAAAAATGCTCTCTGAATTCCAATTTGAGTCCCCGATCAAAAGTTATTTGACTTGGAATTAGGGGTGAAATAATTAAGTTTAATTATTTCATTTACATTTTCCCCCATGGGATATTTCTCAATGAAGTACCATACTAACCAAAGTTATTCCATGCCTAGGGTAAAAGCCACATTACAGACCCAACTGCGGCCACATATTTCTAATTCGAGTTACCTTTTATGAGTTATACCATTCCCTTTGTGTGAATATTATAAAATAAACATATTAATGTTTTAAAATTTATTCCTGGAACACCAGGCCTTATAATTTAATTCAATATCTATTCCTTGCTATGGAAATATTTTTAGAAATATTTCAAAGCCATACAAGTGGAAAATTAGGTCAATACATCATTCCCTCCTTCAATAATTTCATCCCCAAAGATAAAAACTAGCGAAAAAACATTTGTTACTAAGCTCACACCTAGCTCTCCCACTCCCATGAAAACCTACAAATTTCTATGTTGGCATAACACATGAACAAATTTGATGGTCTTTCCTCATATTTTTTTCTTCTACTAATGATGTGTGTTGAAACATGCATGTATCTCCCCAGTTGCGACATGTTAGAGGCACCATGGACCCACTCCAGCTATTGGGGGTATGGAAAGGTGGTATAAAACCTCACCATCACTTTGAACGGTCTCAAATGGCTCAATAAAACACAAGGGATAGTTTTTCTCCCCAAATGAACAATTACATCCCATTTCACGACTCGAATATTTTTTTTTACCTGGAACATGGTCTCGTGATTTCCTCTTTCATAATATCAATTTGTTGAAACAACTAAGGATATCAGGTAACAAAAAATTCCATAGTCAATGCATCACAATCGATATTCTCTTACATTCTTTTGAAGCGAAGGAGTCATAACCATCGACTGAAGAAAAACTGTACCCTCCTACTCCACCAGGAACATCTATACATAAGCTAACTGCTCAAAAAAATCATGAACTAGGAGACCCTAGGACTTCCTACTTGGGGAATATATTACAATGTTTCTATATCCAAGAGTATACACTATCTTGATGTCATAGTACTATAGGAAATTCAACCGGTGTTGCTGAATCAGGTTCAAGTCTCTCTGGGGAAATATACACAATAGACTATAGTGGTCTGAAAAAACCACAATGTTCTCTCCCAGAAGATAGTGTATATACTTTATTAGGGTGAAGACTACCATTTCCAACACCACATAGTATGTCAGATAGTTATGTCGTGGGGTCTCCATCACCATGAATTGTACTTGATAACAACTATATAAATTTTTACATTGAGAATGCAAAGATACCAATAAAAATTGGAGGCAAGTAAACTTATCCAACTATAAGAAGATAGGAAAATAAATGATGTGGAATAACTTGTGTCTCTTCAATTCCATTGTAAGGAGTGTAATCTTTGAACCAGATACTCCACCATTGTAAAGACCCGTAAATTTCAAGGAAATTTTTTTTTCTTAATTTTCTTTGGAATTTTACATGAACGTAGTTTCTGACGGCACCTGATTTTGAGGCCCAGTGTACCCGGAATCATTTTTCGAAGTTTCGCTCAGGTACGTTCAGTGAACGAATGAGAGGGTTTTTCTAACTTTTGAACCAGTGCCCGAAATCGAATTTTGAGGGCACCGATGAAATCGCAGCGCTGGTATTTGCTTAGAAACGCCTCTTCCGGAGTTGCGTTTGCTCGGGTGTGGTTTTTAATTTTTGGGCTTAAGGTTTAGAAATAAAATAATTTGTTCGACAAACTTTATTTTATTTCACTTAAGCCATTTGGAAGCCACTTGAAGCCACATAAAAGCGTCTTAAACTGAGTTGAACCGGATAGGGTACTATCCAGAAATATCCTACCCTCTTGGTAGGATATTTGTGAGGTGGGGCCTGCACGAGCCCTGCCGTTTTTTTCAACTAAGTAACGCACCTGTGAAAACCCGTCATTATGAAAGTCAACTGACGCATTTTCTTAAATTCTTAACAGACCATTTAATTGGGTGGTTTTCTTCGTGAAATAAATGAGCTGTTACTTTCGTTGAATTAATACAACGAATTGATGGGTCGTTACTTACCCTTTTCATTTATTGGCGTTATAATAAAATAAGACCAACAAGTCTTTTTGGAGGATTCTTTGTTGAGAGGTTTTGTCAGAGCCTTCATCCTCCTTCGCGAAGAACGCGAAGAACGCGAAGAACGCGAAGAACGCTGGCCTCCGACGAAGAACGCCGAACCCGCGGAAGTCGACGACGTGACGCTGTGTTCCGCGACGCTGACGTTCCCTTCCTGCAACGTTCTTCTACGACGTCTCTTCCCCCACAACAAATATTCGATCGGCTGCTTGAGGTAGGAGTCTCGGATTTTCTTTTTAATCTCCCTTGTGGTTTTTACCAAAACACGGATTTAATTTTATATAATTAAATTAAATCTGTTGTTTCTTGGTCTGTTGAGTTCGTCGACTCAACACCGGATTCCGCCATGATGCGACGCCCTTCCGCGACGACGCGACGATCCCCTCCTTCTGCGACGAGCAATTCCGCGAAGAACGCTCACGCGCGACGACTTGTCGAGGTAGGGATTTTATTTTTGGAATTACCCCTTTTTATATTCCCATAAATGTTTCTTTAAAAAAGTTAAAGAACGGGATTTGTGAACAATTTTAAATTTATTAAAATTGTTGTTTCCTGTGTGGAATAAAAATTCTCCCGTTGTTTACATCTAACGCAGAGGGTGCGGGCCAAACGAACACGGCCTGACAGCCCTCCGTCGTTCTTCGTGGTTGTGCGAATTTTATGGGCGATGACGGAACATGCCGAAACAGAAGTTTGATAATCCCACAGTGAAGAGCGGATCCCGGGAGGAACAACGACGTAGGCGGGAAGGAAAACGGACCACCGGAGCGACTCCGGGGGCCCGCAGCCGCGCGGGTCCGGTGCGCGCGAGATGCGGCTGAAGCCGCGTTCGGATGTCTGAGCGACACCCCACGGGTGCCGCGGGGTTGTCACGCGGGGGTGGGGGCTCCCCCCCCCCCCCCCGCGTCGCTCGGCCTTGTCCAGGGCGACACCCCACGGGTGCCGCGGGGGTGTCACGCGGGGGGGGGCGGGGGGGGCTCCCCCCCGCGTCGCGCGGCTGAGGACCGGGTCGACCCGGTTCGGCCGACCCAAGGGGGGGGGGGGGGGGTCGGGCCGGCTCGGCCCGGGCCCGGACCCCCCGTCTTCGGACTGTTTTCAGTTAAATGCCCGTAACTTGAGCTACGGGCCTCCAAACGACTTGCCGTCAGCAGCAACACGATCCTTGGATTGAGTCAGTCATTTCGGTATATCGCACTCAAGGTTTCGGAACACTTTGAGTTCGGCCGGGTTGGTTCATATATGAAACCAACCGGGCCTTCTGAGCGGAAACACTCGTATTTTGAGCTACGGGCGTCTGATTGACGTGCCATCAGCTTCGTTGTTTTCCTCTAAGTGAGACGGATCTTTTGGCATACTCCGCCTGAGGTTTGGATGCAGGTGGAGTACTGTCGGGTTGGTTTTGCCTTAAAAACCAACAGGGCCCCTGGGACGAAAAAGCCAATAACTCTCAGACCGGGCGTCCGATTGACGCGCCGTCTGCGGCGTTGAGTTCCTGTTGACGATGCGGAACTTTTGGATACATCAACTTCGGTCTTTGTGATAGTTGATGTATCGGCCTCTCGGCTCATGGAGCGGACCCTCCCGGAACGAGCTTGCTGTGTGTGGGAACCCTAGTGCTTGCTGCGACTTCGACGACGACGACTATACAGAGATCCTCGGTGGATTCGACTGTGATGATGATGAGAACAGTACGAGAATCCTTCGTGTTTTCAGCAGTTACCACTACGGTACACCTTGGGATACATCAACTCCAGACTGCATGTCAGTTGATGCATCGAACTTTTAGCTCGTGGAGTGGACCCTCCCGGAATGAGCATGCTGTGTGCGGAACCCTAGAGCCGGTTGAGATTTGACAACTGCTGATCGAATGACTCGGTGTGTTACGGATAGCCCATAGGGGAGCACTTGGTTGTAGTGGCAGACCCACGATAGAGGTACGCTTGGTTGTAGAAGCACATAGGAGCACTTGGTTGTAGCGGCAGACCCACGGCAGAGGTGCGCTTGGTTGTAGCGGCACATGGGAGTGCTTGGTTGTAGCGGCAGACCCAGGACAGAGGTGCGATTGGTTGTAGCGGCACAGGGGAGAGGTTGGTTGTAGCGGCATACCCACGATAGAGGTGCGCTTTGTTGTAGCGGCACATGGGAGCGCTTGGTTGTAGCGGCAGACCCACGACGGAGGAGCGCTTGGTTGTAGCGGCATAACCACTGTACTTGATGGAGAAGGGGTTTCCCAATAGCTTTGGGTCCAACTTCATGATCGATCATATGTGGGTCATTGCGGGGGATTAGTACCTTCTGATCCTTTATGGGTCTGATGGATTAGATGAATCAGTGGCTACATCTGATCATCTCTATCGTCATTTGAAGAAGTATCCTGTGTGAGCTGAATCTTGTGTTACTCTCCTTTGTGGATTGTGTTGAGCTATCCTGTGTGGATTTATTGTTTACTCTCCTTTGTGGATTGCGTTGAGCTATCCTGTGTGGGTATATGTTTTCTTTCCGGTGTGGACTGGGTTGTGCTTGGGCTCGGGCGTTGGAGCCGAACGGGAATTGATGACTTAGGTATATGTATGGGCATATATCTAAGCAGTGTCGGTTGTTACTTCGTGATTGTATCTTCCCTTTGTGGTTTATCCTTTGTGGATTTCTGGAGACCTTCAAGGGTCTCGGGGTCCCTACTGAGTAGCTCATACTCACCCATGCACGGGCTATGCCCGCACTTCGTTGTGTTGGTTGCAGACGACGGGCAACGCTGATCGTGGTGGAGGCGTGCGGAGATGGACGGTACCTGGAGGTGGACCACTGGGTGGGATGTACTCGGAGCGGTTAGGTGGACCTGAGGAGAAGTGGAGGCTATATGTACCCACCCGTCATGTGGGACTTCCAGAGGACAGCTCGACGCTGCAGCTTTTCCTTTCAGTTGTTGTTTTTCCTTTCAGTTGTACTTTACAGTTGGGCTTGCATTTCCGGCCCCCTTTTACTTTCAGCACAACTTGTATAGTTTTTACTTAGTGTTTACATTTCCGATTGCTTACTCTGAGGTGCTTGTTTACTTTTCAAAGGCAATGCCTTCCCTTTTTGTTGGGATTTATTCCTTGGTGCTAGTCGCCAGCCCCTGGCCTATGGAAGGCGGGCTTGGGGTAGTCACGGCACGGGCCCCGAGGACGGGTCGTGAAAAATTGGTATCAGAGGTGGTCGGTTCTACCGCATACTCTGATCTTTCCTTTTTGTGAAGCAATAGTGTTTAGCGTATTGAGTGTGGTTATCAGTCCAGGGAGTCTAGTGTTGGTGCGACGGCCGACGTATCCGTACACCAGGACTATAACGACCCATACTTTACATACATTTTTAATACTTCAAGAATTGAAGTACGCTTTTTACAACATATGATAAAACCACAAAGGACTGTATAGGTATAGTGTCTTTAGAAACTGGGAAACATAAACAACTGGTTCATAAATCTTCTACAGTGTCTCCCATTTATTTCATCATATCTAGGGTCCCTTTTAGCATATTCTACTTAATATCCATCTTCCTGACCTGGGGAAAAGAAAACATAAAAGGGTGAGCTCAAATGCTCAGCAAGGGCAAATAAAGGAAATAGAAATCATATCATATCTTTATGAAAATCAAAACCTGCAAAAGAGATCATAATATCTTAACATGGAATAAATCATAGAAGTGAAAATGAGATCCCCATAATCATAACATAAAACTTGAAACTTTGTGGCATGCACACATAATCATGGAAAATCATTTCTTGTTAGTCATGACTCATTGCCAAGACTATCTTAGTGGACAAAGTCCCTTTCTGAACCGAGTTCACTCCTCGTTTCAGTCCTGTATCACTGAACCGAAATAACCTTCCGTTCCAGCCATGTCTATCTCATGAGATATAAAATCTTTACCCAATGCATTGGAGGGAGATATAGGTCCCACCCATCTTATAATGAATCCTTTCTTATGTGTGCCACATAATCATACATCATCGCATAACACATGTAACAAAAATGGGATTCTTGAAACATCATGACATCATAAATCAAATCATATAAGATAAAGGAATTCATAAAAATAATTCCATCACAACATGATCAAATCAATGTAATAATAGGGATAAAAACAGAACCCTTTATTATCTTAGATGGAAAATAATTTTGATAAAACACTTGAACTCCATTCTTGAGGAAAATATCCTTTCTTCTTCAAAATTTTTTTTCCTTTCATAACATGTCATACAACTTTAAAATAAAAGAATTTGATTAAAAATAAACTTGAAAACTTGTAAAGGAAGATTCTTGGAAATAATGTTTTAAAAATCCATTCATGCCGTATACGTTAAAAAAACATTCTTCGTACTTTTGTCGGAAAAGTCAAAAAATCACCTCGTACGAAAAAGCGACAAAAGATTCCATTCATATTCTTTACTAAAAACTCACCGAAGGGTAAAAATGGATTTAAACAATTGTAGGTGGATGGAAATAATATTACATATTGATGAAACATGTATGTGGTTGATAAAATACACCCCAGTAATTACCAAAGTAAAAACAATCTCGGATAAAAGTGAGATTGTGATATTTCCCTTACCTTAGGTCCGATTTGCTTTGTTCGTGTCTGAAGCTCCTGTATAATGGTTTAAATAATGTTATTGACTTATTCCAGAATCATACATATTGATATGATATCATATATGGTCATATTATTAGCTTCTTGTTAGTAATATTTCATTGTTACTTGTTACTCGGGTCTTTATAACTTTTTGTTCTTATGCGTGTTTTGTCGAATAAATTCTTATTCTTATCTTTAGGTTATAGACAATTCATTTACAGAATGGTATTAGTGTAGTATATACCATATTCATTCATTCAATTCATTTATATAATCATTATGAAATGAAGATCATGTAGAATGAGTCGCATCACATCGTGGAGACGGTATTCCGTACGTACGCACGAGTGATGATATCGTTCCTATGATCGTGGAATTGTATTGAAGTATATATATATTATTTCAGTATCAATATTACTTCATAATAATCATATATAGTTACTCATTACACCATTATACCCATCCTTTTAAGGTGATGGTGGAAAATAGATTACACCACGGCGTGGAGACGGTATTCCGTACGTACGCACGCGCGGTGATTTCATTTTTCCTTAGGGTGGATAGAAGGTGAATTAGGGTTGTTTCATATTTATAATAACATATCAGTATGTAAGTAATACTGATGTTATTACTTTATCATGAAACAACTAAAGAAGAAGAAGTTGAAGAAGAAAGAAATTGAAAAGATCGGTAATGGATATTACCTCTTCTTTGGAACGCCTCTTTGAATCCTTCACTTAAGGAACTAAGATTGGTCTTTGGAGAATACCAGGACCTCTAGGATTATTCTAGGGAAGTGGAGAGGAGAAAATGGCAGGGGTTGGCCGAGCTTGAGTGCTCAATTTGGTGTGAGGAGGAGGGGGAGGAGGTGCCCTTTTATAAGGGAGGAGAGGGGCACCTTAGGAAAATCTCAAAATATTATTTTATATTAAAGTCAAAATCGGTTTATAATGGCTCCAAAGGGTCTTATTTCGAAGATAAGGTGGGGATGGGCCGAAATCCTATCAACCAATAGGATTTAGACAAGTTTAGGGTATTATTTTAACCTTATCAATTAGATTTAACTCTAAGTTAAATAATTTAACTTTTACCATGTCTTTTTGTTTTCTTTCACTATATGGTTAATACACTTACTATAACATGCCAAACGAACCCCAAATTGTTTATTATTAATATATATATCCTTATCTAAGTCATTTGGCAGAACCTTAGATTTTTAAAAATAAAATAACAATTAATAGTATAATATTTGATTTAAAAACTATTTTGTGTCAATTTTGACACTATTTGATATATGATTTTTGTGAAAGTCATAACAGAATTATATGTTCGAACCAAGTTGATTAAATCAACATTAATATATCATAGTAACCTATAAAATTAGTGGAATTCATAAAAAGTCTTAAATTACATTTATTTTTGTATTTATATTATCAATTTTGTCAATATTTCATTAATAAGATAATTACTGCATCATCTTTGTGTCATAAATAAATTAAATTATTTGATGTCTAAAAATTAAAAATAAAATATCATCATGTAGGAAATCTTTTTATATTTCTAATGAATATTTACAATTGAATTTATCTTATGTATAACCCCATATTAAAAATGATTTACTTATTAAACTTTGATTTTAACTATTTTAACCCTTCTTTAAATAAATTAATAATAAATGTCCTAATCTAATCCAAGTGGGCCTAAATGGTCATATTTTATTCCTAAGTTTGTTTTTGGTCGAATTATACTTGTCCAATAGAATTAGGATATGTGTTAGGGTAATAGTAATATCATATTTACCCTTAGTTTCCCTATTTACTATTAACCGCGGTAAAAAAAGTAAAAAGTTACTATTCACCAAAAAATTATTTTCATCTCATTGAACCACATTTTAGTCCTTGATATTAACCGTGTCTGTCGGATTTTTGAAATTCCATTCATAGAAGCGGTAAAATTAAGTTTTATGCAAAATTCAGTTTTTAACCTACCACTTAGTGGTTTCACTATTCATCAAAAATTGAAAGTTTTCAGAAAAATACCAAAATTTCACCCTAGGCTAATTTCGATATTCTGAGTCCAAAAATGAAGTCCATTTTGAAAAATAAAATTTATAAAATTTCAAAAAGTGGTTATTACTATTCATAACGGCTAGTTTTAATAGCATATTGTTGTTTAGTGAAACTCGGTATTGCGTACGATGCAAGCTATCGAGGAAGGTCGTGATTGTGTGTAAAGCAAGCCAAGCAAGTGTTGTGTAGAAAAAGATTCCTTTGATGATTTATATAACATAAAAGTCTCGGGTGTTACATTCTACCCCCCTTAAAAAGAATTTCGCCCTCGAAATACGTCACTTTGCAACAAACAGATGAGGATACTTCTCCCTCATCATATCCTCAAGCTCCCATGTAGCTTCTTCAAGTTGGTGGTTTCTCCATAAAACTTTCACCAAGCGAGTGGTCTTGTTTCGTAGGACTTTTTCGCTACGATCCAGAATCTCTATCGGCTGTTCTTCATAAGAAAGATCTTGCTCCAGCGGTACAACTTCTGAGCTGAGTACATGTGAAGGATCTGGTATGTACTTTCTCAGGAGAGATACATGGAACACATCGTGAACTTGAGAGAGATTCGGTGGAAGCGCCAATCGGTAAGCTACCTTCCCAACACGATCCAGTATTTCGAAAGGACCGATATATCTAGGGCTCAACTTCCCCTTCTTTCCAAATCTCATAACCCTCTTCCAGGGAGATATTCGTAAGAACACTTTATCACCCACTTCAAACTCTAGGTCTTTTCTTCGGTTGTCGGCATAACTTTTCTGTCGACTCTGAGCTGCTCTTATGTGTTGTTGAATAGATCTGACCTTTTCTGTCATTTCATCAACAAGATCAGGTCCTAATAGCTTTCTTTCCCCAACTTCATCCCAGCAAGTTGGAGTCCTGCATTTCTTTCCATAGAGAGCTTCATAAGGAGCCATCTGAATACTGGAGTGAAAGCTATTATTATAAAAAAATTCCACCAAAGGTAGGTGTTGATCCCAACCTCCTTTGAAATCCATAGAGCAAGCTCTCAACATATCTTCTAGGGTTTGAATTGTTCTCTCAGACTGACCATCTGTCTGGGGATGATAAGCAGTGCTGAAACTCAACTCCGTATCCAGAGTATGCTGAAGACTTCGCCAGAACTTTGAGGTAAATATCGGATCCCGATCAGATATAATAGAAAGTGGTACTCCATGCAATCTTACCACTTCTTTTACATATATCCTGGAAAGCTGATCTAGAGAGAAATCCTCTCTAATAGGAATGAAGTGTGCAGACTTTGTAAGACGATCAACTATGACCCAGATAGCATTATTGTCTTTGGATGTTTTAGGAAGTCCTGTGACAAAGTCCATAGTTATGTTTTCCCATTTCCATTCGGGTATGGGTAATGGTTGTAACATCCCCTTAGACTTCTGTCTCTCAGCTTTAACTTGTTGACAAACCAAGCATCGAGAGACATATTCAGCAACATCTCTTTTCATGCCATCCCACCAGAAGTACTCTTTCAGGTCCCTATACATCTTCGTGCTTCCAGGATGAATAGAGAATGAAGAACTATGAGCCTCATCCAGCAGCTCCTTCTTTAATTCGGGGATGGGAGGAACGCAAACCCGATTCCTGAACTTTATTATCCCCTCACAATCAAAGTTGAATTCAGGAACATTTCTCACCTTCTTTTGTAACTCGACATCTTCTTTCTGTGCCTCTTTAATCTTCACATGTATAGATGGTTGAACATTAATTTGAGAAAGATAAGATTTTTCCCCTTCCATTATAATTCCAAGATCCATCCTTTGTAAATCCATAAATATTGGATCCTTTGTGATCCTCATCATGGATAAACTAGCATGGTCTTGTCGACTTAATGCATCTGCCACCTTGTTTGCTTTCCCAGGGTGGTAATGGATTGAGCAGTCATAATCCTTAATCAGCTCCAACCATCTTCTTTGACGCATATTCAACTCCTTTTGTGTGAAAATATACTTTAGACTTTTATGATCAGTATAAATATCACACCTTTCACCATAAAGGTAATGCCTCCAAATCTTTAATGCAAAGATTACCGCAGCCAACTCCAAATCATGTGTTGGGTAATTTTGCTCATGGATTTTCAACTGTCGTGAGGCATAAGCTATCACCATATCATTTTGCATAAGAACACACCCCAATCCCTTCTTGGATGCATCACTGTAGATCACAAACCTTTCTCCACTACAAGGCAGTGTGAGCACAGGTGCACTGGATAACCTTCTTTTCAACTCCTTGAAATTCTCTTCACATTCCTCTGTCCAGACAAACTTAACTCCTTTCCGAGTCAACTTGGTGAGTGGATTAGATAATCGTGAAAAATATTTTACAAAACGTCGATAATATCCAGCCAAACCAAGAAAACTTCGGATCTCAGTTACTGTTGTTGGTCTTGACCATCTTTCGATAACCTCTGTTTTTGCTGGATCCACAGATATCCCCTCTTTTGAGATTATATGACCCAAACATGCAACTTTTTGAAGCCAAAATTCACACTTGGTAAATTTGGCATAAAGCTTCTCCTTTCTCAGGGTCTTCAATATAATTCTCAAGTGATCTTCATGCTCTTCCTTGCTCTTTGAATAGACAAGAATATCGTCTATAAAGACTACCACAAATTGATCAAGATATTCTCTAAAGACTCTATTCATTAGATCCATGAAGATAGCAGGGGCATTAGTAAGACCAAATGGCATCACTATAAATTCATAGTGTCCATACCTTGTACGGAAAGCCGTCTTTGGTATATACTCCCTTTTGACCCTTAATTGATGATACCCTGAACGAAGGTCAATCTTGGAAAAGTATTGAGCTCCGCGTAGTTGGTCAAATAAGTCATCAATGCGTGGGAGAGGATATTTGTTCTTGATAGTGATCTTGTTAAGTTCTTGATAATCAATGCAGAGTCTCATTGATCCATCTTTCTTCTTAACAAATAGAACAGGTGCTCCCCAAGGTGACGCACTAGGGCGTATGAATCCCTTATCAAGATTCTCTTGGAGTTGCTTCTTCAATTCCTGCAACTCAATTGGGGCCATTCTATAAGGTGTCTTTGAAATAGGCAAAGCACCCGGTACGAGTTCTATTGAAAACTCAACTTCACGATTTGGTGGAAGACCCGGCAATTCCTCCGGAAAGACATCATCAAACTCCCGTACAATGGGCATATTCTTAATCGTGAGTTTCTCACCAACCATTTGAGATAAATAACCTTCATTTAGTGGAATCAATACCCATAAGTTGGAAGAAATTTCCACTGGAAGGTTATGTTCATCCTTGCATTGGTATACGATCGTAGATTGATCTGGAATATGAAATGTGACTTCCCTTCTTTGGCAATTGATATGAGCTCCATGTAGAGAAAGTCAATCCATGCCAAGAATCACATCAAATTCCACTAAAGGAAGGATCACAAGATTTGCAGGAAGCACTTTCCCACAAACTTCGATCTGAGAAGAATTATAAACTTTTGATGCGATTGATGTGCCATTAGGTGTTGTCACAGCTAACTCAACATATAATTGTTGAGGTAATACGGTGATACCCTTAGAAAAGTCTTCAGAAATAAAAGAGTGGGTGGATCCAGAATCAAATAAAACATTTGCTACTTTAGAGTGGATGGTAAGTGTACCTTTCACCACATCGTTATCGTACTCCACATCGCTGATAGAAATTGCATGTGACTTTCCTTTGTCTTTAGCCTTAAGATTTTTTTGACGTCGACCATCATCATCAACCCTTGGATTTGGGCATTGATTGGAATAATGCCCCATCTCCTTGAACTTGAAACATTGAAGTGTAGTAGGTTCATTCTGTGTATCCCTTCCTTTGTTTGCGTCATTAGACATCTTCTTCCCATTATCACGGCATTCAAATGCCTGATGACCTTCTTTTCCACATTTAAAACATTTACTTGTCCCTTTAAGACAACTCCCTCCATGTTTCTTTCCACACTTTGAGCATAAGGAAAATCTCATCTTCTTTTCCGTGTGCTCTTTAGATTTTTCTTTGAATTCCATCTTCCTCTTCTTATCAAACCCATGTGACTGATGGGTTACTCCAATCTCCATCTCGACTTTGAGAGCACATCGAACGATTTCCTCGTAGCTATTGAAGTCCCTTATGGCTAACGCCCTTCGAAGACTTGGTTTTAAGCCACTAAAGAATCGATCGATCTTACTCTCAGGTTGGATAATAATACCAGAAGCGTACCTTGCAAGTCTTGTAAAATTTGCTTCATAGGTACCAACAGATTCATCATCCCTTTGCTTCAGTTCAAGAAACTCTTTCTCCATCTTTGTTCGGAGAATAAGAGGGAAGTACTTATTGAAAAATAAGTTCTTGAACTCGTCCCATTCCATAGACTCAATTTCATCCCTTTGCCTCGTATTCTTAACAGGATTCCACCATTGATCAGCATCTCCTTCCAAACGATACACTGCTAGGATGACTTTATCATGCTCAGAACATTGAAGAACTGAAAATATCTTTTCAGTAGTACTAATCCATTGTTCAGCAACTAATGGATCAGTAGACCCGCTGAAAGAAGGTGGACGCTGCCTCATGAAGGATTCAACAGAATGTTGCTCCCTCCTTTGCTCGTTTGGAAATCCTGCATGATTCATAGCTTGAGAAAGTTGTGTGAGCATGGCTACAAGATTTTGCATTCCAGCTCCCATATCGTTTGGTTGCTCAGGGGGACAATCATTGCATTGCCCATCGCATTCCGCATTAACACGGTTCCTTCGGGTTCCAGCCATTGACTAAAACCAAGAAGAATAGTGTGAGCAACACTAATTATAATAGGAAACCACATAATTAAAGAATAAAATTTTCATGCTTAAGGTCTTATCCTAGGTTATTCAAGGACATTTCTTAAACACTAAGATTGTGTTCTATGCTTAGACATATCCTTAGGGTTCTTACTAAGGCTTTCACATCCTAGTTTCCAAAGGTTGACTATACCTTTCCTCTGATACCAACTATAACGACCCATACTTTACATACATTTTTAATACATCAAGAATTGAAGTACACTTTTTACAACATATGATAAAACCACAAAGGACCGTATAGGTATAGTGTCTTTAGAAACTGGGAAACATAAACAACTGGTTCATAAATCTTCTACAGTGTCTCCCATTTATTTCATCATATCTAGGGTCCCTTTTAGCATATTCTACTTAATATCCATCTTCCTGGCCTGGGGAAAAGAAAACATAAAAGGGTGAGCTCAAATGCTCAGCAAGGGAAAATAAAGGAAATAGAAATCATATCATATCTTTATGAAAATCAAAACCTGCAAAAGAGATCATAATATCTTAACATGGAATAAATCATAGAAGTGAAAATGAGATCCCCATAATCATAACATAAAACTTGAAACTTTGTGGCATGCACACATAATCATGGAAAATCATTTCTTGTTAGTCATGACTCATTGCCAAGACTATCTTAGTGGACAAAGTCCCTTTCTGAACCGAGTTCACTCCTCGTTTCAGTCCTGTATCACTGAACCAAAATAACCTTCTGTTCCAGCCATGTCTATCTCATGAGATATAAAATCTTTACCCAATGCATTGGAGGGAGATATAGGTCCCACCCATCTTATAATGAATCCTTTCTTATGTGTGCCACATAATCATACATCATCGCATAACACATGTAACAAAAATGGGATTCTTGAAACATCATGACATCATAAATCAATTCATATAAGATAAAGGAATTCATAAAAATAATTCCATCACAACATGATCAAATCAATGTAATAATAGGGATAAAAACATAACCCTTTATTATCTTAGATGGAAAATAATTTTGATAAAACACTTGAACTCCATTCTTGAGGAAAATATCCTTTCTTCTTCAAAAACATTTTTCCTTTCATAACATGTCATACAACTTTAAAATAAAAGAATTTGATTAAAAATAAACTTGAAAACTTGTAAAGGAAGATTCTTGGAAATAATGTTTTAAAAATCCATTCATTCCGTATACGTTAAAAAAACATTCTTCGTACTTTTGTCGGAAAAGTCAAAAAATCACCTCGTACGAAAAAGCGACAAAAGATTCCTTTCATATTCTTTACTAAAAACTCACCGAAGGGTAAAAATGGATTTAAAAAATTGTAGGTGGATGGAAATAATATTACATATTGATGAAACATGTATGTGGATGATAAAATACACCCCAGTAATTACCAAAGTAAAAACAATCTCGGATAAAAGTGAGATTGTGATATTTCCCTTACCTTAGGTCCGATTTGCTTTGTTCGTGTCTGAAGCTCCTGTATAATGGTTTAAATAATGTTATTGACTTATTCCAGAATCATACATATTTATATGATATCATATATGGTCATATTATTAGCTTCTTGTTAGTAATAGTTCATTGTTACTTGTTACTCGGGTCTTTATAACTTTTTGTTCTTATGCGTGTTTTGTCGAATAAATTCTTATTCTTATCTTTAGGTTATAGAGAATTCATTTACAGAATGGTATTAGTGTATTATATACCATATTCATTCATTCAATTCATGTATATAATCATTATGAAATGAAGATCATGTAGAACGAGTCGCATCACATCGTGGAGACGGTATTCCGTACGTACGCACGAGTGATGATATCGTTCCTATGATCGTGGAATTGTATTGAAGTATATATATATATATTATTTCAGTATCAATATTACTTCATAATAATCATATATAGTTACTCATTACACCATTATACCCATCCTTTTAAGGTGATGGTGGAAAATAGATTACACCACGGCGTGGAGACAGTATTCTGTACGTACGCACGCGCGGTGATTTCATTTTTCCATAGGATGGATAGATGGTGAATTAGGGTTGTTTCATATTTATAATAACATATCAGTATGTAAGTAATACTGATGTTATTACTTTATCATGAAACAACTAAAGAAGAAGAAGTTGAAGAAGAAAGAAATTGAAAAGATCGGTAATGGATATTACCTCTTCTTTGGAACGCCTCTTTGAATCCTTCACTTAAGGAACTAAGATTGGTCTTTGGAGAAGACCAGGACCTCTAGGATTATTCT
Organism: Viscum album; assembly: GCA_963277665.1. Taxonomy (NCBI): domain Eukaryota; kingdom Viridiplantae; phylum Streptophyta; class Magnoliopsida; order Santalales; family Viscaceae; genus Viscum; species Viscum album. Next base: position 1,419,460,857 of record OY728161.1, on the reverse strand, counting down.
AGGGAAGTGGAGAGGAGAAAATGGCAGGGTTTGGCAGAGCTTGAGTGCTCAATTTGGTGTGAGGAGGAGGGGGAGGAGGTGCCCTTTTATAAGGGAGGGGAGGGGCACCTTAGGAAAATCTCAAAATATTATTTTATATTAAAGTCAAAATCGGTTTATAATGGCTCCAAAGGGTCTTATTTCGAAGATAAGGTGGGGATGGGCCGAAATCCTATCAACCAATAGGATTTAGACAAGTTTAGGGTATTATTTTAACCTTATCAATTAGATTTAACTCTAAGTTAAATAATTTAACTTTTACCATGTCTTTTTGTTTTCTTTCACTATATGGTTAATACACTTACTATAACATGCCAAACGAACCCGAAATTGTTTATTATTAATATATATATCCTTATCTAAGTCATTTGGCCGAACTTTAGATTTTTAGGAATAAAATAACAATTAATAGTATAATATTTGATTTAAAAACTATTTTGTGTCAATTTTGACACTATTTGATATATGATTTTTGTGAAAGTCATAACAGAATTATATGTTCGAACCAAGTTGATTAAATCAACATTAATATATCATAGTAACCTATAAAATTATTGGAATTCATAAAAAGTCTTAAATTACATTTATTTTGGTATTTATATTATCAATTTTGTCAATATTTCATTAATAAGATAATTACTACATCATCTTTGTGTCATAAATAAATTAAATTATTTGATGTCTAAAAATTACAAATAAAATATCATAATGTAGGAAATCTTTTTAGCTTTCTAATGAATATTTACAATTGAATTTATCTTATGTATAACCCCATATTAAAAATGATTTACTTATTAAACATTGATTTTAACTATTTTAACCCTTCTTTAAATAAATTAATAATAAATGTCCTAATCTAATCCAAGTGGGCCTAAATGGTCATATTTTATTCCTAAGTTTGTTTTTGGTCGAATTATACTTGTCCAATAGAATTAGGACATGTGTTAGGGTAATAGTAATATCATATTTACCCTTAGTTACCCTATTTACTATTAACCGCGGTAAAAAAAGTAAAAAGTTACTATTCACCAAAAAATTATTTTCATCTCATTGAACCACATTTTAGTCCTTGATATTAACCGTGTCTGTCGGATTTTTGAAATTCCATTCACAGAAGCGGTAAAATTATGTTTTATGCAAAATTCAGTTTTTAACCTACCACTTAGTGGTTTCACTATTCATCAAAAATTGAAAGTTTTCAGAAAAATACCAAAATTTCACCCTAGACTAATTTCGATATTCTGAGTCCAAAAATGAAGTCCATTTTGAAAAATAAAATTTATAAAATTTCAAAAAGTGGTTATTACTATTCATAACGGCTAGTTTTAATAGCATATTGTTGTTTAGTGAAACTCGGTATTGCGTACGACGCAAGCTATCGAGGAAGGTCGCGATTGCGTGTAAAGCAAGCCAAGCAAGTGTTGTGTAGAAAAATATTCCTTTGATGATTTATATAACATAAAAGTCTCGGGTGTTACAAGGACCCTGACTTCTGACTTCCGACTTAATGCACGAAAAAATTGATTGCATGTGTGTTTCAAGTTTTCAGTGTGATTACTTTATGTCAGCTCACCAGGTATACTGTTCTAACCGTGGCGCACCTGTTTCCTTTTCAGGATGGCCCCACGACGACAGCCAGCTAGGGTTCCGAGCGATGTGCGAGGCGAGAGCCCACCGAGCGTCGAGGACTCGGTACAGGGCCCTTTGACAGCTGAGGCACCGGCGGTACCTATACCCGCCGCACCACCGATGCTACTATCCCCAGCCGCTGACGATGCACATCGGCTTAGTGCACTGCATGAGTTCTAGCGCCAGCGACCACCCAGGTTCCGTGGAGAGACGGACCCCCAGGCAGCCGAGGACTGGCTGGAGGCGGTCGTTCGAGTTTTCAGGCTAGTGAGGACACCAGCGGACCTCATGGTGATCCTCGCGGCAAGCCTACTGCACGCAGCAGCGGGACGATGGTGGAGCCTGATGCTCCAGGTACACGATGATACCTCTCTCCTCTGGATGGACTTTGAGATCATCTTCCGCTCCGAGTTCGTCCCAGCCACCCTCCGAGCGGTGCGCATCCAGGAGCTACTATAGCTGCGGCAGGGCAGCATGATAGTGGCCCAGTACTCGACGAGATTTACTGATCTCTCGCGCTACTCCACAGATATGGTACGAGACCCGTTCTTTCGGGCCCGGACCTTCGAGCAGGGACTGAGGCACGAGATCATGGCTTCGATGATCTCCCTCAACATTCCGACACAGGCAGAGGTGTTGGAGAGAGCCCTCTTAGTGGAGAGTTTCCTTGCTGAGCAGTCTCCAGCAGCAGGACCCACCACTTGCCGGCATGCGGCAGAGTCTTCTGCAGCGGGCAGTAGACAGATGACGCTGGGGACCAAGAGGACTAGACCTATGGGTGGTCGACATCATGACTCTGGATCTTTTGCACGAGGCAGTCGGGGTGGGCAACAACTATCCATGAGAGGGCAGTGTTACTCCTGCGGCGGGGTTGGTCACATGGCTCGTGACTTTCCGACCCACCATACGGATGACCAGCATACGAACGAAGGACCCCCCAGGAAGAGGTAGAGGTTTGATCAAGGCGGACCGCAAGGAGCAGGCGACCATGGTAGGGGAGATGGTCGTGTAGCTGGAGGTGGATGAAGTTTTGGGGTGTTGCCACCACCACCACCACCCGGAGGTCCACCCCGACCGTAGGGAGTTGGTGGACATGCGAGATCTCAGCTTCAGGAAGCTGAGGCCTTCGATCAAGGAGCTCTGGGAGCAGATGGATAGGAGCGAGACTAGTGGATACATCTTTTGTACTTCTAGTTCCTTGTTGCTATAGTGTAGTGTCCTTGTATTATGAGCTGCAATAATAAAAGACGAATACCCTTGTGATGTTTTTTTTCTTGTCCTCTTTTGAGTTGTTACTAAGAGGTTCCGGTTTAGACTGTTGACTTGACCCTCACTCGTGAGACATCTACTGGAGGAGACCTAGTTACCACACACTGATGCCGACAGTGTGACTCAAACCTTGGAGGCGAGAGTAACGGTTGGATCTCTTGGTAGTAGCGTCGAGGCCTTACGACGTCATCCTTGGTATGGATTAGTACCATCCATGTCGGGATTGACTGTATTAGGCAAAGGAAGTGGTTTATCCAGGGGATGAGACCAGATTTCTCTTATCAGCAAAGAAGAAATCTTAGCAGCTCTTGTGGGACCGGAGATGCTCCAGGCCATGACAGAGAAGGTCCAGGTCATCCAGGAGCGGATGAGGACAGCTCAGATCTGGCAGAAGTCATATGCTGACAGGAGGCGGAGGCCATTAGAGTTCGAGGATACCGACCACGTCTTCTTGCGTGTCTCACCTCGACGTGGTTTGCGGAGATTTGGACGAGGCGGAAATTTGTCTTCGCACTTCATCGGGACTTTCCAGGTCCTCAGCAGGATTAGAGAGGTGGCTTATCGCCTGGATCTGCCACCTCAGTTGCACCGGGTGCACGACGTCTTCCACGTATCTCAGCTGAGGAGATACGTGCACGACCCGACGCACATCATTGACTACGGGGGGGCTAGACGTGGATGATGGGGTGACTTTTGCAGAGCTCCCAGTGGAGATAGAGGATCAACAAGAGCAGGTACTACGTGAGCGATCGATTCCTCTTGTGCGCATAAGATGGCAGCAAGAAAACCTCCAGGAGAGCACATGGGAGTGGGAGGCTCAGATGCGTGCTCAGTACCCAAATTTTTTTCCCTAGTTTATGATGTATCTTTACGGGGACATAAAGTCCTGAGGTGGGAGTAATGTAAAGACCCGTAAATTTCAAGTAATTTTTTTTCTTAATTTTCTTTGGAATTTTACAAGAACGCAGTTTCTGACGGCACCTGATTCCGAGGCCCGGTGTGCCCGGAATCATTTTCCGAAGTTTGGCTTGGGTACGTTCAGTGAACGGATGAGCGGGTTTTTCTAACATTTGAACCATTGCCTGGAATCGAATTCTGAGGGCACCGATGAAATCGCAGCACCAGTATTTTCTTAGAAATGCCTCTTCCGGAGTTGCGTTTTCTCGGGTTGGTTTTTAATTTTGGGGCTTAAGGTTTAGAAATAAAATAATTTGTTTGACAAACTTTATTTTATTTCAATTAAGCCACTTGGAAGCCACATGAAGCCACTTAAAAGTGGCTTAAACTGAGTTTAACCGGATAGGTTACTATCCAGAAATATCCTACCCTCTTGGTAGGATATTTGTGAGGTGGGGCCCGCACGAGCCCTGCCGTTTTTTTTCTGCTAAGTAACGCACCCGCGAAAACCGTCATTATGAAAGTCAACTGACGCGTTTTATTAAATTCTTAACAGACCATTTAATTGGGCGGTTTTCTTCATGAATTAAATGAGATCTTACTTTCATTGAATTAATACAATGAATTGATGGGTCGTTACTTACCCTTTTCGTTTGTTGGCGTTATAATAAAATAAGACCAACAAGTCTTTTTGGAGGATTGTTCGTTGAGAGGTTTTGTCAGAGCCTTCATTCTCCTTCGTGAAGAACGCGAAGAACGCGAAGAACGACGACCTCCGACGAAGAACGCCGAACCCGTGGAAGTCAACGATGCGACGCCGTGTTCTGCGACGCCGACGTTCCCTTCCTGCAACGTTCTTCTGTGACATCTCTTCACCCGCAACGAATCTTCGATCGGCTGCTTGAGGTAAGAGTCTCGGATTTTCTTTTTAATCTCCCTTGTGGTTTTTACCAAAAAACGGATATAATTTTATATAATTAAATTAAATCTGTTGTTTCTTGGTCCGTTGAGTTCGCCGACTCAGCGCCGGATTCCGCGACGACACGACGCCCTTCCGCGACGACGCGACGATCCCCTCCTTCCGTGACGAGCAATTCCGCGAAGAACGCTCATGCACGACGACTGGTCGAGGTAAGGATTTTATTTTTGGAATTACCCCTTTTTATATTCCCTTAAATGTTTATTTAAAAAAGTTAAAGAACCGGATTTGTGAACAATTTTAAATTTATTAAAATTGTTGGTTCCTGTGTGGAATAAAAATTCTCCCGTTGTTTATATCTAAAGTGGAGGGTGCGGTCCAAACGAACACGGCCCTACAACCCTCCGCCGTTCTTCATGGTTGTGCGAATTTGATGGGCGATGACGGAACGTGCCGCAATGGAAGTTTGATAATCCCGCAGTGAAGAACGGATCCAGGGAGGAACAACGTCACAGACGGGAAGGAAAACAGACCACCGGAGCAACACCGGTGGCCCGCAGAAGCCATCGGCGGCGCGGGTCGCCGGCGCGGCGACGCCGGCAGCCGGGAGCAGCGGCGTCCCGGCGCACCGCCGGACAAGGCCGCCGAGGCAGAAGCCGCGGCGGCGGCCGCGCGGGTTTGGCGCCCGCGGGACGCGGCTGAAGCCGTGTCCGGTTGTCCGAGCGACACCCCGCCGGTGCCGCGGGGTTGTCCCGCGGGGGCGGCGGCTCCCCCCCGCGTCGCTCGGCCGAGCCAGGCCGGTCCGACCGGTCGGGCCGCGCCCTGGCCGGGCCGGACCAGGTCGGGCGACCCAAGGGGGGGGGGGGGGTCAGGCCGGCTCGGACCGGGCTCGGACCCGCTGTCTTTGGATTGTTTTCGGTTAAATGCCCGTAACGTGAGTTACGGGCCTCCAAACAACTCACCGTCAGCGGCAACACGATCCTTGGATCGAGGCGGTCGTTTCGGTATATCGCACTCAAGGTTTCGGAACATTTTGTGTTCAGCCGGGTTGGTTCGTACACGAAACCATCCGGGCCTTCGGAGCGGAAACACTCATATCATGAGCTACGGAAGTCCGATTGACGTGTCGTCAGCTTCTTTGTTTTCCTCTAAGCGAGACGAATCTTTTGGCATACTCCGCCCGAGATTTGGACGCAGGTGGAGTACGGTCGGGTTGGATTTGACTTAAAAACCAACCGGGCCCCTAGGACGAAAAAGCCAATAACTCTCAGACCGGGCGTCCGATTGATGCGCCGTCTGCGGTGTTGAGTTCCTGTTGACGATACGGAACTTTTGGATACATCAACTTCGGACTTTGTGACAGTTGATGTATCAGCCTCTCGGCTCGTGGAGCGGACCCTCCCGGAACGAGCTTGCTGTGTGCGGGAACCCTAGTGCTAGCTGCAACTTTGACGACGACGACTATACAGAGATCCTCGGTGGATTCAACTGCGACGATGATGAGAACAGTACGGGAATCCTCCTTGTTTTCGGCAGTGACCACTACAGTACACCTTGGGATACATCAACTACGGATTGTATGTCAGTTGATGCATCGACCTTTTCGCTCGTGGAGTGGACCCTCCCGGAACGAGCATGATGTGTGCGGAACCCTAGAGCCGGTTGAGATTTGAAGACTGCTGATCGAATGACTCGGTGTGTTACGGATAGCCCACAGGGGAGCTCTTGGTTTTAGCGACAGACCCACGACATATGTGCGCTTGGTTGTAGCGGCACATGGGAGCGCTTGGTTGTAGCGGCAGACCCACGGCAGAGGTGCCCTTGGTTGTAGCGGCACATGGGAGCGCTTGGTTGTAGCGGCAGACCCAAGACAGAGGTGCGCTTGGTTGTAACGGCACAGGGGAGTGCTTGGTTGTAGCGGCAGACCCACGATAGAGGTGCGCTTGGTTGTAGCGGCACATGGGAGCGCTTGGTTGTAGCGGCATACCCACGACGGAGGAGCGCTTGGTTGTAGCGGCATAACCACTGTACTTGTTGGAGAAGGGGTTTCCCAATAGCTTTGGGTCCAACTTCATGATCGATCCTATGTGGGTCATTGTGGGGGATTAGTACCTTCCGATCCTTTATGGGTCCGACGGATTAGATGAATCAGTGGCTACATCTGATCATCTCTATCGTCATTTGAAGAAGTTTCCTGTGTGAGCTGAATCTTGTGTTACTCTCCTTTGTGGATTGTGTTGAGCTATCCTGTGTGGATTTAATGTTTAGTCTCCTTTGTGGATTGCGTTGAGCTATCCGGTGTGGGTATACGTTTGCTTTCCGGTGTGGACTGGGTTGTGCTTGGGCTCGGACGTTGGAGCCGAACGGGAATTGATGACTTAGGTATATGTATGGGCATATATCTAAGCAGTGTCAGTTTTTACTTAGTGATTGTATCTTCCCTTTGTGGTTTATCCTTTGTGGATTTCGGGATTCCTTCAGGGGTCTCGGGGTCCCTACTGAGTATCTCATACTCACCCCTGCACGGGCTATGCCCGCACTTCGTTGTGTTGGTTGCAGACGACGGACAGCACTGATCGTGGTGGAGGAGTGCGGAGCCGGACGATACCTAGAGGTGGACCACTGGGCGGTACGTACTCGGAGCGGTCAGGTGGACCCGAGGAGCAGTGGAGGCTATCTGAACCCACCCTTCAGGTGGGACTTCCATAGGACGGCTCGACGCTGCAGCTTTTCCTTTCAGTTGCTGTTTTTCCTTTCAGTTGTACTTTACAGTTGGGCTTGTATTTCCGGCCCCCTTTTACTTTCAGCACAACTTGTACAGTTTTTACTTAGTGTTTACTTTTTCCTCTTGCTTACTCTGTGGTGCTTGTTCACTTTTCAAAGGCAATGCCTTCCCTTTTTGTTGGGATTTACGCCTTGGTGCTAGTCGCCAGCCCCTGGCCTATGGAAGGCGGGCTTGGGGTAGTCACGGCATGGGCCCCGAGGATGGGTCGTGACAACCATACTTAGTAGTGGCATTCTGAGAAAAAAGTGTCAAGAAGGAAAACACTATAGGAAATTCTAGGACCGTCTCCAACACTCCATCACCCAACCATGCCTGGAACGCACAAGTCAAAGGTACACTTACACAAAACCACAATACTATCTACTTTAGGAGGAACTGACTCACCCTCATGGGTTTTTATTGCGTCACAGAAATGCATCTCAGTGGGGGAAATAACCCTCTTACTTGTGCATTCAAATTTACATAGAACAACACTGACACTGTGTTACAGCGATGCCCCGTATCAACCGAGTAAACCTTCAATAACGGATCAAGTAGGAATGAGTACTTCACATAGAGTTTAACATGTTCTTCTGAAAAAGTAGAAAAGACACAGGGTGTGCCTCTTATCATATCATGCTATGCAGGATCATAGACATCCAATGCTTGTGGTTGTTCATTGCCCGAGCAGCTAGCTGTCAGAGCCTGACATAGTCTACCTAGTGTTGATGGTGGTGAAAAAACCTATTAATGTATCCCTCCACCTACATAACCTCATTCCCCACAAACATCACCACTTCACTGGGGACCACCCTTTCCCCTCCTTGGGGATCCCAGATCACAGCGTTGTCTCTACCGTGGTGGTTCACCTGCCGCATGACTAAGATTATAAACGCATATAGTCATGAAGTCTCCTGCCAGAGACCGATTCTGGGGAGGAATTCTATGTCGAGATATTGTTGTGAAATGCCTTCTAGCTATGGTAGATGTCTAATATCTATTTCATCCACTATCACAACTAGTTTTATGGGACCCCTTTGATAGAATTTATCTATTACTAGTGCCTACTCCAACACCTCGACATAGGTGGGGACACACAAGGGTGCCATTATAACATTGATCTCTCTATGTGGTTCCTACTCTGACATCCATGCTCAGATGTTTCTGTATTTTATAATGTCTAGTGAGTAGTGTGCAGGGTTAGTGAACCTAGTCGTGTGCTCTGACACCATAATACTTCCCTGATGAAACTACATGATCTCTTGAATCCAAAAGGAGTGTACGTAGGAGTGATAATACTCCTAAAACAACTGCTGAATGTTATCCCACGAGAGTACCGACTAATCAAGTATCTGAGTGTAGAGACCCGTATCTTGACGTACATTGACATTACATTACTTTTGCAGAATACTTAGTACATAACAAAAGCACACACACAAGGATCGTAATAGTTTAGTGTCTTTGGAAACTCGGAATATAATCTTCTAATCGTGGTGAAAGATCTTCAAAATCTCCCATAAAGATCTTCCTTTTTTTTACCTAAAACCTTTCTTTATATCCTGGGGAAAAGAAAACATAAAAGGGTGAGCTCAAATGCTCAGTAAGGGTATACAAAAGAAATAAAAATCATATCATATCTTTTTGAAAATCATAACCTGCAAAAGAGATCATAATATCTTAACATGGAACAAATCATAGAAGTGAAAATGAGATCACCATAATCATAACATGAAACTTGAAACTTTGTGGCATGCACACATAATCATGGAAAATCATTTCTTGTTAGTCATGACTCATTGCCAAGACTATCTTAGTGGACAAAGTCCCTTTCTGAATCGAGTAACCCTCGTTTCAGTCCTGTTTCACTGAACCGGTATAACCTACCGTTCCAGCCCTGTCTATCTCATGAGATATAAAATCTTTACCCAATGCATTGGAGGGAGATATAGGTCCCACCCATCTTATAATGAATCCTTTCTTATGTGTGCCACATAATCATAATTCATACATCATCGCATAACACATGTAACAAAAATGGGATTCTTGAAACATCATGACATCATAAATCAATTCATATAAGATAAAGGAATTCATAAAAATAATTTCATCACAACATGATCAAATCAATATAATAATAGGGACAAAAACAAAACCCTTTATTATCTTAGATGGAAAATAATTTTGATAAAACACTTGAACTCCATTCTTGAGGAAAATATCCTTTCTTCTTCAAAAACATTTTTTTCCTTTCTTAACATGTCATACAACTTTAAACTAAAAGAAGTTGATTAAAAATAAACTTGAAAACTTGTAAAGGAAGATTCTTGGAAATAATGTTTTAAAAATCCATTCATGCCTTATAAGTTAAAAAAAACATTCTTCGTACTTTTGTCGGAAAAGTCAAAAAGTACCTCGTACGAAAAATGACAAAAGATTCCTTTCATATCTTTTACTAAAAACTCATCGAAGGGTAAAAATGGATTTAAACAATTGTAGGTGGATGGAAATAATATTACATATTGATGAAACATGGATGTGGATGATAAAATACACCCCAGTAAATACTTACGAATGAACAATCTCGGATAAAAATGAGATTGTGATATTTCCCTTACCTTATGTCCGACTTGCTTTGTAAGTGTCTGGACCTCCTGTATAATGATTTAAATCATGTTATTGACTTATTCCAGAATCATATTCATTGTTATTATATCATATATGGTTCACTTATGACATTATATTACCCGTTCTTTTGTAAATTCCATGTTAAAGAAGCGTTTTGGGTAAAATCGTTTCATTTATCGTAGGTGTTTTGACTTGTTGTTCTTGACATCATTATTACTTATATCATCATCTACTTACTTCCAGAATATAAAATATGATTTATATATCATATATATTCAGTATATATATATATAATAGATAGATAAATAAAATGAAAAACACCGTTCATGGAGACGGTAGTCCGTACGTACGCATGAACGCTGTTTTACTTTCCTTATTGTCTTGAAATGGAAGTAAGTAGATGATGATATAAGTAATAATGATTTCAAGAACAACAAGTCAAAACACCTACGATAAATGAAACGATTTTACCCAAAACGCTTCTTTAACATGGAATTTACAAAAGAACGGGTAATATAATGTCATAAGTGAACCATATATGATATAATAACAATGAATATGATTCTGGAATAAGTCAATAACATGATTTAAATCATTATACAGGAGGTCCGGACACTTACAAAGCAAGTCGGACATAAGGTAAGGGAAATATCACAATCTCATTTTTATCCGAGATTGTTCATTCGTAAGTATTTACTGGGGTGTATTTTATCATCCACATCCATGTTTCATCAATATGTAATATTATTTCCATCCACCTACAATTGTTTAAATCCATTTTTACCCTTCGATGAGTTTTTAGTAAAAGATATGAAAGGAATCTTTTGTCATTTTTCGTACGAGGTACTTTTTGACTTTTCCGACAAAAGTACGAAGAATGTTTTTTTTTAACTTATAAGGCATGAATGGATTTTTAAAACATTATTTCCAAGAATCTTCCTTTACAAGTTTTCAAGTTTATTTTTAATCAACTTCTTTTAGTTTAAAGTTGTATGACATGTTAAGAAAGGAAAAAAATGTTTTTGAAGAAGAAAGGATATTTTCCTCAAGAATGGAGTTCAAGTGTTTTATCAAAATTATTTTCCATCTAAGATAATAAAGGGTTCTGTTTTTATCCCTATTATTATATTGATTTGATCATGTTGTGATGGAATTATTTTTATGAATTCCTTTATCTTATATGAATTGATTTATGATGTCATGATGTTTCAAGAATCCCATTTTTGTTACATGTGTTATGCGATGATGTATGAATTATGATTATGTGGCACACATAAGAAAGGATTCATTATAAGATGGGTGGGACCTATATCTCCCTCCAATGCATTGGGTAAAGATTTTATATCTCATGAGATAGACAGGGCTGGAACGGTAGGTTATACCGGTTCAGTGAAACAGGACTGAAACGAGGGTTACTCGATTCAGAAAGGGACTTTGTCCACTAAGATAGTCTTGGCAATGAGTCATGACTAACAAGAAATGATTTTCCATGATTATGTGTGCATGCCACAAAGTTTCAAGTTTCATGTTATGATTATGGTGATCTCATTTTCACTTCTATGATTTGTTCCATGTTAAGATATTATGATCTCTTTTGCAGGTTATGATTTTCAAAAAGATATGATATGATTTTTATTTCTTTTGTATACCCTTACTGAGCATTTGAGCTCACCCTTTTATGTTTTCTTTTCCCCAGGATATAAAGAAAGGTTTTAGGTAAAAAAAAGGAAGATCTTTATGGGAGATTTTGAAGATCTTTCACCACGATTAGAAGATTATATTCCGAGTTTCCAAAGACACTAAACTATTACGATCCTTGTGTGTGTGTTTTTGTTATGTACTAAGTATTCCGCAAAAGTAATGTAATTTCAATGTACGTCAAGATACGGGTCTCTACAGTTGGTATCAGAGGAAAGGTTTAGTCAACCTTTGGAAACTAGGATGCGAAAACGTTAGTGAGATCCCTAGAGATATTTCTAAGGTATGTCTAGGGATTTCTCTAAGGTTAAGTATACGTATAGGTTATAGTCCTAGAATTTCTCTAACGATCTTAGAATTTAACCTAAGATGTTAGATATTGAGGGTACTACCCCTTTATTATGTTGTTTTCCCTAGCATGATTTTTGCCTCTCACACTATTCTTTTGGGGTTTTAGACGATGGCTGGAACCCGAAGGAACCGTGTTGATCAGTGCAATGGACAATGAAATGATTGTCCCCCTGAGCAACCAAACGATATGGGAGCTGGAATGAAAAATCTTGTAGCCATGCTCACACAACTTTCTCAAGCTATGAATCATGCAGGACGTCCAAACGAGCAAAGGAAGGAGCAACATTCTGTTGAATCCTTCATGAGGCAGCGTCCGCCTTCTTTCAATGGGTCTACTGATCCATTAGTTGCTGAACAATGGATTAGTACTACTGAAAAGATATTTTCAGTTCTTCAATGTTCTGAACATGATAAAGTCATCTTAGCAGTATATCGTTTGGAAGGTGAAGCTGATCAATGGTGGAATCTTATCAAGAATACGAGACAAAGAGATGAAATTGATTCCATGGAATGGGACGAGTTCAAGAACTTGTTTTTCAGTAAGTACTTCCCTCGTATTCTTCGAACGAAGATGGAAAAGGAGTTTCTTGAGCTGAAGCAGAAGGATGAGGAATCTGTTGGTATATACGAAGCAAATTTTACAAGACTTTCAAGGTATGCATCTGGCATTATCATCCAACCTGAAAGTAAAGTTGATCGATTTTTCAGTGGCTTAAAACCAAGCCTTCGAAGGGCATTAGCTATAAGAGACTTCAGTAGCTATGAAGAAATTGTGCGTTGTGCTATCAAGGTAGAAATGGAAGTTGGTGTTACATATCCATCTCATGGTTTTGAAAAGAAACGAAAGATGGAGTACAAGGAGAAATCTCAAAATAATGGTGAAAAGAAGATGAATGTTTCCTTATGCACAAAGTGTGGAAAGAAGCATGGTGGAGATTGTATTAAAGGGACTAGAAAATGTTTTAAGTGTGGAAAAGAAGGTCATCGAGTAGCTGAGTGTCGATGTAATGGAAAAAGGGTTTCTAATGATGTGAACAAAGCAAACACTGCAGAGAACGCACCACCAACACTTCAATGTTTCAAGTGTAAGGAGATGGGACATTATGCCAATAAATTCCCTAATCCAAGGGTTAGTGACGATCAACATGAGAAACCACTTAAGGTAAAGGAAAAAGGGAAGTCACATGCGATCTCTATTGGCAATGTTGAATATGACAATGATGTGGTGGAATGATTAAGTGTTTATGTAATGGGATTCCAAAATAATGTTGTATCATGTAGTATTGGAATATTTATGTATTTGTCTAATGTGGTATTCAAAGTAATTGAGATATTATGCGCATAATGAAGGGAAAACGAGAAAATGAAATGTTTAACAGTATTCATGAGCTCATGATTGATATAAGGACTAAGTGATATCATGGTTTGAGTATATAGAATTTTGAGGATTTTGGTATGTGGAAAGTGTTAACTTTTAACTGCATTCAAGTTTTCACTAAGGTTCAATGGGTATTCAAGAGAGTACAAGATTAAGGCCTTTGAATGTTTGGAATGTGTCCAACAAGATATATCTTATGATATATGGGGATCAACGATGGTATTAAATCTCTGGTAATCGTTTTCACTATGTTATGAGAATGGACTGCAGTATTATGGATAGGACTAAAGATTGGAATGGATTATGTTGGACATAAGTTAGTATTGTTTAAGGATAGAAGTTTTTTCGATATTATGGGATGTTATAGTAATATAGTTTTAGAAAAAGGACAACCTGCAGGACGGGCGACAGCCCATCGCTTCGGACAAGGCTGTGGGAATCGAACCCACAACCGAAGTGCGACTGGCCTTTATCGCCTACCACTGGCCTACAGGAAGTCCCTGTTTAGTAGAAACTAGTTTTATTATATTAAGAAGTATGATATATGAAGTATAAGTCCATTTTAGGAACTATATATGATTAATCTCACTATAGATCGACTTATGTATATAATTTTTTCTAACCTTTTGTTTGAGACAGATGGAATGACCCGTCATTCTATCACATGATCTGCTAACACTTCACGAATAACAAATTCAACTTCATTTATTTAAGAGATGAAGTGGAAATTGTTCTAGGCACGAACAATAGTGAGATTGTACCAAAATAAAGAAAGTATTTATTCCAATTCAAATTTTCAACTTTAGGGAAATGATCTTGAAAACCAAAAATGTTGTCCTAGTGATCTTATACCTGATGAATCGGATGGTACCTTAGATCGTCACAAATTTATGGATTTGTGATTATTGGCTTTTCCATAGCCATGTTCTCTACCACTCTCCATCAGAACATGATGGTTAGATTTCTCTTCCATATCCATATTTTCACCTATGTGGAAACCCAATGATTAGTTTATTTGGGTAACCGTTACGTTTCATACTTTTGTTTTTAAAGATTGGTTTTGATATTCCTTTTTACGATGTGGGATTCTATTAAAGAAACTTTCAAATAGTAAACCATTTATAACCCTGACGAATTTCGAGGGCGAAATTCATTTTAAGGGGGGTAGAATGTAACAGCCCAAGATTTTATAAAAAATATTCTTTTTAATTTTATTAATGTCTTGTGTTGTACGCTACACCAAAAGGAGCTTGCACAATACGCATCCTTGACTTGCCTTGCATTACACGTAATCGCGACCTTCCTCGATAGCGTGTGTAATACGCAATACTGAGTTTCACTAAACAACGATATGCTATTAAAATATTATTAAAACTAGCCGGTATGAATAGTAATAACCACTTTTTAAAATTCTATAAATCTTATTTTTCAAAATGAACTTCATTTTTGGATTCGGAGTATCGAATTTAGCCTAAGGTGAAATTTTGGTACATTTCGGATAACTTTCCTATTCTGATGAATAGTGAAAATTACTAAAAAACAACTTTTTTTAATCGAAATAATTAATAGTGATAAATTATTAATTGGAGTAGTTTTAAAGTATATTTATAATATATTTTTACAATTTAATACAATGTTGGTCATTGGATGTAATTGCACATTTAAACCAGACATAAACAAGTGTCAATCTTTTGATAGATATTGTTTCTTAAAAACACGTTATTTGTTTTAACAGCGGGATTTAATTATAAAATTAATTAATGCAACTTCTATGTTATGAATTTAGTAAAATAGACTTCATTTTTGAATTCGGAATATGAAATATAGCTTAGGATGAAATTTTGGCATTTTTCTGAAAACCTTCATTTTTTGATGAATAGTGAAACTACTAAGTGGTAGTTAAAAAACTGAATTTTTCATAAAACTTAATTTTACCGCTTCTGTGAATGGAATTTCAAAAATCCGAGAGACACGGTTGATGTCAGTAAGTAAAATGTGGTTCAATGAGATGAAAATAATTTTTGGTGAATAGTAACTTTTTACTTTTATTTACCACGGTTAAAAGTAAATAGGGTAATTAAGGGTACGAATGATATTAATATTACCCTAACACATGTCCTAATTCTATTGGACAAGTGTATCTAGACCAAAAACAACCTTAAGTGTAAAATATTATCATTTAGGCCCACTTGGATTAGATTAGGACATTTATTATTATTTAATTCAAAGAAGAGTTAAAAGAGTTAAAATCAAAGTTTATTCACTAAAACATTTTTAATATGGGGTTATACATAAGATAAATTCGACTATAAATATTCATTAGAAAGCTAAAAAGATTTAATACATAATTATATTTTATTTATAATTATTAGACTTTAAATAAATTAATTTATTTATGACAAAACGATGATGCAGTAATTACCCTTTTAAGGAAATATTAACATAATTGATGTTATAAATACTCAAATGAATGTAATTTGAGACTTTTTATGAATTACACTAATTTTCTAGGTTACTATGATATATTAGTGTTGATTTAATCAACTTGGTTCGAACATATAATTCTGTTATGACTTTCACAAAAATCATATATCAAATAGTGTGAAAATTGACACAAAATAGTTTTTAAATCAAATATTATATTATTAATTGTTATTTTATTCCTAAAAATCTAAGGTTCGGCCAAATGACTTAGATAAGGATATATATATTAATAATAAACAATTTGAGGTTCGTTTGGCATGTTATAGTAAGTGTATTAACCATATAGTGAAAGAAAACAAAAAGACACGGTAAAAGTTAAATTATTTAACTTAGAGTTAAATCTAATTGATAAGGTTAAAATAATAACCTAAACTTGTCTAAATCCTATTGGTTGATAGGATTTCGACCCATCCCCACTTTAGCTTCGAAATAAGACCCTTTGGAACCATTATAAACCGATTTTTACTTTAATATAAAATAATATTTTGAGATATTCCTAAGGTTCCCCTCTCCTCCCTTATAAAAGGACACCTCCTCCCCCTCCTCCTCACACCAATTTGAGCACCCAAGCTCGGCCAACCCCTGACAAAATATCTTCTCCACTTCCCTAGAAACATCCTAGAGGTTCTGGTCTTCCTCAAAGACCAATTTTAGTGCCCTAAGAGGAGGTCTCAAAGAGGCGCTTCAAAGAAGAGGTAATTACCGTTACCAATTCTTTCATCTTTATTTCTTCTTCCACTTCTTCTTCTTAGGTTGTTTCATTATGAAGTAATAACATCAGTATCACTAATATACTGATATGTTATTATAAGTATGAAACAACCCTATTTCACCATCTATCCATCCTACGGAAAAAGAAATCACCGCGCGTGCGTACGTACGGAATACCGTCTCCACGCCGTGGTGTAATCTATTTTCCACCACCACCTTACATGGATGGGTATAATGGTGTAAAGAATAACTATACATAGTTATTACAACATAATATTGATTCTGATATATTGTATAATCCAATCCAATTCAGTTCAATATTTATGGAAATGATATCATCGCTCGTGCGTACGTACGGACTACCATCTCCACGACGCGATGAGATTCATTCTCCATGTTAACCATTTAAGAATGATTATAAAGTATATATAAGAAATAATAATGAAATATATGACATTATAAAGTTACTGGATTTATGTATATATATATATATATGTATGTCATCTACTTACTTCCATTTCAAGACAATAAGGAAAGTAAAACAGCGTTCATGCGTACGTACGGACTACCGTCTCCATGAACGGTGTTTTTCATTTTATTTATCTATCTATTATATATATATATACTGAATATATATGATATATAAATCATATTTTATATTCTGGAAGTAAGTAGATCATGATATAAGTAATAATGATGTCAAGAACAACAAGTCAAAACACCTACGATAAATGAAACGATTTTACCCAAAACGCTTCTTTAACATGGAATTTACAAAAGAACGGGTAATATAATGTCATAAGTGAACCATATATGATATAATAACAATGAATATGATTCTGGAATAAGTCAATAACATGATTTAAATCATTATACAGGAGGTCCGGACACTTACAAAGCAAGTCGGACATAAGGTAAGGGAAATATCACAATCTCATTTTTATCCGAGATTGTTCATTCGTAAGTATTTACTGGGGTGTATTTTATCATCCACATCCATGTTTCATCAATATGTAATATTATTTCCATCCACCTACAATTGTTTAAATCCATTTTTACCCTTCGATGAGTTTTTAGTAAAAGATATGAAAGGAATCTTTTGTCATTTTTCGTACGAGGTACTTTTTGACTTTTCCGACAAAAGTACGAAGAATGTTTTTTTTTAACTTATAAGGCATGAATGGATTTTTAAAACATTATTTCCAAGAATCTTCCTTTACAAGTTTTCAAGTTTATTTTTAATCAACTTCTTTTAGTTTAAAGTTGTATGACATGTTAAGAAAGGAAAAAAATGTTTTTGAAGAAGAAAGGATATTTTCCTCAAGAATGGAGTTCAAGTGTTTTATCAAAATTATTTTCCATCTAAGATAATAAAGGGTTCTGTTTTTATCCCTATTATTATATTGATTTGATCATGTTGTGATGGAATTATTTTTATGAATTCCTTTATCTTATATGAATTGATTTATGATGTCATGATGTTTCAAGAATCCCATTTTTGTTACATGTGTTATGCGATGATGTATGAATTATGATTATGTGGCACACATAAGAAAGGATTCATTATAAGATGGGTGGGACCTATATCTCCCTCCAATGCATTGGGTAAAGATTTTATATCTCATGAGATAGACAGGGCTGGAACGGTAGGTTATACCGGTTCAGTGAAACAGGACTGAAACGAGGGTTACTCGATTCAGAAAGGGACTTTGTCCACTAAGATAGTCTTGGCAATGAGTCATGACTAACAAGAAATGATTTTCCATGATTATGTGTGCATGCCACAAAGTTTCTAATTTCATGTTATGATTATGGTGATCTCATTTTCACTTCTATGATTTGTTCCATGTTAAGATATTATGATCTCTTTTGCAGGTTATGATTTTCAAAAAGATATGATATGATTTTTATTTCTTTTGTATACCCTTACTGAGCATTTGAGCTCACCCTTTTATGTTTTCTTTTCCCCAGGATATAAAGAAAGGTTTTAGGTAAAAAAAGGAAGATCTTTATGGGAGATTTTGAAGATCTTTCACCACGATTAGAAGATTATATTCCGAGTTTCCAAAGACACTAAACTATTACGATCCTTGTGTGTGTGTTTTTGTTATGTACTAAGTATTCCGCAAAAGTAATGTAATGTCAATGTACGTCAAGATACGGGTATCTACACTGAGTTACCAAGCCCCATCATCGCCCAACTATGCCATGGAAAAGGTTGGATTCCATAGACACCATCTGATCTATTGGTGTCCATACAATTCTGTAGAGGCGTACCACTGAATCTAGTGAAACCTCTACTGCCTGAGGGCCTGGTTCGCTGTGTAACATCAGTGCTCTCTAGAACTAGAGCTAGTGGAGTGAACTCAGCCAACACACATCCTCACACTACTCTGTCGAGGATATCTACTTTTTAATTGGTTAAGGTATTACTACATACCCACATGGAGGAAGGGGATCACATGTTGTGTCCTGAACTGAGGCCTCATCATTCACAGGGTCTTCGTTAGGAATAGAAGATGGTATCCTAGAAGACTATCATTGCAGACACATCCTAAATGTTATCCAAGAGTATCGTAGTATGATGAATATATATATATATATCAACAATAATGGGGAGATGATATATGAAATACAATCATATACTAAATCCAATATGATCCATACACCATTGTTCCCTCTAACAAGTGTCCTAGGGTGTCGAGTTGACATGCGAGTAATGAGGGTCCTGATGAATGGATATGTCAGCTACCTATACCATCACTATATTCCCTTGATTGAGAGACACTCTTGAGAAACATTGACACTTTTTCCCTAAACCCCACCAAAACATTTTTAGGGAAATGTCTGACCAATTTTTCAAGGGTCTAACAACATTTAATACCACATTTTCATGACCCGACCCATGCTGGGGCTCGAGCCACAACTACACTAAGCCCACCTCCATAGGGAAGGGGGTGATGAATAGAACATAAGGAACAAAAAACAAAGGGATGAATTTCACTAATAATACACACACACACATAGCCAACTCCATGAAAAAGAGTAGAGGGAATGGATCCCATGATACAACAATGCTATAAATAAACCAAGAAAGCATGAACCTCTAAATAGTACACGTACACTAGAATAAAATGAAATGGAAAAAGGGGGAAAATACATGCCCAACTTGAAAAGTTCCATAACAAAGAAATAACTAAAAAATTTAAAACAACTAAGAGATCTCCACTCCTAAATCCCAAGCTACGACAACCATACACTGTCCAAGCACCCATATCCCTATGATACTATAATGTCACGATCAACTTTTTTATCATCAGCATAAGTAATGACACATTTACTCAAATCCCATGTAGTGTTGAGTATTAAAATACTCATTAGGATGCCTTGAAAAGGTGAAGGGGAGAGCTATAAGGGATACTCAGAAAAAGGAAGCTATAGATAGGAAACAGTAGTGAAAATGGGGTGAAGCTCAACCCAAAAAGTGAGTGATATAATCTCATCCAAACACAATGAGATAGAAATGGTGAAAATATAAACATATAGTTGAGTCTTTGATACATATAGTATGATAGTAGGCATGTCCAACCATGAGAAGCAAGACACATAAAGCACATGGAATACCTAGCACATCTTCACCTCTCTTGGTAGGAGAGTAACAAAAACCCAAGGATTGGGAACTATGTAACACCCCAATATTTCATAGAATGTTATTTTCTTTAATGTAATTCAATATCTTGCGCTACACGCAACACCGAGTTCGAGTGCACCCCGAAATAACAAACTGGCCATTCAAAAAGTGGGTATGAATAGTATTAACTGAATTTTGAATTATATATATATTTTATATAATTTTAACATTCATATTTTGTGTTTCTTAGAAATAATATAAGAACAAATTGAATTTTTCAGATAAAAGAAGTATTTTTCCAAAAATACAATTTTCCCGCCTTTTAATGGAGAACCCTTTTTAAAACCAATATTTGATAATTTTATATATTCAATTTAATGAAATTAAATTCTTCTATAGTATAGGGACATAAAAATTTAGTTTGGAGATTTTTTTGGTACTTTTCAGATAACTTTCATATTTTGATGAATAGTGACATATAATATGTTTTAATTGAAAACAACTTTTTAATGGAAAAAATTTATAGTGTTAAATTATGAATTTTAATCATTTTTATGTATAATGAGATTATATTTTTATCATTTAATACAATATAGGAAATTATAAGATATTTCATAATTAAATTTGACATAAACACATGTCAATCTTTTAATAATTTTTACATTTTAAAAACCCGCCTTTTGGTTTTGACAACGCGAATTAATTTTAAATTAATTAATGCAAGTCCTATGTTTTGAATTTGGTAAAATAGTATTCATTTTTGAATTCATAATATCAAAATTAGTGTATGGTAAATATTGGGTATTTTTCTGAAAACATTCAATTTTTGATAAATAGTGAAAAACACTACGTTATAGTATAAAATCGACTTTTTATTTAAATATTTATTTATTTATTGAAATTTATTTTATCTAAAAATAGATATATAAAACCTATATATAATCAATATAATTTATTGAAGTCATTTTATAATAAAATTTGATGTATAAAATTTTATTGAACAGTTTATCGTGTTTTCCCATCTTCAAGGAGAATTTGTAAATTTGCATAAAACATAATTTTACAACTTTGGTGAATTGAATTTCAACAATCCGAACAACATGGTTAATATCAGTAAGTAAAATTTTCTTCAATAAGATGAAAATAATTTATGGTGAATAGAAACTTTTGACTTTAATTTACCATGGTTAAATGTAAATAAGACAATTAAAGGTAAAAATGATATTATAATTACCCTAAAACATGTCCTAATTCTATTTTATAAGTGTAATTAGACCAAAAGCAACCTTATGAATAAAATATGATCTTTTACGTCCACTTGAATTAGATTAGGACATTTATTATTATTTTATTTAGTGAAGAGTTAAAAGTGTTAAACTAACGTTTTCATAAATAAAACATTTTAATATAGGGTTATAAATAAAATAAGTTCCACTATAAATAATCACTAGAAATATAAAAATATTTCCTACATAATTATATTTTATTAATAATTTTATAAATTAAATAATTAAATTTATTCAGGACACAATGATGAAGAAGTAATTACCTTATTAATGAAATATTAAATTAATAAGTAATATAAATATCCAAATAAATAAAATTTGAGACTTTTGATGAATTAAAAATATTTTATATGTTGATATGACATATTAGGGTTGATTAAATTAATTTGTTTCGAAGTAATCATGTTGTTATGACTTTAACAAAAACAAAATACTAAATTGTGTCAAAATTGACATAAATATGTTTTTAAAACAAATATTAAATTATTAAATGATCTAATATTCTTAAAAATATATGGATCGGTACAAGGACTTAGATAATGTTATGTATATTATTAATGAACAACTCAGGGTTCTCTTGGATTGTTATAGTTAGTTTATTAACCATATAATATAAAAAATACAAAGAGACAAGGTAAATGTAAAACAATTTAACTAAGAGACAAATATAAAAGATAGGGTTAATGTGGGGACCTAAATTTGTCTAAAACCTATTGATTGAGATTATTTCGACCCATACCTTCCTTATCGTATAAATAAATCATTTTTGAGCCATTATAAATGAAAAAATATTTTATTATAAAAAAATATTTCAAGCTTTTCCTAAAGTGACCCTCACCTCTTTTATAAAAAGAAACTTCCCCTTCTCTTAATTTCACTCCTCAAAAGCCTTTTGGCTCAGCCAAACCCTACCCAAATATCCTACCAACTTCCCTCACTTCTAACTAGAGTCCTTATTTTGATCAGAAATCCATTGTAGGTATCCATTTTGATGAATTCAAAAGGAAACACCTGAAGTAGAGGTAATAATTTAACAACTATATTATAGTTCTTTTCTTCTTCCATTTCCTCTTTATTTGTTGTTTCCATACCAAAATAATAAATACAGAACTTTATATTTACTATAATGATATTATAAATATGGTACAACCATATCCATTATTCTAACCATCCAATAAATGACAAAGTTGTTATACGTGCGTTCGTACGACTTACCATATCCATGTCGTGGTGTAGTTTGTTATTCAAACACTTAATTACTTGGATGGGTATAATAATTAGTATAAATGATGTAAATAATATATATAACATGTTAATTATTCTGTATATATGATATAGCATCAAATTACATATGATTTTTCCATCAATATAATGATATTGTGGAACGTGCGTACGTACAGATTACCGTCTCCACGAATACGATGAGATTCATTTCCCCATCGTAACCATTCAAGAATAAATTTCATTGGATGAATAAAAATAATTTTTAAGAACTAAATTTCACTCTGGATATGATTCGAATACATCTTTTCCATAAAAAGAATGGATTATGTAACAAAACATATAAAGGAAAACAAATCAGTTAACACTTGAAATGACGATAATACTAAAATATTATTAACAAAGCATTATTAGAAGATAATATATGATATAATATATATGAATATGGTTATTTTATAATTTAATAACAATGATTTAACTATTATACAAGAGGTTAACGTACCCTCGACCAAGGAAAAGTACAAGGTATGGGGTTGTCATCTCACTTCTTATTCCTGCGAGATTCAAACTATATTTAACCCATTTACTTTTGTGTGGTGTATGTACTGCCCAAGATTGTATTATTTGTGTAATATACATTAATTTATGTTTATTTAGAACTTTATTTTATGATACTTCTTTCAGAGGGTGTATGTTTTGTAAGTTACCAAATCGGTAAGGGAATTTTTAATTTCAATTTCCACTCATTGGGCTTTACGCATACTTCATTGATTAGTTTACTCCAATATTATGTGTGGAATCTCTATTTATTATTTATGTATTAATTTAAACCCCCCATTATATGGAAATACCTTTGATACACATAATTAATACATTGATGAATTCACATTTCATTGATATGAACTTGTTAAGGGTATTCTTATTTCAATTTCCATTCATTGAGTTAAACATCCAAGTCATTGGTTTTGTTTTAACAAGAATATGTATGAATGTGATCTTATTGATTTAAACTAAACATAAAATTACATTGAGTGTATTTATATTTTTCACACATAATTATTTCACTGATTTATCCTTAATCTAATGGTGTGGTCTTTGTAAGGTATTTCATCTAAATTTACATTTATTTGAGACCCCTTTGTCGTTATGCACCAATTCACTTTTATATGGTGTATATACTATTCTTTGAAATATTATATTCTGAATACCTTTATTCTCATGATATTATAATTTTTTGATTAATTTTATTCATCAATTACTTGTATTGAAGCATCTCTTATTCGGTTAGGAATTCTTTAACTAAATTATTTTTAATTTTTTTTTAAATAGTTATTCTTCTAAATCTTTATCATTATTTTCCATGTTTTTAAAAATGATTTTAAGTATTTATTTTTATGTACATGAATGTTTTGAAATTAAAATTCATTTTAAATGTTTCAATGTGGTATGAGACACTTTGATTCAAAAATCTCTTATAAATGACTTCTTTGATAAATAGTGCGACATTTAAATGTTTTCAAGAAAAAGGATATTTCTCTCAAATAGATTTAATGAATATTTTAATTTATGTCAATATCATTCAGTGTATTTTTTCTTTATTGAGGTTTATTTATCATAATACAATCATCCATATTGTATTAAATGAGTTATGTTTGACTGTGGATGGGTTATTTTTATGCCATTCATGGTTTGTGGTTAAAATATTGATATTTGGTGTTGTAGTTTTAATAAAAATGTTTAGATTATGTTTCACCCTTTCATATGAGGAATGTATTGGGCTTAGCATGTAATGGGGGGTGGCCTATATAGATCCTCGATGCATCATTAGTTCTTATGAGACAATTAGATATGGAATTGGTCGATGTCTTTCCCAATTTTATATATGGTTTTGGCCGAGACCTAAATCATTTTTAGACGTCTTGGATGAGAACTTGACAAGATGTTTCAGAATGTCTGACATTATACATTCCCTCATCATGAAAATAATAATGATGGTTCATGTTGTTATTCGACTTGTAGAATACCCTTGACTATGTTTTATTACGGCATTATTTACTCATCTCATATTCCTACCATAAAGTGTTCATGTTTATTATTTGTAAATCCATGTGTTTTAAATTATTAACCATGCCTAATGTTTATGTTATCTTCCATTGTAGTACTTACCCTAACTGAGCGTTTGAGCTCACCCTTTTCTTATATTTCATTTTCCTCGGATGCAAACAATTATATTATGATTAACCTGCAGGAATAGGCTAAGGGATTTAAGTGTGTTAAAAAGGGACACAATGTTGTTTTTTTATTTCATGATTTAATGTAAAACTTATGTACGTATCTAGTACTTCCAAGGCTATTAAACTGATTGGTATTTCTGGACATGATTCCCTGTATAATGCCAATTTTATGTAGTAATGCACCGATTCTGGGTAACTGGGATCAGGGCGTTATAGTTGGTATCAGAAAATGTTTAGTACTATCCTTAGAAACTTGATTTAGAAACAATCTGATTAGAAAACACTACCCTAAGATAAACATTTATGATTAGTATATAAGAACATCCAAAAGTTTTGGAAATGTAAATATTATGTGGGTTTTCTAAGAAATAAATCCCTATCTGGACATGATCAGGTAGTGGAATCTCTGGCACAGATGTACATAGGAGTGAAATCTCTGACAAGGAGCTTTGGTCTTGACCTGAGATATCTTGGTACATGTTAATGGGACTTTCTCCAATATTGGTTATGAGACTATTAGGGGATATGATTAGGACAATTTACCTTTTCTTTACAAACCTATTTGAAGGATTTTAATATAAGATGAGAATAAATAACCATGGTTAATCCTAAGGTGTTTTTGATTGAAAATAATGTGTTATGATATTCTCTAAATGATTTTATGACTCGCAAAATGCTTTCTTGTGTCAGTCAATGGCTGGATTCCAAGGAATTCATAGTAACATTGAACATGATGTAAAATGTGGGAACGATGGTGAAAATGAGAAATGAAATAGAATGTTTAGAGGTGTAAAAGATATCGTGTTCATTCCGATTCAGTTTTTCAAAAATATGATCAACTACATATATATTAACCAACTCCCGGACTCAACAATTAAGTGAGAGGTGATGAATGATAATATCTTCAGCAGTGGAGACCATGAAAAAAGATATCTCAACTTCCATCATCTAAGAAATGTGGAAAGAGACACCAAGGAAAGTTTCTCAATAGAACAACGTAATGCTTTATGTGTGGGAAATAAGGGCATAAAGTAAAGAATTTCTGAGAAAAAATGAAGATTACTATGGAAGAAAAAAATGATCCGAAGTATCCATTTACACTAATTTTCCATAAATGTAGGGGACCTAGGAATTACTCTAGTGAATTCCCTATTCTATAGGATAACCTCTTGGTCAAGAATGATCCTATGTAGAAATAAATGGATGGCGTAATGTTTAAAAGTATTAGTGCTCTTTGTTGATCAGATTACTTTGGAATACTTTTCTCTTATATGTGTAACCCTACAGTTTGTTATGTGAAAATGCTATTTGAGGAAGAATTAACTTTTCTTTTGTGGATATAGTTATAAATAACCATTTGGGTTTATACGATCCTTGTATTTGTGGAAATTACATGTTATTAATTTTTGGGTTGAAAATGTGAGGTATGAGGTAACATTTGTTGTTAAATTATGTTACTGATATTTGGAGGAATTTATCTCATTTTTGGAATGTTATAAAATATAGTTTTTTTAAAAAAGGAAAACACAAAGACTGTGTGAAAACCCATTGCATCAGATAAATCTGTGAGAATAGAGCCCTCAACCAAAGTGCGATTGGGATTTATCACCTACCACTGGACTACGTGAAGTCCTAGGTTAGTGTGAAAAATTCTTTTTAGTTAAATTATTTTATTGATAAATAATAAGGTGATTTGGGATCTTATGTCTTATCAAATGTATATCCTTAGTATAGGAAAATGATTTGGTGATTATGTGATAAATCTTATTTTGGAAGACGTTTGCTCTATTGAGAACACTATATAACTAAGGAAAATATTATACTATGGAATTTATTTGAGGTGTAATGGTGTATTTTTATCTATCTTTTTATTGTGGAATTAGTGAGATTTGGGTTATTTATGGAAATGATTAACCTATCATCGAGAATATGTGATTAGGTTAATTACTTTTAAGTATGCGACTTTAAGAGTAGTCGATGTTATTTGGAGATACAATTTAACTTGGAAGACTACGTAATAAAATTCTTCTATGTTTTGGGTTTCTATATTAGTTTGGATTATATTGAAGAATTTTAAGGACAATTGTTTATTGAATGGACATTATTTAACCTTGGATATTGTTGTTCTAATTTTTGAAATTAAGATTATTATTTCTTTCTCTAAAAAATTATCCTTTTTGGGGTTCATCTGATCACATACTAACCATTTTGGTTTTGGTCAATCTCTACAAACAAGGGAAAATATAGTTTTTCCTTTGTCGATCATGTGATTTTCTAGTAGTTGATTCCAGTGCTTCAAGTGTGACCAAGTCATCTTGAATACTCATTGCTTGAAAAAAATATGATTTAGTGGTAAAAATTTATTAAAGGATGAAACTCTACTTAAAAAGTAAGTATATATCTTTATGTTCTTAGTCAATATCATAAATAAATTCCCCAACTTTATGAAATGGAACTTAAAACAAAAAACGTTTCCGTTTACTTTTCCTACTGGGAAACTCAATACTATTTATCCCATCATAGGTTTGTGGTTTTAATGTTGTTAACTATCTTTGGATACTATTTTCTATCACTCTCCATCATAATTTTACTCTTATATTATCATCCATATCCATGTATTCTTACATGGAATCCATGTATGTGTTATCTCAGGTGACCTTTATACTTCTCTTTCTTTCTTTTAAAGTGATAGTTTTGTTGTCTCTTTTTTTGATATGGGACTTTAAATGATGTTTCAAAGCCCAATTTTAAAATTGCAAGGAAGAAATTTCCAAAATGGCGGAAGAATATAACACCCCAAGATTTAAAACTAAGTTATTTTCATTAATGTAATCCAATAGCTTGCACTACACGCAACATCGAGTTAGAGCACACCACGACTTACTAAATTAGCCATTCAAAAAGAGATTATGAATAATATTAACTAAATTTTGAATTATATATATCCTATTAAATTTTAAAATTCATATTTTGTTTTTTAGGCATAATATAAGGACAAATTCAATTTTTTAGATAAAATAAGTATTTTTCCAAAAAAACAAATTTTACCGCCTTTTAATGGAGAACCCGTTTTGAAACCAATAATTTACACTTTAATATATTAAATTTAATGAAATTAAATAATTTTTTATAAGAGGAGAATAGTAATTTAGTTTGGATAAATTTTTGTTACTTTTCAGATAACTTTCATATTTTGATGAATAGTAAAAAATACTATGTTTTAATTGGAAACAACTTTTTTAATTGAAATAATTAATAGTGCTAAATTATGAATTTGAATGGTTTTGAAGTATAATTAGATTATATTTTTATCATTTAATACAATTTAGGTCATTATAAGAAATTTCACATTTAAATTTGACATAAACACATATCAATCTTTTGATAGTTTTTAATTTTTAAAAACCTACTTTTTTATTTAGACAACAGGAATTAATTTTAAATTAATTTATGAAAATTATATGTTTTGAATTTGAAAAAATAGAATTCATTTTTTAATTCATAATATCAAAATTATCTTATGGTAATTTTTTGGTATTTTTCTAAAAACATTCAATTTTTGATGAATAGTGAAAACACTGTTATTCTTTAGAATAGAATTTTTATTTAAATAATTATTTATTTTAGTTAAATTTATTTTAAGTCAAAATAGATATATAATACATATATATTTTTAACATTATTTATTTGAGTCATTTTATAACAAAATAAGATGTATAAAATTTTATTGAACTTTTTTAATGTCTTTTACCCATCTTCTAAGAGAATTTGAAAATTTGCATAAAACATAATTTTACCACTTTTGTGAATTAAATTTCAAAAATCTAAGAGACCCGGTTAATATCAGTAAGTAAAATGAGGGTCAAATAGATGAAAATAATTTTTTGTGAATAGTAACTTTTGACTTTTATTTACCACGATTAAATATAAATAGGGAAATTAATGGTTAAATTGATATTATAATTATCCTAAAACATGTCTTAATTATATTAGATAAATTTAATTCGACAAAAAAACCTTTGGAATAAAATATTATCCTTTAGGTCCACCTGGATTAGATTCGGACATTTATTATTATTTTATTTAAAGAAGCATTAAAAGTGTTAAATTCAAATTTGTATAACTAAAACATTTTTAATATAGGGATATAAATCAGATAAATTCGACTATAAATACTCATTAGAAAGCTAAATATCTTTTCTATATAATGATATTTTATTTATAATTTTTATGAATTAAATAATTAAATTTATTTATGTCACAAGGAGGATGCATTAATTACTTTATTAATGAAAGATTAAATTAATTGGTATTATAAATATCCCAATAAATTTTATTTGAGACTTTTGATGAATTACACTAATTTTATAAGATGATATTACATGTTAGGGTTGATTAAATAAATTTTTTTCAAATTAATCATGTTGTTATGACTTTAACACAAACAAAATACAAAATTGTGTCAGAATTGACATAAATGTTTTTAAAAAAAATATTATATTATTGAATGATATAATATTCTTAAAAATCAACCATTAGGACAAAGAACATATATAAGGTTATATATATTAATAATGAACCAATTGAGGTTCTTTTGTCTTGTTATTGTATGTTTATTAACCATATAATATAAAAACACGAAGAGACATTATAAATGTCAAACTATTTAACAAAGAGTTAAATCTAAAATATAGGGTCAATATGGTGACCTAAATTTGTATAAAACCTATTTGTTGAGAGAATTTTGACAAATCACCACGTTATCCTAGATATAAATCTTTTTTGGGCCATTATAAACCGAAAATGGTTTTATTATAAAATAATATTTCAAGCATTTCCTAAAGTGACCCTCACCTCTCTTATAAAAGGTAACTTCCCCTTCAATTAATTTCACACATCCAATGCCTTTTGGCCTGGCCAAACCCTGCACATATATCCTCCAATATTCCCTCACATCAACATAGAGTCCTTAATTTGATCATAAAGACAACCT
This sequence comes from Viscum album, assembly GCA_963277665.1. Taxonomy (NCBI): domain Eukaryota; kingdom Viridiplantae; phylum Streptophyta; class Magnoliopsida; order Santalales; family Viscaceae; genus Viscum; species Viscum album. The sequence goes on along the minus strand of OY728161.1, from coordinate 1,419,430,728 downwards.
AAGGAGCCCTTTTGTTCAACTCAAAAGGAAACTCCCGAAGTAGAGGTGATAATTTTACCACCCTCTTTCAAGTTCTTTTCTTCTTCTACTTCCTCTTTATTTGTTGTTTCACTAAAAAAGTAAAAAATAAAGAACCTTCTACATAATTTTATGTTATTATAAATATGGTACCACCATATTATTTATTCTATCCATCCTATAAATGACAAAGTCACCACACATGCGTACGTACGACATATCGTCTCTACATCGTGGTGTAGTTTGTAATTCAAACACATAATTATTTACATGGTTATAATAATGAGTATACCTGATGTAAATAACATATATAACATGTTAATTATTCTTTATATATGATATAAGATCCAATTACATATTATTTCTCCATCAATATAATGATATTGTCACTCGCACGTATAGATTACCGTCTCCATGAACGCGATGAGATTCATTTCCCCATCATAATTTTTCAAGAATAATTTTTATTTGATGATTAAGAATTATGTTTATGAACTTAATATCATTCTGTATATGATTCAAACACATCATATCCATAATAAACACAGCTTATGTAACAAAACTTATAAAGGAAAACGAATCAGCTAACACCTGAAACGACGATAATACTAAAATATTATTAACAAAGTAATATTAAAAGATCATATATGATATCATATCTACGTATATGGTTCTTTTATAATTTAATAAAAATTATATAAGTATTATATAGGTGGTTAAAATACCCTTGATCAAGGATAAGTACATGTTAATGTGTTTTCATCTCACTTCTTATTCCCACGAGATTCATACTATATTGCCACTATTTTCTTTTGTGAGGTATATGTACTACCCTTGATTGTATTATTTGTGTAATATAATTTAATTTATGGGTATTTAAATCTTCATTATATGATAATTATATTATAGGGTATATGTTTCGTAAGTTACCAAATAGGTAAAGGAATTTCATATTTCAATTTCCACTCAATAGGCTTTACGCATTCTTCATTGATTATTTTTCTCCAAGATTATTTGTGGAGTCACTATCTATTATTTATGTAGTAATTTACACTGCCCTTTATATCGATATACCTTTGATACACATAATTAGTCTATTGGAAAATTCAAATTCCATTCATATGAACCTGTTAAGGGTAATCTTAACTCAATTTTCATTCATTGAGTTAAACATCCAAGTCATTGGTTTTGTTTTTACAAGAATATGTATAAATGTAATCTGATTGATTTACACTGAATATCCAATTATATTGAGTGTATTTATATTTTCAGACATAATTATTTCATTTATTTATCCTTAATCTAAGGATATAGTCTTTATAAAATATTTCATCTCAATTTACCTTCCATTGAGACCTCATTGTGATTATACACCAATTCACTTTTATATGGTGTATATACTATCCATTGACATGTTATATCATGAATCCATTTATTCTCATGATATTATAATGTTTTGATTAATTTTAATCCTCAATTACTTTTATTCAATCATCTCTTATTTGGTTTGGAACACTTTAACTAAATTATTGTTTTAAGTGTTTTAAATATTTATTCTTGTAAATATTTCTCATTAATGTTCATGTTTTAAAAATGGTTCTATGTATTTATTTATATGGACATGAATGTTTTGAATTTAAAATTAATTTTAAAAGTATGAAAATGGTATGGGACACTTTGATTCAAAAATCTCTTTTAAATGACTTCTTTGGAAAATAGTGCGACATTTAAATGTTTTCAAGAAAAATGCGACATTTCTCTCAAATAATTTTAATGACTATTTTCGTATATTTCAATAACCTTCAGTGTATTTTATTCTTGATTTAGGTTGATGTACCATAGTAAAATCATCCATATCATACTAAATGAGGTATGTTTGATTGTGGATGTGCTATTTTTATTCCATTCATGGTTTGCAAATAAAATATTGAATTTTCTTATGATGGTTTTAATACGAATGTATAGATTTTGTTTAAACCTCTCATATGAAGAATGTATTGGAATTAGTAAGTTATCGGTGAAGCCCAAATAGCTCCTCGATGCATCAATAGGTCTCATGGGACAATTATATGTGGAATTGGCTGAGGTCTCTCTCAATTTGATATATGGTTTTGGCAAAGGCCTAAATAATTTTTAGACATCTTGGCGGAGGCATTGAAAAGATGATTTAGAATGTCTGACATTATGAATTCCGTCATTATGAAAATAATAATGATGGTTCATGTGTTTATTCAACTATTAGAATACCCATGACTATTTTTTATAACGACATTATTTACTCATCTCATATTATGGCCATAAATTGTTCATGTTTATCATTTCTAAAGGTTGGTGTTTTAATTTATTCACCATGCATAATGTTTATGTTTTCTTCCATTGTATTGATTACCATTACTAGGCGTTTGACATCACCCCTTTCTTAAGTTTCATTTTCCTAGGATGCAAAGAAGTATATTACAATTAACCTGCAAGAATAAGCTAAGGGATATAAAAATGTTCAAAGGGGACACAATGTTGTTTTTTCAATATAATTATGTAATGTAAAACTTATGTATGTATCTAGTAATTCTAGGTCTAATAAACTGATATGTCTTTTGGGACATGATTCCTTGTATCATTTCCATGATATGTAATAATGCACAGATTTTGGTTAACTTGGGTCAAGGCGTTATAAACTAAAAATAGAATATATATATATATATATATATATATATATATATATATATATAGTCAAAGAAATCCAAATGAGAGTGTAATGGGATCTCCATCTCACAACTCATCTAAAAAATGTGTGTAGCCAACATTCAGAGAAGTAACCACCATCGATGCCCAGTATCCCACATGTCTACCCTGAACTAAAATTCAAAGGGACATAGTCACCACACCTAATACTATCCACTTTGGGATGCACTATCTTACCATCATGGTTTTAGGTCATGACACAAGGATCCATCTAAATTGGAGAATATTCCCTCATCATTGAAAGTTCAAAGGTATATCAAATCACACCTCATCACTATGTCACACAGTCAAGAGGTCATGTCTCTATGTCGAGGACCCATTCCTAGCCAGACTATAGGGTTTTACTCTAGTCATCTAGTATCTATTCCCTAGGACGTCCGGGGGGATTATCACCTGAAAGTTGATGGGGACCCACTACCCATCCCCACTGCAGGGTACTACCCAAAATGAATCACCGATGTGACCCACTACCCAACCCAGTTGGAGGTCATCCCAGAACTGCCATCATGAACAACTGCCTAGCCCGACTGGAGGTAAACCTAGAACTGTCATAGGGGACCACTGCACAGCCTAGCTATAGGTAAGCCTAATAATACTATATCCATCCCTACTAAATGGTACCTCTTAGAAAACACTGAGGAACACACTTAGTCATCCATGTTGCATGGTACCTCTCGAAAAGAAAAGAAGAAACCACTGGCCATCCATGCTAGATGTTACCACATGGAAAGCATCGAGGAACACCATTGGCCATCCGTACTAGATGTTACCTCTAAAAAATAACTGAGTAAAACCAATGGACATACCTGTTGGATGGTACCTCTCGGAGGAATGCTACTGCAGTCATTGGGTGCCACCCCGTATAGATATGCCACCCAGAACATCTCACATCATATAATAATGTGGTACATGACACGTGTGGGGCCTACACAATGTGTGCCCCATCCCAACGACTGGCCATGTACCTAACCATTATCGGGTACTAAATTGTGAATATGTACCCCTAGATGTGCCATGATGCTCTCAATATACATGTGACATATTTTCAGAAGGCCGATGGAGGAATAACGCTCATCGTTGATCTAATGGGCCAAAAAACGTAATTCAATGACAAGCCTCCTCAAATAACGCAAAATATTTAAGTACATATCTTCATAGGTCTTCTCCACTATCATATGAGTGAATGTTGATCTATGTTGAGGGTTCACTTCAAACACAACAAAAGGATCATCAACTGACATTCATTTCATGTTTCAACATTTAAGGAGATGAAAAATAAGGCCACACACAATGAGAAAGATCACACCATTGTGATCCTTTTATAAAAACAAGCAAGGTCAACTATTCAATATACCCAATAGAATATCTGACGGAAAAGTTCTATTTCGCCACATTCTGCTTGAAAAGAATCATGTGGGGCCCATTCATGAATCCTAAAATTAATTATATTGATTAAACCATTGCGATCTTAATGGAAAAATACATATGATCAATTACTCATTCTCACCGAAAAAATACATGGTAAAAAGCTGTATTTCACTACAACGCATGGGAATCTGGCCTCATGGGGCCTACACTTCGACTTTGGATTAAAAACACAAAAATAGTCTTGAAATTTCATCAAAACGACTAGGGTTGTACCACCACTAATGCCGTATCAAATGAACATTCCGTTTAGATGATAGGTCTAATACAAGAATCTCAAATAATAATAATAATAATATTATTTTTATTTTTATTTTTATTAAAATTCAATGTTTATTAAATATGAACCCTGATACCAAGTGATTAAAGTCCCAAACTTGTATCAAAAGATTCATCTTGAAGATATGAACACATGTCCACATATGGGATGTCAATATGATTCCCATATTAGGCGATACAACAATTTAAAGGCATATCATTCCGATCCATACCGGTCTGGACCACTCTAGCCAGATCAATCCACTTGTGGTGACCTGCTCTGGCTGGACCAACCCGTATTTCCATCCCATGGCCTAGATGGGTGGCTTAGACCTCTCTGCCACCGGCCAGGCTCACCTGTCGCCGTCCCGGTCTCCTCATCAATGCGGCGACCCATGCCGTACAAGTTGCTGCTACCTGGGGTCACGTGGCGCGACCCTGACTCTTTCTCGGCCTAGTACTCCATCGATCCAATACCACTAGATTCCCCCAACTACACTAGTCTTGACTCTCCGAACACCTCCTGTCTGTCCTGGTCTCTGTCTTCTCACCAGTGTTTCCTCCAACCACTTCTCCTGCTCCGCACCACCATCACCCAGCCACGCCGCCCAACATCTCCTCTACACTGGCTGCCTCATGCAACCACCGAACCTCCATCCTTCTCAATCTTCTACCCCATCCACTATCCAACCGCCCGCAACCTTACCCGGCCACCCTGCTCAATGTGGTTATTTCCACTGATGGCTCTTCCGTGGTCCCTTTTACGAACCAACGAGACTCTTCTGACTGCCCAATATCATATCAAAAAACAGAACGATGATCCCTTTGATGATACCTTCACAACACTAGCCTCCAATTGAAGATCTGAATGTAGATTGATGAATCTAAATGTGAGCAATTAATATCCCTGACATGTAGATAGTTTTCGGATAAAAGGGGATTAAAAAAAATATATTGGATGATGTCCTTGTTCATTTGGCCATTTACTTGATGTTCAAAGTAGAGAATTTTACGAAGAATTGAAGACAACTTAGGAATTGAAATTGGAGATTCGAAAATCAACAAGAATCCTACATCATTGAATCTGTTCATCATTGACAGTGTGTTCACTACACTCCTTCAATCCACTGATGATTCTTCAATGCTTCCTCCTTGATCTGTCGAAGAATGAGTGAGAGAGGGAGAGAGTTTGTTGGAGAGAGAGGATAAGAGGATAACCCTAATCCTAATAATTTTAGTGTTTATTTAGAGAGAAATACTAAAACCCCCACCAATAATCAATGAATCCAAAACTCCCATGCCCTCTCATTTTATGCCGCATCTATGTAATACATGCCATTCTGAAGTCGAAGGAACTCTCAGAATTCCAATCCTAGCCACCGATCAAATTTTATTTGATTCAATGTCAGGGGTAAAATAATAATGATTAGTTATTTTATTTATGGTTTTTCCCTGGTTTATTTTTCTCACAGACATCCCTCGCATACGAAAGTTATGTCCCACCTAGGGTAAACAACGCCTTCTATACTCAATTGTGGCCTCATATTTCTTATCTGAGTTACTATTTAAGAGATATCACATTTCCTTTTAATTTATAGTAAAAACTAAACATAAAATATTCATAAAATTTATTCTGGGCACATTGGGCCTCATTATTACATGTCGTCTCATCAACTAGCTATGAAAATATAGGCAGGAATATTTCAAAGTCTTAGAAGGTGAATACAAGGTCACTACAAATAGCATAAAGTCCATTTGAGAATTATTTTGAATACTCTAAATAAGGAGAATTAGTTTTCAAAATTTATTAAAAGTGAGTTTTATTTTCAAAAAATTTCATTATTCTAAAATATAATATCATGTTATGATATATTAGTTGATCATTAAAAAAACGTTATTGAGAGGTAGCCTAGAAAAGCGTCAGTAACTGAAATCTAGAGTTTTATTTAGTTAGATGGATACTATTGATGTTTTTTAGATATTTTTCATTATTATATACTTCACTTACCATGTTGAATCTCAGGGGTATAAGTTCTAATGGAATGATAAATATGACTAAAATTTCATTTAGATGAAGATGCGGTCGGTCAATGAACATATGCTCAGACTACCCTATACTAGAGAAGGTTTTGTTATCAATAGGGATACATAAAATAAGGTACATGGATTCATACACATGTAGAATGATAAGTTGATATCTTATTTCTCACACCAATTGAAAATAACTGATAAAATTTAACTAACTCATGACCAGAGACAAAATGATATTTCTTTTGCATTGAATATATATAGAAATCTGTGAAATATATATAGAATGTAAAATATTGATGTATATATTCACATGTAAATATATTAATATGAGTGAGAGAATATGAATGGAAATGATTAAATATTATGACTGCTTAATACATTACACCACTCATATGGGGGGGAAATTGCCGTTAATGCTTTGAGTTGGAAGGACAATGCTAGTTTCCCATGATGAGGATTAAAAGTGATCCGATACTTATATATTTTTATAATATGGAACTTGAAATCTTATTGATATAGGATAAATCCTATCTTTCTATGATGAATGTCCAACCACACATCAATGTGATGATTATGGAGGCATATAAAGAGGATATATAACTATAGATGAAAATGAGGAATATTTACGAGTTCAACCATGATTGTGATTGAATAATAATGATTTGGAATTTAGTATGTCTCCTTTAAATAAAAAATCTATAGAAGGACATATTTGATAGATCCAACTATTCATCATTATCTATGACTCCTATAAGTATGATGGTATATAGATATATAAATTAATATTTTTGGTGGGAAAATAGAAAAAGGTATATTGTAGAGCATATATATCAATGTTTGGTATCTTAGAATGATATGGTTGAGTGATGGAGGCCTATAATGGTGTTTCAACCATTACTCATAGTAGAATAAAAATCATTACCAAGGATATCATCATTGAACTCCCGAAAATATCTAAAGTGAACAATGATATTTTGATTTTAGTCGATTTTCTTAAACAGTATGTACTTATCATTACAATTATGGAATATTAATTTTATTATCATATTTTTACGATATAAAAAAGGAAGTTATAAGATTTCATAGATTTATAAATTATATTTAATTTTATTAGGATCTGAGGTTTACCTCAAAGTAATGGATAATTTTTCAACAAGCTCTAGATATAGAGTTGATTTTTATTATTGCTTATCATCCTCATATTGACGTTTGGTCTAAGAGGATGACTGAAACCCTAGGCAACATGTTGAAATCCTTCTCTATATATTTAAAAGTTTGTTGGTATATATAACATCCTTTGGTGGTATTTTATTATAAAAATATATTTTAGTTGAGCATTGAGATGGCTCCTTATAAATCCCTATAAGGAACCATCCTTAAAAATTACTTATTCTAGTGATTTTAAACTAGAATTAAAATTCTTATAATTCTAATGATCTTTTCAATTAATAGTTTTATAGAATTAGGAAAAAGTCTTAAAATGTTAACAAATACATAAAAAGCGGACACATCTCGATAGTATGTATTTTTCCTAGTTTTTTTTAAAATAAAACAAGAATTATTTATATGAAAAATCATTAAGAATTTCACCTTGAATTATTATTTTTATTACTCCTCCTTAAACCCTATGATTTTATTTTACAATTTTGGGTGAGTAAAACATGTTCAATAAGAGACATTAAGGGAAATTAAAACCTTAGTCTAGTGCAAAACATAAAAACCCATGTAATTTTTACCTTTATCCTCAAAGACCACTAAGAATAATAAAACATTTCTACATGAAAATAAAACAAGATGTTTACTCAAATAAATAATTTAAAAAAACATATAAGTCATAAATAAATCATATAAGTATCTTAGCTAATATAATACTTATCATACATACAAATGGTGTACCCATAAAAGGTATAATTATAGTAAACCACACGATTACATATAGAATAACATCCATAGTTGTACTTGAAATAACCCTAATGGTTATACTGGGAGTAAACATCATAGTTACAATTGGAATATCCATCATATCCAACTTTCACTTCACCCAATGTATTGTAGTGGCATAATGGGGATCAATTTTAATATAAGAAATATTAGACTCACCCATGAGCTTTAATGGGGCACAACCCTTTGTATTAACTATATTGATCTCACTCGTTTCTCATATATATTTCTAATGTATTCTGAATAAAAGTTTTTATAAAACCGTTGAAAAAATATTTTAAACACATACAAAAAAATGTATCAGATATACAAAATAACCTTCTATAAAAAAACCCATTTTCAAAAAAAATAATACCTAGAAAAAAGGAAAGATAGTTTTCATTAAGAATATTATTTAAAGAAATAACCCTTCCATTTTGAAATAACTTATTTGGAAACATTATACATGTGATAAGGTAAATATTTTATTTGAAAGTACCCATATAAAATTTTATTTTATAAAGAAAAAAATTAATGTATTTTGAAAATAAAATATTATTTTCATTCCACATATATATACAAATACATTCCTTTTTTTCCTTTGTAAAAAATTGTTATAGGAGGAGCTTTAAAAGGGGATTTTTAAATTAATGTCTCTTACCATAAGTGGGCATCACAATGTTTTTTCATTATATTTCTGAATAATAAACATAGATCAATTATTTAAATTCATAATAACCTCTTACATGTTTATTATTATATGTATATCACTTAATACCATGTATTTACAATTACTTAATCATTTAAGTTAATGTCGGATGCTTTGACGATATTTGGTTCATAATTCCAAAAAATGACATCGGCAAACTGACTATGGTCAAAAAGGACATTATTAAATCATATAAATAATAATAATCATGAAATAGTTATAATTTTTTTTATAAATTATAAATTAAAATTCACAAATTATAAATGGTTACTAAAAAATTATCTATGTTATAATCATGGAGATGGTTGTGAATTTATACGCATAAGTAATGTTTCCTTTTTTAAAAGATCATTATAAAAAAAGGTAAATAGGATTTTATATTTATAAAAGGATAATATTAGAATATATATCATATTAATTTTTCAAATGTACATATATATATCACCAACGTGATTTTGTACTGAAAAAAAAAATCATATCACTTTATGGAGGTGGTATTCTAGACATACACACGAATGATGTTATAATTTTTCTATGTATGGAAATGTAAAAACATAAAAGATATATTATATTTTGGTAATGATAAAGGTTTAATTAATATAAAATAAAAACATTAATTCCATCATTATGACATGTATTGAGATACGGTGATGGAAAATTAATTACTTCTGTTTTCGAGGCGGTAGTCCATCATATACACAAATAACAATTTAGTTTCCCATTTGATAGAGTAAGAGATGGATATAAGCCATATCACTAAAATAATAAAATATAAATATATTTATGATACCAGATTTATTGTTGAATCATTGTTTAATTTTGTTTTAGGTATGTCTAGGAAGAAACAAATCTAAAACATGCAAATAAAAACTATACACCATCTTTTGGAAAACAACATTTTCTTAACTATTTAAGACCACTAAGGACGGTGCTATACCTAAAAAAATACCTCTATTATTATGTTAGGTATTATAAGAAGGTATTTATAAAATAATTGGATAATCTAAATGAGATATTATATGTGAATAAATGAGAAGAATTCTTTCAATATTATAACAGATTGGTGGGCACTCTTTGAATTTCTCAAAATATTAAATAATAACAATTACATTTCAATTTAAAAAGTATCCAAATATATTTATTGAGAATTTAATAAGATTATGGGTCAAAATAATAACATATAATAAAAATTAAATATGTTGTTATTATATTTATACCCTTACCTTTTTGATTTAGACCTTACTTAACCAATTTAATCTTTCCATGACAACTTCTGTTTATACTCTTTAACGATTAATATAGCTAATATAAAATAAAAAATAATCCATAAATGGATTATGGTTTATATTTTAAAACTTATTATAATAAATTGGCTGAATATATTATTTTTATGAATTTTATTTCATTGAATAAATTATTATTTTTTATAAAAGATCAATAATGAAAATTTCTAGAAATATTCAATACATTGATTTATTAATAAGATGATGAAACATAGAAATTAAAAATGTTATTTTAAAATATCCCTAACATATGAAATTAATATATAAAATTCATGTATTACATTAATAATTTGAAAATATATTAATTTTAATATTTTTAATAGCTTTTATTTTATTTTTTCCATTAATTAAATATTTACTACATAAGCGTTGTGAAAACATTTAAGGAAATTATTTCTTCACTAAAAATTAAAAGTAAACTTCCGTGATCATGTTGATTATATAATATATAATAGTAAAATTTATATTCAAACATAGAATTTGGATTAAACCATATTAAAAATAGTGCCCGTAATAAAAACAAGAATGTGACATATTTGATATTTCATTAAATAAAATACTATAAAGGTCATAATCAATTCCAAGTGGTACCGAAAAATCATAAATTATGCCATTGGATAATTATGGTCTAGATATACTCATTAAATAATATTTTCTTATTTTTTTGGGTCATGTTATATTTCGTTTAATTTTCCTTTTAACATAAATTAATAGTTTTACCCTTTACAATGGTAACTAAAATTACTAAAGTTATTATTCATACTAAAAAAAATAAAAGGAACAAGTTAAAATAATTATTACCCAAAAACTAAAAATATTGAATACATTTTAAAAATGAAATGAAATAAGTTTTTTTATTTAATTTATAATTAAACCAAAAAAACAATTAAAATATAGTTTTTTTTCAGAAAAAATTCCCCATTAAAATATGCATTGTTTTTATAATAAATCAATGTAAAAAGTTTATTAAATATACAATATTTTTATTATTGTGAATATAAATTAAAAAATTAAAATTAAAAAATAATGAATTTTTTTTACTTGTAAATACATTTAAATAAAATACATTTTTCAATTAAAATAACCATTTTTCACTATTCCTTGAGAAATCAATATTTTTAGAGAAACCTACAAAATTATTCCTAATATTATATGTAAATAATTAAATTAAAAATGAAATTCGTTTTTTTGAGGTAATTTTACTAAATGTTAAATAATATAATTATAATATTTTTACATTAAAAGAAGAAAATATCATTTTTCAAGAAAACATATTTTTGATGTATAAAATGAAATTAATAAAAATTAAGTGATTATTTACTAATAATTATTTAATAAATTTTTATTGTGCAGTAAATTAATATATATTTCATTAGTTATTTATTCCTTTTCATACCTTCAATCTTAATTGATATGTTAAAATGACCACATTTAAATAATAATATTTCATTATTTGTTTGCAATCAATATTGTGTTTCATGTATAATATCAAACATAGACATTACTTTTAAAAAATAGGTTTGTTACCTTATCCCTCAATTTATGAAATTTCATTATCATGATTTTTACCCAGGTTTGGTAACTAGTTTTTCAGTTTTTAGAATACCTTTTTTGAAATCCCACATCATAAAAAGGATTAATAAAACACCCATTTGACATGATAGAAAATGATGCGAAAGTAATATAAAGTAACACATACTCTATTTATAAATAAATGAACATTATTAGGAGGTGAAAACTTAGCCATAAAAGATAAAAATAACTCCCAATGACTGATATAATGTTATAGAGAACATGAACATGATAAAGTTAACCATCACACAAATTGTACATCTTTGAGGGGTTAAAAGTCTACTGATTTCACAATAAGTGAATAGTTAATGTTTTTATATCAAAATAATTTTCCAAAAGTTGGGGAATTATTTTACCTCCTATAATAATAATATAAGGAGATATAATTACTTGAAAATTATAATTTCAACCATTAATCAATTTCTACTACATTGTCATCTATTTCCTTAAATGTTGAGTATTCAAGATGAATTTTTCATTCATTAATTATTAGAATCAAATTCTAAAATATCATAAAAATCGATAAATTAATAACTATTTAATCTTAATATCTTTAGAAATTAATCAAAACCGAAATCTTTAGCACAAGGTAAGATAGTTCCAAAAAAAAAATAAACCATAATAATAAGAAAAACCACATTAATATTCGAAATTCAATTATAAAAACCAATGTTCATGTTAGATAATTAAATAAATAACTATTCATAAACATTAATTAAAATATTATATCCTGAGATAGAAAATAAGTAGATGGATTTAATAACATTATAAATTTATCATTTATCTCCAAGTAACTTGAATAAATCTTGATGTCTCATAACAAAAATTTAATTACCTTAATCACATAATGCTGATGATATTATATACATTTCCCTAAATAACATAAAATCCAAAATAAAATCAACTGTTCTTAAAAAATATTATTTAACCTTTATTCCAAAAATATAATCTCACAGTTTTTTACCTTAATCTTATAGGGTTCCCAAAATAGTTAACATCTTCCAAAAATAACAATAATAACTTAATCAAAAAATAAATTTTCTATCCCATGTTAATCTATTTGATAAAAAATATGTTACCAAAATTTATGTACCATTTTTCCATCAGATAGTATTTTTAAAATTAAATTTCATACAAATTGGGACTTTACGTAGGCTAGTGGTTGGGTTTTCACCCTAGTATCCCTTAGGTTGTGTGCATAAACCCTGTAGCCTTGCTGGATTTGACGGGATGTCACCCATCCTAGGTGTTATAATTTTTATAAAACTATATTAATAAAATCTCGATAAAACACTATAGAAAAGATAAACACCCTAAAAAATAATCTTAATATATTCAAAATTACATAAATATTTTAACCTTAATGGTTACCTCATACCATTCATTTTTGAACCCAAAATATAATAACCCATACTTACCTAAAAAATAAATTTGGCCAAAAATATCATTAGAAACCCTAAAATCTCATTTCTTAAATCTTAAGAAGGGGTTTATAAGACATTAAACATATGATCATCATTAAAATTATAAACCTATGATGGTATCCTGAACTCCAAGGATAACCTCTCAGGAAAACATCATAATCTCTAATTTTGTCCAAACCCTCATCTAATACCTTCTATAAGAACCAATCCTTAAACAATACATATTTTTGTGACTTTAAACTAGAATTCACATTCTTAAAATTTTGAGGATCTTTTAATTTTATATTTATAGAAAATTAAGAAAATCTCATATAATAAACCTATACATTACAAGTTGACACTTCTTCAAAGTATCAATTTTTTCTAGAAAAAAGTCTTTAAGCTAAAACATGACATATTTTAATGAACAATATTAACAACCTTATACTTGACTTCTAATTTTTATTAAATACCCTTAAACAATGTGATTTTTTTGAAATATGGTATGAGAATATAAATATCATCATGGGATAAAAAATAATTAAAATCATATTTCCATTGAAAAACTTGAAAACTCACATAATGATTACATATATACTCAAAATTAATGGATCATAATAAAACATTTCAACATCAAAATCACACAAAATTTATAATAAAATAAAAATATTAAAAAACATACAATACAAAAATAAATAATATTGGTAAACTGGGGAATCATATTCTTATTATAAATACACATGGATTAAACATCATATCTATAACCGGAGTAACATCACAATTACACAGGGAACAACCATCACAGTTATACTTGAAATATCCCTCAAGGTGATAATTAAAGCATGCATCATAGTTATAATTGTATGACCATGATATTCATTTTCAAAAACACCAAATTCACCCATGAGATATAGTGGTGCTCAACCAATTTTACAAGTGGGATCCACTTTTTCTCATATATAATGCTCAAGTATCCTGAATAAAACATTTTATAAAAGCATTGATAAGCTATATTAAAACTATATGTAATTTATCTTGGATATATGATGTTCCATAACATTTAAAAACCTATTTTAAATACTATTATACACAAAAAATAAAATATGGATTTTCATTAAGAATAATCTTGAGGGGAATAACCATTCTATATTGAAAGCACTTATTTTGAAAAATGACACACATACAACGGAATGTTTTTTCTCTGAATGTAACCATATAAAATTTAATTTAATCATATAAATATTAACATTTATTTATGGAATGATATTATTTTCTTTCAATATATTTTAAAAAATTAAAATATTTTTGACCATTGAACAAGAGAGTTGAAATAGGAACATTATTAGAGAATTTTTAAAAGAATATCGCATACCTGGAGTCCGACCGGTCATGTTCATTATTTATATTCATGAATGATACACTTAGATTAATTATTTACTTTAATTATAAATTATTAAATGTTTATTATTCAATATATATCACTTATATTCATGTTATATATATTTAGATAATCATTTATGTTCATGCTGGATGCTTTGTTGATATTCTGTTCGTAATTCTATGAAAATGTTATTAGTAATTTGACTACTGTCAAAGTGGTAATTATTTCATCATATAAAATATAATATTCAGGATATAATTATAATTTCTATACAAATATTATACTTTAAAAGTAATCCATTAAATATGGTTATTAAAAATGAACTCTATTACAATCATTGAGACGATATACAGTATGTACACATGAGTAACATTTTTAGTTTTCAACAATCAAAATGAAAATAAGGTAAATAATATTTTACACTTCAAGAACAATTATAATATCATATATATCATATTAAGTCTTAAAAATAATTATATATATTATTTATTTGATGTTGTGATGAAAAATGAATCACACCCCTTTATGGAGGTGGTTGTCCAAATGTATGCACGAATGACTATAATTTTTCTATACATAGAAAGGTAAGACAATAAATGATATATTATATTTTAATAACTAAAAAATATTTCATGAATATCATCTATAAAAATTAATTCCATAATTATTGCCTTTCTTGAGAGATGGTGATGTAAAAACAATTACATCTATTCACGAGGCGGTGGTCCTCCGTACAAATGAATGACAATATTTTCCCATTTTATGGCAGAGGATATATATATAAGTCATGAAAATAAATTTTTAAATTTTCACCATATATAGTACTTTTTTCCATTTGTTCATGGTTAATAAGGTTTTTTGGATGTAGAAGAAGGAACAAAACTAAAACATATAGATAAAAACTCTACATCTTCTTGCAAAAAACACCAGTCCTTAACCCATATGGCCTATAAGGATGGTTTAATTCATAACTTAAGACCTATATGATGGGGATTGGTATACTAGGAAGGTATTATCATAGGGAACTTCTGAACCAAAAGTGTTTTGATGTGTTAATAAATGGGAAGGATTTGTTCCCTTTTATAATGGGAGGGGAACAGTGAGAATTGATCAATATACTAAATTAATATAGATTAATTTTCAATTTAAAATGGACCCAAAATGATTTTTTACAATATAATATGATTATGGGTTGAAATAATCTTATAAAATAAAAATCTTAAAAGTTTTTACTATATTTATAAACTTATCTTTTTTCTAAACACTTATTTAATCCCTTTACCCCTTACAATGACAACATGAAGTTTTACTCTTGGATTGTTAGTATAGTTAATGTAAAACGAAAATTTAGCTATAAATGGTCCATGATTGATATTTTAAATCATATCATAATCACCTTTCAGAATATAATATTTTTTGGAATTTTAAACCATTTAATAAAATATTATTTAATATAAAATATTAATAATTTAAATTTCTAGAAGTATTCATTACTTTGATTTTAATAACCACAAGATATAACATATAATTTGAAGCAATTTCTTTAACATTTCACTAACATGTAAGATTAATTTATTAAATTTTTTTATTACATAAATTGTCAAAAAAATATACAATTTTTAGTATTTTTATATCATTTATTTATTTTTTCCATTAATTCAATAATTACTATATTGGCATTGTGAAAGAATTTAATGTAATTATTTCATCACTGAAAATTAAAAACAAGTTACAATTATGAATATAAATCTATTATATTTCAAAATAAAATTTATATTCAAATATAGGTTCTAGATAACAACCTATAGAATATTACACTTATTAAAAACCATAACATGACAAGTCATTCATTTCCTTAAATAAAATACAATAAATGTCATCATATTATCAAAGTAACCCCAAAAAGGTACTAAATTAAACCATTGGTAGAATACAGTCGATATATCCTCATAAAATAATATTTTAAAAACTTTTTGGCTCATTTAATAGTTCTTATCATTTTATTTCTATCCAAAATTACTTGATTTACCCTTTATTGTGGTAACTAAAATTAATAATGTTACTATTAATATTGACTAAAAATAAAATGAAACTACTTACGAAATTATTAAAAAAATATTAAAATTATTAAATTAAATTTTCCATATTGAAATCACATTTGTTTCTAAACATAATTTAAAATTAAATAGGAAACAAACACTGAAAAATTGTATTTAATAAGAAATCCCTTTTTAAATAAAGATTTTTTATACTAAAATAAAAGATAAAATACATTTAAAAACTATAATTATATTATTATAAATAAAAAGTGACTAGATAAAATTTATAACTAATCAATAACATAATTTTACCTTGTAAAAATTTTAAAATAAAATATAGTTTTTAATAAAAATTTGTATTATTTATTATTCCATGAAAAAATAAATACTTTCTGAAAATTATATAAAATCTATCAAAATAAAATTTTGAAATTCAGAATTAAAAAATCAATTAAATTATATAAAATAATTTTTCTTAATCTTATATAAATTATTTATAATATTCATTCATAAAAAGAAGAAAATCTCATTTGTGAATAAAATGTATTTTTGAAGTGTAAAATGACATTAATAAAAATTAAGTGATTATTTACTAAGAATTATTCAATACATCTATATTATGTATGAAATTTATATTTATCTACTAAATCATTTATTCCTCTTTGTATATTTTAATTTAATGGATATGATATAATTTTCACATTTAAAAAAATAATAGTTAACTGTTTATGTAAGATCAATATTGTGTATCTTGTAAGGTATGAAACATAATATTTCCTTTAAAAAACATATGATGTTAAAACACCTATATGGTATAAATGTAAAATTAGAATTTTTATGGGAATAAATTGAAGAAAAAATGATATTGAAACCTAATTTATCTTAGGGGATGAAAGATAAGGTTTGAGACATTTCGTAACACTTTAGGGTAACTTAGAGTTGATATAAAAGTTATACTGATAATCATTGGGGAGATCAATAGATAGATGTTGGTGAAAAGGTATTCCTATGAATAAATATTTGAAATAAGGTTATGATAATTTGAATAAAGGGAAATATAATCCCGATATATATCGGGTCTTTTGAAATTCATGATCGTATTGGGACAATAGCCTATCATTTGGAACATTAACAAAATATCTCTTAATTTCATGATCTGTTCCATGTATCTCTCTGAAGGAAGTACATATATGATCCTTTACACATAATACACTCATAGGTAATACCCCTTGATAACTCTCTTATGAGGTAAAATTGAAGGAGATTTGAGATCATAAACTGAAATTACTATGGAATAAGACCACTCACACAGTGAAAGTTCTGTTATGAAACCCTATATAAGAGGAAGTTATGTGAACCTAAAGATGTGATGAGGTATAAATATCATTAGTTTTTTTTTATTTTAGAGTGATTAAAATTAAAGGGAAAATTTATTATAGGGTTTTTAATTTAACACCACATGATTTTATGATATATTTCTCTTTACATAAAAATGATTTCTTTGAAATCCATCTTTACTTGAAACACCGAGTTTAAATAAACCATATAATAAATATTAATATTTAAATGTGGCTATTTTAGGCTTTCCATTAAAATTTGGGGTATTAATTGTAATACAAACATTAAGAACAATATTTATAGGGGTTTTATATGATAGAAATTCATAGATAAGTAATAACCTAATTTTTTTCAAAAACATGTATTTTCAAAAATGTGTTTTTATTATATTTTTCAAAAGGATATTAAAATTAAATCATAATCCTTTTAAAAAAAATATTTTTATGAAAAGGAAAAAAATCTTAAATCATCATTTAAATATTATTTTGAGGTGATGTTTTGGGATTTTTCTAAAAATAATTATTTCTTAGTGAATAGATTTAAATAACAATTTTTGAAAAACTATCACTTAGTTTCATTGGAAAAGTATCGAAATGATTTTAATTTTGTCATAAATTAACATAATTATACTTTAGTTTTAAATTATAAAATTAATTGAAAGCGAATCAACTTTATACTTTCTTTTGGTATGAGTTCATTTTTTCGATTAAATTTTGTTTCACTAAAAATGTATTTCATTGTGTTTTACGAATTTATATTATGATAAATTTTTACCAATTATAAAACCTAAATATTTTAAAATTAGTTCCATATTTTTAACCCTGATAATAAATATAACTTAATTTGTTCAAATTAATTTACTGTCGTTATGAATAGTAGTATTGATAAGGATTTTTCACCTTAGTAAGAGAGGTAAAATTGGGTTAAAACATGTAGATAAAGCATTTATATCACTCTAAATATTTAATTAACACCATTAGATGGTTTTTGTTTTGAAAAAAAATATTTTTTAATGATCTAATTTATCTATTTGGAAACATTAATTTTAAATTGGGAACCGTATCTTATCTTTTGTTAATATAAGTTATATTTTATTCAAATTTAAAATTATTTCAGGTCATTTATTTTAATGGCATTGTTGGAATATTAATTTGTGTTTTAGAATTATAATAAAGTAAAAAAATATTATTTATTATTATTTAACCATGGTAATTCATGGAAACTTATTAATTACTTAATTTCGAGGTTTAATGACTTTTCCTCTTAAAATTATTGATTTTCCTAAAAAAATATATTAATTAATTTTGTGTTGTTATATTAAAATTAATTTATTCACCATATATAACATGATAATAATAAAATTTATTAATTTTTTGGAATCATTATGTCCATTTTCTTTTATAATTCCCCTTTTATTTTTGGTCATATAGTTATGTTATCATTGTAAAAACATATGTTATCATATTTAATGTTAGAATAGTTTTAAAATGGTCTAACCAAGGTATAAGGCTTAAAATGTATCCAAAACATTCCAAAATAAGATTTTTTTTATGTTTATTAGGGCCCTATAACATTTTATTCTTGAATTTTTTATTCATTGGTGCCACCTTATATGATTATGATATTTATATTATTTAATATTTTATATAATCACACGGGTTTCCATTCACTCCCATATAAAAGTATACAACCTATCCTCTTCCCTCCAAACTTAACGAACCTTATATATTGGTCAATATTTATTCTAATAATATCTTATATTCCTTCCTGATTTTCTAGAGATTAATTTCATTACAAAATACCAAATTTTTACGGTTTAATGTTCACTCTTTAAGAGGTTTCTTGAAAAGTTGGTATAAATCTAAAAGAGTAGTTTCACTTTTATTACATATTATACATCATATTAAATGATGGTATCTGTTATAAATTAATTAATTAATTATATTAAATATACATATATATTATTTATAATTATTTATTAACCATTATCCATCTAATTTCCATCCTATATTAAAAAGAAAACATTAATCATGCATACATATTGATTACCACATTCATAATGCGATACATTTAATTTTTCATTACCATTTCTTGTTGACAGTTATTATGATGGATTTAATTTTAATATACTATATTTATGATATATTTATGGGGTTTAATAAAAAAATGTTTTTTATATTTATTTTATTATTTCTGTTAGAAATTAAAAATAGCATTCATACGTATATACGACTTACGCTATCCATGAATTGTGTAAATAAATTTTCTATATTTACCATTTAGTGATATTAATAAATATTTTATATAATGAATATATAAGATATTTATATAATGATTAAAATTATATGGATGATATAATTGTTATCAAAGTATAACGATCAGACTTTCGAAATTAAAACATGAATGGAAAATGAAAAGTTATCACCCAAAACAGTTATTTTAATAAAGAATTTTTATATAAATGAGCGATAGGACGTCATAATTAAATAATATATATTATAATATATGTAATAAAGGTTCTGAAAAAATATTTATAATAAATCTATATTTATTATACATGATATTTGAACATGTATGAATCAATATAATTCTCATGGCATGGGAATTGTGTTACAATCCCATTTTATCGGGATAATTTACGCTTGAATTTAAATTGATGAAATTATATGATACTTTCTGAAAAACAAATTTAGATTTTATTATACTCTATTTATTCAGGTAATTTTAATGAAATATTATCATGTTCACATCTTTGGTACGTAAAATTACTCGGATTCTTTTTTAAAAAAATAGAGTTTCTTTCCTTTTTGGTCATAAATATTTTTCTTCCATGTCTATGTTTTCATTGAAATGTTTTCAAGTATTATTTTTTTATTCTCATATAATTGTTTAACGTAATTTTTACCCCTAATTTAATTTATATAAATGTTATTCAATGGAATATTTTTACCAATTTCCAAACATGGTACTTTTAAATTTTTACTAAAAATGTGAATAGACTTTTATTTAAAAATCATTGGAAAGAACATAATTTATAGATTTTATTACCACAAAATAATAAAATTTTCTTTTATATTTTTCTAAAGATTTTTTTCAAGGAAAATTAATTCCGTAAAATTTTATAATATATGTAATTAAAAAATGTTATTTCAAAATGAAAAGGGTATTTTCCTCAAGAAATATTCCAGTAACATTTTAATGGAATTTTATATCCATGAATCACACTTTGAGGATACATATGATTTAATAGGGATATTATCCTAAGATACCACCATTATTCTTTATATATATGGTTTATGAATATTATGTTTAAATGTTTATGAATCCCATTACCTTTACATATGTTATCGAATGATCATTGATGAATCTTTTGTGATATTTTGGAATATATATATATATTTTTCATTATGTAATAGGTAAGAAAAAATTATATATCCCTCTAATGAATTGGGTAAAGAATTATATCTCAAGAGATAAATATGGTAAACATGTTTATGTGATTGAGCTACTATATGAAATTGGTAGGGATGTCTGATCCACTATGGGAAACACATGGAGATGCTCAATCTAGTATGATATGTGAATAATATGGTGATGCCTAATGCATTATGAAATGGGAAAGAAGATTTAATGCTTGATCCACTATGATATAATTCTATTTGTAGTTAACCTTATAAAATGATAGAGTTTCTATTCCAATGAAAATTATACACTTTTAAGATTATATTTATGCTTATGATTTTAAGAAGTGGTTCTTTATTTAATTATAATTATTAATTACTACAATGATTCATGTATTATGAAATTTTAAAGATTAATACTATGAATCATGATAATGATCTATGATATAATATGCATGAAATTTAAAAATTTATATAATAATCTCATACCAATTTTCTTATTTTATGTTTCTATATGATCATTGATTGATATATCCCATATTTACCCTTTATGATCATCTACTCTCACACTTTATTATATTTCTATTCCCTAGTTTGTGAATAAAGGTTTTAATTCTGGAATTTCATGAAGGGAACAAAGTGAAATGAAATTTTTTAGAGATGATAAATAATACACCTAAATAACATGTTTATGTATATTTTCTCCAAATATAATAAACCTTTATAGTTCTAGTATGGATCATAATGACATGTATAGAATATTAATCTATAATGATGTAATATTAAAGTAAAATTCTATGTCACTATACTTTGTATCCAACTAATTATTAGTTAATATTTACATCTAATGGTTATAATACTATGGTGAAAACCTTGGTGATATGTCTATGTATTGGATATCATCATAATGTTTCTGTATGTTAGAGATTATTTGGTTTTCTTAAAAATACATCTATGTCTGGATAGTAAAAGTGGACGTGGTTTTAGCATAGTTGCATTTTTTTGGAAATACACCTAAAAAATTTGGTTGAGTATATCTAAACCATCATTTTGTTGCATGGTGAATGGACACTTACTACACACCTGGTCTTTCACTCTTGAGGGATATGATTTAGTTTACTCACATTTTACTTATGACCCATTATAAAGGATTTGAGCAGATGATAACCATGGATATCCAAGGTTATACCTTAGTTTCATAGAATTAAAATAAGGTTTCTTTATTTTGAGATCATATAAATTATTTTAATGATTATATTATTTTTCATTATGATATTTTATGACCAGGATATTTATTTTTTTAATAAAGGAATAAAGATATAATGCTGAAGTTGAGGCGGTGTCATGAACACAAAAATATTTAATTATCTTATTAGATCATAGTCAAATGAATTTAATTATATCTTGAAAAGTCTTTAGGAATGTAAAAACATATCCTCATTGATTATATATTGTGTCAGCAGAATCAACTCCTGATTTTCAAATGATCACTCCTATAATTTATAACTCTACTTGAATAGTTGTTTTTGAATACTTCCTACCAATCATTTGACTCTCCCTCTAGTTTCATTTTATGTGATTATATGCATGGATTGGATTTTTTTCTTATAATTATTATGTACATTATAGATTAATTAAAATCCCATTTCTTATTTTGAATAAAGTTATGATCATTTATTAGTTTGAGGATGAATACAAACCTATAAGGGACATTAATTCTATCATGTTTGTCTTATTTTCTATCCATGATTGGTATTTATCTCATATTTCTCTGGAGAAACTCAATATTGATGATATTATTGTTTATAATTATTCTACTGAATTTTCTGAATATTTTCTTATTATTCCTTCAAATCACGAACTTGTGTTTTAAATAAAACTAATTTGTAGTGTTATTCTTATTTAAAAGAATCCATATCGAATGCACCTAATTTAGTCTCAAGAATTAAAAAAGAAACTCCAGTAGAATATTGATAATAAATTCATACACCATAGTGCTTCAACTTCGGTTTCAATTATTCTTTTTGTTAAGATGGAAGATGTTTTGTTGTGTCATTTCATTGATTATCAAGAACATAACAAGATCAGTATAAAGAAGATATATGCTCTACCATATATTAATAATTTTTTTGATCAATTGTGAAGATATTAATTATTTTCCAATATTAAACTTCATTGTAGATATCATCAATTAAGGTTAATAATGATGATATATCCATGAAATCCATCAATATGAGGTATGTGTGTTATGATTTTGTAGTGATTCCATTTAGAATTCTTAATTCCCCATAAAATTTTCATGTATTTAATGAATAGAGTCTTAAATAATTAACTTGATAATATTATGAAACTATTTAAAGATGATATTCTTATATGTTAAAAATTATGTGAGATCATGAGGATCATTTGAGAATTTATTGAAGTCCTATAGGAAAAAGAAGTTGTATACTAAATTTACCAAGTGTGAATTTTGGATTTAATTTTTTAATTATTAGGGAATATTTTTCTTGTGTTATAAGGATAATAACAATTTTTTGAGATATTTTCCATAACTATTAAATATACATAAGATGTAGACTCCAAAGAGTATTAAGTTTTTTATATATAGATTAATTTGAAGATAATTTCATAGAGCTAAATAGAAGGATGGTTAGTTAACTTATTCTCACAATACCTTGTAGTAGAGAATGGTTTGTGATATATAGCGATGCAAAATTTGAGGGACTATATTGTTTCCTAATTTAGAATTATATATAGATTTCATAAGTATCACACCAATTTAAAATTCATGATAAATTTACTAAAATCATTATATTAAAATAGAATTATTTTTTGTGTTTAAGATACAATGAAATTACCATTTTGGTGAAATGCGTTACATATATTTGGATCATAAAAGTTTTAATTATATATTTATAAATAAATATTTGAATATTAACTAGAGAATATGGATGGAATTTATTAAATATTAAGACTTTTAAATAAATTACCATTATGGGAAGGTAAAAATGGTGGATGAGTCTCTGAGTTAAAAGGTCCATGATTGTTTTTCAATAATGTGGTTTTAAATAGATAAAATAGTTATAGATTTATAGAAGCTTAAAGTTGAAATCCTAAATAAATATTTTAGATCCTATATTTCATAGATAAATTTTCAACTATCCATAAATGTGAGGATTAAAGAGGCAGAAAAGGAGGATGTAGAACTATAGAAGATGGTGAGATCAATAATGAGTTGAACCATTATCATAATGGAATGATAATGTATAGGAACCATGTTTGTGTATTTTTGATAATGATCTGAATAAAGAGATATTGGATGATGCTCATAGTTCATCATTCTTTATTCATCCAAGAATTAAAAATATATATAATGACCAAAAATAATATTTCTGATGGGATAATATAAAAGGGATATTTAAAAGTATGTATCTCAATGACTAGAATGTAAAAAAGTTAAGGTTGAGTGACATAAGTATAAGGGTATTTTATTACCATTTCACATACCATAATGGAAATGGTAAAACATTACTATTTATTTAATCATCTGATTCCCCAAAACATCTAAAGGGAACAATGATATCTAGTTTATAGTCAATATCCTTATAAAAGCAACAATTTTCATTATAATAAGAAATTTTTTCTCAGGATAATCTTTCTAGGTTTCAAATTGAGTTAGTTATAAGATTTTATTGTGTCACATATTCTATTGAATCTGATCAGGATATGTTTATCTCAATGTTCAAGATAATTCTTCAGCTAAATATATACACATAGTTTCTTTTTAATAATTACTATCATAATCAATAACATGTTTAATATTATAGGACAATTAAAACTCTTGAATACTTGTTAAGGGCTGGATCTACATATTTCAAAGGTTTTTGAGATCAACAGCTTTCTGGGGGGGATTTCCTTTAATAATAGATTTTACCCATGCATTCAAATAGATCCTTTTGAATTCCTCTATAGTAATAAGTGAATAAATCCTTTGTGTTTGGAATAAGATAGAGAAATAATTTTATTATAACCTAATATAGTTGAGGAAATAACAGATCCTGTCAAAAATATTCAACATAACATAAGGGAAACTTTGATTTTACTAAAAAGTCAAATAACTGATGAGATCAAGAGTTTGAAGTTGGTGACAAGGTATTACTTTAAATATCTCATCATAATAAGGTTTTTATATTTCGAAATAAGGGAATGTTGAACCCTATATATATTTGTCTCTTTGAAATTATTGATCATACTGGGATGGTAGCTCATGGTTTGAAAATTCCACCAAACCACTCTAAAATTCACAATGTGCTCCATATATCTCTCCTAAGGAAGTTTATAACCGATCATTACTAAACTCACAGGTTATACCAATAAATCAAGATCACTCTTATTAAGAACAACTAGTAGAGTTTCTTGTTCATAGATATAATGTTCTATAAAACATGACCACTCATCTGGTCAATGTTTTTTGGTGATACTATAGGTAAGAAAAAGATATATGAGAACATGAGGATGTGATGAGGTAGAAGTATCCTAATTTTTTATCATAGTGTTATAATTTAAAGGTATAAATTCATATAAGTGATTATAATGGGACTCCACATGATTTTATGATATATTTCATCCTCAATAAATTTTATTTCATTGATAGCTTACAGTACACGCAACACTGAGTTCCAATAAAGCCCAATATAATATTATTATTTAAATGAGACCACTATAACCACTTTGTTAAAATTAGATTTATGAATAGGAATAAAAAAATTATAAAAAAATTTATACATGTTTTATATAATGTAGATTTATTGATAAATTAGTACTGAATTTTCAGTAATGATATTTTATTCTTCTGAAATATGTTTTCTTCCAAAATGGGTTTTATTATACTTTTTCATGAAAATTATAAATAATTTCAAACACCTCTGTATGTTATATTTTTTAAAAAATATATAATTTTCTAAAAAATTATTTCAATCTTAGTTTAACGTAACTTTTTGAAATTTTTCAAAAAATATAAATTCTATAATTAATAGTGAAAGAATAATAGTTTTTCTAAAAACAATTATTTTTATTGAAATAGTCCCATAATTATTGTTAATTAATTATATGTTAACATAAGTCTCATTTAGTTAGAATAATCTAATTAATAATAGTGGAATCAACTGTATACTTGATTTTGGTATAAGTTTATTTTTCAGCTTAAAAATGTTTTTTCTTAAAAAATTAATTTCTTTGTGATTTATAAATTTATTTTAAAATAAATTTACACCAATTATAAAATTTCAATCTTATATAAATAGCTATATATTTTTAATTAATAAAAATTAATCTAATTTAATTATACTAACCCAATATTTGGCCATTATAATTAATAACCTTGGTAATGATTTGTCCCCTTAGTAAAAGAGGTAAAACCCAGTTAAAACAATGTGCAAGAGCTTTAAAATATTTCTACAACATTTATTTATCCTATTTTATTAGTCATTTTTAACCAAAGATATGTTTAAGGAGTTCAATATTCTATTCTAAAACATTATTTTTAAAATTTGTATCCAAAATTGACATTTGTGATGATAAGTTATATTTTATACAAATTAAAAACTATTTTTAGGTTGTTGAATTTAGTAGAATGGTTGAATGATGTCATTTAGATTTTGATAAATTAAAAATTATAAAAAAAATATTTTATATATTATTTAATAATTTTTTTTGGAAACCAATGTATTATTTTGTTTCATGTCTAAATGAATTTTAATCTTGAAATCTGGAATTTTCCAAAAAAATTGCCTTTATGTATTTTGTGTTATAATATTAAAAGTATATTTTTGAAACCTTTAACAATTGGAATTGATATAATGGATGAAAATATTGTAACCATAATTTACCAATATTTTTGAAATACCCTTTTATTGTTGGTCTTTATAAGTACATTATTATAGTAAAAAATTATTTTGTCAAGGTTGAATGTAATATATTTTTAAATTGTTTAAATAAATGTTAAATCTAAAAATATATCAAAAAATTTCTCAAATATTATTGGTTGAGTTTATTTCGACACTAAAAAATATTGTCATTGAATTTTTGGGTTCTTTGTGACACAATACATGATTATGATGTTCATATTATTTAATCTTTTATGTAATTCCAAGAGTATCATTTCCATCCTTTATAAATGGATACCAGAGATTCTATTTTCATCACAACTCATGTTTCACCTAATTTAGAAAAAATGACCATAATAAATTCTTATATTCCTTCATCATTTACTATAACTTATTTTATTTCGAAAATACAATCCTTTCAAGGGTTAAAGTGTATTCCAAAATAAGTTTCTTAATAAAGAGGAATAACTCATAAAAATATACATTAAATTTTCATACTTGTTATACCTCCTAAAAAAATACGAAAATAATTATAAAATAATTAATGCATAATCTTAAATACACAAAAAATTTAATATATTATTTAAAACCCATTATCCACCCCATTTCAATATGATGGATAAAGAAAACATTGGTTGTGTATACATGTGGACTACCACCTCCAAAAAGGATGCATTTAATATTTCATAACCATTTCACATTGATTAATATTATGATGGATTTAATTTTTATATATGATATTTTTGAAATAAATATGTTTTTTATTGAATAATATATTATTTATCATTCTTTACTTATTTTTATTATAAAATGAAAATAATGTTCATTCGTACGTACGAGTAACTGTCTCTATGAATGATGTAATTTTTTTATCTGTAACTTTAATGGATGATTATAAATATTTATATAATAAATATATATTATATTTATATCCTAATTAAAATTAATTTAATTATGTAAACACTATTAATGTGTAAGGATTGAAAGTTTCAAATTGCAGCGTGCATGAAAAACGAAGCACTTAGCACCCAGAATAACAATTTTAATTATTAATTTTTAATAAAACAGAAATAATATGTTATAAGAATATAATATATAATATTATATACATTATCATGGACCAATATTATATTAATTATAAGTATATATATTTATTTCATGGGATTTATTAATAGGTACAAATCATGATGTATGAGATTTTTGTTTCTATCCCATATTAATTAAGATAGTATATGATTGAAATTTAATTTAGGAAATTATATGTTATTTATCTGATAAAAACATTTAATTATTATTCAACTTAATTTTTCAAGTGTTTTTCATGTAATATTACAATTTTCCCACTTTTTAACTTAAAATGATTAGGATTTATTTTTAAAAAACTTACATTATTTGTCTTTGTTTGGAAATAATTTTCTCCATTTCCATGTTTTATTTAAAATATTTTTACGAATGTTTTTATTATATTAATTTGATTGCTTAAACTCATTTTAATATAAGATTTAAATTTTAAGAAAGTGTTTCAGTGGAATAATTTTATCATTTTCAAGATGAGGTATTTTTACTTTTTTTTTCTGAAAAATGTGATTGAATTTTTTATTTTAACATACTCTTCTTTGAAGAAATATCCTACCATCATAAGAACATAAGGATTTAGAGCTATCGTTAAAATTTAACATGGTATTTTTTCAAATAAAAATTTTTCCTTGATATTTTATAAACATTTTGATTTTGAATAAGTGATTTCTAATTTAATGGTGTATTTTCCTTAATAAATTCTATAGTAATCTTTTATTTGAATTTTTTATCCAATATAACATCCTTTTGATATTAAATATGCTATACTAGGGATATGATCTTATAATACTACCCTTCTTCTATCTATTAATGGTTTATGAATATTATGAATAAGTTTTTATGAAGTCCAATTATTTTCCATATGGTATGATATGATGATATGATGAATCTTTTATGATCTTGTGGTACACATATATAGGGTATTCATAATGTTACTAGTTGTACAAAAATTATATAACACTCCAATGTATTGGGTAAATCTTCAAATCTCAGGATTTAATTATTTTAAAAATTCTATTTTCTTGATCCTCTTTTTAAAACAAATATGGATTCTTGATCCACTATGAAAAATAGATGGTGACGCTTAATATACATAGATACGAGAAATAGGTGCTGATAAATGATGTATCAGGATATGGGAATCATGTTTTGATGCCTGATCCAGTATGATACGATGATCTTAGTAGATATACTTGACATATGATATGGTTTCTATACCTATAAATGTCCCGAACTCTTATGAAATATTTTAATGCTTATGATTTTACTCATAGTTCATTAATGAACAATGATGATTTCCTACTCCTTTGATTAATTTATTTTCAAATGATAATTTTTAATCCCATGAATCATGTTTATGATATATGATATATTGGGTATGAAAATTTTATGTTATGAAAATGATCTCATACAATTATTATGTAATATGGTCATCTCTTGATATATCCCCAATTTACCTTTTCTAGGTATTTGTCTCACCCTTTCTTATGTTTCATTTCCCCATATTATGAAGAAATGTTTTATGTAGGGTATGCCAAGAAGGGTCCAAAGTGACAAGGTATGTTTGGGACACGACCATGTATATAAATAAGACATATATTTTATATTACTAAATATTTATTGTTATGTAGTGGATCATATTATTATGTGTTGATTATTCCTATAAAAAGAAGTAATATTTACGTACCAAATGTTTTGGTCTATATTTAATAATATATCCAAAAAATTTGAAATTGGATTAGAATATGGAAGAGGAAAAAATAATGAATCATATTTATATTTAATTAAAAATAATACTATAAATATAAAAGGGATATTTTATAGAAAGAATACGAAATTTTTTTTGTGTATGTGGGGTCATGTAAAGTAACACAATATTTATGGTTAGGAGAAAAGATAAAATAAAAGAGCTGGTGGATGATGACCAATAAAAATCCACTATTTTACAATTTTTGAGGCACTACTACCCCTATAAATTAAACTATTACAAATATATTTTTGAATAGTAACAATCTTAATAGAGAGATATGATCGAGGGGGTGTAAATCTGCTGAAAGGAAACATGTGAATATGATGAATGAGGATACATAAAGAATGAATAATCAAAATAAATAAAATTATTATATGGTATCAGATACAAAAATTGGTGTCATTAACCACTCTATTTTTCAAATATATATCTTGATGTTTCCAGTTGTTGAAAAGGAAGACAAATTTCATGATCTAAAAACAAAGAGAGTTCAAAAAAATATTTAAATGATATAGTGGTTCCATGTCACATGGAATATTCAACCATTGGTATTATGAATTAGTTCATGAGGTATTTTCCTCAGAGAAAAGAAAAAATAGTAGAGAATTATAAATATTTATGGCCTTAATGTTTACCTATTTCTATTCTAACAATGTGGTATAAAATGACTATTTTGGGTATACCACGATACTACTAGAAAATCAATAGCATTCAAAAAAAGTGGTCATAAATTTTGAAGATAATTTCAACATCTTGATTTAGCTCAATAGTTGATATAATTATTTTTTCCAGTCCAAAGTTAAATAATTTAAAAAAGATTTAGTGACAAGAACTCTTGGATATTTAGCCTTATATGATAAAGGAATTAAGTGTAGATATAATGATCATTCATACCATGTGGTACCATAAATCTATCTTTAACCTGTGTTACCCATTTTCGTAGAATGTAGTTTTTAACACACACATGTAAGTAATTTATTATTAGATTAAATACTAGTGTTAGTGTGATTGAGGTTATGTCTGGATTTTACGAAATTATGAAATTTATTCTGCTAGAATATTTGGAAATAAGTGAGTAACATGATAATCAATAATGTTCATTAACTTAATAAATTTTTACTAAAATGAATTCCAACTTAGTTGGATTATAGAATTTTTTTATACCCAATTTCAATTAGTAATTTCTTCTACTAAAAATCCATCATTAATGTGAAATAATATTGAAGAAATCATATTGTAATTAAAATGGTGGTGATATATCAATTTCAGAATTTGAATTGAAACATTTTCCTACCGATGTTTTACTCATGATATTGGAAAATATATTGAATGGATAATATTTATTAACGGTTAGTAAAGCTATAAATAATGGAATTCCATGTGTGGTTCACAAGGAAAATGCGAGGTTTCATATAGAAAATATTCATCCAATTCCCCTATAGAAATTGTGATGTTTAAGAGGGGAGAAAACATAAAAGGGTGACCTAAATATACCATAAGGGGAAGGGATCTAGACGATTAGATATGGTCTTATGTGGAACTTTTCGATTTTATTTCAATGGGGGATAGAACATCATCCGGTGTAAAGTACTAATTTATAAATCCATTTCAACGGATTCAATAGTTTTTTTTAGGATGGATTTAAGATAGTGTTGAGAAAAAATATAAAGGGAGATATTGTTTGACCCGAACCACTATTTGGTGTTGATTTTATTTTTCAATCATTGTAACATGCTAGTGTTGATAGATTTGTATCACCCAAAAAATCTAAATTAGGTACATTGTATTTGATAGCTTTTATAACATGCAACACCATGCACATAATGGAAAATAATATATTCATAATTTATAATATATTTACTATTTTAAATTAATTCAAAATATTATATAGACTTATATGCACATCATACCGAGATAGAGCATTACATGAAATCCATAACATGTTTCTTCAATAGCTTGCATTACACATAAGACTATGTTTTACTGAACAATAATATACTATCAAAATATTATTATTTAATATAATAAGATATAACATAGATGTTAAATTAGTAGATATGAATAGTAATAAATTTATTAAGAAAATATATGTCTTATATTAATATATTCAATTTTTATTAGTTAAAAATTTAATTTGAAATGAAAATAAGAGCAAACTGAAAACAAACAGAATATATTATAGAAAACTATTTCTATTATCACAATGCTGTTTTGACCTAATAAATTAAATTAATTACAATCATTGAGTGATATTAATGTAATATATATATATATATTATTCAACATTATAATTTTTATATTCATCCAATATATTTTATAAGCAGATGATAAGAAAAAATTTCAATTTTCCACCTAAAAATATATATTTATATTTTGGAATTTTAACCACCTTTTAATGACCAAATTATTATAAAAGTAATTATAAGAACATTTATAGATTATATATTTCAAAATAAACTCCAATTTTCATATATATGCATAAAAATTAGGTTAGGGTCAATATTTCTTATTTTTATGTGAATTTTCATTTTTTAATGAATAGTGTAAAATGCTGAATTTTGGTTCAAAATTTCTTTTCCATATGAACTATTAATAAGAATATAATATATTTTAAATTAGATTTAATGTTTAATTATATGATATTTTTATCAATTAATATAATTTTGGGCATTTTAATCAATTTCACATTGAAAATGACTATAATAACATACCAACAATTTAATTGTGTTTACTTTAAAAACATGCATAGTCGTCCCATCTAGATGATTAAATTTAAATTAATTTATACCAATTTTATGTTTTAAACTTTGAAAAATGGAATCCATATTTAAAATAATCATAATTAATAATTTATAATAATTTCAACATATTTTTTGAAGAAAAATATTATTGAATTTAATTTAAATTAATTACAACTGTTAAGGTAATGTTAAACATAATAATGGACTAAACCTTAATATAAAGCACCCAAATGACCTATAAACTTGTCCAAGAGACATTGGACCACCATATATCTACCCTATAATCACTTTAATATAAATTGGACAATTATTTTAGCAACCTTCAATGTGAAAATTTTGTATGGAATTCCTTTGTCAAAATATTATAAGAGTGCCACTCTACCTCTATTATAAAAAGGCTTGTTCTCTTTACACTCCTTCACACCTATAAACCCACTTATGTTCAGATAATATATACCAAAATACATCATAAATATACCCCCTATAATCCTGAAATCCTCCCCTCAATCAGGATGCAATCCGAGGAAGAATTTTGGTACAAACCAAAAGGAGTTACCTGATTAAGAGGTAAGGTCTTTTTTTAAGATATTTAGTTTTTCTTCCATTCTCCACCCATAAAATCTTCTTATTAAATGATTATATAAAAAATAGTATCCCAAATATACTAATATTTTTATTTATAAGTATTACACATACACTAACTTAATCTCTCATCTAATAGGTAACATACATACTATTTATGTGAACAACGAACTACCTCCTCATGAAATGATGACTGTTCATTCTTCC
This sequence comes from Viscum album, assembly GCA_963277665.1. Lineage (NCBI taxonomy): Eukaryota > Viridiplantae > Streptophyta > Magnoliopsida > Santalales > Viscaceae > Viscum > Viscum album. The sequence goes on along the minus strand of OY728161.1, from coordinate 1,419,396,966 downwards.
TATACCACCTATCAAACTAGTAATTATTATTTAATATATATATATATATATATATATATTAAATATGATATGTATTATTTCATTATGGTTATTTAATTATTTTATGACATATAACTTTATTCTTTACATTTTGTGTAAATACGATAACACCATTTGTGGAAGAGTGGACTACCGCCTCCTAAAATCAACGTGATTCGATCACATGATACACGGAATGTATAAAGTATGATTATAATTAAAAAATTGAGACATATGAAATATATAAATTATATTCATTAAATAATTAATTTTATTTAAATAATATATATATATATATCTGTATATCATTTTATTTATTACCCTTTCACAGAGTAAAAGGTGATAATGTCAGTCGTGGACGTGTGGACTACCGAATCCTCGACAAGATGTGATTTATTTTACATCAAAAAAATTATATATATAATTATATATTATTAACTAAAATGGTAATTATGATATAATTATCATTCTATAACGATATGGTGTTACTTACCTTATTTCCATAATGATCATTTAAAAATAGGGACGTTACTCATGAATACGTACTGTCTACCGTATCCATGATTGTAATGTTGATTTATTTTTCATCAAAATATTTGATGATTTCTTTTAATAGTATAATTTATGTAAAAATTTGATAATTATTTCTTTATTATTGATCTGGTGATTTTATATAATTACCCATTTCATCGTAGTTGACCTACCAATGTTTTTTTAGACATAAACTAAATTTGGTCAAAAACACTCAATTGAAACATAATGGTTTAAGTAGATTTATACAACATAGTAATATGTGAAAAAAAGTTTATGATAAACATTATATATGTTCTAAAGAAATTAATTAATTTACATAAGCTTTCAATTCATGAATATAAATACACAAGAGACAAATCAATCGCAATGTAAGAGATTTCATCTCAATTTACATTCCATTGAGACATATTTGTTGTCATGCACCACATTTCTTTAATATGTTGTATAAACTGACATACCAAATGTTATATCATGAAACTATTAATTATCATGATATCTAATATTCATTTAATGTTATTCCTTTATTGATATTATGATTCAATTGTTTTAAAGTGGTATGGGACACTTTGGAATTCTTAATGATTATTCTCATCAAGAATATTTTTAATGATTATATTATCAATTTCAATTAATTTTGTGATTTTTAACTTTCTATTGAAATAATAACTTTATTTTTTTGCACATTATTTCTTATATATGGTTTAAATAATACCACTTTGTTATATTATATCATGATTCAATAATTATTTACGATATGTTTATTTTCAATTTGAATTATTTAATAAAAGAGGATTTAAGTTAAATGTTTCAAAGAGAAAAATAATTTCATAACAAAATTACTTTTCATTGGGTTATATTACATCCTATTTGTAGTCAATATTATATGATCATGTGTATAATTACTTTCAGTATCTATAGCTTTATTTCCTCTTCTATATTTATATTTACAGTTACCACATATAATCTACTCGTTTATTGATTATTACTATAACATTATATTCATTTAAATGGTTTCAGTTATAATATCATTTTTAAGGTTATTTAAAATTAAATTTTAGTTAGAGGAAAATATTTTATAATATTCCAATAAAACATTTAATTTTATTATCCTTTGGTTATTTATGACCTTTAGTAAGTAATAAAACCATTTTCCACGCTTTGGTACTCAAAATGTTTTAGAATTTTTTTATTAAAACACTACATTACTTATCTCATTATTCAAGGAAAACCTTTTATTCTAAAAAACTATCTTCTAAAAAGGTTTTCAATTTTTTTAACATGTTTAATTAAATACAGTTTTATGTTTTTCTCTTTTACCAATGATTTCAAAGGAATATTCTTGTTTTTTCTGAACAAGGTTTTTTATAACCTTTTTACCAAGAAAAAAGAAATGTTTTTTACCTCATATGAAAATTATGAATTCACTCACCATTATTTAATTGAATATTTATTTAGGTTTTTGAAAGGATATATTTTAAAGAAATATTTTTTAAAAGTTACTTTCAATGAAATGAATTTTCAAAATATTTTTATAAAATTATATTTTCTGGACGAATGTTTTTAAAATATATTTTTATTTATATTGATCAATGAAAAAAACCATTTATTTTAATCTACTATGGGTATATTTTATTGATACCATAATTATTATTCTTATTTATGATTTATTATTGATTTGGCTAAGTATAGTATTCACATTCACATAATAGATTTATTTGTTAGTCCCCATGAAATATTCAGTCTCCTATGATAACTAAACATTAAATTTCCCATAGATTATCTATTTCATTTAAAATGGATATTTATATTTCCAAAACTATATACAATTTTACATATGGTGTCTACCTCAAAATTATTTGATTATTTGGGGAAATAATGCTAAATTATTACTCTTTATTCAATACTGATATTTGAGGAGTTTTATTATTTAGATTTGTTATTAAATATAAAGAATGATTTGGAAATGTAATAAAGGGAATATCTCAGACATTATATAGCTCCTAGATACATAAGTAGGTTCTAATGATACGAATTAATCACCAAAATTAAATGAATTTCTATCTTTAGTTTTAGACCTTCTTGTGAAAGTTCTTGATGGTATAGGTTTTCATGTGCCTTAAGAATGAATTTCAATAATTAATCATTTACCCCATTTAGATTTATATATTATTTTCACATGAGATTTGGAATCAACAAATCTATGGACGAATTCCATAATTATTTCATTGATTAAATGGAATGTGTTTCATCATTATACCGTGAAATATTTATTTTTCATTATCTGGTTATTTGAATGTCATGTGTTTTCTTTTAAATTTCCTTATTTATTATTCACTTCATTTTCAGCCTATGGGTTACTTGGAATGTGAATTCAGTTAATTAAAATGCCATAATTATTATTATCATTGATTCATTATTTATTCTATTGTATTTTCCCTTAATATGAATTTGAGATCACCCTTATTTTGGTTCCTTTCCCTAGGAATCCAAGAAGTGTATTATTAAAGATGAGCAGGAATATACTAGATTTAATAAATTTATCCTCAAAGTTAATTAGGAAAAAATTATATTATAATTAGTTCATTAATTTATAATATAAAACTCATGTATATTTATAGTTTAACAAGACTACCATACTCTTGGTCATCCGCGATTTTGTTTCTTGTAATCATAACAACGTAATTGATATCATACATAGACTCCTGGCCTTCTTGGGTCGGGTTGATACAATTGGTAACAAAGGGAGCCTTAATAGAAACCATGGGAACTAGAATTAGTAAAATAGAGAATAGAGAATATAAAACTAAGGATGAATTTTAAGTTAACTGTAGAACAACACCCTAGAATATTGGTAATGTAGATATTGTCAGTGTCATTCTAGCAGTATGTCCCTTTCATGATAGTACAAGGGGAGGTGATTCTGGAACATATGTACTTTAGATTAACAACTCAGACAAAGTGTGTTGGGCCAGACTCTAAATACCATGGAACATGAGAATGAGCATTTATGCATACCTAGTATGACGCTCCTTGGGGATATACTTAGTAATATTAAAACTTTCATAAAAATACTCAACAGTGGTTTTTTATAATGAATAAACTCGGTTAAACCTAAAATGTTTTTTTATTGAAGATAAGATTATAGGATATATAAATAATATGAATGATATTATGGATAAACACTATAAAAGAAAGGAACATTGTTGTTATAAATGGATGAAGTATTTATTTATTGGGGTTTAATTGAAATCCTTAGTTAGAATACTATTTTGTTATTAACCTTACTTCAAGGATGTCCAAAAAATTTATTTTTGAATTTAAATTAATATGGTTTTAGAAAAGGAAAAATTGTACGGACGATGAAAACCAATAATGTTTGACAAGGCTGTGAGACTTGAATCCATTACCGATGAACGATAAGGGTTTCATGCCAACCACAAACCTACACAATGTGCTGGTAACTATGTCATTATTTTTATTTGAACAAATTTAAAAATAAATATTAATGATGAACAAATGATGTAACTATTTGGTTTAGAGATTAATATGTTGACCATATTGAATCTAAAGAATAGGTTGATACAAATAGTTATACTTTTCACTCTGTTACAACCTTAAAATCACTTAAATGTTTACATCAGTGCTTTAAACATCAAAGTTATTTTTTGGATATCCATTACTTGAAGTGAGGTATGGATTAGAATTTGATCGAAGTATAAACAAAAGATGGAGTTGTTGATATGAAATAAAAATGTATCATGGAATTAATGTTTCTTATATTCTTAGGTAGTAACATATTACCCAAAATTTGGAAAATGACTTAGAAATAAATTTTTTTCATAATACTATAATTTTTTTGAACTGATGTTCTTTAAAATCATCACATATTTATGGAATTGAGTGTCTAAAATTTACATTATCCATTCAATTGTTTGTGATTTATGACCTCAATCAATACATATAAATATTTACACTTTTACTCCAAGTAGAAATCTATACTTTCCACTAATGTTATCTTACACAGAGACCTTATCATATGTTGTCCCCGTGACCTTTATACTTCACGTTCTCTCTTTTGTAGAGGATGTTTTATGAACCATTATCATTATGGGCAATTTCAAATATAGGGAATATCGAAAAATGTATTACCAAGATTGAAATTATTTTGAGATGACATAATTTAATTAAGGAGGGGATAATGTAACATCCTAAAAATCTAAAGTAATAACATTGTATTTGATAGTGTGTATAACACTCAATAAGAAGCACATAAGGGAATATAATATCCTTAGAATTTGAAATATATTTACTACTTTAAATAAATTTAATAAATTTTATAGCTTGAAATGTATGTTATACCGTGTTAGAGTGTGACATACACCACAACAAGATTCTTTAAAAGATTGCATTATACGCAAGACAATGTTTTACCGAACAAGAACATATTATTAAAATATTATTATTTAATATAATAGATATAACCTAGATGTTAGATTAGTAGTTAAGACTGTTAGTATCTAAATAGTGAAAATATATGACTTACACAAATATAAAATGAATTTATTCATTACATATGAATGAAAAATTAAAATAAAATCCAATTGAAAATAAAGGGAATATTTTATAGAGAACTATTTTTATGCTCACAAAACTATTTTAACCTAGTAAATTAAATTAATTATAATTGATGAGTAATATAAATTTAATATATATATATATATATTCAATATAATAATACTGATATTCATCCAATATATTTGATAACCATAAGATAAGAAAAAACCTAATTCTAGACATAAAAACATATATTTTGTAACACATTTTTACCCTCTTTTAATGGAAAAAAACTATATATTAAATTTTAATAACTTTAATAGGTTATATATTTCCCAATAAACTTTATATTTCAACAGAAACCTAAATCTTGGGTAGGTAATTTATTTTTTATTTTTATGTGATGTTTTATTTTTAATTAATAATGAAAACACAGAATTTTAGTTTAAAAATTATTATATATATGATTTATTTACAAGGTAAAATTATATTATAAATTGTTTTAACGTTTAATTAGATCCTAATGTGATAAATTAATAAAATTTAGGACTTTTTCATTAATTTCACTTTGAAATTTTCAATTAGAATATACCATGATTTTGATCGTTTTTACTTTAAAAACCCATATTGTCATCCCATCTGTGGGATAAAATTTAAATTAATTTCAGACTCATCTATGATTGTAACATAGAAAAATTAAATCCATATTTTGAATCTAAATAATTAATAATATATAATAATTTCAACTTAGTTTTTTACAAAAATAATACTAAATTAAATTAAAATTAATTACAATGATTAATGTAAAATTAAGCTTAATAAGGGTCTTAAACTTAATCTTAATGGCCCAAATGGCGTATAAATTTTTCCAAGGGACATTTTCTAGACATATTTCTACCCCATTATATAATTTATCTAAATTTGACCATTATGGGACCAATTTAAATGTGAAAAATGGGTATGTAATTACCTTTTGAAAATATTATAAGAGTGCCACTTCTCCCCCACTATAAATTGGCCTCCTCTACTCCCACTGACTCACACCTATCAGACCACTTATGCTCATCCAAGACCTAAAACAATAACTCCATAAAATCCCCCCACTCATACTAGAATCTTCCCTTTTCATTGGAATCAATACAAGGTATCCTATTGGTAAAAACCGAAAGGTGTTACCGGATTAAGAGGTAACATCTTTCTATAAGATCCTTAGTTTTGGTTCCACTATCCACCAACTAAAATATTTATAGTCAATGATTATATAAAAATATATTTATAATATATATAATAATATGTTTTTATGAAATTATTTCGATCTAATGTTACCTACAATCCCATATAATGGGTAAAAAATATACTGTTTATGCGAACTACGAACTACCACCTCATGAAACGGTGAGTGTTCATTCTTCCTTTACCACCTCTTCTGGTGGTAGTTAATATGATCAATATATTTATATATTTAAAATATTATATATATCATTTCAAGCCTCTTCTCATCATTATCTCTAGAATCTATGCAATACTACTTGATGATTATATCGTTTTCCTCATTCGAACCTATACATGAAAATAAGGGAGATTCAACTCATGTATGTAAGAGTAATGGTGGTAAAAAAGGTTGGGAGAAAAAAATCATTAGGTAAAAACCAATGCATCCCCATATATAATGAAAATTTAATGATATATGAATGTGGAATAATATAAATAGATAAAAAAATAAATTTTGAAAATAAAATAAATAAAACACCATTGGCCATCAGTTTCACAAGCCAAATTGTCCAAACCTATTTCAGATAGTAATTGAGTGCCTCTGAGTATATTGTGATGACCCTATATTCCAAAATACTGACTCAGGGGTCTTTCTCCTCGGTAAATTTTATAATGACATGTTGAATTATCCACTATAATATCATAACCTGGGGAATGATCAATCCCGATATACAATGGTTCACAACATCAAATCATTGGCAGCCCCACCAATAGTGTCATATATCTCATGACTATGATAATTATATTTAGTATCATAGAACACCAAACTATCGAAATTTTATTTAGTATCACATAACTCTAGACTAGTGGTTTCTTCTTTTCAATTAAAACAATCAATTATTGAATGTCGTTTTCCATATAAAATAGTATAAACACTACCCTTAGGGGTGTTTCATTATCACAAATATAAAACAATGGAAGAAAAGAATGAAAAATGCCTAACTAAATTATCACCATACACACCCCCTGTAACATCCCAGGAAAATAAAGAATATTAATTTTTCATATTTATTAATATTTGTGAATAAAATATTAATATCACTTTAAAGGGAACGCTATGCTCGATGGCGTACCCAATACGCAACAACGAGTTTCTTTGAAATCTTACATTGCACTCTAATTATTAAATAATATTATTTTAAATTGTAGTTAACGACTTGCCGTTGTAATGGAGATAATGAATATAACAAACTAAAAAATGATTATATATGTTTTTCATATATTTTTACTTTTATCCAATAAATTTTAGAGGCTTAAAATGTGAATAAATCCAATTTTAAGCGTAAATATTTGAATATTATTTAAAAGGTCAATTAACCACCTTTTGATGGAGAACCCTTTTTAAATCAACTTTTTGACAATTTTATATGTTTTATTGGACCAAATAAAATCATTCTTTAGAATCTAGACATCAAAATTTACTTTGTGTAAAATTTTGTTATTTTTCCAATAATGTTCATTTTTAATGAATAAGTGAAAAATGTTGAATTTTAATTCAAAACCTCATTTTTAATCAAATTTATTTATACGATTAGATTATCTTTTGAATTAGTTTTAATGTGAAATTAGAATATATTTTTACCATTTAATCCAATGGTGGTCATTGGAATTAATTTCACTTTGAAATTGGACTTAAACAAGTATCAATATTTTGATAGATATTGCTTCTTAAAAACACACTATTTGTTTTTGACAATGGGAATAAATTATTAAATTAATTAATGAAACTTATATGTTTTGAATTTTTTAAAATAGAAATCATTTTTGAATTTGGAATATGAAATATAGCTTAGGGTGAATTTTTGGTATTTTTCTGAAAAACATTAATTTTTTATGAAGAGTGTATCCACTAAGTGGTAGTTAAAAAACTGATTTTTCATTTAAATGAAACTTTACCACTTTTGTGATTTGAATTTCAAAAATCCTACATACATGTTTTTCATTAGGATGTAAAATTTGGTTCAATGGGACGATTTTTTGGGTGAATAGTAACTTTTAAGTTTTATTAATCGCGACTAAAGGTAATTAGTGTAATTTAGGGTAAAGATAATGTTATAATAGTATGAAATGACCTTGAAACATGTCCTAACGTTATTGGATGAGTCATGGCCAACCAAGACAATCCATGGGTCAACCTGGGGACCCCATGAAGCCATTTGGGTAAGATAATTACATTAATAACTTTTTATTTAAAGTTAAAATAAAAATGTCACAAACATGTATTTATTTACTAAAACGATTTTTACATGGGTTTATACAAGTCATATTTTTGACTATAAATATTAATTGTAAAGATAAATATATTTCCTACAACATAGTATTTTTTTTATAATTTTTAGAAATTAAATAAATTAATTTAGTTATGACACCATGATGATGTATCGATTACCTCATTAATGAAAAATTTAAATACAATGAAAAGATAATGTAAAATATAAGACATAAACTTGTCAAAAACCTATTGTATGGGTGGATTTATAACCATTATCACCTTATCCTAGAAATATATAATTTTGGGACCTTTGATATCTGAAAATAATTTTATAATAATGTGACTTTCAAGACATTCCAAGAGTTCCCCTCCTTCCTCTTATAAAAGGCCCCCACCTCTACCTCAATACCCACACCTCTCAATCCCATGGCTTGTCCAAACTATTCTCATATTGTCTCTCCACATCCCTCTCTTACTCCAAGAATCCTCACTTTTGGCAGAAGTCTTTCCAAGGAATCCTTGGAGCTCAAATCAAAAAGAGTTATCTGATTTGTAGGTAATGTATTCTCTTATGTTATTTTGTTTTATTCTGCTTTTCCAACCCCCTAAAATATTTTTATTCCTTTATTTTATAATTACAAAAGTTTCTTAAATATAATAGGATACTGTTATGAGGAGTATTATAGCTACACTCATACAAACCTCCATATAATGGTTAAACAACATACTGTTTCTGTTGGTGGCGAATTACTACCTCACGAAACGATGATTGTTCAATCTTCTTTAGAACCTCTCATGGTGGCCATTAAGATGTCACTGTATTTATATATGATATATAAATTATGTTTCTGTATTCCTTATGCTTCTTTATTCTTCATTTATTCCATACCTTTATGGTTTCCATAATGGGTAAACGCGATAATTTCATTTTAGGAAGTGCGGACTACCACCCCCTCAAAGTGATTTGAATCGTTAATACCATATGTGGGATGTATAAAGGATGGATTAAATGATGTTATATATTATATTATACTATAATCATAATATAACTTTGTATCATTATTTTTTTTATTCCATTAAATTATGAAATAGAAATGAAATTAGCATTCATGCGTACGTACGGCTTACCGTCTCCATGAACGGTACATTTCATTTCATATCTCCAAATGTTATGTACTATTATAAGTACATATATATAATGGATATATATGTCATATATTAAATCTAAATGATGGATATAATTCTGGACTTATAATATATATATCTCTCATTTAGTTTTAATTCCATTAATATGACAAAGAAATGAAAGTAGCGTTCATCCGTACGTACGGCCTACCGTCTCAAATAATGGTGCATTTAATTTTTTGTATCCAAATGATATGGAATAGTATAAAATGAATATATAATTAATATATATTATATTTAAGTCATTTATACTATTATGGAGATGATTTATCTATAACTAGATGAAAAATTCTTTTCCAACAAGTTCAAATTGGACTCATGTACCGAACATCGACAAAAACGTCTGATATGAACTCACATTATTAACCAATTATTATAACATTATAATATGTGATATGAACTGAGTAATAATATATATAGATTTTCCTTCAGAAATTATAAATTGGCGAAAGTTTATTATTCAGGAATATAATGAAACGAACAAGGCAAGTCAGACTTGAGGCAAGGGATCTGACCTCTCCATTTCTTTTCAAGTAATATATTTTATGTCATTCATTTTATGATCTATGTTCTTATGTTGGAGGATGTTAAATTTTATTCACCATAATATAATTTCTAATTTAATATGATTAGATGACCCATCTTACTCTCATCAATTCATTTTAATAATTTTTAAGTGGTGCCGTTAGGCTGCTAAGTTTTCGTAAGGTATTTTTCATCTCACTTTTATTCCAGTGAGATTTATCCTAATTTTTCCACTATTTACTTTTAGTGGTATATTTACTTCCCATTATTCTAATATTTATGTAATATAATTTAATTTATGGTCATTTACATCTTCATTTTATGACCCTTCTTCCATGGGGTGTGTGTTTCAAAAGTTACCCAAATCGGTAAGGGAACCTTTCACCCTCCTCATTTTAAAAAACATCTTTTTGTTAGGTCGTTTAATATTATTATGATGGGATATATTCTTATATATCCTTATTAATATAAATTTTATGTCCAAGTGATGATATACCCCTTTTTATCTCTCATCATATCATTTTATGAATTCTAAAGTGACGTCGTTAGGCTGTCAGATTTCTGTAAGGGAACTTCTTAACCCACTTTCAATTATTTGGGTTAAACCTCTACATATTGATTTTATTATGCCAAGATTATGTGAGTAATCTCTATGTTGTAATTTCCAAAAACTGTTGTGTGGATATACTATTTATACACATAATCATCTCATTGATAAATTCTTACGTCATTTATATGAACTTGTATGGGAAATCATAACTCAATCTCATTTCATTGAGTTATGTATCTATGTCATTGGTTTTTTTCAAGAGTATGTGTGAATGACATTTGATTGTTTTACAATTTATATACACTTATATTGGGTGTATTTATACTTGTCACACAAAATTATGTCATTTATTTATCCTTGCACGAATTACATGATCTTTGAATGGGATTACGTCTCAATTTACCTTCCTTGAGACACTTCTTGATGATATGAAATTTTATTCTTTTTAAAGTGTATATGCATCCCCTTTGACATTCCATATCCATATTATGTCTATACTCAAGTCATTTACAAGTTTATAAAGTGGTCTACTTTCATGTGGCTTATAATTTAAATGATCAAAATGGAAAAGGACTCATTTATTAAAACATTATTTTAAATGGTTTTAAAGATTTATTATTTTAAACATTTAACATCCATGTCCATGTTTTAAATTTTTTTAAGGATTTATTTATATAGACATGAATGATTGAAAACATTTTCAAAATTTTTGAAGTGGTTTGGGACTTCGTCTCAATCTCCTTTCATTGAGGCATATTTTGTTTTATACAAAACATTATTTTATATGGTGTATAAGCCCCTTTGAATTTTACTTTTATTCAAAAGGAATCTTTTCTATAGAAGAATTTTACTAAACGACAAAAAGTATGTTTCTTTTTAACGTAAGCAGTGACAATGACATTTCCACCACCGTGACTATTATTTGATCTTTGGCTTCCTCAAAAAGCCGTAATATTTTCAAAAGTAAATAAATACCATATACTATTTTATGTATTTTGGTATTCAAAATGTTTTTGGTAATGTATTTTTTATGTCAATATATTTATGTGATATATTATGATTGAAATGTGTAAATGTTTTCTTTCCATTATAATTGTTTTATGTGTTATTATTTTATAATGGTACTTGGACATTTGACGGGTGGTTACATGATAAACCAAATTATGGGTGGTGCCGTGAATACCAGGATTGGTGGTTACATTATAACCTCCAATGCATTGGGTATGGAAGTCGGCCGTATGGATATTTCATGTAGTGATATGTGTGGAAGTCGACCATATGGTTATTCCACTTAAGTATGTTTATGTCCCAAGTTAACTTTATATGTTATGTATTTTTATATGGGTTTATGGTAATCTTTTGGTTACAAAGGATAAGTAGTGATCTTTTATTCAGTGAAGAGTATTTACTACTTCATAAAGGCGAAATGTATTTCTATGATAAAGTATTCATGGTTTACTTGTTGTTTTGAAAAAATAACAGTTTTCCTTCATTGTGTATCCTTTACTGAGATATTTATGCTGATCCCAAGTTTTTGAAATTTTCTCCATAGGACATTAAGATGAATAGGGTCAAGGATAGGGTCAAGGAAAGACATGCTATCCAAAACATGGAACTAGACATGTTTCTTTTTAAGAGTTTTTATTTTATGGAATCTTAGTAGAAGTGTCTACATTGTAATCTTTTGAGATGTAATAGTTATGTCATAATTCTCTAAAACTCTAAACCTGAAAAGTTACTCTATGTAAATTGTCCATTTAATTCATGATTATGTAAGGTTTTAAGACTGGGTCCTTATAGTTGGTATCAAATGTAAGTTTAGATAAAATTAGAGGTTAGGGTATCCTTTAAGCACAAGTGACATTACCATAATGGTTAGGATTTCAGAAAGGGTCATAGTTTTAGATAATGTGAATGAGTTTAAGATAACATGGATAATTATATCTTAGTATTATATGATGATTATAATGATATACTCCCACTGAACTTTTTGCTTTAGTAAATGGATGGATCTAGTAGGCACCAAAGTGACAACGGGTTTGAAGGAATCTGTTGTGGTTCTCTGATTAAGAGACTGGATGAAATGGGGGATTCATTGAGAAATCTCATGGTTATTCTAAACCAACTATCAGGAGGCACGATTAACCACTTGAACCTTGGTGAGTTCTCTAATGCATCATGTATGAGATGACCAACTCGATGTGGAAGTTCAGGTAATAATTATAAAGGTAACCCTTATGGTTTATATGATCCTTAATTTTGAGATAATTATGGGTTACTATATTTTATGATGGAAAATGAAAGGCATGAGATAAAATTGTGGTTAAATTATGTTATGGTTATTTTGATGATTTTATCTCTTTTTGGGGAATGTTTTGAGAATTATATAGTTTTGGAAAAAGGAAAACATGCAGACCGTGTGACAACCCGTCGCGTCAGACAAAGTTGTGGGAATCAAACCAACAACCAAAGTGCGACTGGTATTTATCACCTACCACTGGACTACATGAAGTCCCTGGTGAGTATGACAAATTATATTTAGTTATATAATTTTATTAATCAAGAATAAGTTGATTTTGTGTTATCTAGGAAAAGTTTTACCTATCATGGAGGATATATGATTAGTTTAATTACTTTTCAATATGATACATTAAGAGTAACTGATGATATTCGGAGATAAGTGTTAATTTTTACCTTGGAAGACTATGTGATTAAATCCGTCAAATATTTGGGTTTCAATCTTAGTTTGGTTTACTTTGAATAATTTTATGGACAAATTGTTTATCGAATGGTCTTCGTTGAACTTTCGGTTTTGTTTAAAATTTTTTTGAGATTAAGAATAGATTTTCTTTTTATAAAGGATTATCATTTTGTGGATTATCTGATCTTGTTCTAAAAATTTTGGTTTTGGATAAGGTATAAGAAGATGGGAAATATATAGTTCTCTTTTGTAGATTAGGTGATTCTCTAGAAGTTGATTATAGCACTCTTAATGTGAATAAGTCATCCTAAATACTCGTCTTTTGGAGGAAAAAATGAGTTTGTGTAAGAAATCTAGTAAGGGATGAAAGTCTAAACGAAAAGAAAGTATGTTTCCTTGTGATTTAATTAAGATCATAAATAAATTTACCAATGAAAAGTAACTTAGAAATAAAATTTTGTCTGTTAACTTTTCCTACTGGGGAATCAAATACCGTTTAACCCATCACAAGTTTGTGATTTTCTGGTAGTTAACTTTCTCCTAAACATGTTTCTACCACTCTCCATCATAAATTAACCCTTTGTTTTTTTCTTCTATATCCATGTTTTCATGGAATCCTAGTACTTTTTTTCTCATGTGACCTTGTTACTTTTCTTTCTTTCTTTTAAATTGATAGTTTAATTTACTTCTTTTCCAATGTGGGGCTTTCAATGAAGTTTCCAAGATCAATTTTAAAATTGCGAGGAGGTAATTCCTAAATGGGGGGAAGGATGTAACATCCCAGGTAAATAAAGAATATTAATTTTTCATATTTATTAATATTTGTGAATAAAATATTAATATTACTTTAAAGGGAACGCTATGCTCGATGGCGTACGCAATACACAACAACGAGTTTCTTTGAAATCTTACATTGCACTCTAATAATAAAATAATTATATTTTAAATGGTAGTTAACACCTAGACATTTTAATGGAAGGAATGAACAAAACTAACTACAAAATGATTATATATGATTGTAAAATATTTTAACTTTTATCCAATAAATGTTAGAGGCTGAAAATGCGAATGAATCCAATTTTAAGCGTAAATATTCTAATATTCATTAAAAGGTCGATTAATCGCCATTTAATGGAAAAACCTTTTTAAATACACTTATATACAATTTTATATGTTATATTGGACCAAATAAAATCCTTCATTAGAATTTGGACATCAAAATTTACTTTGTGTAATGTGTTGTTATTTTTCCGATAAAGTTCATTTTTAATGACTAAGTGAAAAATGTTGAATTTTAATTAAAAACCTCATTTTTAATCTAATTTGTTTATATGATTAGATTATATTTTTAATTAGTTTTAAAGTTAAATTAGAATATATTTTTACCATTTAATTCAATGGTGGTTATTGGAATTAATTTCACTTTGAAATTGGACTTAAACAAGTGTCCATCTTTTGATAGATATTGTTTCTTAAAAACACTCTATTTGTTTTGACAACTGGAATTAATTATCAAATTAATTAATGCGACTTATATGTTTTGAATTTTGTAAAATAGACATCATTTTTGAATTTGGAATATCAAATATAGCTTAGGGTGAATTTTTTGTATTTTTTCGAAAAACATTAATTTTTTATGAATAGTGAATTTACTAAGTTGTAGTTAAAAACTGATTTTTCATTTAAATGAAACTTTATCACTTCTGTGATTTTAATTTCAAAAATCCGACATACATGGTTGTCATTAGAATGTAAAATGTGGTTCAATGGGATGAAAATAATTTTTGGTGAATAGTAACTTTTTAGTTTTATTAATCGCGATTAATGATAATTAGTGTAATTTAAGGTAAAGATAATGTTATAATAATATGAAATGACCTTGACACATGTCCTACCCTTATTTGATGAGTCATGGCCGACCATGAAATTCCATGGGTCAACTTGGGGACCCCATGGATTCACTTGGGTAAGAAAATGACATTAATAACTTTTTATTTAAAGTTAAAATACAAATGTCACAAACATGTATTATTTTATTAAAACAATTTCTAAATGAGGTTATAAAGGTCATATTTTTGACTAAAAATATTCATTGGAATTCTAAAAATATTTCCTACATTATAATATTTTTTTTATAAATTTTAAAAATTAAATAAATTTATTTATTTATGACACCATGCCGATACAGTGATGACCTCATTAATGAACGATTAAAATAAAATGAAAATATAATGCAAAATCGAAGAGATAAACTTGTCAGAAACCTATTGGATGGGTGGATTCTTAACCCTTATCATCTTATACTAGAAATATATAATTTTGGGACCTTTTATATTCGAAAATCATTTTATAATAAAGTAACTTTCCAAGACTTTCCAAAAGTTCCCCTCCTCCCTCTTATAAAAGGCCACCACCTCTACCTCCTTACCCACACCTCTCAAGACCTTGGATCACCCAAAATCTACTCATATTGTCTCTACACATATTTATCTTACTACTATAAGCCTCACTTTGGGTAGAAGTATTTACAAAGAATCCATTGAGCTCAAATCAAAAAGAGTTATCCAGTTTGAAGGTAATGTCTTCTCTTATGTTATTTTTTTATTTTGCTTCTCCAACCACCTAAAATCAATTGTTTACTTTCTTTTGTAAAATATACAGTATATAAAATATACTAGGATGAATTTATGAAGATTATTATAGCTACACTCATACACATCTCCATCTAATGGTTAAATAATATACTGTTTCTGTGGGTGGTGAATTACTGCCTCACGAAACGATAATTGTTCAATATTCTTTTAACACCTCTCATGGTGGCCATTAAGATGTCACTGTATTTATATATGATATATATTATTGTTTTTTATTCCTTATGCTTCTTTATTTTTCATTTATGAAATACCTTTATGGTTTCCATAATGGGTAAACACAATAATTTCATTTTATGAAGTGCGGACTACCGCCCCTCAAAGTTATTTGAATCGTTAATACCATATGTGGGATGTATAAAATATGGACATAATGTTATTATATATTATATTGTACTGTAATTATAATAATCCTATGTATCTTTATTTTTTTAATTCCATTAATGTATGAAATAGAAATTAAAGTAGCATTCATGCGTACGTACGGCTTACCGTCTCCATGAACGGTACATTTCATTTCTTATCTCCAAATGTTATGTACTATTATAAGTACATATATATAATGGATATATATGTAATATATTACATCTAAATGAGGTATATCATTCTGGAATTATAATATATATCTCTCATTTAGTTTTAATTCCATTAATATGACAAAGAAATGAATGTATCGTTCTTGCGTACGTACGTCCTACCGTCTCCATGAACGGTGCATTTCCTTTTTTATATCCTAATGTTATGGAATAGTATAAAATGAATATATACAGGATATATATGATATTTAAATCATTAGTACTATTCTATAGATGATTTATTTATAACTAGATGTAAATTGTTTTCCAACAAGTTCAATTTGGACTCATGTACCGAACATTGACAAAAATGTCACATATAACCTGACATTATTAACCAATTTTTATGACACTATAATATGTGATATTAACTGAATAATAATCATTAAATGATTTCCTTAATCAATTATAAATTTACCAATGATAATTATTTAGGAATATAAAGAAACGAACAAGGCAAGTCAGACTTGAGTTAAGGGATCTGACCTCTCTCTTTCGTTTCAAGTAATCTCTTTTATGTCATTTCCTTTATGCTCCATGTTATTATGTTCGATAATGTTCCTTTATTTTAACCATACTGTAATTTTTATTTTCATATGATGAGATACCCCCTATTACTCTCATCAATTCATTTTAATAATTTTTAAGTGGTGCCTTTAGGCTGCCAAGTTTTCGAAAGGGATTTTTCATATCACTTTTATTCCCATGAGATTTATGCTACATTTGACACTATTTACTTTGAGTGGTATATGTACTGCCCATTATTCTACTATTTATGTAATATAATTTAATTTATTGGTATTTACATCTTCATTGTATGACCCTTCTTCCATGGGGTGTACATTTTGAAAGTTACCCAAACCGGTAATGTAACCTTTCACCCTCATCATTTTAAAATACTTCTTTTTGTTAGGTATTTTAAACTTATTATTATTGGATATGTTCTTATATATCCTTATTTCTATAAATTTTATTTCCATGTTATGAGATACCCGTTTTTATCCTTCATCATCTCATTTTATGAATTCTAAAGTGACGTTGTTAGGGTGTCAAATTTTTGTAAGGGAACTTCTTAACTCACTTTCAATTCTTTTGGTTAAACCTCTTCTTCATGATTTTATTATTCCAAGATTATGTGTGGAATCTCTATGTTGTAATTTCCACAAACCATTGTGTGTATATTCTATTTCTACACATAGTCATCTCATTGATAAATTCTTACATCATTTATATGAACTTGTATGGGAAATCATAACTCAATATCATTTCATTGACTTAAGTATCTATTTCATTGGTTTTGTTTTTCAAAGAGTATGTGTGAATGACCTTATATTGTTTTAAACTTAATAACCACTTATATTATGTGTATTTATACTTTTCACACATAATTAAGTCATTGATTTATCCTTGCACTAATAATATGATCTTTAAATGGGATTACGTCTCAATTTCTCTTCCTTGAAACACTTCTTGATGATATGCACTTTTATTCTTTTTAAAGTGTATAAACAACTGCTTTGAAATTCCATATATATATTATGTCTATACTCAAGTCATTTAAATGTTTTTAAAATGGTATACTTTCATGTGGCTTATAATTTAAATGTTCAAAATGGAAAATGGACTCATTTATTAAAACATTGTTTTAAATGGTTTTAATGATTTATTATTTTAAACATTTATCATCCATGTCCATGTTTTAAAATTTTTTTAAGGATTTATTTATATGGACATGAATTTTTGAAAAACATTTCTATAGTTTTGAAGTGGTATGGGACTTCATCTCAATCTCCTTTCATTAAGGAATATTTTGTTTTATACACAAAATTCTTTTATACGGTGTATGAACCCCTTTGAATTTTACTTTTATTCAAAAGGAATCTTTTCTATACGAAGCAATTTACTAAACAACAAAAAGTATGTTTCATTTTAATGTACGCGGTGAAAACAACCTTTCTACCACCGTGAGTATTATTTGATATTTGGCTTCCTCAACAAGCCGTAATATTTTTAAAAGTAAATAAATACCATATGATATTTTATGTATTTTGGTATTGAAAATGGTTTTGATAATGGATTTGTTATGTCAATATATTTATGTGATATATTGTTCTTGAAATGTGTAAATGTTTTCTTTCCTATATAATTGTTATATGTGTTATGATTTTATAATGGTACTTGGACATTTTACGGGTGGTTATGTGATAAACCAAATGACGGGTGGTTCCCTGAATACCAGGATGGGTGGTTACGTTATAACCTCCAATTCATTGGGTATGGAATTCGACCGTATGGCTATTCCATGTAGTGATTTGTGTTGAAGTTGATCGTATGGTTATTACATTTAATTATGTTTATGTACCATGTTACCTTTACATTTTATGTGTTTTTTATATGGGTTTATGGTAATCTTTTGGTTACAAAGGATAAGTAGTGATCTTTTATTCAGTGAAGAGTATTTACTACTTCATAATGGTGAAAAGTATTACTTTGATAATGTATTCATGGTTTACTTGTTGTTTTGAAAAAATAACAGTTTTCCTTCTTTGTGTATCCTTTACTGGGCTTTTTATGCTCATCCAAAGTTTTTGAAATGATATCCACAGGACTTAAAGATGAATGGGGTCAAGGATGGGATCAAGGAAAGACATGCTATCCAAAACATGGAACTATACATATTTCTTTTTAAGAGTTTATATTTTATGGAATCTTAGTATAAGTTTCTACTTTATAATCTTTTAAGATGTAACAGTTATGTCCTAATTCTCTAAAACTCTAAACCTGAAAATTTCCTCTATGTTAATTATTCATTTAATTCATGATTATGTAATTTTTTAAGGCCGAGTCATTATACCCCCTCAGATCTGGTTCAACGTACAATTTCTAATATGATACCCATAACCATATCTAACCACTTCTAATATACCCTCCTTGGGATAAATAAGAGTTGGTTCACTAACTATGGTCTACTAGATAAAAACATGAGAAAATTAACTATAATTTTGGTAATTGGTCTTAGTCTTTAGGCTAGGGTCATGCTTGGTCTATCCACACACCGAATCTGTCAATATCCTTCCCAAGGTATTCCGTCATAGGTAGTTACATACCAAGGGGAATGGTAACTTTCACCAGGAATAATTCAATATACAAAGATTTTTATATTATCACTAGGTCCACATGCGGCCCACAAAGCTAAACACATCCAAGTCACATCACCTCTTCCATGAAGTGTCATGGGAATCTATAATGATGGAAACTATGTCACTCACTCCTATAACACCAAAAAAAGGATTCCAAAAGTCATAGGGAATCAAAAAAGTATGTAGAACCATGTCCATTACTAGCTAATTAAAGTAATCTAGTACTTAACAGAACTCTAAAGCCCTCAACCCTTTACACTTTTCTCAGTCCATGGCACTTCATATGTTTTTAATAACTCATATATAATTTAATCCATTTACAAAAAACTAAATAATTAAATTATTGAAAGTATATTTCTCACCCTCAGTGGTGAGATCATACATCCAAATTCATTATAACAGAGTTATAAATCCATATAGAATGAACCAGGACCACTAGCCTCATTGATGAATCCCACCCACTAATTCCTTAGGGGCAAAAAATCTACCAATACCCTCCAATCCTCTTCCAATTTCCACCCAAATATAAACTCATAATTATAGATCCTTACTCACACCAAAAAATAGAAATTTAATATATTATATCATTTATAATTAATTAAACCATTTAGTTTTAAAGTAGGATTTATCATCCTTCAACTCACCATGTCATTACATCAGAAAATAACTATGAACAACCACTTATGGGAGGTCTGTATAGGATTATTAGATTCCTCCCATGACATATCCCTAATAATAAGAAACCTTCCGAAATTAAATTAAATTAATTTTAATAAAGAACTAAATAAAATCCACAACGGGATATAGCTATTTTGAATCAATGAAAAAGATAGACATGAGTCCTTATAGGAACCTCCCTTAAAAAAACTTATCATATCATTTGTATGCCTTTAGCATACTCAAGTGATATTCTAATATGGGTACCTAACTAAGAGAAATGAAATTTGATTAGAAAGAAGGGGGATATGAAATAGGTAAGCAAATGCTGGATCTTGACATAAATAGATTTCACCTGAAATAAACCCAAATAGAGGAGGAACCAAGGAGGGGGAGGGAGGTGGGTCAATAGTGTCCTGAATTTAAAAGGGTATGGTGGCTGGGGGGTCCCCATTTTAATTTTCAAAGTGGTATGAGGTAAAAAAATTAAATTTAATGAGTTTTATGGTATGACTGAATGATTTACTGAAATATGAACCAACCATGTCGTATATACATCCCAAAAAAAACCCAATCATATGGTTGGGACTCATGATTTTCAAAACCATTCACCAAAAATGTAAAATGGAACTTTTAATATCTACTACATTTCTTAGGGTATGTCTCCAACTATGTATAACTGTGTGGCAAGCCACAAGTCTATACAAAAACTCATAGTTTACCCTCAAATATAAATAGTTTCCTAAAAACTATGCACTAGCAACATCAAAATACTATTATATTTAAAAAACATTGGAAACCACCTCATGTTTTGGGCGATGCACAATTTATCCTAAACCATGCACACTAATGTGTCTATCCTTGGATGAATCCTTTGAAAATATCTGAAAATCATCCCAATTATCTTAATTCTTTTTCAAGAACACTAAGAACATATCAGTACTCGGACCATAACAAAAAACATCTTGTGATTCTATAGCTCTCATATTATTAATTTGAATCCAATTTATCAAAACAAACCACACAGAAATTGAAAATTCAACTTTTCCAAATTTTCATTATCCATATAGACATGGGTTCTTTCAAAATGGGTGTGCTCAAAATCATAGTAATAGAAAACATATAAAAATTTTATGATGTCTTAGATAAAAATAATTTGATAAAACATGATTTGTATATATATATATATTATTAAATATAACATTGAATAATAATAGTAGTCCACAAGTCATGATAGAAGGATGTAAAATAACATATAAACAAACATATTCCATAGAAAAATTGTATAAAAACATGTTACATTAATAATTAGAATAGTATTTTAATAATAGATATAAAATATAGAAATATGGAATAATAATAATCATAGGGAACCATAACACTATGAACAACACCTACCACATTGAGTTCACAAATAATCTTCTGAACATAGCTAATAAAAAATGTGTTTTTGCTCAATCTGTTGAATGTAGTTGAACCTCAGTGAGTGGAAACTAAATACTTTCCACCATTATAAACAAGAACTAGGTTTATGAAAAATGTTTCGAACCTTTATAAACCAAATCAGGTTGATTGTCAATCTTATGAACCTTGTTAAACCACATTGTGTTTATACCCAATCTTGTGAACCCAGCTATCCCACATCTAGTTCATGATCAACCTTATTATCTCACGAGACAAAAAACATCAAAAAATTAATTTCAGGGAGATATAAGAACCCATTCATCAATCATAGATACTTATGTGCACCACGAGAATAAAGTAATTCATTACGTCATAATAAACCCATGGAAATAAAAATGTGTTTTGTTATATTTCCAAATGGTATCATAACAAATTGAGCCCAATATTATAAATAGATCTTATAAAAAAATAAATAACCCCAAAGAATTATTTTATATGAACATTTAGTGGGTGATAAATGAATGGTAATTTAAAAGGAAATAATGCTTTTAGAGATAATGATAAAAATTGAATCCAAACCATAAAATAGTTTTTAGAAAATGATTTTATCTTTAGAATAAATGATATAGTTATAGTCACAGTAAATATTAATTTCCATAAAGGTGAAGTGAAAAATTTGGATGTCAATTACGTTTAAATAGAAATTTTTTCTGTGGAGGCTTTAAAATAAAAAACTATTTCAAAATGGTGAATTGAAAATATATTGAAAACAATTACATTTTAAAAATAATCTTCAATAATGGATCCTAAAAAAACATACATGTTTCAAAATGGTGTGGGGAAAAAAATTTAAGACCATATATTTGAAAAATAATATTCAAAATTATATATTTTAATATAAATAATTTATTTGTAATGATAATTTTTAGTGTAAGTTAAAACATTCTCTTTTGAATGGATATAAGACCTTTTGTATATTTTTAAATTCTTTTTTTGAAAACCCAAATTATATAAAGTGCAAGAAAAATATCCATTTAAAAAATGGTAATTAAAATATTAAGGTTACACGATTAAATTTATATTTTTATTTTATAAAAATAAATTGATTTTTATGGGAATAATCAATAATAAATTAAAAGAAAAAATTTCCTTTAGAGGTATTGAGATTTTCTATAATTAACATCACACTTTTATGAGAATTAAATTCACCAAGAAATATAATTTTATTTTAAAATATAACATTAAATAGAGATAAAATTTTAAAAATATTATGAAATGTTTAAAATAAAAACTTATGAAAAATAAAATTATTATTCTCAAGGAAGAATATTTTAACTTAATGAATGGAAATTGTATTTAACCGAATCCCTTACGAATATCGTAAGTCATTAAAAAAGATACATATAGAAAGGGGTTTCCATAGAAGAAATGTTAGTCCATAGAAAAAAGTTAAAATGGTAAATAGTAAAATCTGAGAGAATAATATTTCCAACATATATGAAATAAGTTCATGTAGAACAATCATGTCTCAATTAATAATAATTTTGTTTCCAAAATCCCCTTTAAAATGTCACAATACTTAAATTTGAAGATAAATAGAAATTATAATATGATTTTTATTTTTAAATACCATAAATTTTAGGAAAAAACATGATAAAATAAATCCATGTCCAATATATTCACCAAAATAATGAAACAATTGCGGAATATACATCATATCTGGATGAAAAAATTGAGATTAAGAAACCCTTACCTTGGGTCCCGATTGTTTCTTCACATTCACCTAGCATCCTAAATAATAAAATTAAGTTTACTAAAAACATTATTTATAAATGTTTCTATCTATATTTTATTATTATTATCTATTTATCATAATATGTTATTTTTTTATTAAAATGTTTTGAATTAAAACTGTTACTTGAGGTGGTTCAGTCGATTTCTTTGAAACTTCCTAGATGTATTCACTATGGTTCAATGTAATCTGAAATTGATTCATAATATATATATATTTTATAATAATATATATTTTATTATTCTACATGAAATAAATTATATTGTTATGTAGGTTTTCTCAAAATGGACTTGAATTTAGGAAAGGTGTCTCTAAATGTTCATTTAAGGCTGTTAAGTTTACTCTGATTGTTTATTGTCAATATCACTTCTAGATTATACAATATTATAGATAAATAATATTAATTGTTTCATAAATATCATTTTAATATATTTAAATAATTTTTTAATGTAATATATTTTATGAGGATATTAAAAATCTAAAATGTTGTCCATGGGGGTGGTAGTCCACACATACGCATGATGATGCCTTGATTTTTTGAATGGTTTTGGAGGAAGGTAAAAAATCAATATTAAATTAGTGTGATAAAATTTATGAATATTAATAATATTTATGTTATCATACTTCTATGTATTTTTTTTATTTTTAGAGGGAAGAAGAAGAAAATAAATAAGTTATCTTGGTTGAGAACCTTAGCTCTCCATTTTTGATGTTCATCCTTGGGTGAAAATTTAAAGATCCTCAGCTTGGCCATTCAGAAAGAGAAAGGATTTTATAAAATGTAGAGAGAGTTTAGAGTATAATATTTGATTTTTTTTGTCAAGATAAATATTTTTTCTTGGGTGATGAAGGTGGTGTATGTGATCTCCATTCATTTGTGGAGAAAATTAAATTTTCATAATTACTCACAATTTCACTAAAATGCCATTGAACTATTCCAATGTAAAATGATTTTAAATGGTAGATAATTTATTGTATTAGGTCTGTGGGATTATCTATGATACATTTTCATCTGAAACATTTATTTGGATCAATGTCTTAAACATTCTTTTAGTCTTTTAGAATTATGTTTTTGTTTTTTTACTTTTTTTTTTTGGTTTTACATTTGTATGTACTTTTTACCAAAGTAGTTTATATCTAATTAAAAAATAATATAACCCATATTAACAAATTTATAGGTTATTAACCTAAATTTATTATCCATATAATCTAAATAAATTTCAAAATATTTGAAAATTGACATCAAAATTAAAATATTTATTATATAGAAAAACTATTTTTATAAAAATGTTGATTTCATCAGTAAGTGTTCTTAGTAACATATAACATTAATTACCAATTAAATTAATGGTAAAATATTTATAAATATATATAAAATTCATATAAAATTCATCATAAAATATATATCAATTTAACTTATTAAATTAAATTTATAAAATATTAATAAAACAATTCTGTGAAAATAATTGTTTCACATTTATCATGGACATTCATTTTAATAATAATAATCATTATAATTTTATGGAAAAAAATACAACTTATCAAATAATATGGAAATTTTTATCAAAATTTTAAATCTTTTTTTAATTTATAATTTCTATAATTGGTTAAACGTTTTTTCAATATATGTGAATAAAAATAGTTTTATATTATAATATTACATAAGAATCTAAAATTCTCTAAATTAACGTTTTAAATTAAAAATAGTATATTTAAATTATTTATTTCAATTGATAAATTGATATATATTTTTAAAAATTATTTTATATATTTAATGAAATTATTGTATTATGATAATGTCATATGAGTTATTGGATTATAAAATTCCATATTATTTCACTATTCAACATGAAATAACTTTTGTATGAAAACTATAATTTTATCCCTAAGGTAATTTAGAAAATATAAATTCAAAACAGAATTAAAATTTTCAAAATTAAAATTCTGAAATTTTAAAAATTAACATTAAATTTAAAATAAGTTATATAAAGGAAAAATTATTTCATAGAAAAATACACTTTTTAAACTTTAATTGTTCTTGATCATTTTTATAAACATTTCTAATGGATTAAAATATTTACATTTACTATAGAATTTATTATAATTAAATTTTATTAATATTATTCATAAAATATGTTGTGGATCATTTTTTTCGACGTTGCGTGTGGAGAGATCTATCCAAAACACTAGATTTATTTAAAGGAAACCTATATTGAAAAATATTGGGGTGTTGCATTTTATTTGTAATGACACCTTTGTCTACTTCATAAATACCAAATCATGACATGTTTTATACACCATTATTATAATCTATATAATTACATTAAAATTTATTATTTTTATCCCTTTCTCAATTAAGTGACCAAGAAATTTATGTAGTAACATTATAGAAGAAACATGTTTCGAATGAATCGAACCATCTGAAAATCTTGTTTAGTACAAAGACTAATTTTTAAAACATTGACCACCACCATAGAACTTTGTACAATTATCTATGTTCTATATATTAATCTTTATATAAATTTTCTTAATTTATCTCTCATACTGAAAATAACCTCTTTATTAACCCTGATATGTGTTTCATACCGTGAAACTCAAGATGACTACTAATATTTATCCGAGTATAAACACATTCCTTACCTACAATTTTGAGATATCCACTAGGAAAATTATTTACCATTAAATATCTTCTAGAAGTGTAATTACCAATACATATGTACCATAATTGAATCTGTTTTTATTGAGATATGAAATTTATTTCAAAAATTCTGACACATGGGACCATGTTCCACAAAGATAGTAAAGCTCATAATTTTTCTTCATTTTAAATTATTGTGACTCTTCTGGTATGTGGAACATCTCATATGTTCCATAATATAGGAATTTATACTATATTCCTAAATCTAATTTCGAAATATTTCATCATTCAACAACATATCCCAGACATTCGTAAACAGTAATTTATAAAACATGAGTTACATTCTTTGTTGACCAACACATACCATGATTTTAAGTGTGTTGATTCTAATATAAATTACCAGTCTATATCTCTGAAATTCATCTTCATCGATTATAACTGACATTGAAGTCATTCACATTATTATCCATGGTCATTACTCCCATCATTTTTAGGATGAATAACCTATTTAATAAGTGAACCTTAATTACTTCTATTATATTTTAATACAAATATTCAAAACATTTCATAAGTTTTGAATTTGTTTTCACCTCTATGATTGATAAGCCATATTTCTAGCTAGTGAAATTCAGTGAACTATAATTGTTTTCTTATCAATCCGTTAGAATTATTTTCTTCAAAATTGTGTTAAAATTGGCATCCATTCATTATTGATCAATAATGTTCTATATTAGATAATACTCTAAATGAATCTTCTAAAATCCATAAGTTTTCACATCATGCTTCTCAATCTAGACTATACACTCATCCAACACCATTTCCTCCAGAAAAAATAAACTCCAACGAAAATTTAAAACACGTAAGATGAATTATGAACTAATTTTTAGAATTATTTTATATTTATAAGGGAATATTAATTCTAAATTTATGTAACATCATATGTTTTAGAGAATATTTAATTTCCTTAAACACTATTACTATATTTCATTATTTTTTTATTCATTCAAAAGGATTAAAACATGAGTAGAGAATGCATCAAACATGATATTAAAAAAACTAATAACACTTTATTCAATCATTATGGAACATTATAAAACAATTTAATAAAACTAAGAATTACATAATATGGATTATTACATACCAAATATTATTACATATATTAAAAGTGTAAAATCAAAAATATTTTAATAAATTTATAAGAATAATTACATTATAAATATAAAATACCCTAGATTATCTTGAACCATGAGTATCATAATTATAATACTTAAAAAAATTATGATAAATAAAAACATAAAAGTATAAATCATGTTGTGAAATTTAAAATGAAAACTAATTAAATGAGAAGTATAATTTTTGAAGTAAGAATAGAATGATTATATATGGATTATTGTAATATAGAAATTATAAAGGAAAATGTGGTCATTAGAAATATAGAAATTGGATATACATATATCCAATTGGTAAACTGATCTGGTGTACAATTAGTAACAAATTTATACTAATGTGTGACAAAAATAATAAATAATGAAATAAAATACATATTTATTATTTATTTTTAAAAATATTTTATATACATTACATATTATTATTATTATTAAAATAAAATATTAGGTATTTATAAAATCAAAATATATTTTTTAATATTAATGGACTGATAAAAAATATTTTTAGTTATATAAATGATTA
This sequence comes from Viscum album, assembly GCA_963277665.1. Taxonomy (NCBI): domain Eukaryota; kingdom Viridiplantae; phylum Streptophyta; class Magnoliopsida; order Santalales; family Viscaceae; genus Viscum; species Viscum album. Next base: position 1,419,368,869 of record OY728161.1, on the reverse strand, counting down.
GTTTTATTGTATTGGGTGAATGTTATTAAATATAAATGTAATATTTTTCAATCGAAATTTTTAAAGTGTTTAGAATTTTTATCTTAATAAATTAAATTCATCACTTTTAAAAGATAATTTTTAAAATATTTAATGATTCAATATAAAAAATTATATATTAATTCTTATATAATTATAAATTTATATATATAATATTATGAACACTTAATGTTTTAAAAAAGTCATTATTTTCTCTAAAAGTTATTTTTCTTTATATTTGTTTCATTTCAAATATAAATTTATAAAGTTTAGAAATTTAATTTTATAAAATTAAATATATTTTTTATTAAAAAAGAAAAAATTATATAAGGATAATTTTTTGTATTTTTCCAAAAATATTTGATCTTTAAGTGAATATTGAAAAACTCTTTTCACAAATACTGCATCATTATAATATAAGCACGAACAAAAAATATATGAAATTTATTTTGGAACTATAAGTGAAATCATGGAGTAAAATAATTTATTCAAAATGAATATTTTATATTTATAAATATATTCATTACTTTTTCAGAACATAAGTTATGTTTTGATCTATTAAAAAAACTAATTTGGTCGTTTTCCATTAATTAAGTACTCACCATGATACATTATGTTTTGGATATATTTATGTGTAATTTTTTTATTTTTTAATCACAAACAAATAATATATAATTATAATCAATAACATGAACTGTTTTGGTGTAAATTCATTTTCAGGTTGAAAATGGATTTTTTTTAAAACTATTTGTTTTCTTTAAGAATAATTTTATAAAAATAATTTTTTAAAATATATAAATTTAATATTATAAAATTGTTTTCATATTTTAAATCATAATATTAATATCAGGGAATAAGGTACATTTTATTTTTTGGAAGAAAAGTTAGCTATTGAGGTAAAAATTTTAGGTACCACAATAAAAGTAAATTATGATAAAAAGTAAAATTAAATGGATATGAACTAAAATATATACACCCATGTCCATTATATATAAGGATGAAATTTTTATTGGAGTATAAAAATACAACATATGTTTTTTCTACTTCTAGAGACATTTTACTTTGAAAGTGACATCCCTTTGATATAAAATATTGATTATTTTCAAAATTGTCACTCCTTTGACTTATAAAAGGTACGCTTCATCTGCCTAAATATTCTCACACCTTATGACTAAAATTTTTTCATGATATTAAAAAATTCACAGTAAAAATTCATATACAAATACTATAATTTCTATATTCATTAAAATACAATTCGAAGAAGGATTACAGAGTTTCCAAATAGAGGATATCCAAGGAAGATGTAATTGTATCAACTAATTTATTTCATGTTTTATTCTTCTTACACCCCTATAATTATATTAAGACCATAAATGTCACGAACCATCCATGGGGCCCGTTCCATGACTACCCCAAGCCCGCCTTTCATAGGCCACGAGCTGGAGACTAGCACCAAAGGCATAAATCCCGATAAAGTGAAGGCATTGCCCTTATATAAGTAAACAATCACAAAATAGAGTATGCAAGATGAAGTAAACACTAAGTAAACTGAGTAAAATAGTATTTGCTTGAAGTAAATGGGCCAGTATACAAACCTAACTGAAAGTACAGTACAACTGAGAAAAGGAAGTACAAAAGTTGAGAAGTAAATCAGCAACCACCAAGTCTTCCTCCAAAATTCCCACCTGAAGGGTGGGTATAGATAGCCCCGCCGACACCTCGGGTCCGATCGTCCGCTCTTAGTATGTCACACTTGATAGTCCACCTCCGGGTACCGTCCCGCTCTAAAACCCTCAACCATGATCAGTGATGTCCGTTGTCTGCAACCAACATAATTTAGTGTAGGCATAGCCCGTGCAGGGGTGAGTATACGATACTTAGTAGGGACCCTGAGACCCCCGAAGGCCTCCTAGAATCCAAAAAGGATAATCTACAAAGGAAAGATACAAAAACAATGTATCAACCAACTCTACTTTGGTATACGCCCATACATATACCTAAGTCATCTATTCCAGCTCTTCTCCAACTCACGAGCCCAAGTACAACCCAGTCCACACAGGAAAGCATAACTCAATCCACACAGGAAAGCACATCCCAATCCACACAAGAAGGAAAGTCAATCACATCAATGATAATGATTGGAAGTCAAGACTCAACTGACATAGGTATACTACTCGCGAAGAGGGGTGGAGATGATTAGATATAATCTCTGAATCATCCCCTATATCGAACCCACATAGGATCCAAGTATTGAAGTCGTCACTGCCGAAACCACGTAGGATCCAAGTACAGTAACCATTGCTGACGAACCCATGTAGGATCCAAATATAGTCGTCATCGCTATCGAACCAACGGAGGATCCAACTACACTAGTCCTCACTTCCAAACCCACATAGGATCGAAGTACACTCTTCCTCGCTTCCGAACCCATTTAGGATCCAAGTACAGTCATCCTCGCTGCCGAACCCACGTAGGATCCAAGTACAGTCGTCATCGTCGTCACGGTTGCAGCCACCTCTATGGTTCCCGCACACATCACGCTCGATTCCAGGACGGTCTGCTTCACGAGCCAAGAGGTTCAATACATCAAATTTCACTAAGTCCAGATTTGATGTATCACAAAGTTTCGTCTCGTCAATAGGAACTCAACGTGACAGACGACGCGTCAATCAGACGCCCAGTCTGAGAGTTATTGGCTTTTTCATCCCAGGGGCGCGATTGATTTTTAAGCTAAAACCAACCTGAACATACTCCAGCTATGTCCAAACCTCAAGAGAAGTAAGCCAAAAGAACCATCTCACTAAGAGGAATTCAATTTAATTGAAGGTACATTATTCAGACGTTTGATCGTTATGTTATAAGCATTTCCGCTCCAAGGGGACGGTTGGTTTTGGGTTTGAACCCTCCCGGCCATACCCCAAATTTGCCGGAACCTCGAGTGTAATATATCAAAACGACCGTCTCGATCCAAGGATCCCAACGCTACTAGAAGTGCGTCGATCGAAGGTATGTAACCCAAGATATGGACGTTTGGACGAACATGGTGCGAAACTAGGGGGTTTGGGCCCGGTCTGACCCGACCCAATACCCTCTAGGTCGGCTGAACTGGGTCGACCCAACCCAAGTCCAGCCCCCGCAAATTTGGCGCAGCCTAGTCCGGCTGGCGCAGCTTGGCCCGGATGGGCGCGGCCCAGCCCGCGGCAGGCGCGACCTGACCCGGCAGGGCATGTCCCGACCAGCGGCGGGCGCGGCCTGTGGCCCGGTCCAGAAGCCGGCCGCGGCTCGGCTTACAGCCGAGCGAGGTGTGAAGGGGGTGCAGACCCCTTTGTTTTGGAAATGGCTCCCCCCAGTTGGGGTCCGCCCTAGGCTGATCCGGGGGTTACGACTCCCAGTTTCATCGAAAACGGACAGCCATAATGGTCGGCCGATAGTGAGCTGTCGCGGGACCCGTGGGGGTCTCGCCTCCTGGAGCACAGGCGGCCGGTTGTCCGGCCACCCCTGCAAGACCGCCGCAGCCTAACGTCGCGGCTCTTCCTCAACCGGCACGGCGTCATGGCGTCGTGCACCACCGCCGCGGCCGGCTCCGGCCACGGTCCCTTCAAACTCACCGGCGCGGTGTGACGGTGCCGCACACCACCACCGCGGCCCACTCTTGCCAGGGTCCTCTTTGATCATGTGTGGCGCAAAGACACGATGCCACCTTCACTGCAATGATCATCAAAGATCAACAATGGAGGGGAGGAAGATCGGTCGTGTTTGTGCAGCCCGATCACCTCCCGTTAAGTTGATAACAAGAGGCCAAATTAATTAACGAATCTCGATAAATAAAACATTAAAAGAGATAACCCCTACCTTGATAAACGATGTCATTTTCCAGCGACGCGGAAGATGGCGTCGCAGGGTGAGGTTTCGAAGACGGCGATGGCGTGCGTCCAAGGAGGGGACAAAATCTCACACTAGCTATGGAGAGAAGAATGAATGGAACATCGTCTCTCCATGTGGTGATGGTGTTCTTCGTCAATGGGTGTCGTTCTTCATGAGAGGATGATGTTCTTCCAATAAAGCTAGATATCTCTCCCCAATTCCCAACACAACAAGCTAAACCCAAAAAAAATAAGTTTCCTCTTATTTTATTAATTCATGCCATGCTTTGAAATTTCCAAAATTCAAACATAGAACTGAATTAATTGAATATGTGTGTGTTGGCATGATTTAAAGTGGGAGGGTGGGGAGTTACCCAATTAAAGAGGGGAGTTAGGGAGTTAAGGAAAGTGAAGGGTTGGGGCTCGTGTGGGCCCCATCTCACCTCTATCCTCACATAGGTAGTTAGTAACTAGTGGGTCCCACCCCATATCCCACACTTAGTATATAACCACTTAGAATAAAGAATAAAAATTATTCTACAATTTTTATTCAATTCTTTATTAATCCACATATTTTTACAACTCCTCCCGAGCAAACACATCTTCGTTAAAGGTCCTCTTAAGTAATTACTGGGGATGTGGTTCCATCGGTGCCCTCTGATTTAAATTCCGAGCACTGGTTCAAAAGATAGATAAACCCACTCGTTCGTTCACTGAACGTACCAAAGCTAAACTTCAGAAATTGATTCCAGGCACACCGAGCCTCGGAATCAGGTGCTGTAGAAACTGCGTTCTTGTAAAATTTCAAAGAAATTAAGAAAACATTTTCCTTGAAATTTTCGGGTCTTTACATTACTCCCACCTCAGGGCTTTGCGTCCCCGTAAAGCTACATCATAAACTAGAAAAACAAATGATGGTACTATGCATGCATATGAGCCTCCTGCTCCCATGTGCTCTCCTGAAGGTTCTCGTGCTACCACCTGATGCGCACTAGAGGAATCGACCATACACATTGGACCCGCTCTTGTCGATCCTCGAATACCACTAGAACCTCCCCAAATGTTGCCCCGTCATCGATGTCCATCTCCCCGTGATCAATGATATGTGTCGGGTCATGCACGTATCTCCTCAGCTGAGATACATGGAAGACGTCGTGCACCTGGTGCAACTGAAGTGGAAGAGCTATGTGATAAGCTACCTCGCCTATCCTGCTGAGAACTTGGAATGGTCCGATGAAGCATGGAGATTACTTCTTGCCCCGGACAAATCTCTATAATCCACGTCGAGGTGAGACCCATAAGAAAACGTGGTCGCCATCCTCAAACTCCAGTGGTCTCCGCCTCCTATCAGTGTAGGACTTCTGTCGGCTCTGGGCTGTCCTCATCCGCTCCTGGATGATCTGTATCTTCTTCATTGTGGCATGGACCATCTCTGGTCCTACAAGTGCTGACTCCCTAGGTTCTGTCCATCACAGAGATGATCTGTATGGTCGGCCATACAATTCCTCGTTTGGTGACATCCTGATGGTGGTGTGGTAGCTGTTATTGTATGCAAACTCCACCAAGGGTAGGCGATCCTCCCAGTTGCGACCAAAGTCAAGGACACATGCACGGTGCATGTCCTCTAGTGTCTGATTGGTCCTCTCCATCTGGCCATCCGTCTGAGGGTGAAAGGCGGTGCTTAGGCGTAGCTGCATCCCAAATGCCTCTTTCAACCACTACCAAAGACAAGAAGTAAATAGAGCGTCTCTATTGGAGAAAATAGGAAATGGTACACCATGAATCCGTAAAATCTCTTAAACGTAGAGGCGTCCTAAGCTCTCCACTGAGCCCTGCTCTCTGATAGGTAGGAACTGGGCCAACTTGGTGAGTTGGTCGACAATCACCCAGATAGAGTCGTGCCCTCTGGAAGTACATGGATGCCCCGTCACGAAATACATAGATATCCCATCCCACTTCCACTCTAGGACCTCTAAGGGCTATACCAAGCCTGCTGGTACCTGGTGAACTACCTTCACCAACTGGCAGGTGAGACATCGTGAAATGAACTCTGCCACAACCTTCTTCATACCCGGCCACCAGTGTTGTCGTCTGAGATTCTGGAACATCTTCGCTACTCCTAGATGTACCGATAATAGGGAAGTGTGAACATCTCTCACCACCTCCTCCTGTAATGAAACTGGTACCATGGTACGTCCTATAAAAAGGACGACATGATCTCCTCCTACAGATAATCCATCAGGTCCATGTCTTGAGGACATCTGTGCGCATCGCGTCTCATAGTCAACGTCCTCACGCTGTTCCTCTCTGACCCGATGAAGTAGTGGAGGAGTGACTGTGATTGACTGTACATGTAAAGACCCGTAAATTCCAAGGAATTTTTTTAATTTTCTTTGGAATTTTACAAGAACTCAATTTCTGACGGTGCCTGATTCCGAGGCCCGGTGTGCCCGGAATCAATTTCTGCAGTTTGGCTCGGGTACGTTCAGTGAACGAACGTGCGGGTTTTTCTAACTTTTGAACCGGTGCCCGGAATCGAATTCTGAGGGCTCTGAAGAAATCGCAGCGCCGGTTTTCTCTTAGAAATGCCTCTTCCGGAGTTGCGTTTGCTCGGGTGTGGTTTTTAATTTTCTGGCTTAAAGTTAAGAAATAAAATAATTTTGCGACAACTTTATTTTATTTCGCTTAAGCCACTTGGAAGCCACTTGAAGCCACTTAAAGGCGGCTTGAACTGAGTTGAACTGGATAGGATGCTATCCAGAAATATCCTACCCCTTGGTAGGATATTTGTGAGGTGGGGCCCGTACGAGCCCCGCCGTTTCTTTCCGCTAAGGAACGCACCCGTGAAAACCCGTCTTAATGAAAGTCAACTGACGCGTTTCTTAAAATCTTAACAGACCATTTAATTGGGCGGTTTATTTCGTAAATTAAATGAGCTGTTTCTTTCGTTGAATTAATTCTACGAATTAATGGTTCGTTTCTTATATTTTGAAATTCAAATGTTTAGTTGTGTAAATAAAATAAGGCTTAAGCTTATTTTATTTTGGGTTGAAACTTGTGGCGTGGAGAGGATTTGGAGGAAAGCGTTCTTCTTCGGTGAAGAACGTGAAGAACGCGAAGAACGCGAAGAACACGAAGAACGACAAACCTGCGGAGATCGACGACGCGAAGCCTTGTACCGTGATGCCAACGGATCTCCCTTCGCGACGCTTCTTCCGCGACGATCCAATCCCGCGACAGCCTTCGATCGACAACAACATGGTAGGGGGTTGCGCTTCTTTTTATTTTCTTTTTGGATTTCAACAACAACATGGATTTAATTATTATTAATTAAATCCGTATGTTCTTGGTCCTCGGAGATCGTCGACGCGACACCCTTCCGCGGTGTGACGATCACCTCCTTCCGCGACGGTCAATTCCGCGACGACCTCACATCCGACAGTGACGGCGAGGTAGGGATTTTATTTATTTTGGGATTTACCCCCCCCCCCCCCCTTTTTATTTATTTCCGTGAACGTTCTTTAAAAATTAAAGAACCAGAATCAAAGAAACAATTTTATTTTATTAAAATTGTTGTTTCCTGTGTGGAATAAATTTCTCCCGGTTGTTTATCTCTAACGCGGAGGGTGCGGGCCAAACGAACACGGCCTGACGACCCTCCGCCGTTCTTCGTTTTGTGCGGATTTGGCGGGCGATGACGGAACGTGCTGCAACAGATGTTTGATGATCCCACAGTAAAGAACGGAACCCGGGAGGAACAACGGCGCAGACGGGAAGGAAAACGGGCCACCGGAGCGACTCCGGCGGCCGGAGGCGGCGACCGGAGGCGGCGGCACCCCACGGGTGTCGAGCGCGACACCCCGCGGGTGCCGCGGGGTTGTCCCGCGGCACCCCGCGGGTGTCCTGGGCGGCACCCCGCGGGTGTCGCGGGGTTGTCACGCGGCACGTCCGACTGTCTGGACGACAGCCCGCGGGTACCGCGGGGGTGTCACGCGTGGCGGCGGCTTTCCCCCGTGTCGGCCGCTCGGCCGAGCCGAGCCGGACCGGCCCTGGCCGGGCTGGGCCGGGCCAACCGGGTCGGACCCGACCTGGTTCGGGCCAACCAGGGGGGGTTGGGCCGGGTCGGCCCGGGCCCGGACCCCCCGTCTTCGGACGACTTTCGTTCAAACGCCCATAACTTGAGCTACGGGCCTCCAAACGACTTGCCGTCAGCGGAAACGCAATACTTGGAGCGAGTCGGTCGTTTCGGTTTATCGCACTCAAGGTTTCGGAATACTTTGGGTTCGGCCGGGTTGGTTCGTACACGAAACCAACCGGGCCCTCGGAGCGGAAACGCTCATATCTTGAGCTACGGACGTCCGATTGGCGTCCTGTCAGCTTTGTTAGTTTCCTCTTAGTGAGACGGATCTTTTGGCTCACTCTGCTCGGGGTTTGGGCGCAGGTGGAGTACGGTCGGGTTGGTTTTGCCTTAAAAACCAACCGGGGCCCTGGGACGAAAAAGCCAATAACTCTCAGACCGGGCGTCCGATTGACGTGCCGTCTGTTGCGTTGAGTTCCTGTTGACGATACGAAACTTTTGGCATCCTTCGCCCGAGTTTTGGATACAGTTGGTAGTGGCCGGGTTGGATCGCACCTGAAATCCAACCGGGCCCCTGGAACGGAAAAGCTGATAACTTTCAGACATGACGTCCGTTTGACGAACCGTCAGTGGCGTTGACGATCACGTTGAGAAACGGTGTCTATGAGTATACCCTATGAGAGCTCGGGGTACAGTTGAGAAACGGCTGGGTTTGGTTCGCTCACGAAACCATCCGGGCCCCTGGGACGAAAAGGCTAATAACTCACAGACCGGGCGTCCGATCGACGCGCCGTCTATTGCGTTGAGACCCCTGTGACGAGGTGGTCCTTTGAGATACTTCTTCGTGGGAATTTGAGATACTTGGAGTATCGACTTTCAGCTCGTGGAACGGACCCTCCTAGAGACGAGCGTGCGGAGTACGGAGACCGTGTAGCCGACTGAGACCTGACGACTGCTTGACCGACTCGACTTGGAGTGAGTCGACTAGCCCAGTGGATGGAGCACTACTTTGTTTGAGTGCAGACCCATGGCGGACAGAGCACTACCTGTGTGATAGTGTAGACCCGCGGTACTCGTCCGGAGAGTACCTCTGCAGGCTACTAGGGGGTGTGCACTACTGTGTTTGGGTGACATACCTCAGCGGGAAGCACCACTGTGTTTGGGTGGATGGCCCGCGGTACTCGACAAGAGGAGTACCTCAACAGTCTTAGGTTAGTGAGCAGTACATCGGAGTCGTGACAGGACCACTGTACACTCTAGAGACGGAGCTCTTCAGCAGTTACGGTTTCGATAATGAAAATCCTGGTTTGAGCTGAGACATTTGACCTTGTGTTTACCTCATGATTGTGATGGGTCACTTGATAACTTAGGTATATGTATGGGCATATACCTGGGTAGTAGTTATCCGTTGATTTCACAATCCTTATGTTTCCTCATGATTGAGATGGGTTACTTGATAACTTAAGTATACGTATGGGCATATACCTAAGTAGAGGTTATCTATTGAGATCTTCTATGTGGTTATCCTTGTTGGTTTTAGTGAGACCTTGAGGGTCTCGGGGTCCCTACTGAGTATCGTTATACTCACCCCTGCACGGGCTATGCCCACACCTCGTTGTGTTGGTTGCAGACGATGGCCAGTACTGACAGAGGCCGAGTGTTCGAGGACTGGACGGTACCTGGAGGTGGACTATACGACGAGACAGTACCCAGAGGTGGACATGACGATGAGACGGTACCCGGAGGTGGACCACTGGGCGGGACATACTCGGAGCGGACGGCGGGACCCGAGGAGCAGAGGAGCTATCTGTACCCACCCTTGAGGTGGGATTTCCAGTGGATAGATCGGTGTAGCGGCTTTTACTTTACAGTTGCTGTTTTCCCTTTCGAGTTGTACTTTACTTTCATTTGGGTTTGTATACTGGCCCATTTATTTTTCCGCACTTCAGTTGTACTCTGTTTTTACTTAGTGTTTTACTTCCGCTTGTACTCTATGGTGTTTTGTTACTTTTATAAAGGCAATGCCTTCCCAGTTATCGGGATTTACACCTTTGGTGCTAGTCGCCAGCCCCTGGCCTATGGAAGGCGGGCTTGGGGTAGTCACGGAACGGGCCCTGAGGACGGGTCGTGACAAATTGGTATCATAGGTGGTCGGTTCTACCGCAGACTCTGATCATTCTTTCTGTGAAGCAATAGTGTTAAGGGTACCGAGTGTGGTTTTCAGTTCAGGGAGTCCAGTGTTGGTGCGGGCGGCCGACGTATCCATACACCCGGACCCTGGCAACTGATTTCCGACTTTGTGCACGAAAACACTGATTGCGTGTGTGTTTTCAAAGGTTTTCGCCCTTAAAACAGCTCAAACCAGGTCAGCTCACCAGGTATAATCGTTTGACCGTGTTACGTTGTTTCTTTCAGGATGCCTTTTCTCGGACGACTATTTAGAGCCCAGAGGGATGTGCGTGCTGACAACCTGTCGAGTGACGAGGCTTCAGTACACGACCCTCTTGTAGTTGAGGCACCAGCGGAGGCACCAGCAGTGCTACCATATGTTGGGCCACCAATGCCACCAGCCCTAGCAGTAGGCGATGCCCGCTACTTGAGCACACTGCATGAGTTCCAGCGCCAGAGGCCACCCAGGTTCGGGGGAGAGACGGACCCGCAGGCAGCTGAGGATTGGTTGGAGGCTGTGGTGGGAGTCTTCAGGCTAGTGGGGACGCCATCGGACTTCATGGTGTCCTTTACTGCCAGCCTTCTTCAGGCAGCAGCAGGCAGGTGGTGGAGCCACCTGTTCCAGTTTTGCGATGGGATGGCTTTCACATGGGAAGACTTCGAGACCTTCTTCAGGGTGGAGTTTGTGACAGTAGCTCTAAACCCCGAGCGTGTTCAGGAGCTGCTGCCTTTGCCGCGTGTTTTTCGATCAGAAGTCGAGTCATCTGTGGGCAGTAGATAGAAGATGCAGAGGTCCAGGAGGACCAGACCAGCAGTTGGGCGATCTCGGGTTTTAGGACTGGTGGTGCGGGGAACCCGGGGTGGGGTCAGAGCCAGGTGTGCCAGAATCAGACTGTGTTACTCGTGCGGTGGAAAGGGGCACCTGGCACGTGACTGTCCGACTCCTCGTACATTTGATCTACGGGTGTTGGAGGATCCACCGAGACAGAAGCAGCGGCGAGTTCTTGAGCAACAGCCGAGCAGTGAACAAGGCAGTAGAGCTCCGAGAGCAGGTGGACAAGAGAGGAAGTAGTGGATACGTCCCTTGTACTTCTAGTTCCATGTTGATGTTGTTTTCATGTCTTGTACTATGAGATTCAATAATAAAAAGACACTTATCTTTGTTTGTTTTACTGTCCTTTTGTTTGGTTGATACTCAGTGGTCCTGGTTAAACTGTTGACATGACCCTCACTTTCAAGATTTCAACTGGAGGAGACCCAGTGACCTCACACTGATGCCGACAGTGTGACTCGACCCTTGGAGGCGAGAGTGACAGTTGGATCTCTTAGTAGTTACGTCGAGGCCTTACGACGTCATCCATGGCATGAATGCATCATTCATGTTGGAATTGACTGTATTAGGCAACAAATGTGGTTCATCCAGGGGATGAGACCAGATTTCTCTTATCGGCAAAGAAGAAATCATAGTAGCTCTTGTGAGGCTAAAGGAGGTGCAGTTCATCCAGGAGCGGATGAAGACTGCACAATGCAGTAAGAAACAAGGAACCGGTGCCAGTCTTAGAGACTCGGGCGTGATAAATGTTTCAAGAAGAGGTAGCTTTAAATAGAGATGAGTCTGCGAAGCGGCAGATGTGGAGGCAAAGCTAGGAGAGCAGCATGAGGTGGTGTACATCTTAACATGCTACAACCACCCGCCTTAGTTATTCCCGCCAGGCTCAGGGAGCTGGAGGGAGGAGGAAGAGTGCGGCAGCATGCGGTCAAGGAGTGTGACCCAATGGCTCTAGAAATGATTCAAGGGACAGTCTGTGTCCACTACTGGCTTCTGTAGTAACGGACGTCGATGTGAATCATTCCTTGCATTCACAAATCTTGTTCCAGACCTAGAGATTCCGGTAAGCCATGGACTTGACCCTCACGTCTGGAGATACCTTGGGAGGAGACTCGATAATCACACTTACGCCGATGGTGTGGTCAGACCCTCGAGGCGAGAGTTCTGGTTGGAATCTCTTGGTGGCAGCGTCGAGGCCTTACGACGTGAGTTTGAGTATGGAATGGGCAATAACTGTTCATACTCAAATTGACGGTTTTAGGCAAACGTTGGGATGAGTTTTCCTTGGTCGGCAGAAAAGGAAACCCCAAGCAGTGTAGGGTAACTCTTGCACAGGAGGGTGCGACCGATCACTCTTGAGTCGGTCAACCTTACTCTCGTGGTAGTAGTCGTTTTGAGTTTCAGTTCCAGCAAGAATTGGAGACCTCTGGAGTTCTAGGATGACGATCACGTCCTTATACGGGTCTCACCTCGACGAGGGTTAAGGAGATGTGGCCAAGGCGGAAAGTTATCTCCGAGGTTCAACGAACCTTTCTAGGTCCTCAGCTGGGTAGGCGGGATGGTTTACCACTTGGTCCATCCACCTCAGTTGCACTAGGTGCACGACGTTTCCACGTATCTCAGCTGAGGAGATATGTACTCGACCCCTTCAAACATCATCGACTATGAGGAGCTAGACGGTGGCGATGAGTGTCTTATACGGAGGTTCCTGTGGGGATCGAGGATCGACAGGAGCAGATCCTAGGAGGATGGTCGATTCCTCTTGTGCACTTTCTTTGGCAGCACGGGAACCTCCAGGTGAGCACATGGGAGCGGAAGGCTCAGACGCGTGCTCAGTACCGCTTTGTTTCCCTAAGTTTGTGGTGAAGCTTTACGGGGACGTAAATCCCTGTGGTGGGAGTAATGTAAAGGCCCATAAATTCCAAGGATTTTTTTTTTAATTTTCTTTGGAATTTTACAAGAACACAGTTTCTGACAGCGCCTGATTCCGAGGCCCGGTGTGCCCGGAATCAATTTCTGAAGTTTGGCTCGGGTACGTTCAGTGAACGAACGTGCGGGTTTTTCTAACTTTTGAACCGGTGCCCGGAATCAAATTCTGAGGGCACCGATGAAATCACAGTGCCAGTTTTCACTTAGAAATTCCTCTTCCGGAGTTGCGTTTGCTCAGGTGTGGTTTTTAATTTTTGGGCTTAAAGTTAAGAAATAAAATAATTTTGCGACAACTTTATTTTATTTCGCTTAAGCCACTTGGAAGCCACTTGAAGCCACTTAAAGGCGGCTTGAACTGAGTTGAACTGGATAGGATTCTATCCAGAAATATCCTACCCCTTGGTAGGATATTTGTGAGGTGGGGCCCGTACGAGCCCCGCCGTTTCTTTCCGCTAAGAAACGCACCCGTGAAAACCCGTCTTAATGAAAGTCAACTGACGCATTTCTTAAAATCTTAACAGACCATTTATTTGGGCGGTTTATTTCGTAAATTAAATGAGCTGTTTCTTTCGTTGAATTAATTTTACGAATTAATGGTTCGTTTCTTATCTTTTGAAATTCAAATGTTTAGTTGTGTAAATAAAATAAGGCTTAAGCTTATTTTATTTTGGGTTGAAACTTGTGGCGTGGAGAGGATTTGGAGGAAAGCGTTCTTCTTCGGCGAAGAACGTGAAGAACGCGAAGAACGCGAAGAACGACAAACCTGCGGAGATCGATGACGCGTAGCCTTGTACCGCGACGCCAACGGATCTCCCTTCGCGGCGCTTCTTCCGCAACGATCCAACCCCGCGACAGCCTTCGATCGACAACAACAAGGTAGGGGGTTGCGCTTCTTTTTATTTTCTTTTTGGATTTCAACAACAACATGGATTTAATTATTATTAATTAAATCCTTATGTTCTTGGTCCTCGGAGATCGTCGACGCGACGCCCTTCCGCGGTGTGACGATCACCTCCTTCCGCGATGGTCAATTCTGCGACGACCTCACATCCGACAGCGACAGCGAGGTATGGATTTTATTTATTTTGGGATTTACCCCCCCCCCCCACCCCCTTTATTTATTTCCGTGAACATTCTTTAAAAATTAAAGAACCGGAATCAAAGAAACAATTTTATTTTATTAAAATTGTTGTTTCCTGTGTGGAATAAAATTCTCCCGGTTATTTATCTCTAACGCGGAGGGTGCGGGCCAAACGAACACGGCCCGACGACCCTCCGCCGTTCTTCGTTTTGTACGGATTTGGCGGGCGACGACGGAACGTGCCGCAACGGATATTTGATGATCCCGTAGTAAAGAACGGAACCCGGGAGGAACAACGGCGTAGACGGGAAGGAAAACGGGCCACTGGAGCGACTCCGGCGGCCCGCGGAAGCCGGTGGCGGCGCGGGTCGCCGGCGCGGCGGTGCCAGCGGCCGGAGGCGGCGGCACCCCGCGGGTGCCGCGGGGTTGTCATGCGGCACCCCGCGGGTGTCCAGCGCGGCACCCCACGGGTGCCGCGGGTGTCCAGGGCGACACCCCGCGGGTGCCGCGGGGTTGTCACGCGGCACCCCGCGGGTGTCCTGGGCGGCACCCCGCGGGTGTCGCGGGGTTGTCACGCGGCACGTCCGGCTGTCTGGCCGACACCCCGCGGGTGCCGTGGGGGTGTCACGCGTGGCGGCGGCTTTCCCCCGCGTCGGCCGCTCGGCCGAGCCGAGCCGGACCGGCCCTGGCCGGGCCGGGCCGGGCCAACCGGGTCGGACCCGACCCGGTTCGGGCCAACCAGGGGGGGTCGGGCCGGGTCGGCCCGGGCCCGAACCCCCCGTCTTCGGACGACTTTCGTTCAAACGCCCGTAACTTGAGCTACGAGCCTCCAAACGACTTGCTGTCAGCGGTAACGCAATACTTGGAGCGAGTCGGTCGTTTCGGTTTATCGCACTCAAGGTTTCGGAATACTTTGGGTTCAGCCAGGTTGGTTCGTACACGAAACCAACCGGGCCCTCGGAGCAGAAACGCTCATATCTTGAGCTACTGACGTCCGATTGGCGTGCCGTCAGCTTTGTTAGTTTCCTCTTAGTGAGACGGATCTTTTGGCTCACTCCGCCCGGGGTTTGGGCGCAGGTGGGGTACGGTCGGGTTGGTTTTGCCTTAAAAACCAACCGGGCCCCTGGGACGAAAAAGCAAATAACTCTCAGACCGGGCATCCGATTGACGCGCCGTCTGTTGCGTTGAGTTCCTGTTGACGATACGAAACTTTTGGCATCCTTCGCCCGAGTTTTGGATATAGTTGGTAGTGGCCGGGTTGGATCGCACCCGAAATCCAGCCGGGCCCCTGGAACGGAAAAGCTGATAACTTTCAGACAGGACGTCCGTTTTACGAATCGTCAGCGGCGTTGACGATCACGTTGATAAAACGGTCCCTATGAGTATACCCTATGAGAGCTCAGGGTACAGTTGAGATACAGCTGGGTTTGGTTCGCTCACGAAACCATCTGGGCCCCTGGGACGAAAAGGCTAATAACTCACAGACCAGGCGTCCGATCGACGCGCCGTCTGTTGCGTTGAGACCCCTGTGATGAGGTGGTCCTTTGAGATACTTCTTCATGGGAATTTGAGATACTTGGAGTATCGACTTGCAGCTTGTGGAGCGGACCCTCCCAGAGACGAGCGTGCGGAGTACGGAGACCGTGTAGCCGACTGAGACCTGACGACTGCTTGACCGACTCGACTTGGAGTGAGTCGACTAGCCCAGTGGACGGAGCACTACTTTGTTTGGGTGAAGACCCATGGCGGACGGAGTACTACCTGTGTGATAGTGCAGACCCGCGGTACTCGTCCGGAGAGTACCTCTGCAGGCTACTAGGGGGTGTGCACTACTGTGTTTGGGTGACATACCTCGGCGGGAAGCACCACTGTGTTTGGGTGGCTGGCCCGCGGTACTCGACAGGAGGAGTACCTCAGCAGTCTTAGGTTAGTGAGCAGTACCTTGGAGTCGTGACAGGACCATTGTACACTCTAGAGATGGAGCTCTTCAGCAGTTATGGTTTCGATAATGAAAATCCTGGTTTGAGCTGAGACTTTTGACCTTGTGTTTACTTCATGATTGAGATGGGTCACTTGATAACTTAGGTATATGTATGGGCATATACCTGGGTAGTAGTTATCCGTTGATTTCACAATCCTTATGTTTCCTCATGATTGAGATGGGTTACTTGATAACTTAGGTATATGTATGGGCATATACCTAAGTAGAGGTTATCTGTTTAGATCTTCCATGTGGTTATCTTTGTTGGTTTTAGTGAGACCTTGAGGGTCTCGGGGTCCCTACTGAGTATCGTTATACTCACCCCTGCACGGGCTATGCCCGCACCTCGTTGTGTTGGTTGCAGACGACGGCCAGTACTGACAGAGGCCGAGTGTTCGAGGACTGGACGGTACATGGAGGTGGACTATACGACGAGACGGTACCCAGAGGTGGACGTGACGACGAGGCGGTACCCGGAGGTGGACCACTGGGCGGGACATACTCGGAGCGGACGGCGGGACCCGAGGAGCAGAGGAGCTATCTGTACCCACCCTTCAGGTGGGATTTCTAGTGGATAGCTCGGTGTAGCGGCTTTTACGTTACAGTTGTTGTTTTCCCTTTCGAGTTGTACTTTACTTTCAGTTGGGTTTGTATACTGGCCCATTTATTTTTCCGCACTTCAGTTGTACTCTGTTTTTACTTAGTGTTTTACTTCCGCTTGTACTCTATGGTGTTTTGTTACTTTTATAAAGGCAATGCCTTCCCAGTTATCGGGATTTACGTCTTTGGTGCTAGTCGCCAGCCCTTGGCCTATGGAAGGCGGGCTTGGGGTAGTCACGGCATGCGCCCCGAGGACGGGTCGTGACAGTACAAAGGTTACTCCATCTCTACACATGAAGGATATCTGTATAGTGGCTAACTACTCCGTCGCCTCTCCAAGTAGCTAAATGCCCGACCTTCGACTAAGAGCATCAGCTACTAAGTTCCCCTTCCCAGGGGTATAGACTATTTCAAATTCATAGTATTGGAGGAACTAGAGACATCACCGCTGTCTAAAGTTCAGGTCCTTCTGCGAGAAGATGTACCTGAGACTCTGGTTGTCGGAGTAGACTGTAAAGCGCTCGTCCATCAAATAGTGTCCGCCACATCTTCAAGGAGAAGACCACTACTGCTAACTTCAGCTCATGGGTAGCGTAGTTCTGCTCATACTGCCTCAAATGTTGTGAACCATATGCAATCACTGTCGTCTCCTGCATCAGGACACACCTGAATCTGGTCCCTGATGCATCGCATTAAACTATGTACCCTACGCCCTCCTCCGGTAGCCTCAAGATTGGTGCACTAGTCAATATTTGTCTCTTATTTTGGAAGCTCTGCTGATATCTATCTGACCACACGAAGGGTTTTCGATTCTTCTTCAAAGCTGAAAGAGGTGCTGCAACTCTGGATATGTCTGGCACAAATCTTTGATAGTACCCAGCTAGACCTAGGAAACTCTGCACCTCTGTCACGCTCCTGGGTGACTCCCAAGCTAGCACTGCCTCTATCTTCGTAGGATCCACCGAAAATCCCGACTTAGAGATAACATGCCCCATGAAGTAGACATCTCGAATCTAGAACTGACCCTTCGATAGCTTAACATAAATCTGTTGCTCTCAGAGTGTATCCAGTACAACCCGCAAGTGGTAGGCGTGCTCCTCCTTTGTAGTCGAGTATATCAGTATGTCATCGATGAAGACTAAGACAAATAGATCGAGGTAAGGCTGAAAGATCCTATTTATGAGACCATTGGTCATTTCTGGAGCATTGGTTACACCAAAAGGCATAACCAAGAACTCATTGTGGCCATACCAACACCTGAAGGTCGTCTTCTGCACATCCTTTTCTCAAACTCTGAGCTGATGATAGCCTGACCCGAGGTCTATCTTCGAGAACCATCGTGCTCCCTTGAGCTGATCAAAGAGGTCGTTAATCCTCAGAAGTGGATACTTGTTCTTCACAGTCACCTGACTCAGTCTACGGTAGTCGACACATAGTCGCAAGCTCCTGCCCTCCTTCTTGGCGAAGAAAATCGGGGAAGACTAGGGGAAACACTGGGTCGAATGAATCCATTTCACTGCAAGTCCTCCGAATGT
Organism: Viscum album; assembly: GCA_963277665.1. Classification (NCBI taxonomy): domain Eukaryota; kingdom Viridiplantae; phylum Streptophyta; class Magnoliopsida; order Santalales; family Viscaceae; genus Viscum; species Viscum album. Next base: position 1,419,350,786 of record OY728161.1, on the reverse strand, counting down.
ACCCGTAGCTTTTGGAGCTCAGCGGGAGCCATCTGATATGCTGTAGTAGATATCGGGGTTTTCACGTGGTACAGGTCAATATAGTAGTGTACCACTCTTCGAGGAGGTAGTCCTGGAACGTCGTCAGGAAAAACGTCTACATACTGATCCACCACAACAGGAAAAATCGGACTCTGCACATCAAATGCTTCTAGAATGAGACTAGCCAACTGCTGGGTAATCAGCTGACCTCTACTCTGCGTGAGTCTATCCTATGCTGCAAAGGCTCCCCTCTCGCCGGTGAAGGTGAACCTGCTCCCATCTGTGCAGAAAAACCGCACTTTGCACCCAATATAGTCGATCTGAGCATGTAATGTAGATAACCAATCCATGCCCAAGATGACGTCGTAAGTCCTCGACACTGCTACAAGAAGATCCCATCCAAATCTCTCGCCTCCTAGAGTAAGCTCACAATGCCGGTACCAGTGCGTATTCATCGAGTCTGCTCCGGTAGGAGTCTCTAGACATAAGGATCGAGCCAACGACTCGGTTGGAATCTCCGAGCTATGAACAAGGGCAGCATCAATGAAATAATGAATTGCTCATGTGTCTATAAGAACTGCAGCAAAGGTGGAGTAGACACAGATAGTAACTCGAATCATCTCAAGTGCACCTTGGTCATAGGACTCAACTGCCTGAAGCTGATCCTGCCTCTGCCCGCCAGCTCCCTGTGGTCGGGGTGGAACTGTTGGTGGTGGTGGTGGTAGAGCCCTGAAGCCTTGTCCACCACCTGATGCTTGGCCAGCTCCTCTACCTCATCTGACTGCACCCTGCGGACCGCCATGATCGAACCTATGCCTCTTCTTGGGTGGTCCCTCAACCATCTGCTGCTCCTATGCAATGTGGGTCGGGTAGTCATGAGCCATGTGGCCCTGCCCACCACATCCATAGCACCATCTACCTCTCGTATGACTTCTCTTTTGTGTGTACCCCGTACCTCCAAACCAGTATCATGAGGTCACCCACCAGATGGTCTGGTTCACTTGGACCTCCGTGGAATCTATCTTCTTCCGGCTGTAGAAGACTCGGATACATGTCTCTCTATGGTAGGTCTCGCTGTTGGTGTAGGCTCAGCAAGAAAGCTCTCCACAAGAAGGGCTCGCTTTAGTAGTCCGCCCTACCTCGGATTGCTGAGGGAGATCATCGAAGCCCTGATCTCATGCCTCAGTCTCTGCTTGATGGTCTGGGCCCAGAAGAAGGGGTCTCATACCATGTCTGTGGAATAACATGAGAGGTCGGTAAATCTCGCAGAGTACTGGTCTACTGTCATGCTGCCCTGCCGCAGCTGTAGTAACTCCTAGATGTGCACCGCACAGAGGGTGGCTGGAATAAACTCCGAGCGGGAGAGGCTCTCGAAGTCCTTCCAAAGTAGATATGCCTCATTGTAAACCTGTAGCATCATGCTCCACCATCTACTTGTTGCTGCGTGCAGGAGACTCGCTGTAAAGATCACCATGAGGTCAGCTAGTGTCCCTACTAATATGAAGACTCGAACAACAGCCTCCAACCAATCCTCAGCTGCCAGAGGATCCGTGTCTCCACAGAAGCTGGGCGGCCTCTAATGCTGAAACTCATGTTGTGCACTCAGGCGATGTGCACTCTCAGCTTCTGGGGCTGGTGGTATCTGTGGCTCGTCGGGTAGAGGTTCCGCTGGTGCCTCCACTATAATGGGGCCCTGCACCGAGGCCTCGTCGCTCGGTGGGCTGCCATCTTGAAAAAAGCTTGGAACCCTATTTGGATGTCGTCATGGGGACATCCTGAAAAGAAAAAGGTGTTCCATGGGTAATACAGTATACCGGTGAGCTGACACAATGTAATCACAAAGAAAATTTTTGAAACACACATGAAATCAATGTTTTCGTGCACTGAGTCAGAAATCAAAAGTTAATGACCTGGTGTATGGAAACGTTGGAAACCACACCAACACTGGACTCCCTGGACCGATAACCACACTCAATACCCTTCACACTACTGCTTCACATAGAAGAAATTATCAGAGTCCTGAGTTCTGCGGTAGAACCGAATGCTCTGATACCAATTTGTCACGACCCGTCCTTGGGGCCCATGCCCTAACTACCCCAGGCCTGCCTTCCATAGGCTAGGGGATGGAGACTAGCAACAAATTTGTAAATCCCGATAAAGGGAAGACATTTCCTTTATATAAGTAAACAATCACACAATAGAGTACGCAAGATGATGTAAACAGTAAGTAAATTGAGTACGAAAGTATGTGATGGAAGTAAGTGGGCCAATATAAAAACCCAACTGAATGTACAGTACAATTGAGAAAAGGAAGTACAACAGCTGAAAAGTACAGAATCAACCACCAAGTCATCCTCCGTAATTCACACATGATGGGTGGGTACAGATAGCCTCGTCAGATCCTCAGTTCCGGCCATCTGCTTTGAGTATGTCATGCCTGATAGTCCACCTCTGGGTACCGTCCCGCTCCACAAGCCTCAACCACGATAAGCGCTGTCCGTCGTCTGCAACCAACACAATGTAGTGCGAGCATAGCCCATGCAAGGGTGAGTATATGATACTCAGTAGGGACCCCGAGACCCCTGAAGGAACCCTAGAATCCACAAAGGATAATCCACAAAGGAAAGATACAAACATGAAGTATAAACCAACTATACTTAGGTATATGCCATACAAATACCTAAGTCATCTATTCCAGCTCTGCTCCAACTCATGATCCCATGTACAACCCAGTCCACATAGGAATGCATAACCCAATCCACAAAGGAAAACACATCCCAATCCACATAAAAAGGCAAGTCAATATTATCAATGATAATGATTGGAAGTCAAGACTCACCTCACACATGTATACTACTCACGAAGAGGGGTGTAGATGATTAGATGTAATCTCTAAATCATCCTCTATGCCAAACCCATGTAGGATCCAAGTATAGAAGTCGTCGCTTCCGAACCCATATAGGATCCAAATAAAGTAACCATCACCATCGAGCCGACGTAGGATCCAAGTACAGTCGTTTTCGCTGCCGAACCCACGGAGGATCCAAGTACAGTTGTCCTCGCTGCCAAACCCACGTAGGATCCAAGTAAAGTATTCCTCGCTGCCGAACCCATGTAGGATCTATGTACTTTCTTCCTCGCTGCTGAACCCATGTAGGATCCAAGTACAGTCATCGTCATCGTCGTAGTCGCAGCCAGCTCTAGGGTTCCAGCACACAGCACACTCGATTCCTGGAGGGTCCTCTCCATGAGCCAAGAGGGTCGATACATCAAATATCATGAATTCCAGAGTTGATGTATCACAAAGTTCTGTCTCATCAATAGGAACTCAACGCGATAGACGACGCGTCAATCAGAGGCCCAGTCTGAGAGTTATTGGCTTTTTCGTCCCATGGGCACGGTTGCTTTTTAAGATAAAACAAACCCAACCATACTCCAGCTATTTTCAAACCTCAAGATGAGTAAGCGAAAAGAACCGTATCACCAAGAGGAATTCAACGTAATTTATGGTACGTTATTCGGACGTCTGATCGTTATGTTATAAGCATTTCCGCTCCAAGGGGCCGGTTGGTTTCTGGTTCGAACCTACAGAAACATACCCAATCATTGCCGAAACCATGAGTGTAATTTACCGAAACGACCGTCGCGATCCAAGGATCCCAATGCAACAAACGGTTGATCGATAAGAGTTCTGTAGCCCAAGATATGTGTATTTAAACAAACCTGGACTGAAACTAGAGGGTTTAGGCCCGGTCCAACCTGGCCCAATACCCCCTGGGTAGGCCAAACCGGGTCAAACCAACCTGGGTCTGGACCCGGCCCATTTGGGAGTGGCCCGGCCAGTGGCGGGGCATGGCCTACGGACCGGCTCGGAAGCCGGTCGTGGCTCGGCTCGCGGCCGAGCGGGGTGCGAAGGGGGCGCGACTCCCTTTGTTTCGAAAATAGCGGCCCCCTGGTGGGGTCCACCCAAGGGAGATCCGGGGGTTACGCCCCACAGTTTCATCGGAAATGGCCAGCCATAATGGCCGGTCGGTAGTGAGCCTCCGCGGGACCGGCTGGGGTCCCGCCTCCTGGAGCGCTGGTGGCGGGTTGTCTGGCCGCCCTTGATGGACCACCGCAGATCTTCGTCGACTGGGGCGGCGCGAAGGCACCGCGCCCCTCCTCCGCGGCCCGCTCTGGCCGTGTCCTCCCTTGGTTTCTCCGGCGGGGTGCGACGGCACCGTACACCACTGCTGCGACCCGCTCCGATCGCTGTCCCTTCAAACTCAACGGCGCGGCGCAATGGCACCACGCACCACCACCGCGGCCCGCTCCGACCGCGGTCCTCTTCGTTCCCGCGCGGTGCAACGGCACCACGCCGCCTTCAAAGCAATGATCATTATTGATATATTTTTTAGGCACATGAGGTAATATTGACCTTCTAATATTGAATATTTTTCAGTATTTACAAGAATGCCACCACTCCTCAATTATAAAAAGGGCACTAACTACCCTCACATACCCACACCTTTCAACAGCTTCAGATAACAGAACCTACCCAAATAATCACCCAAGTTCCATAACAACATCTTATAAACCATTGTTTGGGAATAAATTCAACCGATGAAGGAATTTTTGCAATTCTAAGGAGGATACCCGAAGAAGAGGTAACGTTCCTCAATGAGGTTTTTTATTTTATTTTTTTTATCTTCATCGTTAAACTCTAATTAAATTATGATGAAATAATAAAATAAGTATATTACATATAACGGTATGTTTTCATAATAATATCATGATCAATAACCGCATAAACTTCCATAAAATTGGATACAGATTCATCGTTATTGTGTATGGATGACTTTCTCCTCACAAAATGGTGTCATTTATTTTCTATTTCCACCATTCATTTTTAGGTATTATGATGAAAAAAAGTATATGGATCATATTTATAAAATAATTATAACTATTTATTCATAACATCATATACTCATTTTTTACTATGTATTTTGTTGGTGATATGATAATGTCGCTCGGGTGGATGATGGACTTCCACCTCACGATGGGATGTGATTCGTATTTCACTAATGATTTACATAAAAGGGGATATATATGAGGATAAGGGTGATAATTATATTTTATTTAAATGAAATAATTATGATATTCAGGAAATATTTATAATTCAGAAAATATAAACTATATATATATATATATCATTTTATTTATTACCTTTTTTCAATTTGAAAGATGATAATATCACACACACACGTCTGCACTATCACCTTAACAAAATAATGTGACTCCGATTTCACCACCACACCAAATGGATGATATATATAATTATATTTATAAAAATAATATTGTATTTATGATATTATGGAAAGGTAATATGTTACTTACCATCTTTCCATAATGATCAGTGGAAAATTGAAATGTTACTCATGCATAAGTATGACATATTATATCCATCACCGTAACATACTTAATTAATCATTACCATATTTTAGGATTGGTTTTAAATGTTTAATTGGAACATAAATATGATAAATATGTATTTTTTATCAATATGGTGCTGATAGAACAATATATTATTCACAGGAACCAAAATATTCATAATAATGCATGATTGATAAAACAAGGTGATTAACATCTAAAAAATGGAAATAATTACATATTATTAGCAAAAATGTGGTAATGTGTAAAAATATGATCACATATGATATTATAAATATTATTATGGATCATTTTTAAGTTAATAACATGTTTAAAACAACCATAAATGAGGTTAATTCATGTTAAAATGATAGAAAACACGAGATAAGGGATTTAATCTAAATTTATATTCCAGTGAGACTTATTTGTTGTTATGCACAAATTCACTTTTATGTTTTTGTTATGAACCAATTAAGACACATTATTAATAATTTATTTATTATTATCCATGACATTTTATCAATGATATCATCTTTGGATTCTTTTAATTATCATATTATTTATTTAATGGAATGTTTTTTCAGTTATTTACCTAACCAAATTGATAATTCCATGTCTATTCAGAGATTACATTTATTTAAATAGAATTTTTGTTCATTTATTTACCATTATATATATATTATTCCATATATAATTTTGATATCAATTTTATTGAATAAATTTCATGTGTGTTGTGTTTTTTACAATTCCATATTGATTATTCTTTAATGATTCATTAAAGATTCCACTATACACAACACTTACTGAATATTTGAGATCACCATTATTTTTTATCCATTATACAAGAAATGATGAATAGATATTTGAATAATTTTTCATGGATGAATTTTATTCACTATTTTTATGTATTATGTTATATTTTCTTTTGCGAATACAAATTGGGAATCATGTATGTATCTAGTCATTTAAAAATGCTAAAATGACCGGTCATTCAGTACATAACCCTTTTATTTATGCCACCTTAATAAAGGAGACATTATATCCAAAGTATTTGGGTCTTGGTTGTTATATTGATACTCCAATTAAACATAAACCCAAATAATGTCATCTTAGACTAGTTACTAACATTCAGGGAAAGCTGAAAAGGGTCATTCATTCATGAGTCCCACACCAACCATTTCTAGGCACTTCTCACCTAGTCATCTACTCTGCATGACGTTAATATAATTGTGATGGGTCCTAAAAATATATAATTAAAAGTAAATTCACTTGATCATGGAATCAAGGTCTTAAAATACTCTTCATTATTCAGCTTCATAGTACATTAGAAGGAATAATTTGTCTCAATATGTGCTACTGAACTACATGAGTTTTTATTCCCTTCATAAGGATATTTTGGAAAATCATTTCAATTGAATGATCCCAGTATCAAAACACCAAACATATCCCTTGATAGTGATAAACTATAGATTACATAGTCATGTTCCTATAAAAAATCAAAAAACTAAAAAATAAGAGAACTAATGGGAGCCTAATATGTAAATATATTTTCACATATCCACATAGTTTTGATCAAACCATTGGAATAAAGGTGACCAGTAACACACTGGTATTTGGAAAGTATTAAAAAAATATATTAAAAATATAATAAAGTCCAATAGTAGGGAATAATACCCTAAAAATGTTCTGATTATCTTGAAATCCTATCTTCTTGACCAATGTATGTTTCTAAGCATTGATAGATGGAATCCTGAATGATGATATGGAATTGGAATATTTTATCACAATGATTTTAACAAAAAACTAGGATGGATGAGAAATCACATTAGAGTATCCATTATAAATACTCACCTCTTCTTATCTACTTTATGATTCAAATGATGTAGTTCATATAACGCCCCAAGCCCACTCTTTCGGACTCGGTGCTTAAAAATGCAGTGTAATTTTTTTTATAAAAAACTGCATGATTACACAACACTTTAATAAAATGAGGAGCTTATACTGGTCTAGGTTCTGGAGGATTAGACAAACTGTTACATTGATTAGAGTTAAAAATAAAATAAAATAAAACAACTATCTACTATGCTTCCGCAAGTGCTACAACAAATATAACCAACTCTGGAATTCAAGGCAACCTGTGAAAAACATTAAAAAATAAAGGGTGAGCACAAAAGATGCCCACTAATGGGGTTTTGAAAACCATTGATAAATTACTTTTACAAATATAATTTCGACAATATATTTGAAAAATTCAATTGTAAATACATTTGAAAAAACAACCTTTACAAAATGCTTTTGAAAAATAATTATATTTTGAAAACACTTTTAAACTAATCCAGTGATTTTATTTGGAAAATATTAAGCAAACTTCATTAAAACAAAACATCATTTAGAAGAAACATAATTTGTTGAAGGCTATCTTAGGCCTACACACTTAGCGATGGATGGGTTCACTCCCCAATGACCTTCGATTTTTTACAACAAACAAGCACCGATATATATATTTTTTGAAAACATTTAATGTTTGATTTAAATACATATATACTAGTATTTCTCACTGGAGTTTTTACCCTTAAACATGTCAATGCATTTAAATAATAATTTCCAGTGATATCTATATATAAGTATATATATAAATGTGAATTTTTATTGAAAAAAGCACTATTGAGTATTGATTCCCAAAAACTCACGTCACATGGCATATACATAAACACCAACCGAATTATCAATGATTTGTTTTCATGATTAAATGATTTAAACCATTATTTTAATTCAAAATCATAAAATAATAACGAGAATACACTGAAGATTATAAATGATATATATTTTTTTAAATCAACATTTCATTCATGAGTAAAATAATAATATAAACATGTACAAGAAAACATAAAATTATAACATGTCTATAAACATTTCATCCAATTCCATTAAAAATTCATTTCTTTTTAAATTTTATCCAACATTCATGAATATTTGTATATACATATATATGAATATGAATGTATGAAGTTCCATAAACAATTATCAATATATGGCCATAACCTTGATTTTTATATGACTTGTATGTGACATAATAAAATTACTATATTCTTAATTCATTAATTCATGTGTGAATTATTACTTAACTATTAATTAATTTAAAACAATTATATATTTGCACATTAGGAAGGTATATATATATATATTATTAACTTGATATTATATGCGATGTCCCTTCTAAAATAAATTTCAATTATATGAATAGAATTATAAATTTAAAATAAATAATTTGTTCAAAAAAATTTAGAACCGTTTACTAAAGCTTATCAAAATATGTCCATAACTACAAACATGTTGATTTTGGTTTAAGAGAACCATTAAAGAAAATTTCATAGGAATAATTTTCCAATACCCAAAACCACAAAATATAAACCATATTATTTAACATAAACAAATCTGCCTTGAAATAAAATAAAAATAAGAATAATAATCTATTTATATGAGGATTTAAAAGTGTTGAAAAATCCCCCTTACACACAAACCATAAAATTAAAATCATGATAAAAAATAGTCCCTTAACCAATTATACTAAACCAAATTTGAACATAATTTTGATAAACATAAACATGAGTGATTTAATTGAATAAATCTGTTACAATTAAAAATTAAAGAAGAGAGGTATTTGAAAACGAAATTAAATTATATCTTACAGAAATAAAATTTCCAAATAAATATGTATTAGAAATAAATGTTTCACACTTTCAAAAACAATAATATGGAAATGCATCAAAAGTAATTTTTAAAATGCATAATCCCTTACGGAAGTAATAGTTCAAAATAACCAGAAGCTTGAAAATAAATATTTTCCCTTTACATAGAGTAAAATAGATTTGCATACTATGTATTTGAAAGTAAATAGTCCCTTATCTTAGGGACGCTTGATTACATGCAGCAGAATCTAAAGTATCAATCTAGAGGTTTATAAAATTGGATCTCTCATATTCACTTCCTCCCAAAAGTGAAAAACATAAAATAGAGGCTATGTCCCTCTACCTCACAGGCTCTATTGTTTCCAATAAAAACTCTCCGAACCGCCTTATATACACCTGAAAAGATTATGGAGGTAAATGCAAGGTCAGCTGCTAGATAAATGAGTGGGTGAAATTTAAGCAATAAGGAACATTTTCAAATATCGAATCTAGAAAACATCAAAGAAAATAAATATTTTTTGGTGTCAATCCACATCAAAAATTGGGAAATTCAAAGGATAGATTTTTATTAGATATTATTATCTATATCTAATGAAGAGAAGTTCAATTCTATTATTCTTGTGGTGTAATCTTTGTTGAATCGGGAAAAATTTTCATAAATTATTGATCAACATAGCATTAAAAGAAGTGATGTTGATTTGATAAAGAAAAATATAGAACTAGGAAAAAATCTGATAGGAACAGTAATTATCGAGTGATGAAAAAGAGGATGAAACTGAAAAACAGGATAATATTAAGCCGATTCTGATAACAAGAAAACAACTAAATAACACCAACTTGCAATATATATGAATTCTGAAATATGAGGACATCCTTATCGGAGAAGAACAATTATTGAACCGAAACAACATTTTGAATTTAATATACCAAAAAAAATCCAGAAGCAAGATCTAAAAATACACAACAAAACCTACTAGCAGAACGAGACAACCCAAAACAAAGCCAAAACATTGATCACAACTTTACGAAACACATTAGACACGAATCGAATCTCAGATTTTGTTCCAGATCCAATCCTAGACATTCAAAATGAGATAAACCTACCTCATGGAAGCAAGAAACCCTAACTGTGACTTGAAATCGGATGGAGATATAATTCCATCTAGAGTCAAGACCTTTAAAATCATCTCCATGAAATCTCCATATCTGGCGGCCATACGAGACCACACTAGTGAATACTTCGACTCGAAAACCCCTCTCAACGTCACGCATGAGCTTAGAGACATCCAAATCTTCGACCACTGCTCACACCCATCCGTCGTCGACTATAGCGCTCGAGTCTCACCATTCGAACACTCCTGAAACTAAAACCCGCACTTCATGAACCCTAAATCCCGATTTTCACTATTCTTATATTTTATTTTATTTTATTTGTTTATCAGTTTGTTATTATATAATAAAACAATTGTCATATTATATATAAATATATAACACTTTTAATTCAAAAATAAAAATTCAATTTATATTAATCATAAGATACAATTTTATATAGTTTTAAACAATAATATATATACTTTAGTTAAATGAAATTAAAAACATAATTTATCATCATAAAATAAATTACTAAATAAATAATATTAAGTTTTTTAACACTAAATGTCTTTATTCTCATTATAAATTTTATTATTCTCTTTCCCTTTATTTCAAATCATTATTTGTAATAAATATATTGTAGGGTGTTGTAATTCAAAACATTATTGTAGTATTTTACATATATTATTACCTTTAATTATATTTGTTTTGTTTTGTTTTATTTATTAAAAGAACATTTTTAAATTGTTTTTTTCATGAAAACTATATGAAATTATCATTACTTTATATTATTTCAATGATGAGAAATAATATAAATTAATGTAACAAATTAAAATTTGATTAATCAAAATCACAATGTTTTATAACATTATTGATTTAAATTTTAATTCTTTTATTAATAACTTAATATTTCTCGGTATGTTACATTCTCACCCCTTAATGGAATTGCGCCCTCGCAATTCCTACATCGAACCTATGAAAATTTTTGTATTTTTTTAATCATCAGAATTAATGAATTTCTAATGATACTTATCTATCTAAATAAAACTCTACTATGGAGATTTCATTTTTCTCAAAATAAAACATCTAATCTCCAAATTTGTCTAGAACGTTCCTCTGATACCAATTATAATGCCCTGATCCCACTCTTTCGGACTCGGTGCTTAAAAATGCTGTGTAATTTTTTTATAAAAGAAACTACACGATTACACAACACTATAATAAAATAAGGACCTTTTACCGGTCTAGGTTCTGGAGGATTAGAAAAACCATTACATTGATTAGAGCTAAAAATAAAATAAAAGAAAACAACGGTCAACTGCGCTTCCGCGCGCGCTACAACAAAGATGACCAACTCTGGAATTCAAGTCAACCTGTGAAAAACATTTAAAAATAAAAGGTGAGCACCAAATATTCCCAGTAAGGGGTTTTGAAAACCTTGGATAAATCACTTTTAAAAATATCACTTTTATAATACATTTAAAAAATTAAATTTTAAATACATTTAAAAAAAACCTTTACAAAATTATTTTGAAAAATAATTATATTTTGAAAACACTTTTAAACAAATCAAGTTATTTTCTTTGGAAAATATTAAGAAAACTTCATTTAATCAAAACATCATTTTGAAGCAACTTAATTCGTTGAAGGCTATCTTGGGCCTACCCACTCACTGATGGATGGGTTCACTCTCTAATGACCTTCCATTTTTATAATGAACAAGCACCGATATATATATTTTTTGAAAACATTTAAAGTTTGCTTTACATATATATATATACTAGTATTTCCCACTGGAGTTTTTACCCATAAAAATGTAAATGCATTTAAATAATAATTTACACTGATATCTATATATAATTATATATATAAATGTTAAATTTTATTGAAAAAAATCACTAGTGAGTATTGATTCCCAAAAACTGACGTCACTTGGCATGTACATAAACACCAACAGAATTATCAATGATTTGTTTTTATGATTAAATGACTTAAACCATATATTATTTCAAAATCATAAAATAATAATGAGCATGCACTGAAGATTATAAATTATATATTTTTTTAAAATCAACATTTCATTGATGAGTAAAATTATAATATAAACATGTACAAGGATACTTAAAATTATAACATGTCTATAAACATTTCATCCAATTCCATTAAAAATCCATTTCTTTGTTAAGTTTATCTAACTTTAATGAATATGTGTATATACCTATATATGAAAATGTATGTATGAATTTTCATAAATGATTATCGATATATGGCCATAACCTTGATTTTTATATGACTTGTATGTGACATAATAAAATTATGATATTCTTAATTTATTAATTCATATGTGAATTATTACTTTACTATTAATTTATTTAAAACAATTATATATTTTCACATCATGAAGGTATATATATATATACTATTCACTTGATCTTATATGCGATGTCCATTCTAAAATAAAATTTTAATATACGAATAGAATTATAAATTTAAAATAATTAAATTGTTCTAAAAATTTTAGAATGGTTTACTAAAGCTTATCAAAATATGTCCATAATTGAAAACATGTTGATTTTGGTTTAAGAGAACCATTAAAGAAGCTTTCATAGAAATAATTTTCCAATACCCAAAACCAAATAATAAAAACCATATTATTTAACATAAACAAATCTGCCTTGAAATAAAATAAACAGATGAATAATAAGATGTTTCTATGAGGATTTAAAAGTGTAGAAAAATCCCCCTTACACACAAACCATATAATTAAAATCATGATAAAAAAATAGTCCCTTAACCCATTATACTAAACAAAATTTGAACATAATTTTTATAAACATAAACATGAATGATTTAATTGAATAAATCAATTACAATTAAAAATTAAAGAATAGAGGTATTTGAAAACGAAATTAAATCATCTCTAACAGAAATAAAATATCAAAATAAATATGTATTAGAAATAAATGTTTCACACTTACACAAACAAAAATATGAGAATGCATAGAAATTAATTTTTAAAATTCATAATCCCTTATGGAAATAAGAGTTCAAAATAACCAAAATCTTGAAAATAAATATTTTCCCTTGACCTAAAGTAAAATAGATTTTTATACGGTGTATTTGAAAGTAAATAGTCACTTACCATATATACCCTTGATTACATGTAGCCGAATCTAAAGTAGCAGTCTAGAGTTTTATAAAATTGGATCTCTCATATTCACTTCCTCTCAAAAGGGTAAAACATAAAATATAGGCTATGTCCATCTACCTCAGAGGCTCTATTTTTTCCAATAAAAACACTAAGAACCTCCTTATATACTCCCAAAAGGATGGTGGTGGTAAATGTAAGGTCAGCTGTTAGATAAATGAGTGGGTGACGTTTAACCAATGAAAAACATTTTCAAAGATCGAATCCAGAAAACGTCAAAGAAGATAAATATTGTTTGTTGTCAATCTGCATCCAAAATGGGGAAATACAAAGGATATATTTTTATTATATATTATTATATATAACTAATAAAGAGAAGTTCAATTATCTTATTCTTGTGGTGTAAGATTTGCTGAATCGGGACACATTTTCATAAATTATTTATAAACATAGCATTAAAAGAAGTGATTTCGATTTGAGGAAGAAAAATCTAGAACCAAGACAAAATCTGATAGGAAGAGCAATTATCGAGTGATGAAAAAGTGGATGAAACTGGAAAACATGATAATATTAAGATGTTTCCGATAACAAGAAAACAATTAAATAACACCAACATGAAATATATAATAATTCTGAAATAGAAGGATGTCCTTATCGGAGAAGAATAATAATTGAACTGAAACAACGATTTGAATTTAATATACCAAAACAAATCCAGAAGAAAGATCTAAAAATACATAACAAAACCTACTAGAAGAACTATACAACCCAAAATAAAGCCAAAAATTTGATCGTAACTTTACTCAACACATTATACATGAATCTAATCTTGGATTTTGATCCAGATCCAAACCTAGACAGTCAAAATGAGATAAACCTACCTCATGGCACCCATAAACACTAACTGTGAATTGAAATTAGATGGATAAATGATTCCATCTAGAATCTAGATCTTCAAAATCGACTCTAAGAAATATCCATCTCTAGCGGCCATACGAGACCACACCAGTGAAGACCTTGACTCGCAAACACCTCTCAACGTCATGCATGAGCTCGGAGGCATCCACAGCTTTGACCACTGCTCACACCCATCCGTCGCCGACTACAGCGCTCGGGTCTCACCATTCAAACACTCCCGAAACTAAAACCCGCACTTCATGAACCTTAAATCCCAATTTTCACTTTTCATATTTTTTTATTTTATTTTTTATCATATTCTTATTATTTAATAAAACAATTGTCATATTATATATATATATATATATAATTTGAATTCATAAAATAAAATTCAATTTATATTAACCATAAGTTAAAATTTTATACAGTTTTAAACAATAATATATATACTTTAGTTAAATGAAGTTAAAAACCTAATTTATCATCATAAAATAAATTACTAAAAACATAATATTAAGTTTTTTTAACACTAAATGTCCTTCTTTTCATTATCATTATTATTATTATTCTTCCCTTTATTTCAAATCTTTATTTGTAAAAAATATATTGTAGGATATTCTAATTCAAAACATTATAATAATATTTGAAAATTATTATTACCTTTAAAAATATATATTTTGTTTTGTTTTATTTATTAATACAATAGGTTTACATGGTTTTTTTCATGAAAACTATTTGAAAGTATCATTAATTTATATTATTTCAATGATGAAAAATAATATAAATTAAAGTAACAAATTAATTTTTGATTAAACAAAATCACAAAGTTTTATAACATTATTTATTTAAATTGTAATTCAGTTATTAATTACATAATATTTCTCGAGATGTTGCAGTTCAAAAACATCATTTAATTCCTAGAAAACCTGGAATTCAAACCATTCATAATTATATCATATAAGAGTGAACCTTCCTCGACGTTGAACTAATAATCACTCACACCTACTTCTTCTTTGAATATTTATATCTCATATATGAAGGTAGTAACGATTTCCATTTTCTTTTATGAACTTCCATAAAAATAACATACTCTTATTATACCAATATTTTTTTTCCAGCACATGAATTGATATCTATAAACTTCTATAGTTGTAGAAAACAACAATTCATCTGATCTATGTGAACACCAAGTTGCATCTCAATAGTATTCCATGGGTTATTTAATCTCCTCACCCATTAATTCAACTTTTCCAATTGAACTCATAATTTATTGAATTTACTCTTATTGAAAAAAATACCACAATTCTTGTCACATTCTACATGTTACCTCAATCACCCCATTTTTAATTTTTCAAATATCTAATTTAATATCAACTTCATACTAAATTCAATATTATTATTTATTCTCCCTTAACGATAATACATAAGAAGGAAGAATCCATCCGAGTATTATTAATTAATCAACTCAAACTGTACTTGAGATATTCTAAATATAGAAAACATAAATGACCAATTAATTTCATGACACTTTTCTAAAAAATAATGAATTACTTATGTCCTTCTCTCATTACATTTAATCAGAACAACAAATAATACCCCATAATTTTATAAATCATTTAAAAATGAACATTATAGATTTTCATATTTTCAGGAAACAATAATATCAAGAAACTTTCTCAAATCAACTCCACCTCAAGGTCAAAATTCAATAAATCATCATTTATGAAGACCTATCCTTCTAATAAACCCTAAAAATTTTTCCCATACACATCCATCAATATGGGATGAAATAGAAGATAAATCACTCCATAATTGACCATCTATCTTATTGTGAATCTTCACAATACTCATCTAGATCTTCCCATGCATACATTTATTTAATTTTTCATTAAAGAAAAAAAAATTATGTTATATTACTAATATTCATTTTTTAATTTTATTTAGTGGGAGAAATCAAGGTGAGAGTTAATTATAAACCAAAAAAAATCTTCTTATTATCTTCAATAATGTGATAAATCTTCAATATTTTCCCCTTTATTTTTTTTCAGACATGAATCGCCTTGGGATGTAAGGACTTCTTACAAACTTCTTTATTTTTAAAATATGTAATTTTTTTCACATTATAAATCCAAACACATGAATTCATTTGTTGTTGATTTATTTTCTTCAATATCTCAACTTGAGTTGGAAAGAGTGTCATGCACTATTTTGGAGTATTTCCAACTTTTTTACTCATGCATCAAAATTTTTGATGATTCCATGAGTCCCTAAATTTTGGAATCTTCCAAAGAAACTCAAATTATTCATCACTAATGTATTCCACAAAACCATTCCTTTTATTTCTTTCGATGGCCTATTTTGTTCTTTATTTTTTCATCTTTCATGCATAATCATTTATATTCCTAGAATGCTTGTAATGATCCATGATGTATCATTTAGTTCTATAGTAACATAATATAATTTTTCTTAGTCTTCTTGGGTGTGTCTTCTTCAACACATTTCTTTTGATTACATAACAAGGTGATATCATTTTTCTTATTTATTTTTGTTTTATTAAATTCGATGGTTTTTTATTTTAAATATTATATAAATAATTATTGGAATATCTAAACCAGAATCTAACATCTCAATGAGAATTTTTTGTTTTAAATTCTGAATAAATTCGTAAAACGTTCAGGATTTTTCTTAGTGGTTAGATTATTTCCCAGTTTCTTATGAAATTTTTTTTATTACCATATTATCATTCTTCATTTTATCTATACCACATTGATTTAGGCTGTGTTTTTATTACAATTATTAACATTTTATGCCAAAAATCAATTGCCCTGTTCCCAATCAAAACCCTAATGATGACTAATAAATCTCGATTTTTTACATTATATAGTAATTTGGATTGATTTAGTAGGTGGATATATTTATATAGAAAAACCTCAATTTATGATATTTTTTGAGTAATTTATTTTCCTTTATCACAAAAAAACTTAATATATAGTGCGGTTTAATAAATTTTCTCCACCCATATTAGTCTAGATTTCTCTTTTTAACCTATAATAGCCATTGAAAAAATACTAATATAAGATGAAAATTCTATAGAGATGGTTACATTCTTCTATGAGTAGGTAGTAGGTAAGTCAATAAATTATTTAAAGCACTTATTTCCAATAATATATAGTCTCTTGATAGGAATACTCTAATAGGAACCTCTATTGTAGTATCTCTTCACTGAGTAGATTTGGAATACTCATCTTGTATCACTTCCAAATATCTCATTCTGATCCCCAAATCAAGACATTTTATATTGAGGGTAATTTTTTTAAAACTCAAATGATCTAAATATTAATTCACATTTTCTATTTATCATCCTATAGAGATATTTATTTCTTGAAACTTTTCAGAATGAAATTGTCAAAATATTTTATTCTTTTGATTTTTTCCTCCAATTGACTATTCTTAAAATCAATAATAGCTTTGTGAGTTTATTCTAGTGCATGATTACTCTCCTAAAATCCTTTTCCCATTTTATTTTCCTCATAAATAATATTTTTAAATTATTCATCATTGATAAAATATTTTTCATTAAGGAACTATCATAGATTATACATATCATTAATTTATTTGACAAGTATGTTTCACTTTTGTAGCTTATCTACAAAAGGATTTTAATAATATTCATTCTCTAACTCCAGTTATCTTTTTTCATCTTATACACCCTTGATGAAATAAAATATATTGATAAAAAGTTCATAATTGGCCTCATTAATATTATCCTTAATTTTAGAATAAAATTAACCATGTGTGTCAATATATATATATATATCCATCACAAACCATGGTAGATACATCAGGAAGAAAATTATCAATATATATGATACTAATTTCCCCCTTTGAAACCTTCAAATAGTGATGAATCCTCTTACTTTTTTATTATTGATTTTATCTTCTTAATATTCTTGGATTCTCACCATATCTTATTTTTAATGTCTTCATATATAGAACCTCAATGTTTTACTTAAATGGGATCTCAAAATCTTCTTAAAATATTCAATTCAAATATAAAAATTTCAAAACAACTAGAAAAAATAATCCAATAAATCATAGAACATTGGTTAAAATACCACCTAAGATGTCTAGTATATTAATCAGTCACATTGAGGGGAGGATATGATTCAATATGATTTTTACCCCATTATTGTTACCCTTAATTATTTGAACCTATTAACTTATTAGTATCAACATACCTATTTATTGAATCCCAACACAAAATACCACTTGAAACATACTAAATAAATTAGGTCAGAAGAAATTATAATGGAATAGACATCCCATTTATATGGGTGAATTCATCTTTGTTTTGTTCAGGTTGAGTCCGAGACATAGATACACACTATTATAAAAAATTAGGTACAAAGAGAATCTATCATCTTTATCCCCATATACTTATTCCTCACATGTATCTATCTCTTAAAATATTCTTCATACTAGATCCCTCTTATTTACAATTATGGTTCACTAAGCAAATTCTTGAAAACGTTATCCAGTAATCATATATTTCCCTCCAAAAACATAAGTATATCTTCTTCCTCAATAAATCGAATTTTTATACTGTTGGATGATTAACTATAATAGTATACTCATTTAATACCTGAAAAATTTAGAACTATCAATACATAGATATAGTAGGGACCTCCAAACTCTCATCTTCCCTAATAATTTGTTACCCTTCTAATGATCAAAACTAACATTAGCTCAACTCAATAAAAATTATTATCATAAACAATGTTTTCATGTTATTAATTATTGTTATTTTATTTTTTTCGTGTTCTTCTAATTAATCACTAAATATCTTCAGTAAAAATAGTTCATTTATTTTGAAATCTACTTTAGTATTATATAACTAATCTTCTCTTTGTAAATTTCATCAATAATAAAGAATATATTTTCCATATATTGGAATATAATAATATCCCTAAAATGTAGAAGAGTGATCATTATTTTAACTAATCAAATAATAATCCTGAAATCCTATAGTCATCACTATTTATAAATTAATTCCAAATCAATATATTTAAATATACTTAATTATCAGGAAAATATATCCTAAATTATTCCCATTTAATTATCCTTAAGTATCATAATCTAAAATCATTAAAACTTCTATAGAAACCCACATCTTCTTTTTATTTCGACATGATCACATGAAATTATAATATTAGAATGTCAAATATGTTATCATAGCACATTATCATCCACATTTTCCCCTCACCAATATCAACTTTAATGATGAATTAATATTTATATAATCTTGTTATTCAATAAATAAATAAAAATATAACATCATAACATTTAATATTATGTATTCCCTAGTAAAAATGGGTTAATATTACATTTCATAATAAAAT
This sequence comes from Viscum album, assembly GCA_963277665.1. Taxonomy (NCBI): domain Eukaryota; kingdom Viridiplantae; phylum Streptophyta; class Magnoliopsida; order Santalales; family Viscaceae; genus Viscum; species Viscum album. The sequence goes on along the minus strand of OY728161.1, from coordinate 1,419,331,131 downwards.
ATATTTAATATGAGTTGAAACCACTTGTTACTCTAATATACCATAGAGTTACTCTCACATGAGATAAATTTATTTATCTTATAGAACCTTTTTATTACACTTATATATGAGTAAGTTAATCTTCTATATCACCAGTGTTAATCTTTCATATCCTCAATTTAATATTAGATATCCATATGAACATCATAGTTAATATTATATTCTATCAACTTATTATTACATATTATATGATTTAACATTATGTATTCTAATTATTAAGCATAGAAACCATAGTGAGATTCAATGGTATTCCTAAACATGATCATATTTTATTTTACATAGAATAGTGTGAAGTCCACATATATTTTCCAGAATTGTATTATAAGATAACTTACACATGCCTTTCCTAGTTTCCAAAAAACAGATTGGTATTATATATTTATTTTACTAATAATCCAATCCAACTAATAATTACCTTTCATCTTTATATCAATTGAAAAAAACATAAAAACATATATAGATCTGATAGATCATCTAAAAACATATAAAAACACTTCATGAATCAATTAGACTTCCATAACACTTTTCAATATAATTCCCAAAGAATATTCACCACATAAGGACTCATTTTAATTTATTCATTCAATCTCAACAATATCAACAATTTAGTTTCATACTAAAAAAATTTCGTCAATGATGCTGTATTAATATCATTCGAATAATTAATAATCTTTATCATATCATCTTCAATTATCATCATCATCATCAAAATTTAAGTTATTTTCATGAATATTTATTCATTCCCTAACACAAATATGAATAATCACCATAAATCAATAAACATTTAATTATTCTATTAAGAAATTTATCAATATTTCATACAACACTCTTATAAATTTCTTTATAGAGACCTTATATTCAGTAATAATTGTTCTATATTTTTACAACTTTAAACTCTCATATTAACCACCCTAAATCATTGAATATTATATTTCATATATTATAATGTTAACAATATTAATCTTATAATGAAATTTTCCCTGAAAATAATTTAGTCTTCTTTTCTCAATATTGTTTTCTAAAATATTAATATAATTATAAAAATATGCATTATATTTGATAACAACATAACATATAATATATAAGAACTCCATGCTATATCTCAGTAGTCTTAAATGGGTTATTTAGTCTCCTAACCCATTACTTGAACTCTTCGCACTAAACTAATAATATGTTTACATTACTCATATTAAAAAAATAGAACATTTTTCAACAAAATATATTTGAGTATTCATAAAATATAATGATTTTCGATTTAAAAATTTTTAACAAGGAAATATTTAGTTGAAATATGGAACCATTTATCATGTTTAGTCATGGTAAACAAACAATTTATACATAAATTCCACCAATTGATTAGTAGTACCTATGTTTTCAAGGAAAAAATACGTTTGGGGGATGTGAATGCTAATGATTTTCTAGATTTATGTATGATTTCATCATCGTTTTCATGATCACTATTGAATAATTATAATTAAAATGCAAACATGGTATACAATATGTAAATTGATCACATAAAAAGGATATAAAAATAGTTATTAATAAATAAACAATTAATGTAATTATATTTATTATTTATGTTCATCAATTTAACATACCTGTGTAATGAAACATTATTTTTTGGTTTGATATCTATATTTATAAATATTCATATATTCTTCCTTGTTTATACTAATTTTGATATTGATTATTTTATGGTAACAATTTTTTTTGTTAAAAAATCCAAACATCAATGTTTCATTGTCATAAATCCTTTATATTTTTCTTTTTAAGGTAATTTTTTATACTATTCTATTTTTAAATAACATAATATTTTAATTTTTCTAAGTATTATGAATAATAAACTATTTAATTATAATAATCATTTACTGTTATAAAAATATAGGAATAAATTTTTTTATTAATTAAAATGGGTCTTTTTAATTAAAGAATAAAAATATACTGGAACATTTACTAAGATATGTGTGTTTCACATTATTTAAATGTACTTATTATAATTAAATTAGTTAATTAAATTTTAATTATATTTATTGATGTTATATATATAAATATAGAGCCTAATTTGTGTGATTCTACTACCGTCGAGTCTTACTCTTCTTTAGATTAGAATATACCAAGTGTCAGTAGATGTGGGGATATATGATTACTAATGTTTTCACATTTTCATGGAACTTATCATAGGATACTAGTTTAATTTTATGATAATTGTAACCCAATAGGCCTATATGAAAAATTCTTTTGATTTTTCATGGAATATTTGTGTTTTTGTAATGCTGACATATTATATCCCAATCATATGATAATTAACTAGATGATACAAGACCAATTATGAGGTTCTATAATAATATCTTATCTCAATTTTCATTGTGATTCCTAGACACACACTATAACAAACCAACCCAGGTACACCTAACTAGTCACCCATGATATCCAATTATAGGGAAAAAAATACATAATACTATAGTACAATGAGGGTACAACATGGAGATACAACTAAACCAAATAGGCTAAACTAGGATGTACAAGAATTATAGACTAAAAATTATCTATGTGACAAACTTTCACCACCCCAAAATATCCCAATCTAAAACAAATTTAAAGATAATCCACCATGATAAAAAATTCCTTTCCCATTACTTGTACCCATCAAAATAAGGTCTATAGATTCCCAATGTCATAATTAACCTGTGAGAAATAGAGATCAATAGGAAACCAAAAAAGAATCTATAAAAGTTAAAATATAATGATTTCACAAGTTATAGCTTCAAAATAAAATTCTTATACAATAATTTTTACAATAATAAAATTGAATAAATTTATCAATATTCAATGGGTTTTCCAAAAATTTCATATCATGTTTTCCAAAACAAGAAACATTCCAGTTAGAAAAAAAGTTTGGAAAAAATATTGAAATATTAATATACATGTGAGCCAACATCCATGGAACTAAATATCATGCAATAATAAATATAAACAATAATTCACCTCTATGTCAGCATCCATCATATAAGAAAATACATTCATGAAAAACATGATCTAATTAGGAATAAGGTTAGATCCAAATAATATCGATTTCTCATACAGCCCATCGATACACAGGAGGTTCCCTCCTTGTTTTGTCAGAAACACTATGGCTACCAATATATCATTATCAATGAACCCATGGTTCCCACTACACAATTTGTGTCAATTTTAAAAGAAACCAAGATCAAATATTTATAAAAATCATTTGAAATAAAGGAAATCTTATTTAGGGTTTGAAAATGAATTTCTTTCCAAATTAAGGGACTTTAGTTTTCAATGAAAAAACCCCCATGAATTTTTAAATATCAACACGTGAAATGCTATTTAAAATATGAATTAAATAACCAAAATGAAAATAAATTCAAGAAATTAGAACACATTTCCATATCCACCAACCTCTGGGAAAGAAAAAATACGTTTAACATAAAAAATAGGGATTTGAAACAATAGGTTCTTCATTCATAATGCATGGCATGAAAAGGAACTAAATTGTATTGGTAGAAAACATAATCTAATAAAAAACCATAATCAAACCATATTTGGAACAAAAACCCAAGAATAACTCGATGTAATTCTTACCTAGTGCGAATAAATACAACCAAAATGGAGATAAATCCCTTAAAAATAATATTAATGGATATATGTAACCCAAAATTTCATATGGAGAACTTCATCTTAATAGAGGATAGATTCATAGGGAAAAAATTAAACAAATCCCTCATACGATGCCCAAAAAACCAACACCATGACATTTATATGGTTTATAATCTATTTTCACATCGTTTAATCATCAATGTATATATCCACAAAAAAACCCATCACCTTTTTGATAAAAACTAAATTTTTATTCTTAAATGGAATGTCAAAAATTTATGCCCTATACCAAGTTCATGAATTTTTCCCAGAAGTCATTAACCATCATTTACTATAGTTACACAGTGTGTAAATACCTAGGGAGTATCAAAAACAATATATTTTTAGGTTGATAATTCCAAAAAATATTTTCCATCAAGATTATAATTATCCTCAAAATTTCCTAGTTTGAAATACCCACCCAATGAAAAAGAAACCAAAATCTATTACTATAAAACACATAAATTAAAGGTAATGGGGTTTCACAATCTCCACACAACAAAATCTTCCTTTCCCAAGAATGTGATCAAGAACCGGGATCCAAAAAATGTGAAGATCACCGAGGCCTAATCAAGGAATCCTTCTCCCATGTCTCATTACGATCTTGTCTGAACTTACATAATACCTAGAATATTGGGATCTTTTTATCTTGAAATACTTTATTTGGGTAATCAATAATCTGAACTGTCTAGTCAACCAAAGTGGTATTGGGTTCACTATTGACACCCTCCAATATAATCACATGGGAAGGATATGGCATTACCTCTTCAACTGGGAAACATGTAACACATCATTGATTGAAGTAAGAGAACATAGAATGTTAACATAGTAGTCTATCTCCCTAGTCTCTCAATGAATTCAATGGGGCCCACAAACATCCATTCCAACTTACCCTACTTACCCAACTAATTATTTTCCATGTAAGATGAAATATCGATAAAGATAAGTCCACCAACTAAAAACTCTTGTGGTCAATGATGACGGACTTCATACAATTTTGTATGACTCTACACTGTGATAAAATTCCCAAGAATAAACTACACCACCTCAGTAATCTCATGAATTATACTTTTCCCAACAATGGAATTATCACACAACTCTTCCTAGAACAAGGTAGATCAAGACGGTTTCCCAAAAAAATACTCAAAGGGTTCCATACTAATAGATGCATGATAACTAATATTATAGGGAAAATCATTAAAAATTCTTGTCCTATGATCCATTGAAATCAATAACACTAGCCTGAAGAATATCAAGAAGAACCTAGATAGCCCTCTCAATCTATCCATCCATTTTAGGATGAGAATCCATTATTAATTTTAAGATGGAACTCATTTCTTTCCGAAAACCATTCCAGAATCTGGATTTGATCCTCGAGTATCTATTATAAAAACCAAAGAGGGAACTTCAGGATGTCTATAAATATCATGGACGTATAAGTCCCTAAGATTATCCAATTTTATTATTTCAATTATTAGTATTAAATACGAGGATTTAATTATTATGTTGATAATCACCCAAATCAAATATTTACCAATAGTATTTCATGGTAAATTGACAAAAAAATACAAGGAAATTTATACACACTTCCATACAAGAATGGGTAAAGGGGCTAAGAAACCTGTAGGTTTTTGGTATTCCATCATAACTCCCAAAAAATTAAAACACTATGATACCAAATTCAAAACTGAGCTGTAAATCCCCGACCAATAATACCAATGTCACATGGAGTGATACATATTTATACCCCCATGGTGCATGTACCGACATGAAAATTGTGTGCTTCTTAATAGATAAAATCTAAAGGAAAAAAGTAATAACCAACATGATACAAAACAAAAAATCTCTATTCGAAGACTAATACCTTTCTCTTGATTCCTATCTACCATTTATAATTTCACCCAAGTGTCAGATCTTGGTTTCTATCATGTTATCAGTTTTAATTCACTCATTAAAATATGTCTCAACCTTTATCTAATCCAAGAACACCTAACCATAATCCTCCTTCAATCTAAAGATCAACTCAGTAAAAAGAAAACTAATCAGACACCATTATTTAAGAGATTTATTCATTGTTTGGATCTATAATTTTCTAATTAGTGCATTGGAAAACACATTTACATTACCATTGGTACATAAAATATAAAAATAAATTCTCTGAAGATACTCAACCTAATGTCTCTATCACATGTTCAGATCCCTGTGACCGAAAATACACTTCAGGATTTTGTGATCAGAATACACGATAAACCACTCCCCAAAAAATTGGGTGATGACATGTCTTGACATTGTGAATAATAGATGCTAAATGAAGATCATGAGTTGGTTTATTCTTCTCATGAGGATGTAACTGGTATTATCCCTATGACACAACATGTTTCCCCTACATCGAGACACATACCCACCTTGTACCTAAGAAATTTTGAAAAACATCATAACCTGAATGTGGTTCTAGGAGAATCAATATTGGTTCTTTTGTTAACCTCACTTTTATCTCATAAAAACATCTTTGACATTTTTCATCCCACTCAATCATAAATCTATTTTGGGTCAAAGCTTTAATCGAAGATGAAATCATGGATATTTGTTGAACAAAGTGCCTATAATAGTAATCCAAAACTCATAATATTTAGATCTAAAATAAATTTCTTGGATTTTACCATGAAATAATCACCCTCTCCTTAACAAGGTCCAATAGGACACCCCTCTTAGATTTCACATGCCCCAGAAACATCAACACATGGATCCAAAAATAAAATTTTGAAATTTTACATTATAGATGATGTTATTTCAATGTATATAGAATGACATATAGATGGTCCACATGATCCTAATATTACTTGCATCATGGTGGGATATCATCTATCACAATAGGAAATAAATATTCCAATAACTGAGGAAAGATCTAGTTTATCAAATCCATTAATACAATAGGAGAAATATTGAGTTCAAATGGAATAACCAAATATTTAAAATTCCTATATCGACACTAAAACACTATATTCGGTAGTTCCACCTCTCTAAATATGAAATGACTTTACGTTGACTACAGGTCTAGATTATAAAACCATTGAGACCCTTTTATTTAATCATAGAGATCATCAATTATGGGTAAAGGATGTCGATTATTAATGGTCATATGAAACTACTTTCCATAAGCAGTACAAATCCTAATACATTAGTCAAACATATTTGAAAATATCATAGGTGAATCCCATAGTGACATTCTAGAATGAATAAATCCTTTTTCCTCTTGGTACTCAAGCTATAATATATGTTCCATTGACTCCATAGGTTCCATTCAATAAAATGGAATAGACATAGGAATCATCCCCAAGATTGGGTCAATAGTAAAATCGACATCACTCTATAGTGGTAAACTAGAGAAATAATCCTAAAAGACCTCAGGGTATACATAGACAACAACATATAGGTTACTACCAATAAAAGGTTCAGCTATATACAAAAACATTTCAGACATTTTTAATGATATTATAATGGAATAAAGAATAGTAGTCCCTACCATACTCGATTTAGAGTTCAAATAACCAAGGAAAATATTAGTTACCCCATGGGAATACAAGAACTACACCTGATGGAGATAATAATAAATCTACATTTTATCACTAATCATCCAATCTATACTGACAATCAACTCAAATATTTCAATCTCAAGCAATAAGAAATCCAAAACCACTCATGTTTTTTCTAGCATCACCCGACACACAGGGAGGTTGAAATGTTGTTCATGCCTCTTTCTATATAGTGTATAAAGATCATGAAAGAACTACATAATATCATTGTGAATACCCATCACAAAAAACATCCTTGATTATCTAAAATAATGATTAGAACTTGTATGAAAAAAGCCAAGACAATTAAATAGGAAATAGACATCGTACCACTAACTGTAGCTGACCATTTTTCATATTCCTCTGGTGGACACTCTTCCTCATAATACCACCCATACATAGGCACCTAGAAATACCCCCTAGCATGAGAATGAGACCCACTACCCTTGAGATCATCAATATGAAAATAAGATCCCTTAGTGAAAGTGGATCCCACCTTACTTCATTAGGTTATCTTTTCATATAAATGTTTCTAATTTCCATGTCACCCACAAATATGAAATTTCCTTGGATCCTCTATAAAATGAGTCCTTGTATGAACACACATATCACACTGGTAGAAGATAACTTTTTTTTTCTTTAATAATCCTTTGAAACTATTATTGTAGAAAACTAAACACTCTTGTGCATCTATTTCAAACAGGACAAAGAATCCTTGATAACAACTACACTAACTAATTCTCAACCCAAATCTATCCTCCCAGTTATGTTTTCATCAATCTTAATATTTTTTATACACTACCGACAAAGAGTTATAATGGAAAAAAATAACTAGCTATTACAAAATGTCATCCCCCCAACCCCATCTCAATCGTTCAATCCTTCATGTAATAATTGGTGAAATAATCTGATTCCAGATGCACCAACTCAACAAAAATGGTGGAGTAATCCATAATAGTATGCTCCCCTTACATGAATGTCAAAAATTACTAGGAAATTGCTTATTATAAATTCTTAGGATAAAACTGTTGATTAATGATCTTCTTGATGTAATCCTAGTTAATAACCTCTTTCAAATTATCATTCACTATAGAGTCACATCATATTCATCTAATCCCCTCAAACATTTAAATTAAAAACCCACTCGAGAGCTTTAGTAGTCTTTAAAAATTTGAAAATATTTTGAATATGTTCCAGCCACTCCTATGAGTCTTGTGTCACTTAGTTACCATGGAAGATAAGTTAATGCTTCTTTGTAAATTTTAATCCATGATCCACTACTCATCTTAGGTTCACGACGACCACTAACCCCATAGTCTAAACATTATGGATAACTACTATGACCAAAGAAGGGTACCATAAAGGATTCAACAAAAAAACACACTTTTTGACATTCCGTCTTGTATTTGGAAGATATATTAAAAGTGGTATTATTTTCCAAACATAATAAAAGAAACTAACAGTCATGGGAAAATTCTAAAACCATTTAACAAACATCTCAAATCCAAAATAATACCATAAAAAGATAATAATTGAATGAAAATTTACTAACTCAACCCAAAAATTGAAACACCTTTCACAAGAAAATTTTCCATATAAATATACTCCCCACCAAGTTTATTAAAATAACCTTAATCACACTAAGTCTCCAAACAAAGTTTATAGGTCAATTTAAGTAGATTTACCAAAAAAATTATTCAATTCATTCTATATAACATAACATGGAATTTGTAAATTTATATTCCAACCACCCATGGTAACTGATATTTATTCATAGGAGTATGATGGCTAGGCCCCTATCCCACACCTACTATCTGAATTATGAAGAACAAACTCTTACATACCAATGAAATGGAAGCATCATTGGAAGTACTGAAAAAAATCATGTTGAGTAATTCATTGATAACAAATTGTAACAGACCAACCTGGGTCAACCAGACCAGTCACCCAAGCTAACTCATTATGGGGTGAAATATAATAATGAATACAAAACAAGTCTTTAATATAATCAGAAAAGTTAAAAAAATATTGTAGAAAACAAAAAAAATAGGGATATACTACTAAGACAAATATTCTAAATCATGATGTATGAAAATTATATATATTATAACAAGTCTTTATGTGACCAACTATAATATCCACAAATGATATCTGATAAAGACATCAACATATATAGAAGACAAATTATTACAAAATTATCTCCCCTTTACCTGGGTCCTATAAAATATAGTCCATTTCTTATGAAATTCATAAGTAGGGTATGAGAAATAGATCCCCATAAGAAACCACCAAAGAATCATTACATGTTCTAATATCAATAATGTTAATGTTCAATACTTAAAAAAATATTTTTAACATAATTTTGATAATAAAAAATTTAAAATATTTCTCCAACATTACTAGGGTTTTCAAAAAATTACATATCATGTTTTCCAAAAATAGAAACATGTCTTTTTTAAAGCAGGGAATGTAAACATACTGAAATATAAATATACTAGTGAGAAAAAACCCATGAAATAAAATTTCATGCAATAAAAAAACATAAAAACAATTAACCTTCCATTTTGGCTATATACTATTGGAAAATAATTACTATAAACTCACGTGTAAACAAAGTATACAGTTGGATATAAATTATAACGATTACTCCCATTTTCTATTGATATATAATAGGTTACCTCTTAGTGTTGTAAAACACACTAAGCATACCCATGTCTCTTTATCAATGAACCCATGGTTCCCTCTATGCAATTTTTGTCAATATACATTTCAATAATTATGTTCATATTATTAATAAATAATTTCAAAGCTAACCTAGAGTACATTAGGTTTTGAAAATCAATTTATTTCCAAATCAATGAAATTCTACTCTCAAAGAAAAGACCACTTTAAAAATGATCCCATGCCTATTTTTATTTGAACACATGAAAATCCATTTAAAATCTAAAGGAAACCATAAAAAATAAAAAATTCAATTAATTATAATGCATGGGTAGATCTACCTACCTAAGGTATATTGAAAACAAAACTACCGTTGAGAACATGGATTTGAAACCACATGATATGCCTTCGAAATACAAGGGAATATAAAAAAATAAAAATTATTTGAAGAAAATACAATCCAATCACAAAATTAATGCCAATCTAAATCCACAACCAAGCGGAATATGAATTATAAGGAATGTGTAACCAGTTCAAAGAAATACAACCACAATAGAGCTCAATCACTAGATAAAATGTTCTGCAAAGGGATAATTCACCCAAAATAACTTAGGTATAAATTAAGGTCGAGAGTGGAGGGATAGAAAGATAATAAATGAACTATATCACTCATATGTTTCCCTAAAATATAGTATCACAAAAATTACCCATTATTTAGTCCATTTGAACATCATGTATCTCTAGGGGACTATATATGCTGAAAAAATAATAATGTTTTAATTAAAAACCATATTTTTATAATTACTCAATATGTACCTATTACACACATTTAAATTATTCACCCTATGTACCTAGTTCATGGATTCATCCCAATAATAATTACATGATTTGCACTTAACTTACACTGCATGTAAGTTCCATGTGAGTAGAATAAAATACTTGTTTTTATGTTGAAAATTGTAACAATTCTCTAACTTCACCATTATAGGCATCCTCTTAATTCTGTGGTCTGTGACACACACCCAATGAAAAATGAAACCAAAAGATCAAATTAGAACATACCTAATAGAATGGTAAAAGGGTGTTCCCCACACACACAATCATATCCAGTTCTCATAAATATATTCCTTACATACCATAATTGAAATAGATAAAATGAAATAATTTGAACTTTTTTTAATTATAATATCATTTAAAATAATGTTTCAAATATATTTGATGTAACTGTTATGTTTATATTTTTAGTGATCTAGGAAAAAGATATTAAATATTAAATCATATGTCTTTCTTATCAAATAGATACTTTTACACTATATTAGAAACAACTTAATCCATAATAAATGTTCAATTTCTCCCACAAAATACTGCACATATGAAATTCCTCAAGACATATCAGGTGTAATTCATTTTTTCATAACATGTGGAAATTGATGAATAATAAGGGTGAGTAAAAACACTCTATAATGGAAAATATATATTAAAAGATATCAAGGAATTATTTTCTACTGAATAATGTGGTGGGAAACAAATGATAATTAAATAATTCCATATAACTAATCACATGAACTTGAAACAAATCCATGGTTAACAGTGTAAATTAAAACATGGAGAATAATAACTAAATTTAAGGTGATTACATTAATTACATCATTCATATTTTACCATCAATTCCTTAGCTAAAATATAAATATTTATATAAAAGATGTAACCAATATATCATTATTACTTCCATGTTTGCAACCATGACATCATTATTGCATTGTTTAGGAACACACCAAATACCCAAACATTTTGTCTTATCAGACCAACTGATGCATGAAGGGAATATCTAACACGAGGCCCTAACCATCACCAAATTATGTTAAATTAATTCACTATATAAAAGATATGAATAAAAATACCACACATAACTAGCATCCCTTCATAAACATCTATGTTGGAAGAATAATATACTAAATGTGAATAAATTTCCCCATGTAAATAAAAGGAATAACATGATCATATCCTATATGATAAAGAAGGATTATTGTTAAATAATATAAAATCAACATTTACAAGTATTCAATAATCTTTTTTTCAGAAAATAAAAATATATGGATTTTCAATATTTCCCCATTCAATAAATTCAATATAATTTACATCTATGTAATCCTCAAACAAGCATTGTATATAATAATGGTATTTGGATAAGAAAATAATTTTTGAAATTAAGAGAAATATGACATCTGGGTGAACACCATTAACTCATAGGATGGAAATATATAATGTTTATAGTGTAAAGTAATTTTATGAAAAATTATGCCTATAATGGAGGATGAATTTTAAATAAAAAGATATTTAAGGATACTTTGTTTGATAGAAACTAAAATTATATAAGAAATATACATAAAGAAGGTGGATGATATAATTTTTTGAATTTCTTCTATAAAAAATAATATTTATTAAAGAATAATGAAATATATAACATCTTTGACCCCAGTAACCCAAATCATTGGTCTAGTTTATTACATTGGTACTAGATATAATTGATTACATCCCAATGGTACAAATAGTTTTTTAGTGTTGGTAAATTGGATACATACATTATTTTTATATTATATTTGAATACACAATTTTTTTGAGATTATCATTGTTCCCTCTGTCATACCCCAAGATATAATTCATAGTAAACTTCATAGATTTTTAAGAAATGGGAAAAACAAGGGTGAGATTAGATTCATAGTAAAATTTATGAAATCTGGAATAAATAGTGGGTACATGAAGAAAAACCAATAAGAGATAATCAATATGAAAATGTAAATATCTAAACACACAGACCATTTATTAAATAACATTACTCTCATGATTAGATATGGAATAATCAAAATGAAAATTTAAATAAGTAATCACATAAACCATTTAAATAACATGAATAACATAAATATATTGGAAGTAATATTTAGGTAAAGGTAAATAACTAAATGTAGATTTCATTTAAATAAGTTGAATATCATGAATATATAATGATTAACCAATATTAAAAGGTAAATAATTGAACACACATTCAATTTTAAAAACATGACTATCATGAATAGATAATGAATAATAATTATTGAATGGTAAATAACTGAATACACATGTCGTTTAAATAACCAGAATATCCTAAAAATGTAACACATAATCAATATAGAATTGTAAATAGTAGAAAATAGATGAAATTTAAGCAATAATCATATAATGAAAATGCATCTATATATAACATCATTATGAAAATATCATGGAAAAAAATAAATAAATTCATAGTAAAGGAAATGGTTAATTATTGGACATCAGGATATAATACATCATGAAAACTCTACTATAAATACCTTTAATTTAGTACCCATAATATGATGTATTTAACTCTTTTTATGCATTTTTATGAGTTTAAAGTTGTTGGGTAATGTTTTAATAGATTTTTAAGGGTTTTGGGAAGGTTTGGAGGCTTTTCTAACGGTGGACGGTTTGGGCATGGTTAGGGGAAACCATACAGGATCTCTAGAAAACCATGTAGGTGGAAGAAATGGGATTCAAACTATATTTTTATGGTTTTTCTAACCATGTGAGGAAACCATGCTGAGTTCCCTTTGTGACCGTATCAGGTTCACGGTTATCATATGTTTTGTGAAACCATGCGAGTTAACAATGTGTGGCATAATTTTATTTTAAAAGGTGACCACTCAATATTTTCCAAAAACACTTCATTTATTCCCCAACTCGAACCCCAATTGATATTTTTAGTTCTCATGGTTTATAGGGACTATCAAACTCATTTTGGAGTTGATTCGAAGGGTTTTCATTATGCGGTGAAGGGGATTCTCCATCGGCAAGTCTCATATGATGGATATTTCTTGGTTTTCCTTAGATCTAGTTCCCGCTATATATCAGTATTCTATATCTAAACCCATAAAATACAGATCAATGGATTTTAGTGCCTAAAATATTTATGGTTGGGATTTTTGATGTCTGGTAAAGAGATCTATGGTGGTTTTGGTGGATATTTCGCTTGGATTTGTGGTGCAGTTGTGATTTAGTAAATTTCACCAAAACCCTAATGTATGTGGATTCTCTATCTACTCTATTTTTCTATAAGTAGAATACATATTTTAAAATTGGGTTTTTTTGAATTTATTTTGATTATTATGTGAAAAGCATGATGTAATATCATGTTGTAATGATTTGTGGATTTTGGGGAAAATGGTGTGTTGGAGTGAAATGTTCTTGATGTTGGAATTTAAAATATACATTTTAAAATTGGTTTATTGGGTTGAATTTTGACAATGGATTGTGAAAACGTTATTCCAAAAAAAATGGGAGGGTTTTATTAGAAGGTAATGTGGCATTGATAATATACCAAAGGATTTTTGGGTGGGAAATGGTTGTATTCATATGTTTTTGGTTGTGGTTGGATCTATTCTTGTTTTATGGTCAAGTATTTATGAATGTGATTGAAATGAATATGATGTGAGTGAGGAGTACCACTATAAAAAGGTAATTGATAGTGGATAGAATGGACACTATAAAGTATAAGTGTGAGGGAAGTACCACTAAATTGGGAATATAGTAAATGATCTTGGATTAAATGCTCCACCATGATTGTTACACCTAGTTGAGTATGTGAAACTTTTTTCATATTTTTTAATTATGTGTATGTGTCGAAGAAATATTAAATTCTTGTGATAATATTTGATGGTGAAATATATTTTTCATTGTTTTTGGCTTTCCCTTTGATTGTGTGGATTTTGGTGAAAAAATGGCTTGGGAAGGGTGTGTCTTGTTTTTTGAAAATTGGTACACAATATCATTTTTTATATAAACTATGTTATATAAATGTTCTAATGTTTCTATTCTAGTGGCCTGTGTCGGAATGTCATTTGTTGAAAACCTAATGAGTATTATTACTCACCCCCTTCTTTGGTACATAGGTTCTTTTTCATATGCGGTATTCCAGGACACTAGTAAGGGTAAGACAACTCAGTTTTATAGCGGTTCATGTTGATATATGGGCGATATTACAGTGCTTGTACCATAGAGATTGGGGTGGAGATGTAAAGTATATCATGGTTTACTTTGGGTCTTGTGGTCGATTCTTCCTCTTAGTACTCTAATATTGTAATTTTTGTCAGTTTTTCATATTGGATTGTGAGAATGGTTATGGAAGAGTTTGGTTGTTTTGTAGTCCCTTGATAATTTCTTATCTTGGTTTACGTTGTTGAAATGCATGATGTAGTTGTGGTTGTTAATGTTTTATTATATTGGTTGGTTTAATATAAGGGGAAATAGTTACCCAATTGGTCTTTAATCCCTTGGCATTAATTTCTAGCCTTTGGCGCCTTGGGATTGTCACCTTTGACTATTTAACATCTCACCACCTTCCCAAGACAATGAGGAAGGAGCGAGATGTTATAAGTGGTATCATCTTGTTCGGTCCATGATGAAAAAGTAAATTTGGTTTGGTTGGTCTTGACAAAAGTTTTCCTTCTTGGTGTTGATATTCATTTTGGTATATTCATTGAGTCAGTATGGTATTAAGGAGTAAGACATTTGGAACATAATATGTATAACATAAGAGGATGTAGCTAAACCATTTGTGTTGAACTTAATGTTACCAGGGATTTGGGTACATAAGTGTTTTGGAGACACTTATAGGCATTACAAATCTCATTTTCGTGGTTGTATCCAATGACATGAAATTTTCATTCATGTTAGAAATGACTTCTCCCCATGAGTCAAATTTCATTGGCATAATGATTATGTTATTGTGAAGACATATGGACTTGTAAAAAATAGGGAAATTGTTTTCAAATGTATGGATTTGAAATACAGATAATTGTGGAATTTTGAAAATGGGTCAATTTTCACAACAATGGTTGATTTTTAAGAAATGGTGCAACATGGGAAATGTGAACTTGTGGAAATCATGGTTTTGATTGTTTCAATGTAATTGAATTTGAAATTGTAAACCATTTCCTGATAAGTCAATGAGACTTATGGTTGTTTTTTCATTGACTAAAATTGAAATGGGTAGGCATTGTAGAGA
The DNA here is from genome assembly GCA_963277665.1 of Viscum album. Lineage (NCBI taxonomy): Eukaryota > Viridiplantae > Streptophyta > Magnoliopsida > Santalales > Viscaceae > Viscum > Viscum album. The sequence goes on along the minus strand of OY728161.1, from coordinate 1,419,315,144 downwards.
CCAACAGGATGAGGCTTGGGAAATTGTGGTTGCTCTTGAGCCCCAGGTGAACTAGCTACAAGTTTATAGTATGGTAAAATCCTTCCGAGATGTGGAATTTGGGAATAAAGAGGAATATACATTGCATATGGATCATGAAGTTTAGTTTCAAATGCATCATCCACCCATATTTGTGTTGTTTCGGAACTAGATACGGTGGAGGCATGGTTGAAAAGAATAAATAGGATATTTGAATTCCTAGGAACACTGGTGCAACTAATAGTGAAGCTGGAATCATATATGTTAGATTATATTTCTTGTTAGTCGGGGGAGATGGTATTCCATGATGGAACCAAAAAAGGCATGAAATGGGAGTGTTTTTATAAGTTTTTGTAACAAATAATATTACCCTCATAATTTCACAATTCAATGCACAATGGATTTATTTTTTCAATGTAGGAAAACATCTCAATAAAAGAATATGCGGCTATGTTTATGAAAATAAAGTGGTTTCCACATAGGGTGTAGGGAATTATATCTTTGAAGGGACATATTTATGATGTTGGGTTGAGGAACTAAATTCTTTATAAATTTGTAGTTCTATGTGCTAGTTATTATATTGAAATAGTGAATAGAGAAATAGTGGACAAATGATATATTTTGGGTGCTATAGGAATGGGATGTATATTGGTACCCAGGGGAAATAGTGGGTAGTCTAATGTGGGAAATAATATAATGAGGGGCACTTATTTCTAGGTTAGATGAATGGATCATAATCTGATGGTAGGATTAGAGAATCTTTCTCTGAATCCTTAGTATAGGCTAGGATGTTTTCAGTGTGGCTCTATAGGCCCCATCATGCAGGATTGTATGAAACATCATCAATCATTTCATAACATTATGAAGATGGGTCCTATTCAACATTTTTGTTGTAATGCTCCGAGGTAGGGTGTTTGTGACACTTATTAGGGGTCGCAGGCATTCTATGCCTCAAAGGGATGGGGCCAGCTGCATACCCCTTGTCAGCATAGAAAATTTACTCGTGGTGATACCGAGAACACCATAAATCCTCAGTAGAGAAATAAAGAGTTGAGAAGGGCATGAAAGAAGCTATTTGGATATAATAAGATTGTTATGGATCATCAGTCAAGTCCATCCACTATGTGGGGTAAGATTCTTTTAAATTCTATGTGGATGCAATAATTGTTTGATACGGGTTCTTCACATTATTTTATTTGTTCTCAGGCTGCTAGTTTGATGGGTTTAATTGTGTAAATGATTCCTTCATTTTTAAAACATCAAACTCCTTGGGGTTAGATAGTGTGTCGAGACATCTTGGGTAGAACATTATATATAGTTGTGTATGGGGTTGAGTAGATGTGGGATTTCTCAGTGCATGAGATGGATGCTTATGATATAATCTTAGGAATTGATTGGTTATGAATTTTTAATGACCATATTGAATTTTATTCATGAATGGTTAGCTTCACGATGGATGATGTGGTTGAAAAAATCTTTAGAGGAGAGAAGAATGAAATGTTGATTGCAACAGGCTTGTTGTCCCCAAATGTTGGCACGATCTCATATCAGTTAGCAACGTTGTCATTGGAATCATTGTAAGTAGTTCAGTATAGCATTTTTCCTATGGTTTTTGATCAGTTTATGGATTTTGTTCCCAAATAATTATTATGGGTTCCACCCATGAGAGATGAGGAGTTTAAAATTGATCTCCTTCTGAGGACTATTCCTATCTTACATATGTCTTACTGGATGACACCTATAGAATTGAGGTAATTGAAAGTGTAGTTGGAGAAGTTGGAAGACAATGGGTTCATCCAGCCATGAATGTCTCCATGCGAAACACCAATCTTCTTTGTTAAAAAGGTGGATATAACAATTTGGATATGCATTGATTATCGTAGGCTAAAACATGTTAAGATAAAGAAACGATATCCACTTCCATGCATTGATGATTTTTTCAATCAGTATATGGGAGCTTAATGGTCATTTATGATTGACTTGTGATCAGGATATCATCAATTACTGGTGAAAGAGGAGGATATCCCAATAATAGATTTTTGAGATAGTTATGACCATTGTGAGTATGCAGTTATGGTCTCTGGTTTATTGAATGTTTCAACGGTTTTTTTGAAATGATGAATTGGTTATTTTAGAAATATCTAGATTCCTTTGTACTCATATTTTTTGATGATATATTTTTGTATTCTATGATATGGGGGTGCTTGATAAATAGTTGGTTATAGTGTTGGGGATCTTGAGTGATCATTGGTTATAAGCCAAATTATCTAAGTTTGTTTTTTGGATACAAGATGTTTATTTCCTTGGCCATGTTATTTTTTATAAGGTTGTTTTAGGTGATCTAGAAAATATAGAGGCTCTTATTTTGTGGAAATCTCCAAATATTGTTTTTGGGATATGATACTTCATTGATCTAGATGGCTATTATAGACATTTTATTCATGATTTATCATGACTTCCCTAACCAATGATGTTCTTGATAAAGAAGAATGTTTAATTTAAATGAAATGAGCAGCTCTATAAATATTTATAATAGATTAAGAATCACCTTACATTAAAAACAATCATGGGTTTTCCAGAACCATGAATGGGGTACGTGGTGTATTGTGACACATATATATCAGGGTTGGGGTGTGTTCTCATGTAATGGGTTCATTTGGTTGTGTATGGATCCTAATAGTTGAGGTTTTATGTAAATAACTACCCAAAAATTTTATTTTGAGTTTGTTTCTATGGTTCATGCATTGAAAATGTGGAATCAATATATAATTGGAGTTAAATTCATAATTTTTTCCAAAAATAAGGGGTTAAAGAATATTTTATCATAATTTTATTTGAACTTGAGGCAAACTAGATGGATGGAGTATCTCTATATATTTGATTTTGACTTGATGTACACACCGAGAAAGGGAAATCGGTGGAATATGCATTAAGTAGGAAGTTATATGATAATGTGCTGAAAAATGCATCATATGAGTGGTATTTGATATCATTCATTGATGACATGCAGTTGGAATGTGATGAATGGGGTGATCGGGTAGTTTTATTTCCATACTCATTGGTTTATAAGTTGGTTCATTTGGTTAAAGAGGCATAGGTGTCTAATTTTGAGTGTATGGAGATGATGTCAATACAAAATGGTTGATAGAAGATTGATGGCATGGAAATGAATGGGAATTTAGTATTGTACTTTTAGAATCATATTTTTGTATCAGGGGCTTGTTAGGAGGAAATTATTAGGGCTTATCATCACTCCAAATGGGGTGTCCATCCATGAATTCTGAAAATGTATAAGGTGTTGAAAGCATAGTTTTGGTAGGATGGAATGAAAAGGGAATTTGAATAGATTATTTCTAGATGGTTTAATTTTTTGCATGTAAAGGTAGAGAATCATTGGTAGACATACATACTACCATACTTACCTATCCTAGTGTGGAAATGGGAACAGATAGCTATGGATTTTGTTATAGGTCTCCCATGAATGGTTAAAAAGAATGATTCTGTATTGGTGATAGTGGATCGACTCATGAATTATTCCCATTTAATCCCTATTTTTGAATCTCATATGGTGAAGGATCTATCCAAAACAAATATTTGTGAATTGGTAATGAGTCATGGAGTTCAAGTTTCAACTGTAACAGATAGATATATGAGATTCATATCTCATTTTTGGAAATCCTTACAACAATCCCTTGGGACTTAGATGATGATGAATACAACGTAGCATCCTCATATGGATAGGTAATCTGATAGGATGATAAAAATATTGGAAGATATATTATGGGGTCGTGTTATGGCTTTTGGGGACTTTTAGGAGGAGAAATTTATATTTGTGGAGTTTCTCTAATAATAGTTTCTATGCCTCAATACACATTGCTCTGTTTGAAGAAATTTATGGGTTTGTATGTTTTTATCCACTTTGTTGGTTAGAAATGGGCGATGAATCAATGTATGGACCAAGACCTATCCAAGATACTACGTAGAATATCATGTTGGTCATGAAGAAAATGGGGATAGATTAGAGTTGTCAAAATAATATGCGGACCATTTTTGATGACTGATATCGTTTGAGGTGGATAATCATGCGTTATTGGGAATCTCTCCTAGGCTTGGAAATTATTATTTTGGAATGTAGGGTATGTTTTCTCAATGGTTAATTGGGAATTTTTATATTCATTAGTGGTCTGGGGAGGTGGATTATTGGTGGGATTTTCCCGACATGGTTTAGTGTGTTTTACAATGTGTTTGATGTTTATAATTTGATGAAGTATCAGACCGATTCTGACCATGTGATTCGAAGGGATCATGGTGATCTATTGATAGATTCCTCAATAGTTCATGTGGCAATTAAGATTATAGAAAGGCAAGACACTTCATTTCATGGTAAAAGAATCGATCTAGTTTGGGTTTTTTGGTGGCTTGGTCAGATTCTGGAGTAGACATGGGAGCAGGAGAAAGAGATAGACGAGTAAGGGCCCAAGCACTTTTGACAAAGAGATTGTTCTATACATCATAATAATGTAAAGTACAATGGTTGGGTGAATTTATTATCCCATATTTGAGGAATGTTACCCTTGTTTGTGCCTTTTTTATGTGATCAAATTTTTTGGGTAATGTTTTGGAGAGATTGGAAGGGCTTTGGGATGGTGTGGAGTCTTTTCTAAGGGTGTAATGTTTTTAGAATAGGTAGGGAAAACCATGAAGTATCTTTAAGAAACTAAGTATGTGGAAGAAGTGGGAATCACATGGATTGCTCACATTTTGTCTATCTATGTGAGGAATCCATGTGGGTTCCCTTCAGGATAGTAACATGCACATGGTTAGCGCACAGATTTTCAAACCATGAGGGAAAACTATTAAAGACATTAAAAATTGTGTTTTTAAATATGGGACAACTATTTATTTTCCGAAAACACTTCATTTCTTTCCAAAGATGAACCACACTCAGTATTTTCGGTTCTCAATAGTTAAATGGGATCTCCCAATCATTTCGTATGTGATTTGAACGGTTTTAAAGGTGCGGTGATTGAGATTATTCTCTAGTACATCTCATCTCTTGGACCATTCTTGGTTTTCCTTAGATCTAGTGCACCATATCACTTGGATTTCTATATCCACACCCATAGAATGTAGATATGCTATTTTTTTCCAAAAATGATAATGTTTGTGCTTTTTATTGTTAGGAAAAGAGATCTATGGTGGTTTCGGTGGAGATTTCACCCTGATTTCTTGTGTGGTTGTGAGTTGGTTGATTTCACCAAAACCCTAAGGTTGGTGGATTATCTATCTAATTCATTTTTTTAGAAATATAATCGTTGTTGTGTGGAGGCACTGGAAATGCTTACGGGACTCAGACTTTGTAGGAAACAGGGGTTGGAGGTATCCGAAATTGAAACAGACTCATTAATTGTCTATAACTCCTTGGAGGAGAATGGTGAAGTCCCCTGGTCGATATGCTCTGTCATAAGGCAATGTAAAAGCATTATTAATAACAACATCCGAATTATTCACACCTGGAGAGAGGGGAACAAGATTGCTGACTACTTGGCCTCGGTGGTCCTTAATGGAATGAAGAAGGTGTTTCTTCACTCTACTGCAAGTATTACACCTAATGTGATTGACATTATTAAAGGGGATGCATTAGGGATGCATCATTTTAGGCCCCAATAGTTTCTTTTTTGTGCGGGGGTGGGGGTTGGAGAGGGGTTTCCTTCTATGATTCTCCTTTTTGTATTTTTCCTCCCTATCCCTTTATAAAATTACATGATGATGATGAATAATATTGTGGACTTGGTGTGTTATATGCTTGTTTGTTGGTTAATTATTTTTCAATGTGATTGAAATGTATGTGATGTGGGAGAGGATTGAAACTATAAAAAGGGTTTGGATAGTGGATGGAAGGGCCACAATCAAAGATAAGTGGGAAGGAAGTACCATTAGATTGGGAACGTAGTAAATGGCATTGTGTGAGAAGTTCCACCATGATAGCTACATAGGGTTAACTGTGTGAAAATATATGGATATATTTTAATTATTTGTGTGTGGTTAAGAAAGATGAAATTTTGGTGCTAATATTTTACCGTAAAATGGATTTTGTATTTTTTTCCCTTGGACAGTTTGGATTTGGGTGAAAATTTCTTGGTAAGGGTGTGTTTGGCATGCTTAAAATTATTGCACAATTTAATGTTTCATATAAAAATATTTATATAATTGTGATAATGGATATATCCTAGTGGTGTGTGTAAGGAATATATTTTGAAAAAAACTAATAAGTATTAATACTCACCCCATGCTTGGGCACTTTGGTGATTTTTCAGATGTGGTATTATGCGACATAGGTAAGGGTAAAACATCTAATTTTACTAACAGTTCATTATGATGCTTGTGTTGTATTGTGGTTCTTGGATCATGGATATTTTTGTTGATCATTTCATGGTTTCCATTGGTTCTTTTTGGTGATTATTTTTTTAATACACAAATATTGGGGTTTTTGTGGTTTTTTTGTAATGTATTCTTATAATGGTTTGAGAAGAGATTGTTTTTTGTTGTCACTTGATTATTTGTAATCATTTTTTACACTGTTGACATGCCTTACATAGTTGTGGTTGTTAATTCCTTGTTTTATTGGTTGGTTTAATCTAAGGTAAAATCATTACCCAATTTTTCTTCAATCCCCCAACATTTGTTTCTACATTTTGGAACCTTGGGAACGTCCCCTAAGGTAATGTATCATCTCACCACCTTCTCAAGACAACGAGGAAGGGGTAGGATGTTACATTTCCCAATATAATTTAAAATTGATGCGTTAGTATGCACTAGAATCTCATTTAACATAGGGTAACAAACTGATATATCTCATATGACTACCGATGCATCGAGGGGATATATATAACTAGGTCCCACTATATATATACATCCAAATATTTCCTCATATATTGAATGATTGATTTTATTCATAAATAATATAACATATCAAAAAATTTCCATTTCAAATAATGAATATATGATGAAAATAATATCCCAGATCAATCATATAACATTCAAATTAAAATACCATATGTAGAAATGATATAAAATTTATGTTATATTTATTTCGTAGATAAATAATATGGATAATTAGGGGAAATTCAATTTCCAATGATAACAAGGAAGTGAATATTTCATGGGATTAATAATGATTGAAAAAATTATTCAAGAAAGAGAATAACAATACTTGATCTGGTAAAATTGACTATGAACTATCTAGACAAAGAATAGATATGATATTAAAACAATATATCCCCATTGGGTTATAATTAAAATAATGTGTTTTTGTCAATGATGAATACAAATACCATAAAAATTTCATCAAAAACTGTTGAGGAAAATAACCTTTCCACATGGAAAATAAATTTTATGACTAAAAGTTCACAAAATATTTTGAAAATCCATTTATTTGAAATGAACTATTGAAAATTATAAATTAAGTTTTAAAAAATTGATTCGTCAATAGAACAGTAAATTCCGAACGTATCGTATAAGATAAAAAAATATCGTTGATATTGTTGTAAAAGGGTTAAAAAGTGACTCCTTTAGAAAATGACAGGAAAATTTCTCTCAAAATATTTTTGAAAAATTAAAACATGGGTAATATTTTATTAAATATTTTATTTTGATAATGTTAAGAAATTTTGTAACACACTTTTTGAAATCATGGATTTGGAAGAAAAAAGGATTTTTGATCGAAGCAAGAAATAATGTTAGATTTTCATAAAAAGATTTTATCAAAAATTTTATGTAACAAAAAGAGTAAAATGGTAATATTTCATGAAAATTTTATGAAAAAATAGATGAGGATAAAATTAAATGGTCTTTTTATGCAACAATAAAATGAGGTTCCTCAATGGAAATTCACACACAAGCAATCCTGATTAAATAAAGATTTTAAAATAAACCCTTACATAGATCATGATGATGAAGTGGGAATTAAAAAATGAATCTAATATGTGTATCAAATTAAATCCAAATAAAAAATCATAAATAATTATATAATATTCGCAAAAAAAATTACACACATAATCATATAATGTCCTTGACACTGAAGAATTAATATAACACAATAAAAATAAATTGATTTATTTATAACATTACCACTTGGTAATATTCAATTCAAATCACCAAAGGTTAAATAATAAAAATTAAAACATAAAATATCAAGAAGTATAAATTATTTATGGAATTACATGAAAAAGGGGAAGAAAGTACACCATATAAAGTAAATTAGTATTATAACATTACAATATGCCTTAATGAAGGAAAATTTGGATGATGTCTAATACTTAATGCTTCCATTTAGTTGAATGAACACTATGATTGTATATTATAACATAATATTAATAATTTTAGGTACACTTCTACCACACTATTTATAATTATTTTCTTGGGTCTTGTTTAGGGGTTCTTCGGTTAAAATTTAGGAAAATTTTAAGGGATCATGGGATGCGCATGGTTGATGTATGATTTTCCCAAACCCCGAGACATGATAGTGAAAAACATATAAAACAATGTATTGAGGGTTTTCATGGGGGGTGAATGGTAGGGAAAGACATGCACCCACCAATAGGTAACCATGTAACCCCACTAGTTGGGGTCCACATATATGGTGTACGGTTTGACAAACCATGGAACCCTACACAACTAACCATGCTTGGAGAATTATTTTATTCCTAACATTCGTTTAAAAATTCAAAAACACCATTTACACCCCCAATATACTTTAAATAAACCTAGAATGATTTCCTAGGTATCGGAAGCTCTCATGTAACCACTTTGGATCCTCCAAACCCATTTCTATGAGGATCAAAGAATGAATAATTATGTTCGATCTCCTCTACTTATGTGAATATTCTCTTCTTCGTATCTCATGTTATCTTTCACTCTCTTCCTCAGGGTTTGTTAGGTCTTGATGTTTTTGGAGGAACTATTTCTTGTTTTTTATATCTATAATTTAGGTTTGATTCTAAAATATTCATTTCTGACACTCTTAGTTTGTGTTTCCCATTGCATGTGTTGTGATTTTTGACCCTATGATCCAAAGGTAGGTGGTTCGATTTAAGATTCTATAATGGATTTAACAATATAATTATTGATTTAATATAAATTTATTTCAAATGGGTTGTGAGAATCAAATTTAATATAAATTGGGATTTTGATTTCCTTTGCCATGAAAATTGGAAAGATCCCCATTTCAAATGAATTATGGATTATAATGAATAGATGGAAATTGTAGAACCTAACTTGTTTAAATTGGATTGTGAAATTAGTTTTTGAAATGGATTTAAAATTAATATTTGGGAAAACTTGCATAATTTTTTTGATAAGAACATATTGGTTTTATCCTTTAAAACAGAATGAATTGATTAAATACCCATTATGTTTTTTAAATACAAATTGGAATATTGTAAAAGAAAGTGGTTTAATTTCATTGTGTATAGATTTGAGATAAATTTCCCATTATTTATTTTTGTTAAATCACATGAAATCCTCGATAGTTTGCCAGTTATTTGGTAAAACCAATTTTTAACACTTTATAACTCTAAAAAAATATTTGATTTTTGTAACATCCCCAATGTGATAGTGGTGAGTCCTCCTTGACTAGTGTTTGAGGGAAATGTGTACCCATATTTCCATGATCACCTATTCAAGTGTGTGAGGATCCCATAACCTGGACCTGTCATACCCTTTGGCAGATGACCATGTTTATCAGGTGTGTCTATTTTTGTTATGAATTCCATTCTTTGTAATGGGTTTTATAGATTCCTTGTGAATTTATATAACACTTTTTATATAATATTTTTATTAATACATAGTTTAAAAATGTTTTCATCAACTAAAAAGTAAATATTGATCTATTTTAACTATGATTTTAGTAATTCCTTGCCTATTTATTTTAAATTAAATGATTTATTTTGTTAATTAATGTGTAATATCATTATGGAACACTTAGTGAGACCCTATCATTATTTTTTATCACACCATTCCCATGAATTTGGGAATTTTTTAGATTTCCTCATTCTAGGTTCGACAATGGGGAATGTACAACTTGGACTAAGTAGTTACTGTTAATCCTTAGGATTTTAGAATATCTATCCATTGGGATGTGGGTATTTTATCTAACATTAAAATACTCTTTGGTTTTACATTGGATTATTGATTCCTATTTTACTTCTATAATAGTTCTCCATGTGATGTTTTATTATGATTATAATGACTTGTATTTGTTTCTTCAACTGTTTATGTGGGAAAACCGTTCCAAATTTTATCATGTGTGATTCTAGGTGGTACTCACCAACCTATGGGTATTGGGAATTCTATTTAGTCTATGTAAGTTCCAGATCGGGAATCTATGTACTGGGGTATTCGAGCCAGTTTGTGGAAAAGTTCTATCAAAGGATTCGGTTTTTCATCCATCCTTGATGTTAGTATGTATTTGTTAAATATTTTAAGGAATTAAGAAGAAGTTATGACAAAGTTCATAGTTACCTGTATCATTAAGGAGATATAATTCACTAGGGGTGGTTTGAAAAGTAATAATTGAGTATTAGTTCTATTTATTTACATGTTTTATATTTGGATAGATTGAAATTCAATATTGTTAACCTATATGTTACGATTAATTTTCCTTGATTCTCTGTTTGAATATTAACATGAAATATTCAATGCTATATCTTGATGTTGTGCATCATCATGCCTCATATAAGTTGAGTGAATCAGTTCTAGGAGAATGTTAGTTATGAACCACAGTGATAAAATCCTCCCATATACAAGAATATGGTTGATTTTATTGTGTGTTCTATACAATCATTGGGACAATCACCTCCACCCATTCACAGTTAGTCTCTATATATAGAACAATATAGGTGTAACTTTTGGATTCATGATCAAGTGTTTATTGGATAAAATATATCATATTTCCAAGGATCTAGTGATTCGAAACTCGGTCAGGATTGTTTGAGAAATAATGAGATAATATTTTAGTTCTTAGATAAAGTTAATAAAATCAAGGTGAAATGTGCCACCTGCATGCTATAGGTACTAAGCATGAGATTATGGGACATGATGATAACATTGAATAATCATGAAGTATTATAAAGGAAATAATTAGGATTATTATCACCGACTAGTTCTATCTAGAGTCTATGGTGTTGTCTAAGGATATAGTGTTGTTAAAAGTTGAGTAGGGTGAAAAGACCGTGAAAGAATATGATCTTATATTTACCAAGACTGTCAATTTTTTACCATATATTATGGATAATTAGAAAATGAATAATCCATGGTTCGAGATGGATATTTGATTTGATATTCATTCTTAGCTATTATTAATTAATATTGCTTCTTATGATGACATGATAGATAGATAGTTGTCGGTTGAAATAAACCTAGCTTGTAGTTATGGGTTCATATAAGTTTATTTAATTCATATATGTAGTTATTTGAGTTCCCATGTAAGGTAAGGGGGCGCATGATGATTCCCATGGTGGGTGAATGGTTGGATTTAATAGATATCCTGCAGTTCCAAGAAGAGAACATATGAATTTTTAATAGTGTTCCAAGCATGGGAACTTGAAATATGTTTTCAATAAGGCACCCCATATATCTGGTTTATAAGAAAGCTCATATCAATTGATAAAATTATTCCAAGTGTATTCTAGTCCATATTGTGGAATGCAATCATCATCTCCTACTAAATCTATTTTGCAATCAGATTCTTCACAAAAATGTGTTTCCAACCACAAGAATGTAGAATGATGATTCTTCTTGTCGTGGAAGAGTCAGAAGTGGAAGAATAGATGAGTTAGGTTAATATGATAGGTACCAACATTATAATTGAGTCATTAGTGACAACTCTATTTGATACTGGTGTATGTCATTCATTTATTTCAACCTTTATTATGAATTTTCATAATATTCTTATACAAATTTTATATTATGTTATAAATATTAATACACCCCTTGGAACGAAGAGAGAGTAGGTTCTTCATAGTCATATATGTCTTTTATCATTTTCATATGTCTATATTACTTAGTATTTTATTGCTCTCAAAATGAAACTTGTTGATTTCATATTTAGGATGGATTGGATCATTTATAAAAAATCCCGAATTGACTGTAATCATTAATGGGTATCATTTATTACTCCTAATTGAGTGTGTTGTATCTTTTATGAAGAATGGTACCTAAGGTCGAGTAGAAATAGAAAATCTTATCCAGGGTTTGGGTATGTAACAGAATAACTCTTTTTGGATCTAGAGTGATAATCTTGGAGTGAAAATATCCCTCTAGTTGTTGTTGAGTTTTATAATGTTTTACATTATGACATATCTAGTTTTCCACCAATAATGTAGGTAGAGAATTTTATTGATGTGGTTTCTGATACTCAAAGAATATCTATTTGTTCTTATCACATGGAACTAGTAGAGACGAAGGAGTTGAAGAATCAATTGGATGATCTTGAAGATAATGTATTTATACACTTCAGTGTTTCATCTAGGGTGTCATTGGTTCTCTATCCTAAGAAAGACGATAGGTAACTTCATCTTTTTATTGATTACCTTAAACTCAAGGATGTAATTATAATGAACACATATTCATTACCATAGATTTTATATTTTATGACAAGTTTAATGAGGTGAAGTGGTTTACAAAGAATGGCCTTCGTTATAGTTACCATTAATTGATAATAATATAACATGTCATTCAAAAAACATCCTTTAAGGGTATGTATGACCATTATGAGTAACTTATGAAGCCATTTGGTATAACCAATGTTCTTACAGACTTTATTTATTTAATGAAAATTATTTAAAATGTGTAATATGATACTTTTGAGGTGGTGTTTGTGGATTAAATCCTTGTTTACTCTATTTCATAAGAGGATCATGGGTGTCATCATAGAGCAGTTATGGAATTATTGAAAAATCACTAAATTTATAGCATGCTTTTGAAATGTGATTTATGGATTCGAGATGTGATGTTCTTTGGAAATATGGGGTTGGAACATGGTATATCAGTTGATCCTGAGATGTTGACGGACGTTATTACATGGAAATGACAATATAATGTGTTTGAGATTAGGAGATTATTGGGTTTAAATGGGTATTATCACTAATTTTTAAGTGTTTTTTCAATGTTGGAATCTATGATGACTTCTATAAATTATACGGGTGTAAATATTGTTTTGGATAAAAAATATAAGAGTTGTTTTATTGAGATAAAATTTCTTAGGACTTTTGTGTTCATGTTGAATCATGATGAGGCTGGGAAGGGATATATGGTATCCTGTGATGCCTTATGTTTGGGATTGGGAATTTTTATTATGTATGGAGATCATTTTGTTTCTTATGGCTCTCAAAACATCAAGAAACATGAGAATAATTACCCCAACTATGGCATTGAACTCACATCTGTGATGCACGTGCTTAAGATTTGGTGGAATTTAACTTTTGGAGGATAGAATAGAATTTTTTCCAACCACATGAGTTTTAGTTACATATTCTCTAAAAAATATTTTAATATCTTCTTCATGTGTAGGGTGGAGTACAAAAAATATTTTGAATTTGAAATCACCTATACCATAGGTAATGGGAATGTCATCGTGGATGCTTTGAGTATAAATTTTTTTGACCCAGATTGTGAATAAATCATCAGAAGAGTGAACATGGTTGATCTTTTTTAACATTCTCATATAAGAGTTCGGGAATTTTGGGTTGCATTTTTCTTGTCTGAGGTTTAGTTCACCTCCATTATTCTTAAAATAATTCCTTAAGAACAACATATTGATTATGATTTCCATAGAACTAGAGGTTCTCTATATGTAAAGTAGACAGTTGATGATTGGTCATTCTCCACAAAGGGCATTATATGTAATTAGATTTTTTGTACCATTATTTTCTAAGAAATCTTTTAGGGGGTGTTTCCATAATTCCTAGTGGGATATTCACCTTTGAACCATGAATATGTTCTATTTCATGATACGATAATTATAGTAGACATGAATGAGACATGGAATTTAAGATTTTATCTGTCACTGTTATACGTTTAAATAGGCCAAGTATGATCCCAAGACACCTTTGGGTTTTCTTAATCCATGCCAAGTTCTGACAGAGAAGTGAGATGATATCCCTATATAAATTTTGGTTGGGTTTCTGCAAACCTAAATAAAGAATAATGTGATTTGGGTTGTGATCTATAGGATAAAAAATCCTATCACTTTATATGATTCATGATACAACCAAAGTCGAGGATTTGATAAATCTCTAAGATAGATAGATTTTTCATTTTAATAGAGTACCATCTTCTATAGTCTTCAATAGTGATACTCAGTTTACATAAGGATTTTGGAGATTCCTCCAAGGGGCATTAGGATCTCATGATCGTTTGAGTATGATATACCATATGTAGTTTTATTCATAGATATAAAGAGCTATATTTATTATTGGGGATATGTTTCATGCATGAGTTTTGAATTTTTTTGGGGAATGGGATAAAAATTACAGGATATTGGAGTTTTCTTATAAATATATTTACCAATCCATGATAAAGATAGATAATTTTGAGGCCTTTTATGGCCAGTCTTGTAAATATCCATTATGTTGGTCAATGATTGGAGAATGTTCCTTGGGTGGACTGATTGTAGTTCCTGAGATGACATTAAAGATTTAATTGATTCATCAGAGAATTTTCATATCACAGAGGTGATATATTACTTATTTTGATCATCACTAGAGACCAATTGAATTTTCAGTTGGGGATCATGTTTTATTAATAGTTTCACCTCATTTGTGTCATCAATGACATAGAAGGAAAGTGAAACTTTCTCCTCAATTTTGGGACCTTTTGAGTTTGTTGAGATGGTGGGGGAAATTTTCATTCCATTTATCACATCCAAAAAAAATTCTTTGATACAAAATGTGTTCCATGAATCATAGATCTAGAAGTTTATTTCATATCAAACACATTTTATGACATAGAGTGATTTTTATGTGGAGCTGTATTTATCCCTGATAGAGTATCTAGTCAGGATAGTTGATTCTAAAATCAAGGTTCGTCATGGGAGGATGATACCTTTGATTCATGTGACATGGGAGGACAATTTAGATAATAAAGAGACTTGGGAGGGAGAGAGAGGTTAGAGAACAACGACCTCATATTTTTAACATGGAACCTTCTTAACTAGATTTATGGGGAAAGAAGGTTTCCATGGTGGGGAGGATTTAACATCATGTCACTATATTTAGGGACTATTAAACCCCAATTTTTGATTAATCATTGTTTTGGGTCTCATTTAGAGGTGCATCTTGTAAAATTTAGGAAATTTTTAAGGGATCTAGGGATATTAATTATTAGCAAAACATTTACCCAAACTACGATCCCTATTAGTAAAAACTATGAAAACTAGGTATTTAGTGTCTACATATTGGTCACATGGTTTGGTAAATAGTGTTCCCACCAAGGAGAAATTGTGCAACCCCACTGGTAAGGACACATGGTTAGTGTTCCTATTTTGACAATCTATCTAGCACTGCATATCTAACAGTGTGTAAATAATTCAATTGTTCCTAAAATAGTTTTTAAAATTATAAAACAAACATTTATACCCCCAATCAATCCTAACTCAACATATATTGATTTATTAGGTCTTGGAAGCTCTTAAGGACCCATTTTGGCTCCTCGAAACCAATTTTTAGTAAAATCAAAGCATGGGATATCATATTTGACCTCCTCCAAGTATATGAATATTATATTCTTAATCTCTTTAGATCTATTTATATCCCTTACTTATGATTTTTTGTATGTTAGTGTTTTTGGGGGATCAAATCCCCATTTTTTCAGAACATGAATACAGGTTTGATTTTAGAATCTTCATTGTTGACATTTTTCATTTGAGTTTCCCATTATGGGAATGGTGATTCTTGATCATTAGATCATGTAGTTTGTGGTCTCATTTAAAATTTTAAAATTAATTTAACCATATATTTCTTGATTTAAAATTTATAACTTTTAATTTTTTTAAATAATTTATTTAAATTGGAATTTTGACTTTCATTAGCATGGAAACTGAGAATAACCCCAAATTTAGGTAAATTGGGGTGTGATTTTGATTTGAGGAAATTTGGTTACTTGAATTTTGGAAATTAAATTTTCAAATTGATAACAAAATTGTATTTTATAAATGTGGGTAAATATTCATTGATAATAACCTACTAGTTTAGTCATGGAAAAAGAATGAATGAATTAAATACATGTTTTAGTTTTTAAATTTAAATTACAATAATGAAATGAAAAAGTGGGTTTATTTTATTTTGAATTGTTTTGAAATAAATTTCCCTATATTGATTGTTGTTAGAGAACCTGAAATCCTAGGTATTTGGTGATTTATTAGAGAGAAAAAAAACATTTTCTTCTTTACAACTCTAACAAAACATATGCAGTAGGATACATCCCAGATGAGATGGTGATGAGTACTCTTTGACCAGTGTTTGAGAAAGGTGTGTACACATTTTTCTATGATCACCAATCGGAGTCTGTGAATATCCCACAACCTAGTACTATCATACCTATGTTTAGATGACCATGTTGACCCTTTTTGATTATATATATATATATATATATATTTCATTTTTTTAACTATTTTTCAAATTCGTTGTGAATTTATATAAACTATTTTATATGAAATTTTTATTAAGACATTGTTTAGAAATATCTTCATCAATTGAAATGTAATGTATTATTTGTTTTAACTATTAATTTGGGGTTCCAATTCTAGATTAGCTAAAATTTTAATATTTATTTGGTTAATTAATGTGAAATATTATTATAAAATCATATATTTTAAAATTCACAAAAAATAAATAAATGAATATGGAAATGGAAAAAGGGAGGTTTATGGACAAGAAGAAATTGTTCTGTTGGTTTCCTTATAATGGGTATATTTTAAGCCAAAAAAATAAAATAGGGGGGAGCATAAAACAAAATAATCTCCAAAGTAGAATAAAATTCAATGGGTTTTATAGATCAAAGTATAAAAATTCCACAAAATTATTATCATTGAAAATAAATATCTATATGAAAATGAGACTGAACACTCACAATGTTGGTACAAAAGAATAAAAGTATATTTAGGGTTATATAATTAAATCAAATGAAATAGAAGAGATTTTAATTCATGAAATCAATACGGTATTGAATATAGAATAGAAAATAAATTATAGTGTTAAAAATACAACATGTATCATGGATATGATATTGATACAAAGAAACCCATAAATTCATAAAACCATTTGGGTAAAAACCATTTAAAATTTATGATTTCAAATGAAACATTCAAGTCCATGTATATTGAGATAATCAGGAAATAAAATATTAATGTGTGATATATATACATCATTACTAATAAAACATGGTTTATAATAAGAAATATGTCTCAAGGGTGAAAATTTGAGACAAGAAACGCATACCTTAATTATCAACAACCATTAAATTTTGTCAATATAATTTATAAAAAATTAACTTTCTTAATAATCAAATTCAAAAAAATCATATCTACAGAACTTGATAAAAATAATTTATAATTATTCTCTATATTTATATTAATTAGTTGTTATCTATTTTTGATCACAACTATACTTTATCCTGATTGTTTTAAAAGAAAGTTCAAAATAGTGGTGTTTTTATACATTTTTATCCAAAATAAAATCCTTAAATGACATTAAAATGGTTTTGAATTTATTTTTTTAATTTTTTATAATGTTATAATTTAATTATATGGGATTTCTTTATACTTGAAGAGGAAATAAACGATGAGATTTTTTACAGATTTTTAATAAACATATGATGGTATATTAATTATTGCATTTAAAATCAATTTTACCAATCTATGTCTAATAAAAAATAATTATTTTATTTTTATATCCTATATTATCAGTAAATTATTTATCATATACAACCATGATATTATTTTAAATTATTTTTTAAGAATGTGGTTTAACCAACATGAACATGAACATAAAATTATTTATTAATGATTAGGATTCTAAAAGATGTTTAATTTTTTAGTAAAAAAATTATTACATAATAATAATCCTGTTATTTATATAATTTGATGGTTTTGAATAATATTTTGAAATATTTTAATAAATAACTATGAAACCAGATGAAAAAAGTTACATTACTTCATGGAGATGGTAGTCCGTACAACACACAGTTATCATTTTAATTTCACAAGGAATGAAAACTAATGAATGTGGAATATAATTTTAACTTCAATAATCTTAATAATATTATATATTTCAATTTTAATCATAAATAAAACTATTATAACTATCCAAAAGTGGTGATGGGGAAAAAGAGAAGTCGTCGCTTCATGAAGCCTGTAGTTCACACAACACACAAATGATAATTTTAGTTTTATTAATAGAATATTTCAAAAAAATTCAATAGTTATTTCCACTGATTTAAAAAATAAATTATACAAATAATAATTACTAAATTATATGGAAATTATAAATTTATATTTTAGAATATGAGAATTAAATTAAAATAAATTAGGAGAAAATTTCTCACATTGAAGACATGTGCTACCCCTTGAAAGGCAAATTAGAAAAGGAGGAATTAGGAAAATTTATTTGGAATAGAGGTTGATGGAAATGAAAAAAAATTCTAGGGGAAGTAAAATGATATATTTATATGCTTAAACTGAATTTTTTTAATTGGTATTTAAGGGGATGTGAGAGGCCCCTTATATATGTGGTGAAAATGCTTTTTTTATAATTATTTTAACTTAATATAAAGTGAGAACCTATTTCACTTTTCAAGAAGAAAAAAAAGTACAATAATGGAGTGGGAGGGAATATATGTTCAATAACACCTCAACAATTAATCTTAAGACATGTTGTAAACATTTTTATGTCATTTAATGTTATAATTTTTATTTTTTTCATCTTAGGGTTTACAGTGCTCTCTAGTTTTGACCAATGTAATTCATTTTTATGCCTAAAAATAAAATAAAATATATTATATAATTTTGTGATAATGATTGAAAATATGGAATTAGTTATATTAGATAAAATTTCAATATCTTATATGTTTTTCCGTGAAGCATCCATATCTTTTTTAATTATATGGAATTATTTCGAGACTGTGAAATCTGATTGCACGTGATTCTGAGGCCCGAAGTTCCCTGAATGATCCGTCAATGTTTTGTTAAGCTTTAATTAGCCAGCGTTAGTAGTTTTCCTAAAAAATTTGAATAACTCTTAAAAGATTTCATGGATTAGAAATCTGAGGGCTCCGTTTTGTTTAGGATAGAAGGTTTACCCAAGGCACGACTTATGTTTAGTCAGTGCGGGAATCCTTTGAGAAAACATGAAAATCGAATAACCATAAATAAAACAAATAAATAAAATTGTTTTATTTTTCAAATGCTTATAACTCACGAATAGTGACTTGGATTAAAAATTTGATAGCACCGCTGAACTCTTGAGGGTATGCTCTCTTTAGGAAGATACTGAAATTGGACGTCCCGGGCCACCAGCGAATGTTACTTTTTGGCCTTAAATAAAATAATTAAGTGACAATTATAATATTTTTAAATCCATAACTTTTAAATGGTAACATGGATTGAAAATCAGAGAGTACCATAGAGTTCGTTGGGGCATGATCCCCTTAATAAGAG
Organism: Viscum album; assembly: GCA_963277665.1. Taxonomy (NCBI): domain Eukaryota; kingdom Viridiplantae; phylum Streptophyta; class Magnoliopsida; order Santalales; family Viscaceae; genus Viscum; species Viscum album. Next base: position 1,419,295,415 of record OY728161.1, on the reverse strand, counting down.
CCTAACCATGACCGAAGAAGGTCGATGGTGAACATTAATAATTTATTGAACTTTTTTTTGGGTACATTAAGTAAACGTGGAAACATCATTTTCTATCTTTCGAACCGGTGCTCAGATTAAAAATCAGAGGGCAAAATTGAATCTACACCACTGGGATTCTCTTATGGGAGACTTTACATTGACCGTAGTAGGTCTAAAAAAAATTAAGTTTTGTGAATTTTTAAAATAAATGAAATAAAATATTTATATTATTTTATTTTCTTTCATATCCTCCAATGTAAAAGAGGTGTGTTGGGCAAGCGATGTGTCAAGACAATAAATGGATTGACCTTCCAACCCTAAGTAACGACGTCATGGGGGAATTATGAAGGTTACTAATTTATGAGCCCTATTAATTTCCCACATTGTTACTTACCCTCCCCCTCCCCTATATACATGGAACATTGGGGAGGTACCATCACAGCTTCACCAAGAAACGAAGTGCTGAAGAAGCATCGTAATGTCGGACCCTTAGAGAATGGAGCCGATCCCAGTGGGAGGTGACAGGTGACACTGAACCACGAACAGAAGGGAGACGTACGAGTGACGTCCTTTGGAACCTATTGTGGGATTGAAGAACATGACCCACCTTCAAGCACGGATGTTCTCCAATGGGTTTATGAGGTAAGGGTTTATTTTTTTTGTGCATTTTTCATTCCCTCTTCCCCGTTCTTGAAATTATATGAAGAACACTAGTCAACCGACTAATGGGTTCATCCCTGATTCATTCGTTTTGCAAGAGGTTGTTACGGTTTATCATTGTTGGTTTTTTGTTGTCTAATACATGGAATTATTAATCCCATTTTATCATTCCTATGATCACGAGCTAACGCAGATGGTGTGGGCCTGACGAACCCAGCCCGAACCCTCTATAAATAGGTTACCCTTTCACCTTCCATGCAAGACTGCCGACATGATGACACCAACCGGCTATGAAGGAGGCGACGCGCCAACGCGTGCCGCTAGAGGAGGCCATGACAGGAAGCTATGGCCAACATCTAAGCAGCTGACACCGGCCAGCCGTAATGGAGGTACGGCGCACCATCGCGCGCCGCCAGTGTGAAAATGGTTCATGGCTCATCAGTCATTGCAGTTGAATAATGTGAGTGGATTGTCACCCGACCGTAGAAGGAAAGGGCGGCGCTCCATCGCGTGCCACCATTGAGCAAGAGGCCACGACTGGAGTCGCGGTAGATGAGACAGAACTCGTGTCTCTGGAGGGTTCCGCGACGATCGGGTGATGCCCACATGGCGCTGCCGCTTCAAAGGATAAATGACCCCTGGTCATTCAGGATCTTGGGGGAGTGTATCTCTTGAGCCTCTAGGCGGAAGAACCACAGGCTACCGCCCTACCAGGACGCCGCCCAACTGAGTCGACGCCCAATCAGGCCGCGGTGCAACCAGGCCTCCGCCCTAGCGGGCTGCCCCTTGCGTGTCGGGCCGCACTATATGGACCGTTCTGCCCTTATGGGCCACCCCTTTTTGCGGTTCGGGCTAGACCTCGCCCTAGCAAGCTGAGTCTTCCATGGCCCAGCCTAAACAGGGTCGGGTCGGGTCGGTCCGACCAGGTCGCACCAGACCCTAGCCGTGAAACACTAAAAAGGCCTTATATCATGAACAAGACATCCGTTTGATGAACCATATGCTATGTTGGGATCCTCAGTGCGAGACTGTCCTTTTGACTTAGTACATGAGAGTTTTGGAGAAACATGGAGTATGACTGGGTTGGATCGCACCTGAATCCAACTGGGCCCTTGGTACTGAAATGCCAAAAATTCACAGATAGGATGTCTGGTTGACATGTCATCTATTGCATTAGAACCCTTGTGACAGGACAAATCATCGGGATACTTCGTTGTGAGACTTTGTACTGGTTGAAATATGAATGATGGCTTGGGGAGAGATTCTCCCAAGAGTGCTACATGGAGAACCCTATGACTGGCTGAGACATGAAGAATGCTGAATTTTTTATTTAGAGTAACTCGATGGCCACAATACGTGAATGGGAGGAGTACCTCAAAAATCCAAGATAGGGAGAGACCATGGTACATGATTGGGAGGAGTACCTCAGTAGGTCACGATGGGGGAGAGGCTCTATGTGACCTGGGAGACCCACGTTATGCGATGGGGATGAGTAAACCAGCTGATCATGGTTAGTGTGATGCACCTCTATGTGATGGAGCATGCCTACTGAACTAGAGAGAGGAGGAGTTATCCAGCAGCTGAGGTGTTTGACGCTGTGAATAGGAACGTTACATGTTCATAGGCCTAGAGAATCTGTGGATGGATATCAGCATTCATAGTTATCCTGGGTGGGTCAACATCAAAATCCTATTTCTATGAGTTGCATACCTGGTTTGAGTTGAGGCTCTATTTGTAATAAGTATTTTACCTTTGTGGTACTATCTTCATTGTGTTACTTAATTGGTACTTCTATCTTCATTGTGTGACCTTTGTGGTATACCTTCATCATGTATGAGATGAGTATATCTTGAAAACATAGGTATATGTATTGGAATATACCTAAGTAGAGTTGACGTCTTGCTTTGTGGATATTCATTTATGGAACTTTAGGAGACCTATGGGGTCTCAGGGTCGCTACTGAGTAACGTTATACTCACCCCCACATGGGCTTCACCTACACCGTGTTGTGTCTTGTGCAGACGATGTACAACATTGATCGAGGGTGAGGGATCCAGGATTGGATGGTGCTTGGAGGTGGATCATTTGGGGTGATGTGATGTAGGGACTACTAATCATGAACTATACCTACCCTTCAGGTAGGATCCATGGTTGACAACCCAAGAGCTTCTTTTCATGTTTTCACCTATTTTGTACATTTCAGTTGTACTTGTACTTTTCCAATTAGGCTTGTATTCCGACCCCTTTCCTTTCTGCACTCTTTTCCTACAACAGTTTACTTCACAAATGCTTCTTTTTGTGTTCTCGGACCGTGTGGTTGTACAATTTTAATGGTAATGCGTTCCTGTTTTAGGGAATATGCCTTTCAGTGCAAGTCACAATCCCCGGGCCTATGGAAGTTAGTCTTGGGGTAGTTATGGCATGGGGCCAGGGGGACATGTTGTGACATTATAAAAATAAACTTTTTCATTTTTCTGTGTAACACGTAGAAACCTACTATTATAAAGGATTTTTTAAGCATAAAAGTTCCTTTTTGGGAAAAGTTGTCATGTTATTTTATATTAATAATATGATTTGTTTTTCTATAAAAAATAAAAAAAAATTATTTTTATTTATATAAATAATAAAAAATATTTAAAAAATATTTAATGAAATGAAGGGGCATAAATCGATTTCTTTTATTGGACATATTAATTATGATCATAAATGTTTATTTATAGGATTTAGAAATTTATAGTTTTATTTAAAAATATATAGTTTTAATAATCAATTAAAAAATTGATCAACTAAAATTCTATATAAACATCTATTTATTTATTATATAATTATAATTTTATAAAATTTATTGTTTTGGATAAAACTGAATTTTATCCTATTTGTCTAAAAATATTTTTTTTGGAAAATCCCAAAAATTAATCTAAAAGCTAATTTAAAAAAAAAATTAAAAATGATTTTTTTTAAAAATTAAAATTCTAAAAATTCAGAATTTAACTTTAAAATAAAATCATAAAAACATAATGAAAACTATTTTAATAGTAAAATTACTAATTAAAAAAATCTTAAATATTCTCATTCATAATTCTTATAATATTTTAAAATAAATAGTATAAAAAAAATTTATAAGGGCTAAATTTATGAAGAAAAAACAAATTTTATTAGTTACTTAGATAGAGTAATTGTATTTTTTATCAATTCATTGGTATTAATAATGACTTTTATCATTATTTTAATTTTACTTCATAATTCGATTACATATATTTTTTCCCAACAACTTTATGGTTTCAATTTAAAGGCTATATAACATTCCAAGGTTCATTGTGGTTTAGTGGTTCATATGAATTAAACTACCAAACATATTAGTTTTTAAAGGAAAAATATATATTTATATCTCAGGGTGTTCTAGAATTTTCCTTTTCCATTGTTTCAAAAATTATATTTTTCATTTTACAAACATTTTATCTATTTAATTAAAATTGATGATTGAAATACCAGAAATGAAGGTGGCTAATAAGATATTGTTTTATTTTTTTGGATATTAGGCGGTTAGATTTTACATCAAAACTTCATTTGGAGAACATTTTTTATGAAGAAAAGTTATGAAAATCCGAGCATCAAATATGGGTTTTAGATGTGGTGACATGGATGAAGTTTTTCCCTAGTATACCAGAGGATTAATATTTACTGTTTTAATTACTGTTTATAAAATAAAATTTTTTCATTATTTTGAAACTATTTAAAGAGTTATTATATTTTTATTATTTAATATGAATCCAAAAGATCTCACTAGGATATTTGGGTGCATAATGTACACCCTTAAATTCTCAGTTGTGGAGGATATAAATTACTATAATAGAAAATAATTGCTAAAAAAGTTCAATATGTAATAGTAAAATAACATTTCTATAATGAGGTTCTGTTAAGTACCCCCTCCCCCAACTCTATATAAATAATGAAAAACTAAATAAGTATTAAAAGGGGTGTACCATACTGATCAATCAAATGTGTTAACTGATAAGATTGTAAGGAATTAATTAATATTTCTTTTAGGTCAATTTTTCATGAATCGTTCACATTATTATAAAATTTCAGTATTTCATTTATAGAGTTCCATTTAGAGTAAGAGATACATGGGATATTCAACCCTAGGTGTAGGAATGAAAATATTATGACTGCTTTAGGAAAGAAAGAACACCTAACTATATAATAGAATATTAGGCAAGTGTAAAAATTAGTTTTTTTGGGTTTTCCTAGTAATACTTCAAGGGATGATTTATACAAGGGTGAAATAGATTATTTAAAGGATCATATATGAGAGTAGTATCAGTTGATATATGGGATTGTTAAATCATAGGTAGAATCTATTTTTTATATATATATCATGATAAATAATAACTACCAATCGAACCAATCTACTATAACGACTCGTCCTCGGGGCCCGTGCCGTGACTACCCCAAGCCCGCCTTCCATAGGCCAGGGGCGAGCGACTAGCACCAAGGCGTGATTCTCAATAGAAAGGGAAGGCATTGCCTTTTAAAGTGAACAAACACACAGAGTAAGCAAGTGGAAGTAAACACTAAGTAAAAACAGGGTACAATAGTAAGTGTGGAAAAGTAAGTGGGACAGAATACAAACCCAAACTGAAAGTAAAGTACAACTAAAAAAGGGAGTACAACAACTGAAAAGTAAAGCCGCAACGTCAAGCTGTCCACTGGTAGTCCCACCTGAAGGGTGGGTATATATAGTCAGCTCAGCTCCTCGGGTCCATCCGTCTGCTCCGTGTACGTCCCGCCCAGTGGTCCACCTCAAGGTACCGACTTCTCCACCAGCCTCTACCACGATCAGCGCTATCCATCGTCTGCATCCAACACAATGTATTGCGGGCATAGCCCATGCAGGGGTGAGTATAAGCTACTCAGTAGGGACCCCGAGACCCCCGAAGGTCTCCCAAAATCCACAAAGGATAATCCACAAATGGAAGATATGATCACGAAGTAACATCCTACACTACTTAGGTATATTCCCATACATATACCTAAGTCATCAATTCCAATTCGGCTCCATAATCTGAGCCCGAGTTCGATCACGTCCACACAGGATATCACAACACAATCCACATAGGAAAGCAAGTCAATCATATTGAAGATAATGATTAAAATTCAAGATTCAGCTCACACATGACATACTTCTTCGTAAGACGATAGAGATGAATAGATGTATCCAATGATTCATCTAAGCTATCAGACCCACACAAGATCGATAGGTACTAACCCCCGCAATGACCCACAAAGGATCGATAGGTAACTAACCCCCGCAATGACCCACATAGGATCTGACCCACACAGGATCGGTAGGCGTTGGCCCACACAGGACCGCTGAGCGTTGAGACCCACAGGATCTGAACCACACAGGATCGGTAGCACTGATCCACGTAGGATCGTTGAGTGCTGTAGTCGTCGTCGTCAAATCCACGAAGGATTTCTGTACAGTCGCCACCGTCGTCGCAGTCGCAGCCAGCTCTAGGGTTCCCGCACACAACAAGCTCATTTAGTAGGGTCTGCTCCACGAGTCGAGGGGCTGATACATCAAGTGACACGTATTCTAGAGTTGATGTATCCAAAAGGTCTGTATCTTTAACAGAAACTCAACATCACAGACGGCGCGTCAATCGGACACAGGGTCTGAGAGTTATTGGCTTTTTCTTCTCAGGGGCCCAGTTGATTTTTAAGTCAAAAACAACCCGACCATAGTCCAACTATGTCCAAACCTCAAGCGGAGTAAGACAAAAGGTCTGTATCACTAAGAGAAATCCATCAAAGTCGACGGCACGTCAATCGGACGTCCAGAGCTCAAGTTATAAGCGTTTCCGCTCTGAGGGCCCAGTTTGTTTCGTGTACGAACCAACCCGGCCGAACCCAAAGTTCTCCGAAACCTTGAGTGTAATATACTGAAACGTCCGTATCGATTCAAGGATCGCATCGCAGCTGGCGGTGCGTCGATCGGAGGTTTGAAGCCCATGTTATAGGAAAAATACCGAAAGATGTCAGGGAGTAGGGGGTTCGGGCCCGGTCCAACCCGGGTCCGAGTCTAGCCTGCTTGGCGTGGCATAACCCGGATGGCGCGGCCCGGCCCGGCTAGCGTGGCCTAGCTCGATTGGCTCGGCCCGGCCCGGCCTGGCGGCAGGCGGCTCGGCCGAGCGAGGGGGGGGCCCTACCCCCCCCCCCCCCCCCCCCCCGCATTGTGAAACCGCGACCCCCATGTGGGGGGATACTCCTACTGGCCAGCCGGGGGCTACGACCCCCGACACTTCCCCCTGACCGGCCGACCCACACCGGCCGGCTGGCAGCTTCCGGCACGGGACCAGGGCGGTCTCGTCCCCCTGCTCTGACGCTGGCGGCCGGAAACCGGTCGTCGTTCCCTGCTCCACCGCAGCCTTGATCCATCTAGCGCGGCGCGACCGCACCGCACCCCTCCGCCACGGCCCCGCTCCGGCCGCGGTGCCTTTGTGGTTCTATGGCACGGCGTGACGGCGCTGCAACTTGTTCATCTTCAACAACGCAGTGTGACGGCGCCACGCTTCTTCTCCCAAACTCATAGCTTCCGCGTGGTGCAATCACACCGTGCCGCCTTTCATATGCCGCAACAAAACCAAACAACCAATGGGGAGGAGGGTCGACTGTGTTCATGCAGTCCGACATCCTCCCGTTATTGCGATAATAGGTGTCCCAGATAAGACAGTAAATCAGCGATGAATTTAATCAGGAAAAAAAGCAATAATCCCCCTACCTCGTGCGTTGTCGTCGAATGAGGTTTGTTGCCGAAAGGGACGTCATGGAATTGATCATCGTGGAAGATGGTTCCGTACATGTTGATGGAGATCGTCTGGGGATGAAAGATGTCTCCCTTCCTTTGACGCAGGAAGAAGGATCGAAATGATGAGTGTCGGGTCGTCGATCTCTGAGGAAGGCATCTCTCACTGCCGTCCATCGTCAGAGGTCAGCGTTCTTCGTGTTCCTCTTCAAGGAAGAATAACTTCAAGAACTCGAGAAAATTCTCTCAAGCCTTCACGCACAACGAAAACCCCTTAATAAAATAAGACTTTTCTTATTTTATTAACACACAAGCCAACCTCTTTGAAATTCAAAAATTGAAACAACCAATTAATTGAATTCATTGAAACGTTTAAACTGCCAAATTAAAAGAGGCGTTTCATACTATGTTTAAACGCAATAGTTGACTTCCAATTAAAGGGGGGTGCGGGTGCGTTACCTTATTAAAGGAGGGGGCTTAGGAAGAAAAAAAATGGTGGGGCTCGTGTGGGCCCCACCTCACAAATATCCTACCTAGTGGGTAGGATATTGTGGGTCCCACTTCATCCACATAGTTTAGGTTAAACAAAATAAAATAAAATTGGTTGCACCACTTTTATTTTATTCCTTTACTTAACCCAAAAATTTAAAAACCACACCCGAGAAAACGCAACTCCAAAAAAGGTGTTTCTAAGCAATTATCGGCGCTGCGATTCCATCGGTTCCCTCAGATTTCAATTCCGAGCACCGGTTCAAAAGTTTGGAAAACCTGCTCATTTGTTCACTGAACGTACCCGAGTTAAACTTTGGAAAATGATTTCGGGCACACCGGGGCTCCGAATCAGGTGCCGTCAGAAACTGCGTTCTTGTAAAATCCCATGGAAAATTAAGAAAAAAATTTCCCTTGAATTTTACGTGTCTTTACATTACTCCCACCTCAGGGATTTACATCCCCGTAAAGATACATCATAAACTAGGGGAACAAATGTGGGTACTGAGCACGCACCTAAGCCTCCCACTCTCAAGTGCTCTCCTGGAGCTTCCCTTGATGTCATCTGATGCGCACTAGAGGAATCGACTGTCCACAAAGGACCCACTCCTGTCGATCCTCAGTCTCCACCGGGACCTCCACAAAAGTCTCCCCATCATCGATGTCCAGCTCCCCATGTTCAATGATATGCGTCGGTTCATGCACGTATCTCCTCAGCTGAGATACGTGAAAGACGTCGTGCACTCGGTGAAACTGAGGTGGTAGAGCTAGGCGATAAGCCATCTCGCCAATCCTGCCGAGGACCTTGAATGGTCCGATGAAGCGTAGAGACAACTTTCCGCCTCAGCCAAATCACCATTATCCACGTTGAGGTGAGACCTGCAAGAAGACGTGGTCGCCATCCTCAAACTCTCGTGGCCTCCACCTCCTATTAGAATAAGACTTCTTCCGGCTCTGAGCTGTCCTCATCCGCTCCTGGATGACATGGACATTCTCTGTCGTGGCCTGGACCATCTCCGGTCCCACAAGTGCTGAATCCTGAGGGTCTGTCCAGCATAGTGGTGATTTGTATGGTCGGTTGTACAACGCCTCGTATGGTGCCATCCCGATGGTGGAGTGGTAGTTGCTGTTGTATGATAACTACACCAAGGGTAGGTGGTCCTCCCAGCTACGACCAAAGTCGAGGACACATGCGCGGAGCATTTCCTCGAGTGTCTGAATGGTCCTCTCTGTCTGACCATCCGTCTGGGGGTGAAAGGTGGTGCTCAGACGTAGCTGCGTCCCGAACGCCTCCTGAAACCCCTTCCAAAGTCGAGATGAAAAGTGAGCATCTCGATCGGAGACGATAGATGATGGCACACCATGAATCCGTACAATCTCTTGAACGTAGAGACATCCCAAGATCTCCACTAAGCCCTGCTCTCTGATGGGTAAGAAGTGAGCCGACTTGGTGAGTCGGTCGACAATCACCCAAATGGAGTTGTGACCTCTGGAAGTGCGTGGATGTACAGTCACTAAGTCAATAGTTATGATGTACCACTTCTACTCTGGGAACTCCAAGGTCTGTACCAAGCCTGCTGGTACCTGGTGCTCCACCTTCACCTGCTGGCAGGTGAGGCGTCGAGAAATGATCTCTGCCACAACCTTCATCATGCCCGGCCACCAGTGTTGTCGTCTAAGATCCTAGTACATCTTCTCCACTCCAGGATGTACTGCCAAAGGGGAAGTGTGAAACTCTCTCAGCACCTCCTCCTATAAAGAAACTGGTACCAAGGTACATCCTATGAAATGGACGTCGTGCTCTCCTCCTAATGAAAAACCATCAGGTCCATGACTTGAGGATATCTGTGCATGTCGCGTCTCATAGTCGGCATCCCCACACTGTGCCTCTCTGAACCACTACAGTAGTGGAGGAGTGACTGAAGAAAGGCTGCTCCATCTCTATCCCTGAAGGATATCTGCAAAGCGGCTAGCTTCTCTGTCGCCTCCCCAAGTAGCTGAATGCCCGTCCTCTTGCTAAGAGAATCGGCCTCTACGTTCCCCTTTCCAGGAGTATAGACTATCTCAAAGTCATATTCCTGGAGAAACTTGATCCATCGCTGCTGTCTCAGGTTCAGGTCCTTCTGTGAGAAGATGAACCTGAGACTCTGATGGTCAGAATAGACTGTAAAGCGCTCGCCCATCAGATAGTGTCACCACATCTTCAGAGCGAAGACCACTGATGCTAACACCACGTCATGGGTAGCGTAGTTCTTCTCATGCTACCTTAACTGACGTGATCCATAGGCGATCACGACCCTCTCCTGTATCAGGACACATCCGAGTCCGGTCCCAGATGCATCGCAGTAAACTACGTACCCAAATCCATACTCCGGTAGCCTCAAGATAGGAACGTTGGTCAGTCTCTGTATCATCTCTTGGAAGCTCTGCTGACATCTTTCTGACCACACAGAGGGTTTCCCCTTCTTCGTCAAAGCTGAGAGTGGTGCCACAACTCTGGAGAAGTCTGTCACAAATCTCTGGTAATACCCAGATATACCCAAAAAACATCGCACCTCCATCACGCTCCTGGGTGGCTCCCAAGATAGCACTGCCTCGATCTTCGAAAGATCCACCACAACTCCCACCACAAAGATGACATGTCCCAAGAAGTGGACCACGCGTATCCATAACTGACACTTCGAGAGCTTACCATAAAGCTGGTGCTCTTGGAGTGTGTCCAGTACAACTTGCAAGTGGTAGGCGTGCTCCCCCTCTGTCATCAAGTATATCAATATGCCGTCGATGAAGACCACAACAAATCGATCGAGGTAAGGCTGAATGATCCTGTTCATGAGTCCCATGAACACTTCTAGAGAATTGGTTATGCCAACTGGCATGACTAAGAACTCATAGTGGCCATACCGACATCTGAAGGCCGTCTTCTGCACGTCCTCGTCCCGAACTTTGAGCTGATGATAGCCTGGCCTGGGGCTATCTTCGAGAACCACCATGCTCCTTTGAGCAGATCTAAGTGGTCATTAGTCCTCAGTAGCGGATAATTGTTGCTCACGGTCACCTGGTTCGGGCGACGATAGTCGACACAAAGTCGCAAGCTCCCTTCCGCCTTCTTGGCAAACAATATCAGGGAAGCCCAGGGTGAAACACTGGGTCAGATGAATCCCTTGCCCTGCAAGTCCTCGAACTGTACCCGTAGCCCTCGTAGCTCAGCAGGGGCCATACGATATGCTGGGCTGGATATCGGGGATGTCCCGGGGTACAGATCAATATAAAATTCCACCTCTCTGCGAGGAGGTTGTCCTGGAACGTCATCGGGGAAAACGTCCGCATACTGATCCACCACTGCAGGAAAACCAAGATTCTGCATGTCAACTACTCCTAGGATGAGGCTAGACAAATGATGAGTGATGGGCTGTCCTATCCTCTTCGAGAGTCCATCCTGTGCTGTGAAGGATCCCTTCTCGCCGGTGAAGGTGAACCTGCTCCTGTCGGTGCGTACACACCGCACCTTGCGCCTAATGCAGTCGATCTGAACATGGACTGTAGATAACCAATTCATTCCCAAGATGACGTCGTAAGGCCTCAATGCCGATACAAGAAGATCCCAGCTGACGCTCTCACCTCTTAGAGTAAGTTCACACTGCCGAAACCCGTGCGTAATCATCGAGTCTGCTCTCGTAGGAGTCTATAACGGTAAGGATCGAGCCAACGGCTCCGTGAAATCTCTGAGCTCCGAACAAGGGAAGCGACTATGAAATAATGACTCGCTTCTGTGTCTATAATAATTACATCAAGGGTGTAATAGACACAGATAGTACTTCAAATCATCTCTGGCGTGCCGTGGTCTAGGCCTCCACTACCTGGAGTTGTTCCTATCTCTGCCCGCCAGCTCCCTGTGGTCGGGGTAGACCTCCTGGGGGTGGTGGTGGTAGAGCCTCAAAGCGTCGCCGACCACCTGCTGCTCGGCCAGCTCCTCTTCCTCATTCGCATGCTCCCTAAGGACTGCCACAGTCGACCCTATACCTCTGACTGGGTGGTACTTCAACCTTCTACTGCTCCTCCACACGGCGGGTCGAGCAGTCACGAGCCATGTGGCCCTCCCTGCAGCATGCGTAACACTGTCTGCCTCTCGATAGACTGACTCTGTACTGAGTGTCCGCACCTCTGAGCCAGTTTCCTGAGGTCGTCCGCCTAAAGGTCTGTTCCACCTGAACCCATGTGTCATCTGTCGACTGCCAGCTGCAGAAGACTCTGCTACGTGTCGTCCTACGGTAGATCTCACCGCTGGTGTAGACTCAGCAAGAAATATCTCGATGATAAGGGCTCACTTCAGTACCCCTGCCTGAGTCGGAATGCCGAGGGAGATCAGTGATGCCCTGATCTCCTGCCTCAATCCCTGCTCAATGGTCCAGGCCCGGAAGAATGGTTTCGGTACCATGTTTGTCGAATAGCGTGAGAGATCGATAAATCTCGCAGAGTACTGGGTGACCGTCAAGATGCCCTACCGCAGCTGTAGTTGCTCCTGTATGTGCACCGCACGGAGGGTGGTTGGGACAAACTCCGAGCAGAAGAGGCTCTCAAAGTCAGTCCAGATGAGAGATTACTCATCGTTCACCTGGAGTATCAAGCTCCACCATCTGCCTACTACTGCGTGCAGGAGGCTCTCTGTGAGGATCACCATGAGGTCAGCTGGTGTCACCACTAACCTGAAAACTCGTACGAATGCCTACAACCAATTTTCGGCTACCTGAGGGTCCGTCTCCCCATATAACCTAGGTGGTCGCTGACGCTGAAACTCATGAAGTGCACTAAGGCGACATGCACCGTCTGCGGCTGGGGCTGGTAGCATCGGTGGCTCGACGGGTAGAGGTACTTCCGGTGCCTCTGTTGTCAAAGGGCCCTATACCGAGGCCTCATCACTCGGTGGGCTGTCGTCACATAAAATGCTCGTAACCCTACCTGGCTGCCGTCGTGGGGATATCCTGAAAAGAGACAGGTGTTCCAAGTTCAAAACAGTATACCTGGTGAGCTGACACAAAGTAATCACAAAGAAAACTTGAAACACACATGCAATCAATGTTTTCGTGCACTAAGTCAGAAATCAGAAGTCAGGGTCTTGGTGTACGGATACGTCGGCCGCCGCACCAACACTGGACTCCCTGGAATGATAACCACACTCAATTCTCTTAACATTATTGCTTCACATAGAAAAAGATCAGAGTCCTGAGTTCTACGGTAGAACCGAACTCCTCTGATACCAATTTGTCACGACCGGTCCTTGGGGCCTGTGTCGTGACTACCCCAAGCCCGCCTTCCATAGGCCAGGGGCTGGAAACTATCACCAAGGAATGATTCTCAATATAAAGGGAAGGCATTGACATTGTAAAGTGAAAAAACACACAGAGTAAGCAAGCGGAAGTAAACACTAAGTAAAAACTGGGTACAATAGTAAGTGCGGAAAAGTAAGTGGGCCAGAATACAAACCGAAACTGAAAGTAATGTACAACTGAAAAAGGGATTACAACAACTGAAAAGTAAAGCCGCAACGTCAAGCTATCCACTGGTAGTCCCACCTGAAGGGTGGGTACAGATAGCCACCTCAACTTCTCTGGTCTAGCCGTCCGCTCCGTGTACGTCCCGCCCAGTGGTCCACCTCCAGGTACCAACTGCTCCACTAGCCTCTACCACGATAAGCGTTGTCTGTCGTCTGCATGCAACACAACATAGTGCGGGCATAGCCCGTGCATGGGTGAGTATAAGCTACTCAGTAGGAACCCCAAGACCCCCGAAGGTCTCCCAGAATGCACAAAGAATAATCCACAAAGGGAAGATATGATCACGAAGTAACATCCGAAAATACTTAGGTATATGACCATACATATACCTAAGTCATCAATTCCAGTTCGTCTCCAACATCTGAGCCCGAGTTCGATCACGTCCACACAGGATAGCACAACCCAATCCACATATGAAAGAAAGTCAATCATATCGAAGATGATGATTGAAATTCAAGATTCATCTCACACAGGATATACTTCATTATAAGATGATAGAGATGATCAGATGTAGCCCCTGATTCATCTAATTCGTCGGACCCACATAGGATCGATAGGTACTAACCCCAACAATGACCGACAAAGGATTGATAGGTAACTAACCCCCGCAATGACCCAAAAATGATCTGACCCACACAGGATCGGTAGACGCTGGCTCACACAAGGCCGCTGAGTACTGACCCACACAGGATCTGACCCACATAGGATCGGTAGCACTGATCCATGTAGGATTGCTGAGTGTTGTAGTCATTGTAGTCGTATCCACGGAGGATTTCTGTACAGTCGTCATCGTCGTCGCAGTCGCAGCCAGCTCTAGGGTTCCTGCACACAACAAGCTCGTTCGGGAGGGTCCGCTCCACGATCCGAGGGGATGATACATCAACTGACACGTAGTTCGAAGTTGATGTATCCAAAAGTTCCATATCATCAACAGAAACTCAACGTCACAGACGGCGCTTCAATCACACACACGGACTAAGAGTTATTGGCTTTTTCGTCCTAGGGGCCCGGTTGGTTTTTAATTCAAAAACAACCCGACCATACTCCAACTACATCCAAACCTCAAGTGGAGTAATCCAAAAGGTCCGTCTCATTAAGAGTAATCCATCAAAGTTGACGACACGTTAATCGGACGTCCGGATCTCAAGTTATAAGTGTTTCCGCTCCGAGGGCCCGGTTGGTTTCCTGTATGAACCCACCTGGTCGAACCCAAAGTTCTCCAAAACCATGATTGTAATATACTGAAACGACCGTCTTGATCCAAGGATCACATCACAGTTGACGGTGCATCGATCGGAGGTCCTAATCCCATGTTATGGGAAAAAGACCGAAAGATGTCCGGGAGTAGGGGGTTTGGGCCCGGTCCGACCCAGCCCGATACCCCCTGGGTCGGCCCAAACCGGGTCCAGGTCCGACCCGGCCTGGGCGCAGCCGTAATGGCCGAGCGGTGAGGGGGGGGGGCGCTCCCCCCCCCCCCCCCTTGCGCGTTGTGAAACCGCGACCCCCATGTGGGGGGGCTACTCCTGCTGGCCAGCCGGGGGTTACGACCTCCGGCAATTCCCCTTGACCGGCCGGCTGCTGCCGCCACGGGACCGGGGTGGTCCTGTCCCCCTGCTTTGACGCTGACGGCTAGAAACCGGCCCCCATTCCCTGCTCCACCGCGGCCTATGGCCGCGGCCTTGATCAGTCCGGCGCGGTGTGACAGCGCCGCGCCCCTCCGCCACGGCCCCGCTCCGGTCGCGGTGCCTTTGTGGTTCTCTGGCACAGCGCGACGGTGCCAAACTTCTTCGCCCAAACTCATAGCTTCCGTGCGGTGCAATGGCACCACTCCACCTTACACGTGCCGTAACAAAACCAAACAACCAAGGGAGAGGAGGGTCGGCCATGTTCGTGCATTCCGACCTCATCCCGTTATTGCGATAACAGGCAGCCCAGATAAGATGATAAATCAGCGATGAAAGTAATCAAGAAAAAAAAGCAATAATACCCCTACCTCGAGCATAGTCGTTGAACAAGGTTTTTTGTGGAAAGGGATGTCACAGAATTGATCGTCACAGAAGATGGTTCCGTACATGTTGACAGAGATCGTCCGAGGAGGAAATATGTCTCCCTTCCTTTGACGTGGGAAGAAGGAACGAAAGGATGAGCATCGGGTCGTCGATCTCTAAGGAAGGCGTCTCTCACCGTCGTTCGTCCTCGGAGGTCGGCTTTCTTCGTGTTCTTCGTCGAGGAAGAAGAACTTCAAGAACTTGAGAAAATTATCCCAAGCCTTCATGCACAACAAAAACCCCTTAATAAAATAAGGCTTGTTTTATTTTATTAACACACAATCCAACCTCTTTGAAATTCAAAAATTAAAACAACCAATTAATTGAATTAATTGAAACTTTTAAACCGCCAAATTAAAAGAGTCTTTTCATACTAAGTTTAAACGCAAGAGTTGACTTCCAATTAAAGGGGGTGCAAGTGCGTTACCTAATTAATGGAGGGGGTTTAGGAAGAAAAGAAATGGTGGGGCTCGTGTGGGACCCACCTCACAAATATCCTACCTAGTGGGTCAGATATTGTGGGTCCCACTTCATCCACTTAGTTTAGATTAAACAAAATAAAATAAAATTGGTTGCACCACTTTTATTTTATTCCTTTACTTAACTAAAAAATTTAATAACCACACCCGAGCAAACACAACTCCAGAAAAGGTGTTTCTAAGCAATTATTGGTGTTGAGATTCCATCGATGCCCTCAAAATTCGATTCCGAGCACCGGTTCAAAAGTTAGGAAAACCGGATCGTTCGTTCACTGAACGTACCTGAGCTAAACTTTGGAAAATGATTCCAGGCACATCGGGAATCAGAATCAGGTACCGTTAGAATCTGCGTTCTAGTAAAATCCTAAGGAAAATTATGAAAAAAATACCCCTTTAATTTTACGGGTCTTTACTTTTACTCCCAAATTAGACCTAAATTTCCACTATGCGTTTGAAGATAAGGATACCCCATACAATATTGTAAAAAAAGAAATTGTACATTTTTCTGGGGTATTATTTACACCATCAAAATATATATTAAGATAAAATAATATTGATGACAGATTAAATTATTTATCCATCTACAATATTTCCATTTCCTACTGGGGAGGTGAAAATGGATATATATAATTCATGTCATTTTTACTCTACTCAACTTGACTTCTTTGAAAGTTGATAATTAAGGAATGTTTTTATTTATATTTTTTCTATATTTTTTATTTATATTATAGGAAATATTTTCTTACATTTATGATACATTAGATTATATAAATTCCAAATAACAATTAAAAAAATTATACGGAATCATCACCTTTAGACACTCATTAATTTTTCTAAGGTTTATAAAAATTATCAATGAATTCATTTATATTAGAATAATGTAAAACAATTATAATGAATTTTGAAATATATGGGAATGATTATATGGTAAATATATTTACAAATGATATCATATTTCATTTTTTATTGATCAACTGAAGATAAACATATTTCATTTTTTATGCAAGTTACATTTTTTATTTATATTTTTTTGTTTAATTTTGTATAATTTATAGTGATTTAATTAATTCCATTTCTAATTAGGTATCTTTATATCATTTTCAATTAAAATTTGGAAACATCCATTTATATTATCATGTATACAAAATAAATCTCCAGAAATGTGAAATTATTAAACCTGAAAAATATAAGTATATATATATATCTTTAATATTGACTAATAGAAATATTTAGTGTTGGTTCCAACGGTTTCATGAAACATAAGAAATATATAATTAAAACATATTTTTTTATAGTTTAAAGCATTGTTGATTTTTTTATTATTTTATGGGAAACATGTGGTTATGTGTGTTTTATCCTCATGAATGTACTAAATATTGGTTATGAATCTTACTGGGTGATTCTTTTGAAAACGTGATTTATTATTAGTGTGCATATTACTGTGTTGTTGGTTATTTAATTTAAAATTGTCTCTGTTACATTTTTTGGTATTATGAAAATATAATAAGTCATGTAACATGAATAATTGTGTTCAATTTTAAAAAACAATGTAATTTGTAATTAATTAAGATCCGATATAGGTATATTTTTATATTAGTTTATATAATAATTTTCATTCAATTTTTAAGAGTGTTTTTTATTTTTTATTTTTTGTTTAAAAAAATTCATAGTAAAACATGAATCAATGATTGAAATTAATATATTTTATAATTCATTTATGTGTTAACCATAAGTAGAATAATTTTTTAACACAATTAGTTTGAAAATAAATTTTATATTTTACAAAAATTTGTCGTGTTATTATCATAACAATATTTTTATGTTGATAGAATTCTGTTGAAAGAGAGTTGTATTATATAAATGATATAAACCATCCATGATGATTATTTAAATACTAATTAACTATTTTAATTAATTTATAAATATATAATTTAATATTAAATGTATATTCTTTATAGATATTATTTTATTATATTACTAAATTATTTTTTTCTACATGTTAATGTTATTGCTACCACTATATCGAGTCTTATATTTACAATAACGGTATAGTTTATTAACAATGATTATTTAATAACTATATCTTTATAAAACATATATAATAATAATAAAATTAAAATGTATCTTATGACATTGGATATCATAATAAAAAATGGTAATAGATACATTTTACATTGTTTATAATTATAACTCGCTTTAAAATTCATTAATAATGTAGTTTAAATCATAATTTTAATATTAGATAAAATTATAATGGATGTTGAATTTATATTATTTAATAATTTTATATAATTAACAATAAAACCATATTTAAAACATTGGACTTAGTAATATTTAATTTTGACCAATTTTAATAGCCAAAAAACCAACATTTAAAACAAATTTCTCTAGTAGCTCCATGATTAACCTAACTATGTGATTTAACCATGAAAATTTAATTAATATCCACAATTTTTTAATACAAGATATTTTATTTTTAAAGGCCACTTAACCAACACTAATTTAGGTTTACTAGTATTACAACTCTCTTTATGTTTTTTTGGATTTTGATAATCAATTAGGTGAATCTAACTTAGATAAAAGGAATGTAAACCCTAATCTATTCACTTAACATACTCATTTATATCTATTCAATTTACATATCCTGGAAAATAATATATTGAAAAATATCTTGATGAACTATATATTTATTATTGATATGGATAATTTTTTATAGGTATTATGATATCCATTTGAGAATAATATAGATGAACATAGATATATGGATTTTAGGATTTCATTTTCTAATTAGGAAACTTTGATTTATATTTGCAGGGTGGAGAAAAACCAATTATGATGGTGTTTTGTATACAACAATTATTTCACATAATAATTTATTTTTGTTAAATCTTGTCTCATATATTCTAAAAACAATAATATTTTGAAAATTTTAATTGTAAAAAAATTAGGGATTTTAAGAATATACCACTATTTTAAATCAAATGGCCCATTTTATTTAAAAAAATTATCTTCTAATTTATAAATGTTTTCTTTTAAATTATAGTGGTGAAATTATAAATTTTAAAATTTATATTTTTCATAATGAAAAATGATTTATTGAATTTGATTAAAATTTAATTTAATTATATTAAAAATGTGATTTTTTAGGTTTTTTTGAAATGACAATGTGGGGTTGATTTCAAAACACTAGAACCTTTGTTGTGTGTTTTCATTAATGCGGTAAGGTTAGGCAGTTTGTGTAATGAAATTCATAATGATCAATTGGTCTGATGTTTTATGGAAAATTCCTTTTGTATTCCATGTTGCTTCATTATAGTTGATTGTATGATGGTTGTGTATGAATGAGTGATTACTTGGTCTATCCTTTGAGATGGATGAATGGTGATTTTTTAGATGGGTTTTTATGTTAAATAGAGGGTTCCCCTGTTGAATACTCATATTTTTATGTGGTATAAAAGAAATATTTAGATGCTTATTTTTTTGATGTGATATAATGTTTAATGAAATGGATGAGTTTTATAGAAAAAAAATTAAAAAGAACAATATAAAATTTTTTGTGTTTTCATATGAATTTGTTTCTATTAAATAATATAATTTTTTTATAATAATGGGAAATAATATTTTATTTATTTTTTTAGATAAGTTAATGAAAATATTTTAGTTTTCTTTATAGAATAGTCTCTAAAACAACTGTTTTTATATTAAATGTTTTGAAAAACATTTATTTTAAATTATTTGACACCATGGATTAATTGGAGATTATTTTTATTATTTATATAATCATTAAAATTTAATTTTGGAATATATTATACAAGAAAATAAATTGTAATAATTAGCAAAATCCACAACAGTATTATATCCACCCATATCATGTGCATGTTTTATATATATATATTTCATTTGTGATCGTGTATATAAGAGAAATACTTTATAAATTATCCAAGAAAATTCACAGATCTTTTAGAAGAAATATAGTGATAAGGTTTATGTTTTAATGTATATGAATATTAGATGTAATTTTTATTTTTGGTTTGTTATAATGTGACTGGTTTAGTCATTATAACTTGTGAAATTCTTTTATTTATATCTATGTTCCCTGATTAGGTTTTATTACAATTTTGTTTTAATTTTTTTTACACTTTGAGAAAATATTCTTGGCTATGTGTTTTTTTACTTGATATTATATTTTTACAAAATATTTCTATTTAATTCCATGATAATTGTATCCGTATTGTAATGAGGAATTGGTGAGTCCATTTGGTGATCTCATATCAATTTTCATGTTATGATAATTGAGACCCTATCCTTATACACATATATACACATTACTTTTAAAATAAATATATAACAAATATAAATTAATGATCATGACGCCTAGTATATATGGAAGACTAGGTTCATAATATAACAAAAAGGAACTAAGATACTACATATTTATTTTAGACTTTATAATGACTTGCTAAATTCCCTTGATATCCTAAAAGTATGTAATATAAAAATATTAATACATAAAATAAACGGATGATATATAAATCCTAGTATGGGAATAAACATGAAAAAGGATGAATAACATGTGATTCAAATTTCATAACATGATATCATAAAAGAGAAGTATCCATAATAATCACATCAAAGCATAATAGAAAAAAACCCAGAATCATAAAATCACGGAAACATAGTAAAGTGATAGAAATATAAAATATGAATTATGAATTATTCATGTCTAGTAAGAAGCAGAGTTTTTGGAAGGGGTCTCAATCGTAACCCTATTTTAATTTTTTACTTGTTTTTGAGAGAACTGGACAAACTGGGAAATTTCTAGATAATTCTAGATTACACGCCGTGTACCTTTATTACAAGTCGTGTACTATTGACCGTTTGTAAATTCCATACATAGCGTGTAGGTCTGTTGATGGGGTAGAATGGTTTTAGAAAGTACATGACATGTACTATTTTTACACACCATGTAGATTGTCTGTGTATGGGGATATACATGGCATGTTGGGAATGTCGGCTGGGTGAAAAGGTACACATCGTGTACCCTATTTACATGCCGTGTAGTCAGTTGACAAGTCCTTGGAAAAATATCAGCCAACTTATGAATAGTAAAATGATACGCACGATGTGTATTATGAAGTGCACATCGTGTATTTGTTTTTCACTAAAATGGGCAGCAGCCTCGTTTGGAGGCAGAAAACCAAACCATCAATAGGTATGAGCATGGAGAGTAGACCAAAGCGTGTTTTTGTTCTCGATCGTCCATATGAACTCCATTTTAATCATTGTTAGATTCATTAGTACCCATTCGGTAAGGCCTTGATTCATCTTGAGCCCTTATTCTTGATTTCTGTTCTAAGACGAGTTATTGGAGTTTGAGAGATTCTGATTATTCAGTAGATCTACAATGTTTTATACCTAATTGGAGGATATTATTAGATGATTATCATCGTACTAGTAGAAGGTAGGTGGTGGATACCTCTTTTTGTGTTTTTGTGGTTATCTGAGTGGCATGGCCTTCGGCGTGTTTTTGGGTATTTTGAGAGAGACATCATTTTATCATCTATTACATATTAAATTAATTGTTAGACCCATGGGATGCCTTTGAGCATGCCCTATTTTCTATATTGTATGAGAAAGGTTGGGAGAGTGGATGAGGCTCAAAAAGACAATTTGGCCCAGGGTACCAAAATTTTTATAAATGGTATGCTTTGCTTTCAAACTTGTATGTTTAATTTGATAAAGCGTGATTAGAAATGTTAGAGGTGTTAAATACCTCAATGATGGAATGAGGCCACACCTGGCTAGTGAAATTCAACTATTTAGTTTGTTTTCCTATTAAAAGTATTTCTTTATATATATATATATGTGTGTGTGTGTGTGTGTGTGTGTGATGTGTGGTACTGCATATTCTAGAACCTTCGGGTTGTATTGGGCATGTACTGGGTATTGTTGAGTGATGCTAATCACATGTTGAGCATGGCCTAAGTAACATTGGGTGGTTCGGACCACGGGATTTGGTGTTATGGGTGTCGGCTTGAGGCAGTGTAACTGTCAGGTTGGGAATGGCACAAGATACATGGATGGTGATACTATCAGATTGAAGTGACATGGTCTTAGGGACACAAGGTTTCAGAGTCATTGTGTCTTGGGAACTATTATTGCTGATTATCGCTCACACAAAACTTTGAGTTGTGTTCACACAGAGAGACTCCATAATGAGGTGGTTTTGAAAACTCATGTGGGTAGAGTCCCCTGTTTGTTGTAGTTTTGGTACTATTGGTTTGGGGGTGCATACCTTAGGAAGCCACGTGGATGGTGATGAGCCTTCAGGGGATATCAGTGAGGATATCAGGTTAGGGGAAGAGGCTCGCTTGATCTGAGGACTGGCCTCATTGTTCCTCTAATTACTTGATTTGAGGGAAGACATCATTGTCCCATTGGTTACTTAATTTAAGGGAAAACATTGTTTTCCCTCTGGTAACATTATTTGAGGTTAGGCATTGCTTTCACTTTGGTTACATTATTTGAGGGATGACATCACTATCCCTCCAGTTGCTTATTTGAAGGAAGAAATCACTATTTCTCTAGGTCACAACTGTTTGGGAATGCCTTCAGGACATTGGTACTTGAGATACAAGGTGTCAGGAGGCACGTGGTGTTGGGATACATGACAGATATTTTGTCATTGTCCAATGACGGTGATAATCCATGGTGGCTACTGAGCACCAATATAATTTTTGTTTATTTATGTATTGAACTATTTACTACTAACTTTAGAAATGAATGATTGATTAAACACTTATATTAGGTACTTACCATTGGGTGGTATCCTACTAATATTCGTCTCACACCTTGCACGGGCCCTTCAAGACACCTGTAGACTTTATATATTTACGTGCATGAGGGAAGACAGATTTAGGAGTGGGACTATATTATTTGTTGCAGTGAAATGGTATGGACCATGAGGGAATGCCTAGCTAGAGTTTTCTTTGTTTAGTTTCCATTCATGTCGTCATTCTTACATGTTTTTGTAGCTACTATTGGTTTTCAATTGGTTCCCCTTTTATATATTGTAATTATCTAGATTCTTAAATTTTCTATTATATTAATTGATACAAATGGATCAGTAGGATGTTTTGTTTACTTTCTACTGTAGTTGTTTATATTTATTGCTTCTTCTTTTTATTGATATTGGATATGCTTCCACACTGTGGTCCTGGTTCAAATCTACTGAGTATTTTACTTTTGCTTCTTGTTATTTATCATTGATCAGTCTAGTACCATTACTATCTTCTGAGAGGTTATATCCTCCCCACTATACCCATCAGTCCCCGACTACTAGTCGGAAACCATTGGCGTTCGGTAAGGTGCGCCTATGGTAGTAACACCTGACCCGTTTAGTACTGTGCAGGTGTCTGTTCGTGTCTCGTTCATTACAAAGTGGTATGAGATCTGTTTTTGGTAAATATTTAGTAGCAGTGTCTTTCTGGTTACTAATGAGATTAATACATCTTTTTTTATTTTTGATGGTTTTACTATTTGGGATATGGTAGACTGAAGATAAGTTGTTACTGGAACTGGGTTTCTAGCTTTTGCTTGGTTGCCTGTAGCCCCATGTATGGGGGATGGACCAAGTTGCCTTGGGTGGAAATTTTTGTTTGTATTTTTTCTTTGATAACAGTTTATATGATTTCCACCACGGTGGCTCACATTGTGTGTGATATTGTTGACTGTGATATGTGACCCTTGACCTGGTGCGGTAAGAGGGAATTGGACTTTGGCCCGGTATGGCAAGGATTGTTTTCTTGGGTTTTGGTAGGCACATTTTTATGGTATTTCAATTTCATAACTACACATATGCTTTGTGATGTTATAATACCATGTGAAAAATATCAAATTCCATGCTATGAATGATTTTAACATGTGAGAGGTGAATTTTTTTATTAAATTACCCGTTTATTGTAAAGTTTTATGCCATGGTTTATATATTTCTATAATTGCATGTGGAAAGGAATTTGGGTCTGACTCTCATGTGAGTGGTAAGTAACTATGGTTGAGGTGATTTTATTCACCGGGATTGGACGACTTGGTCGTCGGTTTGAGGAAACGTTGGTTTGAGGAAACGTTGGTTGTCAGGACGAGAATGGCCTAGGGTAATTTTGATACCTGGCTATATTGAGGGAGGGTAAGGAGGCCATGAGGTTGGGATTCCATCGGAATGGGTTGCGGTGGGGGATAATAAGGGTAGTATTTATGCACTGCATTTTACTTCTTTCCTTATATGTGTTATATATATATATTGTTATGTATATGGGTTGTCTGAAAATTTATGGTTTTCAGCAGGTTCCTCTAATACTTATCGATATAGCATCAGGAGGGTGATGATACAATGTCCTAGGTGCAGGATCTGGTTCAGGATTCGGTGCAGGAAAAGTATGATCCTCAGGTACAGGCTCAGATATAGGATCATGTTTGGGATCCAATGCAAATAGGGAAGTAGCTGGGTTTGGTAGTGCTCAGGCCATGGCTCAATGAGCACATCCGAGCTAGCCTTGTATGTGTCCTGCAGGGGACCAACAAAGGTGCAAAAGGTAAAGATCCATCTATGAAATATATGATATGGGAGTTCCAGTCACAACACATGTCACCTTTTCATGGTGAGGGTGGTCCTCAGGTGGATGAGAAATAGATTGAGAGCATGTAGATGATCTTTGATTAGCTTGAGATGCCTCTAGGGAGGAGGGTCAAGCTGGAGACGTAATTATTGTGAGGACCGACAAAGAGTTGCTGGGATGTGCAGGTTCAAGCTCGTAGACACGAAGGGCTAGCATGAAAAGTCTTCAAGGATAGGTTCTTAGAGCACTTTTACCCTGATACTTTGAGAGAAGTGAGAAATCAGGAGTTCTAGAGCCTTCAACCGGGAGAAATGTCTTTCATGTACTATGAATAAACATTCACTGAGTTGTCCCACTTTTCACCTAGTATGGTAAGCGATGACTCATAAAGTGCAAGGTGCTTCGAGGATTGAATACAAAAAACCATTCAGATCGAGGTGAATATCTTCAGGCTATGTTCTTTTTCAGAGGCGGTGAATCAGGGAACTCATAGTGGAGGGAAACCATAGGGATAGACCATAGGTTGGCTAGGTGATGACATCAGGTGGTGGTTCAAATATCAAGTAGCGAGGAAATGATGTGTTTTAGCAGGGTAGTTAGGCCATGGACTCAGCTAGACCACCACATAGAAGTTCATCAGTGATTTTCTTTCAGTGTGGATAACTGGGGAATTTTTGGAATTAGTGTGATAGGCCTCCAAAGGAGTGTCAGGCACATGGAAAGGTCAGGAATCTAGAGAGGTTTTGCAGGCAGCTTTCCCGGACAGCCCATAGGCAGGGAAAAAGACAGATTGTGGCATCTCGAGTTAGTTTAGGTTGTGGACCATGAGTGGGTAGCTGAGTTTCATGTACACATGGAGGACATGGTAGAAAAAGTGACACCTAGTTGAAG
Organism: Viscum album; assembly: GCA_963277665.1. Taxonomy (NCBI): domain Eukaryota; kingdom Viridiplantae; phylum Streptophyta; class Magnoliopsida; order Santalales; family Viscaceae; genus Viscum; species Viscum album. The sequence goes on along the minus strand of OY728161.1, from coordinate 1,419,269,849 downwards.
GGTCAAGGGCCGGTGACTGGTGTAGCACTGCAGGGATGTTAGGCATCAGGTAGTCATACATTAGGCCAGGTGCATGCCATGGAGCTGCCAAAGGCTGAGAAGGCTGAAGATCCGATGACGGTTAGAGGTACACCACGAGTGCGGCCATGATTTTCTGGTTTTTATTTTGGAATGGATTGTTGGGGAATGTCCTCTTTGTGTCCATGAGGTACCCATGATTTATGCAGATTGACTAGATATAAGTAAATGGGATTGGAACCATATCAGGTGCGTGATATATTTATTTACATATGAGATTCATAGAATCAAAAGAGTCGAGGATGCGGGTTATATGAGGTTTCATGGGTATCGGTCCATCGAGGATGTGGGTTACTTGAGGTTCTAGGCACCAGGTTCGTTTTGAGCATCCATGGGATGCAGGACCTCATGGAGGCGGACACCGATGCAGTGTGGAATATGTTTGGGTGTCCGAAACAACACTGGAGTACCAATGAGGTGTAGGGGTGACAATGCGTCATGAGAGGACCATGTGTCCAGAAACAGGTTAGAAAACCTTTTCTTAATTTGAGTTTTGTAGGTTTGAGACTAAGTTAGGAAATTCCTAAGGTGGGGATCCCCTTGGGGAACATTTCTAGAACCATTATGGAAGTGGTAGTTCGGGTTACATTGATCGAGGTTGTATGTTTGGTACCATATCTAGGTTTCATTTGATAGCTTAGGGACAAGCTATGTTAAGATGGAGAGATTGTAAGAACCCTAGGTTTTGGGACAGGTCAAAATTCTGACCCTCTTTGAATTTTTGACTTGTTTTTTATAAAATTGGAGAAACTGCGTTGTTTCTGGAAAATTACAGATTACATGTCGTGTACCTTTAGCACAGGTCGTGTACTCTTGACCGTGTGTGAAGGCCATACACGGTTTTTAGGTCTGTTTTCATGGTAGAATGTTTTTAGAATGTACACACCGTATACTATTTGTACACGCTATGTAGAGGGGCTATGTATGGGGATATACATTGCATGTTGGGAATGTGAGATGGGTAGAGAGGTAAAAGTCATGTACCCTATGTTCACACCATGTAGTCAGTCATAAATTCATCAGCGAAATATCAGCCATCTTATAAATAGTAAAATGATACACACAACATGTAGACTGAAGTAAATGCCGTGTATTTTCTTTTTCATTTGCTAAAATGGGCAGTAGCCTCATTTTGAGGTAGAAAACCAATCCCTCAATGAGTTTGAGCATAGAAATCTAGACAGATCTCGTTTTTTCTATCTATCTTTAATATGAACTCTATTTCGATCGTCATTAGATGTGTTAGAACCACCTCAGTAAGGCCTTGATTCCCCCTTGAGCCTTTATTATTGATTTTTGTTCTACGAAGAGTTGTTAGGTTTTGAGAGGTATTGATTATTTTGTAGATATACCTTGTTTTACATGTAATTTGAGACTATTATCAGAGGAGTATCATCATACTAGTACGGGTTAGGTGGTGCATACCTCTTTTTGAGTTTTCTTGGTTATCTAATGTGTGCAGCCTTCAGTGCATTTTTGGGTAACTTGAGAGAGACCCTATTTTATATGCTAATAAATATTGAATTAATTTTTAGACACATGGGATGCCATTGGGCAAGCCCTATTGCCTATATTTCTTGAGCAAGGCTGGGCGAGAGGCTGAGGCTCATCATGACATTTTGGCCCAGGCTTCCAAAATGGTTATAACTTGTCTTCTTTGTTTTTAAACACTCATGTTTAATTTGATAAGGAATTATTAGACTTGTTAGAGGTATTAGAGGCCTCACTGTTAGTATGAGGAAACACCTGGATAGTGTAATTCAATGGTTTAGTTTTTTTCCTATTAAAATTATTTCATTATATATATATGTGTGTGTGTGTGTGTGATGTATGGTATTGCATATGATGGAACATTAAGGTTATGTGGTGCATGACCTAGGTATTGTTGAGTGATGTTGATCACATGTTGAGCTTGGAATGAGTTACATTGGATGGTTCTGACCACAAGATTGTGTATCATGGATGTCGTCTTGAGGGAGTGTAACTGTTTGGTTGGGAATGGCCCATGTTACTTGGATGGCGAGACCATCAGACTGGAGTGACATGGTCGTAGGGACATAAGGTGTCTGAAACCGTGTGGCTTGGGTACTATATTTTGTGATTACCACTCACCCAGAACATTGAGTAGTGTGCACATAGAGAGACTCTGTGATGTGGTGGTTTTGACCACTCGTGTGGGTAGAGGCCTATGTTAGTTTCAGTTTAGGTACTATTGGTTTTGGGGTGCATGTCGTAAGAATCTACATTGAAGGTTAGGATCCCTCCAAGGATAGCATTGATGCTATGGGGTTGGGGGAAGAGGATCACTGTGATTTGAGGGCCGATAACACTATTCCTTTAGTTACTTGATTTAAGGTAAGACATTGTTGTCCCTCCCATTAATTAATTTGAGGGCAGGCATTGTTGTCCCTTTGGTTACTTTATTTAAGGGCAGACATCGCTTTCCCTCTGGTTTCTTTATTTGATGGTAGACATCGTTGTCCCTCTGGTTAATTATTTGAGTATAGAAATTGTTGTTCCTCTAGGTCAAAACTATTTGGGCATGCCTTTGGGATATCAGTACTTAAGATATGATGTGTCAAGAGGTGCGTGGTGTCAGGTTACATGATAGAGATTACGACGTTGGACAAAGCAGGTGACACTACATGGTGTCTACTGAGCACCAGGGGAATATTTTTTATTTGTGCATCCTACTTTTTAATGATGACTTTAGAAATGAATGTCTACTTAAACACTTATTTAATGTAAGCACTATTGGGTGTTATCCTATTGAGATTCATCTCACACCCTGAACATTCCATTGGGGATGCATGTAGACTATAAAGATTTAGGTGTAGGAAAGAGGCCAGCTTCAGAATATGGACTGTATTAGTTGTTTCATGGAGAAGGTTTGGACCTTGAGGACATTCCTGTCTGAAGTTTACCTTTTTTCATTTATATTATTTTTCAGCCCGCTTAATTTTTGTCATAGCTACTATTGGTTAGCCATTATGTCCCCTTTTATATATTGACTTTCTTTGGATTCATGACTTGTCTATTCATGTAGTTGTTAAAAATGGTTCATCATGCTGTTTTGTTTACATTCTACTTCTGTTGTTTATATTTATTTATTCCGTTGTTCACTGATATTGGATATGCTACTACATTGCGGGTCTGGTTCATGTCTGCAAAGTTGTTTACTTCTGGTTCATGTTATTTACTATTGATTAGACCAGTATAATTATTATCCTCTGAGTGGGTATAGACTCCCCACTATACCCATCTGACCCTCACTACTAGTAGGTAGCCTTCGGCATTCGAGGAGGTGCGCCTTAGGTAGTTACACCCAACCTGTTTAGCACTTTTTGGGTGTCTGTTTGGGTCTGGGTTGTTACAAGGTATACATCCAAGAAAACTTCACTTGGTGGACATAGAATCATCATGGGTTAGGATCACTCCAAAATCCCATACATACAATATCATGAGTTGAATTAATTACCCAATTGTATAGAGTTCTATATAGGAACACCATTCACAACATGAATATGATTTTGTGTTCCATTAAATTAAATCAATCACAAGGAATAAATATAAAAATTATCCATGGAAATAAACAAGTTGTATAATAATTTTTAATAACATAATAAAAAATTATTTCATAAATATTTAAAGGATTTGAAGTAATTATATATTTTGGACATTCATATCTTAGTACATAAACATAAGTCTCAAAATATAGTGTTTTTTTGGAAAAAATGTCATGATAATGCGTATATAATTGAGTGTAGAAAAGAAATTCTAAAATAAAGTATTATGAAATCAGTTAAGATGTTTGGAGAATGAATTGAAATGAAATTTTAATTGAAACATATAGGTAAGATATAATGATTATACCTATTATTTTGTTAATTATTGAAATCATATAAGTAAATAAAAACTTATAATGAGGGTTACATAAAATGACTAAAGGATTGAAATTTTCTCCTTAATCATAATTGATTTTTAAAAAGAAATATGACTAATGAACTTAAGGCATGAATTTCCACATAATAGGAAGGAATAATATATATATATATATATATATAAGAGACATATATCCCAAAATTTTAGATCATTTCATAATAACAAATTGGGAGATAAAGTAAATTAGAGAGATAAAATCATAATTAAAAGAAAACGGGTGGTTTAGAGGGATCTCTTACCTTTGGTTCGAGAATCATTATACACTTGAACATAATAACATAGATAATCAAATTAATTAATTAATTAATAAAATAAGAAAATTTTCAATCTATATTTTATTTATTCTAATTTTATTATGTTAATTAATAACCATTTCAAGGATATTTAATATTTAATTTCATTATTCTAAGGGATTTTGTTTTATGGTTCCTAGGTTAAATCAATAATGGTTAATTATTGCGGTTTTTTTCAAATTGGTTATTAATTTGTGAAGTGGGTTGAAAAGGAATTCATGAACCTATTATATTTAAATTGACCCAAATACCTATATGTGTACCAAAATAGGGATCATTCACATAGTAAAATTGTTATAATTATGTGGTTAGTTTATTTAGTCTATTTTATAGACCCTCATGAAAAATATTTATTTTAATTCATAAAATGTTTATTGAAACCTTAAATAAAATAAAATAAGTTATAAAATAATTATTATAACAATATTTATCTGTAAGAATATTTTTATAACAATCCTTGAAAGAGGTGGTGAAAAATGTATGTTGCTCATAGAGGTGGCGAACCAACATTAATTTAAGCAACAGTTTCATTTTAAAATTAATTAAGGGAAAGGGAGTAATATGTTTGGAAGTTATTCCATTAAAAAAATTAAAATTCATGTAAAAACACATTCTTTATTATACATTAATTCATGATTTTTTATGCAAGGTTATACTTATTACAACATCAAAGATATATAAATCTAGTGTGTTTGAGAATTAGGTACATTACATAACAATTTTAAACAGGAAAATATCATCTTTATTGAAATCTTACTTAACATGCCCTCACTTAAAACTACATAGAATAACATGGGGATATATATAAGAAATGAGTGATCTGTAAAGCCTAGTAAGGGAATAAACATGAAATAAAATGAAGATAATAATACATGTTTTTAATATTCATATTAATTCATCATAACAAGAGTAGGAGATAAATTCAATAACAATGAGACATGATAAAAAATGATAATCATAAAGGAAACAGTGGAAATATGTCACAAACATAAAACACATTATCAGAAACATAAGTCTTGGAGAACTACAAAGACATCATGACGTAAAAATTTCTATAAAATAATCAGTTTCACGCCCTCTTCCAACTTTATGTCTCTTAAGACTACACATTGCCCAATTCATTGTAGCACTATATTATTTTGGGTTCACCCATCACACTCATTTAATTGTAATGCTAAAGTGAACCACATAGATCATACAACATGGATTCATTCATCATCATATATTATTCCATGACATAGGTGTATAAACTAAATACATGAATGAACCAAGTAAATTAAGAATATGTTTATAAATGTGAAAACCCTTCATAAGAAATGCATATGGAATTCACTTCACACTTTCTTTGGCATGGAAATTTTATTGTGAAATTTTGGCAGCATAATGAAATCACCTAAAATTTTATAAAATGGGTTTATGAGAGAAAAAGTGTTATATAAAAATTTGGAAATAAAATGGATAATATTAGGGACATGGAAATACATTTTGAAACATTGGTAATTGGAAATATAATTCATAAGAGAATAAATAAACACAAATAAATATTTGATGGTTAAGATTCCTTACAAAATTTAGGCAGAGTTAAAGGGGTATATCATCATATAGATATAAAATTTAATATATATGGGATGTGTAATATCATATACAAATATAAAAAATTGTAATTAAGAGACCTAACTAAAAATTGGTTCTTGAATTGGAATGAGATGATAGAAAATCCTTTTCTAGAGTTTGTGACCCCAAATGCATGGGAGGAAAATATTGAAAACATGGGAGAAACTTTGGACAACTCTATAGAGAGTTGGGAAGAGTATGGACATGTTCTAATTATTTTTATTAATATATAAATGAGTTCATGGTTGGGTTTATATAATAAATGTGTGATTAATTTATTGTTAAAACATATATTTTTTCATGTATATCCTTTATAGTATTTATTACATCACTTTTGCTTCATTATTCTATTGTAATACACAATGTATATTTATATAGTATTTAATTTTTACATGAAAATTCAACTATATTAGAAGATTATGAAATTATTAAAATCAGATAATATGAAGTTCTCATTCTAAAAAAAATTATTTTTTCAAATTAATTCAATTTTTTTCACTTATTAATTAAGAATCTTCATTTATTGAGATATTCTATTTTCTTTTGACAATAACATTTTTTGAACACTTTTAAATATAACATTAGTCTTCATGAAAATTTTATGATCATTTATATTTACTAAAAACTCTTTGATAATAATATTTTATTAAAATATTTTTTATTTTAAAATTCCATTAATTCATCAAAATAAATATCTTAATTGAAATTTAATAATAATTAAAGATACAATATTTGATTTATTTTATAAAAAATTATAATGTAAAATAATAGTTTGAAAATATATTCATCATTCAATAAAAAATAATGAAGATACTCTAATTTCAAATGTTTTGATAAATATAACTTTAACACTAGAAAACACCCTAAGGTTAAGCTGTGTGATGGTGAGACATTCATAGGGTGGTTACATGAACATGGTTTGGGCCATGATCATGGTGAGTTGGAACTAATACCATAAATGGGTTCCCTCCCTCTTAATTTGTTGGATATCATATTGGTATTGATAGAGGGAAAATACCATTGATTCTATATCATATTGAATCTCCAATAAATAGGATTTATAGGGTATCATCTTACTGGGTGTGTCCTTCACTTCCACTGTATATGTCAATTGCGATTGTATAAACAATATACTAATAGAAATCAGGTGGTCATTCTTCAACATGAATTTTATCAATGGGAATGATTTTCATTATTTTTTAATTTATGATATAATGAAACCAAATATGTTTTTCAAAATAACCATATTACATAATATGACATTTAATTAAATTCAAATTGGATTTATATTTAAAAAATTTTAGGTCATTACAATAACCCCCTTAAGAAGAATCACCGTAGAAATGTTCATTTTCCATACTAATTTTGATGAGGTTAACTCTATTTCATCACCTCCTCCAGTTACCACATCTCTTTCTCAAACATGTGGATTCACTAATGTAACATTACAAGTTTCATTGTCTTATTTTTCATATCATTTTATACATGATATATGATATTCAATGGATTATATTCATAGGAAATGCCATTATCCAATGTTTACACCTTTGGATTAAGTGCATGTGAGTGGTATAGTATGTACTTCCTTAATAGGGATACATCGAATACATAATGTTCCTGGGATATGATAGGTGTGAGTGTTATTCGATAGTCTAACACACTAATTCGATCAAGTATCTCAAATGGGATGATGTGTCTTGGACTAGGATTTTCATTCTTTCCAAATATAATGAATTTATTCCATAGATATTAATAGAGTAATACCATGTATAAGACATCAAAATCTTCGTATCATCAATGATTGTCACCTTAGAAATCATGTAAACTCTGAGCAGCCATGATTTCATGCTGAATGGTCAGAATATTTTCCAATATTTCTCCGACCATTTCCAAACTTAGATGTTTTAATTTCCCATCTTCTTTCCACCATGTAGGTGTTATTCAACACTTCCAATAAATGGATTTTTAATGAGCCATTTTGATGCTTGAGTGGAAATTTTTTTTGAATTGAATCATGACTTAAGGATGATGTTGATCCCTTACTCATTTGGAGCCCACAGAAAATGCTCTCAAGATGTATTCTATTATGTGAATAGTCCACTTAGAATAGCCATCTGTTTGAGGATGATTGGACATTATGATATTTTAATAATTGTTTATATATTTTTAAGACATTTATTTAAATATGGAGGTGAATATAAGATCCAAAATTGATATAATTGAATGTGGTACTTCATACAGCCTCACCACTTCAGTGGTGTATATTCATGCATGTTGATCTAGTGAGAAGTCCTCTAAAATATCTATGATGTTTTTAGTCATTATAAGATGATCCACCACCACCCAAATACCATTGTTTCCTATAGATTTTTTCAAAAGTCTAGTGAAAATGTATATTGTGATTTCATTCCCATTTCCATGTTGGTATGGGTCATGGTTGCATCATCCCCTTATATTTTTTGATTTTCTTCTTTTCTTTTTTCACATAAAATACATGATGATGTATATTCTTCGATCTCATTATTCATATTATCTATAGTGTTCATTGAGATCCCAATACATTTTGTGCTTCCAGGATGAATAGAGATGATAAAACTATATTCTTCATCTATATCTCATTCTTTAACCAAATATCTGATTGTAAAATTAGTGTTGACCCAAGTCTTACAACACCTTCTTCATTAAAATTGAACTATGATGATTTACTGTTTCTTATATTCTCATCACTGTTTTCAATTCCCACATTCTGTATTTGAGATTCCTCTATCTTTTCTAAAATATATGGTTGAGAAATAATTTTTAAAAAGAATGACGATATTCTTTTCATTAGGATTCCCCATCATATCCTATTTAAGTCTATGATTCTCAGATCCTTCTCAACTGTCATTGATGATCGAATTTTTGGATCCTACCTACATAGAGTAGTTGTATCTTTATTTTATTTCCCTAGATAGTAGTGAATTTCTTTGCTAGAGTCATTGATTAGATCAAACTATATTTATTGGTGCATATTCAGCTCTTTTTATATGATTATTTACTTGAGAATTTTGTGATCTATATATATTTCACACTTCTTTCCAAAGTGATAATGTAACCATATTTTCATAGTAAAGATCATAAATCCCAATATAGATCATATATTGGGTAGTTATGTTTCTGAACTTTGAATTAGCTTGAAGAATATGCTATCACTTTGTTGTTCTACATTAACACACATCCTAATACCTTCTTCAAAGCATCGGTAAATACGCAAGAAAGTTCTCCACTTGTTGGTAGTGTGAGCATATGGAAAATTATAAGCCCCCTTTTCAAATATTTGAAACTCTATTCACACACATTATTACAAGAATACTTGAATCTTTTCTAATTTATCTGGGTTAGATGGTTTTATAAGAAAGAAAAATTTCTCACAAATAAGTGATAGTACCCAGGAAACTACAGATATATGTCACCGATATTGGAATCATCCATCCATAAATTGCCTCTTTCATTGAAGGGTCTATAGATATACTATTTCTTATGATTATATTCCCCAGGAATGATACTTCATTTAACCTTAACTCACATATGCTGTATCTGGAATAAAGCATCTACTTTTTTGTAGTCATTTGAATTGTGTTATGATCCTCCTCAGGTTCCTCATTTGTTTTAAAATATATTAGAATATCATTTATAAATACTAAAAAATTTCTTCAAGGAAATCTCTAAAGACTATATTAATCATGTTTATATTGATTTCAGGAGAATTAGTGAATCCAAATTTAATTACTATGAACACATAGTTCCCATGCCATGTACAAAAAGAAATCTAGGTGATATCCTCTCTTTTCCCCTTTACTCGATAATATTCTAACTGTAGATCAACCTTAAAGAAATACTGTGCTCCATGTAGCTGATCAAACAAATCATGAATCTATGGTATATGAAATGTTTTATTTATCATGATCCTATTGATAACATAATAATTAATTAATATTTGCATTTACCCATTCCACATCATGATAACGAGGATAAATTCACCCCATGATGAAGCACTTGGGTGTATTAACTAATTATCTAGATTCTCCAGTAGTTATTTCTTTAGATACTCATGTTCAGAAAATACATTCTATTCTAAATTGGGTATAATGGTAATGCACCGTGTATAATATAGATTGAAAACTTAACCTTCCAGCTAAGATGAAGAAAACGAAATTCATCTGGAAACACATCATTATATTACCTCATAATGGGTATGACTTCAAGTACTATGTTTTCCTTACAATCAATCGTTTTATCTAGATACACTTACTAATATGGAAATAATATTTATTCTTGAGATTTTTATACCAAATAATATCCATCCCCCCTTTCACTTATATATAATCAATGGCTGATTAGCAGTATAGAGAGTGTTTTTTTCATGTGATAATTTTTATTGGCTCTATATTGGGAAACCAAATCCAAACCCATAATGGCATCAAGTTTTACTAAAGGGAGTATGAAAAGGTTCAATGGGGTGATTGAGAAACAAATTTTTATAGGGTACATGCTATATACATTGGATGCAATAATTTCCACATTTTACATTTTCACTTATAGATCTACTTCCATGCATTGTGGTGGTGTTTGAATAGTTCAACTAAATATTTTTGACATAGAATATTATGTATAACCAGTATATAAACATACTTTCTCTCTTATATAATAGGGAACTAGAATACCTATGACATCTTCTTCATCGGGATCCACCATAGTGGTTGTGACAAAAAAAATATCTACGTTGCTGCCTTGGAGGTTTTTGGCTGTCTCCCAAAAGACGTGGCTTAGAGTATCAGTTTTAAAAGCTATATGTTGACTTGTAGTTTACGCAATGAGAAATGTTCTAAGGGTTTTATGGAGAATTACTTTCCTCCATCTCATTAGAAGGGTTATTCTATTAGAAAATGATTTCTAGGTGTCCTTACTTCTTACACCAAAATTATTTCCTCATCCCCCCTAGTCAATTTATGGTGTAATTCTTTCTACACCATTACCAACTATGATGTTGAAATTTCTTGGAACCATTACATTTCTCTATCATACTACTATAATTAAACTCCAATTTTTTATTCTTATCCCCATGATACCCTTGCAATTTTCCGATCAACATTTCCACATTTGGGGAAACATCAAAAAATTTCTTCTTATCTATCAAAGTCATGAATTACTAAGGATATTCATAGACTGGGTATTAGGCAAAAAAATAAGCGGTCATCCTTAGTGTTTGGTGTAATGAAAATTTTGAAGGAGTATCGGGTATGTCTTGGTATGTTTTCCTTTTTTTTCCCGGATAGATTTTTCATTTTATTTTCCCTAGGGAAAAGAAGTCCTATTCCATTTGAAGAAGGAAATTGTGAGAAAAATATTTATGAATTGTTTTTCTTGAATTCATTCCACCCCCTCGATTTAATGTCATCCTTAGCCATTATATTTTTATCATTGTACCCAACTAATTATATACTACCTCCATATGATAAATAACATGTAGAACCATCTCTTACTCAAGAAATTGATGGATATGGAAGATATTCTCAATGGAGTTGATACACTATTATTTGATTAAGGGATTATAAGATCTATTGAAATTTAGAGGGAACTATCTCATAAAGAAATCCATTACATATTTTTCATTCTTTGAGGTATTTGGGAACTCCTCATTATCTAGGTTTCTATTCAAAATCGATGTTAAATGAGAAAGTTTCATCTAAATGTTTACTTTTCAATATCCCATTAGGATGAGAATCTCGTTTGGAAAATCATCACATTTCCCATCACACTGATTTCTAACCGATTCCTCATATTTCAATCCATTGGACATAAAAAAGGGACAATTATATATGAGTATTATTAAACTATTAAACAAATAAAAGGAAATTTAAAGACATTAAATGAATAACTTATGAATTAAAATTATTTCCATAACTTATGAATTTATAGGATTCAATATATGTTATCCATGATCTATTTTTCAACATATATTCTTATGGTAATTTTTTCCTAAATAATGGGTTGCAATTAGATTATGAGTTTACCAAATCATATCCCACGAGATTATAAAACGTGGTGTGTAGTATGGCCCATTGTATTGTACCCAGTTATATCGAGTCAGGCCAAACCTACTAGGTCAGAGTTATTACCCTTAGTCGCATCTATTGTAGAACCACATCTAGTTGTTGTATCTAGACAAAAGAATTATTTTTTAATAAAAACTTTAATCTATAATTACCAAAATTGAGGGATGTTTAATTGTTATTATTCTTATACCTAAGGCATTTATAGAGTTTTTAAATCCTAATAAAAAAATAACTAAACTTTTCATCTCCTACCAAGTATAATAACCCCACACATTATTAAAATGTAATTCATGATTTATAAAATAGGGTTACACTTAATAAAACCCAAAATATCCATATGACTATAGTATTTAGGAATTATGTACATTATTGTAAAATTTAAGATAGAGAAAAAACATCATTATTGAAAACACCCTTAACATGATCACACTTAAAAATGCACGGGATAACCACGGAACATACATAGGATAGGGATGAGTTATAAATCCCACTAATGAAATAAACATGGAATAAAATGAATAGAATAATACATGTTACAAAATGTGCCTATATATTGGGAATTAAACGAGTAAAAATCATGAATATAAAAAATGAGACAAGTTATACCATGATAATCATAAATGTAACATGTGAAATGTGGCAAAAACTTAAAACAGATCATCATAAGCATAGGTCAAGGATAACTAACAATAAATGACGATGGCTACAATCCCATAAAAAAATTATTTTCACTCTACATCCTTACATGAATTCTCATGAGGCTAAAAATTACCCAAAAAATTGGAGAACTATTTAATTCATGGAGCACCCATCACATTCATTTCATTTTCATGCTTATGTGGGCCACATAGATCATATAAAACAGATTCATTGATCATCAAAATTTATTCCAAAATAATGGATTGTGAAAAAAATACAAGTTTGTACCATGTAAAATAAGTATAATTGTATAAAGGTGAACACCCATGATATGAATTGGGTATCTTAGTAACTATATAATTTTTTTTGCATGGAAAATAACGGTGAAATTTCAGCTGTAAAACGATGTATCCTAAAAATTCATAAAATTGGTTGATGAGAGAAAAAGGGTTATATCACCATTTCTAAATAAAATCGATAATAATAGTGAATTGTAATAAAATTCCCCATTATAAGTAATTTTAAATATATTGAATATGATATTAATGAAATATTAATAAAGAAGATAAGGTTAAGATCACTTATAAAATTTTGGCCTGGTAATGAGTGTAAATAAAGGTTCGTGGGGGTGATTAATGAGGGTGAAAGGGGTCTATAATAAAATATAAATAAAATGTAAAGTAAGGGGAATAAGGAATACCATATCCATATTTGAAAATAATGAAATTAATATACATAACTTAAAATAGATGATTGAATTTAAATGAGAATAGAGAAAATACCTTACTTTAGGGTGTGACTCCAAATGCTTTTAAGGAGCTTCTTGAAAGTATGGGGGAACAATGGGAGGATTAGAGAGGGGGGGAGTAAGGATGTTATACAAGGATTTTTAATTAATATAAATGGAATCTTCAATGGGAAAATATTGGAACAAATTGGGAAATTTTTATATCTTTTCTTAAATAGAGGTTTTGGGATCTATATAATAAAAAAACGACAGTCCTTCCCATGGGTTTCCCCCAATTTCTTCAAAATGGGAGGGGTTTAAATTATTTTTTATGGAAAAGGGTCGAACAAAATAATATAATAAACCTTCTTAGGTAGAAGTGATTCATACTCTTAAAACATTATTTTATATTCTTAAAATGTATTTTTTAGAGGACTCAAATGGGCAGTATTTGTTCATGGATACCATTTATGGTATTCAATAAATCAATTATGTCTTATTATGCTGTCATAATACACATCGAATATTTATATAGTTTTTCATATTTAATTAAAAATTCTACTCTCTCAATGAGTTATAAAAAATTCCCCACTAGATAATTCAAACATTTTTATTACAAAAATAAAATTCATTTTGTGAAAATAATTTTCTAAATATCTGTATTAATAATTTTAAAATAATAATCAACATTTACTAAGAGATATTGGATTTTTTAATAATAACAGTTTTCAAAAATCAATATAAATTACTTTTGGCCTCATAAAATTTATACAACAATTTAAATTTACAAAAAAAATTAGCAGTAATATTTTAGGAAAATATTTTTTATTTAAATAATCCTTTAATTCATCAACATAATGTTTTAATTGAAATTAAATTCAAATTGAAAACACAATTATTGTTTTATTGTATCAAAATATAAATCATTTATAATGTATAAATAATAGGATGAAAATAAATAAATTATTATATAAAAAATTAGGTAGAAACTCATTTTATTGGGCCGAGATACATATCTCATTAATACACCTACAAACTCCCAAAGGGTACAGTGCGCGACTGTGAGACTTTTATGTTGTGGTTCAAGGAACGTGGTTTTGGAGGGGTTCACAATGAGTTTGATCTTCTATCGTAAACGGTTTATCTCATGCTCATGTGTTGGATCTCATCATGATATTGGTCACTGGAAAATCCTAGTGATGTTATCCCCCTGGGATGCTTTGATTAATGGGATTTATAGGGTACTATATTCTTTGTTGAGGAAATCAAATCCTTTGTCTGTGTTAATTGGATTTATTATGACCCTATATCTATACTAGCCATGTGATCACTATTCAATAACTATATTATCAACTTTAATGAATCTTAGTAGTATTTTATGTGGGATATAATAAAACAAAATAAGTGCATGTGTTTTTTTCTTTACATATTATGTAATAATACATTTAATTAAATCAAAACTGGAATTTTATTTAAAATAGTTTGGGCTATTAAAATTATATTATACATATAATATTAGAGTAATTATTCATTTCTCTATTGAAATTATTTTTGTGGTTGAGGAGGATGAAAAAATAAAATAATAATTTGAGGGAATTGTTATATTTTTTGGAGGTTTCATTATTGGATTCCACTCAATGAACGTTCGATTGTATTTTTTTGAGACTAGAAACACGAATAATGGTGTAATATTGTTTAAAAGGGAATTGGTTAGAAATGATTCAATATTCAAAGCTTATAGGCTGTGTGGAGATGAGGTTTACATGGGTGGTGTTTTTATGTGGACTAGAGGGTTATATTTCAATATTATATTCATTAGTTTATTATTTTTTTCTCATGAATAAAAATCATATTTATTCCTATGAATATATATTGTAAATGGTAATCTTTTGGTTGAACTAATTTGTTCTTCCATTAAAAATAACTCATATTTTTTGGTATTTAGAATATCATACAAAATGTCATATTTGTTTATATTTCTTATTAAAAAAATCTATTTTTTTAGAAAAATAAAATTGATCAATCAAAAATAATTTTAAATGTCTGGACTACATAAAATGAAATCAATTTTATGTAAATAATTTTCTAAATTTGATAACTTTATTTTTTAAATAAATCATAATTTATTTTAAAAATACCAATTTAAATATTATGATCAATTTTAGGAACCATTGGAAAATTACATTAGGTGTCATTATATTATATTATTATTATTATAAAAAATAAAATTTAAATGTAAAGCCATTTTATAAAAATAAACATTCTTTTATACAACTATATTTGTTATAAAAATTAAAAAAAAATATGTTTTATAAAAAATGAACACTTATTTTATCATTTTTAAACAATTTATTTACATAAATCAGGACATAAATATTCCATATTTTCATATTTTAGGATAACAAAATATTATTTTATATCTCTATTTGGGATTTTTCTATTCTAACGGTGAAGTTACTATTCTTAATGGTCATATGACATTTTTAGTGGTCAAATTACTATTTCAATGGTCAGATTACTATTCCAATGTTTTGATTTGTAACAGTCATATATGAAACCTATTTTATAAAAATACCACATATTTTATTCATTATTCATTCACTAATATTTTCTGTCAAGGTTATAATATTTTTTTCAAAATATATATTAAATTACTAATACTCTTCTTCATTTCGGTTGTATTTGGAATGAGTGTAATTAATTTAAAGTATTATGAAAAATCAAATTTTTCTATTATTATTATAATATTATTTTATAATTTTTATGCCATTATAGTACTTTTAATTCTTATGTATGTATTTATTATCTAAATGTAAGGTTTAAATTATTATAGTATATTGTTGTTGGTTCTATCTTATGGTGCATGTTCATTATATAATATTATATTACAAAAAATGATAAAATATATATTCATAACTGAAATTCCACTAATAAAATTATGTGTCATTACATTATTCCCCTTTAATACATTTCTCCCTAAAAATATCAATTTTTATTATATGGTGGAAATAGTTGAGGGTAAAAATTCTTCATGGATTCATTTTGTTCCTGTATCTCCTTATTGTGCTTACGGTTTCTCCATAGTACTTTTACAAGGCGAGTTGTCTTATAAAGTAAAACTTTATCTTTATGGTCTAAGATATTAATCATATGCTTTTGATAAGTTATATCATTATAGATTTGTACAAACTCTTAATTCAATACATTTTGAGGGATTTGTTATGTACTTCCTTAAGATAGATAAATTAAAAATTTTATCTACTTGAGAGAGGGTTGGTGGGTGTGCTAGTAGATAGGCTATAACCTTGCTGCAATCCAGAATATCAAAGGGGTTGTTATACTGAGTACATATATTTACCTTATTCCCAAATCCAATTACTTTATTATATGGAGACATGTGAAGGAATAGTTTACATCAAAGATCATAATAAAGGACTCGTCAATGATTTTCATCATAGTTGTTCTATCATCTCTGAGCATCCTTATTGGGTTTCTGAATAGTATTGACATTTTCCACATTTTACTCTACAATTACAGGCCCCAATTTCTTCTTTTCAACAACTTTATCCCAACAAAAAGTTGTTCTATATCTCTTACCCCGATTGTCTTCAAATAGATACATTTGTATGCTTTGGTGGAAAATATTATTATATGATAACTCAACCAAATGATGATGCTGACACCATCCCATTAAAATCCATCATGTAAAGTCTCCTAATGTGTTTTAGTGTCCATAAAATCCACTCTAAATGACCATCATTTTGGGGGTGATAATCTATAATGATGTTCAATTTAGTGTTCAGAGAATATTGGAGACTATTTCATGGCATTGAGTAAAATCTTGAATCTCAATAAGATAAATAAATAATGGTGTTCTACATACCCCCACCATTTAGTCAATGTATATCCTTGAATTCTGACGGAGTGAGGTGTCATATTTAACAGTAACTAAATGAATAGTCTTTATAGTGTTGTCTAACCCAACCCATATCACTATTTCAACGTGATAACTTCAAAATAACAGTAAAGTATTTTACAATGATGTTTTCACTTTTCTATATAGCGACGAGTAATGGTTACGTAATACCATTGGACTTTTTAATTTATACCTTCACCTAAAAACATAATTGGAATAATGATGTATATTTTATGGTTTCCTTCTTTGTATTGTCCGACCAACAGTCATCATAGAGATATCAATGAATCTTCTTTCCCTATGGGTATATTTATAAGGGAGACATATTTGCATCCTTCTGTAAATCCTTATTAATCACATGTTTTATGGTACAAAAAATTATGACACAAATATTAAAACTCTTTATTCATTAATTTTTAACTATGATGATTTTCCTTTCCAAATAGATTCAACGTTGTTTAGAATTTCAACATCTTCTCTTTAAAAATACCTTTTGTTCTCCATAATGGATGGATGAGTAATAATTTCATGAAATAATGATGATGTTCCTTCCTTATATGATACCCCATTACAACCTTTAAAATTCATTAAAGATTTGATATTTCTCAATTCTCATCATTGATTAGGCTTCATGATTATTTTTACTTAGAGAATCTACCTCTTTATTATCATTAATTGGGTGGTAGTGGATTAAAGTCACAACCCATGATCATTTATAACCATATTCACTGGTTTATATTAATCTCTTTCTACATGAATATATACATGAGGTTATTATGATATATATATTTTTCACACATCTTCTCATAGATATAATGGATCATGATTTTCAATGTAATGATCACCATAGCCAACTCCTGACCATGTATTGGACAGTTCTACTCATGAATATTCAACATCTATGAGGTGTATGATATAAATTTTTAATTCATCATTAGTACACATTCCAAGCACTTATTTTAAACATCGTCGTATACCATGAAAATTTCTCCTCTGAAGGAAAATGTGAGGACTGATACAATGATAATAAACCATTTCAATAACATAAAGATATCTCTAGATTCATCAGTCTAGAAAAAATTACAAACTTCCAAATCATCTTGGTAAGAGGGGTTGTAAATAGAAATAGGTTTATCCCAAATCATTGATAATATAAATATATTCTAAGAAAACTATGGACATTCATTACAATTATTGGTCTACACTACTCCTCAACAACCGTCATCTTAGAAGTGCCCACATATATCAATATTATAGAGATAACACTCCCCAAAAATGATATATTACCCATCAATAACACATGGTTATTATAATTTTTTTATTGCCTATCCTTTTAAAATTTCTTCAGTAAAATAGTCATATAATCCTCTTTCTCCTCTTTTTTGAAAGTGTATATCATTATATAATCTATAAAGGATTCCAGAAAATTTTATGTTAATATCTCTATGTAATATTAATCACGTACTTAAACATTATTATTTGATTAGTGTGTCCTAAGGAAATAATTTTTAACTCATATTGTCCATACCTCATCTCAAATGAATATATGGGAATCTCTCCTTTCTTAACTTTTAATTAGTCATATCACAACCAATGTTCCACCGTAGAGAAATACAAGGACCCACATAGTTGATCAATCAATTAATTAATCTATAGAAGCGGATACTTTTTCTCCATCATGATTTGGTTTTGTTTATGAAAATTAATACAGAGGAAAATTTCCCCATCATTCTTTTGACAGAGGACCATTGAACCCCACGGTGAAGGACCCCAAGTGTCTGTAACCCTTATGAATGTTTTCATGTAAATACTTCTTATGTTATTCAAGATCAATTTATGATATTATATTAGGATTTTTGGATATCGGTAGAGATCTAGGTATAAGTTCGATTAACTAGTCATCCTGTTAGCTAGAAGGTGGATTATGACACTCTTTAGGGAATACATGTGTACAATTCCTCATAATGGTATGTCAAAAAGCATGATTCTCTCCTTTGTTTCAATAATTTGATCATGATATTATTTCTTATAGTGAAATAATAACCAAAATTTAGATTAATGTTCCCACAAATATTATCCATCTTCTTAGAACTTTAATTGAATCGATTACTAACGTAAGATGTGAAAAGTGATCTCTTTTTCATGGTAGATGATGTTAAATTTATATAAGGATAGTCAATCCATGAACAATATAGAGAAAATATCTACTAAATTAATAATGATAATATTTTATAGGAGGTTCAATGTACAAACATTGACATGGGAGTAATTATATATTTCAGATGAAATAATTTCTATATTTTATGTTCTCATTTATATCTAAACTCTAATGTTTTTATGTGTTTTATTAAATCTTCTACTAAACTTGGATGATAGGAATGAATTTTAGAGATATAATAACTTGTGTAATTTATATCTCACTAATAGACAATGAGAACCCCTTTCACTATTTGATTTTAGTTTTAGTAAATTTTTATCTTGAAAACCAACTTATGGATTATAATACCTTAATATAAAATATATAAATTGGGAAATAGTGAGATTAGAAGGAATAAATTTTATATTCCATGTAAACAAAATATTATGAGTCTCTTGGATTCAATCAATATTATCCATGGAAATTTTCATATTAAGATTTCTATCATAGTAATCTACTCAAGTCCTTTATACTGGTTCATAAATTGTCTGCGAATTTCCCCATGTATATCTATAAGAGTGTAGAACAAGGTGTGAAGCAATACATATATATTTTGACAATGGGGATGTCCAATTTAATACAAAATGATACATTTTTTGGGTAATTACTCTTAGGTAAAATTATACCAGAGCCACATCCACATGTAATATCCAGAAATGGATATAATTATTTGGAAACCACTACTTTTATACTTCACAAAAATTTAAAGATATTATCATATACATAGAATTACTGTTTCTATACTTATTGAATTATTCTATTTATAATCCCCAAAAAATAACTATACCTTTATCTTATACCAACTATAACATGAAAATCCTTTTACATATATTGTTACAATATTTTAATTGTTCATATCCGGAATTACAATCAAGAGTTATTGATGCCTAATGTTTTTATAATACTAGGTTGAAATAAATCAAAAAGAAATAAGTTATAAATTATTTATGTTAGTCACTATAATAAGTTCATAAATCCCTTTGAGCTCCTCAAACTATTTATGATACAAGGAGAATAAATAAAAGAAAATAGGTTATCCATAAATCACAATAAGGGAATAAATATGATAATGAGGCATAACATATTACTAAAATGAAATAAAATGATATCATGGAAGAGAATGGTCCTTAATAATAAAATAAGATAATTATATAAATAACATGTAATCATAAGATCATGGAAACATAGTAATGTGGTAGTAATATAAAATATGATAAAATCAAAATTAAAGGATAACTACCAAGAAAATATCACATGGAATACAGAGTCCCATCATGGATTATGTTCACTCTAGAATCCCATACATACCATATAATTAGATTGAGACATTAACCAATTAATTATCAAACTATATGGGATTACTCATTAAAACATTTACATTTTCATGTATGCCATAAAAGGAATTCTGTAACGACCCAAAGTTTCATTAATGGAAAATCCCTCTTGATCCAGTTAAATGTTTCTTTATGAAAAATGTTTTTTTGATAAGATGTCAACTTCTTTAGTTTAACGTTAAGATTTGTGACCGTTACTTTTATAGCCGTTGAACAGTGATCATCGGGGTAGTTTAAATATAAGGCTTTAACGAACCAATTTTCTACTCAGACAAAGGAAGCGATGGCCTCATCCAGTAGAATTTCCCCTTACGAAGCCCATTTGTCGGAGCTCAGAAAGGAGGTGGCGTCTTTGGGCTTTGCCCTTGACCAATCCCAAGCTGAGCTTCATCAAGTCAAGCTCGAACGTGATCGCCTACGGGAAAAATGGAAGTTGATAGAGATTACCACTCGAGCGATGTTATCCGAGCAACCCCAAGAGTCTGTCACCATCACACACCTTACCCTTAGGTCTTATGCGGCTATTTTAAGGGGTTATGTAACAAATAAGTAGCACCATGTTCATGTACATTATTTTTGTATATAATAGTGAATATAATTTCTAGTCATTTTTGATGCATTGTAATTAGTTTTTAAAGTACAAATGGTGCTTTTAGTAATTATTTATTTAAGAATTATATTTTATTAAATTAAAGGATTTTTGAATTAAATAATATTTTAATAAAATATTATTATTAATATTAAATTAATTTTTATTAAATATAAATGATCTTATAATTTTATTAATGCAATTAAAAATTTTATTAAGGTTTGAAGGCCATTTCTGTCAAAACCCGTGAATTTTTATAAATGTCGGTTTTTATTTTAAAAGTGAAAATTCACATATTTAGAAAATTATTTAGATAAAATAAATATTATTTTTGGAATCAGGATGTCAAAATTATCCAACGGTGAATTTTTCATAATTTTCTGAGACAGTCAAATTTTTTGGTAAAAATTAAATACCATTTAAATATATAATGTGTTTTATGACATCATAATGACCCAATGGTGATGTAATAAAATACCATAATCCTTATTTTCGGCCAATATATGTTTTATCATTAAAATAATGAGGTTTTGGGTTTGTTTGACTCACTTTTCAAAGCATTAATGGAGCCCTCAAGACTTATTCAACACTTTGCCTTTTTAAATTAATTTCAATGGGAGTGTGACTCACCTCCACATAAGCAACCCTAATTTTTTAATAAGTTCAGACCTTGGCCTTGTAAAATATTGTTTTCATCTTTCCTTTTCCAGAAACCATGGGAAAATACCATGGGATGGTTTGTGGTTTGGATTATTTTAATATAAGGGGTCCCAAACCTAAATAATAAAGAATTCTCTCACCTTTCCTATATAAACCCACCCAAGCTCCCACTTCCTCCTCACTCAATGCCCTTGAAGTTCGTCCAACCTCTGCCCTACTCTCTCTAGAATCCTCTCAAGGTGCCCCAAGCTCCCAAGAAGCCTCTCACAAGCCTCTCTCTAGCCTTTGGAAGCACACTTCCAAGTAAGGGTTTTTCTTCCTTTCTCATTTTTGTCAATTTTCTTTAAGTTGTATTGCCCTTTTAATTTCATTTATGAATGTTTGGTTATGGTTTCTCACCTCTCCCATACTGCCCTCTTATTGTTTGAATGATGGGAGACCCCTTTCTCTCTCATTAAATGCCTCCCATGTACACCCGTTACTATGCCGAAATTCCGAAAGGAACCTTTTTCTCCTCTTTTATATATTCAAGCAATACTTTTGTATCATGAATCTAATTTCCTTTTCAATTGTTGGGACATGTATCTATATGACCTTATTACTGTCCATTACATGTAAATATGATGAGGAACCCCTTTCTCTCTCATCAGCCTTTTTATGAATTCTTATGTCACGCCGTTACGCTGCCGAAAATCACACCGATTTTCTAAGCCAATATCATTGTGTAGTGAATACCATGCCCATTTCTCCATCAAGGGTATTCACATTTATGCACATTTACTTATTGATTGTAAAGTTTCATGTATGAATTCCACATTCCTTTATCATGGAATAAATGATTATGTTTTATGAATCCATGATTTATGATCCATGTGGCACACTTATGCATGAAATGAAATATTTAACAAGGGTGCGCCCTGATAGCGCTCCAATGCATTGGGTAAAGTATAGTATCATGATACGTCATGTGCAATGAGTGTTGACTCATGCTAATTCAAGTGCAACGAGGGTTTACTCATGCTTCAAGTGCAATGAGGGTTTACTCATGCTCCATGTGCAATGAGCCTTGGCTCATGCTAATTCAATGTTAAGTGTTGTTGCCACATTTCCATGTTATGAATATCATGCTTTATCATGCCTTTACGTTCATGTCTCTCTTATGCTCTATTGATATGACTATTTCCTAACATGTATTGTACTCCTCATGTTATTCATTGTGTACTCCCTTACTGGGCTTTATAGCTCACCCTTTTCTTATGCATGTCCTCAGGTTATCCCATGCAATGCTAAGTACGAAAGAAAATAGTGGTCATGTAAAGGAAGTTTTCAATAAGGATGTTGTATTTCAAGTTTAAAGTTTTTATGTAATGATCCTAAGCCCCAAAGACACTAAACCTCTCGATCTTCTTTGTTGTATCAAGTGAAGTTTTATGTAATAAAGCATGTTTAAGTTGTAATAAAAAGCAGGGTTGTCATAGTTGGTATCAGAGGATAGGTTTAGTTATTTTTGGGATTAGGAAACCTAGTAAAGCCTTAGATACAAGACTAAGAATAATAAAAACATCCCTAAATTTTGTTAAATACTAATTAAGTGGTTTATCAAACAAATACATCCCTGTCTAGATACGAGCAGGTAGAGGCGGCTCTGGCACAGATGTATCCTAGGGGTAAAACCCGAAAACACCGCTTTGAGCTAGACTCGAACGGGAACTGGTGCATGACAACGGGCCTTGCTGCACTCTTGGTTACGACACTCCCTGGGGATATGTTTTGATAAATTCACAATCTTAGTATGAACCCTTATTAAGGGAAAAATTCCCCTAATAATATATGTTAGAAGGAAGATCATGAAAATCCTGGATTGAATCCTATAGACTCATGAGTTAAAGAGATTAAAGTTTATTTATAAGTCATAAACTTTTGTCTTTGGATTACCCTTTATGTGTTACCCCTAACTTTCCTTTTATTCCAGCCAATGGCCGGTAATAGGAGAACTCGGGCTAACAACCGTTGTGAAGATCAGGGTGATGATTGTACTTATGAGATGACCAATCCAATGGGAGCGGGAATCGCGAACTTTGTCACGCTTCTCTCTCAGCTAACTCAAGTTTTGAATAGAAACACTGGTCAAGAGGAACGTTCAACCCCCCCTAAGAAAGAACAAGTCGCTATTGAAAGCTTCATGAGACAAAGGCCTCCTACTTTTAGTGGATCATCCGATCCCACGATTGCTGAACAATGGATCAACTTCATTGAAAAGATATTCTCCATCCTCCAATGCTCTGAAAAAGAGAAGGTTCTCATGGCGGCTTATCGTATGGAGGGTGAAGCTGATCAATGGTGGAAGTTGATCAAAAATACGAAGCCTGAGGAGGAGATCGAGGCTTTGGAATGGAAGGTATTCCGGAAGATGTTTTTCGATAAATATTTTCCACGCACCCTCCGTCTTAAGATGGAAAGGGACTTCCTTTCCCTCAAGCAGAAAGATGAGGAATCTGTGGGAGCGTACGAGGAAAACTTCACAAGGCTTGCACGATACGCATCCGGCTTTGTCATTACCCCTGAATGCAAGGTTGACCGCTTCTTTGGTGGGCTGAAGCCTAGCTTGCGGAAAGCATTAGCGATCCGTGACTTCGACAGCTATGAGGAAATTGTCTGATGTGCCCTCAAGGTTGAAATGGAGATCGGAGAATCACAGGGGTATCATGGGGACAAGAAGCGGAAGGTGGACTTCAATGCTGGTGGTCCGATGGATAAATGCAACGGCGCTAAGAAATTCCAGCACCCCACTTGCCAAAAGTGTGGAAAGAAGCACCCTGGAAATTGCCTTAGGGGGACAAGAAAATGCTTCAAGTGTGGAAGAGAAGGGCACCTAGCTGTTAACTGTCAGCAAGAAGGACCCGCGGCTGCGACGGAGGGGAGGAACACTCCATTCGAACCTCAACGCGTTGTTCAATGCTTCAAATGCAAAGAACCGGGTCATTTTGCGAATCAGTGCCCTAATCCAAGGGTTATCGAAGGCAATCAACAACCTCCAAGACAGCAAGGAAGAGCTTTTGCCATCACTTCTGCCGAAGTGAACCCCGACAACGAAGTGGTGATAGGTACGCTAGTTATTCATTCAAGAATAGCAAACGTACTTTTTGATTCAGGTTCTACGCATTCTTTTATATCTCAAAAGTTTAGTAGAACAATCCCTGCACCACCACAAATCATGGAAGTAAAGATGTCGGTGAGTACGGCAAATGGGACAATCATTGCATCCCATGAGTATAAGTCCTCCCCTGTTATAATCTGTGGATTGAATTTCCCGGCGAACCTCGTCATACTCCCTTTGGTGGAATTTGATGCAATTCTTGGCATGGATTGGCTTTCCTTATATAGGGCCAACATAAATTGTCGGGAGAGGTAAATCACACTCCATATGGAGAATCGACCCCCGATTCTTTACAAGTGTCAGGAGGAAGATGAATCTCTTTTAGCTCCATCATCTCAAGCATGGATATTACTGCCTTATGAGCACGCATATCTGGCTCAGATGATTGAGTCCAAGGAAGAAACCACCCTTGAAGAAATGCCTATTGTGAGGGAATTCGCTGAAGTATTTCCCGAGGAACTTCCTGGTCTTCCTCCAAGAAGAGATGTTGATTTCTCAATTGAACTTATACCTGGGGCGCTACCAATATCCAAGAATCCATATAGAATGGCTGTGGTTGAGCTTGAAGAACTGAAGAAACAACTATAGGAGAATCTAGATAAAGGGTTTATACGCCCAAGTGCATCACCATGGGGTGCACCAGTCCTCTTCGTCAAGAATAAGGATGGGTCAATGCGGCTTTGCATCGATTATCGTAAACTTAACAAAATCACGATAAAGAACAAGTATCCCCTCCCAAGAATCGATGACTTGTTTGATCAGCTTTGTGGAGCACAATACTTCTCCAAGGTCGACTTGCGGTCGGTATACTATCAAGTAAGGGTGAAGAAGGAAGATATCCCCAAGACTGCTTTTCGTACAAGGTACGAGCACTATGAATTCATAGTAATGCCTTTTGGACTCACCAATGCTCCATCAATATTCATGGACTTGATGAATAGAGTCTTTAGAGATTACCTAGACAAATTTTTGGTAGTCTTTATAGATGATATTCTAATATACTCCAAAACCAAGGAGGACCATGAGGAGCATTTAAAAACTGTACTAGAGACTTTGCGCAAGGAGAAGCTCTATGAAAAGTACAACAAGTGTGAGTTTTGGTCAAAGGAAGTCTCATTCTTGGGTCATATCATAACAAGCAATGGGATATCTGTGGACCCCTCCAAAACAGATGCAATTGAGGGATGGCCGAGGCCAACATCGGTAACTGATATTCGTAGCTTCTTGGGGTTAGCTGGATATTATCGACGATTTGTGAGAAATTTCTCACGATTGTCCAACCCTCTTACCAAGCTAACTCGAAAGGGAGTAAAGTTTTCTTGGAGTGATGAATGCGAAGAAAGCTTCAAGGAGTTGAAAAGTAGTCTTATCACTGCACTCGTGCTCACTTTACCCACAAGTGGGGAGCTTTTTGTGGTATTCAGTGATGCTTCGAAGAAGGGCTTAGGATGTGTGCTGATGCAGAATGATAAAGTGATATCCTATGCCTCAAGGAAGTTGAAAATCCATGAGCGAAACTATCCAACGCATGATCTGGAGTTGGCGGCGGTGATCTTTGCCTTGAAAATCTGGCGGCATTATCTCTATGGATAGAAATGTGAGATATATACTGACCCTAAGAGTCTTAAATATATATTCACACAGAAAGAGCTTAATATGCGCCAGAGAAGATGGATAGAGCTCATCATGGATTATGACTGTTCAATACATTACCACCCTGGGAAGGCGAACAAGGTGGCGGATGCCCTAAGTAGAAAGGATCCAGCAATTCTATCAATGATGAGAGTTGAGAAGGATCCAATCTTCTTAGACTTGATGAAGATGGACGTGGGAATCATAAAGAAGGGAACATCATCAATCCTTTCACAAATGATTGCTCAACAATCTCTTTTGGAAAGGTTAAAGGATGCTCAAAAGGATGATGTGGGAATCCAAGAAAAAGTGGAAGCTATCAAAAAGGAAAAATCCTCAGAGTTTAATGTTAATGAAGAAGGAATTGTGCGGTTTGGGAAAAGACTATGTGTTCCATCAAGTTCGGAGCTGAAGAAGGAACTTTTGGATGATGCACATAGTTCAAATTTCTCTATTCACCCAGGGAGCACAAAGATGTATCAAGATCTCTGAGAAAACTTTTGGTGGGATAATATGAAGAAGGAGATCGTTGAATATACATCAAAGTGTCTGGTGTGTCAGCAAGTGAAGGCAGAGAGGCAGAAGTCTAAGGGGATGATGCAACCATTGGCCATACCAGAATGGAAATGGGAGAACATCACCATGGACTTCATCACTGGACTTCCAAGGACATCCAAAAGCAACAATGCAATCTGGGTTATTGTGGATCGTCTTACAAAGACTGCACACTTCATTGCTATTCGAGAGGATTTATCTTCGGATCAACTGGCACGGATATATATCAGGGAAGTGGTACGGTTGCATGGAGTACCACTATCTATTGTGTCTGACCGAGATCCAAGATTTACCTCTAAGTTTTGGAAGAGTCTTCAACATGCTCTGAATACTGAACTGAACTTCAGTACGGCCTATCATCCTCAAACTGATGGCCAATCCGAGCGGACTATCCAAACACTTGAGGATATGTTGAGAGAGTGCTCAATGGACTTTAAAGGAGTATGGGATCAACATCTTCCTCTAGTTGAGTTCTCTTATAATAATAGTTTCCACTCGAGCATCCAAATGGAACCATATGAAGCCCTGTATGGGAAAAGGTGTAGAACACAGGCATGTTGGGATGAGGTCGGTGAACGTAAGCTGCTTGGACCCGAAATGGTCGAAGAAATGGTGGAGAAGGTGAAAACCATTCAGCAGCATATCAAGGCAGCCCAGAGTCGGCAGAAGAGTTATGCAGATAATCGTCGATGAGACCTTGAGTTTAAAGTCGGAGACATGGTGTTTTTACGCATATCTCCGTGGAAGAAGGTCATGAGGTTTGGAAAGAAAGGGAAGTTAAGTCCAAGGTACATCGGCCCCTTCGAGATTCTTGATCGTGTTGGGGCTGTGGCCTATCGACTAGCACTTCCACCTACTATGGCCAAGGTGCATGATGTCTTCCATGTATCCCTCTTAAGGAAGTACATACCAGACCCTTCACATGTACTCTCTTCCGAGGTGGTACAATTAGAAGACGATCTTTCTTATGAGGAGCAACCAGTGAAGATCTTAGATCGTAGAGAAAAAGTTCTACAAAATAAGACAATGCCCCTCGTCAAGGTGTTGTGGAGAAACCACAAGTTTGAAGAAGCAACTTGGGAGTTGGAGGATATGATGAAGCTAAGTTACCCATATTTGTTTTAGTGTGGGAAAAGGAAAATTTCGAGGTCGAAATTTCTTAAGGGGGGAATGTTGTAACGACCCAAAGTTTCATTAATGGAAAATCCCTCTTGATCCAGTTAAATGTTTCTTTATGAAAAATGTTTTTTTTATAAGATGTCAACTTCTTTAGTTTAACGTTAAGATTTGTGACCGTTACTTTTATAGCCGTTGAACAGTGATCATCTGGGTAGTTTAAATATAAGGCTTTAACGAACCAATTTTCTACTCAGACAAAGGAAGCGATGGCCTCATCCAGTAGAATTGCCCCTTACGAAGCCCATTTGTCGGAGCTCGGAAAGGAGGTGGCGTCTTTGGGCTTTGCCCTTGACCAAGCCCAAGCTGAGCTTCATCAAGTCAAGCTCGAACGTGATCGTCTACGGGAAAAATGGAAGTTGATAGAGATTACCACTCGAGCGATGTTATCCAAGCAACCCCAAGAGTCTGTCACCATCGCACACCTTACCCTTAGGTCTTATGCGGCTATTTTAAGGGGTTATGTAACAAATAAGTAGCACCATGTTCATGTACAATATTTTTGTATATAATAGTGAATATAATTTCTAGTCATTTTTGATGCATTGTAATTAGTTTTTAAAGTACAAATGGTGTTTTTAGTTATTATTTAATTAAGAATTATATTTTATTAAATTAAAGGATTTTTGAATTAAATAATATTTTAAAAAAATATTATTATTAATATTAAATTAATTTTTATTAAATATAAATGATCTTATAATTTTATGAATGCAATTAAAATTTATATTACGGTTTGAAGGCCATTTCTGTCAAAACCCGTGAATTTTTATAAATGTCGGTTTTTATTTTAAAAGTGAAAATTCACATATTTAGAAAATTATTTAGATAAAATAAATATTATTTTTGGAATCAGGACGTCAAAATTATCCAACGGTGAATTTTTCATTATTTTCTGAGACAGTCAAATTTTTTGGTAAAAATTAAATACCATTTAAATATATAATGTGTTTTATGACATCATAATGACCCAATGGTGATGTAATAAAATACCATAATCCTTATGTTCGGCCAATATATGTTTTATCATTAAAATAATGAGGTTTTGGGTTTGTTTGACTAACTTTTCAAAGCATTAATGGAGCCCTCAAGACTTATTCAACACTTTGCCTTTTTAAATTAATTTCCATGGGAGTGTGACTCACCTCCACATAAGCAACCCTAATTTTTTAATAAGTTCGGACCTTGGCCTTGTAAAATATTGTTTTCCTCTTTCCTTTTCCAGAAACCATGGGCAAATACCATGGGATGGTTTGTGGTTTGGATTATTTTAATATAAGGGGTCCCAAACCTAAATAATAAAGAATTCTCTCACCTTTCCTATATAAACCCACCCAAGCTCCCACTTCCTCCTCACTCAAAGCCCTTGAAGTTCGTCCAACCTCTGCCCTACTCTCTCTATAATCCTCTCAAGGTGCCCCAAGCTCCCAAGAAGCCTCTCACAAGCCTCTCTCTAGCCTTTGGAAGCACACTTCCAAGTAAGGGTTTTTCTTCCTTTCCCATTTTTGTCAATTTTCTTTAAGTTGTATTGCCCTTTTAATTTCATTTATGAATGTTGGGTTATGGTTTCGCACCTCTCCCATACTTCCCTCTTATTGTTTGAATGATGGGAGACCCCTTTCTCTCTCATTAAATGCCTCCCATGTACACCCGTTACTATGCCGAAATTCCGAAAGGAACCTTTTTCTCCTCTTTTATATATTCAAGCAATACTTTTGTATCATGAATCTAATTTACTTTTCAATTGTTGGGACATGTATCTATATGACCTTCTTACTGTCCATTACATGTAAATATGATGAGGAACCCCTTTCTCTCTCATCAGCCTTTTTATGAATTCTTATGTCACGCCGTTACGCTGCCGAAAATCACACCGATTTTCTAAGCCAATATCATTGTGTAGTGAATACCATGCCCATTTCTCCATCAAGGGTATTCACCTTTATGCACATTTACTTATTGATTGTAAAGTTTCATGTATGAATTCAACATTCCTTTATCGTGGAATAAATTATTATGTTTTATGAATCCATGATTTATGATCCATGTGGCACACTTATGCATGAAATGAAATATTTAAGAAGGGTGCGCCCTGATAGCGCTCTAATGCATTGGGTAAAGTATAGTATCATGATACGTTATGTGCAATGAGTGTTGACTCATGCTAATTCAAGTGCAACGAGGGTTTACTCGTGCTTCAAGTGCAATGAGGGTTTACTCATGCTCCATGTGCAATGAGCCTTGGCTCATGCTAATTCAATGTTAAGTGTTGTTGCCACATTTCCATGTTATGAATATCATGCTTTATCATGCCTTTATGTTCATGTCTCTCTTATGCTCTATTGATATGACTATTTCCTAACATGTATTGTACTCCTCATGTTATTCATTGTGTACTCCCTTACTGGGCTTTATAGCTCACCCTTTTCTTATGCATGTCCTCAGGTTATCCCATGCAATGCTAAGTACGAAAGAAAGTAGTGGTCATGTAAAGGAAGTTTTCAATAAGGATGTTGTATTTCAAGTTTAAAGTTTTTATGTAATGATCCTAAGCCCCAAAGACACTAAACCTCTCGATCTTCTTTGTTGTATCAAGTGAAGTTTTATGTAATAAAGCATGTTTAAGTTGTAATAAAAAGCAGGGTTGTCATAAATTCAATCATTTTTCAAACTCATAATAATTACAAATGGAAGGAAATGGGCTGAATAATGATAATTTTTTTCATAATAAAAGGATATTTCATAATGATTCAAAAAAATTTACACTAATTAAAAATTTTGGATTTTTATCTTTGAGTAAATAAGCACAAGGATCAAAATATGGTTTTAATTTTGAAAAAAAAATGCGATAAAGGGGAGATAATTGTGTAAATAAAAGAATTTTAAAAAAATTATTTTAAGAACTCATTTAATGGGTTTTGGAGAAATAATATTTATAGACACTTCCTTGAAAAATAATGGTAATCATGAAGAGTTATACCTAAAATATTATTTTATTTAACAAAACCCTGAATTGAAATAAGTACTTTCACTAATAATTATACCAAAGGATTAAGGGATATAAAATCTACACTAAATCATGTTTTATTTTAAAGACGGCATTTGAGAATTGAGTATATTGAGTATATTAAACTCTCAAATGCGAATAGAAGAAGATATTTATATAAATAACAGATATATAAAATATTATGGAAGCACATAACAACAAAAAATAGATACAGAAAGTGAGTTTGAGAGAGAATGGTTAGGACCCAAAGAAAAAGGGTGGTTCTAAGAGATCCCCAACCTTGTATTCTTAAATCATTCAACAATTTCACATAATGTACTAGATAATGACATAACATAAAATATTTAATTAATTCATAAAATTTTCCCTATATATTTTATTTATTATAATTTTATTAATTAAATTTATACCAATTTTAATGATATATAATGTTTAAATTTTTTATTCAAATGGAATTTGTTCCCTGGATACTAGTTTAGATCACTTGTGGAAAATTATTAATGTTCATGTAAAATGGTACCAAAACTATTGAATAAAAATTAATTAATATTCATATAATTATAGAAATTTAAAAGGTTCCAAATAAACATACATGTTCCCTGACAGGGATGAATCACTTATTAAAAATGTTAACATTATGTGTCTTGACCATTTAAGCCATTTTACCAATCACCATTAACTAGATTGCATTTATGTATTTCAATAATTATTTGAATATTGTGGAATTTTAAATAACTTATAATACACTTATTATAATAATGTTAAACAAAAAAAAGTATTTTTATAACCATTCATGATGGTGGGGTAGAAAAATGAAGTATGTTGATGATGGGAATTGCATACTAACTAAATTATAAAAATTATTTTTATTTTAGAATGATGTAAGAGAATGAAAAGAGGATAAATCGTAGATGTTTCATTAACATAATAAAAATCCACTACATATATGATAATGTAGTTTTTATTCCATGTTTTATGAAATTTAGTTTGGAGGATGAGGAGGAATAAAAATTAAAAGAATTGATTGAGGTAATGAATCTAACACCCTTGAGATTTTAAAATTGAAACAACATATTCGAAATAATGATTAACATGAAAAAAAAATTATAATATGATATAATTCCATGATACTTTAATATATATATATATATATATTTAAATAAATTTAATCTCTTCAAAATATGGCGATGCACAAAACACCAGATTTAAAGGAAACTAAATACTCTATTAAAAAATTAGTATGACAATTATAATATAGACATTAAGTTGGAAGGTGTGAATAATATTAACTGAAAAATGAAAATTATATGATTTACCCATGTATAAAATAAATTTAATGGTTATATATCATCTAAAAATAAAATAAGAACCTTTTGAAAGAGAAAGAAATGTTTTCTAGAAAAATATTTTGTTTCTTAAAGGTAGATAATACATTATTTGCTTATATGATTTGAAATTATATTTAACCCATTTAAAAATTATAATTAATAAAATAAACTAAAATTTTAGAACATTAATTTAAAAATTATTTATGTTTTAATGTTGGAGAATTTTTCCAAATGATTAATTTTTTGAAAAATAGTGAAAAATACTTGTTTGTATTAAAAAATATTTTCAATTAAATTATTTACAATGTTAAACTATATTTAATTTTTTAAAGTAAAATTAGATAAATTAACTTGTAATTTAAAAAATTAATGTCATTGTAATCAATTTCACATTGAAATGTGAAAAAATTATTTTCAACATTTGCACATATTTCTTCATAAAAATCATTTTTTCGAGGAGGCTACGGGTTTAATTTTAAATTTAATTCGATCAATTATATAAATTGAGTTAGTAAAAATGGATTCCATATATTTTATTATAATAATTAATATTATTTAACAGTTTAAAATTTATTTTTAACCATAATGAATTGTTAAAAAAATAAAAAATAATTACCGCGGTTAAGGTTAAATTAGTGTTACCGAGGGGTTAAACTAGAATGATATGAGTTAAAATGAAAAAAATTATTCAGGGACCAATTTATTATCATATTTTTATATAATAACCTATAATGTCATATAAATATTCAATTTGGAGAATTGTTTTCATTTGGAAAACATGGTTATCATTTTTTTCTTTAAAAAACACCAAGTGTGTCCTCTCCGCCACTTAAAAAAGGCCTCCCCATCTCTTATCTAATTCACTCTTACAAAACTACTAGGTTTAGTGAATAAATATCCAAATATATTCTATAATTATCTCTCCACGTGATAGTGGATTTATTTTTTTTATTCTTACCACCAAATAAGTATTATGTATAAATATAAAGATCATCTCTCAAGAGGATGTAAAATTCGTAAACGTGAGTATTTATTTTATTTATCCTTACCCATCTTCTGAAAATTATTCAATTAAGATAATATAAAAAAATGGTAACTCGTCATTATTATATTTTATTGGTTAATGTAATAACACTATTCCTCTATAACTTTCAATAAATTGGAAATGAAACTGTTGATCATGTGTATGACGGACTACTACCTCGTGTACCAATGCAATATGTTTTTTCATATCAACCTTTCATAGATGGATATAATGTGGGAATTATCATATATATATATATATATATATTATTTATGACATTATTATGATTATATAATTATTATATCAAATATTCCATCTTACTTTCCATTCGTTATGGTATATTATGACATCGCTTGTGTGCATGGAAGAATACCACATTGCGATCTGATGTGATTAGTTACTTGATTAAAATTTACATATAAGGTATTAGGATTCAAACTAATGAATATATTTGACATTTATTATCTATAAATACATATATTAATATACCATCACATCTAAATTATTACCTTCTAAACTGTTGGAAAATAATAACGACTTTCATGCGTATGAGTAGACTACTGCCTCTACTTAGTGATGTGAAATGTTTATCATTTTAATTTTACATGGAAGTATGTAATGATTTATTTTATTAACACATATTTTATATATGAAACAATAATTATATATAAATATTAATAAATATTAAATTTTTTATTCCAATTTTCCAGAAAAATAAAAACAACATTCCTGCGTACACACGACCTATTATCTCCTTGTACAGTGTAATCCCCTTTCAATCTATAACATGAATAAAATACTATAAATAAATATATAATGAATATATGTGGTATATATATAATGGTTGAAATTATTAAGATTTTACCTTTGTTATACAAAAGATTTGGAGACATAATAAGGAAGTCAAACTTAAGGTAATGGTTTCCCATCTCACTTTTACTTCCATGAGACATATGCCTTATTCACCATCTATTTATTTGTGTCAGGTAAATAATTACCATTTTTATATTATATATCATGATGAAATTTATATTAATTGTATTTAATGTTTCATTTGACTTTATTTATTTCATAGGTCTTATTATTCAAAATTTAACAAATTCATAAGGGTTTATTTTACTATATCATCATTATAGGGGATTGTTTTTTTAAGTCTCCCTTGGAAGAATTATTTGATATTTCTATATAAAAAAATCAATTTATTTCGTTATACTCAAGTTATTGATGATCTTTAAAAGTAATAATTCTATTTTTACACATTGATTTAATTAAAATGGATATTACAAACAATTTTAAGAAAATTGTTCTTCATTTTAATCTTTGGTCGAAAATAAACTTTCTTCCAAAATAATGATTTCTAAAAAAATTTATAAATTTTTTCAGAAATAATAAAATAATTTAATAAATATATTTTTACCCTTGTTTAATTTTTTTACAAATTGTTTTTAACGTAACATTCATGTTATTTTCAAATCACATCTCGTTTGGATTTTACCAAATATATCAAAAGAATATTTTTTAGTGTGCACATTATGAATTGAATTTTTACACATCATGACCACTCAATGGTTTAATTTTTATCCTACATGTTATCGAGTCTTATTTTCAAAATAATTTTCCGAATTTTTTGTGTTAAAAATATTTTTAATGTGAAAAAGTTATTTCCTAAAAAATTCTTTGTAAACATTTTATGGTATTTCTATTCATCAATGATATCAACCATTTACTGTACATATGATTTAATATGGATATGTTCTATTAATATGTTACTTATAATTTCTTTGGATGGTTTATGATCCTTTTGAATGAGCATGTAAAATTTTATTACCATTCAACAAATTTCTCTAAATGGTTTAGGATTATGTTTATATGTCTAGGGTAAGTATTAACATTTCTTATGTTAGTTGTTCAAAATATTGATTATGTTTCACAACATTCATTTTCATAATGAATAGGAATTAGTTTGTGATGTTTGGGGTTCAGTTATATATTACTCCTTGATGAATTGATAAGTCTCATGAGGAAAATTAGTTGGCCAAATTAGATAAATTTCTACCCACATTTTTAAACAATCATGTGAAAGGACACGATAGAATGTTTTGGAAGTCCCAAATTATGAATTACATAATTATGAGATAATTATTTTTTTATGTAATTATTCTATTAGTTATAATATTCATAGATAAGATTTATGATTATATGGTGACTTATACGGATTTATTTGATTAACATTTAGGTTTTCCATACAATTCTCAATTTATAGATTAAATAGCTTGTGTTCCAGTAATTTAACTTTTCATATATTATGAAAATTTATTCATGATACATTTAAATTTATTATTTCCATCACTAAGAAATTGAGCTCATCTCAATCTTATATTTTATTTTCCCTAATACACCAGGAAGTGTTTTGTGATTGATATGTAAAGATATTCTACAAGAAGTGATGATGTTCTTAAATAAAACACTTTGTATTTTATGTTTTGGATTTAAATTTTAATTTAAAATACGCATATATCTTACCAATATTAATAAACTATCATGACCTTTTTGATGTTATTCCTAGTATCTTATAATAATTTTATAATGTAACCATCGGTTTTGGGCTACCAGAGTTGGGGAATTTACAATTACCTTCTTTTTTGGTTTTCCCCTATTGCGATTCCACTTATAGGACATTAGAATTTCTTTTTGGTGAGAACAGTTTCACTAGGACATGTGGGAGTGGATTTTTTAGGGGAACTATTTAAAAAATTGGAATTCTCAATATCTTATATGTTGTTAGGAGAAGAGGTTGTAAGTGGTGGTATTTATTCGGGGAAAGGGGTGTTTTTTAATATTATATCCATTAGTTTATTATTTATTCTAAAGTATTCCAATAGTATTTATCATTGTGAATATATATGGTAAAATTCTTATTTTATTTTAAACTAATGGGTGATTACATTAGATATGAATCAAATATTTTTGTAGTTAGCTAAAAATATTAAATATTGTTTTTGTGGTATTTAACTATTCGCCAAAAAGATATTTGTTTTAGAAAAAGTCAAAAAATTTACCCTAACCACTTTTCAAAATTTATATTCAAAAAAGTTAAATACATTTAATTAAACTAATTTTTTAATATGATAATTTTTTTAAAATAAAATTCTCATTTATTTGAAAAATAGCATATTTTTTATTATGATCAATTTTTCCCCATATAAATTTTTTTAAGGCCTTATAAAGTAATATTATAAATATAATAAAAAAATAATATTTATATAATAACATTTTGTGATAATAAAATACATTCTAAATCATAATATATTTTGTAAAGATGAAAATAATACACATATGTTTTATAAATTTATGAAAACATATTTAATCATTTTAGGACATATATTTACTTGAATCACAATATAAATATTCAGTATTTTTAGTTTCTAAAATTATGAAATATTTTCTTAAATTTACATCGGTTATTTTTCCACACTTACTGTTAGGTTACTATTCCAAACTGTCAGATTATGATTTTTGCATTCATATTACTATCGAAATTACAAAATTTGAAAATGTCATATGGGAACACTAAATTCTATAAAATCGTCATATTTCATTCAATATTAAATAATATATATTTTCATTCAAGGTTAATTTTTTTCAGAAAGAATATTTTATTAATAATATTCTACATAAATTCTTATAGTGCTGTTCATGATTGTAATTATCCTAGGGAATCGAGCCAATACAAAATTTCATATGATAGTTTTATCATTTTATATTTTTCCCAATATAATAATTTCAATTATTTTTTCCATATTTATTCTCTAAATTTAATTTTCAATTTATTATCATTAAATTCTTTGGATCTATCATGTAGAGTGTTTTAATTAAATAATATTTTAATACAAAATATTGAAAAATTATATATTATTATGGAAAATTATAACGTTCAAAATATGGTTTATTACACTGAGAATATTTAATATTGTGTTATAAAATGATATTAGAGAAAAAAATTAATTTTTTCATGCGAATTACTGCAGGTGTGGAGAATAACATGGCTAGGGGTAGAATTTAACCAAAAAATGCATTGGTAAACACATTATGAAGAACCAAGAGTTAATTGGAAGTCATTATAGAACTATAGGTTTATAAAAATAAAAAATATATAATATTTTGTCAATATTTTGAGTAAGTATCTTACCGATTATATTTTAACATGGAAGAGAGTTCGTATATCACTTAATAAATGTATAATTATTTCATTAATTGATCTTGTGAATTATTATGAAATAGATATATGTGTATTAAAAGATTTTCATTGACTCAATTATGCATTTTTTTAAAACGTGTTTTTAAATTTATTTAAAAACAAATTCTAATATTTTAATTGGACAAAAATAAGATTATCCATATAAAAAAATTAATATCCACCTAAATTTATCTAATTTTTGAAAATCATTCATTTATATTATTTTGTGTTAATAAAAAATATCTTATTTTAATGTTGGTATTATTTAAGGTATATAAGGGTTTTTCTACCAAAAATGTTTTCAATAAACCATGAAGGGGGGGAAATATGATTTTGTGGATCATTAACATAAAATAATGATCATGTAGGCTATCTATGTTAATGGATGGGATGAAAATTTGGATAATAAGGAAACATGGTTAGATCTGTTGAATTTTAGATAATTAATCCATCTTTTTTAATGAAGATAAAATACCAAAATAGGATGAAAATTTATTTGAGTAGATAAAATGCATCATTTAGTTTTTGAAATCACCACTGAATTAAACATATGTTTTTACAACTTATGTGTTGGAAGATTTTATGAGAAAGTGGTGCACGATAGTGACCATGGATAGTTTATACTAGGATATTGACTAGGATGGTTTCTAGAAGATATTTGTAGAATAATATTATCTTGATTAATTGATGTTAATAAAGGTTCTTGATCTCTTAGGCTTATGGTAAGATATTTTGACATTTATAGATCATGAAAAAATGATTTTTGAGCTAGTTCACTTCATTATAATTTTGATAATGAATAATAGAGTAAAATATCATAGGTTTTTAATGAGTTTATAACATGATAGATGGTTTGAGGATAATCTTGATAGTCTTAACCTTTGATTTAGAAAAACAATTCATACACAAATATTACATATTACTAGATTAATAATAATTATATATCATTAAAATATATGCTCTAAACATAATGGGATATTGGCTTTATAAATTTGGATACATAAAAAACTAATACATAGAAGATCTACATCATCCCCTACTATGTTCATCACAACTATAACACTTTCTCGATATATCATACATAATATATTTTTTCATATCCCAAGGAAATGGAAGTATAATAAATGGTGAGATGAGATACCTTTTAATGTTAAAAAATAGATATATATATATGATCATTAAAGAATAACATGAGCATAAGGTTATGATAATACAATCTTATCATTTGAAAATCATACCCAATAATTTGTAGCACATAATAATGATTTTTGAAATAAATCATGGCATTTTATAAGACATGAATCATAAATGAATCAAAGAACATGATCCGCGAGAGAATATAATTAGTACAAGATCATATCATAATAGAGTTTCCTAACATCAGACATAATCATAATAATATAAATTTTACGGTAAAGCTACCAACCAAGACATTTGTCACATATTAGGTATGGGATAAGGACCCTTCTTCCTTATTTAGGCATGGAATAGCCAATAGTATACCTTCTTTTAGGATTTGGAGAACCCCTAACATACCATCTTTTGGGATTTAGAAATCCTTCCATAAACCCTTTGATCTCATAAAATATTAATATTTACCTAATGAATTGGAGGGCTATAACAGACCAACCCGTTAGGTAATCCCAATCCCCTCATATGTATACCACTAGATCATGGAACATTTATTATTTGATCATAGCTTAACACATGGAAAAAATGGGTTTCATCAACTTTTTATTATCATAAAAAACCAGCAATTGAAATAATAAGGATAATATCATAAAATTATATCCCCTCTGAAGCATAAATAATTTCAGAGGGTGTTATCATAGATAAAAAAATTCCTTAACGATCACCAGAATATTTATTGAGGAAACTACCCATTTCATATTAGAATAAATTGTTTAAAATAAAAAAATATAGAAAATATTAAAGATAAAAATTTATTTGAAAATTTAAATGGAAACATCTACAGAAAATTTCAATGTAAAGATTATTCATGATGGAGTTAATTGTCGTTCATGCGGTATATATGAAAATAATGATTTTGTTCACACCATTGGTAAAAAACACCTCTTTTAAAAAAATATTCATTTAAATATTATTTGGATATAAAAAAATTAGTAAAATTTATTTTAATAAATAATTTGAGATAAATTAAAATATTCATTAGTAAAATTTAAAAAATATATTCCCATATAAGAAAAATATATCTGTCTGAAGAGAGAAATAAAGATGATTTTTCATGAAAAACACTTTCAGACCATGAGTAATTAAAAAGATGAAAATGGAATGAAAAAATATATTCCATGGATGTATTATGAAGAGAATAAAATTCATGATATTATTCTGAGATAGATAATATAATTTTATCATCAAAAAGTTATGTATAAATAATACCTATAAAAATGAGATTGTAACATAAAACCATTACTTCAAGTCCATCATGATTTATAAGAACTCCAAACTACTATATAATAAAAATATATTTGTTATAATTATATAATATGATCATATTCATACCAATAAAATAATATTTTTTCAATTTAAAACATTTCAATACACATTTATTTATTTTTTATTAAAAATATCATTCCCTAGTTTTAACTGTTTTATTTTTCATGATTGTTTTTCTTTGATAGTTTTGATACCTATAATATGAATATGGTTACATATTATAAACAATTTTAATAATGATATAAATATAATACGTATTCATTTTACACATTTTTATAACCATCTATTAAGGTAGGTATTGATAAAATGAATTACTCTGTTCATGGAGATGGTAGTCCATATGCACACAAGAACATTTTTTCATTTTCAAATGAAAATTATAAAATAAAGATAAATATTAAATTTTATAAATAAGAAATCATAATTACATCATAAATATCATCTATATTAATTTAATACATAATTATAAACAACCATTTGAGGAAATTGTTGAAAATGAATCATATTTCTATGTTGTGGTAGTTGTCCACACATACGCACGAGTGATGCATTCATTTCCCATTTGAAGGAAATAAGATGGAATAAGATTTTTATATAATCATACTAACATATGAGTATGTTTCTTATATAAGACTCATATTTTTATGATGTAGAGAATAGGTTTATAGTTTTTAATGAATTAAAAATTCTAAAAGTGCTCGACTAAGATTTATACCTCCCCTCTGAGATACCTAATTTTGTATAAACATTAAGTCTTTGAATATTATTATTACAATAAGAAAAGGATATATATATGTTTTATAAAAACAATATATTAATGTACAAAAATATTTATTTTCCGATCTATATGGATATAAATTCATGAAAAATGGTGGATAGGATGCACCCATTTACTTGTGATGGTGATGAAACACTTAGAATTGTATAAGAAATTTAAATATAATTAATTTATTTATCAATTATAATGATTTAAAATGGACAAGTACTCAATGGTAAAATAATATAGTGTAAATAAATGTTCAAAAAATAATAACATAGATAATTTTATATGTATAAATTATCTATATCTTATACTTTAACCCCATGATATAGCCATTTTAACATTAATTATGGTAACAAATTTTTACTATTATTAATATTCATTATAACAAAAAATGAAGGAAGGAAATTTATCATTATATTATTATATTAAATATTTTTTTTAACAATTTCAAATTGTATAAGTGGAATAAATTAATTTTAAAATAAGCGAATGAAACACAATGAAAAAGAATTTTTAGAAAAATGCTTTTTAATCATAAAACTGAATTCAATTTAATTCCATTCATTAACAAAAAAATCACATGAATGCTAAAATATCAAATAGAATAAATAATAAATATATTTTTTAAATATTAATCAATAATTATTTATTTTATTTAATATAATAAATATACAATGGTGATAATTTTTTTATTAAATATAACTCTTTTTACCATTAAAGAGTTTTTTTTCATTCTCAACTTTTAGTGAAAAAATATAAGTATTCATATTAAAAATAATAAATAAATTTTATTAGAATAAATTTTCAATAGTGATAAATAAATATTCTTTAGATAAATATACATAACGTGTTGAAAAATTCATTTATTTGAAAATACGTCTTAAAAACATTTTATTAAACATTTAATGATTATTTGTTGGTAACCCATCAATACATTTATATTTAAGAAAACATTACTATATATAATTCAAAAAGTTATTTATCATTTTTAATCTCAATAATTTGACAGCTAGGTTATAAATGTATACCATATCACAGGATAATTTTTACTTATGGTTGTGTGTAAAGAAAGCAACCAAATATAAAGAATTTATCTTAAATTAATAAAAATAAAATATTGGGGGATCATAATATAACCTCCATAAAATGAATTTTGCCCAAAAAATTATATCACTCTGATAGAAACATATGTGCTTATCTCTAATTTATAACATCATGTCATTAACATGTTGTTTCCTTAAATTTATGATTCCTCACATGAACACTAGCTAAGAGAGCAGTCAAATTACAAAGAGCACTACCTATAAAATATAATATTTTTACCAATTTTTCGACATAAAAAATACCATTCTATACCTATATATCCTTTGAGATTACTACATATTAGCTATGAAATTCATTAGGTTAGATACATGGAACACATCGTGATGTAGAGAGAGGTTTGATGAAAGTACAATGTGACAAGAATCCATACTGATACA
The DNA here is from genome assembly GCA_963277665.1 of Viscum album. NCBI lineage: Eukaryota > Viridiplantae > Streptophyta > Magnoliopsida > Santalales > Viscaceae > Viscum > Viscum album. Next base: position 1,419,226,948 of record OY728161.1, on the reverse strand, counting down.
TTCAATAATCAAGATGGGCATTACATATGAAAATATAAATTAACTTTATTTATAAATATCACAACCATCATACATGGATAAATTCAGAGGAATACCTTCTAACTAATTTATATTTCTTGATATAACTTGTGATTATTAGTATAACAGTTCTATTGACTTTTATATTCCTTGATTTCATGCTAAAATAATCTAACAGTATATTAAATTTACTTATTTTTCATAGGTACCAATATCTTTGTTTCTATAAATCCATGCATACACATTTCATTTTTTCACTTCCATTGATAAAGGGAATCATATGTATGTATATGAATGTTTGATTGAATTTTATTGTTATAATAGAATTATATAGGAAGAAGGTGTTCATTCCAACCACCTTTTAAATATATAGAACATAATTTTAGCATAACCATGAGGTTTTTATGGTTCTCTCATAATGAACAACTGTTTAAGTATTACAATCATTATTGAAACACAACTTGGTGTCTATAACTCACTGACGACTTTTCTAGAACTTTGGTAAACCTCATATCAGGAATATATACAAAATAATGTGATACTCTATGAAATATTACAAGATTATTAATTTATATCAATTAAATATGATCAAGAGACAAATATTATATGATATAAATGAAAATTCATGATTTTTTATGGTGATTGACTATAGCACAAATATAATTTTTTCCTTTCTATGTTATGGATTGTGCGATGTTAAAATCAAGTCTAATTATTTCTCATATCCATTTAGGTAATTGAAATTACTGTAATATTCCATTTTAATTTTTTATATCAACCATAAAATTCTAACATACCATGAACTAAGATACATAGTCTACGATATGTTTCATTATTTTTACCACTAAAAATACTCTTTCAAATCTATATTAATATTTATAATTGTATGATGGATAAAAAATAATGATATATGAGATTATTCCATTATCTTTATATTAAAGTATAGTATTGGAATAGAAATACTCGATCCATAAACCATATAATTATATCAAAATCATGGATGAAATCATGAACATTAACTAGCTACTTTTTAACTATACATATTTCTTATACACCTCTTTCACATTCACAAGGATAGATGTATGAACAGTCATTTGAGGAAGATAATATTTCACTCCTTCATTCAATATTTCATGTTTCATCATTTGAAAATAAGTAAATATTGGATCTTTTTTTATCCTCCTTATAGATAATATAACATGATCGTTTAGACTCAAATCAGTTGACACCGTGGTTTCTTTCTTTTGGTGGTAATGTGTTGAGAATACATTGTCCTTAATCAACACCAAATATATTCTTGTGAATATACTCATCTTTTTTAGGGGAATATATACATTAATAGTTTATGATAATTTTTTATGTCGCACCATTCTCAAAAAATATAATGCCTCCATATAATAATTTCTTACATTATCATATTTTACTCTAGATCATGGTTTAGATAATTCTTATCAAGAACCATTAACTAAAAAGAGTCATAAGATATCACCACATTATTTTATATAAGAGCAAACCCAAACATTATTTTATGTTCCATTATAGATCGCAATGCCCTATCCATTATAGGGTTGTCTGAGCTTTTATTTACTGAAAAACCTTCTTTTCCATACCTTGAATCTCTTTTCACATTCATCAATTCAATGAATCCTAACTCCCTTTATAGATAACATAGTGATTGTATTATATATTTCTAATAAATTCTTCACAAATAGTTGACAATATCCCAAAAATCAATAAAAACTATGGACATCATGAAAAATGGTTGGACTGATCAAATGAACAATAAATTTCATCCTTGTTAGATCCACTGAGATACCCTCTATTGAAGTTATCTGACCCAAAAATGAAAAATCCTAAATAAAAATCCAAACACTTTTTATAATTTACAAACATATTTTTCTTACAAAGAGTATTATTTACAATACTCATGTGATCTTCATGATATTACTTATCCTTGGATTATATTATTATATAATATATAATTATTACCAAAAATACATCCAATAAATATCTAAAGACCATATTCATAAAATCAATGTATATATCAATGATTTTATTAGGAAAAAGTGTAATTACTATAAATTCATACTGTCCAAACCATGTATGGAAGGTTATCTAGGGTATGTATTAATTTTTGAAACTCATTTGATAGTTTATGGAATGAAGTTAAATCATTGGAAAGTATTGAAATATTAAAACTTTATTATAAAAATCATCAATACGAGGTAGACGATACTAATACCTGATATTGATATTTTTATGTTCCTTATAACCATTATGAAGTCTCTTCGATCAATATTTCATGTAAAAAAAATAATAGGTTCACCCCATGGTGACTCACTAAAATATAAATCCATTATAAATAATCTTCAAAAGATTCTTCTTTGATTCCTAAAATTAAATAAGTGAAATTATATATGGAATATTTGAAATAGGATTAACACCAGGAATTAATTTTATTAAAAATTACACTTCATATAAATAAAAAGAAACTATTTCGAAAAGACATAAAAAAATATTTTACAATTGGAATATAATTTATTATGTGTTTCTCCAAAACTATATATGATAAATACCCTATTAAATTAAGAATCCTGGCCCATATAATAGACTAAATTTACATTGGATTTTAATTTTTATTATCATAAAGATAGAAAATCATAGATTAGTTATGAATTTCAAATTTTACTTCCCATCATTTCTATGTCATATAGTGTTTATTTAGATAAGTCCAATCTATTACCAAAATAACATCTAATTTAGTTATATAATGAATATAAACATTTATTGGAAGTAGATTCCCAAAAGAAAATTATAGAATAATCATATAATTGACATTTAATCTTCCTACCATTAATATTTTTCACTTTTAATTCAATTTCTAATAGTTGAGTTGGTAATTTCATACCATTATAAATTTATTCAGATATAAAAGAGTGTGTAGATCCAAAATCAAAAAAGTCACTAAAAATTCTAGATTTTATGGTTAGTGTATCCTTAACAACTTCATTCTAATAACCCACATTGTTAATATAGATTACATGAGATTTAGCATTGTCTTAAGTGTTAAGAGGTTTCTATAATTGATCATCATCATTAATTATCATAATCAATCACTGGATTGAATAATTTTCATACTCCATGCATTTGAAACATTAGAGTGAGGGTTCCTCATTTGGTGGAGCCTAGACCCATTTCAAAACAATATCTCTCTTATTTTCATTATATAGTAATTCTATTGCCCATTGACCTTCCTTTACACACTTAAATAATTTATTAGTACTCTAAGAAAACTTCCTCCATTCTTATTTCCAAACTTTTGGAAATAACAAATCCTTATCTTCAAACCTCTATGGGGTTTGTTATTATAATTTACTTAGTGTAAATATTTTATTTCATATAAAAACATGGGAATGAATGGTGAATCCAATATCCATTTTCAACACGATAGAAAATATAACTATTTTTTTCATAGTTACAAGTTTCAATTAAAATTTGGAACTCGACGACTGATTTTGGGGGCTGAGTATGGTTTAACAATCATGTATGTCACGATCACCATGTTAAAATTTCCTCCAATGTGTTGTACATGGAGATGGAAAAAACCGAACAATTATATCATTTGATATGTTTCATGAACCTTCTATCAAAATTAATGTGGTTATTGAGGGATGTACCAACAATGGTTAAGAAATCATAATGGTAAATCAGATGGGAGGTCAGTCTCATCACACCATTTTATAGAAATTTACATCATATTTTGGTACTGTATTATATATTTTATTTAATACATGTTTTTGGATCCTTTAATCATTCCCACGTATAAAATGGGACACCCATAAATTAATGATCAATCAATCGAAATCATGGATTCATGATATATTATATGTTTACAGGGTTCCCCCTTAGTGGAGATATCTATATGTATCTTAGGTTATCCATAAATGGTACCTTATTATATTAAAATTATAGAATCATAAATCTTTCATCATTATAATACTAGTTGTATTCAACCTAGTGGGATGATCTATAATTTTTGATCATCCATGGAGATGATAGTTGTATTGTTACTGGAAAAGAACCCATATGATGATATTCCTATGCATCCTTTTGAAAGGAATCATAACCTAAGTATTATACTACCACTTCATAAGAGACATCATTCAATTCATGGTCTTGTTACAAGGATGGAATCAAGTTGTTTCATGTCATGTGACAAGGATGTCTGGTCGGAAAGATTCTAGCCCATGATAGTATTTATCTTATGCCAAAACAGCCCATGGAACCTAGATAGGATGTGTGATCCCAGATGGGTTATGATAATCATAGAAATATGGCATAATGTGGAAGGCAATGAAAGGGATCCCAATAGAGTTTTTCCCCAGGGGTTGGATTTAATCCTACCAAGGATGTAGCCAAGAAAACATTTGGGTGAATTTGGATGTTGGGTTTGGACCTCATGGAGGCTCATTATGTATCCAAATTAGTTCGGGGTTAGAGATCACATTGTTCATAATTTTGTGGCATACCCATTTTTAGGAGGCCTATTGGTGATTCCCCAAAAATATTTTCCTTTATAGGGTGGGGGAACATGATTTTTCATTATACCAAATTGGAGGCCCATTTGAATGAGTTTGGACGGGGATTAAACCTAATAGGATGTCCATTTAAGTGAGCATGGTTGGGGATTATACGAAATAGGAGTCCCATACACATGAGTATGGTTGGGATTATGAGGTATAAGAGGCCTATTTGAGCATGAGATCATGAATATGTCATGATATGCACTAAACTATAAAGACATGTGTGTCATGATTGGTGTGAGAAACAAGAGGAGGATGTAGATATATAAAACCACACAATATTCTTTGTTCACTAGTGGATAAATTCTAGGGGACCAAAGTGAGAGAAAAAGAGAGGGAGCTCTAGTGCCCATATATTCTTTTGTTTTCCTAGATTGGGACTAAAGTGATAGAGAATGGGCTTTGAATATGCTACTTTCCTTTTTTTATTTCACATCCTAAGTAGATGAAGAGGAGGAGGGGTAAGAGAGGGGTGATACAAAATAGATGTCGCGGCCCATAGAATCCCCTTTCAACTACATCTTCATGTGTTAAATTTACATATTTGAAATAAATTCATCTCACATCCTTCCTCTAGTTTTCATCCTCTCCCTCCCAGGAACCCCTTGTAGATTTTATAGATGAGTGTAGGTAGATGACTACCAGGGAATCCAGTCTCCCTTAGTGGGAATCCCATTTGTGGGGTATTGGAAAAACAATCATAGCGTACAAATTATTATTATTTTCAACATATGGGAAACAACACCAGTGCCCATAAAATTATTTTTTTTGTTTGTGGGACAAGTTGAAGAGTGGTGGTCCACATATAATGATTTTCTAAATAGAACCAAGGCCACTTTTGAGGAACTTATTTCTCATTTTTTTAATTTTCTTTTAGGAAGGTTTTTTCCTATACAAAATTCATCCAAACCTTGTCTCCCTACATGAAGGGTATTTAGAACCCAAAAAGTTCCTCAATTACAATAGTCCTTGATCAGGGTATAGAGGAGGAAATTCAAATGAAGATGTTGGTCCCATTTTGACCTATTTTATGGTACACATTTGAACCATTAATGGATCCCACACCATTAAAATGGGGGGGGTGACATTTTTCATTTACTGAGACCTCGATAAAGTGATGCTATATAGATTCCCATCACTCACTACTACCTACGTAGAGTGATCATTTTTTGATCATTTCTCCATGAACTAATAGGTTTTCACCTATGAAAAATATTTCTATTCTCCATCTTAGTGAAATGATCATCAGTATGGATATAATATGCTTGGTGGACCACACCACATGTAAATCTAGCACATCATGAATTGAATTACTACTAAAAAGTTTTGACATACATGTGTTTATTATGAATTATATCTTTCTATTTCCTTATTTTTTTCTATAAAATATAAAGGATTCACCCTTCAAAAGAATATTATATTGCTGAATCTATTTCTACTACTGAAGAGAGGGGGACAAAAATGATTTATTATATTCATAATAATGTCAAATGCAATGTTGACCCACATAATAAATCATTCATAGTACTTCGAAGTGCATGCCAAATAGATTACCTAATATCAATAGGATACCTCTTCACAGATTTGAGATGACATCAGATTTTTCAATCTTAAAACTGCATTAGGTAAATAAACTTGCGGAATGGGTACTTAAGAACAACAACATTACTAGATCCAACGTCTCATCGAAGAGGACATTCGTTTAGAGAGCCTTCTCAACAAGATTTCTTTTTTAAGGTTTCACTTTTACTGCTATAATAATGCATACAAGTACTAGAATAGTATTTCTTTTTCAATTACATCATTGAATGTATGGAAACATAAAGGGAGAAGTTAGGGTGGTTGTTAAAATGGCACCTTCCCCCTAGCGGATCATATTATATGGATAGGGATTAGTTTTTGGGTCTTCTATAATTATGAGGAATTCAAAATTGAGTTTATGGTTGTGGGACTGTATGAGGCTATCTAGGTACTTCATACCTGCTCTCATCGTAACCATGTTATTATCACATAATTTATTAGCTGATGGAGTCGAGATATTAATACATTCCACTTGGTGAACAAGGAGGTTTGTATTATTCTTTGGGATATCCAGATGATATCAAGAGTGCAAATCATGAGAGATATGTATGATGAATTTTTTCTTCCCTCCTCCACTTGGGACAACATAGAGAGGGCCCCCCTTGTCAGAACATAATCTTATTGATAAAGAAAAGTAAATTTAGAAGGTTGACCCTCATCCAAAGTAAGACGTTACTCTTTCTGAATTATTCATGGATTTTTCTACACCATGTTTCAATGAAATTTATTAATGAAGGCTATGATCTTCTTCCACCCTTGATACTCAGAGGCGTATATGTGACTATTGGAAGACACGTGAGGTGGGTCAGTTCACTGAGGGGGGATGTAATATTGTCCTCGATAAGGACTAACTATTTTAATTGGTAAAATTTATCACTATGTTTCATTTTGGAAAATTTCTATTGGTTGGATAATGTAGAACCATATTCAATGTTATAACTTTTGTGACAGAAGCTCAGTTGGCTTTTGGGAGTTGAAATAACCTTGAAGTCACGGTGATGGCGATGATATATCAACAGTCAGGATGTATCATCAAGGGGAAGCCATAGTACTAACTCGTGGTCCCCTTATATGTTATATAGGGTTCAATATTATCCTATATGGGAGGTTATGAATTTATCATTAGCCTACAAATCCTGAAATCACGATTATGGGATTATTTAGACTGTATATGAGGTGTACACCTATTAGTATATAAGGAGAATAAAGTAATAGATTAGACCAAATATCAGGGCCATTTCACTTATACATTGTAAGATTCCCCTTTAGAAGTCTTTGTAAATTAGGAATTTGGATATAATTAAAGTTGAGGGTATATTATCTCATTGAGAGAGGGAGTCTTGGTTACCAAAATCGATGGGAAGATGATATGTGGGGGGTACACACCCTATATGATTTCGCATTTATTCCATTTCATTTAGATCTGATGTCCCCAAATCCTCAACAATTCTTACACAGAAAAACATTAATGGTTTCTCAATAACATTAGCTAACGTTTACTTGGGATGACACATGATGTCGAATTGCGAATCCACCATTTTTTTGTCTTCAACATGTACTCATAAGGATCTACGAAAAATTCAATATTTTTTCATATCCTAGTTACTAATTAGAATGATTGGTTAATATTATTAAACTTCAACTAGTTCCCATGATAATGTGGCAAAAAATCTTAATGAATAGATATTCTACTCTTGGAAATTATCATAGAATATATCTTGTTTTTGAACAAATAAAATATATATTTATAATTAGGGGTTCAACTTCCCATGATACTATGGATGCTCCTATAGCTCATGAATCTATCCACCGTGAGCATGATTTTCCATTATCATGGAGATAGTGGGACACTTTTAGGAATTCCACTCCCATAGATGATAAATAGAGACTTCTCTAGGATAAATTGGTTTTATTTTTTATATATGGAAATGTATCATCACATAAGAATTTATCCTATACAGAATACTCTATTATTGTGAAACTCTAAATTCATGATCATTATGCCACGGTGAACTCAATGCATAACGCAAATTGATTTTCTTTTTGAGTAACCGAAATGGAGAGGCTTGAGGTTAACCAGAGTGAAGAGGCTGATGGTCATAGTTATGAGGGGGTTGGTGAATTCATCAAACCCAGTGAAACTTGTCTTAGAGAAATCATTCCTCCTCCCAATAGGTGTCTATTATGCTCTCTAGCCAAATTGATTCTAGAGTTATTTTGATTCCAAGGAATAAAGTGTAGTAGCCAGATCCTTCCCAACATTCAAGGGAAAACCCTCCAGCTTTATCCATTTCCTTTACTATAGACATCATGGAGGCATATAATGAATGATATTCTTTGAGATCAAGCACATCTGCTAAAGAAATCTGGGAATCACATTAATATTATTACATTGATCTTACATAGTTCGAGATCATCACTTAACCCAAAAAAAATTTCATTCTAGGATAATCCCTATTAAATAGACATATACCTTGAGGATATGGAAACCATTATTCATTAATTAATGGGTAGAATTTATTTTCCCAAGGGAGTATGAGATATCGTGATTTGGATGGTGGTGTGTGATGATTCTAATGAAGAAGTAATATGATTGGTTTATCATCTTCTCTTACTATTGTAGTTTTAATCTTGAATCCATTATCCTTCTTCTTATTAGAGGCTAGGGAGATTCAGTCATCTTCTATATCAAGATGTATATTGTATGGGGTATTACTTTTGAAAGGAATATGTCTTTGGGAAAGGGATCCGAGGAATAAGGATCTCTCAGGGTAGTTGAACATATGGAGGTGTTTTGTGTGTGGATACTACAAGAGCATTCCCACCCTATCCCTTACCATTGTTCCCCTATGGAGACCATTTCTCGGGAACACTACGAAGCATGCCCATGAAAGAAAGGTGTTGTTACATCTTTGGTCTGGAACAACCGGTGGATATTGAATATTTTTACTTAAACATCATGGTGTGTGTATCCATGTGATGATTAATTACCTCAAAAATGAATTAACAAAGGTCCAGTGAGTCAGCAAGTATTAACATCCCATGGGTTAGTATCCCCTTCTTCCTCGGAAAAAGATGAAATACAAAATTTTATACCCATGAAGGATGAGAACACAAGAGTAGTAACCAAAGATGTAATTTAGGTTTCGATCCCCATGAAGTAAATCTTTATTGATTAGATGATCATTACTCCATTAGGCAGAGAGACCTCACAGGATGATTTTTTTTTTCAAGCATACTGATTTTCCCCCGCCATAGGGAACTTCTATAAAAGAGGCAATAACTCAGGGTCAAGGGGATTATATCCCAACTATCAGTCCCCATTCTATGATAATTATTCTCAAAAGATAAGTATTAATGTGATAATTTTAGGGGATGCTATTTTGGACAAACATATACATGCAACACAAGTATCCCAAGATGAAGTCGAAGTTGGCCGACAAACTAAAGATGTAACACCTATTCTTCCAATCATTGTGTTAATGGTGGTTATGGACAGAAATGCTTCAAAAAGGGAATGGATTTTACCCAAAATTATAGATATTTTATCATCTTTAATGCTTAGGTATTGAAAAATTCAATTATCCAACTCTAGTATTACTTCCATAATAATCTAATGCTAGAACTGCTATTCAAAAATATAAATATACTAAAGCTACAAAGGTAGTAGTTTCCATAGAGCCAATCATGCTGGAAGAATTAATTTGGGACCCTATATAGTTTCCCTAATTACTGAATATTTCCCACCATCTGGGATATATTCAGAATTGAATCAAGACACTCCTAAGAATATTCATGTTTGTAGTCAAACTGAATAGAAGGAACTCTTGAAACAAATTTCTTGGACCCCCTAGAGGTCATTCCAATGAATATATCTTAATTATGGTTCACCTTTTCATTTCATGGGTATGTGGGGTTTTATTATCACACCATAAATTATGTAGTAAAATGTGTGATTGATTCTTGAGGGAGGGATAGTGAACTCCATTATCATCTCTCATATATGGAGTCTGTGGGTCATCTGTTATGTTTTGGATCGTCCTTATTAGTGAAGCCTCTTAGTATGCCTGGGTGGCTGTGAGATAATAGAGTCAAGATGTATAGAATAGAGCCTTAGTGAAATAGATTTGTTCTGAGATGGATCTACATAAACTCTAACTAATTCTCACTAAGGGGGAATATGATGAAGGGAAATGACTAGAGGAGGTGGTTTTAAAAGAGGGATTAGATTTTTTTGAGTAGGTAGATGCCTAGTGGGATATCACTAATACTGACACTACAACTTTTCCCTATATTCACCAAGATATTTATTATTATGATTTTTTGATTATTCAATTTTATTAATCCATAGTACATGCTTTTTGATGATAATATTTTAATCCTATGGAGGTAATCCATGCTATGTATTTTCCTCTTAATTTATTCCATTGAATGGATGTTTTATGATTCACAATCTTCTATCACTTAATTCCATATTTCCTTTGAAATTTTAATAATATTAATAGGGTTCAATTATCTTCTTGTCCAAATTTTCACATGTCATCACATTTAAATTTTAATATTGGGATTATGATAATGCCTTAAATTTGGAATTATGGTGTTATGCAAGAAAAATAACTAACGTTTTAGGTCCTACAGCTTTGACATTGGCTTTTGGTATGACTAACTGAGAAAGGCTATGTGGCCAAGAATGTACCAATATAAAAAAAATATCGAAAGGGTACTTTTTAAGACATAATTTCATGATTTTTGAATAAGTTTTATGAAATGGGACATGTATGTGAATATTGATGATGATCCATGTTCAAAAAGAGGTTTCCAACATAATATTGTTAGGGATTAGAGAGATAGAATATATCTGTCCATAAAATAAATTTTCTTTTGGATAACAAACCATTTTTGGATATCTAATATTGAGAAAAACTAAGTGATATTATGTATTGTCACGAAAAGGTGTTAACAAGAATTTAGAATTCTACTACCACCACCTAGGAAATTATTATGAATATTTGGATTTATCAAGACCACAAGCGGTGGATTTTTAAGGGAAATCATCTGTAAATGGTGGGATAATGTTTATTGGAACTAGAAATGAATAGTAACCCCCTCATATATCAATTTTGATTGAGTAAATGCAGGTGGAAGAATAATGCATTTTAATTTCGCGCCAATAGGACATGGACCATGTCGTTTAACATCATACCATGAGGGAGTTTGAGGTCTACAATTTGATGTCACATAACTATGACTGAATTAATAGCGATATTACATTTTCATGAAAATATGACCAGGAATATTCACTATTTTTAAAAAAAGGAAGAGAAAAGGTTGTAAGAAACAATATGGTGTCATCCTAATTTGAGGAGTGACATGGGATGAAAAGGTATTTGGATCGTAAAAAGATAGAATATGTCTCTCATGAGAACTAATTTTCCTTTCTTTCAGGCCTTTTTCTATGGTTTATTTATGAAAATCCCACCGAGGAAAACATATGAATACTAAAACTATGGTGTATTTATGAATATTAAAATCTATTACTAGTGTAAAGATAAATCTTATAAGGATGTATAATTATAGAGAATCATATTTTGGTATGTGTGAGGAATGTTCTCGAATAAGGAAGGGGCATTTCAATTCAAAATTACTTGATAATGGGTAGAAATACATACCTCACATAGTTCTGAACCATATGATGAAAAATAATATTTTGGGTTATGTTTGGGTCTAAGACAGATTCCTTGGGCCCCTCTATGTATTTTTTTAAATAAATATTCAAGACACACATATTTCTAGGGTGGATTCTTCAGACTGGTTGAATTCTTATGTGTAGATGGTGCATTTTGTTTAAATATAGGATCACATGTAGTGTGATACTGATAATAGACCCTTTTATATAGATATATCTCATAAAAAAGAGTTAGGGAGGGCCTTTTTTATATGTCTAGACCGGGATATAAAATCTAGGAATTATAGTATGTAACTCTTTAAAACGAGAATCATGAAATACATTGTTCCTCTTTGAATGTTCCTTGAGAAGGTTTAACCCATGAAAGGGAAAGGATAAACTATTTATGTTTCATATATACCCAAAATTGGAGCATTAGGTGTGAGTGTGTATTATGTTATAATAGGAATCCAAGAAAATGTATTTCTAGGACATTAAAATCGAGTAAGAGGGACTTTAACCACACAAATCACCATCTTTCATTAAGGATGGATGTGAAAAAAATGGAAAAGAATGATTAAATCCCCAATAATTTTATTTAGGCATTCAGGGAATCTCATTATGAGAGGTATCTCATGCTTCTGACACGAGTCTTACAGAGATTGTTTCCTATGGAATTAATTCCTTGGTATACATGGTAAGACTAGATTTTAACATAATTTTATAAAGATATTATCATATAGTTTAATGTCATGTGAGTAGGAAGATACGATGTCTTGGAATATATGGTCATATGACTAGAGACTTATGTCATCGAGGCAATGAGTGATAAATGGATTATCAGGAAAATATGTTTCTATATTTCTCAATTGTGGCAAGGGAAATCATAAGCCATGATCAAGAGTGTTATTGGATCATGAGAAATGAGATAGTGAAAGTAAAAAAGGAGAAGAAGTGGTCCATGTTTGAAATGTGGAAAACAAAAAAATGTCTTTGGGGCTTACAAAGAGAGAAGAGGTGTCTCTTAAGAATGAATTTCCTTCAGTTCACTGACCCTTTTTATAGAAAACATATATAGGACCAAACTGGGGAATATTTTTACTATTCAAAAATGGTTATCATAGGAATATGACATTATGTTATTGTTGGCCTAGGGATGATTCTATAGATTTGAAATTTATATGGACATGGAGTTTAATGTTTGATGGATTGTGTTCATGTAGACTAGAATATTTAAGAATGGAATTGGACATGGAATGTGAGGTTCCCTATAGAGATCTAGATAATATTTAGGGAATGTAATTTTTTTCAAACTATGTCTAGTAAATGAAAATGGATCCAAGAATAAATGAAAATCATATGTGGATAGGAATCAAGAAACTAGTATTTCTGAAAAATATGGAATTATAGAAGACAGATGTCAGAAATTGGGGAATCAGATATAATGATGACATTGAGGAAACCCACTAAAATTTTAAGGAATCCCGTAGTTATGGGATGAGGTAAGAAAACCATTTATTAGCATGTTAAAAGGATATTGTCATTTATTCCTCTCATATTCAGTTACATGAGGTATACCAGGTTTTCAATGGCATAATGCTACAATTTATCATTGGATAACAATAGTGATGATTGGGTGAAAATGTATTAAAGAAGACTTTCATTTGATAATATTTAATTAACTAATTCAATAAGATGTAATGGGACCCTTTTCTACACAAAATATCAATACATATCCCACAAGGTCCAAAATCATGATGAAAAAAAGGAAATAAATTCATGATGACTTGTTGATGGGGATGGACCCATGATAAGAGACCGGAGTGTCTCTATGTTTCATCTGTGGATATGAATCAATATTTACATAGTTATAAATCTATTAATGGTAGAAGATATATGCAAGGGATATTTCATCTTTGAAGAGGAAATGGAAACTCCACATTTATGGCATGATAAATCCCTTGTTTATTGAAAATGTTAAGAAAAAAATTTACCATCTTGTGCTAAGGATGTTTCCCCTACAGTTTAACATCATGTGATTAAGAAAATATAATGTTCTTTTTATGTTCATGAATCCGAGACCATAATGATACATAATTTAATTTTATTCCTTAAATATAGATTAGACCATGGTGTTTAAAATCATACAGAATGGATGTATGATGTTGTGTGGTTTAATTTTTTTCTCCTAGGACATATCCCATTTAATTTAATTTTATGAGGTTATGGTTATGATAACATGTATTTTAACATCATACAGTGAGGTAATTCTTTTCATGTAGTTGATCAAATTTTGAAATGGATTATGGTCATGTTATTACATAAAATATTTGATCAAGAACCTTTAATTAATGGGGAATATGGTATGTTTACCATCCATTGAGATCAAAAAATAATCTCCATTAGAGTATACGTTGTGTATGTTGTACCATCCCTCCATCTTTAGATCTAGCTTTGCAGTTTTCTCTCTAGGTATCATTGATGTCCGAAGGACCAACACCATATCTATTCATGGAATGACTAGATTTTTTTTAACGAGTCACAAAATCTGGATTTGGTGGATATTCAAAAATTGCCCAAGGTATCCAACTTCTTCTGATCTAGGCACTCCAATTCATCTATCCATTTTGGAGATTTATCATATACAGATAGATGATCATAGATGGAAGCATAGAGTTAGGTAAATTGAACCATCATGGGCATGACCACCTCTTTCTTGTATACCAAGAGTAGGGGTCACCTATGTGGTGGTGTGTGTTGTTGTTCGGTAATCCCACAAGGGATGAAAAATCTTGTATAGATGAAAATTATTGTCCATATATAATATATATTAGATTATATTTGAAGAGGCATTGTTAAAGGATTTCATCGGCCTATTATCTACTGTATGATAGTAATATGAATGGTTATATAAGATGTTATAATCCTGCTAAAACATTCTAAACTCATTTGAGTAAAATTTGGTTCCATTATCCATCTATATCATATGAGGGATATCAAATATTGTGATGATACTAGATCTCATAAAGATAATCCTATTCCTTGTACTGGATTCTTTGAGGGGTATAACATCATCCAAATTGGATAATAATTTGGTTAGAGTCATGATTTACTTTAACATCGTGGTAATGGAAAGAGAATATCTTTTGACAATGTCCATTACCCATATGGAAAATAGATAAGTTTATTTGTTTGTGTGTAGTAACTCTAAAGGTTGATAAATGAAGATTGAATGTACCTTATAGAAATGGAACTTTTTTTTCAATTTTGGGATAACCAGCATCATTGGAGACTAAAAGTATTCAAGCCTTTGAATTTTTTGATAAATCTTGAACCCTCACTGGTGGGAACTATAGGTTCTTGTGTGAACTTCATTCATGATAACCATTGTATATTATACATCAACACACATCAGAAAGTAATCTTATATTCCCTACTTATATAGGACCATTTGATGATTTTTTCTACTATATTGATCAATGATAATCTATTTTCTTTATATTTTCTCTTTCAAAACTATATTTGGGGACATAATTCAATTTTAAATTTATTTTTTAATGGGTATCATCCAGCTTGTAACTTAACCATCTAGTTCGAGGATAGGATTGACCTTGTTAATATCATTGTTGTTGTCATGAAAAAAAGGAAATAATATTCGTTGATGTGTAATACTGTTGATTATTTCAACCCATTCTGAATCTTCCAAAGATTCTGAAACATTTTCAAGGGAATCTTTACTGGCATTGTGTTATCAATAGACGTGAACCAATGTAGTATCTGAGGGGAACTCTTCTACCAATCCCTGATAATAGTCATGTAGGAAGATCAATAAATTATTTTTAATAAAATTAGAACCATTGAACTTATTGATGAAAAATTTTGAATCTACCTTTATCTTCAAGTGGTCTACTATTACAGCAAGGGCCTGATCAAAACATACATCCAGGGCTTGATAATTTGTTACATTTTTAATGGAACCTTCTAAAAATGTGTAGGAATGTTTTAGGATCGCCTCTATTGGGTAAATGAGCATGACTCTGAACCCATATTTTTTGAGCTTAGGTTCTTCCATCCTCTTCCTCATTTGGATTCTGGATGCGCTGATATAAAACATCTCTCATATCTAGGGGACCTTTTGAATAGAGAAGATATCTCCACCTTATATCTTAGTATCTACTAATGTTGCTTCTATTGAGGGATGATCTGCAATAAAATCTACCAATTTCAAGCCTTTTATAGATTTTTGAGGTACAATCTAAATATCCAATTTCTTCAAAATCACCTCCCATCATGAAATTCACTCTGTCAACATAGGACAACTGAGAATATAATTGATTTGGTTTCTCCAAGATACCAAATAGACCTCATGATGATGTTGGTAATGCCTCAGTTTCTGGACTATGAAGATTAGTTCAAGAAAACATCTCTTAATATCTAAATAGTGATCTGTAACATCTATCATCTTTTAGTTTAGTATATAATTATTTTTTTCTCTACCAAAATCATTTTTTGTAGAAGGATGGATCCCAAAAACCAATATAGATCCATAATGTTCAAAATGAGTTTCATTACTTCTATAGGAAGCATCAACACTGGTAGACTAAATATATATTTCATGAGAATTTTGAATGATTCCTAACATTCATCTACCCTTTGATATAAGACCCCATTTTCATCTACTTTGTAAAGGGAATTTTTTTTCCTAAAAGGTTGACTTTAAAGTATCGAATATAGGCCATGCTTCCTTGATGTTATCTCAACTATTTATGGTTTCAAGGAGGTGACCTTATAATGATAGAATTTTTATTCTAAGGGTTTAATTTGACACCCAGGTTGCATATAAAGAATCTGAGAAATGTCCAGAAGGTAACTCTGAAAGTACATCTAATGGTGTTCATTTTTCAGATTGTTCTATTGTAGATTTTTAGAATGGATTCCATATCATAATTTTTTTTTGAAAAATATACATAATTATACCCCATACCAATAATGTAGTATTTGAAAACGTTAACCTAGGATGGTTATAAATATGAGATTCATGAATCATTATTATTTTGTGCTGAAATTCATCAAGACAAAAGGTATTATTGAATAGAAAAATACTCTACGAGGGCCCATGAAGGTAGTTTCTTCATCATATTCATGGTATATTTAAATTTTATTATACCTATAATATTTATCCATGGTGTATATTGATTTATATCTGATTATTTCATCAATTAGTAGCTCTATGTCTAGGACTAGGAAATCATCTTTCAGATAGAGCCGGGTGAGATCTCTGAAATCAATAAAGACACTAATTTTTCCATTCTTCTTCTTGATAGGAAAATATTGTAATTCTATTTTTTATATTAGACCATCAACATTAATTCATCCTTGTTGATATTATCAACTTTATCTTTAATTTTAGTCCTATGAGTTGTTTTTTTCCTTTTTGCTGCTTACTTATATCATTTGTGCTTTTGTTAGAATCCTAGGTCGTATGTGTCCTCCTCAAGGTGAAGGCCAAACATTTCTATATAGATCTAGGAAAAAAATCCCTGATGGTTCTTAAAAAATAATGTATATACCTCTTATTATTCAAAATACGTGGCCGAACTAATCAAAGTTTTCATTGGTACCTCTTCTATACCTATATTTATCTCTCCAATATCAGTAATGGTGGTAGATACATTTTCCTCCAATGATGGAGGCAAGACCCTGAGGTCCCCCCTCTATTTCATCTTCTTCCTCCCCTTCCACTTTATAATGTTCCTCTACTTTACCCTTAGGTCATGTAGCTAATGAAGTAAATTCATAAATGTTAGTAGAGGAGTCAGTATTATGAAAATCATGAGATAAAGTGAATTCCTCTGACCCGACATATGGTATGGGGTCCATATAATGTTTTTTAAGAGATATGTAGGATATAGAATGAGTATATTCACTCTTTCCTAGTGACATGAAATTTTTTTTAAGTAGTTCTCTATCGAATCTCAGGGGATGGAATGGGGGCATCCTCATATGAGCTTTTACTACAGTTTAGAGACTCAATGGAATTTTAATGGCAGTTGGGATCATGTCCCAAGACTCATATCACAAATATTGTCACATATGAGTCTGAATATAGACTCATATGATCAAATTTATTGATGGGTAACAGGAAATCCTCATGGATCTTTTTGAAGGGGTTGAACTGGATCATTTTTAGACCATTCTGGGTAGTGACCCAAGAAACACCGTCAGCCGTGGGATGTTTCCCTTCCCTCTAATAGAATCCTACATCGATACAGTGAAAATCAAAATATCCGAATGAGGCCTTGTCATCATCAAACATCCTTATTTGTTTATTAATGTGTTATTTTAGGCAATGGAGGAATGATAAGGGGATTTCCACATGTTGATGCATCTAGGGCCTTCCAACCAAAAAACTAAAGTCCATATTCTACCATAAGAAAAGAAATTTGGTGTTGGATATGCAGTCCCCAAATTAAACCTTGAGAATTAATTTTCTAAAAGGATTTTCTCATCTTTTTCATAACCCTAATGCATAAAAGAAGAAAATGCTAGGATAGTCTCATTATATTCAATCCATTAATGTTTTTGTACTAGAATGAGATTATCTCATGAGGCATTGTTAAAACAATTTCATCAGAGATAGATACCATTTGTACTTATAGGAACATATAGGGGCACAATTTGTCCATATATAATGAAATATTTATCATTTTTTATATTGTAGAAAACCATGTGAAAATCATCAGGATCGATAATCAATAGATATACCCCATCCACAGTAACCTGAACTTCAAACTCCTGGGGGATTAACAAAAACTATACGAGTGCTTCCCTAATGATTTTTAATAAACATATGGAACCATGGATTGATAACCTGTCTTGTAACAAGTCCAATTATTTCTATATGTCATACTTTTAGGATAATGGAAAGTGATTCCTACTATTTGGATTCTCTTTGATAGGCTCTATAGGGGTTGGAGTTCTGCATGTATATGCATCAACCCTTGAAATAGTAATGTATGGTTCTCTTATTTATGGTTTGTTTGGATAAATGGGATGGTATTCCTAACGAGAGTGATTGGACACTTGTACCCCTTCTGAAGAATACTCTTGGTTGATCTGGTTAGAGAAGATTTTGGCATATACATGGGTATTTTCATTCTCCTATGGAACACTATGGTGGGTTCATTGGTGATTTTTCACAACACTGACAGTTCTAGTAGGAACATGGGTATAATTATAGTTTATTCTATGACAATTCCTTCCCCCGTACCCTCAGATCCTCTGTACTCATCTGTTAATTCCCCAATCAGGTGTGGAGAACATGGGTTACTAGTTGTACTCATACTCATAGAATAAACACATTAAATGAATGAAATTAATGGAACCAATAATTATTTTTTCATATGATGATGATTTTGTTTGGATGGAAATTTCTAGTGGTACCATTGGGCCGGGAGGAACACATTATTTCAAACCCAAAGGCATGAATGATTAATGATTCAATGAATCATTTGGTCTTGGTACAGGTTTATCTTCCTACATTTTATCATCACCTTTCCATCTAGGTTGTTTTTTGGAAGACTAGTTTTTGGAGGACTACAATGTCGATGGGGTTGGTTGTTTCTTATTAAATGTTACTAGGGGAATACTTGATTAAATAAAAATTTTTTGGAGATAACATGAGTTTGGTTGATTGTATTTAGAATAATTCAACCATAAAAATTTTACACCACATAGTAGAAACTTATTTCCATTAACCTTCGTCATCAAGGGATGTAGAGGAAACATACATGACTTGTGATGGTTTCCTTCCCAACATGACATGTCCAGAGTAAACAATTTAATTGTATAATTCCTTTTAAAATTAAGAAATCATTAATTGTGTAACCCATTTTTTATTGTTTGGTCCAATAATATGGCTTTTCATTGAGACCTACATGGTCAGGCCCCTTGGGATTTGGTAGGTGGAGTAAATTTTTATCCATAATTGCTATAATGTAGGAACTTACATGCTCATATTAGAATGAATAGAATTTTCTCCTTTTATCCATGTATATATCTCATATTGGTCTTATCCATTCATCCGTATGACATTGGAGTTTCTGTTAATTCCTAGGGGGTGATGCATGATATGGTGTAGGTTTTAGTGCTAGATCCTATATAATGGTTGGGTTATGTTTGAAAATCACAGCTTGCTCATTTCTTGTTCTATTACACTAGGCTGATGTAATAAATCAGGATATAAGATTAGTTTACTATATGAAATCATACATTATTTGAGAAATTGTATTGACATCCCAATTCCAATACGTATAACGTTCATGGAGAATTGGTGTTTAGAAATCATAGTGAATTCTCTCTATTCAATGAGAAAACAAATCATCTTATGAAAGGTGAAGGATTAATGTGTGGTTCAGCTTATTCCCACTATAAATGAAATTTGAGACCCTATAATTGGCCAATTTTTATCAATTAGAGAGGTAAAGAATCATTGTATTTTGCAACATCGAGCTAAAGTAAAATAAAAAATGTCGATGGAGATCTTCTAATACCATTATTGAGTGAGTTAGAAAACATTTTTACCACATTAAGGCTGGCCATGCATTGATTACATGATGAATGCATTTTTCACTTATTCATTTGGTGTAGGGGTTCCCATCATGGGATTAAAATATGACACAAACTATTTCAAATACTCTTATTAGTCTCCTTATCTATTAAATACTAGAAACATAGGGCTCTAGAAATATGGAAGGGGTGGGACTGAGGTCATCTATTTATGGTGAGGCTTCCGTTTTGGATGTACTAGTTCATGAAATGCTTATATATCTTTAATTGAGCTTTCAATGTTTTCATGTGGCTGATTAGACCTTGATGAATATTTTGTTGAAAATGATCCTAAACTGGGGATGAAATAGGAAGGGTATGATCTTTTTGTTATGCCAATATCTATGGCTGACATCTTGTTGGGGAAGTATTTGGAGGGTTATGTTATGGTTGATTCCATAGTGGATGGAAATCATGATATCCATCAACGACCAGCTTCATTTAAACTGATTGTCTGGGCACATGGTTGGGATGAATTCATGTCCCCACTTTAGTCCCCTGGGTGAACAGTCACGGTTGAGGTACACCAATTGAATGGGCATGTTGAGGCTCTACTTGTGGAACATATTTGGTAGGAATTATGTCTTAGGTAAATTCTATATTGAGTATTTTCAACCATTTAATTTATTTTTTAGGTGAGTTCATCCTTCTTTGAATGTGTGGGGGGGTCAACATCATTTGGTGGAGGGTTGTATACAACCTTCAATTTATACCTATCATTGGTGGATTCTCAAAAATATCGTAGTGAGGGATTAGTCAAACGAATACCTAAATTTAGGGAGAGTATCTATTTCTAATTATGAACAACTCTATCATTTACCATATTGTGGATCACATTCTTAATTAATACATCCTCTCTTATGCATTGGCTTCATCTTCAGTGACATCTATAGGGGTAGAAATTTTATTTCACGTGATAGATAGTTTTATAGATATATAGATAGATGTTGTGTATGAAATATTTTGATAAAACCTATGGAATGATTAACTCAGAATTCCTTGAGGTCCAAAAACTAAAGGTTATATTATCTCTGGACAGTTTCCTTCCCAAACATAATGCATTTTTTTGTTTGTATTCTAGAAATTCCTCTAATATGTATTTCAATAATTGGAACTTCATGGCTATTTTGTTGCATGAAGCGTGGATAGTAGTGGTCTCTTCATCATGGAAATAGTCTGAATGTGGTTTAGAGTGTGGATGTTTCCTCAGAACATTTTTCAGTTGAGAAAGAATGTACCCTATCATTGGTATGGTATCAAGAGTGACTGGACCAATCTTTCCAAGCACCATAGAATATGAGTGATTTGTTATATTTGATCCTTCATGGGGTTAAACTTCTTGTTGATTTATATTCTAATCAGAAAGAGGGATTTTGCGATACTCATCTGAAGATGAAATATCATGATGGAACTACTTGTTCCCATGATGAAATCTTATATTGTCATCATTCTACGAAGGACCTCCAAAGCTGCTGATAAAAATGATACGGGGTGGGTCTTCACAACTTCTATAAAAAAATTATATAATTTTTAATTGTTTTGTTTGATTATGGGTCACAACTAACAGTTTTTTGATGGCCTCAAGAACTTCTATATTTAAAAAATCAGGTTTGTGAGTCTTCTTCAGAATTGTAAATTGCCCGAGGTGGTATGTTTTTCTATTAAATCCCGTGGGTAGAAGGAAAAAATATTGTTAATGATGATACCATGCATGAGAGGTATTTTTGTTGTAACAATATTGATTTCTAGTCTTTGTAATGAGTTTCTATAATTTTATAAAGGATATATTCATTCCCTGTAGTGGCCCTCAAAATGGGATAGTAATCCACATTTGGAAGGGGAACATATTCCCAATCCAGTTGACCATTTATCTCTAAATATTTTCGATGACCCTAATAGATTGGATATGAAATGTATACCTTCTCTTGAGTGACCCTCCAATTACAATGATGGGTCACCCTACTTGAGGAGGGGAGGTTATGGTTCTGACCCCTAAATATTTTCATCGGAGAGATTACATTTTGGAATGTTTGTATAATGTTTTTATGAATTCATGTCTAAAAACCAATAATTTTCAAGACATTATGATAACCATCCTTAGTGGTAATAGGAATATATACCCATTCTGGCACTGGGGAAGGAATATGAGTCTTCCCCTAGTTTAATGTCGAGGCATGCCAAATTGGTCTTCTATTTTACACCATATTCGATTGGAGGGTTTTATATATTTGAGTATGGATTTGTATATGCTCATGGTTTTCAATTTAATTTGATTGAAAAATTAAATATTCAAATGATGATTTGTGCATATACACTTTATATTCCTCCATATTTGACTAGCGAAAATGATTTTCATAATTAGGGATTTAGAGCTTCTCATTGTTTTCTACCATATTTGGATGGAGGGATTGAATGAATGAGTATTTATTATCATCCACTTGTGGTTTTCTATTTTATTTGACCATCGGGATTAATATGAATGATCAAGGATTTTTATATACTAATATCTTAATTTCTTATTAGACTAGAGGGATTGATTTCTGTGATCCATGATTTACATATTCTAATTGCTTCCCACTAGATTTCTCAACAAGACATGATATGGGTTATCATGGATGTTCATATTCTTATAGTTTTATCATTTTATATTACAATCAATAATGATATATATGAACATGTATTTTCATCCACTTTGATTTTGAATCTGTATTTTAATGGTGATATTATTCAGTGGGAACATGAATGTTGGCCTATCCGAGATTGTTCAACCGTCAACCTATGTGGGTACGCTGGGGTCCTAGGTCTGAATCACATCGACTGGGACTCGTGTGGCAGTTTTCTCTTCGTGTGTAGGATACTAATATAAACCAAATTTGGGGTGGTGAATTTTATAAATAACACCTAGGTAGAACCCTTGATTATCTAGAATAAAGTCAATGGAAACCTATCAATCAGCCTCCCCAATGTAAGTGAGGAACCTGTTATCACATTCCCGAGTTAGGATCATGAAATAGTTTGAGATGAGTGTTGAAATATTTTGGTTATGGATAACAAGCATTCATTGAGTGGGTGGTTGGAAGGGATTATAGTGATGGAAGGCCTATCGAGCTGTCTCAATGGTTCTAATAGTATAGTTTTGGTTGTAATCTTGGACTAATTAATTAAAAACCCATCATTGAAGATGATGGGTGGGTTATGTCATTCATTGCTTGGTGGATGACCTAGCTTGTGCATTGGCTAATGCACATATAGTGGGAACTCATGAGACACCATTTTTATCAAAGGGAGTTCCGATGAAATGTGTATGAAAGATATTTGAAAACACACACAATAGGACCCAATAAAAGTAATATATATATATATATATATATGAACACCTAAATCAATATTTTTTATTTGGTCCTTTTTAAATTTGAGAGTGAAAGGATATTGAAATATGGGTGTCACCAACACCTTTGTTATTGATTCATGACCAGATTATCGTTTTTACATACGAAGAAAATTAGGTGGCCAGTTGTTGATTTTGGGGTTTAATTGTTGTATCACAATCATTTACCTCAGGATAATCATTTTCACATTTTTTACAATGAGTTTTTCAAGTAGATTGATACACCCAATGGTTTCCTCATTTGAGATGTTTCACAAACCTACATTCCAAAGGTATGTCTTTTTTAATAGATGCCCCAAAAACTATTATGGGCTCACTTTGGATGAGAGGATTTGAGGTCATGCTCATCACACCCATTTTGGGGGGAATTATTTCTTATTTCTGAAATATAAAATAGATAGTATTTAATACATATTCCTGATTCATTTATTCAATCCCATTTATAACATGGGTCAACGTTGAATTACTGATCAATAATTAGCTTGAATGGATTCAGAATCACATGTATGTATCTTTGGTTCTCCATTGATAGAAATATCTATATGTATATGAGGTTCTCCATAAATGGTACCTTATTTTATGTCCATTATAGATTCTTATATCATTCTTCATCATTAATCCGGTTTTATTCTACATAATATGGAATTATGTAATTTAATATCGTCTATGGAGACAAGAGTTTTTTGATATCAGGATTAAATCCATATTATAGGAAACATTTGTATCCTTGTGATAGGAATAAGAACCCAAATGGATCATTTCCACATATTGAAACACATCATAACTTATATGGTCTTGTAAAAAATACTAAATTGTGCAATTTAACTTCATGAGAAAAAGATGACTACGGTGAAGGTTCCTAGATAACGGGAGTTTGTGACATACTTTGATGTGGACTATGGAACATATAAAGGATATGTTATCACATGCGGGTTTTGATCTTATGATGAATATAGATTGACTAACGATGTTAATGATAGGGACCCAAAATGAGTATGGCCTTTTGGGTTGGATACGACTCTACTATACATATAACTAAAAAAACATTATGTAGAATTTTGTTACTGGGTTTAGACCTCATAGAATCTACCAACATATCCCCATTATTCAAGAAATAAAGACCACATAGTTATAACGTTTTCATCTTACAACTATAGAGGAATCCCATTGGTTATTCATTAGAAATTCATCACTTTGAAGGTTTTGCGGTCATGGTTGGGGCTTATAGAAAATAGAAGCCCTATTTGAATGAGTATGGCTGGGGTTTATACCAAATAAGATGACCATTTGACTGATCAAGGAGATGGATAATCCCAAATATGAGTCCTATTTGAGTGAGAATAGTTGGCGATTAAAATAAATACAAGGCCCATTTGAGCATTGTATCGTGTTGTTTTAGTGGTCTCTACTAACATATAAACCGACATGACTAATGTTCACTGTGAGAAACAAGAGGAATTGATATATTTGGAAAACCACATAGTCTTCATTTTCAATGGTGGATAAATTTGGGGACCCAAAGGGAAAATGAAAGAGAGATAACTTTGGTGACCAACTCCCCTTCTGTTTTCAATGGATGGGGATAAAGGGAATGTGAAAGGAATTTGAATGTGACCATATCCTATTTTGTTTTCATATACTCAGAAGAAAAATTGGAGGAGGGGTGAAAAATCCTAACATAAATCCTAGGGGATTACTTTAGGGGTGATTGTGCACCCAAATTTTTCCCTCTCCCCCATTCAATAGGTGATAGAGGTGATAAGGGAGGGGAGACAGAAAGTGGATGTCGCTGCCGAGCTCAGGGAGCCATCATACACCATACCAATGTTTGAAACCCTTATTACCATGGGAATATATTCTCGAGATCATTCCCCATTATGCATTACATTTCATTGTATGAGATGTGTTTCGTTCTATATATTATTTTTATAAGGTTTTTGGTTTCATCTGCATAACACTTCTCTATGTAGGTGCAGATTACCTCCGTATAGTGCATTTCAATTAGAGTCCCAGTTTCCTTCACATATTATTTTTCTAAAATAGAAGAGGGATCACAAGGAGACCATATACATAATATTTTTATATGGTTTTAGTAAAGAGTTTTTTGTCTCCATATATTTGGGTGAGTCCCCTTTCTATGATAGCATTATTCAATAAATTTACCTATTGAAAACTAATACCCCTCACACCCTTCCTCAATTTTCAACCTATCCCTCTCTGGATCCCCCATGGGATTTCATTATGGAGTGGAGGTAACCAAATATCAAATTAGATGGACACCAACAATGGGGATACTGTTTGTGTGGTATGGGAAAAAAATATGGGCACACAAATGGCCTTTTAGTTTGTAGGGGATGAGAAATACTTCCCACACCCATAAATGACGTTTTTATTATTGAGAATCCATTTGTAGTGGTGAGATGGAATGCCAAGATTCGGTCCATATAAATATACTTTATACGTAAAACGAGCCCTCTTTTTTGATATTTCATCCTTAAATGATTTTTATATCTTTTCTTTTGTGAATATTTTTCCCTTTACCAACATTAAGAAAACATTTTCACCTTGAATTTAAAGTTTTTCGACAAAAAGAAATACTAAGGTGCCATATGGATAACACCATTGAATGTATTTGATTCAATCAATGAATGAATCAATAAATCGTTCAACAAGTTTGTATGGTATCACCAAAATAATACCTTATAAATATTGTAAAATTTTCCTTATAGGTAGTAAGGATTCATCATATTTATGCTTTAGATTGTGGAATCACTTCTCTATTTTAATATGAATAATACAAGGATATTTTTATGAAAAATAATCTTTTCAATTCATTCAACTCCATAGATTCAATTTCATATGACTTCCAAAAAGTTCATAAATAGTGTTGATCATTAATATACTTCAACTTATTAATGATAAAAAACCAAAATAAAATTTTTATTCTCAGAGAACTACATAGTGGAAAATATATTTTCAATGGTATTGATCAGTTTCACAAAAATTATTTGATTAGTGAAACGATAAAAATGGGGATGTTGTGCCATTAAAGACTAGTAAAATTTTGTTCACTCCTTCGATCATTTCAAATCATAGCATGATTCAGGGCTTGAAAATGTTTTATAATAATTACAATGAGACTTTTATTTCCATATCCCATAACATTATTTTTCATTGGTGGAAAATCATTTCATTTTATGTCACGTTCAATATTAACACCATTCCTTCTGGTTCAATCTAATGACTAAAAACAAAAATCATTGTGTGAATGACTATTATCAAAGGAAGAAACCAAATAATCATGAAAAATCATTTATCAGATGCCTAAATTAGGACTCTAACATTTTAATCTATGATACCTTATAATTATTCTAGGTCCTCCATGTACATCATCATATAAAATAATTTATAATGGTTCATAAATAAAATTTGAGTTTACCCTATTATATACCCTAAGAATGAAACTCATTGTGTACTAGTGGGGATCTAGTTTACAACCATTCATCCCACTGAAATTTGTTTCCCCTAGGTGTATATATGAAATATCCTCTTCCACATTATAGTACCAAGATGAAGATATATTTTATTTTAAAACCACACTCCTCTATTTATCATAAATTTTGATGTTCTCATGCACCTAGGGTTGTCATAAGGGTTATAACTAAGGTTTATAGTTTCCAAAAATTGATTAACCTTCCTTTAATACCAACTAATATGAACGATATCTTTTCATTAAATAATATTACATCTATTTAGATGAATAATAATTACATATAATAAAAATCCATAGAAGAACCATAAAGGTTTAGTGTCATTGGAAACATGGGTACCGAAAAAACAAGCACCTAAAGGATGTACATAATCTACATATAATATTTTCACAACTCAAAATCATCCTAGAAATATAATTATTAAAACCATTCATCTTATCCATGAGAAAATATATATAATAAAGGGTGAGATCAGATGTTTATTAAGGGTAAAAAAGTTGATATTGATGATCATTTGAGCATAAAATGAAAATAAGGATATGAGAACCTATGAATATCATATGAAAAATTCATGAAATAATTCATAGATCATAATCAAGAGTAATGTAATAATTTTTGTAATTTTATATTAGAAGTCATAAGAGATTCAAAAAACATGATGCATGAGAGAATAAAAATATTATAAGACCATATCATAAAATAGTGGCATAAATTTAGGAATAATCATAATCATAGAATTCATGTGTTATGACTAACAAACAGGATATTTGATACATATTAGGATTTGTCTTATCACTAGTGTACTTGCTTCAGTGATGGGATAACCACTTTTGTACCATAATTTGGGATTACGACAACTGAATATCTATCCTATTTGGTCATGGATAACCTCTTATGTACTATTTTAATCTAATGAAACATTAATCCTTACCCAATTAATAATAGGGATATAACAGAACCACACATAACATAATTATAATCCATTAATATATAAGCTATATGATCATGTAAACATTAACTATTTCATCATTGATTAACCATTAAAAATGAAAAACATATTTCATTAATATTTCATCCTCATGGACATAAAACAACCAGATAATGTATAATTACAGTATAATATAATCATATAATTTGTTAATAATAAGTAACATTAAAGGCTGTTATTTTATATTAGAAAACAATTTAAATGACCATTGAATCATTTATTGAGGAAGATAAACTTTTAATTTTGTAATAATTTATTTAAATTCGAAAAAAATTAAAAATATTATGGAAAATAGTTTCTTTTAATATAAATATGTAGACATGTAAATTAACGTTAATGTAATTATTATTCATTGTGTTGGAAAAAATTGTTCATGCTGAATATATTAAAATAAATTTGTTGTTACCACCATTGTTAAAAAGTATGTTTTTTGGAAAATTATAAGAATATTCCATTAAAAAAATTATATAAATTTAATAATTTGTAAAAATAAATTTAATAAATCATTGGATAATATTAAAAACATTATTTAAATCATTAAATTGAAAATATGGTCATAAAATAAAAAATATTTATCACTATAGAGAGAAATAAATTTAGTTTTCCAGAAAAAGATATATTTTGGAATCATGAGATTTAAATTGTGGAAAATGGAAGGAAATTATTTATTCTATAAAATGTAACTAAATTAGGATAAAATTCATTCATTTTTTATTGATAGATAATATAATTTCATCATCATTGATTTAAGTGTAAACAACCCCAATAAAAATAGGTTATAATATAAAACCATTAACTGGAGTGCTCTTCTTTTTGTATAAACTATAACATTCAATATAATAAATGTATATTTAAATTGATTGTATTCCAAAACCATAATAAAACCTATAATACCAAATATATTCCACTTATAAATTTTAAACATTCATTTATTAAATATTCATTATTGAAATTATCGTTCTTGAGTGTTAATTGTTTCGTTTTATCATAAATATTTTTGGTACTAAAATTATTTTCCTTGTACTTTTATCATAGTTAAATAATATTAGAAATTAAATATTTATATAAATATCATATATATTTATTATAAACCTATTTATAACCATAAATAAATTATTGTGGTAGGAAAATAAATTACATCGTACAATGAGAATGTAGTCCACACACACACATGATCCCAATTTTAATTTTCTAATGAAAACTATAAAAGAAACATAAATAATAAAATTACATAAATGAATCCTAATTATATAATAATTATCTTATATATTCACACAATCAATCATTATATACATCCATGTGTTTTGGTTATAGAAAATGAATTATAGTGCCATATTGAGGTGGTAGTCTACATGTATGCATGAGCGAAACATCCACTTCATATTTGATGGAAATTTGGTTAAAAAGGTTGTTCCATCATACAAATAACATATTATAATATTTATTATTCTTGAGTCATAAGGTTATGATGGATATGATTGGTTTTGTAAAAGGTTAAATAAGTGATAATATTGAAAGAGCTTGGTTAATATTTATAACTCTTCTTTGTGATTCCTCCTTTGTCTTACACCTTAATTCTTGAAATATTTTTATTAGGATAATAAAAAGAGAAATGAGATGAATATAATTAATATAGTATGTTATAAGGTATTGTATTGGATATTATATAATGCTGAAACTTGGGAAAAAGGGTGTATAGGTGGTTCTCATTTACAAGTGGTAGAGATGACACACTAGGAATTATGTAAAATATTTAAATATAATTATTTTAGTTCTCTAGTATAATGCATAAAAATAGCTGTGAATTAAATATAATTATTATATATTTTTCCTTTATCTTAAAATAAAAATAATTATGCAATTTTTTGTTTAAATATAATCCATATCACTTAGCTCAACCCTTGATAAAATAATTTTAACATTAATTGCGCCAATTAATTTTTTTTATTTTCAACATTCATTATAAAAATAAATGATAGTAAAACTATTAGAATATTTTTTAAATTATTTTTAAAATATGTTATCCATTATATGAAAATTAAATTATATAACTTGAAGAAATTAATTTAAAAATAATCACATCGAATATAACGATAATCAATATAAAAATAATGAATTTTTAAGCATCAAAATTATTTTACATTCATTAATTGGATAATAAAAAATAGTAAAATATTTTTAATATATATTATGATGTATATAATGTTTAAAATATTTAAAAAAATTAATTTATACTTAATTAATTAATTTTTTATCATAAAAATAAATTTCTCATATAAAAACTATATATTAAAAAATAAATCATTTTACATTTAAAATAGTTTTTCTTCATTTATAACCTTTAAATAAATAATGTATACATGTTTATAAAAAATGATAATAAATTCCATTAAATTAAATTTCTAATATTGTTAAATATTCCAATTTATATAATAATTCATGACATGTATGAAGATACATTTCATGAATAAATAGGTCTCTTAATCATAAAATTATCTCACTAAAAACGAAATGATTATTTGTAATAATTAATAAATAAATTTTATTTTAAGAACAAAATCACTTTATATATTTAAAAATTTGGTTAATCATATTCATTCCCACTAATTTTGAAACTTGGTTATAATGGTATAACATATCATCGGTACATTTTTACTCAAGGTTACATATAAAGAATGCTATCAAATAATTAAAATTCGTTTCAAAGTAATACATATAAAATGTTGTGATGTTACATTATAAACTCCTTAAAATTAATTTTACTATTTAAATTACACCACTTAGATAAAAATAAATCAATATCATTATATCATCAAATACTCTGGCTCCCATGTAACTTCCTTGATGTTTGATTCCTTCTGAGTTATTTAATGAGGCGATTAGTGATGTTTAGTAGAACTTTATCTCTATGATACAAATTTTTTCCATGTTTTCATCATAAGAAAGATAATTTCCCAATGTCACAAACTTTGAGTTCAGTACATGTGAAGTATTTGGTATGTACTTCTACATTATTGATATAGAGAGCAGATCATATTGCAACCCAAGCATAACTCATATGGATATTAAATCGTTTTAGGTGAATATTAAATACAATACCAAAGCACATTACTAGGGACCACAGTAGTTTAATACCTTTGTAATCATGGAATCATAAAACTCTATCTTTGTGAAAGAACTTCATAGACTCCAATAATGATATTATCCTTTATTAATCATAATTAAAACATTTTATCATAACTTCAATAAATGAAACATAAGAATGGGTGATCTCAGACGATCAAAATGGGTAAATAAAATAGATAAATAAGAATAACATGAACATAAGGGGATGATAACATGATAACTACAACTGAAAAACATACCCTTGATATCAATGTTTTATGAAATTTATCCATCTAATTATGTTTTTATTATTAGAATTCATGAATCATAAGTTAACCAAAGGGCATGAACCATAAGAGAACAACATTGGCCTAAGACATCGATTTGTGGAATACACATATGCATATACAATCTTACTTAAATGATACCTACCAAGACATTCAAAACATGTTAGTCTTGGGATAAAACCCCATTTACCTACATAAGGATTGGGATTACCTCCCAAGTACCCTCTTATTTCAGGGTTGGGGTGACCTCAGGTGTCCTATTTATTGTGGGCTTTATGTGAAATCCTATATATACTCTTGTTTTGGGTTAGGTATGACAACCCATGTACCCTTCAATCTCATAGAAAATTTATCATTACCTAATTCATTGTAGGGAGATATTTGTCCCACCCATTACATAATGAAAAACATATTTATGTGTTCCAAAAGATCATACAAAATTTATCAAATGATAACACATGAAATTAAATGGGTATGATAAGAATTTAATAATATTTTAACCTATAAAACATATATATGTTTTATAATCATTTCATTATAAAATATTGATGAAAATAATTAGGTATTATCAGAGTATAACTAATGGTAGTTAAGCAAGATTCAACAACAACTTGTAATCTTAAACATCGAAAATTCAATTAATGAATAAGAATGGAATCCTTGGATCCTATCCCTGGTAATGAATAAACTATTTCAAAGGATATGATATTATATGGAAGAAACTTTTGTACGAAAACATGGATCATTTCTTAAGGTTAAGAACCATTACTTGAAATTCAATTTTTAAAAAATAAAACATTTTAAAAATAATTGTCATTGAGAACCACATAAAAATGAATGATGTAAGATTAAAAAATAATTTACAAAATATCTAGAGAAAAGTGAAATTTTCAATTTATAAAATTCTTTTTAAATTACAAAACATTTTGATTTTTTTTTTAACAACATTGAAAAATACATTGAAATATTTGAAAACATTGAAATCCTTTTCCTTGGAAGTAACCATTGAAATGTTTTGATGGACTCTTTGAAAATAATTTCAATTACTTTTTGAAATAATTGTTTCTAAAAAAATATTTATACATGAAAAATATATTAAAATATCATTTGGAACAATTTTTTTTAATTTTTTTAGTAAACATGATTTTTGATTAAACCAGATTTTAGATAGAAGCAAGAAAAAAAGACTGATTTTATTGAATACATTTTCCTTATTTTATGAATTAACAAATATTTAAAAAATTGTACCATTACATGAAGAAATAATGAATAACCAAAGGGAATTACAATTCATGTGAACTCTTGATATATGGATAATAATATTTCATCAACGGAATTATAGTAATGAGAAATCCTGATATACGATGAGATTGTAGAAATATTCTCTTACGACATTTGTAACATTGAATCATAATCCCCCAGAAAAAATAACAATACGAGAATAATAAAATATGATGAAAATAAGGAGATTCATTATATGGCATGTCAATGTGGAATTATATAAACCTTTTAAAAGAATATAAGTTCATAAAGTGACAAGTTTCTCAATGAAGGTAAATTGAATGAAAATATCTTGTTGTTTTTGAATATTTGAAACCATAATCCCATGAAAGAGAGATTTTATAATAGATATGTAAATTCCAAAAAAAATTATAAGAATAATTTGGTACATTCATGGGATTATATACACAACATAAGAGAAAAAGGAGGTGAATATTGAATGTGTCTCACAAAAGTAAAATATGATATGGAAGTCCCTTAACTTATGTTTTGGCTCTAATCGTACATGTTCCAACCTCATATTAGTTAGTAATGTCCTTTTGGATTCCATCATATAACATCCTTGGTAGGATATATTCTAATATTTCGAATTATAAAATGAGTAGAGGGATGTTGAGTAGTTATTTTTTCAAGGTTTGTTTGTGAAAAATGGCTCGAGAGGCGTGTGGAAGGGGGAGAGTGATTACCATTTTACAATTGAAGAGGAGATTCGTTCTTTTAAATTGGAAAATGTATTCACTATTGGGAGGTCAAAAATACCTCAACATGCTACAAAACTAATAATTAATG
Source organism: Viscum album (assembly GCA_963277665.1). NCBI lineage: Eukaryota > Viridiplantae > Streptophyta > Magnoliopsida > Santalales > Viscaceae > Viscum > Viscum album. Next base: position 1,419,193,165 of record OY728161.1, on the reverse strand, counting down.
GTTCCTGAGTATAAAATGGTTGATCCAAACCTCTAACACACATTAATACACATCCATTAACTTTTTTCCCTTAACTATTTAGTTTTCTAATTATACCATTTGTGGTTTTCATGATAATGAATAGTTTTTCATCCTATGAAATTTATACATTATAAGTAAATTAATGTGAGAATTGTTATAAAATGATTAAATAATAATTATAAAGTTTGATATAAAAATTATAAAATAAAAATCCAATATGTTTTGGAAATTATCTTTAACAATAACACAAGTAACACACAAAAACATTTCTTTCAACACTGACCAAAACAAACTTTTTTACTTTTTAGTGGTTAATTTTTACATTATAAAAAACAAGATTGTTTAAAAATTGACCATATATTAAATATATTTACATTTAATAGAAACATGGTAGAATATAGGATATTTGGTAACTTTAAATAATTTAATAAAATGTCATTTATTATAAAATAAAATTAATGATGGTTTTGAAATTATTTATTTATTATGAATTTAAAATTATCAATACAATTATATAATTTAAATATATTAATTCCACAATTTTTTAACATGATATATTAATCTAAAAAATTAACAAAAGTCAATAATTCATTCAATTTGTCCATTTTTAATATATATAGTATCATTTATTTTAGTTAATTATTAACTAAATAATTACATCATTGGCATTTCGTAAAAATGTAAAGCAATTAATTTATCTATAAAAAATTACAATTAATTATAAAAAATCATTTATAATTTAAAAAGTTATAAATAACTGACCATATGTCATATTTTCCCATATTCCTTATCTTTATATAAATTTAATGTATGAAATGAATATTTGTTGTCTCTTTCTTTACCTAACATGTTAAAGGTGTCAATTACATTGAATAATATCCCATTAAATAATTAATATAGATCCCAATGTCAAAAGGGATTAAATGCATCCAATTAATGTGTTTTTTATAGTTTTGTAGGAAATTTTTCTCGTATGTTTAATGTTTATTCCCTTAGTAATCTCATTTTCATCTTAATCACCATGATTAATTATAACTATTTTCACTAATTCATTTGGTCAAACGTTATGTTGGAATTATTAGACATTAGAGATTGATTTAGTTCAAAATATTTAATCAATTTTTTTTCAAATTCAATCCACATAAATGAAAAATTATATTTAATGTTAATCCAATAGGCATGACGAGAGAGAAGGTTTTTAAAGTAAAAATGGTCAAATTTTTGAAATGTTTTTATACCCAATTTTTTTTAATTTATTATAAGATCCTTAATTGGATTAATATTTATAAAATTTAACTAATTATACTTTTAAATTAAATCAAAATATAGTTTTATATTATATAAAATTAAATGAAAAGGTAGTAATTTATTAGAACTAAATATTTTTCACTATTCATAAAAAATGAACCTTCAAGAAAAAATCCAAAAAATAAAATTTACCAGAAGATATTTTTTAAGTTATCATTTTAAAAATATTTTTTAATTATTCAAATATAATTTATAAATGTCTCAGTAATAATTTTTAAAATAAGGGCACAATTATAATTTGATAAAACAACATTTTATAAAAATACAACTTTTTATAATTAAAATTGGATTTATTCATATCTACTTTATAGAAAACAAGTATAGTGAATGTTAAATATTATATTTAAATATATATATATATATATATATATATATATATATATCGTTGAAATAAATCATTAAAGGTGGTTTTTTTAATTTATTAAGATAAAAAATGATTGAACATAAGAATATTGTTTTTTAGAAAATAAATTTCTCTACTTGAAAATAGTTCTTACATTCATTTTTAATTAATTAGTTTCCAGATAATTCTCATTTTTATCATGAAAAAATATTATTTTTATAATTTAGTTAATTCTCTTCATACATTCCATTCCAATGTATAGTTGATAACTATTCTAATATTTTAATACTATGACACATTTCTTTTAAACCTTGTATTGTGTGAAATGAAAGCCAAGCTCAATTATTCATGTAATGAAATCCAATATTATTGTTATATGTTTATAATTTTTTTACTGCTTGTAATAGAAGAAAAAACATTTTTTCTTGTATGGATGTCTAAATTAAATGTTTTATGTAACACAATTTTAATATGTTGTTTCATAAAAGTAATGTTTTATTTGGTGTAGCGTACAATGAAATCCATCATAGAAGTTTTATTTATTCAAAAAATAATCCCCAATACTCTGGGTTTTATATTATACCCCTGAAAAAATTAATTTATCACCAAAAATTATAATTCATGATCAATGTTTTAATATTTTAAAGTTCCTTTTAAGGTAACCCTCATCACAAAAATGTATAATACAAACTCTTTTAAAATGATAATGTTGCAAATAGAATACTTATAAATATTATCTCATAACTAGTTATCCACATAAGACAACATATTTGGGAAATTAATATGTGTACATATAAGAAAAGCATAAATAATTATAGGGAGTGATATAGACCACTGATAAAAAGAATGTAGGAAATCCGTTGAATGCTAAAAATACTAGATCTATCTATCTTCAATGATCTAAGGGACCATTTTTTTCATTGGAAATTAATGACCTATGATACCATTTTTTTTCAAGGTCATTTCCTTAATGTTGAATAATATTCATAAGGAGAAATAATTACTTGATTTTATTCAATTTCATTTGGATGATCTCACCCTTTGGTTGTGCCTTGATCAATTTCCACATAATCTTTTACTCCATGACATGAAGGTGAATTTTTATCCATGACGCACTAATATATAATGACATAAATAGATATAATTACATTTTAGTTCATCTATCCTTAGTTATCATAAAAAAAATTGGATAGAACATGTTATCAAATATGAAAAAATATTCATATAGAGAAATAATACATTATGCTCAAAAATCTCACATAATTATTAATATAAACTATTTCATAAATGTTTAACAATTTTAATCTTCAAAATTTTGAACATCCCTAAATTTAGAAAGGGGTATCAAAATTTTTCAAAACAACATTAACATTTATACCCTATATATTGTAATGTAGATTTTTTTGGTCACATACCAAACATGTGAATACCATCATCATGTATTCTTTTTAAATATGAAAATAACTTGAAATGTCAAAAAAATATATTGAAAACATAAATTCTTATTCATTAGTTACATTGAAAAAATATTATTCTATATATCCATTCAAATTATAGAGTAATCTGCATTCATCATAGCATAATGAAATTTTTTAACAAACCCATAATTTTCTCCAATGTAATATGTATTATCCGGTTTACATTATTATGATCCAATATCTCTTTATCAAAATTAAACACCATTTTACATATTTTGTAACATATTAAGGGTTAACATCCCATAATCATTTTTTTATAAAATATTAAATTTTCATTAAATAACATTTATAAGTCATAATATTATTCCACAAACACTTTAATATCCTTAATGAAAAACTTATACTAAACTTGCATTATATATTTCATATGTCGTATAGTAATTTTTTTTATTTGAATACACAAATATGTCTTTTATCCCACTTTTTTATAAAATGAATAACTAAGATTAATCATCTTATTCTTTAAAAATTATTTCCTTACACATTTAATTTTAAGTCTCTAAATAATCAATAATATAACCACTACTCATATCTCCTTACTGATCTTATTCACAAGATTTCAATTTTAGAAATCTATTTGAATAATGAGAAAACATTTCACATCTAAATCAGTCAATGGTTTGTGATATCATTGGGAGGAAATTATTCTAGTCCATTACATTAACCAAAATTTTCATTTTCCATGTTTATTTTCCTATTTTATGTCCTTATTTCCCATAATTAAAACATATTCTCATCCCATGGAAATAATACCTAGAGTACATATTCCCACAATCGTTACACATAGGAAACTTAATATTCTTTCCTCCATATTCTCTACTGAACAAACTTATATAAAAATATTTCCTTCTCATCATTTTTTAGTTTGACAGTTTTTTAAGAGACACATTTTTAATCATATTCCATGAAAACCGATTAGTCATAATCACAAAATATTTTAATCCATCCATCATCTTAAATGGCTTATCATCAGTAAATTATTTGTTACATTCAATGTTGAAAAAATTCCTTCTAGTTCCCTCTATTGAAAAAACCATAAAATGTAGTGTGATTTACACTAATCATTGTGGGAAACAATATATTCATGAAAATCAATCATTGTATTTTTAAATTGTAAGACCTTATTTTTAATCTATTACACCTTTGGTTCATTAGATTTTATTCGTAGCCATCATAAATTTAAACCACTAAAAATAGTTCATAAATTGTTTGTGAATTAGAAAATAATATCCCCATGTAGTTTCAAAGTAGGTGTAAATAATGACCCATTGTTGTTACCTAGTTTATGATTGATTCTAATTGAATACAGTGTTATTTAGGTTGTTACCCCTAGAAACACCTATACCAGATCTGCACCTATATATAGTATCCAGACAAAGATGTCTTTGTAGTAAATGGAATTATTTATCACTTACCAAAAACTAAGGACATTTTTATATACATTTATTCATCTATATACTTATCCTTATATAAATACCCAGACATATCCATAAAAATATTCCTAGGGATCTCGCTAATATTTTCTCATCATAGTTTCCAAAGGTTAACTAAAAATTTCCTTTGATACCATCTGCAGAAAATACGGATTAACATATATTGATATTAAATCATCATATATGAATATTAAATACATTACATAAACACATGACAAAGGAACATAATAGTTTAGGACCATTATAAACATATAAACAATTTATTCTAACTTGAAAATGATTTTAAATGTCTTCTAATAAGATATTCCCCTTGTACTTCTTCTTAGAACCTTTCTTCAAAACACATGTTAATGAAACATAAGAATATGTGAGCTCAGATGCTCAGTAAGGGTAAATAAAAGAGATATATAAGCCTCACATGAACATAAGGGTATGAGAACATGAGAATAACACTTTAAAACCATACCCTATATATCATAGATTCTTAACCTCGAGTTAGGGAATTATGTTTGGAAGTTCATATGACATGAATAAAAATATAATCATTGAGTATAAACTATGAGACAATAATAGTGGTATAAGAGAAATAATTTTTTGATAACAACATAATAATAGTAAATAATATCCTAAGACTACCTTCCAACACATTCATAACATGTTAGTATTTGGCTAATCATATAGGTATATACTTCATGTTTTAGATGAACTCCCCTGGAACCCATTATTTTTTGGTTGGGATGAACTCATGTGTACCTTCTTATTATAGGATTGGGGTGACCTACCATGTAACATATTGTTTTAGGATTTCTCAAACCAACCATGTATCCTTTTAGATCTCTGATCTTTTATTATTATCCAATTCATTGATGGTACATATTAATCCCACCCATATTTTCATGTGTAAAATGATCATGAAACATCCAACATATGATAACCTATAAAATTAAATGGATATTATAAAAATTTCATAATAACACATCAAATTTAAAATAGAAATGTTTTACAATTACATCATACTAAAATAACATATGAAAAAATATGGTTTCATCACAGTATCGCTCATGGATGAGAAAATAATTCAAAATTGACTTGTTATATTAAATATAAACCATTGAAATAAAAAATCAAAATGAATTCATGGGATCTTATCCCCAGTAAATCATAAATTTTATTGATGTATTCTATCTTATACGAGGGAGGATTTTGAAATATTAAATGTAGTATTTATTAATGGAAATGTAAATTTTTTGAAATTATCATTTTGAAACATATAATATATTCAAAATAATGTTCATTTAAAACCACTTAGAAAACATATAATGTAAAAATTAAAAATATGTTAAAATATTTATTTAAGAAAATACCCTTTCTTGTTTGAAAAAATAATTCCAAATCATAATTATTTTGAAAGAAGAATTCATTTAAAACAACATTGATAGCTTCTAAATAAATCGTTGAAATCATTGAAATCACTTTCTTTTTATGTATCTAATGAATAATTATAACGGATTATTCAAAAAACATTTTAATCTATTTTTAAAACATTATTTTTTTTAAATTCGTTTCCATGAGAATTAGTTTAATATAAAATTTTAAAAAAAATTTAAAAAACTTTTAGAACACATTGATTGGACGTAAAATTTGATTTTAATTGAAGAGAGAAATAAAATAATATTATCTTTAAATTTTTTTATCATATGTAGTATAGAGTGAAAAAAATGTACCATTACATGAAGATATAATAAGAAAAAATCGGGATAAAAATTCAATATAATTATTTATAGGTGGATCATACGACCTAATCAAAGGAAGTATAATCATAAACATTCTCAATAAATGATGAGATTGAAAAAATATACTCTTACCACATTGGTAGCATTTAATCATAATAACCATTAATTAATAACATTACTTGAAGCTAAAAATATCATTTAAATATGTATGTTCATGAGATAACATTTCAACAGCGTAGTAAATATACCTTGTAAAAGAATATAGGTTAATAACATAACATGTGTCTCAAAGAAGGAAAATTGAGACTTAATTCTGTAACCATTTTGGTAAATTTTAAATAGTATCTCCCTAAAAGTGAGATCTTAAAATTTATATGTACCTAAAACAAATTTATGTACAATAATATTAATGTACATTCATGGTAATTTTATACACAACATAGAATAAATATATGGTAAATATATCATGTGCCACACAGAAGTAAACGGCGACACGATGGTCCCTTATCTTATGTCTTAACTCTCATCATACTAATTGAAACATCCTATTCTTTGGGTATATCATTTTTTCACCAATGGACATCACTAGTAAGATTTATTCCAAAGTTAAAGCATCTAGTATGAGAAGAAGGAAGTTGGGAAGTTACTTTGGTTGGGTTTGGTGAAGCTAAATGGCTAGATAGGTGTGAGGAATTGGGGATATTTAGTTCCCTTTTATAGTTAAGGAGGTGATAGATTATTTTAAATACTTAAAAGTATTAAATTTTGGAATATCATGCTAACCAAATGTTTCTTATAAAATAATAATTATTGGTTTTTAAAGATGATATGGTTAATTCAAAAAAATACACAGAATTTTTAAACATGTTTTAAACATTTGGTTCATTAACTCTTACGTTTCCTAATTTTACAATCATTGTTTTTCATTATGGTAACTGATTTTATCCATGTTAATTTATCTATTAGATGAAAATTAAACGGTTATTTATTATAAAATTTGGACCCATTGATTCTAAAATGTGATATAAAATTTATAAAATAAAAATCCCATAAGTTTGGGAAATTAACATTTACATAATTTCAAGTAACATACAAAAACACTACATGAACCATAATTGTTGTAATATTTTTTTTACCATTTAGGGGTTAATGTGTTCATTATAAATGATAAAATGTTCTATTAATGGAATATATTTGAAAATATGAACATTTAGTAGTCACTTGGATGAATATAATATTTTTATTAATTTTAAATTATTTAATAAAATTTCATTTAATATAAAATAAATGTAATGTTAATCATGGAATTATTTCATTAATTTGTATTTAAAAATATCATGAAAAAAGTAAATTTAAATATTTTAAGTTAAAACCTATATAAAATTATATATTCTTCTACAAAATTAATATAATATAACAATTCATTCAATTTACATCTCTTCTAATTTTTTTAGTATCAAATATAATAGTTAATTATAAACTAATTAATTAATTTGTTAGTGTTTCTAATGAATATAAAGTAAATAATTAATATCTAAAAAAAATATAAGAAATATTCGTGATTGAAAAAATCATTTATCGTTAAAAATAATATACACAATGGAACATTTGTTATATTTTAAGTTATCCCAAATCATTACAGGAATTAAAAGTATAAAAATAATAATTTTTTATCTTTTTCGTTACATATTTTTTATACTGTACAATTCCGTGGAATAGTTTCAAAATAATGCATAATAATATATAATAATGTCACTAGGGTAGAAATAAGTCTATAAAATGGGTCTTTTAAATGTCTCTATTTTAATTTTCTTTTTAACATTAATGTTTAGTCCCTTAGTAAACTCGCTTTTCTCTTAACCACAGGGATCAATTTTAACAGTTTTTACTAATCACTATTATGAAAAGATATATAGACCATATTAGAAATTATAAATTATTATGGTTCAAAATAATGAATCTATTTTTTAAAATTCAATCAAGTTAAATAGAAGAAATAAGTTTAAAATTAATTTCGCAAATGTTATAAGAAATATTATAATTAAAGTAAGAACACTCAATAGTTTGAGAAGTATTTATTACCAATTTCAATCTAAAATCTACTCAAAATACCTAAATTGGATTAATATATATTGATTTGAACTAATTAAAATTAAGTAATTTTTAAAAACATAATTTTATTGTAGAAATAAATTAAACTTAAAGGATGTTTTCAATTAAAACATAATATTTTTTATTATTCATCAAAAAATAAAAGTTATCATAAAAATCATGAAAATTATCTCTATGATAATTATTACATTCCAATTTCAAAAATAATGTTTATTTCATAAAATTTAATTTAATAAATTTTGAAAAATTATATTTAAAATAAGTTCAATATTAAAAGTAAGTAATATTATCTTTTAGAAAAATAAATGTTTTCATAAAAAACATAATATCAATGTTAAATAGTTTATTGAATATAATATATATATATATATTTCCTGAAAATCATTCATAAATTTTTTTGTTTAATATATTTATATATAACAATTTTTTTCATGAAAAAATAGTTTATTATAATAGGAATTTCATTATTTTCAAATAGTTCTTATTTCATTTCTAATTAATTGGTTACCATATAATTACTCTTTTAAAAATGTATAATCATAATTTCTATAATTTAGTTAATCAATTTCATTACCACCATACCAATTTATTGGTTATAAATATAGTAATATTTTAATATTATGACACATTTCATTTAAACATAGTGTTGTGTAAAATGTAATCTAAACTTAGTGTTGCATATAATACAATCTATGTTTGGTGTTTCATGTAACTCAATATAAACTGGTTATTGTGTGTAAAAAAATCCAAAATCAGTGTTGTGTATATCCAAATATTAATTAAGTGTTGTGTGTAGTGCAAGATTAAATTTGTGTCATGTATAAATCAATCTTAATTTGGTAAATAAAGTAATTAATGTAATTAAAGAAATAAATGAAAATTAATTCATTTGAAGAATAAAAATTCAAAAAAACTCATTGTGATACACATTGTGGGCTTGAGGTAGGTTTTATGGAAGTGCTGGGAAATAAGTAAACACGCATATCGATTTAAGAATAACAAGGTGTTCAATATATATAGGGTTAAACATTCCCTTATTTTGGAATATAAAAACTACATCTATGGTCATATTTATAAGAATACATTCTCACTCAAATAGAATTGTAAATCTCTTCAATGATTGTCAGCATAACTCTTATATAAACTCTTTTCTACTATCATGTTCTTCTGAATGGATATAAATTTATCTTCGATTTCCTATTGTTGTTATGGTCCCAATATCTTTATTTCTATAACAGCATACCTACCCATGATAGTTATACAATTGTTTCTATAGAGGGATTGGATATATCTGAAAATTTGTGTGAAAGATATTGTTATAAGAGAATTTGACATGAGTAATATGTTGATCCATACCACCATTGAAATAGTGATACCATGATTTTTAAAAATCCTCCAATTTTTTTAATGGTTCTATAAAAATTAAAATCAATATAAGGAAGATAAAGTTTATAGAAACACAATATAGTATCCCAATATTGTTGAATACATTTACAGATCATTAATGTTATCATTTGATCCTCACCGAATACAATATAATTTGTTACTCTATGTAATCTTATTATGTCATTAATTTTTATCCTTCAAATATTATGAAGAGAGAAATATTATCTGATAAAATAGAATGTGATGTTTTTAAGGATGTCAGCTACAACCCAATTATCATTATGACCTTTAGATGTTTTGGTGGGTCCAATGAATAATTCCATAGTAATGATCCCATTTACATTATTGTATGGGTAATGTTTATATGATCCCCTTATACATTTTTCTCTTATAATTAGCGTACAAATATAACAATCACCATGTTACATACTCTAAAATATCTCTATTCATGTCATCCATCATGAAATACTCTCATGGTTATTTATACATATTTATACTTATGGGATGGATTGATAACGAATGATCTATAAACTTATTCCAATACCTTTTCTTCTGGTATGGTATTGGAATAACTATAATTAGTTCCTAAATATTATTATTCCATCTCAACAATGTTTGAAATTAGTAACATCTCTCGACTCTATTAAGAGCTCTAAATCTTCCCTTTTCACCTCATTAATATTCATATGGATAGATGGTTGAACATTCATTTAATAAAGAGAGTATTTCTCCAATTTTTTGATTATTTTAAGGAATATAATTAGAAATCCCATAAATATTGGATCTTTTATGATCCTCATCATAGATAACCTAACATGATCATTTATACTCAAATCATTAGGAACATTTTTTTCTTTCATAGAGAAGTAATGTATTGAGAATACATGGTCTATAATAAACACAAAATATATTCTCCGGTTCATATTAAACTATTTATGGGTGAATATATAATTTAAATGTTTATCATCATTTTATTTTTTCCAATATTCTTTATAAGGATATTAAGTCCATTTCACTAATGAAAATATTATAAATCCTAACTCCGTGTCCTAGGTTGGGTAAGTCTACTCACAAAACATTAATTGAAAATAATCCTAATCTGAACCATATTATTATAAATAAGAAAAAATAACAACCCATTCTTTGATTCAACACTATATATCACAAAACCATTTCCACTTTGAGTAGGGTGAATACATTTGGGAAAACTAACCTTTTTTCAGTACCGTGAAAATTTCCTCACACTAATCTATCCAAAATAACTTTAACCCCTTTTGAGTTAACATGGTTAGTAGATTTTATATTCAAAAGAAATTATTCAATCAGATTACATATCAAGATGATATTAGGAAATGAGGGTCTTAATCATAGTGATTGGTATTTTAAAATATTCAGTAACTTTTATATTTGATGCATCTATTGATAAACCAACGCTTGAAAATATATGACCAAAAACAGAAATAATTAATTTATCCAAAATCAATACTTTGGTAAATTATGCATGAAACTTTTCCTTCCTTAGAGACATAAAAATGACCCTCATTTTATCTTCATGCTTTCCATTTTATCAATGAATATTTAAGTACGCCAACATCAAAAATTTCTACAAATTTATCAAGGTATAATATAAAAATATATTCAATAAATACATTAATTTAGTGGGGTTATTAATAATAAAAAATGGAATCACTATAAATTTCTGGTTAACACACCACTCATAGAAGGATATATTGGGAATGTATTCACCTTTTACTAATAATTTTTGGTATCAATAATGATGGTAAATCATTGATATTTTTTGAGATCCCAGAAATTGATCAAAAAAATCCTCAAAATAGTGACTGGGGTACTTATTGTTGATCATGATATCATTTTCCTAAAAATCAATGAAAAGTTGCATTATTTCATCGTTATTCATAAAAAATCTTTATGTTCACCCCTTGGTGGTGAAATTTGATAAGTAAATAAATTTTCAAGATTATATTTGAGTTACTTCTTCAATTTGTACAACTTAATTTGGAAATTTCTAAGTGGCATCTTTGAAATAAGTGTAGAAATAGTTATGACTTATTTGGAAAATCAACTTTATGATTTATATAAAGAATATAAAACACCTATTGGATGAAATAAAAACGTTGTCATTCAATAGGAATATATTTATTGTTTTTGTATCCCTAACCTTCTGAGATAAACTCACTATTTTAATAAGAATCATGCACCATATATTGGATGTAATTTCAATTGGATTTTTATATTTATCCCCACACCGATAGATAATCATATGTTTTCTTAAAATACTATATGATACATCCCTTCCTTGATAATTAATATTCGGATAATATAATGTAATCAAATTCATTCCCAAAATAATATCATATTTGATTAAAGGATGAATAATGAGATTTTGAGGAACCACATTACGACAAACATCATTCCGATAAGAATCATTAAATTAAGATGTGACCAAATTACCATTTTTAGTTTTTATTACTAATTGAATATATAATCATTGAGATGTTAAGGTGATACCCTTATAAAATTCCTCTGATATATATGAGTTGGTATATTTTGAATCAAATAAGACATTAACTATTATATAGTGGTTGATAAGTGTTTCTTTGACCACATCATTATCATAACCCACATCCATAGAAGTTATCACATAATATTTCCATTTTCCTTTGGGATTAAGAGGTTGGTGACATAGATCATCTTCACTAACCATCATATTTCGTGGTGTGTGAGGATAATGCAAAAACTCTTTGAATTTGAAACAAAGAAGTGTGGGAGAGGGATTCTGTGGAGATTTCTCTCAACTTATATCTTAGACAACTTGTTACCATCACATCAAAATTTAATTCACTATCACAAAATAGGGAAATGGAAGTGCTTACCTTTATCAGTGATAAGAAGAAATCACGGATAAAGGGGTGGGCCTTTAGCAGTGTACGCTAAAAGTGTTGATAAATGTAAACTTTATCAATGCTGCAAAAGAAATGATAAAGGGTACCCCTTTTTCACCGCTTGTTTTAGAACTGATAGAGTGTACATTTATCAGCGCTATTATTAGCACAGATAAAAGTTTTAATTATCAATTTATATAAAATTATTATATTTATATAAAAAAATTAAAGTTTATTTGTATACATTTAATAAATATCTAATGTTTATAATTAATATATATTTTTAAATAATTCAAATATATATATAATTTTATAATTGAAAAAAGTATTTCAATGATTATAATTTAATAAATATATATACATATATAATATTATAATTATACAATTATAATAAGTTACATTAAATCATAAATATATTTGTTATATTTTTATATTTATTATATTTATTATATTAATGCATTGTATTTATTATATTTGTTATATTTTATATATTTTATTTATTTATAAATATAAAATAATTTTAAATATATATATATATATAACTAAAAAGGAGTGCTGAAATAATTATTTATTAGCGTTATAATTTTTTCATTGATAAATGTTTGTTTTATCAGTGCTTTTTGAGCACTGATAATGATGTGCCTTTATCAGGGCTAAAAAAGCGCTGATAAAATACCTATTTATCTACACTAAAATGGTAGAGCTAATAAATAGATCATTTATCAGTGCTTTTTTGGCACTAATAAAGGATCATCCTTATCAGTGCTCAAAAAGTACAGATAAAGGTATGTTTTATCAGTGCTTTTATTTTAGCACTGATAAAACACAACTTTATCAGAGCATTTAAATAGCACTTATAATGGTTCCAATAATTTTTATAAAATAACCCTAACATACCCCTCCCCCATCGCACCTATTCAATCCTTTTCAGAAGCTAAATGCTATGTTGCCACTGCTCCTCCTCCTCCTCCTCCACCGCCATTTCCTTCCCATCTTCCTACAACACAATCCATCCTCTATCACGACCCTACTTCTCCTCATCCTCCACCGCCACTGCCTCCTCCTCCTCCTCCTCCAACTCCAACTACTGAATCATCCTCCCCCACTTTGATGTTAGTGGTTCCAAACCATTACCAATATTTTATGTATTTTTCATGCATTGTGTTATGTATTTTTATTGTAATAGGATTATACCTATGGTTGAGTCGGGCGGGGGGGGGTTATTCAAGAAGCCTCAATAGACTATATAAGGGTGATCCCTATGTATGATAACTCTATAAAGAATTCATTTTGTGAGTTTTAGAATTATTTCTTATCTTATTATGAGGGAAATATCCATAATTAGAAGAATAAGATATGGTTAGTGGATTTTTTGATTTTTTTTATTCTTTATATAAAAGAACATTGGATTCTATTATTTATTATCTTGTTTTTGGTTGCAATTCATTAGGGATGGATCTTGTTTCTTGGGGATTATGAGGATCTATAGAAATCATGGAAAATGTTTGGTAGCCAATTATTGGATAATTTCATTTATTAGGAATTTAATGTGAAAAAATGAAATGTTATATTTTCTATGTAATAAGAGAGATCCAATATATGATAATTAGGAATTTATTTTAGTAATCATGTTTTATATACTTATAAGGTTATTATTTAAATGGAATCTAGGGTGAGGTATTTTACTTAGGTGATGCAACTAGAGAGAAAACATAAACTCACCCAATTTACATTGCCAATGTATTTTTTGTTCTATAAAAGTACAAGGTAATAGTTATTATTTTGGGGTAAAATGTTTCATATCAATAGTGAAGGAAACAAAAATTATCAAAGGGAAAATATATGGATGTATTTTCTCAGTTGTCAAAGTAGTTCATGTGTTGGCTAGTTCGGAGTTGGTATCAACTCCCATTTTCAAATTTAGATAGAGATAAAAGTTCATGGGCCTCAACCAATACCTCTAAAATTGTTTTTTCCTTTATGAATGTCATGGTAATTATATCTTCCAAAGAAAAACTTCCAATGTAGCCATCGTAGATCTTGCCACCTAATTTATGTTAAACAACTCAAATAGTTTAATTAAATTTATTATGAGTTTTAACAAGCAGATCATTTTTTTGCGAGGTAGAAAGAATATTGAGTTTGTTGAGGATATTATCCCTTTGGTAAATTAAGCTACATATATCCATGTAAATAGTTTTCATTAATATTAGTGAGGTAAAGGACCTGGGCATGTTCATATGCATGTTATGGAGTTGACAACATTGGGTGGAACAAACAATCTTTTAGGCACCATATAGTTACCCATACATTTCATGCATAAATAATAAAAAATGATTGATGAATATCAAATACATAGCAATATGATCAACACCAGGATCATAATTTTTTTAATCACTCTGAATAATTGATACAAAATACTTTTATTTCTAGAAATATCTTAAATATTTCTAAGATATAACACTTCTATAGTATACCCTACACAAACCCATTCTTCTTCACATGTGCAAGGAAAACATAAAAAAGGGAGAGATAAAATTATCAATAAGGGTAACCATAGTTGATATCAATCAATGATCAATCATGATAACAATATATGAATAATTGTATATAATCGAAAACATAAATTATCATGGTCATAGAAAATCATTCATAGAATGTAAACACGATTCATGGAATAAGACATTATGAAAATATTGTAAAATATTCAAAATATTGAGAAATAATCAATAATAAATCATGATGTATGAGGAAAAAGCATAAACATAGTAATGTAGAAAAATCATATATTTATAATCCCTCCATGCTACACCAACCTCCCCCTCCTCTCCTCATGGGTGGTTCTCCCTCACCCGGCGTATGTTTCATATTTCATCAATTGTATTGGAGAGCCTAGAGTAATTTTTACCTCTTTTATTCCTTATATATATTATTGTCTGACCCCCATAATCCTATATTTAAATGGACATGGGTCAATTACATTTGAAAATGTAATGATATGGCCCAGACTAGTATCATAACCAACAACTGACATGACGTTCTACTAACCTAAGAGGCGTTTATAATCCCTATGGGATAGGCACGATCCCCTTGAAAAAAACTATTAATAGGTAATATTTTACACCTAAATTAGAGTAAATAAAAAAATGATATTTCTCCATAAAATAATACATGTCACATTCATAAGTTGCACATCTAAGAAAATAGTAGATACACAAAAAACTAAATAAATAAAAAGTGGATATCATAGATGAAAAATAAAATCCCACAACGGACCAATAAAATTCTATAACATGTGAGTTTTCATCTTATGTTTTCTTTTTAGTTGGAAATATCCACTACCACACACCTCTCCTTTTCCATGAATAGACCTCCACTGTGCACCTAACGACACCTTCACAGTCAGTTTTTTACTCATACTCATCGGTTTTATCTTATTCTCATGTTATTAATTTTTGATATTGATGGTTTTGTTATCAAATTTACAAGCTAAACACCACAATGAAAATTGTGGATGTTAGTGGTCCTTGTTTGTGCAATAATTGAATTGCATATTGATTGGTTCCTATTAAACATTTGAATATAAAAATTGGTAATTTATGTATATTGACTAATTAAAGAATGCCCCAGGATGGTAAAAATTCTATGATAACCCTTTAATTAACAAATATAATTAAATACTAGATGCATTGTAAAATCCAA
Organism: Viscum album; assembly: GCA_963277665.1. NCBI lineage: Eukaryota > Viridiplantae > Streptophyta > Magnoliopsida > Santalales > Viscaceae > Viscum > Viscum album. The sequence continues at coordinate 1,419,176,746 of OY728161.1, read as the reverse complement.
AATTTTGATTGTTTGGTTTGTATGGTGTTGCGATTTTGAGCAAGATTGAGTGTTTTTATAGTGTTGCGGTAGTTGAACTGATTGGTATGCCAATTTTTCCATGATATAGTTCTTCCACCATTGAATATCAATCCAAACATTACCCATTTCAATGGAACCACTACTTTGTTACTAGTGCAATTCCACAGAATCATAGAAAACCAGTTCACTAGAGGACACTATGAGAAACTTTATAGACACCCTAGTCATATAACCATAATAACATATGTAATTATTCCTTCCACCCACAATCACTCTATAGAAAATCATACCATCTATTAGTTTAGTACCATAATTATGGACTTGAGAAATTAATTTTCTAGATAAATACAAAAAAACTAGATTACAAAAATACATATAGATCACATGTGGGATACTAAAATATTCTAGTGAAAGGGTGTCCCATAGCTAGTTCCACTGATCAGGTGGTTGGGATGATGGGTGTGGTCTACTTTGGTACTGCGTAATGCATAGAGAGGTAAGGGTATTGTTTACCATAACTATTTCCATTGATTATAGTTAGATGATAACCCTAGTTTAACATCTTTTTTGTAATTTTTTTGTTAAATATTAATATTACTATATCAAATAAGAAGAATATTAATAAAGAATGGATGAATGACAATTGGTTGAAAAAAGAGTATGAATATGGCATGAAAGAGTTTATCATGTTTTCAAAATATCATGAATATAAACCGTCTCAAATCATATTTAAACAATTACGATGTTGTTATTCAAGAGCAATTAGTCCTTAGGAGTTGGAACAACACCTGATATTTCATGAAATTGATCGATGTTATAAATGTCTGAATAAACATGGGGACAAAACAAATGCAGGTAGAGGTGGGAATATCACTTCATTTTATGGATCATCTAATATTATTACATGCGTGAACAATGAAGATGATTGTACAAAGTATGTGATTACATATGTGAATGATGATGAAGATTGTATTGTTAAAATGACAAGGAAATTTGAAGATAAACCTCACGATTGCCAAAAATTGTTTGAGAATTCAAAGAGTTTTTCAAAGATGCCATTGTATGTTGGTTAAACTAAATATACAACATTTTCAGTCGTAATAAAGATGTATAATTTGAATGAAGGAAATGGGTGGAGTGACACCAGTTTCACAAAACTACATTCTCTCATGAATTACATGCTCCAAAAAGATAACGAGATCACGATCCGAACATAAAATTCCAAACGAATGCTATGCTCGATGCTTATGATATCTGAAAGAATACATTCCTACTTGAATGAATTTATATTATTTTCAAGGACCACCAATCACTTAATGATGCCCAAAATGTGGTACTTCTCATTACCATAAATATGAATCCAGTCCTAGAAATTTTGTATGGTACATTATAATCATTCCATGGTTTATGCACCTATTTGGAAGTGAGGAGACTGTAAGACAATTGAAATGGCATGCAGATATAAGAATTAAAGATGGGAAACTACGTCACTAGACATACTCTCCTCAGTGGAAGAGAATTGATAATGAGTATCCACATTTTGGAAACGAGTCGAGAAACCTTCTTTTTGCGTTATCTACAGTTGGAGTGAATCCTTGTATTTTTTCAAAGAAGCCTTCATAGTACATGGCAGGTAATGTTGGTAAATTATAACTTAACATCATGGTTATTCATGAAACAAAAATATATCTGGTTTTCTATGCTTATATCAAGACAAAAAAACTAGGTAATGATATTGATGTTTATTTGAATCCATTGATCGAGGATTTGAAATTATTATGGGATTCAAGTGTTCCATTGTATGATGCTTACAAAAATGAAGATTTCACATTGAGAGAAATGTTGTATGGGATGATAAATGACTTTCTTTCTTATAGAATTTTTTTGGATATAGCATTAAATGAACTCAAGGGTGTCCCATTTGCGAGCAAGGTATATAGTCAATTAGGTTGAAACATTTGTCAAAAACGGCATTTCTAGGACATCACATATTTTCACCCCAATAACATAAGTACTTATCTTGGATAACATCATTCGATGGATGTTCAAAATAACTTACAACACCATCTCCAATAAGAGGTGATCAACTATTTGTGAATGTAAAACATGTGGACCCTTCTTCGGGTAAACCATTTTCGAAAAAACTTATGAAAACGGGTTGTAAAAAGAGATCTGTTTTTTTAATTACCATACTATAATAGACTGTAAGTTAGACATTTACAAGATGCTATTCATGTTAAAAAAAATTATGTGTTAGTGTCATCGATACATTTCAAAATGCACAAGAGAAAACAATGGATATAAATAAGGCTATATTTGACATGGTTGAGATGGAAATATGAGAAGAGTTGGCACAAGTGAAGGGTGAAAAATGGAAATTTTTTCCTCCTTCTGCTTACATTGTCTCTAGGAAGGAGAAATATCTTTTTTTCAAATTCATTAATGATGTAATGGTTCTAGAGGGGTATTTATCAAATATCAAGAACATCATGTCAAGGATAAATTTAATGTTAAAGTGTAAAAAATCGCATGACTACTATGTTTTGATGCATGATCTTATTCCTATAGCGTTACGTTTCATTTTTTCCAAGAATTTATGCCATAAATTAACATAGCTCTATTTCTTATTCAATGCTATATGCAGCAAAGTTATAGACCCGACGAAATTTTCAACTATGGAAAGAGAAATTACCCTCATATTTTGTGAATTGGAAATGTTCTTTCTTCCCACATTCTATGATATGATGTTTCAATTGATGGTTCATTTGGTGAGAGAGATTCATCTATGTGGACTTGTAGATTATAGATGGATGTACAACATTTAATAGCTTTCGAATATTTTGAAAGGGTATTTCAAAAATTTAACTCATCTATAGGGTTTTATTGCGGAGAAATATATTGTTGAGGAAGCCATTTAATTATATATTGAATAAAATTCTGGTGTGGAAATCATCGGTCTACCTAAATCTCATCACCCTAGGTGGCTTGAGGTTAAAGGAATCTCTAGAAGAGAGGTTTCCACAATCAATATTACAGATCAGGAGTAGGCCCACCTTTACGTTTTGAATAATATTTCTAATGTTGATCCACATGTTCAAACACAAAATGAAATTATTAGGTATTTGAATCCATATAGGGATTAAAAATGGATAACAGATACACATAATCTGTACTTTACTGGATGGTTTCGGGACTATAATTTTATGAAGTTAGATGAAAATATAGACTCAATTTCAGAATGACTTCAATGGCTAGTTGGAGAAGAAAGAGTGTATGTATTGTCTTACAATTCTTATGTAGTTAATGGTTATACATTCTATACTCATGAACATGATGAAGACAGTACCATGTAGAATAATTGGGTTACTCTTGTGGTTGATGTGATGCATGTTTCTGGTGCTAAGGAAAAAAATGAAATTTATGTGAACATGTCATACTTTGGAATCATAAAACAAATATGGGAGTTGTATTATGACAAATTTCAAGTGTCAATTTATCAATGAAAGTTTGTGGATATCATGATTTATGATAAAATAGATTCATTATGTTTCATGAATGATTATTTCAGTATAGAAGGGGAGAAAGAAAAAACATTTATAATGGCACCACATGAAGTACAAGTATTTTATGTTCTAGATCCCTAAAACTGAAACTTTTCAATTGTTCTGTTATCAACCAAAAAAACTGAAGGGTCATATAAAAGTGAAACAGAGGATAACCCTTCCATAGGGAGTTCATAATCATTTCGCAAAGGTCCCAACGTAGATAGAGTTTTGTATGTTAGAGGAGACCATAATAATGGGATTTACATAGTCGATAGAGGGGTCAAATCTATTCATCCATAAAAAAGAGTTCAATAATCAGGTTATTTTTTTATTGTAATGTACATTGTGTTTTATTATATTATTATTTTCTCACTACTACATTTATGTAACCTAAATTATATGTTAACCCGCTTCTGTAGATAATGAATTATTCACCTACTGATGTGGCCAATCCTAAGGCACAACAGGTCTTTCAGCCTGCTACTGTTGTTCCTAGTGCAGAGCAACAATAGGTTTCTCAAAAATTTTCTGAAGTTCCCAATGATGAGGTACAACAATTTTCTCAACCTATTACTGCTAGTCCTAGCGTAGATGCCAGTGCTGTAGAGGAACCTAATGACGATTCTTTGAGGAAATGTTATGATATGAAACCCTACCTGTGAAAAAAAAATACAGGATCACTGTAGTTTGACAGTGTTAGCCAAAATCCTTAAGAAAAAAGGCATAAAATATGAGGTGTGATAGGGTAAGCGAGGGAAACATGTTAACCCCAATTAATCAATCTTTAGTAGCTACATTGGAATCGTTACTCAGAAACGCATGCCAATTGATGTACAGTGGTATCACCGGGTTTTCACTGAGATTAAGACACCGATGTGGGAAGAGATTATGGTAACATTATGATATCATTTCTTTAATTTATTAATATAAAATAGAATACTAAAACATTGACTTACTCTTCATTATACATTGAAGAGTGTATTTGTAGTGGATGAATCACATAAAGAATATGTATTAAGAGTTGAATGGAGGATTCATAGTGGCTTCCTCACAATTTTTACAAAATTTCATATTAAGGATGTTGAAGGGAAAATCATGCCATAGCCACCCCCTCTATATGCACACATGATATCCCAAGGAGCATGGGATGCGTTTCAAAACCATCATCGGGTGCAGATATTTTAGGTACATATTTTCTAGTAATACTTTTTTTGATGTTTCTTGTATTCAACATATTGATTGAAATTTTTTATTCATGAAATATCAATTGAGAATTGAAAATAAATAATGGGAAACCAAGCCCTCATACCCTACCTTAAACCAACTATGTGGTACACTTTACTTGAGAAAAAATTGGTACGTATTTTAAATCAACTGTAAAAAGTTTAGGTTACATAAAACAACACCATAACCATGTTCCTCTGTTTATATGCATATTGATGAATCAAAATGAAATTCCACTTCAATACCATGCCATGTGCTATGGAATTAGTCTCATGTAAATAAATAGGGGATACTGATAGATAAAAACACCCAAAAAGTGTGGGAAACATGTGACAGTATGACATAATATAAATTTTATTTTCTTTAAATCTCTATTACATAACTATTATTACACATTTTCCTATATTTTTTATCTTACATATTCATAGGAATCAACAACACATGCACCAGATGCTGAAAAACTTTCCACGACCTTGAAGCAACCAGAATAGTATGGCAACGTCCGAGGTGCAGGTTTTGGGGTGACAGCCCAAACATATTTTCAGAAATAAAAAAAGGTGGAGGATCAAACTGAGGAAATGAAAAAGATGAGAGAAACAATATATATGTTTCAAGAAGAATTACAATTCCAAAGAGAGATGATAGAAAGTTTAATGGGGGGAGGCAAAGAGAAGAAACAACTCTAAAACAACCTGTGTATGAAGATACCACCCACCCCCCCCCCCCCCCCCCCGGCTTTGAGGTGAGCCATTCCCCTCAAAAACCTGACATAACTGAGGTAATCAATGTTATGATAATTGTTTCTATGAAATTTGAATCATATATTCATTGATACCTTTCATATACTAATATTATAAAGGGTTAAAATGACTGTGATTTATACATATAAACTCCCACCTATTTCCTTGTAGTGAGGGATATGGTTGTCAATATGTAGATTGACATAATACACAACATAAAACTTCCAAATGATCATGTCATAGAGTCGATTAACATAGCTAATTATATAAGTTCCGAGCTACCTATTCCAAATGACGACAAAAACATTCATATAGTCATACAAGCTATGGGAACATTCATCTCATGGCCGTCAATTCTTGTAAAAAACACATTGACAAGGAGGTATCCATTTCTAATTTATTTTTGAAGCCTAAATTTTAACATTTAATGAAAAAAGTCTAAATCGACGAATGTTATTACAGAATTACAAAGAGAAGGGGTGAAACGAAATATCAGCTTGAATCTATCTCAAGGATCAACCAACCAATTTAAACTGTCTACTGATAGAACATTCATCCCATCTATTATATATCCATACTTAATATCATTATAGGATCACGTGGATATAATTTTGATAGATGGAAATGATCACAAAGTTGATTTTGAAAAACATATGTATGGAGACGGAAAAACTTATTTCAGTAGTGTTGAAAATATAAATTAAATCCTTAGGTATAAATATCATGGAACCTCAGTTGTAAATGTATACATGAGGTATGTTTTCATGATTGGATATTACAAAAGATGACATACTATGATAATTAGGACTAAATACATTTCATATTTTTCTCAAGCATATATATGAAAAACAATTGAAGGGATTTACCCATTAAAAAAAAGCTGGACTCGTTATTCCTCACATCACCTCTGCAAAATAAGAAATAAATTATGATAAAGAGGCTGAAATAATGTCATCCCTGCTCAAATAATATGAAAAAAAATTACGGATGACAGAAACTTTTTAATGCCAACGATGCAGGGGTAAAAGTACACAATTTAATCATACAAATATATTTTCTTTTCATTCATTACATATTCTTTTTTTCTTTTTTGTGAGTATTGGATGCTGACTACAGTCTAATTGGATACTACAAAGATTTATTTTCTAGATTTAATGCATGGATATGCACAAAACTAACCACACATAGTGGGGTTTGTCAATTTTAAATACACTGGATCACAAATTTTAGAACTAAAAATTTAGTTATATAATTTATATTATCTTTTATTGTGGATTCTGTAATGATAAGTTGATGTATCAATGTCGTCTAATTCATGGAATGAATCTAGTTCCTAAGGACAAGTACACCTACAATATCTACAAATAGACAAATATCCTAGTATATACAATAAGATTTCACTATTCAAACACATATAAAAAATTACTTATTTTTCTCGATATTTCTGCAATGTCCAAAAGAAAAAAATGGAAAGGATTGTGGTTATTAAAATTTTACATTTATGAAAGAGTTCAGATTTCATCAATAAACTAGAACCCCTAGAGAGTTATTTTTAAAACTAATTTTGAGTTCTTTTAAAATATTTATTAATACATTGTGTATTTATATTATTTCAGGGCAACCATGACTGCTACAAAAACTCATATTCACAAGATGATATATATGTGTTTCGAAATGAATGGGAAGAATACCTCATAGAAGACGGTATACAAATTGGGTGAAGGTAAATTCCGACTTCACATGTTATCCTCATATGATCATTGATATCTCCCTTATTTACACTTTTTGAGAATATATATGATCACCATTTATTTTGTTTCATATCCTTAGGTTATGAAGAATGGTTTTAGAAATGATTTTCCATTCTAGTAATTCATAACTTAATGAGAGATTGTTATAAACTAGTTATTTATGTTTCCATGTTTCCAAAATCACTAGACCTAAACAATTATGGTATGGATAACTTATATTATGTATTTTTGTAATTTATGGAGCTGTTTCTAATGATGCAGTGTTTTGGAAGAATATTGGTTGTGAACCACTCACAAATTTAATAAAAAAACTAAGGATTATTCACTACATTTTGTTAACTACCACTTATCATATCATCTGATATGAACTTTCGATCTGGTGTCCCCTTGATGATATTATCTAACACCATCTCTATGATATCAACATTATGAATTCAAATTTTCTTCACTTGCTACACCCATTAACTATTTAAATGGGTGTAGGAAGAGAAGTAAAAGTGAACGATGAATGATGATATCATAGAGATTGTTTCGGTTTGGAGCATCACATGGATGCCAGATCGGAAGTTCAGATCAGATGCTATGCTAAGTAGTAGTTATCCAATATTAGAAAAGTGATCAAAGAATCAATAGTTTTGTTATTCTCTTATTTTTGAGCAATGAAACCAGTTGGAAAGACGTAAAGGTAGAGTTATGATATAATATGTCTATTTTAACAAAAAACTATATAATGAAATAATTATTTAATTGTAATTATTCCCTAGAGGGTTAGTTTATTTTTGATGGTTTATGTCCATGTAACATGACTTCGCAGGAAGAGAAATGACGTTGGGTCGGTTAAATCGCAGAGGTAATATTGATGTTTTCATAGTAAAATCATTGTTCATAGAACTTGCATGTCAACTATTGTTCAAATAAACCTTCATCTTATATACATATGCATGACCATCAAAATTTTGGTTCCTAAGCACCTCATATAGAACATACATCACATAAATGCCTAGATACATACATACCTCACATAGAAAATCATGAAGAAGAAAAAAGGACAATGTTATAAGGATGTGAATACCTGATTGATTCCTTTGGGGTTCTAATTTTCACTTAGTATTCTATGATAATTGAGTTATTCCATGAATTTTTTATAGATAGGACAGTAATGGGAAATATATTTCACTAATGAAATAATATTTCATAGCTCTATGATAACTCTTATGTTTTTTCTCTTCTTCACAAAAGTTTCATCATGTGATCAGGTCACATAATATCCTTTGCATTAATGATTTTTGTCAACTGATATTGTGATATCACCAAATTATCAAATCACATAATCAAATTACACAATCAAAATAATTCACTTGAGCCATGATTCGTGAATTCATGTATTATTTAAATGATCTTATAATGATTCCAGGGTCATGTAATCATATAAATCTCCCATGTTCATTTGATCATGTGTTCTTATTATGGTCATGTGATAACATGATTTGAAAAAATTCATAGACATAATTTTGAAGCCAATGTGGATTGATTTTAAAGGGTTATAACATGATTTGGAGCCTAAAACCCATATTTATATATGAAAAATGTAGAATTATATAAAAAATTAGATTTTTTGTGGTTGTTTGGCTATGTTATTCGATTAGGTGGAATATTTGGGATGAACTGGGGTTGTAAATTCTTGGTTAAGTGTACTACTGCAGAGTTTGTGGTTGAGCTGAAAAAATTGGATTTTATGAATCTATTTTGGCTTAAGAAACCTTTAATTATTAAAGAAAATAATGATGGTAGACTTGTTCAGTTTGTAGAGTCAATAAACGAACACATTTTATTTTATGTATGGTGATTATAGCATCAGTATATAGGACATTAAGATTATCTATGGTGCAATGAATTTAAGAGACATGTATGCTGAGTAAATTCTACCCCTTCCAACTGTAGTGGGGTTGGATGGGGGCCCACATTGGTGGATATGAGTTACATAAAACCCACAATATTCTAAGTTACCAGTTCAAGAGATTTCTATAATGTATCAGTGGGGTTTGGCTAATCACACTATAGAACTAGGAGATCAAGATAAAAGTGAACCAGTATGATCAGTTTTTTATAACATATGGAGAACCAACCTGGAATTTTCCATTATTGTAAAGGGTGATCCTGTAGCCTAAGACTATCTTTTATCCATATGTGAGGGTGTTTTATCCACTTTTATTAACTGAAAGATATTCTACGAGTGGTATGCATCATACCACTTTGAGAGATTGTTCAGTGCATTTAGATGAGATTCTCCACTCCTCCCCACATCTGTTCAGAAATGCATCTCATGGTGGCTCACCAATTGGGGATAATGTTCAATAGGTGGGAATGTTTTGTTCGGGTAACCTTACCTCTAGATATTGTCAGTTTTTTCCTATCATGCCCCATCCTCGGGGCACGTGCCGTGACTACCCCAAGCCCGCCTTCCATAGGCCAGGGGATGGCGACTTGCACCAAAGGCATAAAACTCGGTATCTGGGAAGGCATCGCCTTTATTAAACATAAACACCTCCAACCAGAGTCCAAGTGGAAGTAATACACTAAGTAAAAAAGAAAGTGATAAAAAGTAAATGGGCCAGAATACAAACCCAACTGATAAGTACAACTAAAACTAAAACAAAGTACAATAGAAAAGCCAAATATCTGGAAGATAAAAGTAGCTCCTGGGTCACCTACCTCGGATCCTACCTGAAGGGTAGAAACATATATCCTCCTAAACGCTCTATCCCACGAACCTTTTCTGAGTACCGTATTGTCGTGAAGTCCACCTCTGGGTACTGACTCATCGTGAGGTCCACCTCAAGGTACTGAATTGTCGTGAAGTCCACCTCTGGGTACCATCCAGTCCTCGTACACTCGATCTCAGTCAGTGTTGTCCATCGTCTGCATCCAACACAATGAGGTGCGGGCATAGCCTGTGGAGGGGTGCGTATACGATACTCATTAGGGACCCCAAGACCCTCATGGTCTCACTAAATCCAACAAGGATAATCACAAATAAAGTTCTCAACAGATAACCCTTACTTAGGTATAAGCCCATACTTATACCTAAGTTATCAAGTACCCCATCTCAGCCATGAGGTATCACACAGATATGAAGTCGACGGATAACCACTACTTAGGTATATACCCATACACATACGTATGTTATCAAGTAACCTATCTCAATCATGAGGAAAACACAAAGATCATGGACATAGCTCAAACCAGGATTTTCATTAATGATATCGTAACTGCAACTGCTGAAGAGATCCCTCTCTGTCGAGCACAGTAATCATGTAACGACTCCAAGGCACTTCTCACTAACCTAATACTACTGAGGTACTCCTCCTGTCGAGTAACGTGGGTCATCCACCCAAACACAGTAGTGCTCCCCGCCGGGTTCTGCCTCCCAAACACAGTAGTGCACCCCGCCTAATAGCCTACAGAGGTACTCCTTCTATTGAGTACCGCGGGTCTTCCACCCAAAAATAGTAGTTCTCCCTGTCGTGGCTCTTCGACCCAAACATAGTAGTGCTGTCCACTAGGCTATACAAGTCACTTCGACTCGAACCGGACAAGCAGTCTTCATGTCTCAGCTAGCTATAAGGTTTCCATACTCCATATGCTCGTCTCTAAGAGGATCCATTACACGAGCTACTGGTCGATAATCCATGTATCACAAAGTCCCATGAAGAAGTATCTCAAAGTACCGCCTCGTCCTAGGGTTCTCAACATAACAGATGGCGCGTAAATCAGACGCCCGATCTGCGGGTTATTATCCTTTTCATCCCGGGGGCCCGGTTGGTTTCGTGTACAAACCAGCCCAACCATATCTCAAATATACCCCGAACTCTCATAGTGTATACTCAAAGGGACTATTTCTCAACGAGATTACCAACACCGCTGACGGTTTGTCAAACGGACGTCTGGTCTAAAAGTTATCGGCTTTTCCATTCAAGGGGCCCGGTTGGATTTCGGGTACAATCCAACCCGACCATATTACAACTATGTCCAATCCTCAGGTGAAGTATAATAAAAGTACTGTCTCTCCAAGAGGAATCTATCAAAGTCAACGGAACGTCAATTGGACATCCGGAGCTCAAGTTATAAGTGTTTCCGCTCCGAGGTCCAGGTTGGATTCGGGTTCGAACCTACCCGATCGTACCCAATGTTAACCGAAAACTTGAGTGTAATATACCGAAACGACTGTCTCGATCCAAGTATCCCTACTCAACTGACGGTGCATCTATTAGATATTCCTAGCTCCATATATGAGCGTTTAACTGAAGAAGGCCCGAAAATAGGGTGTTTGGGCCCGGTCCAACCCGTCCCAATACCCCCTTGGTCTGCCCGAACTGGGTTGACCCGACCCGGGTCCGGGTATTGTCTGGTTGGGCATGGCCCGACCCTACCGGAGTGGGCCAGCCTAGCGGGCGCGGCCTGCAGCTCGGCTCGGAGTCGACCGTAGGGTGCGAAGGGGGAGCACCGCCCCCTTGACACCCTAACGGCGGACCCAGGTGGGGTCCGCCCTATGAGCTGGCCGGGGGTTTTAAACTCCGGTCTTTTTGAAAAACGGTCTGCCATTATGGTCGGCTGGTTGAGCCACGCAGGACCTGAGGGGGGTCCCGCCACCTAGAACACCGGCGGCCGGCTTGGCCGGCCCCACCTACTGAATTGTTGCAGCCTAAGGTCGTGGCTCTTCCCCGACCAGCATGACGCGACGACATCACGCCCCTCCGTCGCGGCCCGCCCCGTCCACAACATCTCTCAGGTTCTCCGGCGTGGCACGATGGGGCCACGCACCACCACAGTAGCCCGCTCCGGCCGCGGTTCCTTCGGCTGCATCAGCGCGTCGCGACGGCACCCCGCACCTTCATCGTGGCCCGCTCCGGCCGCGGTTCACTTTGATCCCACGCGGTGCATTGCCACCGCGCCACCTTTTCCAAAATCGTCAACAAAAATCAACAATAAAAAGGGGAGGAGGATCATCCTTGTTTGTGCGGTCTGATGTCCTCCCGTTATGAGGATAACAACCGGTTATAATTTAATCCATGAAAATCAATAAATTAATCATGAATGTAAATAACCCCTACCTCGCAAAGATGACGCACGCCTGTCGTGGGGCGTGGCAAAACAATATTTTATTTACCTAAGTATAGTATAGCAGTTGATCCTAGGTAGTCTCCCGAAGAGGAGTGCACACAAAACAAGGTTGTCACTTTTTGTTGGTTTTCTTAAAAAGATTGGTTTTAATTAATTTGAATGATTATGAGAGAAACAAACAACAGAAATTGATTGATTTTAACAAATGATAAAGATGGTGATCGGATTGGGTTCAGCTAGACTTAGTGTTGTGCCATCATGGTTTCCAAATTTTATCTCTTCTTCTTCCTTAAACTGGTAAGAGAGAGATTTATCTACCGAGTCCTCTCTCTCCCTTAGTCAGATAAATGTGATGAGAATTTTCCTTTCTAAAACCTTAGATTGGTCTATCCTCCTTCCAATGTGTTTAGGGTTGTATATGGTCTCTTGATTAATTAGAGCAATCCCAGACCTGGAATTGTTGTTCCCTAATAAACCAAGATTTCAACATACAATCCTACACACGTGCTTGACAATCGTCGAGCAATCACCACCCAACCCTAATCATGTGCCACCGTATACAGATTAGAATTGGGTAGAGGGAGATGTGATCATCGACCAAAGAAATTTATAATTTCAGAATAAAAACCTTAACACAACCGCATTCGGAATTTAATACTGAATTATGAATTGAAACCAGAAGAAGAAAGAAGAACAAATTTTATTCATTTCAAGCACAAAACTCAAGCACAACACATCGGTCCAGCCTCCCCTCTTTCCGATCACTCAAATGAAATTACCCCTCCATGGATGGGGTAAGCGAGATGATTCGGGAGAGGAGAGACATTTTAAAACAAAAGAAATAAAAGAAAAATATGAGAAGTTCTTCTCCTGGGTGCCCGAGAAGGAATGGGGTGGAGAATGGGATGTCTTGAGGGGGAGGAGCTCTCCTCCTTTTATAGGCAGAATTCGACCCCCGAAAGTTGTCGCGTTTTGGACCCCATAAATGACCTCTTAACGCGTTGAGGCCTTATTCAATGTTGTTCATAATTGGCTTTTCCGTGTCTCCTCAAAAGCTCAGCGGATTTGGATAGGTATTCCGAGAGTTATTGCCAATTGCCTCTGACAATTTATTCTGTCCAGTCAGAATCATCAAACCGAAAAACACCGTTTTGTACTGAATTAATGTCCCTGAACAAAGCCATTTCAGGCGTGTCCTCCTTAATGAAACTTGTTCAAAATCTTCTTAAACGTCTATCCACAAAATTTCAGCTCCATTAAAGTAGTTTTGAGCGAGTTATGGATATTTCACTGAACCTTCGTTTTTCTGGAAGAAATTTCCTGGAAGCTTCCTTGATAATCTTCAACTTCATTGAATTGTTTGGACCTCAAGATGGTAGAATCAGATCCTGGTCCAGAAGACAAAGTTGAAGGAAATTAAATTAGGATTCTAAAGAAATTATAATCATAAAATTTGGATTTATATTTTTTTGTAAATGACCAAAATACCCCTGTAGTGAAAATCTGTCCAAAATGCAGAATTTGGTCATTTTTGCATTTAAACTTAAAATACTTCTTAAATCCAAAATTGTTACATATAAGCTCAAAATGTTATCTTGGGATGTTTAAAACAATAGAAATTCATTAAAAAAATGTGCAAATTATAAGCCCTGTCAATTCCCCCACACTTAAACTATGCTTGTCCTCAAGCATAAAATCTCAACATGGAATTCAAAGGACACCAATGTCACCAATATTTAAATTTCAAATGGAATAAAATAAAATGATTATCAATGTCCAATCAAATTTTCCAGTTCCACAAAAATACCAATTTAATTTCCCATTTTTCAAAGAAACAATCAATTCATGCATTTTACTTTTCCCCTTTGAAAAATAATGAAGCTTCTCCTTTCATTCATTCAAGCTTCTCAATTTATTATTATTAAACATGCCAAATCATGATCTACCTCACTTATGAATCTTTTCTCTCATCACTCATGATACAATTAATAGTGGAGTTATGCTCATATCATGAGAACATGCTCCTTACCCATAGGCTTGTAAAGTAACTACTTTCTCCACTTTGTAAAGACAAAACACACATAAAATCATGAGGACTTGCAATAAAGGTTCAAATGACTCTGTGGCTTAGGGTTGGTGGGTAAATGATTGAAATAATTTAAGGCCAGAAGTAGGAGGTTTGACTCTTAAGTACAATGCATGATTAATCAAGTGAAAACACAAGATCAACCTCACTCAAATCCCCTTGAAATGTGAATCACAACACCACTCCCCTTTTAATGACATGGGTCATGAGTCAATAAATGATTACAAAGAATGATATCATCCAAGTTCTCCCTATTTTTTTGTAAAGCTCCAGAAAGGCACAGCTTTATTTTCTTCTTTTTTTTGTAAAGCTCCAGAAAGGCACAGCTTTATTTTGAATTTTTTTTTCTTCTTTTTTTTTGGAGAACCGGATGAAATGAAAGAAGCATAATGAAATGATGACTCATGCCCAATTTTCTAATAATAAATTTCCCAAAATGATGATGCACACATTACATCACCCAAAAATGATACATATCCCACGGAACGCACACGAAAGGCCATTCCCCCACACTCAAACTTGAAATAACCAT
Source organism: Viscum album (assembly GCA_963277665.1). NCBI lineage: Eukaryota > Viridiplantae > Streptophyta > Magnoliopsida > Santalales > Viscaceae > Viscum > Viscum album. The sequence goes on along the minus strand of OY728161.1, from coordinate 1,419,161,726 downwards.
GCAAAAATACTAAAAGTGCGGGTAGGTAAGGAAAAATTGGATTGTAATGTGGCTTAAACCTATAAGGAAATTCATGGCATCTAAGGGCTTACGAAGGATAAATGTAAAGGTGGGTCTTAGGATAAAATGTGGCTAACCAAAGATATGACTCAATCATTTTAAATGTGGTTTTGTACAGTCATAGCTTTGAAAAGTTTCAATACAAGTTCTAGCAGGTGGCACGTCCCAAGATCACTCAAGAAATATGCTCAAGATAAAATAGGAAATATTTGGTCTAGAAAACCTCTCAGGAATGATAATATGATATTGGACAATCACTCATGGCATGATTAATAATAACAAATTAATTCACATGAATTTCAAAAATTCAAAGAATGAAAATGGAAGGGAAATTTCATTTACATGAATCAATTAATTCCCTCAAATCATGAGTCCTTATTTCAATATCCTTGCTTCACTTTAATCATCCAATTATCCATTTTAATCATTCAATCTCATTAACATTGAAATCTAAAACATGGCATCACAAGATTCCTAAGAAACTCATGTCTCCTAGATAAGTTGAGTAAAACATGAATTCAAGCGTGGGCATGCCTTTTCTTGATTAATTCTTTAAAATACTAAAAATGTAGGGAATAAAGTCGGATAATATAGAATTGAAACTCATACTCCCCTGTCAAATGGATCCTTTTCTTCACGACGTATAATCCCACAACACCCTCTTCATTAATGGACCTGAAAAAAAAATGAAAACGATTGATAGCGCAGGCCCGTTCAATCATGTTGGTAAATAACTAAGAAGACAAGTGGAAAATGGGGGAAAATGCGGGTTGCCTCCCGGTAGCGCCTTTGTTTAATGTCGTTGGATCGACAAAACAAAACAATTTTTTTTTTTTTTGAAAAATCTCTTGGACTACAAGATTTCCTCCCCCACACTTAATTTATGCAGTGTCCTCAATGCATGTAAATGTATGTTTCAAAAAGTTGGAGTTACTGCATTTAATCAAGTGTAAAGGAGTGATGCAACCTGGTAGGTGTTCATTTGTATTCAGGATGAAGGAGTGTGATCTCCTCCACTGGTTCTTGAGGTACGGTCCCATGGAACTTCTTCAGCCTCTGCCCATTTATAGTGAATGGTTTTCCTCCTCCTTCCTTTTGAATCTGCACAGCACCAAAGGGATATACATGAGTAACAGTAAAGGGGCCTTCCCATCTGGAACGAAGTTTACCTGGCATAAGCTTAAGTCTGGATTTGAATAGTAACACGTGATCTCCAGAGTTGAAGTTTCTTGGTTGAATTATCTTGTCATGGGCCATCCTCGTTCTCTCTTTATAGATCATTGAGTTTTCAAAAGATTCCCTTCTAATTTCCTCTAACTCTTGCAACTGCAATCTTCTTTCTTTCCCAGCTTTCTCAAGGTCCAGATTCATCTCTCTGACCGCCCAGTAGGCTCTATGCTCCAACTCCACAGGAAGGTGGCAACTCTTTCCATAGATCAATCTATAGGGACTCATCCCTATCGGTGTTTTGTAGGCCGTCCTGTATGCCCATAATGTATCATCTAACTTTTGGCTCCAGTCTTTCCGGTTGGGTTTAACAGTCTTCTCCAGAATGGATTTGATTTCTCTATTAGAGACTTCTGCTTGGCCATTTGTTTGGGGATGGTATGGGGTAGATGTTCTATGATGTACCCCATACTTCTTCAGCAATGCTTCCATTTTCCTGTTGCAGAAATGAGTTCCCTGATCACTGATGATTGCTCGTGGCACGCCAAACCTACAGAAAATGTTAGCCCTAACAAAATCACAAACAACTTTTGCATCATCAGTTCTGGTTGCTTTTGCCTCCACCCATTTTGAAACATAGTCTACAGCCAAAAGAATATATTAATTTCCAAATGAAATTGGGAATGGTCCCATGAAATCTATGCCCCAAACTTCAAAAATTTCACAAAAGGTTATTGGTTTTTGTGGCATTTCATGTAGTTTGGATATGTTACCAGAAAATTGGCATTTTTAACATCTTTTACAAAATTCATATGCATCCTTGAATAAGGTGGGCCAGTAGAGTCCAGATTCTAAGACTTTTCGGGCAGTCCTTTGAGGTCCAAAGTGGCCTCCACATGATAATTTATGACAAAATTCAAACACTGATTCAATTTCACTTCTTGGCAAGCATCTTCTTATGATTTGATCATTACAAATTTTCCACAGAAAGGGATCTTCCCAGATGTAAAATCTTGATTCAGATTTAAGCTTATGTTTTTTATGAGAGCTTAGATGAGAGGGTACCTGAGATGTTACCAAATAGTTGACAATGTTGGCATACCATGGCACTTCACTGTTGATGATGTAGAGTTGTTCTCCAGGAAGCTCATCATTAAGTGGGTTCTGCTTTGGTATTTCTGATTCAGCGGTGTGGGGTAGTCGACTCAGATGATCAGCCACTTGATTTTCAGTCCCCTTCTTATCTTTGATTTCCAAGTTGAACTCTTGTAAGAGTAGCATCCATCTCACCAACCGTGGTTTAGCATCCGCCTTTTTCATTAAGTACCTAAGAGCTGCATGATCAGAAAAAACAACAACTTTAGTGCCCAGAAGATATGATCGGGATTTATTTAGTGCAAAAATGACTGCAAGGAACTCCTTCTATGTGGTTGTGTAATTTATTTGTGTTTCATCCAAGGTCCTTGATGCGTAGGAGATGACTTGAGGCTTGCTGTCAATTCTCTGTGATAGAGCGGCTCCCACTGCTTGGTTGGATGCATCACAAAGTATCTCGAAAGGGTAATCCCAATTGGGTGGCTGCATTATTGGTGGTGTTATCAGCCTTTCCTTTAATTCAACAAATGATTCCCTACATGCACAATCAAAATTAAAGTTAGCATCCTTTAGAAGTAATCTTGTGAGAGGGAGAGAAATCTTACTGAAATCCTTGATGAATCTTCTGTAAAATCCTGCATGCCCTAAAAAGGATCTAACATGTTTGACACAAGTTGGATATGGTAAGGAATTTATTACATCAACTTTTGATTTATCAACCTCAATCCCATTTTGTGAAATTATGTGCCCCAACACTATCCCTTTTTCAACCATGAAATGACATTTTTCAAAATTTAAGACAAGGTTCTTTTCAATGCATGTTTTCAAAACTTTTTCCAAATTTCCCAAGCAATGGTCAAATGAATTTCCAAAAACTGTGAAATCATCAAGAAACACCTCCAAGCAATCCTCAATGTGGTCTGAGAAAATACTCACCATACACCGTTGAAATGTACCTGGGGCATTGCATAGCCCGAAAGGCATCCTTTTGTAGGCGAATGTTCCAAAAGGGCAGGTGAAGGTTGTCTTCTTCTGGTCTTCTAGTGAAATTGGTACCTGAAAATAACCTGAGAATCCATCTAAAAAATAGTAATGAGTATTTCCAGCTAACCTTTCAAGCATCTGATCAATGAATGGAATAGGAAAGTGATCTTTTCTGGTAACTTGATTTAGCTTCCTGTAATCTATACACACTCTCCAGCTGTTTTGTATTCTCATGGGGATCAGTTCATTTCTTTCATTTGTGACCGTGGTCAGGCCAGTTTTCTTGGGGACTACATGAATTGGGCTGACCCATTGAGAATCAGAGATTGGGTAAATGATATCAGCTGCTAACAATTTCTCAATCTCTTTCTTAACGACCTCCACGATTGTGGGATTGAGTCTTCTTTGAGGTTGTCTAACTGGCCGAGATTCACTTTCTAAAAATATCCTGTGAGAGCATACCTTAGGGTTGATTCCAGGAATATCACCTAAACTCCATCCTACAACCTTTACATTCCTTTTGAGAAGGTCAATCAATGTTTGTTCTTGTAAATGGGATAGGTTATTGGCAATTATTACTGGCAATTTTTCTCCTTCCATTAGGTAAGCATACTTCAAGTCACATGGCAAAGGCTTCAGTTCTAAACATGGGGGTTGTTCAAGGGATGATATTGCATTTATGTTTCCTACATCTAATGTTGAATTATCTGGAATAATCTTACTTCCTCTTAACAAATCATCGAAAAAATCAGATTTTACCTCATCCTCCAACATGATATCAGAATTTTCAGGTTCATGGGAGTTATAAAATTCAAATGAAGAGTGTTCTCCCACAGATAACAAGTCATGAAGCATACCTGAGTCTTCAATTGGTTCTATACCTTCATCATGGGAGATTTCATAAAGTGAGTGATTGTTGGAAGGGTGTTTCATCGTATCAAGAATATTGAAGTGTATCGTACTATCTCCGAGCTCCATGGTGAGGGTTCCTTCATGCACGTTGATGATTGTTCTTGCTGTTTTCAGGAATGGTCTCCCTAATATGATGGGAGATTGGGATGGTGCTCAGTCTTCCTCCATGGTAAGGACATAAAAGTCTGCTGGAAAGATTAATCCTCTCACTCCTACAAGTACATCTTCAACGACTCCAGCTAGGAAAACGGTGGATCTGTTTGCTAATTGTACCACCACCCGAGTTGATTTTAGTTCTCCAATCTGCAAAGATGAAAACACAGAGTGAGGCATCACATTTATCGAAGCTCCAAGATCACATAGTGTATCAGTAAAATTTAATGAACCGATAGTGCAGGGAATAGAGAAAGTCCCTGGATCTTGACATTTTTGCGGTATCGGTGGTGTGATCAATGCTGAGACACTTCTTCCTAAGTTTATTCTTTCATTTCCATCCAGCCTCTTTCTTTTAGTACATAGCTCCTTCAAAAATTTTGCATATTTAGGGATTTGCCTGATTGCATCCAGCAGTGGAATGTTAATCTCAACTTTTTGAAATGTTTCTTGAATTTCCCGTTGAATTCGTTCTTCTTCTCCCTTCTTTGACTCAACCAATGATGATGGGAATGGTGCTGGAATATCCTTTTTATCCCTTTGTTGTTTCTGCAGTGGTGTTTCTAGTCTTTCTTTCTTGAACCTTGTTCTTTCTACTTTGTTGTTGACTCCATCTTTTGGTTGGACAGGATGAGCTTTAGCAGGTTTCCTAGATTCATCCTCCTCATTTTGTTCTGGTGGTTTGAGCTCCTTCCCGCTTCGGGTTGTGATTGCACTAACATTCTCCTTTGGATTGGGAATTGTTTGTGCAGGAAGCTTACCTTGGTTCTTGGTGAAAGCATCCATAATGCTTGCAAATTGATCAGCTAGCTTGTCCATCTTATCTTCTATTCCTGCAACTCTTGTCTTCAGTTGTTGGTCTTCATTTGTTGGTGCACTTGTGGATGGTTGCTCATAATTCTTCCGCTGGAAAGGTGGTGGTTGAAAAGTTTGTTGTTGTTGGAAGGGCTTCTGATAAGGTTGTTGGAATGATATCGGGTTCTGATATTGCTGCTGAAAAGGTGCTCTGGCTTGGTTCTGTTGAAACCCATACCCTAGTTGGGTTTGCGGTTGGTATTGCCTTTGTTGATAGGCTGCAGCACAACTTTCTGTCCCCTGCACTTCCGGACATTGATCAGTGTAATGAGAATTAGAAGAGCATAAACCACATACCTGATTCGGTCCTTGTTGATCCTTCACATGGTTCACAGCTATTTGTCGCACCAACCTGGTGAGTTCACCCATTTCATTCCTAATTAAATCTACTGAATCAGATGTTCTTACCTCATGGATCCCTCTGGTGATCGTACCTCGAGTGCCAAACTGCTGTGAATTTTGTGCAATCTTTTCAATCAGAATTCGTATATCTGCAGGTGATTTATCAATGAGGGCTCCTCCCGACGAGGCATCTAGTAGATTCCTGTCATTGTCAAGCAATCCTTGGTAGAAGCACACAAGGAATTGGTACTCTTCTATTTCTTGGTGTGGACAACTTGCACAAAGCTTCTTGAAACGTTCCCAGTATTCGTAGAGTGTTTCTCCAGTTTATTGATGGATGACATAAATCTCCTTCTTGATTGCAGTGCTCCTAGATGTTGGGAAGAATCTTTGTAGAAAGCATTTTTTTAGATCTTCCCAGTCACTGATCTCCCCTGGTTGTAGATTGTACAACCATTCCTTTGCTGCTCCCTCTAGTGAGAAGGGGAAAGCCCTCCACTTCACATGCTCTTCTGCGACTGCTCGAGGTTTGAAGCTGGAGCAGACATAGGTGAATTCTTGAATATGTCGATTTGGGTCTTCACCTGCAAGACCATGAAATTTAGGAAGCACTTGGATCATGTTAATTCGTAATTCAAAATCATTTTCTAAGGCAGGAATTGCAAGTTGATAATTTTGATTGACAAATTGAGGTGCACAGATGTCACGCAGGGTTCGGTTGGGATTTACAGCCATTATTAAAGGTTCAAAGTCTTCACTCAAGGTATCACATGAATCGGTGAGATTTATTTCTTCAAATTCTTTGGGAAGATTTTGATTTTTCAATTTGGTTATTGTGCGCTCAATTTCTGGATCGAATTCTAATAAATTGCTATTTGAACTTCGGGTCATTCAAAAGAGATTTTTTTTTTAAAAAAAAACAAAAAAAACAAAAAAAAAAGTTTTGAGGCACTGCCTCCCCAGCAACGGCGCCAAGTTTGACACACGCCTGTCGTGGGGCGTGGCAAAACAATATTTTATTTACCTAAGTATAGTATAGCAGTTGATCCTAGGTAGTCTCCCAAAGAGGAGTGCACACAAAACAAGGTTGTCACTTTTTGTTGGTTTTCTTAAAAAGATTGGTTTTAATTAATTTGAATGATTATGAGAGAAACAAACAACAGAAATTGATTGATTTTAACAAATGATAAAGATGGTGATCGGATTGGGTTCGGCTAGACTTAGTGTTGTGCCATCATGGTTTCCAAATTTTATCTCTTCTTCTTCCTTAAACTGGTAAGAGAGAGATTTATCTACCGAGTCCTCTCTCTCCCTTAGTCAGATAAATGTGATGAGAATTTTCCTTTCTAAAACCTTAGATTGGCCTATCCTCCTTCCAATGTGTTTAGGGTTGTATATGGTCTCTTGATTAATTAGAGCAATCCTAGACCTGGAATTGTTGTTCCCTAATAAACCAAGATTTCAACATACAATCCTACACACGTGCTTGACAACCGTCGAGCAATCACCACCCAACCCTAATCATGTGCCACCGTATACAGATTAGAATTGGGTGGAGGGAGATGTGATCATCGACCAAAGAAATTTATAATTTCAGAATAAAAACCTTAACACAACCGCATTCGGAATTTAATACTGAATTATGAATTGAAACCAGAAGAAGAAAGAAGAACAAATTTTATTCATTTCAAGCACAAAACTCAAGCACAACACATCGGTCCATCCTCCCCTCTTTCCGATCACTCAAATGAAATTACCCCTCCATGGATGGGGTAAGCAAGATGATTCGGGAGAGGAGAGACATTTTAAAACAAAAGAAATAAAAGAAAAATATGATAAGTTCTTCTCCTGGGTGCCCGAGAAGGAATGGGGTGGAGAATGGGATGTCTTGAGGGGGAGGAGCTCTACTCCTTTTATAGGCAGAATTCGACCCCCGAAAGTTGTCGCGTTTTGGACCCCATAAATGACCTCTTCACGCGTTGAGGCCTTCTTCAATGTTGTTCATAATTGTCTTGTCCGTGTCCCCTAAAAAGCTCAGCGGATTTGGATAGGTATTCCGAGAGTTATGGCCAATTTCCTATGACAATTTATTCTGTCCAGTCAGAATCATCAAACCGAAAAACACCGTTTTGTACTGAATTAATGTCCCTGAACACGGCCATTTCATGTAACACCCCAAGCTTCTACGGTACGTTTCCCTTTGAATAATGTGATAGCGTGTGTTGTACGCAACACCGAGTTCTAACACACCATAACTAATCAAACTAGCCATTATGAATAGTAATACCTACTTTTTAAAATTATATATATTTTATATTTGAAAATGGACTTCATTTTTGGATTCGGAATATCGAATTTAGCCTAGGGTGAAATTTTGGTACATTTCGGATAACTTTCATATTTTGATGAATAGTGAAAATTACTAAATTTTAATTAAAAACAACTTTTTTAATCAAATTAATTACTAGTGATAAATTATGAATTTGAGTGGTTTTAAAGTATATTTAGAATATATTTTTACCATTTAATATAATTTTGGTCATTGGACATAATTTTACAATTAAACCGAACATAAACAAGTGTAAATCTTTTGATAGTTATTATCTCTTAAAAACACGCTTTTTGTTTTGACAGCGGGAATTAATTTTAAATTAATTTCTGCCACTTCTGTGTTTTGAATTTAGGAAAATGGATTCCATATTTGGAATCAGGATGTTCAAATTGTGTAAATAGGTAACTTTTATTTTTACACATTTTGAATAATTACTGCGGTAAATATTTTATTTACCATGGTTAAAGGGTAAATCCGGTAAATAAGGGTTAAAAAAATAATATTATAATAATACAAAATTACCCTAAAACGTGTCTTAACCCTATTGGTTGATACATGGTCGACCATGGGCATCTTTGTGTCAATTTTGGGACCCCATGGATCCACTTGTAAGTGATAATGACACTTTATTTTAATTAAGTCAAAATGAATACAAAAATGACACAAGCATATATCTTTTAGAACAACAATTTTTACATAGGGTTATACATGTTGTATTTTCGATTATAAATATTCATTAGAAAGATAAAATGATTCCCTACATAATGATATTTTATTTATAATTTTTAGACAATAAATAAGTTATTTTATTTATGACACAATGATGATGCAGTAATTACTATAATAGTGAAAAATTAAAATAATTGATATTATAAATACCCAAATAAATATAATATGAAACTTTTAATGAATTAAACTAATTTTCTAGGCTAATATGATATATTAGGATTGATTTAATGGACTTTGTTCGAAGTAATCAATCTGTTATGAGTTTCACAAAAATCAACTATTGAATAGTGTCAAAATTGACATAAAAGAGTTCTTAAAACAAATATTATATTATTAATTGATATTAAATTCCTAAAAATCTAAGGTTCGGCCAAGAGACTTATATTATGATAGGTTCCTCATTAATGGACCACTTGGGGGTCGCTTGGATGTATATAGTAAGTTTATTAACCATATTATATAAAAATACAAAGAGACATTGTAAAAGTGAAACTAATTAACTTAGAGTTAATACTTAAAGATAAGGTTAATATAAGTACCCAAACCTGTCTAAATTCTATTGGATGAGTTGTTTTCGACCTATCCACACCTCATCCTTTGAATAGTCAACTTTGGAGCCTTTGTAAACCGAATATGAATTTATTATAAATTAATATTTCTAACTTTTCCAAAGGTGCCCCTCACCCCTCTTATAAAAGGGCACTCCTCCTTCTCTTTTCTTCACACCTTCAAAGCCTTTTGGTTCGGCCAAACTCTGCCCAAATACTCTCCCAACATCCCTCACTACAACCTAGAGGCCTTAGTTTGATCAGAAAGCCAACCTAAGGAGCCCTTTTGATCAAATCAAAAGGAAGAACCCGAAGAAGAGGTAATGATTTCACCACCCTTTTCTAAGTTCATTTCTTCTTCCACTTCTTCTTCCTTTGTTCTTACCATTCTGAAATAATAACTCCAGTATCTCACATATACTGTGATGTTATTATAAATATGGTAAAATCATATTCAGTATTCTATCCACCCTTTGAATAACATGTCACCATACGTGCGTACGTACGGCTTACCGTCTCCACGTCGTGGTGTAATTGTTATTCAATATAATATTATTTGGATTGGTATAATAATGATGTGTAACTCATATAAATAATAAATATAACATGTTAATGATTCTGTATATATGATATACCATCCATTTATATATTATTTTAATATCAAAAGAATGATATTGTCGCTCGTGCGTACGTACGGACTACCGTCTCCACGAACGCGATGAGATTCATTCTCCATCGTATCCATTCAAGTATAATTATCATTTGATGATTTAAAAATGATGTTTAAGGACTGTATATCATTCTGGATATGAATAAGATACAACAACCATGGCTTATGTAACAAAACATATAAAAGAAAATGAGTAAGTTAACTCCCGAAACGACAATAATTCTAAGATATTATTAACAAATCAATGTTAAAAGATCATATATGATATCATATTAATATATATGATTCTTGTATAATTTAATAACAACTATTTCACCATTATACAGGAGGTTAACCTACCCCAACCAAGGAAAAGTACAAGGTAAGGGGTTTTCATCTCACTCCTTATTTCCGTGAGATTTATGTCATATTGCCACCATCACCTTTTGTGTGGTATATGTACTACCCATAATTATATTCTTTGTGTAATACACTCTAATTTATGTGTATTTACATATTCATTGTATGATACCTCTTTCATGGGTTGTATATTTCATAAGTTACCGAATTGGTAAGGGTTATTTCACAATCTCTTCATTATCCGAGGTTGTTTATATGTAATAATCTACTGGGATCTCTTTATCATCCACATGCATGTTTCTTAAAAATGTATTTCAAAACATTTTTACTATTTACAAGAATATGGGTTAAAGTAATTTATACCTTTTTTTTACTTTTTATAAGAGGTTTATAAAGGAATCTTTCCGTCGTTTTCAAAACAAGGTCCTTTTTAACCTTTTCGACAGAATTGAGGTAAGAATGTTTTTTTTTAACTTATACGGCGGGTGCGGTTATTTTACACCGTTATAAAATCTTCAAAGCTTTCCTTACAAGCTTATAAGAATATTTTCAAAGAAAATGTTTTATTTTATATGGATCTTAAATGATTTCAAAATAAAAGGAGATATTTCTTTTAAAAGAATTTTGATTTCATCTATGTCAACATCCTTTGATGGATTTTAAGATTATTTGAAGTTGATTTATTATGATACAAAACTTCTATATTGTATTGAAGGTTTTGTGATATGTTTGACTGTGGATGTGCTATTTTTATACCATTCATAGTTTATTGTGAAAGTATTGACATTTCGTATGCTAGTTTTAATACGAATGTTTATGTTATGTTTAAACCTTTTCATATGGGAATGCATTGGACTTAATAAGTGACGGGTGGAGCCCGCTATAGCTCCTCGATGCATCGGTAGGTCTCATGAGACAAACTAGTGTCTTGGCACAAGGCCTTGACAAAATCTTATTTGTAGTCTTGGCACGAGGCCTTGGCTATGTGGTTATGATAGTCTGGCATTATGCATTCCAACATTATGAAAGTGGTTATTTATTTTTGCATGTGATTATTCGATTAGTGGAATATCCATGTGAATAAGTAAATGGCATTATTTCATTTTATTTATGCCATACCATGTTGAAAGTTCATGTTTAAAAGGCTTTTGTTTTAGTTATACATTGCCTTAAATGTTTATTCTTATTGATGAAAGTTTCCGCTATATTGTTATCCTTACTGGGCATTTGAGCTCACCCCTTTTCTATGTTTTATTTTTCCCAGGAAGTGAAGATGTAAGTTATGAATGACCTGCAGGGATATTATGAGGGGATTGTAGTGTGGACTGTGGAAACATTATGTTGTTGTAGTAGTTTTTGATTTTATGATGTAATGAATATATCTAGTGTTTCCAAGGCTACTAAACCAATCGGTCTTTCGAGATTTGATCTTTCTTGTGATCATGCCAATGTTATGAAGTAATGCACCGACTCTAGGCAACTGGGGTCGGGGCGTTACAGTTGGTATCAGAGGAAGTTTAGTACAAACCTTGGAAGCTAGATTTAGATAAACTCTGATTAGAGCAGGTAGACCTAAGATGAACTTTGAGGATTAGTATAGAAGAACTTCCTAGAATTTTGGTATTGTAGAGATTTTGTGAGTTTTTCGAGCAATACATCCCTGTCTGGATATGAGCAGGTAGAGGTGGCTCTGGCACAGATGTACCTAGGGGTAAAACCCGAAAACACCGCTTTGAGCTAGACTCGAACGGGAACTGGTGCACGACAACGGGCCTTGCTGCACTCTTGGTTACGACACTCCCGGGGGATATGCTTAGGATAACTCTCACTATCTTTACAAATCATTATGAAGGGTTTATGAGTATATACTTCCTCAAAGAAAACATTTTTATGATTATGGATTATATCCATAAATAGTTCAATTTATGTTAAGTGTTTTATAAGTATGGGATTATGTATTTTGATGCATAAACTGATCTAGTTTATGCCATTTTTTTTAGAAATGGCGCCTAGTGGAAGAAATGGAAACCGTATCAATGCACGCACTCCATGTAGGGATTGCCCTCCTGCTCAAGATAATTATAGTGGGGCTGGTGATGCAACTGGTGCTGATCAGCTAATCACCGTACTGGGACAACTTACTCAGGTTATGAATAATAACCTTACCCGTATGGAGCACCCTGATCCGCAGCGTGGAGGATCAATGTTAGATCGATTCATGAGACAACAACCACCAACGTTCAATGGGAGTACAAATCCCTTAGTAGCTGAGCAATGGATATTTTCCCTAGAGAAAATATTTCAGGCTTTGGGGAGTAGTGAAAGGGAAAAAGTTACCATGGCAGTTTACCGCCTCACTGGAGATGCTGATCAATGGTGGTCATTGATTCAAAACATGAAGGAAGATGATGAAGTATCAAACATGGAATGGAGGGAGTTCAAAGATCTGTTTTTAGAAAAATACTTTCCTCGCGACCATCGAGCAGATATGGAAAGGCAATTTCTGAGTCTGAGACAAAAGGAGGATGATAATGTCACAAAGTATGAGGCTAACTTTACAAGGTTAGCGAGGTACGCTGGTGATTATATTCGCAACCCAAGAAGTAAGATTGATCGTTTCTTTGATGGGTTAAAACCATTTCTCCGTCGAGCATTAGTCTCACAATCCTTTTCATCGTACGAAGACATTGTCTCATGTGCTATCAAGACCGAAAAGGAATTCTCTAAGTCTTATGACTTTAAAGCAAAGCAAGAGAAGAAGAGACCTGCTGATCAATCTGGGAATGGAAATAAGGGGAAGAAGGGAAAGGTTGAATATCCATCTTGTGGTAAGTGCGGGAAGAAACACCCCGGTGCTTGCCTGAAGGGAATGGGAGTCTGTTACAAGTGTGGTGAAAAAGGCCACCAAGCTCATGATTGCAAGGGGAAGAAGGAAGCTACCAACGTTCAGTGCTACAATTGCAGGGAGATGGGGCATTATGCAAATGCATGTCCTAAGCGTCAGGAGAACTTACCTCAGAAAAGGCCAAGGGATCAAGGCCAGGCTTATGCTATCACTACTGCTGAGGTAGAAGCTCCGAAAGACGTGGTGGCAGGTAATTTAATGGTTTCCTCAAGTTTAGCAAATGCATTATTTGATTCTGGATCATCGCATTGTTTCATATCTTCCCAGTTTGCTAAGAAAATTAGATATTTCCAATTTGATTTAATAAGGGAGTTGTCAGTTAAAACTCCTAAGGGAAGTATCGTTGCAACAAAGTTTTGTGAATCAGTCCCCATTAGAGCACATAAATTTTCTTTATCTGCTGATTTCATCGTCATACCTATGATTGAGTTTGATATAATCCTCGGTATGGACTGGCTTTCGGACTATGATGCGAAGATTTATTGTAAGAAGAAAGAGGTTACGATTCTTGATGATAATGATAAGGAGCACCTTATTTTTAGAGCAGAATCGTCACCACCTAATTCTTATTTAGATCCACCCCCAGTAGCTCAACTTAATTCAATTATTGGGGAGGAAGAGAATGAAATAACTGTCGGTGAGGAAAGGAATGTTCAAATAGAGGATGTACCTGTTGTGAAAGAATTTGTAGATGTATTTCCGGAAGATTTACCTGGACATCCTCCAGAACGAGAAGTTGAGTTTTCCATTGATTTAATTCCTGGATCAAGGCCTATATCGAAGACCCCTTATAGAATGGCCATTGTAGAGCTAGTCGAACTAAAGAAACAACTAGAGGAATTGAGTAATAAGGGATTTATTCGCCCTAGTGTTTCTCCATGGGGATCCCCTGTTCTTTTTGTTAAAAAGAAAGATGGATCTATGAGGTTATGTATCGACTACAGGGAGATCAATGCTATAACGATAAAGAACAAGTATCCCCTACCTCGTATTGATGATTTATTTGACCAACTGCATGGAGCTCAATACTTTTCAAAGATTGACCTTCGATCTGGATACCATCAGTTGTGTGTGAAGAAGGAAGACATTCCGAAGACAGCATTTCGAACCAGGTACGGGCATTACGAGTTTACTGTAATGCCGTTTGGATTGACTAATGCACCCTCTGTATTCATGGATCTGATGAATAGAGTTTTCAAGGAGTATCTCGATGAATTTGTGGTGGTATTTATTGATGATATCTTGGTATACTCCAAAACCTACAAAGATCATGAAAATCACTTGCGCATTATCTTGAAGACTCTGAGGAGGCATGAATTATATGGAAAGTTTAGCAAGTGTGAATTCTGGCTTCAGGAGATTTCTTTTCTTGGCCATATTGTCTCTAAAGATGGAATCTTTGTTGATCCTTCTAAGACCAAGGCAATCCAAGAATGGCCAGCACCTACGAATATAACTGAGGTACGTAGTTTTATTGGTTTGGCAGGTTATTATCGACGTTTCGTCCAGAATTTTGCCCGATTGGCTAACCCATTAACGAAGCTCACACGTAAAGGGGTTAAATTTGTTTGGACAAAAGAGTGTGAAGAATGTTTCGAAGAACTGAAGAGAAGATTAGTCAATGCTCCTATATTGACTCTACCATCGGGGAATGATGGGTTCGTTATTTATAGTGATGCATCGAAGAAAGGACTTGGCTGTGTCCTTATGCAGAATGATAGAGTTATTGCCTATGCATCACGACAGTTGAAAATTCATGAACAAAACTATCCTACTCATGATCTTGAGTTAGCAGCTGTGATCTTTGCTTTGAAGATATGGAGGCACTACCTCTATGGTGAAAAATGTGAGATTTATACTGATCACAAGAGTTTGAAGTATATTTTCTCACAAAAAGAACTCAACATGAGGCAAAGGAGATGGCTTGAATTACTCA
Source organism: Viscum album (assembly GCA_963277665.1). Classification (NCBI taxonomy): domain Eukaryota; kingdom Viridiplantae; phylum Streptophyta; class Magnoliopsida; order Santalales; family Viscaceae; genus Viscum; species Viscum album. The sequence goes on along the minus strand of OY728161.1, from coordinate 1,419,146,699 downwards.
AGGATTATGATTGTACGATACACTACCACCCGGGGAAGGCAAACAAGGTGGCAGATGCTTTGAGCAGAAAAGACCATGGAGTTCTGAACATGATGAGAATTGAAAGGGATCCAATTTTCATGGATCTAGTGAAGATGGACATGGGAATAACCAGGGAAGGTGAAACATCAATGCTTTTTCAAATGGTTGCCAAACCATCTTTACTAGAAAGGATTAAGAGTTCTCAGACCGATGATGAAGAATTTCAGAAGAAGATTAAAGCTGTGAATGATGGGAGATTGAGAGACTTTGCGTATGAAGGTGGAATTTTGAAATTCGGGAAGAGACTTTGTGTTCCCAATATACCTGATCTAAAAAGGGAATTGCTGGATGATGCTCATAGTTCCAATTTCTCTATACACCCTGGGAGCACCAAAATGTATAGAGATTTGAAGGAACATTTTTGGTGGGACAACATGAAGAGGGAGATTGCTGATTTTGTGTCAAGATGTATGGTTTGTCAACAAGTGAAAGCTGGAAGGCAACAGCCTGGAGGAGTCATGCAACCTCTTCCCATACCGGAGTGGAAATGGGACAATATTACGATGGACTTTGTCATGGGGCTACCAAAGACTCCTAGAAGGAACGATGCAATATGGGTTATTGTTGATCGTCTTACCAAGTCAGCACATTTTCTTGCTATAAGAGAAGATCTACCCCTGGAACGTCTAGCAAGACTATATATTAATGAAGTTGTGAGACTTCATGGAGTACCCCTATCGATTGTTTCTGATCGTGATCCCCGTTTTACTTCAAGATTTTGGAAAAGTCTTCAGAAATCCCTAGATACTGAACTTCATTTGAGCACTGCTTACCACCCTCAGACAGACGGACAATCAGAACGGACTATTCAAACCTTAGAAGACATGTTGAGATCTTGCTCACTTGATTTTCAGGGTATGTGGGATCAATATTTACCTCTGGTAGAATTTTCCTATAACAATAGCTTCCATTCGAGTATACAGATGGCACCATATGAAGCGTTATATGGAAAGAGATGTCGTACACCAACCTGTTGGGATGACGTTGGTGAAAGAAAACTTGTAGGCCCAGAACTGGTGGAGGAAACGGTGGAAAAGGTGAAGGTAATCCAAAATCACATTAAAGCAGCTCAAAGTAGGCAGAAGAGCTATGCCGATAATCGAAGGAAGGATTTGGAATTTCAAGTCGGTGATCATGTTTTCCTGAAGGTATCTCCGTGGAAGGGAGTCATACGTTTTGGTAAGAAAGGTAAATTGAGTCCCAGGTACATCGGACCTTTCGAAATTCTAGAACGAATTGGGGCTGTAGCTTACCGATTGGCAATGCCGCCAAGTCTCTCCAAAGTTCACGATGTGTTCCACGTATCTCTGTTGAGGAAATACATGCCTGACCCAACGCATGTACTCACCTATGAGGAATTAGAACTGGAACCCGATCTTTCCTATTGCGAAGAGCCCATCAAGATTCTTGATACGAGAGAACAAGTGCTGAGAAACCGGACGACGCGTCTGGTAAAAGTTTTGTGGAGGAATCATAAGATGGAAGAGGCAACGTGGGAACCCGAGGAACTTATGATGAAGAACCACCCGAGTCTTTTTATGCAGTAATACCCTAGAAATTGCGAGGACGCAATTATTTGAAGGAGGGGAGAATGTAACACCCCAAGCTTCTACGGTACGTTTCCCTTTGAATAATGTGATAGCGTGTGTTGTACGCAACACCGAGTTCTAACACACCATAACTAATCAAACTAGCCATTATGAATAGTAATACCTACTTTTTGAAATTATATATATTTTATATTTGAAAATGGACTTCATTTTTGGATTTGGAATATCGAATTTAGCCTAGGGTGAAATTTTGGTACATTTCGGATAACTTTCATATTTTGATGAATAGTGAAAATTACTAAATTTTAATTAAAAACAACTTTTTTAATCAAATTAATTACTAGTGATAAATTATGAATTTGAGTGGTTTTAAAGTATATTTAGAATATATTTTTACCATTTAATATAATTTTGGTCATTGGACATAATTTTACAATTAAACCGAACATAAACAAGTGTCAATCTTTTGATAGTTATTATCTCTTAAAAACACGCTTTTTGTTTTGACAGCGGGAATTAATTTTAAATTAATTTCTGCCACTTCTGTGTTTTGAATTTAGGAAAATGGATTCCATATTTGGAATCAGGATGTTCAAATTGTGTAAATAGGTAACTTTTATTTTTACACATTTTGAATAATTACTGCGGTAAATATTTTATTTACCATGGTTAAAGGGTAAATCCGGTAAATAAGGGTTAAAAAAATAATATTATAATAATACAAAATTACCCTAAAACGTGTCTTAACCCTATTGGTTTATACATGGTCGACCATGGGCATCTTTGTGTCAATTTTGGGACCCCATGGATCCACTTGTAAGTGATAATGACACTTTATTTTAATTAAGTCAAAATGAATACAAAAATGACACAAGCATATATCTTTTAGAACAACAATTTTTACATAGGGTTATACATGTTGGATTTTCGATTATAAATATTCATTAGAAAGATAAAATGATTTCCTACATAATGATATTTTATTTATAATTTTTAGACAATAAATAAGTTATTTTATTTATGACACAATGATGATGCAGTAATTACTATAATAGTGAAAAATTAAAATAATTGATATTATAAATACCCAAATAAATATAATATGAAACTTTTAATGAATTAAACTAATTTTCTAGGCTAATATGATATATTAGGATTGATTTAATGGACTTTGTTCTAAGTAATCAATCTGTTATGAGTTTCACAAAAATCAACTATTGAATAGTGTCAAAATTGACATAAAAGAGTTCTTAAAACAAATATTATATTATTAATTGATATTAAATTCCTAAAAATCTAAGGTTCGGCCAAGAGACTTATATTATGATAGGTTCCTCATTAATGGACCACTTGGGGGTCTCTTGGATGTATATAGTAAGTTTATTAACCATATTATATAAAAATACAAAGAGACATTGTAAAAGTGAAACTAATTAACTTAGAGTTAATACTTAAAGATAAGGTTAATATAAGTACCCAAACCTGTCTAAATTCTATTGGATGAGTTGTTTTCGACCTATCCACACCTCATCCTTTGAATAGTCAACTTTGGAGCCTTTGTAAACCGAATATGAATTTATTATAAATTAATATTTCTAACTTTTCCAAAGGTGCCCCTCACCCCTCTTATAAAAGGGCACTCCTCCTTCTCTTTTCTTCACACCTTCAAAGCCTTTTGGTTCGGCCAAACTCTGCCCAAATACTCTCCCAACATCCCTCACTACAACCTAGAGGCCTTAGTTTGATCATAAAGCCAACCTAATGAGCCCTTTTGATCAAATCAAAAGGAAGAACCCGAAGAAGAGGTAATGATTTCACCACCCTTTTCTAAGTTCATTTCTTCTTCCACTTCTTCTTCCTTTGTTCTTACCATTCTGAAATAATAACTCCAGTATCTCACATATACTGTGATGTTATTATAAATATGGTACAATCATATTCAGTATTCTATCCACCCTTTGAATAACATGTCACCATACGTGCGTACGTACGGCTTACCGTCTCCACGTCGTGGTGTAATTGTTATTCAATATAATATTATTTGGATTGGTATAATAATGATGTGTAACTCATATAAATAATAAATATAACATGTTAATGATTCTGTATATATGATATACCATCCATTTATATATTATTTTAATATCAAAAGAATGATATTGTCGCTCGTGCGTACGTACGGACTACCGTCTCCACGAACGCGATGAGATTCATTCTCCATCGTATCCATTCAAGTATAATTATCATTTGATGATTTAAAAATGATGTTTAAGGACTGTATATCATTCTGGATATGAATAAGATACAACAACCATGGCTTATGTAACAAAACATATAAAAGAAAATGAGTAAGTTAACTCCCGAAACGACAATAATTCTAAGATATTATTAACAAATCAATGTTAAAAGATCATATATGATATCATATTAATATATATGATTCTTGTATAATTTAATAACAACTATTTCACCATTATACAGGAGGTTAAACTACCCCAACCAAGGAAAAGTACAAGGTAAGGGGTTTTCATCTCACTCCTTATTTCCGTGAGATTTATGTCATATTGCCACCATCACCTTTTGTGTGGTATATGTACTACCCATAATTATATTCTTTGTGTAATACACTCTAATTTATGTGTATTTACATATTCATTGTATGATACCTCTTTCATGGGTTGTATATTTCATAAGTTACCGAATTGGTAAGGGTTATTTCACAATCTCTTCATTATCCGAGGTTGTTTATATGTAATAATCTACTGGGATCTCTTTATCATCCACATCCATGTTTCTTAAAAATGTATTTCAAAACATTTTTACTATTTACAAGAATATGGGTTAAAGTAATTTATACCTTTTTTTGACTTTTTATAAGAGGTTTATAAAGGAATCTTTCCGTCGTTTTCAAAACAAGGTCCTTTTTAACCTTTTCGACAGAATTGAGGTAAGAATGTTTTTTTTTAACTTATACGGCGGGTGCGGTTATTTTACACCGTTATAAAATCTTCAAAGCTTTCCTTACAAGCTTATAAGAATATTTTCAAAGAAAATGTTTTATTTTATATGGATCTTAAATGATTTCAAAATAAAAGGAGATATTTCTTTTAAAAGAATTTTGATTTCATCTATGTCAACATCCTTTGATGGATTTTAAGATTATTTGAAGTTGATTTATTATGATACAAAACTTCTATATTGTATTGAAGGTTTTGTGATATGTTTGACTGTGGATGTGCTATTTTTATACCATTCATAGTTTATTGTGAAAGTATTGACATTTCGTATGCTAGTTTTAATACGAATGTTTATGTTATGTTTAAACCTTTTCATATGGGAATGCATTGGACTTAATAAGTGACGGGTGGAGCCCGCTATAGCTCCTCGATGCATCGGTAGGTCTCATGAGACAAACTAGTGTCTTGGCACAAGGCCTTGACAAAATCTTATTTTTAGTCTTGGCACGAGGCCTTGGCTATGTGGTTATGATAGTCTGGCATTATGCATTCCAACATTATGAAAGTGGTTATTTATTTTTGCATGTGATTATTCGATTAGTGGAATATCCATGTGAATAAGTAAATGGCATTATTTCATTTTATTTATGTCATACCATGTTGAAAGTTCATGTTTAAAAGGCTTTTGTTTTAGTTATACATTGCCTTAAATGTTTATTCTTATTGATGAAAGTTTCCGCTATATTGTTATCCTTACTGGGCATTTGAGCTCACCCCTTTTCTATGTTTTATTTTTCCCAGGAAGTGAAGATGTAAGTTATGAATGACCTGCAGGGATATTATGAGGGGATTGTAGTGTGGACTGTGGAAACATTATGTTGTTGTAGTAGTTTTTGATTTTATGATGTAATGAATATATCTAGTGTTTCCAAGGCTACTAAACCAATCGGTCTTTCGAGATTTGATCTTTCTTGTGATCATGCCAATGTTACGAAGTAATGCACCGACTCTAGGCAACTGGGGTCGGGGAGTTACATTTCAGGCGTGGCCTCCTTAATGAAACTTGTTCAAAATCTTCTTAAACGTCTATCCACAAAATGTAAGCTCCATTAAAGTCGTTTTGAGCGAGTTATGGATATTTCACTGAACCTTCGTTTTTCTGGAAGAAATTTCCTGGAAGCTTCCTTGATAATCTTCAACTTCATTGAATTGTTTGGACCTCAAGATGGTAGAATCAGATCCTGGTCCAGAAGACAAAGTTGAAGGAAATTAAATTAGGATTCTAAATAAATTATAATCATAAAATTTGGATTTATATTTTTTTGTAAATGACCAAAATACCCCTGTAGTGAAAATCTGTCCAAAATGCAGAATTTGGTCATTTTTGAATTTAAACTTAAAATACTTCTTAAATCCAAAATTGTTACATATAAGCTCAAAATGTTATCTTGGGATGTTTAAAACAATAGAAATGCATTAAAAAAATGTGCAAATTATAAGCCCTGTCAAAAGACATTGCACGTCGTCGAGCCACGGAGAGAGGCAAGCCTCGCGATGATCGGATGTCGTGGAATATCGGTGCCGAATATATTGATGTTGGAGAAAAAGCCATCGTTGATGGCGACGTTCCCTGCGGTGGTGTCTCCTACCATGTCTTGGAGGAAGAAAAAGGATTGGATAAAATGTAAATCATTCTTCGCCGAGTCATAAGGTCGTTCTTTGTTGGAGTGTTGGTGTTCTTCCCCAAAAAAACTCAAGAGCTCCCACCCAAAAATATTTCTTCCAAATAAAATAATAATCTACCATATTATTTTATTTAATAAAATCCACTTCAAATTCAAACAATAAAACCAAATTATTAATTAGAATATGTTGGCATGCATTTAAGAGGGGAGGATGTGAAGATTTACATTTAATTAAGGGAATGTTGTCACATTAAAACCAAGGGAGTTTGATGGGTGAAGGTTAAGGGGTTTAGAGGGAGGTGGAAGGTTGGGGCTCGTGTGGTCCCACCATTAAATTATCCACAAATGGGAAGTTGGTTGGTCGTGGGCCGCACCAAAAACTTCCCATGGGAGAGAATAACTTCCAAATACAAAAAATAAAATTTTTCACAGAATTTTATTTATTTTAAACTAAACCCCCAATAAAATAAAACTCATCCTGATTAAAACACAACTACAGTAAAGATCCCCTTAAGAAATTACCGGTGCTCTGAGTTCATCAATTCCCTCAGATTTCAATTCCGAGCACTAGTTCAAAAGATTGAAAAACACACTCGTTCGTTCACTGAACGTACCCGAGCTAAAATTCAGAAATTGATTCTGGGCACAATGGGCCTCGGAATCAGGTGCCATCAGAAGCCACAGGCTCATAAAATTCCAAAGAATGAAGAAAATTTTTCCTTGAAATTTCCGGGTCTTTAAATTACTCCCACCTCAGTGCTTTACGTCCCCATAAAGCTACAACATAAACTAGGGAAACTAAAGTAGGTACCGAGCAAGCATCTGAGCCTCTGGCTCCATGTTCTCTCCTGGAGGTTCTTGTGCTGCCAACGAAAGCGCACAAGAGGAATCGACCATCCTCGTAAGACACGCTCCTATGGATCCTCAACCTCTAATGGAACCCCATGAAAGTTTCTCCATCATCGATGTCCAACTCACCATGGTCGATGATGTGTGAAGGGTCATCCACGTATTTCCTCAACTGAGATACGTGGAAGACGTCGTTCATCCGGTGCAACTCAGATGGAAAAGTCAAGCGGTAAACCACCTCGCCTACCCTAATGGGGACCCAGAAAGGTCCGTTGACCCTCGGAGATAACTTTCCACCTCGGCCACATCTCCTTATGCTTTGTCAAAGTGAGACCTATAAAAAACGTGGTCGCCATCCTCGAACTTTAGTAGTCTCCGTATCCAATCATCATAGGACATCTGTCTGTGTTATGCAGTCTCAATTGTTGTGAACCATATCTCGTTATACACGTGCTGACTCCTTCACTATCCACAAAGGATACCCGAAACGTGGCCAACAACTATCTCGCCACTCCTAACAGCCGAACATCAGTCCTCCTACTGGGCGTTTCTGCGACAATGTTCTCCTTCCCAGGAGTATTGACTATCTCGTAGTCATAGTCCTAGAGAAACTGAAAACTGTAAAATCTTCTTTTCATGAGGTTAAGGAAGGCCGACTCAAGAGTGATCGGCTAAACCCTCCTAAGAATGAGTTTATCCTGTGATTCCGGGTTTTCCCTTTTCACCGACCAAGGGAAAACCCCATACCAACGTTGTAGATAAACCACAACATTTTTTCCTAATACCGTTTATTTGTGTATGAACTGTGGTTCCCCAGTCTATAATCAAACTAACGTTGTAAGGCCTCAACGCTGCCACCAAGAGGTTCCAACCGAAACTCTCGCCTCAAGGGTCATATCACACTGTCGGCGTATGTGAGATTATCGAGTCTCCTCCCAAAGGTATCTCCAAACTTGAGGGTCAAGTCAACAGCTTAACCGGAAACTCTAGGTCTGGGACAAGATTCGGGGAAGGAAGGGATGATTCATATCAATGTCTGTTGTTACGACAGCTAGTAGAAGACATAGTCCATACTTTGAATCATCCCTAGAGCTTTTCAGTCTCACTCCTTGACCGCATGTAGCTAATCTCTTCCTCTTCCCCCCATCTCTATGATCCTAGCGGGAATTACAAAGGCGGGTGGTTGCAACATGTCAAAATGTTCACCACCCCATGCTACTCTCCTAGATTTTCTTCCATGTCTGCTACCCTACAGATTCGTCAGTTCTTTTCACTTCCTCCTCTTGAAACATTTTACACACCCATGTCTCCGAGATTGGATCCAATATCTGTCTTTCCCACTACTAACCTTCACTGGCTGCATCCACTCAGCAAAAGAATTATCAACCACAAAGGTTCTCTATAGCACCCTAGTATAAGTAGGAATGCATAGTGAAAGAAGTGATGGATCAGATGTCCATTATAAACACCTCACTCAGAAGTTTGAGCCCTGAAGCACTGATCACATCGTATTGATCGAGTACTAGGAATGGTTTGGTACACCCTGATGAATTCTCAGCTACCGACTTGTCGTCCTGCTGAGGCTGTATAAGCTCTAAAAAACTCTCTTCTAGCTCCTCAAGACAGTCCTCATCCACCTGTGAGTCGGGATTGCCTCGTAACTTAAGGTATATCTGGTGCTGAAACATAATTAAGGCCCTAAGCCTACAAGTATCCTCTACCAGTACCGCTGGTACTGTCTACTGACCAACAGGTAGTGATATAGCTGGAACACTACCCGATTGTACTATCTCAAGCATCGGTCCACGTGCTGAAGCCCCATCACTATACAGACAAACCTCAGGGTCTGTCACTGGAAAACACAATTAGATAATTCCACCATCTGCTCTAATAATGTCTAAACTAGGTGTAAAACTCTAGCATTAGCCTCTATACAGTCCACTGCTACCGGAGAATCTGTCTCGCCTCGTAACCTCAGAGGCCTATGCTGCTGGAACTCGTGCAACATGCTCTGCCAGCGTGCATCATCCACTAGAATGGATGGTGGAATCTGGTGCCGAATGGGTGGAGGTGCTGTTGGTACACCACCCAAAGGTGACAGTATAGAAAGAGGGCCCTGCACCGGAGTCTCGTCGCTCTGTGGGTCGTCATCAAGTACTCTCTTTGAACTCCAACTGACTATCTGCGTGGAGAAATCATGAACAGATGTGGCATGGTCAATGATTTATACCTGGTGAGCTGACCTGGTTTGAGATAACTTTTAATCTTTTTAGAAACACACATGAAATCATTGTTTTCATGCACTAAGTCTAAAATCAGTAGTCAAGGTCCTGGTGTATGGATACATAGGCCACCGCACCAACACTGGAATCCCTGAACTAAAGACCACACTAGATACCTTTAACACTATTGCTTCATAGAAATGAATTATCAGAGTTCTGAGTTCTGCAGTAGAACTGATTCCTCTGATACCAATTTGTCAGGACCCATCCTCGGGGCTCGTGCCGTGACTACCCCAAGCCCGCCTTCCATAGGCTAGGGGATGGCGACTAGCACCAAAGGCGTAAAACTCGGTATCTGGGAAGGCATTACCTTTATAAAACATAAAAACATCCAACCAGAGTACAAGCGGAAGTAATACACTAAGTACAAAAGAAAGTGATGAAATATAAATGGGCCGGAATATAAACCCAACTGAGAAGTACAACTACAACTGAATGAAAGTACAACAAAAAAGTCAAACAGCTGGAAGATAGAAGCAGCTCCTAGGTCATCCACCTCAGACCCTACCTGAAGGGTAGGTACAAATAGATTCCTCAAAGCTCTCTCCCACCAACCTCATCCATGTACCATCTCGTCATGAAGTCTACCTCTGGGTACTGACTTGTCGTGAGGTCCACCTTCGGGTACTGACTCATTGTGAGGTCCACCTCCGGGTACCATCCAGTCCACGTACACTCGATCTCAGTCAGCACTATCTGTCGCCTGCATCCAACACAATGAGGTGCGGGCATAGCCCATGCAGGGGTGAGTATACGATACTCAGTAGGGACCCCGAGACCCTCAAGGTCTCACTAAATCTAACAAGGATAATCATAGAGATAGTTGTTAATAGATAACCCTTACTTAGGTATAAGCCCATACTTATACCTAAGATATCAAGTAACCCATCTCAGCCAAGATCTATCCCATAGATATGAAGTCAACGGATAACCACTACTTAGGTATATGCCCATACATATACGTAAGTTATCAAGAAACCCATCTCAATCATGAGGAAAACACAAAGATCATTGACTTAGCTCAAACCAGGATTTTAATTAATGATATCAAAACCACAACTGCTGAAGAGATCCCTCTTTTTCGAGTACACTGATCTTGTCACGACTCCGAGGTGATGATCAATAACCTAAGATTGGTGAGGTACTCCTCCTTTCGAGTACCGCGGGTTAGCCACCCAAACACAGTAGTGCTCCCCGTCGAGGTCTGCCACCCGAACATAGTAGTGCACCCCCCCTAATAGCCTGCAGAGGTACTCCTTCTATTGACTACCGCAGGTCTTCCACCCAAACACAGTAGTGCTCCCCGCCGTGGGTTTTCCACCCAAACATAATAGTGCTCCCCACTGGGCTATACAAGTCCCTCTGACTCGAATCAGACAAGTAGTCTTTAGGTCTCAGCCAGCTACAAGGTCTCTGTACTCCGTACCCTCATCTCCGGGAGGATATGATCCATGAGATACTGGTCGACACTCCAAGTAACAAAAATTCCCACGAAGAAGTATCTCAAAGGACCGCCTCGTCATAGGGGTCTCAACGCAGTAGACGACGGGTCAATCAGACGCCCGGTCTGTGGGTTATTAGCATTTTCACCCTGGGGCCCGGTTGGTGTCGTGTACGAACCAACCTGATAATATCTCAACTATAACCCAAACTCTCATAGGGTATAATCTAATGGACCATTTCTCAATGATATTACCGACGCTGCTGACAGTTCGTCAAATGGACGTCTGGTCTAAATGTTATCATCTTTTCCATTCCAGAGGCCCTGTTGGATTTTGGGTACAATCCAACCAGGAAATATTTTAACTACATCAAATCCCCAGGTGAATTATACAAAAATAATCATCTCTCCATGTGGAATCCAACAATGTTGACAGAATGTCAATCGGACGTTCGGAGCTCAAGTTATAAGTTTTTCCGCTCCGAGGGCCCGGTTGGTTTTGTGTTCGAACCAACCCGGCCATACCGAAAGTTCACCAAAACCTTGAGTGTAATATACCTAAACGACCGTCTTGATCCAAGGATCCCTACATAACTGACGGTGTGTCGATCGGAGGTCCATAGCCCCATATATGAGCGTTTAAATGAAGGAGGTCCGAAAATAGGGGGTTTCAGCCCGGTCTGACCCAGACCAATACCCCCTGGGTCGGCCTGAACCGGGTCGACCCAACCCGGGTCCAGGTCCGGCCTGGTTGGGTGAAGCCTGGCCTGGTTGGGCGCGGCCTAGCCTGGATGGCACAACGCGGCCCGCCGCTGGGCGCGGCCTGCGTCTCGTCTCGGAGCCGACCGCGGGGTGCGAAGCGGGAGCGCCGCCCCATTGACACCAAAATGGCGAAACCAGGTGGGGTCCTCCCTATGATATGGCCATGGGTTTTATCCCCTAGTATTTCTATAAAACGGCTAGCCATTATGGTCGGCCGGTTGAGCCACACGGGACCCGCGGGGGGTCCCGCCTCCTGGAACGCCGTCGATCGGCTTGGTCGGCCGCCCCCTGCTGAACCACCGCGGCCTGAGGCCGCGGCTCTTCCCTGACCGGCACGGCGTGACAGTGTCGCGACCCTCCGCCACGACCCGCCCCGACCTCGACCTCTCTCGGGTTCTCCATCACGGCGCGAAGGCACCAGACACCACCACTGCGGCCCACTCTGGTCGCGGTTCCTTCGGCTCCAGCGGTGCGGCGCAGCAGCACCACGCACCTCCGTTGTGGCCCGCTCCGGCCACGGTTCTCTTCGATCTCGCGTGGTGCTTTTGCACCATGCTGCCTTCCCCAAAATCAACAATAAAGATCAACAATAAAAATGGGAGGAGGATCGGCCGTGTTTGTGTGGTCCGATCTCCTCCGGTTATGACGATAACAAGAGTTCATAATTTAATCCATGAAGATCGATAAATTGATGATGAACGTAAATAACCCCTACCTCGAAAAGACTTCGCACGTCGTCGATCTGCGGAAAGAGGCAAGCGTCGCAATGATCTGATTTCACAGAATATCGGTGCCAATTTCATTAACGTCAGAAAAAAATCTTTCATTGATGGCGACGTTCCCCGCGGTGGTGTCTCCTCCTATGTCACAGAGGAAGAAAAAGGATTGGAGAAAATGTATAGCGTTCTTCTCCAAGTCGAAAGGCCATTCTTCATTGGAGAGTCGGTGTTCTTCATCAAAAAACACAAGTGCCCCCACCAAAAAAGTTGTCCCCCAAATAAAATAATAAGCTACCTTATTATTTTATTTAATACAAGCCACTTAAAATTCAAACAATCAAGCCACCTTATTAATTTGAATGTGTTGGCTTGCATTTAAGAGGAGAGGATGTGAAGTGTCACATTTAATTAAGGGAATGTTGTCACATTAAAACCAATGGAGTTTAATGGGAGAAGGTTAAGGGGTTTAGAGGGAGGTGAAAGGTTAGGGCTCGTGTGGGCCCCACCTTTCAATTATCCACACATGGGTTGCTGGTTGGTCATGGGCCCCACCAAAAACTTACCATGGGAGAGAATAACTCCCAATGATATAAAATAAAATTTTTTACACAATTTTATTTGTTTTAAACTAAATCACCAAATAAAATAAATCTCAACCTGCTTAAAACACAACTGTGGTAAAGGTCCCCTTAAGCAATTACCGGCGCTGCGAGTTCATTGGTGCCCTCAGATTTCAATTCCGAGCACCTGTTCCAAAGATTTAAAAACTCACTCGTTCGTTCACTAAACGTACCCGTGGTAAACTTAGGAAATTGGTTCCGGGCACACCGGGCCTTGGAATCAGGTGCCGTCAGAAGCCAAAACTCGTAAAATTCCAAATAATCAAGAAAAAATTTTCCTTGAAATTTCCGGGTCTTTAAATTTCATCTCCAAGTCTTATCTCGATACGTTTGTCTGATTATACATGAATGGTTAGTTGGCTCCATTGGTGATAAATCAGTTAGATATTATTATAGTGCATGAGGAGGAGGACATATGGGCTCCAACATCATCAAAAATATAGATTCTAGAAAAAAAACATATTCCAAAAGAACCACATCTCATTAGATGTTTTATAAGAAAATGAGGCACTTATATCCAACACCACCAACAAGAAGGTTTCCAACTGATATAGTAACAATGTATGGGGTTCTTGTGGAAGAAGTTCTAGTCGGTGGGGGATTTATGATAATTATGGTGGTTTTCTCATAACATCCCAATAATGGGACTATAAGAGGATGAATACATTGACCATAGATTTCAGGAGAGTGTTTTGTCAAGTAGATATAGAGCTAGAGGGATTAGGAAGTGTGATCACTTACAATGGAATATTTTATGAACAAGATCCCATTGAATTTAAGTCACTTCCCCAGGAACATAGTGTGGTAATTCATTCTTTCAAATGGTAATACCATTACACACCCTTGGCTTAGAGAATGATAGTTCATAGAACAATGGTAACTTGTGAAGATATGGGAGATGAGGATGGATTTAGTGAAGGGTAAGATAAATTGTATCATCAATTTCAAATATTATTTGATATTGTTTGGACTATGATGAAAATTATTTTATCTTACCACCTAATATAATTTTTTAATTAAGCCACTTTAAGGACAAGTGGGAAACCATCAATCACAAAAAAAATAGACACTTCGTGCTTAAAGTTCTAATGAAGTTATTAAACACTAGAATAAGATTATTTGACTCAGCCAATCTTTATAATTCCCAGTGAAAAGTACTAAACTATGTTTCTGGATCCTCAAAAAAATGTTCTTTGAGGTGGGTACCCATCCTGTCCATTTCATGAATGAATTCCACCCCAGTGATTTTTCCTTGATTGAATCCCTGAGCTATTATTCGATCTTGCTTGTCGATCCATGCTTCCTGATCCTCGATGGAATCAACATGCAACCCTATTTCATAAATCATAACAATATCCTCATACAAGGAATTGGGCTGAATGAAATTTTCAATAATTTCTTCCTTTGAGTTGAATATGAGTGTTAGGAACTCCCATATCTCTTTTTCCATCACTTTTGGATCTCCTCTTGGATCCCTACTTTCAGCATATAGCTGGTCGTTTCATTCCTTCCTCGTAACATTCATGACCAACCAAGTGTCCATTGGTCTAGGAAGGTGAGAATAGTATTAACATCCCTCAGGGTTTTCCCATGGACCACAATGCATTTCTCAAGGTCACGCTTCCCTTTTAGACCCTTCTTCCTTTTAGGGCGGTTAGGACCTTTACCTTGGAGATGGTCCAAATAGTCCACTAAGATTTGTCTATACGTGTCATCACTTGAATCATTCTCCTCAAGAGACACAAAATGATCTTGAATTTCCAGGCTATTAAAATGGTTCCTAGACTAAACCCTTGAGCCTTCCATGGGGAGCATCAACCCAAAACAGTTGCCAGGTCCCTAGGGCTCTACTTGTTCTCCCCTAGACACATATTCTTTAGATAGGATGGGTGTTTTTAACAAAAAATGTTTAATTCCAAGGGGCCCAAGACCCTCTCCTCATCTTGACTCCATTTTCCATGTTCATACACTACTGTAGATAACTAGTGCAACACATACATTCTAGGAGGCACGACCACAATCCCCTCCTAAAGCTGTCCTTTTTTATGTGGAGGCACTGGTGCAATCATCAATTCCGCCTCCTACAATATTCCCCCCAAAGGTTCATCCTCACCACTGTGCAACATCATTGTAGCATCCTTGTGGACCTCCTTCACTGAGAAACCAAACCTGGATTTGGAATCATGACTTATTCACATAGAGGCTCAAAAATTGGAGAGAGGATGTGTTCCAAAACTGAATTATGATTTCTATCTGGTTGGAAATCTCCACCATGAGAGGGATACTCAGAGTATGAGCTCTCCACACCTGTATTATAGTTAGAAACTCATGCATATCCAACCCCTAAATCCCCTGTAGCACACTGAAATGCCTCAGTGATGATAGGGAACCTCACTCCTTGCTTGGACACCAACCCTTCCTACCACGTACAAAATTATAATCCTAGAACCCTGGAAGTGAGATTGATCAGGAGTATCCAATTTTCCATCTTCATTTAGGACACTACAATAGACCCTAAAGGGACTGTCCTGAACAAAAACCCCACAAGGGACCATATTCTACTTAGCAGAAATCTGGTGTCAAGACCCATGTCTGCATGTCACCGGCGAATGCCCCAAATACTTGCAACCACAACAGAAGTCACCCCATGACTCATACATAACATGCTTTCTACACTAGTAATCTTCTCATATTGTAATCCAAACGAACTCAAGAGGCTTCCTCGAGAAATCCACTTCCAGGAACACACGGGGATTAATAGGATGGAAAACAATAGCGGTTTGGTGATAATAGAATAAATACCACCCTACAAGGTTCCCAAGCATCATATTGATTGAAGGATTTTGAAAACGATTGGGGGGGGGGGATTAGGTAAACTCATCCATATCGCCACCATAGGGGAGTCTCGCATCATATGGAAGTCAAAATACCATCTATGGGGGAAGACATTGTACTCATTGCAGATATGAGTTGCACTAGAATAAGATTTGTTTAGGTCAGCCACTGACACAAAACAGATCAAAATGCATCTATTGTCAAGAAGACCCACCGCCTCCCTCTCTTATAGATCCCATGAACTGAAAAACATCCTGTAAAAGGTGTCTACTGATAGTCTTTTGTCTGGGACAGTTGCTACCAACGTCTAATTGAGGAGGTCTGAGACATTGTTGAATACTACAATTGATAAAGGCAGAATATAGATCCCTATATAGAGCTCATGGAACTTAGGGAATGGGATGCTCTGTAGGAAAGTAGAAAGGAACTCGGGATTTGAGAATAGAGAGAGAGAGGCCATCACTCTCTTAGAGGACGACGGAGGTACCTTCCCCTCTAGTGGGGGAGGGACTGGCTCTATGGTCACCGTTTTCATAGGTGTAGAATCATTTTTTCCTTTTATCTTGGATATTTCAATAGGTTGGAAAATTTTGGTCACCTACCGCCTCTTTAGATTGCTTTCCCAAGGACACGGTGGCCAAAGATAGTGAAAAAAATGGCTGAGAGGCTATTGATCAGGGTTGTCCAAGTTAAATGGAGCACATGGATGGGGTTTCCTTTGACCCAGAGGAAACACCATTTGTGCCTCCATCAACACCACCTTGGCACCTCATGTTATCATTTAAAGATCCTTAATCTAATATGACTATGAAGCGAAAATGGGAAAGTCCCCACACTAAGAAACATCTCAAAATCCATAATTTTATTAATTTGTGGAATTTTTTCCATTTCAAAACTCTAGATGCTTATCATGGCTAGTTACCTTCCCATATCTAGGTCAGGTATCAGGTATCATCTGGTCTTAAGGCACCCTACCTACCCAAATGTTCCTTTTTATTGAAAGTTTACATTTTATTAATGTATTCTTTCATATTATTGTTTAATTTTTTTCATTATTGTATTACTAGAATAATATTTATTTTCATACATAAGTGGATTTTATTTCCTGAGTTTGGATACATTTTTCAGAAACTAATACGATGTACGAGAATTTTTTTGAGCGAAATCAGGATAAAAGGGATGAAACATTAATGTTTTTAACTATTTGTTAGATAATTGAAATTGTAACAATATAAAACATTGATTGAAATACATATTGTAGTGTGTTTTTATGTATTCATGATTCTGTTTAAATTTATATAACATTGTTTGTGAAACTCTTGTGTGTGATATTTTTTTCTTCTATGCTTTATATGTGTGTAGGTGTTGTTTTGTGTAGCTATTTTATGGGCAAGTGCTGTTTTATGTTGTTTTTGTAGGTGTTGTCATAGGTGTGTAGGTTCTATGTTGGTTTTGGGATTGATTAGGTAACTTGGACTTTATCAACATATAAAATAGAACTGACAAAGGTGTCTTTTATCAGCGCTAAAAAAAGCACTGATAAAGGATGACTTTTTAGTGCTCTAAAACAGTGCTGAAAAAGGCTTCCTTTATACACACTAAAAAGGCGTTGATAAAGGGGGACCTTTATCACGGTTTTTTTTCATGGTTAAAGGAAACCATTTTTTAGTTCATTTTTAGCGCTGTTAATGATGACGCCCATATATCATTGTCACAATTAACAGTGCTTTCTAGAAATGTTAAAGGAAGTTTTTAGAGCTTTTAAAAGCTCTATTTGTTGTATTTATTGTTTGATATATTTAATTTACACACATAAATAATTTAATATCCCCTTATGAAAAATTATTTTATGTTTATTTCCACAATTATAGCACAATGGAATACACATCTTCTTCCCTTAATGGTTTTTTATTATAATTTCCATTTAATTTCATATTTTTTCTTATAAAAATAATCAGATTGATTGCTGAATCCAATCTTTATTTGAACCATGATAGCAAAAAAAAATGATTTCTTCATATCTACAGTAGTTTCTTATGGATAAACCAATTTAAAGGCATGATTTTTATCTTCTAATCAATCAATATTTCTTTTAGGTTTGATGATAAGACATGAAATGTACGATGAATGACTTGTAAAATTTTCCTCATAGGAACTCATAGATTTACCGTTAATCTTCTTTATCTCAAGGAATTCCTTATCTATTTTAATTCAAATAATACATGAAAATTAAATATTGAAAATTTATCATTTAAACTCACACCACCTAATAATTTATATTTTGTCACAATGATTCAGGTTGTTGATAAGATTCCACTATTTTTATTTGTAAATTTAAAAATTATAATCATTAAAAATAGATTTTTCATTCTATAAGCAATGAAGAATGTATATATATTCAATTATACAAGAAAATTAGTAAGAAATTAGTAGATCAAAAAAACCACTATAATTAGGTTCACTTTTCTTAATTAAGAACTCAGGATAATGTTTGTCACTCTTCTTCTCATTTATAATCCTTTCCTGAATAATGGATTGAGAAATTTATTCAATCATAATAATGATATTTTCTTTTCATATGTTATGTAGTTTTTTTTATTGGTAGGTTGTTCATTGAATTTTACTTCAAATTTAACATTAAAACATTTTCTTTTTGATCTAAAAATTGAATTAAAATATAAAACATCTTGTGTGAAATAGTAATTATTTTGAGAAACCACATAATCATGAAAAATCATTTATTTGATGTCTAAATCAGGACATATTGTTTTCAATATACGACAGATTATGATTATCCTAGGACATCCATAGTCCTCATCCAATAAAATACTCTGTAATGGTTAACAAAGAAAATATTAATTGACCCAATCATAACCCCTAATAATGACTAGAGAGTTGTGATGTCCTAGCCTCACTCATTATGCACCAATGTTGATCGAGTTAATATTAAATATTACACATTCAGAGTTATTAACACTAGGTGAATCTATACAACATACACATCCACAAGATAGTATCCATATAGTGATTCATATTCTAGGAAAACTAGACTCCTTTATTTAACACAACTTTTTATTTCCTTCTACACATTTTCCTTATATAAAGTTTTGTCAATGATGTTTTATTATCCTATATTGTTAAAATAAATATTCCTTTCTCTAATACCAACTATTGGAACCCAATGATTTCATACATAAATATTACATATTATTAGAATAATACTCACTACATATCATTAATATCTATTCCATAGACATAATGGTTTAGTATGATATGAAACATCGATACCTGAATATCTCATACATAAAATAACTACACAATCTCAAATAAATTTCCTCACAACTATAACCCTTTTTAGACATATCTTGCTGAAAATGTTTAACATGTCCTATTGAAACGAATAATAATATAGGGTGATCTTAGATTCTCAATAGGAAAAACATGGGGATATCATTGATTATATAAACATAACATAATAATAAGGGTATAAGAACATGATCCATTGATTTGTAAACCATACCCAATAATTCATATATCATAATCATTAATCATAGTCTATAGTTTATCCATTCATTAGACAGAAATCATAAAAGTATCAAATAACATGATCCATGAAAGCGTAACATAATCAGAAAATCATATCATAAAAGAGTGTAATAATGTGCTGAAAAATTATTATCATTGAAATATTTTTCTCAAACTACCCTGTAAGACATTCATTACTTTTTAGGATTGGGGTAATAGTCAATGTACCATATTTTGGAGTTGAGTTATCCTCTAGTGTACCCTATTTTGGGTTGGGATGCTATCTTGTGTACCATTTGAGATCATTAAATATTAATATTCAAAAAATGAGTTGGAGTTTAATAACATACCCAACTTTATCATACTCATAATACATTCACATGTATTCTACATGATCAGGGAAATATTTATCGTTTCATCCTAGAATAACATATATAAAATATAACATGTTTGATCAATATTTAATCATCATAAATAAAAACTATCTATATAAAAAATAATCATAATATAATACAATCATATATCTAGTGAATAATCAATATCATCAAAGATGTCACCATAAATGAAAAATACGTTTTATAGACCAATGTTGATTTTTGAGAAGAAAAATATCGCTACCATTTTGAAATAACTAATTTAAAATATAAAAATTATATATATTTTGTTAATTATTTTCCTAGAGAAGGAAAATATAATCATAAAAAATAATTTTCATTGTAAATATTATTCATTGAATTAGAGTAATTCATTTCTATGATATATATTTAAACAAATATTAAAATCACACCTTTTGTAAAAACCACCTAATTGGTAAAAATAATATAAAAAAATAATTTTATAAAAACTCAAAAATAGGGAAACTTATATTTAATAAAAAATTAGAAAATATTATAATCTATCTTTAAATAATTTTAAAGAAAATATTGACATGGATGAAAAATATTTACTACCGAATAGAGAAATAATGTTGGTTTACCTTAAATACATTATTTAAGTCACTTCATTACTAAAAGTGATGAAAATGAATGTAAAAAATGAATTATTAATATATTACTGTTGGATAATAAAAATAATTACAATTATTAGAAATATATCATAAAAATTAATCATCATAAACGTAAGTATAAAGAATCTTGTTACAAATTAGATTGTAATGTAAAACAGTTAACTCGAGTCCATATTTCATCATAAGAAAACTAAACTCTTATATAAAAATTTAAAATTTAATATATTTCTATACCAGAACAATATATGTACTAATAAAAACATATATGATCCAATAGTAACACTTCAATCTCTATTTATTCAAAATATTTTACTAAAATTAATGTTTTTGGTTGATAACTATTACATTTTTCATGAAAGTACCAGTTCTCTAGTTCTCATCATTATAATTAGATCATGGTTCCATAATCTTCATAATTTCATTCAGGGTATAAATATCATATATATTTAATATATTAATATTTAAAATGTAATATCAAGACTTTTCTTTCAAGTATGGTCTTTAGTTTTCGATGTTTTCCCTTATTATATTCCTTATTTTTGAGTGGAGACATGTTTTTATAGAGGATTTTGGATTCATAATTATTTTAGAAGAATAAAGTTATTTTTTAAAAAATTATATAAAAAATTTGTGTACAACACTCATGACCATTTTATAGAGGCCTTGATTAAACCGTGGATGTAGTGCCTACACTATAGTGTTGTTGTAGGGTTTGAGGCTATTCCATTGAAGGAATGTCTATGTCGTGCTAACCATAACCCTTGATTTTAATAAATAAACTTATTAGTATAGGGAAATATAGTTTGGTATATACCTTTGTGTCTTATTCCATGTTTCATATCTGTGTTCTATTCTTAAAAAAAATTATTATATAAATTTATTCATCGAGGGTTATGAATCATATTAGTAAGTTATGATTTTGATTTAGGGAACCTCCATATTAGTTTTTGAGAGGTATTTATAAATTTATTTTCTGTGTGAATAAAAAACTTAATTAAACCCATTAACCTCTTCACATGGGATTTATCTTCAATTTTGAAGGAATGTTATAGAGTCACCTCCACACCAAAGTTCCCATGCTATGCTATTGAGGTTCATGTTCTGGTGAAAATCAATTTTGAATTGTCATTTCCTATATTTTATAACCATATATTTCAATATGGTGGTTTCTTCGAGTCTACCAAGATATCGTGGTGTTCTACCCTATGGAAACATGATTTTTTTTCTACACCAAAACACCTTCCTTACATCAAGAAGCCTTTTAGATTTCCATTGTATTCACATGTTCATCCTTTAGAATACATCATTAGGGTCTTGTTATATTATTATAAAGACAATTATTTTTATAATAAATTAATGTTATTGGAAACTGTAGACAGTAATACATAAATTTCCTTTCCAATAAATTTATAAATATTGAGTTGGGTTTTTGATAAATGGACATCGAAATGGCATGGTTTGTTATGAAAGATTTATAAAGGGGTTTTATTGTTGTCTTTTAGAGAAAATGTCCTTGAATATAAATAATGGATACTAATATTATTTTGATGAAAATGAATGTTATGTGTTTTTTTTATTTGAAATGTGATGATTTGATGAATTTGGATAAAAAAATTTGATTTTTATTTTTGGAATGGATAAATTGAGATTATGATAAAAACAAAATGAGATATTTTATTGAAATGAAAGAATGTTTTGAAACATTAATTTTGGATAAATTAAAAAATGATTGATATGACTTATTAATGAATTATATACCCTTGTAAATTTCTTGATTTACTATGAATAATATGGGGTGACTGGGTAGTTGAGTCGGAATGACAAATTCTAGGCCTGTATTCGAACTACCTATCAATGGATTAATGATGATAACATTAATAAATTAATTGAGGGAAGGGATATTAGAGCCTACATGTCTTATATTTTCCAACCTTTGGGATATCCCTTGAGAACTCTAGAAGACCTAATTCACAGTGATGTTTGAGAATCCTTATTTATCGTACCCTATTGTACATAAAACATTGATATGATTAGGCCAGAAATTTTATATATTTGGAAATAAATGATGTTATCATTTTAGTATTTATGAAAATTATTATTCATGCACTCTTTTAAATTTGTTATATTTATTACTATTCAATTTTTTTTCTTTATTATTCCTAATTTGACGAAGAATATATTGCAGATATTTTATAATAATAATTGAAAATGTTTTTTAAGTAGTTATATAAACCATGAAAATTCATATATTACATGTTTCATTTACATCAAGAATAAATAGTTAATCAATTAATAAATCATTATGAAATGATTGGTGAAATATTAATGGGCTTTTATCTAAAACCCTACCATTGAATTTGAGAATTTGTATTCTTTATTATACCTTATACAAAAAATGCAAAGGAAACTTTTTTAGGTGGAGGGTGTTACAATCATGTAATAAATTCAGGAGTTGATAGCACATGGTGGATTTTGAGATCAACTAGTTTCCCTATATTGTTTTTCAATCTTGATGATTATACTAGGGAATCATGGAATTGTTTCATGAAATGTGTTTGTAAAACCTAACTACATTATTGTTCCATCATCTACTCTTTATTTATTAGGTAAAATCATCAATTATTTACTATTATGGATTACTTAGTGGATGTAACCATCCTACATGGACCTAGGAGTTTTATAATTTGGTATTGACTCATTTTAGATGAATATTTTATATATTTCACAAATACATTACAGATGAATGAAATAGTTTAGTGTTGTTGTAGAGTAGATAAATAATTTTTTATTTTATTAAATATCTTCATCATCTCCAATAATAATCATCCCACATAGTAATCTTCTTACACATGCCTTAATTATATACTTCTTTATAACATGGGAAAATTATATATTAGAATTTTTGATATCAAATTCTCATTAATGGGAAACAAGGGTGATATCAGTGTTCACATAGGAATAACATGACGATAAGGGAATGCGAACATGCGATGAAAAATTTGAAAACCATAACCTAAATAAAATATATTATAATCCTGAGACTTGAAATAAGTCATGGTAGATCATAATACATGGATTATAAAATAAATCAATGAACATGACTCATGAGGGCCTAACATAGACATATGAATTTTTAAAAAACATATGCTTATAATATTATGAACTCATATACAATGAAATAAGTAATCTCATTATGTTCATGACATGAAATTATTACCATGCATAAACTTATAGACATGAAGACTGGGTCAACACATATTCTTATATACATGGAAGCTTGGTCCATGCATAAACTTATGAACAAGAAATATAGATACTAGATTAAATTATTGACATGAATAATAGACACATACATAATATTATGAACATAAAATATAGTTCAATAATGACATATTTACCCCAGGAGATATCCATATTATCCCAATAAATTGGAGGAAATTTTAATTTTGGGCCCACCAGTCATATACTGAATATCATACATTTGTTCTCCATAAGTACATAAAATAGGCATCATATCATAACCTATGAAAATAAAAGAGTATCATAATTATCTTTTCAACATAATAATAAGCCACATATACAAATAATAATGATGGTATCATTTAATTATATCTCCATTAAGGGTTATAAAACATCATGAGATGTAATCTTAGATGAAAAAATCTTCTAAATGATCACTTGGATGTTTTATTGTTTAAAATATCCCCTTCAATTATGAAACACTATTTTAAAATCTATAAATTTCCAAAAATATTAAATAAAACATTTTCTATGAATATAAACTTTTTATCACGCAAATGAATATTTAAATCATTGAACAATCATGTTGGTGGGAAATACCATTCATGTCGTAAATATATAAAATGATTCCATTCACATTTTCAGTAAAAAATCAAAAGTACATTGTTTAGAAAGAAGAATGTAGATTCGATTAAAACCATTTTATAAAAAATGAAACATGGGAAATAATTTATTTAACCAATCAATATATAGATGTGAAAACATTTTTTAATTTTTTTTAAAAACATGGACATTGAAGAAAACATATTTTCCACCGAATAATGATATTATTTCAATTTAACCAAAAAAAGTTTTTGTATATTAAGTAAATAAAGAGTGTATAATTATTGGAAAAAATTAAAAATGAATTAATAATCCAGGGAGAGGTAAATTCATATATTTATTTATAGGTAGAGATATGAATTTCATCATAAAAATTAGAATAATAAATAATACTGATAAAAAAAGAGATTATATAATACATCACATACCACTTTGGTTACGTTTGAATCACAATCCTCAGAAAATAAATAAACATATATGAATATTAATATCACATTATTTTCTTAAGATGACTCATAAAATTAACTCATCAGCAGTATATCTACCACACAAATCAAACAAGTCGAGAATATGGCATGTCCCACAAAAATAAAAGTGAGTTGAAATACATTAACTCAAGTGTTGACTTCATTTATACATGTTAAAACCTCCTATAAAATAAATACTGTTTTATTATAAATATATTCTAGATCCAAAAACATATTAATCAAACTATATATTATACACTAGTAATATTTTATCACATATTTATTAACATTTAATTTTTTTTTTAAAAATATGTGTTTCGAGTAATAATTTCTCTATTTTTCAAATATGATAGATTGGTTGTTTCTAAAATTGTACTTTGATCCATATTAAATATTAAAAACAAATTTATTATTAATATAAATACTAAATATATTAATTATATTCATAATTAGATTCATCTATAAAAGAATATATATGAAATGAGGAACACTGTTCATGGTGATGGTAGGTCGTACGTACATATGATTATTGTTTCCATTTTTTATAGATATAATGAATGAAAGGTATTTTTTAAAAAAATATGAGTAATTTTTATATCTTATATATTCAGTATATATATATCATTATTACCATACATTTAAAAATAAAAATAAAATTGTGTCACATTGTTTCGTGTAGGTGGCAGTCCACATATACACATGAGTGATGATATGTTTTTACAAATAATTAGAAGTTAATAAATTTAATGTGATATTATATTTATAGAAGTATGATTATGTCATATATAACATATAAACATGTAAATTCGATCATTATATCTAGACATATGTGTAGTCATTCTATAAACACAATCAATGATTTCATTTCCCATTTGTTAGAAGAGGAGATAGTTTATGTTTTGAAATCAACATAATAAAATATAATTATATGGAAGATGATGATGTTTCTATTTCATCTCATTTTGATAATATTTTAATGTGGGGGATGAATAAATAAAATAAAAAATATCAGTTAAGGATGATACATATTCATTAGAAAATATTTTTTGGTTTTAAAAAATCCTTTCTAGAAGATATTTATTATGAAACAATTGAATCTAGGTAATTTATAGGGATGTAAGTTATTTATAGGGATAGTTATTTAATGGAAAGAAGGATTTATAAGTGTGAATTCGATAGGATAGGGGGATCGCTTTAATAATTGAGGTGAGTGGCACAGTTGTTAGATTTCAAATTTTCAAACAATGTGATGTCCCTTTATTTGTTACAGGGTTATAAAATGTATAGTTATAAAACCATAAATTATATTAGGTATAAATATGGAAATAATAGTAATTAGACATTTTTACGATAGTTTTACCCTTAAACATTGAGATTGACCTCCAGTAAACCCATTTTAATCATAAATATGGTAATTAATTTTCCGTGTTTTCACTATCAATTATTTCAAAAATTAATTTTAACTAATTAAGTAATATTAATTATTCTAATTAAAAATATTAAATTCAATTTTCTAGAAAAAATTCATAAAATTGAAGGAATTTAATTTACTATTAATCCCCCTAGGCATGACAAAAAACATTTTTCCAAATAATTTTTGTTCATAAGAATTAAATATTTTTAAATAAAAATATAATATATATTTGATTAAAATGAAATAATTTGGATATATAATAATATAATTTAACTAAATTTAATTTTAAAAAAATCATAATGCAAAAATTGAACTTGTACTCCATCAAATGAATAGATGATTTTTTTAAAATAGTATTTTTTCACAATTCCTTGAAGAATTAATCAATTCAGAAAAGTCTCATAAATTCACTATAATATAATTTAATATGATTACACAAAAAATTAATTCAATTTTATGAAATAAATTATTTAAAATTGTAGAAAATTAATTATATTATTTTAATATAAAAGTATGTCATAATCAATTTTCAAGAGAACAGTATTTTTATGATTAAAATTAATTTTCTAGAAATGGAGTGATAACTGTCTAATAATTTAGTAATAAAATTGTATTTATTGGGGAGTTATATATATATATATCATAATGTAATTAATACTATTCAAACCTTCTGATTTAAAATCAATGTTACAATGATAATATTTAAATAAAATATTCTGAATTTCAATTCATCTTGATGTTTCAGGTAGTATATGATATCGAACATAACATTCTAATTTTAAAATCTGGAGGTGTTAAATTCTAGCTACTAAAATAAAATTAATCCTCAAAACTCAAACATTATCATAGAAATCAAGGGTTTGATATTAGAAAATACATGTTTTTAGAACCCACATAATAATGGTTAATAAAAATTATTCATGATAAGATAAAATGTGTAACATGAAGGTCATAAAGAATAACACATAAATAAGATTCAAAATAGTATAACATTAGAGGGATTTTAAAATATGGACATTGAGGAAAATGAGTGTCCATCGATCATTGATCATAAGAATGTTAAGAGTTATGAGAAAGATAACACTTCAAAAATATAAACTTATGAGGTGAGAAAAATATTATAAATATATCAAAATTTTATGTATTAGGAAAAGACATTATTTCAATAGCCTCTTCATAATTTTAGGATGTTTAATAATATAATTTTCATACTTTATTTCAATCCGTTTCATAATCACAATCTCATCATTTAGTTATGCTTTGATTATTTTCCACTTCATCTATTACTCAACAAAATCAATAGATAAGATTTATTTTAATTCTTGATGCACTAAAATTATCTTTTCATGGATCATAAGATCGATTAATGAATGTCATGGATATTATATACACCACAATAAATAAATAATTTGTGGATATACAATGTGTCCCATGGAAATAAAATAGAAATAAAATCCCTTACCTTGAGTCTTGATTTTCATCATACATGTCAAACATAATGTATTCTAAATGTACGGTTATTATGAAAATATAACAAAACTATGCACATATATATACTTTCATATATTATTTACTTATAAAATTTTATCACCCCTTTATTAATAATTGTTTTTGTTAAAATCACTACTTCAAGTAATAACTTCTTTGTTTATCATGTATGGTTTGGTTAAGTAGTTTTGGGCCATCTAAATTGATAATATTCCCATAATATATTGAATTTTATTCATGATATTAATTTCATATTTATTTGTTTAATTTAAATTTATATTCATTCATAAAATTGTATATAGAAAAATGAATTACATCATTAATGGGGACGATAAGACGTACGTAAACATGAATGTTGTTCCCATTTTCCAATGGATTTAAATAATAAAAGATAACTACTAATTAACCTTTATATATTAATTTTTATATCATATATATCATTTATATTTGTTATATCCATATTTAATTTCATGAAATTCAACCTAAAATGAAAAACGCATCACATCACTTTGGGGAGGTGGTAGTCCAAACGCACACAAAAGCGATGTAATAATTTTTCAATGTATTTAAATGAATGAAAGTTTATGTGATATGATAATTACATATGTATAATAATGTCATAAATATCATATAATAATTTTAAAAAAATCACTATATCTAGTTTTTAGAGGTGGTGATGGAAATAAAATTACATTAGTTTGCGAGGTAGTTGTCTACCGTACACATGATAAACAATTTAGATTCTCATTTGATGGAAGAGGATATGTATAAATATTATTTAATTAAAATAATAACATATAAGTATATTTAACATAATACTATTATTATTTCATCATATCTAATGAATATTTTATGTATGTGGAAAAAGAAAGAAAATAGAAATGTTCATTTAAGAACAATGCCTCTTCTTTGGAATAATTAGTTAGGTTTGCACCAAAAGCCATCCAAGAAGGGTTTCCAGATAAATATAGGTCATATAGGCCATTTGGAGTGACATAAGTACAATATTTTTGTAGGTATTGTTTGATTAAAAATTATTTTAATTTGTAAAGTGGGGCGGAGGGGGAGCCTTTTATAATTGAGGTGAGTGGCTCACTTAACTTTTTTCAAAGGTTACAAATAAATACATATCACTTTCATGGAAATAAAGATAAAAATTTGATCATTATCAAACCATAGATTATTTAAGATCAAAATATAGAGGTAAAATAGATATTTAATATGTTTTTATGTTGTTTTGAAATTAATCTATTTTTAGTTTAACCAATTTAAACCTTAACAAGGATAATTAATTATTAATGTTTTCACAATTCATTATAAAAAAATAATGTTGAAAATATTATATAATTATAATTAAAATTATTGTAAATATTTAATTACTTTTACCAAATTAAATACATAGATATGGAAAATTTTATTTAAAAATTATTCCTGCAGACGTGAAAGACAAACAGTTTTCAAAAGAAAAAGTTTTTCTATCAAAACAAAAAATATAATTCATTAGAATGTATTAAATTTGATTATTAATTATATAATTGAAGTAATTTTACATTAAAACCCATATTTAAATAAAAATATCTAAACAATTTAAATGAAAATAATATTTAATAAAAAATATTATTTTTTACTATTAATCTAAAACATTATTTTTTGAAAATAATCAAAAAAACTCTAGTATATATTTTATATAATGTATTTAAAATTGAATTTAATTTTATCCAATTTTTTCTATATAGTGGGAAAAATATAAATTTATTATTCCCTCACTAAAACCAGAAAAATAATTTTTTATGAAAATGTATTTTTGATAAATTGAATGAATTTTCTGAAAATAGAGTGATTATTTACTAAGAATTCATCTATATAATTATATTGGGAAGGATGTATATATATATATTTAACAAGAATTTAATCCAATACATATAATCTAATTATAATACTAGTTTATAGTGGTCATATATAAAGAATATATTCCATGGGTCATTTAAGCTCAGTGTGGAACCTCATATACGTTATTGAAAATAATGTTTTTATACTAAAATATAGCAGTGTTATGTAGGTAATGAGGATTTTGAAATATATTAAGGCCATGTGAGGAATGGTTAGAGTACTGTTTATCTATATTAATTGTCTTAGTTATTGAGAAATTTTCATCAGAGGAGGATGAACCTCATCTTTGATGTAGACACTTGAAAAAAATGTTTGAGGGGATTAATTTTTCAAAAAGATATAGGTTAAAAGATCCTCTAAATTATTTAGTGGTCTTTTGGAAAACTAATAATAATGTGGACACATATAATTAGTAGTAGTTTTCATTAGTTTATGGTAATGTTTTGTGATATTTAGAGGCTTTTATTTTAAAGGGGTTTTAAACCCCCTCTAATTCCACCAAAAATATCCATAAGAAATATTTTAGGAGACATTTCAATGGACCACAATCTTTTTTGTTTTTTAACATATTAGGATCGGTTGAAATGTCCCCTAATTTATTTATAGTTCACTGATTTTTAGGGGGATTTAACCCCATAAAATTCAGAAAAATATCCCAAAAAACCACATTATGGGTGGTTAAAACCACCCTTAATTCATTTTTAAATAGAATGATTTAGTGGTGGATAAAACCACCCCATATATGCCATTTTTTTATATTTCACCATTATGGGCAGTGAAAACATTCAGTAACATGTTAATTCCCCTAGATCCATGAGTCATGTTCTACTACCTCCCTCTAGTTCCACCCATCCCACTCTATTTCACCCCTGTAATTTTCCCTCTCCTATGGCCACACATTTGAGGTGCATCCTCATGCCCCTGTCCATCAAACCAAAACCCTCCCATTCACCTCCCCCATGCCCACCAACCATTCACCGCCCTCATGTTCCCCTACCCTAAAAGCACAACCTCATGAAAATCTCCCCCACATCGCTTTTAAAATCTAACCCATTAGGACTTGATCCATGATCAGAAAGAGAATAGGACAATGCCCGCAACCATTGACTTGAATTGATTTTTTGTTAATATAATACATATTGTTTTATTTATATATATTTTTATGTTTATTTAAATAAATATTATTTTTATAATATATGTAAATACATTAAATATATTACATATATAAAAAATTATAAAAATTATTATATTCATGTTTACATGTTTACAATGGTATGAATAGATATATGTATATTAATATATATACATATGTATAACATATATATATATATATATATTATAGAATCCTCATTAAATTATATATTTACCTATATTATATATTTTATATTGCCAAAATTTATAATCCAAATATATATATTATATTTATATGCACAAAATTAAAAAAATATCATTGTATATATAACATTTTTATATGAATACAAAAATATATTATATATTTTATAAATATGTTTATATGTATAAATATTATATATATATGTGTGTGTGTGTATTATATATTATATATATAAAAATAATATAATATAATATGCATATACAGATAAAATTTTATGAATATTTATATATAAATATATCTATACATATATTTGTATTTATATATATAGTTATATTATGTATACATATATATATTTAATTTATTAATTTTAATATATGATAATATAATAATATAAATTTATTTATTTATTATACATATATATATATAA
This sequence comes from Viscum album, assembly GCA_963277665.1. NCBI lineage: Eukaryota > Viridiplantae > Streptophyta > Magnoliopsida > Santalales > Viscaceae > Viscum > Viscum album. Next base: position 1,419,115,525 of record OY728161.1, on the reverse strand, counting down.
TATTTTTAAATTTAATAATAGGTTATATATATAATAATATATAGATCATACAATTAGAATATATAAATATATATAATATAATAATATATATATACTTATATATACATATATTTAATGTATAATATATTGTCTTAATATAATATGTTCATAATGTATTTAAATACGCTTATATTATTTCTATATATGACACATACACACAAATAACATAATTACATATATTATAAAAAGGATATAAATTATTTTATGGGTTAACCCCCCCTAATCCTAAAAATAACTTGCAGTTATGAATACCCACTAATTATATAAATGTGTGTGTAAGCATATTTTTAATATATTATAATTGATGTCATACAAATTAAAAAAACTATAGGGGTTTTATAATATTATTTTGAAAATAAATTATATTTATTTAAATATTTTTTATTTTATTTTATAATTAATATTATATTGAAAAAAGTTTTATAAAAATTAATATTTAGGATTGTACATGTTATACAATTTTGATTATTTGTACATATAAATACGATTAAATACCACCATATAAATTATTTTATATCTATATTTATATAAATGTTTCATATAATATATTTATATTCATTTATATATTGATTTTTAATAATTTATATATAATTTGGTTTTCATTACAATATACTGGGGGTTCACAACCCCGTCTAACTTAAAGGGGGTTAAAAGCCCACTAATATCTTAAATTTTTTAGAGTTGAAAACCCCCCATTAAAATTAAGATATTAGATGAATATGTGAACCACAACTATTTTTCAAAAAAATCAATATATATATATATATAACCTCTAAAATCTAGCCCAATTTATTTTAAATATATCCTCTAAAATTAAATAGAATATATAGTTTTTCTAATTATTAAATTAGTGGCGAGTTTCATATAACCACATGTAAAATCCAAAAAAAATTAAAAAATGGAATAAAATTATAGGGGGCTACAAACGCCCTCTATATTGTATAAACATTGGGGTTTGTGCAGAACCCCCTCAAATTTTAAGAGAATATTATTATACAATGGTCTTAGAATGACCCCCATTTTGTAACTGCAACTAATCTGTTTTGTTGTTGTTGTGAGGTATAAAGATTGAAAAAATATTTACCAGAGCTTAAGGGGTATGTTATGAGTGAGTTCTTAGATATCCCTCATTATGACGATCATTAATTTACCATGGGGTTTTGGGGAGAGGTATCTTTGAGAAAAAATTGTGTTTTTATTCTATAATTTCCCAGGTATTTATATGATTTTCTATAACCCTGTCGATTCACTCTTTGATAGTGTTTTAGTTGTCATGTATGTTGGACGATATTTTTCCATTTATGTTGTGTAGTACCATGCATCCATGAAGATGAGAGAATAGACCTTAGTAGGTATAAAATGATAAACCAGAAAAAGAGAACTCCCATATTGTTTAGAACCCAGTAGAGTTTTTTGTTCATGTAGTCAATACTCTGTGTCAGATAGGGAAACCTATTCTTTATCGGTCAATGTAGGTTGTACTGTACAAGGGATATAGCATAGATCATGAAAAGGAGTTTCCTAATCTTAATCATCTATATTTCAAGGGTACCAATGATCCTTAATAGGTAAAGTAATAGTTGAATAAATTTGAGATGCTCTATGAGTTATTAGAGAATCCCGATACTATTATGATAAAATATGAAACATTATACTTGAAGGTCTTAGAATTACATGTTGGGAATTGATAGTTAATATAAGGAAAAATATGGTATTGTAGTGTAAAGATGTTATGAATATTTTGGTGTAGCTGTTCAATTCGAAGATGATGGTTTTGGCTAAATTGAGGGTGTTCTTTAAACTAAATCAAGGTAATGAAATAATTACATAGTATTGATATCAATTTACTATGATTTTTGACTTCCCACCTAAGGTGTTATCATATAAGAAGTTGAAGGTCCATTGATTTGAGAGGGGTTTTTAACTAGATATTTAATCTCAGGTTCTTCATATGAAACTCACCTCACTTGTTAATGTTCTTGATGAAGTTTGAATGGATGATCATGACTTTCAGGGAATGTCAGGGATGATGGGAACTTATCCTCATCCTAGTGGGGTTTCAGTGGTCCCTCTAAAGTTATGCGAACATGATATTTGTTTCATGGTAGAAAATTTTGTGTGAGATCTTAGAAAAAAAACTTTTTTAGGTAATCTATAGTATTTAGTATGATTTATATTACCTTTTTTAGTGTGGTATGGTTGGGAAAGAGAAGATCAAATGACATGAGAAACCAAAGAGTTGTAGATCTTGTGGATTCCTTAGAAATTTGTAGATGTTTTTTCTTGCTTTTACCACTCCTCATAGTTGTATAGGCTTAGTTTCACTGAGGAGATATATTGTACATTCAAAATTTTCAATAACAAATAGGTCCTACAATAATGATAGGTACCATCACAATTTCATCATCATTTGTGTCTTAATTTTCTGTTACATCTTCATCCCATTCATTCATATATAATAGTATAATATAAATGTTAAATGATCCAATGGAACTCATGCCTTATGTTATATATATTGTTACACCTTTTATGATGAAGAAAAATAAGGGTCTCATATACCCCTTTTTTCATTCACTTTTTGGTAGTCAAGCCTGCTTGGGACATTTTGGTTATGGATATGAATCTTCCATAATAAATCCTTGGGATATATTGGTTAATAACCCATAAATACTCTATCAAATGTATTCATAAATAAGTCTCCTTTAATTTTTTCGATGTAGTGACTCATGTATTTTTTGTAGAATGTGATTCTTTGTTGATTCGATCTTGAACTACCCATTCGTATTTGGGTATGGTTTCAACTATGTTCACCTTTGATTTGGTGTATGATCCTTTTTATTGTGCAATTCCTTAAGTAGTCATTGAGTTTCACGATTCTTTTCTATTGTTAGTTTTTTGTTTACACTAGTGAGAGAGGTAAACCTTACCATCAACTTGGTGTTTTGTATTAATCATATCTCAATTCCCTAAAACTATATAGAATCCATGGAACTTATGGAGTTGACAAATTATTTGGATGATATGTCCTCTAATGGATTTATTGGAACATTTTTTTTACATAGATAGAACTCAGGAATCTTGCTGAGAACACTGATGAGACCCTTTAACATTGTGTGGACTATCAAAATCTCAATTGGTTCATAATAAAGAGTAAGTGTTAGTTTCCTCATATTTAGGACTTTTTTTAACCATTTTAAAGAGAAATGTTTTTCCCAATGACTGTAATTTATTACAGAAATAACCACCCTATGACTATGGAGACCGTTATTCGCAAGACTACCTTCAGAAGCAGGTATAGGCATTATGAGTATCCTTTTATGCCTTTTGGTCTAAAAAATTAACCTACAGTTTTCATGGAATTAAAAAACAATATTTTCTATGAGTACCTTTATTCATTTAATTTTCTCTTTAAGGGAAATTTAATGGAGTACTAAGAGACTATGTTTGACCATGTACGTCATTTGAAATAATTACTATATATATTGGGGTACCAAAAACATTAAGAAAAACTATGTGAAATAACCTTCGGTATGTGATATGTAAAACTCTTAGGAAATTTCATTTATAAAAATTATGTGTTAGTTTATCCTGATATTATGAAACTGTTATGACAATGGAGGAACCACATACTATCTTTTAGATTATGAGATTATTGGGTTTGGTAGGATATTATCACTATTTTGTGAAGGATTTAAGTATATTGGATTCTCTAATGACTACACATACACATAACGATGTAATTATTTTATTTTAAATTTCAAGCTTTCTTTGATTAATTGAAGAATTGATTGGAATCATCTCCCTTTTTTATATTAATGAATCTTTTCTAGGATCTATTTTACTTTTATGATTCATCATGTTCATGTTTGGGCTGAAATCATATTTTGGGAGATCATGTGGTGGCATATAGTTATGATCCTGTTCATCCTCATGAAAAGAACTATCCCATGAATTATATTGAACAAGAATATGAGATACTTGTTCTGAAGTGTTAGTGGAATTAATTTCAAAGTGAATGGTTTATCATATTCTTCAATCATAAATTTTTTTGTTATATCTTCTCTCAAAAATACATGAACCATTAGAAAAGAGTGTATTTTGAGTATCCACAATGTTTTGATTTTTGATATTGACTACACTCTTTGTAAGAGTAATGTCATTGTTGAGTATTTATATAGGAACTTCTTTCCCATGCTTTGAAATAATCTTCTATAGTGTGGAAGTGGAGGGAACTGTTTGGTCTTATGAATTTGGGTGTTCAAGAGGATGAATCTAGGATCACATTGGTGAGTGTTGTATTTACATACACTCTACTTGAGATTATTATTTATGAAGATCAACTTTACTATGAGTTCTCAAACATTTTAGATTCTATATATGGCAAGAAGACCATTGGAAAGTGGTCTTTCGATTCATAGGTTATACTATTCATACCAAACTGCTTCTCATCTCCAATACCTTATAGGAAATATATAGAAGGTATAATTTTATATTTCTTAATTCCATGTACTCCATGGAATGACAAATGTGTTTTATGATATGAGGTGATGTTTTTGGTCCCCAGTTATAAAATGGGACATTACTACTTTTCCATTACTATACCAATAAATAGGTTATAGACGAGTATCAGAAGCCGTTAAGATTGGTAAACCCATCCCAATTCATTAATTAAATTTTTTCTATATATATATGGACTATGTGGTCATATTAACACACACACATTGACATATTAATTCAATTTGTTTGGTTATTTACTTATTAAAAAATCATCTGACTTCATTCTGATATATAATAACTCCATGGTTCGGTAGTTTGAGAACTTATATTTCAAGAAATTTTAAAATTCCCTACAGTTATATCTACCATAATTTTGGATGAGGATCCATGATTTACTTATTTCATTTATTTGGGCCTCAATTAGGTAATGGGATCCAAGGTGATGTTATGCATGACATGCCATCATCAAACAAATAGCCAGATAGAACGGAAAATCCATATTATGGATGATATTCTACATACATGTGAATGTTAATTTTAGAGGAGATTAGAATATCCATTTTCCCAAGTTGAATTTTCATATAATAGTATATATTATTAATCCATCATGATGGATCCATTTGAGGTTTTGTATGGCTGACCATGAAAATATTCAGTTTGATGTTTTGAGGTAGTTGATGATTCCATGGTAGGACATAGTTTTTCTAGGTTATGTAGGCTAAGATTGAAATGATATGTCTTATAATGATAATTCTATAGAGACATTATAAAACTTTTCATAACCTTCATTGAAAACCTTTATATTTTCATTTGAGTGTTCAGATGATTCTAAGATATTTATAATTGTTATTTAATCTAAGAATCGTGAAATAATGAATGTTGTCACAAAGATACATAAAAAAATTTATGGTTGTTCAAGGGATTGGTACGGTGGATAGAATTTTGATTTTCCACTATAGATGAAACCAATTCATAATGTGTTCCATGTATCACAGCTTTAAAAGAATAAATTTCATCGATATTATGTCTTATGCATGGAGAGTCTTGATATGGAACAAGATTTTCCTATGATAGAGAAACCAATTATGATTGTTTATTCTTAGACAATAGTTCAATGTTTAAAATGCGTGCCCTTTATTTTGGTAATATAGAAGTGTGGTTATTACTCAAGTGAGACATTGATGTGTGGGGAATTGAGGAGATAGTAGAGTCCTTAACTCTTTGTTATGAAGTCTTTACCATAGGATTTCTATAAGTAGAAAACATTAATGGTACAAAAAATATTAACATCAAAAACATTTAATTTAGTTATGTTATTTATTTCTATATTTCTTTCATTTTTTATCAACATTTTTTTGGGTTTATCCTTGTTCATTTCAAGGATTAGGTCATAGTAAAAACATAAAATATCAAATTCATGTTTTCTGGTGGGTTTTTTTAATAAATAGGTGGAACTACAATTTATCCCTCTTTACCACACCAATAAAAAGATGGATGCATATAATTTGTAGTAGATATGATATAGTGGTGTTGATGTTGATGAGTCCATTCATAAGAAGGAATTGATGCTTAGTAGTGACCCTGAACCTAGTGTTTTCACTATTTCCTTCACCGTGTAGGGCCATATGGGAAGCAATACACTTTGGTGTCTTCGACTATGATAAAGATAAATTTTCCACAAGAGTTTTATAACATTTAAACTTTTGGTCATTGGGGGTTATTAATTTCATTAGTTGATTTTTATATTGTTTTTGGGAGCCTCCATTTCAGTTTTGAGTGAAATTTATGAGGGGTATTCCAATGGGTATCATACCCCAAATTTATATCACTCACCCTCATTACCAGGGAACCCAACCAAGTACTAAAGAAACACTGAACATCCTTCTCCATGCCATAGTTCTCATACTATAGAAAAAATATTCATATTATAGGGTTGTTCCATGCTGTAGTCAAATTTATGATACTATGTAACACTATATTACACCATGGTGGCCTCTTCTAGTGCAACACTTCACTATGGTGTTCCACCCTATTCCATGTTTACTTTTTCTATATAGTAGATTTTGTCTTGCACTATGGAGCCTCTATGATTTTCATAGGTTTTACCTATTCATCATTAAGAATCCCTCATCATATTCTTGGGATAATATTATCCAATTAGTTGTTTTTTATTCAATTCCAATTTTTTGAAACATTTAATGCTTATGTATAAATTTATTTTCAAAAAAACTTCTAAATATTGATTTTTTTTATAAATAGACTTCGAAATGGAATGGTGCGTGTTGAATATTTCTTGATGGAATTTTATTTTTTATTATAGAAATTTCTTATTTAATTGAAATAATAACTATTAATAGGGTTTTGACGATAAAGAGATGCATGATATATTTTGTTATTTTAATTTTGAGGATTAGATTAATTGTTATAAATGCCATTTGATGTTTATTTTGTTAAAGAATAACATAAGTTTATTATAAACACTCATTGAGTTTGTTTATTAAAATTAAATTCATGTTTTGAAAAATAAATTTGGAAAAAACAAACTAATTAATATTGAAATTTATGAATTAATGATTTATAGTTACCATGGATTTTGATACAAATATGTTTAATCTTTTAAGATGAATATTCATTTGATTTTCAAAAAACAACTATGAGGACTGCAATGATATACTATGATTGGAAACATGGATACATAAACAACTAGTTCATAAGTGAAATACATCATCTCCCACTACGTTCATCATAAGTAGAACCCTTTTTAGACATATCATAAATAAAAACATTTCATATATGCTAAGGAAAGGAAAAATATAAGGGTGAGTTTAGATGCTCATTAAGGGTAAAAAGGGAGATATAAATGATCAAATAAGTAAAACATGAGTATACGAGAATTATACCATGCTTGTAAAATATCACATTCTTTAGTCCTGGAAAAAAATTAGGATTTCATAATATATAAATCATAAAGTAATAAAATAACATAATCCATGAGAAAACAATTAGCATAAGACAGAGATTTGTGGAAAATATATAAGTATTGAAAAATAACTTCTTTAATTGTCAAGGAAAATTTCCAAAACTATTATTGTGGAGTGTTTTCAATACAAAAACCATCATGATAGTAATGGTTCCATCCCATGTCTATCATAGTGTAAAAATTCCCCTACTGAACTGGGATCAATCCCTTATCCAATCCTATTTATCTCATGAAATAACAATATTTACCCAATCCCTTATATTGAGATATATGATCCACCCATAACATAATTAAATCATATATATGTGTTCCAAAAGATCATGAAATATTTATTATATTAGAACTCATATAAAAAAAGGGTTTCATAAACATTTTATCAAGGCATAACCCATGGAAAATAAGAATGATTATAAAACTTTCATATTTTCATAATAGAATAACCCATGAAAATGGATCGTGTTTGAAAAATATCATATGATAATAATCATAAAACATCTAGATTGATAATTATGATGGTCTCATTGTATCATATTCCTATTAAATATTAATTGAGATCAATTTCTATCATATTTAATGGAAAAATGATTTTGAAAGATCACTTGTGACATTTCATGAGAAAATATCATTTTATCATTGACACAATGTATTATAAATATAAAAATTTTCCAATATTATGAAGAAAACATAATTTGAAAAAAAAAATAAAAAAAAATTAATATTTAAATAATTGTGCTTTCATGATAGGGGAAAAATATAGTCATGCCATGTACGAAAAAAGATTCATTTCACATTTTTTATGATAATTCAAAAGTACCACATTAAAAAATTGAAAGGAGATTAATTTTAAACCATTTTATAAAAATTAAAACATGGGTACAAATGGATTTTACAATTCTTATTAAATATTTAATATATTCTTAAAAACATTTTTATGAAACATGGATGTGGAAGAGATATGTTTTGTGATCGAAGAGACAAATAGAGTCAATTTTACTTCAAAACATTCATTGATTTCCTATATACATAAAGAGAGAAAAATGAAAAAAAAAATCAATTTACATGAATAACTATAGATCTAATAATATTCATAAGGATTCATTATAGGTATAACACAATATTTTGTCATCAGAAACATATTAACTAACAATCTTGATAAACAACTATCTTGTAACTTAAAACTGATACCACATTTGTAAAATTTTAATCATAAGTATCATTAAAATACAAAATTATTTGGATATTTATATCACATTATATTTATTATAAATTTCATAATATATATTTATGGGTAGCATATACACCTCCCAAAATAAACAAGTGGTGAATACGACATGTGTTCTATGGAATGGAATTTGAGATGAATATCCATTACCCCAAGTCTTGAATTTATTCATATTTTTGGTCAGGGTAGTTCACTAAAGAGGGGATGGGAGAATTGAGTGACTATAAAAATTTCTGTTGCAAAAAATATTATTTTCAACAAAATGGTTTTCCCAAATAATAGATATAGACTAGCTAATCAAGGTTATACTATTATAAGAGTTTGACTGTTTAAACAACTTTTTAGAAGATTGATTAATACTTAGTAATCAAAATATGTATTATTAATATTACTTTTGAAGTTATCCTATGATGACAAATTAGTTATAACCTCTTTCAAAGACTAACTATCAAAGTGAAATTAGAGGTGTCAGGATTATGCAATAAAGCAGTAAAACAGAGGAGACTAAATTTAAATAGCACAGTGGATATGAAACATGTAGATCAATATAAAGATGAGATCTAATCCACTACACTTGGTGATTACCTACCACAAACCAGTTTATATAAATAAACATTGATCCACACCCTAGATCGGGGTTAACAAAAGTACATAGACTGTCCAGTTCACACAGGGACCTCTTCCACAGTTTTTGTGGGTAAACAAAAAATAATAACCAGACGACACAGGGACCTATTCCAAATATTTTGTGGGTAAACAAGAATATAAAGAGTTTGGCTTAAGTATTTAGAAATCCTTTAGTTTAGAACAGGACTCAGTGTGTGTATGGAATATAAAATGTATACACACTGCTCAAAAATAAATAAAAGAATCACTGAGAGAGAGTAGATATGAGTTTTGATTGATCTAGTTATTTGAAGTACAGCTCTGGACTCCTTTGATTTAGTAGAAATTCTTCTGAGTCCTTCCCTTGTTTTTGTCTTGAAAAATAGATTGTCGCGATTCAGCTTGTGTTCTCCACAAGCTTTGACAATGTGAAGATGTTCTCTGGATTACATTGTAGTTCATATGTTCTTCAGCAGAGTCAGATTGCATGCTTGTGAAAATTATTTCTTAAAAAATCTTGCAAAGTGTTCTTCGTTGTCGTGCTCAGAAGCTTGTTTTCTGTTCAGTATCACGCCCTTTTGTTGTTGGGAACTCTTTACTCTTTATCTTCGAATGCATGAAATTTAGCCGATTGGTTCCATGAGTTTCATGCCTCGTACCTTGTACTATGTCTACAAAGAAGAATTAATTATGTCAAGAATTAAATGAATCAAATATGACGGTTAATCATTAAATTGTAAGACGACAAAGTAGTTTAAGAAACAGTGTCATAGTAAGTTGATAAAATGGTGTCTGCTTCACAGTGTCTGAGTGTTACGGTCTGAGTGTCACGGCGCCTGAGAGTCACGGTGTCTGAGAGTCACGGTGTCTGATGTTCCCGATGTATTCCTCACGGTGTCTTGTCTTCATTGTGTCTTGGCTTATGGTGTCTCGGTCACGGTGTCTTGGTCACAGTGTCTCGCTCATGGTGTCTTGGTCACGGTGTCTCGCTCATAGTGTCCGGCTAACTGTGTCTTGCTCACGGTGTCTTGTACTTAGGAAAATAACAATATTCAGACTGAAACAAAAATATGGTTGAATTGGATTGAGAGAAACCATTATAAATCATGAGTGAATTTGAAACATAAATACACATGATTGAATAAGATTTGTGATCATAAATGAGATTTGAGATTATTAAAGAGATTTGTGATCATTAAAACATGATTAATACATGAGGAGTCCAACAATATCCCCCTTTTTGATGATCAAAAATAATACACCGTTAAAGTGGAAAATAGATGTAGCTATAGAGAAAATAACATATAGAAAAACATTTAACTTCTCCCCATTTTTGGATTATCAAAAAGTTTAAATAAGAGATGGAAAACAGTGCACATTCCATTAAATATAAGCAGAGTGTAGTACATCATAAAGTAGAAATACAAAAATGAATGACATCCCCATCAAAAAGTAGTAAGCATTGGTCTACTTCAGGGATTGGCCTTCTTTTTTCCTTTATTATCAGCAGAAGAGGAAGCCATATGGGCAGTGGTTGATGTAGAAGAACACTGAGAGGTGGTAGATAAAGAAGGTAAAGGGAGATCTTCGAAGACTGAGGGAGCCAAGGTAGGAGTAGTGGAAGATCTTGGTTGTTTCTGGTCAATAATGGTAGGCCTAATCTAACTAAGAGCTTAGCCAACATTCATGGTAGTTGAGGGTAAGGTAGAGGTAAAAGTAGGTAGTCTATGTCTGAGAGGAGCAGCCACTAGAGAAACAATTGATGTACTATGGTCATGGAGATACGGTCTCAGAAGTTTGATGATGTCTGTAATGATTTCTCCACCATATTTCATGGACTTTTCAAAATAATAATTGTTTTCCATGAACTTGTTCAAAAATATGGTAAACTCAGTTATCTTCTAGACATGGTTTTTGAATGCTTCGGTTATAGGAGTAATTTTCAGATTCTCTACATGGTATTTTAAGTGGTTGGTCATATCAGTCTGGGAGAAAATCCTATTAAAATAGAAATCCACTTTCTTAGAAATCTCCTGAAGGGAATCATTGGCAATCATGGAATGAATTTGCACAAGGTAAATAACTCTATCACTGTTCTTGATAACTTGATATAAATAAGTCACATTGAACCCACTTAAAGTAGTCTGAAGCTCTTCTTGGATTGTAGATCTGAGCAAAGAATTGTCCAAGGCAGGTGTAGAGGATTCACCAGTGGGATGAGAAGATTTTATGGATGTGGTTATAGCCTTGAGCTGATTCAGTACCATTTGAAGAAAGCCAGTGTATTCATCATTTAGTTTATTTAAGTTCACCACAAGCTCTCTCATTTTTTTCAACAACTCTTTGTGCCTTTCTGCAATATTTTCATCAAAGGATAACAGGTAAGGGTGAATCTGATACACAACATCTCGTGAAATTTGAGACACAGAAGATTCTAGAGAGGCATCAACAGGTTCTGATATGGAATGTATCTCCTTCGGCATATCATCAACCCTGATTCTTAGGGTTGAGACTTCACTACTGAGAAATTTATTTTCAACTATAACCTCTTGAATTTCATGGATCATTTTAGGTTGGATTTTCCAAATAATCTTCTCCAAAAGCAGTGAGGCATCTCTGTCACTCAGATTTGTCACAACCTGATGTTGGGAATTCAAAAGCTTCTCAACTCCAGACAAGATATTGTCTAAAAAATCCATTAAATCGTCCTTACTGACAAAGGAATGTTGTTCAGGTAAGGGTTCAGGTGTAGGTTCAGGTGAAGGAATTGGTATAAGGGTAGGTTCATGTTTTGGATCCTTCTTAGGGACAAAGATAGAAACTGACATCAACTGAAACAATGGGGAATGGTCTAGCCCAGTAGTAGTAACTTGATGAGATTCACTCACATCATAAAAGCTAGGGAATTTGTACTGAGTGTCCATGGGACTAGACATAACCGGATGTGATGCTTCATCAGTCTCAAAGTTTTGGGTTTCCTCCCCTAAACAGATGTTTTCTTTTTAAGGATCTAGAGGATAAGGTGCTAGTTAGAAATTCATAGGTTCATCTCTAAGTTCCTCAATCATCTTATGTCTAGCCAACTGATAGGAAATCTCCATCCTATCTTTAATAGAGGGTATTATCTCAGAAAGAGGTTGTTCCTTTGGGATTTCTTCCAGATTTTCTTCTTCCATAACAGGGAGTTGTTCCAGATTTGTTTCTTCCATACCAGGGAGTTCTTCTAGAACAATATCTTCCATGACTTTCTACTCAGATTCTGGGACAATTGATCCTCTTTCAGCCTCAGGTTTGATTTCAAAATTAACATCATCTCTACCGGTAGGGGCTTATTCATCAAGAACAACAGGAGGAACAATAGTCCTTTCTTCCTCAACAACAAATTCTTCCCTATGAGGTACTTTAGACTCATCTTATGCTTCTTCTAAATACTTACTAAGTTCATCGGGTTCCAAACCAGAATAAAAAATTTTCTTTGGACTTGATCGATAATCCACATGATTAAACTTCTCATAAATCATATAGTTGTCTTCCACCCACTCCATTTTCCAAGGATTCCATTTTATTTTCATTCTTATGATGATGGGTTTAGAGAGACAGTACACGCAATCCACAAGCACTTATTAATTGTGTACAACTACTCGTTTGGAAACAAGCATGGCTAAAATCAGCCGAGAGTAGAAAAAAGAGCTGGATTTGGATGTAACATTGATCAATTCACACATATGGTGAATGATGTACCAGCACAGGTTGATTTTTTATCCATTCTTCATAGGATGAATCAAGAACACATCTCGGTACTTTAATATAGCAAAGTCATCATTATTTGGACAAACCAAATTTTGAAAAAACTTAAACAACATCCTTGTTTCCCCATCAAGTTCAACATCTATGGCCCATCTCTCGGTACCATTACTGGTTAGTGTTTTTAGAGTATCTTAGATGTTAAAGAAATTAGTTTTAGGAGGGGGTTCTCTCTGATAATCATCACAAATTCCTTCGTGATTTATCCTAACACATGAATCCCATAACCTCGATGAGAAGTAACATCTTTGGCCATTAATCATGCTCCCCACAACAAAGCATACATCGGAGTCAAATGAAAATTGTGCGTACTAGTAGAATTGAGCATCTAACCTCGGATAAATGAGTCCATTCTCCTTTTAGAACCATTCTAACCATCCTTGTTCTCTTAACACATTCATGACTAGATATTTTCTTGACAAGATCCATTCGGGGCATATTTCTTTCTCAGAAACTACACTTCGATTTGCTAGGTTTGGATTTCAAAGGCCCTTTGGGTGTCAGCTTGGGTGCTCACTTCTTCTTCTTAGGGCGGTGATTCTCAGTTGTGGATGATGATGCTCTATTCATTATTGGCATCCACTGAAGGTCGAGAGAGAGAAATAGGGTTTCATGTTTGAATGGGTTCGAATTGAGTGATTGGGGAAATGTCTGGGTGAAGAACTGAGTGGAACTCTTTGTTTTATCATTTGGGAATGTCAAATGTCACAAAAACAAAAACGCGGGAGTGTAAAAGAGGTGAAATAAAAATTACCATGATATAGGTTTAAAGAAAATCATAGATAATTTTCATGGTGAGCCAGTGATCAGTCGTCATGGTGAGATAGTAAATGGTCAATACGGTGAGATAGTAAGTGGTCACCATGGTGAGACAGTGAGTGAACTTGTTAGTGCGTGTTATGGTGAGACAGTAAATGCCAGACCGTGAGTACAAAGTAATAACGGTGAGACCATAATCATGAGAGATAGTAACTTAGAAAACGTAATCATGAAACAGTAATGTAAAACATAGTAAATTATTGAACAGTAAGACAATTAAGATATCTATTTGGGATTTATCATTCCAAGGTCATGTATAATGTAGTCTATTCTATAAGAATTTAATGGTTTAGTGAATATATCAGCAAGTTGATATTCAGTACCAATTAATTCCAAGGTAATATCACCTTTTTGATAATGATCACTCACAAAGTGATGTCTTACATCAATATGTTTTTTCAAATAACGTGAAATAGTATTTTTTGAGATGTTAATAGCACTTGAGTTATCACAATTTATTTGTGCATGTCTGAATTGATATCCATAATCTAGTAATGTGTGTTTCATCCACAAATTTTGTGCACAACAACTGCCATCAGCTATGTATTAAACTTCTGCAGTAGATAATGCAACAAAATTTTGTTTCTTAGTACCCATGATACTAGTGACTTGCCTAAAAGGTAACATGTTCAAGTGGTTCTCTTTCTATCTAACTTACATCCACCGAAGTCAATATTAGAATAAAAAACTAGTTCAAATGATTGTCCTTTAAGATAGTACAGACCTAGATTGGGTGCACGCTTGAGGTATTTGAAAATTCTATTTACAGAATTTAAATGAGATTCTTTAGGATTTTCATGAAAACGGGCACACATACACAAACTAAACATAATGTTAAGACGACTAGCAGTTAAGTAGAGTATAATTCCAATCATTCCTATATAAGTGGGTTGAACAATAGATTTTCCATCTTCATCAAGATCCAAATTATAGGTGGTACTCATGGGAGTGTCACTAGTTTTAGTGATATCCAATCCAAAACATTTCAGAAGATTTTTAGTGTATTTAATTTGACTTAAAACAATTCCATCATTATTTTAAAATATTTGAAATACAAGAAAGAATTTTAGTTAACCCATTAAACTCATTTCAAATTATTTTTGCATCATTTTAGAAAAATTAATCCATAATGAGTTATTTGAAGATCCAAAAATAATATCATCTACATTGATTTGAACAACTAAAACATCATTAGAAATTAGTTTTATAAAGACAGTAGGATTAGCTATTCAATTTGTAAAACATTTTTAAATAAGAAAAGCACTCAATATATCATACCAAGACCTTGGAGCTTGTTTTAAACCATATAAAGATTTTAATAGTTTGCAAATATGATTGGGAAAATGATGATTTTGAAATCTACAGGGTTGTTCAATAAAGACATCATCATCTATATACCCATTTAGGAATGCACTCTTAACATCCATTTGATATAGTTTGAAATTATGATGTCCATCATATGAAAGTAAGATTATGATGGCTTCAAGTCTGGATACTGGAGAAAAGGTCTCCTCACAGTCAATTCCTTCTTATTGAATGTATCCTTGTGTAACTAATCTAGCCTTGTTCCTAACTATATTTCTAGATTCATCTACCTTATTTCTAAAAACTCATTTAGTGACTATGATGAAAGTTTCCTTTGGTATTTCAACAAGTTTCCAAAAATTGTTTATTTCAAACTGATTACATTCTCATTTCATATCCATTACCCAAAATTCATCATCGATGGAATCATCAATGTTTTTAGGTTCATGTTGTGACAAGAAGGCATGATGTTCAACATGATTTCTAAGAGAAGCTATAGTTTTTGTTTATTTATCTAAGTCTCCTACAACAACATCTAATTGAAAATTTATAAGGGTTATAACCTTTCTAGAAAAAGAGGGACAAGTGATTTTAGGTTCATCATCAAATTAAGGTTCATTATGACTCGATTGAAGGGAATTTTCAGAATTGGAAGTTTTCACAGATTCTATCACAGAGGAATTTGAAGATTTTTAGTTGATGTTCAAATTTGATACATTATCCTCCAGATTTTCTAGGATGGTTCTAGGCTCATTTTGATATGTTTCATCAAACTTGATATGAATAGATTCTTCCACACATTTAGTACTCTTATTTAATATTCTATAATATTGAATTAATATTGAGTAACCTAGGAAAATTCCTTCAGCATTTTTGGATGAAAATTTTACAAGATTATCCTTATTGTAGAGAATAAAGACTTTGCAACCGAAAAATTTAAAGTAATTAACCTTAGGATTCCTATTGTTCTAGACTTCATACGGGGTATTTATGAGAATTGGCCTAATCAAGACTCTATTGATTATGTAGCATGCTATATTAACAGCTTCAGCCCAAAAGTATATAGCTAAGTCATATTTACTAAGCATTGTTCTAGAAATTTCTTGAAATGTTCTATTTCTTCTTTATACAACAAGATTTTTCTGAGGTGTTCAAGGGGAATAGAAATTGTAACTATAACCATTTTGTGAGAAAAAGGATTCAAAATCTTGATTTTTAATCTCACGACCATGATCACTTCTTAAAGATTCAATTTTAAGGACACTAATGTTTTCTAAAGACTTGGAATACATAGTAAAATATGAGCAGGCATCAATTTTGTGAGCCATGAAAACGGTCCAGGTATATCTAGAGAAATCATGTACAATAACATAAACATAGTTCTTCCCATTTAAACTAGAAACTCTAGATGGTCCAAACAAATCCATGCGAACCAATTCAAGTGGTTGATAAGTAGAAACTTCTTTCATTGATTTGAAAGTGATTTTGTGTTGTTTTCCCATTTTACAATGATTACAGACATTCTCATTTCGAAACTCAAGTTTGGTTAAGTCTTTAACTAGGCCTTTTCTAGTTAGCTTTATAAGGGAGTGAACATTACAGTGTCCTAGTCTCCTATTCTAGACCCAAGACTCTTTATAAAATACAATTAAGCATGAAACATTTTTAGATGTTAAGGAATCTAAATTAATAGAATAAACATTCCCATTCCTTGATGTAGAAAATACTAATTCATCTTTAGAATTAAAGATATTATAGGAATCATTTTCAAATTTAACATGATATCCATCATCACCTAATTGTGGGATACTAAGTAGATTATATTTTAATCCATTAACCAACAGTACATTAGAAATTAAAATTGAATCAGAGTTACCAATCTAGCCTAATCCAATGATCTTCTCTTTGGAATTGTCACCAAATGTGACATGTACTTCATCTACTTTTATCAGATTCTTGAAGCATGGGTAGTCTCCTGTCATGTGCCTTGACATTAACTTTCCAAGTACCATAGATTCTGGGAGGAGCTATTTAAGAATCTTTCCTATAACATGATCATGTAATGACAGATTTTGGTACCCATACTTGTTTGGGTCCTGTAACATTAGTAATAAGTTCTTTAGGAACCCATATTTGTCTCATAATTTTCTTGTAGCATTATGTAATGTGTTTGAAAAGTATACTATATTTGGTCCATAAAAACATGAAACAGTAGAGTATGTATCATGAATTGAGCTATATGAGTTCTTTCCAGAATTGGGAACAAAACTGTATGCCCTAGATTTAGAAATTAAATTCATTCTACCAAGGTCTCTTTTACCAGGTTGATAACCAATGCCGGTATTGTATTTAGGGGAGATTTGTTTTAATAGCATTTAGGTAAGGGTATTTTTCCCATTAGTAAAATTTTCTAAGTCACTTTTTAATTGCTCCTTAGACATTTTTAATTCATTGTTTTCTTTGATAAGTTGAGCATTTTTCTCCTTTTCAGTAGTAAGTTCAATATTAACATTTGCACTAAGAGCATGTTGTTTCTTCAATGATTTATATTTATCTTTTAATTCATTGCATATCTCTTCAAGAATTTTTCAATATTAAATCATTTGATTAATTGTCATATTTTCAGAGTCACTTTCCACTTCAGAATAGTATGAATTATACATAGAAGAGTTTAGTGTTACATCATATGTGTTTTTCATAAAACACGTATTGTCTTTGTTAGCATGTTCATCATGTGATGTCTTTGAGTCGTTTTAACTATCCTCAGAGGACATAAAAGTTTCTTTCATTTCATTTTTTTTACTTCTTGTCCTTATCCTCATACTTATTTTTATATTTGAGCTTTATACAGTTATCCTTTATATGTTTTTTTCATTTACATTCATAGAATACAATTTCTTCAGTTTTGTCACATGTTCTCCATTCCTTTTTTCATTTTCCTTTTTGATCATACTTGCTCTTGAAGTTAGGATTTCTAAAAATGATCTTCTTTTTGTAAAATCATTTTAATCTTCTGTCCAATTGATCCATATCCTCATCACTATTAGGTGATGATTGTTCAATGGTGGAACTTTCTACGGAAGCTTCCAGTTTCCCTTTGTCTTTGTTTTTTGAGAAGGTGGTCTTGAATGCTAAAGATTTCCTCTATGGTTCATCCTCATCTTCTTTGTTGACTTTTAGCTCTTCCTATTTCATCATTAGTTCCCCAATGAGTTCTTTTATACGTAGATTGCTGATGTCACAAGATTATCTAATTGAGACAGAGGTTCCCCTCTATCTGTCAGGTAAACAACTAAGAATTCTCATGATCTGTTCTTTGGCAGTGACTTATCTTCTAAGAGAAATCATTGTGTTGACAATCTCATTGAACCTAAGATACATGTCAGAAATAGGCTCACCAGGTTTCATCTTGAAATTATCATATTTTATAGTATAAATATTAAGTCTGATTTCCTTTACACTAGATGTGACTTCATGTGAGACAGAAAAGGTATCCCAAATTTCATGGGCAGTTTTACAAGGAAAAATCCGATTAAATTCTTCATCTCCTAAGGAACAATATAAAGCATTGATGGCTTTGAAATTTTTATTGTAAGAAAGTTTTTTAGGTTAATCCCATGTAATTATATCAGTCACAAGATGTTTTTATTAATCTATAATGGATGACCAAATTTCAAAGATCATACTCTCTAGATGCATTTTCATTTTAATTTTCCATTGAGATAGTTGCTTCAATTAAATAATGGTGGTCTTTTGGTTACAGCACCTTCCAATATATTATCCATACTAAAAAATTACATTAAAATAGCTAGAAATTTAGAATTAACAGAAATTTACAGATATTAAAAGTTGAACTATAATAACATTTGAGTAAGATTACACAAAGTTCTAATAAATAATAATTTGATACCAATTGTTGGTCGAATTAGTTCACTCAAGAATGGAGGGGTGAATTGAGTGACTATAAAAATTTATGTTATAAAAAAAATATTATTTTAAACGAAATGGTTTTCTCCAATAATAGATACAACCCAGCTAATCAAGGTTATACTGTTATAAGAGTTTGACTATTTAAAGAACTTCATAGAAGATTGATTAATTCTTAGTAATCTTAACATTTATTATTAATACTACTTTTGAAGTCATCATAATAAGACAAATCAGTTATAACTTCTTTCCAAGACTAACTATCAAAGTGAAATTACAGTTTTTTGGATTATGCAATAAAACAGTAAAATAAGAAGACTAAATTTAAATACCACAGTGGATATGAAACAAGTGGTTTAGTCTCAAGCTGAGACCTAATCCACTCCACATGGTGATCACCTTCCACCATGCATTTTATATAAATAAACGCTGATCCACACCCTAGATCGGGGTTAACAACAGTACACAGAGTGTCCATGTCACATAGGGACCTCTTCCACAGTTTTCGTGGGTAAACAAAAAATAACAACCTGGCCACACATGGACCTCTTCCATAGTTTTCATGGGTAAATAAGAGTATAAAGAGTTTGGTGTAAGTATTTAGAAATCCTTCATTTTAGCACATGAGTCAGTGTGTGTGTGGAAAATACATAGTATACACTCTTCTCAAAAATAAGTAAAATAATCATGGAGAGAGAGTAGATATGAGTTTAGAATGCTCGAGTGATTTGAAGTGCAGCTCTGGACTCCTTTGATTTAGCAGAAATGCATCTGAGTCCTTCTCTTGTTTTTGTCTTGAAAAACAGAGTGTCGTGATTCATCTTGTGTTCTCCACGAGCTTTGACAATGTGAAGATGTTCTCTGGATTCCATTTTACTTCATATGTTCTTCAGCAGAGTCAGATTTCATGCATGTGAAAATTCTTTCTTTTAAAATCTTGCAAAGACTTCTTCGTGGTCATGCTCACACGCTTGTTTTTTGTTCAGTATCTCGCTCTTTTGTTGTTGGGAACTCTCTACTATCTATCATCAAATGCATGATATTTAGCCGACAGGTTCCATGTGTTTCGTTCCTCATACCATTTACTATTTCTACAAAGAAACATTAATTATGTCAGTGCATTAAAGGAATCAAATATGACCGTTAAACATTAAATTGAATGATTACAAAATATTTTAAGAAACAGTGTCTCCTTCACGGTGTCTGAGTGTCACGGTCTGAGTGTCACGGTCTGAGTGTCATGGTGTCTGAGAGTCACGATGTCTGAGAGTCATGATGTTTGATCTTCATAGTGTCTTACTCACGATGTCTTGTCTTCACGGTGTCTCAGCTTACAGTGTCTCGGTCACGCTGTCTTGGTCACAATGTCTCTCTCACGGTGTCTTGGTCACGGTGTCTCTGTCACAGTGTCTGGATAACTGTGTCTTGCTCACGTTGTCTTGTAATTTGGAAAATAATATTATCTAGACATAAAAAAATATACACGAATTGGATTGACTGTTACCATTATAAATCATGTGTGAATTTGAAACATAAATACACATGATTGAATAAGATTTGTTATTATTAAAGAGATTTGTGATCATTAAAACATGATTAATACATGAGGAGTCCCACACATACAATATATAACCATATATATAATAAATATACTTTTATAATAACTATATTAAAAAAATAATCATATATATCATATAATATACGATTCACCTATGATCTTTTATTAACCCTTTATAAATAATTACTTGTTAAAATAAATTTTTTTGTAATAACTGCCTTGTTTTTATTGCATGTTTTGGTTTATTATTTTGGGTAATCTTACATCGGTCATGGTTATATAATATATTTAATGTTATAAATGATAAAAATATAACATATTTTTATTATATTTTTATTTTTATTTATCCATTAATTTTAGAGACAGAAACAGAATTACATTGTTCAAGGATATTATAAATTAAATGTATGGATGAACACTATTATCATTTTATAGATGGATAGAAATAAAATGTTAAATAATTTATTAAATTTATATAATAATTTTAATATAATAAATATCATATATATTCATTAAATATATATTTATTACCATCCATTTCAAAATAAAATGAAAAATGTTCCACATCACTTCGTAGAGGTGGTAGTCTACAAATACCCAGGAGCAACGTTGTCATCTTCCAAAGGATAGAAATGTAAAAAGGTAAATGTGATATAAAAATAAAATAGTTTTAATTACAAAATATATATCATATAAATATTTAAAATTCATCATTATATCTATTGGTGAAAGATGGTGATAGAAAATGAATTACATCTGTTAGCTAGGGGGTAGTTTGTCACACAGATGGGCGACAATTTTGATTCCCATTTTATGGAATATGATATAGATATATGTTATTTAATTTACACATAACATATAATCATATTCTAGATACATATGATATTATTTAATTATAGTTTAATATTATTTTAAGGAGTTAGAGGAAGACATAAAATGAAAACACATGGTTAAATACTACAACACATCTTTAGAGAACCTAATCCTAAGCCATTAAATGAGGGTTCAAAAATCAAAATAGGACCTATGGAAGATGATTAGGAATAATAAGAATATATTTGGATAGGTATTTTATGAAACCAACCTATTTTTATGTTTCAATAGCATGGGAGAGTGGGTTCTCTTTTATATGAGAGTGAGATGACCCACATGGAACTTGGGAAAATAAAATGTTATATGCACATTTTGAACAAGAAAAAAGACTAAAAATGGATCATTATAAAAAATTAAATTAGTAATTGTCTAGATATGGCTATAAAATTGTAATTTTACTTGTTTTTAGGTCATTCAACTCTTATCATTTTATTTTTACCCTGGGTAAACTTGTTTTAAATTTAACCATAGTAATTAATTTTGAATATGTATAATATTAATTATAACCAAAAATTAATTTAATGATACAATATAAAATTAATTAGGTTTAATAAAATATGGAATTTGTTTTTTAAAATATCATAATTATTATATTTTCATTCAAAATTAAACCCACAGACCCATCGGAAAGTGGATTTCCAAGGAAAAAAGTTTCATAAGTCATAAATGTTGTTATATCAAAATTGAACATAAAATTGATTTAAATGACATAAAATTGATTAAATTTAATATAAATTAAATTATTTTACGTAATTAAAATTTTAAAACACAATTTATATTTTAAAATTCTGTATTCTGACTAAATGTTTTCATTATAAATCATAATTTTTAATATTCAATATAAAATAACATATTAAGAAAAATATCAAAAATTTAGATTAAGATATATTTGAATTTGTTATTTGAGAATTTAATTTAAGTTTTAAAATAACGTTTCTATAAGTGGAAAAGATTATGGTTATTAATATTTCAAAAAAAATAATTTTTTTCAAGAAGAATGTATCTTCAAAGTGTATAATAAATTTAATAAAAAAATCAATGATTATTTATGAATAAATATTATTAATTAATATAATATATACATAATATTTTTTAAAAAAATTATTACTATTAATATCACCAAGATTAACATATTTTTATAATTCTCAAATTTATGTAATAATATTAATTATATTTTTAGGTTTGTTAAAACATGGCTTTGTGTGTGACACAAACTATCGATGAAACTAAATTATTTGAAAAATATTTTTTAACAAAATAATGTTTTGTTAAATTATAACACAACTAAAAAGGAATTTCAACCTTGATATTACACTACGATAAAAAATGGGGATGCTTCTAGCTCATCATATCAAATGTTTCTTACATAGTTTATTTTATTTTATAATTCCTAAAAATTTCATCAAATAGATAATCAGTCTTGTTCTATAAAAAATTATATCATCAATATAATATTTCTAATAATTTTTCTTTTAGTAAAAATCATTATTCGATAATATAACCTATGAGTTTAGCATATGTGATGGATTATGTAGGTAATTCTTTAAGAGAGATAATGGAATAATTTTATTTACTAAAAAGAGTTTCAGTGGAAGTTCCAAGTGATAAGATACCATCAATACATTATTAAGAATATCATAATGGGAAACATAAATAGGGTTCAAATTTATTTTATTCATGAATATCATAACCTTCATACATGGATAAATTCACAAAAACTCCTTATCACCAATTTCTAACAACGTATTTTTTCAACGATCATTATTATTACTTTTTTGTCAGCTTTGTGCACCCCTTATTTATTGTTGGATGGATATAACATTAACTATCATTTATTTAACCAGATCAGGTACCAATAAACTTATTTCCCCAACTTCATCCAACAATATAGTATTTCTATAGTTATCTCTATAGAGGGATTCGTAGTGATCCATATGAATGCTTGAGTGAAAGTTATGTTTGTATGAAAACTCAACAAGACCATTGTATTGATCCCAACCACCATTAAAATCCCTAGAAGAAGATTGTGACATATGATCCAGGGTTTGAATTATTATCATAGACTAACCATATGTCTAAAGATGATATGTAGTGTTGAAACTCAATTAAATATCAAGAGCTTACTAATAGATTAACTATAACATTATTATAAGAATTAGATCTCCATTATATACTATAGAATGTGGTGCTCTATGAAACCTTACCAATTATTAAATATATACCATGTCAATATGATCTAAATAGAAATATTCTCTGACTGCGATTATTTGTGATGAATTTGTAAGGAGATATTTTTCAATTGATATAGTACTGTGCCCATTAATTTTTTGGGGAGTATAATAAAAAAATATAGGTTGATGTTTTCCCATTTTTATTTTTCTATTAGAATGGTTACAGAATCACATTAGTCATTTACCAATAGACAATTAATTATTGACATATGAAGCTTCTAGATAATAACTCTATGATATCAATATTTATAAATTCAAACCATAAATACTCTTTCAAATATATATACAAATTTTTACTTCCATGATCAATATAGAATTAAGAACTATCAGCATCTACTAATAGATTATTCTTCGAATATGGTATGGATGGGACGTATATATGGTTCCCAATCCTTATCATTCTATCCTAATTATTGTTAACTATATGAAATTTCTCATATTCTTCTAAAACACTACATCTTCCTGCTTCACCTCTTTAATATTCACTTATATGGATGGTTAAACACTCATTTTATAAAGATAAGATTTATCTCCTTCATTCAAGATTTCCATGGACATCCATTTCCAGACCATACATATTGGATCTTTTATGATCCACATTATATATAATTTAGCATGATGATTTTGACTCAAATAATTGAACACCTATTTTTATTTACTAGGGTGGTAATGCAATGAGTATTCCTAATCTATAATTAGTTCCAACCAAATTCTCTAGTGCATATTCGTGTCCTTCTTTTTTAATAAATTATTTAAAATTTAATGATCATTATATATAAGAAAACATTAGGCATAAAGATACTACCTTCATATCATTGATGAATAAATTACTATAGTTCACTCCAAATCATGATTTTGGTTATTTTTCTTTTGAATCATAAATTATAATGAGGCATAACCTATCACCACAGCATTCTTTACAAGGGCACATCACTAACGAATCATGGACACATTTCCATATATTACAAACTCTTCTCCACTGTAGGGTAATTTAATTAATGGTTCACTGACTGGCCTTCTCTTCAATGACTTCAAATTTTCTTTACATTCATCTATACAAAAGAATTTAGTTCCATTCTGAGTTATCTTGTTGAGTGCATTAGAAACTCACAAGAATGTTTCCAAAAATTGTTAATAATATTATAGAAAACCAAAAAAACTATAGATCTTAGTCACTATTGTTGTTCTATGCCAATATTCAATTTCATTAGTCTTTAGTGGATCAAAACATATACTCTCGCAATAGATTATATAAAAAAATTGAAACTTATTATAAAAAAATGAAAAGCCAGTAAAACATTCATACAATTTATTCTTCATTAGGGTCTTTAGAACAATTATCAATTGTCTTCATACTCTACCTTTATCTTTAAATAAATTAGAATATTTTCGATATAGAATACCACAAACTAATCAAGGTAATTTATAAATATGACATTAATTAAATATGTGAAGATATAATGGGAATTAGAATGATCAAATGAAATAATTATATATTCATATAGACGATACGATGTACGAAATGTTGTATTGGTTATATCCTCTTTCTTGACCCACAACTGATGAAAACAAAAAAAATCAATGAAAGAAAAGTATTGAAATTCTCATCAATGGTCTAAAAATCATTAATACATGGTTGATGATAGTAGTTCTTTATTGTGATCCTGTTAATTTCCCAATTATCAATATAGAGTCCCATATATCCATATTTCTTCTTATAAAAACTAACTAGCCCACCCCTTATGACAATGATGGTGAATGAATCCCTTATCATGGTTATTTAATTATAGTAACTCAATTTGGGCCCTTATATAAGGACTATTTAAAATAGGTGTATCACCAAGTAAGAGTTCTGTTGAGAACTCAAAATCATGATTTGGTGGAATACATGGAACCTCTTATATAAATAAATCAAAAAACTCCTACATTATTGTAATATCATCGATGATTTTTCACCCTAACCATTTAGTGTTAAACACCTTTTTTTGGGAATCAATACCCACAGAATAGATTAAATCTATATTATAGGTTCTTATTTATCATTTCATTGATAGAAAACCATAGGTTGTTTTGGAATATCAAACATGGCTTCAAATATTGACAATTTATACGGTATTTATTCAGATAAATATAATTCATTCATAACATCACATAAAATTGTACTATAAGAATAATAATAACATGTTTGTGAAGAAATTTCCAATATTATTTAACAAGAGTGGAATAAAAGTCATGATATGAACTCATCAAGACATTATGGGTTTTCAATTCCAATTAAATATACAATCACTGAGTATAGTAATTAAAATAATTTTTGAATTTTCATTACATAAATGAATTCTAATAACAATGATCAAATATGGTACTTCAATATTTTAAATTACCTATAAATAATTCAACACCATCATTCTATCTTCATTTACATACTAAAACTGAAATGGGTAGTATGACTATAAAGAAACATTAATATGAGTGATTAATAATTGTAAATCATTCACAGAATTTCTGAATCAAGAAACATTCATTTCATTCTATGACAACATAGGCTTAACTTAGGCCATTAATGGTAATTATTCAAATCATTCATGATATTTTTTACTCTTTTTCTGAATATTCAAAATATAACCCCGGAGAGTGTGAAACAAGTCGTGTATCAAGGCATATTCTCTTCAAAAAGGTGATTATTTAGTCAAATCCCTATTCACCCTTTTCAATCTTATTAGACATAGGTAAAACTATTACAGGGCCAGATCCAATTATAGTATCCATACATTAATTTCAATTTATTGAAACCACTCATCATATCTTTAACTATTATTCAAGGACATTTTATTATACTTAGACTTAACCTTATGGTTCTCACTAAGGTTTTTTCATCTTAGTTTTTAAAATTTTACTTATAATTTCCATAAATACTAACTATAGTGCCCATAAATCTTCAGGAATATATATTAGCTATTTTATATGAATAATCATTTCTTTTTTTAAAAGGATGTGGACCATAATGAATTTTTTTCTGAGGAAATGAGGATATATGAAAAACTGGTTTATCTATGAGATATGTAATATGTTTATAAGTGACCCATAAATAGCGACCTTCATATAATGATATTACATACAACCATTCTTCATAATATGGGAAACGAATCAAAAGAATGAGTGATTTCTGATACTCAATAATGATGAAAATGAAATATATCATTGATTACATAAGCATTACTTTAGAATAAGGGAATGAGAACATGAGATTAACATTTGTAACCCGTACCCCACATATAAATGAACATAATATTGAGTCATTCTATATATATTGGTAGTGGATAATACATGAATCATATCATAACCAAATAACATGATCCATGAGAACATAACATTGACATCAGTCATAGATTTGTGGAAAAAAATTATCCTAGAAAATCGTTTTTTACTATTAGAGGAAATGGTCCAAAACAATCATAGTGGAATGGGTTCACTCTCCAAACCATCATAAAAGTTAATGTTTTCACACAAGACTATCATAGTATAAAAACACCAGTAATTAACTATGTTCTGGTGATGACTCGATGTTTTTAGTAAAATTTGTTTCCTTAATACGTACATCTTGTTTTAAATTATATAATAGTACACACATAAAAATATAGAGAAATCAAAAAAGAATTTGTTTCATTACTAAATACTATTACATTAACCAGCCATAAAAAAAATTAAAGTTTAAAACATTATAACTAAAAAAAATATATGATATATAAAAACTATGATAGTAAAATATGGATCACCATAATCTACTAGAATCATTACCCCAACTATAAAAACTATAGATAACAGCCCAAATCATTTAAAAAAAGGAACAATATACAAAATTTAAGTACAAAACCTTGATATTAATTGAGTTTAATATTATTTAAATGTATATAGTAGTATTTATTTGAGGTAAAGTGACTGTTAGAAATGTAATGTGACTATTGAAATAGTAACATTACAGTTTGGAATAGTATCCGATGTTTTATGAATAATAACTATACCGTTTGGAATAGTAACCTGACCATGAGAATAGTAATTTTAAATATAAATAATAAATTTTAATATAATTAATATTTTTCAGGATTAATTTAAGTAAATAAATATTTTATAATTCCAAAAAAATATCATGATTCAAAACTCAAAGGAAATATAAAATCAATTTTAACAAACAATATATTAATGTATTCTGTAAAAATCACTATTTTTATATGAAAAATTAAAATTACATATTTTATAAATTTATTTTGATACAATTTATATCATTTTCACAACCAAAAAATAAAAATTATACAAGTTTTTATATTAGTTAATTTTTTAAGTACTTCAATTTTGAGGAGAATAGTAGCAATACATGTTTTTTAGAAATGTAGTATTACTCAAATTACATGATTAATTATTTAATATTGACATAATAACTTCTATAAAATAAGTTTCGGTCATGGTATATTTAATTTAATAAATTTATCTTTAAAATAAAATAAACATAATTTTCATACCTAAAAAGAACATAGGAAAACCTAATGTAAAAAGTGATTCTGTAAAAGAATAATTTTTCTTTCATTCCAATTTTATTTTAAATATACTAATGAATTAGAATTATATAATTAATTTAAAGACTCAATGTCATTATATTATATTAATATGTGATTTATAATGCCAAATATTAACTAGTATATATTTTTACATTGATATATTATATAATTCAATATTATTTTAATGTACCTCTCTCATCATGTATAAATAACCCCACTCCCTTCCAAAGGAAGACAACTCTTCCCATAAATTCTAATGCACGATTTATAACGAAATAATTTATATAAATCCACATAAAATATATTTGGACGTTTTATATAAATACAACACCAATAACCAACGAGTTATAGTATCACACAAAATAAGATGCACTAAAGAGAGAGTAGGTCTCTATTAACTCATCCATCTTTTCTCTGTCTCTTTCTTCTTTTCACCCTCTTCCTTTAATAACCATATTCAAAAAAATTGTTATATAATTAGTAAAGATTATATTATTTATTTTATAATATTGTAATTATTTTATTTAGGAAATATTGAAATTTTATTCTTCCCTTTCCCACTCTATCAACAAAGCCCCATTAAAGGTCTATTAACCACCAACAGAGTCATTACCACAAAAGTTTTAATAAAATTTTTCTTAAATGGAAAGTAAAAAATTATATGTAATATATTAATCTATAATTAAATTTATCATATTATTATAGAATTAATTATACTAATATATAAATTATATTTTATAAAATATAGAAATCAAAGAAAAATAAGAAATGTTTAAGTAAAATATGATATTAAAATTATTTTATTTTACCAGTTTCAATTAATAATTATAATCAGATTATTTTAATTTATAAATATATTTTTATATGAATATAATAAAATTTAGTAAAAATTCCTTAATAAATATCTATTTAATATTCATGAGGTGAAAATGTGACCAAATAAAGTGGGAATTAAGGTAAATGGATTCTCGAACCCAACTGTATTTCGTTGGGTTTTCCCACATTCTAAAAAAATTTAGTATGGAAATTCATTTAATTTTACTTAAATATATTTTCACTCTTCTTCCGATTTAATTTTAAGTAAATACATGTTTAAAACATGGTTTTATGTGAAGTGTAACAATTTTCTAAAATATCACTTATTTCCAATTTACATCTTGACTCCTCTTTAGATTGTTTCTTCCTCACTCATGTGTGGTGGTTCTTACACCGTATATGATTTTCCCTTCATAATTTAGAAAACCCAATGTTTATTAATTAATTTTTATTTATTATATGAAACCCATTCATTTAAATGATTTATTTTTTTCTATGATTGATATATGTTAGATATGGAAAACATGATTTTGTAAATGTTATGATAAGACATATGGGCTTAAAATTATATAGCACTCCATTGCATGGGTAACATGATGTATCTCATGAGATAATGTGAAATATCTGATAACATGGTTCTATATTTTTTCACAATGAAGATTTTATGTTTACGAAAATATGTTTTTGCGGAAACATGATGCTATATTTGTTCACAAATATTTGAAGTATTTAAAAACTAACACACGATATTTCTTATTTATGAATTAAAAAATTCAATGACTTTAGATATTGTTTCCACGGATGATTATGAAGTTGATCCTATTCTTATGTTATGATGATAATTATTATCAGTCATTTTATATTTAATAATGTTATTTTTACCCTCTTACTGGGTATTTAGCTCACCCATTTCATTGATGTATATCCTCAAGTGATTAATTATACTAAGGATAACACAATGCATACTTTGAATATATATAACAAGGAATTAAATAATGTTTATTTTTAATTATGTAAATGTTTTATATGATCCTAATTTTTCTTTGATAGTAAACCATTTGATATGGGATATGTATCACTAGTGTTTATCTATCTTTAAAATGATGCAATAGTCTTTTAAGAAAAATGTAAGGTCACTGTCTTTGTTATTAGTGAAATGCATAGTTATTTTGAGAATTAATATTAGATAAATTTTGGGAAAAACATTAGGATAATGTTATTTAAATGTAAAAATCCATGAATCATTGGTTTAGAAAAATTATTAACATAGGGATCTCATAATAAATTCCATTATAGTTAATTGTACAAGAGAATATATTTTTTATTCATGCTATGTTGAATTACATTTTGTTCAACCATTTTCTATTTTATAAAATGGTGGGAACTAGGAGAAACAATGACAACAACACATGTGAGGGACAATGTAGAGATTATCTAATAAATATCCACAACACTATGGGAGATAGAGATCATTAATTCATGCAGATTCTTACCCAGCTATCTCAGGCTATGAATAATATCTTGAATCATGGGAAAAAATTTCTTTCACCAAAGAATGATCATTTATCCATTACATCATTTATGTTAAAAGAACAACCAATATTTAGTGGAACATATTATCTAGTTTTCATATATTTGTGGGTTTAATATTGAATATGATATTTTTTGTGATCTAATGTTCCAGGAAGGAGAAGGTGACTTTTGAAGTATATCATTCTGATGGAGAACCTAATCAATGTTGGACCTTGTTAAAGAGAACAATGAAAAATGATGAAATAGAAGAGATGGAGTGGGAATACATTAAGAAAAAATCCCTTTCCAATTATTTCCCTCAAACTCAGTGAACAATTATGGAATGAGAATTTATGGAGCTGATGAAAAAAAGATAAATTTTTCATCGATTATGAGGTAAAATTCACAAGTCTTACAGGATGCACCTCATATTTTTTATCAGAAATTACCACCAACCGAATATGGACGTCATAAAAACTAGCACCAAACCCGGACCATGAGATGTCTTGAATGTTGTTCTTGATTCTAATGGATTGGCATATGTTTCCGGAGATCATTTATTTTTTTTGGGAACAATTTATCCGAATATGGAAACAGAAAAGAATAAACAAATTGATACACTCAATCTAAAAAATTAAATCCAAACAATACTTAAAAAAACCAGATTTGAATACATGGATTTTAAAAAAAATTATATGTCCAAACAAAAATAAAAAGTGTATAAAATCAACCACAAAGACTCTACCTAACAAGGGGGTCATCACCCCCGAGAAGTTTCCACAACACCGCACCATAGGAGGGTACTAACAACTGGAGTCGCCTTAACTTGAGTCATAACCCATACATTTGTCAAACATAATCATATCTACTTAGACCCATGAGGGTTAAGTAGAGTGTTAACCAATTCCAAATAGTATACCACCCAATGATTCCAAAGAGTATGTAATATAAGGTGAAAATCTTGCAGTTTTAATGTGCAAGGAAAAGTAGTGACAAATTCCATGAAATTAAACTTTATATTGTAAAAAAATTTCAAAATAAAAAATTCTGAATGTTAACACAATTGAATAATACATGTTATATACTGTAATTTATATTCAGACACACCATAATACAATGGTAAATACCACAAATTCAATGAGCACCAAAACTGAGAACACCCCAGGGAACTAGATAATCTCGGGCCCTATGTACCTCATACCTCGATATAAAATATCCTTGTCACAATACATTTACTTGAACGAGATACTAGTAGGGAACAAACCCATAATATATTGATCCCCAAACATCATCTATATTGTTTATTTAGAGTTTTCGTTATCCAAAATGCTATGTGAAATATAGACAAAACCCATCCTGATCACTAGTAGTACTAGTACATATCTTCCCTCCTAGGTACCCGGGCTTCCCCCATTGTGATAAAACAATTTCAACATGATACATACTTCCATTTTCATATAAAAATACCACTACTGGTCACATACAAACAATAAATTAGTTTTTCACACATTATACCACATAAAACACACAACATAACATATTTATTGTCAATAAAACAACTTCCCAAATGCTAACAATTTTTTGCACACAAAAATCCCTTTAAAACCACAATTTGAACACCTAGTGCACACTCACGTTCACCAGAGACATAATTTCTAACATCCATAACATTTATATATACCCATTACATGCATTATAAAATAACCCCAATATGCATCACCTAAAATATCAATGTAAAATAGCCAGTTTAACACCAATTTAGAACCAAAAAACCATTGACTTGGAAAACAACACCAAAACCATGTTTTACAACAACAACCAAATGATATGAACATTAATAACATGTTTTTGAAACATAATAAATTTAAATAAAATTATCTTAGTAGTTATAGGGAATCCCTAAATTAATCAATAAAATTTTTCTATGCGAAAACCCGAATTTCACATAAAAATGTCACATAAAAATCAGTTGATATATAAAATAAACTAAAAACAAATTTTTCCCCAATAATCAATTTCAATAAACAAGAAAATGTAATAAACACAGAAAGAGAAGTCACAAGGATTTCATACACAATGGAATCACCTACCAAAATTTTCAAAACCCTTGAATGTTGGTGCAAAACATCAACCATACCACCGCTGCACCACAAGGAAGATAAATGAAGCCTAAAACTAGAAGAATAGTTCAAGAAACCAATGATTAATCCCAAGGTTCAAAACCCTACCCACTATACATGAGGAACCTCAAGGATAGGGGAATGAGACCTAAATAGTTGAGAGAAATCAAAGCTATAAGTACTTACAAGAAGAGAACTTGAAGTTTCCCCACCAAAAACCCATTCACAAATGAGTTAATAGGGAGGTTTGGGGATCTTAGGAGAATTCCATGTATGAAATGGTCAAATGGGGGAAGAAAGGGGTGTGTTTTTATAAATATTAGGATGGAAAGATTGAAAATTAAAAACATTTTTAATGACATATACTAGGATGCACGGTTTCCATGCACAATTTAGCAAATCGTGCTCCCAAACCAAGCGCCCCCTTCTGTCCACTCAAAAAGTGGCCAAACACACTCAATTTGAAGGGGTTTTAAGGGGGTAAACTAGGGGAATTATATTCCAAGTATACAGGAAATAATACTAAAATTAATACCACTTTTCCACCCTAAGACTCATCCAACTAAAGGGTATAAAAAACCCCCAACAACTTACCCCACATGTGGTGCCACTAGGAGAGTAAAAAATCCCACTCCAAAACTCCCAAACATCATACCATGACTTTGACCAAAGAGGAGGCCAATTACCACCTGATTCCACCAAGACCAAGATCATAGATCAAGAATATATGTGACACCAAAATCTAGTCCTATAACAAGCGGAGACCCAGAGAAAACCATGAACCCAAATTGGTTTTGAAATAATGGATGGATATTGAAAATCTAGGTGTGACAATTCTCCCCATCATAATGCTTTCCTCCCCTAGAAAGCCACAACAACACTAGATGTAAAAACAAAGACCAAATGATAGACAAATATGGACTCCCTTGCTATGTTTTCACCCACCTCAAAAAGGCCAAACACATCAAGTTGATCAAACAAAGGAAGAGAATACTCTCACTAACCCAAAACATAACCCACATAACTAAAATGATCAAACATATTCAAACTAAATAAAAAAAACACCTAAAACACTAAAATAAGATTCTCAAGCTATCAACCTGAAATGAACAACAATCCAGAATAATGCTACCACAACATTACTTAAACAAAACCATCGGATGGGCTCTAATCCCACATTTACCCATATAAGAAATTTGTGGCTAGATATCCTCGACAGAGACTACCTCCAACCAAGAAAACTCCAAGGAGAAAACTAAGTCACTGAGATGAGGTTACCCAAACAGACATACCAACACAAGGGAAAAATTAGTTTATGAGAATGAAACAGGACATTAATTGGGGAGGACCGAACGTACTCCTTGGTACAAGGGGTAGACTAACATTAGACTTTCATCAAAGTGAACATACATGAGACCCACTATTGGTCTCCCCACCATAATAACCAATCATATTTACTGACCATCTTGGGCTGGAACAAAAAACCCCAATGTTTAAAGTGATGGCATGACCGCGTGATTGGTCCACACGGTTTAAGAAACCTTTTGCTAACTGTGAAAATCATTCTGTCCAAGGGGGATGTTTTGCACTGTTACATGGTCTAGGGAACATGGTCATGCAGAGACCATGTAGTATATTCGGTCTCTTATCTCATAGTTTCTTAGGTTAGTGCATGGTTTCTAGTAACCATTTAAAAATTGTGATCATTAATATGCTTAGCCAAAATTTCATCCATTTCTATAAAAATTAAAAGGAAACATAAGGGAATAACATAAACCCCCGAAATAACATGTAAAAAGGGTCCACCAACCTCTACCAGTGAACATAAAAAACTAGAAAAAGATGACGACACTAGATTTTTAAACTATTCCCATCTTTCATTCTTAGGATAATACATTGACCAATGTTTTGAACAACTCTTGGATTTCCCATTACTATGCACCAGGTTCTCTCTGGGACCTATGGCTAGAGATTATATGATTGAAACATATTCGGCCCTGCAGTTATGCTTTGGAAACCACAGAATGGAACATCATCTTTGAGTGCCACAAACAATTACACTATGATCTAAGATGGTCTCATTAAGACACGATACATATCAAACCCACTTTACACGAACCCATCATTTGAAAAACCCAGGGATTAGAGGATAAAAACATGTCAGCCCATGTTTCTTTAGATGGAAAATAGTAGAATGAAAGGATAGATTGAACCACATTCCTCAAGAACATAGGATTTTGGGATTCTTAAATGGGAGACACCCCTCCAAAAAAATATAGCCTCTCATTAGATTTCACAACTTTGAACCTTATAGTGAAATGAAAACACAACATCACATGGAATCACCAAAGATGACCATTGCAGTTAATAAAAAATCAAAAGAAAATGGACCTTATGTTGAGTCCCAAACATCACATGATTCTAGAAAGCTTCCATAACAGCCACTCTAGGCCTGATTTTACACACTATTGGCCTAACGTGATGTTTTACTTTAATGATAATAAAAAAATACCCAAAAGCCCTTTAAAACAAAATTCTACAATGACAACCCGAAATCGCATTTACATTCAACTACTAAGGCAGCATAAGAAACCAAGGTCCATTGAAACCTCCTAAAAACACTCTCCCTCTACAAGGGGATACACATAACTGAAAATGATTAGGGGTAATAAAAATCTCAAAATCTCAAGAAGAAAGTCCTTATGTTGATCAACTAGAGTTTAGTACCCCCGATTTGAGGTATGTAACCCTTTTTTTGGTTTGTCTGTGCTTTTTGATGTCGTAGGTTAAAGTCTGGACAATTATGGAGAAAATATTTAATGTTTTGGAGGTTGTGCAGTATTGAACGGTTGGCACATGGTCTGAACAGACCGAACGGCCAGCCCACGAAACCGTGCACCCTTGACAGTGGGTTTCGCACGGGTGGCACACGGTTGGTCAGACCGTGCGGGCCAGTCGTGCGAAGTACCTAGTTGAGACAGTGGCAACTGCATGGTTGGCGCACGGTTTTCCAAACTGTGCGGGGTAACCATGTTGTAACTTAATGTTTGGGTTTTTAAGTCTCAGGCCACTCGGGATTTCCCATTTTCCTTTATTCTTCCCCACACTCATGGCTCATGCGGGAGTTTTGGTTTTCAGAGGTTGGGGGAGCTCCTTAGCTTGTTTTGGAGGCAAATCGAAGGGGATTATTAGTGGATCGATGGTAGTTCTCCTAGGGTATGTCCCTCTTGTGATTTGTTGAGGTTTTGGATAGGGTTATCCCTATCCCTCTTTTAGATTTCAAGATCCTCAAGGGTTTCATTTAGATCTAGGGTTTTGTTGCCTTTTTTTGTTAAATTTTGAGATTTTTGATGTTAGGGAAGAGATTTTGAGGTGGTTTTGAGGAGTCGTTCACCCAGTTTGAAGGGCGTTTTGGTGAAGGTTCAATTTCTCCAAACCCTAAGAGGTAGGTGGCTTCTCTCTCAGCTCCACAATGTTGAAATGTTAAGTTCTTTTATAGTTAAATTGGTTGTTTTAATTTAATTGTAAGCATGCAGTGTGAATTTTGTTAGAAAACCAAATGGGTGATGATTTGGGGGTTTTGGCATGAAATTAGGGTTTTGGTGAAATGGGATCAATTGGTTAATTTTAAATTGGTGATTTTAAAATTGAAATGGTTGTGATCATGATTATTTATTTCAATAAATGGGTGATATTGATATCTGTTATGCATGGAAATGGTGTTTGTTGGTATTGACAATAATGGATGATTATTATTGTGGCTTGTATGGAAATGGTTGATATCATTGGGTGGATGATGTTGGGACGTGATGGATAGTGGATGAAAGGGCCACCATCAATAGTAAGTGGGTGGGAAGTACCCCGTGAGTGGATTGGTAAGGAATGGGGTGGATGAGCAAGTGCCACTATAAAAAGGGGATGGATAGTGGACAGAAGGGCCACCGTCAACAGCAAGTGGGAAGGAAGTACCACTTGAGTGGAATGGAAATTAATGGTTTAGACGAGGAAGTGCCACGATAAAAATGAGATGGATAGTGGATGGATGGAACACCATCAATTGAAAGTGGGCATGAAGTACCACTTGATTGGATTGAAAATTAATGGGTAGGATGAGGAAGTGCCACTATAAAAAGGGGATAGATAGTGAACGGAAGGGCCAACATCAATAGCATGTGGGTGGGAAGTACCACTTGAGTGGATTGGTAATGAATGGGTTCGATGAGAAGTGCCACCATGATTTATTGTGTGCTTTGTTGGTGATGTTTTTAGATGGGGAATGTGAGTGAAATATGAAAATGGTAATCACCTTGTGGAATAGTTTAATTGGATTCCTTGTGTGGCATGGTTGATTTGGATTCCTTGTGTGGCATGTTTTTCTTATGGAATATTTGGCTTATAAACAATAAGTAACTTAGTTTTTCTTTATATAAAATGGGTTTTATAAATGTTCTAATGGTTTTATCATTGTGTGATTTGTAAGGAAGTTAGTTGGGGAAATCCTACTGTGTTGTTTTCCTCACACCCTACTCTGGAACTTTGGTGTCTTTGAAGATATCGTGTACCGTGATGTGGGCAAAGGTAAGGCATCGCCATCCTTTAGTGGTGTACTATGATGTTTTGGTGGATATTTGATCTTGGAGCTTGGTGTAGAGCTGTGGTGGTGTCATGGCTCCTGGTGTATTGTTGTTTAGTTTCCTCTTTCTACTCGGATGTTTTGTGGAAATGTCTAGCTGAATGGTTTTGGGGTTTGTGATGTAATTTTTAGTATCACGGGGTTGTTTTTTTATGTGCATGCACCTTTAGTTTTTGGTTGGTTTAGTTGTGTTATCTTCTTAAGTGAAAATCATTTCCCACTATTCATAGAATCCTGCGACATTTATTGCTAGCCTTTGGCGCCTTGGGAACACCAATTAATGCTATGTAACCCTCATCACCTTTTTAAGACACTGAGGTAGGGGTGGGGTGTTACAAGTTTTATCAGCATGTTTGGTCCTTTAGAGTTGATTCTCGTATTTGGAGTTGACATTCGTCGTGGTATATTCCTTAAGTCAGTATGGTAGCAAGGCGTAGGAATGTGGGACCATGGAATGTATAGCATAAAAGGACATATCTAACCCTTTTATGATGAACCAAAAGTTAACATGGAGTTGGGTACATATGTGTTTAGGAGACACTTATATGCATTGGTAATCTCATTGTCGTGGGTGTAGCCAATGAGATGTGCATGACATATATGGTAGAAATGGATTCCCTCTAGGATGAATATTTCATGTGGAAAAATGATTTATGGGATGAATTGAAATATTTTTTAAATGTGTGAAATTTTAATGTGAATAAATTAGTTATTTCGAAAATGGTTTGGTTTACAAAAATGGTTAAATGTGGAAAATGTGGAAATGTGGAAAGCCTCATTGTGGTAGTGTTGTGTAATGTGATTTGAAATGGGATTTAAATATATATACGGAAGTGAGACTCATGGTTTTTTGTTTTCTGTTTATAGAAATGGAACTGAGTAGGCATCGTAGAGAGCAACCAGAAGTGGCTGATGAGAATGTGGTTGCACACGAGCCCCAGGTGAACTAGCAGTTTTTTTCAGAGCTTAGTGCACACTTTCAAAGCTGTGGGAAGTGTGAATCGAGTATTGGTGGCTGAGCGGGATATTTTGGGAGCTCCGAGCGGAGGAAGCATGGTGGTATCCATGGGGAATAGTGGGAACTCAAATTCTCAGTTCAAGTGTAAGAGGGACACTTATTCCTAGTGCAGGAGTATGTCACATAATCCGATGACAGTATTGGTAAACCTTCCTCCAAATCCCTAGAGCAAAACAGGATACATTTAGTGTTGATCTATGGCACACATCAAGAGGAATAGTATGACAAAACCTCGACCTTGTCAAAATTGCAAGACAGTGGGGAATCTTCAATGCTATTATAGGAATTATCCAAGGTCGGGTGCCTGTGACACTCCTTAGGGATTGCAAAGGTCGTATGCTTCGACAGGATGGGGAAAGTGGCATACCCCTCGTCTGCAGAGAAAAGTCAGTCATGGTGCTTCTCAGAACACTAAAAATCCTCATCAAGACAATAAAGAGCAGAGTGTGGCAACCAAGGCATAGTTCGGAGCCAATCAGGTTGTGGTGGATGATCATTCAGGACCATCCACTGTGTGGTGTACTAATCTTTTAAATTCTACCATGATGCAACTGTTGTTTGATAAATGTGTTTCACACTATTTTATTGTTGCATGTGTGGTTGAGTTGCTGGGTTTAATGGTATAAATGATTCCTTTAGTTTTGAAACTTCAAACTCCTCGGGGTCGAAGAGAGTGTGAAGCCTTCTTGTGTAGAGCATGTGGTATCATTGTGGGTAAGGTTGAGCTAATGGGGAATTTATCTATGATTGAGATGGAGGGGTCTGATGTATTCTTGGGAATGGATTGCCTGGTGGCGTTTAAGGCCCACATCAACTATAATGTGTGAACAATGGCTTTTACGACACACGATGGTGTTAGAAATCTTTTTAAAGGAGAGTTTCATGAAAGACAGGGTGCAATGGGTTTGTTGGCACCCGTAGTGGGAATGTTATCGTATCAGTTGGTGGTGTTGTCGTTGGAATAGGTAGAGGGTGTTGAGAAGAGTATTCTTCCAGTAGTGCTGGATTAGTTCATCGATGTTCTTCCCAAAGAATTCTGTGGGTTAACTCCCGTAAGAAAAGTGGAGTTTAAGTTTGATCTTCTTTCAAGGACTAGTCCTATCTCACTTACGTCATACCGAATGGCACCGTCTAAATTGCAAGAATTAAATGTCCAGTTGGAGGAGTTAGAAAACATAGTGTTTATCCGGCCTAACATGTCTCTATGGGCAGTGATGGTGTTGTTTGTGAAAAAGGAGGATTGAACTTTGAGGCTCTATGTTGATTATTGTAGACTTAAACATTTTATGATAAAGAATAGATATCCACTTCAATGAATTGATTATTTGTTCGACCAGTTGAGGGGAGCCCAGTGGTTCTCCAATATCGTCATGAGGATGGGACATCATCAATTGCAGGTGAGGAAGGATGATATTCCTAAAACAGCTTTCAGAAATAGATATGACCATTATGAATATGTGGTTATGCACATTGGTATAACCAATACGCTAGTGGTGTTCATGGAATTGATGAATCAGATATTTCTGAGATATCTGGATTAATTTGTGGTGGTTTTGGTAGCTGATATTATGGTGTATTCAAAGAGAAGAGTGGAGAATGAGCAGTACTTGGCGATAGTGCTGGGGATATTTAGGGATCATTGGTTGTATGCAAAATTGTGAAAGTGTGACTTTTGGATATAGGAGATCCGTTTTCATAGCCATGTGATTTCTAAAAGGTATGTTTTAGTGGATCCAGAGAAGATAGTGGTTGTTATCTCATGGAAACCACCAATGAATTTTATTGAGGTATGGAGTTTCCTCGGTCTAGCTAGGTATTATCAGCATTTTGTTTTTAATTTTTCATGTTTGGATTCACCGATGACATCTTTGACAAGAATGATTGTTCCATTCTAGTGGAATGAATACTGTCAGCAGTGTTTTGATGAGCTAAAGGGTCTCCTTACATCAGCACCAATCTTGGTTTTTCTAGAACCAGGAAAAGGGTACGTGGTGTATTGTGATGCATCAAGATTAGGGTTGGGGTGCGTTATCATAAAAGGGAATCATTTGGTTGCATATGGCATAAGGAAGTTCATGGTGTATTAGATGAAGAACCCAAATCATGATTTGGAATTTGAAGAAGTGGTCCATGCTTTGAAAGTTGGGCGTCATTATCTTTTCAGTGAGAAATTCACAACATATACAGAACATAAGATCTAGAAGCACATTTTCTCACAAAGGGATTAGAACTTGAGGCAAAGGAGATGGATATAATATCTCTAGATGTTGATTTTGACTTGATGTACACACCGGGTAAGGGAAATTCGGTGATAGATGAATTAAGTAGAAAATCATATGCTCCAGTGATGAAACAGGCAACGGACCAGTGGTAGTTGATGTTGGTTACAACTAACATGCAGTTGGAATGTGAGGACCAGAGTGATAGAGCGATCTTCTTTATGGTTTTGATGATTCTTGACTTGGTTTTCCTTGTTAAAGAGGAACATATATGTGTTTCGGAGTGTGTGAACATGAGGTCGATACTCAATGGTGGGGAGAACATTGAGGGTTGGAAACTGAATAAAGATTCAGTTTTTTGTTTTCAGAATCGGATGGTTGTACCTGTTGCTTGTCAGGAAGATCTTCTCACGGCGTACCATCATTCTAGGTGGTCTATTCATCCTGGAATTTAAAAAATCTATAAATAATTGAAAGTGTTATTCTGGTGG
Organism: Viscum album; assembly: GCA_963277665.1. NCBI lineage: Eukaryota > Viridiplantae > Streptophyta > Magnoliopsida > Santalales > Viscaceae > Viscum > Viscum album. Next base: position 1,419,074,302 of record OY728161.1, on the reverse strand, counting down.
GCTGGTATGAAAATAAGATTGGTTGAGTTTGTTTCAAGATGCATGACTTGCCAGCAGGTCAAGGCAGAGCATCAGAGGCCAGTGGGAATGTTGCAGTCTTTACCAATCCCTGTTTGGACGTGGGAGCAAATAACTATGTATTTTTTAATAGGTCTCCCATGAATGTTCAGAAAGCATGATTCCATTTGGATGTTAGTGGATCAAAAATGAAGTCGGACCATTTCATTTAAATTAGTTAATCTCATACGGTGGAGGATCTGTCCAAAGTCTATATTTGGGAGATGGTGAAGAGGCATGGTGTTCCAGTTTCGATCATATCCAATAGAGATATGAGGTTTACATCTCATTTCTAGAAATACTTTCATAAAACCCTTGGAACAAGGTTGACCATGAGTACAATGTATCACCCTTATACGGATGGTCAATCCAAGAGGACGATACGATCTTTGGAAGATATGTTGCAGGCTTGTGTCATGAATTTTTGTGGCTCGTGAGAGGAGAACCTATCGTTGGCTGAGTTCTCGTACAATAATAGTTATCATGGATCCATACATATGGCTCCATTTGAAGCATTGTATGGGTGGTTGTGTCGTTCTCCATTATGCTGGGTGGAAACGTGTGAGTCCTCGATGGTTGTACCGAGCCTTTTCTAGGAGAGTACGGAGAAGATCAAGTTAATCTGGAAAGGAATCGAGAAGACTCAGAGTTTTCATAAATCCTACATGGATTAACCTCAACGACTATTGTCATTCGAGGTGAGTGATCATCTTTTCTTCAGAATCTATCTTACACTGGAACATCATCGGTTTGGGAAGTTGGGAAAGTTATATCTGAGGTATATTGGACCTTTTGAGATTCTTGAGAAGGTTGGTGAGGTGGATTATCATTTGGCACTGTCTCCTAGGTTCAGTGCGGTGCAGAATATGTTTCATGTGTCGTAGTTGAAAAATTATCAGCCAGATTCAGGCCATGTTATTCCATGGGATTGTGTTAAGCTAGAGCCGAATTCTTTGTTGGTGCATGTGCCAGTGCGGGTTATGGATAGGAAATATAAAGTCTTGCAAGGTAAAAGAATCAGTCTGTTTTGGGTTTTGTGGCCGCATGGCTAGATCCAAGAGGACACTTGGGAGCAGGAGAAAGAGATGGTCGAGCAATGGCCCGAGCTCTTTCGGAAAAGTGTGGGTTCACTATATTCCAAGGATGGAAAGTACAATGGTGGGGAGAATGTAGTACCCCCAGTTTGAGGTATGCGACCCTTGTTTCAGTTCATTTGTTCTTTTTGAAGTGGTTGGTTGAGGTTTGGAATATTATGGGAAAAGAATTTAATGTTTTAGAGGTTGTGCAGGGGCGCACTATTTTTGCATGGTCTGAACAAACCATGTGGCCATCCCATGAAACCATGCACCCTTCACAGTGGGCTCCGCATGGGTGGTGCACGGTTTGTCAGACCGTTCGGGAAAGCCATGCGATGTCCCTGGGTGAGATAGTGGCAACCACATGGTGGGTGCACAGTTTTCCAAACCATGTGGGGTAACCATGTGGCCACTTAATGTTTGGGTTTTTATGTTCTGTGCCACTCAGGATTTCTCATTTTCCCCTCATTCTTCCTCCCACTTGTGGCTCACATGGGAGTTCCAGTTTTCAAAGATTGGGGGAGCTCTTTAGCTAATTTTTGATTCAAATAAAAGTGGTTTCATGTTAGATCAATGGAGATTGTCCTCAGGTAAGTCCCTCTTTTGGTTATTTGAGGTTTTGGTTAGGGTTATCCCTCTCCCTATCTTATATTCCTAGTTCTACAAGGGTTTCATGTAGATCAAGGTTTGTGATGCCTATATGTGTTAAAGGTTGATCTTGTTGATGTAAGGAATTTTTTTTGAGATGGTTTCGAGGTGGTGTTCACCTAGTTTAGAGGGAGTTTTGGTGAAGTGTTGATTTCTCCAAACCCTAAGGGGTAGGTGGATTATCTTTCAACTCCATTAGGTGAAATGTTATTTTCATTTACAATTAAATTGGTGGATTTAATTTAATTGTAAATATGTCGTGTGAATTTTGTTGGAAAATCAAATGGGTGATGCATTGGGAGTTTTATCTTGAAATTGGTGTTTTGTTGAAATGGGATCAGTTGATTAATTTTAAATTAGTGATTTGAAAGTGGCAATGATTGTGAGCACGAGTATTAATTTCAATAAATGGGTGATATTGAAATGTGTTTGGTATGGAAATTGTATTTGTTGGTATTGAAAATAATGCATGATTATTGTTCTGTCTTATGTGGAAATGGGTGATATCATTGGGTGGATGATGTTGGGACGTGAGGGATAGAGGATGGAAGCACCCGCATCAATAGAAAGTGGGCACAAAGTACCAATTGAGTGGATTAGTAATTAATGGGTTGGAAATGGGTGTTCCACTATAAAAAGGGGATGTATAGTGGACGGAAGGGCCACCATTAATAATAAGTGTCCAGGAAGTACCACATGAGTGGATTAGTGATGAATGGGTTAGACAAGGAAGTGCAACTATAAAAAGGAGATGGATAGTGGATGTATGGGACGCCATCAATATCAAGTGTGCAAGAAGTACCACTTGAGTTGATTGGTAATGAATGGGTTGGACGAGAAGTTCCACCATGATATTTTGTGTGCTTTCTTGGAGATGTTTGTAAATGGGGCTTGTGAGTGAAATATGAAAATGGTGATCGGCTTGTGGAATGGTTGAATTGGATTCCTTCCATGGAATGGTTGATTTGGATTCCTTGTGTTTCATGTTTGGCTTATTTATTTTTTGTTTTATAAACATTTGGTATCTTGGTTTTGCTTTATATAAAATATTTTATATAAATGTGCTAACAGTTTTATTCTAGTGGCGTGTGTAGGGAAATAAGTTGGGGAAATCCTACTGGGTAATTGTAATCACCCCCTGCTTTGGAACTTTGGCATCATTGTAGACATCGTGTACTGTGACATGGGAAAAGGTAAGGCATCACCCTACTTTAGTGGTGCACTATGATGTTTTGGTGGATATTGGAGCTTGAAGATTATTGTGGAGCAGTGGTGGTGTCATGGCTTGTGGTGTTTTGTTTTTTAGTTTCCTCTTTGTAATCTGATGTTTTTTTGGACATGTCTAGTCGAATGGTTTGTGGGTTTGAGATGGAATTTTTAGTGTCACATGGTTGGGTTTGAAAGTGAATGCATCTTTAGTTTTTTGTTGGTTGAGTTGGGTTATCTTCTTAAGGGAAAATCATTTCCCACTGTTCACTGAAGCCCTCGACATTTATTGCCAGCCTTGGGGACATCACTTAAGGCCATGTAACCCTCACTGCCTCCTCATGCCACTGAGGTAGTGGTGGGGTGTTACATGGAGGATCATCCAATGGTGAATCACTATGGGCTGCACATGAATCATGCATTAACTCTTTATGGGGGAATACACTTTCTAACATGAAAACCCAAGGACAAAACCAATCTGGTCATTTGTTCACAACATACCACAATGATGAACTAAACACATGAGGGGAGACTCCCCATTAGCCTCTCAATATTTTTTCAAAAGAGATCACTGACCAATGATTCATTCCCACTTATCAACAAAACATCAATCCAAAAACATTGTTTAAAATAAATTGGTTGTTGAAATCAAAACATCCCACAATAAAAATTTTGAAATCACATAACCCACACCTCCCAACCACACTTTATCAAAACACAACAATTTCCTTCAAAAAGAGTTCTTAAAAAAATAGTGTTGGTATGTTGTGCATTTACTGATGGCATCTCATAATCCTCACATATGAATGTTAACCTACCACACTAGGCACCCACTTCATATCAATCCATATTCCCATATAAACCCATGAATGTGCCGACCATTGAGAACACCAATGTACCAAACCAATCCTTTCCTCTTTTCAAAATCAAAATATTGTAACCACACTTTCCCTTTCTAAAATCCAAAAATCATAACATCAAAACCCAATTATAATCTCAAATTGTTTTAGAAATGTCCCCATAATTCAATAAAAAATAAAATTCATACCTTGAAAAACCATTTCAAAACTTTTTAACCCATATAAAAACACTTCTAACTTCATGAAATACCCAATTTCATGAATCTCTATTTAATTAACAACTCAAATCTTCTCATTTCAAAACAAGTTTATAATATTTAATAAATTTTTTCAAATTTGTAGTATTTACAAGAAAAAAATCCATCTTACTCTCCCACACATAAATTATAAAACACATAATTCAATTCAAAACACTTTTCAATGGTTTAGAAAATTCTAATAGAAACACATTTTTGAAACCCCCATTAACATAATTCATACTTTCAAATAGGTGTAAACCCATTATTTTCCATTTTGAAATAATTCTTAAATATCATTTTTATAATTTCTGAAAAAAACCATTTTCACATTACTAGAAAATCACATATCAAACATTTACACTCCTTAAAATAAAGTCATTTTTTCGTTAAAAATAATTTTTCTAATATTCCAAAACAATGAGACATAATACAATGTGATTGGAAACTAGTTTCGGTGGGTGACATAGACCTATGGTTGAAAGCCATATTCCAATCACTTCACAATCACAGAGAGTGTTTTTGGAAAATATCACTGGCTCCACATGGCTTCCCAGGCTCCGTTAGCTCACTGACACCATTGACCCAACTATCTTTTCATTTTCCCCAATCATGAATGAAAGATGTGAAATAATGAACTCTAATAAAACCTAATATACCATGGAAATGTGAATCCTATCAAAAGCTATGCTGCCCAAGCACACTACCCATAACTAGAATGTCATGTCCCGACAATCCTATCTCCAGACTATCCTGACTCTTCCCCAAATAACATGACCCAAATAGTGGATCTCCTTTGATACCATTTTATCATGAACCAAATCATACCTCCATTAAAATCGATGACAAAACCGGCTGGTGATAAGGACAGAAGGGTGTTCTCGATCCCCATGGGCTGGAAAAAGTGCCTGATTATCATTTATTTTTGTTTTTGAATAATTTACCTGAATATGGATACATGAAACATCAAAAAAACTTGATAAACTGAATCTGAAAAATTTAGGCCAAAAAATAAATAAACAAAAACCTGATCTGAATACAAGGTTTAAAAAAATTACTAGAGTTCCAAAAAAAATTAAAATAGCCTAAAAGAAAACTCAATTACTCCACAAGATAAGGGGGTCATCACCCCCAGACTATCTCCACAACACCACACAATAAGAGGGGACTAACAACCCGAACCACCTTCACATGAGGCTTTTCCCTTACTTTTTTCAAACATAATCAAGTCCTCTTAAACCCGATGGGTGTAAGTAGGGTATGATTCTAATAACAAAAATATACCACCCAATGATTCCTAATAGTATTCCATTCAAGTTTAAAAGAAATCAATTTTTATGTGAATGTAAAAGCAGTGATAAATTCCAAGAAATTCAGCTTTCAATTTTAAATAGTTTTCAAAATAAAAATTTAAGAATGTTAACACATCTTAATAAGACAATTTATCTTATTTTATGTACAGAAAAACAAACAATAAGATAATGGGAAATAACACAAATACAATGAGCACCAAAACTGGCAACACCCCTTGGATCAAGATAGTATCGGGCCCCATGTACCACATACCTCAATGTAAACTATCCATGTCACAGTCCTTTCCCATGCACAAGACACTAGTAAAGAACATAATCGTATCCTAGTGATCCCATGACATCATCCATATTGTATAGTTAGTGTTGTCTTTATCCAAAATTCTATGTGAAATAGGGACAAAACCCATCCGGATCACTAGTGGTACTAGTACTTATCCGCCCTCCTAGGTACCCGGGCACCGCCCTTTGTGCTCAAACAATTTGAGCATTCCAAATACATCCTTTGGAATATAAAAACACCACTACCAGTCGCATACAAAAAATAAAATAACTATAAAAACATTATACTTCATAAAACACACAATAAAAAAAAAATTATTTGCAATAATACAACTTCACAAAAGCTATCAATGATTTACACACAAAAATCCATTTAAAACCCCACTTTGAACACATTGTGTATACTCACATTCACCAATAGTATAATTTTTACCCTAAAAAACATTTCTATTATCCAATTACATGAGTTATAAACTAACTCCAATAAGAATAAAAAACATAGCCGTTAAAACACCCAAATTAACACCAATTTTTTACCCCAAAATCATTTACATTGCAAAGGCCACCAAAACATTTTTTTGTAGAAAAAACTGAAGGATATAAACATTCCAAACATGTTTTTCATCCATAATAAATTTCAATAAAATTGACTAAGTAGTTATATGGAATCCCAAAAATAACCAATAAAAGATTTCTATAAAAAACACCCAATTTCACATAAAAATGGAACTTAAAATTATTTTGCTTTATAAATACCACTAAAACAAAAACTTTCACATATAATCTAATTAGATAAACATGAAAATGTTATAAACACATCATGATATGTCATATAGATTTCATACACAATAATATCACCTACCAAAATTGTCAAAACCCTTTAATCTTGATGCGTAATATCAACTGCGCCACTATAGCACCACAAGAAAGATAAATTGATCCTAAAATAATAAGAATAGACCAAGAAACAAATGATAAAACCCTAGGTTTTAAACCCTACCCACTGGACACAAGGAACATCAATGATAAGTTAATAAACCCTAAATAATTGAGATAAATCAAAGCTAGAAGTACCTATATGAAGAGAAAATGAGGTTTCCCCATCAAAAACCCATTCAAAAATGAGTCCAAGGGTGGTTTGTGGAACTTGGGAGGCTTCCATGGATGAAATGGTCAAATGGGAGAAGAAAGGGGTGAGTTTGGCTAAATCATGGGAGGGAACAATTGTAAATTAAAATCATTTTTAATGACTAGGACAAGGCCTCATGGTTTTCTTGCACAGTTTAGAAAACTGTGTTCCAAAACCGTGTACCCCCTTCTATCCACTCAAAAAGTGTCCAAACACCCTAAATATTAGGGGATCCAAAGAGGAAAACTAAGGGAAATATAGGACATGGATAAGGGTGAATTAATACCCAAAATAAATCCCACCATTCAACCACTAGACTCATCCAACTCAATGGTATAATCCACCCAAACCACTTACCCCCCAAGTGGATCCACTAGGAGTGTCGCAAATCCAACTCCCAAACACCCAAACTTCATTCCCTAACATTGAAAAAATAGGAGGCCAATTACCACCAAATACCCCTGAGACCATGATCATATAACAAGTCCATTAAAGTCACCAAAATCTAATTAGAGAACACCCAGAGACTACGAGAAAATTAAGAACAAAAGGTGGTTTTGAAACAATGAATAGAAAATGAAAATCCTAGTGTCAAAACAATGATATAAAAATACAACGATTCAATATTGGTTTAAAAAATTCCTTGAAAAATATTTGGAAAAATATTACATTAAGAGTTATGAATCGGTGGTTCTATTTTCTCTAAATGTAGGAATAGAATATGGAGAACGGTCTAATTAATACATCATGAAATCAGAAAACATGATGGAGGAAATCTAGGAACCTATTAATGAACCACCAAAGGTTCAAAAATTCTATTATCGGGATAATGGAACTACACAACAGAATGAACTAATCTTCAAGTATTTGATGGTACTAAAAATCAATATCCACAAAATATAAAAGTGTAATGGAATGATTATAAAATCAAAAATAATGATGTGAAGTATGAAAATTTTGTCATACAAGGTACACATCCTATTCAATTCGTAATGTAAAATGTTTTATTAGATTCTCATTCTAAGAATTCATTTATAATGTACCTGTTTTCTAGAACTATTTAAGAGATGCACTGATACATGGATGTAGAGATATCTATAAAATCAACTTGTTTTGTAATCAATGAAACCCATGTGTTGGACTCTTGGTGTATGTGGGAATATTCTTCCAGTTAATCTTTTAATACTTACCTTGGTGGAATTTGACATTATAATGGGCATGGATTAACTCTCATTATACCGATCAGACATCAAATATGACAAAATAAAAATATCCTTTCATATTCTATATAATCTAATGTTAATCTAAAAATTAAATGAAGATCATGATCCTCTTTAGGAAAATCTCACAATGGTGGGGTTGTTGAATCCCTATGAAAAAGAATAACTTACCTAAATGGTTGAGTTAAATGAAGGTATCTACATGGAGTATGTTTCCATATTTATGTAATATAGAGATGTATTTACTGAAGAGCTACAATGACATCCCCCAGATTGTGAGGCATAGTTTTGATATATATCATATGTAAAGCTACGGTTATCTCACAATTCACCTACATGATGTTCCCAATCGAATTGGAAGAGTTACATAAGCAGCTTCAAGAGAATTTTGAAGAATGGATCATAAACCATAGTGAATCACCTTCGGTTGAGCGAGCTCAATTTTTCTAGATGAATGATAGACCAATGTGGATTTTAATTGATTACCAAGAGGTCAACATCATCACCATAAAGAAAATGTATCATATTCTAAGGACAGATGACTTGTTTGATCAATTAAGAGGATCTCAGTACTACTGAAAGGTGGAAATTCATTTTGTATATTATTATTGAATGGGAATAAGGAAGATATCCATAAGTTTAATTTTCCTACAATTTATGGTCCCAATGAGTTCATAGTGACTCCCTTATGACATACTAATTACCCAATAGTCATCATGGTTTTGATGAATAGAGACATTAGATACTACCTCGATAAGTTTTTCAATGTTTTTTTCGATAATATTAAAATTTACTCCATGTGAAAGGAGGGACTTAAACAACATCAAAGGATTGTGGTGGTTACATTGATGAAGGTGTAAATGTATGATAAGTTCAGTATGTGTTAATTATAGATGTATCATGTTTCATTCTTAGGCTATGTGATCACATGTGAGGAAATGTTTCTTGACCCTTTAAAGACAAAGGCAATATTGGAATGTCCCAGACCCACTAGTAATAATGAAATTAGTAGATCTATTGGATTTCATGCGTACTATATCCATTTAATGGGAAATTTTTCCTTATTATCTATCCAAGTGAAATATTATATACAGAAAGGGGTAAGGTATGTCAGAATGGAAGAATGTTCGGAAATATTTAAGGATCTCAAAACGGGTCTAGTCCCATCACCAATATCACACTACCAATAAGTAAAGATGGTTTCTGATATATAGTGATGCTTTAATGAGTGTATTGGGTTGTGTGATCGTGAAAAATAATAATGTGATAATATGAAATTCATGAAAACTAGAGATCCATGAGAAGAACGACCAAATTACTGATCATGAGTGTGCAACTATAATCGTCACTTTAAAGACTTAGATTCACTACCAATATGTAGAAAATTGTGACATATATAATGATCACAGGAGCCTAATTTATACATTTAAAAATAGTATCTCAACATGAATCAAAGGACATGGTTAGATCTAATCTAGTACTTTGATTTCTATATTCACTATAATCTAGGGATGGAAAACAAGGTGTCGAATTCTCTTAGAGTATAATAATATATTACTGTATCCACGATGCAGATTGATAAAGACATTATTTTCATTTTCATAAAAAGGATGGATTTGGAAATTATAATGTAAGGGAATAAATCTTACCTTTCCCAAATTATTTCCCTATAATCTGTTCAAATAGATGATTAAGGAGGCACAAATGGATGATCAGGTGCTTCAAAAGAAGGTATATTCTGTAATAGAAAGGAATAATCATGAGTTCCATTTGGATGATGATAGTTGTTAGATTTGGTTTGGAACAAGGATTTGTGTTCCTTAATAACCTATGATAAAGAATGATATATTGGATGACACACATAGGTCATTATTATCGATCCATAATAGAAGAACCAATATGAACAATAATAATCTAGAACACTTCTACTGTGATAAAATTATATGGATATTGTATAATATATCTCATGGTGTTTGATATATTAGGATGTTAAATTACAATGAAAAAATTACAAATGTATAATGAAACCATTTCTTATAATGAAGTTGAAATGTGATTATGTTACAATGGAATTTTAACTAGTCTCTTGATCACATCCAAATGAAACAAAGTGTTATGGGTTTTGGTGGGTTTACTCACTATAAATAATAACATTATCCCTATTATAGAATATTTTTCTCTGAAAAAACGTGAAATTAAATATGTGAATGAAGCGGTTAGGCTACATGGGGTTCCACTTTCGATCATCTTCAATAATTATTAAAGGTTCACTTATTAAATTCTAGAGAATCATTCAACATGATTTGAGTACTGAAATGAATTTCAGCACAGCTAATCACCCCAAATTGATAACCAATATGAAAGGACTATTCGAAGGCTTGAATTAATTTGAATGGCATACTCAATGGAATTTAAGAGGAGATGGGGCCAAAATATTCCATTGGTTAAATTTTTATATAATAACATATTCCACTTGTATATTGAAACAGATCCATATGAATCTCAATAGGTGAAGTAGTTAGGCCTATGTTTTGTTTTGGTTGATTTTTTTCAATAAATGATGTATGCTTGATGGAGAGAAAATAATATTTTTTGGTTCTTGAACCCACGCCATCATTATAATGAATCAGATTCAGACCATCGGTCTGTCATTGAATATGAACAATCAGACTGAGATTTTTATAAAATTTAGAAGATGATAGAAATTTTATTAGGACTAAAATGTATGTGGTTATAAAAATGGGGAAGTGTTATGGAGTATGAATGACTGTGATGTTATACCAAATAATGTTTCACTATTTTTTAATTCAAAAAGGTGATATTTTTTTGAAAAAATGTAATGAAGGCTTTATAAAGAAAAAAAGGGTGGCGAAAATCATATTGGGGGTCAGATGAATAGAATTTTGCAAAGGGTTGGGAAGTTACAAAACCATAAATTATAAGTTAGATGTTGTTGGAGATGATGCATCATATTTTCAAATTCACAAGGAGGTAATTATACAAGAAATGGTATATGGAAGAAGGATGTTGTTGGAGAAAATGTTTTAACAACTCAGTTCATTGGTGTAATATCACTTGCCACCGATTTCTAACGAGGCTGTGATGGTTGATCAGAATGTGATAATATAAAGATAATAGATTTTAGTTAGAATAATAATTTCCAATATATAAATATTAAAATAACTAAGTTTAATTTAATCATAATAAGAAATGTAAATAAGTTTTTGATGTTGAAGTTGTTTACAATAGTCCATTGGACGTAGTATTCCGTTGATTCACCATAATGGATTTTGACACTAATTCATTTTTAAATAATCAGTATCCTTTTTAAATCAGATGTAGAGTTTTATAAGATCAAGAATGGTTGAGGAAGGTTTAATTTTATTCCAACTGGGTGAAGAAAACAACAAGTAATAATTTATTATCTTATAATTTGTTCTAGAGGAAAAAGAAAAAAAATTTGATTGTTTCTCAAGAAGAGGAGAAGAAACATCATGCTAGTGTTGATAATGTTCATTAGAGTGAATCCGAGACTAATCCATCAACTGACTAATGACACAGACAAAATCATTGGATACAAGATCATTGGTCTATTGAATTTATTGAAAAGGTAAATATGTTAATGATATTTTAGAATGTGTTTCAATTTCATAAATTAAAGATGTTGTTATTGTTTTCAAGAACTAATCAAAATTTCCCTTCTCCATTTATGTGTATATTTTCATTATAATGAATAATGATAATGAAGAATTATATTGAAGAATATAAATAAGGAAATCATTGTTATCATGAAAAAGTATGATGTTATGAGAAGATTTGAAAATCTCATTGAAGTATTACAAATATTTGAAGTATTCAAATATGAAGGATAAAATGAATGAGAAATTTGGAATTTATATATTTTGTTGAACATGAATTGAAATTTTATTTTACCACTATTTTTATTCTACGGTTCTTATAAATGGGTTGCACAATCCATTTGTAAAAAACATGAAAATTTTAAATTTTAACATGAAGAAAGACATGTAATTTTATTCAAAATTATTACATTTACTATAAGAAGTTTTTTTCAGATCGATGATGACGAAGTTTAATTATAATGAGTCCATCAGAGTGAGGTTCAATCTGACCATCATTATAATTTCCAATAGTCTATGTTTCATTGGAGGAAGTCCATTGATGTAATACCAATATAGATACATCCATTAGGGAAAGGTTCATTAGACTGGGATCCATTAGTTAAATTAATTGTGAGCCACTGATCGGGTTCCTACTTAGCCGATAAATGAAGAGATGAGGTTGAATCAGACTGAATCCAATCATTCATATCCCATCAAAAAGAGGTTACCAGACTCATGAAAATCAATCAAAAATTTTCTATGGAAATTTTCTAGAGAATTTTTTTAATGAATATTTTTTGAAGAAAATATCCTTATAAAATTTAGAATTTTTTTATGATAGAATGAAGGTAATTTTTGATTCTGCTGACTTATGGAGGAAGTGAAGAAGTTATGAAGTGGATCAGAATACAAGAATCCAAGAAAATACCATAACTATAGATATGTTCTAGTTGTGAAAAATTATTATCTTGCTAGTGTGAATAACCATATGTGGAAAAGTAGATTCTATATATGACAGCAGAATGGTATAATCAACTATATGAGGAATTTTATTACAAGGATTTTATAATTTTTCGTATCTTATTGCTTTGTATTCTTGAATGAGGATTGTAAAATAATACATGTTGGTAGGACTATCCAAAATGGTAAGGAGTAGGTTTTTGTACCAATCCTTGTAAATATCTTGCTCTTAATTCTCTTTATGTTTGTTGAATATTAAAGTTAAGTTTGATATGTTTTATTAGAGTGGATTGTTACTTTAATGAAATTCAGAGTTTAAGAACTTTTACCCAGTGGTTCAGAAAAACATTCTTATAAAATAAAAAGTACAACATATGGCCATCCTCTTAGTATTATTGATAATACCTAGGAACATCAATAGGAATCAAATACTAGGTTCCCTTTTAAATACCCATCTCTGAGAATGGATAATTATAATATCATGAACAATAAGGGGATTCTGGTTTTCAATGGTAATAAATATCAAATATAGGAAAACAGAATGCTACAATATATTATTTCTCTTGAATATGATGCTTTGATAGATACTAAAGAGGGATTTCCCCATCATATTGAGTATACCCCACTTACTACTATTGATATGAAAAATCATGAGAATGGTGGAAGATCTAATAATTATTTACTATCATCAGTAATTGAATGTGTGTTTAATAGGGTAAAGAGATTTGGAACTTCCAAAGGTTAATGGTTTATGATGAAATACATTTATGGAAGAAATTAAAAGGTTAATAATTCATTGTAATATCATTTGTAATACACTGATATTTTCTGAAATATATGTTTTCGAAATTAATTTATCCTTTTGATATTTTTCTTTTCATGTGACATTGGAAATTGTTCTTTATATATATATATATACACTAAAACACTAAGTCAAACATTCCTTTCATACATAATACAAAATTGGATTATGATACATTAAATATTGACATGGATTTCAGTACACACAATACCAACTTGGATTTCACTACATGCGAAATAGACTTGGATTGAACTACTAATAACACCAACTTGGTGTATATTAGACACAAAACCAAGTTTCTTCCATGAATCATTTTTAGAAATTTTAAAATCACATAATTATAACCTAGATTTTAAACATATTGATATGGATATTAATAAAAACCTTTCAAATATTTATTATAATTGTTTTATATAAATAAAACATATCAACAACAAAAAAAATTAATGTCTGGTAAAGACCTTATATATTTGAAAAATTTATTTTCTCAAATGAACTACATGTCCTTACCTTCTTTTAAAAAATAAAATTTATTTTTAACGCAACAAAAAATATAATCTGATAAAACAAAATTCTATTTCTAATATAGAATTCTGATATAATCCTAGATTGAATTTGGTGATTTTTTTTTGAGAAACTTCATTTTTTGATAAATAGTGAAAATTTTTGTGTTTTAGATAATAACGACATTTTCATTAGAAAAATATTAATTTTATATTATAATCTATTTTTGTTTTACGATCAAAGTAGATCAATTATACTTATATTAATACCATTCATATAATTCTTATCAATTGTATCTTTAAATTTAATACAAACAATTAACAAATTTTTTTTTAAAAAGTCAACTTTAAAAACTCATTCTTTCGTCATATCTTGAGGATTAGCGTTAGTCATAAATTTTCTGATATTGTGAATTGAATTTCAAAAAACTAACATAAAATATTTTAATAAGAATAATATTTATTATCAAATATGATTTTGTTTATTTAGGACCATAATAATGTATAAAAATAAATAATATTAATCACATCTATTAAGATCAAATTAATCTTAATTACGGGCTAAAAAAATCTTAGGGAAAAATGGACTATAAATTTGAACAAATCCAATTATATGGCCATATATAGGCCATAAAACTTACTTTCATGTTTTATGTTTGTTTTTTATGACATTTTTTAGGTATGAAGTTTGGGATACCCAACTTGTTTTCAAAAATACTAGGTGACTCCTTTTCCTTTCCTATAAAATGCCACAACCTCTCTCTCATCTTAAAAACTCTCAAACCTATTAGGATCATCCAATTTCCATAAAATATACTTCCATAAACCCCTCATATACTCAGATAATACTACCCTTGGGAATAAGTCAATTCAAGGAAGCCTTTGGGCACAAACCCAATGCAGTTACCTGGTTAAGATGAAACGACTTCTCTCAAGTCCATTCTTTTATTTTTCTTCTCCACCCTTACAAAACATTTATTATATTATTGTATAAAAATAGTATAATAAATTTACTTGGATGTTTTTTATAATGTTTCAACTTACACCTACACACACCTCCATCTAATGGATAAATAACATACTAATTATGTGTATGACGAACAACTGCATTACTAAACGATGATTGTTCAATTTTTCATACCGCCTCTTATGGTTGAAATTATGATTGAATATTTTTGTATATATTTGTTATATATTTTATTTTTTATTTCCATTATATTCTGTATACCTTTTTCAACACATTACATTATAACTTTATATTTCATGTTAATATGATAATTTCATTTCAGGAAGTGTGGACTACCACACCATCAAAGCGATATGATTCATTCATACACTACATGGATTGTATTAGTAATGGTTTTAGTGAAAATAATATATATATATATATATGATATCATAAATCTCTTTTAACAATGGCATATTCATATATATATATATATATATACAGATATTCATTTTACATTATTTCATTCAATATGATAATTAATGGGAAATAGCATTAATGCGTTCGTATGACCTACTATCTCCAAGAATGGTGTATTCCATTTAATCATTATAGTTATTTTACATATTGTAATAATATAAATATAATTTATATTAAAGTTATTAATATCATTTATTTATATTCATAAATGTGTGATATAAGTATAAGGACAAATGATATAACAAATTAAGACACATGTGAAGAATAAAGCGGATATTACCCAAAGAGAAAACTTAACATAGGGTGGTTAACAAGATGGTCCTTAAAGAATGAATTAAAAGAATATATTGTATCATTATATAATAATATGGTTCTTTATATTATTTATAATAAATTTATATTTGTTATACCTATGTTTTGAATGAGTATGACGATAGTAAAGACACTAGGTACATTGATCTTATCTCACATTTTATTTCAGTGAGAGACATGATTTATTCACCACCAATTCCTTTTTTTGGGGTGTGTATAATGGCTTGGGATGTATTCATTTTTTATTTTAGTTTAATATATTAGTATTTACATATCCATTATATAACCGTTATTTTATTGGATTTATGTTCTAAATGTTTCTAAATCGGTAAAAGTGTTTTGTCTTAATTTTCCTTCATTGAGAATCATGTTTTGTTATGCCCCATATTCATTTTTAAAGGTGTATATAAACACATATTACATGTTATGTAATTAATATAATTCTAATAATGATATATAAATCTTCCTGTAATTTCATTTTCTTACATGGAGATCATGATACCAAGTTAACAAGTTACAAGAGGTAATTGAGACAATCAACTCACTTGTCATTATTATTAATGATTATGAATTTTTGATAGAATATTATATTCAATATCGCAGGAAATATCATGAAATTAATTATACATTATTTATTCAAGTTATATCCACTCTTATTACCATTTTTCTACACTTTGGTACTTACGACAATTAAGAATCTTTTTCAATAAAATCTTACAGTCACTCTCTCTCTGGTCAGAAATATATAATAATTCAAAACCATGTTTTCAATAACTTTTTCGAAATATATTTGAATATTATATCTAAGGAAAAATGATTTTATATTTTTCAAAAAAAAATCTTCATATTTTTTAAATTTTATTTTCAATAAAATGCTTTTCAAAATGATTTCAGTCATTCACTATAAGTTTTCAAAGTGTTTCAATAAAATTGGTTTTTAAATTTATTTGAATAATATCTTCTATTTCATTAAGGGAAAAGGTTTTCAAATTGATTTTAACCATAATTTACATGATTTCATTGGAAAAGGTTTTCAAAATTATTTCAATCATTATTTCTAATTTTCATTGTCTTTTTAATGAAAAATGATTTCAAAAATGATTAATGATTTAAAGAACCTTTTCCAAATAAGATGGGATATTTTTCTTAAGAAATTTTTTCAAAATATTATTCCATGTTTTTTCCATCAAATATGACATCCTTTTATGTTAATCAACCACTTCTTGGAAATGATCTTAAGGATCCATTCATAATCAGTCTTTAATGGTTTACGTTTTGATGGAATAATTCCTAAGAAACCCATTTTACTCCCTTAGGGTTTATACTTTTTAAACCCACTTCTTCTCACTATTTATGATTTAATTATGTGATTATGAAATCTATATCATTCTTTATGTTATGTTGTGATTAATTTCAATGACACCCATTTTATTTCATTGGTTGTGATTTGATGTTTTCAAAACCTATGTCAATTTTAGGGTCCAGAGATTATTAATGATTTATTATCTTGTAGCACATGTATGAATGATTTTATTGTGTGATTTTGGGAACCTAATTCTCCTTCAAATAAATTGGATGATGATATGTGGTATATGAGATAAAAGGGTACACGAATTGAAGGCCAATCCCAAAAAAAATAAGGTACTTGTGTTGTAGCCCAAGCCTAAAAGAAAGAGGGAATATGGGTTATAGACCACACCCTAAAAAAAAGGTACATGGGTTATATCCCAAGACTAAAATAAATAGGGTATACAAGTAGTAAGATCCAAGTTTTATCTTAATGTTTTTTTTTCTTATGTTCCATTTTATGTAGATTTTATTGGTGAAATAAATGTTCCTTATTTTCATGGGAAGGCTCAGGGGTGTTCTGCACATTTGAAACACAAAAAAGAATGGAATAGGAGCATTCTAGGCATAGTGAAAGGTTTGATCGTGGGTAGTGTAAATCGTGAGAGGGGAAGTCTATACTGTGAATCGTGAGGTAGTGGAATTCTACATGGTTGATGCACAGTGAGTCAAACCGTGCAGAGCTTCCTAGGAAACCATGTGATCTCACCTCACTTGGATAGTGGCATGCACATAGTTTATCCATGGTTTGGAAAAATGTGTAGGTAGACAATGCGCCCTATTAATGTTTGGAAAATTTTAAAAAAATGCCACATTGGATTTTAAAACTCACCTTATTTTCCTCTCATTCTCTCCCTCTCAACCCTAGAGATGAAAAAGAGATTCTAATGGATTCCAAGGGTGATTCTACATCATATATATGTTGTTTAGAGTGTCTTTGTTTGTGGTTAGAAGATCAAGGTAAGTATAATCCCTCCCATTCTATTTTTTTGGTTTAGGGTTTTCATCTTTCCCTAGTCTCCAACTGAATCCCTAAAACACATCTTTTTCGATGAGATCTAGGTTGTGGATTTGATGGTGTTTTGAATCAGGATTTAAGGCATTGTTTGAGAGTGTGTGTGTCAATGGATTCAAGGTCGGTGTTCTACAAGTTATATCCCAATGTTTTATTATATATTTGTGCATGTTTGGTTTCGTTCTTGGTCACATGTTATCGTGATTTTGAGTCATCCAATGAGGATTGGTGGAATTGGCGTTGAAATGATGAAAAGTGAAAATAATGGTTCCCATGAGATTCATTGAGGATTATTTGATCAACTTATGGACACCCATAGGGTAATACAATATTTCATAGACCTATATATAAGATAAGTAAGTGATATGACATTGTGCGATAACATAGATCCAGTGTTGAAAATGTTTTAATATTTGACTGAATAAAACTGGTACAGTGATGTGTAGCAAAATTTGATAATAGATTATAGGGTTGTTTGGTATGATACATAAATACTTTAATAGGTTAATTGGGTTTGAGGTATGTTGTTTATGAATTTTATTTTAAATGGATAAGAGAGTTAATGAATATAAAAAGGGGAACATGTCAATTAGTAATGTTATGTGTAATAAATATATATAATGGGGTGGAACAAGGTAATCATTAAATGTTATTAGTGATCAAGGAATGAGAATGTTAATTTGGTTAAATAAGATAATAATTGTAAAATGTAATTGTGTTAATTGGTTATTAAATAATATTGAATTCCATGTTGCTGATTTTGAATCATGATTTCATTGTGAATTGGTTGTGTGGTAGATATATGGTTTCTATGTAGGGAATGGTTCTATATATAAATCTGTGCACATGTCTTGGTGGTGGGATTAAGGGTTAAGTCTCCACCCACAGGTCGGGTTGTACTGGTGATCTAACCCCACCCAGGGATGCATGGGTAGGGGAGTTAAAATGATACTCTATGAACCCAATGGTTGTGTTCGATGGAATAAATTGGACTGAGGCTCCATGAAAATCGTGTTCATTACATTAATATGATCATCCCTTGTAAAATAGGGAATTAACTTATTCTCTCATACAGAACGGAAAATTCCATGGACCATGTCTAAATGTGTAAATTCATAACCATTGTATTGTGTGTTTATTATGAACAATTGAAGAAGAAGATGTCAAAATATAATTTGGAACATGGGTTAGTAGTAAGAAATTAATGATTATAATCTATTTGTTTATTATTTTTCCTTTATTATCTATCATTTATTTACTCTTTCATGCACTATCATTCTTGACTAGTTATTTTTTTGACACTATTGCTGGTGGCTTACTGAATTGCACTCACACCTTTCTCAGGCCGCCATTGGGTACCCAAGACCATTTCATGGTTGTAGGTCAAAAAAAGGGAAAATGGACCTTTCTTGAAAAGTGAGCCATATTTGGGATGTGCACAAATGAGGATCTGGACATGGAGTGAGGACTATTTTAGGGATTTCTATTGTATTAACTATTTTGGGTTTTTCTCATTTGGCACTTTAAGATGGATATGGAATTTTTACTGGTTGATTATGGTTTGTACCCATTTTGGGAGATATCTGTTTATGATTTCTCATTATTTATCTTATGTTGTTCAACTATTGTGTATGTTTTCTCTTGTGGAATACTCTGATATATATGGTATAGTCTCGCAAAGTGACTTTTAGACCCGTACTACTAGTCGACGTCCTATGGTGCATCGGGAGGAGTGCTTAAAATCATGTGATGATCATTCTATGGGAACTAATTTAGTGGCTCTCGGGTCGGGGATGTTATAATGTGGTATCAGAGTATGTATTTTCTATGATGTACTACTTTGGAATGGGATACAGTTGGTTAGAAAGGTGTTTGGCCATGGAAATTATATCATTATAGGGAGCAGATAACCCAATTAAGAGGGAAACCCCATGTCACCCAGGTGGGAATTGTTTTTATTGTTATATTGGGTTACAATTAATGATATTTCACCATTGGGTGATGCACATGTGGCGGGATGTGACTATTTTATAATATTTTTATCGTGGTTGTAATGGAATAGGGTTGTGAATTCATGAATCAATATAGAAATCAAGGTATATAGAAGACATGGATCATGGTAGCCACACATGGGATGGGTGTATGAGATTTAAAGAGGGTAAGATGCATATTATTTCCCTAAATGTGAGGGAAATTTTATCTAATGTGATGATGAAAATGGGACAAATGGATGAAAATTGTTCCATAAAAAAATTAAAGAATTATACCTGATAAGTGAAAGTATGTCTGTTAGTGTGTTATTGGGTAAGATTTAAAATGGAAATTGTTTTGAAATAGAGTAGAAGGTATGGAATGTAACTGTGTGATTTTTCTACCTGGGTCAGTTATGGCCTTGGTAGGGATGGTTGAGTGCTTTTTTTTGTGGGTGATTAGACCCATTTGGGTGGTGTAGTTAAAATTATTTTTTTTTTGAAAGTTATGATCCTTTCTTTTTCATTTCTTAAAGCATTATGGAATGTGGTCCAATGTCTATTTTGGATATTTTATTGAAATCCATCCATGAAGACATGTGTTGGTTGGGAGACATGAGGAAGTTGTTGATAATTCTCCTATAATAGTGGAGAAATATGATCTAATGGTTCAATAGAATATGGAATAACAATTCTGTGATTACTTTTTTATTTTAGGAACAATATGGAACAAGATTATGTATGGGTTTCCTTGAGTTTGATCGATATAATAAGAGAGTTTCAGTTGCAGCACCCTCTGACCTTTACCTAAGAAGGTGGTATAGTGGTAGCAGAGTTTTGGATAAAGTATATCCAGATAATTCAGTAACATATAGAGACTCCTTCCAAGAGACAAGTTTTGTTTTTAGCCTACATTTTGAGAGGTCAGGCAATGCACTTGTGGTATATCCTTGTTCAAACATAACAGGTAGAGGGAATTTTGTGGAACAATTTTCAAAAAATGTTTTTGGAACATTACTATCTGAAAACCTTTAGATATTAGAAGGTTCTCATGTTTATGAGAATGAATTAAGGGATGATGTTAGTAATGGAGTATGAAATTTGGTACACTGACATGCTATGTTTTGTTCCCACTTTAGTGGGAGACGAGTAAGCTATGACAAGGAACTTTTAGGATAAACATTGGAATTATATTAGATCCCTGGTAAATATATATTCCTATTGAAGTGGTTTATAGAGGTGATGGATCAAGGCCTTGTCTATGAAAGAAACCATAAATAGAACTATAGATGTAAACAATAGGTTCTAGTGGGGAAGACCAGCGGTGAATCATTTGATAGTAGGAAGAACCAAATTAAGAATTTCCACATTGGAAGTGGTGGATAAAACAACCAAAAAAGGAATCAATACCTCAGGTTAGTGACCGTGTTTGGTTATATCTGTGTGTCAGGATGGGTCATGTGCCAAGTTAGTGTTCTCGATGAATAGTTGAGTGCCAAATATGTATAATAATGGGCCATGTGTAGAGGTTTTGATGGATCTTACCACAGTCGAAAAATGATGGGGGATAGAGACCAGTGTAGAGTACATGTAGGAGGTCATTTACCCTATATCAGGTAGGTAGTTGGTGATCCATAGGTCATACCTATAGAGGTGTTGGATGTGGAACTCCACGACGAGAATGTATATACTAGCAGGGCATTGCAGTGTAGGGTATGCAGGCTAGATCACATGGTCAAGGGTAGGTCATATTCATGTAGTTATATCTAAACCCAGAGGCTGTGAGGCAGAACCGTCTACCATTTTAGGTATGATTATTGTATCTTCTACACTCACTAGTGCTTTATTTGACATATGTGTTACACATTCTTTTCTTTCTGAGTTGTTAATAGTTATTTTGGGAAAACCCATGGAAAGTGTGTATGTGGTTATGTTGCTTAATACCATGTTGGAGGTGCGGGTGGAGAAAATAAGACATTATAGTGGTTGTTCATTAGAGGTTGGTGGTTATCATTTCGTACATAACCTATTTATCCTTAATATGTCAGGTTTTGACCATATTTTGGGAATGGATTAGATGGTGTGGTACATGGACCACATTAATTTTTACCATCAATGTGTAACATTGATGTCTCCTGCTAGAGGCACTTATTTATTTTGTGGTGAGTGGGATGCTCGAGCAGGACCCACATGGCCAATTTGCGTGTAGTTATGGGAACCCACAAACCAAGTGGATTGAATTATTCTTGATGATGGAGGAGTGGATCAAAATGTATCTCCACCTATAATGGATTTGTTTGACGATGTGTTTTTGGAGTATATCCCTAGACATCCTATCGAAAGGGATGTAGAGTTCATGATTGAGTGTCCTCAAGGAGTAAAACCAGTTTCCATTTCACCATATCAAATGGTGCCAGTATAACTCTAGGAACATTAGGCTCAGCTAGAATTGTTGGAGTTAAAGAGCTTTATCTATCCCAATACATCACTATAGGGATCTATGATTCTATTTTCCAATAAGGTAGATGGATCATTGAGGTTTTGTGTTGACTATAGAAGGAAAAATCAGATTAAATATAAGAATCAATATCCAATTTCAAGAATTGATGACATGTTTTACAAACTATGGGGTTCCTCAGTGTTCTCCAACTTCAATTTCAGATCAAGATACAATTATTTTTGGGTAATACCTTCTGATGTACCACATAAAACTTTTCGCACCAGGTACGGGTTGTATGAATATTTAGTAATGTTTTTTGGGTTAACCAATATAAAGGATGTTTTTATGGTATTAATGAATTATATATTTCACTCATATCTAGTATAGTTCTTTGATTTAATTGTTGATAACTTATTTGTGTCCTCATTAACTCTTGATGATCAGGAAAAACATCTTGACCTCATCCTGAGTACACTAATTGAGAATAGTCTTCACACCAAGCTGTCAAAATGGTAGTTCTGAATTGATAATGTGAATTTTATGGGTCGGATTATTTCATTGTTAGGTGTGTTAGTGGATTCACAGAATGTCCAGGCTATGGTTTCATGGGAGACTCATAATAACGTTTATAATGATCATAGTTTAATGGATTTGGACAATTATTACTGAAGGTTCAACAAGTATTTATCCCATTTGAAGCACCACACTCAATCATAAGAAATATAGGTGTTATGTTTAAGTGGTCGTAGGCATGCACGATTTTCATTCAAGAATGTAAGAAGAGGTTAACTACCACACCGATTCGAATCATACATGAAGTTATTAAGAGGTACACTTTATTATATGATGAATTTGGGATTGGACTTGGGGTAGTGTTGATGCAAGATAATTGGGTAGTAGATTATGGTTCAATATAGTTGATGCTGATGGATCGGATCCCTCGGCCCAGCAATATTGTCCGCTTTGGCCCAGTTGTTATCCCAGGCCTCACGGCTTTAAAACGCGTTGCTGAGGGGAAGGTAGGCACGGGAATTTCAAGCACCCACCAATCTCCCTCCACAACCGATGTGGGATTGGTTACCGGGGCACAGGCGCCAACAATCCTGGCGGGGGCCCAACAATCCTGGGCCCAGGACACAACATCCCCCCCCCCAAGCCCACACCGGTCCCGAGACCAACCACCCTCTGATACCAATTGTTGGGTCGGAGAAAAACGGGAAGGATGGCAAGAGGGGGGGTGAATTGCCTTTTAAAAAATGATTAACAAATTAAAAATCAAAGTAAAAATGCAGCGGAAATAAAGAGGCAATCACACAAGAAATTGTTAACGGAGTTCGGCCTAAAACTCGGCCTACGTCTCCGCTCCCAACTCAACCGTTGAGAGATTCTACCGCTTGCTTTTCAATGGTTTTAGCAAGAAACCCACTAGGCTTTGAGGTAGAACTAGAACCTATTACAGCTTGCTTTTGGTGGTTTAGCAAGAACCCACTTGCTTTTAATGGTTGAGCAAGAACCCACTAGCCTTCTTACAGGTTAAGGCTAGCTCACCTATGACACAAGCCTTTTAAAAGGAAAGGCTTGAAGAAACCTCTTCACACCTTAATGGTGATGTGAAACCCAAAATAAAGAGGGATGAAGAAAGAGTTTGGGGTTTGTAGGCACAAACCCAATTTTAAGCTCAAAATAAATAAAACACTAAAAACCGTAATTGGGAGAAGCCTTGGGTGCCTTTGATTGATTGATGATGTTGAAGGACGCTTCCAAGCTTCTTTGAAGGAGCTCCTTGGATGTAGAAGTTGTTGGAGCAAGGTGGGTTCCTTGAAGGAAGTCCGCCGGAGATTCGCCAAATGATGGAAAAAGTGTCCGTTGGCTTGGTATGTGATCTGGGTGGTGTCCGGGGCTTCCTTGGCCTTTATTTATAGGCATGGAACCCTTTGGGGGCCTTCGGAGCCATTGGAGAGGTCTTCGGAGCCGTTGGAGGCCAAAAGAGGGTTGACTGGTCAAAGCCAACGGCTAGTTTGACTGGGCTACCGGCTGGCCGGTACAGCTCCACCGGCTGGCCGGTGCCTTGGCAGAGGAGAAGAATTTGGTCCAGGCTCCACCGGCTGACCGGTGGAGGATCCACCGGCTGGCCGGTGAGGAGACAGTAGCTCACACTATTCATCTGGGTGCCACCGGCTGGCCGGTGACAGAGCCACCGGCTGACCGGTGGAACCTGGCAGTGGGAAATGCCTCTGCCAGGTCCACCGGCTGGCCGGTGCTATCACACCGGTTGGCCGGTGGACTGCAATTCAGTCCATTTTTGCCAGCTTTCTTGGGCCAATCCTTTGGCAATCAATTGCCTATCAACAAAAACACTTAAAACACAATTAGATAAACATGAAAGTGATTGTGATCATGAAAATTAAACCACAAGGGGATACGAGAGTTACAACAATCTCCCCCTATTTTGATGATCACAATCACCAAAACAATTAATGTAAAATACTGAAATTGAAAGGAAATGCTAAGCATGATGAAAAGGATTCTTCCCCAATCAATCAAGAAATTTCTCCCCCTTTGTGATTATCAAAATAGCGTGGGGCATAAAACTTGATTGAGGGAAGATTGAAAATCAAGATTTTTAAATCAATTGGAATTTTTGAAAATTGAATTGAAAAATTTGAATAACAGTTTGAATTGAAAGTTTTGAATCTAAGACAAGGTTTTGAAAATTCTCCCCCTAAATAAAAACAATAAGTCACCGGGGATAGGAAATAAATTTTGGCCCGCAGAGACTCTCCAAGAGAGATTTCTCAATCCATACTTGTCTAGTGGCGGGTCTTCTCCTATAAAACTCATCGGAATAGAAAATAGTCTTTGGCCTACCGTACCGGGCATTTTTGCAATTACACTCATAAATGAGGTGCCCGGGTTTCTTACAATAATTACAAAATTTAAAACTAGAGCTCCCCCTTACAAAAACAGTGGGTGCATGGGAGGAGGAAGCTATATTGGTGTAGCCAAGTCCATTGGTGGTTCTAGATACTCGTTGAGAACCTAAGAGTTTGGACAAATTTTGTTCACCTTGGGTGAACTTGGCTAGGGATTCCCTAAGGTCCTTGATGGTTGATTCCAAAGAATCAACATTTGGGAAATTTTGGATTTTTAGGGAGAGTTCCTCCTTCTCTTTGAGAAGTTGTTCTTTTTCGGAGGAAAGTTTTTTGAAATTCTTTTTCAAAGCAGCGAATTTTGAAGAAAGCTCATGAAAACCATTTTCTAATTGGTCTCGCACATGTTGAAGTTCTTCATATGATAAATGATTAAAAGAATTTGAAGATGAGGACGAGTATGAGGAATCGGAAGAAGTTACCTCATGAAATGCCATTAGGCATTTTGTACCTTGGTCGCTCGAGGAGGAGGAGGAGGAGGATGATGAGGAGGTGTCACTCCATGTCGCCTTGAGGACCTTTTTCTTTCCTTTTTCCTTAGCCCGTTTCTTGTTGAGTGGGCAATCGGGCTTGTAATGGCCCTTTTCGCCGCACCCGTAGCATTTTACCTTGGGCTCCGATCTTTTGTCGGGTTCTTGCTTTCGATGCTTGCGGGATTTCTTCTTCTTGTGCTTCTTCATAAACTTGTGCATTTGGCGGGCGAGATTCTCCATTTCCGAGTCGCCGCTTGAAGATGAAGTAGATGAGGAAGATGAGGATGATGAGGAGGAGCTTACTTCTTTTTGTACCTTGAGGGCAATGTTCTTTGGTGTCTTGATTGGTGTGCCCTCCTTTTGAGCTTGCCTCCTCATCGTGATCTCGTAGGTCATTAGGGATCCAATGAGCTCCTCGAACGGCATGTTTTTGACATCCTTAGCTTCTTGGATTGCCGTCACTTTAGGTGCCCATGAGCTCGGAAGGACCCATAGGATCTTTTTCACCATGGTTTCAGCTGAAACAACATCACCAAGAGATTTTCTACCATTGCACACGTCAGTAAAGCGAGTAAACATATCGGAAATAGATTCATGTGGATGCATTGAAAAGCTTTCAAAATCTTGTCTATACATGTCTAACCGATTATCCTTAACTTTGTTAGTGCCCTCATGGGTCACTTCCAATAGTTTCCAAATTTCATGTGAAGTGGTGCAAGTGGATACACGATTAAATTCATTTCTATCTAACCCGCAATGAAGAGCATTCATGGCTTTGCCATCAAGCTCAAAATTCTTAATATCGGCGGGGGTCCATTTGGATTCGTCAGGGGAAGACAAAGAATAACCTTGCATGACAATTTTGTAAATAGGATATCCTATGCTTCTTAAAAAAGTGTTCATGCGGGTTTTCCAATAATTATAGTCGGTACCATCAAAAAATGGAGCTCGACCCAATGAGTAGCCCTCGGGGGCGAAAGAGGTAGATTCCATCAAAAAGGATCTTTAATTTAAAAACGGTTAGGGAATTATTCAAATACTTCCTCTGATACCAATTAATGGATCGGATCCCTCGGCCCAGCAATATTGTCCGCTCTGGCCCAGTTGCTATCCCAGGCCTCACGGCTTTAAAACGCGTTGCTGAGGGGAAGGTAGGCACGGGAATTTCAAGCACCCACCAATCTCCCTCCACAACCGATGTGGGATTGGTTACCGGGGCACAGGCGCCAACAATCCTGGCGGGGGCCCAACAATCCTGGGCCCAGGACACAACAGATGCCCCATGAATGAAATATCCATACCCATGATCTTGAGCTAGCTTCTGTATTTTATGCCTTAAAGTGTTGGAGAAATTACTAATTGGGAAAAATTTTAATAGTGTTTACTAATCATAAAATTTTAAAATATATACACACTCAGTGGGATTTGAATCATTAGCAGTGAAAATGGGTCTATTACCTGTAATACATTGATTTTGAGTTGGATTACATACCAAAAAAAGGGAATAGTGTTGCAGATTCTCTAAGATGGATGACTCTGAATTTGGTGGTTGATAAATCTAGCTCTGGATGGAGAATGTTGACCTTGATTTTAGTTATGCATCTAGAGTTACAAGACGGGCATGGGAAGATGACCCTTGCATCAATATAGATTGAGTACACACTTTTTATTATTTTCATGGAGAGTGGGCAGGTGGATTTAGAGTGTATCACTATATGGGAACATATTAATGGTGGGGAGTCACACTTTTGTTGGGAAGTGTGTACTGATTGAGAAGTTTATGTTTGGGTATGTGTTGTTTAACTAACAGGTGTGCGCAAAGAGTTGATGCATTAGTTCCACACATCAAAGTGGGAAATTCAACCCTGATTGAATAAGATGTAACATTATATTCATAGGCAATAATGGTTGCGGGGAATGAAGAAATGAGTTGTAGGTTTTCTGGATTGAGGCCTTACCTATCAACATGTTAAGGTTGAACATCAGTTCCCATGTGGGGGTTTTTGTAGTCGTTTTCCATCCTAGAGTGGAAGTGGAATGATGTAATGAGGGATTTAATTTTGGGATATCCATGGATTCCCCTAAAGAATGATGCTATCTAGGTGATTGTGGACAGACTGACTAAATTGGATCCCATCATTCCAATCCAATATACGTTCACAATTGATCATCTTGGTGAATTTTATTTCCCTGAATTAGATTGGTTTCATTTCATTCTAATAACCATAGTTTCAGATCAAGATCCACTATTCACATCATTTTTATGGTTGGCATTATAGAAGGTTCTTGGTAATCATGTTTTTTATTATGGATTGTCACCTACAGGCGTATGGACAGTCAATGTGTACAATTTAAGTGTTTTATGACATGTTGAGAGCTTTTGTTTGGGAATTCATTATTTTGTGGGGGAAAATTGTATTACTAGTTGAGTTATTTTACAAAAAATAGTTTATGTGATATGATTTAAATGGTACCTTTTGAAGAAATATACAGGAGACCATGTAGATCTACATTATTTGTTTAAAATATAGAGAGTTTGATCTATTAGGATCGAGTCTCATAAACGATATGTCATAAAAGTTTCAGTTGATTTAGAAAAAAAATTCAACAGCTCCGAGTATGCATAAATCATAGGTAGATCGTATTTGTTGACCTATATAGTCTATGGTGGAATATAGAGTGTTTATTCAGGTGTCTCCAAGGTTGGGTCACCATTAAATTTAGAAACATGGAATGTTCGAAGTTAGGTATGTTGTTTCATTTGAAATTTTGGAGAGGATTGTACTGGAGGCTTATCGATTGGATCTTCCTCAATGGTATAGGGGGATGAAATATACTTTTCATGTTTCACAATTTCTACAGAATCACCCTAACCCATCCCATGAGATTTATGTTGAAGATGTTGAGCTTTGGGATGATGCGTCCTTTGAGGATCATCTGTATGTATTGTATACTATAGTGAGGAAGTCCTGTGAGAAAAGAGTTTTCCCTTAGTTCTGATATTATGGTTGTATAGGAAGGATCAAGAAGAGACATTGGAGAGAGAGTTAGATAGGTGAGCCTAGTGGCCCGATCTCTTCTCTTCAGAATATCAATAATTCTTGGAATATTGGTCCAAATATGAGCTTTCATAAGCTGTGGAGTTTATAAGATCCAGACTATTTTTTAATGTATGTTTTTTTCTATCATTTATTTTAATACAATTATTATGAAATAAGTTTTCCCCAAGTTCATTTTAATCATTAGGATAGTTATGGGGGTTTCAAACATTAATGTGAAGGAAAAAAGGGATCTTTTTGGAAATATTGAATGTTTTGCGCATATTTTTTGAAAACTATGCCTGGGGAAGGCCAAATTTAACTGCATGAGGTAGTGTCAAACTTCATTGATGGAACATGGTTACTAAAACTGTTTGAAGCTTCTTAGAAAAAAATGATACCTCTTATCCTTTGGAAAATGACATTCTCTCGGGTTTAACATGGTTTGGAAAACTGTAATATTGAATGGTGCACTAATGTACAGTTTGGAAAAAATTAAAATAATTCCATTACAGGATTTTAAAACCTCAATTGATTTTCATCCCAATCTCTCCCTCTAAACCCTAGTGATGAACCATAGCTTTCAAGGTTTTCCCAGGGTGATTCTCTTTCATCTCTAGGTGATTTGGAGTTCCATCAATTTCATATTGAAGCAATGGGTATGTCTAATCCCTCTCTTTCTAGTTTTTTGGTTTAGGATCTTCAAACTTTCCTTATTTTTCATACAGAGTTCTAAAACAAATTTTTCCAATGAGATATAGGTTGAGGCTTTGAAGGGTTATTGAATCTGGATATAAGGGTATTTTTGGGAGTGTGCACATCAATGGATTCAAAGTAGTTGGTCTATAAGATATATCCCACAATTTTATTTTAGATTTGTGCATGTTTGGATTTGTTTTTGGTCACCTATTATTGTAAATTCAATTACTTCATGGTTTTTTGGTTGAATGGGTGTTGAAATTATGAATAGAAACCTTCATTGTCCCCATTTCATTCATTGAGGATGATTAATCTAACATAGGGCCACCCATGGGGTACTATGATATTTCACAAAACATGAAATTGGCTATTTATGTGCGAGGTCATAGTGTGATCACGTAGAAACATTGTTAAACAAGTTTCAAAATTTGATTTAATAAAAATGGGAAATTTATGTGTGCCTAGATGTGATAAGGCCTTAAAGGGTACTTTGGTATGACATAGAAATGGGTTAATTTGTTAACTGGGTTTGGGGTATGCGTCTTTTAAATTTTATGGGAAATGTCAAAGAGAGTTAGTATATATAAAACATTGAAAATGATAACATGAAATGGTGTTTGAATTTAATATAACGAATCACGTGGTATAATGGAATCATTAAATTTTCTTAGTTAGAAAT
This sequence comes from Viscum album, assembly GCA_963277665.1. Classification (NCBI taxonomy): domain Eukaryota; kingdom Viridiplantae; phylum Streptophyta; class Magnoliopsida; order Santalales; family Viscaceae; genus Viscum; species Viscum album. The sequence goes on along the minus strand of OY728161.1, from coordinate 1,419,044,064 downwards.
TCTTGAGAAGCAGAATTGGGATAAAAAAGATAAGTCTTGCAAATGGTAATTGTGTTAATGGGTTATGTCAAGATATTAAATTCCATGTTGATGGTTGTGAATCATGGTTGTTATGTTTATTAGTTGTGTGTTAGAGATATGATTTATGTGTAGTGAATTGATGTATATATAAGAATGTTCACATGGACTGGTGCTGGGATAAGGATTGAGGCTCATCCCATTGGTCGGGTTGGACTAATGCTCTAACCCCACCCAAGGATGCACAGTTTGGGGAGTCAGACTAATGCTCTTTTCCCCCACTGGTTTCATTAGATCAAATTATATGGACTAAGGCTACAAGGAATGTGTGGCCATTACATTGATACACTCATCCCTAGTGAGATAAGGACATGAATTTTTCTCTTTTTGATAATGATAAATTTAATGCACCCTGTGTTAATGAGAAAATAACTAACATTTGGAATGCGTGTTGATTATTGACATCTGATTAATAATATGTACATAATTATTTTGTAACATGGGTTAGAAGTGGATAATAAAGATAGTAAACTATATTGTTCTGATTTTTTCACTTACATCCCATATATTCAATCTTTTATGAACTATATTTCCAGACTGGTTATTTTTTAGACACCATTGGTGGTGGCATACTAAGTTATAAACAACCCCTGATCGTGCTATCATTGGGTACCCAATTAGATTTCATGGTTGATGGTCAAGAAAATGGAAATGTCTCCATGCTTTGGGAGTTAGTCGGATTTTGTATGTGTATGGATGAGGCTCTAGACATGGAGTCAGGACCATTTTTTGGATTTCTGATGTTTCTTTTATTTAGGGTTTTTCTCATTTGGAATGTTTAGTAAGACATGAAATGTTAATTGGTTGAATATGGAATGTATCCATTTTGGGAGATGGTTGTTTATTATTTTTTAGTGATTAGATCATTTTGTTCCTATATTGTGTATGTTTTCTGCTATAGCTTACTCTGAGAGAGAGGCTATATTCTCCCCATGCGACTTTTAGACCCTTACTTCTAGTCGGCATCCTCTGGCATATGTGTAGGCACACACGAGGTCATGTTTTCATCTCCCGACCTATCATGGTGCTTGAGCCAAAACTACCCCAACACAACCTCCATCAGACAGGGGTTACCGACAAGCATCAAAGGCATAACAAACGCGGGGAGGCCTTTTCCGATGTACCTATACCCTCGTACCCAACCAACTCAATAAAAAATTCTATGGGAATATGAAAAGGCAAAATACTACTATATATGAACCAAAAATATGCATCAACCTCTAAATAGTACATGCACTTGTGATGTAATGTAAACTGAAAGGTAAAGGTAAAAAATAGATTCCCAACGAAAGGAGTTACACAACCCAGAATCAAGTGGAAATGTAAAACATACGAGAGAGACCTACTCCTAGATCCCAAGCTACAACCACTGCAAGTGGTCCAAGAACCTTGTATCCCTACACTGCTTTGATGTAACGATCAACCAATCCATCATTTATAAGGCCACAACAAGTTCGTGAAATCCCAAGCACAGGTGCGTATAAAAATAATCAGTATGGTGCCCCAATGTCTCAATGGAGAAACAAAAGTTGTACATAATATGGGAGATGTATATAGAACAAGGTAAAAAAAAGAGCAGAACTCAACCCAGAAAGACAATGAATGTAGACTAACAAAACACAAGGAGCTTTAAATGGTGAGAATATGAACTTCTCGTCGATTCATTGCTTCCTATAATAAGAGAGCATACTCATCCAACCATGAGAAACTAGAAATAGAAATAACTGGAATACCCCACACCTATTCTCCTCTATAAGAATAATTGTAACCAAAACCCATGGAGTTGGTATAGGAATATGATATATATATATACATGATTAGTCAAAGATGCCCAAAAGAGAGAGTAAGGGGATCTCCATCTCGTAGATCATCCTAGTATAAGAGTCACAAATTGTTCTATAAGAATCCATAATTAATGACCGATAAGCCTCATGTATTACCAGAACATGCAAGTCAAAGGGGATCGAATTGCCACACATTGATATTATCCACTTTTAGAGGAACTGACTCACCCGCACAGTTTTGGGTCATGTCATAATGACGTGTCTCAGTGGGGAAGGTTCCCTTCTTTCTCGTGAGTCCAATGGTACGTCAAACCATGTCTCTCTGGTAATTTTTATAGAAAAAATGTGAAAACTCGAATGAGAGGGGTCAATCCCTAGTGTTTCAGGGGGATTCCACTATAGTAGTCCCTATAGGGGACCAGTTCCTTAGTACGTTTGGGGGATTCTACCCTAAGACATCAGGGACCCATTCCCAAGTGTGTTAGAGGGATTCCACATGGAAGAATCAATAGAGGACCTATGTTGTTGTGCATTTGGGGGATTCTACTATAAATCATAGAGGACCCACACCCTAGTGTGTTAGTGGTATTCAAATCAGATTTAACTCTTGGGGACCTATAACCATGTTGATTGGAGATTCGACTCTAGTATCATAAATGGCCCACATCCTATCTAGTAGGGGGACTACATTCTAATGTCTCAGGTGATTATTCTTTATCACAACCATGGTTGTACATTTCCTCAGATAGGCATCAGGATCTGAAAATCACACATCATACCTCTAAAGACACCAATGAGGTCACCAGCATGTTCTACGTAGAAAAAAATGTTGGGTAGGCTACTCACGGGCCAAAATACGAGTTGAAAAGAAGGATATGCGATAGGTAGATGATTCATAATGTGGTACACAACAACTGTGGGGACCAAACAATGTGTTTCCCTTCATCAGGGTCTAGTTGTGTACCTAGCCATACATAGGTGCTAAACTACTTATGAGTATTCCTAGGCACAATTATGTACTTTTAATGTACATGGAACCATTGGTCCAAAAGGCTAACAAGAACATGATGCTCATCACTTGTCCAAAGGGATAAAACATTAATTTTACTGACATGCCTCTTCAAATAGCTCATGATATCCAAACAGATCACACCAGTGTGATCAGTGTGGAAAAGTGAATAGTAGTGACTATTTATTTTCCTAAATCATACAATGGGTGAAGAAGCTACATTTCCCCCCATCACACTAGAATGGTACATTGTGGGGACCACACATAAATTACAAAACATGTAAAATGGTTTACAACATTGCAATCCTCTATGAAAAACACACAGGGTCAACTCCTCATTCTTCTTAAATGGACACCTGGTGGAAAAGTCATATTTCACCACAAATAGCCAAACTGGGCCCCATGGGGCCCACACCTCGATTTTAGTTTATGCGCTCAAAATTGGACATGAATCATCAGAATAAATTTGAGAGTCGCAATTCCATAATTGAATCTCCAATCGAACGTCGCATGAGGGGGTTATGGTGGGTCAATGTTTTAATAATAATATATTTATATTATTATTATTTGGGTATCTCGTTGGCCCGATATTAAAACCTGAAAAAGGAATCCAACATCTATCCCAAAATAAATATCTAAGAAACTGGAAGTACTGCCGCATATGATATGCTAATCAGATTCTCCATATAGGACTTATGTCGAAATCCCCTTTTCAAAATAATAATATAGTATTATTTTTAGGTGATTTTATAGACCGACTCTACAAGTCAGCAAAATGTATGAAATATTGTTCTTAAAAAGAATATATAAGAGATGCGGTCATATTTCCACTAATAGAACATGAATTGGATTTCACATACTAATTAATGGGTGTTTAAAGTATTTAATAATAATACTAATAATAATATAATTTTTTAAATTTTAATTTATTTTTATTTTCCATTCCTATTTTTATATTTCATTCTCTATTGTTTTCCACCCTCCCCCTATTCAGCCCATGCCAACTACTGCCACCAGTTGTTCCCCTTGTTTCCATGTCACACCATGCCCATCCATCATGCACAACCATCCCGTCGCACCGGCTCCCTCGAACATCTCCGCCCTCCAAGGTCGGCCCACCACCGGACCTCCGTTGGACCACAACTCACCAAGGATACCTAACATGAAACAATGGAATCACAATAGTGGTTGAAATATTTATCCGTTATTTTATCCCTGATCCTTGGTACCTGATCTACATAGTTGTAGTCTCTGATTGATTAATCACCAATGTTTCAATGTGATGGAAAGGTGGCGAATATTCCACATGTCTTTGAACCTCCTCTGCGAAAAGAAACGTGAATCCAAGCATAGATCGAGACTCCTCAGGTTGATAGATTCACAGATATGTGTCTTTATCCAAGATAGGAGGTCATTTGAGCATGGGGAAAAGTAATCATTGAAGAACGATGAAGAATGTGAAGAATGGGTGATCTTAAATAAAAACTGATGATGATTGTTGTTAGTTTGACCATCAACAAAGGATTTTAAAGCAGCATATTCAAAAATAAATTGAAACATTAAAAAAGGATTCAATCAGGGTGCTTCATAATCCTAAATAAAAATCCTATCTTGATTTCTAATCCACCATCATGTTTCTTGTGCACTAATCTACTAGTTTCTTCATTTTCGTCATGATCCGATAAAGATCTGATATTAAATTTAAATGAAAATTAGATGGATAGAGATTCACTATCCAGGAGGGATATGTGCTAACCCTATCTCATATACCCAAACTTATATTTATAAGGAACTACAAGCGGTCACAGAATCCAAACCTCCAATTCCCTGTAACCTATGGATTCCCCTAGGGTAAACACCATGCTAGTAAAAGTACGGTGCTCTCATGTTTCCAATCTAAATACCCATTAAGTTTTTATTAGTAGTAGAATCCAAATAATATATTAATATTTTATTATTTTACATATGATAACATCCTCGATATATTTTTCCACAGAATGTCGGTTCACACAAAATTTAGACCCCCTAGGTTAAAAGGCACACTCTGAACTCAACCATGGACACATTTTTTTTTTTTTGATCTGAGATTTAATTTTAGGGATACCTAATATTCTCCATGTTAATAGTACAAAAAGACTAAATATATGTAAAAAATTAATTTTTGGCACATTGGGTCTCAAAATCACACACCGTCTCAGTGTCTTTCTCTAGAAATATATGAAAAAATATTCCGAAGTCTTACAATGAAAAAATAATCTCTAAATGTGTGAGGACCATGATTAGGGCACCAGATTAGTGGCTCTTGGGACAGATTTGTTACACAGGTTATAGCCAGAGCCTTAATATATGAGGGTACATGATATGTAACCCAATCCTAAAAAAAAAGAGTGTACATGAGTTGTACCTGGCGCCTAGAAATAAAAAGGTACAGGAGTTGTAGCCTAATCCCGTAGTAGGTACATAGGTCATAGCCAAAACCTAACATGTTATAATTGTCATTATAGGATACATTTACATAGGGTTCTTAAATGTTTATTTGTTTGAATAAATTCCATGTTTTATACCTTTTTTATTCTTTCATGGATTATGTTCTCTATTTTAATATAATTCATGTCTGATGAAATGGAAGTATTTATAATATTTTATAATATGTTGGGTTTGATCATCAAATGTTATTCTAATTTTCCATAAAATTTTCTTCATGTTCTTCTTACACATTTATTTCATTTACCCTTACTGAGAATTTAAGCTCACCCCTTTCTAATGATTATTTTCCTCAGGTTATAAAAAAAATGTTTTCTGTAGATATACTAAAGGTGGAGATAATTATTGGATATATTGAAGATCGTTCACTAGGATAGAATACTTTGTTCCCTGATTCAAAATAAAGTAATATATTATGGTTATCATGAATGTATTTTTGTAATATATGAAATATTCATCTAAAGTGATGTAATAACATTATATGTCAAGCCTCGGTCACTGTAGTTGGTATCTGAGTAAAATCTTAGTCAACATTTGTAAACTAGGATATAAAAACCTTAGGGAGATCTCTAGGTATATTTATAAGGATATATGTAGGGATATTACAAAGGGTAAATATAAGGATGAGTTAACATATATGAAAATTTCATTAAATTTTGGTACAAGAAAGTGTGAATGGTTTCCTTGAAATACATCCCTTTCTCGATATTAAAAGTGGATGTGGCTCTAGACCATATGTGTTGAAGGGTAAAAACTATGAAATGATGTTCTAGGACATATTTGAGGTAATAAAGTATGTGATAATGACCCTTGTTGCATGCCCGGTTAAACATTCCTAAGGTATGTGCATTGGGAATTCATGAACACTTCACGAACCATCAGGAAGTATTTAAATAAAATTTGTCTACAAATAACATCATATGAACCTAGGGAGTCAAATATTATGGAATTTTTCCTGATTTATACATCTTGTAAGTAAATGTTTTTATGGATATGTGGTTTTTTTGATATGTAATTATCACACTATACTACGAGTTTTATTCAATGAACGGATCCTAAAGAAACTAGATTAATATTGAATATGGTGGACGATTTGAGGATTACCAGTCATGTGGGATGATCATTGGAGTGAAATATGATTTGATCATATGTAATCAATTTTCATGAATTGTGATTAAAATGGTATACCATAACCAACTCTAGTACTCACTATGGATGATAAAAAAGTAGTTCAACGAGACCTATGATTGTGGAGACCATGGATGAAAGAATATTCGGTTTACTTTAAGTCATTTCTGTGGAAATAACCACCTAAGTGAATGACTTAGTGGAATAATAATATGTTTTGACTATAAAAAAAGACGAAAATCAAGTTATTGGAAGGTAAAACGAAGATTTATGTTAATGAAATGGATGAGAATTTTGGAATCCCTAAGATATCATTGAAGGATTCGTGGTTTATGTGTGGGGTAAATAGTCTTTATGAAAATCAATATCCCATGATGAATGAAATCATAGGGTACCATAAAGGCAGTGCGAGTAATGGTTACATTGAAGATAATGAATATACTACAGTTGAATTATTTCTTCAATGATGTATGGTGTAATATAATGAGGCTTCCATGTTAATTTCAAAAGGTTGAAGTGGAATAATCAATGTTTGAATGTGTTTGGAATCAGAATTTATCTTATATGAATTGTGAAATATGAAAGGATTGTTTAGTTTATGTTTTTATTTATAGATTTACATGAATATGTTGAATATATCCAATGGAATTTAATACTGAATCAATGGAAAGGTGCTTTCCACAGAAAAACACGATTAAGGGAAAGATAACACTTAATTGTTTCCTAATGTTATGATAATGTTGTTTTGATAATGATATGTGGGATATTTATAAGTAAATTGGAAGGCACTGATTTGGAAATAATTTAGGACACATTTACAAGTAGTTCATGATATCAAGGATAATGTTTACAACATCTTTTATTGACGGAAGATATCAAGTAATATATTGAATAAGGAAGCATGCATTTTTTTCAGAAGTATTTACGTTAATTCAGGTTGTTACTATGTTCCAAGAGAATTTACCTTGAGGGTATTCACATGTTTGGAATGTGACAACCAAGATATACTTTTCATATACAAGGGATCAATATTTAGATGATTTAGTGGCCCCCTTTCTAGTTTTTTTTCAACTTTTATCATTAATAAGGGTTATAAGGTTAACCATTAATGAATATTTTAAGTTAAATAATAGAGGAAGTATTTATGAAACAATTTTGTTTTGATGACCGTGGTTAAAAGGTTGCTTAGTTTTTAACATTATTTCAAGGATGTACATATTATTTATTTTCATAAATTATATTTTTATTATTTTTGAAGAGGACATCATGTATGTCGAGTGACAACAAATAATGTCTGGTAAGGTTCTGGGTCTCGACCCATGACTGAAGGATGATAAAGGTTTCACACCTTCAACTGGTCTACACGTTTTCACAACTAATGTATATTTATTTTAATGAATAATAATTTATTATGAAACAATAGTTTCACTATTTAGGTTTAAATATTAGTGTATAAACCATGTTGACTTTTAAGAATAGTTTTAGATAAATAGTTATTAGTGTCATTATATTATGGGAATTAAGATTTGCTAAAATTGTATTGTAGAACTTCGGGCATCAATGTTAATTTATGGGTGTCTATTTCATGGTGTAATGGATGAATTAAAAATTAAAAAAGGAGAAATTAAAGAATGAATATTTTTTATATAAACATATCAAGAAAATATATTTCTTATATTCTAGATCAATAAAATAATTACTCAATGTTATGATAATGATAAAAAAATGGGTCCTAAGAACTTAATTTGTTTGAACCGAAGGCCTTATAAATCATCATAGATATATGAATTTGAGTAACTCATCTTTTGATTCAACATTCACTTGTTTGTGATTGATGACCTCTATCACTCATAAATATTAATGCTTTTCATCCATGTCCAATATTCACTCTAAACCTATTTTATCCTATATAGGAACAAAGTTATATGTTGCTTTGGGTAACCATTGTGGTCCCAATATTTGATTTTAAGGTATTTTATAGTATTAATTTTTACAATTTGGGTTCCTATGAATGAAAATTTCAATTATTAAACCATTGATAACCCAAAATAATTTCATCGGAGAAATTGATATTAAAGGGGTAACATGAAACACCATGATATTTTGCGAATTATTATTTTTAAATTAGTTTATCTTGTTGATATTTTTCATTTCACATGACATTTAAAATAGTAATACATATAAATATATATATATATATATTAAAACACTATGTCAAAAATTAATTTTAGACACAATACCTAATTATCATGAAATAAACGCATTTAAAACAAGTATTTCACTATATTATATACTATCCTGGATTTCACGACATGAAATACTGACTTGTCTTGCACTACCCACAACACCAACTTGAGATATATTACACGCAACACCGAGCTTTTACATAACATCATTTAATAATAAATTTTTAAATGGTATAATTATAAAGAAGCTGTTAATCTTCATGATATGATTATTAACAGATAATTTTATAATATATCATTTAATTGTTCTAATGAAATAAAACATAATGATAACAAATGATATAATTTTTTGTATAGACCTTATATGTTTAAAAATACTATCTTCTCAAATGAACAACATTTCATTCCCTTCTTTGAAAAAAAGAAATTAACTTTAAAAATGTATAGAAATTTAATTTTAAAAAACAAACATCATTTTTGAATTTATAATGCCGAAATTATCTTTGGATGAATTTTTGGGATATTTCTAAGAAACATCATTTTTTGGTGAATACTAAAAAAATTCATTTTAGTTAATAACTGCCTTTTCATTTTAAAATTTATTAATGGTAAATTATATATTTAATATTTTCAAGGCCAAATTAGATAAAATATACACCTTTTAATACCGTTGTGATATTTTTAATCAATTCCACATTGAAATTTAATACAAAAACATAACTAAAATTTTATGATTTTTAGGGCTGAAAACATGTCATTTTGTTCTGTAAATAGCATTAACGTTAATAATAAATTTGTGGCTTCTGTGAACTGAATTTCAGAAAACCTAAATTAATTTTTTTAATAAGCATAATATTAAGAGTCTAATTATATAATGTTTTTTTTAAACCAAAATTATAAGTAAAAATGTCTAAAATTAAAAATAGAAGTTATGGGAAAATTAATATTAATTGGGGTCTAAATCTTAATCTAGGGGGGAATGACATACCCAAATGTCAAAAACACATTTTTGGACATATTTCTGGAATTAACCTTCCATTATTTATTTAGGTTAGTTATTTAATAGTTTTTGAATGTAAAAACATTTTCACACCTGTCTTGTTTTGAATAATTCCAAGAGAGTCATTTTCATTCTCTGTAGAAGGCCACCACCTCTCCCTCTTCTTCAATCCTTTCAAAAATCATATTTTAGGCCCAAGATATACCTATTAATATTCCCAAAATCCCTCCCTTACTTTTATAATCCTTCCATTTGGTGATAGCATGTCCAATGAAGCCTTTTGTCACAAACAAAAATGAGTTACCCGATTAGGAGGTAAGGTCTTGTATCTAGTCCTTTATTCTATTTTCCGTCTCCACCAACTCCGGTCTCTTAATTAAATTATTTCACAAAAAATAGTATCCAAAATATACTAGGATGTTTTTATTTTATGGTTTCAACTTACAATTATACACACCTCTATCCAATGAAAAAAAATCATAAAATTTATGTGTACGATGAACTACCGCCTCCACAAATTATGATTGTACAATTTTCCTTACCACATCTCACGGTGGAAATTATTTTGAAAGATTTTATTATATATGTTATATATTAAATTTATTATTTGATTAAGATTATATATTTATTTTACAACACATAACTTTTTTCATTCCATTTGGTGTTAGTATGATAATTTAACTTGAGAAAGTATGGACTACCATCCCTTAAAGTGATATTATTCATTCATATATAACATGGATTGTATTAAGGATGGTTTTATTGAATATATAAGATATACATTATATTGTAAATCTAATTTAATAATAAAACACAGACACACACATATATATACATGTATATGTATACATATGTTTCTTTTACTTTCATTATTTCAATATGACAATAAAATGTAAATTGAGTTCATGTGTACCCACGACCCATCATCTCCATTAATGGTGTATTCCATTTCATACTTGTATATATTATATAGTTTCTTATTATAAAAATATAATGAATAAAATATATATTTATATAAAGTTTTACATTATGAAAATCAGGATATAAGCGTAAGGTCCCAAACTAAAACAAATTAAGACACACGAGAAGAATAAAGAGAATATTACCCATAGGGAAACCATAACATAGGATGGTTATCAAGAGGGTAATATAAAGTCATAATAAAAACATATATTGTATTATATATAATTATATGGTTATATATAAAATTTATAATATATATAAATTTATTATATAGGTGTTTTGAATGAATACGATTAGAGTAATGACATAAGGTTAGGGTATTTCATCTCACACATTTGATTTCCTGGGATAAAAGATTTATTCACCAACAATTCCTTTCGTTTGGTTTGTATACATCCCATGTATGTATTTAATGTGTATTTAATTTAAATTTTTGGATATTTACATATCCATTCTATGAAGATTATTTTGTAGGGTTTATGTTTCAAATGTTACCAATTATGTAAAAAAGTTTTGTCTCAAAATTTTTTCATTGAGACTCATGTATTGTTATGAACCAAAATTATTAATTCAATGTGTATATATTTTCATTTTAAATATTATGTCATGAATCTAAATAATTTCATGATATATCAAGAATCATGTAATTTCCATTTCTTATAAGTATATTAGGTTACCAATTTTTAAGGTTATGAATGTTTATTGAGACAATCTCATTTTTTAGGATTGTTAGAGATTATGATTCATTTGATGGAATAATTTGATATATCTCTCAAGAAAACTAATTATCTTACTTATCCTATTATTATTAAATATATATAAATTATTAGTACAATTATTACAATCTTTGGTACTTATAATAATTATGAAAATGTTTTTTAAAGAGAAATAGGACTGTATCTCTCACTTCAGTCAGAAATTTGTTTTATTTCAAGACCATGTTTTAAGAATTTTTTTCAAAAGATCCTTCAAGATCATTGTAATGGAAAAATAATTTAAAACATTTTTTATAGATTTAAATGATTTATTTATAATATTGTAATTTCATCTTCCAAAATATTTTTTTCAAAACATATTTAGTCATTTTTTATATGTTTTCAAAGTGCTTTCAATGAAAAATGTTTTCAATAAAATTTCTATAATTTTTTTGAAGTTTTCATAGGAAACGATTTTTGAAAATTATATCAATACTTCTTTCTATGTTTTCATAGTATTTTCAATGAAAAATGATTTCAAAAATATTTTATGTATGGAATATTTTTTAAAAAATAAAAAAATATATTTTCCTCACAAAATGTTTTCAAAATATCATTCCATGTTATTTTACATACATCATTAAATAATTTGATGTCAATAAATCCATTAAAGGAAATTATCAAGAATCATTAATTCATAATATTTTTTGAATGGTTTATGTTTTGATGGAATAATGCTTAAGACACTCATTTCATTGCGACACATTTTTTACTGTTGAAACAAAATTCTTCTCCAGGTTATTCTTAATTGAAGTTATTATGAAACCTATCTATTTTAAAAGGTTATGATGTTATGGAATATTAATGAAACCCATTTAATTTCATTCTTGGTGATTATATGTTTATAAAACCTATGTCTTTTTACGGGTCATGATATGATTAATGTTTTATTATCTTGTAGAACACGTATGAATGATTTTATTATATGATATGTGGGACCTAGATCTCCCTCCAATACACTGGGTAATAATAAGTTTTATATGAGAAAAAAATGGGACATGAGTTGTATTTGATTCATTAAAACAAGAAGGTACGTGGGTTGTAACCAATTGCTAAAAGAAATAGGGTACACAAGATTTATTCTAAGCCCCAAAACAAGAAGGTACATGGGTTATAGCCCATGCCTTAAAGAAAGAGGTTATAGAGGATATAACCCAAGGTAAAAATAGGATGGTATATAGGTTATAGACCAATCCTAAATGAAATATGGTACATAGGTTTTAGACCATGTCAGAATACAAGAAGATACAAGAGATTAATCACAAGCCTAAAAGCAAGATGATACACGAGTTGTTAGTCAAAGCTTGCAATATTCACACTTGCCGTAGACCAAGACTAACATGTTATAAATTTATTGGTAGTCTAATTTAATATAGTGTTATTATATTCCTATATGTTTTACTTAATTCCATGTTTTATTCGTATGTTATTCTTTCTTGGATTATGTTCTCTATTTCATTATGATTTAGGTCTTAAGAACATACAATCTTTTTTATGGTCTCTAATATCCAGCGTATTATCATTAAATGTTATTTTCATGTTCTTACCCATTTTTTATTATTATGATTACACATTTTATTTATTTACCCTTATTGATCATGTAAGATCACCCCTTTTATTTGTTTCCTTTCCATATGTTATGAAAAATGGTTTTATGTGGATGTTCTAAATATGAGGATCTTTTTCGGAGATATTGAGGATATTTCATCGGGTTAGACAACTTTGTTTCCATGTTTCCATATATACTAAAATATTATAGCCCTAAAAATTTAATTTTTCTAACATACTGAATTTCCTTCATAATATGGTGTAATATCAATGTACGTCAAGTGTGGGTCTCTATAACATTTTAGGATAAAGTATGAATATTTAAAAAAATTTGAGTATAAATATATTATTGATTTTTTTATAAGTGTAAATGATATTTTTAAAACCATATTATGTATTGGAGATAAATAGTAATACTCAAATATTATTGGAAAGATCATGAGAATTATTCTTGTTATGTTTTATGAGAACTATTCATATTTGAAACTTAGAGATCATGAAACTCGATCTATGGATGATCATCATAGTACTCATTCTAGGTAAAAAATAAGAAGATATATGGTTATGAAAAGAAATAAAAATATAGATAAATTAATGGTCTTTAAATATTTTTAAATGGTGAAAATTATAAATAATTTAATGAAGAAAAAATTTATTAAGAAAGAGAGGAAAACGATGAATATTTTAACAGAATAGTATCACCAGTTTCTATGAAATACAATAAGGTTAAATGGAAAAGAAAAACCCTTATATGTTTGAATTATTTACTGATGTGATATTTGGTACATAATTTATATATGATGAAAATTAATGTCTATGAGTCTAAGGAAGATGATGATAAATCATTGAAATAAATGTTAAAAAAATAAACGATTTCCCAATGAAAGGAAGGGGAAATGTTATCTTGGAAGAAGAAAGGAGGATGATTCCTTATTCAGTGATAAACATTATCCTAAACTAAAATTTAATGCTCAATTCATAAATTAAAATGATTCATCTATTAGTGATAATTATAATAATGAGATTAAGAAAATGGAATGGATTATCAAAAAGAATTTGGATAGTGTTGTTGAAAAAAATACTCAACTCAATAATGAAATAAGGAAGTTGTATAAACATGATAAAAACCATGTCTTTAAGAATGGTGATCTTGAAAGAAAACTAAAATGTTATAAAAATATAATTTATATAACAATGATAATATAGAAAAGACATAATCTACCCTTTTAAAGAATGTAAATAGAACAAGTTAATGATAAGTGATTCTAAAAAATACATAATGTTATGAAAATTATGTTGGCTGATAAGGAAGATTATTATTTAGAAACCAATTCAATGTTTCTTACATCATAAAGTGGGAGAAGAAGTAGGAGAAAAAACATCACCATGGTTGTTTATGTAAAAGGTGAAACCTCATAAGAAGATAAAATGAATAGTTTACAGAAGATTGTTTTTTGGAAAACATATCTCTTCAATTAAGGTAATAATTATTAAGGGAGTATCCATATTAAAAAATTAGTCCACTATTTGAAAATGAGAAACATCAACAATAATGTTTTAAACAACTGCAATACCAGTCCAAAAAATCAGCATATAGAGGTCATTGTTGGTGTTATGGAGTTTTTGGGATTAGACCTTATTCATGCCGATACAACATGTCTCTACCAAAAAATAAGTATGAATAAAGGGGGATATTTGATATGAAAAAAATATAAAATGTTCATAAAAATTATAGGGAATCATAAAGGGAAACATAGATGGTGAAGAAATATGAGTATGTTAGGAAATTAGAAAGAAACAAACATATTATGTCGGAAAAGATAGCATAATTAATTATATGGAAAGAAAAAGATGACATAGATAGTGTGTTAGAATAAGAATAAAATATTTAAATTCTAGGGAAATAAAATTTTTTCTATGTTGATAACAATGATGAGAAAATTTTTTCAATAGATTGTGATTTTATTTTTTTTATAAAAAAATTCCAATGTTTTGAGCCAGAAAGGGAATATTACAAATTTTTTTGACTATCCTTTTAGAACAATAAGTATGAATAAAGTAGTTAGTATAAAGTCACTATAAAAATAATGTTCAAAATGAAGAAAATATATTGGAATCCTTATCAGAAGATTCTACAGATGAGCGTAATATTCTTACAAAATATGAGAAGGGGGAAAAGATGGAAGAAAATACATTTGATGAAAAATATATGAAGAAGAAGAAAAATATATGGATAAGAGAGGAATCTCATTCCAAAATAACCTTCTATGATGTAACTGATGTTCCTCCATATTCCAATTTTTTTTAATTTTTACCAACATGATGGGAAGTGAAGGAGTTGAAATAAAAAACTTTATATTGATGAGTCTCTTACTATTCTTGTATAGAAAAGCAATGAAGTTATGCTATAAAATTTTATGATATTTTGTTATATACAAGAAAATTTTGATATGTTTATTAATATGGTTGAAGATTACTTATACCTTAAACAAGTCCTTCCAATATTTCCCTAGAAATAAGAATTTTGAATGAAACATGAAAATATTTTACAGGAAAGTTGTGTAGTGGAAAAATTTTTTAACATGATTATGTAATCATGTTTTCACCACGGGGATCACCCATATATACTTGGAATTTTTTAGGTTAAGTAGCTTTATTATGAAACTCATAAAATACTTATATACTTTGAAATATGAATTTCATGTTTTTTTATGATAATTTATGACCCTTGGAAATCAGATCATTTTTCAAAAGGGGGAAAATTTTATTATTGGATAATATGAATTTTATTTTCAATATGGGTGAGAGATAAGTTAAAGGTTTCGAGAAACAAAATATCTTTATCAAGAATGTAATTTGGATAAGAAAAAGTGGATAAAAAATAAAATGTTGTATTATTTCTGAAGTGGTTATAGTCGGTGTTGAGAAAAACACTATGTAAGAGATTGTTTGTACGATGTTGTGTTTTATTTGAATTTTTTGTCAATAGATGATGTATGATTGAAGTTAAAAATATTATATGTTTTAGGTTATCAATCTTAGTACATTGGTATAATGAATCAGGTTCATTTCTCAGTGAGTCATTGAATATGATCCATCAAATTTTGATTTTGATAGAAAGACACAAGTTCTAGGATATCATATTAATTATAAAATGCATGTAAGGAATATAAAGAGGTATTGTTTTTGAGTCTAAATGACTCCAATGTTATTGAGTTTGACTCCAATATATTTTTTAATTCATGAAAAGTCATATGTTTTTTGGAAAACATGTGATGCCAGATTTATGAAATAAAGGGGGAATTTTCCAATCATATTAAGGGTTGGAAAGAATGATTTTTATTAAAGAACGATAAGTTAAAAAAACATCAATTATAATTTAAAATATTTTTAAGATGGTCAGTAATATATTCAATGTCACAAAGAATTCCATATAGAAGAAGTGGGTTTTTGATGAATGAAGTTGTTGGAGATGAATATTTTTTATCTCGGTTCATTGGTGTGAGATCACCAGATACAAATTTTTTTGAAGGTTGAGAAGGTTCATATGACTATGAGAAGATGAAGATGATGGTTTTTAGTCAGAACAATTCACTTAGAGATATAAATCATCAAAAAGATAAGTTAATGAGAATAATAATTAGAAATGGAATGAAGAGGCTGAAGTTGAAGTTGATGACCCAAGTTAATTGGATGAAATATTTCACTTATCCATTATAATGGATTCTGACACTAATTCAATTTATAAATAGTCAGTATCATTTTTAAATTATATGTAGAGTATCATTAGAGGAATAATTTTTGAGTAAGGTTGAATTCTATTTCAACTATGTCATGAAAAAAAATGTAACCCATTGTTTTATTACAATTAGTTCTAGAGAAAATGAACCAAATTATTGATTATTTATCTAGTATAGGCCTAGAATCATTGAAATGACATAGATAATGTTCCTTGTAGTGAATCTATTTCTGATCATTCATATGGGTACTAACATTGAAAAACTATCAGACATTAGATCATCATTTTTATGAATTGAAGGACTGAATAAATATTTTAAAGATATATCAAAATGGATTTTATTATCTTACATTTAACAATTTATTAAATTGAATTTGTATGAGAGGAATCTCATTTTTTAAAATAGTAATTATTAATGGTTTGAATTCAATTTTATGTATGTTTTCATTATAATGAAGAGTCATTATGAAAAAATTTATTGAAGAATTCGACTGAAAATTTGGATTAAAATTAAATAAGATTGATGTTTTGAGATGATTCAATAAACTCACAGAAGTATTATTATGCTTTAAAGATGTCAAATTTGAAATCCTAAATGAATGAAACATTTTGGATATAAAACATTCATTAATTGTTATGTGAAATTATTTTCACCAACTTTATCCATTTCGGTGTGCTTATTAAAGGTGGGAAAAATCCATTTGTAACAAAGTGAATAATTGAATTGTTAACGTGGGCCATAAGATATGAGGTTTTTTTGTTTTGTATTGAGTTTTCAACCATGAATTATATAAAAGGTGGATTTTAAGGATTTTGTTTCAGAATGATTCCATCAATGTGGGGATTAATTCGTTCATCAATGAATGTTCTAAATGGTGACACTTCATCAGAGAATGTCCATTAGAGAAAGTACATCAGAGTTACTTCCACCAGAGTAAGGCTCATCAAACTGTGTTCCGCTAGAGAGAAGAATTGTGATCAATGTATTGTGTTCCAAATATGTATAATGAAGTAGTGAGGTATAAAAATATGATGGAAACAAATAAGAATGAGGACAAGAAATAGAGGTTACCTAACTCAGAAAGATAAAACTGATTTTTTGCGAAATTTATTAAAACAGGGTTTCTAATGAATGTTACAATACCAATAAGTTCCTTAAAGATTTTTTGTAGTTTTTCATGATTGTATGCATGTAATTTTTGACTTAGATTACTTGTGGAGGAAGTTAATTAATTAATAAGTGGATCATAAAAAAGGAATGTGAATATGTTAATAAGATATACTTACCATTTTTGAAAAGGATTATATTGATGGGGAGTATAACCAGCAGTGGGAATGTTGATATCAAAAATGATAGTTTGGGGGTATAATCAACAATTACAGTAAAGTTTCTACTGATATTGTAGAATTTTCCATTTCTTCTACCTTTTCATTCTGAAAATTATATAGTAAAATAATCCATGTTAGTGGGACTATTCAATATAGTAATGTGTAGGTATTTATACATATCCTTTTAAATAACACAACCTTATATGTATTTATATTTATTTCATATGAAAGGTGGTTATGATAAGTTTTATTTGAGTTGATCTTAACATTAATAATATTTGTGGTTAAAAATTTTTACCAATAGGTTAAGAAAAACAATATTATAAAAGAAATGGAACCACTAATTGACTCCCTCTCGGTGGACTCAATCCTACCTAGGAAAATAACAAGGATTTAAAACTCAATCTTTTTTTTGAAATAGGGTAATTAAAGACACTAGGATTTGATCATGTGAAAGTGATGAAAGAGAATTTTTAATACATATAACAACATATAAAATCTTTCTAGAGTCGGAAGAAGATATATTCATAGAACTATAATAGGGACTTAGATATTGTTGTTGGATACAAAGTCTTCATTCTCATATCACCATGGAATATATTCACGAGGTTTGGGAAGAAATGGATGTTTAGCCCAAAGTATATTTCCCCCTTTGAGATCCATGATTTTATAAAAGAAGTGTCCTAACAGAATTCACTTCAACCATGTCAAAGTCAATTTCACAAGGTCTTCCACTTATCAATCCCGAGGAATTAAATTCCAGACCCCCCCACATGTACTAAATCCAATGGTGTTACAACTAGAGAATTAACTCTCATATGAAGAAAATATGGTGAAATTCATGAAACGTATTGAAATATATCTAAAAAAATACAACTCACCATGTCAAAGTGTTATAGTGGAACCATATGTATGAATATGCCACTTGGGAACTAGTGTCAACAATGAGATAAAAGTACCCTCACCTATTCTCAACTGGTAATAGGAGTTGATATTTTGTGGATGAAATTTCTAAATGGGAGAAGGAAGTAACAACCCAATGTTTTTTGTAACTGTTTTCCAATATAATTGAATGCTGTATTAAATTATATAATATTATACACATAATATAACTCCTAGACAGTAGAATCTCAGAGTTGGTCGATTATTTTTTTATATTGGCATGATTACAATGAATCAAATCATAATGGTTCATTCAATTTAGAAAAGTGGGAAAGCCGGAGTACAAAAATGATACTTATAATTCATTGGGAAATACAAAATAAAACATGTTACCTAATAAAATGAAATAAACCGTGTTTATAAAATATAATTAAATGTTTTATTCTTCATAACATAGGGAAAAGAAACATAATAAGGGTGTGATAAAATTATTATTATGTGTAGGTAATGCATAATAAATAGTCAATTGATGAGAATAAATTAACATGGAATGTTAAATAACAGATAACACATTCAATTAAAATAAATAGATAAAGAATTATCAATATGGAAAGGTAAAAAACATAATCACAAGACATTAGTCAATAAATTGAGAAAGATGTGAATCGATAGAAAAGTTGATGAATAATATCATGGAAAAATAATAATAACTAAATTCTTTTTAATGAATATGTTTATTTATTAAATTCATTTTTTCCTAGGTACATGGAACCAATCCCATCAGGACCTTTCACATGATGGTTTAAAACATACTGGTTATAAACCGTGTTGTTTTTTCAATATTAAATATACTATAAGTACCTTTCACGAGATAGTTTATGATGAACTGGATAAAATTACAAGGGATTAGAAAAAAAAATTCATCCCATGATACTACCGATGCGTTGAGGGGATTTCAATAATCATCCCCAACACGCAGGGCATACCTTAAATGATTACCAACCTGCATCTTACATATCCAATACATTTCTCGAATCGAATAATCAATTTTATTAATAAAAAAAATTTCCATATCATATATCCAAAATAATAAAATATTATTTATTTATCAATAATATCTCGTAGGAGGATAATTAACAACTTGGGTTGTTTATAGTAAAACATTATTGATGAAAAATAATCATTAAACATATCATAGAGCCCCAAAACACTTTGAAATATTTAAATAATAATTCCACATGAATTAAGTGAAATTAATAATTTCAATAGAATATGTATATTCATGATACAACATGTCAACCTTCATTACACAGTACATATAAAAGTTAATTGATGCATAATAAAAATAAGTCTCAATGGAATGTAAATTAAGACGAAATCCCTTAACATAAGACTCCTTTATGTTTTTTGGTCCTTATACCTCTGTATAGTGGTTTAAAATATTTTAGAAACTTATAGTAGAACTATAATCTTGATTATAATGTGAAATATTAATTCTTTATAATATTTTATTTCTCATTTGTTAACACACTTTCGTTATTTTGACTAGTTCAGGTGTTACTTTCCAAGATTTCTCTTGTATGTTTTGACTTGTCATTTTTTTACTATTAATTAGATCAATATTGGATAATCTCATGTATATAATCAACGAATTAATTATGAAATATATTTTTTACATATGTTTTTATAATTAACCATAATATTTGTGGATAATAAATGAAGTGCACCATTCATGGAGACACTAAGTCGTACGTACGCATGAATGCTACTTCCATTTTTTTCACATTGAATGAATGAAAATTATTTGATTAATATTTATATTATAATTCTCGTATCATATATATATCATATATGTCATTTAGATTTTTTAAAACAATCCTTTATACATTACTTGGATGGCATGAATGATTCTTATTTCATTGAGGGGTCGTAGTCCACACATTCTCAAATTAAATTGTCGTATTAACACAAGATGGAAACATAAATGTTTGTTCTAAATAAAAATTATGGATGAATAAATAAATTATAAATATAATATATATCATATATAAACATAGTTTCTATCATAATTTCCTACATGAGAGGTGGTAAAGGAAAAATTTACAATCATCATTTCATGAGGAAGTAGTTCACCGCACACCGAAATAGTATGTATAGTAACCATTAGATTGAAGTGTGTCTAAGTAAAGGTATAAAACATAGAATAAAAATAACCTCTGATATTTAGGTAACATATTTTTTTATACAATAATGTCATTTGTAGTGTTTATTGGGTGGATAAGGGAAATAAAACAAAAGAGCTTAAGAAATGATGTTACCTCTTAATCAGGTAGCTTCATTGGGTTTTTACCAAAAGGAATCCATGGATGGGTTTCATAACCTATAGGATTAGGTATGTGATATTGAGGAGCTATTTAGTTATATATTAGTCGATCCAAAGTGGCTTTAGACATGGAGAAAGGTGTAGAGTGCTTGCCTTTTTATAGTGGAGGGGGAGTGACAGTCTTCAAAATTCCAAATAGTATACATTATTGGGAGGTATAACAAACATAATGTGACTCAAAAGTGAAAAAAATAATATATTAATTCCGAATAAAGGTTCAGGAAAACCTCCATCATACAATAATATGTTCATTTTTATTATTTGGTTCCTTAACATATCTGTTTCCAAAAGTTTATCAATTTTGATTTCATTAATGGAGCTTGTTTTCTAACCCATATAATTTTACCATTAGATCTAAATTAAGGTGTTATTTAGTAGAAAATATATATCCATATAATTAGAAATATTATATATAATTCATAAAAGGAAAATACCATATGTTTTTTAAATTAAATTTTAAACAAGCTATTTTGATGTGTAAAAACACCCCTTTAGCTTAGACCATGCAGACAATGTTTTACAATCTATGGGTAAATATATTAATTATAAATGAAAAATTTGGCCTCTTAATAGACCATATATAAAATATATTAACACCTAAAAATAACTTGGAGGAATATTGTACTATTATTAATTATAACTCATTTAATAAAAATCAATTTAATGTAAAATAACAATAATATCAATTTTGACATCATTTATTTAATTTAAATTTTAAAATATGAAAAAAATATTGTAATTAAAATATATGAAGTTTAAATATTTTTAACATGATATATTAATCTAAAAATTAAATATAGTCATTAATTCATTCAATTTACTTAATTTTTAATATTTAGAGTATCATTTATTTTAGTTACTTATTAACTAAATAAAATTTACATTTGATTTTCCTAAAGATTTTAAGTAACTAAATAACCTCTAAAAATTCTTGACAAATAATCATGAAAAATACAACTCATATATATTTCAAGAGGATATGTATAACATAATCTAAGATGCTTTTTTACATATATCTATGTTTTATAAAATTTAATGTTAAAAAACTTACCTTGTTGTCTTTTTCCTTACACGACCATTTATATATGTCACTTCCATTTTATAATATCCAAATAAGACATAAAATTTTACCCAATTGGGTAATGGTAACATTATTGGCATTCAATGGAAATTGGTAAAGTTTCTAGGTCACTTTGGTCATTATAATTAATTTTTAGTCCATTATTATTCCTAATGTTATCTTAATTAAATTATTTAAATTTTATCGATTTTTCTATTATTTTTTGAAAAAAAGCGATTTGATATTATTAGACCAAAAAATTCATACTTATTAAACAATTATATTTTTTTCAGTCAAAATATAAATCATATAAGTGGGAAAATTGATTTTAATGCTAATCCCATAGATGTGGAGAGAAAACAGGTTTTTAAAGAAAAACTATTCAATAGTTGAATATGTGTTGATATCCAATGTCAATATAAAAATTATTAAAATGAACCAAATGGGATAAATATATGTATCATTGATATCTTTGGACATTAATAGCCAATATAAAATATAATTTGTCAGTTATAAGTACTTAAACCAAAATCCCATTTTTATTTAAAACTAGTACTCGCCCGTGCATTTGCACGGTGATAAAAAAATTTAGTTTGTTTCATGATGATATGGTTCAATGCTTTTATGGAGACAATACAATATTTCAATATTAATATTGAGAATAAATATTGGAGTTTTTTGAAATATCAAAATAGTGATTCTTATTATTAGAGTAAAATTGGAAAAAATGGACACACCAATAAGAGTAATGTTTATAAATTGGTAATCACAAGTATTTTACATTATAATAGTATCAGAGTCGATTGATTATAGACAACAATAATGTCCTTGAATATCGAAAATAAATATAGAATAGATTGTAGACACCAATAAAATACTTGAATAAAACACTTGAATAAAACACATGAAGATATTGTTCTAAGACTTTACACAATAGTAGAAAGCATAAGTTATATTGGAACATGATTGAAAATTTATTCTCAACAAATTAAAATAGTTATGACGAAACAACATACATTTAGAATAATAAAATAAATCAAAATCAATGAATATTCCAGACCGATAAACCCATTTTGATAGATGAGTTATGATTTAAAAACATCAAAATAAAACATCATGTTTCAGAAATGGTTAAATCTAGATAAAGGTGGGTTTAAAATCAGATATTTACTATTGTTTTTAACAGCAATCAGTGTCCCTTTTTGCTGTTTTTGTTATATCCTCCTAGTAATGGGTTGATCGACTCTTATAGTGGACCAAAAGTGCTATAGGAATGGCGTGGGTGCATAGCAGAGGGCCGCAAGATGAAATTGAGCCCTTTTGAAGATATTCTTAGAGGGACAACTTGTACTTGTCGTTGAACCACTTTGCTTCCAAAAACAGTGCCGTGAAAAAATCATCTCACTGCACCACCAGCCACTAAATTATCAGAATTCTTTTCACAATTATAAACGGAAGTGGAAAACATGAATATTTACTACTCAAATGACATAATGAAAATTAAAGACATTGAAATAAATAAACATGTACCTGAGTAGATGATATATTTTTATTTGTTGTAGCAATTCCAGTGTCCCTATTGCAGTTTACTCCTAAAGTCCCTGTGCTGTGATGTACCTAGATCAATATTGTACAATTAAAAACAAAAATCAATAACATAGAAGAAATTTAAATTTAATTGCCTCATGTAATCCCAATGACATTATTGCTGTGAAAACAATGTGAGAAAGAAGCCAATAAAAACATAAGATAAAAATCCATAATAAAGGCAATCAAAACAACACCGAAATAGATTAATTATACATCACAGATATTTTTATGAAATGAAAAAAAAATCGATATGAATGTATTGTAAATGATATCAATGTGAAATATCATAATAGAACAAAATATGTGGCATCACATAACTTAAAACTAACCGTACTGAAAGAATTTTGTTATAATAATCTGCATTTAGAATTTGGCCATAAAAGTTAGAAGTGAAAAATTAAAAAATGATTGACATGAATCTCACTCTCATCTAAAGAAAAAGATGTTGAATGACATGAATTCAAATATAATCTAAAGATGACTCCATTCCGGTCTAAACAGTAAAATATTACCAAACATGTAGATCATGTTCAATTTAACACAACATAAAATCACCACCTTTCAAATCTTAAAAATGATTAATGAAAATAACCAGGATATTTAGACATTTACAAAGATAAGAAATTTTATAAAAATGCTTTAAAACAGGGAAAACTGGGCTTACCGAACATGTAGATCAAGTTCAATTCAAGCCTTTATAAAATGACCACCTTTTAAATAACTGAATTTGATTTGGAAAGCCTGTAATTAGGGTGATACAATAAACCAAAAATATTTCATGCAGACAAGAAAACAGAATAAAATTAAAAATAATAATAAGATACATACCTATGTATATGATTGATACTCTTTCTGGCCTACTCTTCATGAATCATGCTTTATTGTTGGTAGCTGTGTGTTCCATCTCTATAGTCAAATGGTAAAATATTCTATAATAATAATTTGCAGGGAAGAATCTACTATTACAAGCAATAGTTATAATGGGTTCTGTTTTTAGAGTACGTGTATAGTGGTGTAAAACTGTAGCTCCATCAAATGTTTTATAACCTTAACTAACAATGATGGAACCATTATAACATCCAATGATTTCAAAGATTCAAAATTATGAAATTAGAGAGGCAGTGTGTCATTAATTTCAAATAAGAAATAGCAATAATAAACATTGGAAAATTGCCTTTATTAAATGCTGTATTGAAAATATAAAAACTTTTCTAGAAAACTATGTTGTTTTTGTACCAAATTTTTTAGTTGTGAGAATGATTTATAGTGGTTGAATAGGAAGAAATCCATGACATAATCAAATGCATAGTCCTCAAAATATGCTTACCTGCACATACATTAATGTTTTATAAATTCTGAAATAAATGTTACAGAAATTCTGAAATAAATGTTACAAAAATTATGAAATATTGAAGAAATATATGTTACAGAAATGCAGAATAACTGCAACAGAAATACTGAACAACTGGAACTTTATTAAAGAAATAGATGTTACAGAAAGGGAATAACATAATTATCAGATATATATATCAATTTAAAAATGAAGAAAATAATGTTACAGAAATGCAGAAAACAGAAAACATAAGTTTAGAAAATGAGTAAAAAAGTTTACATATTGAGATGTTTCTATTGTAATAAGTTGTCACTGAGCACCTAGCTGGAATGTGTATCAACTGTAAAGAAAATAGGGTGCCTATGAACAACAATTTTCTTATCTTCCTCCACCAGGACTATCATCATGTTCGTAATGAAGACATATATGTAACCGACTTACTAAATAACTGGAATAGAAGTTATAAAATTGAGCGTTGAAAGTTTCATCTGCAAAATTTTCACATGTTTTTAGATGTTACAGATAT
This sequence comes from Viscum album, assembly GCA_963277665.1. Lineage (NCBI taxonomy): Eukaryota > Viridiplantae > Streptophyta > Magnoliopsida > Santalales > Viscaceae > Viscum > Viscum album. The sequence continues at coordinate 1,419,018,287 of OY728161.1, read as the reverse complement.
GAACAGTGGTTTTGGTATTTATTATATTGATATCCTGGGTTCTTCGTAAGTTCTGTAGTACAATGTACATTTTATTGAACCACAATTTCTTGAATAAAATAGATTATAAGAGAAAACATACCATTTATCTTCCTTGATGGTATGTTTGTTTACCACATAAAGGGTGATGTGAGAAGGCCTATTTGTCAAAACTGAACTGAAATATTCATACTGTTGCAATAAAAATAGAAATTCACAACAAGTTTCCCAGCACCGGCCTTATTCGTGCCATTATCCTCCTCTTTCCTTTCATTCCCTCTATTTTTCCTGGCCCTTCCCATACCGTCATCTCCGATGTCATCCAACCTGCCCAGCCCATGGCCCTCCCCTCCCCTCCCTCCATCTTGTTATCACCTCCTTTTCCTCCTAGCCCATGGCCCTCATTTCCCATCCCCTCTCCCACTTTTACCCCTGCGGCCTCGTCCCCCTTGTCATCACCCTCACCTCGCCTTCCCTCAGTTCCAAGCTATCCAGACCCTGGAATCAGATAATTTTTTGCAGTATTAATGAAATTAAATATGTCTCAGATGTCATCATATTCATGGAAGTGCAGCAAACTATTATCTGAAATAAAATCATTGACATGGTCTATTACCGCAAGAGAAGACCAGCATGAAAAGACGCGTTCAACCCCAATTCCACCGAACCACATTTTTCCTACCACAATGAGAAAGAAAATATTACATTGACATTGTTATTATTGCTATCTATGTCTTCTATTAAATTTGGAATGCACTTTTTCGAAAGATGATATTCATGGAAATATAGTCTTACCTGGACAATGATATTCATCGCATCATTGGGTGAGGTTTCAGTTCCAGAAATTATGCCCAGAAAGGTTCGAGACGTCGCATCATTAAACATGATCCATGTACACATATCAAAGTATTAGGGAAGCTCCAATGTACCCGTAAAAGCGTAACTAATTTCCTCTATCTTTATTCCATAGAAAAGGCAAACTACACATGCTTAATTTAACACTCTCTTAAAATGAAATATAGAAATAGAAAATATGTATAGTTGAAGTAAAAGAAACATACACTTCGAGACATTCTAAGAGAACAATTTTAGGGTTACATAAAATATAATCAATTTCATCAAATGAACAGAAAGTCTGATGTCTACAGAAAGATGGCAGGATAAATGAAATTATGTTCTAGTAATACATTAGTGTTTGACAGTAGTTACATGGTACTAGGTTGGCAAGATTTGTAGATAGGTCATTAACAGTACAAATAGTGATAGGAAAATGCCCAATTCAAGGCCTTGATAGACCCCTGTATGAGCACTTATTTGCTGCAGATGGCAATAGGAAAATGCCCAACACAACATCATGATCCCAGGTTGTCTTCACATCTCTTCAGATTATGTTGAATTTGTTCTTCATTTTCAAAATCAGACAGGAGGTTTTTCTACATGTAGAACAATTGGACATTAATATGTAGGTAACATTTCCTGAGATGTGTAAATGGTGAAACAGATGAAAAAACTGCCTAATAAGAATGATTTTCAGTAAATCATTCTTGAAATATTATCATAAATAGTCTGGATAAGATTTTTTTACTTGAGTAGATTCCATATCTGACCACGATACAGCTATTCCTGAGCAACCGTACGAAGTAGAACACCCATCATCATGATGTTTCTATAAGTGTAAGCAGAAAAGAGTATTAGACAAAGGTGTTTCATGTTTTGGTTCATATAAATTGAATCAATATAACTGAAAAGCACCATGTTATTTTCAATCCCACTACCAAGCTCTGTAGATCCACTGCTCTGATGTGTCTGTGATGTCACAAATAGATCGAATTAGTTGTGTATAATCATCGGTATAGTATGTTGAGAGTGCTATAAAATTTCACCTTTTTTTGCTCAATGGTGTCACTGAATCTACCAATGTACATCTCATTATCGCTGATAGAATGTACTTTGTAGTTATTCTGTTCAAACGAACGATAATGGTTTTGAATATTAAAAGTAGTTACATCAATTGAGAATAAATAATTCTTTGACTTTAATACTTCCAACTGTTGAGGTAAACCACACTAATCATCATCCTATTTTTAATAAGATAACAAATGTCAGTTATCAGTTTGCAGAAATAAAATCAAATATTATAATAAGATGCGGCTACACGTATCAGAGCAGCTCTTAAATTTGAAGTTGTTTCATGTATGAACTGCATAACATGTTTGTCGAACATAACAAATGAAAATGATCATGTCTTATATGAAACCAAGAGTTGTACCCTAAACCTGATTGTTATATTATTATGATTTCATAATGAGTGAATGAAAGTGTATCCCGGCAGCAGCACCGTGTTGTAATGTTAGAATATTTTAGAATCAAATAGTTGCATACATGGAAGTGGCAGTATTTGGAGATAATTTTCATTTGTGGCACCACAATGTTCCATTTAAACTGTGAACTTTTTTCATGCAAGAGACACAGGACTCATAAAACAAGTTGTGGGTGCTTTGAATTTTTAGTACTTTTGCTGAAATTAAGCATCTTGTAGGCTATAGTAGATTGTGTACATTAAACAATATTTAATGAAACAATGATAAAGTTGACTGTAAAAGTAAATGAATATTTACATATGATAAGATCATAGTACTTACATGTTCAAAGTTATTTACATCAGCAATTCACTCTTTGTTACTCCAATATTGTACTTCTGTAGAGGGGTCTGGTTTTTTTGATGGGGGACTGTAACTCGGATGACAACATGTACCCAAACCTACAGACATATGTAATTAGGAAAAATAATCAGGCATCATAAAATATATTTTAGAAATGGAATACAAATACATGTAGATTTTTATATTATAAAATATTTACAATACATACTAAACCTGCTTCTAAAGTTGTCAACTTCTGCAATGTCCAGGTTGTACAAAATTTTGGATTCCTGAATAGTAGTTGTAATAATAACAGCTCCTTTAAATTATATAAAAAAAATAATAGTGAACCCTTGGTGGAAGATTACAAAAAGAAAAAAAGACGTAGTAACGAAAAATAGGTTAAATGTGGACAGATACTATACTGGTGAATTTTTTATCCCAGACGAGTTGTAAGATTAGAATATTAGGTAAGTCCTTATGTTGTTCCAAATAAGCTGACATCTCAGTAGCATAATCCCCCCAGAAGCTGCAGTGAACTTGAAATACTCTGGAAACAAAAAAATTGCATTATTCGTAAATGTTATATGAATATTCAACGTCACTGTAATACTATTTTTAAACCACTTTTCATCCTCAAGAATAATTTGCATCCTAATGCTCGAATTTCACATTTATTGCACTAGTTGGGAGTATCTCCGAATCCCAATGATCTCTAAATCATAAAAGACAGAAATAAAAACAATGAAGTGGGAGTTAGACTGATTTGGAAAAGATTATCTTGTTGAATATGATAACGTTGGAAACAAAACTATATCAATGCACTAAAATGGTAGTATACCTATTAGATTATCTTCTGGTATATTCATCTGAGCAATGTCATTAAATGAAGTGAAATTAAAACTGAATAGAGGGAGTTCTGCATCAGATGGATGAAGAAACGTTGTTGACGTGAATAGAAATTGGCAATCATGTCGTGTTGCCAAGTAACATCCTTGATTTGGAGCAATTTGAATATTTTGAATGTAAGAGAAGAATCCTTCATGCATGGGATCTTTGAACTTACTGATAAGCTGATGGTTAGTAATTGAACATTGTACCTTCGTACCCTGAAAAGATAAAATATAATGGTGGTTGTAATTGAGATATAATATTTGACTGAAGACATAGATATTAATGAGATTATTTTGTTGTAGTAATATAACAGAATTAAGGTGTAACAATTTGATACACGGACCTCTGTATCTCCAAGTACAAAATCGATAACAATAACGTTGTTGGAGTTTTTAGATGAATAATTTCACCAGATGATCAACACACGTACATTTATCTTTAGATTTTCATTTGAATCTGTAGAAATCTCACACAATGGGGTTATTGATCTGGACATCAGTTTGTTATTATGTACATTCACAATTAGTATAGAAAGACAACTAAATCATAATATAAGGAAGAAATAGAGTTTCATAGATCACATTATATAGAAAAATTAAAATATGAATAGCTAAATTGAAATGATACCCAAGACAGGTTATCAAATATTTCTTTATAGACAATATTGTGTGTGCAATCAGCAGCTATGTTATGGCTATCTGTAACTATTGTTTTCAAACCATTCGGGGAGGTGACCCTAGAAATAGCCACATATAATTCCCTGTGCGAGAACACAGGCCTGTGTAGAAATAACCCAACTGAAGAGAAAGATTTTCCTTGACTCTTATTAATAGTCATAGAATAACAAACTATCAAAAGATATTTCCATATTTGTAACTTGAAAGGCCATCTAACATCTGATTGTGTCATTTTTAGTCTTGGAATGAATGCACAGTACCCTGAATGACAGTCAATTAAAATTTTTGCACCAATGAAATGGTCTCCCAAGTGTGTAAAAATCATTCGAGTTCCATTACACAGACCAATTGATTGATCCGCATTCCTTAATGACATGACAGGAACACCAACCCTCAAACTAATTTTATGTGCTGCTAATCCAGAGATATTAATTCCATTTAAAAACTCAGATGTGTATATATTTTCCGGCCTATCTGAATCAAAACTGGCATTGCAAACACTATCAGAGCTGAAATAGTCTCTACTATCTGCATTTGTTAGAGATATCATGTAGTCATTGATTTCTTGAACAACATCACGTATTGGAGCTAGAATCGCTTTGTCCTTTAGATAGAAGACATCATCATAATGGTCTGAGAAAGCAGGATATGTGCAGTTAACAATTTCTACCAATTTATTATTGGTTGATTTCAGAAGATATTTTTCTGGTATATGAATTTCCTATTCACCACCATCAGGTTGTCCTATGTTACCATCACCAATATCTAACACCCACTTTGAAAAGGTTTTTAAGCCATCAGAATCTGTATTGGCAGTCCCAGATTATAGTCTCATGTTTTTTGTTAGAGTTAAGACTCTACATTGTTGCCAAAGGTACGATGATTTGATACTTGCAAGAACAATGTCATTTCTGTTTCCACCTAGAGTAACTGGTAGAATTTGACAGAAATATCCTCCCAATACAACAATGATCTCTCCAAATGGTAAAGACGTAGCATTGAGATTTATAGTTGTCATTATATCTCTTAGGGTACGGTCCAGAGCCTCAAAACAGTACTTGTGAATCATGGATGCCTCATCCCAAATAAGTAGTTTTGTAACATGTAATAGCTTGGCTAAGTCACTCCCTTGCTGAATATTTCAAACAGATTGCTCATTAATAGAGATTGGAATACGAAATTTAGAAAGCACTGTCCTTCGACCAGGAAGTATTAATGATGCTATTCCACTTGAAGCTATTGCCAGAACAATACTTCCCTCTGATCACAGCAAAGATGCGAGTACTCTCCAAATAAATGTTTTACATGTCCCTCCGTATCCATGCAAGAAGAAGAAACCCCCAAAATATGATGATATTGAAGAAAAAATGGAATCTATAACGTTTTTTGTTCACTGGTAAGAGTACTATTTAAACTAATGTAATCATTTCGAAGACCCTCTGTTGTAGTTCAATTCCTCCACAATTGAACGATTTGTAATAGTGTCAATTACTAAATCTAGAACAGGCGTGGGGGGAAAACACTGAAGAGACCTGCCGCTGCTTCGTAAAATGTTGTCTATTTCTTGCATAGAAAACGTGTTCCTCTGTTCATCAGTGAGAGTGAGATATATAGAATATTTGAAATAATTAATGAGATGTCTGAATATAATAGTAAAAACTGAATTAAAATTTGTTCTTGGAACAAAAAAAATTACGTAATACAGAAAACTGTCATTAAAAAAGCAGCACAACCATTCGGTTGTAACATAGAAATGCACAAAATCGTTGTCCATACATGACAGGGACTACTAATATTTCATGACAGACATGCAGTTTTTTCATATTAATATGAATAAACATGAACAGAACTTAACATGGATTAAAGAAAAAATTGTAGAATAGTGCAGAAAAAATGCATGCAGAACCATGTCATTTACAATTCTGCATATAAATGTAGTTCTGTAATGTATACTAATGTATTTTAAGACTGTATTGATATCTTTTCACTATCCATATGTAAATGGAAGAGTATGAGTACATATCAAATGATTCTAGACGCTAGATACATTCAACTAATTAAAAAATGATAGATACTACATGGAACACTCGAGTATAAGTATATAATTCATCTATAACCATGTCAAATAATATAATACGAAAGTGTATACCATTTGATAATTGTTCACATAGGACAAATTTATTCAAAGATAGCCGTAGTTAAGAGTATAAATATTGTTATAGAAATAGCTACATGTATTAATTAAACTAAAATCTCTCAGATTCATTAATAGCGTTAGTGATGTCAATAGCTTACTAGAAGAGTAAAAATACTTGTAAACAATATAGAAACAAAACAATAATGTATTGATGTAGTTGGAAAAGGTGGTTGTTAATTTGAAATATACCTTCCATTTGAAGGATTTTTTTCAAAATATAAGATATCATCAGAGATAATATTGCATGTTTGATTCCAAACTACATCCAGATGAGGAATGATATTTGAGATTAGCATGCTTGAAAATAGTCTGCGTAGACAGTGGCCCATTCCCCATGCTGAGACCTCTTTAATAACATCAATGAATTCTCGGTCATCTTCTAGAAGACCCATAGTAGAACATGACTCCCTGAAGGTGCCATAAATAATGTTGTTGATAGTTTTCAAATCGTCATATGATGCGGAAACTCTGATTTTTGTTAGAAGTATCTGCAGGTAGTATAGCTCTCCAGTGGTAGGAGGCACATAGTAGAGTCGACCAACACTGAAACCTTGTTTTCGGGGATGCCATTTCTTGTCCTGACTATAGAAGATGAACCTAGTCGGGTATTCTGTGATAGTTAAACATCTACCTTCTAGGGATTCCAAATTTGATTGAAACCAAGAAGTGAACATAGTCTCAGCAACATTTATGCCAGTCCGGACATCTTCAATTCTGTCATCGTCTCTATATTTCACAGTATATTGCCCCGGTAAATGATAGTGAAGCCTGCCGACAGGTGGATATATGTAATGTATATCATAAGAGAAGATCTGCCAGGATGCCTCACGAGGTGATATGTAGCGACAGTCATAATACATCTTTATTTCATCAGTAATGTTGTCTATGGCATTTTTGCTGTTGGTTTCATAAAGCGCTATCGTTACATGATCATTTCCCTTTCTTATATATTTAAAGAGGTACTTGATAGAAGATGACTGGATGTAGAACTCAATATTTAGACGTGCTTGATACCTGAGTTGCAAAACTGGATTGTATGGTACCACAAAATGATTATCCAACTGAACATCAATTTTAAGGATTGATCTGCCATTATCCCTTCTACGATATATCACATGACCGTCATCATCGATTGTTGTGTCACCAATTTTTTTTTTGGAAATTACTTAGAGCATTTTCCATTTTTCATATAAGGATAATATCGTTTGGCATCTCTACAAGGGCCGTGGAGGATATAGTTTTTAATAGCTTCATGTAGTGATGGGCATGAAATTTTATCTGGAATCTCAGCAGACACAACTCTGTTAACATCTGATGCAGTGATAAGTTTGTTTTCATGACAGAGATCAATAAAATGTGGACATGCGACAATCCCCATTTTTTAATTCAATGGTTCAAACAACTGTAATGGAAAAAAAGAAATTGGTTTTTTATAGTTAATATTAGGTGATGTAATAAGAATGAATAAGATGAAAATAATAAATAGTAATAACAGATCTTATTACTTAAACATAATGAAATGCCATATACTATCTTACCTACCCTTTATTTTCCAAATATAAAATGTTCTCTCAAATCTTTTAGAAGATGATCGACATTTATATTGAATACTCGAGATAGTATTTGTGGACAGTCAGCTGGACAAAGATTATTGTGTGTAACAAATCTACTGATTTCTGGACACATTAGGTTACATGTAAATGTAAGGAACAAATATGGATACCCTGCGCAATTACAAATTGACATTGCGTCCTGATAATTTTGAATCATATATCTTGGACCACCAGTAAAAGAAGAGGGAAAAATGATGTGCTTCCTGCAAGAGAACCCTTCTCAATCACCTCGAAGGAATGAATCTTTCAATCCTTGCAGATGTCGATCCACAACCACTTCTGGTTGAAATGAATATACGATAGTCTCTGAGACTCAATCATTATGTAAGAAGCGACGATAAACTATTGCAACAGTCTTCTGAAACGTAGCAAAATGGACAGTTCAATGTCATGGAATTGCAGGTGAAAAGAGAAATATTCTCTCATTGTAACCTTTCTTATCCTAGAACTGGTAGTGAACATTGTAGCGTGATGCATTACATTGTCAACATATTCATCCTGGCCACCAACGAAAATCAATTGATACTATAACGACAAATACAAAGGGTGAAGCTCATCAATTTGTTGCAACACACCACATTTGGTTTGAATGATGATGTCATGTTCTTGGTTTTGATCTTCAACATATCCGACAATAAGTATGGAAATTTTAGATGTTGTCAGTAAGTTATGTGTTGCCTCATGTTTATGACTTTTCTTATGTAGGTGTAGCTTTATGTTTGGAACATTTTCATGATTCATGACATCCTTAGATGATATGAATTGTTGAGCTAAAGCATTGTTCTCATGTAGCATATGTTGTAACTTCTTAATAATATCCATGATAATAACTGACTGAAGATTCTTACCATCAGAGCTGGAAGAGATATTTGCATTAGAAAAATACATTGAATTGCATCAACTGTATATTTATAGAAATGAATTTCAGAAATACCTCATACTACTAACTCTATTCTGACACTCATATTCTATGTCAAACACATATAGTTGGGAAAACCTTGGGGGTTATCCTTCTACCAGACACAAACTACCTATGTGATGGTAGTTCTTCCCATTTAATCTGAATATTGTTGGGGCTCTACCGTTGTTCAAAGAACTATCAACCTTCCCACACATAGAAGTGAATGAAAACATAGAATTATAAAGATTTATATGTTTTTGAAGGCTCGTTCTTGTGAAAAAGTTCGATTGAAAACCAACATCTGTAGGTAGGGAGGAGGTGACGGGAGAAAATCTAAAGAAATATTTCCCATGGAGTAGCATAGAGCAAATCATGAGGTTTGTTGGGTGCTACATTTTCTATTTCTCTCGTCATTCCACATATCTGAGTAACAGTACTGGAATACATATGTGGGGTCTCCGATATCTGAGTATCCAGAATGGTGGGGAAAAGTTTATTTAAAATAATATTAAATTTTCAGACTGTACTCGAATAGTATATGATTTATGATATTAATAATTCCAGATTACTAAAATCAATAACCTATGTTCTCTACAATGTCCACTTCTAATGAGATTCCTTCAGAAGTCGATGAAATGTAACTACGTTGTGTGATATCCTGAATAGAATGTAATAATATTTATAGATCAATTGGTTAGTTAACAAAACCAAGGATTGTGTAGCTGTGCTGATGAAATATCTATTGTTTGAAGACGTTCTGGAAATATGAGAAGGAAAATATTGTTTATTATAATATCAAGTCACATAAACTTTTGGTAGTTAGGATAAAAAAACAAAAAAATCTATATTAATGCATAAAAAACTTATTACATACCTATTAATGATGCAGTAGTGTATTATGGTACATCAATTTTTGGAAGACTTAATCTGTACATATAGGATATAGTAAGAACTGAACTTTAACTGACATGTCATGTTTAACTGTATTAGTCATGCATACTCTGTCGAGTTGAGTACTACCGATTTAGTGAGATTTCTTTCCTCATTCAGCAGACCTAATGGGAAAATTGACAGAAGTGTTTTATGGTCAGTAATTAAAGGTTTGACCAATTTTATGGTCATAAAAGTTAACAGACAGAAGACTTACTAAAAGGTACAAAAGAGAGGGTGTGATGCATATGTTTTCGTTTGATTTTTCCAGCAATCATAGTCTACTCTGTATGACTTGCACTTGGTACTATGAAAAAAGACATAACAAATGATGAGTAGTTATCCATCGTTGAAAACAAAATTCTTTGCATAGAATTTGTCATATGAACATACCATTAACAGATATATGTGACAATGATAATCTTCGGTCTGTATGTCCGATGCCATTCAATGATAGTGTCTGAATATTTGGACAGCTGGTGGACATGGTAGAAAGCATTGGAGAACCTACAGTACACAACATCATTATTACTCAATTTATTGTCATGCAACTCATATAATGATAGAAGTATAGTTAGTGTTAATGTTATCATAAAACTAAGACAATACTCACAATTTTCTTGATGTTTCTGCATGAGTAGTCTTCTGTGGATCCTTGATTATCTAGAGTTGGTAGGCATTTTCATGGTTCTGTTGGGTTTCTTTGTACATAATTGTGTAGGTGGCATGAAAAAAATATATTTTGAAGAGTTGATAATTGAATATAAAATGCTTATAAATAGGCATACAATAGTGTTGCTATTCAAATTTGTAGCTCAGTTTAAATGGTTAATATTAACACAATAGACATGAAAATATTCAGTGGAGCTACTATACATTAAAATACAAGTTTTTCATATAATAACCATGTAATGATAAACAGAATGTACAGAAATTGTTTTTCAACCACATTTATGAAGCAATACCTGTGTGAAAATAATTGATTCCCCTCAGATGATAGACGCTAAATGCTATTGTCAAAGCAGTCGTATATTATCACCGATAGGACTACAACTATATGTGTTAAGTATCAAAAATGTAATGGAGCATTCGAATATCTCAGATATCCTAAAATTGTATACGTGGAAGGAATATTTGTTAACGGTTATGAAAAATAACAAATATCTATCTACGAAACTAATCATTCAATGTCACGTGGGATTGGTATTTCTAAATAAGGAACTATTTCACAGTAGCTGCCATACAAGTTTCAGAAAGTTTGACGTTTGTACGTGCTATTATATTTTCTAGAATGCAGATTCAATGTATTGATTATGTTGTAGATATCCAAAACAAGGATAAAAATCAAAGAACTAATCATAGTTGAAAACGATATACTCTAATTACAGTCGCAAAAAACATATAAAATATGCAGTGCAAAGTGATAGAGAATACATTACATTGTTAGTAGACACCAGATCTATATGGAATAAAAGGAAACCCTACTCGTGAGCCCGGCGATGAAATAGAGCTTTGGGATGTCTGTGATGGTATGCCCAAAATCTTTTTCCAGGATGGTGATGGCAACAGCGGTGCGTCTGGGGAGGGTATGCGGGAGGAGAAACCCAGAATCGGCCAGTGGAGTATTGAATCAGGCTTCTGTGAAACCCTATTAGTGCCCTGACAAGCCTATATAGAAAACTTGTTGATACGAATGCATTGAGCGGGTAGAAGTGATTATTGGATACCTCAATCCCCGCTGTAAATTTGAGGAATCAAACAGAAATGCGGGGGGGGGGGGAATGGAGGAATTGAAAAGAGGCAAATGAAGTGCGGCTACAGAAAATGCAGGGAGAGATTAGAGGATGTCGAGGAACTCCTGTAAATGAAATAGAATGACATACGCGAATGAACTCCGCTGAGTAGAAACCCAAAGGCCGGTTGGAGGAGGAGAAATATTCAGCAACGCGAGTTGTCGGCTCAGAGCTCGGATAAAAGATGTCGCAAGATGAGCCCGACGAAGGAATCGAACACCTCCAAATGAAACGATAATAGAGGAAATGCGGTGGGAGCTGAACGGAAGGAATCGAGGTTGGATCTATGTGCTGGGATGAAGTGCACGAATAACCTCAGAGACTGGAAACCCTAATCCACGATGGAGGCGGAGGAAAATCTAGGAGAGTGGTAGGTTAGGGTAATCGTGATTCTGTAGGAGCCCGATATCGTGGGGGTATTTCCGGAAGCAGAATAGTTTTTTGGAGACATGGTTTCATGCTGAGCGGACACGTCAGCTGGTAAATACCCAGATTTAGAATATATAGTGGATAATGGTTTTTTTTCTATTCATCAAAAAATTAATTTTTTTCGAAAAATATTAAAAATTAACAATATTATAATTTCATCATTTCTAATCCATTAATAATTTTTATTTTCACATATAAAATTTATAAAATTTTCATAAATTTAAATTAAATCTAGGTATTCCATTAAAAGGTGCTAAAACATAGTCTTTGTGTAACACAACTGACTTAGTTTTATTGGTAGAGTTAGATTATCATAGTTTTTTATATAAGAATGATAATAAAATTAAATTTATTTTAAAATGGGATAAAAATTAATGTCTTGGGGTGTTACATTTTCCACAACTAAATTAAATTTCATCCTCGCAACTCAAATTTGATATCAGATATCGAGGGATTGATATATGAAAATACTATTGAAGAAGAACCCACATTGTATATAGGTTGAATAAGACATTTTATTAATAAGGGGGAAAATTAAATGCAAAGTTCACCACATAACAAGGCTTTGGAATAATTGAATATTAGTTAAAATATTGATATGTAAGAGAAATATGACTATCATGTTCTGATGTAGTGTGATAGAGAACATGTTCAACAAAATGTTTTAGACCAAAAACCCATAGACGATAGGTGTGAGTAAAGGAAATTGATAAAATAAAAAATGATAATAAGGAGATAAATTTATTCAATACACTTTTCCAAGAGTTGAGAAATTATTTCACACTCTATGAATATACGTAAAAATATGTTTCTATAATCATAATATTTTCCATTGATTTTGTCTTGAATTATTTATACCTCATATTTTAGCATAATATGATTCATATAGTAAAGTAATACATTAATATTTAAAACCTCATTCAAAGATCAACATAAACCATTTCATAAATGGTCACATTTTTAAAAATATTATAATATATCACCTTATAATGAAATTCAATGTAAACATATCATCATCCATTGATCTACATGAAGTATAAATTTAATCATCACATTATGAACATGTGAACACCATCACCATGTTTGATTTTGATATATTGTAATATCATGAATAACCAAAAAACGTTATGATAAACATTCATTATTACTTATTCATTATGTAAGAAACATGTTGTCAGATATATTCCATCAATCCAAATGTGATGTAAAGTCCATCAATGATAGAATAAAACATTACTCATTTCATAGATAATTGGATCCTATAAGATTTAAGATATCTAATCGATCCATTTACATATACAAACATCATTGTCTAAAAATGATGAATATATTAAGGGTTATAATTCCATCAACCATGTTTCTACCAAAATGATTTAATTTATACTAAATATCTTTTTTTGGTGCTATTCAATATATGATCTCAAATACATAATTGAAAATTAATAAAATAAAATCCTCATATTCTTCTTTAATTCATAAAACCACAACCTTCTTGATAAAATATTGTGAAGAAATGATTCTTGACTCCAAACATATGGACATCAATCAGTACTCTTCATATGTGGTAGCATCAAAATATAGACTGTGATGCATTATCCATTTTTTGAGTATATTACATTGATGCCTGAGACATTGATTTACAAAGATCCCCATTTCCTTATAGTGGAATCATTGCAAATTATAATTTTAATTCATTGACTTTAAAACACTAACATGGTTTCAATTTTCTCCAAAGTTATAAAAAACTCTCATTCCATTCAAGAATGTACTAGGTGTTTCATTTCGAAGTTATCACATACAAGAAAATACTTCATTCCCCTCACTATTTATTAATATTTTGTCCACCTTTTCTCCTATTCCTCTTACTTTCCTATGAATTCATAATACATATATTACTATTTACTTGTACCATTTTTTCAAGACAATATATCTTCATATGATTATAATTGTTATGAGATTATTTCCCTTATAAATATTGGATTAAGACCATGAATGATATGATTCTTCTTACACTTTGTATCTCATTCATCGGTGAGGTTCACATTCCTTCTATAAGTTTCCACATCCAAACAATGTCATATACTCAATTATATAATTAAATAATATTATATAATTACATATATTGTATAACTCATCTCATAAAATTATGCATCCCAAAAATTTGATTCACAAACCATGGCTGTATTGGGGACATATTTACTTTTAAATCCTTCATTATAGTAGGTTAATAAAATTTGAATTATCAAATGAATATTCCCAAGTAGTGTTAAACTAGATGTGTAGTAATTCTTGTTGTCGTGTACCATGTTACCCAATATTTAGATCAGAAAACCCTATCACAGTTATTACTCCAAGGTACATCTATCCAAAACAACATCTACTTATAGTATCTAGACATGGATGTATTTCTTGAAGTACCCAAATAATTTATGCCTTACCATAATTATAGGGTTTTATTGTATAATTATCCTCAAATTATATCTTATGGTTATGTTCCAAAATCTATGTTTTCTAAAACTAGTTTCCAGGGCTATTGATAAACTCTCACTCATGCCAGCCATAATGCCCCAACCCTAGAAGCCTAGAGTCAGTGCATTATTTTACTACATTGGCATGATTATAGAACATTAAATCCATTAGGACCATTCAATTCAGAATTCTTTGAAATCTAGATAATATAAATGATACCAATAATACATTAGGAATAATAAAATAAATAATTATACATAATAAAATGAAATAAAAATCATCTATGGAATCTTATTAAATGTTTTCTTCTTTATAACATGGTAAAGGGAAAATAATAAGGGTGAGATCAAATGCTCAGAAATTATAGGTAAAATGGAATAAATAATGAATAAATGATAATAAATTAACTTGTCAAGGTAAATAATGGATATAACAAAAAATTCAAATGACTAAATAAGGTAATATAAATCTGGTAAGTAAAGGAACTGAAGAAAATGATAGTAATCAATAAAAAAAGAAATAAATCAATCCACTGATATTTTTATAAAAAACCTCATGAATAAATAATGATAATAATTTAGTTGTCATTAATGTAAATTCTTATTTATTGGATTCCATGTTTCATAGGTACATTGAACCATTACCGTCGAGACCCTTCACAAGACAGTTTTAAACATACTGGTAACAAACCAATTTGTTTGGTATGACCATAAATCTACAATAGAGACCTTTCCAAAGATATTTTATATCATAATGGTTACATAAAATAAAGGCTTTACTACCTAATTTCATTCCATGAGACTACAAATTCTTCGAGGGTACTTCATTATCCAGTCCCCAACCTTTAGGGATCACCTTAAACGGTCCCAACCTCTATATTACCTTTCCAAATCATTCCTCATATCGAATAATATATTTAATTATGAGATTTTCATTTTCATATTTTCATACTGAATAAATAATATTTAATTATAAACAATATAATATAGGAGGAAAAGTAACAACAACAGTTGTGGAAATCAATACATTCTTGAGGAAAAATATTCTTTAAACATTCCAAATAGTCTCATACAACATTGATTTTTTTTAAAATAAATAAACATAAATTAAATGAAACATTTTATGTCCCGATAATAATGGGATTAATGATATAAAATTTAAAAGGGGTGTATATAAAACATATAAAAGTCAATTGGTGCATAACAAAATTATGTATCCATGGAATGTAAATTAAGATAAAATCACTTTCCATTGACATAATTTCTGGTGTGTTGTATTTTTCATCCATTATAGTGGTTTAAAATATTATAATGACTTATAAAATTACCATTATAATGTTTATAATATCATATATTAATTCCTTATAATATTTTATTACCCGTTTATTACCTGTCGTTATTTATTTTAACTATATCAGGTGTTAATTGCAACATAATATCAAGTATATTTTGAAATATCATTTCTCATTGTTATTAGTTAGATCATGATTTTATAATATAATTAATTTAATACATGACCTAATTATCTAATATATTCATTAAATATTTTTTTACAATAATCCATATAATTTGTAGATAATAAATGAATTGCACCATTCATGGAGACGGTAGGTCGTACGTACCCAATAACGCTACATCTATTTTTTTCATATTAAAAAAATGAAAAGTAATTGATATATGTATTTATATTGTTATTATATTAGAATATATATATCATATATGTTACATATTTTTATTAAACCCCTTATTTTTATATTCTATGTGTTGCATGAATGAGCTATATCGATTTGAGGGGGCGGTAGTCCACAATTACTCAAATGAAATTATAATATTTATAATAGATTGAAAGAATAAAGGTATGTTATAAATAAAAATTAATGAATCATAGATAAATGATAAGATCATATATATCATATATTAATTGTGTTTCAATCATAATGGACTCCAGGATAGGTGGTATAAGAAAAACAAACAATCATCGTTTCGTGGTGTAGTAGTTTGTTACACACCAAAACAGTATGTTCATTACCCATTAGATGGAACTGCATATATGTGTAAGTATATACCATTTTCTAACATCAACCTAGTATATTAAGGAGTCATTTTTGTTATAAAATTATGGAATAAGAATATTTTAGGGGTTGTAGAATGGAAATAAAACCAAAGAGATTAAGGAAATATGTTACATCTTAATCAAGTAACTTCATTTTTTGTACAAAAATCATCCTTGGATAAATTTATTTCAAATGGGGGAGGGATTATAGTAACAGTTGAGTGATTTTTAAGAGATATTTACGATGATATTGGTTGAGAAAAAGTGTTTTCAGAGGTGTTAGGAAGGGGTAGAGTGCTTTCCTTTTTATAGTGAAGCGGAGTTCCACTCTTATAAATATCAACAAGTATTCATTAATGGGAGGTCTAACATACCTAATGTGACTAAAAAATGGGAAAATAATGGATTAAAAGAGAATATTTTTCAAAAAATTCATCCACAAAAAAATTAGTGCATTTTAATAATTTGGTTCCTTAACTTCTATGTTCCCCCAATTTTATGTTTGTGGATTTGATTAAAGGAACTAGTTTTCTAACATAAGAAATTTTACCATTAAGAATAAATTTAAGTAATTTTATTTAGAAAATATATATCACATTAATTATAAAATGATAATTAATTTATAATGAAATACATTGTGTTTTTGGAAATTAAATTTAAAATAAGACCATGTAATGAGAAAAAACACTACTCATGCTTGGACTGTGCTAACAATGTTTCTACAATCTATGGGTCAATAAGTAAATTATAAAAGATAAATTGGTACATTAACAGACCGTATAAAATATATATTAAAACATAAAAATAATTTGTCATAATATATCATTATTTTTAATTTTAACTCATTTAATAAAATATCATTTATTGTAAATTGAAAACAATGTTAATAAATACATTGTTTATTTAATTTCAATTTTATAACATAAAACAACATTTTTATTCTGATATATTACATAAAAAATAGTTATAAATGATATATTAATCAAAAAAATATTAACAAAATTAGTCTAATTAATTTAATTCATTTTTAATATTTATAGTATCACAAATTTCAGTTAATTATTAAATAAATTTTTATTACGTTGGTGTTTCCTAATAATTTTATGTAAATAAATCATCTCTAAAATATATAGATAAATATTAATGATGAAAAACACTATTATAATTCAAAATGATAATTCTAACTAAAAATATAATGTTATTTTAAATTTCCCAATGTCTTGTAAAATTTTAAGGTAAGAAAATTGCCCATTTTTTCTTTTACATATATTTTTATATTGGGTAATTCAATATAATAATATAAAATTAACCCATACAATTAAAAAAAAGATATGATATGGTATAATTATCGGTAGGCAATGGCCATTTGACAAGTTTCCATGTCATTTTGGTCTTTAAGATTATGTTTTAGTCCCTTATTTGGATTAATTTTAACTTAATCATCATAATTATTTTTAATCATTTTCACAAATAGTTTTTTAGAAAAAATTAATTTAATCCTTTTATACCAGAATTAACATTATTATAAAAACAATGTATGGCATTTTTTCAAAATTCAAATCATAATAGTGGGAAAATAGAGATTAAATATAATCCCATAGATGTAATGAAAA
This sequence comes from Viscum album, assembly GCA_963277665.1. Lineage (NCBI taxonomy): Eukaryota > Viridiplantae > Streptophyta > Magnoliopsida > Santalales > Viscaceae > Viscum > Viscum album. The sequence goes on along the minus strand of OY728161.1, from coordinate 1,419,000,059 downwards.
AAAACCAGATTTTAAAGTAAAGATGTTTAAAATTAAAATAAGTGTTTATATGTAATTTAAAAATATAAATAATTCCAATTATCTAACATGGATTAATATATGTAGAATTAATCTATCATGACTTTACGGACCAATTTAAAATATAATTTTCCACCAACAATTATTGAATCAAATATCGTGTTGTTAATATAAACTCATTATTTATACTATTCATAAAAAATGAAACTTCTCACTAAAAAAATTATTCCTATGAAAATTAATAAAATCCCAAATGAAAAAATAATGATTATTTTGACATAAAACATTATAAAATTTTATGTATTTAGTTTTAAAGTTGGTACACCATTAAAAGGCAGAAAAACTCAATTTTGTGGGAAACACAACTAACTTCTTGTTATTGGTAGTATAAGTATATCATGGTCATATATATAATCATGATAAAAAAAATTAAATTTATTTTAAAAGGAAAAATATTTTTAATTATTTGTTTTTCAAACATAAAAAAAATTGGAAAGCCATAAAAGGCTTTGATTTGAAACGAAATTATATTACAATTATCAACAATGAATCCATCTAAAATTCATATCATTAAAACTAAAAAAAATAAATATAAAATCTAAAAAAGGGATATATGGATCACACCAATCTAATAGAATCATCGCCCCACTATTGAAACTTTATAGAAGAAGTAAAATATTTTTAAACCAAGAAATATTAGAGGAAATGGAAATATATAACCTCGATTGTAATTGAATTTAATTCTAATTAAAATAATCAATTAGAATTTATAAAAGGTAATGTGACCATTTGAATAGTAATGTGGACGATGGAATAGAAACCCGACCTTTGGGAATAGTAACATGACCGTTGGGAATAGTAACCTAACTATTGGAATAATAACCTAACTATTGGAATAGTAACCTAACTATTGGAATAGTAATTCTACGTCAACACAATAAATTTTAATATATATAATTATTATCAAGATGAATTTATGTAAATATAAAATTTATAATTTGAAAAAAATAAATATCAAGATTAAAAACTCAATGAATGTATAAAAACATTTTTAATAAAATGCATTTTAAAGTATTTTTTATAAAATCATACTTTTTCAATTAAAAATTAGAAATACAAATTTTAGAAATTAATTTTGATGAAATGAATATAATTTTTGAAATCATCACATAGAAATTATCAAAGTGTTATCTTTAGTAATTTTCTAAAATATTTCAATTTTTAGGTGAATAATAAAAATATAAATTTTACATAACACGTGTAACTCAAATTAAATCATTATTGATGTAATAATGGAATAATTATTTATAGAATATAAGGTTTTTCTATTATATATTTAATTTCATAAATTTTTCATTAACTTACAATAAAATCAATATCCAAAACTAAAAATTACATTCCAATCCCTAAACTGAAAAGCGATTCTTTAAGATGACAAATATTCTATAATTCCACTTTAATTTTAAATAAATTAATAAATTATAATTATAAATAGGATTCAAAATTTAAAACTCATTTATAAAGTTTAAATATGATTTATAATGTAAAACATTTACTATTACAAGTTTTACCTATGATATATTATTATATTCAATATTTTATTCTAAAAATACCCCTCTCATAATGTATAAATAACCCTTATCCCTTACCATGGAAAAGAACTCTTACCATCCATTTTAAATCCATATATCATCCCAAATACTCCCCCAAAAAACCCTTATAATACATAGAGAAATTTTTGAGAAATAAATCTCTAATCACCAAGGGGTAATAGTGTCGTACAGAAGAAGATTCACTAAAGAGAGACAAAGATTCTATTAACTCTTGAGTATTTTCTTCTTCTCATTCTTCTTTTAACCCACATACATTCAAACAAAATACTAATTAATTGGTCATATAGTATGTTAAAATTAAATTATTGATTTTAACCTACATCAATTATCATATTTATAAAAAATAAAAATGACATACATTCATTCCGCGCTCTTTCAACAATTACCTATTAAAGGTCTATTAACCACATATGGAGACATTTATAAAAACAATTATATCCACCTTTGTGAATTGAAAGTATACATTATATATAATATATCAATATGTAATTACTGGAATTATTTTAATTTTGAATTAATTATACTTATGTAAAAAATACAATTATGAAGTAGAGAAATCATACGAGAATAGAAAGATTTTATGTAAAATATGATATCAAAATGCATCAATTTCAAAAAGAATAAATAAGAAATATAAATAAATTATTATATATTCATAATAGTTTTAGAAATGAGTATAATAAACTTATACAAAAATGTTTTAATAAATCCAGCGTTGGTATTTATGAGGTATAAAAGTGATGAGTTGGAATTAAGGTAAGGGGATTCCCGAATTGAACTACATATCCTTGGTTTTAACATCTTTCTCAAATATTTCAGTATGGATATTAATTTAATTTATGTTGAATATAATTTAATTTCTCTTAACATTTTATTTTAAGGGATATGTTTGTTTAAAACCTGGTTTTATGAAAAATAAAAATACTTTCTAGGAGAATTGGTCTTTCTAATTTACATCATGGCTCTCCTTGATATTATTTCATTATCACTCAAGTGTGATGATTGTATTACCATATTAGTTTTATCCATTACCATTTGAGAAACCCAAATTTTATTCATGAATGTGTTCTTAAAAAAATTATTGACAACCCTTTCCATGGGTTATTTTATATCAAATATTATTATATGTCTGATGTGGCATGTATGATTATGTTAATGTTATGATGTGACTAGTGCATCTGAAATTATATAGTAATCCAATACATTCAATAATGTGATTTTATCACGAGATAATGCAGAATATGTGTTAACATGATGCTATATTTGGTCAGAATAATAATTTTACTATTATGAAAATATGTTATGCATGAAAATGATTCTAGATTTGTTCACAAATATCTGTGATATTTCACAAGTTAGATATAATGTTTTAGTTTAAAAAATTTCCATATTCCATGACTATACCTAATTTTTCATCTTATGATTATGATGATGATCATATTCCTATGTTATAATGATTATGATTAATCATACACACTTTATAATTATTCCTATTTCAATTTATTCCCTTACTAGTGATTTTTCTCACCCCTTTCATTAATGTATACCCTCTAGTGAGTTCTTGTACTAATGAGAAATCAAGGGGCACTATAGAGATAGATATGTTAGAATTATATAATGTTTATATTTTATTATATAATGGTTTTGTATGTCTCCAATTTTCCAATTAATTTATACGATTTGATATTGGATATGTATCTCTGTTAGGTTTTTTATCATTAAAATGATATAAATATAATGTAATAAAAAGGGAGGGTCACCATAGTTCACTCCCCATCTAGTTCATTTTGTTTCATGAGATATCAGTCTTTACCCAATGTAATGGAGGGTGATATAGGTTCCACATTTCACATAATGAAATCATACATTTGTGTTCCACAATAACCTAAAATATTTATCAAATCTAAACCCATAAAAGATATGTGTTTTATAAAACTTTCACCATAAATAAACTATTTATAAGAAACAAGTTTTATAAACAATTCAAAATGTCATCCTAGCCTAAAAAATTGAAAAATAATAGGTTTCACAAGTATATTTTTATCATAAACATAAAATCTGCATGGAAATAATAAGGATGGTATCAATAGATCATACTCTTATGAAATCTTATGTTATATAAAATAAGGTAATATTTTATTGAAAATTTATTTTGAATGACGACAGGGAACATTTCATTAGAAAAATGTAATATCTTTTTTCAAATATAATATTCCAAAATCAAAAAACCACCCAAATATTAAGGAAAAAATTAATTTAAAACGTTTATTATAAACCATAAATAATTCATTGGTTATGTAAATGTAAAACATTTTACTTTCCTAGTAATGTAAAAAAAGAGCATGTATACATTTTTTTTTTGTAAAAATACTGAATTACCTTTTTTGGAAAATAAAATTTAACTTCTTTTTAAAACATTTTTTAAAAATTAATATATTTTAAAATAATAATTTTCATAATAGTAGTAGAATAGTGAAATCATTAATTTTTTTTTATAAAATATGAATATCTAATAAAAAGGTTTGTCGAGTAAAGAGAAAAATAAAGTCTTTTTAAAAAAAAATCTCTTGAAATATTAAATACAAAAAAAGTGGAAAATTAATGGAAAAAATTTACATTATGTAAGTAATATTATTATAAGAATAATAATTTGTTTTGGGAGTTAGATCATAATATTACATCATTATAATCATAATCATAAAATATCATGAAAAATAATGAAATTAATGTATAAAACCATTACCACTTCAATATGATTTGAATCGTAATCCCCATAAAAGATAGTATAATAGATAGTTATGTATATCCAATAATATTTACAATAATAATCATAAAATACATCAATGATTAGTATATACAGTAGTCTAAAGAAACATGCCATTAATATGTCATGGGTCCCCTAGAAATAAAAGAGAGATGAAAAATAGATTCCCCAAGTCTAAACTTTCATCATATATTTTTGAACCTCTAGTATAATATATATATATATATATATATATATTATAAATCTATTCTAGAAACATACCGACATATATCATAACATATATTATTTCATTATGACCTTAAATTACCCATTTGTTAATACTTCCTTAATTAAATAACATTTCATGCAATAACTGATTCATTATTCAAGTATTGTTTACTTTGGTATTTGGGTCATGTTACATTGATCATGATTAAAATATATCCTAAAATATAACAATTATATAAATATAAAATATATCCAATATATATAACAATAGTAATCCATAATAAATAGTGATAGAAAATGAATTATTCCGCTCATGGAGACAGTGAAACGTATGTACACAAGAGTGTTGTTTCCATTTTCTTTGTAGATGATTCTAAATACATGTAAATAATATATAAAATTTATAGGATAATAATAATTATATATATATCATATATATTCATTAAATATTTCTTTATTTCACACCCTGTCAAAATAAAATGAAAAATGTATTACATCTCATCGTGGTGGTGATAGTCCACACAAACACATGGGGGACATTACAATTTTCCAATAAATTAGAAGATAATAAGGCAGATGTTATATTATTATTACACAAGTACAATTACATGTATAATATTACATAATTTTTTTAAATCAATCATTATATTTAGATGTGAAATATGGTGCTGAAATACTATTTACATCGATTCAAGAGGTGGAAGTCCACCGTACACATGATCAACAATTTCATTTACCATTAGTTGGAATAAGAGATGGATGTAGTTTATTATATTATATAGACAATAATTAAATATATATGACATAATTATATTACTAAATCACCATATTTTAATATTATTTTTAGGATTTATAATAATTTATAAAATGAAATTTCATGGTTATAGAATATACCACTTAATTAAGGGAACCTCGTTAGGTTTACAACTAAATACTTATTATGGGGGTTTACGAATAAGTGTAAGGACTCCATAAAGTTAATATGGATGGAGAGAAGATATTTGGGTAGGGATTTTTTATTCCCAAATTATTTGGATGCATTAAGTGTATAAGAGTGGTGCATCATTTTATAAGTGGGGGACAAGATACATGCGTATTTTTTTAAAATAATTTTATAACCGTGTTTTAATCATGAAAAAAAGGAAAAAATGGAACATTATATAAACATATATGATATAATTTCTAAATATTACCGTAAATTGTGAATTGGACAATTTTATGGACATTGTATCACATATTTGTTTCGATTAAGCCATTTTAAACCCATATTAACCTTAAAATTAGTAATTAGTTTTTACTATTTTTATGATCCATTGAAAATAAATTGTCAATAATAAATACTATTAAATATGATGATAAAAAATATGGAATCCATTTATACACATTATTTTCAAAAAAAGTGAACGAATTAACTTTAATATTATACCCACAAACTCATCCAAAAGTGGTTCCCCAAAGATAATTTTTTTATTTTTAATAAGATTTTTTCTATAAAAATTTAACATTAAATTTATAGAAATTAACTAAATTGGATTTAAAATATTATAATTGAACTAATTTTTCTTTTTAATACCTTTAAAAATAAAATTGTAAATTGTAAATTCATAAACAATTAATTTGATTTCAATAATAGTAAGTATGTTTTACAATTCATTGAAAAGTTAACATTTTTAAATTTTTTTTGTAAAAATAGTTATAAGATAATACTAAAATATTAAATTCAAAAATTAATTATATTTTTTAAAAATAATTTGATGAAATTTTATAAAAATAATTTTAATTTTTTTTTCACAATGACAAATAAAGGTAATTTTTTATTAAGAATTTATTTTTGCAGTCTATAATGAATTTAATAAAAATTAAGTTTTTATTAATGAATATATTTTAATAATATAAAACATTTTTATTATGTTTTCTAAATTCATTTATTCATATTCAAACTACAATGTTTTATTTCTAGGTTATAATGGTCACATATAAATAAGATGATTAATAGAGTATTTAAATTTTCTAAAACTCTTTGTTACGTCTAATGCATGATATCAATGAAATTGAATGTATTTGAAAAAATATATTTCATAAAATCTATGGGCGTTACATGATAGTTCCTTGGGAATTTCCAAATTTTCCACAAATCATATGGGGGAATATGTATTTGTGTGGAAGAACACATGCAAGTAATGTATTAGCTCTACTTGGTAATGGATTAGAGTGAAAACTTAACGAATCTACTTGTGCGTAGAGGGATTAGTCATTATGAATATTCCCATTTCCATACTTAGGGATATTACTTCTGATAAATAGAAAACTTATGTCATTAAGACATGTTAAAATCCTTATTTGTTCTACCCATGGGTCTTTGAACCATGGAATAATGACGGTAAATGACTTTTCATGACTTATAATATAAATGTTTTACTCATGTTAATCTTGAGGGAAATTATTAATCATAATCTCTTCATATAAATGTTTTGTTCACCACTATATGACATAGATTCTATATTATAAATTCTTTGTTGGAAAAGATATTGTACATGTTTCTTTATAATCAATGGAAATGGTTCTTCATGTACATTATGATATAAATCTGAAAAGTGTTTCCATTCCATTTTTTATTTACATCACTGATAAATAGTTTATCTAATAAAAAATTCTTATTAAATGATTGGAGACATCACAATAAGATTATATATAACCCCCTTCCTTTTTCTGTTATTCTATTTATATTTACTTACTCCATATATGGGTAAAGGGAAGACACCTTTTGGAGGAGGAGGGTGTACCTTACTTTTGGGTCAATCTATACTAGGACCCACATGATGGAGTTTATAATCCACGAGTTTTACAACATTTGATTTTAAATTATGAGACATGTACCATGGTGTTTTGAATTTTTTTCTCTTGTGTATTGTTTTTCATACCATCTTTTTTATTATTCTATCATTCACAGTTTTTCATTCTTATAGATAAATTGTTATGACTTTAATTTTCTTGATGCATTTATGCTTTTCACCACCCCATGGATATCGGGAATGCACTTTCATGATGTTTAGATTTGTTAGGGAACTGTTTTGGTGGGTTATCCTTGTCTTTTATTTTAAGTAACCTTCTATAAAGGGAATAATAAGAAAAAAGAATTACTCCATTCATGGAGACAGTAGTCCTAAAGCACACATGATCACTATTTTTATTTTCTAAATAAAACATGAAAATAGGTATAAATAAAAATTTATCATCAAAAATCCATAATTATATCATTGATTTCATATAAATTCATTAATTAAATCATTATAATTTTCAATTATAGGTAGGAATGGAAAATAAATCATATTGATACAATGTAACGGTAGTCCACAATCACACACAAGCGATACCTTCATTTCCAATTTAATGCAAAAGATGTTTAAAAGGTTATAACATTATTATAAAAATATCTCTGTATATGGTTGGTTATCTATGAATCATTTTATTATGGTCATTATAGGTTAAGTGAAGGTGAAATCATAAATAATATCCAAATTGGCTAGTTTGGAGTTATACCTCTTCTTTGGGAGACCACCATTGGATTGAATGTTGTTCCTTGAAATATTTTTCTTTGGAAAATAAAATACTCTTTAGGATAAAGATAATGAATGATGGAAGGTAATGGGGTAGGTATTGGATTACATATAATGATAAAAATCTATGAATAAGGGTGGATAGGAGGCGACCCATTATAATTGAGGGTGAGGACACACATAGAATAACATAATATATTTAAATATAGTTAATGTATTTTTCAAGTAAAATGATTTAAAATATAAAAGGATTAAAATTTATTATACTATAGGTTATAAATATATTCACCCAATTATAATTAGTTCAATATATTTTTAAAATTACACTTAACTCTAATATTATAAGTTGTTATGTGCGATTTTAACATTAATAGTATTAGAAAATTGTGACTAGTTTTACTATTCATTGTGACCCAAAATGAAAGTGGACTTATTAATTTTTTTGACATGATTATTATATTTATGTAATATATTTTATACAATTATATTAATATAACAAGAAAACTGTAATTATAAAATCAGGTTGGAAAATGTAACAAAATCCAGTATTCAGAAAAATTAATTTTTAAACATAATGTTGAATTTAATTTAATCAATTTAGAAATATAATATATAAAATTATTAATAAAAGATTTGATAAAAAATATAATATATAAATTCCATTAAAAAATTATAAAAAAATATTTATTTAATTTATTTTGATAAAAATACATTTCATATATAATAATGCATTTATGAAAAATAAATCCTGTTACCTTAAAATTATTTTATCTTCCTTACCATACATTAGATAACTATTTTATGGTTGTTTATTTATAAATTATAAAAGAATTTTATTAAAATAAATTTTGAATAGATATAAATATACATGTTTTAGTTCATAACACATAACATATAAGAAAATAAATTTATTTGAAAAATAGTCCTTGTAATCATTAAATGAATTTATTAAAAATTCAACGATTATTTATTTGAAATAAATTAGTAAATATGAATTAATATATATATAATTTCTTAATCGAATTGATACTCACCAATTGAACATCTATGTTATTAATTTATACTATATTAGATGTTATTTTAAACTCAAGGTTTTATGTAAGGAAAGATATCAAATGCATAAAATTTATTTCAAAGGAATACATTTAAAATATTTATGTTTTAAAACCTCTAATAATGATGTATACAAAAAGGTGGTGATAGTGGAAGACAACATAGAAATTAAACAGAGTTTGATCACATTATTCTTTTGATTAAAAGGATAATAGATTTCCTTAGGAGGAAAATTGATGAAGTGGATGAATTTTTGAAAGAGGTGAGATTTTATTGAATTGATTCATTTAGAAAAATGAAACTAGATTTATTTTAGTTTGTAGGGTTCAATTTATTAAATATCAAATCCTCACTATACCATAAAAATTATTATTATGTGGGAGAATGTGTCACTTGAAAAAACATAGTGATTTTTACATGAGTTATTTTGAGGTGTTTACAAAACATTGGTGGGATTAAAATCAATGTATATATAAAAGAAAAATAACTTGTGTATTAGATTAGATATGTAAACCCAAAATAAAATGAGAGAGAGAGATATATATATATATCAAAAAGAACATAAATAACATTTTATAGTTGAGATTTAGACCATGGAGTTTTATGCTAAGGTAATACCTTCTAAAAATGGTACTTTTATGGTTACCTCTACAATAATATATTAATTTTTTTATAATGTAAAAAATTTCATTTACCTTTTAAAGGGTAGTAGATAAATTATGTATGATTTTAGATATTCTTACTTACTCCATTAATATTGATACATCTTTTGGTGAGATGTGTTAGTAGGGATTTGAGTGTTCATTATACAAGATAATGATCATTGTTGTTAAAATATCAGGAGATTAATTAGTTCCCAAGATTATTGAATATTATATATTTACCAAAATAAATATCCTTAGTATGAATAACAATCAAATTGATTATTATAGTTGGGGTTATATTTTCTTTTCATTTAAAAAACATTTCTATAAGCTTCACAAATAGTGAGATGTCAATATGAATTTTGGATATCTAAAACAACTGAAATTAAAATAATTATTTACTCAGACCATACCACTACATGCCTCATGAAAATTACATGATCATTGAGTGTTTAAAAAATTAATTATAGGGTATAATACAATTATTTTCATAATATTTACCCTCTTATGGAATTAATTATGAACAATACACAATTTTATATATAAATCATTCACGGATCTTGTGTATATAAGATATTAAAATACATGTATCTTTCACATTAGATCAAAGTAAACCCCATGGGGTTATATGGTACATATATAATAATATAAAATATAACAACCCATATGAATACATATAGGTAACAATAAGAGTAAAATTTTAAAATTTTATAAAAACATGATCAATTAAGAAAATTTAAAGAAACATAGTGATATGAAAAATGCAACCTCCTTCCAATGTGGGCCAACATTACTCCACAAACCAGTAGATGCATTCTATGCATCCCTGATATCCCTATAGTACATAGAACATCCAAAAAACTGTCTATATACATTTTCATTCCAATATTTCACATGTGAGACTGTATGCACACCAAGGGGTATAGGCATGGTGTGTGCATGAAACCTTAGTTGGAACCATAAAGATACCATAACTCCCCCAAGTGTATATAATTTGGTGTATGCATGAAAAATACATATTCTAATTAAATATATACTAATTTATATGTTGAAATAAAATATCCATGTATAGTATTTCAGATATTACCCAAAATATAAATCCCAGAATAACCACTGTCTCCTCTCATACTATAAGGAAATGTAATGAAAATATATATAAACATACTCTCATAGGATGAAAACGAGACATATCTACATCACCACCTTGGAAGAAAAATTACCACACCTATATCATCTCTGAGGGGGGGGGGAAACATACCTCCACCCTATATTATTAGGTAAATTTTAAAAATATATATAATCCATGATCTCATCTTATAACCATATGTACAACCATACTCATATATTGTATATAGTAGTGACCAAAATTCATTATTTATAATGGAACGTATATAATAAATTATTAGTATTACATATGCTCTATTGACACTTTTTGGATTATTATCACAATATATATGTAAAATAATCTATAATAAATTGGATCAATAGTCGTAAATAATTCCATCAACGAAATATTAAATAAATAAATAGGATGTACCATAATTTATTCTAGTTAATTAAAATATGAAGATATTTAATTTACAATTTTTTAGGAGAAAAATTAATTTAGTTGTATCTCACAACAACCCATGTCATTGTTGAGATAAATAATGATCAAATGATGCATGGAAAACCACCCAATGTATCCAAAAATATCACCCAGTCAATATATTAAAACATTAGTAAGTACTCTCTATTAATTGTTCATTTTATCAATTATTTTAGCAAAATAAATCTTATATCATGGTTACCCACACTCACATCACCAGTACACCTCATCAATCAATCTTTACACATCCTTAAGATGATATATATACTTAACTTACTATATATATATATATGAAAAATCATTAAAAATCATAGAGCCTTTTTTAATTACAATGTAATTTCTCACAACATAATTACTATTACAACATCACACATTCCATTTACATTATAATATAACTAACGCAATCACATATCCATTAATACTGAAACATCAATACGTCTCACCCCAATAGAGGAAAATACAAAGAACCTAAAAATAAAATTAACCAAAAAAACCAAAGATGTATAAAGATAGAACTAAACATGACTTAATATACTTTGGACCATGAATAACCAATATAAAACACTAAATAATTTCTTGGTCTTGATATAATAGACAATAACAAAGAAGAGAATTATTTGCAAAAAAAATATGAATAAATTAATATCCTTAACTTAAAATAACTATTGTTGATTTTTTTCATAATTTACCTAATAGTATAACATTAGAGAACACTAACTCATATATTGGTTTAAAGTAAGGCTACCCACCCACAAGGTAATAATTTTTAACATGTTGATCTATTTAAATTATATAATTATTTTATTGATGAAATATTTCACCAATTGGATGCAACTAACCCATCCCATTTGTTCTTTCTAAAGTAAAACATTACATCACCACCGCTAAATACTCTTAACATAAGGATATTTTTTTATAATTAACATATTATTCATTATTAATATATATGGAAAATAAATGGTTTATTATTTATATGAAAATAAGAGATCACATGACCATGTTTAACAACCTATCAAAATATGAAAAATGTTATATGATTAAAATTAAACCAAAAAAGTCGTTTTTAAAATTGAAATAATCAAATCATTAATTTACCTTAGTATTTGGGAGTAATCAATAATGAAAATGGATTTAAAATGCTTAATGTCTCTACATTACTCAGTAATATATAAAAGATATGTAGTAGTTAATCTTTCATTAATTATGAAGGTATATGTACCAATAAACCATATAAGATATTTGTTTAATATTTTAATAGGTTTATGGAACATTCCATTTATATTTCTAAAATAATTAATAAATTTTATATTACAGTTTTATAATCCAATTGGAATACACATCATAATATATCTAATTAAACACTATGGGGTCTGAGACATCCTACTTGGATATATCATTATCACGCTCATCCCAATACATCTAATCCCAATAAGCTCTATAAACATAATAAATCATTTTATATAAAAAAATTGACATAAATAATATTCCAAGTCCCATAAATAAAACACATAACACATCCAAAACAAATATACAATGATTTATTACCCAAAAACAATTAATTTTTTTTAAAAATGAAGAATCCCCAAAACGAATCCACAAAAAAACTGTCCAATATAAATAAATGATTACCTGAATGAAATATAAATTCTACCTCCATGAACCCATTAATATAAAAACCCTATTTATATGGGTGATTTAACCATGCCCCGATAAAATCAAAATTTGATGTCTATATTCCAACTGATAGATATCATTGAATATGAAAGAGGAATAGTAAAAAATGATAAGGGAGATATTTTCAATGATATGGGAAGAAACAAACCTTGAAAATCCTATGATAAAAAAATATAAAAGTAGGTAAATATGAAATGTGCGGAGAGAGATCCCCTTGAGTATAGTCATTTTGGATAATGACAACATGAAGTTGGTGATAAAATAATAAATCCAAAAAGTAAAAATTCTCATGGTAAAACAATAATTTATTAATATAAGATACTTAGTTCCCCATATTGGCTACTTATTAGCTCATTTGTGTCATTATGGAAGCCCATAAGTCACCCATTGGAAACTTAATTTGTACTAGCCCACTGGTCAGCTCTTCAGGGATATCGATGGACTAGACCAGTTAAAGAGTGAATTTCTGAAATAGTCTTCTTAAAACATAATATACCAGAAAAAACCAAAACAATTTGATTTTAAAATCATTTAACCTTATCTAAACAATCTATCAAATCTATCAAAAAATATAAAATACAATAAATTGTAGATTAAAATAATTTTTTTTATAAAACCAAAATTCCCAATATCAAATAATACATATTAAATCCAAAAATTAAAAAAATCATTCAAATTTAATTCAACATAATATTTATATATATTAAATTATTAAATAATTGAAATAATAAATGAACACATAATTAAAAACTATAAATACTGGTGTCTTTCATCACAAAAAAGAATTACTTGTCTCTTAGTTGTAATTATATACATTTTTTGATCACCAATTCATTATCATCACACTAAATCCTAATAAATATTTCATGATATGCTTACACAACACACCTCCCAATATTATATTACACTACTAATAACCTAATTTACCTATATCAAAATGAATAATGACTCATCTAATATTTCAAATAACTACAATAAAAATAGAAATCCCAACATTATACTACTCACCACTATATGATTATATTTTGAGTTATTATTTTTATCCCGTAATTATATTCCAAAACATATCATGTTAATACCTAAAACAAATAATCACTATAATAAAATAATTCATATACATATAAAAAACAAATAAATAAATTTTATAAAATTATTTAAAAATCACTATCCAAATCACATTATTAACCTCCCAATTAAAAAAAATTATAAAAAATATTGTAGAAAAATATATACATGTTTACTTGAAAGGATTAACATTTAGAAAATTTCAAAGCATGTACATATATTCTTGATTTTAAAAACATTATTGAAAAAATGTTTTTATACATTTTAAATACCAAAATGTTTCACCAATATCTAAAATAATTTTTTTTAAAACTCATCAAGTAGAACATTATGTATTAGAGAAAAAACTAGAAATAGTTCTAAAATAAAAATATTACGGATTTTCTTTAATTAATTAATCTATAATAAATTATTTGACAAAACACTAATTAATTTTTTATTTTATTTAATAAATTTTAACCAATTTATTTTTAAAATAATCAAAATATATTTGAAATTTTCATGTCCTATGTGGTAATTTCCAACTAATTCATAATAAAATGAGAATAAAATATCTCAAATGATCCCAATTACTATTCACATGTTCTACTCTACCATAGTCAAGATATACGAAAACAAATATAACTAATACCCTAAGTGAACCACCTAAACACCTAAACAAATTTGGTAACATAGTTTTCTACAATAACAATGTTGACTATACATTCATACAATATACCCACGATGACTTGAAATTTTATATCCAATATTAACTAACTCAATCACAATAAAAACCACTATGATGTCATTTTTAACAACCAAACCTAGATGTTCCATAAAAAAACTAGACTGTCACATGCCATGGATATATTATTTCATCATTGGGGGTTGACAACTAGTATTGAGGGCCCAAGAAAATCATTGGGGAATAATTCATCCTATTTTAAACCAAGATAGGAAAATGCCAAATTATAAAAAAAAAATATGACTATTAAATATATAAAGTATCCCAACAACTGTATTTGTATGTTTGTGGAAAAGAACATACCCATGGGGTTCTATCATTCTTATTTAAAAATATCAATTAAAACCACTTATATAAAATTATATTGAGGACAATATGTTTCCAAATATGAGATTTCATAACAAAAAACTATAATATGTAAATAATAAAATTTATTCATATGATAAGTAACACATCTTTCCAGTACTACCCAATATCACTCCATGTAATAGTAGAGTTATGGTCCACTACCCTGATATCCCAATAATCCATATACTATTTATTCATAAATCTATCATTTAATGAATTTACATTGATAGACAAAAAATAAAAATATAGTAATTGATCAGTTGAAAAAAAAATTACCAATAACAACAATTCATTGTCCATCCAACTCATAAATTAAGAAATAAACATTGAGTTTTCCTACTCTTCAAATAGGGATGTTGCTAAAAATACTGAATAGTAACTCTAACCCTAGAAATAGGATCCATACATTCTTAATAACCCGAATTACCATCCCATCTGAATAAATTGGAAATTCTATAAATTACAGGAATAATATCAAACATAAAAACATTTCTATATATATATATACATATATGTATGTTTCTATGTATGCATTTATGTTTGTATGTATTTAAACACCCACTCATATGTGGTGAAATTACTATATTTACATCTTCTATATGGTGGAAAATGATGAATATATATATATATAATATTTTCTTCCAACAAAAATCCATATGTAAAATCATAAAAATAATTAGTATATAGTTGTGGTTCACATCCTTCATTAATCATAGAACATGAATATAAAATTAAGAAAAATACTTGTTTTCCATTTTTGATATTTATTATAATCATGAATATATTTAAAACAAATTACAATAAATTGGATTTTTTAACTAAAATAATCTCATCATAAATAAAATAATTGTTATAACTAGGATGGCATAATATTTTATTCAAATTCATTTGAAAATGAAGTATCTTAATATTTGTATAAAAATAATTTATGTTAAAAATCACACAACTTCAGGTATATACTAGAATACACGCAAATCAAATTATGGAGGTCTGTTCACCTAGTATATACAAAAATATCTACGAAGATATATATTGAATCATTACAAATGAATAAGTACATAATATGATTTTTTACAAATGATTTCATCAAAAGTTTCTCATACCAAGATAACCCTCCCCTAATTCCCCATAAACATTATAACTAAAAACATACCTAGACTTAATATCATACACCTTAGAAAATTACTAACCAAACATGAAGAATCAAAAAAAGACACAAATGAAAATTTATTTATACTTCCAAAGACTTTTTCATAATTTCACCATCGCTATTTTCTATGTACCTTTGGAAGATCCCCAATCCGGATCCAAGTATCACTGAGAGGGGGAGGGGTGAATTAGTGATGTCTTTTTCATTTATGTTTCCTTCATTATGAAAAAAACAGTATCCTATTATTAAAGAGTATCTTTTTTGTTGAAAACAATCAAAACAGAAATCTAGAGGAGCACATGATTTACAAGATTCACTATTCAAAATGAGTAGCTACATTCTTGGTATGTTACACAAACAGTCAAGTACCACAAAATCCACTAGAAAAAAATACATTGATTTGGAATACAATGATTAGTATACAACCTTACCCTCATGTAGCACTTATAAATCAATATCTAAGAGCTTGTTCACCCTATTAGCACTTATTGGTAAAAATAATGTTTCATTACATCTTAATAAGCTTTCGATGAATGATCATTCAAAAAAATATTATCTTTTCTACCTAGAATCTAGTAAGAAGTACATTTCACAAAACATACTATCTCTACTGAAAAAAATATTTAACTCACCCTTTTGGGTGTCTTGGGTGCAACTTTAATTCCTCACACACTAGATTTTACTTTCGTCGCAAAATTCATCTTACGCGCAACATCAATCTTTCCTGAAACTCTCTTATTGTGCACAACTTCTATTTCATATTAAAAAAATATATTTTTTTTCAAAAAACACTTTAATTAAAATTCTTCTAAGATTCAGACATTAGTATTTCACTATGTATCGATCATATAAAATGAGAGGGGACGGCCTATTATTTATAGGCATCAATGACCCCTATGCGCAATAACCCAGACGCGTTGTGCAGGATCATGACACATCGCAAAAATAACCATTTGAAGTTAAATGGGAAATTTATGTCTAATTCTAACCAAAATAATATTTCATAAAATTCTTGAGTCTTTTTCCATTGCATATCTTTTCTATTTTTCAATGTTCGGACTTAGAGTCATGCCTTACAGACAACATTCCAAACTCTCTTCAATCTAGCACACAGAAACCAATCTTTCAACCGAGAACTAACATTGAATGATTTTTATGTTTGAATCTTGGAACTAAAACTGACCTAAACATACCAAGGCATCTTCAAATTTTCACACATCATTCTTTTCGAAAATCACATTTCTCCATCTACTGATTTTGAGAACATAAAATTTGGAAAACATTGGAATTACCACCCTAAAATCTACTTCGACAAGAACACCAATGTTGCTACACTATCATCTTTATATTTTAACAAATAACTTATTTCATCATAAACCCTAGTTTCCATGATAAATAGTCTTTTACTGATCAACTTTAGCGTCATTAGATTTTAAAAAAGAAGGTACTACAACTTCCATATCTTCTAGAAACATCATTATTTCCAATAAAAACTAAATATGGTTGGAATCAACATTTCTCCCACATTTCTAAATATGGGTGGAATCAAAAGTTCTCTTAACATAAGATATTTGTGAAATAAAAATCTTCAAAGAATTTTCTTTTTTACAAGCCTTTTTCAAAGTGTGTTTCTTTATTTTCTTTGACAATAAAAGACAACACTCTGAAAAAGAAAACACTTCATAAATCATTATTAATCTATCATTGTCCCAATACCATCCAATATCACTAAACTAATAATACTTATTTAAATAAGCACAAAATAATATAAATAATATCAAAATTATATAATGGAACTAATCTAGTATACTAACAACCCAAAATAAAAAGAAAAGAAAGAGTGAAAAATAACAATCCAAAAAAGTCAAAACATCTACCCTTGAAAAACCATGAAGAACCATCATGAAACACTATTTTCAAAATAAAACACACATAAAAAATAAGAAAAACAAAGGTATAAAATAAATAATCATTAATGGATAACATCACCTTAAATGAATTACTCTCTAATTGAGTACTTCTTATTAACTTAATTGGATCAATTTATAGACCAATCACTCTTGTATTGGTTTTTACATTGGTTTTCTATCCCCAAGGGGAGATGTTTTAGTACATTTATCTACTTATTTTGTCTATGTAATTTCTGTATAAAACATCTTACCAATAGTATGTTGCTAAACTATCCCTTTTCGTCTTTCCAAACCCTTTCATTACATCGCCACCAGTGCAACCTTTTAATAAATGATTAAGGTTTATTCATTGAATTATTATTAATTAAATTTTTCTATTTGAATAGAATATTTTATTATTTAAATAAAATATTATGTCTAAGGAACATGTTCTACAACCGATAAAAATAAATCAAAGAGCATAAACAAAGGCATAAGAAAACAAAATTAATATTTAAAACCAAAAATTTTTAATCATCATTTTATCTATGTATATTATAATGTTTAAAATTAAAAAAGTATTGAATAATAATTATATGTTGATTTATGACATATCAATAAATAATAAAGGAAATAACTCATCCACAGAAAACTAAGAACATTAATGTAAAAGTATTATAGATAATAAATCAATTTATCAATGTAATTAAATTATGAAATCATCAATTTATATTTTAAAAATAATTTGTTTGAGTTTTTAAAACAAATTACTATGACATATCATAGAAAAATATTAATTATACACATGTGGAATTGAGGCCACCTAACAGAGAAACCCATTGGTTAGGTCACCGTAATCCGACATCTTCCATGAAACTTCTTAAAAATATAAAATCATATTCATAACCAATTAACTACAAATTAAAACATAAAATAATAATAAAAAACTCATTAAATTTTTATTACATCCAAAACAAACAACCCCTTTTTCTATAAACTAAATCAAAATTATTTTTCACTGAAAATAATTGAAAATTACATAGAAATCTATTGAGAGTATGAGATTCATTAGTTAAATAGTTATCTAAGAACAATAGTCACTTGTCAGCCTCATGTAGTTCAAATATAGGAATGTATTATTTTTTATAGTGATTTCACCATACCATGGAGACATAAAAATTCCATGTCCCTGATCCCACCATGAAATAACCAAGGTAAAATAACTATACAATACCTGAGTCAAATATAACATTGTTTATTGTGTGTTCATAATTCTCATGGTATGGTGACTACTTCCTGAGAATCGAAACAATATAGAGGTTTTGATTTCTCTTCAACAGTAACTCATCATGACAAAGAAGAAGATATAAAATAGAAAATATTATATATTAAAAAGAATCCCCAAGAGATAATGTACCACAATTATAATGATATGAGTCTCAAATGGTCCTGAAAACAAAAAAAATCAAAAGACATGACCATCAAGTAATCATCAATGAAACTCCCTGAAACAAGTGGATCACATACATCACTAGTCACTGCAAACTCTAAATTCCTATTAAGGAAGAACAACCACTACCAATTTGAAAATAATTTCCTTTCCTTCGACCCAGCATAAGAAAATATTTTAATCATAAAAGGGAATGCTAGGGTGTGAGAAAAAAAAATTCTTGTAGGATGTCACCAGGAATCTCATAAGTAATCTCTTTTAAATAAAATAAATTTTCCCAATTTAAAATAAGTCATGTCAAACAATTATTTCACATATCATATCAAATAATGAATTATAATAAATTTAAATGGATAAAATAAAATGGGAATCAAAGTGAATTATATCAAATCAAGAAATATATTATATTATTTTTCAAAAAAAAATAATCAATAATCATTTCCATAAAAATACTAATGGATATACATTTCCATTAAACACTAGAATATATAAATAATTTACAATTATAACTCTGTGATTAAGAGTCTTGAGGTTAGGTTAGTAGGGTATTATAAAACATATTAATGAATATATAGCTCTATAACTGAACACACTCCCTAGATCCCAATATATGAAGAAATAAGGGAGATTCCCAAAGAATAAACTCCCTACTCCCCAAGATACATTCGTTTTAATTTTCATCAAAAATTTATTTCATGGAATATATAATACATGACTTGTTTATGTTCTTACCACATAAATACCCAGGCTCCCATTTTATTCAAAGAATAATCTATAATTCAAGGGGATATAAAACTTTTCATTCAAACATCATATGATATCAGCCCCTAGACCTATTCAAAATCCAACATGATTGGGTTTTTTCTAAAACAATGACTTTAATTAAAAATAATCCCATTTTAAAACATTAATTTTTTAATTCCTTATATTATCATAAAATCATTATTTAAATTTTTCATTTTAAATCAATATCAATTTCATGAAATAAAAAATTAATTTTTAACATCCATTACATAGGATTTTTATTATACACACTATGTCATTTCAAATCATTTTTCAAGAGAATCAATTCAGGATATAGAACAAAATTTTAAAACCAATTTAAATTAAATAATAATAAACATATTAAATTTGTATAGATTTACTAATGAAACCACCTATATTAATCAGGATCAATAAAATCTCACACAAGATACACCAATAAAGAGTTGAGGGATATAATGAACAAAGAAAATAATCGAATTATAATTATATAAATCATGATACGGATAGATAAAAAAAATGAATAATAAAAACAATTGAAGAGAGATAAAATAAATGAATCTAAATCTATGGAAATATTGAGATAAATCTTCTCACAGAAGTTCTAATAGACCAACGAACACATCAGTCCCTAAATAAATAAGGTTGGATGAGACAAAATAATCTCTAGAAAGTCCCTCAGGTGTTCAGGAAAGAATAAAAATATAGGTGGTGTTTTGGAAATAAACAAGAGATTAACAAAATTGAAAATTCCATAATTCCATAACATTTATTAGCATCATTGGAAGTGACTCCAAGTTAGTGTCCTCCACCGGTTACCCTGT
The DNA here is from genome assembly GCA_963277665.1 of Viscum album. Classification (NCBI taxonomy): domain Eukaryota; kingdom Viridiplantae; phylum Streptophyta; class Magnoliopsida; order Santalales; family Viscaceae; genus Viscum; species Viscum album. Next base: position 1,418,978,729 of record OY728161.1, on the reverse strand, counting down.
GTTGCCTGTCAGAATTACATGGCCATTGTTAGTGGCAATTTTTGGCCAATTGGATTTTAATAGCTGGCCAGTGGGATTCCTATAGGAATCATCTACTTTAGTTCTCCCAATATATCATCAGTGGCCCTAACTAACTAGCCATGGGGGCTCCTGTAGCTTTTGCAACTACATGATCATGCCCACTCTAATTCTAAAAGCCCCTACCACCTAATGAACACAAAAAATAGAATAAAAAACTCTCCCACACCCCTCTAATATCTCAAACTAGGGGAAAACCATGAAAATATATTTATAACCAATGAAATATACAGAAAATAGGATATCAACATTAAATATAAAGAGAACCACGATGATAAAACAATTCACACATGAATTATGGAAACATTAATTTTCATTATCCCCACCATAAATGCTTTTTACCCCTCATATCAATAAGAATGATCCATGAAGTGGATATTAAAATTACCTCTCATTAATTACTAACAATCCTAGGTATCATGGAAATAAGAACCATGTTTCTAATGCACCAAAAAAGGGGAAATATTTTCCATAGATGGCCATTATTTTAGAATAAAAAATTCAAAATCGTCACTCAGTTATGTATAAAATAGCTTCCATGTTAATTTCTTCAAGGATTATGAAATCAAATAGGCAATTGAAATACATTTTGAGTTATGAAACATTGATTATGTTATGGATTAATGTCATATAATGTGGAAAAACCCATTATTAATCCACTATTTCAATCCAAAAATTATCCTAAATGGTCTTACATATCTCACAATTAATTTACTTTTTTAAAAAGATGTTGATGGTCCAACTAAAGAGAGAATCTCAGAAAACCTGGTAACCAACCAATAACTATAAAGTGGATTGAAAATGATCATTATAAAATTTATAATGTATTATTTCTATTACAATTTAATTTGTACTCAACTAAATCATTACCATCATCTCATGGAGTAAACTAGGTCCAACCACAGAATATTCATCAATCTCTAAAAAAGTGGAGATCTATATGTTTGTCCATTGAATGACATAAAGGGTTCCATATTTTTGGATATATTTTATCTATTATTATATTAAAATCTAACTTTCCAAAAATAGAAATCCCATGATCTTCCAAATTCAAGGACACAAGCTCAGATAATTTCCCCATGAATCTGTATAGATCGATCCATTTTACCATCTATTTGAGGAAAATAGACCATGCATAACGTTAACTAGGATCCCATAATATCTTAGAGGCCTCTCAAAGAACAATAAGTGATCCAAAATCCCAATCATAAATTGTAGCATATGGAACACCATTCAATCTAACAGCCTCCTATATATATCATATCCAAGTATCCAGTTTTAGTGGTATAATTAATATGAATAAAGAAAAACTATTTTATCAATTATTGAATCACAACCTAAATCACAATATTTTGAATTGTATACAACAAACCAACCATAAAATCCATATATATCTCATTCCACTTTCCAGATAACATAGGAATGGGACGAAGTAAGCATGAAGGTTTCTGATGCATGGCTTAAATATGTTGACATGTTAAATAATGAGAAACAAAAGTAGTAATGATATGTCACATTCATATTAACCATAAATGATTCCTCATATCATAAAAATAACATTTTGATAGGGTGTTCTATATATTTTTAACAATTACAGTGTCCCATAAAAACAATCCTTATAGATTGTAAAAAAACAAAACCATTCCTAAATAAAGGGATACCCATCGAAGAGATATACTATTTAAAGATGATATTCATACAAAATGAAGAATCCATAATTCTTTTAAACTCATAATCATGATACTTTTATTGGATAATCATTAGGAGATTGGTTTGTGTCAGCTGAACACGTAAATATTCAATGTTGATCCCATCCTATTAGACTCCAAATTGAATTTGAGGAAATACTTTAAATAATTTACATTCCTCAAAAGTATATTTCATGACCACATATAGAATATTACTCATTAAATCATTAATAATGAAATTTATATTACCATTATGTTATAATATTTTAACCAAAAAATACTGTAAGTACTCTAACTATTTCCTTTTTAAGAGATTAAGATCATTTTGTGTTAAAATAAAACACAATATCTAATGATAAAATATAATGGAATACCCGTCCCTATAAATTAAATTCCTCTAAATATTACTAGTGTGAATCACAATGTAAAATTTAATATTTTGAGTTGGATATTTATTCTCATGAGGCCAATGCTGAATAGAACCACAATCCTCTTTGTGATCAACATTCATAAGAACATTTCCCAAACCAAAATACGATGAATTAAAGAGGGAAAAATTTCCCTTCATAATTTATAGAAGTGTAAAAATGTGTGATAAAGTCTGATACCAATTTTAATCAACAATGGAATCCTAGGATTTTGAATCCCATATTAAAATAACATCATTTTAATTAAGATTGGTCAATTATAGAGTCAAAGTAGATAAATCTTTCTCAAAATGGATTAATACCCTACCAAGATCAAGAATATCTAATAATAAAATACATTCTTTGGTCCAACCCTTGTAATAATAGTTTTAATATTCTTGTTAACAATAGAAAAAACTTTTTAGAACCAATGTGTCATAATAATATTAATTTTTGAATCCAAAAGTTGCATTTAGAAATCATGGAATAATGTTTTATATTTATTAATGCATACAACGTGGATCTCATGTAATGCACAGAATATTGATTAGTATTGGAGTAAACCATGATTTCATATAGAAATTCCACTATAAAATAATCAAGGTATTGGTTGAATATAATATTCATCAATGCAATGAAAAAATAAGATAATTGGTTAAACCAATTGGCATAAAAAATTACTTCTAATGGACGTAACTGTTTATGACTGTTGTCTTAGGGATGTCATACTCTTTTATCCTCATCATGTGGAAACTAAATCGAAGATAAATATTCAAGAAAAATTTCCGAACTGTTATATTTTAAAAAAATGGTCAATATGGAGAAACATATACATTATTAAAATTATAAGTAGATTGATATTTAAATAATAAATAAAACTTTGAAGGTTACTACCAAATTTCAAAGAAAGAAGAATTTTTGATACTGAAGTTAAAACACTTGGCCTAATGGTGTCTTTGAACACTATGTCATCCAATTGAGTCATTTTCCCATTTATTTTATATAGTTCAATAAAATATGTGGGAAGAAAAATTGGATATGTACCTCCTACCAATTTAATATAAAACATTACCTCTATCCTCGGTGAAAAATAGAAAAACCCATAAGGAAACAGATCAAGAATATTAGAAGCTAAAGGGGGAATATATATTCATTAATATTCCTACTCCAGTTTGAAATCAATCATGGAGATAATCATATCCAACTCCAAATGGTGAGGTCTATATCAACTATACATATGATCCCATTCACTTTAAAAAACATGAAACACCCCATTTGGGGATGTAAAAGATTCCTTCCATGGGTAATGGTAAATTTTATATCTACGAGAAGTCAATTAGTCCATCCTAAGAATGTAGACTAGTTTTTTTATATCTTAAATGGATATTTCCAAAACAAGGTAGATATTGGATAAATAAAAAGAACAAGAGGGGTATCAGAGAACATATTCTCACTTTTTCCTGAGAGTTGTAGTAATCTCCATTGTATATGGTATGATCTACATACAACAACATACCAATCACAAAACATGGTTAGATAAAATGGTATTAGGGGAATCTATATGAAATAAATCAGTCACTAAAGATGAAGGAATGGGACCAATATATCTCCTGGTAACATGACCTATATTAGCTTCCCTTAGAAAAACATCCACTGCATGAAGATGATTCACTTTTCATTCATGTGGATGAAACCAATTTTTTCTTTAATCGTATGATTATTCCATTGATCCTTAAAGTAATTTGATAATGTACCAGTACACAAAGTGATAAAAAAATATAAAATAATCTACATGTGACCTAATCATCTACAAGATCTATAGATCATTAGTACCTCTATATAGGATTTCAATGAGTGCCCGAATTATCCACACTTGAAATGGGTAATTTTTCCTTTACAAGATACCACAAAAAATTAGAAGATGTTTTACACTAAGACCCACCACAATTTGTTTCACCACATGACTAATAATTCTTCCTATTTCCCTTAAAAGGTCCCCTAAAATTTCCATTGGAAGTAGTAAGAACTCCCATAAATCCTGAGTAACTAGACAAGTCATGTTCTTTCACCAAATCACTATCTCAAGCATAAGTTTATGAGGTGATAGAAAAAAAGAAAAAATATTATTTGATATACAATAGAATACCCCCTGAAAAGAATTTTTTTTAGATTTTCATTCAATACCACATTCGTAGAGAAATGAACATGTTGGAAAAAATGTTTTCATACTCAGATGTATTTGATCTCCACGATGAGGTTTAAAGATCTATATTGACTTAGGAAACAGAATTGAATGTTGATATAATTTTTCTGAAAAAACATTAAGTGATGTATGTCAACACTAATACCTCATTGTTCACAGTGAAAACCATTGAATCCCACTACCTTCATCTAGGCCCTTTAAGATTTAATACCACACATTTCACCTTAATAGGGTTTTATATCCCCTATAATAGAATGATATTCTATAAATTATTCAACCAATACTCTACCTTATAAGGATAATTGATACCTTTTAATTATAGTTGATTTAGGTGTAGGTTCTACTATACACTATCTATTATATTTTCCAATTAGGAAATAACCTCCATAGTCTGAAGCACAATTGGTGAAGCTACCTAGCCTAGAGCTTGCACCACATGAAATATAATAGCTAAAATATTCTGATAAATTAGAGGGTTCAATTAATATAGATTTATGACATTTCCTCCCTATAGACTATTCAAATATCTTTTTGAGGCATGATATTACAAAAAACAAACATATATCAAGAGAAATTTTATTCAAGAGATATAATATCATTAACTATATCCTTAAAAATTCTATTCGGAATCAAAAATCTAAGATCAAATATTTGGAAGAAGCTTAGAATTATATAAAAAAAGTCATCAAATAATATTTTCCCAATATCACATGGTTGTAGATACCCTGACCCCAATAGTCAAGATCCAATGCCTATATTTTTATATTATCATAAGATATAAGGAATCACATCCTCAAGGACCAAATAGTTTAATAGTCCTTATAAAAAAGGTACATACTTGAATTCACATGACTTATTAAAATATATAATATAGAAATTATTTTCTATTATAACACTATTGTTCCACTTATTATATCCCAAAATATAATTCATAAAACGATTCATAGTATCCTGGGAAAAATAAAACATAATAATAGGGTGACATTCGATGATTACTAAGGGTAAGAAAACTGTGATATATATGAATAAATAAGAAAAAAATATGGTAAGGTAAATAACTAAAATAGATTCCATTTAATAAATAAATTAAGAATAACACGAAATGAATAAATGATGATCAATTAAATCCATATAAATAATCACAGGATATTGAGAATATAACCATGGTTGCTCTAACAAATCGAATATTGACATGGAATATCAATAACTGAATTCAAAATAGAAGAATGTGTAATTTGAGAAATTCAAAACCTACATTATAGGACTTATCAAAGACATATAAAACCATTGATACATTTTGAAAATAAATATATATAAATGGTAAACAAATTAGCCAAAACACAATCCTGTTTGACTCGTGAGACCTACCGATTCTTCTAGGGGATATAGTAGGCTCCATACATCACATACTATGTCTAATTAATTACTCATATGAAAGGGATTAAACAAAATTCCCATAAAAATTCATATTTTATCTATAATAAAAATTTAAATAAATTACTCAGAAATAAACATAATTAGTAAATATTTATAGTAAAATTAATGGAATTAATATAACTCATCCCCAGTCAAACTATCCAAAAATATTCAAGGATATAATATGGATGATATCATTTGACTATATCCCCATTAAATAATAATTAATATAAAATTTTGTCTTATTAGATTGAAATTTATTTTGAATGTTCAAGTAGATTATTCATTATAGAAAATAACCTTTACATGAAAATAAAACATTTATAATTAATATATAATGTTAATAAAACATTTTTAATATGACATTACATTGAATTCATTTTTAGAACTAATAATTTTTACAATAATAGTATAAAAATTCCTTTTATAATATCATTGTCAAATTTTAAAGGATGATTCAATGAAATGATGGTCATGAATTTAGTTAATTCCATACATGTCATTAAAATAAAAAAATACTCATTTTTTAATTTAATTAAATATTAGAAAAGTGTCATGTTTGGGAAATGGAAATAATATTACATTAAAAAAATACATGTAAAAAATGGTTCAACGTTTCTTTAATAAATAATGTGGAATATTTTATAACATGTTTGAAAACATTTTTTTTATAATATGATTTTGGAAGAAAAAAAGTTTTCATTATATAAGAGAGAAATAAATTCATATTTTTTAATACATATTCTTAATCATTTTATGCACCATATAGTGGAAAATGGAACTATTACATGAAAAAAGATCATGAATAACCATAGGGGAAGAAAGTAGATTTTTTTAGATATTATTATCAAATAATTCCCCTAAGGGAGACTTAAAAAACAATCTTGGATAATGATGAGATTTTTAGATAAAACCATACTACATTCTTAACATTTTTTCCATGTGACCAATGAAAGAAATTTAATTAAATGAAATAAAAAATACCATGAAAATATATTAATTCATGATATGAAAAAATATGGTAGTATGTAAAAAAATAAGTGGTGAATATGGATTCTATCTCATGGAAGTAAAAGTGAAACGAAAAACTATTACTTGAAATTAGACCCATTATGTATGTTTTTTATCTTCATGATATATAAAATTATGTAAATTATGTAAATTATGTAAATTATTAATTATTTTCATGTTAATTATTCCTTTTATTTCACTCATTACCATGATATGTATGATTACTTAATCAATTAAATTTACATTTCATGTTTCTAGTATATTTGGATTATATGTCAAAATGACTTTAACAGGTTGACAATGGTAAACAAGGTAGTTATTTAAAAATATCTATATTAATAGTAAATATATATTAATAAAATTTATAAAAAATTTATACTTGAAAAACCAATCATGAAAGATGGTTATGAAAAATTAACTAAGTTATTATTATGGAGATGGTTGGCCGTACGTACACCTGAGTGACTTTTTCTTTTTTCAATGTTCATTATTGTAAAAATTTAAGAAATATTTTACCTCTATAAATTGATAAAAAATTAAATACTATATATTATTTCTTGAAATATAATAATATATTTCTTCCTCATGTTGTTGTGATAAAAAGATACTCACATCGCTTTTTGAAGGTGCTAGTCCAAACATACAAAAACAACATTATCATTTTTTAGTTTTGGAATGAAAATAATATATTTTCTTTTATTAATAACAAGTATATAATTAATATTTTAATTATATCAATTATATTTCATTTATTCATTAACATTACCCTTACCACCTTTATTGTGATTCTTTTTTTAAAGTCGAATCACATCACTTCGTGATGCGGCAGTCTGCCTTACACATATGCAACATAATCGTGCCCCCTTTAGAATGGAATGTAAAAAATGATTTATATTATATTATGATAATATATGAATAATTATGTTATAAATATAATATATAAACATTATATTCATAATCATACTAATCCTTGAGAGGTGGTAATGGAAAAAATGACACCAGTTCTTGAGGTGGTAGTCCACTATAAACAAGAATGATCATTTCAAAATCAATTTGATAGAATTAAGGATTGTTTTATGTCCATAAATTTTCAAAAAAATATTAATATTTCAAAGGGACTATGTTTAGTATCTCCTAATGTATTAATAATAATTTAATGAGGTGTATGATTAAATAAAAAAATCATTGTTAGAAATTTTATCTTTTCTCGGACTACCTATTTACGATTATACCAAAAGTATTCAAAGAATGGATTTATGAAAATACAAGTATTAAAGGATGAAAGTGTGTAATATATTATATAATTTTGACTGGTATTGGATTATCCTAAAAGGGGTTTGTTGTGTTAATAGAATAGGAGAGGGGCGACCTTTTAGGTAAGGTGAGTGGCACACATGTAATTTTTGAAATGAAAAAGGTGTACCCACAATTTTTCACAACACAAGAGGGTACAAAATAGTCTATTTTAGAAATGTGGCCATTATAAGATCAAAATATGGCCATATAAAAGGTTTTAAAAAAATTACATGTCATTTTAACCCATATCTTGTTAGTTTAACCCATTGTAAACCCATTTTTACCTTAATAGTGTAAAATATATTTTTATTATTTTTATTATTAATTAGGGTAAAAACTAATATGAACTTATTAGATAACAAAAATTATTATGATTCAAAACATGGAATCCAATTCCACAAATTTCATTCAAAAAAGTGGAAAATTTTAATTTAAAATAATCCATATAGATGTGATAACTAACTGAAAATTAATTTTTTGCTAAAGAAACTCTCTTAAAGGAAATGTGAGAAACCAATAGTTCAAGAGGTAAAATAAATATTTTATCCTTTGACGAACAACTTAATCCTATTAATTTGATCTCCCTACACAGATTCCAACAGATAACGCTAACCTGACTATCAGGATCAGCCTTCAGAAGGTGTTCGAAATGATATTCTAGTTTGTCCCAAGATTGAATCTACTCCTATTATCTGAGGTTCCCACCATTAAATCACCATATCAATATCATATCTTGTTTTTCAATCATGTTACACTGCTCCTCATTATTAAACACCCTCAATTTTATTCCCATAAACCTGTTAGATTCTTCGTTAGTAGCACACAAATAGTTAGTACAGTTTCCACAATTTCCTCTCTCTCGAGTTCATAAGCAGCTCTAAAGAAGGATCAGTCACCATACCAGACTCACGTAGTTGGACAATGTCAGAATTATATGATGGATGAAGAACTATGAAAATTATCTTGGATATGGATTTCTTCATAGATCTAGTCTCCCTTGGTGGTGGAAAACAAGAATAGCCTCTCTTTCTAAGTTCCCCTTAAGCTCTTACATCACCTCAGGTTCGAAAGCCGATCACCACAGATGCCTTCTTATATATCACAAGATAAGATAGTAGAGTCCTCATAAATGGACTCAATCTCGGGTGCCCCTACATTAGTGAGGACCTATCTAGATCATCATTATCCTCATATTCTGGAATATCCTTTGACAACACTTAAAACCAATTTCCTATCACAATTTAAGACATCTCTATACAAGATACATTCCCTAAAACCCATTATTTCACCATATAACTAGGAGAATCACCTTCCCTTAGTGCCCTAGGACCTGAACCATTGGACGTAGTATCAGACCCTGATTGTACATCCTCAGTGTATGAAGCTACCCTAGGTGTTTTTGGGACTTCTTCCTCAACTTTTCCTTGATCCACCAAATTTAGAACACTATATTGATTCACCTCCTCTAGAACATTGACTTGTATTCCTAATGGCACTGGGATAGGATGATGCAATCCACCAAGATACTCCTTCAAGAATATCAAGACAATAGTATCTGATGGATCCACTAACCTAGGTTAAAAATTCACATCCATTGTAGATTTAACAACATATTCCACACCCAAAAAATTTTGTCGAGGAAAGCCTTATGAATTACGTGTTTTTGATTCCTTACCACTTTCTATACCCAACTAAATCCTAGGACACATTCAATATGTTTTCATCGAATGACCCAGCCTCTTATAGACATAAAATAAATCAAACAATGACTCATAGAACACCTACTGTTTTCACCGAAACGATTACCCAACTTTTATCCAAACATAATCTAATGTCACTTTTGACACATCCATTTCAACATAACCCAACATATTAATAAGGTTAACATGTTCTTCAGAACATTTATCAAAAAATCGATATTTACCAACTAAATACTAATTCAATCTAAAACCCGATGTATTTTGAAACGATACATGGAGATTATGGAAGATCTCCCAAATTGACACTATAGGGAAATCACACTTCAATGTAAATCATTTTTCCATTAAAAGATGTAGAACCAAGATCCGTTGAAACTATGAGGAGCACTTTTCCATGATGCGATTAAATCCTCCTGGGATGAAAAATGTATCATGATATTTCTTCCCTCGACCAAACCCACTATCACCTTCTCTTATAAATCCCATGAACAGAATACATACCTATCAAACGAATCAACTGATGGTTGTCATTTCTTGAATATAAAAATCAGTGTCATATTCAGAAGCATTGAGGTTTCATTGAACTCCATGATCAATAATTAAATATATCATAATGTCTCAGGATTATATATTCTCTAATATTCTTTTGGTTATGTTTCATATAAGATATCAAATTTGACGTTGATATTTTAAATTATCTAGGTTTTTTATTATGCCTCATTCAATAAATCACAACCTCATAATTTATTCTTAATCATTGTAATCACGGGTTTTTTCATTTTGAAAATACCCTTATAGAAATATGACTCAATGAGATGGGATAATAAGACATTGTATTGATAAGAGAGAAGAGGAAGTACAATATTCATATGAAATAGCACAAAACTAGGTTTCTATGTAGGATACATTTGTAGAATGTGATGATATAGAGATGGAAGGGAAGAATAAATAATTACAAAAGGTTGTAAGTTTAATTTTCATAAGAAATATAATTATCTCTAGAATTTTAATGACAAAAAACCAAAAATATTTACTGATATAAAATACCACATGTTCTATATAAATGAATGTGTATAGGTTTATTTTTTGTTTCAATATCCTATTAAAAGGGACGAGGAATCATTTTACCTCATATAATGAGAATATAATAAAATATACATACTTGATATATCTTCCTTTCATTGGAACTATTTTATAATTTAGATGTGCATTGAGCATTTTCTCAGCCACACATTAACTATGGAATCTTTTAATTATTATTTTCATGACATTTGATCATTTGGTTGAGGATCAGGTTATGTACCAGTTCTGATATTTGTGTTTTTTTAAATACTTGTTTTGGGGCTGGGATGTATGTGGCTTATAGTTGGAACAATGTTAATTGAAACTATATTCCCTATCCCTGGTAACTGTGAGGCTTGTTTTGGTGCTCAGGGTTATGTTGCATGGGTTGCACATTGTTTGGGAAACAATATTATATGTTTCTTGAATTAGATAGTATCATGGTACATAGTTGGTTCATTGTTTGGGAAACATTGAGGTTATCACATGCATGGTTCCCTCTTCTCTAGTAAAGGTTTCATGGTTGCCACGTGGGTTTTCAAACAGTGTATACAAACTGTGCGGCCTACCCAGATAATTAAAAGTTTGAAATTAGTCTCTTGTGAATCTTGTTTTTATCCCAAATTTCGGATTTTATACCATTATTGGAACTGAGCACACCAAGGGGATCTCCGAGATGCTCCTCCCTCGGTCTCCTCCTATTTTTTATTCCCCTTGGAGGTTTTTAAATTGATTTTTTTTTGGTTTTTGGTCAACATCATCATATTCCACAACATATATTTTGGATTACTAGTTTTACCTTGGTTTGGTTCCATATTTTCTGTACCCTATGTGTGATGGTTTATGTGTGTCTCTATTTCTAGGTTTTTATGGTGTGGACATCGTCTATTGAGGTGAATTATTTCTTTAGTTATGTTCTGTGTAATGCAAATGTCATTACAGTAGTTATTTCCATTTATTTTCATTCTAGAACATTATATCTGATTTTTGAGCATTTGTAAATAATTTATGAATATGTTCCCCATAATTGTGATGTGTTAGAAACAATTCTTTTGGTATTTACATGGGAGAAAATTGGGCAGAAATGTTTTGTAATGGATATTTATTACTAGATTTTCTTTTATATGCACACATGGAGTTTGATAAAATGAAAATTGGGTTTTAATGTTATATTTGGTGCTTTGAGTGGTGTTTACCCATTATATTTTATGATAATGTAGTTGGATTGTGATTTTTGTGTTACAGGTGGAATTTGGTGGATCTTGTGGTTTGACTCCTATGTGTTGATTGTTTTTTTTAGTTGAAATCAAGTTGTGTTTCTTTAAAAAGATGTTTTAAAAAGTGGGTTGAAATGAGAATGTGTTGAAATATAGTTTTATAAAATATATTGATTCAATACCCATATTCATTCTATATGAATTTGTCTTTTAATTTTGAATGTGTTGAGAGGTATGTTATAAAGTGGTTTTAATGTGAAAATAAAATTTCCACGGGCTATGACCAAAGAAATGTTTTGTTTGCACATGTGTTTTTCTTACAGTGATTTCAAATTGTCTTCATAAATTTTGATGTGGTGTTAAATTTATTTCCATATGGATTTATTATTTGTAGGAAATTGTGAAAAGGGATTTTACTATGATAATGGTTATTTTTTGAATGTGTTTTCATAATGGTTTTTTGTGGACCATTTGAAACATTGAATTATGTTTGGGAAAAAATTTGGCATATAGGCCGGTTTAAAATTATCGTGTGGTAGATGTTTTTATTTGTCATTAGAATATTTTTAGATTTACATTGTAAAGGTCTACTTGGCCTTATGAATGAGAAAATGGTGTTTTATATTGATTTTGAGGATATGGTGTGGAAATGGAATTTTGAATTTATTTCAAAAATGATTTGTATGTTATGTGAGGTGAAAGCCTAGTTATCTTGATAACATGTATGAAAAAATGGATTGAAGAACAATGTTTCGTGAGGACTGATTGGTATTTTAATAATGATTTTGAATTAAATGGAATTTTATGTGAATTGTGATTCATAGATTATTATGATACAAATAGATGTTTGTAATGACTCATCTCTAGTTTCGCATGCATGAGAACATTGTTGGACAACTACAATATTGGATGGGTTCCTCTCTAGTGACTAATTTATAGGAACTCTATTTTTTGTGCTATTTATAACATAAGATTCCTAGGATTATTATTATTTTTATCATAGGATTCTTGGACCTCATCTTGATGGTCAAATGATGATATATTGTTGACCCTAATTTGATTGGTTGGTACCCCCTAGACTTGATAATGATAAGTGGGACGTTATAATGGATTATGTAGTTTAGGGTGACCAATTGGTTATTGATCATAGAGCTACGCCATATTCCAGTAAGTGAGTACGATTTGTGTAAATCTAGGGATTTCTCTAGGTATATCATGAAATTCCAATGAGTTTCTATATATTTCTACTGCAGAGTGGATATTGGTTTTTGAAGCAATACCTTCTGGTTTGGTTTTCATTACATTATGACCAACCCAATTTTTATTATCTTTCTTTGTTTATATATGATTCCTAGATATGAAATCCATTGTAGAATGTGATATTTTTTGAAAATGAATTTTCCATGTGTTGTTTTAAAAAGGGAACAAGTTGAAAAATGCTGTTGTTTTCTCAGATTGGTAAAAAGTGGTTTTCAAATTTTTATTCAATGTATCGTTTGGTGAATGTTTCGAGAAATGAAATGCAAGGAAACTATTCTAATTACACATTGAGCTATTTAATACCTCACTCTACATGTACTATTCATATTAGGTTGACAAAAAATATTTTTACATATTCAGGTCTTTGGTTCTTGTGCTCCACATTCAAGCAGGTTGGTTTTTTGGTTAATGGTGACCAAGATGTCACATGTGGCTCATGTTGTGTGGAACAGTCATAGTTTTGTATTAAATTTTTTTCCTTCATTAGTTATTGAATTTGTATTATTTGGTATATTTATTATGATTGAGATAATTTTTTTCCCTATGAATGTTTATTTAATTTATTTGATATAGGTTTGTGTAGGAAAAAATTTATCATAGTGATTACTTTGATAACTGACAGTGCTTTCCAGCCCGGGGGGAATAGGAATTCCCTTAATTCCATGTCTCATATCAGATTAGGTCTCATATTGGTTGGAATCCCAGCTTTGGTTATGAAATAAGTGTACCAGAGCATGGACTTGTAATTTGGGGAGTTATGTAGTGGGATATTAGGACTATTGGTACATAGGAGGTAGGTATATGAAGGATTCCATGATTCCTTTCTCATTTAAATCCGCGAGTTTCCATGGGTAATATGGGATTCGAGTATTTTGTTTTGTTTTTTAAAATTGAACGGATGAGGAATGAAAATGATGGTAAGTTGGTGTTATGTTGTGATATCACATATAGTATTAACCCGTGTGGATTCATAGTTCATGGTTTATGGTTCTCTTAGTTTTTGATGCTGACATGGGTAATGGACTATAACCATGTCAATGGTTTATGCATGGAAAATAATTCCACATCCAGGGTGTTTTATATGAGATGTTAGTTTGGGTTGGATTTGTTAGTGTGAGAGTATTTTTAAAATGAATTTTGTTTCATAAAAAGGGGTTTTCAACGGAATAAGGTTTCAAGGTGTTATTTTATGGGCATTAATTTTTGAATAGTATTTAAATGCGTGGTGAGGTTTTGTAGAAATTTGATTGTGATTTTATGTGGTTTGAAATGGAAATGAAATAGTTTTTTTTGAAGAGATTAATATTTTTTGGTTTATAATATTTTTCATGTGATTATGATATTTGGTATTGATGTGTTATTTTGGTTGAGTTTAGGGTTAATTATATTTTGGATCTCTTTTTTATTCCTTTTAGATATGGTCACCAAGAATGGTCACAAAATTTATAGTGAATCTTTTATAGTTGATAGTTTTTCTATATTTTTCCCATATTTTTGTGATTGAGTCCTATAAGAGGCTCTAGAATGGATTGAGGATGGTCAGAGTCTCTCAAGATAATTGGGAACTCCCAAAGTAGTGAGAGTGTGTCAAGTTCTGAGTTTGTTTGAGGGTCCAATATTGGACCAAATAATTGTCATTTATCTATCATAAATGCATGTGGGGATGACATGGGAGTTGTTTAATAAAACATTAATCCGATGGTTCATATCTAATGAGGTTAATATTGGGTGGGTGGAAGAGCTCTTCATATTTCTGTAAGGCCATCCATCGATGAAGGACTATGTAGAGCATTTCAAGGATCTATTTTCCTTCTCTATGGAGGTAGAATTATAGGATCTATTGGAAGTTCCTCCCATAATATACAACATTCATCCAATTATCATGGACCTAGTCCTTCATCTGGGGAAGTTCTCTTTTAAATTTTTTTTGTATGAGGCATTCATATGTGAGAATTATTGTGGAGTTTAGTCGGTGGTAGGTAGATTTTTTGAATGTTCCCCATCTGGAGAGAGGTGTATTATAGAGGATAATATTTCCAAAAAATCTCCTTTATTTGGTTTTAGCATCCCAATCATTGGATATTTCATTCATGTGATCTTAAAGTGGAGGGTTCAGGAATTCAATCCCATTATGATTTATTCCTTTAAATACTTTCTGTCATTGTGAACATTTGGGAAATCTTGAGTTTTGTTATAAGAAGATTTTTTTGAAGAATAAATCCCGAAAAGAGGATGTCAATTACTAAGAATGATGTATTGAATGCTTCTTCCATTAGGGATCCATCCAAAGGCCTCATATTGAATCTTTCACATATTCTACAATTTCTGGGTGGTGGGAAACCATTTCCTATATCTTATATCTTGATTTTTAGTGAATACATTTGAAGTAAATTAATTTATGTTTACCTTCTATTGCATGTTCATGCTTCTTTTGTAAATGTGTGATTTGAAATTTATTTTGTTATAAGAGTGGTTATCTTTATCTGAATATGGGTCTTAAATATGCTTTTCCATTGGGGGGGTATTAGTCTTTTTGTGGTATTGATTCAGTTGTAGTTATTTCTTTTTTGGAATATTCTTCGATCAGATGCAATAAATGAATATAGTTTGTGGTCAGGTTTTCTTCTTAGTTCAGGCTTGTTTTAGGGGTTCCCCCTAGTGTTGGGGGATAAGTCTTCCTGGGATTATTATTTCTGTTTGTAGTGTTTTTTTCTCCTGTGTAGAAGCTGTGTTGGTTCTTCTTGGGAGTTCCTATATTTGTCGAACTGGGGTGTTGTCCCCGAATTTTCCAACATTGGTCACCCCAAGGTGGAATTGATGATAGTCCACATGTTGGATTTATATGATGTTGTTTCAGGATGTTAGTTGATTTCTAGTGGTGGTTAGAACCCTCTCGTGTTCTTTCATTATTCTTCATGACGTGTTTTTACTTAGAACTGATCATGTGTGAGTTGTTATGTGAAAGTTCCCCATTAGGGTTTTAATTTTGTTAGGTTTATTCAGTATTTAGAACATTGTTTTGTTTATATTTTGGATGGGTGACTTTCTGGTGGTAGAAAGTGTTGGTGGTGTGGTGAATCTCAACACCCCACCTTTGAATCCATTTTATTTTAGTATTTTCGTGATATTGGATCCTTTTGTTGAGGTTTAGGTTGAGTTTTGGTTTGAATTTTTGATATTTTGTTGAAAAGTAGTGTTTTGGGATTGCCAACAGGTGGCCCACAGTTGGCACACGGTTCAGGGAAACCATTAACCCTCTCCCAATTAAATATGCAACATATTTTACTTCCCATGGTTATGGTGCACAATTTACGCATTGTTTGGGAAATAGTATGACAACCATGTAGTATGGATCTGGAATAAGGTATAAGAATTTTTCATGGCTGGAACACATTTTGGGAAACCATAAAACCAACCCATATGGTGTTTCCCTCTTCTCTAGTATAGGGTGCATAGTTTTTTAAATTGTGCAACCAAACCGTGGAGCCAAACCTGATCAGTAAAATTTTAAAATTACATGTTTTCAACACTAGGTTTTAACATTGGTTCTAGATTTATTCCCCTTTTTTATCCTAGGAAAACATGGGGGTCCTCTAAGATCCTTCTTCATTGATCCCCTTCCATTTTTGAGGCCCCTTGAAGGTTTCTGAGCTGAGTTCGTATAGTTGTTTTCAATTCCCCCATCTTCCCCATTATCATTTTATATAACGGTTCTTCCAAGGTGGGGTTCCATGGTGGATGTATCCTAATGGTGAGGGATTATGTCTGACTCGATTTAATGGAATTTAGGGTGTGCAGATCATCTCTTGAGGTGCATTATTCCATATCTAGATGTTTTTTTCAATTCACACATTGTCGAGGTAGGTGTTTATATCCAATTCCTTTTCAATAAGTTCCATTTTATTCTTGATCTTTCATAACTAATTTATGAATATGTTTCCCATTTTATGTGTTAGAATGAATTATTTTAGAATTTAAATGATGGAAAATTGTTTTGAAATGTGTTTTAACGTATTTATATTACGAGGTTTTATTTTATATGAACTCAAGTTCTCTGAAAAAATGTCAATTGTGTTTTTAATGTGAAATTGGGTTCATTCAGTGGGGTTTTCCCATGATTTTATTTTGATAGTGTTGTTTGATTGTGTGTTGGGTGTTATATGTGGAAAGTGAAGTCTCTTTTAGGGTGACTATAGTGTGTGAAATTTTATTTTGAGTTGATATCAAGTGATGTTTCCCAAATAGAATGTTTTCAAATGTTGATTAAAATGTGCATGTTTTGGAAGTTGGTTTTATAAAATAGATTAACTAGGTTCCCCATTGTTTTTCTTTAAGACTATCTCTTAAAATTGTGTAATTATTGATAATCTTGTTATAATGTGGTTTTAATGTGAATACGATATTAAGAGCGTGTATTCGCATGTAAATGTTTGTTTTCCAAATGTGTTATTCTTGTGAGGTTTTCAAAATGATTTCATGAATTGTACAAGTGGTGAAAAATGTATTTTAAAATAGATTTGGTGTGTTAATGAATTTGGGAATAGATATCTTCCCATGAGAATGTTTATTTTTCATATGTGTTTTATTAAAGGATGTTTTTTGACCATTTCAAACACTAAGATATTTTTGTGTAGACAATTTCCATAAAATTCCATTTAGAAATTCCAGTATTGTGTAATGTTTTCTTTTATCTTGGAATGATATTAGGATTTCAAATATAGAATATTGTTTAGACATATGCAAGGTAAAATGGTACATAAAATTGATTTTGGGGAAATGGTGTTGAAATGGATTTGTGATTGTATTTGTAAAGTGATTTGTAAGTTATGTGATGTGAAATCATAGTTGGAATGTTGGCATGACTTCGAAAATGAAATGATAACCTAGGAAGTCGAAGAGATAATGTTATTTAAATGATCATTTTGAAATAAGTGTATTTTTTTTTGTAAATTGTGATGTTTGGATTATTATAAGAGAACTATAACTTTGGATTGACTCCACTCCAGTGGATCGTGCGTAAGAACATTTTTGGACCACTAGAACATTGCATGAGATCATCCCTTGTGGATCATGAATAAGAATGTTTTTGGTTGTGGTAGTTTTTCCACAGGTTTCCATGAATTACTACTAATATTATTATCATGGTATTTATGGGATTAATCTAGTGGGTTGTGTGATGGTTGCTCTTCGACCTTGAGTAGTTGGGTTGGTATGCCCTAGACTTGGATAGGGATATGTGAGATGTCGCATAGGATGTGATAGTTCAGAGAGACCAGTTGGTTATTGACTATAGATCTATAATATTTTCTGGAAGGCGAGTCTGATCTGAGTATGTCCAAGGATTTCTCTATGGATGTTAAAGAAATTCCAATGAGTTTCATTCTATTTGTTCTTTCTATTTTTGTTTCACATTTGAATTTTGGTTTTGTAGTTGTCCCATATTGTTATTTTATTTTCTTTCTAAAAAACCATTTTTTTATCTATATTGGTTTTATATATGAGTTCTATATTTTTAATGGGTTGTGTAATCAGAAACTGTGTTTGAAAAATAATTTTTCATGTGTTGTTTTTAAAGGGTAACTAGTAAAAAATATGGATGTTTTCTCAAATGATTAAAATCATGGTTTCAGAATGTATTTCAAACTACTGATTTTGGATTTTTTTTAGTTAAGGAAATTTATGGAATCTATAGGTGTTATCTATTGAGATATTTATTCTTTCTCCCTACCAGTAACATTTGTCATTAGTAGACCCAATATGTTTTGCACGTTCATGTTTTTTTTGTGATCTCCATTAGAGAAGGTTATTTTTTGGTTATCAGTCACTGAGAGGTTATATGGGGATCATGGTTCATGGATCTATCTTACTTATTTATTCTGTTGGGTCTCGTTCAACTGTGGTTATATTTTGATTAGTGTGCATATTTATTGAGATTTAGTTATTGTTAGTTATTTCGCATGTAGAGTTTATTTATTTGACCTGACTTTTATTGGAAAACTAGTCCCATATAGATTTTATTGATACTCTACACTAGTTGACATCATCTGTGGATCTAGATCACCCTTCAATCCTTGTCTCGTATTGGGTGAGGTGTTATATTGGATTGATTCTTGGATTGGATTTTGTCATTCCACTTATTTATTACTACAAGAAATTAATATAAAAGATTAATTTTTTTATTCCTGAATTACTAAAATTAACTTTTAAATGATCATAAGATATATAATATAATGATATTTCATTCATTAAATCATTAGTTATAATTATAACAACATATTTATTACATGTTATCCAATAGAAAAAAATCATGAAATGGGGAAGTTATGAATTAATTTATAAAAACACAACAATGTTTAAAATAAAACCATTTCATAAAATGTTACCCTTATGACCCTAAAAAAATATTATTATCCAAAAAATTAGAAAAATAATCACTAAATTTATAAAATTAACTTATCATTAATACCTCGAACAACATGAAGTGTCTCTAATTTTTTATATACCAAACATGTGAATACCTTCATCATCTATTCTCTTGAAGAAAATTAATAATTGAATTACCATAAAACCTTATTTAAATCATGCATGCTACTTCATTCCTCAAATAAACAATAGATTATTGGATATATTTCTTAAATCCCTTAATGATTTCAACTACATCAATTGTAGAAGAAACATTATTGTCAAAAAATAATAATTATTTATATTGTAGTCAATTATATATAATGTATTTATCCATATTATTCATATCATAATCCCGACATTATTAACATAATATTTTGAACATTTCATCAGTTTTCCAAGAAGATAAATGTTCCACTGAATCATTTTTTGGTCATCAATACCATCCCACACACACTATCAAATCCTTAGTCAAATATACCAAAGTATAGTCCTTATATATTTAATAATTCTTATAATGAAAATATCTTTGAAAAAATATTCAAATGATGTAAATCTTGTATACAAACACATGAACATAAATCATTTCACTTTATTTGTGGTAGTAACATGTTTTTGAACAAGATCCATTAGAAACATTTAAGGTATATTCCTGTGACATTTTGGGCATTTATTTTCATAGTTACCCATATAATTGTAGTTTATGAATTGAACATTGGAGGCCTTTTTAATTTACATGAAATCATGAGAATGGTGTACTTTTTCAACACACATGATGTAATATCCATTTCCATGAAAGAAAGTACTAAGGTGTTTCCCTCAACAAGTATCATATGCTAGAAAATCCATCATTACCCTCTTCTCTGTAAAAATATTTTTCTCCACCATCTTCTTCTTATATTCCATACCCTTTAAGTCAAAATACATTTATTATTATTTATATCTATATATATATTACATGATACTAGATCCTCATATGATGACAAAGTTTAGGATACTTGTTCCCTTAGGTGGATTGTCTTAAGCAGATTGAAGAAATGATCAATCATGCTCTTTGAATTTTGCATTTAGCCCATAGCTTTCCTTTATTACCTTGTAATGTTTTATTTTTACATAAAAAATCATATTGTTTCTGTATTATACTAGAGAATTGTATTTACATATCATCTAATTTCATATGAGGATAATATTTTCCCTTGAAGAGTGCCTGGAAATACTTCTACTCTATGCCTGTTATTTAATCCTCATCCTTAGTGTTTTTAATTAATTACCACCATTGACCATTATATTCTGAGAGAAAATAATATGATATGACATCATTCTCCATTTATCTACATCCTAGAGTGAAAACTATATTCTATAAAAAAATATACACTTCTCAGCTAAAAATGGATTGGTAGTCCCATTTAATGATAGATGTTTCTAATGCAAGAAGGTTTATAACATCATTAAACCACATGGTAGATTAGCATGATACTATATATGGTAAAGCATACATTACATAACATGTGTCATCTTCCCCAATATGGTTATAATTTGATCAGTTATAGCTACATCTTCAGCTCCAAATTCATTTTCCTAACCAAAAGGTAAATGCTTACATAATATACATGGATGGATATAGTTTAAATTCATTATTCTATAAACCACTTCTATATAATATAATACACAATATTAGATCATGCTATTGTGAAACATAATTTATAATCCAAAAACGAAAGAAATAATGAACATAAATTGTAAAATATTAGCATTGAAAATATAATAATCATAAATATAGTTTATATGGGAATGTTTAAAAAAAATAAAAAAAATATTCAAATAATTAACAATGGTTTGTAAATAAAATGTGATTTAACATATGAATATACTATGGGAGTGTCCAACTAGGTATGTAGTGGGTTGCATTTCAAGGTCGCAATCATCGATATAGTAACTCCTGATGTAGAATTTTCAATGTTATTAACCCTTGGTAAATCTAATTTACATCCTCATCCAGATGTATAATCTAGTCATGGAGTAATTTACAAGGATAAAACACTCAATATCTACCTTACCAAATCTGTAGGATGTTCAATTATACTTAACCAAAAATTATACAATAGGGTTATATTTCCTAATATCGGTTTTCCTAAATCTATTTCCCAGGGTTTCAACTAAAAAACCCTAGATTACAACTATAACACCCCCAACACCATTATCCTAGAGTCTATGTCTAAATTATTACATTGGCATGATATATAAGTAATAACATATCAAAGGA
The DNA here is from genome assembly GCA_963277665.1 of Viscum album. NCBI lineage: Eukaryota > Viridiplantae > Streptophyta > Magnoliopsida > Santalales > Viscaceae > Viscum > Viscum album. The sequence goes on along the minus strand of OY728161.1, from coordinate 1,418,956,726 downwards.
CCATGTAGTTTTCTAATCCCAATAAAATATATATATACTTGAATTAAAATTAAATTTTAAAACAAAAAAATATACATAGTATTTTATGTTATATTCTCAATATTCCCCAAACAATATCTTTTCAAATCAATCATTAAACACATCCTATTATCATAATGAAAATAAAACAAAATAATGTGTTGATCTCAGATTCTCAGTGAGGGTATACATAAAATGGATACAATGAATACATAAGTAAAAATCAATATAAAAAGGTAAATAATTGAATCACATGAAATTTAATTAGTAACATGAGAATAATATTTTACGAGTAAATGATGACAAATAATTAAATATATATTTTCACATGAGATTGAAAACATATCCATGAATATTATAACTAATTAAATTATTTAATGGAATATAAATAACTAAATTCATAATGATAGAATTAAAAATGTAAGACACTAAGATAAACCATTGAGGCCTTGTTCCATGATATCAAATACCAATGAGGCCTTACTCCAAGACATCTATATAAATGGGTATGTTTCTAGGAAACACCTAATCTAGTTTGTCTCATGAGACCTATTGATGTGTTGAGGGGCTATAGAGGTCCCCACAAAATAATTAATGACTTCATTGCATTCCTTATTTTAATTCTATGAAACCTGTTGAACCTAAACATTCAGATTTAAATTAGAATCCAAAATATAAATACATTCCACCATTAATAAACATAATCATAAACCATCTCCAAAAAATGAATGATATAACATAGTATAACCCCAATAAAATGATTCTTAACCCATCCAAAGAAATATTAAGGATGGTATCATTTGAGTATATCCCCACTAAACAAAAAGTAATACAAATGGATGTATTCATATATGTAAATTTATTTTCAAATATCACTCAGAATATTCTTTTAGAAAATAACATTTCTTTGAAAACAAACTATTTTATATTCATACTATAAAATTAATACACTATTTTTAAAATACATTTCTTTGAAAATAAAATTTAAAAACAAATAATTTCAGAAATAATAAGAATTTTTTTTATTAAAAATAACATTGTAAATATTCAAATGATTTTTTAATGAAATGGCAGTCATAATTGCGGGAATCTTTTTATATATGATATAAGTAAAAAAGAATACCCATTTTTAACTGTTAAAAGATTAGAAATGTTCTTTTTTTTAAGAAAAAATCCAGAAGAATCATTTAAAACCATTTTATAAGAGGTAAACATGGTTAAAAGTGTCACTAATAAATTTAAGACCATGGTATTTCACTATGGTTTGGATACTTTTATTTTCAGTCTAAATTTAAACTTTGGAAATAATATGGTGGCCAAATGAGTTAGTAATGGTAATGGGGGTTTCTAGGACTTGTTTAGTGATATGAACCCATATTTTTTGAGAAAATAGACATGGCACACATTTTAGTGGAAACCTTACGGACTTCTACGTGACATAGAGAAAACTATGCAGAATTTTGCACGGTTTGGAAAATAGTGCAGAATTCCATACAGTTTGGAAAATTGTACTAGTTTTATTTTTTCGAATAGAGTCACCTCGCACAATTGGAGCATGTTCGTGTGGTCTGACTGTGTGAGCGCCCCTTTTTCCTAGGTAATTATGTATGGCCAGCACACGGTTTGATCAAATAGTGTGGTGGAATGTCTTTCAGGGAAAACTGTTTTACACGGTTTGAAAACCCATTCTGAAAAACCATTTGCTAACTATTTCTCTGGGTAATTTTCTAGTTTTTCTTTAATGATCTAATTTAGTCACCCATCATCCCTAATTTGAGTTTATGCAGGATTGACCTATTTCTCTCTCATTTTCAAGAGTTTTGAAGATCAATACATGGAATCAAGAGATATCCATCATCCAACATCTGATCGAGCTCATGTTCATCATGTTGTATGCACAAAGGTATGTACTTGAGTCCAGATTAGGAATTCTTATTCTCTTTCTCTATTGACCAAGGTATCACCAAGTGAGCATTTTTCTCACCTTCTCATAGATCTATACTGATCTGAGGAAAATCAATGTCCTATACTGGTAGAGGATGATCATATAACCATAAGGTGGGTGGTCTATTAATAATCCATAATGTTCTCTGATTTTGTAATTTTCATGTGGGGCCCATCGATGCCATTGAGGAACATCTCTTAAATATTCACCCCATGCTTAATCTTTTTAGAGTTTTGTAGTTATGCTATTTCCAAATATGTGATTAGAATTTAGTTGTTACACCCAAAATTCATTCCACCTCATATCGAATGATATGCCACACTTGGGTTTTTTGTGTTTAGACAGGTTTGAGCCACCATTCTGGTGTACCCTTGCTGGACCTTCCTTAAAGAGACCCTTCATATAATAAATGGTTTGTTGTTAAATTATAATTTCATAATGTTATGTACCATGTATGCTCACCACCTGACCCGCCTATGGTAAGTGCTTCAAATTATTATTAAATGTGAAATGTGGAATGGAAAGTATAGTAAGTATATAATATGGTGTTATTAATAGAGATTGAATAAATGTTACATGTTCATAACACACATTCCATGTTGGTGGAAGGTAGCAGAGTGAACTGCAATAACTGCATATTCCTTATTAGTTAACTAAGACATAATTAAATGGTTCTAATGCTACATGGCCTATCAACACTAATAAAAGATAAGGCTTGGACCGATAAGTATTTTTTTTTTCAACACTAATTGACCTATCCACACTAATTAAAGTAAATACGTGAACCAAATTAAATATTTCATGGTTATAATATCAAATAGGATTGGATTGATATGAGATATCCTTGGATTCTAAGAGGATAATACCTTGGATCTTGGGAACCCCATTTTGATTCAAGGATGTGGTTTGCATGGGCTAAAACCCACCAATATTCTAGGTCTTGTCTCTTCCTTGGATGCCCGATATAATATAGTAGGGTCCCTATTCATTATTCCAGGATACCTCAAATACACTTATTGGATCCACCGTTGAAATATAGGTTTCTAGGATGCACTCCTTGGACCTGGTCCTTGCATAGCCCTATTTTACCTTCGATGTAGTCCTTGGAATTTGTAGGTGAATTATTGTGGAATACCTTGTATTATGCTTCTTATATTAAACTCTTACCCCCTTAGCAAGGTTCATGTTCTACTAAGTTATATTTCCATGAGATTTACATTAACTATCATATTACATAGAACTCCCTCACTGGATATCATTTTTAGGTATCTTTTTTACATATTTAGACCCTCACAACATTTACTATCACGAGGTGATCTCATTGATTTCTACGCTTCATGTGACCTATTAATATTAAATGGTAATTACTTAATTAATGAACTAGTTACATGTATAGACACCATCAAGGGGTTTAAGTAGGTACTTGGGTATTTTGATATTTGTACTAATTTCTTTACTATATATATTCATTTCTGAACACTGAAATATTCTACTACATGGGCCGGATGTTATAGAAACAATTCATGGTGGGCCACTAATATTATATCACATCCTCTCTGGGCACCATTTAGTACCTGAAGTAGATTATATGACTACAAGTGTTGAAAAATGGAATCATACAGATTCCATCACTTGATTGGGTGCTGATTGGATGTAGCTTGATAGCAGATGAATGAGTAGGATCTTGGAATGCTTGGTTTAGTCATTGTGTTCATTTACATTTTTAAACCTGTTATGTCTATTGTCTTGTATCCATGATTATGAGTTTTCTAGTGACATGAAATTTCATCATCATTGGTTAGTTGGTAGAATTATGTTTGTTCTCATTTATCTAATACATCATTTTTCATTGTCTGTTAATTTATATTTCTTCCACTATTTACTATTTCTTTATATTCCTTCTACTGTGCTATAGAATTATAATGAGGGAATAGTCTTCCCATGGGAAACCCTAGTCCCTCACTTCTAGTCAGTAGCCTCTGGTGTTCTGGAAGATGTGCTTGAGGCCATGTGGCCCACTGGGATTAGGGCACCTGTTATGTGGTATCAGGGTTCGGGTCATCACAATGTGTTATCAAAGATGGTTTATTTTCTTTCAATAGTATTTATAGGGAACAAATTAGAGAATAGGAACGCATTGGACTTGGTCATAATCCATTCTTGGGTATCACGAACACATGTTCAGGGTAAAATCCATGTTACCCATAGTACAATTGTTGTTCTATTTTTTCTATTATATTTGATATTATTTCACCATTAGGTGATGCACATACTATGTGGTGTTAATGATTATTAATCTGTTGATATCTTATTTAATACTTAGCTAAATGATATGTGGGAAAGGATCATTAAAACATGATTCGTTATAGGCATCTAAAATTCACACGTCATGAATATTTCCATACCATATAGGTGCATCTCACTACATTGTAGTGATTGATCACTACTAGAAATCAAAGTTATAGCCATGGAAAAATAGCCACGGTTTTATAAGTCCATGGATATAGCATATTTTATATACACAATACTATTAATACTATGTGTATATCATAATTTATATCCACAGATTAATAAAATCAGTAGCTATGTTTTTTTGACTATCTATCAGGATCCCCCTCCCTAGTCAACGACGATCTCCTCTCCTCCCTCGATCTACGAGCTCCTCCTCCCCACTTTCCATGACTCTCTCTAGGTTTCTCTCCATGAAGCTCTCCTCCTCTCCTCCCTCGATCTACGAGCTCCTACTCCATATTGTTCTTGACTCCTAGAACCCTTGACTTAGACCTTCTCTCCATCCACTCATCCCCGACATTACCTTTACACTTCCCAGCCTTTAGTGTTTCATGGCGGCCTCCCCACCATCACACTCGACATTCTTCTCCCACCCTAGACCATCTCCCCCAGAGAATACTCCTTCTCTTTAGTCATTCCTCCTCCATCGCCATTCCTCTAGAGTCTGAATGGTAACAAATTCTATCATGTAAGTTGATTGGACTTTTCATTTTTTTTCTTTGCCTTCACACTTGTTTTCTCATGAATATGTGAAATTTTTAGGAAATTTGAATGGAATTTCAATGATGAGCTTCATTTTTTAGGGTAATTGTTGTATAGGAGTTCCCAGGCTGAGCTCACACATCTTGCTCATTTTGTTCTGGGCATTTATTACAGGTTTTCAAATTTATTTGATTTCTCTTGTTTCTTTGCATTTTCAAAACAAGACCTATGAAATCCCTTCATAAATGATGATTCTCTTTTTTAATTTTCATAGTCTTGGGAACTCTCCCACAATCACATCCCTGTGATACTTTATTATGGCAAAAAAACCATGATGATTAGTTTAGTTGAACCTAAAATGGAATTTAAAAAATCGAGTGACATTAAATGTTCTTCCATTGAATATTTCTATATATCACAAAATTAATGTGAAAATGACTCTAAGAATCTCTGTATTTTAATGTATGATTGTATCAGCCTGCATTCATGTACAGAATAACAGAAAGACTTTTTAGTTTATATTGGTATCGATGGAATTGTAATCTCCCTATATTTTTTTATTCCTCTAACTCTTACATGAAAAAATGGATATTTTGGATAATCATGAAGGGGTAATTTCTTAGTGTTCATGTAGTTGGGTGATTCTGAGGGGTTTTAACACTATTATAAGCCATGAGAAAAAACTAGTCCATACTTTTATATGATTCAAGATTTGAAATTTTCATCCTATTTTGATAAATATATCATGTTTGAAGTTATAAATGTGGGTGGTTACTAAACCTGACATAGATACACAATCAATGTATTTAAAGCTTTCAAATTGGATAAATTTTTTGTTCATATTGATGACAATAATTATGTTATTGATCTATCAGGTCTGTCTATCACAAAAATTTCACTAGGACCACAATCCATTTGTGGTGGATATTTTTACAAATAAATTGACATCATTTCCGCTTCCATTTGAATTAAATAATGTCTGACTTTTTGCGCTTTATTTTTGTAAGATTATCATCATTTCTTGGAACATGGAAATTTATAGAAGACCTCTATAAATCATGGAAAATGTTGAAGAATGTTAGAAGGATGATTCATTTTTGGACAAGGTATATTTATATAATATGGGTAATGATAACAAATATCCTGATAAATCCTTACTATAATTTGATAATATTATTCAGAACCAGAATGATCCTTCAAATGATTAGATTAAAACCCAATCTTAGATTTATGAAAACCCATTTCTGAAAGACAGGCTAGTCTAAAACTAGAATTATATTATTTGGATGTTTGAGGGAGATAGAAAACTTTATAGTTTCATCATCTATATAAGAAAAAGTGAATTGGAAGAGGAGTTTCTACCCATAGAATTTATGGGTATTTACAGAACTCATAAAATCTATTCTCAAATGTTATTATCGACTAATTATGAAGACTTCTCTCAAATAATGGAGAAGATTTTAATTTCATATGATGGATAAATTACTTATGTTATTGATAATAATCAAAACAATTCAGTAACTAAATCATTTGATGATATGGAGGTAGATACTTCACTCATATCCTCAAATATTGAGTGTGTGGTCGGGCCTGATGGGTTCACAAAAAATTTTTGTATGGTTTAGTGGGTTATTGAACATGTTTATTAACATAATTAACTGAGAAAATTCATTAATCATGCTTCTATACCTTATGGAATCAATTACAATTTTATTACATTGTCTCAAAAAAGGATAATGTAGTAGATATTAAAGAATTCAATTCTATATACATTGGGAACGCAATTCAAAAAAATATTATCAAAGTCAGTTCTTTGAGGCCATGATCTATTGCATGAGGCATCATATAATCAAATCAATTTGGATTTATTACTAGATGAGGAATCCAAAATTACCTCTTCAGTTCCTCAAAATGTATCGACATTATGAAGAACAAATGTAGGAATGGGAACATTCTACTATATATCTATATCTCAAAGTCTTTTGATACCATAAAAAGGAATTTTATTTTTAAAATTCATATAAGGTATGGTTTTTATAGTTCTTTCATCTAATTAATCAACACTATTTATAATAGTGAAAGACAATCTATCCTTATTAACAGGGTGTAGGGGGTAGTGGGGGTGCAGGTGGCGGAGTGGGGTGTAGGTGGGGGGTGTAGGTGGGGGTGTGCAGTGGGGTTTCAGGTGGGGGGGGGGGGGTGCAGGGGGCAATGGGTGTAGGTGGGGGTGGGTGGGGGTGCAGGGGGTAATGGGGGTAGAGGTGAGGGTGAGCATTATATTATTTCCACTTTCCATCCTTCAAACGAAAATACATACTCCCAACATTTTGGATTATCTGTTAGGTGTATAATAAAAAATACCCAATCACCCATGATCCCATAAGTATCTTTTCCATTATGAAGACAACTCACTTCATTATTTGATGAATGTGAACTCAAGACGCCCTATACCACAAAAACTGACCAAACTAAAGATAGGTATGTGTTTATAGCTTATTATATTACCAAATGTTTAATTAAAATTGTGGTTGTATTGTTGTTTAAACCCACAGTGATATCACTTCAATAGGATGGGGATTTCATTTCCGGCATATAGAGGATACTTATAAATCTTGAAATATCTTTATTACATGTAATTTGAGATTAGGTGTGGAATTGGGGTTGTAGATGGGGGGGTGCATGTGGGGGTGGTGTGTAGTGGGAAGTGGGGTTACAGGTGGGGGTGCATGGGGTAGTGGGGTACAAGAGGGTGTAGCGATAGTGGGGTTGCAGGTGGGGGAAGGGGTGCTGATGTGGGTTGGTGTGAGCCTTATTTTATTTCCATTTTCCAACCTTCAAACTAAAACACATACTCCCAACATTTTCGATGATCTGTTAGGTGTATAATAAACAATATCTAATCAACCATGATCCCATATGTATCATTTCCATGATGAAAAACAATTCACTACCTTAATCAAAGAAAGGAAACTCATGTCTCCCTATGCCACTAAAACGATCCAAACCAAAGATAGGTATATGGATACATGTTAGTTTATAGAAACATGTTTAATTAAAATATTGGTTTTATTATTGTTTAATTCCATGGTGGGATCACTTCTATATGAAAGATATTTCATGTGTGTCATATAGAGGAGACATAGAAATTTTGAAACCTAATTATTACATGTCATTTTAGTTTAGGTGTACTACTCAGTGGATTTATTAATGGTTTTTTCATGATGTTTGATGAAATTATAAGTTGTTTTGGGTTGATAAATTTTATTTTTTGTGTTTCTTAGGTTTGGGTGGCCGTCTAGAGTGGACCCCACAGATGGCTTGTTACCAGAGTGCAATATATTACCCAGTGAGTCTAGCACCAATTATACCGGTTGTAGTTCTAATTTTAAAATGTTTTGTTGTTTGATTCATATATATTCATTGATGACATAGGGTATAGAAGGATCATTGGTGGTTGGTATAGGCTTGAGATCAATTTATTGATTTTTGTTTGAGGTAGGTTTCCTTTATATTACTAATTCTATTGATCATTTGGATTATATTATGTTTGTGTAATCATTAATATTATCCTTGTGACCATGTTTTTATTGGATTCATGTATCATTTATCATGTACAGTTGAAACACCGATCACATTTATTTAAGAAATATTTATATCTCACTTATTTTCCCATTATTTAATTACAGGTGGTTTCTTATGATGATGGTGGTTCTATCCACCGCCTTCATAGGCAGTGAGTTGGACATCAGATTCGGGTAACGCTTCTTCTATTTTTATTATTTGGCCTAATTTTAAATAGGGCTTTTGTGATTTCTGGGTTTACTATATTTTTGTATTGTTTTTTGGATCTCATTATGGTCGATTCGAGCCGCTTGTCAAAGGAGACTCACCGCATATGCATTGGTAAGAATATATATAATATGTTCTCCCATTATATGTATTTATTCCCATGGAAGCGCGATTACATATAAGATTCTAGGTGTGCCTATGTATATATATGGAAAATGAATAGGTGTGTGGGTGATCACAAGCTTATGCATGTGAGTATATATATAAGGATCCTCTTGTGTGTGTACATGGCCATGTAGACACATACATAGGGGATAGGGCATCCTTATGTTTATGAAAAGGTGCATCTGTATAGAGGATGGATGGAGTAGCTTAGAGTTATCACTGATCAATGTGTCAAGAACTAAGTGTGTCTTGGATCCATTGAGGTAGGGTCCCACTCCCACCCTCTTTAATTCAGGAATTTTTAAAATTTCATTTAGCTGCCTTCATAATTATGTTGTTTATATTAAATTTCAATTATTGAATAAGTGTTAAGATAATTGTTTCATTTGATAAACGAGTCATGGTTTTGTATTAAATCCTCTCTATCTAGTTTATATATTAATTTTATTAAACAAATAAACATCCACATAAACCCATTCTTCTTCCCTTTACTGTCTCCCACTCTTTCTCTCTACCTCCTCGACCTTCTAGTCTCCTCTTAGCCTCCCCTTCCCATATCTGCATCCCCTCCTCCTCCTCACCTCCCTCGGTCACTGCATCTATCTCCGCCTTTCGGCCACCCTGCCTCCCCGTCTCCCCACCTCTCCATTCCTGCTTCTGTATCCCCACATCCCAAGCTAGAAGGCTAGAATAAACATGGTTTGTATCTTCAAAATATCATGGAGAGAAATATTGTTTTCTTTTTTTGTGGAGGTTCATAGAATTAATAGACCTCTTGCATGAATTTTTCAATATATTTTCTTTGGTGGGTAGATTGTTCCCATATTCATATGTTTTTTTAAATTTAATTATCATAAAGGGATGTATTGGTTTTAAATTTTTTTGGGTGATTAGTATGTTTTGGGATTTTTATGAGGTGTGTTCTATGTTTATTAGAATTATTTTGTAGATTGTTGTGAATTCAAGATCTATGCGGTCTCTTTTTATTTATGTTTCTTTATTTTTAGTTGTGGGTGTACATTTGTAAACTGGTTTTTTCATGTTTGGATTCATGATGGTTTGAATGTGAGATACCATTGGTCCAATTCTTCCCTAACTAAGAGCAATACAAACATAGAAAATTTATGAACATATTAGTGATCATTCATTGTTTTTGGTTCACTATGGGTTGATGTTAAGTGTAGAAGGTCCTAGTTTACCAGTTGGGTGTAGTTACAAAACATCTAAAGCCTTTTTTTACTGAGCCTTGTGTTGTTATGTTTCTTCTATTTCTTTTAGTGAATCCTTATGATGGTTTGCATCTCAGGAATTTGGTGTTCTTTTTAATTGTGTTCTATTTGTAGTGTTTTAGATTTTTTTCTTATATGACTATGAGTTTTATAAATTTTTGGTGTATATTGTGCTTCTTGAAGATATAATTCTTAGAGGTGTGTGTCTCATATTTTATTCAATTTTATAATAATTACAATTTTTTTAGAGAACTATGCAAAATTTCTATCTCTTTTGGTTTCTCCCTTTATAATTGTTACTGAATTTTTCTTGGAGACTTCACATGATCTTGTGTATTTAACTAATAAATTTGTAGAGATTGGTTATATGTTATGATTTTATTATTTAAGACCATATCATTTTTATTTGACACCCAAGAAACCTCATTTTTAGGGTTTTATTGAGGAATTTCTTTTAGTAATTTCACTTCTACTAGATACTTTTCTAGAGAAGAATGTGGCATGGTGGGTAGATTATAACACCTCATATCAATGATGTTAATCATATTAAATTATTTTTATTTATCATGATATTTTGTAAAAATATTACTTTGATTTATAAATTCATGATTTTTTTATGTTTCGTTTTTTATAGTTGGTAGTATCTATATAGAAACAATTAGAGTGATTTTTTAGTTTTCATAAAGTGTTTTTACATGGTGGGAACTTGATTATCTAAACTTGGAAGTACTTTCCAAAAAAGGGTGTCGATCATTTTGTTCATAAGGGTTACCTGCATTGTTGGAATTTAGGGTGGAGTAACCATAGAACCAAACCGTGTGATTATTCTATGGGATTCAACTTGAAACTTCACAATTAGTGCATAATTTACAATACTATACATCCTAACCATGAAACATGCCCTATTTTGGAAAAAGATGAATTTTAGTTATATATACTAATTAGTGTCCCCGATTCCACAATGTGTCTGATCCATAGTGATTCTCCCTTACGTTTATCCATCTCCCTAAACCACCCTGCACCCCTCACAACATCCTTTCCTAAAACCCCAACTCTCCTCCTCCAAACCCATCTCCGCATCCCCTCCCCAAGGTCGCTATCCCCAGCTCTGCCTCTTCTGCATCCCTCTCCCTTCGTTCCCCCTCCCATCCTCCATCAAGCCTCCACCTCCACCTCCATATCTGACTCTGACTATTCTACATCCATATCTCCCAACCCTGACCATCGTCTCCCTCACAACACCCTACCCCAATCATAGTCCATTTTGATCACCTCCTAATTCCCTCAGCCCTCAACCATCGACCCTTGATCGCTTCTAGCCTCCAACGCTTTCAAACTTCCCCGAATTATTTTTCTGACATCTCATTTCCTCACAACTCCAAATTTCGCTCCCCACCTTCATTTTTTATCGCATGATCCCTAGCCTCCCCAACCACCTTCTTCGACAGATAGTGTTTGAAAATTTAATTCAACCACCTCCGATCACAATAGACATCTCACCTCACGGCCATGACATTTTATTGTTCAAAGATTTTTGTGGCCACTATTTATTGTCAATTTATCATTTATGTACTCTTCTTCTCATTCAAATGCCCATAATTTCTTCCCTAATGATCTTTTCCCATCATTCTCCCATAATTTTCTCTACCCACTCGGTCATTCATCCTGATCCCACCCTCCAGTACCCCATTGAATATTATTGAAACAAACATAAAAATTAGTCCCCCATGTGACATATATTTAATTTATGATCCTGCAATATGTACCGATTCTCTATTTCTATACTTTTTATGCATATACTACTTATGTAATTATTAACATGTCTACATTTCAATTCCCATCATAGAAACTTAATTTGCAATATACATATCTTAAATATTCTTATTATGAATATATTTTTATTATCCATATACTTAATATGATCTTCTATTGTCTTACACAAAGTCATGTGCAATATTAATATACAATGACTATCATTTCATCATTGCTATTTCATATAGTATACACTGAAATTGAATAAATTCTATAAACCATGTCAAATGAAGCTTATTGAATTTTGTAACCATTTTTTGCAACATGGAAGGAAATGAAATTATTAATGAAATTTATTATTTCATTCTCAAATTTGGTTTATGTGACGAAATTTGAATGTTCTAAATAGGGACAAATGGTTTGGGGTTAATGAAATATTTTTTATAATCCAACGAATGAATCATTTTAACTAAATGATAGTGTAAAAACAACAAGAATTTAGTAATGTTATAATTTATTTTGATAACTTGAAAGAGTTGTGATGAAAATATCAATGTGGATTAAGAGACCCAGTTAAATTTATATATTATGTTTATCATCACCTATAATTTATGGGAAATATATATTTGGTAAATAGAATAAAAAATGTAATCTATGATCGTAAGAGTTTTAGATTCACTTTTATGCTCATGGATGCTCATATCGCGACTATATTTTCACATCTAAAGGTATTATTTTTATCTTGTCACAACTTCTTGGTTGATGATGAATTTTTTAGCTTCATAATAAAATTTAATTGTGTGTTTATTGAAATAATGTTATTCTATGTAAGAAATTTGTTAGAAGTTATCCAGAATATATCAATTTTTAGTTCTCCAAATTATTTATTTTGTAGAGAAATGTTCAATATTTTCTCAGTGATGATTTCAAAAAAAATCTGTTTTGGATCCCATTTATGCTCATATTCATATCATTAGTTTGGTTTGATATTCAGTGTATGTTTTCATTTTATAAATTTTCACTTTTCATTTGGTGATTTTTTCCTACATTTCCTTGGATATTGTTCATTTTATGCCATCTATAACTACAATAGCCTATAATTTTTTATATTATTTGTTTAATTTAAATCCATGAAACATATACCACTCCATATGAATTGTTATCTTATCACATCATCAAAATTCATTTAAAAATCACCCATTCTATTACATATCCTCCTCAGTTTTTCATCTTTAGTAATGTCGAAAATTAATCAATCTTCGTGCTCTGATCAATCCTTGTGTCCTCTCCAGACACAACCCACTATGGATAACTCCCATAGGCATCATTTTTTCCATAATATAATACTCCTTCAATAAGTGGTTTTTATAAACTAAAGGGGGTGATCTACCTAGAAAATTTCATAAATTTTTATATATAATTCATTGTTTTATTCTCTCTAATTACATTAATATCACTGGAATTTCTATATTTACACATTTTGTATGATTTTATATGAGTAAAATAAATCTGGATTGATTTTTTGATTTTAGTGACAACCTTTTTCTGTTTTCATTAATTAAACGTGTTCTCATTTATTTTCATTTGGTTTGTAAGGATTCTTCTGCTCCTGCCGTTGATTTAGGTGCATATGACATTGAATATGTTGTTGATGATGGTGGTCTGAGAGGTGGATATAATGATGTTGGTGTTTCTGAAGGAGCAGATGAGGGTTTTGATGGTTTTGGTGATACAGATATTGAGGTAAATTTTAGATGTAAATTTTATTCTTGGTTTATGCATTGAATTATACCATATAATGATGTTTGTGTTTGGTAGATGTTGTGGTGCATACACAATGTTTGCATTAATAACACATGAATTCATTTCCTTAACATTAATGATCCACCATACATGCTACATTGTATCCTTATATTTATAGAATTTCATCTTGAAGACATGAAAAAATATCACTCTACTAGACTAACACCCTCCACATCTGAAGGCATTTTTGTGGCATGTACTTCTTTGAAATCAGGACTGCTGTATAGCCTACAACATGGTGTAAATATTTTTTCAATTTTCAATGACACTATATGATTCTCATAGACACTAATTTTCTTGCTTATAATTATTATACTGTTAATTATTCACTTATTTACTTAAAATATCAAGAGACATTGAAATGGTGATTGTTTCATATGCATGCAAGTCGAAAAAAAGGAAGATTAGTGTTTTTGTCGTTAAAAGCAACACATCTTGTTGTTGTGGTAGGTCTCTCTACATAAAACTTTAATTTTAATTATATAATTGCTGGATTATTTTAAAAACATGTTCCATAATTTCTTTGTTGTTTTACTCTATATTTTTTCCTATATAAATAAATGAATGTGACACTCTTAGTTAATCCAAGGTTTAGAACCATTCTAAAGAGTAATTAGAATTATTATCTTATCTATTCTTGCTAGCTGCTCCATTTTGATAACTAAAATTTCTGTTTATAGGAATATAGTGTTAATCCTTGACCACTTGAGTGACTAAAGTCCCTAAATAATCCCAATCCATAAATTATAGAGAGATATGGATGATCCATACCTCTAATTGGGCGTCATACTAGGTGTACACCCCACAATCATCCTACACCGGAGCCATATACCACGTTGAACCAGAAATGGAAACACTAATGCGTAGCTCTATTACATCACATATTGTCACTTATTTCACAACAAAATCATCTTTATGGAATGGTGTTAAACAATATCGATGATCCTATCAAATGAACATAAATTATGTAAATCAGTCTATGAGGGTTTTCATTCCTGTTCAAATAGGGTACATAGAACAAATATTCAAGGTTCATTCACAACATCCTAATATCATCACAATCACATCAACCACTTTTGAGGCAATATATCTGATTCCTTAACATATTCAAAGAGTACTCTTAACTTCATTGTAGTCTCCACTAGTCATAAATCCATTACCTTTCTTATGTGATGAATATAAAAGGATTAGACCTAACTTTTATTTAAATCGTGACCAGACTTATGCGAGGAGAATAAGGGGACTATTCCCCAGTAGACCTATAATGATGACTATAATTCTCTGATGAGTATAAGTGGACCCTACCTTTTCATATATAAAAAGTATAAGCTTTATTTTGGCAAAATAATATTGTGCTTCACCTTTCCTAATGCATCATAATCCCATCCTTCCTCAAGAGATGAACATGGAATTCCATAGGTGATGATCCCAGTGCTCATTAGGTGATGAGCCTAAAATACCTCAGGTGACTATCCTATGGTGACTTTGGTGATGAATCTAGGATTATATAGGTGAAAATAATAATATTACTTAGATTATGAGCCTACTATGTCGATATTGATTGACATAAGAAGATATAACAACCATCCTTCCCTAATAATAACTGAAGATCCATCCATTACTTATATGTGTCAAGCATAAGATTCCCTCCCTTCATGAAATGAGAAATAAATTTATGGGATTGTATAAATATACAATGTAATTGAAATTCTAGAAAATTATGATCATTAGGTTGTCACCTTGATAAATAAGCATGTGACATTGCTAACTGATGTCCACATAGAGATGGAATCAAGTACAAGATTCATGGGAATTAGTTAATTATATAAGATAAATATGGAATGGGAAATGAAAACCATAAAGATATATTATAAACACCCATCCTCCCATTTTAATGAAAGATTCCATCATCATCACTCTTGTGGTGACATGCTAATTGCCTTTTAAAATTAGGCATGTGAGATAAGGATTATGACAATCCTAGTGTAGTCTAATGGAATGGTCTTGAAGTAATGTTGCAGAAAAAATTGATGAAACTGAGATGAAGTCATTCTCCATCAACATATATAGGATGTGTATAATTGGGCATCAACTGGAAGGGGGTGGGGGTGGGGGGGAATTGGTAGGGGAGGGTGGATGGGGTAGGGGGAATAGGGCAAGGGGCAGGGGGAGGGGGTAGGGGGATGTCTGTAGTGTAGGGGGTATGTGGAGGGGGTGGGTGGAGGGGCAGAGGTAGAGGGGAGTGGGGGGTATGCAGGGCAAGGGGGTCATTCTACAGGGGGTCTACAGGGCAATTTGGAAGGGGGAGGGTGCAGGTGGGATGGAAAGGGGGAGAGGGTGGTGGTCTGAAGGGGGGTCTGTAGGGCAGGGGGTGCAAGGAGCAGTGGGGGGAGGGAAAACTGGTGGGGGTGCAGGGGGAGGGGGTAGGGTTGGGGGTCTTCAGGGGGGTCTATAGGGTAGTAGGAAACATCAATAGTTGGGTGAAAAAAAATTAGATTATCTGAAATAAATTTTAAATTTATATATTATAAAGAGCCTATGACACGAAAATGATAGAAAATAAAATAATATACAAATAAATGGGTTTAGAAAACTTATGAAAACCGATCATCACTCCTCTTCTCAATAGTGAAAATTACACTTCTATCTCTAACATATTATTATAACTCTACCTACCCTCTACTCAATCATTCTCTTCTTATGTGTATTCACATTTATCCTCTAAGGGTTGATCACCCTTTTTTCTGCCTTACACAATTTTTTTGAAATTTCATTCTCAAATAAGTTTCGGTAATCATTCCATTTGTAAATGGATGGATGAATCACTACCATATTGGACGTTTTATTCCTTCCTAGTAAGACTTGATTAAAATAACAATTTCTATGGGGGGTCTTTTCATGGGCGAAGCTGTGTAGTTGGGGGTGGGGGTCCCAGAGGGAGGGGGTGTCTAGGGTCTGGGGGAGGGGTCTCCAGGATCTGTCCTATGGGGAGGGGGTCTGTCCAGGGTCTGGGGGGTCTGTTTGGGGGTGGGGGCTATCCAGGGTTAAGGGGCCTAGGGTCTGAGGGGTCGTTCCTAGGGGCACCGCCTAGGGGGTGTCCAGTGTCTTGGGGGGCTCTCCATGGTCTGTTTGGGGTCTTTCCTGGGGGGGCTGTCTGGGGGTGTCTAGGGTCTGTCCAGGAGGGGAGTCTAGGATCTGGGGGTGCCCTGTGTCTGTCCTGGGGGGGGGGGGTGGGGGTCTGTCCAGGGTATGCGGGGGTGCTGAGGGAAGGGGGTGTGCTGGGAAGGGGGGGGGGGGGGTGTAGTGGGGAGGGGTTCTGTGTGTCAGGTTGTCTAATGGGGAGTGGAAGGTGCCTTTCCATGGGGGAAGGGGTGATGTTGGGTTTTGGGGTATAGGAGGGACGGGTGTCCCGGGTCTAGTGGTTGGGTGTACAGGATCTATCCTGGGGGGTGGGGTCTGTTTGGTGAGGGGGGTGTACAGGGACTGTGTGTGTGTGTGTGTGGGGGGGGGGGGGGTCTTTCCATGGTGGGGGGGGGGGGGGTCTATCCAGGGGGTTTACAAGGTCTGGGGGTGTCCATGGTCTATTCGGGGGGTGTTCAGGTTCTGGGGGTGTCTAGGGTCTGTCCTGGGGGGGGGATCTGTCTAGGGTCTGGGGGATCTGTCTAGGGTTGGGGGTTCTATTTAGTGTTGGGGGGTCTATAAGGGGGTGTCTAGGGTATGGGGGGGGGGGCTTCCAGGGTCTGTCGAGGGTGGGTGTCCACGGTCTGGGGGTCTGTCCAGGGTTTAGGGGTGTCTATATATGGTGTGTCCAGTTTTTGGGTGGGGGTTGGTGTCCAGGGTCTGTCCATGGGGGTTGTCCAAGGTTAGGGCTGTCTTTTCAGGATCATTGGTGAGGTGGTTTTTACGAAAATGAGAAACCATATATCCATGCATTGAAACCATGGCTATAGAACTATATCCATGGTTTAAATCATGGCTATACACCTTATTCCACGGTTTAAAACAGTGGCTATAGCCCTCTGTTTTTGAATATGCTACCACAATTTCAAACTATGGCTATAGGTCAAGGCATATATCCACTCCAAACATAGTCATGGTTCCTCAAACCTTGGATATTACCTATAGACATGATTTTAGGACCTATATCCATGATTTAAAACCATGGCTAAAGCCCAAATTTCCAATAGTGGATATCCTGGTGATTTTTTAGAGGATTTGTGATAGTATGATTATACTTGTATTAATATGGTGGAGATTGGGTGATTCCCATTCTAAATTCATGAGGTATATGGGACCTCATGAATTGGGATGAGTATTTTACTTAGTCCATCCATTATAATATAAAGAAACGGTAGTCATTTCTGGTGATAAGTGGTTGATAACTAATTCATCAGAAATGGATATCCATTATAAAGTGAATCCTGAAATCTAAAGTAAATTTATTGCACATCCATATACTTCCATGTCATGATTAAGAACTAAAATGGGGTGATCTAGAAAATTAACTGCAAAGTGAAATGAATCATATATTTTATCACTTACCAATGACTGGCCATCTAAGAGGGTAGTTTGTGTAGTATGCCTTGGGTAGTGAGTTTCTATTACGTTCAGTTTTCACTAGTGATGTTATCTTATATTCGTTTGATTATTATAATATGTGTGATTGGAATTAGTAGACCAATGCATCCACATTGTCCTTATGTCTTTCGCCAGGTTGGTGGTGACGACCATGCTTCATTAATAGTGGGTCCTGAGCGGCTAGTCACACACACAGGACTGACAAATAAGGCACCACCTATTTTACCTGATTCATGAACTATTACCAAAGACTGTGATAGTGTTCAACGTATGATACAGTCCACACATGGTGCTCTATGGGTTACACCTATGATGGACAATCCGACTCATGAGTTCCTGCAGCATCATCATCCTACATTTTCAGGGGATGGAGGATCTCATTATACTGAGTCTTGTCTAGAGGCCATTCTATCTATCTTTGAGCATCTGGACGTGCCTCCAGAGTGGGGAGTGATGCTTGATACAAACATGCTTCATGATTTGACAAAGCATTCGTGGGATTTCATTACCTAGACCAGTCATCATCATGGCATGTTATGGGTTGATTTCCAAACTACCTTCTAAGATCAGTTCATTCATTATGCACTGAGAGCAGACTAAGCCAGAGATTTCATGCATCTCAAGTAGGGTTCTATTTCAGTTATGGAATATTCACCATGTTTCAAATATTTATAGTGCATTTCACATCTTCTATCTAGTGATGAGTATTCACATGGTAGAATTTATTAGGATGGGCACTTGTACGCCATTTGAACTCAGGTGAATGTATTTTTACTTCCTACCATTTCTGTGATAATTGTTAAATCCCTTATCACTAAGCGTAACCTGAGCTATGACCCATGTTCCCATTTTAAAGGATCAGTGCTACATTAGGCCAGTAGTTCTTCCACTGACAGGAAACGTTCCCTCAAGGTTTTTTGTTCGGGTAGTGGTAGCCAGAGTATCCAGTTATATAGCTATATGGGGTTTCATCTGTGTGGAATACTAGGGCATAAGAAGCTCCAATGTGTTAGAGACCCTATATACTGCCATTCTTCCATCTGTATGGGTCGTCTTAAATGTTTCAGTAGGACCTTTCCACTAGATTCATTTAGATAAGGGTTTCTTCTAGATCCTCCTTCAGGAGATATTTATTTTATTCCACGTTAGGAGGGGAGTTGTACTAGAACCGGTAGGTCAAGACAACGAGGAGGTCATGGATGTGGTAATCTGATCCCTAATCACTGATAGTTCTAGCAAAGTAGTCATGATCATGCTAATCCATCTCTTTCACATGGTTGTGGATCCGGTCAGTTGTATGCCTTACAACCAATACCCAAGGATAAGGCTATGAGACCATCTATATTACAAGGTACTATTCTAGTAGCCTCTACTATTTTCTCAACTTTTCTTGAGATATCTGCTTCAAACTCATTCATTTATGTATCTAACATGGAATGTTTTGGAGTAATGATACAAAATCACTATGGTGTAATTACCCTCGATACACCATAGGGAACACAGAAGAAGGGAATATTCTAGTGCACGGACTGTCCCCTTGAGGTAGGTAGTTACCCTTTCTTGTGGAATCTTTTTTTTCTCGAGAATATGGGATTTGATGTCATTCCCGAGATGGAATGGTTGGTCCACTATCATGCCTTTATAGATGGATATCGATGTAAGTATTTTTTTACATCTCATTAAGGGAGCAGTTATCTTCTCAAAGGTGAGTGGGATGTCCAGACAGGAAGATCCAGACCAAAACATCAAGGTATAGCTGAAGTGACCACTCAGATAACAAATCATTTCATGGAGAATCAGGGTTTGCTTCAAACAGATTTCCCTCCAGGAGCTGATCTTCTCAGGGAAGTATTTCCTATTGACTTTTCAAGATTACCTCCTAAGAGAGAGGTTGAGTTTACAATAGATATTGTTCTCGGAGCAGCTCTATTTTCCATTACTCCATACATGATGGCACATACTGAGCTTCAAGACCTCAAGCATCAGATAGTGGACTTAAGGGCCAAAGGATTTATATGGACTAGCACATCCTCTTTGGATTCCCCCATACTTTTCGCCAAGAAGGAATATATAATGATTCATCTATGCATGTATTATAGAATGTTAAACTAGATTACAGTCAAGAAACCTTACCCACTTCCTCAAATTTATGATCTCTTCGACCAACTCTGAGGTGGAAAGGTGTTCTCTAATATCAAAATGAGATCGGGTTATCATCAGGTGTGAGTTAGACCATCAAACATACCTCATTCATATTTCTAAAGTAGGAATGGTCTGTATGAGTACCTTGTTATGTCATTTGGTATTACGAATCCTCAAACTGTTTTCATGGATTTTATGAATATGCATTTCCACACCTATTTGGACACTTCTGTTGTGGTCTTTGTGGACAACATCTTGGTGTATTATCACCCTCGTAAGGACCACGCCAAAAATCTTAGGATTATTATGAGTACACTAAGATCGAATCATCATTAAGCCAAGCTTGCTAAATGTGTCTTCTAGATCACCAAAGTCCACTCCTTTGTTCATATTTTTTCAAAATCATGTGTATCATTTTACCCTGAAAAGGTTAGTGTTGTATTTTCTTAGGAGCTTCCAAAGAATGTTTTTGATATTAAGAGTTCCTTAGTGATGGGTGGATATTACAATCATTTTATATAGGAATTATCACATCTTTCATCACCTATAATGGGACATATAATGAAGGGTGTTGTGTTCTTATGGTTGGAAGCATGTGAGAAAACATTTCAGGAGCTAAAAGGGAGGATTTTCTCGGCACCGAATATGATTCTTCTTGAACATAGTAAAGGTTATATCACCTTCTGGGATGCATGAAAAAATGTTCTATGAGTAGTTTTAATGTATGAAGACATATTCATTGTGTAATGATCTTTTATGTTTAGGCCTCATGATTGAAATTACCCATCCTATGATCTTGATCTAGCAAGAGTTGTCCATGCCTTACATTGCGGGATAAATTATCTATTGGGTTAGCGCTTTTTAGTTTATAAGGATCACAAAATCCTCAATTATATCTTTTTTCAGGGTGACTTGAACCTTAGATAGTAGAGATGGGTCGAATGTCTAAAATACATTGATTTTGAGCTTGCCTATACACCTGGAAGGGGCAAGGTGGCCACTATTGCACTGAGTCAAAAAACTCAAACACATGCCATGTAGGGGGCTAGTGACGAAGGGATGTTAATGGCTCTCTTTTCTGAACATCATCTAGAGTTTCAAGATAGTCATGAAATGTATTACCTCTCAGCCTTAATGGATACCTCTTCCCTCCTTGAAAAGATAAATAATATGTATTTTTCAAATCCTGATGGGTTGGTTCTCCGTGAGAGTATATCCGGAATAAAACCACCTTTTGATTGGTCTCTAGACAAGTAAAACATCTTATGTCTAGATGGACTAATCTGGGATCCAAAAAATATTATAGGTGTGTTGATTAAAGAGTTCCAAGCTTCTTAGTGGATATTTCATCCTTGTATATTGAAGATGTATTGAGATATGAGACAGCAATATTGGTGGCCTATAATGAAATGTCAGATTGTAGGCCTTATTACTAGATGTTCGTCCTATAAGAAGGTGAAGGCAGTGCCCCAGAGACTTGAAGGATTGTTAGAGCTGCTTCTAGTCCAAAAATAGAAATAGAATGATATTTTTATGGATTATCTAATCAGATTACCTAGGTCATCAAGGGGTAGCGATGTTATCTACTTAATCATTTACTGACTAACGAAATCATCCAACTTCATTCCAATTCCAGATACTTTATCACTTGATGAGTTGGGAAGACTATATGTCCGTGAGATCATATGACTACATGTGGTTCCACGTACTATAATTTCTGATAGGGATTATCTTTTGACTTCACATTTCTGGTAGGGTTTGTAGGAAGCTTTGTGGGATAGGTTTCATTTAAGCACATCTTTTCGCCCTCAGACTGATGGACAATCAGAATAGACGATACAGGTTCTAGAGGATATGCTTTGAACCTGCGACCTTGATTTTAGCAGTTCTAGTGAAAATCATATTTCTCTCATCCAGTTCTCTTATAATAATTGTAATAAGGAGACAATTCAGATGGATCCTTTTGAGGCCTTATATGGTATGCCATGTATTTCACCCTTGTGCTGGCTATAAGAAGGTAAGGCATCCCTACTAGGTCCTCATCTCATTCAAGATACATCAAAACAAGATCAGATGAACAAAAATCAAATGAAGACTTTTCAATCTAGAAAAAAATATTATACTAATCTCTATCGAATAACTCAAGAGTTCGAGGTTGGGGATCATGTTTTCCTACAGGTATCACCCAAGATAGGGAATAGATAGTTAAGAAAGCAGTTAAATCTGCTGCCTCGTTACATCGAGTCATTTGTGATGCTAGAGCGAGTCGGGCCGATATCCTATCAGTTGCTAGTACCATAGAGGTATCATATCATGAATTACTTCCTTCATGTCTCACAACATTGCAAATATCACGTCGACCCGTATCATACCATTGATCCCAAGGAATTAGAGTTAGATGCTATTGTGAGGTTTGAGGAATATTCAATATGCATAGTTGAATAAAGCACAAAGGTTCTCTGAGGAACGTTTGTCCCTCTCGTATGGGTGAAATAGATTCCGGGTCAAGTACAAGAGCATACTTGAGAGAGATAAGCCGGTTTATTTTCCCACAAGCTAGAGGTTTTCATAGACAATTGTTCTTTAACATTTGAAGGAGTACTCGAGGGGTGAGTTATTTTAAGTGGGAATGACTGCAAGAACCATATTTTCACTCAAGTATGGATCCTTTAATTTTTTGTCTAAATCTTTAATTTGGACCAAATATGGACTCCTAATGAGTTATAAAAGGTTCTGAGGGTGTTCGTGGATTTTTGGACCTCGAAACCAATATTTGTTTTTTGAGAAAACCGACCCGGTACATAGTTTAGCGAAAACCATGGGGATTTTGTTTTTTGGGATAGTTTCACCTCTCATGGTTAGCACACAATAGTGTGGTTCAGCCATATGGGAGACCATTTGATCATTGTTAAACATGAATAGATGTGGCATGATTTGATAAAACCATGTGGGAGGATGGATTTTCGGGAAGAACCAACTTACTCTATTTGCGCACAGTTTGAGAAACTGTTGGGACAAACCGTGCACCAACATTTTCTCTAGGTAATATTCTAGTTTTTCCATTAATGATCTAATTATGTCACACTTCCCCCTATTCTGATTTTATGTGGGATTGACCTACTTTCCTCATAATTCGTGGATTTTTGATGATCAAAACCTTGAATCAAAATATCTCCATCATCAAACATCTGATCATGCTTCTATTCCTCACATTGGATGCACAAGGATATGTACTTGAGTCCTCTTTATCTATTCTTCTTCTCTTTCTCTTTGGACATATGCATCTCCATGTGAGATTTTTTCACCTTATCTTAGATCTACTCCAATCTAAGAAAAATCAAGGGCCGATATCAGAGGAAAATGATCGTACTACAATAAGGTGGGTGGTCTATTACTCATCCGTAACATTCATGGATTTTGGAATGTTCGTGTGGGGCCAGACATTCAAATCGGGTACCATCTCATTAATTTTCATGCCATTCATATATTTGTTAGAATTTTATTGTGATGAACTTTCAGAATATTTGATTAGTTTGTAGTGGTTACACTAAAAAATCAGTCCCCTGTATATCGAAGTTTATTCCATAATTTGGATTCTAGTGTTTTGACACTTTTGATCCACTGTTCAGGTATACCCTTCCTTGACCATCTTAAAGGTGAGACATCATATAATAAATGGTTTTTTGTAAAATTAGAATTTCATAATGGTGTGAACCATGTATTCTCACCTCTGGTTCAGCCTATTGTATGTGATTCAAAAAATTATTCAATGTGAAATATGGAGTGGAATGTATAATAAGTATATAACATGGAATTATTAAAAGAAATTTAATTATGTTTAATGTTTTTATCACCCCTAACATGTTGATGGAAGGTAGTGGAGTGATACACAATAATTGAATATGCCTTAATCATTAACAAAGACTTAATTTAATGTTTACAATGGAACATGGACAATCCAAACTAATGGAAGACAAGGCTTGGACCACCAAATAAATTGATCCCACTCTACTTGACGTATCCACACTAATTGAAGGAAATACATGAACCAAATTAATTATATCATAATTACAAAATAAAATAGGAATGGACTGACTTGAGCTCACCTTGGATTCTGAGCGGAGAATACCTTGTGTCATAGGAACCCCATTATGATTCAAGGATGCAGTTTTCTTTGTTTGATACCCACCTAGATTCCGGTTCTTGTATATTCCATGGATACACAGTATACTACCGTAGGGTCCCCTTTAATTATTCTAGGATACCTATGATACAATACATTGATCCAACATTTAAAAGAATGTTCTTTTGATAAACTCCTTGGAACCAGTCCTTGCTTAGCTCTGTTTTACCTTATATGCACTCCTGAACTCAGTAGGTGTCTTACTGTTGAATGACTTGGATTATACTCCTTGGATTACACACTAACCGCCTTAGCTATACTAAGATACTATTGAGTTAGCTTTCTATAGGATTTAAATTACCTTGGAAGTCCCTCACTGGATATCATTTTCAAGTTTCATTGTTATGTCTTGGGACCCTCACTACTTATACTATCATGAGATGATTTCAGGGATAGTTATGCCTCATAGGTCCTATTAACATTAAATGGTAATTATTTAATTAATTGACTTGTTACATGTTCAGAAACAAGCTGAGGGCCAAATAAGGTACTTGGTTATTTAGTTATATGTATCGTTTTCTTGACATTATATATTCATGTCTTCACACTGATATACTCAATTTCATGGGCCAGATGTTATAGACACTATTGGTGGTGGCCCACTATGATTTGTCTCACACCTTCTTTAGGTGTCGTTTGGTAACTGAAGAAGATTAAATGACTTTTGTAATTGAAAATGGGAGGCATACAACATCCAATACTTGACTATGTGCTGATAGGATAGAGCTTGACAGAAGATGATCGAGAGGGATCTCATAAATCTTGGAGTAGTATTTGTTTTCCATTACTTTTTGGAACATGTTATATCCATTTTCTTGTATCAATGCTTTCCAGTTTTCTAGTTACATGACATTTTTTCATCATTATTTAGTTAGTACAATTATGTTTGTTCTCATCTATCTATTAAATCATTTTTATTCTATTGTTTATTTATATTTCTTCTATTGTTTACTATTCCTATATATTCTTTCTTCTATGATACACTCTGCTAATGTGGGAATAATATTCCCACTAACACACCATTGGACCTTGCAACTAGTTAGTAGCCTCTGGAATTTGGGAAGATGTGCTTGGGCCCATGTGGCCCACCAGGATTGGGGAACATGTTAAGTGGATTTCGGGTTTTGTTCGTCAGAATAAATCATTTGGAGAATTTTAAAACATTTTTTTACTTATTTATATCATTATTTTTGGAAAAAAATTATTTCATTAGTCTAAGATATAGGTAAATTCATATTTTCATAGAAACAATTTAGTAATAATATTATGTAAAAAGGATAGGGAAAATTAGTGCTATTACGTGAAAATATTAATTAGGAACTAATTGAGAAGAAAATATATTTCTCGTATTATAGAAATACCAAATAACACAGACAATGTAGACCTAGTTAAAAACAATCCTGAATAATAATGAGACTATGAAATAAAACCTTACCACTATAGTAAATTTTTAATCATAAGCCCCATGAAATAAAAATCATTAAATGAAACACTAAATATATTGGGAAAAAAATCAAGATATTATCTAAAAAATTACAATATATATCCCAAAAAAGGAATAATTAGTGAATATGGAGTATATCTCGTGGCTGTTAAAGTGGGATGAGAAACCCTTACCCTGATTCTTACTAATTACATGAATTATTTATCTTTATTAATAATAATATTATGCTAATTATTTAAATTACTAAGAACCTTTTTGGTGATTATTATTCCTTATATTTCACTTATTACCATGTCATATATGATTAATATATCAATTAGGTTTACATAGAATGGTTTATCTTTATTTGTATTATGTTTCAAAAATGACTTTGGTAGGATGAATGCAGCAAAATATTTTATTATTAAAAAATACCTAGAAATGTTATAAATAAATAATTATCTTATTTCAGTTATAATTTTTAAAAAATAATTTTGTATTATTCTGTAAAATATATTACATTACAGTAATTGAGATTGTAGGTTGTACATATGCAGGCGTAACATTTCAAATTTTCAATGATAATTATTTAAAGAAGATAATCAAAATTTTATATTTAATCATTGATCATAGTATTATATATAAAATATTATTTATTTAAATATACATTCATATTTTATCCTTGGTTTATGTTGATTAAAATGGATTCAAATCACTTCATCAATGTAGTAGTCTACACATACATGAATGACATTACCATTTTGTTGTGTAAGAAGAAAAATGATATATAAAATTTTCCGGATAAAAAAATTCAAATTGATTTAATAATAATTTAATTTATATCACATATATTCATTGAATGTATCACTATTACATTCAATGTAATGAGTCAGTGAAAAATGAATCACAATGCTTCTTGAGTTGGTAGTCTCGCATACAAAACAGCGACATTATCGTATGACCTACAGAATGAAAAATAAAAAAGGTTTATATGATATAATGAATACATGTGTAAAATGAATTTATAAATAAAATATATATAATTTTAATACATCATCATAAACACTCATGAGATGTGGAAATGGATAAATTAATGACATTAGTTAATGAGGTTGTAGTCAGTCGTGTACAAGAAAGATGATTTCAAAACCTATTTGATGGAATTGGGGAAGAATTTTGGTAATGAAAATGACATAAAAAATATTAGGGTGTTGAGTATATAAATTTAATTATATCATAATGGTATAATAATATTTTAAGGATGTGGAGGAGTAAATAAAGAAAAAATCATAGTTAAGAATTTTACCTCTTCCTTAACCACTTCTTTAGGATTATACTCAATGTCTTCCTATAATTGAATTAGTAAAAAACAGGATCCTAAGATGAGTGTATGGATGTTTTATTGTGACATTTTTTTTGTTATTTTCTAAACCAAATGCATTTTAATGTGTGAATAAGGGATATGGGTGGCATTTTATTGGTGAGGTGAGTGATACACTTGTATCTTTCGAAAGAAAAATGTATTCCATCATTTTTAAAATTCCAAAATGGTTCAAATGGATTATTATAGATCATCATACATGAAAAAATGGAATATTTCATGAATATAATTTTATTTCATCTTTTTATGTAATTTTAACAACTATATATTTGTTTATCCCTTGATAAAGACATTTTTTAATTTATTCAATGTAAATAAATTATTATTTTTTTACTCATCATTATTGTAAAAAATAATAATAAATTGATAAGATTATATAAATTATTCTGATAATAAATTTTGAATATATCAATTAAAATTCTATTCAGATATGTGGAAAATTTTAATATAAAAATAATGTCACAAATTTGATGAGAAGGATGGTTTTTGATGAGAAAATGTTTAATATTTAATGAATTATTTATATAAAAATGAAAACTAATAAGGCTTACAAGGAGATACATTATGTTAATAGATATATAATTGAATTAATTTTACTTTATCATTAATTTATTATACAGTATATATTTTTAAATAATTTAAAATAAAATGCAGTAATCAATTAAAATTTAGCATTTTTTAGTATTCATAGTAAAATAAAACATTTTTGGAAAAATAAAAACATTACAATAATCAACTTTTGACATTATGATTTCAAAAATTATTTTTATTTTTTAAAATAATTTATTTTTCAAAATTGATATAAAATAACTATAAATTATGTGTGCAAATATTGACTAAACCACCTTTTATAATATTACTATTTATAGAAATAATTTATTTTATACATGAAATTGTTCTATATTTTTCAATAATCAATATATATAAAATTGATTTATTTTATAAAATTTTAAGCCATATACTTTTCATAATATAGTTTTTAATATTCATAAACTTGAATTTATTATGTTGGTTATATTGGAAATATTGAAATAATAAAATTTTAATAGTGTATCTCTTTTGGATCTAACTCAGTGTTGTGTGCATTGCATGCAATCAACGAGGTTAAACTTATTTTAAAATAAATATATAGTAATGTATTGGGATTTAATATTTCATTATAATCTTTGCGTTTTATGTCACACATGCTATCAAATATGATGTTTATATCTTAAAAGATCTGGGTTTTGAAAATGGCGACAAAAGGCTTGTTTTAGTGAGAGATGGTAGGAACACACTCAAAACCTGCCCCTTATGTTATAAAAATACCATATCTAATCAACCAAAACATTATTAATTCATTCATATATTATAAATGAGTCACGAAAACACCCTGATATGAAATATTCAAAAACCCCCCAATTACCCCCAAAAAGGTACCCAAATCAGTAATTTCATTGCTCGAAGGACATTCCCAATCCCCACTAGTGGATGACTCGAAAATGGGAATCAAAAAAATAAAGATGTAATGATTTCTCCACAGGAATAAAGAATACAGAAAAATAAATTCATACAAAAGAATAAATAGTCAATTTTCCAATCATGGCCCATGAGATAATGTACCACAATTATATAGATAAAAGTCACAAAATTTTACATCTTCCAAAAATAGTTAGATAATATCATCAATACATCAACCTAGGAAACTCATGAAATAAGTGGATCACATGATTCAACTGTCATCTAAAACACTCAAGTACAAATAATATAGGACATCCACTTCCAATGAGTTGTGGATTTCAATTCTATGGAACCATCATTAGAAATTCTATAATGTTATGATGGAAAAAGAAGGTTGTTACAGAGAAGGCCCAGTAAGATCTCACCAAGAATTTGAAATGAAATATATAACAAATAAAATATATAATATCAATTTTAAATAAAACATGGAATTGAAATATTTTGCTAGTTCATATCAAAACATGTTTTAAAATAGTTTACAATGGATAATAAAAAATGGGTTTCAATGTGAATTTATAAGAAACTAGAAAAATGTAATCATCTTTATCCTAAAAGGACTGAACAATAATTTCTATCAAAATAAGAATGCCTAAAATTTCAATAATACAATAGAATGTATATATCATTTAAAATCATAAAACCATAGTTAAGAGTCCCAGGGTAAGGATATTATGTAAATTATCACACACATCAGAGAATATATGGCTCTCATAATTCACATACATTCTCGATACGATTCCTTGGGGAAATATGATTGAATACAAAATAATAAACTCAATTCCCTCAATATAGATCAGCTACAATTTTCATCATCAATCCATTTCTATGAATTCAAAATATATTCCTAAAATGTGTTCCTTCCACATAACTACATATTCACCCACGTGCTTCAAAGAATCAATCAATCATAAAAGGTATTATCAAATTTTTAATTCTAAAATCATTTCAAATCATCCAGAATTTCATGTTCCAAAACATTCTATTTCATTTCAAAAACTAGTGTCCATGAGTTTTATAAAAACTATTCATTTTATTTAAAACAATCTCATTTAATATCATAAAACATTTAATTGTTCTTATTCTCATCATATAATCACCCAAATCATTTGTTTCAATTCAAGATTCATTTCCTAAAATTGACAATTGGATTTAAAAATCCTTTATAAAAAAATTTCACTATGAAAATAGCGATATTTTGTATCATTATTCAAGAGGCTCAATTATTCATTTTTAATAAATTGTAAGAAATTAATTTAAATATACATTAATGTTTTAAATTGATAGATACTACTGTATAAAACCACCTACAATAATGAAAATAAAAAATCCCCAATTTGGATCCACCAATGAAGAGTCGAGGGAATAAATTATCTAATGAGAATCTCAAAATTATAGTTTATCAACTCACCATATTGAACAATAAATGATACAGAGAATCAACATACTAGAATAATGAGATATTGGAGGAAAGTAAACTCCATGATCATGTTGAGAATACACATTTTGGAAGTGATCCATCACTCCATCCATTGCTTTGATCCGAGAATAAATGAGGTTGGAAGAGCCAAAATATTATATAGAGATCCACTATGTGGTATAGGGATAAATGAAAATTAAGAGATCTTTTTTAGAAATAAACAAGATATTAAACAATATGATAAGATGATATTGACCTACCATTTCAAAACCCTACCAACATCACCAGTTAGTTGGTGGCCTCCATCGGCTACACAATTACACCTAGAAGAATTCCATGGGTAATAGAAGTCCCACTATGTCACGACCCATCCCCCTGGGGCATGTTCCATGACTACACCAAGCCCACCTTCTATAGCCTAGGTGCTGGCGACTAGTACCGAAGGCCTATTCCCTAAAAATGGGAAGGCATTTCCATTATAAACTGTAAACAGACAGAACTAGAACAAAACAAGATATGAACGCAAGTAAACTGAATAGTAAACAGAGTGAGTATAGTAAGTAAAAGAATTATAATACATGTCCAAATGGAAAGTTCAAGGAAAACTGGAACTTAAAATGATGTCTTATTGGTGAAAAGAAGATCCTGGATCGTCCACCACTAATCCTACCAAAAGGGTAGGTACAACTCATGAACAGTCGTCTATGAGGTTCTCCTCATCGCGTACTCTGAGTTAGTGATAGCTAGATAAGAGGTCAATCTTCGAGAACTAGAGTTCTCCCTTATGTTGATCAAATAGGTCATCAATCCTTTGAAGTGGGTACTTGTCCTTCAAGGTCACCTAGTTCAGGCGCCGATAGTCAACACAAAGCCTCAAGATCCCATACGCCTTCTTGGCGATCAAAATCAGGGCTCCCAAAGGAGACACATTGGTCTATATGAATCCATTCCCCTAAAAGTCCTCTAGTTGTACCTATAGATCACAAAGCTCAACGGGATCCATTCGATATGTTGGTGTAGATATCGGTGTTGTCTCGAGGTATAAGTCAATGTAAAAGTCCACCACTATGAAAAGAGGTAGACTCAGAACATCATTAGGGAAAACATTCTCCTATAGGTCCACCACTACAAGGCAGCTCAGACTCCCCACATCAACTTCTCCAAGGGTAAGGCTAGCCAAATAATTAGTGATCGGCTGCACTGTCCTCCAGGTAAGTACATCCTATTCTGCGAAGGCTCCCTTCTCCCTGGTGAAGGTAAACATTGTCCAATCTGTGCGGACACATAGAACATTATGACTGTTTTATTCAATATGAGCAAAAACTGTAGATAACCAGTCCATACCCAAGATGACTTCATATGGCCTTGATGCTGCTACTAGGAGATCCTAGACGAATCTCTCAAATCTTAGAGTAAGCTCACACTACTATCACTAGTGCGCAATCATTGAATCTTCTCCCACAGGAGTCTCTAGCCGTAAGAACCGAGCTAATGGCTCCTTCAGAATCTTTGAGCTCCGAACGTGGGTAGTGGCATTAAAAGATTGACTGGAAGCTATGTCTATAAGTACTGTATCTAAGGTGGAGTAGACACATATTATACATTGTATCATCTTCGGAGTGCCATGATCGTAAGCCTTAGCTGCCTAGAGCTGAGCTCACCCATGTGCTCCTGCTCCCTATCGTTGGGGTGGAACACCTGGTGGTGGTTGCAGTAACATCTCGAATTTTCTCCCACTACCATCTGCATTGAAATCCCCTTTGACACGTCTACCTTCTCCCTGTGGACCTCCTCATTTGAATCTCTTTCTCTTCCAGGGTGGCCCTTTGACTGTCTTCTGATCATCCGTACGGCAGGTTGGACAATCCCGAGCCATGTGACCCTGCCCACCACATGTGTAAAACTGACCACTCCTAGCCTGACTGGCTCTACCTCAAGGGCCCCACACAACTAACCTTGAATCCTACAGTCGTCCACCTATAGGTCTGTTCCACTTTGACCTCCGTGTCATCTGTCTACTATCAGCTTCAGAAGTCTCCACTACATGATGACTGGTAGTGGGTATCTCCACAGGTGACTTCTCAACAAGGAAACTCTTCACTAGGCGGTCTCTCTCAAACACCCCCTCATGCGTCGGGATGCTAAGGGAGATCATCAAAGCCCTGATCTCCCACCTGAGTCCCTACTCAATGATCCGGGCCCAAGAGAATGGGCCTTGAACCATATCTATTGAGTAGCATGAGAGGTCAGTGAACCACACTGAGTACTGAGCCGAAGTCTTGCTACCCTATGCAGATGTAGTAGCTCCTGAATGTGCACTGCACGAAGAGTCGTTGGAACAAACCCTACACAAAACAGGCTCTCGAAGTCTTCCCGGAGAAGTTTCATCTCATATTGAGCTTGAAGAAACAAGCTCCACCCTATTCCTAATGCTTCCTATAGAAGACTGACGGAAAGGATCACCATGAGATCAACCGGTGTCCCTACCAGTCAGAAGACTCTCACCATGGCCTCCAGAAAATCCTCAGCCGCCTATGGGTCCATCTCTCACCTGATCCTGGGTGGCCTCAGATTCTAGAACTCGTGCAATGTTCCCAAGTTTCGTGCACCCTCTTCCGATTGGGCTGGTGGCATCGGTGGCATAATGGGTAATGATACCAATTGTGCCTCAGATGGATGTGGGTCCTACATAGAGTCCTCGTCACTCGGTGGGCTATCAGTTCATACTATATCCAGAACCCTAGCTGGCTACCTGTATGGAGGAATCCTGAAAAAAACATTTGTTCCACAGTCAATAAGTTATACCTGGTGAGCTGACTTAGAGAGATCACAAATAAAACTCTTGAAACACACACGCAATCAGTGTTTTCGTGCACTGAGTCGGAAATCAGAAGTCCGAGTCTTAGTGTATGGATACGACGACTGCCACAAAAACACTAGATTCCTTAAATTGATTACCACACTCACTAATCTTAACACTATTGTTGTTAAAAGGATCAGAGTCATATGTTCTACGGTAGAACCGGCTCCTATGATACAAATTTGTCACCACTCGTCCCTCAGGGCCCGTGTTGTGACTACCCTAAGCCCACATTCCAGAGGCTAGGTGCTAGAGACTAGCCTCGAAGGCCTATTACCTAAAACTGCGAAGGAATTTCCTTTATAACCTGTAAACACATGCAACCAGCACATAGAAAGATATGAACACAAGTAAACTGAATAGTAAATAGAGTGTGTACAGTATGTAAAAGGGGCCAAAATACAAGCCCAACTAGAATGTACAAGGAAAACTAGAAAGTACAAGATGAATGATTAGTAAAATGCAACTCATGGATTGTCCACCATGAATCCTACCTGAAGGGAAGGTATAAGTCATGAATGGCTGTCTCTGCTGTTCGCCTCGTTTAATGTCCACCTCCGAGCCACCTCTATTCCTAGTACTCTCATCCTCAGTCAGAGTTGTCCGACTTCTTCACCAAATGCAATAGGGTGTCGGAAAAGCCCGTGTATGGGTGCGTATAACGATACTCAGTAGGGACCCTGGGACCCTCAAGGTCTCACAAAATCCAACAAGGATGAACCACACAACATGAAATCAACTGAATACCCTACATAGGTATATGCCCATACATATACCAAAGTTATCAAGTATAACCATCATAATAATGAGGAAAACACAGAGTCCAAATCAAAGACCAAAGCTCAACTATTCCCCAAAGGAAGGAATACCATGAAGGAAAGTACCATATAGGTATGCCAAACTGAAGAATTCCACCAATATATTACCACGAAGGAAAATACCACAAGGTACAGACTCATCACACACCAGGTATAAATTAAGTACAATAGAAGAGATGATTACATGTAACTACTAAATCATCTTAGCCTGTTATGTGGAAGACACATGAAGTATCGATAATCATAATCAGACCCACATAGGATCTCTAGGTGCTGACCCACACAGGATGGCTCGGTGCTGGCCCACACAGGATCGCTCAGTGCTGACCCAGACAGGATCGCTCTGTGCTGACCCATAGAGGATCACTAGGTGCTGACACACACATGATCACTAGGTGTTGAAACACAATGAATCACTCAGGTAGTCCCTCATCGAATCCTAGAGTGGTTCCATATGGGACCCTCAATCACATACGCACGAAGGATCTCTTCCTCAAGTCACATCCAGCTACTGGGTTCCCGTGCTAAGCTTGCTCATCTCCGAGAGGGTTTGCATATCAAGCCAATATTTGATACAACAACTTCCATGAAGTCCATCTAAGATGTATCCCAAAGGACTACCACGTCATTGGGGTCTCAATGTAGAAGAGAGAGCATCAATCATACACCAGATCTGTATGTTATTAGCCTTTTAGTCTTGAAGGCCTGGTTGGATTTGTGCTCGATTCAACCGGACCATATCCCAAAATTATACAACTCTCGAGTGGGGTATAAGAAAGTGATTATTTCACTCCATG
Source organism: Viscum album (assembly GCA_963277665.1). NCBI lineage: Eukaryota > Viridiplantae > Streptophyta > Magnoliopsida > Santalales > Viscaceae > Viscum > Viscum album. The sequence goes on along the minus strand of OY728161.1, from coordinate 1,418,921,932 downwards.
TTTTACAACGTTGTTGACGGTTTGTCAAACGGATGCCTGGTGCCAATGTTATGGCCGAAAGAGCGTAAATGAGTCGAAGTGGGTCAGGGTCCAGCCCGACCCGGTCAGACTGACCCGGGCCGACCCATCCAGCGACAACCCGGTTTGTGTCAAGGCGGACTGACCCATTGGGTCTTTCCTGGGCCATGGTGAAGACTGGCCCATGCTACCCGACCTGGGAAGCGGCCCTTGGGGCGGCGGGGTGGCCGTGGGAGCCGCGGTGTGGTGGGGCGGTCGTGGGAGCCGTAGTGCTGCGCAGCATCGTGGGTGCCGCAGGGGTGGCTCAAGGCCAAGGCTTCCACGAGGCGACGTGGAGGGCCACAAGGCGGTGCTCCATCATGGCTGGCCGTTCGGCCCGGTCACGTGCCTTACCTTTTCCAGTGACCGCCTTGACCGACTGCCCTCTGTTTGTCACCATCATCGCGACCAGTGGTGGTGCCGGAATACAAGACCAACAGTAAGGGAAAAATTACATCTGAATATACAATACAATTGAAAAGAATAAAAGGCAAATATTATGCTGTCCTCCGAGGTTCCTACATGAAGGGTAGGTACATATCGCCTTCTCAGCCCTCCATGTCCGCCCAACTCCTATGCGTACCGACAAGTCGTATGGTCCACCTCCGGGCACCGTCCAGTCCTGGTACCCTCAGCCTCGATCAGCACTGTCCGTCATCTGCACCAAACACAACATGGTGAGGGCATACCCCATGCATGGTTTAGTATAACGTTACACAGTTAGGACCCCGAGACCCTCAGGGTCTCACAAAATCCACAAAGGATAATCCACAAAGCATGAAATCAACTGACATCCCTACAAAGGTATATTCCCATAAATATACATAAGTTATCAAGTTTACCCATCTCAATCCCAAGGAAACAAAGGGTCCAACCAAAATCCCAAAGCTCAAATGTTCCACAACGGAAGGAATACCACAAAGGTAAGTACCACACAGGTACGCCCCACAGAATAATATCACCAATGTATTACCATGAAGGAAATTACCACATAGTTACACCACACATAAGAATACCACCGAGGTATTACCATGACGGAAAGTACCACATAGGTACCAACTAAGATCACACTAGGTATTTCTTAGGTACAGTATTAAAGATGACTAGAGGTAACTATGGAATCATCTTACTCCATCAAGAGGCAGACCCGTGAAGGATCCATAAAATACATCATACCCAGGGAGGATTTTAGTAAATTTTACGTATATTGTCAGTCCCACATAGAATCCCTAGGTGCTAACCCACACACGACTGCGTGGTGTTGACCCACAGTATTGTTCGGTGCTGACCCACACAGAATCGCTCAGTGCTGACCCACACAGGATAGCTATGTTCTTACCCACACAGAATCACCTGGTGCTAACCCAAACATGTTCACATGGTGTTGACCCACAGTGGATCGCTCTGTGCAAACCCAAACAGTATCGCTAGGTTCTGACCGACACATGATCGCTCACTGTTGACCCATACAGGATCACTGTTCATTTTTTTGCGTCATAGCCAGGTACTGGGTTCCCGCACTATGCTTTCTACTCTCTGGGAGGGTCCAATCCTCAAGCCACTGGTCGATACTCCAACTTCCATGAATTCTCACAATTATGTAACTCAAAGGACCTCCACATAATAGGGGTCTTAATGAAATAGACAGTGCGTCAATCTGATGCAGGGTCTATAATTTATAAGCGTTTTAGTCCCCAGGGCCCGATTGGATTCATGTTCGATCCAACCCAGCCGTAACCCCAACTTTATCGAAAATCCATGTGGGGTGAACCAAAAGGACCTTCTTGATCCAATGTTTCTGGTGCTGCAGACGGGTTGTCATTTCGACACCATATGAAAGAGATATGACGAATACAAGATCTTTCAATAATAATAATAATAATAATGGGTGTTTTGTGAACCCAGGCCATGAAACAGAATTTAGAATTTTAAATTAGACTTGAATCAACCTTATTAATGATAGTATCACATCGCCAATGACAAAATGTTAATTGGACGTCGCACACTTGATTTAAGGTGGATCAATGATTTAATAATATTATTAAATCTATTATTTTCAGAGTGCTTTGGGTACCCATTCCGAATACCTAACAATAACATCCAATATTAAACTCATAATTTTTGTTTCAATGTTAGGGTCGCACTTCCATGGATAGTTCAAGAAACCGAGGTCTCATGGATAAGATACAGATTAAATAGGGGTTTGACAACCATAAATAATAATTATATTATTATATTATTATTATTTCATTTCATTAAATGTTTATCTCTCCAATATCATTTGAGATTCAGGCACAAGAGGGGTATCCCATTTTGGTGTACACGTGTCCATATAGCGCCTCTATCCCTTTTTTATATTCATTTGTCTTATAATTTTATTTCCAATCTATTCATTCCTCTCTCCAATCTAATTTTCTTCTTCAATGTTTTTGCACCCATGTAAACGAACTAGAAATCTACTGTACCTCCACCTCACTCATGGCATGCCTCCACTGTGACACCTACTCATGCCACTACCTAATCTGCCTCGTCATCGGCTGAATAATCCTAGCCCCACTTGCTGCGCACACACCACCTACACCAGTCATGCCGGAGCAGCCTACATCGCCATGTCACTCCATCCATGGGTTGTCTAATCTTCATTCTAATCCCGATAAATAAAATTATCACATATTCCCAGTCATCGGGTCGAGGGTTCCACATCCATATGTCATGCTGAATAGAAAATTGAATTTCCAGCGCCAATAAGTATTTTTTCACCTCCTTCCATGAGCCTTTGTCACTTCATTCCAAGAAAGAAAAATTAAATGATATCATATTTACGATCCTTGCGTCGAGGGTTCCACATCCATATGGCCATGTTTGTTTGCTATCGTCATCGTGAATTTTTAGGATGTGAAGAATCAACAAAACAAATTCAAAAATATATAAAAACACCTTCCTAGATTTTCTGTTGGATGTGGAACAAGGAAGAAGACGAAGTTGATGAGATGTTGACGTCGACATTCATTGTTCCCACAACATGTTTCTGATCCAGGCTCAAGGTTCATCCTCATTCTCCAATTATGGAGGATGCACTTCATTGTAGTGTATTTTCTTCATTGAAGAATATCTTTCCATGTTCTCCAGAGCTCTCCCTTTTTCCAATAATCCTCCAACCAAATGGTGAAGTGCCAAAGAAGTTTATTAAAAAAGCTTATTGAGTCGGCACATCCATGGGATGAAAACCAAGAGTTATCTCTAATTAAAGGGGAAGTTCAAGGGTCAGGTGGTCCCCACCTTTGAATTAAAATTGGGGGTTTTTATTTTGGGTGGTCACCACCTATTTAACAACAAGTGGGAGGTTTCAGTTTAGGTGTCCCCCACATCATTAACATGCACATGGGAAGTTGTAGAAAATAAAAATGTTAAGCATTTTTATTTTTATTTTATTCACTCACAAAAAACCCAAAAACTATCTTTCACCCTTGTCCAACTGCATCGAGGTGAATGTATCCATAAAACAATACAGGCACTGTACGTTCAACAGTGTCCTCAAATAATAATTCCGAGCACCGATTCAAAAGATACAAAAACCTACTCGCACGTTTTCTGAACGTACACAAAAAAATTCGGAAAATAAGTGATAGTCACCGTCAACCCGTGACGATCGTGGTTAGGCTCAGCCCAAGTGAAGCACGCCCCAGCGAACCCAACAGTACTCTCAAATTTCAAATCTGAGTTACCTTTTAAAAGATATGGATTTTATAATAAAATAATTGTCACTTAATTATTTTATTTGTGTCCAAAAACCAAATTTCACTGGTGGCCGGTGCCAGAAAAAGTAAGTGTCTTCTTAAATAAATTATGCCCTCTCATGTACAGTGGTGGTCTCAGATTTTCAATCTGAGCTACCGTTTGTGAGTTATAATCATTTGAAAAATAAAATAATTATTTTATTTATTTTATTTATTGTTAATCCATTTTTTGGTTTTCTCATAGGTGGCCCTTATCGACCACACATAAGTCGCACCTATGGTAAACCCTCCATTCTAACTGCAACGCTACCCTCAGATTTCTGATATGGGAAACCATTTAAGATTTATCCCACTTTTTCAATAAAACTGCTTGCGCATACTAATTAAAGCGTAACAAACATTCTATAGATCATTCTGGGCACTCCAGGACTCAGAATCGTGCACCGTCAGATTTCGAGGTCTCGAAATAATTCAATATAATTAAAAAAAAAATATGGAAATTACAATACATTACATTCTCCCCACCATAGTTCTTTACGTCCTCGAAAGCCTAAAAGAATGAAAAACAACCAAAAGTGGGTAATAAGAATGAATATGAGCCCTATGCTCCCATGTTCTCCCCTGGAGGTTCTCTTGCCGCCAACATATTTGTACTAGAGGTATCGACCTCCCATGAAGGACCCACTCCTGTTGATCATCAATCACTATTGGATACTCCATAAATGTCACCCCTTCATCAATTTCCCGCTCGCCATGGTTGATGATGTGATATGGTTAGTGCATGAATCTCCTCTACTAAAATATGTAGAAGATGTCATGCACCCTCTACATCTTCGGTGAAAGAGAAAATTGGTATGCTACCTCGCTTATCCTCCTATGTATCTGAAAAGGACTAATAAGCCTCGGTGATAACATGCCACATCAGCCAAATCTCCTTAATCCCCGTTGACGACACACTCGCAAAAATACTTGGTCCCCCTCCTGGATCTCTAAGGGTCTTGGTATCCTGTCGGCATAAGACATCTGCCAAATCTATGTTGTCTTCACTTGCTGATAAGTGAGACATCGTGATAAAAATTATGCCACTGCTTTCTTCATCCCTGGACACCAGTACTTGCATCAGAGGTCCTGCTAAATCATCACCACACCATGATGTACCACCATAGGGGACGTATGAAACTCCCTCAACACCTTCTCCCGAAGTTCCACTACTACCATGGTACATCCTATGATGAGGAAATCAGGATCCCCACCTACATAAAATCCATCAGGTGCATGTCCTGTGGATATCTGATCACGTCGATCCTCACAGTCAATGCCCCCAAGGTTCATCTACCCAACCTACTGAAGGAGTTTTGGAGTGATAGTCATAGACTAGAGGTAAGAACCTTCATCTCTATCGACAATGAATATATGTAGTGTGACTAGCTTCTCTGACGGCTCACTCAGCAGCTGCTGACCAAACTTCTTGCTGAGTGTGTCTGCTACTACTTTCCCCATCCTAGGAGTAAATATTATCTCAAAGTCATAGCCCTAGAAGAACTCTAGCCATCGTCACTGTCTCTACTTATAAAATCTCTACCGACACTTAGCTATCCATAGGAAAGGATCCTCCTTCCACGTCAATGCTATCAAGGGTGCCGCTACGCTGGAGAAGTCTGGTCCAAAACTCCTATAGTACCTCACCAAACCAGAAGACCATCTCCAAACATTGGGTATGTAACACCCCGAGATTTTATGAAAAAAAATATTCTTTTTAATTTCATTAATGTCTTTTGTTGTACGCTACACCAAAAAGAGCTTCCATAACACGCATCCCTGACTTGCCGTGCATAACACCCAATCACAACCTTCCTCGATAGCGTGTGTAATACGCAATACCGTGTTTCACTAAACAAGATATTATTATAATATTATTATGAACTAGCCGTTATGAATAGTAATACCCACTTTTTGAAATATTTTAAATTTTATATTTTAAAATGGACTTCATTTTTGGATTCTGAATATCAAAATTATCTTAGGGTGAAATTTTGGTACTTTTTGGATAACTTTTAGATTCTGAAGAATACTGAAAATTTGTAAATTTTAATTAAAAACAACTTTTTTTAATCTAAATAATTAATAGTGATAAATTATTAATTTGAGTGGTTTTAAAGTATATTTATAATATATTTTTACAATTTAATACAATGTTTTTCATTGGATGTAATTTCACATTTAAACCAGACATAAACAAGTGTCAATCTTTTGATAGTTATTATCTCTTAAAAACACGCTATTTGTCTTGAGGACGGGAATTAATTTTTAAATTAGTTAATGTAACTGATATGTTTTGAATTTGGTAAAATAAAAATCATTTTTGAATTCATAATATCAAATATAGCTTAGGCCTATTTCTTGGTATTTTTCTGGAAATATTCATTTTTTTATGAATATTGAAACCACTAAGTGGTAGTTAAAAACTGAATTTTTTCATAAAACTTAATTTTACCACTTCTATGAGTGGAATATCAAAAATCCGAGAGACACGGTTAATATCAAGGACTAAAATGTGGTTCAATGGGATTAAAATAATTTTTTGTGAATAGTAAATTTTTACTTTTTTTTACCACGGTTAAAAGTAAATAGGGTAGTTAAGGGTAAAAATGATATTATTATTACCCTAACACATGTCTTAATTCTATTGGATAAGTGTAATTCGACCAAAAACAACCTTAGGAATAAAATATGTCCATTTAGGCCCACTTGGATTAGAGTAAGACATTTATTATCAATTTATTTAATGAAGGGTTAAAATAGTTAAAATCAAAGTTTAATAACTAAGGAATTTTTAATATATGGTTATACATAAGATAAATTCGATTATAAATATTCATTAGAAATATAAAGAGATTTCCTACATAATGGTTTTTTATTTGGAATTTTTAGACTTAAAATAATTTAATTTATTTATGATACAATGATGATGCAGTAATTGTCTTATTAATGAAATATTGACCTAATTGATGTTATAAATTCCCAAATAAATGTAATTTGAGACTTTTTATGAATTAAAATAATTTTAAATGTTAATATGACATGTTCTTATTGATTTAATTAAATTTTTTTTAACTAATAATTCTATTATGATTTTCACAAAAATCAATTACCAAATAGTGTCAAAATTGACATAAAATAGTTTTAAAAAAAATACTATATTATTAATTGTTATTTTATACCTAAAAATATAATTTTTAGAAAAATGACTTAGATAATGTTATATATATTAATAATAAAAAACTTGGGGTTCTTTTGGATTGATATAGTATGTTTATTAACCTTATAGTGTAAGAAAACAAGAAGACACGGTAAAAGTAAAATTATCTAACTTAAAGTTAATTCAAAATGAGAAGGTTAAAATTGATACCTAAACTTGTCTAAATTATATTGTATGAGATTATTTCGACCCATCCCCACCTTAGCTTCTAAATATATCAATTTATAGCTATTGAGAACCGATTTTGACTTTATAATAAAATAATATTTTTAGTTATTCCAAAGGTGCCCCTCTCCTCCCTTATAAAAGGGCACCTCCTCCCTCTATTCCTCACACCATTTTGAACCTTGAAGCACAGAAAACCTCTCCCCATTTCACTTACCCACTTACCTAAAAACATCCTAGAGTTACTGGTCTTCTTAAAAGACCAATTTTAGTTCCCTAAGAGAAGGTCTCAAAGAGGCGCTTCAAAGAAGATGTAATGTCCGTTACCGATTCTTTCAACTTTATTTCTTCTTCTACTTCTTATTCATTAGTTGGTTCATTATGAAGTAATAACATCTGTATCAATAATATACTAATATTTTATTATAAATATGAAACAACCCTATTTCACCTTCTATCCATCCTACGGAAAACAAAATCACCGCGCGGGCGTACGTACAGAATACCGTCTCCACGCTGTGGTGTAATATGTTTTTCCACCACCACCTTACTTGGATGGGTATAATGGTGTAAATAATGACTATATATGATTATTGTAAAGTGATATTGATTATGAAATAGTATACATACACACCAATACAATTCCATGGGAACGATATCATCGCCCGTGCGTACGTACGGATTACCGTCTCCACGACGTGATGAGATTCATTTTCCATGTCAAAAATTCAAAAATGATTATAATGTATATATAATAAGTAATAATGAAATATATGACATATTAATTCTACTGGATTTATTTACATATATATGTATTTCATATACTTAATTCCATTCATTTCAATAAGGAAACGAAAACAACGTTCATTCGTACGTACGACCTACCATCTCCATGAACGGTGTGTTTCTTTCCATTTATCGATCTATTATATATATGTATATTCTGATTATATATTATATATAAATCATTTTTTACATTATGGATGTAATTAATCATGATATATGTAATCATATGAATAATTAGAAGTTAAAACATGAACGACAAATGAAACGATTTTACCCAAAACGCTACTTTAACATGAATTTACAAAAGGACGAGTAATATAAAGTCATAAGTGAACCATATATGATATAATAACAATGAATATTATTCTGTAATAAGTCAATGACATTATTTAAATCATTACACAGGAGGTTTGGATACGTACGAAGCATATCAGAGCTAAGGTAAGGGACAATTTTGCAAATCACATTTTTATTCGAGATTGATTATTCGTAAGTATTTACTGGGGTTATTGAAATCATCCATGTCCATGTTTTATAAAAGTTTATTCATGTTTGTTTAAAGTCATTTTTCCCATTTTTACTTTTACCCCATGGTATGGAAGGAATCTTTTTTTATTTACCCTACAAGGTACTTTTTAACTTTTCCGACAAAAGTACGAGAATAATGTTTTTTTAACTTATATGGAATGAAAAGATTTTTACGGTTTTATAAAGCCTTATTTTCATGAAGATTAATCCAAATGATTTCATGATTATTTTCAAAAAAATAAAATTCTTTTAAAATTGAATGGCATTTTGTGAAAAGAATATGATTTTGAAGAAGAAAGGATATTTTCCTCAAGAATTTATTTCAAGTGTTTTATCAAAACCATTTTCCATATAAGATGACATTATTTTCATATGTGTATGTTTCAAGTATAATGTCTCTATGATTTAAATGGTTTCAACTTTATTATTATGAAATGATATACATTTCTTTTATATGGATTATGTGATGATGGGATGATGTTTATGAGACCCATTTTATTTATTGGGTTTTTATGAATGATGTACGTTTATTTTGTGGCACAAGTAAGAATGATTTCATTATGAGATGATTGGGACCTATATATCCCTCCAATATATTGGTTAAATATTTATATCTCATGAGATAGACATGGCTGGAATGGCAGGTTATATCGGTTCAGTAATACATGACTGGAACGAGGGGTGAACTCGATTCAGAAAGGGACTTTGTCCACTAAGATGGTCTTGGCCGCAATGCCTTGTCTACTATGGAAATCATATCATGTGCTTAATGTTTTTCCACAATTACAAGTTTTATTTACAAGCTATTTTATCATGATTGATGTTCTATTTTGATCTATTCCTTACGTACTTCCAAGTTTTATGTCAGTGCACAAGATTTCTATGTTTAAACATTATGAACATGTTTTTATGTTCAAATGTATATGGTTTGTTTTATTTTCTCCATGCTAACCCTTACTGATCATTTGAGCTCACCATTTTTATGTTTTCTTTTCCCCGGGATATAAAGAAATGTTTTAGGTATGAAAAAATGGGAAGATCTTCGTGGGAGATGTTGAAGATATTTCACCACTATTAGAAGATTACGTTCCATGTTTCCAAAGACACTAAACTATTATGGTCCTTGTTTGTCTGTTTTTGTTATGTACTAAGTATTCTGCAAAAGTAATGTAATGTTCATGTACGTCATGCTTTGGGTCTCTATAGTTGGTATCAGAGGAAAGGTTTAGTCATCCTTTGGAAACTAGGATGCGAAAACGTTAGTGAGATCCCTAGAGATATTTCTAAGCTATGTCTAGGGATGTCCCTAAGGATAAGTATATGTATAGGATATAGTCCTAGAACTACAGTAACGATCACAGAATTTAACATAAGATGATAGATATTGAGGGTACTCCCCCTTTATTATGTTGTTTTCCCTAGCATGATTTTTTCCTCTCACACTATTCTTTTTGGGTTTTAGACGATGGCTGGAACCCGAAAGAACCGTGTTGATCAATGCATTGGACAATGCAATGATTGTCCTCCTGAACAAACAAATCTTATGGGAGATGGAGTGAAAAATCTTATTTCTATATTTACACAAGCTATGGATCATTCTGGACTTCCAAATGAGCAGAGAAGGGAACAATATTTTATTGAGTCCTTCATGAGGTAATGTCCACCTTCTTTCAGTGGGTCATCTGATCCACTTGTTGCTGAACAATGGATCAGTACCACTAAAAAGATATTTTCAGTTATTTAATGTTCATAACACGATAAAGTCATCTTAGCAGTATATCGTTTGGAAGGTGAAACTGATCAATGGTGGGATCTTATCAAGAATAAGAGGCCAAGAGATGAAATTGAGTCCACGGAATGGGACAAGTTCAAGAACTTATTTTTCAATAAGTACTTCCCTCGTATTTTTCGATCAAAGATGGAGAAGGAGTTTCTTGAACTAAAGCAAAAGGATGATGAATCTGTTGGTATATACGAAGCGAATTTTACAAGGCTTCCAATTTATGCATGTGGCTTTATCATCCAACCTAAAAGTAAAGTTGATCGATTCTTCAGAGGCTTAAAACCAAATCTTCGAAGGGAATTAGCTATAAGAGACTTCAGTAGCTATGAAGAAATTGTGCGCTGTGCTATTAAGGTAGAAATGGATGTTGGTGTTACATATCCATCTCATGGTTTTGACAAGAAACGAAAGATGGAGTTCAAGGAGAAATCATAGAATAATGGTGAAAAGAAGATGAATGTTTCCTTATGCTCAAAGTGTGGAAAGAAGCATGGTGAAGATTGTCTTAAAGGGACTAGAAAATGTTTTACATGTGGAAAAGAAGGTTATCGAGTAGCTGAGTGTCAATGTAATGGAAAAAGGGTTGCTAATGGTGTGAATAAAGAAAAGACTACAGAGAACGCACCAACAACACTTCAATGCTTCAAGTGCAATGAAATGGGGAATTATGCTAATCAATGCCCAAATCCAAGGGTTAATGATGATCGAAATGAGAAACCACTTAAGGAAAAGGACAAAGGGAAGTTACATACGATCACTATTGGTGATGTTGAATATGACAACGATGTGGTGGAATTATTAAGTGTTTATGTAATTGGATTCCAAAATAATGTTGTATATAGTATCGTGGAATATTGAAATATTTATGTATTGGTCTATTGTGGTTTTCAATAATTTTATGGTACCGATAACCATGGAAAGTGATTGATATATTTTTGGAAAAAAGATGATATGCGCATAATGAAGGGATAAGGAGAAAATGAAATGTTTGACAGTTTTCATGAGCTCATGATTGATATAAGGAAATAGTTATATCATGGTTTGAGGTTTTTGTATATGAAAAGAGTTAACTTTTGACTGCAGTCATGTTTTCACTAATATTCAATGGGTATTCATTTTTCAAGAGAATACATGATTAAGGCCTTCAAATGTTTGGAATGTGACCAACAAGACATATCTCATGATATATAGGGATCAATGATTGTATTAATATGCTTGTTATATGAACCCTTTGGTAATCATTTTCACTATAATATGATATTGGACAGTAGTATTTTGGATATTCCTAAACAATGGAATGGATTATGTTAGACATAAGTTAGTATTGTTTAAGGATAGAAATTTTTTCGATATTATTAATGGGATGTTATAGTAATATAGATATAGAAAAAGGACAACCTGCAGGACGGGCGACAGCCCATCACATCGGACAAGGCTGTGGGAATCGAACCGACAACTAAAGTGTGACTGGCCATTATCGCATACCACTGGCCTACAGGAAGTCCCTGGGTAGTAGAAACTAGTTTTATTTTATTATGAGGTATGATATATTGAGTATAAGTTCATTCTTGGAATCGTATACGATTAACCTCACCATAGATGGACTTTTGTATATTTGATAACTTTTGCTAACCTTTTGTTTGAAACAGATGGAATGACCCATAATTCTATCACAAGATCTATTAACATTTCATGAATAACAAATTCAACTTCAATTCTTTACGAGATTAAGTGGAAATTGTTCAAGGGACGAACAACAGTGAGATTGTACCAAAATAAAGTAAATATTTATTCTAATTCAAATTCTTCAACTTTAGGGAAATGATCTTGAAAACGAAAACTTTTGTCCTAGTGCACTTATATCCGATGAATCAGATGGTACCTTAGATCGTCACAAATTTATGGCTTTGTGATTGTTGGCTTTTTCATATCCAAGTTCTCTACCACTCTCCATCAGAACTTGATGGTTATATTTTTCTTCCATATCCATATTTTCACCTATGTTCTCCTACGTGGAAACCCAGTGATGAGTTAATTTGGGAAACCGTTACATTTCATACTTTATTTTTTAATTCTAAGTTTTTTTATTCCTTTTTACGATGTGGGTTTCTATTAATGAAACATTTGAGTAGTAAACCATTTATGACCCCGACGAATTTCGAGGGCGAAATTCATTTTAAGGGGGGTAGAATGTTACACCCCGAGATTTTATGAAAAAAAAATTATTCTTTTTAATTTCATTAATTTATTTTGTTGTACGCTACACCAAACGGATCTTGCACAACATGAATCCCTAACTTGCCTTGAATTACACTCAATCACGACCTTCCTCGATAGCGTGTGTAGTACGCAATACCAAGTTTCAATAAACGAGATATTATTATAATATTATTATGAACTAGCCGTTATGAATAGTAATACCCACTTTTTGAAATTTTGTAAATTTTATTTTTCAAAATGGACTTCATTTTTGGATTCGGAATATCGAAATTATCTTAGGGTGAAATTTTGGTACTTTTCGGATAACTTTCATATTCTGATGAATAGTGAAAATTATTAAATTTTAATTAAAAACAAGTTTTTAATCAAAATAATTAATAATGATAAATTATTAATTTGAGTGGTTTTAAAGTATATTTAAAATATATTTTTACAATTTAATACAATGTTGTTCATTGGATGTAATTTCACATTTAAACCAGGCATAAACAAGTGTCAATATTTTGATAGTTATTATCTCTTAAAACACGCTATTTGTCTTGACGACGAGAATGTATTTTTAAATTAGTTATTGTAACTGATATGTTCTGAATTTGGTAAAATAAAAATAATTTTTGAATTCATATTATCAAATATATCATAGGCCTAATTTTTGGTATTTTTCTAGAAACTTTCATTTTTTGATTAATAGTGAAACCACTAAGTGGTAGTTAAAAAACTGAATTTTTTCATAAAACATAATTTTACCGCTTCTGTGAGTGGAATTTCAAAAATCTGAGAGACATGGTTAATATCAAGGACTAAAATGTGGTTCAATGAGATTAAAATAATTTTTGGTGAATAGTAACTTTTTAATTTTTTTTACCACGGTTAAAAGTAAATAGGGTAGTTAAGGGTAAAAATTATATTATTATTACCCTAAAACATGTCCTAATTCTATTAGATAAGTGTAATTCGACCAAACACAACCTTAGGAATAAAATATGACCATTTAGGCCCACTTGAATTAGATTAAAACATTTATTATCAATTTATTTAAAGAAGGGTTAAAATAGTTAAAATCAAAGTTTAATAACTAAGGAATTTTTAATACAGGGTTATACATAAGATAAATTCTACTATAAATATTAATTAGAAATATAAAAATATTTCCTATAAAATGGTATTTTATTTGGAATTTTAAGACTTAAAATAATTTAATTTATTTATGATACAATGATGATGCAGTAATTATCTTATTAATGAAATATTGACATAATTGATGTTATAAATTCCCAAATAAATGAAATATGAGACTTTTTATGAATTCCAATAATTTTAAATGTTAATATGACATGTTAGTATATATTTAATTAAATTGTTTCGAAATAATAATTCTGTTATAATTTTCACAAAAATAAATTACCAAATAGTGTCAAAATTGACATAAAGTATTTTTTAAAACAAATACTATATTATTAATTGTTATTTTATTCCTAAAAATATAATGATCGGCCAAATGACGTAGATAATGTTATATATATTAATAATAAACAACTTGGGGTTCTTTTTACTTGATATAGGATGTTTATTAACCTTATAGCGTAAGAAAACATGAAGACACGGTAAAAGATAAATTATCTAACTTAAAGTTAAATCTAAATGATAAGATTAAAATTGATTCCTAAAATTGTCTAAATTATATTGTATGAGAAGATTTCGACCCATCCCCACCATATATTCTAAATATATTAACTTGGAGATATTAAAAACCGAATTTGACTTTATAATAAAATAATATTTTTAGTTCTTCCAAAGGTGCCCCTCTCCTCCCTTATAAAAGGGCACCTCCTCCCTCTCTTCCTCACACCATTTTGAACCTTGAAGTTCGGCCAACCTCTGCCCATTTCACATCCCCACTTCCCTAGAAACATCCTATAGTTCCTTGTCTTCTTAAAAGACCAATTTTAGTTCCCTAAGAGGAGGTCTCAAAGAGGCGCTTCAAAGAAGAGGTAATGTCCGTTACCGATTCATTCAACTTTATTTCTTCTTCTACTTCTTCTTCATTAGTTGTTTAATTATGAAGTAATAACATCAGTATCAATCATATAATGATATTTTATTATAAATATGAAAAAACCCTATTTCACCTTCTATCCATCCTACAGAAAACAGAATCACCGCGCATGCATACGTACGGAATACCGTCTCCATGCCGTGGTGTATCTGTTTTTCCACCACCACCTTACTTGGATGGGTATAATGGTGTAAATAATGACTATATATGATTATTGTCAAGTGATATTGATTATGAAATAGTATAGATACACTCCAATACAATTCCAAGGGAACGATATCATCGCTGGTGCGTACATACGGATTACCGTCTCCACGACGCGATGAGATTCATTTTCCATGTTAAAAATTCAAGAATGATTATAAAGTATATATAATAAGTAATAATGAAATATATGAAATAATAATTCTACTGGATTTATGTACATATATATGTATTTCATATACTTAATTCCATTCAATTCAATAAAGAAACCAAAATAGTGTCCATGCGTACGTACGACCTACCGTCTCCATGAACGAAGTAGTTCTTTCATTTATCGATCTATTATATATATGTATATTCTGAATATATATTATATATAAATCATGTTTTACATTTTGGATGTATGTAATCATGATATATGTAATCATATGAATAATTACAAGTTAAAACACAAATGAAAAATGAAACGATTTTACCCAAAACGCTACTTTAACATGAATTTACAAAAGAACAAGTAATATAAAGTCATAATTGAACCATATATGATATAATAAAAATGAATATTATTCTGTAATAAGTTAATGACATTATTTAAATCATTATACATGAGGTTTGGATATGTATGAAGCATATCAGACCTAAGGTAAGGGATAATTTTGCAAATCTCATTTTTATTCGAGATTGCTTATTCGTAAGTATTTACTGGGGTTCTTGCAATCGTCCATGTCCATGTTTTATAAAAGGGTTTTAATGTATGTTTAATGTCCTTTTACCCATTTTGACTTTTACTGTAAAGACCCGCAAATTTCAAGGAAATTTTTTTCTTAATTTTCTTTGGAATTTTACAAGAGCGCAGCTTCAGACGGCACCTGATTCCGAGGCCCGGTGTGCCCGGAATCAATTTCCGAAGTTTGGCTCGGGTACGTTCAGTGAACGGACGAGCGGGTTTTTCTATCTTTTGAACCGGTTCCCGGAATCAAATTCTGAGGGCACCGATGAAATCGCAGCGCCGGTATTTGCTTAGAAACGCCTCTTCCGGAGTTGCGTTTGCTCAGACGTGGTTTTTAAATTTTGCGGCTTTAAGTCAGAAATAAAATAAAGTTTGTGCGACAACTTTATTTTATTTCACTTAAGCTGCTTGGAAGTCACTTGGAAGCCACTTGAACTGAGTTAAAGCGGATAGGATGCTATCCAGAAATATCCTACCCCCTTGGTAGGATATTTGTGCGGTGGGGCCGGCACGAGCCCCGCCGTTTCTTTCGCTAAGTAACGCACCCGCAAAAACCCGTCAAAGTAACTGAAAAGTCAACCGACGCGTTTTCTTTAATTCTTAACAGACCATTTAATTGGGCGGTTTATTTCGTGAATTAAATGGGCTGTTTCATTCGTTGAATTAATTCAACGAATTTAATGGGTCGTTACTTACGCGTTTTGCGTTCGTTGGCAAAATAATAAAATAGACAAACTTGTCTATTTTGGAGGATTGCTATCGTTGTGCAATTCCTCTGAACCTCCACCCTCCTCGCGAAGAACGCGAAGAACGCGAAGAACGCGAAGAACGCGAAGAACGCCGACGACCGGAATTCGACGACGCACACCGAGATCTGCGACGTCGACGAGCTCTACCCGCGATGTTCTTCGGCGATGCCTCTTCTTCCACAGCCGATCCTCGTTCGGCAACTAAGGTGAGAAACGAATCGTTTGGATTCTCCCTTTTTAATTTTGATATCAACGGATTTAAATTAATTAAATCCGTTTGATCTTGATCCGGAGATTGGCGACGCGACGCCGGATACCGCGACGACGCGACGATCTCCTTCTTCCGCGACGATCGATTCCGCGACGACCTCTCATCCGACGACGACGACAAGGTAAGGGTTGATTGGAATATTTTCCTTTCCCGTGATTTTATTTCTTTTAAAATTAAAGAACCTGATCTCCGAACAATTTTAATTTATTTAAAATTGTTGTTGATTATTTTCTTTTCCTCCCGTGGTTTATGACTAACGCGGAGGGTGCGGGTCTAACAAACAAGACCCGGCAACCCTCCGCCGATCTTCCCTTTTTTGTGCGGATCTGGCGGATGACGACGAACCGTGCGGCAAGGGCGATCCGTTGATCCCGCAGTAAAGATCGGCCCCTGGGAGGAGCATCGGCGCAGACGGGAGGCAAAACGGGCCACCGGAGCAACTCCGGCGGCCCGCGGAAGGTGGCGGCGGCGCCCGGCGCGCCGCCGGAGGAGTCCGCCGCGGCCGAGCCGCGGCGGCGGCGAACCGCCGGACCGCGTCCGCGGTCCGGCCACCCAGCACGCGGCCCGCGCGGGCCACGTTTCTCCAAAGCCGCGGGTCAAACCCGCGGCGGCTCATTCGGCCGAAGCCGAGCCGGCCGGTCCGGTCGGCCGGGCCGCGCCCAGGCCGGACCGGACCCGGCCTAGCCGGGTCGGGCCGGGTCGGGCCGACCCGGTTCGGCCGACCCAGGGGGGGTTCGGGCCGGGTCGCCCCGGGCCCAGAACCCCCGTTTCGGGCCCTCTACGGTCTTTCGCCCATATCTTGGGCCTGGGACCTCCGATTGACGAACCGTCAGCGGCTACGCGATCCTTGGATCGAGACGGTCGTTTCGGTATATTATACTCAAGGTTTCGGAAGACTTTGGGTTCGGCCGCGTTGGTTCGTACACGAAACCAACCGGGCCCTCGGAGCGGAAACACTCATAGCTTGAGCTACGGACGTCCAATCGACGTACCGTCAGCTGTTGTAGTTTCCTCTAAGTGAGACGGTACTTTTGGCATACTCCGCCCGAGGATCGGATACAGGCGGAGTACGGTCGGGTTGGTTTTGCTCTAAAAACCAACCGGGCCCCTGAGACGAAAATGCCAATAACTCTCAGACCGGGCGTCCGATTGACGCGCCGTCTGTTGCGTTGAGATCCTGTTGTCGATACGGAACTTTTGGATACATCAACTTCGGACTACGTGTCAGTTGATGTATCAGCCTCTCGGCTCGTGGAGCGGACCCTCCTAAACGAGCTCGCTATGTGCGGGAACCCTAGCGCTGGCTGTGACTTCGACGACAGAGCAGAGATCCTCCGTGGACTGCGACGACGACAGAGCAGAGATCCTCCGTGGACTGCGACGACGACAGAGCAGAGATCCTCCGTGGACTGCGGCGACGGCAGAGCAGAGATCCTTCGTGGACTGCGGCGACGACTGTGCAGAGATCCTCAGTGGACTGCGTCGACTACTGCACTCAGCGATCCTACGTGGATCAGTGCTACAGGTTCTGTGTGAGACCGATCCTATGTGGGTCCTTACTACCGGTTCTGTGTGAGCCACTGCCTACAGGTTCTGTGTGAGCCCGATCCTATGTGGGTCTTTTGCGGGGGTTAGTACCTATCGATCCTTCGTGGGTCCGACGACTTAGATGGATCAGTGATCATCTTTGACGTCATCTGAAAAAGTATACCTGGTTGAGCTGAATCTTATGTTACTCTCCTTTGTGGATTGTGTTGAACTATCCTATGTGGATTTACTGTTTACTCTCCTTTGTGGATTTGAGTCTTGCTTTCCTATGTGGATTGAGTTGTTCTTGAGCTCGTGAGCAGAGCTAGAAGTGGGGACTTAGGTATATTTATGGGCATATACCTAAGTCGAGTCAGATGTTACTTCGTGATTGCATCTTTCTTTTGTGCTATATCCTTTGTGGATTTCGGGAGACCTTCGGGGGTCTCGGGGTCCTTACTGAGTAGCTTATACTCACCCCTGCACGGGCTATGCCCGCACCTTGTTGTGTTGGATGCAGACGATGGACAGCGCTGATCGCGGTTGGGGCGTGGAGCAGGACGGTACCTGGAGGTGGACCACTGGGCGGGACGTGCTCGGAGCAGACGTGGGACCCGAGGAGCCTGGAGGCTATCTGTACCCACCCTTCAGGTGGGATTGCCAGTGGACGACACGAGGCCGCCGTCTTTTCTTCAGTTGCTGTACTTTACTTTTCAGTTGTACTTTACAGTTGGGCTTGTATTCCGGACCCCTTTACTTTTCTGCACTTTACTTTCCGCTTGCTGACTCTGTGTGGTTGTTACTTATAAAGGCAATGCCTTCCCTGTTTACTGGGATTTTACGCCTTGGTGCTAGTCGCCAGCCCCTGGCCTATGGAAGGCGGGCTTGGGGTAGTCATGGCACGGGCCCCGAGGACGGGTCGTGACAAATTGGTATCAGAGGGGTCGGTTCTACCGCAGACTCTGATCGTCTTTCTTTTCTATGTGAAGCAATAGTGTTTAGTGTATTGAGTGTGGTTATCAGTCCAGGGAGCCCAGTGTTGGTGCGGCGGCCGACGTATCCGTACACCAGGACCCTGACTCCTGATTTCCGACTTAATGCATGAAAACATTTATTGCGTGTGTGTTTCAAGTTTCTTTGTGATTGCTTGTGTCAGCTCACCGGGTATACTGATCTGCTTCATGAAAGTCTCAAGTTTTCCTTGTGATTACTTGTGCCAGCTCACCAGGTATACTGTTCTGACTGTGGTGCTCTTGTTCTCCTTTTCAGGATGGCCCCGCGACGACAGCCAGCTAGGGTTCCGAGTGTAGGGCGCGACGGTAGCCCACCGAGCGACGAGGCCTCGGTGCAGGGCCCTTTGCCATCAGTGGCACCGGCGGTAGCCTTACCCGCCGAGCCAACGATGCTTCCAGTACCAGACGCTGACGATGCACATCGCCTCAGGGCACTGCATGAGTTTCAGAGCCAGCGACCGCCCAGGTTTCGCGGTGAGGCGGACCCCCAGGCCGCCGAGGACTGGCTAGAGGCGGTGGTACGGATCTTTAGGCTAGTGAGGACACCAGCGGATCTCATGGTGATTCTCGCGGCGAGCCTCCTGCAGGCGGCAGCAGGACGATGGTGGAGCTTGATGCTCCAGGTTCACGATGAGGCATCCTTGCTCTGGACGGACTTCGAGAGCCTCTTCCGCTCTGAGTTCGTCCCGGCCACCCTCCGAGCGGTGCGCATCCAGGAGCTTCTCCAGCTGCGCCAGGGCAGCATGACGGTCGCTCAGTACGCGACGAGGTTCACTGACCTATCTCGCTACTCGACCGACATGGTACGGGACCCCTTCTTCCGGGCCCGGACCTTCGAGCAGGGCTTGCGACAGGAGATTCAGGCGTCGCTGATCTCCCTCAGCATTCCGACCCAGGCGGGAGTGCTGGAGCGAGCCCTCCTGATCGAGAGCTTCCTGGCAGAGCCTTCTTCAGCGGCGAGACCTAGCGCAGGGCGGCAGGTAGCTGAGTCTTCGGCAGCAGGTAGCCGACGGATGACTCTCGGGTCCAGGCAGACCAGACCCCCACGCAGACGGCCTCAGGACACCGGCTCAGCAGTGCAGGGCACACAGCGGAGTTCCAGCCTTCCGAGAGGCAGGTTGTGCTACTCCTGCGGTGGGCAGGGTCACATGGCTCGTGACTGCCCGACTCGCCGATCAGAGGCGCAGCAGACGGTGGAGGGGCCACCCAGGCAGAGGCAGAGGGTCGACCGTGGCGGTCCGCAGGGAGGAGGCGGACGAGGCAGAGGAGCTGGCCGAGCAGCGGGTGGTGGGCGACGCTTCCAGGCTCTACCCCCACCACCACCAGGAGGGCCACCTCGACCACAGGGAGCTGGCGGGCAGGGACAGGCCCAGCTCCAGGCAGTGGAGGCCTACGACCCCGACTTTCCAGAGATGATTCGAGGTACGATCTGTGTCTATTCCACCCTTGCTGCAGTACTTATAGACACAGGAGCGAGTCACTCTTTCATAGCCTCTGCCCTTGTTCGGAGCTCGGAGATTCCGAGTGAGCCGTTGGCTCGATCCTTACGGCTAGAGACTCCTACGGGAGCAGACTCGACGATTACGCACTGGTGCCGGCAGTGTGAGCTTACTCTAGGAGGCGAGAGCTTCGGCTGGGATCTCCTTGTATCGGCGTCGAGGCCTTACGACGTCATCTTGGGCATGGATTGGCTATCCACGGTTCATGCCCAGATCGACTGTTTTAGGCGCAAGGTGCGATGTGTTCGCACCGACGGGAGCAGGTTTACCTTCACCGGCGAGAAGGGAACCTTTGCAGAACAGGATGGACTTCCGCAGAGGAGAGTGCAACCTATCTCTCATCAGTTGGCTAGCCTCATCCTAGGAGCAGTGGACGTGCAGAGTCCGGCTTTTCCTGCAGTGGTGGACCAGTACGTGGATGTCTTTCCCGACGACGTTCCAGGGCTACCTCCTCGTAGAGAGGTAGACTTTTACATCGACTTGTACCCCGGGACAGCCCCGATATCTACTCCAGCATATCGGATGGCCCCCACCGAGCTTCGGGAGCTGCGGGTACAGTTGGAGGACTTGCAGAGCAAGGGGTTTATCCGACCCAGTGTTTCACCCTGGGCTTCCCCGATTTTGTTCGCCAAGAAGGCGGACGGGAGCTTGCGACTATGTGTCGACTATCGTCGCCTGAACCAGGTGACAGTGAGGAACAAGTATCCGCTGCCACGGATTGATGACCTCTTCGATCAGCTCAAGGGAGCGCGGTGGTTCTCGAAGATAGACCTCCGGTCAGGCTATCATCAGCTCAGAGTTCGAGACGAGGACGTGCAGAAGACGGCCTTCAGGTGTCGGTATGGCCATTATGAGTTCTTGGTTATGCCGTTCGGCGTAACCAATGCTCCAGCAGTGTTCATGAGCCTCATGAACAGGATCTTCCAGCCATACCTCGACCGATTTGTCGTGGTCTTCATTGACGACATTTTGGTATACTCGACGACTGAGGAGGAGCATGCCTACCACCTGCGAGCTGTGCTAGACACGCTCCGAGAGCACCAGCTTTATGGAAATCTCTCAAAGTGCCAGTTCTGGTTACGTGAGGTCCACTTCTTGGGGCACGTCATCTCTGAGGCGGGAGTTGCAGTGGATCCCGCGAAGATCGAGGCAGTGCTAGCTTGGGAGCCACCCAAGAGCGTGACGGAGGTGCGGAGCTTCTTGGGCCTAGCCGGATACTATCGGAGATTCGTGCCAGACTTCTCCAGAGTTGCGGCACCACTCTCAGCTTTGACGAAGAAGGGGAAACCCTTCGTGTGGTCAGACAGATGTCAGCAGAGCTTCCAGGAGCTGAGACAGAGATTGACCAGCGCACCTATCTTGAGGTTGCCTGAGGAGGGAGTTGGATACGTAGTTTACTGCGATGCATCAGGGACTGGACTCGGGTGCGTCCTGATGCAGGAGCGGGCCGTGATCGCCTACGGATCACGTCAGTTGAGGCCGCATGAGCAGAACTATGCCACTCATGACCTGGAGTTGGCAGCAGTGGTCTTCGCTCTGAAGACTTGGCGGCACTACCTGATGGGCGAGCGCTTCACAGTATTTTCTGACCACCAGAGTCTCAGGTATATCTTCTCTCAGAAGGACCTGAACCTGAGACAGCGGAGATGGCTTGAGTTCCTCCAGGACTATGACTTTGAGATAGTCTATACTCCTGGGAAGGGGAACGTGGTAGCCGATGCCCTCAGCAGGAGGACGGGCATTCAGCTACTTGAGGAGGCGACGGAGCAGCTAGCCTCCTTACAGATATCCTTCGTGGATAGAGACGGGGCAGCCTTTCTTCTGTCTCTCACAGTCTCTCCTTCACTTCTACAGCGGGTCAGAGAGGCTCAGTGTGGGGACGCTGACTGTGAGACCCGGCGTGCACTGATATCCTCAGGTCAGGCGCCCGATGGTTTCTCCCTTGGAGCAGAGCACGACATCCTTTTCAGAGAACGTACCTTCGTACCAGTCGCTTTACGAGAGGAGGTGTTGAGAGAGTTTCACACTTCTCCCTTGGCGGTACATCCCGGAGTGGCGAAGATGTACCAGGATCTCAGACGACAGCACTGGTGGCCGGGCATGAAGAAAGCTGTGGCAGAGTTCGTTTCACGATGCCTCACCTGCCAGCAGGTGAAGGCAGAGCATCAGGTACCAGCAGGCTTGGTACAGCCCTTGGAGGTCCCGGAGTGGAAGTGGGATGACATATCTATGGACTTCGTGACTGGACTTCCACGCACTTCCAGAGGTCACGACTCCATTTGGGTGATTGTCGACCGACTCACCAAGTCGGCACACTTCTTACCCATCAGAGAGCAGGGCTCAGTGGAGAGATTGGGACGTCTTTACGTCCAGGAGATCGTACGGCTTCACGGTGTGCCATCGTCTATCGTCTCCGATCGAGATGCTCATTTCACTTCCCGGCTTTGGAAGGGGTTGCAGGAGGCGTTCGGGACGCGGCTCCATCTGAGCACAGCCTTCCACCCTCAGACGGATGGTCAGACGGAGAGGACCATACAGACACTCGAGGACATGCTCCGTGCTTGTGTTCTCGACTTTGGTCGCAGCTGGGAGGACCACCTACCCTTGGTGGAGTTCGCGTACAACAACAGCTACCACTCCACCATCGGGATGGCACCATACGAGGCGTTGTACGGCAGACCCTGCAGATCACCGTTGTGCTGGACAGACCCTGGGGAGTCAGCACTCGTGGGACCAGAGATGGTCCGAGCCACAACAGAGAAGGTCCAGATCATCCAGGAGAGGATGAGGACAGCTCAGAGCCGGCAAAAGTCATATGCTGACAGGAGGCGGAGGCCACTGAAGTTCGAGGATAGCGACCACGTCTTTTTGCGTGTCTCACCTCGACGTGGTTTACAGAGATTTGGCCGAGGCGGCAAGTTGTCTCCACGCTTCATCGGGCCTTTCCAGGTCCTCAGCAGGATAGGAGAGGTGGCTTATCGCCTGGCTCTACCACCTCAGTTGCACCGGGTGCACGACGTCTTCCACGTGTCTCAGCTGAGGAGATACGTGCACGACCCGACGCACATCATCGACTTTGGGGAGCTGGACGTGGACGATGGGGCGACTTTTGTAGAGGTCCCAGTGGAGATCGAGGATCGACAGGAGCGGGTCCTACGTGGGCGGTCGATTCCTCTTGTGCGCGTCAGATGGCAGCACGGGAACCTCCAGGAGAGCACTTGGGAGAGGGAGGCTCAGATGCGTGCTCAGTACCCCCATTTGTTCCCCTAGTTTTTGATGTATCTTTACGGGGACGTAAAGCCCTGAGGTGGGAGTAATGTAAAGACCCGCAAATTTCAAGGAAATTTTTTTCTTAATTTTCTTTGGAATTTTACAAGAGCGCAGCTTCAGACGACACCTGATTCCGAGGCCCGGTGTGCCCGGAATCAATTTCCGAAGTTTGGCTCGGGTACGTTCAGTGAACGGACGAGCGAGTTTTTCTATCTTTTGAACCGGTGCCCGGAATCAAATTCTGAGGGCACCGATGAAATCGCAGCGCCGGTATTTTCTTAGAAACGCCTCTTCCGGAGTTGCGTTTGCTCAGACGTGGTTTTTAAATTTTGCGGCTTTAAGTCAGAAATAAAATAAAGTTTGTGCGACAACTTTATTTTATTTCACTTAAGCTGCTTGGAAGTCACTTGGAAGCCACTTGAACTGAGTTAAAGCAGATAGGATGCTATCCAGAAATATCCTACCCCCTTGGTAGGATATTTGTGCGGTGGGGCCCGCACGAGCCCCGTCGTTTCTTTCGCTAAGTAACGCACCCGCAAAAACCCGTCAAAGTAACTGAAAAGTCAACCGACGCGTTTTCTTTAATTCTTAACAGACCATTTAATTGGGCGGTTTATTTCGTGAATTAAATGGGCTGTTTCATTCATTGAATTAATTCAACGAATTTAATGGGTCGTTACTTACGCGTTTTGCGTTCGTTGGCCAAATAATAAAATAGACAAACTTGTCTATTTTGGAGGATTGCTATCGTTGTGAAATTCCTCTGAACCTCCACCCTCCTCACGAAGAACGCGAAGAACGCGAAAAACGCGAAGAACGCGAAGAACGCCGGCGACCGGAATTCGACGACGCACACCGAGATCTGCGACGTCGACGAGCTCTACCCGCGACGTTCTTCGGCGACGCCTCTTCTTCCGCAGCCGATCCTCGTTCGGCAACTAAGGTGAGAAACGAATCGTTTGGATTCTCCCTTTTTAATTTCGATATCAACGGATTTAAATTAATTAAATCCGTTTGATCTTGATCCGGAGATTGGCGACGCGACGCCGGATACCGCGACGACGCGACGATCTCCTTCTTCCGCGACGAGCGATTCCGCGACGACCTCTCGTCCGACGACGACGACAAGGTAAGGGTTGATTGGAATATTTTCCTTTCCCGTGATTTTATTTCTTTTAAAATTAAAGAACCTGATCTCCGAACAATTTTAATTTATTTAAAATTGTTGTTGATTATTTTCTTTTCCTCCCGTGGTTTATGACTAACGCGGAGGGTGCGGGTCTAACAAACAAGACCCGGCAACCCTCCGTCGATCTTCCCGTTTTTGTGCGGATCTGGCGGACGACGACGAACCGTGCGGCAAGGGCGATCCGTTGATCCCGCAGTAAAGATCGGCCCCCGGGAGGAGCATCGGCGCAGACGGGAGGCAAAACGGGCCACCGGAGCAACTCCGGCGGCCCGCGGAAGGGGGCGGCGGCGCGGGTCGCCGGCGCGGCGGTGCCGGCGACCGGAGGCGGCGGCGCCCGGCGCGCCGCCGGAGGAGTCCGCCGCGGCCGAGCCACGGCGGCGGCGAACCGCCGGACCGCGTCCGCGGTCCGGCCACCCAGCACGCGGCCCGCGCGGGCCGTGTTTCTCCAAAGCCGCGGGTCAAACCCGCGACGGCTCATTCGGCCGCTCGGCCGAAGCCGAGCCGGCCGGTCCGGTCGGCCGGGCCGCGTCCAGGCCGGACCGACCCGGTTCGGGCCGACCCGGTTCGGCCGACCCAGGGGGGGGTTCGGGCCGGGTCGCCCCGGGCCCAGAACCCCCGTTTCGGGCCCTCTACGGTCTTTAGCCCATATCTTGGGCCTGGGACCTCCGATTGACGAACCGTCAGCGGCTACGCGATCCTTGGATCGAGACGGTCGTTTTGGTATATTATACTCAAGGTTTCGGAAGACTTTGGGTTCGGCCGGGTTGGTTCGTACACGAAACCAACCGGGCCCTCGGAGCGGAAACGCTCATAGCTTGAGCTACGGACGTCCGATCGACGTACCGTCAGCTGTGGTAGTTTCCTCTAAGTGAGACGGAACTTTTGGCATACTCCGCCCGAGGATCGGATACAGGCGGAGTACGGTCGGGTTGGTTTTTCTCTAAAAACCAACCGGGCCCCTGGGACGAAAATGCCAATAACTCTCAGACCGGGCGTCCGATTGACGCGCCGTCTGTTGCGTTGAGATCCTGTTGTTGATACGGAACTTTTGGATACATCAACTTCGGACTACGTGTCAGTTGATGTATCAGCCTCTCGGCTCGTGGAGCAGACCCTCCTAAACGAGCTCGCTATGTGCGGGAACCCTAGCGCTGGCTGTGACTTCGACGACAGAGCAGAGATCCTCCGTGGACTGCGACGACGACAGAGCAGAGATCCTCCGTGGACTGCGACGACGACAGAGCAGAGATCCTCCGTGGACTGCGGCGACGGCAGAGCAGAGATCCTTCGTGGACTGCGGCGACGACTGTGCAGAGATCCTCAGTGGACTGCGTCGACTACTGCACTCAGCGATCCTACGTGGATCAGTGCTACAGGTTCTGTGTGAGCCCGATCCTATGTGGGTCCTTACTACCGGTTCTGTATGAGCCACTGCCTACAGGTTCTGTGTGAGCCCGATCCTACGTGGGTCTTTTGCGGGGGTTAGTACCTATCGATCCTTCGTGGGTCCGACGACTTAGATGGATCAGTGATCATCTTTGACGTCATCTGAAAAAGTATACCTGGTTGAGCTGAATCTTATGTTACTCTCCTTTGTGGATTGTGTTGAACTATCCTATGTGGATTTACTGTTTACTCTCCTTTGTGGATTTGAGTCTTGCTTTCCTATGTGGATTGAGTTGTTCTTGAGCTCGTGAGCAGAGCTAGAAGTGGGGACTTAGGTATATTTATGGGCATATACCTAAGTCGAGTCAGATGTTACTTCGTGATTGCATCTTTCTTTTGTGCTATATCCTTTGTGGATTTCGGGAGACCTTCGGGGGTCTCGGGGTCCTTACTGAGTAGCTTATACTCACCCCTGCACGGGCTATGCCCGCACCTTGTTGTGTTGGATGCAGACGACGGACAGTGCTGATCGCGGTTGGGGCGTGGAGCAGGACGGTACCTGGAGGTGGACCACTGGGCGGGACGTGCTCGGAGCAGACGTGGGACCCGAGGAGCCTGGAGGCTATCTGTACCCACCCTTCAGGTGGGATTGCCAGTGGACGACACGAGGCCGCCGTCTTTTCTTCAGTTGCTGTACTTTACTTTTCAGTTGTACTTTACAGTTGGGCTTGTATTCCGGCCCCCTTTACTTTTCTGCACTTTACTTTCCGCTTGCTGACTCTGTGTGGTTGTTACTTATAAAGGCAATGCCTTCCCTGTTTACTGGGATTTTACACCTTGGTGCTAGTCGCCAGCCCCTGGCCTATGGAAGGCGGGCTTGGGGTAGTCACGGCACGGGCCCCGAGGACGGGTCGTGACATTTACCCCATGGAATGGAAGGAATCTTTCTTTTATTTACCCTACCAGGTACTTTTTGACTTTTCTGAAAAAAGTACGAGAAGAAATTTTTTTAACTTATATGACATGAAAAGATTTTTACGGTTTTATAGAGCCTTATTTTCCTGAAGATTACTCCAAATGATTTCATGATTATTTTCAACCAAATACCATTTTTTTAAAATTGAATGGTATTTTGTGAAAAGAAAATGATTTTGAAGAAGAAAGGATATTTTCCTCAAGAATTTATTTCAAGTGTATTATCAAGACCATTTTCCATCTAAGATGACATTATTTTCATATGTGTATGTTTCATGTATAATGTCTCTATGATTTAAATGGTTTCAATTTTCTTATTATGAAATGATATATATTTCTTTTATATGGATTATGTGTTGATGGGATGATGTTTATGAAACACATTTTATTTATTGGGTTTTTATGAGTGATGTATGTTTATTTTTTGGCACAAGTAAGAATGATTTCATTATGATATGGGTGGGACCTATATCTCCCTCCAATGCATTGGGTAAAGTTTTATATCTCAGGAGATAGACATGGCTGGAACGGCAGGTTAAACCGGTTCTGTAATACATGACTGGAACGAGGAGTGAACTCGATTCAGAAAGGGACTTTGTCCACTAAGATGGTCTTGGTAGCAATGCCTTGGCTACTATGGAAATCATATCATGTGCTTAATGTTTTTCCACAATTACATGTTTTATTTACAAGCTATTTTATCATTATTGATGTTCTATTTTGATCTATGCCTTACGTACTTCCATGTTTTATGTCATTGCACAAGATTTCTATGTTTAAACATTATGTACATATTTCTATGTTCAAATGTATATGGTTTGTTTTATTTTCTCCATGCTTACCCTTACTGAGCATTTGAGCTCTCCCATTTTATTTTTTATTTTCCCCAGGATATAAAGAAAGGATTTTGGTAAGGAAAAAAGGGGAAGATCTTCATGGGAGATGTTGAAGATCTTTCACCATGATTTGAAGATTGCGTTCCAAGTTTCCAAAGACACTAAACTATTACAGTCCTTGTGTGTCTATTTTTGTTATGTACTAAGTATTCCGCAAATGTAATGTAATGTACATGTACGTTAAGCTTCAGGTCTCTGCAGGGTAATCCTAGAAACATCTTTTAAAAAGATGTCCCCATGCTCTGCCACTGCTATTTGAAACTGAAAATGGAAAACTCATGCTACCAGGTGGGTATGTTTGCCCATCTCAAGAGAGATTAGCTGCACCTTCCTATGCATGAGTTTATCCTATGCTACACGAGTTTCCTTTTTCACTGACCTAGGAAAACCCCATTCTATAATTGTAGAGAAACTATAACCTTTTTTCCTAATACATTCAATATGAGTATAAACTGTGGATTTCTAGTCCATACCCAAACTAACATTATAGTTCTCAATGCTGCAACCAAGAGGTTCCAACCAAAACTCTCATCTCAAGGGTCAGATCACACCATTCAAGTATGTGTGATTATCAAGCCTCCTCTCAAAGTTATTTCCAGACGTGAGAGTCAAGTCAACAGTTTAACCGGAAACTCTAGGACTTCGAAAAGATTTTTGGAAGGAAGGAATGATTAGTGCATATGTATAATGATTCGATAACTTGAAGTAGACACAAACTGTTTCACCAATCATTCCTAGAGCCCTTTGGTTGTACTCCATGACCGCATGAAGTTACTCCCTTCCTCTATCCTCCATCTCCATGAGCCTGGTGGAAACCACAAAGGGGTGGTGGTTGTAACATGTAAAAATGTACACAATCTCATGCTAATCTCCTAGCTCTACTTCCACATATGTATCCTGGTAGATTCATCTATCC
Source organism: Viscum album (assembly GCA_963277665.1). Taxonomy (NCBI): domain Eukaryota; kingdom Viridiplantae; phylum Streptophyta; class Magnoliopsida; order Santalales; family Viscaceae; genus Viscum; species Viscum album. The sequence goes on along the minus strand of OY728161.1, from coordinate 1,418,892,716 downwards.
TTAACACTTCCTCTACCTGAAACATTTTACACACCCAAGTCTCTGAGACTTGCGTTGTATTCCTACATTCCCACTGCTAACATTTATTGGATTTATCCGCTCAACCTAAGAACATTCAACCACAAAGGTTCTCTCTAACAGCCTAACATATGTAGGAATGCATAGAGGAATAGTGATGGATCAGATGTACCTAAACACACCTCGCTTGGTGGTCCAAGCCCTAAAGCACTATTCGTACTGTATTCATCGAGTAACTGATATGGTCGGCACACTGTAATGAATACTCAACCATCGACATGTCATCCTGTGAAATCTGTAGAAGCTCTATGGAAATCTCATCCACCACCTCATGCCAGTCCTCATCCGCATATGGGTCAGGCTTGACTCAGAACCTGAGGGGTATCTGATGCTGAAACTTGTGTAAGGGACTAAGCCTACATGTGTCCTCTACCAGTACCATCAGTTGTAATTACTGAACAATGTCTAGTGATATAATATGGACACTACCCAAAGTTATCATCTCGAGAGACGGTACATGTACCGAATCCTCTTCACTATGAAGAACATCCTCATGGTCACTCACTAGAAAATACTAGTATCTAGGATCACCATATTCTCTAATGGTGTCTCAAATAGGTGGCAAATTCTTGAAACCACCTCCAGCGAGCCCTCAGTTATGTGGGAATCTATCTCACCTAAAAACGTTAGAGGCCTCTACTATTGGAACATGTGCAATGCTCTGAGTCAAGGTGCACCGCCTGCCAGTGCAGCTGGTGGTAACTACTTCCCAACAGGTGGTGGTGCTGCTAGTACACCACCCGAAGTTTCCAACATAGTAAGAGGGCCCTGCACCGGAGCCTTGTTGCTCGGTGGACCGTCATCATGTACTCTCTCAGGAATCCTTGCTGGTTGTCTACACAGAAGCATCCTGATAAATAACAGGTGAGCCACAATCATTTAGTTGATCCTAGTGAGATGAATCCATAAAAAACAAGAAAACTTTCAAAACACACGCAATATTTGTTTTCATGCACTTAGTCATAAATCAGAAGTCGGGGTCTTGGTTTATGGATATGTCAGCCGCCGAACCAACACTAGATTCCTTAAATGGATAGCCACACTCAATACCCTTAACACTATTGCCATAAAAATAATCAGAGTCTAATTTTCTACGGAAGAAATGACTCCTCTGATACCAATTTGTCACGATCCGTCCCCCCGTGGCCCATGCCACGACTACCCCAAGCTTGCCTTCCATAGACCAGGGGATGGCGACTAGCACCGAAAGGCGTATTACCTAAAACTAGGAAGGCATTGCCTTTATATCCTCTAAACAAATGCAACCAAGAACACAACAGGATACAAACACATGTAAACTGAATACCAAAAAAGTCTTGAAAGTAAGAGGGCCAAAATATAAGCCCAACAGTAAATGTACAAATATAACTAAAATACCATACAACTGAACAAACAGAAAGAAAACTACTGGGTCATCATCCAAGGATCCTACCTGAAGGGAAGGTACATATCACCTTCTCCGCACTCCACATCTTCCCTTATCCTCTGTATACTGAGACGCTGTATGGTCAACCTTCAGGCACCGTCCAGTCTTGGTACCCTCTGCCCCGATCAGCGATGTCTGTCGTCTTCACCAAACACAATAAAGTGTGGTGATAACCCATGTAGGGGTGAGTATAATGATACATAGTAGGGACCCCGAGACCCTCAAGGTCTCAAAAAGTCCACAAAGGATAAACCAAAATGAATGAAATAAACTGACAACCCTACTTAATTATATTCCCATATATATACCTATGTTTTCATGTATACCCATCTCAATAATGAGGAAACATAGGGTCCAACTCAAAAGCACAATGCTCCACTATTCCACAAAGGAAGGAATACCACAAAGGTATGTACCACACATGTACGCCACACAGAAGAATACCACCAAGGTATTACCATGAAGGAAAGTACCACAAAGGTATTCCACATAGAAGAATAGCACTAATTTATTACCATGAAGGAAAGTACCACACAGGTACGAACTCTTCTCACATGAGGTATTTTTTAGGTACAGTAGTAAAGATTATTAGATTTAACTACTGAATCATCATACTCTGTTAAGAGGCAGACCCACAAAGGATCCCAAATCATCATCAGACCCACAAGGGATCATAGTACACTGTCAGTATGTCGTAGGACCAACATAGGCTCTCTAGGTGATTACCCACACAAGATCCCTCGGTGCTGACCCACAGAGTATTGCTCGGTGTTGACCCAGACATGATCGCTCGATGCTGGCCCACACATGATTGCTAGGTGATGACCCATAGAGGATCACTCGGTGCTAACCCAGACATGATCTCTAGCTGGTGACCCATACAGGATTTCTTTTTGCTGATCCACATAGGATCTCTAGGTGCTAACCCACACAGGATCGCTCAGCATTGAACCACACAGGATAACTATTCATTCTTCACATCATAGCCTGCTACTGGGTTCCTGCACTAAGCTTGATTGCCTCAATGAGCATCCTCTTCTCAAGGCACTATTCGTTACTCCAACTTCCATTATGTTTCACTAAGAAGTAACCCAAATACCTCCATGTAATAGGGGTCCTAACGTAACAGACGGTGCATCAATCGGACACCCGGTCTGTAAGTTATTAGCCTTTTAGTCCCAAGGCCCCGGTTGGATTCATGTTCAAACCAACCCATTCGTACCCCATGTTTATCAAAAACCCATGTGGGCTATACCAAATGGTCTGTCTTAATCCATGTTTTCCAATGCCATAGACGGTTTGTGATTTCGACCACATATGAGAAAGATATGTCAAATACAAGATCTCACTATAATAATAATAATATTATTGGGTCTTCAATGAACCCGAGCCACAGACCAGAATTTAGTATCCAACATTTGACTTGAATCAATTATATTAATGACAAGATAACATCACCCCTAATGACAAGTCAATTGGATGTCACACATTGAAGTTATGAAAGGTATATGCTTTAATAATAATATTAAATCTATTATATTTCAAGCGCTTCGGGTACCCGATTCGAAAACCTGAAAAAGACATCCAGTTTTGGACTCATAATTTTTGTCTTGAATTCAGGGTCACACTGCCACTGACGGTTCGTCAATCCAAGGTCGCACAGATATGTTAAGGATGAAATTGGGTTTTTAAAACTGTAAATAATAATAATATTATTATATTATTATTTCATTTCACAGAAAGTTTCTCTCTCCAATATTATTCGAGATTCACACAAAAGAGGGGTATCCCATTTTGGTGCATGCGGGTCCAAATAGTGCCCCTATATATTTTTTATATATTCATTTGCATTTAATTTTATTCTTGATCTATTCCTTCCACTCTCCAATCTAATTTTCTTCTTCCATGTTTTTTCACCCCTTTACACGAATCAATAATTTCATACGCCTCCACCTTGCACACGAACTCCCTCCACCACACCACCTACTCATGCCACCACCAAATCTGCCTCGTCATCGGCCGACACCACAAAGCCCTTGTTGCTATACACGCCCCTCCAATACCAGCCACGCCAGACCGCCCTGCTCCGCCACGTCGCTCCTTCTTTGGGCTATCACATCTTCATTTTAACCTATGAAAATAAAATGATTGAATATTCGTGTTCCTTGAGTCAAGCGCTCTACATCCATATGTCGCTCTTAACTGAATATTGCATTTCCAGTGCCGATAAATATTTGGACACCTCTTTCCGTGAGACATTACGGCTTTGTTCTAAGCCCAAAAAATTAAACGATTTCATATTTGTGATCATTGCGTCGAGGTCTTCACATCCATATATCGCGCTCATAAATAATTTGTGTTTCCAATGCCAATAAATATTAGGAATTGAAGAAATCATGAAGAACATTCGAAGAATAAAAAAAGAGGAGAATGGTTTATGTGAGGGATGAGGTCCATGTTCGTTTGGCCATCATCATTTTGAATTTAGGATATCAAGAATCAATAAAAAAAATCAAACATATATGAAAACCCCGACCTGGATTGTCCGTTGGAGGTGGTGTGAGGAAGATTACGAAGTCAATGAGATGGCGCCGTCGGCGTTTGTTGTTCCCACTAGATGTTTCTAATCTAGGCTCAAGTGTTGTCCTCGTTCTCTGATTCCGGAGGATGCCCGTCATTCTAGTGGATGTTCTTCGTTGATGATTATCCTTACAAGTTCTCCAGAGCTCTCCCTTTTTCCACCAGTCCTCCAATTAAATGGTGAAGTTCCAAATAAGTTTAAAAAATAAACTAATTGAGTTGTCACATCAATAAGAGGAAAACCAAAAGTTATCTCCCATTAAAGGGGGAGTTCAAGGGTCGGGTGGTCCCCACATTTGAATTTAAATGGGGGGTTGTTAGTTCGGGTGGTCCCCACCTCTTTAACAACAAGTGGGAGGTTTTAGTTCAGTTGGTCCCCACCTCTTTAACGTCAACATGGGAGGTTCCAACAATTAAAATGTTAAACATTTTTATTTTTATTTTATTATTTCACGAAAAACACAAAAACTAACATTCACCCTCGACCAACTGTCATCGTGCTGAAAGTATCCTTAAGAGAATATAGGCGATGCGAGTTCAATGGTGTAATCAGATTTCAATTCCGAGCACCAGTTCAAAAGTTACAAAAACCAGCCCGCACGTTTACAGAACATACCCAAAAAAATGTTCAAGAAAATTTTTAATAGTCACCCTTTACCCGTACTGGTCAAGGTTAGGCTCTGCCCAAATGAAAAATGCCACCATGAACCCAACCCTACTCTTTTATTTCAAATCTGAGTTACCATTCAAAAGTTATTTATTTTAAAATAAAATAATTTTCACTTAATTATTTTATTTACGACCAAAAACTAACATTCACTTGTAGCGTGCGCAGACCAAACATAAGTCAGGCCTATGGTAAACCCACCATTCTGAACGCAATAGTGCATTTAGATTCTTGATCTGGGAAACTAGTTAATATTATACCACTTTTTCATGAATTTGTTTTACCAGCGCTAAGTAAATCTTAATAAAACTTAGACAAATCATTACGGTAACTCTAGAACTCTGGATCATGAAGCGTCAGATTTCATGGTCTCGAAACAATTCCATATAATTAAAAAAAATTACATGGAAATTCTGGGAAATTACACACTAATAGGATGGTGGGATTTGTGTAATAATCCAAAATTTCCAACCTCCCTCCGGCTAGCTTGTATCCCTCATAGTAAAAAATGAGGACTTCCTATATATTTTATAGATAAAAAATATTTCCCAATCCCACGATAAAATCCATGGTCACCTCTCAGCCACTAAAAATACAATAAAAAACTCTTCTACACCCCACTAAATGATCAAATAATTTAAAAATATTAAAATAACATGTATAACCAATTAAAAAATGGATATAAACAATAAAAATAATATTAACCAAGATAAAAATAATATTTTTACTAGAAATATACTAATTATATGTTACACATCCAACTGATTAAATTCAAATAAAAGGATGTGGCATTGTTAAAGAAGAAGAAAAGAGATATCTAATTGGATTCAACAAGCCATATTAGAATTCAATTACATAGATAAAAGGGGATAAAGGGTGGGGGAGGTTGGGGAGAAGGGAGAGATAAACCTAATTCTTACACATTCTATTTATGAAAAAACTAATAGTATAATAACATATATATATATTAAATGATAAAAAATAAAATGGTTAAAAAACATGTTTTGGAACCACCCAACACCCGATTGACCTCCACCAACCCCTAAATTTCTAAATGATGACCTGGTGGAATCCCACTACTTACCTATTGGTAAGAATTTCTGTACTATACAATTGGATAGATCGCTGCGTACCCATCAGCGCTATATTAGGTACCCATGGGATACTCGAAACACCCTTAAAAATTAAAAAATCCCAAAAAAATTACTGTGTTATTTTATAATCTGTCTTACTTTTCTGAACAATAAATATAAATTACTAAAAATAGATATAATGGAAACCTCTAGATTGAAATCCATATATTAAATCGAACATGCATCTCCAACATCAAATCATTCAATTTAAGACGAAATTTTTTAAAATTCCATCAAGTTAAATCTATCTGAAAATTTCCAAATACCATAATATTATATAAAATAATTAGTAGTGACATGATTGTTGAATGGTCTAATTATTGATGAAATTAAACTTATATTTAATCAATGAGAAGATTTAGTTATCGATTACTTATATATACGTGATAAATCCATAACTATAGTGGCAATCGATAGGTATCATTATTCATTTATAAACGATATCTTAGGATTGTCTAAAAAACATAGATATAGTTATAAATTGAACTTAATCTTAAGATTTATCCCATTTATCTCTATTTTAATTACATGGAAATAACAAAATCATAAATGTTAACTTCAATGTTGGGAAAATTAGAAAAAAATGGATTTATTTAGACTATCATTTTTCCTTGGGAGATTATTATATTACTTTTTAAGAAAGATGATGGTAGATTTATCTTATGTATTAACTACCAAAAACGGAATTAGGTAACTAAAATGTAGACATATCATTTGAGTCATATTTTTTTTTATTTTTTTACAAGTTCAATGGAGATTGAATATATTTCCAAAATCTCTCTAATTTAGATATCTTCAATTGAGGGTAATATAATTGATGGTATCAATGAGAACTTTTTTATGTTTTATAACCATTAAAAGTAATTTTTCATGACAATTGGGGACACATATACTCAGATTATATTAAAAGAATTAATGAAAAGGAAATTTCTGAAATATTTGGACACATTAATTATAGAATTTATGAATGATGTTATAATTTAATCAAGATCAAAGGTAAACAGAATTACCTCATAATTATTTTAATAATTTTTAACATGAATAAATACAAAGATAATATCTCTATATATCACTTATGGATACAAAAATTGAATCATATATGGTTTGTAATTTCAGATAAATGAAATTTTTTAGACCCCAATATAGTGAATATTGTGATTTATTAGGTGTAACCAATTAATGTAATTGAAATTCAAATTTTATAGTTCTTCGTGTGGGTTTTTATATATTTTACATATTATATTGATATAAATATCACTATTACTAAAATAAAATATGGTACTTATAACATTTTTTATGGATAAAAAATTTAATTTGTTGATGTAATTGTATCCATTATGTTATATTTACCCACTGCATGTGAGTTCTATTAGGAATAGAGGAGTTTTTTCTTAGATTTTAGGAAGGAATGGTAAATTACACTATGAATTTTTAGGAGTTTTTTTTAGAGGAGTTTTTTACCCTCTTACATTTTTGTTTTTTTGGGAATAAATCCAATAAAAAATCCATTTAGGGATCATTTTACACTATATATACCATCTCCTTGATATTATTATAAAATTTTGGAGGAAATATATAATTATAGTGGAAGTAAAATAAATCATAGTGAATTTAATTTCATGTATAGAGGGTTTCTTTTATTACCTTGGAGGAGGTCCTTCCATTTTTAGGAGTTAGGATGGAGTGAAGGATCCATAGGTTTAGGGGATGGAAGATTTTTAGAGGGATTAATTGTGGTCTTTTGTTTTTTTAATTGGTGTTCCCCTTGAGGTAGATGATTTTATCCACTTCCTCTTCTCCCATTATTTATTTGTGTTAATATGCTAATATTTTTTTTACTCAAGATGTAATTTTTTTAATTTGATTCTTTTTTGTTTTAGGGATTTATCCATCCATTTTTATTAAAATGAATGTTAATTAGTGTTTTAGATAGAGTATTAGTGGATAGATTTGTCACATACTGAAGGAATAGTTTGATGGTTTTATTATTTTTTGGTAGGTGTGGTGATTGATAAAATATGATTTATGATTTTTTTAGCAGGTCACAGACTAAAAGGATTAATTATTATTAAAGATGGTAAATTACTTTTTAATGTTATACTTTTTGATATATAGGAATTATGGACTTCCATGATTTGGTTTTTATATAGTGTAATGATTTAGTCTATTTGAGTTGAGATGGATATGAGATGTAATATTACTATAATATTTTTTTCATTATTTTTTTTTGATAGAGTTAAAATGAATCATTTGTTTGAAAAGATTTGTTTTAGATAGTATCATGGAAAATAAATGTATATTTATAATGTATGCATTATGAATTATAGTTTGGTGTTTTGGGGATATTCTCATGATTTCATTAAATTTTTCCTTAAGGATTAGGGTTATGGATGTTTGGTAATTATTTTTTTTATGGTTTTTTTATTAGGAATAAATGTAAATTAATTATCCTTTTTATTTCATTATTCTAAATCATGAATATAGTGATTGATTCAGTCGTTGATTTAGAGATAATTGTATGGAGGTATGATCTAACTATCTTAGAAAATAGTTCCAAATGAGTCTTGGAGGTTTTTTATCTATATTTATTATTTTCAAGGGAGATATTAGAAACTCATTTAATTGTTTCATAATACTATTTCATGAAATGTTATTGAATTATATTTTATTGTTTTAGATCATATTTCAGAAGGATTAATTATATATATATATATGTATTATAGGTGTGCTCCAAATAATAGATCTAAATGGAATGGTTCATATGGTGAGGCTTAATATATATGATTTTCTTTGTTTTTTGGTTTACTTTAATTATTATATAGGATTTGTCTAGGATATATGTTTATAGATTAATATTATTATGAAATTTGTTTCTTTAGTGTGTAGGGTAGTATGATAATTTTGTATATTTTATATGACCTATATGAACTCATTGACATAGGATGCTGGAGAGGTTGTGAGATGTGTATCATGGGTTCCCACTAAATGTATATCCTACGTGTGGTGATTATAGACTAGTATTATGAGTTTTTTATATCCGTATTATATTTTATGTTATTTGACTGATGGTGTAGAGTAATTCATAGCACGATTCACCGCCCGAGTAAGGGAAGTGTGGGTGTGTCTCAACATCCAAGAAGTGTGTGTCTTACTATATGTCTAGATATAAATACCATTCTACTATATCCACTTGTGGATAAATTTTTTATCAATATTAGAATAGAACTAATTTAATATAATTAGAAGTGGTTCATTACAATGTAATTTGATATTGGGTGTAGATTTATAATGTTATGTAACAAGATTTGTGAATAGTCTAATATTAATGGATTTTAGGGGTGTTTTATAGTCTATATATATCTCATTGATGTAGGAAGTGTTCTTATTTTGAGATATTTTTTATCTCTAGAGGTTGTGAAAATAATTTGGAGTGGGATTGTTTTTCGGTTAATCATTTAAATTTGGAAATGCATTAGTTTTATTTGACCATATCATTAGAATTAAAATATTGACTGAGAAATTAGTTTATTTGGTATATAATCAATAGTTAATTATATATATTTATATTTTAATTATTCATATATGTGTTGGTGGTGGTACCAAGAATCGTAATCATGGTTGTTGGCTATAGACACAATGAAATGTGTTCAATGCACATCTATGTATAGTGAAGATATGATTCTCACATAGAAAAAAATGACATGTATGAGTAAATATGTTTTCACCATGAAGGAAGAAGATTCATGAAGGATTTCTATGTGGAAAAATACTACTCCATACCGATGGATAAGTGGAATGATTCCCCTATCAAGAAGTAGGCAGTGGATTTCTATGATCGATGATGAAAATGTTTTGACACATTAAATTCAATATCCAAGTTTCTTCAGAGAAGAAATATTTTATTTTCCATCTCAAGAAGAGTATATTTCTCCATGACCATTGATTTTACTGGTCACAAATCCTAAATGTACATACAATGAAAAAGTTATGGCACTCGGAAGATGGACAAATTTTATCTTGAAGTGTTACGTGAAGGACATACGCGAGAGTTTACTTTTTTCACACCTATGCAGAGGACCTACGAGGAGGACCAACGTGGAGTAACTCCTCTTCCCAAGGTCCCCTCCATGCCTATAAATAGGTCCCTTGGGATCCAAATCTTATAGACTGAAAATGTCAAAACACTCTCCGAAGCTCCTATAGCGTAGCTCTTTTTCCCAGATCTCTCAAATTGTCTTAGGTAGCTCTCTAAATACGATAGAAGAGATATTTAAATTGGATAAGCATGTTTTGAAATAATTTTAACAATTTTACATAGGTCCGGTTCCCCAATGTGAAATATATTCTTTACTAATCATAAAACCTGTGTGGTATACCTGTGTCGCATAACTACGTGGCACACCTCTGTGGTACAGCTGCACGGTGCATCAACACGGGGTACCTATGCAACACACTTGTGTGAGTCAAATACATGACAGAGCTTGGTATAAATCATACATAGAAACTCATGTACAATCTTCATATCCATTCATATAAGGGTATCTCCTTCTTTGGTTCCCTCATATAAATGGGACCAAGTTGAAGCCTCCACCAAAACCTCCTGACTTATCAAACTTTTGGGAAAGGCACATCTGTGTGTCTCATATTTGGGTTGGTATATCCACAGTCAGATGTTTCCCACATTTGTTTCATAATGGGGTTCAGATTCATGTAGTGTATATGGTTTTTTATATCCATAGTCACATGGTCCTTTCTCACAGGAACAATGTCAGGATGTAGCCGATTTTTGAGAATTAGGGTCTAGGTCTCGACCTCTCCCTTCTCAAAGAGACGAAACATCAGATCTCTAGTAAGGAATGAAATGTTCATGCTTACTTTTCCATGAAAGAAAAGGAGAAATACCCATCTTCTTCCAGGATAAATTTTAGGGAATTCATCCTGGTATAAGCTCCTCACCTCCATCCCATCTTTCTTTCATGGTACCCTTGTCCAATGTGAGGGGAACAGAGGGAGGGATTGTCACCTCACCCTCTTCCCAGGTCGCCTAGTCCTCGTCCATCCTGACAACCATAGGATCACACTCCTCAACTATTAGAGGAGAAAATTTGTGTGTAATTTTTGAATATTTCACATCCTCTTGTTGCTCACACCGATCATGACTAACGTGGGATTAGAGATTCGTGATGATTATAACATTTTCAAAAAACCCCATGGTGAAGGAAATACAAGAACTCTGATTCCTGTTCAATCCAAGATACGTAGGAATCCGTTTCAGGGCATGAGCTCACTGGATATCCTATTTAGTAATCCAACCCTAATTCCCTTAATTTGGGAATTCTCTTTAAGAATAAGCCCCAAATTATACCCCTCAGTCTTCAATGAATCCTTTTCAGAAAATAAACAAAAAATCCTTTATCTAAAAGGACTATAGTCTCCAATGAGACTAATTGAAATATGTGGTCTTTGATTCCCATAAACATAGGATATATAGGATGCCTCCTTGAGGTTCATACCCAATATTTTGAATAAACCCTATTCTCCTTGGAACATATTCAAATCTGGGTCTAATATAACATGAAAACAAATATCCATTCCTAGTTCCTTGGGCTTCTTATGTATAAGACACGCACCAAACATTTATTAAGAACCATTATCTTAGAGGCCCCTAGAATATGACATTTAAATGTACTTCTAGGTCTTTATCACATGACCTTAAAAGGTATGACGTGTCCTAGTAAGTGGCACCAAACTCTGAGGGTTCTGATTCCTTTAACAAGGATACATAGGTAGCCCATTTTATGGGAACAATCCCAACATAAAAAAAACCTTCATCTCCTTAGATGTAAATAAAATATAGGGTGCCCCACTGAGTGGCTTAAAACCCATAATCATCATAAATATGATTAAAATAATCTCTATATAGAATCTGATAGGATACCATTGATGGAGAACCTCAATTACAAAAATATATCTCCATTAATGAAGAACCTTGAATACATAGTAATGATTCTAAATTATACACAAATTAATTTGTGATTGAAAATTACAAGATAAACATATTTTATACATGGTTAATTAATAATGATTCGTGAAAATATCATATATTTAAAAAGAGAGTCTCAGAGTAGACAATAATTCCCCCCCCAAAAGGTGTAATGAGTTCGACCTCCCATCCTCTCGACCAATGCATGTTCCAATGTATCGTAAAGATCAAACTTAATGAATTCTTGCATTTAGAACAAAGGTACCTTTTGGGATAAAGAACTATTGGATGTTTCCAGTTCCATGAATAAATCAAAGGGAATCCTCATTAAAGTAGTTATTTATAAAAATAGAACACACGATTCGAGGAACTACAAAACAAAAATGGTGAACCTGACATGAATATTTAACCATGTTAATAATGTTACCCACCTGTCAGGACCTTATCAATTGATAAAAAAGTCTAGAAAAATGAATCAATCACGCATGTATCCATATAATTGATGTTTCTTTAATGGAGTTTGTTTTTATTTTCCAGTTTTTTCTCATAACTCCCTTCATTCAAAAATGGATTTCTTCAAGACTACATCTATGAACTTCTCGACCGATGCTCAAGAAAGATCATCGTCCATAAGAAAAAAAATTCATTTCCCACTCAGCATCATCAATGCGGGTTCTTCAACATATTGGTAAAGGAGTATCGCTAGCAAGGAAAATTCCCGACATTGGTGGATGCACAATATCCCCTCCCCCAAGTCAATAAAAATCCTTGATCATCTGGCCAATGAAGACAGATGATAATGTTGAAGATGTTACGAACCACCTTTTTCAACCATTTTGGGTCCTTATCCTCAGAACCCAACAACTAGTCCCTCCCATACTACATAGAAGTGGATCAAGAGGTCACTTAGGGCATCAATTCAAGGATTCAGGGGTCCTTCCTGGTGACTCCCACCAACATTCAATGCCAGAAGAATCGAATAGTAATGAACACCAAACATGATGGGGTGTTGTCTCTGGATATTTGGATTGGGTCTCTCATACTCAGTCACACAAGATGATCATCTAGGGGAAAACATCCTATCGATAGGGATAAGGTTCTTACCAATTCCAACTCTTGGGAAGTCCATCAAACTAACTTGATGGAAAACAATGAGATGGAACATACACACATCCTTCCTAATATTGTTGTCCAGCAGACTCGTATGGAATCAAACCAACAATCCCATGAGATAATTCTGATGGAGTACTTTCAATAAGAACATACACCTTCTTATAAGTTATCATCCAGTCAGTAGGCTCGTCTTACTGCATTTAAAGAATCCGGCCAATCCAATGTGGTGGAAACTGGTAAACATGAACAGACACCTACTTACAATCACCAAGTCTTCCAGCAATCTCGTCTGCCTGTATTGAAGGAATTACATCAACCATACTTGAAAAAAAACATCTAGAATGCACATAAACCTTCAATAGTTCATCAATCCTGCCAACAGTCGCGTTTGGCAGCAACAGAAGAAGTCAAATGGAAAGCTCCGATGATAAATCTGGGACAGACCCAACTCTCTTCCCCCACACATGAGTACTATCAAAACCCATTGATAGGAAAAGATGGAAATTAGTAGTCACATTAACCTATTATTGATATTTAAAGGACATATATTTCCCTTTCGGCTGCTGAAATTACCAAACACACCTTCTCAATGGTGAAAGGGCAGACAAAAATTCCTACCCATATTCTGGAAACAAGCCGAGATATTATAACAACTGCTTCTACAATACTAGGGTTACACACACATAAATCTATCCCCACACATGAGATGAAACATCCCCATGATGTCCCAGAGCAGATACACACCCATTTTTATATCAATGAGGGTAATGGGGCATACTCTCACATATCATAATAACAATAGGATCTGGAACAAACACCTTTTCCAATTAGAGGTAATCGATCCATTCTGATGGCTGCGCCAAGGTAGGCACAAAAACCTACCCTAGGATAACCACTTCTCCCATTATGTTTCCCCAACTATGTTTAATAGAACATCCAAGAAGAATTATCATCAAACACTGTTGGAAAATCAAGAGTCAAACTGCAATTTGGCTCCTCCTAATATCGGAGTTCTTGATGCCCACAACCATTTATCTATTGAAGATCATGATCCTATCCTATCATAACTATATTATGGGAGTGGTAGGATGAATTATTGAGTTCACCATTAGAAACATCATCATGAAATATTGCTTCATGGAAATTTAGTCAATTCAGAGAATCTATCTCCATATGAGAGCCACAACATCCCTCAGTGTGGCCAGATGACCACGGAGCAAGAGGATTTACCCCTTGCTATAATAATCCATGATTCCCCTCCCCATAATGTAATTAGCTGCGAAATACCTCTATGTAGTAGAATTTTACATTTTTAAGATAATTATATTATTTATAATTTAGCAATGAGAAGGACCTCATATCTCGAGGAATTAGAAAACACTATGTCAGTAATGTCTAATGCCTTGTCATTTATGGGTGAAACAATTTCTCAACTGGAATAATATTTTGGGAATGGTCATTGGTAGAGCCACCCCTAGGTCATTTTCCTTCCAATACAGAGTGCCCACATGGGTCATACCAAGTGGGGAACCTGTAGCGAATGATGATGAAGATTTGTTAAACATGAGAAGAACATTAGCTAAAGGAGAAATAACATTCATGTTCTATCCTTTGGAAAATTCTTAGTATAACATTCCAGAATTGATGGTAGAAGAATGCATTCATGATATCGTCCTCATCATATGGAAAACTCTTCACCATTTTAAAACCAAATTATTACTATATGATGAATATCAAAATCGTGTTATGGTAATAGAAGGGTTGCAATGCCAAATTGACTTGGCATCTCTCTCAGTTTCCCAACATCCAATGGTTGAAAAACAGCAGAGAACCCTTCAACGTTCATGTATTATTGTTCTAAATAGGATAAGCTAATTAATTTCTGATTCCCCATCTGGTGTTCATATTAGAGGGTGGATTGCACATGGGGCATTGCATTTCAATTCATTCCAGAATCAGTAAATACTGCAAAAAGTGGTCTAATGCAATGTTATTTTCCATGGTCGACCAAAAAAAAAACAGTTTTTTATGTAATAAAATGAATGCTAAAGAATTGTCCCCAACCATCTATCATCAGAGTCAGGACCAATGAAAATAATTTTTTGAATTACATTTACATCATTCATCTGAGAATCTTGAATAGGCCTCCCGCTTAGAGACTATGATCCATCATATAACAAAAATGTATAAAATAGAATATAGAACTTTTGAAATAGGTGCTTTGAGTGGTTTTTGTATAATGCTCCCATCTAATGTCCGAACTAAAATTCATAAAATTAGAAGGGCATATATGCAAATCTCTGATGTAGTAGTTCAAGAACTACCCCATCTTGTAGGGCTTAAAGATCACTTAATTTAACATTAATTTTCATTGAACAATGTTATAAGGTTTGAAGAAGAAGAACATAAACAAAACCAACCAATATGGTTGGGGGATTTTTCACATCTACAATCCCCTCATCAACAAAAGTCAGTTTTCTCCAAATTAGGGATGATGCTACAATGAGATAACACAACTCAACTATCCCAGGATTCCCTTTGGGTAAATTTGCAACAAACAGTTCTCGAGAATTCATCATACAAGGGAACCAAGTTTCATGGAAGATACATAGGGAGATGATCTTACAAAGATACTAAACAATTACCTTAATGCATTATGCATCAGTAAATGTCATTAACCCCATTAAAAATGATCCTCTATAAAATGTGTCTAGTTCAGGGGAATCCAAATATGTAGTTCTTATCCATAATACAGTATACACTAAGGAAAATGATGAATGTATATGTACCAAAAATCATTGGGTTACAAAAAATCTAGGTATTCCTTCAAATAACAAACTCCCACTGCTCTGAAAGGTATCTAACAAGGGGAAAGGTAAAAGCCATATCACATTGCACTTTTACACTATAGAAGGTCAATTTATTTCTCTTGAATAGAGATTTGAACTATATAAAGAGGAGATGATGGAGTTCAAATGGCTCAATACCGAGTTACTTCAATGTAGAATTCCTATTAGACGTACTCCCCAGGTAAATCGTCTACTATCACATCCAACAGGAACTCCTCGACCAAGTGGATTTGTAGTAACTAAAAATATGAATAATGAGTTCCCTCTATTGGGTACACAACCAAGGCAAGATCAAACATATCCTGATAGGCATGTTCCCGTGGGTTATCCAAGGCAAATACCATCACCATCACCAGTGGTTTTTTCAGCCATTGCATCAGCTCATGCTGGAGTTGTTGTAACTATAAAGGTTATAGATCATCCGAATATTCCCCAAATTCTTATGAACCCAACTGAGGCATTAGTGACTCGATAGGGAGCTTCGGAGGAATGACGTGTGCCAATTCACCCAGATAATAAAGCTTACCTTGAATGTGTGCACCTGATTCCTCCACAACCAAAATTTTTGAATACCAAAATCCCAATCATTAATGGTTTGAGAGATCTGAAACAACATTTAACACATTTTTTTCTCATTGTGATCCCATGATGGGAACTCCTAAACAATAAGAAGAGGTAAGTCTAAAGTTTTTGGTACAGTCATTACATGGACATTATTTTGTCTAGTATACAAGTTTAGAATCTTGATCAATTAAAGGATAAGAAGATCTTCGAATAAAATTCCTTCTTCAGTTTAGATCAATGATTCCAAAGTTCATAGTTTTATATTATAACAATTTTAAACAAAGTTTGAATGCAAGAGATACAGATTTCAATGCGCAATGGAATGGATTAACATATTCTTTATGTCTGGAAACTCCCACAAATAGAGTTTCTGCTAATTTGGGTGGAAAATCTACGTAATGAGTTACGCACACCACTTATCTCTATAAAATACACTGGAGGGTTTTGATACCTTACTTAAATTTCTCAATAAATAGAATATTCCATTATATATACAAAGGATAAAACTCATGTAATTATATCAGCTATGAGAAGGATAATATGGAAAGTGTAGGATGCTACTGTTACACTCAAGAAAGCACCTGTACTTGGTTCCACTTAAAAACCTTCATCATATCAAAGGGTTATGATTATATAGAGTCATAAGAAACGACCACCTCATCATGATGACCAAATAGATCAAAGGCATAAATAGTTTTATGAATTAAAAGGCAATGTTTATTATTTACGGAACAAACATGTTCCTGGTTACTTCATCTCAACTCTGGAAAATAATTTGGTTCATTTACAAAGTCTTAAGAAACTAAATAATGAAGGAGATAATGATATTCCAAATTATTTTCCCTTTCACAAGATGTAGGGGCATCCCATTTAGAAGTTTCTTGTTTTCAAGGACCTCCTTCAAAAAATTGTAGAATCTGGACAAGTGAAACTAAAAAGTTCATTAGCTCAAGTAGCATGTGTTACAACTACTAATGTAGTGGAAGAAGGATAATGGAAGGAAGTCAAAAGTAAAAATGTCCAGAAATATGATGATTGTATGGTCAGGAAAATGGTAAACTGAACTCATGCCGTTTTATGGACATAGATGAAATAACTAATTTTGTCTTCCGCCACTCCTGCCACAGTAAAAACAACTTAATCAAAAGGTTTATCCTCATGGAATTGAGTTGATCATAAGGACAAATAGTAGTAAGAAGTTGATGATATCTTGTCAACGCCAATGTTTTCCTTGACCCTATAATATGTCACACCATCTGATTCAAAAGCATGGGCACTGCCCCACCAAACCATACCACCTGAAATATTTTTTTAGGCAGGACCTTTGTCGGATGAAGAATTGATCTTTGGTTCTGTCAACGTTTTCCACTTAACGGATCCTTATGCCAATGGTGTTTTTGATTATAATAAGGTTGTCTTCCATGTACCTAACCAGGTAACTAAAGGAAGATTCCATGGTGGAGGATACAGGGGAAGATGTTTGAATTCCAGAAGCCATCATTTTATCTCTACCCCTGCATGAACCGTCTATGCGACATTAACACATGGATGAGACAATCAGCGAGATCAACAAGAATAAGAATTTTCTTCCATGTAAGACATGTTTGGCTCTAATATGATTATTTTAGAAGACTGATTAGAAGTGACACTATCTTTCTATTAGTAAATAGATATACTTAGTTGTCTAATCTAACATATCCAAGAGTATTTCCTGCTTCCTCTCCAACACATGGTATATCTACTTCATAAAAATCAACTTACAAGACACTTGAAAGACCGTATTTCTATGATGTGAAATGTATACCTCTGGATCAAAAAAATTATGTTTTGAAACAAATGGCCCAAGTACCTGCCATGTTATCAATTTGGGATGCCTTAAATTTGTAAAAATATCTTCAAGAAGCACTTACTGTGGCTTTGTCAAGTCCTCAAGAGATTAAAACTGAAGTTTTTGCTGCTGAGTTTTACCTTATAGATAATGATCCTGAAGAATATCATGAAGTCATTTCTTTTAGAGATGAAGATGAATATGATGTTTTACAAGGACATATTAGACCCTTGTATTTATCTGGCTAGGTCAACGATATTGACATCTGATGAGCCTTCACTAATAATAGCTCTGGAGTAAACCTCATTCATGTTCGTACACATTGTCAATTGGGCCTATATAAATCATACTTATCTTCTTACTCTTTAATGATTCAAGTATATGACATGAATGAACAAGAACCTCTGGGTGATATTTCACTCAGAACTCAATTTGGAGATATTGGGTCTAATTCAGATTTCATGGTTTTTCATCTGGACAAAGCCTTCATCATTATTCTAGGAAGGCATTGGATACATCAGAATATCACCATACCTTTTTCATACCACCAATGTATTATGTAATATTTCAATGGTCATATTAGTATATTTTTTGGTGACAAGGCTCCATTCCAAATGTGTGAATCTTGATACATTGAGACAAAGTTTTATCACAGAAAAGGAATAAAGCCCATGACAAAGGAGATAACCAGAGTTAATTCTTCAAATAGACTAGAAAAAATCCCATCAAACACCTTCATACATTTGAGTATAGATTACATGGTACCCATCAATCAAAATGAAAGGGTAAAATTAAATCCACGCACTTGTCCAATAATATATATAATTCCAATCGCGAAAATCGGGCCTAGTAGAATAGGAGAAATTATTGATTCACCAAGTTGTGATGGAAGCGTAAATGGAGATGTATTCATATCATCTTCCGAACAACAGAAAGACACTAATTCATCAATAATAGTTGAAGAAGTTGTAGCAATGCTAGAGGAAGACACATATGTTCATTCCAAATCCATCGCCTCTTATTTATTTCCATAGAAAGACCCTTCAACATCAGTGGGGTCAGAAATGGTGTCCTCTTCTTCAGGATGATTAAATGCTAACACCTGTCATAATTTAGAATGTTTTGTTTCATCATTTACTATTCAATTTGAAACAGAAGTAATAATACATAATTAATAAGAAAAGAACGATCTCATGGATGCTTCTAAAACATTTGAGGATGATGTCTCTTCCACTGTGGATGAGTTTAGAAAAATTAATCTGGGTACAAAAAAGCATCCACGCCCCTCTTTAATTAGTGCATCCATGAACTCTGAAGAAGAAGAGGTGCATACTTCATTTCTAAAGAAACATCGAGATATATTTTCATGGAATTATATCGAAATTCCATCTCTTAATCCCGATATACCCAGTCATCATATTGGTTTTATAGAAGAACATTGAGGGATCAAGTAGGAAGCAAGAAGAGCAAACCCAACTCATTCCTCTAAACATGAAGAAGAAGTTTATAATCTTATAACGAATAACTTTGTCAGGGAACTATCTCAAATGGCTGACCAACATAGTCTCAGCGAAAAATATGATTGTAAAAAATAGAGTTTTCATTGATTTTGGATATCTTAATCGACATTGTCCTAAAGATTATTTTCTAGTTCCGATTACAAGCAATAGTTGGATATGAAGATCTTTATTTCATGGATGGATACTCTAGGAATAATCAATTCCATATGTCCATAGAGGATGAAGAATATATAGATTATAGAGCTCCTCAATATGTTTTTTCTATCATGTAATTCCATTTGGATTAAAGAAAATAGTAGAAACATATCAACATGCCATGAACAATATCTTCTAAACCCTTTCTAGGGAAATTTAGTGATTGTTATGTGGACAATTTGGTGGTAAAATCCAGACAATGTTCCCATAACTTGGCTGATTTGGAAACCATATTCAAGAATCATCAGCAACACAGTTTGAAGATGAACCCCTTGAAATGTGATATTTGGGTGACCTCAGGGAAGTTACTTGGATTTGATATATTCCATCGTGTTATCGATTTTGATCCCAAGAAAAAAAAATAAATCCTTGGTTTGTCACCTACTCTAAATTTGAATTAATTAAGCAGACTATAAGGAAACTTGGACTATATTAGGAATTGTATCACAAATTTGGAAGGCAAGTCTATTCCCTTCACCAGATAAATGAATAAGGGAGTCACCTATCAATGGAATGAAGACTTCCAAGAAGTATTAGATACCCTCAATATATATCTCTTGAGTCCACCTATATTAATGCCACCTGTTGAAAGAAAACCACTTATTCTATATGTGAAATCTTTAGAGTGATCACTGAGTGATTTCTTTTCTCAAAAGAATGATGATGAGAATGAGAAAATCCCTTACTATCTCATTAAAACTATTCATGATGCAGAAAATCAGTACTCATGTACTGAAATGTGTTGTCTGGCATTATTCATTACAGTTCAGAAATTGAGCCACTACCGGCAACATCATGAGGTCTAATTGGAATCTCGCAATAACACGCTCAAATTTATCCTCATTCGTCCATTTTGTATAGGGATTCTAGGATGGTGGGTAGTTATTTTTCAAAATATTGATATCATGTTTATGCCACATAAGGCAATAAAAGGTCCACCTATGGCTAACTTCCTTTTTAAAACCCATATGTGGAAGATACAATGTTGAATATTGAACTTGCTACTGAAGCGGTATTCTCTATTCAAGATAATCCAAAAACATGAGAAATGTACATTGGTGGTGCCTCAAAAAGTCCCACAGTGAATATACTTGAAATCCCTAAACTCAAAAAAGTTGCATTTGGAATTATACTAATCCCCCCAAAAAGGCAGTTCTGCCTTATTCCTTCCTGTAATCAAAAGGTGTTACCAACAATGAAGCTGGATATCAAGATATCATTGGAGGCATGTAATTTTAACTTCAGGTGCATGTGTGTCACTTGAAAGAAAAATGTGATTCATAATTGGTAATAAAATACATCAATGGGGAATATTCTATCTGAAATGAAGTGTTAATCGCTCTGTGTGATTTTGTCAGAGGGTTAATGGATGAATTTCCCTCAAAAAGAACATTTCCTTATGTCCCGTGATTACAAAATACCCAAGCAGATGCAATGGATAATGAAATTATAGCCTTGGAATATACAAATCGGGATGATAAAATTATCATCATAGCTCATCGTCATATGGACTCACATTTTGTTCGAAACAGAATGGTGGAAATTAAAGAAATTCTCCCAATTTCTTCACCGTTTGGTCTTATCATGGGATGGAGAACAACCATCATGGAATATCTTCAAAATGAAGTACTTAAATTTGATATGGTTAAAAAAAATAGATTCGATGGCGAGTGGCCAATTTTACTCATAATGATATTCAGATGACAAGAAGATTTTCTAAAAAGGAGTTGTTGATGGAATCCTCTATGGATGTATTGATGGAGAATAAAATTCAGAAATTGGGAAATATGTACATTCAGGATCTTGTGGATCCCACTAGTCTGGGAATTGTTTTTCTAATCAAATCTTAAGGCATGGATACAATTAGCCTTCAATAACAGCGGAGTGCACAGATTTCACACTGATATTCCATCCCTGCTAAGAGCAGACCAACATCATTCATCAACCCTAGAGTTTATACATATATCTAAATACTCCATGCCCTTTTCCATAGATGGAATTTATGTATTGGGGCCCAATCCTCTAGCTACGGCTAAGCATTTTATGTATATCCTTACTACTGTCGAATTTTCTCAAAATGGGTTGAGGCAATACCTCTCAAAGAAGTCGAAGCCAAAATCATTTTCAGTTTTGTAATAACTATCATCATCACTAGATATGGTGACCCTGATACTATATAAATACAAAATGGCACCAGTTTCTATTTTTTTAGGTAAAGAAGTCATATTTGGAGCACAATATCCAGACTAACCATTCATCTCACTATTATACAGCGACCAGTGGACAGAATGAGGCTTTCAATAAGACCATATCAAATATACTCCAGAAGATGGTGGATAAAGATAAAAAATCATAGCATGATAAAAAATTTCATGCATTATGGGATTATTGCAATACTACCCATACATCAACTTAGGTGATCCTTATACATTGGTATGTAGATCAGAAGTAGATTTCCAATTGAAATAAAATTTCCTTCACTTAGTGTTGGAGTCTGTGATCAATTGTCTACAGATAAGAAGTCTAAAAATTGTTTTAATAATGTGGAACTATTAGATGAGAAAATATTTCATACATTACATAATTTAGAAGTCTATATAAAAAAATAGTGCATGTTTCTAATAAAAAAGCTCACCTCCGTTTATTTCTTCAAGGAGAATTGGTGTTGGACCTTAGAACTCCAATGATACTTGGAATGAAGCCGCCTATGTTTGATTCGAATTGGGAATCCCATTATTATATAGATAAGGTCTACTCTAATGTAGATTATTCCTTAATCTCAATGGATTGAGAGATTATTAAAACTCAAACGAATGTGAGATTATTAAAGAAATTTATTGTGTAATTGTGCCCCCACTTCCTCACTGCAAGACTAAAAACTGCACACCACCCATGTCCTTGCTATATGATTGAAAAAAACATATCCCCCAAGTCATTACTTCAATGTTAAAACAACAAAATACAAATTCCTAGTATCAATACATTAATCTACATAAAAACCATCTTTTTCCTTGTCGCATGACGTTAAATTTCAAGATCCCATTTTTCTTCGTTACAAAACATTAAACTGTATAGTTAACGTTTTCTCTACATGACATTAGGACGTTCCATAAGAAATAATCATGGACATTCTTGTTAAACCTTAGTGGAATATGAGTCCCTCCCATCCCCATGTCTATGTCAGATCTTCCCAAGTACCTTGTTTCAATAACTATATGTGGCTTGATTCTCATATATATGAGATATGTAGAGACGCCAATATCTCTGATATTGAGCCCAAATGCAACCACAAATTTTAATACCTTTTTTATTCTCCAAAATATGGACATGATCTAAATAGTGTGCTCTTCTAAAGTACATGATTTGATTTTTATAACATCTTGTGTCTTAAATTTAATCAATATTTTATAATATGTTAAATCCACTGTATCCCATAAAAAATTTGATGAATGTGGGAAATGATTTATTAAATAACTAAGTATGGCTTGATTCTCATCTATATGAGATATTTAGAGATGCCTAGATCTTCTATCTATGGACCAATGCCAATAAAAACACCATTTATTCCTTATATAATAATCAATCCTTCCTAGGAAATGTTTAATGAATTATGTATAGCTTGATTCTTTCCCCCATCAAGAAAAATAATGACACGTGGGTTTTATCCATTAGTCAAGTTAAAATATGTCTTTCTTTTCACATCAGTTAATCTTCTTCCTTACCGCATGATGTTAAACTGCATTGAAGTCTAACACCCATATTCTTTACTTGTGTCACATTTGTGTTATAGAAGAAAACCTTATTGCTTCTTTTTTCTCACATCGAGCATAGATCACGTGGGCTAAGGGATTGTATTAAAGGATTATTTATATAAATAATGTGTCTCAATTTTATATGGGGATGCACAATGTCATCACTTCATGACATCATACTACACAGTATTATGTCCTCACTGCCTGACATAAAACTGCATAGTATAATGTCTTCACTTCATAACTTAAAACTATACTATACAATATTAATTCAAAAGAAAAAAATATTTTCTCCATTTTACATATGAGTCAGATCTATGTAAAGGACATCAAAATCATAGACAATATTGATTCAAATACTTTATATATTCTTCGAGAATAACTCCCTTTTATATTTCACACTCTTAATCTTGAATATTTTTATGATATTCATAATCATTCTTACAATATATTGTAAAATAGATTCTTATACCTGAATTCTATTTTTCTTGACTATACAATACATTCCCTTACGTGGCCTTGTATAAGGTTCCTACATAATGGGAATATTAGTCAAAAGATTACATTATTTGGATATGCAACATATTCCCCAGTTGGCCATGCATAATACATCCCCCAAAAGATGTTTTTTCAAATGATTTTAATTTTCTTCTTAGTTATTATGTCATTGTCCCCTTAAAATTTTGATGACAATATATAGGAATATATATTTTAATATATTCATTTATGTATATTTGTACCATTATCTTTCCCTCAATCTGAAACTCTTCAATTCCATGGTTTACACATTTCCCACTACCTATGTTCCATGTAATATGAAATAAACATGGAATCACGTGGACAGAAATCATATAATGCTTCCACTTCTAGTCCGAGTTGTTTGACCATAAACTACATACACCATAACTCCTATGATTTAGTCAGACCTTTGTAGAAGTCATATTCCTCTAACTCTTTGGAAATCTTGGTTGGAAAAACACTTTCCATATTCAGGTACTTTTCTCCATAAACCAATACCTTTACATAAAAAAAATAATCTCCATAAGCTTTTTAATCTATTAGCTACAGGAAGTCAAAATTATTAAGTTCTCTTTGGATTGACTATGGAGTACGTTCCCTTAGGTGTCCTTCTATAAAATTTGCCTACATAATGGGCCTTTTAGTCAAAAGATTCCATTATTTGGATATTTAGTATGTGCCCTAGTTGGCCCTCCATAATACAGCCCCATAACAGGTTTGTCAAATAATGGGCACTTCAATATTGGAAATGACTTCCTCAAATACCTTTATCCCTTTTTTCCACATCATTATTCTATTATATAAATTCCCAAATCACAATTTACTATTTTCCCTTCAATTACTAAATATGGTGTTAGGTTTCCAAACAAATTGTCAAGAAAATTATACGTGTTTCATACCTCTGAAAAAATCTAATGACCTTAAATTAATGACCCATAATTTTTTCACTACATGACTTAATACTACAAAATATAATGTACTCAATGCATGACTTAAAACTACATAGTTTTATATCATAAAATCCCTTTTTGATAAATTATAACCATTCTTAAAACATCAAATTATTATAGATGTTGTTTGCCTATTCATGAAATATGTTGGAATAAAATATCTCTTTTTCTTAAAATCCATTTCCTTGGAAAAACTACCCATAGTATTCTTGAGTCTCCCAAATCTTATTTTACCTTGTATATCAACAGTAAAATGATAAATTCATAAAAACTATTATGCCTAACTATGAAGCATGTGCCCTTAGGTGGCCTTGCATAAGATACCTACATAACTGGCCTGTCAGTCAAAAGATCCCTATATTAGGGTATAAAGCATCTTCCCTAGTTTTCTCTACATAATATAGCTCCCATAATGGGTTTGTCAAACAATGGAAACATTGTTCTTGGAAGAGACTCCCCTTATGTTGATATAAGTTTTAAATTTGGTGACTATAAAATTCATGTCTCAAGATTCACCATGGAAGTATATAAATAATATTAAATCAATTCTAAGATGCTGAATCTAGTTTGGGATTTAATTTAAAAATTTATGGCCAAAGCTATTTAGAACTTAAATATTAGCCCTTTATAGTCTAACATGAATGACTCTAAACTACCAAAACAAAAGACGTAGTACTCACCAGATTGAAAACACATAAGGGGTACTCTAAATAGAAGTCAAGTACTATCTCACTAAAGGTAAATTTTGTATGATTTAAGTAATATTTATCATTATAATGTCAACAAATAAAAGGTATTTAGGCTTGTCCATATGACCCTTGTAAGAATAAAAAAATGCTTGATAGGCCCCAAGGATTCGGCAAAAATTTGAGCTTCCTTCCAAACATGATGTAGCTCCAAATATAACCAAATGAAATTGAAATAAATCAAAGTGTTATAATTTTACCGTAGAATATAATTTTTTTCATTTCTAACTAATCAAATTCTAAGGGTGGGGGGGGGGGGTTTAGACACCATGAAATGTGTTCCATGCACTTCTCCATTGAGTGAAGATATGAATCTCGCATGGAAAAAATTGTCAAGTCTGAGTAAAGATATTTTCACCAAGAAGGAATTGGATTCATGAAGGATTTCTATGTTCCAAAATACTAATCCATACTGATGGATAAGTGGAATGACTCCCCCATCCAAGAGTAGGTAGTGGATTTCTAATATCGATTATGAAAAGGTGTCGACCCATTAAATTCAATATCATATTTTCTTTCGTAAAAACATGTTTATTTAACATATCAAGAAGTGTGTATCTTATCAAGACCTTTGATTTGACTGGTCGAAGAGCCTAAATGGACTTACATAGCAAAATTTATGGAACTCAGATGATAGAAAAAATTTATCCTTTATAGCTACGCGAAGGACTTATACAGTAGTATAATTTTTTCACACAAACATAGTGGACCTAAGATATGGACCTACGTGGAGTAAATCCTCTACCCAGAGTCCCCTCATATCCTATAAATAGGACACTTGTGCTCCCAATTTAAGAGACTGAAAAAGTTAAAAGACTCCCTGATGCTCCCATTGAGTAGCAGTTTTTCCCAAATCCCTAAAATTCTCTCAGGTATCCTTCTAATGTATGAGAGAAGAGATAAAAAAATGGGATAATAATGGTTTGAAAGTATTTCAAAATTTAAACATAGGATTGGATC
Organism: Viscum album; assembly: GCA_963277665.1. Lineage (NCBI taxonomy): Eukaryota > Viridiplantae > Streptophyta > Magnoliopsida > Santalales > Viscaceae > Viscum > Viscum album. Next base: position 1,418,865,853 of record OY728161.1, on the reverse strand, counting down.
CCCTATGTGAAATATATTCCCCATTCATCATTAAAACCTGCATGGCATACCTGAACGACATACTTGCATGGTACAACCTCGCGGTGAATTAATGTGGGGTACCAACATGGCACACTTTCAAGTGGTACCTACACGACAGAGCATGGTAAAAATTATACATACCAACTCAAGTACCCACTTCAAATCCTTTCACAACTGGGTATATCCATCCATGGATCCCTCATCTGAAATGGACTATGTTGAATCTTCCACCCAAACCTCATAACATATCAAACTTTTGTGAAAGACACATCTGCTTGTCTCATATTTGGGTTTTTATATCCACGGTTAGAGGTTTCCAACATTTTATTCATAATGGTGATAGGATTCATGTAGTTTTTGTGGGTTTGTATACCCACAGTCACATGGACCATTATCCCAGGAACGATGCTGGAATGTTCTCAATTGTTGACAATTAGGGGTTAGGTATCGACCTCTCCCTTCAATAATAAAATTATGTTTTTAAGAATTGGAAATATTATTATAGAATTTTTTTCTGATTTTAGATAAACATTTTCTTGTTATTTAGAATGTTCAGACTTATTTTTTAGAAATAAAAATATGCTTCCAAGGTAAATGTTAATTACCAAGGTAAGAATATTATTATTAAAATAATGAGAATTTGATAAATATTTGGATATTTTAAATAAAATTAATATATATTAAATTGAGAAAATATATTTATTTTAATAAAATTAAAATATATTAATAACTATTTAATTGTAAATTTTTTTAAAAATTATCATGGCCACATAATGATTAAAAAAAACTTCTTTTATAAGAAAGGGCTTTGAAGTGATAATATATTTTAATTTAATATATAATTTTACCATATTTATAAGTTTAATTATATTAAATAGAGTACATCTATTAGTTAATCATGTCAAACATTCAGTGGAAGGGAAATATTATATTTTAAGTAATAAATCAATTACCACGGTTACAAATTATCCAAGAATGATAAGTATTAAAATGTGAAATCTAATGTGGCTTGAATTTTACTAAAATGGTTTTAATCGTAGATAATATAGAATAAAATTTTTCAAAGTCATATATTTATATGTCAAACCAATATTTACCCACCTAGGTCCCATAAATTCTATCCAATTCCTTTATGACATGTTCCCTGAATTTCATTTCTAATGATTTATCTATATTTATCACCTTTAATTTTTTTTTACTTACACTCTTTTAAATGAATAATTATAAATAATAAACCAACTTTTTTATATATTTATGTTACAACCTTTTTCTATTCTCTATCCATGTAGTTGTGAACAATTAAATCTTTCCCTATGTATGTGTGCAGACTCCCACATCCATGAATGAAATGTTTCATTTTTTCATCATCTAAATTGATGTATGTTTTTATAAACGTGCTCATTAAATGAATATAATATTTTTTTAATTACTTATATTCATAATGTGTAAAATTTTTATTCTATAAGTAATATTATAAATATTCTCTTACTGTAAAAAACCACCTAATACGAACATACCAAGTGGGAAAATGGGGTTTTATAATTGAAATTTTCTTTTCAGTTTACTTATAATTTATACATCTTACTAATTATGATTCATAACATTAATAAAATCTAAATAATATATTTATACATTTGTAATAGTGATATTAGAACCAAATATTCACTCTTATATCCTTACTCAAAGACAGATTACGCCAATTAAATCACCCCAGAGCACCTTGAGTGAGGAGGGGTTAACCATGGGGTCAAATTTTTCTTCTCCAATGATGGATTTTATTCCCAAGTTGGTAATAAAAATTTGAACATATATGATGGTAAATTTTTATTATTTTAACATTCACAAGAAATAAGAAAACACATTAATGTTACTTGGTTCACTAATAAGGGCAAGTCCAAGGAGCATACGCCGATAGTGTGTCATCCATACCTAAATCCACTAATATTCACTAGATGTGGAATAAATATGTTTAGAAAGAGATACTCTATGCCAATAAAACTACCATTAAAAGGCTTTAGGTATAGCACACTATGTCCTTCAAAACACTTTTATCAACTCCCCTAGCTAACTTATTTGAGATAAGTCTATCTTAGTTTATTGACATGAAGGTAACTTCAATGGTTTTTAGTTAAATTATTTGTCCCTATCTAAAATGACACTATTATTTCACCATTTACCTATGTTGATGCAAAATAAATTCCCAATTCAAAAAGAAGGATATTCAAAAATGCCTTTCTAGAAGCTGCTTCACAAAGATCACTACCTTCACGATGCTCCCTACCATAACAATACTTAATCAATTGTGAAGCTCATCGAGTGAATGTAGAATACCTCATAACAATGAAGTACTTACAAATAAAAATCATTCTCATGATTCAATACATAGAAATTCTTTTCTCGATGATCAATCTAGCATTGAAATCAGATTATAATTACACCCGTAGCTTGATGAATTAAACTAGATCATGGGTTTTCCATGAAAAACATAATGAGATGTGAAGACGGGTAACCTTATAGTTATATGTTAGAAATTCATGATTCTCCACCACCTCTAGTGTGGTGTCTAGATTTATAAAAAATACTATGGGTAAGCTCCTCCCTTCGCGATGTTCAACTAAAATTTACCGTAGTCGCAGAACTCACAATTAATACATCGGACAGCTGCGATGATACTTTTCTCATATTCATGAATATCATATTCTATATTCGTGATTCTCCACTTCTTATTTATCCTCAAAATAGTTTTCATGAAACTCATGCCTTCATAATTTTCATGAGGTTTTTATTTCAGATAACCCCGATTCATGTTGCTTGTCTCTTCCTCGATATTGATGACAAAAAAAGTTGGAATACACTATGAAAAAAAACTTCAATAATATTGTAATAATGAATCATAAGATATTTTTTCCTGAAAACATATTATTTTTCGATGTAATGATTGAAAAAAAACCCAATCTATACTCATTTCCCATCAAGGAACATTCAAGGTTCCAATACCATTATTTTGTGGCATCGTTTTGACCATATATACAAATAATGAGATAAATTTATATAATGTATAGATTTATAAACAAAAAATTTATTAATAAGAATTAAATAATATTTTTTTGGATTTAGAATTGAAATATAATCAATTAAATCATTAATTAGGATAACATTTTCTGTTTGTTATATATTACGAAAACAAGGTCAACACTAATTTAATCATTACTAATATTAAAAATAATTAAACGTTGAATAAAATCCTAATAATATAACTAATTTAAAAAATAAAATACAATATCTTTTATGACTTTGAGATGATGATATCTGCTAGAGTAATGAGAAGCAACATTGAATTTTCAAAATTTGTTCAAAACAATCAAGGTAAATCGCATCTAATTTTAAAAAATAGATAAAAAATAACTAATATACATATAAAGAATAATTTAAAATTATGTTTATATTATTTTAAAAATTTGAATAATTTCATTAAAAAGGTTATTGAATGTTTGTGTTTGTTATACAAGATCTTAGATTGTGATCAACTAAGTTGGAATTCTAGTAATACATTCTTGAAAAAAAATTATTTTCCTGTGACATATTATACAACATGATTTTAGTGGAGTAGTTTTTCTTATACTGATTTTTTTAATCATGTTAATATCATTATTTAAGGAATTTAGTTTTATATTTGTTATTATATCATTCAATGGGATTTGATCGAACGTTTAAAAGGCCCTAAGGTGTACTTATATCAAATTTATTTTCCTGAGAAATATTATTAAACATTATTAATTTGAAATGTTTCATATAATTTAAATTTAAAATTTTGTATCATGATTTTGTAATTATTCATATTATTAAATGTTTTATTTTAAATAATATTCTTCAAGGGGTTTTTTTCTAAATTGTATAATATCTTATTGTTTTCTATCTCATTTTCAAATCTATGAGACTTGATTGATGGTACACCCTTTCAATTAATTTATATATTGTGATTAATTTCTAGTAAATTTATTTTTCAATATTCCCTAAATTAATGGGGTTTGAATATCCTTATCATGTTCTTTAATTATATGTCAATTGAATTTAAGGATATCAAATATCTAATAGAATCAGTTAACTAGTCCGCCAACATTGAGTTATAATAAGTCTTCTGGAAATTCATTCATTCATGATTTTTTATTCCACCCTATTGATATATTTCATGAATGTTCTATTTATATTTATTGGAAATGACCGAATTGATTCAAATATTATAACTATATTAATTTATTCCCCATAAAATTTATATTATCATTGAGAATAATTATCATTATATTTAATAAAAATATCCCATCATTTTCTATATTTTAAATTCTCACAAATGTTCCCCAATATATTTTGTAACTAAATTAATTTTTTATTTTTTTGTGACATACTATTTTCGATATAAATTTTGGAAGTGATATTTAATTACCCTTTGTTTAGGATTTGGTTAAAAAAAATGATATTTTAGAAAATTAAAAAAAAGTTCTTATCCTTTCAAAATCATTGCTTTTATCATCCAATCAAAATTTAATTTAATAAATAATTTTATATCAGTGGATCTATTAATGTTTTCATAAAATTAAATTTTTTAAAAAGTAATCACATAATATATTTTAGACCATTATATATATTTCAAAGAACAATTATAGAATATTATTTTTTAGATATAAATGATTCAAAATATTTCTCACATAAAATTTGTGAAAACATTAGTTACATTCAAGGACCCATTCTAAACATTAATTTAAATAATTAATTCCTTAAAATTACTCAAAATTTATCCTTTTAGAAATTATTATTCAATGTTATAATAATTTCATCTTTTTATTCTAATGATAAGAGTTTTTTCAAAAAAAACACTTTTAAGATTTGTAGAGAATTTTAACTTTTATCTTATAATTAAATGTTTACATTAAAAATTAATTTATTAAACTAGACAATAAATGTTATTATAAAATAATATTATTTTTAATTTAATTATGGGTATAAATTATTAGTAATTTTGTTGAAAGTTTTCGTTATACCTTCTAAAAATGTTGTGAAACCCATTTTCCTTTCTATGAATTTTCTATGATGTAATGGATAGTTATTATCATGTTAGAAGCAAATTTATGGATAATTGATGTTTTAGGTACTATATCACCATAAAATGCATTGGAAAAGGAAATATATTCCATTGGGTAAATATTTTAGGCATGAACACTTGGATTGTTCGTAATAGAAAGCATGAAAATTTTGTATGTTCATAATAAAAATCATCAAAATTTATTTATTAACGACATGATGTGTGCTTATTTTCTTTTTTAATAACAATTTTGGTTTTATATGACAATGTTTGTACCAAATTTCCTTTTTATAGGATATTCAATTTATTATTACATATATAGGCCATGCCAATGATTACAATTTTTGGATAATGTTTGTAATAACTAGATTCCAGCCAATGATTCTATGATATAGGCTTTCTCATTTCAGAAAACATGTAATTATATTAGGAGTGATGAAAAAATATTATTATTCCATGTTTTTTGTAATAAAGATCCCCTAGTAATTTATTCTCATAAATTTAGGATCTGACCTTTGACGAACTATTGATGGGTATTTTCCTTAACAATAATTTGAGCACACCCCCTTACTTTGTTTCCATTTCCCCAATAAATTTCTTATAGGGCTATATATATAAAGAAATATAATATAATAATAATTGTTGGTATAATTTTAATACATAAAAAGGTAATATGATTATAGGGGAAGTACATTCTTTTTGGAAGTGAAATACATGGGATCTAATCCTTAAATACACTAAACATTCCATTCCTAGGATTATGTGATTATTATGATTATTAATTTTTATATTAAAGAAAATTTGTAAATACCAATACTATTATCTCGCCTTAAATAAGATCAAATTTTACAATAAATTGTTTCTTGCACTAAAATCGGATGTGTGGGGTTTGGGGTGCTTCTACTGGTATCAGATAAGATTTTAGTTATTTTTTGATTATTAGTATAGTTATTTTGGAGATATGACTATATATAATTGCTTAAAATATCTTGGTATAAGTAAAATGGATAAATAAAAAATTTTAAAACATCCCTATGTTGTGGTAAAGTAATGATTTTGTGATTTTAAAGTAATTATTCCCTTCTGGGTATCAAAAAGTGGATGCATCTATGAAAAAATCCACCTAAGGGAAATCTCCCAAAATTGCTAATTGATTTTTCACCTAGTCTTCACTCTGATGCATGACAAGTTCACATAACACAATACACATAGATAGTAAATCCCAAAGGATATACATTTATTAACCACAAAATGTTTACATTCCATTACAAATGATTAATTATTTCATGGAATTTATTTTCGCAATGTGGGAGAACATAGCCTAAAAATCATTATTTAAACATGATTGGTCTCTATTGAACTGAAAGGAAATGTAATAATTTCAATGTGTATGATATTTTGAGTTTTTTTGTGTAATTTTCTTACAATATTCTTCTTATAGTTTTAATTAGTTATCACACACAATTAACTCCTTTTAGTTTTAAAAATGGCCCGAGATTGGAGAAACAACTTAAATAGTGGATGTAATAGAGAATGTACTTATTGTACAAATAAGAAAACATATAATATAGAATATATTGTTGAAAATATTATTGTTATTATAATAAAACTATATCAAGTTATGATTAATAACACAAGAATTTAGAAAAATTAATTAATTCCAAATATGAGAAGGACTATGTTTCATAATAGATAATGATATGAGTATTATAGTGGAAAAACGAATAAAAAATACATGTGTGAAAAATTATGGACTAAGAAGCTAAGGGAAAGTCTCAAAGGAACACAAAAATGTTTCATGTGTGGAAGGATCATCTATTATGTTCATGAAGTTCAAATTGAGAAGAATAGTTTATCTAATACAATAATCAGTCTTAAGGACACCACTATTACACAATGCACAAATCAAAATTATAAATATAAGGGGTATGGTAATTTTGAAAATTAATCCCATATTATAAGGGAAAATATTTATTATAGGTATCTACAAACTGCTAAACCATGTGAACATGTGAGTTTCTATAAAATAAAAATTAAATAAGTGGATAATAATAATTATGGCGTGTTTATCATAGACTCCATATTTGGGGTTGAATTATTATATTATGTTATAGGGTATATAGGAAGCTTTATAAAAACACTAAATCACCACCATGATGATTTAATTACTAAATAAAACATATTGTTTTATGGTAACTCTAGTTCTTGTTAATGGGAATGTGCATTGTAAAAATATTTTTATCCTTATATTAAATTAATTTCTTGCCATTTTTGAATTGGATTGATCCCCTTTACATAAATGGAAAATTGTAAGGAATAAGAAAATAAAATTTTGTATAATCCAATGGTAATATACAAATTCACAAATGAATATAGAAACCCATTATATTAAAATTATATAAATTTTTTCTTGGAATCATATAAATATATCCTCTTGGCTCAAATTGTTATAAAAACAATGATATGGATAATCCTATTATACATAACCTGATTTTTAACTAAAATTTCATGTTTGATTTTTAGAAAGAAAATTTATCTTAGAAATAGTATTTATTTTAACAATAATTATATACATTCACTAGTATATGATAATAAAAAATATTACAATATAATTTTATTTATGGGAGTGCGATGTAACACCCTAATAATTTGGACTGTATATTCTAAAATGACACCATGTTCGATAGATTTCTCCACCAGAAACCCCAAACTAAAAAACACACAACATATTATATTAGAAAATTACTGCAACATTAAAAATCACAGTAGACAAAAAGACAGTTATTCAATAATAATGCATAAAAAATATGGATACGAACACCTAATGTTTTAAATGAGTTTCATCAAAAATTTATTTTTTTATATATTGAATTTTAATCTTAATGAAAAATATATAAATTTGGGAATTATAATTTCTTATAATAATTTCAATTTTTTAATCATCATATTAAAATTAGATTAATATTAATTTTATTGTATTTTTTGAGATAGATTATTTTTATGTGAATAAAGAAAAAATAATGTATTTTGTCAAATTATAAATGTTATAAATTAATCAATATATGTGATAGAACCAAAAGATTATAAATCCCTTTAGATGATTAATGATTTATTTAACTATTAAAACTATGTATTTTAAAATATCAATTTTTAACTAAGAAACATGTGCTTTTCATTTTAGAAAATATGTCATAGGTCATTCTAATTTAGAAATTAATTTTAGTATTTTGTATTAATTTAATATTTTAATTTTATTATTCCAACTTATATTTATTTTAAAGCCACATTACTATACTTTTATTAAAATTAAGAAAATTTATATCATGGGAGTTAATGAAATTTAAAAATCTAAATAATATAATTTTAAAGCTATGAAGAAAACTTATTTCAAAAAAATTATTGTATGTGTTAGATGCACCACTATTAAAATTGAATTTTATAAACCTTAGAGATTATAATTTCTAAATTATTTGCATATTATATATCAGAACCTATTATTTATTACATTAAATAATATTTTTAGAAAAAAAACCAACATGCCATTGTAAATATTAGTTACCTAGGAAAAACAATTAATTTTCCAGTAATGGTACATTTTATAATATTAATTACATTTAAATAATATGGATATATTTCAAAAATAATAGTCATAAATTAATTTTTAAAATATATAAAATTGAATTAACACTAATTTAATTGGTATAAATTTTAGAAAATACTATTAACACATAATGGTTAATATCAACTCTTATAGATGAATAGTTCCAATACATTATAGGTTTGAGTTGGAAATATAATTTTATCTTATTTAGAAAATGAATTAGATTAAATTTTATCCAAATTCAGATATGTCATGTCTAATTTTCGTAATAATTTCCATCATTTATTTTTGGTGATTTACTAATTACCATGTTTATATTTTAATAAAGATTAATAAGTGTAAAATCAGTAATCTAATGTGGATAAAATGTTTCTAATGAAATTTGATACCTATTACATATATAATAACGTTATTGGGTTGAAACTCATACATATATGGGTCAACAAAATGTACCTACCTAACTCAACTAACTACCATGAAATTGTATTCTTACCCCTATATGAAATATTATTTTTTGATGATTTTTCTCTCTTTCTGACCTAAAAATGGATATCACTTACACACTATTCAATACACACCCATAATTACAAATTCCTTATAAAAGATTCAAAAATTAATTTTTATTTATACCATATACACCATTGTGAGCCTATATCCTAAAAAACATTCCTCAACCCCTTCATTTCGAACGGTAATTTCAAGAGATGATCAAAATTCTAAATGTATGTATTTCATACGATTTAACATCCTTTATTGTATTTTCTCATCCATAGTACTCCAAAAAATATTATCCATATGTATACAATTACGTGATTATAAATAATATAATTAAATATAAATGTATTAATTGTATTTGTATAAGATATTCCTCTATCAGTCAATCGAAAACATGTACAGGTTTTTCATGTGTGTGTAGAAAGTCACCTCTAAAAAAATTAGTTTTTCATAAAAACATTTTAATGGTGGATTAATAAATTATATTAGTGAATATATATTTATTTATGTCATGTTTCATATTATGTAAATTATAATTTTCCGTTATATAAGTAATTCTATAAACAAGTGATCAATTTAAATCCAATCACCTAAAATGAACATAAAAAGAGGAAAGGATTAACATCATATAAATATTTTTAGATAATACTATAGACTTATCCTAATTATTCATTGTATGTAACTCTTTATGGGGATGCTCTGGTAATTTTTTTAAAAAAATTCAAATTTTAGGCCATGCATACTTGGTGAATGGTTTCCTAAAACTCTGCACCCTTCTAGTGAAAACTATACAAACCCAGGTAGTAGGTATTTTCCCATTTAGTGAAAGGTTTTTAAAACTTTTCACCCACCTATTAGAAAACATTAAACCACACCAACATGGGAATACAATTCAGGGGGATAGTTTGTGATACCTTGAGGCCCCATATAGGAAACCATATGTAAATTTTAATTAATCGGAAAATTATTTTAAAAATATAAAAAACCTTGATTCAGCAAGTGTTCGGTACTAAAAGTACCACGCATGTTTTCCATGGTCATTGGATTTCTCAAGGACCCATTTCATCTCCTCCAAAACCATTCCAAGATGGATCGAATTAGGGCTACCTCCATTCGGCACTTTCGCTTTTATTTTTTCTCTCCCACTTCCTTCTCTCCCACTCATATCTCTTCTATTCACTAGCCATTATTAGATATCCTTGTTTTTATAGGATATAATCCCCATTGTTTTAGATATTTAATTTTGGTTGGATTCTAAGATCATCATTATTTACTCTCTTTATTCATGTTTTCCGTTTAGGGATTTGGTGATTCATGATACCGTGATCCTGATGTATATGGTTCTATTTATGATACACGTGTTCATTGACCTTAAATTGATTGGTTTATATTAAATTACATTAAATGAATTTAGTTTAATTTAATTAGTTTGTTAAAAACTCAATTCCATTATTTTGAGTATTTGAAGTGGGCATGGCATGGAATTTGTAAAAAAACCCCAATTACATTAAATTCATATATGTTTTTAGAATTGGAAGGAATATTGTGGAATTTAATTGTGGAATCTAAAATGTGTAATTTAAATTGTGTAAATGAGATTTTGAAATTTCTTTATGGAATTGATTTTAAAATAATCATTTATGAAAAATGCCTTTATTTTTTTTGTAAAACATATTGGTTTTATCATGGAAAACCAGGATTTTACAACGAACCCATTTTGGTTTATAAAAAGAAAATATATTTTTTGAAATGGAAAAAAAAATTAATTAAATTTTTACCAATATTTAAATAAATATTCCACTATTGATTTTTTAGAGCATATTCCATCCTAGGTAGTGGGTAAATTATATAGGACAATACTCTTTTGATGATTTATAACTCTAAAAAACCATAGTGCAATATGTCATATCCCTAATGTGATGGTGATGATGTATCTTTGACCAGTGTTTGATGGACATGTCCACACATATTTTAATGATCACATATTCTAGTGTGCACATATCCCATTACCAAGAACTATCATACCTTTTTTCAGATTATGGTGTTGCTCATTTTTAATGGAATGTTAAATAATCCATTGCTTGTACGTTTTTAAAAAAACCCTTGTGAAGTTATATAAATTAATTTTTATAAATATTTATTAAGATATTATTTACAAAAAATTTATGTTATTTGAAATTTAATGTATTATTTTTTTAATATTATTTTGAAATTACATTCCTATATATTTAAAATTGAAAGCATTATTTTGTAAATTAATTGTGGCAACTTATTAATTAATAGTTGGGGGGACCATATTGGAATTTTAGATAAAACCCTACATATTCCTCTTGGTGTTTGTATATTTCTTTTTACCACATTCAATAAAGGGTAAATAACCACATGGAGGTGGGTTTTGACATTGATATTTGGGCATTAAAAAGCTCTTCTCATTGGGAAAACTAGTTGTTTACAGTTGTTTGAATTTTTGAAAAGTTATCCCTTTGGTGTTATATTTTTAAAATAATAACATGTATATATTTCATTCATTGTGTTTATTGAAAATTAATTCTCACATTCATATTTTTTTATTCTTTGTGGTTCTTATTAACATATGGGGATCAGGATATCCCTTCTAGCTATGTCAACTCTATTATGGGCATTAGTACAGTAGAGTGTTTTGGTCAGTTCATGAAAATGTTGTGTCAAAGGTACAGAAAAATCACATTTGCTTGATGTCCAAAAGTTGTGGTGTAATATAATCCCAATATTTGAGGTAAAGGTGATTGCGTTCCAAGGAATATCTCACTACAATAAGCCTTAAGTCACTAGGGGTAGTTTGGGAATGAATCCATGAGGATCATTTCTTATATACCCCCTGATTTTTATTTAGAAATATTGATATCCAAATATTTATTACCTATATATTGGGATTCATTTTCCATGCTACTCATTTAGTTTAGTTGTTCTGTGTAACCTTTCAGATTTCATCAAGGATGTATTATAATGTTGTGTAGCCTCATGCCAATGAGAATACATGAAAATAGTATCCATGAGGGAACTTATAAAGAAAATTAGTGAGAAAATATTTACATGGACTTGAATCTCATTGATTTTATCATAAATTTTCTCAAATTCTTCAGACGTACACCCACACATGTTCCCATTTAGGCTCCTACAATATAACCTCAGATGGATGTTTACAGAATTAATCTCATGAATTCATTATCCAAAATATCCAAAAATTCCTAGTCTCTAATGTTCTTCAAATGTATTAGGAAAGTTTGAGAGATATCGAGATTTTGTAAGCTTTTTATGAAGATCATGATGAAATCAAGGTGAAAATTTTCACCATCGAGATAGAGAGACCTAACAGGTGATGGTGGGAAACTATGGTGATGGAAACGAATCATGAGGTATTAGAGTGGACATGATTTATGTAACTTTTCATTGATTATTTATCTATAGAGACTATTGTGTGATCTAAGGATAGTGTGTTTCTCAAACTCAATTAGGTTTTCCAGACTGTGATTGAATATGCAATTCATTTCACTATTCTTCTAAAATTTTAACTTAATATAATATAAAGTGAGAAGATATTGGCATGCCAATTATTGATGGGTCTTTGATATGATATTCTCTCTTAGGGTTTCATGATGATGTGGCGTTATTATGTTGATGTTGTGTATAGAGCATTGAAGGTTGAAATGGGCATGGATGATAATTCAAGGTAGATGAGAGTTCCTTTTTATACTAGTTGCGGTGTGAATTCTTCCAATGAAATGAAAAATAATGATAATTCTCATTTTTGTTCATGTAATTAGGGTTTTATAGAACTACTAGAGTACATGGAGGATTCCCTTTTATTTTTTACCAGTGTGGAATTCTAGGGCACTCAAAATGGGTTTCCACTAAGATACCCAAAATATATAGATCTAATAGACATTTAAGTGACATGTATATGTTCTACCTTGTCTCTTAAACTATTAATAGTTTCATGAGATCATAATCTCTAGATAAAACAATATTTCAATAATATTCTACATGTAAAATAGGGTTCTAGATATAGAAATCTTGAATGGATATTCTTCACACAGTGGAAGAGAATCCACAGGAAGAAGATGCAAGTCCAATGACTTTTATAGGTATAATCATTATAGAATCTTCATTAGGGGATAATTTATTTTATACTAGGGAATCTCATTATTTTAATTAAAATTGTTTTTAGAACCTACATAATCATCTAAAAGAGATTTTATCTTATGTGATGTATATTACTGCACCAATCAGAACGAAGATGTATCATGATATCCATAGTCTTGTTTTTGTTGTCTCATTATTAGATATCAATATTACATGGTATTTTTTGTTTTTCATCATGAAATCCCTTTAAATAACTTTTAGGATAGATTTTATCATTTCCAATAAATCCAAAATTGAATGTTTTTTTCAATAGATTTTCTTTACTACACCTGATGAGGTATGTCGTGACATTCAAGGAGAATCGGACCCAAGGCTATGTAGATATGAACATTCTTATATAGATTGGTGGAAATTAATGTTTGGGATCTACTTTAATCAGCAGTGAGAACCTTTGAGTGGTGATGTCCCTCAAATTTTCATCAAGATTCCAGACATTTTTTATTATGTATTAATGGGTTTAAATAGGTAAGGATCTGTAGTTTTCCATCAATTTAATGTTTGGTACTCAACCAGTATCTATTCCTTATTACTATGTAAAACATATTGAAATGAATTATTGAAAGACTTATCTGTGCGATATTCTTGAGGAAGTGTTTATACATCCATGTGTGTCACCATGGACAGTAAATGTGCTCATTCCTAAGAAAGTTGATTAGTCACAACACCATTATATAGATTTCCAAAAATTGAATAGACTATCAACAATGAAAAATTACAAATTTCAATGGATTGATGGAATTTTTGACTAGTTAAAAGGGAAAAGTTGTTCTCGGAGAATGATATTTGATCTGGTTACGATTGATTGAGAATATAGTAATCTAACATTGAAAAAAGTGCCTTTCAGAGAAGGTATGATCATGTTGGGTACCCTGACATTCTAATTGGTCTATCAAATGATCCTATAGTCATTATGGAATTAAAAAAAATATTTTACCTGAGTATCTTGATACATTTATGGTGGAGTTTGGGGATTACATCCTCAATTACTTTATGAATGAGGAGAATCATGTGCATCATTAGTGAACAGTACTAGATTTTTTGGGAAATCATCAACATTATGCCATTATTTTGTTAAATGATTTATTGTTTTATGTTCTGATTTTCTGGGGAAATGTGGTGTCATAACATGGTAAATCATTTGATCTTGTGAAGTTGAAGGATGTTGTTGTGTGGTAGAAACTAAAAAATGATTTATATATTTGGAGCTTCTTGGGTTTAGATTGATGTTATTTCCCGTTGATAATGTAATTTTGAATGTTTGGTTCTCGGATGACTACTCTAACTAAAAATGGAGTAATAGTTTTATTGGATGAAAAATATTAGAGTTATTTTTTTAGTTTAAAGGTATTTTGACTATTGCACTAGTGTTAAATCATCCAAAGGCTGGGTAAGGCAATATGTTCATCTATGATGCATTAGGTTATGATATAGGCAGTTTTTATATGTAGATTGACCAGGTCATTACCAATAGCTCTCATAATATTTTCCCACATGAGATGAATTATCCAACCAAAGAGCTTTAACTACAAACTATGATCCCTAGGTTTAATATTTGTAGGAATTACCGTTCTGGAGACAATTTTACCATGTTTTCAGACCATAATATCTTGATTTATATCTTTTATAAAAAGGATTGAATCCCCAATAGTTTATTAAGGGTCGATTACCTGAAATCATCGAAATTTACATCACTTATAACATAGGTAACTGTAATTTCATTAAATATTCTTTATATAGGAAGCTTCTGAACATGTTCATGAAATAATCATTAAAAGAGTTAAAACAAAGGGATCTTTTTTGTAGTTTTATATTGGAGTCCAATATTCATGTGATGAGTTTTCCTTGTATTTTTTTTGTTTACATACTCTTTTATTGATATTTCATTTTAGTAAAGAAATATTTATGAAGTCATCTATAGGATTAGAGACTCTCTTTATGGTGGGGATACCATTGTTGTGTTTTTTTTCTTCATAAGGGGAATTATTTATTATCAAAATAATTTTTTGGTGAAATTATTAGAAAAGAATTCTATGATGGGGGATTTCCATAAATCTTAATGGATAGTACACCCATGAACTATGAAGATGTTTTATGATCATAGGTGTAAATTCTAGTGGCTATGTATGATATGAGGTATTTCTGATTTTTTCTCTCATTATTATACATAAAAATGGTCATGGATGAGTTGTAGAAACCTTCTAATTTTCAATAGAAACATCCAGTCTCATTCGGGAAGGGGGTTAAGATCTCTATGGACATTGAAGTTAGGTTTCCATGTAACATAAGAAATAGTAATAACATATGGGTTGTTATCAATATGGTGAATAAATTGGATCACATTATTCACATTCATTATTTATCTCAATTTGTTGATTTGGTAAATCTAAACATGAAAGGGATTTATTTTTTCACATATTTTCATCAAATATATTCAATGATATGGATCCTCATTTTAGTTATCTCTTTTTAAGAGGCCTTCATGATGAAGTAGGATCTGAGGATCATTTGATAATGATAAACCATTTATAGTTATAGGGGAAGACAAAAAGATCTATATAGAATCCTGAGGATAGGATTCATTTCTACTTTATCAACATTGGTGGTGATTGGGATGACCATTTGGGGATTTTTGAGTTTTCATATAACAGAAATTACTAGTACATGATAAGAATGGATCATTTTGAGTCCTTTTACGGTTATCATTGTAAATATTTTTTATGTTGGTTAGAGATGTTTGAATGTTCCATGGTTGGACCAATCATGGTTTAAGAGAAAACAAGACATATTCAGTTTATTTGAATAAAATATTTTTTTGGAACGTAACTATTATAATTATTATTACAATAATCTTGGTAGATCATGGGATGTATCAGTTGGTGATCTGAAGTACTTGAACGATCCACCGTGTTTGGGTGATTGATGGATTGGGAGGAAAAAAAACATTCTCTTCATTTTGTGGGACCATTTGAAGTTGTTGAGAAAGTGGGGAATGTTTCATAGTATTTATAATTTCCACCACAAATTGCATTGATATATAATACGTTCAATATACCTTATCTTCAAAAGTATCTATTTGATCTATATCATGTTTGGATATGGATTGATCATGATTTTGAGCCAGATTTTTCAGTGATAGAGAATCCAATTAGGATAGTTAGTTCTAAAACCATAGTACTTCATGGGAGTATAATACTATTGGTTTGAGTGAAATGGATGAACAACACTGATACTCATAAGGTGTGTGAGATGGAGGCACTAATGAGAGAGTATATGCCTCATATGTTTTTACATTAAATCTTAATAATAGGATTTATAGGGATAGAATGTTTATATGGTGGGGAGATGGTAACATCCTATTCTTTTTTCATGTACATAAAAACCTCTCTCATGATCATTCTTTGGTTGGTTCTCACAGAAAGGTTGATTATGTAATTTTTTTAAAATAATCAAACTTCTGGGACATTCATTATTTTAACACGATTTTCCCAAACCATCCACCTTGCTAGTGAAAATAGTGTAAACCTAGGAATTGAGGATTTTCATGATTAGGTGATAGTTTATCTAACCCTATTCCAACAAATTTTTAACAACGAAACACCACCAGCAAAGGCACACAGTTTAAAAAATCATGCATCCCCATCTAGGATTCTGTGTCTACAACTTTTAAATAATCCAAGAATACATATTGAAATTACAAAACCCATGTTTATTCGATAGACCAGGACCAACCTGATCTATAATGTTTTTCATGGTCACTAAAGCTCCAATGAACCAATTTTCATTTCTGTATACCCCTTACAAAGAAGATTGTAGCTAGGTGATCTCCTTTTAGTCCTTTCCCTGTAAGTTTTGTCTCCCAATTACATCTCTATGTCTCTCTTCTACTTTCATCCCTAGAGTTTTTTGATCTTCATTTTTTTAGGATCTAATAAAAAATTATTTAGATCATGTATCTAAGGATTATTCTCATATTTTTTTGGCTAACGATCTTATTTAGAGTTTACCTTTTGGGATTTTTTATATGTGATCCCATGTTCCTGATGTTGGAGGTTACATTTTTGATTTTCAATTTGATTAACCCAAAATTTATTTATTTAAATTAAATTTATTGATTTATATTTAATTCCATTCAATTTCATCCTAAAAACAATTCCATTGAATTGGGAGATTGAATCTTATTTCGCACAAGATTTGGGAAACCCCCCCCCCCCAATTCTATAGAATGAAAGTGTATTAATGGAATTTGATGGAAGGTAATGGAGTTAATTTGGAAAAATTTAATTATGAAGGAAATTTCGTAAAATTTATTTTTGGAAATTATTTCATTTTTTATTCGAGAAAACCAAATTTATTTGTTTTTTATAAACCCATTGGTTTTAAATGAAAAAAGTAAGGATTTGATTAAAATCCAATGAAGGTTTTTATAAGGAAAGTGGCACATTAAAATAGAAAAATAGGATTAATTTTATTTTGAATAGTTTTAAAATAAATCAACTGTTACAAATTTTTGTTAGAGAACATGAAATCCTTGGTATTTAGTGAGTTATTATGTATAATGCACTTTTTATGCTTTGCAAGTCAATCAAAAAATAGTAAAACAACTCACATCCCCAATTGAATAGTGATGAGTCCTCTATGACCAATGGTTGAGGGATGTGCGTACATATATTTCCATGATCACCTATTCAAGTGTGTGGGGATACCATATCATGGAAATATAATACCACTTAGAAGTGACCATCTTGATTCTTGTTAATACTTTTATATATAATAAAATTCATGTAAAATATTTTACACATGAAATATGAATTTATATAAACTATTTTATATAATTATTTATTAAAATATCATTTATAATGATTTTCCTTGTGTTTAAATGTAAATAATAAATTTTTAAAATATTATTTTGAAATGATATTCATGTTTATTTAATATTTAAACAGTTATTTGGTTAATTAATAATGGAATCTTATTATGTGTTCTTTAGTGAGACCATACTCGGTTTCTGGACCACACCCTACATGTTACCTTGGGAATTTATAGATTCCATCATGATAGGTTTGGGTAAAAGGATTTCACCACTTGGAGGTGGTGTTTGTAGTTGATCTTTGGTCTTTGAGATGCTGTGTGTGTGGGGACATCAGGTTGATTACACATTCTTGACTTATCATATAGTTCTCCATTTTGAGTTTTATTTTCTACATAACAACTTGAATTTATTTCTTCCTTTGGATTTAGTGGGAAATTATTCACCTGAGGTTCTTATCACCAGTCCATAGGGATCATGAATTCACTTTGGGCGACGTTAGTGCTATTATAGGCATCACAGTACCCAACTATTGGTGATGGTTCATGAAAAAAGATATTTATTTATAGGTGAAAAAGGCATTTTCCTTAACCATATTTTTATTAGTCATACCCAATTAATTACACCTAAATAGTTTTATTATACATCTATGATAGTGACATAATAACATAAAATCTCTTCCATTGTGATACCCACAAATATATTATAAAATGTTTTTATTGGGTCAGTTCAAAATCCTAAATGAATAATGATATAAATTTATTTAACGGTGGTTTTTTAAAATTAATATTTTATATTAATTATTTCATAATTATTTTATATGTTATTTAATGGAAATACAATCCTTTAACACTTCAAGTAAGAAAACACTATTGTTTTATTATAAATTTCCAAAATAATCTTGTCACTGACTTCTTCATGAAGAATAATAACTAAAATAATGTTGATATGAAATTTTTAAATATAAAATAATTATAAAAACGAAATAATAGATACTATTATTATTTGATAAGGATTATACTTGGGATAAAAACTAGCAATAATATAGCTATTGTGAAACAAGTTCAAAATAATCTTGATTCCTAACACCAAATACTGAGAAATATGCAAAAACTAACTAATATAATTGTAGAAAAAGTTTTTTACAAAAGTTTATAAAGGTTATAAAAAATAATAAGGTTTTAAAATAGGTAGTTAATATTTTGTAGTTACATATGATGTTAGAGTATGATACACTAATAGGGAATTTTGGTTAAGGGTTTCATGTCCTAAATTTATATTCTTGAGACATATTATATGTCATGTTTTATTTTGAATGGTTCGAATAAGTAATCTTGAACATTTTTATAATAGTATTAATATTATTCAAGTTAATTTATGTTTTATTTGGGATCATATAATTTATGGGTTTGTAATCAAAATTATCTATGGTTGTAATGATTTCCCATTACAATTTATTTTAATGATTTGTATTATGAAAAAATTATTAATAAATGGTTATCTAATTCCACTGATATTTTTTGTTTCATGGTCCACTCATAATTCATGTTAGTTAATGTTTTATTTTGAAAAATATCTTTCAATAGGGTTTTCTTGAATTATTTTAATGTTGTATGGGTTTATTTTTATTATTTTCAAATTTATGAGACAAGTTTGATATTGGAACCCACAATTTATTTTATATGTTGTGATTACATTAAAATAAATAATTTTCTCAAGGTGAATGAAATTTATTGTGTCTGAAGATACATATCATGTTATTTATTTAAATGAAATTATAATGAAATTATATGAAATTTTTAGGGTTTTTTATTATCTAAATTCACATCATTCATTTATAACGTGTCTTACTGAACTTATTGTTTCCATTAAGGGTTTCTTACATACTAATTTTTAATTTCAGTGAACTTTATCATTATCACATGGGTAATATAATTTTTATTTCAAATACTAAAACTCGATGAATTTCTTCCCCCTAAAAAATATATCATTTTTAGAATAATTCTCATTCTCTTTGATAATGATATCCCATCTTTGTAAATATTTTCATTTCCCTTAAAATTTTAACATTTAATATGGAATCCTTTTATTTTTTTATCTATTTTGAACTTCATATTTTCTATTTTCTATTTCTATAGTGAAGTATTACTATATATTTTTAATAATGTGATTTTTCAAACAAATTTACTTCAATGTATAAAAATTTATTTTCTATCATTTGAAAATATAAATTTTTATCTAACATTTGACATTTCATTTGAAAAAATTTATATCATTTGAGGATATATTATTAATGTTTTTTCAAAATATAAATGATTTAAAAATTTCTCAAAATACAATTTAGAATCCATCATATCTATTTCAATTGCTTATAATTGATCATTAGTTTTTAAAAGAAATTTATTTACAATTTTTCTCACTTATCCTTTTTTAAATATTTATGCCTTTTCATGGATCATTTACAATTATTGATTTTTAAATTTCCTTATTCCCTATTTATAAATGTGTTATTTCTATAAATAGATTTTCTATATGAATGCAACTTCATATTTTATTCGAAATATATAATAATTTTTAAATACATTTGTATGATTTCACTAGTATTTTTTTCATTATTTACAAAGGCTTCATTTACAAGAAAATTAATTTTCAAGAATGACCCCTGAAATTTTCATGAATTTATAGTTTTGATAGTATAATTTGTTGTATCAATTATATAGATTAGTGAAGTCGATTTTGGTGACACTATTTACAAATGTTGCGAAGCACATTTCTCTTTCTATTTCTTCTTTATGATGTTTCAGATAATTCCTTTTATGTGGAACATGTTTGTGTGGATAATTTAAGTGTGGGATATTATATTTTCCTTGATAACATTGTATATTTTCTTATATTTCATGAAATAAGGATGTAAAACAAGGAAATTTTGGTTTTTTCACAATGTTAAGTGTTGTAATTTTTTTTGTTAACAATACAATGCATAGACATTTTTTTCACAACATAAAAAGTTAAAATTTTGGTTATTCACCAAGTAATAATTTAAATAGGATAATTTTTGTTCCAGTGTACCTTTTTATACTATATTTTAGGTTCATGTAACAAATCCACACTTTATTTTCATGATTATAATCTATGTATCATGTTTTTTATTTATTTATTCCACACAATTTTCCATTTAATAAGTTTTTTTGTTTGCAAACACATGTCCTTATCATGAGTTTTTAAAAACACACATTTTTTACTCTTATATTAATAATAAATTTTAATTAGAAATCTCTTTTCATTTATTTACTATATAAATCATGATGGTATATTAATGAGTAGGGGTGTAATCAAGATTTTTTGAGATGAGTATTTCAGTTCTCAAGAGTGATATCAGTACTTGAACTTGTTTCGTGAGATTACATCAGTGATTTATTGAGTCTCAATTTCCTATAATGATCTTAATCATGAACTCATCATGGGAATGAATTTGTTACACAATTATACTTTACTCAAATCTATTGGTATACTTTTTCAAAATTTTAATAAAAATATATAGCTCAGACTTGATCTCAAACTCTAAATTTAACTTGAGAAAAAAAATCTTGAGCGTAAAATGAAATAGACATTTATTGATTAAATATAATATATTAAAAAATTAGTTTCCCGATTTGTCTCATGAGATACATTATTATGTTTTTATAATACTCTATCTTGACTTGAGTTGATACTCAAGTAGTGTAAGACAAAGGTTCACTTGAAAATAACTGATATGAGTTCGATTATTGGTTATATTGGGCCTTAGTAGCATTCAAGTAATCAACATAATATTCATCCAAATAGATGAGTAATTCTCTTATTGAGTGATCATGCTTTGCCCATTTTTTTGTTTCATTTTCTCTAGATTTTCTACAAGGCTATATATTAGAGGAAATTTTTTTTGGAGA
This sequence comes from Viscum album, assembly GCA_963277665.1. NCBI lineage: Eukaryota > Viridiplantae > Streptophyta > Magnoliopsida > Santalales > Viscaceae > Viscum > Viscum album. The sequence goes on along the minus strand of OY728161.1, from coordinate 1,418,843,741 downwards.
GACTTAGTGGGATATTTTGAATTCTTAAATATAAAATATTATTATACTAGAAATAGTGTACTTTTTTGAGGATAAATTCAAGGAAAATAGTCATCAAATACACAACACCATCCATTTTTGGGATTTTAATAATATTTTTTGATTTCATGTTAAAATAATGGTATTTTTATAGACAAATATTAGTTTATCCAACATTGTATCAAAGCAAATATTTAATAAAAGTGTTTTCATTATAGTACTCATTATTTTGGGATTGGGGTGATTTAGTTTTTATTATTGCATGGCTTCTTTAGTTTTTGATGATTTATTAATTTATTTTGGTGAATGGGTTGGATAACATTGGTGAAAATCCTAAAGATAATTATAAGTTGTAAATTTGTGTATAGGATAACATCTTATTATTTTGGTAAAGTAAATATTTCATGATTTTTCAAGAAATTACATCAAAAATTGAAAGTAGAAAGTTGATGTGACTACAAAATATATACACCTCAGAGTGATCACCCTATAATAGTATAATTATGTGTTGACATTATCTTTACTGTAATTCCTGATTCGTGGGAATAACAATACACACCTGGATAAACACTCATGGGTAATATGATTTTTTTAATATCATTCTCTTTAAAAAAAATTATAAAAGAATTATTATGTTATATAATAAATTTAAATAATATGAGAGAATAAAATATAAATAAAACAATATAAAATGAAGAGTTATTTAGGTAGAATAGAAAGATATCATAATAACATTAAATAGTAAGATAATTTGAGGTTAAATTTTTATGTTATTATTCTAAAATAACACACTGATGTTGTAAGTTGTTCATCTATACGAGGTAAATCATTATTGTTTTTGAAATAGATGCATCTATGAGGAATCTATTTAATAATGGTTGAGATAGTTAATGTAGTAATTTTTCTAATGGGAAATTAAATGGGATGTAAGATGGTTTTGAAAATAATATTTTTATACTAACCCAACTATATCAAGTTACGATTAATATCATTTGTCATTCCAAACATTGAAACACAATAAAATCTTCAAATAATAATTCTTCATAAAATATATGGTGATAAAGATGATGAAGGATGGATGATTCAATAACTGACCTTTTAAAAAGGTGTTATGAAGAACCCATGGTAATGTATCAAAGGATCAAGAAAATGTTTGAAGTGTGGTAGGATTTTCATTTATCTCTTGATTTTCCAATAGAAAATAAGAGTTAATCCAATACAACGGAAGGTATTACAGACCAAATAATACACAATCCACACATCAACAACTAAAATATAAGGTGTGTAACTAACAAAACTTTTATATATGAAATTCACTTTCTGAATAAATAAATGCCTAATTAAATAATTTAATTATATATAAATTATATACTACAATTTTTATTTTTATCCATTAAAATATATATCTAATAAGATTTAATAGAACATTAAGAATAATAAAAATTAATAATATATCTTTCTATAGTGATTGATATGATTAGTATATATATTTTTGGTTATGATAAGTCAAATAGATACACATGGAATACGTGAAGGCCTCAATCATTAGGATTGTACACTATGAAGCCTCATTATTAGATATTCTGTGGGAGAAGGTGTTATTGGGTTGTCCGATGACCATCTTGAAATTGAAATTAAATTTCTGAAATATGATAAAAACCATTTATTGGAGAGGTTAAAGCTTGTTGATATTACATCCCAACCCATTTTTATCGAACCACATCAAGAACGTGCCACCATCACATGCCATACCCAAAAAATATATACTATTGTAATAAGAGATTATGTATCTCAACCCATGTTGTTTTAATTTTTGTCTCCATTTTAATATCATAAATATTATGTTTACACCATTTTCATTATTACTTTATATATAAAATTTTATATGATTTGATGAAATTTATTTTTTGATACAAAAAAAACTATTTTTTTAGAAAATATCAGATTTTAATTATTATTTAGAAGAATTAAATTGAAATAAAATAAATATTACATTCATATAATAATATTATTAAATAATATTTATTTATAAAAATATGTTAAAATAATTTAATTATGTCTAATGTGATATTTACAAGGGTACTAACATTGATATTTTTCATCAAAAAAATATTTTCTACTAACTTTGTTTTTTTATTCAGATTTGGAAATTATCATATTTATAGAAAAATAATATTATTTTCTAAATCAACAAGTTGAAATTATTCCATGATTATTTTTTAATAATTTTTTTAGATAGTCTAATTACTATAAGAAAAATTAATAATGGTATAAATATAATATATATATAATGAAATTATAATGGCCCAAAAGTGATTTTTTAGATATAATAAAAATAATAAAAATAAAAATATATATTTCCCCATTAATATAATGTTTTTATTCATGTTATATTATTGAATTTATAATTATTTTAGGAATTTTCCAAAATATATATTATATTTCAATGTTTTAAATTTAATTCGGTTTGATCATGAGTAACATCCACATAACCAATGAAATAAATTTTTTATTTCTAGTTCCTTTAAAAAGGAAATATTTAAAACTACTGCTATTTGATATATTCTATGGAAAAAACATGTTATGGTATTTTTTTTGTAATATATTTCCTTATAGTTTCTAAAACCTATGTTTACAAATTAATAAAGAATTACCTTCTATTTTTCTATAATCTCCCAGACAACCACCCACTCAATGTCAATAAAACACATAGGGAATTAAATTACCACTTCTATATATATCTAAATCCCTCAAATGTTTTACCATGACCATTAATGGATCCTTCAAATATTTTTGAATAATATTCACAAGGAAATGGATTCTCTCTGATTCTTTACAGAAGCACTTTATTTTTATTACACTATTTAATTTATAACTGAACAATGTGCATTGTGATGTATATCTATATGAGTTATAATTATATTAGAATCCAAATAATATGTTCTTAATGAATCCATTACAACTGTGTCTGGGGGTGATTTTTATTTTAAGAAAACAATAGTTTAAAATAGTGAAATTTTAAAAAAATTCAAATATCACTTTTATTGAAACTATTGAATTTGGACTTAGACATTTGTATGAATAATAAAAAATCATAATCAAGATTCATTCAGATATATCAGTGTTACAGAATAATTATTTGAGTAATTATGAAAAGCCATATTGTAAATAAAGGTGACTATGATGTTTCAATTTCTTTTATATAAATGAATTGGAATAGTTACATTTAATAAAACAATAAATACAATTTCAGCATAATGTTATACTGAAATTCAACTATTATTAAAATAACAAATCCCTTTTATCCATATGATTATGTTATCAAGAGACCATGGATAACTGTAACCCTTGTTTTTTAATTATAAGAATGTTTGTCTTTCCTTAGAATAGAAATCTCGTGATATGAATATTAGATCTGCCTTTATATACATGAATGCCCTCAATTTGATGGATCATATTCTCTTTCTTACTACCCCCGTGATCATATTACTAGGATGATAATATTTTATATCATCTTAAACTTATAAAAAATTAATTATATTCACAAAAATTGAATGCATGAAGAAACCACCAAACAATTCTTAAAGAGACAACCTAACAACATTACCATAAGAAACCAAAACTCAAAAATAATTAAAAAGACTAATAACAAGAAGGCCACACTTGGTAATTTTCATTTCTCATTCAATGTTCCGGAAACAAAAATTAATCAGCCAACAACCGATTAAAACACTTTTAATGACTCATAATTTATAAGAAGTTCTGCAATGGTCAAATTTCCTCCCCAACTGTCATATTTTATCCTAGTTTGTCACAATGATTTATACACATGGAACATAATAGAACATACATATATTTAATAATATAATGTTCAACATCCTATTTATTTACACCTCTACAGTGTAAACAATATTCCATTATGATATAAATAATAATTAAATATTTAAAGTATAATCATAGTCATTCAAATGGAGTTACTATATATTTTCATTATGATAATTAACATGAGATTGAGTTCAATGTTCATCAGGAACCAGTAAAATTACGATAGTTACAAATTAGTGAGTTTAAAAGACAAGATCATAAGTGTAACAAAAATTCTGATAATTGAGGGTTTAATTTTCTTTTTAATCATACTCATTATGATAATCATACAGGAGAATGAATTTTTTATATTTTTAATACTTTACCACTTATTTAAATTATGGTAAAATTAATTTATTTATAAAACAATATTCTAAAACACTTTGGGCATAATATTGTTATTAATTATGTATTTATGAAATATTATTTGATTTATAAATCAAAGGAATATAAAAGTAAGAAAACGAATTTCAAACTCAATAATCTCCCCATTTTATGAATGCAAAAACCATAAGACTTATATAAAAAATTAAAATGAAAAATTTAAATTAATTTTTCTTTTATTTACATAGTATTCATAATGTAGAATTAAAAATGTCAATTATTCTATGTTTGTAACTCTTATAAATACGATGGTGTGTATGATGTTGAATATGATTAATTCTCCCTTATTATAGAATCTCCCCTAAGTATCTTATTCTCCAATTAAAGTAATAACGATCCATTATGAAATATTATTACTTACAAAATATTTCCCTTTTATAAAACTCCCAATTTATAAATACTTTCTTGCTGAATAAGAATAATTCTCCCATAGAAGAATATTTATCCCACAAAAGAATATTTCTACCCCTTTGTTATTTCAGAATATTAGTGAAAAGATATGTGTTTCCAAAAATGTTAGTGAGGGGAAAAAAATACCTAACCAAATGATGACCTAACTAATCATCCATAAAAAATTGAAAGAACATTGAACTATTCATAGTTGAAAAAAATTAAAATAGTAATTTTATATAATTGAAACGAATAATTCATTTACAAAATTTTTTCAAAAAAATGTACAATAATTGTTTATAAAAAAATTAATCTTTCTTCGTTAGATAATCTACTATGGATTTAGTTTTTTTAACTCTTTTAGTTCTTTATCTATCTTTCATATTCATTTATCTTGAGTCCAAACCTATTTTATGGAATTAGATGTTTCTCTAATGATTTTTTTATAATTCAAAACATTTACTTAATATTTATGATATTTGAGTATAGTTATATTTATCAATATATATCAGATATTCCCATCCAGAACATTTATTTTTCTCATTCTGATAATTATTTGAACCTTTGATGACTTATAAAAAATTCAATCTTTCTTAGATATCATTAGTAAAATGTTAATATGACTTTGCAAATTGTTCAAAAAAATCATTCACATGTTCAAAATTATCACCATATTATATGATACTGGTATCTATATAATAAGGCCAAATTAAAAACATGTATCATTCATTTATATGTTCTTTAAAACATTCTTCTTAGACATTAAAATCTGTCTCATTTTGAATAACTGTTTTAGTTAACACCTTTGAATATTCTGATCTTTTATCAAAACATTCATGAATCATTTCTCCTCGGGGATCATGTTTTGGAAAATATAGAATAATTCAATGGATAATCTAAAAATAATGAATGATATAATAAATAATTAGAAAATAATCTTATTCACCAAGCCATGTTCCTCTCACTCAATTTCAGGGAGTTTAGGAAGACTAGTTTCAAATTATGATTCCTTTTTATTTTCATTTATCAATGTTTATAGAAACATCATCACCAACCCCCTTTATGGTAGATAATTATATAACCTCAATATAATATTTATCATCATCTATATTTTTTTCTTATATTTCGTATATTAAGATATAACTAATTCCTTTGATGATTATTTCTTTCAAAACAATGAGATTTTTTTCTTAACTGTTTTGGAAAGACATTCCGATGAACATTATTTTGATGATATCAATTAAGAATTAACAGATTGGGATTTCATGATTCTAAAACTTTCTACTCGTTAATAATTATCTTCCCCCATCCTTCTTCATTTTCTTTAATATATGTTTTTTTCAACCAATTTCTTCATTTTTTTCACCATCTTATCTGTATCCACCATCATACATATGATCATTTTATATCACTTAAAATTTATCTTATTTTTCTAATAATTCATATTCAATACTGTATTATTTATATTTTCCTTTTTTATACATCAATATCTTCTTCATCCATGGCTTCAAAAAACTCCTCATAAAGCTTTACATATGTTATTGAATCTTATTTGGAAGGTGGTACCAATTCTGATGGATTTTCTTGATATTCTAGTATAAATTCATAATTAAAAACATTAACCACTTATTTATCAGCCACTAAAATAACATTGGCATGAAAAACATATATTTATTGAAAATATAATATGGTGTCTCGATTTTCATTATCAGAATTAGATTATTATAAACCAAATTCCCAGAATCTTTCTCAATATTCATTGAAACATTTTGACAAGGATAAGTACCAATATACTTATTATTATTATTATTCTAATATTATTCTGGTAAAAAATCAGAATAATGTATTCTTAAATATTTCATCTCTACTAGTTCGATTTCAACAATAAGATATTGAGTTTTCCACAGAGCGTTTTTTTCATCCTCTTATCCCTTATCTCATAAGGAGTATTCTTTTGTTTCTTTACTCTCTATGTAGGGAAAAACTAAAAATTATTTTTCTTATTTTTTTCAACATTCAACACTTTATCTGAGGGATATTAATTTAATGAATCACCGTAAGATTTATCAAAAAATATATTTTATTATTTGTAAAAACTTAATTTAATTCTATTTAATATATCATCACTGATATATAATGTCAAAATTCTATTTGTCCAAGAGATTTCAATCATTGAAACATAATCAAATTTTTCCTTGTAGTATAATATTTCACAAGAAAAGAACTTTATAGTATGATTTATGTAAAAATAAACCAATCCATGTAATCCCCCTCTAGAAGATACTGTATTGAGATTGATATTGAATCTAATGAATTAAAAGAAAAGTTCTTTCAAACGGGGAGACTTAAGAATCAGATCAATATAGAGAAACCTCATTTTTAATACATTAACATTGGATAAAATTTTTAGAATAGTTAAAATATTATACAAATAGTATCCCAAATACCATATTAGTCTAGTTCCTTTGGAAACATGGAAACCTAAACACCGATACATATTTGAGCTAAAATATATTTCTCTAGGTTTTAGTTGACTAGAAACATATTTAGAATCATCAAACATAATAAATATCTCAATAACCTGGAGAAGTAAATAGAAATATGGGTGAGATCAGATGCTTAGTAACAGGAAACTAGGGAGACATGAAAGCATATAAATGATCCTTGAGGTATGATAACATGATCATATGATTAGAATATCATAACTTGCATATCAAAATACCATAAACAAGAATCATGGAAAACTATTTGGTAATTTAAAAGACATGAAACATAAGGATATAAAAAAACATAAACCATTAAATCATAATATAGGAATATGTAATAGAATTTTGGAAGACAGATAATCATATAATATGATTTCCATATTCATGAAATCATTTCTTCCATGTCCGTCTAAGCAGTATGGGTTAACTCTCCATACCATCTTATTGTTACGGTTCAATCCCATGGACATGACAGTAGTAATAATTCACCCCATACCATCTGGGTAGTCATGGTTCACTCCCATAACCATCTATTTAGTATGATATCACTCCCCATATCATATTGGATGTAAGGGTTCACTTCAATGGACATATTAGTTGTCATGGGTCACTCCCAAGACTCGCTTATTAAATCTCATCTGAAATAAATCATTACTCAATGCATTGAAGGAAGATATTAGTCACCCCTGTATTATAAGTAAATAATACAGACATGTATTATGAGATCATAAACATTAATTTTAAAATAAACCATGAAATGAAGTGGGTGTCATAAACATGTAATAGTTTTTTAACAAGTGGAAAAGAGATTTGTTTCATAATCATTTCATTAATGCATAACCTGTGAGAATAAATTGGTTTCATATACATATAATCCATGAGATATAAATGGATTTCATAAACCTAAATCCCATAAAATATAAATGGTATTTTTGAATTTTTTTCTATTAAATCATAAAACATTAAATGAAATAATGTAATCGAACCTTGGGCCATATTCCTAATAAGGAATGAGTAACACCAACATATGTCCTCTTAGAAGGGAAATAATTCTTAATGATATTTTAAAATAATATCTAGGCGAAATTATCATTTCTTCATGAAAATTTCTTTTTAAAACATAAATTCTTTTGAAATCTATTTTCATAAAAATAAACTTGTAAAACATTTAATTGAAGCATGGAAAACATTGATAAAATTTTTTTTTTCGAAAAAATATTATTAAATCTTCAAAGTACATTGAAATCCATTTCATTTAAAATACATTGAAATAATATAATGAAATTGTGCAAATTTTTTGAAATCCTTTACCATGAAAAATTAAAAACGAAGCTTGAAAAAAAATTTAATTCATTTTTCTTTGAAAATAAATTGGAATATTATTTAAGAACCTTCTAAAATCATCAAAAAAATTTCATTGAAAACAAAATTTTCAATCTTATAACAGATTTTTCAAAAATCATCTCAGAAAAAATTTTAAACATAAAAAATTATTTAAATTTGTTTTCATTGAAAACTATTTTAAAAAAATAATGAAAAAAATAATAGTAATAAAAATTATTTTTAAAAAATTATCTATTTATATGGTTAAAATAAACATCCTAGGAATGTCTGTCATAGAGGCCTGTAAATCCGTACATGCCGAAAATTCCTTTCTCAACATAATTTTTTTAGAAAAGTTCCTTGACCAAAAAAACCCAAATACTTTTCCCTAAGAGAATTTCGACATTGGTAATTCAAAAATGATGTTTGATATATTAAATTAAAGTTATAAATATGTCAGAAATTGGTTTAATTAATTTTCATAGGATATGAAATGATCTTTATTTGAGAAAATACTATTTTAAACATATATAGATTTTGCGAAAAATATATATTTGATTATCAATATGGCATATTTATATAATTCTATTATTTAATATATTGGAAAAGTAGATATTAATATTAATATTATTAGGTTTAATCTCTAGGTTATCAAAATATTGACAAAATATGTATAACAATAAAATAACGTTGCATAGAAACTCAGTGATGCATGTAAAACATGAAATATCATTATTGTGTGATGTGAAAGACAATTCAGTGTTGTGTATAGTAAAATCCAAGATAGTGTTGTGTATAAGGAAAATGTATATAGGGGTATCGTATAATGAGATACTATAATGGTGTAGCAAACACGGAATGAATAACTTTTTTTTTAAATAAAAAAAGCTAAATTCAGTGTTGCATGGATTGAAAAATATCGAAAAAGATTACATTAATTCAAAAAAATTCAAAATAACTCAGGTTGTAATATTTTATGCCCCTTCAATTCAATTTCTTATTAAAAATTTATCTGGGAAATCAATGGGTTAATACATGAAATTCTTTTTAATAGACACTGATATCAATTAAATAAATAATAAAACATTATTTATGAAAATATTGTTGGAAACATAATAGTAAACCGATGTAACACATAACTAGGTTTATACATAGGAGAAAATAGGCGGGAAATGAACACATTGAAATGGAAGATAAATATATCTATCATTTTCTGGAGGATAGTGATAGATAACTTGGTTACTATAAAATAAAAAATAACAAAGACATAAATCTATGATAATATAAGGGACCATTTGATTCATCATAAAATAAGGTACTATGATACCCTTTATGGTTTTCAAGATTCTTTCCCTAGAGATTATGTAATTTCATGAGATGTTATACTTGTTTGTTTTATTCCATTAAATAAGTAAAATATCACACTTTTGTCATGCCTTGACCAATTTCCACCTCAAAAATTCTCCATAAAGTAAGGTGAATTTATCATTCCTAAAGCACTAACAGATCATGAGATATATGATAAATCAACCAATCTCTCTTTACATACATTAAAAACACAGTTGTTAGAGTCGGTTATCCAATATGTATAAACCCCCACATGGATTGATAGTACATTAGTATCACAAAATTCATCAATATTATATCTTAAAAACCATATAAATGGTTAACCGTATAACCCTTCTAATATATGAAAATCAAAAATTAGAAATTAGGTTAGGAAATCATCTTAATATTGATCCACCACAAATCAAAACTAGCTATTGGTTGTCACATTCAATATATGTGAATACCACAATCGTATACTCTCCTGAATCATTGTAATAACATGAATTACAATAAATAATTTAAAAAAACATGCATGATTACTTATTCCAAATATTACCGGATATAATCCTTAAATCCAATAATTTGTAATCTAAATCCATAGACTACCTCTTCAAACAATCCATTATCCATTCAGATGTAATCAACACCTTCCAATTTTATTATCCATATACAACATTTCTTTATCAAAACAACATTATACTAACATAAGGGACATATTAAGGGTTATATTCCCTTTGAAAAAATATCATCATGTAATTAAATAACATTTCCAGTCTATCAGGAACATTAAATATAATCTTATGAATCCTTTAAAAAAATAAACTATAAAATCATTATATATTTCACCATTTATATAACATAATTATTGAATCCAAATACATAGAATCATCAATTAGTCCAATTTATCAATAATTTATAAGAAGGAAACCTCAACGTATTACAATGTGCTCATTTCCAATCACATTTAATCTATAGTTTCATCATAATCAGCAATATATCCATTACTTGTACCACCATGACAATTCTCATTCTGTTATTTCCCCTTAAGGCGTCAATATGATAATGACCATTCATTCCACACATAAATCATTTTTCCTTTGATTATGTCTGAGGGAGGTTAATATTCCTATATATTTCATCAACCAAACACATCATTTTTTATTTTTTAGTTAATTTCTTTGTGTCCTTATTTTCCATAGACATAACATCTTATTGTTCATCTAATAAATTCACATAGGCGATTCATTCCACATTTGTTACAAAAAAAGAATGGAATATTCTTTCCCTATGGTCCCCATTAATTGAAATCTTAGTAAATCCCTTCATTATCTTCCTTGAGGATTCTGAAATTTGGTTATGGTACCAATTATTGATCATGTTCTATGAAATCGGACTAGGAATGATAACAAAAACCATCACTTTAATGACTATCCCTTTGGACTGACCATAATCAAATTCTCTATCACAGTCGATGTTAATTATATTATTTCATGTTCCCTTCATTTACTAAAACAATAAAACAATGAGTAAGTGAAAAATATCATATTGAGGAACCACATAATCTATCACGACCAGTCCCCTAGGGCCCATGCCATGATTACCCCAAGCCGAGCTTCCATTGGCTAGGGGCTGGAGACTAGCATCGAAAGTCATATTCCCTTTATCTGGAAAGGAGTTGTCTTTATAACCTGTAAACACACACAACCAAGCACACAGTAAGATACGAACACAAGTCAACTGTATAGAAAATAGAGTTTTGAATGTAAAAAGGGACCAGAATACAAGCCCAATAGTAATAATACAAGTAAAAATAAAACAATATAAAACAAAATAAAACAGAAGAAATAGAAAGGCTGATTCTATTTCTTCCTACGAGGTTCCTACTTGAAAGGTAGGTACAGATCGCCTCCTCAGCACTCCATGTCCACCCATATCCTCTGCATACTGTCAGACTGTATGGTCCACCTCCGGGCCTCGTCTAGCCCTGGTACCCTCATCCTCGATCCACTCAATCCGTCTTCTGCACCAAACACAACACGGTGCGGGCATAACCCGTGTCGGGGTGAGTATAATAATACTCAATACGGACCCCGTGACCCTCAAGATCTAACAAAATCCATCAAGGATAAACCACAAGGCATGAAATCAACTAAAAAACCTACATAGTTATATGCCCATACATATACCTTAGTTATCAAGTATACCCATATCAATCATGAGGAAACACAGAGTCCAACACAAAAGCCCAATGATCACCTATTCCACATGTGAAGGAACTACAAGAAGGTAAGTACCATAAAGGAAAGCCAAACAAAAGAATACCACAAAGGTACTGACTCAACTCACATAAGGTATTTCTTAGATATAGTAGTAGAGATAATTATATGTAACTACTGAATCATCTTACTCTGTTAAGAGGCAGACCCAGAGAGGATCCATAATCATCATCAGACCCACATAGGATCTACTGGTGCTGACCCACAGAGGATGTCTTGGTGCGGACCCACACAGGATCGCCCAGTGCATACCCACACAGGATAACTCGGTGATGACCCACACATGATCACTATGTGCTGACCCACACAATATCTCTATGTGCTAACCCACACAAGATTCCTCGGTGCGGACCCACATAGTATTTCTATTCATTCTTCACATCAGAGCCAGCTAGTTGGTTCATGCACTAAATTTGTTCATATCTGAGAGGATCTACTCCTCAAGCCATTGGTCGATAATCAAACTACAATTATGTACCACTACAAAGAATCAAAAAGTACCGCCACACTATAGGGGTCTCAACACAATAGACGATCCATAAATCGGACTCCCGGTCTGTTGGTTATTATCTTTTTAGTCCTGAGGGTTCGGTTCGATTTGTTCTTGATCTAGCCTGAGTATAATCTAACATATCGCATACTCTAATGGGGTATACCCAAAGGGAATGTATCACTCCATGGTTTCCAATGCTGCTGACAGTTCTTCAAATGAACACTGGGGGCCAAAGTTATGTCCGATAGAGTGAAAAGTTTGATGTGGGCTAGGGTCTGGTCCGACCCAGCATGGGCCGACCCGACCAGATTCGGGTTGACTCGGACCGGAGGGTCTCACCCGACCCGGCCGCACTGGGCATCGTAGAGGCAGTGAGGTTGGAGTGAGGCCCTATTTGACGCAGAGCGGCGCGGCCGCATGGGCCGTGGAGGCGGAAGGGCAGCGAGGTCGTGGGGCAGTGCGGAGGGACGGGAGGCGGCGAGTCCGTGGGGAGACGCGTAGGGAGGTGAGGTGGTGAGGTCATGGGGGAGATGTGGCCATGAGACGATGAGGTCTCAGGCGGCACGAGGCCGTGGGGTGGTGGTGGACGTGTATGACGAAGGCCACGGGGCGGCGGTGGCATTGGGTGGCGGAGACCGTATGCAGCGTGGTGGCCTTGATGTGTCATCGTTGGGCCGTCGTCTTTTTTGTAACCATAGGTGGTGCCGAACTCCGTTATTCCGCCCCATTGAGATTGGTTGTTGTCCTCCTCCATCGTGAAGAACCCAATATTTAAACACAATGTTTGTGTAGAGGTGTTCCATGTTTGTTTGGACCGCACTCTCCGCATTAGAGTGGTAGAAAGAGGCTATAATATCTTCCTGATTTTTACAAATAATTATCAAGAACGATTAAGGGAATGAAATTCAAAAAACCAACCTACCTTGAAGGTTCATTGATTTTGGTGCAGAAAAGAATTTGAAGATGTCGACGTTCATCACGCCAGCCACATGCCTCTTATCTGAGCTCGTTCTGCGGACAAACGCTTTTTGATGGAGGTGGTTCTTTGTTGTTGAATATTTCCACTATTAGATTATTTCCCAATGAAGATGTCTAAGTCGTGTGTTGTCATTTTTCATTGTAGGAGCATTCTTCATTAGAGGAGCGTTTTTCATTGGGAATCATGTTATTTGTTGGAGAGAAGAATCCTCTAAAATTTATCCTCTCCCAATTCCACCAAAATGTGAAAATATCCCAACTTATTAATTTATGTTCATCAAATTAAAATGGTTTGAACAATTAATTGTTTCCACAATTAATTGTACCACATTGGAAAAATTAATTGGCATAATTTATGAAATGTTTTTGGAAAAAAATAAAGTAGCGGAGTTGAGAGGTTTTCTCTCATTAAAGGGGATCGAGTGGTCCCCTCCTTTACTTATTCAAAATATGGGTTTTAGGCTCAGTGGAACCCACCTCCAAAACACACATTTGGGAGATTATAGTTCAAGTGGTCTCCACCTTTAAACCATCCTCATGGGTGGTTTCAAAAATAAGAAAAATGAAAGAAATGTTTATTTTTTTTATTTCTATTTTCACAAAAACCCCAAATTCCATTTTTCACCCTCGGCCTACTGTGGTCGAGGTGAAGGTCCCCATAAGATAATACTGACACTATGAGTTAAACGGTGCCCTCAGATTTGAATTCTAAGAACCAGTACAAAAGTAACAAAATTCTGCTCATTTGTTTACTAAACGTACTTGAAGAAAAAGTTTAGAAATTCATTCTGGGCACTCTGGGACACAGAATCACGCGCTGCCAATTTTTGCGGACTTGTAAAATTCCCATATATTTTGAAAAAAGTACATGGAATTTCTGGGTCTTTAAATTCTCCCCATATCAGGGATTTGCATCCCCATAAGCCACAACTCATACTGAGGTAACAAGTGGGGTACTGAGCATGTATTTGAGCCTCCCACTCCCATGTTCTCTCATCGAGGTTCCTGTGCTGCCAACGAACATGCACCAGAGGTATCGAAGGCCCATGAAGGTCCCTCTCATTTTGATCCTCAATCTCAACTAGAATCTGCATAAAATTTTCCCCATTGTCAACATCCTGTTCGCCATGGTCGATGAAGTGATATGGGTCCTACACGTATCTCCTCAGTTGGGATACGTGGAATATGTCGTGCACCCAGTGCAACTGAGGTGGAAGAGCTAAGCAGTATTCCACCTCACCAACTCTACTGATAACCTAAAAAGGACTGATAAATATCAGAGTTAACTTGCCGACGTGACTAAATATCTGCAAACCTCGTCGAGGTGAGACCCGTAGAAAGGCGTGGTCACCATCGTCGAACTCCATAGGTCTCCTTATTTTTTCAGCATACGACATCTGCCTACTCTGTGCAGTCTTCATCCACTCCTGGAAGATCTAAAACTTATCTGTGGTAGCCGAAACCATCTATGGTCCCACGAGTGCTGACTCCCCCAGTCTAGAAAAATGGTCATCTGCATGGTGCCCGTACAACACCTCAAAAGGTTCCATCCCAATGGTGGAGTGATAATTGTTGTATGAAAACTCTACGAAAAGGAAAGTGATCATCCCAACTAAGATCGAAGTCGAGGAAACAAGCATGCAACATGTCCTAAAGAGTCTAAATGGTCTGCTCAGTCTGGACATCCATCTGATAATGGAAGGCGATGCTCAAATGAAGTTGTGTCCTAAAAGCCTCCTGCAACCCCATTCATAGCCTGGATGTAAATTGTGCATAACGATTAGAGACAATCGTCGAGGGTAATTCAGGTAGCCGAAAAATATCATACACGTAATGGTGTCCCAAGATCTCTATTAAACACTACTCTCTGATCGATAGGAAGTGGGATGACTTGGTGAGTCGATCGACGATCACCCAAATTGATTCATGACCCCTGGATGTACATGAAATTCCATTCACGAAATACAAGGATATCCCATTCCACTTCCACTCTGGGACATCTAATGGCTGATCCAAGCCTGCTGGTACCTGATGCTCTGCCTTCAATTGTTGACAAGTGAGGCACTGAGAGACAAGCTATGCTACAGATTTATTCATTCCATGTCACTAGTGCTGTCGGCAGAGATCCTGGTACATCTTCACCACTCCTAGATGTACCGCTAGAGGGGAAGTATGGAACTCCCTCATCACGTCCTCCTGAAGCCAAACTAGTACCATGGTACGTCCTCTAAAGAGAATGATGTTCTGCCCACTTTCAGAAAATCAATTAGGTGCCCGCCCTATGGATATCTGAACACATTGAGCCTCGTTGTCATCGTCCCCATTTTGCGACTCCATGACTCATGGAAGGAGTGTGGGAGTGACAGTAAGAGACTAAAAAAATATGCTCAATCGTAATCCACAAATGATATCTATAAGGCTTCTAGCTGCTCCATAACCTCACCTAGTAGTTGTATACCAGATTTCTTGATGAGTGCCTCTATAACAACATTACCCTTCCTAATAGTATAGACTATCTCGAAGTCATAGTCTTGGAGGAAGTCAAGACAATGTCATTTTCTCAAGATCATGTCCTAATGAGAGAAGATATACAATGACTCTTGTTATCAAATTAAATTGTAAAACACTCGCCCATCATGTAATGTCACCACATATTCAAGGTGAAGACCCCTACTAATAAATTCATGTCATGGGTAGAGTTGTTCTGCTCATGTTGAATCAGATGTCGAGAACCATATGTGATCACTGCTCACTCCTGCATCAGGACACATTGAGCTTGGTCCCTGATGCATCACAGTAGACTACATACCGTACGCCTTCCTCTGGGTGCCTAAAAATGGAGGCACTAGTCAGCCTCTAACTCAGCTCTTGAAAATCCACCGCCATCTCTCTAACCACACGAAGGTTTTGTCCTTCTTTTTCAATACTGACAATGGTGCTACAACTCTGGAGAAATATAGAACAAATCTACAGTAGTATCTAGGAAAACCTAGGAAATTCTGTATCTCCATCACACTCTTGAGTGGCTCCCAAGCAAGTACCTCTATAATATTCACTGGATCCATTGTAACTCCATCCTCTAAGATGATGTGTCCCAAAAAGTGAACCTCTCAAGTCCAAAACTAGAACTTCGAGAGATTATCATAATTTTGATACTCTCAGAGTGTGTCTAGTACTACCTACAAATGATAAGCATGCTCCTCCTCAATAGTCAAGTAGATCGGAATTTCGTCGATGACGACTACTACAACGTGATCATGGTATGGATGAAATATCTTGTTTATGAGTCCCAGGAACACTACTGGAGCGTTGGTTACAGAAAATGGCATAACCAAGAACTCGTAATGGTTGTACTAGCATCTGAAAGCCATCTTCCGCACATCCTCATCTCATACATTGAGCTGGTGATAGCATAATCTGAGGTCTATCTATGAGAACCATTGTGATCCCTTCAGCTGATCAAAGAGGTCATCAATCCTCGAAAGTGGGTACTTGTTCTTCAAGGTGACCAGGTTTAGGATCCGATAGTCAACACAATGTCTCAAGCTCCCATCCGCCTTGTTGGTGAAAAAAATCAGGGTTGCCCAAGTAGAAACACTGGGCCGAAAGGACCCTTTCCCCTGTAAGTACTCAAGCTGTACCCGCATCTCAAAAAGATCCGTGAGAGATATCTGATTTGCTGGTGTTGATATCAGTATTTTCTCAGGATACAAGTCAATGTAAATGTCCACCTCTATGTGAGGAGGTAGACCCGGAACATCTTCAGGGAAGACATTTGCGTACTGGTCCACCACTATAGGATAGCTCAGACTCTCCACATCAACCGCTCTGAGTATAAGGCAATCCATCTAATGTGTGATCGACATCACTCTCCTCCGGGTATGTCTATCCTGTGCTGCAAAGGCTCCCTTCTCATCGGTGAAGGTAAAACTGGTTCCATCAATGCAGACACTATAACGACCTAAAGTTTTTCAATGGAAATTCCCTTCTTATATTTATGTTATAAAATAACATTAAAACACAACAAAATAAACTACTATGTGATAAGTGACCTTTAAACATAAGTTTGTCACTTCTATGTTTAGAATTTTGAAAATCTGACATTCACGGTTGTGTTTAAGATGATTTTTGGATTCTAATGAAACAAAAATCATTTTCTGGTGAATAGTGACCTACCCTTATGAATAGTAATATAACCTTATGAATAGTAAAATGATCCTTATGAATAGTAAATCATCCCACATAAGAGTAACATTACATATGAATAATAAAATAAAATTTAGATAGTGACAGTTTGACCTTAGTAAATGTATTGGTATTTTGTAAGTCATAAATAAATAATTATAACTAATTAATTAATTTAAAATAAAATTTATTTCCATAAAATGTATTCATAAATTATTGAATCAATGTCTTATAGTTTTTAGATAATTTTATAAGACCCGACATAATTTTTGAAGGCACTATAAAATCAGTTTTAATCATAAAAATTGTTTTTAGTAAATTATGATTTTAATTAAATATTAAATTAATAATAATTAGAAAATTATTTTTGAAAAATGGAAATCATTTTTGGATTCAACACGTCAAAAAATGGTTGGGGTAAATTTTTGGGATATTTCTGAGATACTTGAATTTTTGATGAATAGTGAAATACCGTAATTTACCAAATTAGCTAAATAAGCTAATTATAGGGTCATGTGTGATGTCTTGCTGATGTAAGCCCCCTTGGTTCGGGATTATATTATAAAATAACTATTCTTGGTCATTAAATACTCACTATTTCCTGTCTTGAGGGGAACTAATAAACTAATGAATTTTATATTAAGGAAACCCCTCTCCCCTCCACTATAAAAGCCACCTTTCACTCCCTCTTTTCCTCACACCACTCAAGCTCCAAGACATCTCTAAACTCTGCCAAAACACCTTCCCTAGCCCCTCCCCCACGTCTAAGAGATGATGGTCTCATCAAAATTACATGCTTAGGCCCTTAAGGAGGTTATCAAGAGAAGGATTCAAGAGGTAATTTCCCTCCCTCTTCTCCTTTAATTTCCTTTCAAGTTCAAGTTCATTTCTTGATCTCTCCCCACTAATATTCATCCAAATTGTTTTTTAACTCCAGTATTATATATATACTGTAATTCTATTATTCTAATGGTTATTATTTCATCCAAGCCCCTTTCCCTCATCCTTTTATTAAAGAGAATGTTGTTCGTGAGGTGTTAATTTATCACCTTCAAGATCGACATGATTTCTTCTTCCATTTCTACCTTCAGATATAGTCATGAAACAATTTTTATAGTTGAACCATTATATTTTATATGTATTATTCTCTATTTAATGTTCTTGAAATAACCTATGTCCATATTACTAAGTGATAAGTTAAAACAAGTTCGTTGTCATCAAAAAACCTCCCAAATTGACCCAAATAACCATCATTTAATTGTTATCTAATGATTCATCAACATGGATCTAATATAATTCATTATAAAATCATTGAAGATACTGTAATATAATTAGTTACATGTAATATCATTTCTGTATGTTTACTCATGTTATACCCAAACTTCAATTTAAGAATACAAGTGAATTACCCAAGAAAAAACCATAAAAACGAACATCCCCGAACAATGTTATTAAACTCTATATGTCATTCAAAGGTACATAATATGACATAATGAAACTATAATGAACCCTATTAATGTAAACAAGGTTATTTATTTCTAATTAATGAATATAATGACATTATATAGGACATTAAAGAGAAGGAAGCATTCAGATATAAGGTAATGGGAAATTCTCGAACCCAACATTCATCCTTCGGGTTCTCCCTCGTTCACTCCATTTTTGATATGGTTACACCATAAAGATCATTTTTTCATAATTATGTTACCTTTTATAGGATATAAATTTTTTATAATTATGTTTATGTCAAACCAATTGTTTTCCAAAATTACTCTTCTTTTAAGAACTAAACTTTTACCTCTCATTCATGGTTGATGGTTCTTCTGTCAAGTATGTGGTTCCCTATTTCTTTTGGGAACCCAAAGCCTATGAATGTATTATTATGAGATGAAACCCATTCCTTTACAAGGTTTAGTTATGTTCACTTTTTATATGTTCTCTATGTAGCAATCTTGGTAATGATAATGTTATGATGTGACAGGTGCACCCGGAATTATATAGCGCAATATGAATGTTTCAAAGTGACAGGTGCACCTAGAATTATACAGTGCTCCAATGCATCAGGTAAAATTATGAATATCATGATTAAATTTGAAATTATGTGTGAAAAAGATTCTATCTTGGTTAACAAGTATGTGTGGTAGTTAACCACTAAGACATGATGTTTCATTTTTATGCATTGCCACATTTCAAGTCTTTTATTTATGCTCCTCTCATGTTCATGATCTTTTGCCTATGTTATGATTATGCTCACCCCATGATATATTGTTCTTATATATCCTCTTACTGGGCTTCTATCTCAACCCTTTTGATTTATATCCTCAGGTGGCTACATGTACTAAGGAGAGGACAAGTTCAAATAAGAAGCTAGAGAAAGAAGAAATTAAATAAATGATTATGATTGATGTTGTATTTGTTATGCGTGGTCCTATTTTTCCCAAGACACTAATCCTTTGGATCCTCTATGTGTAATACTAATAGGTTGTTTATCCTTGAAATGATTTAATACTATTTTATGAAAAGACTAGGTTGCTATAGTTGGTATCAGAGGAAAGGTTTAGTTAATTTGGGAATTAAGATTAGTAAACCCTAGAGGAAACCTATGGCATGAGACTAAGTACAAATATGCACACAAGAATATTTACATACGGAACCCATTTGTTATGTTTTTGGTATAAATTTTTTAAAATTAATAATATATTCATGACTTGTTTACTTAAGTTTTGTTCTATACTTTTCTATTTTATAAAATGGTGGGAACTAGGAGAAATCAGGCCAACAAATCATGCGAGGGACAATGCAGTGATTGCCCGAACAACATCCCCAGTGATTTGGGAGGTGGAGTTCAAAACTTCATGGTGATTCTTACCCAATTATCTCAGGTTATGAATAATTACCATAATAATGGGGAATTTCCTCCTTCACCAAAGAAGGAGCAACGAGCTATCGAATGTTTCATGTGGAAACGACCACCATTGTTTTGGTGATCTTCCGATCCACTAGTTGCGGAAGAGTGGGTCAACTCCATGGAGAATACCTTTTTTGTGATTCACTGTTCTGAGACAGAGAAGGTGAATTTAGCCATTTATCATCTTGATGGAGAAGCTGATGAATGGTGGGATTTGATTTAGAACACCTATCCAAGGGAGGAAATTGAAGAGATGGAATGGAAAGACATTAATATAATGTTTCTTAATATGTATTTCTCTCAAACTCTTCACACGAAGATGAAGAGAGATTTCATAGAGCTCATGAAAAATGAAGTAGAATCTGTCACAACCTATGAACCAATTTGAAAAGTCTCGAAAGGTATACATTGGGTTTTGTTATCAACAATGATAGAAAAATTGATAGATTATTTAGTAGATTAAAACCACAAATTCGAAAGGCTCTTGAAATTCGAGACTTTGGGAGTTATGAAGATGTTGTTCAGTGTGATCTCAATGTGGAGATGGAGTATGTAGAATGGTCCCATGGCTATGGGGATAAGAAAATAAAGATGGAGTTTCAAGCCGGTGGATCTAGTGACAAAGGTGGGAAGAAAAATCAACGACCCGCATGCCAAAAATGTGCGAAGTTGCACCATGGGAACTACATCAAAGGGATATGTAAATGCTTCAAGTGTAGGAAAGAAGGAAACCATGCTCAAGAGTTTCAAAAAGACACGAAAAGGAAGGAGAATGTAGCCAATAAAAGGAGAGAACCACTCATAGTTCAATGCTACAACTGTGAGGAGCTAGGGAACTATGCAAACGAGTGCACAAAACCTCGAGTTCTAGAGGGTAATAAACTTTAGCAACCACCAAATCCAAAGGAACAAGGGAGGGATTATTCCATCACTACTCTTGTAAAGACCCGTAAAATTAAAGGGAAATTTTTTTCTTAATATTCTTTTGAATTTTACAAGAACGCGGTTTCTAACGGCACCTGATTCCGAGGCCCAGAGTGCCCGGAATCAATTTCCGAAGTTTGGCTCGGGTACGTTCAGTGGACAAACGAGCGGGAATTTCTAACTTTTGATCCGGTGCTCAGAATTGAAATCCAAGCGCACCAATGAACTCGCAGCGCCGATATTCGCTTAAGGAGACCTTTTTCGAGGTTGCGTTTTAGGCGGGATGAAAGTTAGTTTTGGGAGAATTATAAGAAGTTAAATAAAAATGTGGAAACACTTTTTTTTAACTTGTTGGTTAAATCCTCTCAAAGGAAGATAGGGGTGGGACCCACACCCACTTAACCTCCCTTGAGACTCTATCTTATTTTATTTGGTTAGATTTCTCTAGCCTTCTTGAGAGAATTTGGGTTCTCCTTCTTCTTCTTCAACTTTGACGAAGAATGCGAAGAACCTTCGAGCTCCGACGAAGAACGCCACTCCTCTCTTCTTTGTATCAGGTTGTTTCCGAAGATCGACGACGCCTTCCGTGTCAACAAAAAGGGAACGCTGATTCCTCCTCGGACTTCCTTCGTCGGCTTACGAAGATTCTCCAATGATGTACCTCTTCGGACGCACCTCTTCGTAAACGGATTTGACGAACGATTACCGCGACACCCGACCTCCGCGACGTTGTCTTCCGCGGGTCATTGACAATCATCGATCTTGAAACCAAAGTAGGGGTTGTTGTTGTTTATTTATTTATTCTCGTTCTTGGTTCAAGCTTGAAAATTTTGAGGTTTACTGTTAAGTGTTATCGACTAACGAGAGGGGGTCCGGACCGCACAAACACGACCGAATCCCCCCTCCTCTATTCTTGAATATTATTTCCGTGCGGATGAACGAGATGGCGTGGTGTTGTCGCACCACGCGGGAATCGCAAGGCTATAATCGTGCGGCATCATCGCGCCGCGCCACTGAATGTTTATCATGAACGCGACGTCATCGCGCCGCGTCGAAGGGAATAGAAGGCGACGCGGCCGGAGCGGGGCCATGGCGGAGGGGCGCGGTGCCATCGCACCGTGCCGGACGATGAACATCGCGGACGGTTCCGGGCCGCGGCGGAACGAGAAGACCGGCGGATCGCCGGGCCGCCGGTGTCGGAAGCCGGAAGGGGACCGGCTTTTCCGGTTTGTTGAAGAAGAACCGGCCGGCCAGGTCGGGCCGGACGGAAGGGGAAAGACCGGGGGAATTAAATTCCCCCGGCCAGGTTATTTGGCCCCCCATTAAGATGGGGGCGGTTTCATAAGGGGGGGGGGCAGGCGGCCCCCCGTTTCCCACAAAGCAGGCCCCCACGAGAGGGGCCAGTTTTCACAAAAGGCGCGGCTTCAGCCGCGCCGGCAGAGAGGAGGCGGGGGCCTTGCCCCCCCGCGCGCAGCACCCGTGCGGCCCCAGGCCGCACCTCCGCCGGCCGGGCCGCGCCGGACCGCGCCGTCGGCCGGGCCGGGTCGGCCCGGACCCGGACCCCCCGTTTTCGAATCGTTTTCGGTTTTTTGGCCATAACTTGAGCCACAGACATCGGTTTGACGAACCGTCAGCGGCGATGCGATCCTTAGATCGAGACGGTCGATTCGGTATATCGCACTCAATGTTTCGGAATACTTTGAGTTCGGCCGGGTTGGTTCGTACATGAAACCAACCGGGCCCTCGGAGCGGAAACGCTCATATCTTGAGCTACAGACATCCGATTGACGTGCCGTCAGCTTTTTTGAGTTCCTATTAGTGAGACGGTTCTTTTGTCATACTTCGCCCGAGGTTTGGACGCAGGTGGAGTACGGTCGGGTTGGTTTTTCCTTAAAAACCAACCGGGCCCCTGGGACGAAAAAGCCAATAACTCTTAGACAGGGCGTCCGATCGACGCGCCGTCTGTTGCGTTGGGTTCCTGTTGACGATACGGAACTTTTGGATACATCAACTCTGGACTTTGTGACAGTTGATGTATCAGCCTCTCGGCTCGTGGAGCGGACCCTCCAGAACGAGCTTGCTGTGTGCGGAAACCCTAGAGCTGGCTGCGACTGTTACTGTGACTGCTACTACTGCTGCTACTGCTACTGTGACTGCGACGATGATAGTACAGAGATCCTCTGTGGATTCGACGACGACTACAGCACTCAGCGATCCTACGTGGATCAGTGCTACAGGTCCTGTGTGGGCCCGATCCTGTGTGGGTCTTTGCGCTCAGCGGTCCCGTGTGAACCAGCGCCTACAGGTCCTGTGTGGGCCCGATCCTGTGTGGGTCTTTTGCGGGGGTTAGTTACCTATCGATCCTTCCTGGGTCCGACGACTTAGATGGATCAGAGATCATCTTTATCGTCCTTTGAAGAAGTATACCTGTGTGAGCTAAGCCCTGTTACTTTCCTGTGTGGATTGAGTTGTGCTATCCTATGTGGATTTCGTTTTGCTTTCCTGTGTGGAATACGTTTACTTTCCTGTGTGGACTGAGTTGTACTTAGGCTCGGAGGTTTGAGCGTATTGGAATTGATGACTTAGGTATATGTATGGGCATATACCTAAGCAGTGTCGGTTGATACTTCGTGTTTGTATCTTCCTATGTGGTTTATCCTTTGTGGATTTTGGGAGACCTTCAGGGGTCTCGGGGTCCCTACGGAGTAGCTTATACTCACCCCTGCATGGGCTATTCCCGCACTACGTTGTGTTGGTTGCAGACGACGGACGGTGTTGATCTTGGCTGAGGATTGCAGAGCAGGACGGTACCTGGAGGTGGACCACTGGGCGGGATGTGTTCGGAGCGGACGGCGGGACCCGAGGAGCAGTGGAGCTATCTGTACCCACCCTTCAGGTGGGATTTCCAGTGGATAGCTCGGTGTTGCAGCTTTTACTTTACAGTTGCTATTTTCCCTTTCGAGTTGTACTTTACATTCAGTTTGGGTTTGTATACTGGCCCATTTACTTTTCCGCACTTTCAGTTGTACTCTGTTTTTACTTAGTGTTTACTTTCCGCTTGCTTACTCTGTGGTGTTTGTTTACTTTACAAAGGCAATGCCTTCCGTTTTTACCGGGATTTACGCCTTGGTGCTAGTCACCAGCCCCTGGCCTATGGAAGGCGGGCTTGGGGTAGTCACGGCACGGGCCCCGAAGACGGGTCGTGACAAATTGGTATCAAAGGAGTTCGGTTCTACCGAGAACTCTGATCTTTTCTATGTGAATCAATAATATTTAGCGTATTGAGTTTGGTTATCAGTTCAGGGAGTCCAGTGTTGGTGCGGCGGACGACGTATCCGTACACCAGGACTCTGACTTCTGATTTCCGACTTAATGCATGAAAACATTGATTGTGTGTGCGTTTCAAAGTTTTCTTTGTGATTATTTCATATCAGCTCACCAGGTATACTGTTCTGACCGTGGCGCACCTGTTTCCTTTTCAGGATGGCCCCATGACGGCAGCCAGCTAGGGTTCCGAGAGTCGAGTGTGTCGACAGCCCACAGAGCGACGAGGCTTCGGTGCAGGGCCCTTTGTCAGTAGTGGCACCGGCGGTAGCTCTACATGTCGATCCACCGATACTTCCAGCACCAGCCACTGACGATGCACGTCACCTCAGCGCACTACATGAGTTTCAGCGCCAGCGACCACCCAGGTTTCGCGGGGAGACGGATCCCCAGGCAGCTGAGGACTGGCTGGAGGCAGTGGTACGTGTGTTTAGGCTAGTGAGGACACCAGCAGACCTCATGGTGATCCTCGCTGCGAGCCTACTACACACAGCAGCAGGACGACGGTGGAGCATGATGCTCCGGGTGCACGATGAGGCATCTCTACTTTGGATGAACTTTGAGAGCCTCTTCCGCTCGGAGTTCGTCCCAGCCACCCTTTGTGCGGTGCGTATCCAAGAGCTTCTTCAGCTGCGGCAGGGCAGCATGACGGTCGCTCAGTACTCGGTGAGATTTACCGATCTCTCACGCTACTCGACTGACATGGTACGGGACCCATTCTTCCGGGCCCGGACCTTCGATCAGGGTTTGAGACAAGAGATCAGGGCATCGCTGATCTCCCTCAGCATACCGACTCAGACAGGAGTACTGGAGTGGGCCCTTTTGATCGAGAGCTCCCTTGCTGAGTCTACACCAGCACCGAGACCCACCGCAGGGCGGCACGTGGCAGAGTCATCTACAGCAGGCAGTCGATGGATGACTCAGGGGTTCATGAAGACCAGACCTTCAGGCAGACGACCTTAGGACACTGACTCAGCAGTGCGGGGCACACAGCGAGGAGCCAGTCTTTTGAGAGGCAGGCAGTGCTACTCGTGCGGCGGGCAGGGCCGCATGGCTCGTGACTGCCCGACCCGCCGGGCCGAGGAGCAGCAGAAAGTTGTGGGACCAACGAGGCAGAGGTAGAGGGTCGACCGTGGCGGTCCACAGGGAGGAGGCTGACGAGGCAGAGGAGCTGGCCGAGCATCAGGTTGTGGGCGACGCTTTGAGGCTCTGCCACCACCACCATCAGGAGGTCCACCCCGACCACAGGGAGCTGGCGGGCAGAGATAGGCACAGCTCCTGGCAGCAAAGGACTACGACCACGGCGCACCCGAGATGATTCGAGGTACTATCTGTGTCTATTACACCCTTGCTGTAGTTCTTATAGACACAGGAGCGAGTCACTCTTTCATAGCCGCTACCCTTGTTCGGAGCTCTGAGATTCCGACAGAGCCGTTGGCTCGATCCTTACGGCTAGAGACTCCTACGGGAGCAGACTCGATGATTACGCACTGGTGCCGGCAGTGTGAGCTCACTCTAGGAGGAGAGAGATTCGGCTGGGATCTTCTTGTAGCAGCATCGAGGCCTTACGACGTCATCTTGGGCATGGATTGGCTATCTACGGTCCATGCGCAGATTTACTGTTTTAGGCGCAAGGTGCGATGTGTACGCACCGACGGGAGCAGTTTCACCTTCACTGGTGAGAAGGGAGCCTTTGCAGCACAGGATGGACTTCCGCGGAGGAGAGGACATCCCATTACTCATCAGTTGGCTAGCCTCATCCTTGGAGCAGTTGACATACAGAGTCCTGGTTTTCCTGCAGTGGTGGATCAGTTTGCGGACGTTTTTCCCGACGACGTTCCAGGGCTACCTCTTCGCAGAGAGGTAGACTTTTATATTGACTTGTACCCCGGGACAGCCCCGATATCCACTCCAGCATATCGGATGGCCCCCGCCGAGCTTCGAGAGCTACAGGTACAGTTGGAGGACTTGCAGGGCAAGGGGTTCATCCGTCCTAGTGTTTCACCCTGGGCATCACCGATATTGTTCTCTAAAAAGGCGGACGGGAGCTTGCGACTTTGTGTTGACTATCGTCGCCTGAACCAGGTGACAGTGAGGAACAAGTATCCGCTACCGAGGATTGATGACCTCTTTGATCAGCTCAAGGGAGATCGGTGGTTCTCGAAGATAGACCTCAGGTCAGGCTATCATCAGCTCAGAGCCAGAGACGAGGACGTGTAGAAGACGACCTTCAGATGTCGGTATGGCCACTATGAGTTTTTGGTTATGCCTTTCGGCGTAACCAATTCTCCAGTAGTGTTCATGGCCTTCATGAACAGGATCTTTCAGCCATACCTTGATCGGTTTGTCGTGGTCATCATCGACGACATTCTGATTTACTCTACGACTGAGGAGGAGCACGCCTATCACTTGCGAGTTGTACTAGACACACTCCGAGAGCACCATCTTTATGGTATGCTCTCTAAGTGCCAGTTCTAGATACGTGAGGTCCACTTCTTGGGACACGTTATCTCTTAGGCGGGAGTTGCAGTGGATCCTGCAAAGATCGAGGCTGTGTTAGCATGGGAGCCACCCAGGAGCGTGACTGAGGTTCAGAGTTTTTTGGGACTAGCTGGATACTATCGGAGATTCGTGCCGGACGTCTCTAGAGTTGCGGCACCACTCACAGCTTTTACAAATAAGGGGAAACCCTTCGTGTGGTCAGACAGATGTCAGCAGAGCTTCCAGGAGCTGAGACAGAGATTGACTAGCGCACCTATCTCGAGGTTGCCTGAGGAGGGAGTAGGGTACGTAGTCTACTGCGATGCATCAGGGACCGGACTCGGATGTGTTCTGATGCAGGAGCGGGCAGTGATCGCCTATGGATCACGTCAGTTGAGGCCGCATGAGCAGAACTACGCTACCCATGACCTGGAGTTAGCAGCAATGGTCTTCGCTCTGAAGACATGGCGACATTACCTGTTGGGCGAGCGCTTTACAGTCTTTTCTGATCATCAGAGTCTCAGTTATATCTTCTTGCAGAAGGACCTGAACCTGAGACAGCGGCGATGGCTCGAGTTCCTCCAGGACTATGACTTTGAGATAGTCTATACTCCTGGGAAGGGGAACGTGGTAGTCGATTCCCTCAGCAGGAGGACGGGCATTCAGCTACTTGAGGAGGCAACAGAGCAGCAAGCCTCTTTGCAGATATCATTCATGGATAGAGATAGAGCATCCTTCCTTCAGTCTCTGACAGTCACCCCTCCACTACTGCAGCAGGTCAGAGGGGCACAACGTGAGGACGCTGACTGTGAGACACGGCGTGCACATAAATCCTCGGGACAGGCACCTGATGGTTTCTCCCTTGGAGAAGATCATGACATCCTTTTCAGAGGACGTACCATGGTTCCAGTCGCTTTGCGAGAGGAAGTGCTGAGTGAGTTTCACACTTATCCTTTGGTGGTACATCCTGGAGTGGCGAAGATGTACCAGGACCTCAGACGACAACACTGGTGGCCGGGCATGAAGAGGGCAGTAGCGGAGTTCGTTTCTCGATGCCTCACCTGCCAGCAGGTGAAGGCAGAGCATCAGGTACCAGCAGGCTTGGTACAGCCCTTGGAGGTCCCGGAGTGGAAGTGGGACGGCATATCTATGGACTTCGTGACTGGACTTCCATGCACTTCCAGAGGTTACGACTCCATCTGGGTGATTGTTGACCGACTCACCAAGTCGGCACACTTCTTACCCATCAGAGAGCAGGGATCAGTGGAGAGCTTGGGACGTCTCTACGTTTAGGAGATTGTGTGGCTCCACGGTGTGCCATCATCTATCGTCTCCGATCGAGATGCTCGCTTTACTTCCCGACTTTGGAAGGGGTTATAGGAGGCGTTCGGGACGCAGCTACGTTTGAGCACAACTTTTCACCCTCAGACGGATGGTCAGACGGAGAGGACCATTCAGACTCTCGAGGACATGCTCCGCGCATGTGTCCTCGACTTTGGTCGTAGCTGGGAGGACCACCTACCCTTGGTGGAGTTTGTGTACAATAAAAGCTACCACTCCACCATTGGGATGGCACAGTACGAGGAATTGTACGGTCGACCTTGTAGATCTCCTTTGTGCTGGACATACCCAGGGGAGTCAGCACTTGTGGGACTAGAGATGGTCCAGGCCACGACAGAGAAGGTCCAGGTCATCCAGGAGCGGATGAGGACAGCTCAGAGCCGGCAGAAGTCATACGCTGACAGGAGGCGGAGGCCACTAGAGTTCGAGGATGGCAACCACGTCATCTTGCGGGTCTCACCTCGACGTGGTATTCGGAGATTTGGCCGAGGCGGCAAGTTATCTCCACGCTTCATTGGACCCTTCCAGATCCTCAGCAGGATTGGCGAGGTGGCTTATCGCCTGGCTCTACCACCTCAGTTGCACCGGGTGCACGACGTCTTCCACATATCTCAGCTGAGGAGATATGTACACGACTCGACGCACATCATTGACCATGGGGAGATTGACGTTGACGATGGGGCGACTTTTACTGAAGTCCCAGTGGAGATAGAGGATCGATAGGAGCGGGTCCTACGTGGGTGATCTATTCCTCTTGTGTGCATCCGATGGCAGCACGGGAACCTCCAGGAGAGCACATGGGAGCGGGAGGCTCAGATGCGTGCTCAGTACCCTTATTTTTTTCCCTAGTTTTTGATGTATCTTTACGGGGACGTAAAGCCCTGAGGTGGGAGTAATGTAAAGACCTGTAAAATTCAAGGGAAATTTTTTTCTTAATATTTTTTGGAATTTTACAAGAACGCGGTTTCTGACGGCACCTGATTCAGAGGCCCGGAGTTCCCGGAATCAATTTCCGAAGTTTGGCTCGGGTATGTTCAGTGGACGAACGAGCGGGAATTTCTAACTTTTGATCCGGTGCTTGGAATTGAAATCCGAGGGAACCAATGAACTCGCAGCGCCGATATTCGCTTAAGGAGACCTTTTCCGAGGTTGCGTTTTAGGCAGGACGAAAGTTAGTTTTGGGAGAATTATAAGAAGTTAAATAAAAATGTGGAAACACTTTTTAATTTTTTTTAACTTGTTGGTTAACTCCTCTCAAAAGAAGTTAGGGGTGGTACCCACACCCACTTAACCTCCCTTGAGAGGATTAAGTGTGGTGGGGCCCACACAAACCCTAACTTTTCATCTTCTCTCAAAACTCCCTTTAACCCCTCTTTAAATGACATGACAACCTTGTTATTTAATTTGGAGTTATTTTATTTGAATTTCAAACTTTTGAAATTCAATTTTGTTAAGTGTGTGAATAAAATAAGACTCTAGCTTATTTTATTTGGTTATATTTCTCTAGCCTTCTTGAGAGAATTTGGGTTCTCCTTCTTCTTCTTCAGCTTTGACGAAGAACGCGAAGAACCTTCGAGCTCCGACGAAGAACGCCGCTCCTCTCTTCTTCGTAGCCGGTTGTTTCCGAAGATCGACGACGCCTTCCATGTCAACAAAAACAGAACGACACTTCCTCTTCGGACTTCCTTCATCGGCTTACGAAGATTCGCCAACGACGTACCTCTTCAGACGTACCTCTTCGTCAACGGATTTGACGAACGATTATCGCGACGCCCGACCTCCGCAATGTTGTCTTCCGTGGGTCGTTGACGATCATCGATGTTGAAACCAAAGTAAAGGTTGTTGTTATTTATTTATTTATTCTCGTTCTTGGTTCTAGATTGACAATTTTGAGGTTTATTGTTAAGTGTTATCGACTAACGAGAGGGGGGCCGGACCGCACAAACACGGCCGAATCCCCCCTCCTCTGTTCTTGAATATTATTTCCTTGCAGATGAACGAGATGGCGTGGTGTCGTCGCACCACGCGGGAATCGCAAGGCTATAATCGTGCGGCGCCATCGTGCCGCGCCACAGAAATTTTATCATGAACGCGATGCCGTCGCGCCGCGTCGAAGGGAATCGAAGGCGCCGCGGCTGGAGCGGGGCCGCGGCGGAGGGGCGCAGTGCGTTCGCACCGCGCCGGACGACGAACACCGCGGCCGGTTCTGGGCCGCGACGGAATTAGAAGACTGGAGGCTCGCCGGGCCGCCGGTGTCGGAAGCCGGAAGGGGACCGGCTTTGCCGGTCCGTTGATGAAGAACCGGCCGGCCAGGTCGGGCCGACCGGAAGGGGAAAGACCGGGGGAATTAAATTCCCCCGGCCAGGTTATTTCCCCCCCCATTAAGAGGGGGGTCGGTTTCATAAAGGGGGGGAAGGCGGCCCCCCATTTCCCACAAATCAGGCCCCCACGAGGGGGGCCGGTTTTCACAAAAGGCGCGGCTTCAGCCGCGCCGCCTGATAGGAGGCGGGGGCCTTGCCCCCCCCCCCCCCCGCGCGCAGCACCCGTGCGGCGCCAGGCCGCACCGCCGCTGGCCGGGCCGCGCCGCTGCGCCAGACCGCGCCACCGGACGGGCCGGGTCGGACCCGTGTCGACCTGGTTCGGGCCGACCCAGGGGGGGGGGGGGGGTCGGCCGGACCCCCCGTTTTCGAATCATTTTCGGTTTTTTGGCCATAACTTGAGGCACGGACCTCCGTTTGACGAACCGTCAACGGAGATGCGATCCTTTGATCGAGACGGTCGATTTGGTATATCACACTCAATGTTTTGGAATACTTTGAGTTCGGCCGGGTTGGTTCGTACACGAAGCCAACCGGGCCCTCGGAGCGGAAACGCTCATATCTTGAGCTATGGACGTCCGATTGGTGTGCCGTCACCTTTGTTTAGTTCCTCTTAGTGAGAGGGTTCTTTTGGAATACTCCGCCCGAGGTTTGGACGCAGGTGGAGTATGGTCGGGTTGGTTTTGCCTTAAAAACCAACCGGGCCCCTAGGACGAAAAAGCCAATAACTATCAGACCGGGCGTCCGATCGACGCGCCGTCTGTTGCGTTGGGTTCCTGTTGACGATACGGAACTTTTGGATACATCAACTCTGGACTTTGAGACAGTTGATGTATCAGCCTCTCGGCTCGTGGAGCGGACCCTCCTGAACGAGCTTGCTGTGTGTGGAAACCCTAGAGCTGGCTGTGACTGTTACTGTAACTGCTACTACTACTGCTACTACTACTGTGACTACGACGACGACAGTACAGAGATCCTGTGTGGATTCGATGACGACTACAGCACTCAACGATCCTACGTGGATCAGTGCTACAGGTCCTGTGTGGGCCCGATCCTGTGTGGGTCTTTTGCGGGGGTTAGTTAACTATCGATCCTTCGTGGGTCCGACGACTTAGATGGATCAGAGATCATCTTTATCGTCATTTGAAGAAGTATACCTGTGTGAGCTGAATCCTGTTACATTCCTGTGTGGATTGAGTTGTGCTATCCTATGTGGATTTCGTTTTGCTTTCCTGTGTTGAATACGTTTACTTTCCTGTGTGGACTGAGTTGTACTTGGGCTCGGAGGTTGGAGCGTATTGGAATTGATGACTTAGGTATATGTATGGGCATATACCTAAGTAGTGTCGGTTGTTACTTCGTGTTTGTATCTTCCTATGTGGTTTATCCTTTGTGGATTTTGGGAGACCTTCAGCGGTCTCGGGGTCCCTATTGGGTAGCTTATACTCACCCCTGCACGGGCTATGCCCACACTACGTTGTGTTGGTTGCAGACGACGGATAGCGTTGATCTTGGCTGAGGCTTGCAGAGCAGGACGGTACTTGGAGGTGGACCACTGGGCGGGACGTGTTCGGAGTGGATGGCGGGACCCGAGGAGCAGTGGAGCTATCTGTACCCACCCTTCAGGTGGGATTTTCAGTGGACAGCTCGGTTTTGCAGCTTTTACTTTACAGTTGTTGTTTTCCCTTTCGAGTTGTACTTTACTTTCAGTTTGGGTTTGTATACTGGCCCATTTACTTTTCCGCACTTTCAGTTGTACTCTGTTTTTACATAGTGTTTACTTTCCGCTTGCTTACTATGTGGTGTTTGTTTACTTTACAAAGGCAATGCCTTCCCTTTTTACCAGGATTTACGCCTTGGTGCAAGTCACCATCCCCTGGCCTATGGAAGGCGGGCTTGGGGTAGTCACGGCACGGGCCCTGAAGACGGGTCGTGACAACTTTGTAGTTGGAGCATGATAATGAAGTTGTACAAGGCACAGTTCATATTCACTCAAGAATGGAAAAAGTCTTATTTGATTCTGGTTCAACACATTCCTTATATCTTGAAAGTTTTCTTGGACTATAGAATCGATGCCCCGAAACATTGAAGTAGAGATATCTATAAAAACACCAAGTGGTGTAATCATTGTAACCCAAGTGTTTGACTCTTCTCCTGTTGGCGTTTGTGGGATGATTCTTCAGGAAAATCACGCAATACTTCCCTATGTGGAATTCAACGCTAAAATGGGAATGGATAGGATCTCATTATATAGAGAACATATCGACTATCGGGAAAAAGAAATATCTTTTCATATTCTGAACCATCCCATGCTCCCTTAAAAATGCAAGGAAGATCATGAATATCCTTTGAAAAATCTTTCAATGGTGTGGGTGTTGTTCCCAATGAAGAAGCATAACTCACCAAAATGGTTGAGTCAAAGGAAAGTTATGACCTTGAGGAAATGACCATCATGAGGGAATACATCAATGTTTTTTTCCAAAGAGTTACCCGGAATTCCCCCAGATCGTGAGGTAGAATTCACAATTGAACTCATAACCGGAGCTAATCCTATATCAAAGTGCCCCTATAGGATGGATCCTATCAAACAGGAGGAGTTAAAGAAGTAGTTGCAAGAGCATCTGGACAAAGGGTTCATATTCCCTAGTGCATCACCTTGGGGTGCGCCAATGCTCTTATTGAAGAAGGATGGAACCATGCGGCTGTGTATCGATTATCATGAACTCAACAAGATCAACATAAAGAACAAGTATCCTCTCCCAAGGAATTATGACTTGTTTGACCAGTTAAGATGTCAAGAACCAACCCGGGTCAACCCTGAACCGGTCACCTGAGCCAGTCTGCGACATGACCCGAGAGGCATTCTCGATCCTCACGGGCTGGCGACAAGCTCCAGGGCATCAACAGAGAGCAAGTGGAAACAATTTCGCCCAACTAAAATAAATAATTAGAGAAGCAGAAATAAAACAGAGCAGCACAAAATAAAATAAATAGAGTAAAGTAACTAAAAAAGAACAATGAAAAATAAACTAACCGAAAGAGACAAACACTATCACCGTGTGACCTCGCAGGTCACTCTCCAACTCAAGACCAAATGTCACCCAAGGCGAACGCACCCAAGATGTAACCTGCACAAACACTAGAAATAGAAAAGAACTATAGGCGTGAGTATTAAAACTCAGTAGGCTAGCCCGATATCTATTCCCAATTCACTACCTTTAAATAAAGAAATTTACCAATTACAGGTTTGAACTAAATATACAAAAATATTGGCTTTCACACACACGCCCTTCCATTTCTAAAACAAGTATCAGTCCATTACCCTTTTTAATTTTAAAACAAGTTTAATGACTGAAAGTAATAGTTTATATCTTTTTAAAACATTTTCTGCGATCCATTTAGAAATCCAAACATTAGTCATTAGCCCAAATGGAAAAACCACACATATCACACAACACACGCCAAGGGAAATGGAAAAAGTTGCACACCGGGGCCAGCAACCGAACTAGACCTCTCAACTGTCCGCCATATATATAAAAAACACTGAAAGAAACATGGGTCGAGCCTAGGAGATCGTGAAAAATCCAGAACATACTATACATCTGACTCATCCTGAAGGCATGCCCTATCTCGATGATGTCATAACGCACTAACACCCGACATAGCCATGCATGGCCTAACCGAGGGGACCAATCCCCATAGTAGCAATAACTCAGTATTCCTCTAGTATGGGGGCACTACCCAGTGCGTAATCTAAACTAGTGCAGCAATCATTCTCAGAAGATTCACTCACTCTGCTAGGTTCCCATGTCAACACATGCAATAAACAGGGGTGCATCCACAATGTAAATCAATCAGTCACGATACAAAAAGATCACATACAGCTCACACAATCAATGCACACCAAAAGTGACACCTGAGTGTGTTTTCCAAAATAATTAATTTTATTAATGTTCCAAACGAGACTTCACCAATTTTAATGAAAAACCTCATTCCTCAAGAAAACCTGAAATGATTGTTCAGAAAAAACCATTTATCTTTAAAAACAGAAATGCATTTGAAATTCCGTGAATTATGTTTAAAGGCCAAACTGGAATTCTTTCACTTCTGGGTGTCCGCTCGACAATAAAATATTTCAAGAGATGTGTATAAAATAAACAGATCTTTTTTACACCAAATAGTCATTTAAAAATCAATTATCTTATATTATTTTCTATTTATTAAAATTAATAAAACATCAAGCTATTAATAAATTATAAATTTAAAGGTGAGTGCAGTGGGGGACTACCTCAAGACCAAGGCGTGACGATGACTGAAGCTTGGAAACTAGGCGCGACGACGACTCTCACTCGGAAACAGGCGCGACGACGACGCTCACTCGGAAACAAGCGTGATGATGGCACTCACTCGGAAACACCCTGCGCGGGTCCTAAAAGGTCAAACCGACCCAAATAAAATTTAATTAATAAAAAATTTCATCAAATCAAGGCATATATATATATATATATGCATCAAATATAAATATCAAACATGCATAAAATAAAAGGGTTGTACCAACGGGGGGGGGGGGGGTCACGACTAGAAAAGTCCACCCGAGGGATAGTCAGACAGAACCGATAGGGGGCTGTGGAGGGCGCGCGACGGAGGCAACTAACTCAATGGAGGGGGCAGCCAGAATGAGGCCAGACCAGGGTAGCAGAAGGGTGGCGGGGGGTCCTGGACAGGGAGGTAGTGAGGGCGGGACACGAGCGCGCCGTCTAGGGTGTGCCAGAGCTAGAGGAGGCATGGAGGAGGCGAGCGGGCTGAGGGTATGGCTGGAGGACAACGGCGAGGGTGGTGCGGTGTTGTTGGACAAGAATGTCGGGGCTGGTTTGTTGCGGAAATGAGAAGAGGGGTCGGCACCGGCTGGGTCTAGCCAACAGGAGGGCGCTGTGCGTGTTGGACGAAGTGCAGGCTGCTGTGTGGCAAGAGCCGCATGCAGGGGGGCCGAGACGTCGTTGGGGCTGCTGGGTGCTACGGCGGAAGCTATACAGGGAGGTGGTTCTGTAGGCTGAGGTGGTGGGGAAGGTGAGCCGGACTAGGGGGTGCTGGAGGAGGAGGTAAATCGCTGCACGAGAGGGGCAGCGGGGCTAGCGTGGTAGGTGGGCAGAAGAGGGAGGTCACGAGTCTTGGGCGAGCAGGGAAGCGGGAGAGCCGAGGTGGTTGGTGCCTCATACATGAAGCCAGGGGCCTGCACAAGGGCTATTGGCTATGAGTGCTGATCAGGAGCAGATGAGGCCGGTGGGGCTGGACTCTGGAGAAAGAGAACTGGGTGGGGGTGAAGGAGGCAGGAGGCGGTGGTGTGAGGCGCCATGCAGCAGGGAGGATGATCCAGACAGGGGAGTCGGCAGCAGGGGCGCCACACTGTGTAGAAGGGAGCAGCCAGAACGAGGTGTTGCAACAGGTCAGATGTGCATCGATAGAGAAAATCGAGGGAGGGAGAGGCCGGGCAGGCACTGCTGGGTGTAGCGGGTGCTGTGCGCGGACGACGGGCGGTAGGAGCGGCATGCGAGGGGGAGAATCAGGGGAGGGGGAGATCGCAGACCAGGGTGGAGGCAGAAGCCAACAGGGAGGGAGCAAGAGAAGACCTGGGGAAGACCCAGGGGCGCATGCTGAAACAGTGGGGATAGGGGGGAGCAGCACCGCATGAATAAAAAAGAAGAGAAGAAGAAGTGGAAAAGAAGAAGAAAAAAAATGAAGGAGAAGAAAAAGAAAATAAAAGAAAATAAAAAAGAAAATAAATAAAAATAATAATACTAATATTATTATTAAAACTAATAATAATAATAATAATAATAATAATCCAATAATAATAATAATAATAATAATAACAATATTATAAATTATTGTTATTATTATTATCAAACATTTTATAAAATTCATTTTAATTTAATTTATTCTTTTAATATTATTATTTATCTAAACAGTTTGGTAACCGCACACTCACCAGGTCCGAAGGCTCGATCGAACCGAAAGTGTAGTGACCACACACTCACCCGGACCGAATACGCAGCGACCTCTAGTAGTGAGGTGACTGCACAATAGCTCGGAACCCACCGAAAACATCAAAGCTTCAACAAGAATTCAAACCTGGACCCAACACAAGTCTACCCAAAGTCGCGGTGCCAATAAAATAGTAAAAACATGGGCGTCCGTGGTTGGGGTGTGACAATTCTCCCCACCACAGACACTTTGTGCCCCCAGAAAGTCACCAAGCCAACAGTTGACACAACATGATTTCATTCCCAGACAAAAATCATAGTGAACTGAGAGCTTCAGGGTGACCATTCCCAACAAACGTCACACCCGACCAATTCAAGAAAAACCACCGCCCGATATTAAGGGGACAACATAAGAGGGTTCTCTCCACCACAAGAATTTACTTATACAAAAACTCTTGAAACCCGAACAAACAACCCCCAAGGGGGGAGGGGAAATACGAGAACTCCCAAACCAAACCCATTCTTTTTTCCCACATGTACCGAACAACACACCTGATACTTGATGAAAAGAATGTCACAGAACAATCCAACAACATGAGGATGAGAAATTAACTCAACACCTCCCATCAACTTTACAAAATGAACATTCCCCTATCGAACACAACTAGGACCAACTCAAAGACAGAACCGGTCCATTTATTCATGTGCCCACACCATTTAAAGAGACCAAACAACTTAAAAACCCCACTGAGGGTAGACAAGTCCACTTGGATTGTGGGGGAAAAGAGCTCATCGTGCCACCGAGGCAAATGATGATCTTACAACAGCGACGAGAATAAGACAAGGAAAATTTTGGATATTTCCATTCCAAATCCAAAGACATTATCTAGACTGAGGTTCCAAACACCCTCGGCAACTCTTGACTGTGCGCGAGCTTCACCCCGAGACCTATGGCTGGGGCCCTAATAGCTGAAGCATCTCCTGCCTCACAATCAGGCATTTTCATCTTCTGGTCTCTAAATCCTTCCATTCGATGATTCGAACAACCAAGATGGTCGTACATTTTCAAAGGGATGTAACATGATGACTTAGAATGTCTGGACAGGCCATGCTGGTGGCGCACAAGACAGTAGTCTGACGAACTAGGAGTTGGTGCCGACGAAGATGATTTCATAGAGACAGGTTCCACAGGCCTGCACTCCTTTCTAGGTGGGGAACCTTCATGGAATTCGACCACAATTAATCACACCCAAAACTCTAAAGATGAGGATAAATTTCATCTTTACTAACCCAGAACTGAACCCTCAAAAAACTCTTGGGTGGTATGAACCTTAACTATCCTGGGATTTCCCAACAACCTGAAGAAACACTATCTTTCAGAACTATAAAACTACCTCTAATATACTTCGACTACCTCAATAAGCAAGAAACATACAAAAGGAACTAAGAACTAAGAATAACTCATTGACAACATTGGGAGGCTTTCTGGGCGGCATATTCATGACAACATGAAAAACACCATCGAAACTGGAATCAAGCCAAAACTCAATCAAAGCAATAACACAAGCTAAGGTAAATAGGCCCATAATCCAAACATATAAAGCACAAGGAGAAATCAATTTTCCAAAACCGTTATTTCATTAAAATTTTCAAAACTCACCTATGGCACTTTATAAACCTTCACACATGCATTCATTCAATCCCGCTCACATCATCAGTGAACAAGTTCCCCCATGCACATTCCATACATACCGACGCACGTGTGACCCTCCATAAGGAGTGCCAAGGTTCAAACACTTCTTTTCCTTACCAAATTCAAACACATACAATGTTTTTTCCAAACTGATACACCTTCTCTTTAAAAACCCACTTTACCAGTTTCAAAAACAATTTGGAAGAAAACGCTTTTTTTTTACTTTCTAAAAAACATACATTTTTAACACACGCTCACATTAACTGTGTCCAAAATGAAACACAATCGACTATAAACCATCAGAATGAGGTACTAGTATCTGTACCTAACCTGGCGACATGGTGGTGAGCCATGCCCCATGTAAGGAATAACATTAAGAGGACCTTAAATTGGGCACTTGGACTCCACATGGGTCACCACCCCATTTGAGGCCACAACGTGAACCAATTTTCCCATATTATTATACCTCAATCCAAAACAACTGAATGCAAAGGACTCAAATCCCAAACTACCCCTGGTAACTCAGGTCTCCTCACGAGTGGTGGTGATTAGGAACTGACCCGTAAATTACCTCCTGAGCCCCGACAGTCCCAATCTCCTTATACCAGACATCCCAAATATCAAAGGGCACACTGAAAAGTGATGTCCCCTAAGGACCGACCTCCTCTGATATCATTTTTTTACGAACCAACACAGGTCAACCCTGAACCGGTCACCCGATCCGGTCTGCTACATGAACCGAGAGGTGTTCTCGATCCTCCTGGGCTGGTGACAATCACCAGGGCATCAACAGAGAGCATGTGGGAACGATTTCTCCCAATAAAAATAAATAATTAGATAAGCTGAAATAAAATAGTGCCGCGCAAAATAAAATAAATAGAGTACTATAACTAAACAAGAGAAAAAAATAAACTAACCGAAAGAGACAACCACTATCACCGTGTGACCTCACGGGTCACTCTCCAACTCATGACCAAACGTCACCCAATGCGAACACACCCATGATGTAACCTACACAAACACTAAAAACAGAAAATAACTATAGGTGTGAGTATTAAAACTCAGTAGGATAGCCCGATATCTATTCACAATTCACTACCTTTAAATAATGAAATTTACCAATTACAAGTTTGAACAATATATACAAAAATATTGGTTTTCACACACACACACTTCCATTTCTAAAACAAGTATTAGTCCATTGACATTTTTAATTTTAAAACATGTTTAATGTTTGAAAAGAATAGTTTTATTTATTTTTAAAACATTTTCTGCGATCCATTTAGAAATCCAAACTCTAGTTATTAGCCAAAAAGGAAAAACCACCAATATCACACAACACACACCAAAGGCAATGGAAAAAGTGGCACACAGGGGCCAGCAACCGAACTAGACCTCTCAAATGTCCGTCATATATATAAAAAACACTAAAAGAAACATGGGTTGAACATAGGAGATCGTGAACAATCTAGAACATACTATACATCTGACTCATCCTGAAGGCATGCCCTAACTCGATGATGTTGTAACGCCCTAACGCCCGACATAGCCCTGCATGGCCTAATCGAGGGGCCCAATCCCCATAGCAGCAATAAAATGTTATTCCCCTTCTATGGGGCCACTAGCCAGTCCGTAATCTAAACTAGTGCAGCAATCGTTCTTATAAGATTCAATCACTATTCCAGGTTCCCATGTCAACATATGCAATAAACAGGGGTGCATCCACAATTTAAATCAATCAGTCACGATGTACAAAAATCACACAAAGCTCACACAATCAATGCACACCAAAAGAAACCCGTGAGTGGGTTTTCCAAAATAATTTATTTTATTAAAGTGCCAAATGATCCTTCACCAATTTTAAAGAAAAACCTCATTTCTCAAGAAAACATGAAATGATTGTTTAGAAGAAACCATTTATCATTAAAACCAGAACCACATTTGAAATTCCGTGAATTATGTTTAAAGTACAAAATGAAATTCTTTCACTACTGGGTGTCCGCTCATCAATAAAATATTTCAACAGACGTATATAAAATAAACATCTCTTTTTTACACCAAATAGTTATTTAAAAATCAATTATCTTATATTATTTTTTATTTATTAAAATTAATAAAACATCAAGAAATTAATAAATTCAAAATTTATAGGTTAGTGCAGTGGGGGACCTACCTCAAGACCAAGGCACGATGTTGATGCAAGCTCGGAAACCAGGTGCGACGACGACACTCACTCAGAAACAGGCACGATGACGACGCTCACTCGGAAACATGTGCGATGATGGCGCTCACTCAGAAACACCCTGCACGGGTCCGAAAAGGTCAAACCGACCCAAGTTACATTTAATTAATAAAAGTTCTCAACAAACCAAGGAATATATATATATGAATCATATATAAATATCAAACAAGCATAAAATAAAAGGGTTATACCAACGAGGGGGGGGTCACGACTAGAAAAGTCCACAAGAGGGCTGGTCGGGCAGAACTGACAGGGGGCTGTGGAGGGCGCGTGATGGAGGCAGCTAAATTAATAGAGGGGACGACCAGAATAAGGCCAGACCAGGGTAGCAGAAGGGTGGCGCGGGGTCCCAGACAGGGAGGCAGTGAGGCCGGGACATGGGCGCGCCATCGAGGGTGAGCCAGAGCAGGCGGAGGCCTGGAAGAGGCATGCGAGCTGGGGGTGTGGCAGGCAGACAACGACAAGGGTGGTGCGACGTTGTTGGACATGAAGGTCGGGGCTGGTTTTTTGCGGCAAAGAGAACGGGAGGGGTCGACACTGGCTGATTCTAGACAACAGGAGGGCCTTGTGCATGCTGGCCGAGGTGCAGGCTGCTGTGCGGCAAGAGGCTTATGCAGGGGGACCGTGACGTCGTCGGGGTTGCTGGGTGCAGCGGCAGAAGCCGTACAAGGAAGTGGTTCTATAGGCTGAGGCAGTGGTGATGGTGAGCCGGACCAGGGGGTTCTGGAGGCGGAGGTAAATCGCTACACGGGAGGGGCAGTGAGGGTAGCACTGCAGGTGGACAGAAGAGGGAGGCCGTAGGTCTAGGGCGAGTAGGGAAGCGGGAGAGCCGAGGTGGTCGGTGCCTTGTACAAGAAGCCCGGGGCTTGCACTAGGGTAATTGGCTACGCGTGCTGATCAGGAGAAGATGAGGCCGGCGGGGTGGCTGCTGGAGAAGGAGAACTGGGTGGGGGTGCAGTAGGCAGAAGGCAGCGGTGTGAGGCACCGTGCAGCAAGGAGGATGAGCCAGACAGGGGAGTCGGCAGCAGGGGCGCTGCACTGTGTAGAAGGGATCGGCTGGAACGAGGTGCTGCAATAGGTCGGAGGTGCATCGACAGAGAAAATCGGGGGAGGGTGGGGCCGGGCATGCACTACTTGGTGTAGCGGGTGCTGTGCGCGGACGGCGGGCAGCAGGAGCAGCGTGCGAGGGGGAGAATCAGGGGAGGGGGAGATCACAGACCAGGGTGGAGGCGAAAGACAAATAGGGAGGGAGCATGAGAAGACCTGGGGAAGACCCAGGGGTGCGCGTCGTACAGTGGGGACAGGGGGGAGCAACACCGCCTGAAAAAAATGAGTAGAAGAAGAGGAAAAGAAGAAGAAAAAAAATGGAGGATAAGAAAAAGAAAATAAAAGAAAATAAAAAAGTAAATAAACAAAAATAATAATACTAATATTATTATTAAAACTAATAATAATAATAATAATAATAATAATAATAATAATCCAATAATAATAATAATAACTATAATAATATTATAAATTATTGTTATTATTATTATTAAAAATTTTATAATATTCATTTTAATTTAATTTATTCTTTTATTTTTATTATATATCTAAACAGTTCGGTAACCGAGCACTCACTATGTCTGAATGCTCGATCGAACCGAAAGTGCGGTGATCGTGCACCCACCCGGACCGAATACGCGGTGACCGCTAGCAGTGCGGTGACTGCGCACTAGCCCGAAACCCACCGAAAACAACAACGCTTCAATGAAAATTCAAACCTGGACCCAACTCAACTATGTCCAAAGTGACGGGGCCGAGAAAATAGTAAAAACGTGGGTGTCCATGGTAGGGGTGTGACAGAAGAGGGGCTCAATAATTCTCAAAGGTGGATCTTCATTCTGGATATCGTCAGGTAAAGGTGAAGAAGGAATATATTCATAAGGCCGCCTTCCAAACAAGGTATGGGCACAATGAGTTTCTGGTGATGCCCTTCAGACTTACTAATGCCCCTAAAATATTCATGGATTTGATAAATAGAGTCTTCAGACATTACCTCTACAAATTTTTGGTCGTTTTTCTTGATGATATTCTCATCTACTCCAAGATTAAAAAGGAACATGAAGATCATCTAATACATGTGTTGGCGACATTGAGAAAGGAGAAGTTTTATTCCAAGTTCAACAAGTGTGACTTTTGGATGAATCAAGTCACGTTCTTGGAACATTTGATCACAAGTGTTGGAATTTCTGTGGATCCTTCAAAGACATAGGCGATTGAGGAATGGCCCAGGCCCTCTAGTGTCATAGAAATTCATAGTTTTATTGGATTAGCTGGGTACTACCGATGTTTTGTGAGAAACTTCTCACGCTTTTCAAGACTGATAACTAATTTAACAAGGAAATGGGTAAATTACATCTGGACAGAAGAATGTGAGGGAAGACTCAAGGAGATAAAGAGAAGGCTGATCACTACACCTGTACTCACAGTACCAAAAAGTAGAGAAATTTTTGTGATATACAGTGATGCTTCAAATAAATGATTCGGTTTTTTACTCATGAAAAATGATAATGTGATAGCCTACGCCTCACGACAGTTGAAGATCCATGAGCAGAACTACCTGACACATGATCTAGAGCTGGTAGCCGTGATTTTTGCCTTGAAAATTTGGCGGCACTTCCTTTATGGAGAGAAAAGTGACATATACACCGACCACAAGAGCCTAAATTATATATTCATAGAAAAGGAGCTCAATATGTATCAAAGGAGATGGTTAGAGGTAATAAAGGATTACGATTGCTCTACTAACTATCATCCGGGAAAGGTGAATAAGGTAGCTAATGCTATAAGGAAAAAAGAACTTGCTGCTCTATCCATGTTGCGGATTGAGAAACACCCTTTCTTCGTGGATATGCAAAGGATGGATTTGGAAATCATAAGGGCATGGCATACATCCTACCATGCCCAAATTATTGTGAAACCATCCATCCAAGAGAAGATTAAGGAAGGACAAAGGGATGATATGGAGA
This sequence comes from Viscum album, assembly GCA_963277665.1. Taxonomy (NCBI): domain Eukaryota; kingdom Viridiplantae; phylum Streptophyta; class Magnoliopsida; order Santalales; family Viscaceae; genus Viscum; species Viscum album. The sequence goes on along the minus strand of OY728161.1, from coordinate 1,418,799,789 downwards.
TACAAAAGATGGTGAATGCAGTAAAGGAAGGGAAGATGCACGAGTTCCATATCGACGATGATGGTGTGATTCAGTTTGGAACACAGCTTTGTGTGCCTTCATCACCTGGTATAAAGAAAGAGATTTTGGAAAATTAACATAGCTCAAAATTATCTATCCATCCTGGGAGTACCATGATGGACAGTGATCTCCAAGAACACTTCTAATGGGATAACATAAAGATGGATATTGCAAAATATATATCGAGGTTCTTGGTATGTCAGCAAGTTAAAGCTGAGCGACACAAGTCCAAAGGTATGATGCAGCCATTGTCTATTCCCATGTGGAAATGGGAAAATGTTACTATGGACTTTGTCACAGGTCTCCCGAAGACATCAAAGGAAAATAATGCGATATGGGTTGTGGTTGACCGACTCACCATGACTGCCCATTTTATCACTATTCTGGAATATCACTCACTTGAACAACTTTCAAAGATATATGTGAAGGAGGTGGTGAGATTTCACAGTGTTCCACTCTCAATTGTCTCTGACCGGGATCCAAGGTTCACATCTACGTTCTGGAGGAGCCTTCAACATGCTTTGAGTACTGAATTAAATTTCAGCACGACCTAACATCCCCAAACTGCTGGCTAATCTGAAAGGACTATTCAAACACTTGAAGATATGCTAAGATCCTACTCTCTTTAATTTAAAGGTGGATGACATCAGAATCTCCCATTGGTTGAGTTCTCATACAACAATAGATTCCACTCGAGTATTCAGATGGCTCCGTATGAAGCTCTTTATGGGAAGCGGTATAGAACTCCAACCTGTTGGGATGAAGTTGAAAGCTACATGGACCCGATCCTGTTCACAAGACAACAGAGAAGGTACAAGTCATCCAAAAACACATCAAACTGCTCAAAGTCGTCAAAAGAGCTATGATGACAACGGTCGAAGGGACTTGGAGTTCGACGTTGGAGATAATGTCTTTCTTCGAATATCAACATGGAAGAGAGTCATGCGATTCGGGAAGAAGGGGAAGCTAATACCAAGGTATAATGATACCTTTGAGATCCTTGACCGCATAAGAGACATGGCCTATCGTCTTGCACTTCCACCGAATATGGCTCAAGTTTGTGATGTGTTTCATGTATCACTACTGAGGATGTACATAGCAGACCCCTCACATGTACTAAACTCAGATGTGGGGAAGCTGGAAGATGATCTCTCCTATGAGGAGCGGCCAGTAAAGATTCGGGATCAGAGAGATAAGGTTATATGCAACAAGAAAAACCATATAATCAACGTTTTGTGGAGGAACAAGATGTTTGAGGAAGCAAATTGGGAACTAGAATAGGCAATGAATGAGAAGTACCCTCACCTATTTGTGTAAAGTGAAATTTATGGGGAGAAATTTCTTAAGGGGGAAAGAATGTAACAACCAAATGTTTTTCAATGGAAATTCCCTTCTTATATTTATGTTATAAAATAACATGAAAACACAATAGAATGAACTAATAAGTAATACGTTACCTTTAAACAAAAGTTTTTCACTTCTATGTTTGGAATTTTAAAAATCTGACATTCACAGTTGTGTTCAAGATGATTTTTGGAGTCTAATGAAACAAAAATAATTTTTGGTGAAAAGTGACCTACCCTTATGAATAGTAACATACCCTTATGAATAGTAATATGACCCTTATTAATAGTAAATCATCAAACATAAGAGAAACATTACTTATGAATAATAAAATAAAATTTAGAGAGTGACAATTTGACCTTAGTAAATGTTTTGGTATTTTGTAAGTCATAAATAAATAATTATAACCAATTAATTAATTTAAATGAATATTTATTTCCATATAATTTTATCATAAATTATTGAATCAATATCTTATAGTTTTTAGATAATTTTATATGACCCTACGTAATTTTTAAAGACACTACAATATCAGTTTCAATCATAAAAACTATTTTTTTTTGTAAATTATGATTTTAATTAAATATTAGATAAATAACATTTAGAAAATTATTTATGAAAAATGGACTCCATTTTTGGATTCTACATGTCGAATAATGGTTGGGGTAAATTTTTGGGATATTTCTGATATATTTGAATTTTTGATGAATAGTGAAATACTGTAATTTACAAATTAAACTAAATAAGGTAATAATAGGGTCATGTGTGAGGTCTTGCGGATGTAAGCCCACATGGTTCGGTATTATATTATGAAATTAATATTATTGGTCATTCAAGACTCACTATTACATGTCATGAGGGGAAATAATAAACTGATGAATTTTATATTAAGGAAACCCGTCTCCCCTCCACTATAAAAGCCACCCTTCACTCCCTCTTTTCCTCACACCTCTCAAGCTCCAAGCCTTCTCTAAAATCTGCCAAAACACCTTCCCTATCCCCTCCCCCCACGTCTAAGAGATGATGGTCTCATCAAAATACCATGCTTAGGCCCTTAAGGAGGTTCTCAAGAGAAGGATTCAAGAGGTAATTTCCCTCCCTCTTCTCCTTTAATTTCCTTTCAACTTCATGTTCATTTCTTGATCTATCCCAACCTATATTCATAAAAATTGTTTTGTAACTCCAGTATTATAAATATATTGTAATTTTATGATTCTAATGGTATATTATATCATCCAACCCTCTTTCACTCGTCCTTTTATTAAAGAGAATGTTGTTCGTGAGGTGTTAATTTATCACCTTCAAGATCGACATGTTTTCTTCTTCCATTTCTACCTTCAGATATGGTCATTAAACCATTTTTATGGTTGAACCAGAATATTTTATATGTATTATTCTCTATTTAATGTTCTGGAAATAACCTCTGTCCATATTACTAAGTGATGAGTTAAAACAAGTTCGTTGGGATCCAAAAACCGCCCAAATTGACTCAACTAACCATCATTTAATTCTTATCTAATGATTCATCCACATGGATCTAATATAATTAATTATAAGATCATTGAAGATCCTTTAATATCATTAATTACATGTAATATCATTTCTGTACGTTTACTCATGTTCTACCCAAACTTCAATTTAAGAATACAAGTTAACCACCAAAGAAAAACCATAAAAACGAACATCCCCGAACAATGTTTTTAAACTCTATAAGTCATAAAAAAAATGAGACATAATGAAACTAAAATGAACCCTATTAATGTACAAAAGGTTATGGATTTCTAATTAATTAATATAATGCCATTATACAGGACATTAAAGTGAAGGAAGAATTCAGATACAAGGTAAGGGGAAATTCTAGAACCCAATATTCATCCTTCGTGTTCTCCCTCGTTCACCCCATATTTGATATGGTTACTCCTTAAATATAATTTGTTCATAATTATCATACCTTTTCTGGGATATACATGTTTGATAACTAATTTTATGCCCATCCAAATGTTTTCCAAAAGAAATATTCTTTTAATAACTCGTCTTTTACCTCTCATTCATGGTTTATTGTTCTTGTATCAAGTATGTTGTTACCTCTTTCATTTGGGAACCCAAAGCTTATGAATGTATTCCTATGATATGAAACCCATTACTTTACATGGGTTAGTTATGTTCACTTTATATATGCGTTCTATGTGGAAATCATCATAATGATAATGTTTTGATGTGACGGGTGTGCCCAGAATTATATAGCGCAATATGAATGTTTCAAAGTGACGGGTTCACCCAGATTTATATAGCGCTCAAATGAATTGGGTAAAGTGATGAATCTCATGAGTAATTGTGACATTATTTGTGAACAAGATGCTAGCATGGTTCACAAGTATGTCTGGTAGTTAACCACTGAGACATGATGTTTCATTTTAATGCATTTCCATATTTCAAGTCTTTTATTTATGCTCATATCATGTTTATGATATTTTTCCTATGTTATGATTATGATCACCCCATGATATATTGTTCTTATCTATCCTTTTATGGGTCTTCTAGATCACCCCTTTTTATGTATATCCTCAAGTGGTTATTTGTACTAAGAGAGGAAAAGTTCCAATAAGAAGCTAGAGAAGAAGAAATTATATAAATGTTTATGAATGATGTTGTATTTGTTATGTGTGGTCCTAGTTTTTCCAAGACACTAAACCTTCGGATCCTCTATGAGTAATAATATTATGTTGTTTATCTTAGAAATGATTTAATAGTATTGTATGAAAAGGCGGGGTCACTATAGACACACTACACTTTGGGCCAGATGTAGTCAATATGAGCATGGACTGTAGATAACAAGTCCATACTCCAGAGGATGTCGTACGGCCTCAAAACCACTACTAGGAGACCCCAGTAGATGCTCTCTCCAACTAGAGTAAGCTCTCACTGCCGGCACTAGTTTGTAATCATTGAATCAGCTCCTGTAGGAGTCTCTAGCTATAAGGATCAAGCTAACGGCTCAATCAAAATCTCTGAGCTTTGAATGAGGGCAGTGGAAATAAAAGTATGACTGAAACCTGTGTCTATAAGTACTGAAAATATAGTGGAGTAGGCATAGATCATACCTCGTATCATCTCCATAACGCCATGATCGTAGGCCTCAACTGTTTGGAGCTAAGATCACCCATGTCCTCCTGCGCCCTGTGGTCAGGGTGGACCACCTAGTGGTGGTGGCGGTAACATCTTGAATCGTTACCCACCATCAGCTGCACGACTAGCTCATTTTCCACCTTCACCTACTCCCTGCAAACTTCCATGGTCGAACCCCTATCTCTGCCTAGGCGGTCATTCGACTGTCTTCTGATCATATGTATGGCGGGTTGGACAGTCACAATCCATGTGAACCTATACTCCGCTTGCATAACACTTCCCTCTCCTGGAATTACTGGCTCTACATCAGGTTCCCCACACAACTAACCCGGACTCCTGCAGTCATCTACCTGTAGGTCTGGTCCTCTTGGACCTCTATGACATTTATCTATTTCCAGTTGCAGAAGACTCCACTATGTGAAGATTGGTGGTGGTTCTTGCGGATGGTGATTTCTCAGCAAGGAAACTCTCAACTAAGAGGGCTCTATCTAGCACCCCTCCTATGTCAAGATTCCAAGAGAAATCATCGAAGCCCCGATATCTCACCTGAGCCCCTGCTCGAAGGATTGGGACCGAAATAATGGGTCCCATACCATATATGTGGAGTAGCATGATAGTTCATTGAACCTCACTGAGTACTATTCCACAATCATGCTGCCCAGCTATAGTTGAAGAAGCTCCTGTATGCGCTATGCACGAAGAGTCACTAGAATAATCTTTGCTAGAAATAGGCTCTCGAAGTCTTCCTAGAGAAGCATCACCTCGACTTGAACTTGGAGCATCAAGCTCAACCATCTGCTTTATGATTCCTGTAGAAGGCTTGCGACAAGGATCACCATGAGATCGGCTGGTGTCCCAACTAGAAAGAAGACTCTCACCACAGCCTCCAGCCAATCCTCATCTACCTGTGGTTCTGTCTCCCATAATCGTTGGTGGACACTGGTGTTGGAACTCGTGAAACACAATAAAATAGAGTTAACCCTCTATTTTTGGAGGAGGTAGCATTGGTCACCCAACGGGTAATGGTACCGCTGGTGCCTCTACTGGAAGAGGTCCCTACACCGAGTCCACGTCGCTCAGTGGGATGTAAGTGCGTACTATATCTAGAACACTAGCTGGATTTCTATGTGGAGGGATCCTGAAAAGAAATAGGATTTCCACTTTCAAAAGTTATACCTAGTGATCAGACTCAAAGAGATCACCAAAAAAACTCTTAAAAACACATACAATGGAAGCTTCAGGGGAATATACGTCATTGAAAACAAATTTTAAACAAACAATTTCTTGAATATTGGTAAAAAAATAATTTATTTTTGTATAAATGTTTTATATTATAATTGAAGCTTCAAGGGAATTTATTTAATGATGGAGGGTAAATCTATTCATGCCAAATATTCCACTTTTACCATAAATATTTTTGAAAATTTCCTTAACCAGAAATGGACGTGAATGCTAATTTTTATAACCATTTTTTTAAAATTAATCACATGAATAAATATTTATTTTAAAGATCATTTTATTATAATATATTTTTTTGAATTACTTTTAAAAAAATGATTTTGAAGAAATAGTGATTTCTATCATAAAATAGAAGTAAATTCATAATTTCTTAAAAACACATAATATATAATCCAATATTCCAAAGATTGGAAAAAATTTGTGACATTAATTTGATATAATATGAATAACCAGAGGTTAATAAATCATACTCGTTTTATTGAGATTTTTATAATAATATTTCATCTATGGAAGCATAATTGTAGACATTCTTGATAAGTGATGAGATTGTTTCAATAATCATTCACTTAGTAACAATGAATCATAATTGAAATGTAAGAAAATTAAATTTAATAGAAACTAAAATCCCATGAAAAATTTGAATATTCATGATATTTAATTACAATTGGAAGCATATACACATCATAAAAGATCATTGGTTCATAAAAACTTATCTCTCAAAGAATAAATATTGAGACAAAATTACATTACCGATTTCATAACATTTAAACCATAAAAACCATGAAATTAAGACGATAAAATGGATATGTAAATACCTATTAATTTATGTATATAAATCATAAAATACATTAATGGGTAGTTTATAAACCACAAAAAATAAATGAGTGATGACTAATATATGTATCTCATAGAAATAAAAAGTTAGATGGCATTCCCATACATTATGTATCTACTATAGTTGTACATGTGCCATGTAGTACCCCTATTTCAGGTACACAAACCATTCCACATGTTTTTTTTTTCTAAAATGGTTGTTTTGTTAAGATGGCGTGGCTTAGAATGGGTTTGTTGAATAACAGAGGGTTTTTCCATAAAGAGGGTGTTTCCATAAATGTGTGTATTTTAAAAAAATAGTGGGTTTCCACAAAGGAGGGTGTTTCTATAAAATTGGGTGTTTCGATAAATGATGGTGTTTCCATAAAATCTGATTTTTTCAATAAAAGAGAGTGTTTCCATAAAAATGGGTGTTTCCCCAAAAATGTTGTGTATAAAAAAGGGTATTTCCATAAAGAATTAGTGTTTCCAAAAACATGTCTTTTCATAAAAATTTGATACCATAAAAAGGGTATGTGTGAATTATGTGTGAGTTTAGGGGACAATTAAAGAGTTTTGGTGGGAAAAAGGAAGGTTATACAGTCTGTGCCGAGTTGGGCCAAACCCTGTGGTCAAACATTACATAGAGGTCAAATCTAGATCTTATTTTATAGAAACATGCTCATCACTTCTCCAATTATTACGTATTTTCTTCAAAATGCCCCTAATTCGATATTTATCTCCATTTAAGATTTTTTAACATTCACTAAACGAATTTGATCCATCCTAGATCTCTCTATTAGTGATTTCAATCATGATTCTCACAGTAAGTGCCTGATCATCATAATTTTTTTCTCATTTTCTTAGATATCCTTCATCTATCTTATTGATTTCATATATCGAACCCAATGTGTGTAGATATAAATTTTTTTAGATCAAATAAATCTATATCTTGTTTTTTTCTTGATAGCGGTGGAGGTCTATTCCATTTCTATCAATCTTGATCTGATTTTTAAGGTAAGTGACCGTCCTTTCCCGTTTTCTCACATTTTCTTAGATCTTCATAAATATATTACTAAAATACCATTTATTTCTAATATATAAACCTATAATGTGTATAAATATGTTTTTTGATGCCAGATAATTCAATATTGAGTCACGATCATTCATTGAGAAGAGATTTAAGGTAATTCTTGGACAATCGACCTGACTTCTTGTGTGATCTTCATCCGTTCTTGTGTTTTGTAAAAAACATCAAGGTAGGGGGGATTTAATTTATTCTCCATATTCTATACCATATTTTCATAGATTAAAATTGTGTAAATAATAAAATATTTATTTTGAAATCTTGGTTAGAAACATGGAACAAATCACTTTAGGGATAATTTATCATTTTTGGCTGATTAGTGAAATCTTGATAAATTATTGTACAAATTATTTTAGTTTCATTAATATAAAATGGTTATTTTAAATGGAGGATTTAATAAAATTAAAAATGGCTTTATTGGGTAGTGGGTTTCAATAAAAATATGTTTTATTGTAATTTTTTGGCATTGTAATTGTTTTAATGAAAATATATTATCAATAAAAAGAAGTATTTATTGAAAGGGTTTTTTTCATTGAACATTAGGAATATGTGTTTTGTGCGTTTATATTGAATATATAGGGATTGGTTGAAATATTACCTTGTGCTTTCTACCAAAGGGTTAATGGAACATGGTATACAATTAACTTCTAATGACTTGGTAGATCGATGAGAAACCAATCATGAGTGTGGAACTATTATATTGTATCATGCTTGGTTAGTTACATGGGTGTGTGGAATGGTTTTGGTATTCCAAAAATGATACTGAGAAATAATATGTATGCATTGGTAGTTTTTTATGAAATGTTATCTTTTTAGGAAAATTGGTTATAATTTCACTAGTACACTTTTGTTGGAATGAGTTTTGGAATGTGTTCATATTTTGTTATAAACTGTTTTGGAAAAATATTTTTATGAACTATATTAATAAATGTTACTAAATCTTCTATCCTAGTGTCCTGAGTAGGGAAGACATTGGGGATATCCTATTGAGTTTTATACTCACCCCTTCCTTGTCACATGGGTGATTTTTTTAGATATTATCTTCCATGATAGGGGAAAAGGTATCATTTCACACGTTTTAGCACCACTTTGTGATGATCAGGTTGTTTGGTGATCTTGGAGAATGAGACACATGCAGTGGAGAGCCTTTTGGTATTTTTGGAGACTTTAGTAGGATTACACTTTTTTCTTTGATATTTTTTGAGCCTTCTACAATTTTTTTCTTTAGAGTAGTTTTGATATGAATAATATAGTTTAGATGTGTAACTTTTATTCATACATCATATAGTGAGTTATTTGGTTATGATTTTATTTGATAATAGTTTTATTATTAGTGGTTAAATCATCCCCGCATTCATTTAAACCATTAGTCATTTATTTCTAGCCCTTTGCATCTTTGGGATGTTACATAAGTCCAGGTAATTACTTCTTGTGCTCTAAATACAATGAGAATTTTTGGGTTATTAAAAATGGTATCAGCTTGTTAATTCCATTCCTAAAATTTTTTAATCGACGTTATTAGTTATTGAGTTGAAATTACTTCTTGACTATTCCTTGGGTTGGGAACATAGAAAGGTGTAGTTTGTTTGAACATGGAATATATAACATAAAAGGTTGTATCTAACTCTTTTATGCTGAACATAATTTTACCATGGGGTTGGGTACATAAGTGTTTTAGAGACACATATAGGATTTGAAATTTCATTGTCATGGGTTTATCAAATGAGATGAGAATTACATGCATTTTAGAGGAATGACCTACCAATAGGATTGCATATTTACTTCAGATTAATGATTTATGATTTTGTGAAAACCATACATTATTTTGAAAAATAAAGAATTTGTTTTCAAATGAACATTGAAAAATGGAATGATTATTTTATTTTTAAAAGGGATGACTTTATAATTCATGATTTTTTTCTAAAAAATTTAGAACATAGAAAAAGTTTTTTTGGGATAAAAATAAGGTTATTGTGTTTGAAATACTGAGCCATCAATTGATAGATTGTCAGACTTACAGTGTTTGTTGTTCATTTAGAAAATGGAACCCAGTAGGCATCGTAGAGACTAACTAGAATTATTAGTTTGAAACTGGAAAGGATTCCTTCAATGTTAAATCTTCAAACTCTGCTTAGGGAATGAGAATGTGGAGCCTTCTTCTGTAGATCATGTTTTATAACTATTGATAGAGAAGAACTGTAGTTGGAATTATTGGTGTCAGATATCGATGTTTATGATATAATCCTAGGAATGGATTGGTTGACAACATTAAAGGCTCAAATAAACTGTTATTTTAGAAAAGTTAGTTTCAAAATTAAATAAGGAGAAGGGAATATCTTTTATGGAGAGATAGTAGAAAATAAATGTTCAATGAGATTGTTGTCGTCAATGGTGGGAATGACCTCTTACAAGTTGGGGGTGTTGACATTGTAATCCATAGAAGAGACCAATGATGTTAGTATTCTAGCAGTTTTGGATTAATTTACAAAAGACATTCCCTATAACAAGTTAGGTCTACCAACTATAAGAGAAGTGTAGTTTACAATTGAACTCCTCACCGTACCACTATTATATCCCTTCAGTAATTTAGGAGAGAATCAACAGAGTTGAGGGAATATAATTTGGTGTTGGAGGAGATGTAAAGAAAAGGATTTATTCAGAAAATTACGTCACAATTGACAACATCGATCTCGTTCTTAATGAATGAAGATGAAACTCTTTGGCGGTGCGTTGATTATCGTTAGCTTAAATAAGTTATGATAAAGATTTAGTATCCATGAAAATTTATTTATGATCTATTATATCATTTGAGGGGAGCTTAGGGGTCCATATATATTGGCTTATGATCAGGGTATCATCAATTGCACATTCAGACGGAAGATATTTCGAAGAAATTTTTCTGAAGAAGATATGGCCACTATGAATATGGTAGTCATGACATCTGGTCTAACGAATGCCCCGGTAGTCTTCATGGAATTTATGAATCGGATATTTCCATGATATATATACTATTTTTTTTGTGATTCTTGATGAAATATTATTGTATTTAATGACAACGGATGAATATGATAAACACATAGGAACAATTTTGGAAATCGGGAGAGATCACGGTTTGTATGCCAAATTCAAGAATTTTTATTTTTGGATAAAAGAGGTACGCTTTCTTGGCCATGTGATTTCTGAAAAGGTGCTTCTATGGACCCTCAAAAGATAGAAGTTGTTATCTCATGGAAAAAACCAAATAGTGTCTTCAAGATATGAATTTTTCATTGTATAGATAGAAACTAAGGATGTTTTGTGCATGGATTATCATGACTAGCCTCTGTAATGATAGTTTTGACAAATAAGAATGAACCATTATAATAGATTGAGTAATTATATAAATCATTTCAAGAGATAAAATTTCACCTTACATAGACACCTATACTAATTTTTTTAGAACCTGGATAGGGGTATGTGGTGTACTGTAATGCTTTGAGATCTGGTTTAGGATGTGTTTTCATGCATGGAGAAATTTTTTTGGGTTATGGGTCAAGGCATTTAAAATATTATGAGAAGAATTACCTGACATATTATCTGAAGATAGCTATAGTTTTCCACGACTTGAATACTTGGTTCCATTATCTATTTGGGTAGAAATTAAATACCTTCATAGATCATAAGACATTGAGACACATTTTCACATTGTGTGACATAAATATATGAAAAAAATGATGGATGATGTATATCTAGATATTTGACATTGAATTGATGTATACACTGATAAATAGAAATTTGGTGGAATATGATTTGAGTGGAAATGTATATAGTCAGTTTTTAAGGACAATTCAGATTTATTATAGTTGATGTTGGTCCTAGACGACATGTATTTGGAATGTTAAGACTATGATGATGTTTCATATTTCCATCTAGCCATTCTAGTTCTTGAGCTAGTAATGATGGTTAAATAAGCACAATGTACAGATGTATAATTCATGGATGTGAGTTCAAAACTAAATGGTGGGGAGACCATTAAAGGTGGAAACATGATTAGAATGAAGTGATGTGGATTAATGATAAAATGTTTGTACCAATAAGTTTTTTTTTGAAAAAACATCTTCATGGTTATCACCATTCAAGATGGTTTGGAAATCCATGTAAACAGATGATGTATAAGGTATTGAAGGCACAATTTTGGTGAGAATCATGATAATGAATGTGGATGAGTTCGTTCTAAAGTGTTTATCTTGTCAGCAAGTTAAGGTAGAGAATTAGAGACCAGTAGGTATGTTTATGTCTTTTCCAATCCAAATGTGGAAATGGGAGGATATTGCTATGGAGTTTTGTATAAGCCGCTCATAAATGTTAGGGAAACACGATTCCATATGGTTTATAGTTGATCTACATATGAAGTCTACCCATTTCATCCCTATTATTGAATCATAGCTGGTAGAGGATTTTTCTAAGACCTATATCCATGAAATGGTAAAGAGACATGGCATACCAATTTAAATTGTATCAGATAGTGATCTGAGGTTCACATATCGCTCATGTAAATCCTTACAAAAATCCATTAGAACATAGTTGACTATGAGTACAAAATACCATCCTCAAATAGATGCCTAGTATGAGTGGATGATACAAGTGTTGTAAGACATACTATGAGCTTTTGTAATGGATTTTGGAAGCTCATGGTAGGAGTGTCTTCCCATTGTGTACTTCTCCTACAATATATGCTATTAAGTGATGATACATATGGCATTGTTAGAAGAATTATATGGGCATGATTGTCTTTACCCACTGTGTTGGGTGGAAATAAGTGAAACATCTTTAGTGGGGCCAAGACTTGTCCAAGAAATAATGGAGAATATTCAATTAATTATAATGAGAATGGAGATGGTTCAGAGTCGTCATTAATGTTATGCAGACCATTGTCAATAGTCATTGTCCTTTATACTGGGTGATCATGTGTTCTTATTGATTTCACCTTGGCTAAAAAAATTTAATTTTGGGAAGAAGGGACTGTTATATGCCTAATACATAGGTCCCTTTGAGATACATGTATGGTTTGGAGAGGTGGGATACTAGTTGGAACTACCACCACTATTCATTTCGGTGAACAAAATGTTCAACATATCTTTTTTAATGAGTATTAGCATGATCCGAACGATGTGATCATAAGGGATCACGTAGAACTAGAGACAGATGATTCCTTGTGGTATATCTATGTTTGGATCATGGATTGGTAAGATAAATTCTTATGGGGAAACTGCATCAACATGATTTGGGTTTCATGGAAACATTATTAGATTCCAAATGAGACATGGGAACATGAAAAGGAAATGAATGAGTAGCTTTAAAATCTCTTTCTGGGCATAAATGGTTTTCTACTTTTCAAGGATGAAAAGACCAATAGCGAGGTGAATGTGGTACCCATGGTTTCAGGTACATAACACTTTCCTCATGTTGTTTTTTAAAAAAGGGGGTTTAACTGAAATAATGGAGCTGTAAATGGGTTTGAGGAATAAAATAGGGCGTCTCTATAAAATAATGTGTTTTCATAAAGGTTGGTATTTTTATAATGGATATTGTTTACATAAAAGTTTGTGCTCCATAAAGTAGGATGTTTCCACAAAAGTGTCTATTTCTATAAATTAGTGTATTTCCATAAAAGTGGTGTTTCCATAAAATAGGGGTGTTTCCATAAAATAATTGTTTCCCAAAATAGGGTATTTACATTAAAAACAATTTTTTATAAAATGGTTAAGGGTCAAGTATGGGAGTGTTTGGGGGACATAGAAGGATTTTTTGTTGAGTCAATATGTTTTTTTATGAATTTTTTAGTCCTTTATGTTTTCAAAATTAGAAACAAATTCTCTGATGGAAAGTTATCTTAACCTAAAAATCATTATCTTAAGGGAAATTTTGTTTCATTACGAATTGTTTTTGACTTTACCTATCTTTCTCAATGTAATATCTAGTGTTTTCTCAAACCATGTCTAATAAAATATTTCAATGCCAAAAAATATTATCCTTATCTAACTTAAAAAATTATAGTTTTTTATAATATTATTTCCTAGGAATTATAACTCTTATATCACCTGAAACCTGACACTGATTTTTCTGAAACTATACACCGATTTATTTTCAAATCAAGCATCGAGTTCTTCTGAAATCAGACACTGATTATTCTTGAAATTAGACTACGATTTCTTGTAAAATAAAACTTCAATTTATTTAAATGTAAGAATACAATTTCTGCGGAAATCAAACATTGTTTTGTTTTGAAATCATACTCTGATTTCTTCTTAAATCAGATTCTTATTTCATATAAAATTATACTCTCATGTCTCTAGAAATAATACTATGATTTCATATGAAATTTGATAAAGAATTCTTCATAAATCACAATTTTAATTCTTTATAAATCATATTCTCATTTCATCAGAATTCAAACTCTGATTATCTATCTTTTTTAGAATTTGATTATCAGTTCTACTAGAATTTGATTCTCACTTTCATAAAGAATCTCATTAAATGAATTTATTATTGTTACCTCATTTACATAAAGTGTCATCTCATTTTATCAGATCCTAAATTTGTTAATGTTTCTTAAAAATGATAAAGTATCTTAAGCATGTTAATATTTCTCATAGTTTGTTATATAAAACAATGTCGTCTAATATGTTTTAACGTAATCATGTCTATGTGAAATGTTTATAGGTACCTCATAAAATTAAGGAAAAATATGATTGTTTGAGGAAGTATATGACAATTTGATTCCATGCATATAAATACCCATCCATTCCAACATTCATGAAACAATGATCATGTGGAACTCTGACGTACTATGAGATCTCTACTCTGTCAACATTGTGTGTTTCCAATGAGCATATTATTCAAGTAGATAACAACAAATTCATCCAGCCTAGTGCAATTCAAATTATTTATGATCAATAGAGGGATTCTAGGGATACAATGTTTTATATATCGATCGACTTTGAGATTGAGGGCTTGCATGGATAGAAAGACAGATACCAATCTTCATATCAAGGGCTTACCATGGTGTATGTAAGAAATAATTTCATGAAAATATAAATCAAGTGACCTTTATTCATAGTTATTAGTTATCTTTCTCTTCTGGTTAAATGATTTCTCTTACTTGTTTTGTTTTTTTACAAGTTTTATTTCGGCTATATTTTGTTAAAGAAAGAATGATTGACTTTCTTAATATTTCTTATAATTGTACACTCTGATATAAATAAGATTTTATATTAATAAGGCATAATCATTACATTCATACACTTGTCTTATGATTCTTAATTAGATCCATCTTATCATATCCAAATAAATATAGTTTCATAGTTAATAACTAAAGAGGGTTTGTGAACACATATTGTTTAACTTTATTAAACATATACATTCTTATAGACAATGAAGAATGTTTTTAAGCTGTCAATTTACCCCTACATATTGTAATTGATAAATATCTATATAAATTTCAATCATATAATTGGTATCAGAGGACGTCTCTAAAATACATATAGTTACATATAACTTTTCTTTCTAATATTTTCATGCTTAATTTTACATTTTTATTTTTTTCTTCATGATCATATTTGTTTAAATTTTTTTCTACTCATCTTTTTTTGGAAAAAATATTTTGTATATCCTTATAGAATGACAACAATGAACATTTGTTCTATAGAAAATTAATATCATACCATCCACCCCAATAAATTATGGAAATGAAAATGAATAGTGGAGATATAGGAATAAGACTTTTATTATCAACACCAGTTTTGAAAACATTGTTGTGTTAACTAGAGATCACAATATTCCAGATAAGAAAATAAAATAATTCAGGAAGAAATAAAAGAAAGAGTATCAACTTAAAAGTATGGTACCCAATACATTGTTATGTTTTATGACTTGAAATAACTATAGCTATATTTCATCTTGTCAAGTTGCTTATAGAATGTAGAAGAAAATTGAAGTTACACATTTTGGAACATCTATGGTCATTAAAACAAGGAGATATATTCTTAGAGATGAATATAATGGTTTTTTACCTATGGAGAACCTATATTCAAAGTGAAACAAATTTTTATGACTATCGTTAACATCTGTTATCCTATGGGTGAAAAATCACGTAATGATGAGTTTCTTATGGATAAGATAATAAATATTATTCCCAATTATTGGGAATAAAAATAATAATTATTGATGAGAATTGGTATGTTTCGGACATCAATGGTGTCGAGTTATTTGTGAATATTTTATAGCATGAAACTAGAATGATGGGAGTTGCAGAGATCAATAAGAAAAAGTATAGTAATTTCTGTGTTTCTTTCACCAATATATCAAATAATATGAAATCCTAGACTACATAAAGATTTACTAGATGAAATTATAAGAAATATACTATTATATCTGAATCAAGTGATAATTATCATGTAGAGAACAAACCTAAAAATCATTCTTAAAGAATGAAAATGACTACATGAATGAATGATTTCCAATATAGATACAATAAAAAAGATAGAAATGATAAAAAATATTCAGAAGTGACTTGTTATGAATTGTGGAGGGGAGGTCATATCAGACCAGACTGTCCTATTCTCAAATGGAAATAAATAAAGGATTTGAATTCTGAAATAAACATGAGGAAGTAATACGTATCTATATTTAAGAACATTTTAAAAGCTAATTATATCTGGTGTGCATGTGGTGGTGACATTTCTAATGAATATATTGATATTGAATCATCTAGTCCAAAGAATGTTGGTCTTATAGCCATAATTCTTACTGAAAATCAATGTATCAAGGCTAAGACAAATACCTCTGAATTGTTAAATAGTATTTCGTTAAGTGTTAATTATCCAAATGAAGAAATTTATGAATTTTCTAATGAAGAATCTTCCTTATCAAGTGATAATACTTAAAATTCATTTAAAGAAGTATCTATGTTTACCATGATACATGAAAATGAAACTTGTAAGATCAAAATGAATCTTGATAAGGAAAATTATTGAATAACTATCCTTAAAAAAGATGTATTATATCGTTCAAAACAACATGATCAAAATACTCTTGATTTTTAAAATGCTTCAAAAATCCTTAATAAAGGTAATACAAAGAATAATAAACATTCTACGAATCTTGAAAATGATATTTCAATGAAAGAAAATTTATAGGCTAACTCAAAATTATAAGACCAATGCCTTTGAGGATAATTATTTTGTCATCAGACTAAAATCTGAAATAATTTCCATAAGGAAATTTTCTTTCAAACATTACCCATGGAAAAGAATGCTTTGATAAATTTTATTAACAAGTTCATCTTCTTAGGAAATGTTCTGGATTTGGTTATTCTCATTCAAAACCAATTTTTTGTCAGAAATACATTTTTCCCCAAAGTTGTCCTTTATGAACTAAGATTCAATGTGGGGAAATTGGGTGAAAATTTGATCCCTATATAAAATATAATCCTACGGTTTTCATAAAGAAAGTTTTTCTATTCCAGTGCAGATACATAAGATTTTACATTCACAAAATTCCAGATCCAAGAATGTTTGGATTCCAAATGTCTAAATATTTTACTTTTATGAAAACTAAGGAAGTGTCAACAACAATACATGCTAGATGAATAATGGATATTCTCGAGACATGACTGGTAAAAAAACTTCATTGAAAATATTATCAAGATCATAGGTGGAAATGTGACATTCTGAGATAATGATCAATGATAAATTATTGCTATATGTAATATTTTTCTTTTTGGAAAAGATTTAATTTCAAATGTTTTATTTGTTAAAGGTCATAAGAAAAAAATTATAATCATAAGACAATTATGTGATGAAGGAGACTTTGTGAATTTTAGGAATGATAAATATCTATTACATAATTCAAGGAAGAGTTTATTCTCTCTGCCCATAAGAGTGAGAATGATTATATAAATAACATACATGTTCTTAATAGCCAAGACCTACCTTTCCTTAGTGAAACGGAATATCCATATTGGTTTCAAAATAAAGGACTTAAAAACTATACCCTTAAGAACCAAATAAAAATCCCAAAAATTAATTATTAAGGATATAACAGAGCATATATTTAATGCATTAAAATATTGTCACCCTTTTTAATATATAAAGCAAAAAAATACCATATTTAAATCAATTAGATAAGTCACAATTTCTAATGCTTTATATCTAGTGCATATTGATCTTTTCAGTCCAACACAAACATGATGTACTGGTGGAAAAAATATGTGTTTATTTTAGTTGATGATTAAACTAGATTTACATGGGTATATTTTTTAGCTATGAAATATGTAGGCTTTTCTTATTTTAAATATTTTTCAGGAAAAGTTAAAAATGAGAAAAACCATTCAATGATAACTATTCATTATGATCATAGTAGAGAATTTTAAAATTCATATTTTTAAAATTTTTGTAGTAATAAAGGCACTACTCATATCATCTCAACTCCAAGAACACCTCAAGAAAATAGTTTTATGGAAATAAGAAACTGAATTCATCAGGATATAACACGAACCAGATTGAGTGAATATTCTATTCCTAAACACTTTTGGGCTGATGTTGTAAATAATTCTTTATATATTATAAATCAATTTTTAATCTGAAAATTTATTAATAGAAAAGTTAATGACATAGGGACTGGTCGAAATCATAATGTTGCATACTTCAAATTATTTTGATGAGAAATGGTCATATTGAATACTAAAGATAACTTACATAAATTCTCACAAAAATTAGATGATGTAATTTTCATAGGCTACTACACTACTTATAATAATTGTTGAGTTTTTAAAAATAAATACAATAATTTTGAAGAAAAAATACTAATAATATATGATGAAATTGATCCTTTTGTTTTTAAATAACACCATCTTACATCATTGGATGTGTTTGAAAAACATATCTTTTGTGGGTGATGAAATATTCTTCTAATAATTAAAATACTCCAGAAATGGTTTCTGATGTATTTACCCTAGAATATTGTTTATCTTATGTTGATGAACCTGTTTTACAAAACAAAAATAATTTGTTTCTTAAGAATCATCATAGTGATAGTATCATTGGTGATGTAAATCAACCTACAAGGACTAGTTATTCATAAATAAATGAAGTAGTGCAACAAGCATTTCTTTCCAAACAATAACCTAAATGCACAGATAAATCATTGGGAGATGATTATTGGATAAAATATATATAATATGAACCAAATGTATTTGAAATTAATAAATTATGGACCTTGGTTGAAATATCTAAAGAATAATCTATTATTTGGAGTAAAATTGGTCTACTTTAATAAGTTTGAAGAAAATCAAATCAGTTTAAGAAATATAGCATGATTATTAACTAAAGGATACCATCAAAAATAAATAATAGACTTTGTAAACAAACTACACTCCAATAGCTAGAATTTAATTTATTCATAGTGTACTAACCTTTTCAGAATTATTTAATTTAAAGCCTTTTTAAATGTATGTGAATTGTGATTTTATTAATAGATATATTCAATTAGAAATTTATGTTTAACATAATCCTAGTTTTAAAAACAGAAAACACTCTGAAAATATTAAAAAACTTACTAATTATTTATATGGACATAACAAGACCCCAAATCATGGTATTATTGACTTATAGGATTTTGTTTACAATTTTTTTTGGAAACACTGAATCCACCCATTTTTATAAGGAATGATAATTTTTTATTGTTCAAATTTATTTTTATGTAATTATATTCTAATGAACTCAGTTATCCTTAACAGATTATTTTGAAAATATCACTAAATTTGATTGTAAAATGAGTATGAGGGGTGAGTTTAAATTTTTATTGGGTTTAAAATTCTCAAAAAATAGAAGCAACTTATATATTTCAATATAATTATATTTAATATATTAGAAATAATAATGGATATGACAACTCTAAAAGTATATGTAATCCAATTGGTAACTCAAACAATATTGATATTGATGAAGCTAAGAAACCACTAGATCAAACATCCTCTATAGGTATGATAGGACTATTATTATAATTAATATCTAGTCACCAAGACATAATTATTTGGTATTCCTATATAAAAGATATCAATCTAATCCAAAGGACAACATTTTAAAAGATATGAAAAAATATTTGACTTTTTAAGGGGATCCATTGATTTAGAACTTTTTTATTCTTCTGGAAATGATTTCATATGAAAATGGTTTTCAGATGTTAATTTTGGTGGTTATTGAATGAATACAAAAAGTACGTCCAGAAATAGTTATTTCTTAAGAGATTCTTTATTATTGTGGTCATGTAAGTAGAAACACTCAGTAACACTTTCCTCTGCTGAAGCAGAATATGTAGCAGCTTGAAGTTGTTGTTCTCAACTACTTTGGATAGCAAAAACACTCACAGACTGTGGAATGAGTTTTAGCAAAACACAAATAATATATGACAATACAAGTGTCATTTCACTAAGAAAAGACCATGCACATCACTCTATTTAAAATCGCATATAAATTAGAAATCACTTTCTTAGGGATCACACACTTAAAAGCACATGAGCCTCAGCCCGATTGGTGAGGAGTCTTAAGTGAATCCAGGTGACCTGAGATCAAATCCAGGCTGATGCGCAATTGACGGGGTACTGTAGCAGTACTGTAGAAGGTATTGTAGAATGAATTGTGCAGTATTGTATCTTGTACTATAGCGGGAACTTTTTCATGCACTATTTTTCATTGTAGCAGCAGGGAATTTTTCCCTGTTTGGGCCTTCAGGCCACCTATTTGGTCCCTGTGTCCTTTATGGCCTTCAGGACGCCCAAGCCATTAGGCCAGTAAGACCTTTGGGTAACCTCAAGGCCTTTGAGCCACCTTAATGTGTAGATACAAAGAAGAAAACCTACAAATAACAAGATCTAATGGAGGATGAGCAAGTAGCTTTCAGCAAAGCAGAAGCTACACGAATTTCAAGAATGAGAGGGTATGTCACCTACCATCAGGACAAGCTTGTGCATGCACGAGATAGCTATGTCAGACAACCATGTGAAGGTGGAGAGATGATTTCACGATGAAGATGATGGGGAGGAGCAGTTCCATGTAGTTAGTCTGGGTTGTATGTAATGCTTGAATCATACGGGCAATGAATTCCTCTAAGGCCTACGGGCCATGTAATACTTGAGCCTACATGCTTTTAAGGATTTAACCTCACCCCTTGAAAGGTGGGTTATCAAAATCAATAAAAATGAAGGCCTTTGGGCCAATGTATGGATAGAGGGATAACACACATAAAAATGATAATATTCTTCCATTTATCAGAACACAAGATCAACATGATGACATTTTTACAAAACCATTTCCCATTGATAAATTATAATACATTAATTTTTTTTAGGAAAGGTAAAAAACAGGTAATAATCCTCATTAATTTTTTTTAAATCATATATCCTTACATTATGATACACTTTATTATAAGGAGAGTGAATAAGTTTATTTATTGTGATTATTTTTCCAAAAAAAAAACAAAACCAAATTTTGTTGGAACCTAAAAGTGTCATAACCATAAAAAAATTCTATCCCTAATTAAAAAATTTAGAAACTACATTTTTCATGAGGAACCATATCAGTACTAAAATTTATTTTTGAGTAATTTGGATGATTTATTTTACAATATATAACATTATAATTGAAAAAAAATTTATGGTATTTTCAATATTGATTTACGAAATCATTATTGGATTCACATTCCTTAAAATACGATTTTTCCTTTCCACCTCAAATGATCAGAACCTATAAATATGTTAATGGAATTGATATCTTCCATCATATCAGATAAAGAAAAAAAAACTGTTGGATTTATTTAGGAATATTAACCATCACCCGGAAGCATATATAAAGGACCCACCCAATTCGTGTCCAACATCAGGGTTCTCATTCTTTTTGCACTGATGCTCTGCCACCCTTCATGTTTTCCATTCAGTTTTCTTTTTTACTTGTTCTCCCAATGTCTCTTTATGTTTCCTTAAAAAATATGATGGCCTCAAACTAGGAAATTAAATATTGTATAACATATAGAGAAATTTTTGTGGAACCTACATTATTGGAAACGTATGACCCCTTGATTTCTAAAATAAAAAATAAGAATGAATGTGAAGGTCCTTGTATATCCAAGGATAATATTCAGTATCTTGATTATGTGGATTTAGTAATAGAACTCTATGATACAATTAATTTTTTTGAAAAAAAAGGGATATACATTTTTTCATTCAAGAGTTATGGAAAAACTAATTCCTTGTCATTCAACATAGATGCAAGTATCTTAGATATACCATATAAAGGATATGCCATTTTTGGCTCACATAGGTTTCCAGATAAGAATGGTTAATATGAATCTTTTTAGGTTATTGAGTTCCTTTGACATAATGGTTTAAAGACACCAAAGATCACTCATCTTGTATCTAATCGTATATTTCTAGTGTGTTATATGCAAGGTTTTATTATTCCAAGGATGAGAGAAAAATATTCTAGTAATATTTGTGATATCTATCTTTTTAATTTATTAGTAAATGTAGAAATGATAAACCTCATCATGTATATTCATATGACCTAAAAAAATATGAAGAATTGTACCATCATGTATTAGATCATAATGTACCCTGCGGTCTTGTAGAAGATTATTTCCTTGTGCTTAGAATCTTTCAATATCCCTTGCAACTCAAAGGCCAATGTTTTCAATATAATGTTTTTAGGTGATGATACACTGAAAAAAAAAGACTAATTTCTATTTTGATATATGATAGTTCATTGATCTTCTTGGTAAGGTTGATCAAGATATTTGAATGAAAATAGAGGTTGGTGAGATATTGGAACTAACCCCTAACAAAAGAAAACGTAATGAGCCATAATCTCATAGAGAACAAGCATGACCACCTCAGTGAGTATCTTATTGCCCCAAGACTAAGAAAAAATAGACATTTCAAGTGAAATTGTTGCGGAATTTATGGAGAAAAATAAGTGAAAGAAGGATGTATATGCAATTTTGGATTATACCCTACCGGCGATAAGGCCTCAATGATCCATGAAGCAGAAGAGCATGAGGGGAATGATAAAGAAAAGAAGATAAAGGAGAAGATGTTAGTAGATAATATTGTCCGAGAAAAACATAGAGATACTATGAAAGCATCTACACATGATTATATATAAGAATCAGTAATGAAAGAACTAGTTTTAACAGAGAATCTGATTAGAGATAAGACAAAGAAAGTTATTTCAATCTAGGAAACCATATAAGAATAAGAAGAAGAATAATAACAATAATAAGAGGAATGTGATGAAGTGGTATGAATAATGGAAGAATATCAATACAAGGAAAACCCTTCTGAAATGATATCATTAAGACCCCCCCAAGATCAATACACCAGGATTATTTTAGAATAATAGTCTATTATGAAAGATGGTGTTGAACAGGATGATGAAATAAGAAATAGTGATACTGTTCAACAAGATATGGATATCAAGAACGATAATTAAATTTTAGATAAAGGGACCGATAAATAAATATATGATGATGATGGTCGAATTATCTAAATTTTTGATGGATAACATGAGGTTCAAAATCATGGGAATAAACTTTCTATGAAAGACAAATGTACGAGAATCATTATAGAACCTCCAAAAAAGGTTTTTGTTGAAAAAGTGAAAAAGGATGTTGTTGGAACATCAAAAAGGAATGAAGATGAGAAGTATCAGGTTCCTTCACCATTAAAAGAATATTATTTGGAATCTTCATCTTCCCTAGGACATGGTTTTTTTCATTCCTTAATGAATCTCGTTAATTCCATTCCCCACCTTCTAGGAATTGATTTCAGATGTAATATGATTCAAAAAACAATCTATTATAATTCATATTCAACAACAACTCTCATGAAATGTTTATAAATATTGAAGCCAATTTGAAAATATTTCAAGTCAGTTTTGACTCTCATTGGATATCATTTAATGAAATCACAATGTGGTCTATGTATGTGATCAATGATCATAAAATTATTGATGATTTCACTAATTTAGTAAAGGATGAGTTTGAAATGTCTAATGGTATAATAACGAAATTTTGAATATGTTTTTCAAAAAAATAAAGAAAAATAAAGATATATGTCAACAGGAGGATAATGATCTAAATAGAATGTTTAATTTAGTTTCTCTCAATTTGAAAATTGAATGGGAAATCCGGTAAGAGATGGAAAAAAAATTAAACGACCAGGAAGAAGCGATAAATTCACAAAGAGAAATTCATAGGTATTAAGTAGAAAGAATAAAACATCTCGAAAGGAAAAATCTAGATCAAGAGAATCTAATCAAGAAGTTTCAACATGTTCATAAGGAATTTATGAAGTTAAGGTTTACCTTGAAAAAGATGATGAAAATATAGAAAAATATGTATGCATGATTTTATTTTTAAACTCATATCTTTGGTGGTATTTTTATTTGTAACATGTTTTATAATCATAATGAAAATTGTTTTTTCCCATTTTTTTGATTTGAATATTCCTAACCTTTTAGGTATAATGTTCCTCATTCCCTCCATTACATTTTGAAAATCAAAAAGTGGAAGAAAAAAATGATGAAAATCATATTGATAATGATAATGCATATGTAAGGGGGAGATTACTTAAAAAAAATTATTATGTAAGAATGAGTAATTTCTCAAAGAATGAAAAGAATACAGTCCTTAGGGATTTCAAAACAAAGGGAGTGGGGTTTCATAATGACCATGATCCATAAAAAAGGGAGAGAAGTATTTATTTTAAGCATAAAAATGAATAACATAGTTCTTATATTGTTTTATAAAAAGATGAATGTGCATTCCCAAAAAGGGATATTATTGATTCAATATGTTTTCTTATGAATTTTCCATTCCTCTATGTTCTAAAAATATCACACACATTTTTTGAAAGAATTTTATCTTTTTATTCAAAACATTTTCTTATGAAAAATTTCTTTCTCTAAAAATATATTTTCACTATACATAACTTTCTTCAATTTCATGTCTAGTGTTTTCTCAATAAAAGAAAAATAATTTTCAAATTTAAAAAAAATGGGTCTTTATCAAATATATAACCTTATAGTTCCAATGATTTTAATTTCCCCAAAATTCTGACTCCGATTTCTCCTAAAATCGGAATATTTCTTTTCAGATCAACTGATTTCTTCATAAATAAAACTATGATTTCTTATGAAATCCAGCTCTAATTTCTCATAAAATCTGACTCTGATTTCTCTTGAAATCAAACTCTAAATTCTTCTGAAACCAGACTCTGAATTATACTCAAATCAATCTTTTATTTTATCTAATATCAGAATTTGATTTCTTCTGAAATCATACTCTGATTTCTATAAAAATCAGACACCGATTGTTTCCCAAAATTAGATTCTTATTCAATCAAGAATAAGACTATGATGTCATCTAAAATGAGACTCTAATATCTTCTCAAATTGGAATCCGATTACTTTTTAAATCATACACCTATTTCTTTTGAGATTAATATATGTATTATTAGGAAATCATATTAAAATTTATTCTAAATATAACTATGATATATTTAGAAATCAGATTCTAAATTCATCAAAAATCGGTTACTAAATTCATCAAAATTCAGATTCCAAATTAATTAGAATTTGGGCAGAGATTCTATATCATTTTAGATACTGTTTATCAATTTTTCTATACTCAGATTATCACTTTCATAAAAAACTGATTAGATTATGTTCTTAGAGTGATTTTATTTCCTTAAATTATCTTCTCAATGATCCTAAATTTTTAAAATTTTCTTAACCATGATAATTTTTCTTAATTATGTAACATTTCTCATAGTTTTTTTATATAAATAATTTTCATTCATTCTTTTTTAACATAAACATTGTTGGAGTGAAATGTGTATAGGTCCCTCTACTATTTAAGGAAAAATATTACAATTTGAGGGGGAAGTCAACCATTGGTATCCATGCATATGAATAACCTACCATTTCAACATATGATAAATAATAGTCATGTGGAACCCCTACATACTATGAGAGCTCTACATGGTATTACTTATGTGTTGGTTGAGAACATCATCTTCAGGATGATAAAAACTTGTTCAGAATTTGTAGTGAGATTCAGATTGATGCTAATCAATCAAGGGCTTCTAGAAATAGGAAGATAAAGGTTCCGATCACATTTGACATCGAGGACTTGTAGGGATAACAAGACAGAAACCGATCATTGTATGGAGGGATTAACCTTGTGCGGGTAAGACTTACTTTCTTGAATTTATAAATTAAGGGACCTTTATCCAAGGTTTTTAGATACCCTTCTCTTTGGGTTAAATGATTTCTTATATTTTTATTATTTTGTTACATGTTTTATTTCTACTACATTTTGTTAATGAAAGAAATTGTATCTTTATTACACTTTCTTATAGTTGTAAACTATGATATAAATAATATTCTGTACTCTTTAAGGCTGAATATTTCCCAAAGTAAACGTGTCTTATTTTTCTTAATTTGATCCATCTTTTTGGATCCTAAGAAATATTTTTTTACATAATAACTAAAAAGGGTTTGTGAATCCATATTCATTGTCTTTGTTAAACATATATTTCATAAGGATAATGATATTATTTTAAACATAACATTCAACCCCTCTTGTAATTCAAAAATGTACATATACATTTGATCCTATAGTTTTGGGACCAAATAGAAGGTCACATGGTCTATGCAGGATTGTCCCAAACCATGCGGTCAAACTATGTGTAGTTGTCAAAACTAGATCACATTTTCTAAAAACATGCTCATTTTTATGTATTTTTTCCATTTTGGATTTAAAACTCCCCTAATTCAACATTTATATCCCTATACATTTGTATAAACATTCCCACCTAATTTGGAACCAACCAGGAGACCTCCCTTGGTGATTTCAATCCCGATTCTTATGGTAAGTGCCCAATCCACATCATTGCTATCTCGTTTTCTTAGATCTCATTCTCCTGTCCATTTGAATTCAAAGATCAACAACTAATATGTATAGATCTATTGTTTTTTCTTAATATAAATCCATATCTAGTGTTTTTATTTATATCTAATGATATCTAAGACATTTTATTGAATATTTATCAAATTCATAATGTTTGTCACCATTCTTTTCCATATTTTCATGTTTTCTAAGATCGTATAAAAAAATACTTCTCTGATACCCTTAAATTCCTATGTCTATACTCATCATGTGTATATACACGTTTATGGATTCCAAATTATTCAATATTGAGTCATGATCATGCTAGGAAAGATATCTATCGTTGTTCTTGGAGAATCGACCCGGATTCTAGTGCGTTCTTTGTCTTTTGTCGAGTTTCGTCAAAACCATCAAAGTAGGTGGATTAAATATCATATCTTCATGATAGAATATATTTTATTAGTTTCAAATTTATTAAATTGGATAATATTTATTGTGAAATCTTGGTTTGAAACATGTAATAAACCCCTTTAGTGATGATATTACATTATGGGTAGATATGTGAAATCATGATAAATTTGTGTTAAAATTGTTTTATTTTATTTACATTAAAATTGTTGATTTAAATGGTGAATTATATTGATAATTTATACGGGTTTATTGGGCATGGAGTTTCAATATAATGATGTTTTATTGAAAATAGATGGCATTCTAATTTTTTTAATGAAAAATGGTTTTCAATAAAAAAGTGATTTTATTAAAAGGGTTGTTTTTCATAATATTTGGGAATATGGGGTGTGTAATTTCATGTTTAATAAAAGTATATTTTTTAAAATAAGACCTTGTTCTTGATGGAAAAGGCTTAATGGAACATAGGATATAATTACCCTGTGACGACTTGGAAGACTGATGAGAAACTGATCATGAATATATAACTTTCCTAACATAGCATGCATGTTTGGTTACATGGTTGTGTGGAATGGTTAGGGTATGAAAAAAGGATATTATAAAGAGGTTTTGAAGCATTGATAATATTTTTTTTGAATTTTTTTCTCTCTATGAAATTTGTTTTAATTCTAGTCGTTTACATTTGATTCAAATAGTTATAGAACTTGATTATATTTAGTAATAAAATATTTGGGAAAATAGTTTATAAAAACTATTTTATAATAATTGTTAAAACTCCAATATACTAGTGGTGTGAGTACATAATTAGTTGGGGATTTTCTATTGTGTTTTATACTCATCCATTATTTGGATATTTGGTACTTTTTCAGATGATGTCTTCCAGGACATGTCAAAAGGTATCATTTCCCAAATTTTCAGCAACACTTTATGATTCTCAGGCTGTTTGGTGATCTTGGAGCATGGTTCCAGTAGAGAATGGAGTCATGTGCGGTTAATTGAGTCATTTGTTGGTTTATTATATTTAAATTGATATTTTTGAGTATTTATTATTGTATTCATTTGATTGGTTTTGATATGAATAAAGTAGTCGAGATGTCTTACTTTTATGCACACATCATATAATGAGTTGTTCAATTATGGATTGATTGGTTAATAGTTTTATAATTAATGGTAAAATCATCTCAACTTTCTTTGAAACCCTTTTACATTTATTTCTAGCCATTGGTAACTTGGATAAGTCACCTAAGACAATGTAATGACTTGTAGTGCTCTCAAGACAATGTGAATTAGCGGGTCTTTTCATACATCCCCCTGCATAATAAGTATATGTTTATTAAATATTTTTCACATAACCATATTTAAAAATATATTACTATATATTATTTCATTACGACTATAAATTACCACTTTATTAACAATTCCATGTTAAAGAAAGTTTTTGAGCAATAACCGCTTTTTTCATTGTCTGTATTCTGAATTTTCATTCTTGATCCTCTTACTTAGAACATTATTTATATATTTATATTTTTATCATGATGAATATGACATATATAATCTGTATTTATAAATTTATATTAATATATAATTGATATATATATAAAATTTAATTCACCATTCATGGAGAAGGTAGGCCATACGTATGAATGAACATTATTTTTATTTTCCTGGTGTATTGAAGAATGATAGTAAATGAAAAAAAATATATAATTATATAATATCATTATATTATAATTATTGTTTCATGTATATAAAATAGTTTTAATAATCAAATTTTTAATACATTCTATGTAATGTGTAAATGAATAATATCACTTTTAGTAGGCAGTACTCCACATTACCTTAATTGAAGTTATCGTTTTTATAAGGATTGTAAATCATGATGGTAAGATTTATATAAAATAATAAATAGTATAAATACAACATAAATATAATAAATAATATATAAAAACAGATTATTCATTATAATTTCATACCATGATAGGTGATAAAGTTAAAAAATCAACGTAATTTGGTGAGATAGTAGTTCATTATAGACATGAATGTTATGTTTAATACCCATTAGATGAAAGTTTGTGTAAGTGCAGTTATAAACATAAAACGAATTTGAGTATATTAAAGATAATGAGGATATTATGTGAGAATTAAAGTAGAATAATTGAGTTGGTGAAGAATGAAAATAAAATAAAGGAGATTAAGGAAGGATGTTACCTCTTCTTTGGGTAACATCTTTTGGTTTGCACCAAAGGGATTCCTTGGCTATATTTTTTTTAATAGAGAGGCCCCAATGAGTAATCGAGGGATTTTTTTAATGTTTATTGGGTTGATGTTGGTTTATACCAAGTGGTTATAGTGGTTTTAATAGGGGGATATGTGGTGACCTTTTATAGGGAATTGAGGGGACACACTTGGAATTTTTGAATAAAAGTTAGGCGTTCCCAAGTTTTTACCTAAAAAGTCATAAAAAATAATAAAAACTCAATAATGGATGGTATATGGGTGAAATATGGCCGCATAATGGGGTTTTTATAATATTATAGGTCATTTTGGCACTTATTTTTACCATTTTATTCCCTTGTCAAGCTTAATTTTATCCTAATCATTTTAATTAATCATAATCACCTTCACTAATATTTTTCATAAAAAATTAACTTGATATTATTATACAATAAATATAATACATAATATAACCTTTTATATCATTTTTTATTTATTGAATTCATAAAATTAGAATAGTTATGATTAATGATAATCTCTATAACATTTAGATAAGACATATTTTTAAAGTGAAAATGTTCAAAATATCATTAAGATTTTATTTGTAAATTAAATATAAAAAGAATAAAATTACCTAAAATAATTTTATATATGTATAAGATATCAAAATTTTCATTAAAAAAAACATAAAATTTAATTTAACTAGACTAATAAATCAGTTTCAAAAGATGCACTGAATTAAAATTCAATATTTTTTAGTATTCATCAAAAAATGAAGTTTCTCAGAAAAATACAAAAAATTCCTCCTATTATAATCTTGATGTTGTAAATTATGAAAAGAAAATTATTTTATAAAATTAATTATATAAATTTAATGGATGTTTTTTTATATTTTTCATATAAGGACCTTAAAATTAGTTCATTTGAAGAAAATAGTGTCTTTTAAGATATAAATACATTACCAAAAATTATATGTTTGATTATGAATATGTTATATTTATATATAACCATTACAAAAAATATTTGAATTTTTATTATTATTATTCATATTAATAATTTTAATATCTAGGTTGTAACTATCTCATTTAAATAATTTTAAAAATAAAATGATGGTTCAGAATAACTTAGTGTTGCATGTAACACATTCCAAGTTAGTGTTGCTTGTAGCACATGCCAAGTCAGTGTTGCCTGTAGTCCTATCTAGGTCGGTCTTGCATCTAGTGAAATCCATAATGGTGTTACCTTTAGTGATAACATATCGTGTGGTATTGTATAATGAACTCTTAACATAGTGTATTATACAAGGAATAAATTACTCAGAGCCATCACATTATATAATCTATATTAAATCTTGTTAGAAATGAAAAATATAGAAAGAATAATTAATTAATTCAAAAAAATAACAAAAATCATAGGTGTTACAAGAAACTTGTAGAAAAATGAAGTGTTAAACCAATGTGGAACACATGGGGGGTCTCTCTTTTATATAGGCAGTGAGTTTCATTTGATCTTCTAAAAACATAACCTATAGTATAGATTCAAACTCTACTGATATCATGGTCGAAATTTATCATAAGTATGACATCAAGTATTTTGGAACGCTTGAGTTTTTTTAAACAATTACCCTACTCTTATTGAATACAATTAAGAATATTTTGAAATAAAAAATTCAATGAATAATATATAAAACTATGAGAAAAAATATGAGTAAAAGAATTATTACAATGAAATAGTGAAAAATTTTAGAGACACGAGAATAACTTCTGAAGTTGAAAATGTCTTCTGTATGATCATATGTTCTTCATAATTTTTAGTAAATGTAATAGATTTGATTAAAAATTAATCAGTAAAAAGGTTTTCAAAAAATGTATTACTATAGAAGTTTTTAAAGAAATAGAATTACAATATTTTTTTTAAGAAAGAAAATTTTAACAGTTCTAGAAGAAAATAATATTACATTAGCTTTTAAATGAAAAAATATAAAAAACAAAAAAAATTGATTCTGAAGATATATTATAACATTTTTTTGTGTCTAATTTTTTTTTCATTTTTTGAGACAAAACATGTCAATAAGAAAATTATTATAGAAAAAATAAAAATTTTAAAACATAATAATGAATTAAAAATTATAACAAACATATATACTCCTACTATTAGAAGGAGTAACATAATATAAGGATATGAGAAAATATGAAGAAGGTGTGAATTATTAGTTTACATTGACCATTCCTAACTTCTATTTAATGTATTAAAATATATCAGAAGGAAGTGGTTTTTTAAAAATATCTGAAAGTTGTTATTTCATTCTAATAAATTGAAAAATTATATCTTCATTATGAGTGTGATATCGATAGAAATAGTGACTTTTCTATATTTTATAGCATGTGACTGATTTTACTGGTTTTTACATTATATAATAAAACTTGTTTTAACATAATATATTTGAGTTTTAAAAACAATACTAGCATAGTTAGTGACTATTTGTTTCATCGACAATACGTGAGCACAAAAAACTTCAAACTA
Organism: Viscum album; assembly: GCA_963277665.1. Classification (NCBI taxonomy): domain Eukaryota; kingdom Viridiplantae; phylum Streptophyta; class Magnoliopsida; order Santalales; family Viscaceae; genus Viscum; species Viscum album. Next base: position 1,418,767,994 of record OY728161.1, on the reverse strand, counting down.
CCATATATTCAGATCATGTACAAGAACGTACTACAGTGAGTTATTTCATAGAATAAAATGATACTAAAGAATATCATATTAAATTACATGTTTCAAATGTTCTTTTAATATCAATTCTACTAAAACCAAATTCATCAAATTAAAAACTATTTAATTCTACAACAATTCTAGAATAATAGAAAAGTAAAAAATATATTATTCCCATTCAATAATTAAAACTTCTTGTTACTACTTATGATCAGATTCGGTTGGATTAGATTTATATATTTCACATAGGCATACAGAAAAAATTACATTTTGATGCATATTGGATAATTATATTAAACATCTTATCATAACACTAAACGATATTTGACAAAATGTTTTCCCAACTTGATCAAGCCTATGTGTATTTGAGGTACCAATGGGAGTATTAATGCTATTCAAATTTTTGTATCCAATATTTTTATTAATATCATCAATATACTTATATTTAGATATATATGTTCACTCTGGTTTTTTCGACATTTCAAAACAATGGAAAAATTATAACTCGCCCGTAATAATAATTTGAAACTTAGATTTCATAAGATCTGTGAAGGAATATATTAATAATTTTTGATTTGATTGGAATATAAGGTCATCAACCTATATGTGAACTATCATAATATTTTTATCTACTTCTTTCATACAAATATTTTGATCCGTAAAACCCCTAACCAATTTGGATAGTTACAAAAATCATGTTAACATATCATACTAGGCTTCACAGGATTTCTTATGTCCATATAACGATTTGGTAAGCTTAAATAGTTATTCAAGATGTTTTAATATTCAAAACTACAATATTATTTAATATAAACATCCACTGGAACATATATATTAAGTAAATAAAAATTAAAATACATTTGAATTTTTTTGAAATTAATTATTTTTCCCATGTATAGATGAATATGAATTGCTTCATGTATATCTAGCAGTGCATAGGTTTCTTCATATTTCATTTCGTATTTTTCATTAAAATATTTTCAAACAATTTTATAATTATTTCTAAAAAGATTAAAATTAAAAAAATTCTTTCTAAAAATATATATTATCCATATTATATAAGATTATTTAGTATATTCAACCTAAGTCCAGAAATATTTCCCTCTAAACTCCATTATATTATCTTTCATAGCCTTAATCCAATTGACATTTCTTAATGATGAATCGGGATTCTATGGTTCAAATTAGGACAGAAAAGCTAGATTTTTTTATTTAATTATTTAAGGAGCTTCTATTCCTAACATGTTGATCAACATCAATAATGATTCTATCAATGCTAGGATTCCTACGAAACAAATGAAATGGGGTTTGAAAAGGATCTTCTTCAACATAAGGAAAAAATTATCCTAAGGAATAATTTTAGAAAAAACATATTCAGTTACTTCCATAGGAGAATATGGTTCTAACAATGGTTGAAAAAATGTTTTTGAAATAACATCCCTGGATGTAGTTTGAGGTTGCCTAAAAACTAATGGGTGGGTTACATAAAACATAACATTAACTATTTATTCAATTTTAAATAAATTTTATAAAAAAATATATATGCATTAGTATTATTTGAAAAACATAAAAATATTCCTTCATCATATTTTGGTGAAAATTTAAGTAATTAATATTTAATATTATGTATGAATACTATACGTGAAAATATGATGAAGTAAAAAACATTGTGTTTTCAGAATATCCAAAACTCCTACAGTATTTTATTGTGAAATGGGATTATTGAAACTATATTTATAGTATATTAGGAAGTAATAACTGCTTATTCCAAAAAACAATTTCAATTGAGTATTCAACCAACTTCGTTCTTATTATTTCTTGAATAATTTTATTTTTATATCAAAAAAATAAAATTTATGATTGAGTTCTATGAGATGAAATATTATTATTTATAAATTTCTTAAAAAAATAATTTTCAACATCAGAATTTAAAAATTATCCACCATTATCCTTATGAATAATTATCAAGTGAAGGTTTTTATCATTTTTAACTATGGAAAAAATTAATTGACATAAACAAAGGATTCATATTTCATTATGAAAATATATACCCATATGTATCTATTGTAATAAAAAACCCACACATATGCATAGTATTTACATAAAATACTACATTATTATTGAATGAATAAATCCATGTGAACTATCTATAATTTATAACAATTCGAGAATAAGCTAATAGTTTAAATCTCAACATTGTATTCTTACCATAATGAAAAAGTTATCAAACATTTGAAGAATTAAAATTACATTATAGTATATCATTAACCTTTTGTTCATAGAAAACATGTATAATTACTATGGTTAATGGTTCCAAACCTTTTATGCAATAACCAAGATTTATCTTCCATTTCACCTTGGAAAGGTAAGTCATGGCTCCAATTGTCTTCAATGTTTAGTGTGTAAATATTCTCAGGCATATTCACATGATGAAAAAAAATTCATCCTTGGAACAATTTACAACACATTTATCATTTCAATATTTCAAAAGGTATCCATTATCACATAGCTGAATTATTATTATAATTTTGATCTCAATACCCTTAATGAAAAATATTTTTGAAATTAATGCTTTACTAAGAAGAACAATATTACCTATACATATAATATCACATTGAGAAACATCTCAAAATGAAACTTTTCAACCATTCATCTTGATAATATTTTTTAAAAGGTCTTTTTTACTATTCATATGACCTAAAGATTCACTATCCACATAACATGTAACCTTTTTTCTAGTAGTTTCTTTTTTCATGAATAAAAAACAATTAGACTTTTGACAACAAATCCTTCCTAGGACTACTATTGTGAGATAATAAAACATTGGTTAACCAAATCTGTCCAATTTTATTTTGGGATGATTCCATTTATTTGAATAAATATGCTTTATGAGAACCTATATATATTTCTTTATTTAAGTAACAATTATTTTATAGTGGACACCATATTGAATCTTGGTACAAAAAGTTTCATCTTTAGGAACAATGAAAGTGTTCCTAAAAATTGGTTTTTTAAATGTTTAAACCATTATGGATCCATTATCATAAGGATAGATTTGTTTATAAATTTAGAGAATATTTATTTACCATTACTATTGTTTTTCAAAAGTTTTTTAAAGAATAAATTTATTATTGTAGCTTTACAGCTAAATTATTATCCTCTTCATTGATATTTTTAGAATTATGTTTTCAACACTATTTGGTAATGAATATTTAGAGCAATTATCATTTTGTATATATTTTTTAAGAGTATCCTTATAAGAATTATCCTTGTTAGGATCTATAGAAAGATATTATATTTCATTTTTCACAATATTTATCAATGAATTTTTGTTATCATGTATTTTTTATATTAATGTTTTCATTTTTATGTAATTTTTGAAAATGTGAGAGTTTATCATAAGAAGGTAATGAATTATCTTATACTGAAGAGGATTCTTAATCCAGAGATATTAAATTCATATCATCTAGATAATTTGATTTAATATAAATGTTTTTACTGTTTTCACCATCTCATACATTTTCTCGAATATATTTGTTTACCATTGGTAGATTTTTAAAAAAATGACCTATGTTCTTATATCTAGATATTTTATCCTCAAAATTATATTTATAATAATCACCTCAAATGAAACTACAAGTCTTGTAATCCTTTTAAATGTTATTAACCTTATATTTATAATATATCTTGGAATTCATTTATGTGTTATTATTTTCCATATGTTTTCTTTTCCGCATTAGGCAGTCCAGTCTGATAGGTCCTGTGTTCATTTATTCATAAAAAGTAACTTCACCTTTCTTATAACCTATATCCTTATTACAGTTATTGTATCTATATTATCAGTATTTTTTACGAAAAAAATTTTCTATAATTTTGAATATATTTCCTATATCATTTTGATAATGTTAGGAAGTACTTGTATAATATTGAATTACTACTATCTTCTCTCATAAACTCTTAACAAATTGCTCATAAGATTGATCGCTTAAAGGTACGTAAGTAGTGGAAATAGAAACTCCCCCATTTTTTCAATTATCATTATTTATTTTTAATCTTCCATTATATAGTATAATTTTTCTAATTAGATCATCATGATTAATATCATTTACTTATATCATTTCATTAAAAAACAAAACTTCTTAATTCTCAATCATTAAGAAGGACATCTACTATCTTCTCCATAGGTTTTTAATTATTAAGAAATTCCTCACTGATAGCCTGTAAACTTATAATGTTAGTCATAAATATATTATTCATCTTATCTACTAATTTACTATTTATGAAATAAAACCCTTGAGAGTTAGATCGAAACATTTCTCTTATAGTCTCTATGACCTTTTTACTTCCAAAATGTGTAACTTATATCATTGCTTAAATGCTATTAATTTCATCAAAAGATGATTTTTAAATAAATACGCTTATATTAATGGATCATAATTAATTATTTCTATCCCATTAATTTAACTAATATTATTGTTTCTCTACATTTTTAAACAAAGTGACTTCCTTGTCAATAATCTCATAATTTTCAGTATGCATAATGAAGTTATCCAAACTTGAGTTAATAACAAAATTATTCAACCTATCCCTCCAGTAATAATAAAAAGAAACATAAAAAATTGGTGGTCTATTTGGATTCAAATTATCTATATATCTAATATTAATTCCTTCCACCATAAATACAAAATATTTATTATTTTATACAAAACATTTTAGGTTAAAAACAATTTTAAATTTTTTTTATTAAAAATATTAAAAAAATTTAAAGTTAAAGTAAAAGATTAAGTAAGTATATTAGTTTTGGAAAAATTAAATGATACCAATTCTCAAATATCAATATCATTTATATTATTATTGTTGTTGATATAATATGTTCCTGATGACTCTATTACATGGGCGTGAATTATAGTGTAAAAAACATTAGTCAAAAACATTCTAAAGTAAAATAATTCACAATCCTCTCAATATTAAAATTTCGATTTCACACAAGACCATCGATAAAATTAATAATGTATTGTAATAATGATTGATTTTGATATATATGAGTTGATGAATAATAATTAGTGTAATTACATAAAAAAATGTTACAAAACATGAATAAAATGTTTCTCTATATTTTATATAAATGTAGTAAAATAGTTACTTGTAATAAAATATGAAATACATTAGAAACATAATCTAAGAATTAAAAACAACTATTATTAAATGAATAAACATATTTTATCCTTAATAGTAAGGTATACATTAATGTTGGTTAAAGCTGTCACTTGTTTTATACTTACAAAAAAGTATGTCTTTTCTTATATAAGAAATTCCCTAGATAAAAATGTCAAATTTGTCTGCCTACCCACAACAACCCTCAATCTGATGGATCATATTTTCTATCTCACTTTCCCTATAATCCCTCGATCATGATGATCACATAATTATTCTTACATTATTTAAAATCCATCAATAATAATCATAAAAATCATAATCATAATGAAATTACAAAACAATTCTTAAGGGGACAACCTATAATGGTTTCCTGGAGAACTCAAAAAATATTAAACAATTATAAAGAATAAGAGAAAAATATTCACAATTACTAATTTTTAGAGATCATAGATTGATGAAGAAAATAAATTGGATTGCCCTACAACTTCCTCTAATTCACTAAATGCATGGGTATTTATAAGAAATTTACAAATGGTCATATTCTCTTCCTAAATGTCATATTTTCTCTTTGTTTTTCATAATTTCATAGGCACCTATAACTTGAGAGATCATACATCTCTTAAAAAACAAATTCTAATGTCTAATATATTTACATTATCATAGTGTTAAATTTTATTCAATATAGTGAAAATAATTTTTCCATATTTAGACAGTAAACATATTTAGTCCAATGGAAATCCTTTATATTTTCATTAAGATAATCTACATGAAATTTTTTTATGTTCAATAGTAAAAATATTATTTTGATTATAAAGCCTTATTTAGTATGAAAAAAAGCACAAAAATTATTACAATTGTTCTAATGAAGGTGAGTCTTATTGTTATCAACGTTATAGTCTTTATGATAATTATAATGAATAATGAATTTTTTATATTCATAATACATTAAAAATTATTCTCTATAGGGTAAAATGTAATTTTATCTACAAAAAACATTTAAATCACATTATAAATAAGAAAATTAGTAATTATGTATTTAATAAAGAGTTTGTTGTTTTGAAAATAAAAGTAATTGAAATGTGAGAAATTGAATTTATGACTCAAAATAATGATTTTTAAACATAAATTTTACTATCCATATTATTTCCATGTAATGAGATAAAATTATTAACATTCACTAAACCCTCACAGGATTTTCTTATCAACATCAATTATGTTGTAAAAAATATTCCATATTTTTTCCATTACAAACATTTATATAGTGATTATCCATCCCCATTACAATGAAGGGTATTCACATATAAGATTTTATACTTTATTTAATTGGGAATTCCATTTATATATCCAAAACTCTTTAATAGTGTGATTAAAAGTGATGATTAGATTTTTTTTATTCTTTATGATCTTTATGGTACAATATTTCCTGACCATGATATGAATGTGGTAGGTGGACCCAGAAATATATAGCACTAAAGTACATTAAGAAATTATTTTATCATGAGTTACCGTGTATGGGTCATGGGGTGGAATCCTTGAAATTCTATGTCGTGAAGTATCAATAGTTATCCTTGACTTATGCATATGGTGTCATTTTTTATGTTGTTTCCAAATCTATATGCTTCCTTGTTGTTACTATATTATTTAATGTTTTGATGTTTGTGTTTATGAATCTCCCCTTTTTATGAAACTTATATATTTTTATTTACTCACATGTATTACATTCTTAATTTTATGATATCATTATTCCTTTAAAAGACATTATTGATCACCCTTTTATTATATTTGTCCACAGGTTGTCCTATGTAATTTTAAAGATCCAAATAATTTAAGGTCATGTTTTGGTATTTTTAAAAAATATTTTTTTATCCATATTTTATGTAAATTTTATTTGAATCAACTTTCCCAAATTCACTAGGAAAATAGTAATTTTTGAATTGTATTATATGTGTCTTTATGTAATAACCCGAAAATTAATGTTTACTAAAGATATGGGTTGTTATGATTGTTATCATAGATTAATGAAGAAATTGTTTAATATTTTTATTATTTTACATTAGTTAAATCCTTTGGGATAAGACTAATCATGGGGAAAACCCTAAATTATTATAATGTAATGTTTAAATAGTTTCCAACAAACAAAATCCCTTTCTAGATACATAATTATGATGGTAATTTTGCAAAGTTGTACCCTAGGGTTTTATCATTAAAAGAAAACAATTTATATTAACTATATCATAATCTAGTTTTTGAAAAAGAGGCCTTACTGTACATTTGTTTTGATATTTTTAGGTGATATTCATTGTTAAATTCACAATATCCTTACAAACCATCCTGAAGGGAATAAGCATCCCATAAAAGATTATGTTCGGAAATAGACCATGGATAATAGGTAATGAATCCTAGAAATTCATATATTAAGAAATGTATTTTATTTATTAATTTTGAATTCAATATTCATAATTCCATTTTATATGATTAATAGTATAAAAATTTATATCAGAAGATTTACCTTATTTTAGTCAATCACACGAAATGGGTGGAACTAACTCAACAACCATGGATATGGGAATTGTAATTATTACATAATCGATATGTTCATCCCGATGGATGTATGATTCAAGATCATCATGATAATACTCTCTCAATTATATCAAATTTTTAATAGAAACATTTCAATGGGGGAAAATCCATATCTCCTAAAAAAATAAATTTTTAACTGGGGAATTTATATTGGAAAGGAATCCAAAATTTAATGGATATTTACATCCATTAAATAGGGATCGATGGATTTACATCTTGGAAAAAATCATCCCCAAACATTAATTCTCTACTAATGGGATGGTCATGACTTCTATTTATCAGATAGAGGGAGAAGCTGATCAATGGAGGAAAATAATTAAAAAAGAGATGCCCGATGAGGAAATCAAATAGATTAAGTGGAGAGAATTATAGAATTTGTTATATGGTAAATATTTTCCTCACACATTCCAAAATAAAATGGAGAGTGATTTCTGTGGTGTTAAGAAAAGGATGGTGAATCGCTCAGGGTGTATGAGGAAAAAATTATAGGACATTTATGTCACGTCTTTTTTTATCATTGACCCACAAAGTAATGTTAATCTCTTATATAGTAGGAAAATGATTATCCAATGGAAATATTTTTCAATTCAACTCATTTAATACTATGAGGATGTTGTCTGATGTTACCTCAATAATGAAATGGTGATTAATGAATCTTAAGGTTATATAGATTAGAAGTGGATAATAGAGTTTAGTTCTTGGGGAACAATATAGAAATAACATGAAGGGTAAAAATTACAACATTCAACTTGATAAAAGTGTTGTAAGAAGCATTAATGAATTTTAAAAAATTCAATAAGTAAATTATTTATGTTCTGGATCTAAGGGAACCTAAATAGAGAATTCCAATGTGAGAAAAAAACTAAATTATGGAATAAAGGAATACTATAGTAAATTCTTGGCTTTCTATCCAATAATTATACAATAAGTATTAATTAAACCATTTGAATCAATTAACTAAGACAATGGTTGTTGATTATAGATGGAAATAATAAATTTTATGAACATTAGTTATTGGGAGAGATTTTTCTATAGAAACTATAAAGATGAACCCAAAAAAACTTGGCGATAGGTACCCTAGTTATTCATACAATAATTGTAAACATAAAATTTAATACTGGTTTGATGAATTCTTTCATGTTATGTATTTTTAATATATCTATTCAAACACCAGTTAAAGAAATGAAATTACTGACATCAGTACAAATTTCGAATCAAAATTATTTCTTCTAATGTATATAACTCGCACTTTATCCATTATTTTAAGTTAAAATTCCTAAAAAATATTTTTATACTCAATTTATAATAATTTTATTCAATTATAGGTATTGATTGACTTTACTTATATAAAGAATCCAAATGTTTATTATAGAATTAAATCACCCTCTATATCATTAATCACACTCAAATTATTTAAAGAATAACAAAGATGGAGAATATTCATTGGAATAATCTTCTAATAATTATAATTAATTTACCAATAAGAATGTGTATCTAAAAAATGATTTAGACTATGTAAATTATGATCAATGATGACATACCTACTATATAGAAATATAATAATGCCTATGTTGAAGAATTTCCTTTCCTTTCTTCAATTCAACAGGTTGATTTCTCAATAAATATTATTCATAGATCTTTTTCAATACCCAATACACTATATATAATAGCTGTTGTTGACTATGAAGAGATAAAGATGAAACTATATGATAATATCCATTAACTGTTTTTATGACCATGTGCTTCATTATGTTGTACGTCAGTCCTTTTCATCAAAATATTTGAAGGGTTAATGTTCTTGTATTTTAAGAAACATGTGCTCATAAAAATTAAAATAATTAAAATGTATTTTCTTCCATTATTAGACTGCATTTTCAATAAGAAATTTTTATCTCCACACTTCACTAAGGGTGATCTTAAATTGGTATATTATCAAATAATATGGAAGAAAGAGGAGATACATAAGAATTATATCCATACACAATATATGAAGTATGAGTTTTTCGTGATACCATTTGGACTCACTAGTGATCATGATATCATCGTAATCTTAATTAATATTGTATTTAGGTATTACCGTGACAAATTTGTTTGTATCTTTACAGAAGATATTCTTATCTACTCTGTATGAAATGAGGAACATGAGGATATTTTTAATGGTTTACTGATGACCATAAAAAAGGAAACATTTTATGTGATGTAATGTAAATGTGTGTTTCTTTCAGAATGTTACAATCTATGGGAATGTAATCACCAATATATGGATATACATGAATCCTTTAAAAATAGATACAACAGAAGGATGGTCCAGATTGATATATAGGATGAACATTTAATGATTCCTTGGATAATTTCGATATAATGGTCTACTTTTGAGAAAATTCTCTTGATTTTCAATCACACTAAGAAATATAAGTTAATATGAAGTGATGATTATTTAGACTGACTAATGAGAGAAGATATTTAAAGAGTTAGAATATAAGGCCAATCACTACACTCATATTACCCCTAGAAGTTAGGTATATCCAATCTATAGTGATGCATCCAAAAAAAGTCATGGATTCTGTGCTGTTTCATGTTTAAATGTTGATATACTATTCCACACACTGATTAAAGATACAAGAAAAGATCTACCCAACACAAGATCATCAATTGGTTGTAGTGATCATTATATTTATGATTTGGTAACAGTCTCAAAGGGGGGAATTTTGACATTTATATGGATCATAAAAGTGTCACATATATAGTGATAAAAAGTATCTCAATATACACCAATGAGGGTGGTTAAATTTTATCAAGGACTGTGATTACTCAATGCATTACCATTATTATATGGTAAACAATGTGAAATATTCTCTTGGCATAAAGGATCTTATAAACTATTCAATGATGAATTTGATAGGGATCAATTATTTTTAGAAATAAAAAGGGTGGATAATAGAATAATAAAAGAACATTTATCATAAATTTCTCCAATAAAATCTCAAATATCATATCTTTAGAGGATCAAAAAGGCCTAATAATTTGATATGGAGCTACCAAGAAAGGTAGAAAATATTTCAGAGTTCAACTTTACTAAAGAAAATGTTTGAATATTTTGAAACCAAATATTTTTCCCATTAAAACTAGAACATAGAAGAGATCTTCTATATAATGTTCATAGCTCGTTATTATCTATTCACTATAGAAGTAATATTATGAATAAACATCCAATGAAAAACATTTTTTGGTATAACATGAATAGTGTTTTGTGGAATTTATATGTATGTGCATGATAATCCAACAAGATAAGGATGATTGAAACCAGTCTATGGGTAATATTAAGCCATTTACCATAACAGTATGGAAATATGAAAACATAAAAATGGAGTTTTTCCCATGAATATTTATCTCTTTACCAAGTCACCTGGCTATACATAAGGTAATTGGTATGAATGGATGGATTTACACTATCTATTGTATTATATTAATATCCATGGTCTAAATCAAGGTTATGGAGAATCTAGTTGTGGAAATTTGATACATAGCCATGTTTCAATTTTTTAATCAACATAAAATGGATGTTCAATATAAAATTACATCTAAACTATAGAGGCTATGGTGAGATCACATTCAATGGATTTATATGGATTTTGGGATCCAAACAGTCCCTGTGTGGAGTTATCATATAAATAAAATTTCCATTATAGAATTCAAATCGAACTTTATGTGGCTCTATATGGGAAGTATTGTCAGATTCAATCATATTGGGATGAGGCTAGGGATATAATGCTTACATGATATCATCTTATACACGAGATTACAATGAATCTTTAGACCATTTATTTTCATATGAAATATTCATAATGTTAATATAAAATCAATGAAAACAATTGTCTATTGGACCTGTATTTTGAGGTTTGAGAGAAGGTGTTTCTTTGTATATCTAGGTCGACGAAATTAAAAAGGGATATGAAGAAAAGAAATACTAGTATATGATACATCTTCCCCTTTGAGATTCTAGATCACATTGGAACTATGGCCTATCAATTAGTACCCCACATCACGAATACCAGTTTTTTGACGTTCTCCAGATATAGCTCTTTTGGAATAATATACATGAACCGTCACATAAAATAAATCTATCTGTGTCACCCTTTTAGAATAATATTTTATATGAGGATAATACATTGAAGATATTAAATTTTAAAGAGAATATTTTATGAAATAATACAAATCACCTAGACAAAGTGCTTTAGTGGAATTAGAAGTTTATGGATGAAACATGGGAACTAGAAGAAGTAATAATTAAGAGGTACACTCAACTATTTTATTATATAAAATGATATTTTTAGGTTTATTTTTTTATGGGAGGAATTAATTAATCACTCAATATTTTAAAATAAAATTTTCATTTTGAATGAGAATTTTTTTTAAGTAATGATGTTATATAAAATACATGAAATACTATAATTATTTTAAACCATTATAAAATAGACATATTGAGATTTAAAATACCATTAATTATTTGGAAAATTGGTAATAAATACATTTTATAAGGATCGTGAATATTATTATATAAAAAGGGTTATAAAAAATTCTAATTGACATAGACTGAAAAAAGTAATAACCTTAACCAGTATGAATTTACCATATGAATCTCAATAATCAGAACCTCTGACGGATATTATGTTAATTGGATTTTTAATTAATATGATCAAGACAGAATAAAATAACTATAACACAAATGAATCTATTTAACTATAAATTTCATGATTATTGATATCACAAACCAAACCATGTCTCTGAACAACCCCACGAAAGTGGCATCATCGCACACTATGCATTTAGGGTGTACAATATTGTAATAACGAGTTATTTTTCCAGAACCTATTAGTTTTATTTTTTAGGCTTTATTTTTAATTAAATAATAACATCCTTTATATGTTTATATTGTAACATTAAATATAAAATAATACATACATCGATGAAAATAATATTTTAATATGAAGAAAATACAATTGTATTTTATTAGAATATATATATTTTTTACACATTTTTGGAAATTCAATAATTTTGAAATAAATATTCATTTCATAGAATATTATAATTAAATATTATTTATATTCTAAAAATTGATAATATAAATTACTAAAGACTATTGTAATATTTATAAGAGTACGAAAAATGATATTTGACCCAGAACATATTTTTAAAATAAATATAGATTTAATTTAAAAATAAAATTACAATATTTATGAAATTATTTTTATTAAATAAATATTTTTTTCAATTGGTATGTTAAATTAAATAGTAGTTATTTTTCATAATTTTCTAAGATAGTATAATTTATATATAAAAATTAAATTTGATATAAATATATGGTCTATATTATGATATCATAATAGATAAAATGTGATGTAATAAGTTCTATTAATTTTACTCATTACCGAATATATACATCCCTTAAAAAAGAATATTTTTTAGAAAAATTATAATCTATTATTTAATCCTCCATAATCTATATTATATTTTGTGGTTTTAAATCCAATTATTTTTTAACACGACCCACTTACATTTCACCAATTTTATCGTTTTAATATATTATGTTATAAACCTTATAAAATATTAAGAAAAAATCCTATTTGATAAAAACCATTTTATAAATCCATGGGAAGGTTTTTGGATTTATTTATTTCATCATATAGAGTCCAAAACTTATGTTTAAAAATTGATAAATAATTCTACAAACTTTTTCAAAAAATATATACCCAACCTCAAACTAATATTTACACAAAACCCATTGATCAAGAATTTTATCTTCTTGTAACATATTAAATATATCCAAAGTTGTTTCTATGATCCTAAAAATATGCTACAAATATTTTAAAAGGTCCCTCTCTAGGTAATAAATTATATCCCTTAATTTATTCATGTAATTTCATTGTATTATACCAATTTTTTTTTTAAATTTCTCTTATTTTAATGTGATTTCATAGATACAAATTACTACCATTATGTTACAATCTTTTGTGAGACAAAATGTCACACTCATTAAAACAATATATGAATTATTATGTACCACCATTTTTCTTCTTATGTTATCCTATATTTTTATGTTCCAAATACATGTATAGGGAAAACCCATACACATTTCCATAAAATGGTTTTCACCAATATTTATATATTCTTAAATGGCTGGGGACCTCACCCATGATACTTATTCAATGACTTAAATTTCCTGAATTATTTTGTTATGTTATATTATATCTCTGGCACACTAATTCTTATGAATTTGATGGAAAGAAACAAATTATTTTTCCCTTTTATGGATTGGGTAATATTTTTATCTCATGATATACCATTCATGGTGCATAAGATATTATCAAAAGGAAACATTGTAATGCTGTTTTTTGTATTTATATTTTATTTTTTCATATGATGCCATGTGGTATATTATTTTCGCATTCTTATGTTTACTTAATGACATTATGTCATTTAATTCATCGATGTATGTGTTTATTATTAAAACCATTGTATGTCACCCTTATATTCCTCTTGACAGACAAATATTACTTTTGTCATTTGAAAATTTCATTATACCCTAATGGGGATTTGTAGCAAAACAATTTTTTATGTATGTACCTAGGTTATCCCATGATGTTTTATAATATCCAAAAAATTAAAGGAATGTTATGGGATTTCCAAAGAATGTTTTTATATCTATATTTGGAGTTAATTTGATATTTATCTAACTTACAAAAGGCGCCATAATTCTATATCTTTTCAAATTGTGATATGTTTCTAAACATGTAATAAATAATGAATTAAGATTTATTAATGATATGTGTTTTCATAAAAAATTTTGGCCTTAGGGAAATCAGTACCCCAATCTAAGGTCTAACAAGGATTATAGAAATCCAAAACCTAATTAAAAAAGAGAATAAGATAATTACAATACAATCATAATTACATATATGGATCATTCAAATTATGGTAAACTTATACTTAATTATATATTTGTTTTTGACATATTAGATTCTATTTTAGAGTTACTAGGATATATTATTAGAACATTAATTCACTACCCTAAAGAATTAATTATCAAAGAAACCATCTTGTTGAATTACATCCCATGTTGAATTTTATAGGAACGATTCAAATGGAAATATTTTTGTCCTTCGTTTAGATGAAAAAATTTATATTTTTCAAAATGATTGATCCCCTCTATGAAGATAAAAAATTATTGAGAATATTTAAATTAAATATCATTTAAACATAAAGTTACCTATATATTCAAGAATGATTATAACACAATTTATAAAAAAATTATATAATGTGGGTGTTGATACTAAATAAAAGTATACTGTTGGATCAAATGTTTGGACAAAAACTCAATGATATAGATAATCCTTTTCTAATGGAAAAAATTTATTTCCACTATTTTTGAGTTAGGTATCTCTCTATAAATTATTTTATAAGTCCTTTATATATTTTAGATACCCATATATAGTTTAATTAGTATAAGATAATTAAAATTGTGAATACACACGTTATATAATGTGCAGGGGAATATAACACCCTGATATTTTGAAATATATTTTTACAAATTAATTATATGATTGATATCTATATTCGTATGCCTCACCAAACATAAATGATCCATTAATCATTATATTATTACTTTATATGAATAATAAATACTCTATTTTGATAAAAAATAATAATAAAATTCAAATGTATACAAAATTGGATTAATAACATATAAAAGTTTAAAAGGGGAATTTTGAATTAATTTTTTTTCTTTTATAATATATTCATAAAAAATATTAATATATAGAAATTATAAAATTTTAACCAATTAAAATTATTTCTAATTTTGTATTTATGATATATGAATTATTCAAATATGAATTTTTGGGATTTTTATAGAAATAGTTTTTTAAGAGAAAAATTAAAAATATAGTTTTCATTATAATTATAAATTTTATGCATTTATCAACAAATGTAAAATAACTAGATGATTTTCAATCATTTTAATTGATAAAATATTTTATTAAGGACTAAAAATATTGAATTTAAAATTTCATTTTAGCATTGAAAATCTATTTTTACCATGTTATAATAAATGAAAAATTTTATTCTAATTTAGAATCTAAATTAGTATTTTGTTTTAATGAAACACCTAAATCATAATATTTATTTTTGGATTAAATTTCAATAAACATAAATATAATTCTTTTATAATAAAAAATTTTAAATCATGAAATTTTAGAACATTAAAAAATTTATAATACATAATTTAAAATCACAAGACCCATTTTTTACAAAAATCAGTTTTTATGAGTTATGTGAGCTAATATTAAAATTAAAATTTCTAAAAATTATAATTTATCTTGATAAAACTATTTTTATATTTTAGTTAAAAAATTTCTACTTATGTATTAATATCATTTTCAATTATTTTCATAAAATCAAGTTTCGAAGGAAAATTTTAGTTATAGTAGTAATAAAATTATTTTTCCAGTATTGATACATCTCATAGAACTATGTATCATTAAATTAAAATGGTATATATTTAATTAATACTATAATAATTCTAATAAACATATGTAAAATCTGTTTATCATTTTTTTTAATTAGTAATAAATTTAAATTTTTTTTATGAACATAAAATTGTTAAAATGAAATTTTTTTACAAGAGATATTTTAAACACATTATAGAAATTAATTTAAAGTTAATGTTATAATATTTAGATTTTTAATAAGATAAAATATGTCTAAATTAGGATTCATCACATTGAAATTTTTTAATAAGGTACATCTTATATTTTTAGGGATAAAATATTTAATATGGATAAAATTTTAACTACGCTAATAAGAATTAAAATGGGTAATCTAATGTGGCTCTAATTATTCAAAATCAATTGGACAAATATAACATATAGAATAAATATTTAGTTTTTAAAACCATACCTTTAGGTTTCACTAAAATTTACCCACATAACATAGCAATGTCTTATGAAATTCCATTTCGACTCTTAACTAATAATATTTTTCAATCATTTCCCCCTTTTCACATATAATTTATGCTCAGTCCAACTCATTTTAGGCCAAACCCCATGTTATAAATTCCATTTAAAATATTTATGATTAATTATTATAGATTCCCCATACATGTTTTTAATCCTCTCTCATAAAAAAATTGCATCATTTCCTTCATTTCCAATGTATACTTCAATATAAAATCAAAATCCCAAATGTAAGTATTACACGACCATTTTAATTATTTTCGTTATAATCCCAATTGAACGAAATATATAAAAATATTAAAATAAGTATATAATGAAATATACATAAATAATATTATATTGATGATATAATTGTTATATATTCCCCTCCCATTCAATAAAAAATTGAAATCATTTCGGATGGCCATATAAGGACAACCACTTCAAAGAATGAAAGGATTCATTTTTCATTACCACATTTAATGTATGATCAATAAATGATTTACAAAAATATGTTTTTTATTAATTTCTTGATTTAAATTCTATAAATATATATTTTCCCATTTGATACGTAATATTATAAATATGAAATCATTGTAAAACTAACTACCTGAAACAAACATACCAAGAGGAAAAGAGATTTTCTTTTGAAGGAAAACAACTTTTTTATTAACCATATTCTTATAACTCGTAGAATTTCTATTATTCACCTTTATCAAATCAAAATATTTTCATTTTAAATATTTTATATTTATATTGTGAAAAAATAATCACTTCCATATCCATACTCACGTAGAGATTATATAATGTTATTTTTTCCCATGTTGAACCACCAACATAAAAAATTCATGAAATTTTCTCTAGTAAGTATTTATAAACATTATAATTTATATTTATAAATAAATAAATTTTTTTCAATATATAATGAATATATAATCATATTAACTCAGTAATTAAGACTAAAAATCCAGTCTGTTATAAATTACATAAACAAAATCATTTCCAACATTTTAATCATGAATAACAAGTAAAATTCTTCTGAAATGAAATTATAACATTATATATTTTTTAGAAAAAAATAATAAATTTCTTCTTATGTTCTAATAATGATATGTTTTTTGTAAATAACTAGGATCAACACTATTATTATGTTTCTAGTTCAAAACGATTATGTTTTCATAGACATGATATTTAAAAATATTTGAACATTATGAAATATAAATGTAGAGAAAAACTGTAAATGAAGTACTTGAAAGTAAATAGAAATAATATAATTTTTAAATATGTTATTAAGATTTTTTTTATATATGTGTTTATATTGTGGTCAGCTAAGTGGTAATCCATCGTAATAGTTTCATTTCAAAAATTTATTTTATTGTGATATATTATAATCATTGATTTATTTTGAATGGTGAATATAATGAAAATTTAGTATTATTTACAATTATCCCCTAATTATTCCTGTTATATAATTTTCCATATAGAATCATTAAATTCAATGAGTTTTTCTCAAAATTTTGAAAGTTTATAAGTGTGTTTTATTTAAAATTAATTTTATTAAGACATATTCTACATCATGATTTATTTAGAATAAATAATCTATATCCCATGTACTATTTTGTATCATGATACACTAATAATTTATGGTTTTTTTGTTTCATTTGTAAGCATATAAAACAATGGGTTCTGATATAATGCGAAAAATTTTATAAGGTTATTTTTATCATTTTCAAATACATGGGAGAAGTTTGGTATTTCACACGATGAATTATTTTATATTGTCCAATAACTATGTACTGAATTCCTTTCCATAGTAATGAAGTCTATATATCCATATCATGATATTTCTTTAAATAATTATTAATTTTTAAGGATTCTAAATATGTAAGGTTTCTTATTAACTATTCTCCCATCATTCAGTTATAATGCATCTTCCTTTTCATCATTCATGCATGATTGGTTTCATCCACAAAAACATCTTATTTCATAAGACTTTCATCATATCATGGTGTGAAATGAATCATTTCATTAAATCGTACAACTCAATGAATTTATTCCAAATAAAAATTGTATCACAGTTGAGGATAATTCACAACCCCTTTAATGATTTTATCCCCTCCTTGTATATATTTTCTTTTCTATCCAATGTATTCCTTTAAATTTGAAAACCCCATTTATGTGTTATATCATGAGAAATTTTTATTTATAATTTGAAAATATCCATTGGATTATTTATTACATATTATTTTATGATGTCGGTTTTCAACCATTTGTATTTTAAAATATTAAAATAGTTTTCCATCATGTCAAACTAAAATGTCTTTTCTACCACACCACATTTTAATTGATTAGAATTATGTATTTTTAATAATTTATCATTTATGTATTTTTTTTAAAGTAAATGAATTCCAATATTCTCATTTCATATTTTGAACCCTTTATATCTCTTATAATTATCCAGTATTGAGGATTATTTTTATAAGTAAACTCTTTTGATGTTATTATAGTTAACTATTTTTAGGAAAATATTGTATTTAAATGATTATTTCTTAATATATATATTCAAAATGAAATATTTTAAATTTATCAGACGTTTTATTTTTTAAAATAACATTTTAACTGGCCATAACATAATATTTTAATCCAATGTTAAAATTTCATTCTAAAAACTCTTTTAAATATTTACTACCATATTCATAATTAGCCGTGAAGTCTATATTTACATAGAAGCTGTTTTTTCTTATTAAACCTCTAAATTTCCATGTAAAATTAAATTTTGGGTGATTGAATTTTTGGTATCAACCATATTAATGTTATGTTTCAAAATACCATTAAAAAATGTTGGGATCCTCACGTTTATTTTTTTCCATTATTTATGATTTGAAGGATCATTATATTTAATTAAAACACATATGTAAGGATTTTTTGGATGGTGGGTTTATATACTATCTTCTAATGTATTGGTTAATTATTTATAACCCATTATATATGCATTTTAATCATGAAATTTCGTTTTTCAAAAATAATAAGCATAGAAATTTTGTTTATTTCAAATATGAATGATGGAAATATTGTTTTTTCACAACAAGAATGAATATAATTTTTTTATTCATAATCTGTTAATTTCAATATGAAAATATATATGTTATTCTTGTTTTAGTGTATTTCATGTGCATTTTACATATCTATTCCATATAACCCTGATCATTTTTAGTGAATCATAATTTTTATCTCTTGATTCCATACCGTTTAACCATGGTATTCATTTGGTCATTTCAGAATATGTGTCCTTTTATCCTTAATTGTGTATTATTATTATTTTTTATGTTCATTTTTGTATGAAATTTAACCTCTGTAATGTTTCCTCAGTTTCCTATAATGCAAACCCATATTATATGTTGATGAATATTTCTTTGACCATGTTTTGAATATCACCTCTTTATTTTATTTATTTTTACCCAATTTTTTTACATAAATATATTTAGATGATAATTTTATATATATATTATTTATGAGATATATTGATACATCAAAAGGAAATATTAGTAAAGTTGGAAAAATTCCATTTTTTATTGATAATGCCATGGTATATAATTATAAACGACACAAAATCAATAATTCATGGATTTATGTGATTATTATGATATGAAAATTTTAACTTATGGTAATTTTGTAAATAAATATAATTTTATAACACTTATTATCTAATAAAATGCTTAATTATTTTACTACCATGAATCGAGTGTGTGTCGGGTGGACTTTAGTTGATATAAGGTCAATATTTATTTTTATTTTGTGGATTAGTTTTTTTATTTTGGATATAAGACTAGAATAAATTATTGAAATATGTATGCTTAAGTATATGTGATAAATATACATCTAGGATAAAATTGAATTTTTTTAATGTATATATTGTGTGGTTTTCTAAATAATTACATCCATGCATTGTAATTGAAATGTAGATGCAATTGTGTCTTACATGCACTTAAGGGTAATCAATATAGAAAATGTTAGTTGAGACACTACTATAAATAGGATATTTTTAATGTGTTAATTTTGATTAGGAGGATCCCCATTGCAAATATTCCTGAGGAAAGTTGAATTTGTGATAGTATTAATCATCATACATAATAAAAAATATATTCAAAAGAAAATAACATCCATCAAACATACATTTGGAAAGACATCATTCCATCTATTGTGAATAATATAAGTGATGGAAAATAGTAATTGTGTTTTATACCAAACACTATTATCCATCCCATCTAAACCAATTGGGACGGGTAATAATTTCAATAAAAATAATTCTTGATGAAAAATACTTTTCATATATAATAAATTACATAAAAAATAACGTATCAAAAATAATAATATATTAATAAAAATAAGCCTCCATTCTTCCTCTAATCTCCACCTCCCCTGATACCATTTTCATGATGCAATAACATTGTTTGAACTCATCCAAAATCCTCTATTTCACATATTTTTTGTAAATATATTTAAAAATAATCATGGTACACATTTATTTTGTCTCTTCATTCTATACTGTTTCATTATTTTGTTTAATCATATATGACTTATTCTGAGAAACCCATTTGTTATGAAATTTGTAGCATCCTGTAATGGAATCCACTTAGTGGTTTGATGAGACTATGGTCACAATATCTCATGAGAACCTCTTATAACACCATTGGCCCTAAAATTGAAGTGAGGGACACTGATGTATCAATACACATTATATTCCCACAAAACTCAAAGTGTTTCTAAATAATATATATATGAATTAAGAAATAATATAAAGAGATACTATATGATTAAACTAATATCTCACCATAGCATAAGAAATAAAAAGCAATGATAAAAGAAGAATCAAAATACATAATCATTCAAGATAAATAAATAACTAGAAGAAGACAAAAGATAAGTAGATTTATTATGATGATGATTCAAAAGTAGCTATAAAAAAATGAGTTTACGGGAATATGGGGATATAGTCTTATAAAACATGCTATAAAAAATCCCAACAACTGTTAAAACTAGAATCTCATGATTGGATACTTTCTTCTCCCTCATGCTCCAACCTAGAACTATAAATCAAATATCAAAACATGGAAGATTCCCTTTTTCTATATCTACAGTGATAGTGATTTGTTCTTTAGTAAAGATGGCACATGCTGGGTGTGATATGTAATCTTATTAGGCCACCAACAATGATTCCTAGAAAAAATCATTTAATTCAATATAATCCAAACATTAGTACATTAATACTAAATGTAAGAAAAAATGAAATAAATATATAATTACTTCATACATGATTTTTCTTTAGAATCCCATCTATGTCCACCTACATTGGATTAATCCAATGTATCTAAACAAAAATATCCTTCACAAGTATGGAGAGTGGAATAAATAAAAATAAGATAAATTTTCTATAAACTTATGATTTGTCCTGGAAGAAGCATCCATAATTTTCCAATATCATAGGTTCATTTGATATTTAAAACCATTCATTTTATTTTAGAGAGACCACCCTATTCCTATCCGAGGCAGTTTGATTGGGACCCGTTGTATCTCTCTAATGTAACATTAAAATAACTACTACCCTTAGAGTGCATACAATAACCCCATTAATGAAATCCCAAATACAACTCTAGGAATAGTGTGATGACATAAAACAATAACCTCTATTTTTGTCCTTGGTATCTCACTTAGGGGTATAGTCTCTCACATGGAATGGTTCAACAATAACACCACTAATTACATACATATAATCTCCCCAAGGAACCAATTTCACTCACTCTAACGTAAAAATGGGCAACACTCAATGATCCCATAATAGGTATTAAGAATATATCCCTTGACATTTTAACAATCCATTAAAAAAAACTACCTATGGGATGATGAGCCATCCCAATGGTTTCTTATGTCAGCACCCCTTGTATATCCATAGACATAAGGTGAGTATATGAATTGGTTATAAAATCCATATAATTAAACAAAAACAATAATTTATAACATGATTTAAGAGGTTTCCACATACATTTAATCAATAAATGATTTTTTGAAACAAAGTGTAGGGATTAATTCATGGATCGTCATTCAATTTAATTCTTATTGTCAATTCCAGAAATCCATTAATGGGGATATACATAAAAAAGTCATTATAAAATTAGAACAATGTATGGTATGATATAATGACCTAGGCACACACCAAGAGGTTTCTAAGGTCAAGGATGCTAACCTTGGAGGTTATTATCCAAAATTTAGGTTCATAATACACATATGAAACAATTTTTAATAATTTATATATCATTATGGAGGAGTATCTAGAATGGTCTAGTGAGTGGCAAAAATAACAGAATATAAACAATTCCATATAACAAGATATAATGATATTGAACACCAACATTAATCCCATTGTGCATCCATTGTCCTACATTGGGCTTTGATTAGATGTACAACAATAGTCATCAAATAAATATTAATATTCCATGAAAATAGGGAAATTTTTCTTTCACCAAAATAGCGCAATAGATGTATGAATAAAATTGAAAAGGATGTAAGTGGTGTGTGGAGATTACCTAAAGAATTTTGATGGATCTGATGATGAGGGACTCAGTGACCAGATGGAAGAGACACATCAATCCAAATATATTGAGGAAGAAGATACTTCTAATGACAGTAGGATCCCAATAGAACAAAAGTTATGCAAGATGGGGTTTTGGAATTAATAAATATGAGAAGAAATGGGAACTTCAGTAACAAAAATAGGAGTTCATGGTTTGAAAACTCTAGTGGCCAAATCAAGAACCAATCATGTGAAAGGCCTCAGTACAAGGGCCATGAAATCCAACATGTTCATGCACTTGGGGTGACACAGTATCATAAAAACCATGCATACCAGTGTACCACATTGTCATGACCAGCACGGTTTAAGGAAACGTCTTTGTTGGGTGGTATAGTTTCTATAAACATTGTGAAATAGTCCACTTATTTATATTTCAAGGGTTGGGCTCCAAACATTCCCCAAACACCCAGGAGACATGCATGAATCCATTAGAAAAAATTTAATGGGAAAATATTGGAATGCAGTGAAAAAAATTGTATTTCACATTCGGAAAAAATGGATCATTAAAACCTCCTCTCCTTAAGTCAAATCTTCCCTGAGTTTCCCATCGCAGGGTCTTATGGTGTCTTCTGAGAAGTGTTCCAGCCACTATGAACATACATTGGCCATCATCTCCATGGTCTCATCCTGTATGTATTTTTCTGGAGTGAATGAACATGAACTGAAGGAATATACAATCCATATAGAACCTTTGTGCTCTGATTAATGATATGTATCAGATAAACCTAAAAGGATACAACTTCCTCCAACTATATTTAATCATAGTCAAATGAATTAAATTAGTCTTTAAGATATCATCAAATATGAGATGCATGGAAGACATTGTTCACAAAGTGAAACCTTTAAGGTATTTTAAACTACTCGGATATCGGCCTGAATCTCTCCACACTCTCAAATGACAAGACATATCGTGGTAGTAATTTCATTTTATTTTAATTCATCTTTGACTCAACATGTGAGATACCTATAAATATAATTTATTTATAACACTAAACACTAGATTTTTCCAATGATGATATGTATAAGAATTATTCTTTGATTACATTGCATCTACATGCTTATGAATTTGATAATCTGGATATAAAGTCCCAAAAATAAGATGGGGACCCAACAAGACTACCTATAATACCTCAAACTTGCGTAATGGTTAATTGAAGGAAATACAATAATGGGCCACATATGGATCCACATGAATCCTTTCCTGAAATATGTTCTTGTAGGAAAAATAAACAAGTAGGATATATTTTTCCATTGATCCTCCAAAATCAAGGATTCAGGCCCAAAGCATATCATCTAATACCCATATTGTCTAATTGGACTTCCCTTTAGTCTGAAGGTGAAATGATGTAATCCAGAGAAACTGTGAATAGAGTGCCTTCTGCAGCCCCTACCAGATCCATGAAGTAAAACATGCACCTCCATTTGAAATCATATAATGTAGAACACCATGAACGAATAATATATTCAACATGTAAATACTTACATGTTTAGTAACATAGAAGGTCTCTTGGAATGGTTTGAATTTTTTCACCTTGTTCAACTAGTAGGTGATCATCTATACTACATCTCTATCTCTATGGGATATATCATATCCTTTCACAAAATCAATTTTGAATTCATTCTATTTCCACTACAGAATGGATAGTGGCTATAACATCCTGATAGGTCACTGGAGATCAACCTTGAGTTAATAATAGTTGTTTAACTTAGTGACGAATCATTCTATCTAACTCTTACAAATTATCCACCAATACTCATGGCATACTACAAAGTGCATCTTGGTATCACCACGGTAATCTTTCCAAACCGAGGGATGTGATTCAGGAATCAACAATAGTTGTACAATAAAAAAACCTAAACATTCAAATTGTAGTTTACGATATCATTCTAATAAAAAACCATCTCAATTATGGGTTTTCAAATTCGATGCTCACCTAAAATATAAGGCCTTGAGAAGCAGATAACATCTTCTTTCAGACCTTCCATAAAAGAGAGGATGTCACTATCAGATATTATAAAGAAAATTCTTGTGATATTCTTGATGATTAAATGAAAATTTGAAAATACATAAATCATATGGAACTCACTATTTGAATCTTTGATGGCCTGTGTCTGAGACTTTTGGATCAAGTCATCATCCATTGCATTACACCTTCATGGTGTGTAAGAATGATCAATGTCAATTGATTGTACGTATTCCATCCATAAACAATGCCACATATCCATATATCACTATATTGAGATATATTTAATACTATTAAGTTTTATTTAAACATTAAACCACTAAAATAGTAAATAATATATCCAATAGTGTAGATCACGAACCGCTGCTGCTAGTCCATGGTCATGCATGGGGCAATTCGACGCATGATTCCTCAACTATAGAAACCTATAAAAAACAACTAGATCAACCTCCTTTATTACTAATCACAATATAATCCATGAAAAATCATAAAAAATAGTATAAACTCCCCCCAACTCTGGAATAATCTGCATCCTCCATGAGGTAGTGTCCCCTTTAACTATAGAAAATTTATCTTACAAGCTTCAGTCCAGTTGAATTTCACACCCTTTTTGTTCTATCATATAATAAGCACATATAGAAGTGATAAATCTTATATTAATATCTTTTAATATACATCCACCCCTATGAATCTACATATATCAAACACACTCTTGAAATATTCCAAGGAAACAATGAATTATTCCTTTTCTAGGTCAAATGACTTTCCTGTTTCAGATTTTACATGACCCATGATGTGAACATTGTTGATCTAGAAAATTTATTTATTAATCTTATACTCTAAATAATTCTTTATTAGTGTATTTAGCACGATCTATATGTGGGAGTCATGGTCATGTATGGAGAGATAATACTCAAAGATGTCATGAATGAAGACCACCACAAAAGAATCTTGGTACAGGTGGAAACCTGATTTATAAGATCCATAATGACTACCTACAGATTTAAAAAACTAAATTGTATGCATAGTTATTAATACAATATATACATTTTCTAAAAAAATTAATGTGTTATGTTTTATTCATTTACATGCACCTGATCGTACCTTGACATCAAATCTATCATGGAAAAAATGGTTGCTACTCAGAGCAAGTTGAAGTGGTCATCTATATGAGGCAGTGGATACCATTTCTTCTCAATGAGATGATTCACTCAATGTAAACCCACCAAAAAATTTATGTGTACCATCTTCCTTGATGAAAAATATATAGGTGAACTCGATGGGGATGTGATCAGTCAGATAAAACCATGAGCCTCTTGATATTCAAACTACTTCTTGAGTTCCTCTAGCAATTTTGGTGTCATCTAATACAAATTAATTGAATTTGATGTCCCACATGGTAAAATATTGATGGTGAGCTTAACCAATCTCTTAAGTGTTGTAATGGATAAATCATATTGGAAGGTATCCCTGGAATGACACACAATAGTATGGAATTGTAACACATGAGACTTTTATAAGAAGTATTTTGTTTTTATGTTATATAAATCATCAAAGAAATCTTTCACTACACACAACACTAGCTTGTATTGCTTTACATGCAACCGTGACCTTCCTTGATAGCTTGCATCATACGCAATACTGAGTTTCACTAAACAACGATATGCTATTATTAAAACTAGCCGTTATGAATAGTAATAACCACTTATTGAAATTTTTTAAATTTTATTTTTCAAAATGGACTTCATTTTTGGATTCAGAATATCGAAATTATCTTAGGGTGAAATTTTGGTACTTTTCGAATAACTTTCATATTCTGATGAATAGTGAAAATTACTAAATATTAATTAAAAACAATTTTTTTAATCAAAATAATTAATAGTGATAAATTATTAATTTGAGTGGTTTTAAATTATAT
Organism: Viscum album; assembly: GCA_963277665.1. Classification (NCBI taxonomy): domain Eukaryota; kingdom Viridiplantae; phylum Streptophyta; class Magnoliopsida; order Santalales; family Viscaceae; genus Viscum; species Viscum album. The sequence continues at coordinate 1,418,740,730 of OY728161.1, read as the reverse complement.
TTAGAATATATTTTCACAATTTTAAACAATGTTGGACATTGGATGTAATTTCACATTTAAACCAGACATAAACAAGTGTCAATCTTTTGATAGTTATCATCTCTTAAAAACACGCTATTTGTCTTAACGACAGGAATTAATTTTTAAATTAGTTAATGTAACTGATATGTTTTTAATTTGGTAAAATAAGAATCATTTTTGAATTCATAATATCAAATATATCTTAGGCCTAATTTTTGGTATTTTCTGGAAACTTTCATTTTTTTGATGAATAGTGAAACCACTGAGTGGTTGTTAAAAAACTGAATTTTTCATAAAACCAAATTTTACCGCTTCTGTGAGTAGAATTTCTAAAATCTTGGAGACACGGTTAATATCAAGGACTAAAATTTGGTTCAGTGAGATGAAACCAATTTTTGGTGAATATTAACTTTTTACTTTTTTTTACCACGGTTAAAAGTAAATAGGGTAGTTAAGGGTAAAAATGCTATTATTATTACCCCAACACATGTAATAATTATATTGGATAAGTTTAATTCGACGAAAAACAACCTTAGGAATAAAATATGACCATTTAGGCCCACTTGGATGAGATTAGGACATTTATTATCAATTTATTTAAAGAAGGGTTAAAATAGTTAAAATCATCGTTTAATAACTAAATCATTTTTAATATAGGGTTATATATAAGATAAATTCGACTATAATTATTAATTAGAAAGATAAAACGATTTACTACATACTGGTATTTTATTTATAATTTTTAGAAATTAAATAATTTAATTTATTTGTGACACAATGATGATGCAGTAATTATCATAATAATGAAATATTGACAAAATTGATGTTATAAATACCGAAATAAATGTAATTTGAGACTTTTTATGAATTAAAATAATTTTCTATGTTAATATGACATGTTATTATTAATTTAATTAAATTTTTTCGAACAAATAATTCGGTTATGATTTTCACAAAAAATCAATTACCAAACAGTGTCAAAATTGACATAAAATAGTTTTTAAAACAAATATTATATTATTAATTGTTATTATATTCCTAAAAATCTATGGTTCGGCCAAGATAATTATATCTTAATAGGTGTATAATTAATGGACTACTTGGGGGTCGCTTGGATGTGTATGGTAAGATTATTAACTATATAATATAAAAATACAATGTAACATGGTAAATGTCAATCTAATTAACTAAGAGTTAAAACTAAAGGATAAGGTTAATATAATGACCTAAACTTTTCTAAATTCAATTGGATGAGAGGAGTTCAACCGATCCCCACCTTAGATTCTAAATATATCAATTTGGAGCTATTAAAAACTGAATTTGACTTTATAATAAAATAATATATTTAGTTATTCCAAAGGTGCCCCTCTCCTCCCATATAAATGGGAACCTCCTCCCTCTCTTCGTCACACCACTTTGAGCCTTCAAGCACCACAAAAACCTGACAATATCTCCTATTCACTTACCTATAAACATCCTATAGGTCCTGGTCTTTTCCAAAGACCAATTTTAGTGCCCTAAGAGGAGATCTCAAAGAGGCGCTTCAAAGAAGAGGTAATGTCTATTACCGATTATTTCAACTTTATTTCTTCTTACACTTCTTATTATTTAGTTGTTTAATTATGAATTAATAACATTAGTATCAATCATATACTGATATGTTATTATAAATCTGATACAACCCTATTTCACCATCTATCAATCCTATAAAAAACGAAATCACCGCGCGTGCGTACATACGGAATACCGTCTCCACGCCGTGGTGTAATCTATTTTCCACCACCACTTTACATGGATGGGTATAATGGTGTAAATAATGACTATATATGATTATTGTAAAGTGATATTGATTTTAATATAGTATATATACACTCCAATACAATTTCACGATAATGGGAACGATATCATCGCTCGTGCGTACGTACGGAATACTGTCTCCACGATGTGATGCGACACGTTCTACAAGATCTTCATGGAATAATGATTATATAAATAAATTGAATGAATGAATATGATATATATTACACTAATAACATTATATAAATGTGGTATCTATAACCTAAAAAGAAAAATAAGAATTTATTAGACAAAACACGCATAAGAACAAAAAGTAATAAACACCCGAATAACAAGTAGTAATGAAATATTACTAATAAGAAGCTAAGAATATGACCATAAATGATATCATAGAAATATGTATGATTCTGGAATAAGTCAATAACATTATTTAAATCATTATACAGGAGGTTCGGAAACTTACGAAGCAAATCAGACCTAAGGTAAGGGAAAATATCGCAAATCTCAATTTTTATCTGAGATTGTATATACTTCAGAATTTACTGGGGAATATTTATCATCCACATCCATGTTTCCTCAATATGTAATATTTATAGCCTTATACAATATTTTATATCCAATTTTACCCTTCGGTGAGTTTTTAGTAAAAGATGTGAAAGGAATATTTTGTCGTTTTTCGTACGAGGTACTTTTTGACTTTTTCGACAAAAGTACGAGAATAATGTTTTTTTACTTATATTGAATGAATGTATTTTTAAAACATTATTTACAAGAAGCATAATTTAGAAGTTTTCATTTTTATTTTTAATCAACTTCTTTTAGTTTAAAATTTTATGACATGTTAGGAAAGGAAAATGTTTTTGAAGTAGAAAGGATATTTTCTTCAAGAATGGAGTTCAAGTGTTTTATCAAAATTATTTTCTATCTAAGATAATATAGGTTTTTGTTTCTATCCCTATTATTAAATTTATTTGATTATGTTGTGATGGAATTATTTTAAGTAATTCTTTTATCTTATATGAACTGTTTTATGATGTCATGTTGTTTATGAATCCCATTTTTATTACATGAGTTATGCAATGATGTATGATTTATGATTTTGTGGCACACAAAAGAATGGTATCATTATGAGATGGGTGGGACCTATATCTCCCTCCAATTCATTGGGTAAATATTTTATATCTCATGAGATAGACATGGCTGGAATGGTAGGTTAAACCGGTTCAGTAAAACATGACTAAAACGAGGAGTGAACTTGGTTCAGAAATGGACTTTGTCCACTAAGGTAGTCTTGGAAATGAGTCTGGACTAATATGAAATAATTCTATTTGATTATGCGTGCATGACACAAAGTTTCATGTTTTATGTTATGATTATTGGGATTATATTTCGCTACCATTATTTATCCCATGTTATGAAATTATGGTCTCTTTTGCAGGTTAAGATTTCCAAAATGTTATGTTCTTATTTTTATGTGATTGATATTTCTTTTGTTTACCCTCACTGAGCATTTGAGCTCACACTTTTATATGTCTTCTTTCCCCAGGTCAGGAAGAAGGGTATTAAGTAAGATATGCCAAAATGGGACTATAGATATGATGAAATAAATGAGAGATAGTGTAGATGCATTATGAACCAGTTGTTTATGTTTCCCAGTTTCTAAAGACACTATACCTATACGGTCCTTTCATGGTTTTGTTATATGTTGTAATAAGTTAGATTCAATTTTGATGTATTAACCATGTATGTAAAGTATGGGTTTTTATAGTTGGTATCATAGGAAAGGTATAGTCAACCTTTGGAAACTAGGATGTGAAAGCCTTAGTAAGAACTCTAAGGATAAGTCTAAGCATAGAACACAATCTTAGTGTTTTAGAAATGGCTATGAATAACCTATGATAAGACCTTAAGTGTGAAATTTTATTCTTGATTATGTGGTTTTCCTATTATAATTAGTGTTGCTCACACTATTATTCTTGGTTTTAGTCAATGGCTAGAACCCGAATGAACCGTGTTAATGTGGAATGCGACGGGAAATGAAATGATTGTCCCCCTGAGCAACCAAACCTTATGGGAGATGAAATACAAAATCTTGTAGCCATGCTCACACAACTTTCTCAAGCTATGAATCATGCATGACTTCAAAACGAGCAAAGGAAGGAGCAACATTATGTTGAATCCTTCATGAGGCAGCGTCCACCTTCATTCAACGGGTCTATTGATCCATTAGTTGCTAAACAATGGATTAGTACTACTGAAAAGATATTTTCAGTTTTTCAATGTTCTGAACATGATAAATTCATCCTAGCAGTGTATCGTATGGAAGGAGATGCTGATCAATGGTGGAATCTTATTAAGAATACAAGGCAAAGGGATGAAATTGAGTCCATGGAATGGGACGAGTTCAAGAACTTATTTTTCAATAAGTACTTCCCTCGTATTCTCCAAAAAAATATGGAGAATGAGTTTCTTGAACTAAAGCAAAAGGATGATGAATCTGTTGGTACATATGAAGAAAATTTTACAAGACTTGCAAGGTACACTTATGGTATTATTATCCAACCTTAGAGTAAGATCGATCGATTCTTTAGTGGCTTAAAACCAAGTCTTGAAGGGCCTTAGCCATAAGGGCCTTCAATGGCTACGAGGAAATTGTTCAATGTGCACTAAAAGTTGAGATGGAGATTGGAGTAACCCATCAGTCAATGGGTTTGATAAGAAGAGGAAAATGGAATTCAAAAGAAAACTCTAAAGAGCACACTGAAAAGAGGATGAGTTTTTCCTTATGCTCAATGTGTGGAATGAAACATGGAGGGAGTTGTCTTAAAGGGACAAGTAAATGTTTCAAATGTGGAAAGGAAGGTCATCGGGCATTTGAATGCCATAATGATGGGAAGAAGATATCTAATGATGCAAACAAAGGAAGGGACACACAGAATGAACCTACTGCACATCAATGTTTCAAGTGCAAGGAGATGGGGCATTATGCCAATTAATTCCCAAATCCAAGGGTTGATGATGATGGTCAATGTCAACAAACTCTTAAGGCTAAAGACAAAGGAAAGTCGCATGCAATTTCTATCAGTGATGTGGAGTACGATAATGATGTGGTGAATGGTACACTTACCATACACTCTAAAGTAGAAAATGTTTTATTTGATTCTGGATCCACCAACTCTTTGGTTTCTGAAGAATTTTCTACGAGTATCACTGTATTACCTCAACAATTAGATTTTGAGTTAGCTGTGACAACCCCTAATGGCACAACAGTCGCATCAAAAGTTTATAATTCTTCCCCTATTGAAGTTTGTGGGAAAGTACTTCTTGAAAATCTTGTGATCCTTCCTATAGTGGAATTTGATGTGATTCTTGGCATAGATTGGCTTTCTTTATATGGAGCTCATATCAATTTCCAAAGAAGGGAAGTAACATTTCATATTCCAGATCAATCTATGATCGTCTATCGATGCAAGGATGAACATAACCTTCCAGTAGAAATTTCTTCCATCTTATGGGTCTTTATTCCACTGAATGAAGGTTATTTATCTCAAATGGTTGATGAGAAACTCTCGATTAAGAATATACCCATTGTACGGGAGTTTGAAGATGCCTTTCCGGTGGAATTTCTGGGTCTTCCCCCAAATTGTGATGTTGAGTTTTCAATTGAACTCGTACCGGGTGCTTTGCCTATTTAAAAGACACCTTATAGAATGGCCTCAATTGAGTTGCAGTAATTGAAGAAGAAAATCCAAGAGAATCTTGATAAGGGATTCATACACCCTAGTGTGTCACCTTGGGGAGAACCTATTCTATTTGTTAAGAAGAAAAGATGGATCAATAAGACTCTGCATTGATTATCGAGAACATAACAAGATCATTATCAAGAACAAATATCCTCTCCCGCAAAGTTATGACTTATTTGACCAACTACGCGGAGCTCAATACTTTTCCAAGATTGATCTTCGTTCTAAGTATCATCAATTAATGGTCAAAAGGGGGGATATACCAAATATGGATTTTCATACAAGGTATGGACACTATGAATTTATAGTGATGCCATTTGGTCTTACTAATTGTAAAGACCCGTAAAATTCAAGGAAATTTTTTTTCTTAATTTTCTTTAGAATTTTACAAGAGCGCGGTTTCAGACGGCACCTGATTCTGAGGCCCGGAGTACCCGGAATTAATTTCTGAAGTTTGGCTCAGGTACGTTCAGTGAACGAACGAGCGGAAATTCCTAACTTTTGATCCGGTGCTCGGAATTGAAATCCGAGGGCACCGATGAACTCGCAACGCCGATATTCGCTTAAAGAGACCTTTTCGGGAGTTGCGTTTGTTGCGGGTTGAAAGTTAAGTTTTGGGGTTTTCAGTTGAGTTAAATAAAATTTGTGTAAGACAAATTTTATTTTTAGTTTGTTAAAATCCTACCAAAGGGGGTTGGAAGTGGGACCCACACCCACTTAACCTCCCTTGGGAGGATTAAGTGTGGTGGGGTCCACACGAACCCCTAGACTTTTCAAGTTCCATTAACCCCCTCTTAATTGAATTAAGTTACTTAATTAATTGTGGGAGTTAAACCCCCTTTTTGAATTTCAAACTTTTGAAATTCTTTTGTGTTTTGTAATAATAAAATAAGAAGTTGTCTTATTTTATTATGGGTTGATTGTTTGTCTCCTTGAGAGCTTTTGGAGAGCTTCTTCTTCATCTTCAAACTCTGACGAAGAACGAAGAACGCTCAAACTCCGACGAAGAACGACGCCTCTCTTCTTCGTCCTCGGTGTCAACGAGAGGGAACGCCGCTTCCTCCTCGGATTCCCTTCGTCGACATAAGAGATTTCTCCATCGACATATCACATCGGACGTATCTCTTCGTCAACGGAATTGACGAACGACTACCGCGACGCCCGATCTCCGCGACGTCGACTTCCGCGGACTTAGTCAAATCCTCGAACTTTTACCCGAGGTAGGGGTTGTTGAATTCATTTTGGTTTCCTTATTCCTTTTCTTGCTCGTGGATCGCATATCTACGTGAGGCATTTAAATATTTTATATAAGTGTTATTGTTAACGCGAGGGGGGCCGGACCGCACGAACACGGCCGAACCCCCCTCCATCGTTCTTGTTTAATTATTTTGCGGAGGAAAGCAAGTGGCGTGGTGCCGTCGCACCACGCGGATGAACGTGCAAATATCTTACGCGATGTTGTCGCACGCACCATGGAAGAAACAACAAGAACGCGACGCCGTCGCGCCGCGTTGAATGAATATCAAAGCACGGCAAAGGGGCGCGGTGCCGTCGCACCGCGCCGGATGACGAACGCCGCGGCCGGTTCCGGGCCGCGGCGGGACGAGGAGACCGCGGCCGGTTCCGGGCCGCGGCGGAAGAGAAGACCGGCGGCCGGGCCGCCGGCGTCGGAAGCCGAAGGAGGGGACCAGAAATTCCGGTCTCGCTTGAGAAAACCGGCCGGCCAGCTGGCCGGCCGGATGTCTTAAAAACTGGGGGAATTAATCCCCCGGCCTTCACTTAAAACCCCCCTCTTTATGAGGGGGGGGGGAGCGGTTTCCACGGGGGGGGGGGGGGGGGGGGGGGCGGGGCAGGCGGCTCCCCCGGATCTCCTTCAAAGCGGGCCCCCAGGAGGGGGGCCGTTGTTTTACAAAAACGGCGCGGCAAAGCTGCGCCGCCATCCAAGAAACGGGGGCTTGATTGCCCGCGCGTGCGCAGCCTCCTCGCGGCGCCAGGCCGCCGCGGCCCGCCGCGCCGCCGCGCCGCCCCGGGGGGGGGGGGGGGGTCGGGCCGGGTCGGCCCGGACCCGGACCCCCCCGTTTCGAACCAGATTTGGTTTTTGGCTCATAACTTGAGCCTCGGACCTCCTAATGACGAACCGTCTGCGGCAACGCGATCCTTGGATCGAGACGGTCGTTTCGGTATATCGCACTCAAGGTTTCGGTTTACTTTGAGTTCGGCCGGGTTGGTTCGTTCACGAAAACAACCGGGCCTTCGGAGCGGAAACACTCATATCTTGAGCTACGGACGTCCGATTGACGCGCTGTCAGTCGCGTTGTGTTCCTCTTAGTGAGGCAGATCTTTTGGTATACTCCGCCCGAGGTTTGGACGCGGGTGGAGTACGGCCGGGTTGGTTCGTTCACGAAGCCAACCGGGCCCTCGGAGCGGAAACACTCATATCTTGAGTTCCGGACGTCCGATTGACGTGCCGTCGACTTTGATGGAATCCTCTTAGTGAGATGGATCTTTTGGCATACTCCGCCCGAGGTTTGGACGCAGGTGGAGTACGGTCGGGTTGGTTTTGCCTTAAAAACCAACCGGGCCCCGGAGACGAAAATGCCAATAACTCTCAGACCGGGCGTCCGATCGACGCGCCGTCTGTTGTGTTGAGTTCCTGTTGACGATACGGAACTTTTGGATACATCAACCCTGGTCTTCGTGACAGTTGATGTATCAGCCTCTCGGCTCGTGGAGCGGACCCTCTGAACGAGCTTGCTGTATGCGGGAACCCTAGTGCTGGCTGCGACGGTTACTGTAACGACTACTACTACTGCTACTGTGACGGCGACGACGACAGTACATTGATCCTGTGTGGATTCGACGACAACGACTACAACACTCAGCGATCCTACGTGGAACAGTGCTACCGAACCTGTGTGAGCTGAATCTTCTGTTTACCTTGGGCGGTGGAGCGCTTGGGTGTAGCGGCGGACCCGTAGTACTTGACAGTGGTGGTGCGCTTGGATGCAGCAGCAGACCCTTGGCGGTGGAGCGCTTGGTTGTAGCGACGGACCCGCGATACTCTACGGAGTGAGTGCGCTTGGTTGTAGCGACAGACCCGCGTCGGTGGAGACGTGCGTGCGGAGTACGGAGACCGTGTAGATGACTGAGACCTGACGACTGCTTGACCGACTCGACTTGGAGTGAGTCGACTAGCCCAGTGGACGGAGCGCCCAGTAGTTGGCAGCAGACCCACGGCGGATGGAGCGCCTGGTAGTTGGCGGCAAACCCGCGGTACTCGACAGGAGGAGTACCTCAGTAGGCTATCTGGGTAAGCGCCCGGTATTTGGCAGCAGACCCTCAGCGGACGGAGCGCCCGGTAGTTGGCAGCAGACCCGCGGTACTCGACAGGAGGAGTACTTCAGCAGTCTTAGGTTAGTGAGCAGTACCTCGGAGTCGTGACAGGACCACTGTACACTTCAGAGTTGGGGCTCTTCAACAGTTACGGTCTCGATAATGAAAATCATGGTTTGAGCTGAGTCAATGATCTTTGTGATTCCTCATGATTGAGATGGGTCGCTTGATAACTTAGGTATATGTATGGGCATATACCTGGGTAATGGTTATCCGTTGATTTCATAATCTTGTTATAATCTATGTGGATTTTACTGTTTACTCTACTTTGTGGATTGGGTTGTTCTTGGGCTCGGTGTTGGAGCCGAACGGAAATTGATGACTTAGGTATATGTATGGGAATATACCTAAGCAGTGTCGGTTGCTACTTCGTGATTGTACTTTTCTTCGTGGTTTATCCTTTGTGGATTTGAGAGACCTTCAGGGGTCTCAGGGTCCCTACTGAGTAGCTTATACTCACCCCTGCACGGGCTTCGCCCGCACTACGTTGTGTTGGTTGCAGACGACGGACATCGTTGACCTTAGCTGAGGCTTGTAGAGCGGGAAGGTACCCGGAGGTGGACCACTGGGCGGAACGTGCACGGAGCAGACGGCGGGAGCCGTGGAGCAGAGGAGCTATCTGTACCCACCCTTCAGGTGGGATTTCCAGTGGACAGCTCGGAGTAGCGGCTTTTACTTTTCAGTTGATGTTTTCCCTTTCGAGTTGTACTTTACTTTCAGTTTGGGTTTGTATACTGTCCCATTTACTTTTCCGCACTTTCAGTTGTTCTCTGCTTTGTTTAGTGTTTTACTTTCCGCTTGTTTACTCTGTGGTGTGTGTTTACTTATCAAAGGCAATGCCTTCCCTTTTTATCGGGATTTACGCCTTGGTGCTAGTCGCCAGCCCCTGGCCTATGGAAGGCGGGCTTGGGGTAGTCACGGCACGGACCCCGAGGGCGGGTCGTGACAAATTGGTATCAAAGGGGTTCGGTTCTACCGCGAACTCTGATCTTTTCTATGTGAAGCAATAATGTTTAGCGTATTGAGTGTGGTTATCAGTCCAGGGAGTCCAGTGTTGGTGCGGCGGCCGACGTATCCGTACACCAGGACCCTGACTTCTGATTTCCGACTTAATGCACGAAAACATTGATTGCGTGTGTGTTTCAAAGTTTTCTTTGTGATTACTTATATCAGCTCACCAGGTATACTGTTCTAACCATGGCGCACCTGTTTTCATTTCAGGATGGCCCCACGACGGCAGCCAGCTAGGGTTCCGAGAGTCGAGCGAGACGACAGCCCACCGAGCGACGAGGCCTCGGTGCAGGGCCCTTTTCCAGTAGTGGCACCGGCGGTAGCTTTACCCGCCGATCCCCCGATGCTTCCAGCAGCAGCCGCTGACGATGCACGTCGCCTCAGCGCACTGCATGAGTTTCAGCGCCAGCGTCCGCCCAGGTTTCGCGGGGAGACGGATCCCCAGGCAGCAGAGGACTGGCTGGAGGCAGTAGTTCGAGTGTTTAGGCTAGTGAGGACACCAGCAGACCTCATGGTGATCCTCGCTGCGAGCCTATTACACGCAGCAGCAGGACGATGGTGGAGCTTGATGCTCCAGGTGCACGATGAGGCATCTCTACTTTGGACGGACTTTGAGAGCCTCTTCCGCTCGGAGTTCGTCCCAGCCACCCTTCGTTGCGGTGCGTATCCAGGAGCTTCTACAGCTGCGGCAGGGCAGCATGACGGTCGCTCAGTACTCAGCGAGATTTACCGATCTCTCGCGCTACTCGACCGACATGGTACGGGATCCATTCTTCCGGGCCCGGACCTTCGAGTAGGGTTTGAGACACGAGATCAGGGCATCGCTGATCTCCCTCAGCATACCAACTCAGACAGGAGTACTGGAGCGGGCTCTTCTGATCGAGAGCTTCCTTGCTGAGTCTACACCAGCACAGCGACCCACCGCAGGGCGGCACGTAGCGGAGTCTTCGGTAGCAGGTAGCCGACAGATGACTCAGGGTTCCAGGCAGACCAGACCTACCGGTGGCCGACTGCACGACTCAGGCTCAATTGTACGGGGAAGCCGGGGTGGAGTCAGAGCCAGGCGTGCCGAGAGTGGGCAGTGTTACTCCTGTGGCGGGATTGGTCACATGGCTCGTGACTGTCTGACCCGCCATGCTGATGATCAGCAGTTAAGTGAAGAACCTCCCAGGCAGAGGCAGAGGTTCGACCGTGGCGGTCCGCAGGGAGGAGGCGGACGAGGCAGAGGAGCTGGACGAGCAGCCGGTGGTGGGCGACGCTTTGAGGCTCTTCCACCACCACCACCAGGAGGTCCACCCCGACCGCAGGGGAGAGCTCAGCTTCAGGCAGCCGAAGCCTTCGATCATGGAACTCTAGGAGCCTATGGACAGGAGCAGAACTAGTGGATAACATCCTTTGTACTTCTGGTTCCTTGTTGCTTTTGTGTAGCGTCTTGTATTATGAGCTGCAATAATAAAAGACGCATACCTTGTGATATTTTCGTTCCTGTCCTCTTTCGTGATGTTACTAAGAGGTTCCAGTTTTGGCTGTTGACTTGACCCTCACTTGTGAGACATCTACTGGAGGAGACCCAGTTACCACACACTGATGCCGACAGTGTGACTCAACCCTTGGAGGCGAGAGTAACGGTTGAATCTCTTAGTAGTAGCGTCGAGGCCTTACGACGTCATCCTTGGTATGGATTAGTATCATCCATGTTAGGATTGACTGTTTTAGGCAAAGAATGTGGTTCATCCAGGGGATGAGACCAGATTTCTCTTTTCGGCAAAGAAGAAATCTTGCAGCTCTTGTGGGACCTGTGATGGTCCAGGCCACGACAGAGAAGGTCCAGGTCATCCAGGAGCGGATGAGGACAGCTCAGAGCCGGCAGAAGTCATACGCTGACAGGAGGCGGAGGCCACTGGAGTTCGAGGATGGCGACCACGTCTTCTTGCGGTCTCACCTCGACGGGGTATTCAGAGATTTGGCCGAGGCGGCAAGTTATCTCCGCGCTTCATCGGACCTTTCCAGGTCCTCAGCAAGGTTGGCGAGGTGGCTTATCGCCTGGCTCTACCACCTCAGTTGCACCGGGTGCACGACGTCTTCCACGTATCTCAGCTGAGGAGATACGTGCACGACCCGACGCACATCATTGATCATAGAGAGCTTGACTTTGACGATGGGGCGACTTTTACGGAGGTCCCGGTGGAGATAGATTATTGACAGGAGCGGGTCCTGCGTGGGCGATCGATTCCTCTCGTGCACATCGGTTGGCAGCACGGGAATCTCCAGGAGAGCACATGGGAGAGGGAGGCTCAGATGCGTGCTCAGTACCCTCATTTGTTTCCCTAGTTTTTGATGTAGCTTTACGGGGACGTAAAGCCCTGAGGTGGGAGTAATTTAAAGACCCGTAAAATTCAAGGGAAATTTTTTTCTTAATTTTCTTTAGAATTTTACAAGAGCGCGGTTTCAGACGGCACCTGATTCCGAGGCCCGGAGTACCCGGAATTAATTTCCGAAGTTTGGCTCGGGTACGTTCAGTGAACGAACGAGCGAGAATTTCTAACTTTTGATCCGGTGCTCGGAATTGAAATCTGAGGGCACCGATGAACTCGCAACGCCGATATTCGCTTAAAGAGACCTTTTCGGGAGTTGCGTTTGTTGCGGGTTGAAAGTTAAGTTTTGGGGTTTTCAGTTGAGTTAAATAAAATTTGTGTAAGACAAATTTTATTTTTAGTTTGTTAAAATCCTACCAAAGGGGGTTGGAAGTGGGACCCACACCCACTTAACCTCCCTTGGGAGGATTAAGTGTGGTGGGGTCCACACGAACCCCTAGACTTTTCAAGTTCCCTTAACCCCCTCTTAATTGACTTAAGTTACTTAATTAATTGTGGGAGTTAAACCCCCTTTTTGAATTTCAAACTTTTGAAATTCTTTTGTGTTTTGTAATAATAAAATAAGAAGTTGTCTTATTTTATTATGGGTTGATTGTTTTTCTCCTTGAGAGCTTTTGGAGAGCTTCTTCTTCATCTTCAAACTCTGACGAAGAACGAAGAACGCTCAAACTCCGACGAAGAACGACGCCTCTCTTCTTCGTCCTCAGTGTCAACGAGAGGGAACGCCGCTTCCTCCTCGGATTCCCTTCGTCGACATAAGAGATTTCTCCATCGACATATCACATCGGACGTATCTCTTCGTCAACGGAATTGACGAACGACTATCGCGACGCCCGATCTCCGCGACGTCGACTTCCGCGGACTTAGTCAAATCCTCGAACTTTTACCCGAGGTAGGGGTTGTTGAATTCATTTTGGTTTCCTTATTCCTTTTCTTGCTCGTGGATCACATGTCTACGTGAGGCATTTAAATATTTTATATAAGTGTTATTGTTAACGCGAGGGGGGCCGGGCCGCACGAACACGGCCGAACCCCCCTCCATCGTTCTTGTTTAATTATTTTGTGGAGGAAAGCAAGTGGCGTGGTGCCGTCGCACCACGCGGATGAACGTGCAAATATCTTACGTGATGCCGTCGCACGCACCATGGAAGAAACAACAAGAACGCGACGCCGTCGCGCCGCGTTGAATGAATATCAAAGCACGGCAAAGGGGCGCGGTGCCGTCGCACCGCGCTGGATGACGAACGCCGCGGCCGGTTCCGGGCCGCGGCGGGACGAGGAGACTGCGGCCGGTTCCGGGCCGCGGCGGAAGAGAAGACCGGCGGCCGGGCCGCCGGCATCGGAAGCCGAAGGAGGGGACCGGAAATTCCGGTCCCGCTTGAGAAAACCGGCCGGCCAGCAGGCCGGCCGGATGTCTTAAAAACCGGGGGAATTAATCCCCCGACCTTCACTTAAAACCCCCCTCTTTATGAGGGGGGGAGCGGTTTCCACGGGGGGGGGGGGGGGGCAGGAGGCTCCCCCGGATCTCCTTCAAAGCGGGCCCCCAGGAGGGGGGCCGTTGTTTTACAAAAACGGCGCGGCAAAGCCGCGCCGCCATCCAAGAAACGGGGGCTTGATTGCCCCCGCGTGCGCAGCCTCCTCGCGGCGCCAGGCCGCCGCGGCCCGCCGCGCCCCAGACCCGGACCCCCCCCCGTTTCGAACCAGATTTGGTTTTTGGCTCATAACTTGAGCCTCGGACCTCCTAATGACGAACCGTCTGTGGCAACGCGATCCTTGGATCGAGACGGTCGTTTCGGTATATCGCACTCAAGGTTTCGGTTTACTTTGAGTTCGGCCGGGTTGGTTCGTTCACGAAACCAACCGGGCCTTCGGAGCGGAAACGCTCATATCTTGAGCTACAGACGTCCGATTGACGTGCTGTCAGTCGCGTTGTGTTCCTCTTAGTGAGACGGATCTTTTGGTATACTCCGCCCGAGGTTTGGAAGCGGGTGGAGTACGGCCGGGTTGGTTCGTTCACGAAGCCAACCGGGCCCTCGGAGCGGAAACGCTCATATCTTGAGTTCCGGACGTCCGATTGACGTGCCGTCGACTTTGATGGAATCCTCTTAGTGAGACGGATCTTTTGGCATACTCCGCCCGAGGTTTGGACGCAGGTGGAGTACGTTCGGGTTGGTTTTGCCTTAAAAACCAACCGGCCCCCGGAGACGAAAATGCCAATAACTCTCAGACCGGGCGTCTGATCGACGCGCCGTCTGTTGCGTTGAGTTCCTGTTGACGATACGGAACTTTTGGATACATCAACCCTGGTCTTCGTGACAGTTGATGTATCAGCCTCTCGGCTCGTGGAGCGGACCCTCTGAACGAGCTTGCTGTATGCGGGAACCCTAGTGCTGGCTGCGACGGTTACTGTAACGACTACTACTACTGCTACTGTGACGGCGACGACGACAGTACAGTGATCCTGTGTGGATTCGACGACAATGACTACAGCACTCAGCGATCCTACGTGGAACAGTGCTACCGAACCTGTGTGAGCTGGATCTTCTGTTTACCTTGGGTGGTGGAGCGCTTGGGTGTAGCGGCGGACCCGTAGTACTTGACAGTGGTGGTGCGCTTGGATGCAGCAGCAGACCCTTGGCGGTGGAGCGCTTGGTTGTAGCGACGGACCCGCGATACTCTACGGAGTGAGTGCGCTTGGTTGTAGCGACAGACCCGCGTCGGTGGAGACGTGCGTGCGGAGTACGGAGACCGTGTAGATGACTGAGACCTGACGACTGCTTGACCGACTCGACTTGGAGTGAGTCGACTAGCCCAGTGGACGGAGCGCCCAGTAGTTGGCAGCAGACCCACGGCGGACGGAGCGCCTGGTATTTGGCGGCAAACCCGCGGTACTCGACAGGAGGAGTACCTCAGTAGGCTATCTGGGTAAGCGCCCGGTATTTGGCAGCAGACCCTCAGCGGACGGAGCGCCCGGTAGTTGGCAGCAGACCCGCGGTACTCGACAGGAGGAGTACTTCAGCAGTCTTAGGTTAGTGAGCAGTACCTCGGAGTCGTGACAGGACCACTGTACACTTCAGAGTTGGGGCTCTTCAACAGTTACGGTCTCGATAATGAAAATCCTGGTTTGAGCTGAGTCAATGATCTTTGTGATTCCTCATGATTGAGATGGGTCGCTTGATAACTTAGGTATATGTATGGGCATATACCTGGGTAATGGTTATCCGTTGATTTCATAATCTTGTTATAATCTGTGTGGATTTTACTGTTTACTCTACTTTGTGGATTGGGTTGTTCTTGGGCTCGGTGTTGGAGCCGAACGGAAATTGATGACTTAGGTATATGTATGGGCATATACCTAAGCAGTGTCGGTTGCTACTTCGTGATTGTACTTTTCTTCGTGGTTTATCCTTTGTGGATTTGAGAGACCTTCAGGGGTCTCGGGGTCCCTACTGAGTAGCTTATACTCACCCCTGCACGGGCTTCGCCCGCACTACGTTGTGTTGGTTGCAGACGACGGACAGCGTTGACCTTAGCTGAGGCTTGTAGAGCGGGACGGTACCCGGAGGTGGACCACTGGGCAGAACGTGCACGGAGCAGACGGCGGGACCCGTGGAGCAGAGGAGCTATCTGTACCCACCCTTCAGGTGGGATTTCCAGTGGACAGCTCGGAGTAGCGGCTTTTACTTTTCAGTTGCTGTTTTCCCTTTCGAGTTGTACTTTACTTTCAGTTTGGGTTTGTATACTGGCCCATTTACTTTTCCGCACTTTCAGTTGTTCTCTGCTTTGTTTAGTGTTTTACTTTCCGCTTGTTTACTCTGTGGTGTGTGTTTACTTATCAAAGGCAATGCCTTCCCTTTTTATCGGGATTTACGCCTTGGTGCTAGTCGCCAGCCCCTGGCCTATGGAAGGCAGGCTTGGGGTAGTCACGGCACGGACCCCGAGGGCGGGTCGTGACACTAATGCCCCTGCTATCTTCATGGATCTGATGAATAGTGTCTTTAGAGACTATCTTGATCAGTTTGTGGTAGTCGTTATAGACAATATTATTGTTTATTCAAAGAGAAAGGAAGAACATGAAGATCACTTGAGAATTATATTGAAGACCCTAAGAAAGGAGAAGCTTTATGCCAAATTTACTAAGTGTGAATTTTGGCTTCAAAAAGATGCATTTTTTGGGTCACATAATCTCAAAAGAGGGGATATTTGTGGATCCAGCAAATACAGAGGTTATCCAAAGATGGTCGAGACCAACAACAGTAACTGAGATCTGAATTTTTCATGGTCTGGGTGGATATTATCAACGTTTTGTGAATGATTTTTCATGATTAACCAATCCACTGACCAGGTTGACTCGGAAAAAAGTTAAGTTTTTTTGGACGGAGGAATGTGAAGAGAATTTCAAGGAGTTGAAAAGAAGGTTATCCAGTGCACCTGTGCTGACACTTCCTTGTAGTGGAGAAAGGTTTGTGATCTAAAGTGATGCATCCAAGAAGGGGCTAGGGTGTGTTCTTATACAAAATGATATGGTGATAGCTTATGCCTCATGGCAGTTGAAAATCCATGAGTAAAATTACCCAACACATGATTTGGAGTTAGCTGCGGAAATATTTGCATTAATGATTTGGAGGCATTATATTTATGGAGAAAGGTGTGATATTTTTAATGATAATAAAATTTTAAAGTATATTTTAACACAAAAGGAGCTGAATATGCGCTAAAGAAGATGGTTGGAACTGATTAAGGATTACGACTACTCAATTCATTACCACCATGGGAAAGCAAACAAGGTGGAAGATGCATTAAGTCGACAAGACCATGCTAGCTTATCAATGATGAGGATCACAAAAGATCCAATATTTATGGATTTACAAAGGATGGATCTTGGAATTTTAATGGAAGGGGAGAAATATTATCTTTCTCAAATGAATGTTCAACCATCTATACATGTGATGATTCAAGAGGAACCGAAAGAAGATGTCGAGTTACAAAATAAGGTGAGAAATGTTCCTGACTTCAACCTTGATTGTGATGGGATAATACAGTTCAAGAATCGGGTTTTTGTTCCTCCCATTCCATAATTAAAGGATCTACTGGATGAGGCTCATAGTTCATCATTCTCTATTCATACTGGAAGCATGAATATGTATAGGGACCTGAAAGAGTACTTCTGGTCGGATGGCATAAAAAGAGATGTTGCTGAATATGTCTCTCGATGCTTGGTTTGTCAGCAAGTTAAAGCTGAGAGACAAAAGTCTAAGGGGATGTTACAACCATTACCCATTCTCGAATGGAAATGGGAAAACATCACTATGGACTTTGTCACATGACTTCCTAAAACATCCAAAGGCAATAATGCTATACGGTTCATAGTTGATCGTCTTACAATGTCTGCACACTTCATTGCTATTAGAGGGGATTTCTATCTGGATCAGCTTGCCATGATATATGTAAAGGAAGTGGTAAGATTGCATGGAGTACCACTTTCTATTATATCTGATTGGGATCCGAGATTTACCTCGAAGTTCTGGGGAAGTCTTTAGCATACTCTGGATACAGAGTTGAGTTTCAGCACTCCTTATCATCCTCAAACAGACGGTCAGTCTGAGAGAACAATTCAAACTCTAGAAGATATGTTGAGAGCTTGCTCTATGGATTTAAAAGGTGGTTGGGATCAACACCTACATTTGGTGGAATTTTCTTATAATAATATATTTCACTCCAGTATTCATATGGCTCCTTATGAAGCTCTCTATGGAAAAAGATGCAGGACTCCAACTTGCTGGGATGAAGTTGGGGAAAGAAAGCTATTAGGACCTGATCTTGTTGATGAGATGGTAGAAAAGGTCCGATCTATTCAACAACACATAATACCAGCTCAGAGTCGACAGAAAAGTTATGCCGACAACCGAAGAAAAGACCTAGATTTTAAAGTGGGTGATAATGTGTTCTTACGAATATCTCCCTGGAAGATGGTCATGAGATTTGGAAGGAAGGGGAAGTTGAGCCCTAGATATATCAGTCCTTTCGAAATACTGGATCGTGTTAGGAAGGTAGCTTACCAAATGGTTCTTCCACCGAATCTCTCTCAAGTTCACGATGTGTTCCATGTATCTCTCCTGAGAAAGTACATACCCTATCCTTCACATGTACTCAGCTCAAAAGTTATACCGATGGAGCAAGATCTTTCTTATGATGAACAACCGATAGAGATTCTGGATCATAGCGAAAAAGTCCTACGGAACAAGACCACTCACTTGGTGAAAGTTTTATGGAGGAAGCAACAATTAGAAGAAGCTACGTGGGAGCTTGAGGATATTATGATGGAGAGTTATCCTCATCTTTTTGTTACAAAGTGACGAATTTAGAGGGCAAAATTCATTTTAAGGGGGGTAGAATGTAACACCAGAGACTTTTATGAGAAATATATTGTTTTCATGTTATATAAATCATCAAAGGAATCTTTCACTACACACAACACTCTCTTGGCTTGCTTTACACGCAACCACGACCTTCCTCGATAGCTTGCGTCGTACGCAATATAGAGTTTCACTAAACAACGATATGCTATTATTAAAACTAGTCGTTATGAATAGTAATAACCACTTTTTGAAATTTTGTAAATTTTATTTTTCAAAATGGACATCATTTTTGGATTCTGAATATCGAAATTAGTTTAGGGTGAAATTTTGGTACTTTTCGGATAAATTTCATATTCTGATGAATAGTGAAAATTACTAAATTTTAATTAAAAACAACTTTTTAATCGAAATAATTAATAGTGATAAATTATTAATTTGAGTGGTTTTAAAGTATATTTAGAATATATTTTTACAATTTAATTCAATGTTGTTCATTGGATGTAATTTCACATTTACACCAGACATAAACAAGTGTAAATCTTTTGATAGTTATTATCTCTGAAAAACATGCTATTTGTCTTAACGACGAGAATTAATTTTTAAATTAGTTAATGTAACTGATATGTTTTGAATTTGGTAAAATAAATATCATTTTTGAATTCATAATATCAAATATATCTTAGGCCTAATTTTTGATATTTTTCTGGAAACATTCATTTTTTGATGAATTGTGAAACCACTAAGTGGTAGTTAAAAAACTGAATTTTTCATAAAATTTAATTTTACCGCTTCTATGAGTGGAATTTTGAAAATCTGAGAGACAAGGATAATATAAAGGAATAAAATGTGGTTTAATGAGATGAAAATAATTTTTTTTGAATAATAACTTTTTACTTTTTTTACCACGGTTAAAAGTAAATAGGGTAGTTAAGGGTAAAAATGATATTATTATTACCATAACACATGTATTAATTATATTGGATAAGTTTAATTCGACCAAAAACAACCTTAGGGATAATATATGACCATTTATGCCTACATGGAATAGATTAGGACATTTATTATCAATTTATTTAATGAAGGGATAAAATAGTTAAAATCAATGTTCAATAACTAATGAATTTTTAATATAGGGTTATATATAAGATAAATTCGACTATAAGTATTAATTAGAAATATAAAAAGATTTCCTAGATAATGGTATTTTATTTATAATTTTTATACATTATATAATGTAATTTATTTATGACACAATGATGATGCAGTAATTATCTTATTAATGAAATATTGACATAATTGATGTTATAAATACCCAAATAAATGTAATTTGAGGCTTTTTATGAATTAAAATAATTTTCTATGTTAATATGACATGTTAGTATTAATTTAATTAATTTTTTTCGAAATAATCATTCTGTTATGATTTTCACAAAAAATCAATTACCAAATAGTGTCAAAATTGACATAAAATAGTTTTTTTGAAACAAATATTATATTATTAATTGTTATTATATTCCTAAAAATCTATGGTTCGGCCAAGATACTTATATCATGATAGGTTTATCATTAATGGACCACTTGGGGGTCTCTTGGATGTATATGGTATGTTTACTGACTATATAATATAAAAATACAAAGTGACATGCTAAATGTCAATCTAATTAACTAAGAGTTAAATCTAAAAGATAAGGTTAATATAATGACCTAAACATGTCTAAATTCTATTGGATGAGTGGATTTAGACTCATCCACACCGTATCTTCTAAATATATCAATTTTTATCTATTAATAACCGCATTTGACTTTATAATAAAATAATATTTTTTGTTATTCCAAAGGTGCCCCTCTCCTCCCTTATAAAAGGGCACCTCCTCCCTCTCTTCCTGACACCATTTTGAGCCTTCAATCTCGTCCAAATCCTGCCAATATCTCCTCTCCACTTCCCTATAAACATCCTAGAGGCCCTGGTCTTCTTTAAAATCCAATTTTACTACCCTAAGAGGAGATCTCAAAGAGGTGCTTCAAAGAAGAGGTAATGTCCGTTACCGATTCTTTGAACTTTATTTCCTCTTCCACTTCTTCTTATTTTTTTGTTTCATTATGAATTAATAACATAAGTATCACTCATATAATTATATGTTATTATAGATATGAAACATCCCTATTTCAGCAACTATCCATCCTATGGAAAATGAAATCACCGCGCATGCGTACGTACAGAATACCGTCTCCACGCCATGGTTTAATCTATTTTCCACCACAACCATACTTGGATGGGTATAATGGTGTAAATAATGTCTATATATGATTATTTTAAAGTGATATTGATTCTTAAATAGTATATATACACTCCAATACAATTCCACGATCATGGGAACGATATCATCGCTCGTGCGTACGTACGGAATACTGTCTCCACGATGTGATGCGACTCGTTCTACATGATCTTCATTGCATACTGATTATATAAATGAATTGAATGAATTAATATGAGATATATTACACTAATAACATTCTGTAAATGAGGTATCCATAACCTAATAATAAAAATAATAATTTTTTCGAAAAAACACGCATAAGAACAAAAAGTAATAAACACCCGAATAACAAGTAGTAATGAAATATTACTAATAAGAAGATACGAATATGACCATATATGATATCATAAAAACAAGTATGATTATGGAATAAGTCAATAACATTATTTAAATCATTATACCAGAGGATCAGACACTTGCGAAGCAAATCAGACCTAAGGTAAGGAAAAATATCGCAAATCTCAATTTTTATTTGAGATTGTTTATACTTCAGAATTTACTGGGGAATATTTGTAATCCAAATCCATGATTCCTCAATATGTAATATTTATATCCTTATACAATAGTTTTTATCCAATTTTACCCTTCGGTGAGTTTTTAGTAAAAGATATGTAAGGAATCTTTTGTCGTTTTTCGTACGAGGTACTTTTTGACTTTTCCGACAAAAGTACGAGAAGATTTTTTTTAACATATACGATATGAATGGATTTTTAAAACATTATTTCCAAGAATATTCGTTTAGATGTTTTCAAGTTTAATTTTAATCAACTTCTTTTAGTTTAAAATTGTATGACATGTTAAGAAAGGAAAATGTTTTTGAAGTAGAAAGGATATTTTCCTCAAGAATGGAGTTCAAGTGTTTTATCAAAATTATTTTCCATCTATGATAATATAGGGTTATGTTTCAATACCTATTATTACATTGATTTTATTATGTTGTGATGGAATTATGCTTATGAATTCTTTTATCTTATATGAACTGTTTTATGAGGTCATGTTGTTTAAGAATCCCATTTTTATTACATGAGTTATGAAATGATGTATGATTTATGATTTTGTGGCACACATTAGAATGGTGTCATTATGAGATGGGTGGGACCTATATCTACCTCCAATGAATTGGGTAAATATTTTATATCTCATGAGATAGATATGGCTGGAACGGCAGGTTAAACCGGTTCAGTAAAACAGGAGTGAAACGAGGAGTGAACTGGGTTCAGAAATGGACTTTGTCCACTAAGATAGTCTTGGAAATGAGTCTTGACTAATAAGAAATGATTCTCTATGATTATGTGTGCATGACACAATGTTTCATGTTTTATGTTATGATTATTGGGATAACATTTAACTACCATGATTTATCCCATTTTATGAAATTATGATCTCTTTTGGAGGGTATGATTTCCAAAATGTTATGTTCTTATTTTGATGTGATTGATATTTCTTTTGATTACCCTTACTGAGCATTTGAGATCACCCTTTTGTATGTTTTCTTTCCCTTGGTCAGGAAGAAGGGTATTAAGTAAGATATGCCAAAAAGGGACTATAGATATGATGAAATAAATGGGAGACAGTGTATATGCTTTATAAACCAGTTGTTTATGTTTCCGAGTTTCTAAAGACACTATACCTATATGGTCCTTTCATGGTTTTGTTATATGTTGTAATAAGTACGCTTCAATTTTGAAATATTAACCATGAATGTAAATAATTGGTTGTTATATGAATTCCATAAAAATCATTCCTTGATTGCTAAGGAATAGACTCACTATGTTGGTTCTCACTCTACCAAGCCCATTATGAATGTTTTAGTCTAGACTTTCCTAGATATCCCATTAAACCTTAGTGATATATGTCATGTACATGGGTGAAGTGAATGACACTTGGTGGTGATAACAATCTACTTGGGATTAATATTCATTAAGATATTACACATAAATAATGAGGTTTAATCTGGTTATCTTGAGGATAATGAAACGCTAAAAGAAATGGTAATCATGTATCTCATGGTTGCACTCCAAGAATGAGCTTATATTCTCTGATCAGACCCCTAGTGGTGTATTGATATTATTTTTTCCACTATAGTACTCTATTCCTTATAAAATAAATCCTTTATTTCTAGAATATAGAAATGAGTTCAATTCACATATATCAAACAATTAAGATGCTAATTTGTAGGCTTCTTATAAGGCCCCGGCCTTAAACCTTACTTAATCTTGAGTTATTACAAGATTAAACATTGAGGATCTTTTCAGGTTTAGAGTTTTAGAGAATTAGATCATGAAACTTTCATTACATTCCACATTTAAAAAAAGTGGTTACATAAAAGACAGTATTCATTCTTCCCATCACGGAAACATATTTAAAATATAACATGGATTCTTTCTTGACACATCCTTGACACTATCGTCACATCATATACCTTTCCCATGACCTATGAAAAGCATTTCAAAAACTTGGGATGAGCATAAAAAGCTCAGTAAGGGTTATAAAAATATGGAAAGGAAACATGAATTCATATATACATAAGAATGAAATCATACTTTACCCATAAAACATAGGCATATCAAATCATGAATAAATCATAGAAAACATAAGACATAAAGGTAACTTGAGGCATTCATAACATTCTTACGTAGGGAGTAACCCTCTTGGTTACGTTTGGAATACCCATCACAGCATATTCCCTAAATCTCTTCGGAGAAACCTTAACGTTTCACTCCTTCGCGTTACCCAATGCATTGGAGAGCTATATCGGGCTCACCCGCCATTAGTTTATCACGGAACCACCCGTTCTTCATAACAATGCCCAAGAACCATAACATAATCGTATCACATAAACATGAATAAAGGAAACATAACATTTCCACATTTCAATCAAAATATAACATTTTAGGATATTGAAATAATGAATCCATTCAAAAAGAAACCATTTCCAAAACCATTTAAAACATTTAATAAAGAGATTTTTGAATCAAAGTGTCCCATACCACCTTGAAGCTTTTAACATTTTAAACCATTAATATCCATATAAATAAATCCTTAAAACCATTTTGAAAACATGGATATTAATAAGAACAAATAATTAAAACATTTAAAACGATATTTTGGTTAAAGGGGTTTTACCAAAATTAGAGACACTTGAATACAATAATCGAGGAATAACATTTAGTCAGAACTTTATAATATCATGAGAATAAAAGGATTCATGATATAATACTCCAAAGGACAGTATATACACCATATAAGAGTGAATTGGTGCATAACAACAATGAACCCTCAATAGAAATGTCAAATGTGATGAAATCCCTTATAAAGAAGGTATCCTTAAATTAAGGACAAATAAATCTCAAAAATATGTGTGACAAATATATATACACCCAATATAAGTGTATATTAAGTGTAAAACAATAAAAGGTCATTCACACATATTCAATGGATGACATATTCAATGACTACAAGTTGAACCCAAAGAAATCGAAATTGGGTTAAAAAGTTCCCTTGACAGCCTAACGACATCACATCAAAATGAGTTGATGAGAGATAAAAAGTGTATCTCATCACTTTGACATAAAATTTACAGCAATAAGGATGTATGAGAACATATCCCAACATAAAAATATGTAAATTAAAAGACCCAGTAAAATAAGTCTTTTAAAAAAGAGGAGGGTGAAAGGTTCCCTTACCGACTTGGGTATCTTTCAAAACATACACCCCATGAAAGAAAGACAATAGGTCATTGATGTAAATACTCATAAACGAAAGTATATTACAGAAAGAGTATAATAATGGGCAGTACATACACCACTCAATGGAATTTGTGGCAAATGTAGCATAAATCTCACGGGAATAAAAGTGAGATGAAAAATCCCTTACGAAAACTCGGCAGCCTAACAGCGCCACATAAAAAATCCAAATATGGATTGATGAGATCAAATAGGGTATCTCATCACATTACAACAAAATTTACAGCAAGAGGAATATGAAAGAACATCCCCCATTATAACAAATAGGAGCTTAAAAGAAGTGACATAAAGGAGAGTACTTAAAAAGAAAGAGAGAGGTTAGATCTCTTACGAAAGATTGGCAGCCTAACGGTGCCACTCAAAACATCCAAAAAGGATTGATGAGAGATAATAGGGTCTCTCATCACATGAACATAAAAATTACAGTAGGAGTAATATAAAAGAACATCCCAATCATAAGAAAGATGAGCTTAAAAGAAATGACATAAAAGAGTGTACTTATAAAGAAAGAGAGTTGTAGGATCCCTTACCTCGGGTCCGACTTGACTCGATCATTCTTTAATCTCCTGAATAATAAACTTGAGTTAATTTATACTTCCTTAAGAACCTTTTTCAAGTTCATTATTACTTTTATACCACTTATTACCATGTCATAAACATTATGTAATCATTTAAGTTAATAATATTTGTTTTGCCGATATTTGGTTCTTAAGTCGGAAGTGGACTTCTTACAATTACATGTTGTTCATGTGGCCAAATGTTTATTATATCCAGAATTGTATTCATTATGTAGATATCATATATGTCATATATATCCAGTACATTCATGCATTTATAACATTACATAATCATTTAGAGGTAAGAAATGAAATGCACCGTTCATGGAGACGGTAAGCCGTACGTACGCATGAACGCTACTTTCATTTCTATTTCGTATTTTATAGAATGGAAAAATAATGATATAAAGGTATATTATAATTACAGTATAATATCATATATAATATCATATTTCCATCCTTTATACATCCCACATATGGTATTTAATGAATCAAATCACTTTGAGGGGGCGGTAGTCCGCACTTCCTTAAATGAAGATATTGCGTATACCCATAATGGAAGCCATAAAGGTAAGACAAAAATGAAAAATACAGAAGCATAAATAAAACATAAACATATTATATATCATATATAAAAATAGTGACATCATAATGGCCACCTTTGAAGGTGTTAAATGAGTATTGAACAATCATCGTTTCGGGAGGCAGAATTTCACCATCTACGGAAACCGTATGTTCTTTAACCATTTTATGTAGTTGTGTGAGAGTGTAGCTCGAATAAATCTTATAACAACATCCCATTATATTGAAGATACTGGTGTTGTTACAAAATAAGTAAATAAAAAGAGTTTAGGGGTTTGGAGAAGCAAAATAAAACAAATGAACATGAGAGAATGAATTACCTTTAAAAGTGTAACTCCTTCTGATTTGAGCCTAAAGGCTTCCTTTGAAAGGATTCTGCCCAAAGGGAATCCTCTAGGATGAGGAGAGGGATGTGGAGAGAGTAAATGGGCAGGGGTTTGCCGATCCAAAGGCTTTAGGAGTGTGTGAAATGAGGTAGAGGTGGGGGCCTTTTATAAGAGGAGAGGAGGGGCACTTTTGGAAAGTAAAGAAATATTACTTTATATGAAAATGTGTTTCGGTTTTAAAAGGTCCCACATTGATATAATTCGTGGATAAGGTTATAAAGGTTCGAAATACACCCATCCAATAAGTTTTGGACATGTGTAGTGCATAGATTTTACATTATCTTTCCATTTTATTTTAATCGTTAAATAATGATGCCATCACTGCATCATTCTGATGTCATAAATAATTTAATTTATTTAATGTCTAAAAATTATAGAAAAATTACTATGATGTAGGAAATATTTTTATCTTTCCAATTACTATTTATAATAAAAATTTTTACTTGTATAACACCACTTAAAAATTAAGTTAGTAAAACAATTTATGTTAGTGTCATTTTCACTTTAACATTAAATAAAAATATATTAATGTCATTTTCCAACTAAAGTGGCTCCATGGGGTCCCCAAGTTGGCCCATGGCTTGTCTCGGTCGGCCATTACTCACCCAATAGGTGTAGGACAAGTGTCAAGCTCATCTCATTTTATTAAAGCATTATTATTACCTTAAACTACACTAATTACCACTAATCGCGATTAAAAACTTAATAAGTTACTATTCACCAAAAAATTATTTTAATCTCATTGAACCACATTTTACTACTTAATGACAACCATTTATGTCAGATTTTTGAAAATCAAAACACAATGATGGAAAAATTTCATTTAAAAGGAAAATCAGTTTTTATAAGTACCACTTAGTGGTTTCACTATTCATCAAAAATTGAAGTTTTTCAGAAAAATCCCAAAAATTCACCCTAAGCTATATTTGATATTCTGAATTCAAAAATGAAGTCTGTTTTACAAAATTCAAAATATATAAGTCACATTAATTAATTTAATAATTAATTCCCACTGTCATGACAAATAGCGTGTTTTATGAAACAATAAGTATCAAAAGATTGACACTAGTTTAAGTCTGATTTCAAAGTGAAATTGATTCCAACGACCACTATTGGATTCAATGGTAAAAATATTTTCTAATTTCACTTTAAAACCAATTCAAAATATAATCTAATCATATAAATAAATTATATTAAAAAGAGGTTTTGAATTAAAATACAACATTTTACACTATTCATTAAAAAAATCAACATCATCGGAAAGATACCAAAAATTTACACAAAGTAAATTTTGATGTCTCGATTATTAAGAAGAGTTTTATTTGGTCCAATAGAATGTATAAGAGTGAACAAAACTATATTTAATGACGGTTCGCCATCAAAAGGTGATAAGTGAACCTTTAGTGAAAACTAGGGCATATATGCCTAAAATTGAATTCTTTCCGTATTTTAAGCCTCTATCCTTTATTGGATAAATGTAAAAACATTTTAAAACATATATAATCATATTTTAGTTATTTCTATCCATTCCCACCATTACAACAGCTACATGTTAACTACCATTTAAAATAATATTATTTTATTATTAGAGTGCAACGTAAGATTCCCAAGAAACTCGTTGTTGCGTGTTGGGTACGCCATTGAGCATAGCATCCCCTTTAAAGTCATTTAAATATTTTATTCACAAATATGGATAAATATGAAATGTCATATTCTTTATTTACCTGGGGTGTTACATCCTTCCCCCCTTTTGGGAATTGCGTCCTCACAATTTTAAAATTGCGCTTGGAAACATCCTTGAAAGTCCCACATCGGAACAAAAGTATGTAAAACAAACACTTTAAAATAAAGAAAGATAAGTACAAAGTTCACCCGACTTAACCCATACTAGGATTCCAAGTATGAAAATATGGACATGGAGGAAAAAACAAAGGGTTATGTTCTGATGGAGAGTGATAGAAAACATGTTTAGGAGAAAGTTAACCACGAGAAAATCACAAACTTGTGATGGGTTAAACGGTATTCGATTCCCCAGTAGGAAAAGTTAATAGACAACATTTTTGTTTTAAGTTACTTTTATTGAGGAATTTATTCATAAGGAAACATAATCACTTATCATATTGACTTTAAACTTTTATTAGATTCCTTACACAAACTCATATTTTCTCCAAAAGACGAGTATTTAGGAATACTTGTTCACATTAAGAGTACTATAATCAACTTCTAGAGAATCACATAATCCAAAAAAAGAGAACTATATACTTCCCATGTCTTTAGGCTTTAACCAAAACCAAAACCAAAAAGATTAGTACAAGGTCAGATAATCCAGAAAAGGATAACCCATTAAAAAGAAAATCCATGCTTAATCTCCAAAATTTGTCCAACAAAACCCAAAGTTCAAAGAGGACCATTCTATAATCAATTTGTCCATAAAATTCTTCAAAGTAAACCAATATAAGATTGAAACCCAAATATTTGAAGGATTTAGTCGCATAGTCTTCCAAGATAAATCGTAACATTTATCTCCAAACAATATCAGTTGCTCCTAAAGTCTCGTTTTGAAAAGTAATTAACCTAATCACATATCCTCCATGATAGGTTAATCATTTTCATAAATAACCCCAAATCGAATTACTCTTAATTCATAAAATCATATAACTAGAATAAATCAGTCAAAATAACCAGGGACTTCACGTAGTCCAGTGGTAGGTGATAAATACCAGTCGCACATTGGTTGTGGGTTCGATTCCCGCAGCTTTGTCCGACGCGACGGGATGTCACACGGTCTGCGTGTTTTCCTTTTTCCAAAACTATATAATTCTTAAAACATTCCCCAAAATGAGATAAAATCTTCAAAAATATTCATAACATATTTTAACCTCAATTTTATCTCATGCCTTCCACTTAAATCATAACATTTAGTAACCCATAATTTCCTCAAAAGTAAGGATCATATAAACCCAAATGGTTCTTTATAACTACGTCCACAAAAGAAAAGATAACTATTCCCTGGATAAATTTTTCCTATATTAAACATCAGGGTTACACATAATATAAAAAGTCTTCTAATGTAACCCCATCATCAAAAGAGACTTGATACTCTTAAGAATTTAACCATAACTCTTGAAGCCCTTATATGTTGACATCTTACTCATTCAACATTCTTCATGATCCATTATCCATTCCGTTCCAACCTATTCCGAAATACCTCTTTCCTACAAACAAAATCATGAATCATATCCTAAGATTCCAAAATAGGAAAACAATAGTCATGAAATAGTACATACCATTGATTGGTCATTGTCAGTTTCTTCATCCTCAATAGGAATGGCATTAGGTATTGGTAAACGAACATTTGTACGCTCTTGGTGACCCCATTCACGAAACTTCTTCATAGAACATGTGTTTGCATAATGACCATGCACACCACATTTAAAACATTCAATTGATCCCTCAGAAAGAACTTCTTTCCCTTTCCTCGAGTCAACTGAATGCTTCTTTTTTCCATGGCAGGTTCTTGATTTATGACCTTCATTTCCACGTCTATAGCATATTTCTGTCCCTTTGAAACATTTTCCTAGGTGTTTCTTTCCACATCTTTGACACATAGGTTTTTGAACACACTTACCTTTATTATTATTACCTGTACTTCCGTAGGGATTTGTTTCTTGCATATATGATGCCTTAGAGAAAACTCCAAGGTTTAGGTGGTCAATCATCACTCCAGATAGTTGGTTGAGGATAATCAGAAGAGTTCTCATTGCAGCTCCCATATCATTCAGTTGCTTGCTCAAAAAACTATCACAGTCTCCTTCACATCCACTGTTACTTTGCTGCCTGCTAGATCCAACCATTTACTAAAACCAAAAAGGTCAGTGTGAGTATATCAACAAAACCATCATGTACTAAAGAGGAAGATAAACACTATGATACACTTACTCATTCACTTTATCTAAAACTAGGACTCTTTCTGAAATCCTAACCATTATGGTAATGTCACTTATGCTTAAAGAGTACCCTAACCTCTAAAGTTATCTAAACCGACCTTTGATACCAACTATAAGGCCCCAGCTTTAAACCTTACTTAATCTTGAGTTATTACAAGATTAAACATTGAGGATCTTTTCAGGTTTAGAGTTTTAGAGAATTAGATCATGAAACTTGCATTACATTCCACATTTAAACAAAGTGGTTACATAAAAGACAGTATTCATTCTTCCCATCACGGAAACATATTTAAAATATAACACGGATTCTTTCTTGACACATCCTTGACACTATCGTCACATCATGTACCTTAACCATGACCTGTGAAAAGCATTTCAAAAACTTGGGATGAGCATAAAAAGCTCAGTAAGGGTTATAAAAATATGGAAAGGAAACATGAGTTCATATATACATAAGAATGAAATCATACTTTACCCATAAAACATAGGCATATCAAATCATGAATAAATCATAGAAAACATAAGACATAAAGGTAACTTGAGGCATTCATAACATTCTTATGTAGGGAGTAACCCTCTTGGTTACGTTTGGAATACCCATCACAGTATATTCCCTAAATCTCTTCAGAGAAACCTTAACGTTTCACTCCTTCGCGTTACCCAATGCATTGGAGAGCTATATCGGGCTCACCCGCCCTTAGTTTATCACGGAACCACCCGTTCTTCATAACAATGACCAAGAACCATAACATAATCGTATCACATAAACATGAATAAAGGAAACATAACATTTCCACATTTCAATCACAATATAACATTTTAGGATATTGAAATAATGAATCCATTCAAAAAGAAACAATTTCCAAAACCATTTAAAACATTTAATAAAGAGATTTTTGAATCAAAGTGTCCCATACCACCTTGAAGCTTTTAACATTTTAAACCATTAATATCCGTATAAATAAATCCTTAAAACCATTTTGAAAACATGGATATTAATAAGAACAAATAATTAAAACATTTAAAACGATATTTTGGTTAAAGGGGTTTTACCAAAATTAGAGACACTTGAATACAATAATCGAGGAATAACATTTATTCAGAACTTTATAATATCATGAGAATAAAAGGATTCATGATATAATACTCCAAAGGACAGTATATACACCATATAAGAGTGAATTGGTGCATAACAACAATGAACCCTCAATAGAAATGTCAAATGTGATGAAATCCCTTATAAAGAAGGTATCCTTAAATTAAGGACAAATAAATATCAAAAATATGTGTGACAAATATATATACACCCAATATAAGTGGATATTAATTGTAAAACAATAAAAGTTCATTCACACATATTCAATGGATGACATATTCAATGACTACAAGTTGAACCCAAAGAAATCGAAATTGGGTTAAAAAGTTCCCTTGACAGCCTAACGACATCACATCAAAATGAGTTGATGAGAGATAAAAAGTGTATCTCATCACTTGGACATAAAATTTACATCAATAAGGATGTATGAGAACATATCAAAACATAAAAATATGTAAATTAAAAGACCCAGTAAAATAAGTCTTTTAAAAAAGAGGAGGGTGAAAGGTTCCCTTACCGACTTGGGTATCATTCAAAACATACACCCCATGAAAGAAAGAAAATAGGTAATTGATGTAAATACTCATAAACGAAAGTATATTACACAAAGAGTATAATAATGGGCAGTACATACACCACTCAATGGAATTTTTGGCAAATGTAGCATAAATCTCACGGGAATAAAAGTGAGATGAAAAATCCCTTACGAAAACTCGGCAGCCTAACGGCGCCACATAAAACTTCTAAATATGGATTGATGAGATCAAATAGGGTATCTAATCACATTACAACAAAATTTACAGAAAGAGGAATATGAAAGAACATCCCCCATTATAACAAATAGGAGCTTAAAAGAAGTGACATAAAGGAGAGTACTTAAAAAGAAAGAGAGAGGTTAGATCTCTTACGAAAGATTGGCAGCCTAACGGTGCCACTCAAAACTTCAAAAATGGATTGATGAGAGATAATAGGGTCTCTCATCACATGAAAATAAAAATTAAAGTAGGAGTAATATAAAAGAACATCCCAATCATAAAAAATATGAGCTTAAAAGAAATGACATAAAAGAGTGTACTTATAAAGAAAGAGAGTTGTAGGATCCCTTACCTCGGGTCCGACATGACTCGATCGTTCTTTAATCTCCTGAATAATAAACTTGAGTTAATTTATACTTCCTTAAGAACCTTTTTCAAGTTAATTATTACTTTTATACCACTTATTACCATGTCATAAACATTATGTAATAATTTAAGTTAATAATATTTGTTTTGCCGATATTTGGTTCTTAAGTCGAAAGTGGACTTCTTACAATTACATGTTGTTCATGTGGCCAAATGTTTATTATATCCAGAATTTTATTCATTATGTAGATATCATATATGTAATATATATCCAGTACATGCATGCATTTATAAAATTACATAATCATTTATAGGTAAGAAATGAAATGCACCGTTCATGGAGACGGTAAGTCGTACGTACGCATGAACGCTACTTTCATTTCTATTTCGTATTTTATAGAATGGACTAATAATGATATAAAGGTATATTATAATTCCAGTATAATATCATATATAATATCATATTTCCATCCTTTATACATCCCACATATGGTATTTAACGAATCAAATCACTTTGAGGGGGCGGTAGTCCGCACTTCCTTAAATGAAGATATTGTGTATACCCATAATGGAAGCCATAAAGGTAAGACAAAAATAAAAAATACAGAAGCATAAATAAAACATAAACATATTATATATCATATATAAAAATATTGACATCATAATGGACACCTTTGAAGGTGTTAAATGAGTATTGAACAATCATCGTTTCGGGAGGCAGAATTTCACCATCCACGGAAACCGTATGTTCTTTAACCATTTGTTGTAGTTGTGTGAGAGTGTAGCTCGAATAAATCTTATAACAACATCCTAGTATATTGAAGATACTGGTGTTGTTACAAAAGAAGTAAATAAAAAGAGTTTATGGGTTTTGAGAAGCAAAATAAAACAAATGAACATGAGAGAATGAATTACCTTTAAAAGTGTAACTCCTTTTGATTTGAGAGTAAAGGCTTCCTTTGAAAGGATTATGCCCAAAGGGAATCCTCTAGGATGAGGAGATGGATGTGGAGAGAGTAAATGGGCAGGGGTTGGCCGAGCCAAAGGCTTTAGGAGTGTGAGAAATGAGGTAGAGGTGGGGGCCTTTTATAAGAGGAGAGGAGGGGCACTTTTGGAAAGTAAAGAAATATTACTTTATTTGAAAATGTGTTTCAGTTTTAAAAGGTCCCACATTGATATAATTCGTGGATAAGGTTATAAAGGTTCGAAATCCACCCATCAAATAAGTTTTTGACATGTGTAGTTCATAGATTTTACATTATCTTTCCATTTTATTTTAATCGTTAAATAATGATGTCATCACTGCATCATTATGATGTCATAAATAATGTAATTTATTTAATGTCTAAAAATTATAGAAAAATTACTATGATGTATTAAATAGTTTTAGATTTCCAATGAATATTTATAATCAAAATTTGGACTTGTATAACCCCACTTAAAAATTAATGTAGTAAAACAATTTATGTTAGTGTCATTTTCACTTTAACATTAAATAAAAATATATTAATGTCATTTTCCAACTAAAGTGGCTCCATGGGGTCCCCAAGTTGGCCCATGGCTTGTCTTGGTCGGCCATTACTCACCCAATAGGTGTAGGACAAGTGTCAAGCTCATCTAATTTTATTAAAGCATTATTTTTACCTTAAACTACACTAATTACCACTAATCGCGATTAAAAACTTAATAAGTTACTATTCACCAAAAAATTATTTTAATCTCATTGAACCACATTTTACTTCTTAATGACAACCATGTATGTCAGATTTTTGAAAATAAAAACACAATGATGGCAAAATTTCATTTAAAAGGAAAATCTGTTTTTATAAGTACCACTTAGTGGTTTCACTATTCATCAAAAATTGAAGTTTTTCAGAAAAATCCCAAAAATTCACCCTAAGCTATATTTGATATTCTGAATTCAAAAATGAAGTCCGTTTTACAAAATTCAAAACATATAAGTCACATTAATTAATTTAATAATTAATTCCCGCTGTCATGACAAATAGCGTGTTTTATGAAACAATAAGTATCAAAAGATCGACACTAGTTTAAGTCTGATTTCAAAGTGAAATTGATTCCAACGACCACTATTGGATTTAATGGTAAAAATATTTTCTAATTTCACTTTAAAACCAATTCAAAATATAATCTAATCATATAAATAAATTATATTAAAAAGAGGTTTTGAATTAAAATACAACATTTTACACTATTCATTAAAAAAAATGAACATTATCGGAAAGATACCAAAAATTTACACAAAGTAAATTTTGATGTCCCGATTATTAAGAAGAGTTTTATTTGGTCCAATAGAATGTATAAGAGTGAATGGAACTATATTTAATGACGGTTCTCCATCAAAAGGTGATAAGTGAACCTTTAGTGAAAACTAGGGCATATATGCCTAAAATTGAATTATTTCTGTATTTTAAGCCTCTATCCTTTATTCGATAAATGTAAAAACATTTAAAAAAATATATAATCATATTTTAGTTATTTATATCCATTCCCGCTATTACAACGACTACATGTTAACTACCATTTAAAATAATATTATTTTATTATTAGAGTGCAACGTAAGATTCCCAAGAAACTCGTTGTTGCGTGTTGGGTACGCCATTTAGCATAGCGTCCCCTTTAAACTCATTTAAATATTTTATTCACAAATATGGATAAATATGAAATGTCATATTCTTTATTTACCTGGGGTGTTACACTACTGGAATCATACCCCTGACCATAGATTTCCCTGCACTCTGCTACCTTCATGTAGGATGCACTGAATAAATATATCCTTTACTGAGACATTGAGATGGAATCCGACTAGCATAAGATGGACCACTCCACTGACAGTAAAAACACAAGGCATGACCACATCAACTATGACCCCCTTCTCATCCTGATCAGTATTTATAAGACCAAATCCCAATATATTAAGGATCCACATAATTTTCATATAATGGTTGGGATGCAATATAATCCCACTCCTTCAGAACTAGATTGAAGGATTTATAGAAATGATGGGGGGGGGGTTATTATTCTACAATATTGACATCTGATCAGGTTCCTTGAACAATGGGTCATTTTATGGCATGGCCAGGTACACTGGGGTCACACCACATAGTTGTTAGTGCATATAAACTGGACGGTACTACCCCTATGTGTACATTCAAATTGATGTTTCCTTCCACTGGATAGCTTACCCACCTGACTGGAAGATGAACATACGTGTTTCACATCACCATTTTCCCCAAGTTTCCAATCAGGGATGAGGGTATGGATCACAATTTTTGAAATGGTGGTCAACTAAATGATGTTCAATTATGATTATATGGAATATTCAATCCCATAATATATTTTCCTTATAGTGTTAAAAAAATCATTAGACATGTTTGACTAAAAACACCATAGTTTAGTAAAGTCAGATGAGTATTCCATCACTGACATATCACATTGCATATGGTTTATGAAATCTAAAGCTCAACATGTTCTTCTAGTTAGTAGAAATTGTTAATTTTGAATTGATTTTTTCCCAGACAATATATTAATGATGATAGTAATATGTAAGGATGTTCCACCAATGATTGTAGAAGTAACATAAAATTTTAGTTCATGATCTTGAACCTCCAATTGTGAGGCGTATTAATATGATTGATGATAGAAAAAAATTACTATAGCCATAAATCAGTAGCCTATGGTCTTCTATCCCCCTATAATGTGGGATTATTTTTTTTCTGGAACAATCAAGATAGCTCAACTATAATAGGGTAAGGTTATGGGACACTCAGAATGGATAACATGATGTATCAAAATCTATCCCAGAACTGACCATCCGCTCCCAATGGAAGATCTTTAAGAGGTACCCCAGGTGGAATTATAGGAGTTAATATGGGTGCATCAAGGCCCACCATATTTGGATTGTGCTCATGACCACTTTATAAAAATAAATTATGATGATGTCGTGGTGGTGGTATAATTATACAATTTCCAAGAACATAGCTAATATTGTATTTATATCAGATAAGAAATTCAATAAAGAAATAATTGATACAATGCCTTCATATGCATGAAAAAACCTTAACCTACTTTTGGATTTAGTTGTAGTTGATATGGAACAATAGATAGATCACCGAATATATATTCTTCTCCAACTATAGAGGTTAGTTCAATGTCAAGGTCTCATATCATACAAACATGACGATCATTTTATTGGAAAGATGGTTTTCATTTTAAAATTTTCATTCAATAATATATTTATGTATCAAAAAAATTTAGGATTAAATGGATCCTAATTTCCAGTTTTAAGGGCCCATGCACCTTATAAAATGAAATTTGGTGTCCACTTAATCTTGATTATAAAATGTTCTAGAACATTCAACCAATGGTCCATGGATCAACGTTCCATAACCAACAACATAATGTGTTTTCATTAACCTATATATGAAAAAAAATTGTTATGAAATTTATTTTAAGTGTTAGTAATGTTCTCTAAGACTGTCAAGGAATAATAAATATGGAACCACAATAACACTTGAAATACATGCGATATATGAATAAAAATAGTTATGGAGTGAAATAATTCATGGAATTTTAAATCTTATGGTTCCTTGTTTGATGCATGATTTTTAATATTCCCTAATATCTTCAACATAGTGTTAATAAACCCATGATATATTCAATATATTAAATAATAAAAACAATAAGAATATGGTTCATCAAAAAATTGTGAAATCTATGCAACTATAACAAGCGCAAGAAATAAAAACTTTTACCCATCTTAGGTAATTTTGGTTTCCCCTATATATGGATTTGATACACCCTTGGACATGATCATTACTGAATTCCAATACCTTATAATCTTATATAATTTCAAAATATTATAAAAAATTGAAAATGGCTCTAACACCACTCTATGTGGTCCTTCAACAGATGCCACATAGCGGGGGATCAAGATGGTGGCCACAATACCTCAAACGTGCCTCCCCAAGTTATAGATAATTTCAACAAGTAGTGAGGGACTATGATGTGTCTATGTGGAGACTATCCCCTATAGCTCAGAATTTATAACATAAATTTATTTTAATTAGGAAATAAACTAATCATACAATTTTTGAATCGACTAGGAACCACTATAGCGGAAATAATATCAATAGACAGACAACACTGGAATGAAAGTTATTAATCATACAAGATAAATAAATAACTAAAAGAATAAAAATAATAAATAAATATAGGATGATGATGATGATTATGAACAAGTAGATACCAAAAAATTGTGATTGTGGTAAATGGGGGATACACACAAATACATCATTCTATCAAAAACAAAGAAGGCCAATAAAAAACTAGAACTAGAATATCAAGAATAGTCAATGTCCTTTTCACTCATACTATATAATATAACACTAAATCGAACATTAGAAGTTTCTCACATCACTTATTCTATATATTTAGTCATGAACTCTGTTTGGGTGCCAAATTCCATCCAGTTGGGTTTGAGATATAATCAATGTTGAGAACCACAAATTGTATCTAGATCAATCCATTTCATGCAAAATAAAATGAACAACTTTCCATTAATAATAAATATATGATATAATGAAATAAATATATAATTATATCTTACTATGATTCATGTGGGACACTAGTCAGACTCCACTACCCTGGAAAAGGTTGTTATATCCCAACCAAGGGATGTTACACAAGTAAAGTGGGTGAAATAAAGTATAAGAAGATGAACTACCTACCAACTTTTGATTCATCATGGAAAACACATCCTTGAAGTTCTAATTTTAGGGGCTCATTTATACTTTTAATCCATTATGTTTATTTAATAGAGATGATCCTAATCCAATCCAATGCAGTTTTTGCGGGGATGATATTATCTCTCCATGGGAACTATAAAATAAAATTTTTTATAAGAGTCTATACAAGGTGACCCATGAATGAAATCTGTAGTGTCACTCCAATAATGGTTCTATAAAAATAATAACTAACCTTAGATTCTATCCTCGGTATCACATGTAGTGGTCAGAGTCTCTCATGTGGCATGGTACAACCATCTCACCACTAAACTAGTCCATGAGAGCTACCATAGGATACCAGTGTCAGTTTTCTGGAGGTAAAAAAGGAATAATGCTCAGTGAGCATGTCATAGACATAACAAGTATTACCCCTTATGTTTTAAATAATAAATACAAAATTATATCTAAGGTAATATGAGCCAATACAATGAATACATAAGTCTGAACCACTTGTATCGCCCTTATCAGAAGGTGAGGATACAAACTAGTATGTAAATCCATACAGTTTAACACCATTAATCATTTATATCATGATTTAACATGTTGGACAGGTCATTTAATCATGAAATTTATTTATGGAGTAGTTTATAGGGCTTAATTTGTGGATTATCAATCTATTTAATTATGATTATCAATTAATGGCATTTATTACTAGGTTAATACACCTAAAATGGTGTTCATAAAATCAGAACAATGAATAATAGGCTATAACTGTCAATGCATATAAAAAGGGGTTTCCTAGGTCAATATGATCAACCTAAGAGGTGATTCTCCACAAATCTATGTTCATTATACAAATGATAACCCATTTGGAATAATTTATATAACCTTTTGTAGGTGTCAATAAGACTTTCTTGTGTGCATAATAATAACGTATCTTTTAAAATGCAATGAAACTTGTGGGAAAGACCTAGACTAGATACGTTAATCTAGTAGTTCTTCCCTCATATAGTGTTGATCTTTGATTCAATAAAAAATGATAATTATCGAAGAAAGAACAAAATTTCTTAAAAAAGGGAAAAACCATCTTACACAAAAATAGATCGACATATAGAGGATACAACTAGAAATGGATTCTAGAAAAGTCTATAGATTACCTTAGTATTTTGATAGATCCGATGACGAGTGATTTGGTGACCAGATAGAGGTACTAACTCAATATCTAAATTTATAGGGAGGGGAGACTTTTTATCGGAGGAGGTATCCATTGGAACTACGGTGGATAAGGAAGGGGTTTTGGGATTAAATTTTTTTTAGGGAAAATTGGAAATTACACCGACACAAACAATGGTAAACAGTTTGGATGAATGGTTGGCCAAACTATTCCCCAATCATGCGAATGACCTTTTCCCAAATGTTTTTCAATCCTACATGGCCTTTCCCATAGTGAGAATAGTTACAAAAAAATCATGTGGCCCCTCAAGCCCTACAATCTCATGGTGCATGGTTTAGGGAACTTTGTATGATGGGCCAAATGATTCCTATCTAATCATGTGGGAGAATTAGCTTCTTCATATTTTGGGGTAGTAGCCTCCCAACATGGCTTAAAATATGATAATTTCCCAATGATACAATTAAGAAACATTTGAAGTGACAATGAAAGTAAATTAAATAAAAAATTAAAAAATATGATAAAATCTCAGAGATTACAAAATTTTGACAATTTTTATGGTTTATTTTGTATTTAGGTTCACTGTAAATTTATTATTCCCTATTTGAGGATCCATCAGGTCTCCATAAGTTATTATAAATTCATTGAGATATTTTATTAATTTATTAATATTTAGATTTATTGAATTGTATGTTTGGTATTTTTAGTTACTACTTATATATTATTTTATGTTATTATTAGAAGTAATTTTTTTTAAAATTATTTAGGTATTTATGACATTGAAAAAAGATAATATAAATCAATTAATTTGGTGAATTATATTGCATATTTATGTTGATATTATTTTTGATAGGTTATTATAATATATTAATTGTAGAATACATTTTAAAAAATATTTTGTTTTTATATTATGATTAATTTTCATTTTTTTTAAATTCACGTGAATATAATTTTTTTGTCACATATATATATAAATTGAAACACTTTGACCCCAGAATTTCTGGAGACGATGCAATATATTTTTAAATTGTAATATATAGAAGATTAAAATACAATGTTATCGAGTAGTTCATAAGTTTTGGAAAATAATATTACATATATGATTCCTATATAACACTAAGAAATAGAAAATAGAACATGATACATAATAAAATTAAATGAATAATATCCTTGAAAGATTATTGAATGTATTATTCATAATAACCCAGGGAAAGAAAACATTATAAGTGTGAAATAAAATTATTAGTAAATTAAAGTAAAGAAAAATAAAATTTTAATTGATGATAATAATAAAAATATTATGGTAAATAATTGATATCACATTCCATCAGTATATCAAGATAGGGAATAATCAAATTGGAAATGTAAGAAATATGAACACATTAAATTTAATCAATAAATGGATAATATAACGGTTCCATATATATGTAAAATAAAAATATCATTGATAAATAAAAATTTATTTTAATTGAGGGAAAAGATTCATTTTTTGATTTCACTTTTCCTAGGCACAAGGTACCTTTATCATCAAGGCCATTCATAAAATATATGAAATTATCAATAATTCATAGCTAATCAAATAACTATCAATGCAAAAAACAAATTTAAAAATGGAATTTGGATCATGAAATAATAATTTCCATTTCCTGATAATATGTTAATTTATGAAAAATTTAACTTACGATAAAAATTTTCATAATTATTTAATTTTTTCATGAGAAATTTTACAGTAAAAAATGAATGTGATATTGTAAGGATAACTCTTACCACATGGAAATTTTTAAGTCAAACCCTATTGGATGAGGTAATTAAAAGTTAAACTATACAAAAAATGAAGAAAAAAAATTAATTTTATAATATATCAAAAGGGGAAGTATATACACCAACAAAAAGAAACAATTGGTGATAGTGGTGTATGCCTCGTTGAAAGAAAAGAGAGAAAAAAATCCCCTTATATGAGTCTGACTATTCATATATATATTTATCAACATGAATAATAAAAATACATTAATTATTTACTTACATCATATCATTTTTCATGTTTATAACTATTTTTCATACACATATTTTTTTTAATTTTTCTTAAATAATTATGTTTACGTAACGTGTTTGGACCATATTATGTTCATGTGACAAATGTGACTTTTGACTGTTATATTCGGTCAAATGAGTAATTATATAAACATATCCAAAATAATTAACATGAAATAATTATCATACTTATAAATCTATTATAATTTTAAAACCATACTTTAAATATGGTTATGAAATGTGATCCTACATTACAATCATTGAGACGGTGGGCTATACATACACATGAGTAACACTCCTATTTTTTGAAGATCATTATATAAAGGAGGTAACGATCATTATAAATAACTATAACTATAATTATATCATAAAAACCTTATCATTTGACCATACATACGAATTTATATAAATCTTTTGATGTAAAAGGACTCAAATCATGTTGAGGGGGTGGTAGTCCACACATCCTGAAACGATGTAGTCACTTTTTGTGTGTGAGAAAAGGATAATAAAGATAATGATAGATTATATTTATAAAAAGTTAATTATATCATTAATTTAATATATATGTCATTTTAGTCACTTATGTTTAATTAAATTAATAATATATAACCTCTATATATAATGTGAATAAATTACATTGTTTTGAAGAGGCGGTAGTCCACACGACCACAGACGATGTAATTATATTTACACAAAATGGAATGCATAAGGGTATATGTTATATTTAAATTATATAAGAATAAATAAATTATAAATATCATATATACCATATAAAAATGTCATTTCTATTATAAATATCACTATGAGGGTTGGTATAGGAAAAATGAACAATAATAATTATGTGAAGTGGTAGTTCAACTTACACATAAACATTGGGCCAGTTACCCATTAGATGGAAATGTTTGTAATTGAAAAAAAATAACATAAAGAAATATTATTATATAAATGATGATTATTTGATAATATATTAACAGAATAAGAATATTTTATGTTTTGTAGAATATAATTTAATCAAAAGGGTTTGAGGAAATAAGTTATCTCTTCATTGGGTAACTCCTTTTGGTTTCACCAATTGGATTCCTTGGATGGAATTATTCCCAAAGAGAGGATTATTTTTTTTTGGAACGGGTGATGGTAGAATATTTGAGTTGCGTGTTTTTGATCCAGATAGATTTATAAGTTTGAATTAGTGTGAGGGGAGAATTGTTTTTTATAGTGGAGGAGGTGTGACATTCTTGTAAATTTTTTAAATGAAAATTCCACCCACATTTCTCATATTAAGGTGGATCTAAAATAGAAGACATTAGATCCAAGAGAGTATTGGGTGAAAATATAAATATCAAACTGATTTTTGAATTGTTTATTAGTTATTTTGGACATTTTTAATAAGGTATGACATTGGTTAATCTAATGTTTTTCTTAATTGTGATAATTAATTTTAATCACATTCACTAATATTTTAGGATAAAATAATGTTTAAAACAATATAAAATATAAATTATTCCAATTAACAGTATTGAATCAATATTTTTAATATTCCAATAATTGAAGTGGAATAAATTAATTTAAATATAATACCACAGATAGGACAACAATACTGTGTTTTGATGTAAATATCAAAATAATATGCTTTCTTTTTATATTCATTTTCAAAGTGAAAGTGATAAAAATTTTATAAATTGAATTATTT
This sequence comes from Viscum album, assembly GCA_963277665.1. NCBI lineage: Eukaryota > Viridiplantae > Streptophyta > Magnoliopsida > Santalales > Viscaceae > Viscum > Viscum album. Next base: position 1,418,697,639 of record OY728161.1, on the reverse strand, counting down.
TATGTATTATTAAACTAATATTACTTTAAAAAATTTTAAAATATAGTTTAACTATATAAATTAATTCGAAGAAAAATTAGTTTTGAATTAAAAATTAGTATTTTTTAGTATTCATGAATACAATTAAAATTCCCTTATTAAAACCAAAAAATCACACCAACATAATTTTGGCCTTTATCATTCAAAAATTATGTTTATATTGTCATATTAAATTCAAAAAAATACATAATTCATATTTAACGTAGGTGAACTATTAAAACGAGTTAAATTTTTTTATTCAAAATATTGGTTTTTATGCACAATATTGGGTTTGTTCTTCTCTTACGCTTATCAATTCTATTTGATGAATCTAAAAAATATTTCATTGAGTAAATAATATATATTCTTATTATATCACCCATTAATTGAAATTAATCTATATTAATAAGATAAAATAACTTCATGAGCATAAAAATAGTTTTTATTAAAGCATTCCATTTATATTGAATTGGTTCATTTATTCATTTATAAATAATTTGGAACTCATGAATTAAACAATATATTTTCATAAGTTAGTTAACAATATTGAAAAAATCAATTTCATTTTATATTTTATATATTATTATTTTAAATAATATATTTTAATGATATTAAACTTTTTTTAAAACTTGGTCTTGGTGTTACACAATCCATTTCAAAATGTGAGTCTTATGTGTAACCCAAGACTAAAGTCCATGATCTATATAGAGAAAGATAAAAACAATTTCTGTGTAACATCATAATAACCTAAAATTTAATATATTTTAGTCTCGGAAAATAAATAAAATTTATTCTAAATGGAAAATAATGTAATGTCATGGAGTTATACATTATCCCGACCATAGAAAAATTGAATCCTTATTATTCAAAATTGATCTTAATATCAATGGTATTTATAGTTGAAAATAATCTATTATTGAGAAACCGATATCGTTAATTGGTTAAATAATTGTTTTTCTTAATAATAGAGAAATGTTAGTATAATAGTCATGTAACTAGGTCCCCACATAGGAAAAAATTGGAAGGAAATTGAAAAATGTATTTATAAGAAAAACATAACAATAATTTTCTCATGACGAGTGATATGGAAACTGTTAGTTTGAAAGATAGTAAATAAAAATATTTAAAGCACTATAATGAAAAAGGTAATTGATATGATAAAAAATGATGATAATATGAGAATTTTTTTGAAGCAATATCTTCTTTCTTATAATTGAGGAATTATATCACTATAAAATAATATATGAATACATATATTTCTATTTTGTAAACACAATAATCTCCATGGATTATTCCTTGAACTAATTTCTACATCAATTCCTATTATATGTTTCATAAAACGAAATTTTAAAACATAAAACTATAAAAACATTACCAAATATTGATGTAAACTAATTCATAAATGGATATAATTTCCAAAAATATTAGGTTCTAACACTATATAAGTAAGGTCACCAGATTTCCAAAATGAACATTGCAAATAACATGATGTTGGTTTTAATCATCATATTCCAAAAATGTAAATATTGAAAAAACTTGAATAACCTTAACACCATATTTAAGCAATCATGATTATTATTCCATAATTTAATTTAATTTATTTGATATTATACATAAATACAAAAATGATGTAAATCTTATAAATAATTGCATAAATCACTTCGATAATAAATAATTATATAATTCCTAGGTATTGAACACTTATCCAATTTGTTTTATTTAAAAAAATAATTTCAATAACCAAAAATAATTTTTCTAACTGTATGAACATATTAAGGGTTATAACTCCCTAAACCACATGTTTTACAAAGACTTTAACATGATAATGGTTCACATTTCATTATACCATAAAACATGTGATCTCAAATCCTTAACAAAATTGTACTGAATTACAATCCATATATATTAAATAAACCATATAAGCAGTGAATCATAGATAAAATACTTAAATTACATAATTATTGAATCCAAATACAAGACCATTAATCATTCCACATTGGTTGTATCAATAAAAAAAATCTTCACATTGATCCCTTGGCTTCCTCAGGGTATATTCTCTTGATGCTTTGAGAATTTTATTTCATAGAATCCCATATTTGTAGAGTTGTAACACTCAATAGAATAATTTTCACTAATCCTTTTCAATTATTCTTCCTAGATACCCATTCCTCCTTACTTATAAAAAAATAAAAATCCTTTCAAGAATGTAGTAATGGTATTCTTTCCATAGTTGTCACATGTGGTAAAATCTATCATTACACTTTTTCCATAATATATAACTTATTATTACTTTCTCTTAATTACTTTCTTCCCTTTTAATATATAATTCATTAATAATTCATTCTCTAGTATTATTTCAAATAAAACTATTGCATTATATGAGGAATAATACTGTGATTCCAGTTACCCTCAATTAATTGTCTATATAACTTCCAATAAATTACCAATCATATATTATGTGATGCATATGAAATATATAGTGTACCTTACTAACATGGTAAAGACATCATTAAACATTTTAATACATTATTACTCTATTTTTAATAAATAAATGAGAATTCTCTTCATCTCAGTTTGTTGATCATGAGGAAATTTTTTATTTAATATGGTCTAAAAATAATTCTTCCATTTAATGAGATCAATTTCTTAATCCTTTCTAGTATTCTAGATCAATGAAAACTATTGATCTGTATCACCACTGAGACAATAAAATGAAATTGTAACCTTATCATTTTCACTACATCCAAATTCCATGAATGTATTCTCTAAATAAATAATACATTGCTTATCTTCCATCAGGTTAGTAGTCCCACTAATTGATTGGTGACCCTATTGCATAATGATATCCAACATTAAATAATATCAATGGGGAACAAGTCGATCTATCTGGTAATGTTTATGTGTCATAACATGATAAATATGACATAATATTTACATAAATATATCATTTCAAATACAAACTATTTTGGTTTCCTCAGTAGGTAAATCTCTACATTTTCCACGAGTAGTGATAACATTATACATTATAGGCTCTGTTTCTAAATAATGGAATATATTTCATTAGTTAATAAAATTATGAACATTATATATTATAAATGTGGAATAAAATATGAAATTAAAACAAAATTTATTATATATAAAACATAGAAATCATAATCTATGTTTCCTAGGGGGGATATTTTATTTTAAAAAATTCATAATTGCAACTAAAGGGAAATTAAATTATCTTAAGAATATCCTATTATATTGTCAAATCATGTGAAATGTAAGGACTATTTTTTTGTATCGGGTTATGATTATTTATTCCTAACGCACCTTGCCATGGTTGTCACACCTAGGTACATCTTTACCAGTTCCACGTCCACTTAAAGAATCTATACATGGATGTATTGCAAGGAATATCCACATAGTCTATAAATTATCAATATTATAGGATTTTATTTGATACATTTACATAAATTATTTCTTTAATTTTTGATCCCTTATCTATTTTTTTAAATTCTAGTTTTCAATGTTGCTTCTAATGTTTATCTGATACCTACTATGATAAACATAATCTAGAAATCCCAGAACTGATGGTTTATATTATTACATTGGCATAGATACATGCTTCATAGCCAATAATATAAAATGGATTAAAGTTTTTGAAAACAAAATTACATATATGATAACCATATTAAAATATGAAATAAAAAATAAAACATGACACATAATAAAATAAAAGGAACAATATCCTTGAAACATTATTCAAATAATTCTTTTTTCAAAAAATTGGGATTAGAAAAATAATAAGTTTGAGACCAAATTCTATGTATGGTAGGTAAAGTGGTCTCAAATATATATTTATGGGAAAAATAAACAATCAATCATAAATATCTAACAAAACATGACATTCAAATATATGTATATGTCATAATAAATATGGCAATGTATGAAATATTATCACATGCAATTAATTTAATAAACTATGAATAGAATTTTTCCATAGATATGTCAAGGAAAAAATAAAATTGATAAATAAAAAATGAGTATAATGGAATGAAATTATTAATTATTTGATTCCATGTTTCCTTTGAACATGTTATCTTTACCATAAAGACAATTCATGAGGTGGTTTAACAAATTGTGTAAATACAATCTAATTTGGACAACTAAATCATCTAATGAGACTACAGATGAATTAAGGGGATATATATATACTAGATTCTACCATTCCATACTTGTCAAAATCATTCATCATGTTTTGAATAATTGATTTAATTCATGAAAAATAAAACTTGTCAAATATCTATATATAATGAATGATATGATATTTTCAATAATTATATGTTAATAAAATAAAAATCATTTCTAACTGCATATATATTCATTTTATGGCTTATAGATAATAGTAATTTCCGTTTCAGGAGAATATGGTTGTTTAATAGAAATTTAATGTACCAAAAAATGATCACAAGGATGTGATTGTTTAAAGAGAACATTAACGATCACAAACGAAAGGGATATTTCCATGATAACTTTTACCACATAAAATATTCAAGTCAAAACCAATTTGATAAGGTAATTCAATTTATAACCACAAATACAATGAATATAAAGGGGTTCATGGAATAATATATCAAAAGGGGAAGTGGATACACATAACAAAGAAAAAACTTGTGATAATGGCGTATTATTCATCGAAAGAAAAGTGAGACAACAATCTACTACCATCATTATGACATGTCACATGTGTCTTTATCTTCTACATAATAAAATAATAATTATTATATACTTTATTCAGATCCATTTTCATGTTTATTATTAATTTTATTTCACTTATTACAAATTTTTAAATTGATTCATAAATAATTAAGTTTATATCAGGTGTTTTGACCATATTTTGTTTATGTGTAAAAAATGAAATTGGTAGGTAAATTATGTTCAACGGGATAATTATATATGTATATATATAATAATAATAATTAAATAATTATCATATTTAAATATGAATAATAATTTTAGATCCAATCTTCAAATATGGTTATGAAAAATTAAATAATGTTACAATCATAGAGATGGTATGTTGTACGTACGCATGAGCAATGTTACAATTGTTCAACAATTATGAAATTTATTTATTTATTTATATTATATAAAGATAAATAATACATTCATTAATAAATAATATAAATAAGTGATCAACGTAAAACTAATCTCACAAAATGAACATACGTTGAGAAAACATGAGGAATTTATAAGAGACAACATTTTTTCATCTACCTTATTATAAAAACTCATTCTAATTTATATTGGTCACCATAAAAAAATGTAATTATTTGTTAGTGATATTTCAACAAAAAATTATTTTAAATCCACAAACATAGATTGTATCTTGTTTTTTGTTAGGTCAGTATAACCACCTATATAAAAAATGCTATAAATTTATTTAAGGGATGGAATTAAAAACTAAATATTGAATATTAATAGGTAATATTTTTTTCTAGATTGGTTATATAATCATTTAACTCAACAATTATAACAATTCAACCCATTCATTATAAATTAATCATACATTCTCATCACCATCTTTGTAGTCATGAATATTAACTAAAAAACATATTAAATGAAATTATAAAATTATAAAAAATGAAAAAAAAATCAATTCCTACTCCATTTATGATTTGGAAATGTTTCAATTTTTCATAATAATAAAGAAAAATTATATTATTATAAAACTAGTTCAAAATGATCAAAATTACACACTCTTGGAATAGAAAAATTGATAAAAATAACTAATATTTATGTAAAAAATAAATTTAATTTAATTTTATAATTGATTATAGACATGAATAATGTTATGAAAAATGTTACCAATAATTTTATGTTTTTATATAAGTTTTTAGAGGTCAATCGACTATGTGTGAAATCAAGGTAATGGTTTGTTGTCTTAAATTTATTTTCATGAGGCATATTAGACACCAAATTTTTTTGTAAATGTGTATCTAAAAAACCATTAATATTTTGTATTGATATTATCTCATTGTTAAGGGTATTTAATGTTTCATTTTCAATCATAAACTATTGTTGTTTTTTATTTAAATTGTGTACGGTGGTAAGAGATTCTTGTCAAGAATTTGTTTTTATGAGACATGTTATACAACATATATTATCCAGAATAGTTCATTTAATAACCATTTTATATTTTTTATAATGATCGTATAATAATTATTGGAATTTAATGTTTCATTTTTAGACATATTCTTAAAAGGGATTTATATCGATATTTTCTAATCTTTATCACATTTCAAATCCATGAGACATGTTTGATATTTCACACAATTAATTATTTTAAATTTCGCGAATTCTACATAATGAGTATTTTAATCAAATTCCTCAAATTCACATGTTATGAATATCAATATCATTTTCTTTATTTAAATGGAATTTGATTAAAGGGATTCAAAATTTGTAATTCATTTTGATTACTCAACATCCATTATTGAGTTATAATGTGTCTTGTCAAACATATCTCATTGATTATTTGTTTCATTCACCCAAATATTTATCCAAGGGTACAGAATTTTTTTAGCAATGAAAAATTATACTTTATATCAAAATATTTATACTCGATGAATTTATTTCCCATAAAAAGTATATCGCCATGGATAATAGTTCTAATCATTTTTAACCCAATTATCCAATACTTGTATATATTTCTTGTTCCACCATGGTTCTCAATTATATTCTAAACCCTATTTATGTGTTGTCTCATCCGACCATGATATTTTCTATTAAAACCACTCATATGGATGTTTTTCAATTTTTTTATGATGATGGTTTAAAAAAAAAAGAATTCCATAATATTTAAAATGGGTTTTTATGGTTTGAAAATGTATTTTTTGTTATCCAATTCATATTTCATCTGATAACCATTATATATTTTCATGGATATAATATAGATGTTTCTTTTTCAAAATTATATGATATCCAATTTTCTCAAGTAACATTTTGTAAATATTAATTTCTATTTGAAGGATACATCATGGAATATTTTTTTAAAGTAAAAGATTTACAAAATTTTTCACATTCACATTTTTAAACATTTAATTATTTACAATTATATTATGAAATATGTATTTTGAAAATGGATTATATTCAATTTATAATAATTAAGATTCTGAAAATATCTTTTCAATGTTACTATCAAATAATATTTTATGCCAACGATAAAGGAATTTTATAAAAACTCTATTATAGTTTCACTATTATTTTTCTCTATATGTATAAAGGATATAATTTATTGAAAATTATTATTAATGAATCAAGCTCTAAATTTTATAATTAAATACTCTATTAGGTTATTGAACTTTGGGGATCAACTATTCACATTCATGTGTTTGTGTTTTGGGATACTATAATGATATTTTTTGAATACCAATTTTCATTCTAGGAGTTCTTTATGATGTGATGGATCATTTTTTCATATGGAATGAGTATGTATAGATGATTAATAGATGGGGTCTTATATAACTCAATAATATATTGGTTATGGGTATATATCTCCTTAGATAAGGATTATAGTTATGGATATTTGGTTTTTTCGAAATAAGAATAATGTGTGTAAAATTGGTTCACAAGATGAAGCATGGTCATTGTGTTTGTTTAAAACATGAAGCATGATTTTTTTATTTATAATGATAAAATTAACAGAAGATAATATTAATGCCAAATTTAATTATTATTTTATTTTTCACGTTCATGTTATATATCTATTCCATATTCCTATGAAAATACTCCATGGATCATGTTTTTTATCATATGATTATACACCATTATCCATGGTATATGTTAATTAATCCTAGAACACATGTAAATATATCATTATTGGAAAAAAAACATGTTTTCCATGTTCATTTTAATGAAAAAACTCATCAGTAATGTTATATCGCATCCTTATGATCAAACACTTGTTGACATGTTGATGAGTTTTTCCTTAATGATAATTCATGATTAAGTCTTCTTATGATATATTTTCCCAAGAAAATATTTTATGGTAATATATTTAGAATATTATTTTTTATTGATACTATTTATTGCACATATTGAATACATAAAAATTAAATATTAGTTTAATGGAACAAGCACGCTTTTTTGGATGTTGAAGGAATTATAACTATTCTTCCAAGACATTAAACCTTATTTTTTTATTACTGTGTGATTATTATAAGAAATAATTATTATATATTTGATATTATAAATAAATATATGTTTATATCACTTTGTATCAAATAGTAAATTTAAATAATTTTTTCTAGAACTCAACTCAACTGTGTGGGTCTATGGCACATCATTGAGTATAATGATACCCAGTAGGTGGCCACAACCCCATACTAAGATACCCATCCAAAACATGAGTTTGTTCTAATAAAAAAACAAAAATAAAGGGACAAAACTTTAAAAATGTGTACAAGATACCACATAAGCAAACAAATAGTCAAATAATGTAATATAAATCCACATGGGAAGGTACCTTAGTAGTATTAACTACAATGAGCCTCATCTTGAGATCTGAGATAGAAATTTTGATGGATCCATTAAGGGAGGTAATTTTATTACTATAAATTATCTCCCAAATGTAAACACATGAACCCTTATATATATATATGTTTATAATGGATGTTAGGGAACCAGTGAAACTTACTAGTGGATATGAAATCAGGTTTAACAAGTTAGGGAAATCATATTTCCCATCCTTGGAAATATGAGAAGGTGTCTACATATTTGAGAACATATAAGACCATACCTAACACCACCCACTTATATTTAAACATGTATGGGTATTTGATAAGTATCAAAATTAATTATATATATAATCTTATATCCAAATATGGATAAAAAATAAACGGGAAGGTTGTATCATAATTTTATAAAATATAGCATATATACTAGTAGAACTGAACATATATCCATATTAGATAAAAAGATAAATTTTCTGACATCATTTTTAATTTAAAATAAATAAATAAATTATTCTTCTAAGAAAATTAATAGGTGTAACACTAGAAATTTCAATAATAATACAACTGTGATAATGCATAAAATTATGTGTATTGAAGAAAACATCATATAATTTTAGGAGAATAGTTTTTGGAAATTTTATATATTGAGAAATATTTATTATTTTGGAGTTCATAAATCAAATAAAAATATCTAATATCACAACATATGAGTTTATTAGAGGAAAGATAAATACCTATACTTTTAAATATATAAATATATTTATGTTTTAGGTTAGAAGAGATATACTACTAAAGGATACATTAACCCACCTACGATAGAGGACTTTAGGGATTTAACATTTTTTAATTTATGTAGAATATAAAATCAAAAAAATAGGGTTATATAAGTTGATATTTGTTAAGATATCACATCATATAGGCCAAATGAATTTTGAGATATTTAGAAGATTATGCTTACCGTTAATCCTTAAGAGAGCTTATATCACATACCACGATGAATTGATGTGATAGAAATGGAATATTAGAGGTGATATATAGAACATAGTTGATCATAAAAATCTCCCAATCCAAAATAGATACCATTAAATAATGGGGGGAGATGGGTTTTACTAGGTATGAGAGTGTTAGGAGAGGATAATGGATAGAGACTAAAATGGGAGAATATTAGTAGAAAATATAAACTCCCTTGATAATTTTTAAAATTCAATATTGAATCGGCCAAAATAACCTTTAATAAGGATTTATTTCTTACCCATTTATTTGATACCCAATATAGGTAAACTAATTGTTCAATTTTTCACATAAAACATTATCTAAATCTGATATCCCAAGCTTTTAAAACCCTGAGATTTTATTACTAATTTTTAATTATTATTATTGATTATTTTTCATATCACGAAATACTGAATATGATTTTTTTATATTAAAGAACAATGTTATTTTTACTTTGTATGCTACACCATGTTAATATATCGTTATACACTACACCACGATTAGCTTTATCTACACACAATAATGATCATGATTATTTTACATAAAAGACTATGTTTTAGAACCTTTTAATGGATAATCTATAATAAAAATTTATTTTAAAAATCTATATTATTTATTTTTCAAAATAAAATTCATTTTTATGTAAAAAATTCCAAAATTATCTTTGGGGATTTTTTTTGTTTTTTTATAAGAATATTAAATTTTCAATGTATTTTGGAAATAAATGTTTATTATTAGAAAACTACCTTTTCTTTTAAATAATTATTATAGAAAACTGATTCATAAAAATGGATTTAATTTTAAAATTGATCAATTATAAATATGTCAATCCCATTTTGGCCATTGGGGTCATTTATTTATTTAAATTATATATAGGAACATAAAAACATTTAATCATTTATCATTAAGAACATTATTTCTCACCATGTTTGCATGATTAGTTTATAATATAATTTATCCACATCTATGCATTGATTTTGGAAAAATGGATATACACAATTTTAAGCATTTTAATCAATTTATTCTATTATTATCATCTAAGTTTGTTGACCAAAAATTCTAGTGAACGTGATTAAAATTATTTATAATGATTACAGTAAAATTAATCATAACAAGGGAAAAACATCATCGTAATGTAAAAAATGGGCTAGAAACTTGTCCAAAATCCAATTGACACCAATATTTCAACTATATGCTATCTTGGATTGATTTTATTTTGAGTTAGTTAGATTATATTACTGAAATTTCCCCATATAATAAGTTATGTAATGAAAAACTAAAAAAGGAACCTTCTTTACCTTTAATATTTTTATAGATTTATAAATTGAAAGAATCCACGTAGTTTCAGTTATAAAAATTATTTTGAAATATTAAAAATTATTTTATCTTTTCAATTTATCTTAATTTTTTTAAAAGATATAAATAAAATAAGTTTATAAAAAACAATAACACATAGATTATTTTGAAAATAATAAAATAAAATAAATTATGATAATATAATTTAAAGTAAAGTAAGATTAATGAAATACTGTGTTCCATTGTTTATGAAGTCAATATATCACGTAATATATATTTTAAATTATTATATTTTAATTCCAAAAATTTGTTGACATATTTTAATTAAAAATAAATAAATAATATAAAAAAATTATAATAAGGTTATTTAAATATAAATGATATTTTAAATTACTAAAAAAACTAAATTCCTCAAAATTATTTTAAATTTTTAATAAATATAAAATATTGTCCAATAATTAAAGTATTTTTATTTTATAATTATAATATTCACCATTAAATTTAAGACACATTGTTAGCAAGGTTTGAGTTAAAGTAGTGTTTTTGTGAAATCCGTGCTCCCGTTTTAAAATTTCTTTCCAAAAAACATGGGGTTTAATTTTTTTAATAAATCTAATATTTATACATAATATATTCTATATTTTCAATTAAATACCACATTAATCTATTATTAATTTTATAATTACATATATTAGAAAACTATTTTCCTTAATAAAAAACCAAAATGATAAAAGTGGTGAAACATATAATTTAAGGGATAAAACAATACAAATAAACATATTTTGTGTGGGGGATGCATGAATTTACCATTATTACCATATAATCCATAATGTTTTTATTTTTTAATCATATTATGTATTTGAAACCTGCAAATAGTGTTCACCATTTGGTATTTACAAGAATATCGTCCTCCTCCTATATAAATGGCATTCAGTCATCTACATCCCTACACCTATCAAGATTCTTATTTATGGAAAAAACACTGAAATAATTTCCTCCAAAAATAATTCACTTAATCATAGAATTACTTTTTTGGGTAGAAAGGAAACCATATTATCCTTTTATTGAAAACCAATAAGAGTTGTAAAAAGAAGAGGTAACATACTTCCTCATGCTCATTTTTTTTATTTTCATTCTCCACCACTTCAAATATTATTATTACTTGATTATATAAAAACGTTTGTATCCTATATATACAGATATGTTTTGATTTTATGTTTTTAACCTATAATTAATCACAAATTTATCTACTTGGTAACAATATTACTGTTCGTGTGTATAGGAGACCACCACCTCACGAAATGATTTTTTCTTTTATCTTTTACCAGTTCTCATGCGTATGAATTATTATGACACTATATTTTTATATGTTATTTGTTATTCAATTATTCATTTTTAAATATAATATATTACTTACTTTCTTTTTCTATATTTTGTGTAAAAATATTAACTTTGTTCGTGAATGTGTGACCTAAAACCTCCTTAAAGTGAGTTGATTCATTCACACCTCATATAGAATAAAATAATGATGGTTTTAGTGACTTTATTTGAAATATTTGACATTATAATTATAATTAATAAAACTAAAAATATATATATGTATATAATTTAATTTGTTTCATTCAATAATAAAAGAAAACAAAAAAGTGTTAATTCATATGTACGACATACCGTGCCCATGAATTGTGTAATACATTTCAAATTAAAATATTTTAAATATTATTATAAATATGAAAATAAAAAATATATATGATATTTATATCATGTTTTACATCTTGGAATATTTTTTTAATGATTTATGTAAGAGGATCAGTAATTACTAGTCAAACATGTATGGAAAACAAATCAAATATTACCTAAATTGTATAATTAATAGAGAATTGCTAGACAACGGGTAATATAAAGTAATAATAAAATAATGTATCATATTATATATGAGAATATTGAAATTTATTAAGATGAATAATAATATTATATTTATTATATTGGAGTTTTTTAGTATGTTGAGAGTTAAAACTTATGGTAAGGGAGTTTCATCTCACATCGAATTCAATGAAATTTATTCCTTATTGAGAACTGATTTATTTTTTTGTGGGGTATATAGAAACCATGAATATATTATAAGAATATTATTCTTTTATTTTTGGTTATTTACATATACATTTTTTGATATCTTTTTCTTGGTGTATAATGTTTCAAATGTTAACTAATTAGTACAGTATTTTTTTTTATATTTTCTTTTTTTGAGACACATGCCATGTTATACACCTATATTATTCTATGTAGAGTATAAAAATACCTTCGAGATATTACATAAAGAATATCATTATTTGCCTAATATATTAATATTCATTTAATTTATTTTTCTTACATTTTTTGAATGATTCAATGTTAAGAAGTCATTGGAGTTTATTAATACAATCTCATCATTTATCAGTATTGTTTATGATTAACGATTCGTTAAAGAAAAATATGATCCATATTTCAATAAGAATCATGAATTTTGTTATCATATGATTATTTATGATATATTAATATATTGGTCCCAGTTTCCCTCTTTTTGTTACTTTATATAATTAATAATGACTTTTTATGAAAATATGACTTTATGTCTCTCTTCGGTCAGAAATATGGGTACTTGTAAAAGATTTTTTTTTACAAAAAAGAACATTAATAAATATTTATCATTAAAATAGAATTTAAATGGTTTTAATTCTATGTTATAATTTTTCATGGAAAAAGGTTCTCAAATGTTTTTTTTTCAGGTTCTTATAAATCTATTAAAGGGAGAATATTTACGAAATCAATTTAGGATCTCCATATAAGTTTTCAATGTATTTTGAAAGGAAAAATGTTTCGAAATTATTTCTTGAATTGTTAAATTTTTTTTAAATAAAAATGTTTTTAAAAGGTTTTTAAATATTTTTTATTATTTTTCAAAGTATTCTCAACAAAAATTTGGTCAAAACTATTTCAATATCAATTTAAATTTTCTCAATGTTATTTTCAATGAAATAATTTTCTAGCTATTTTCAAGAATTTTTTATATGCTTTAAATTTATTTTAAAAGAATATGGTTTTTAAAATATATTCAAACATTAATTATAGTATTTAAATTACATTTTCAATGAAATAGTATTAAAAAAATCAATAATTATTTATAAGTATTCAATGTATTTTCATTTAAAAATGATTTCAAAACATTTCCATAATTTATTTATAAGTGATAAAATTTATTTTCAATGTAATAGTTTTCAGAATGTTTTCATGATTTCATTATAATTGTTCAAAGAGTTTAAAATTATAAATACTTTAAAAATATTTTCAGGTCACATTTTTATTTTATTAATTAAAATGTTTTCACTATTTATTTATAAATTTTCATTTTTATTTTCAATGATTTTTTTTAAAAAAGGTATTCTGTTTTTAAAATACTTTTTCAATGATGAATTTTTATTTTCTAAAAGAAATGTTTTTAAAAGATTTTTCAATATTATTTTCTATTTAACTTGACATGAATTGGTGTTAGTCATTACTTTTATGGGGATATGGTCCGAGGGTAATATTGATACTATTTCTACTAATGGTTTATGTTTTAATGGCATGATGATTATAAAATCATTTTTTATTTCATGGGTTATATGATTATGATAATCATTTGTATTTCATGGGTTCAATTTTTATGAAACCCCTTTCACATTCATGGGTTATATGTTTATGCGTCTCACTTATTTACACATTATGATATGATGAAATTATTATGAAACCTATATCTTTTATAGAGGTATTCATATTGTGACATGTTTATGATACCCATTTCATTTCATAGCTTATGATATAAATAATGTTAATGATAAATAAGTATACATATTTATGATTACATTATTATATTTTTTGTTCCTTTATCTCTATCCTTTTCATTGGGTAATGATTTTTATCTCATGAGAAAGACATGTTTCAAATGATGAGTGAAATTAGTTCAGTGAAGGAATTTGTCTTCAATGATGGTTACTATAGTCATCCATGATTACTAATATGGTCAATGGAGTGAAACATGACTACAAAGATTGTTTTTGGAGTGAACTCACACTACTAAAATGGCATTGGAATCAATTCCTTATCTACCATGTAAATCTATTAATTTTCTTATGTGTCTTCATAAATCTCATGTCTTAATTCATATGTTATGATTTCATGGGATATGATTTTGATTCCCTTTTGATTCATGTCTTGTGAATAACTAAACTATAATCCTTGATTCATGTTTATGATGGTTTTTATGGAGGTTATTATATTTTAATTTCATTATCACATTCATATAACATTATTCTCATGTTTATGATTACACATCTCATTTCTTTTGACTTATTAAGAAATGGAGCTCACCCCTTTTTATGATTCAATTCTGTGGGTAATAATGATATGTGTAACAACCTAAATATTATTTAGTGATGTGTTTTATAATTTAAATAACTAAAATTTTATAAAACGTAAAATAATTAAAATTATATAATTACCTTTATTGTAAATAATGGGATATAAATATATTAATCAAATATGCTTTCATGAATTTTTTTTATTGTTTTTTAATATCATAAAATTTTGAAAATAAATAACTTATTATAAAATTAGATTAAAATTAATGAAATTTTGTTTTTAAAAAATTTATTTTAATATAAATATATTTCTTTGAATATTATTTTACTAAAATATCATATTTGAATAACTACACTTGAAAATTAATGTTAAATTTTATTACAAAATATATCTATATAATGAAATGGTTATATTTAATTTAAAATTTTTATCATTATCTTAATCAATGAAAATTAGGATTCATTTAAAAAATAATTATAATTGTCTATATTTCATTATTGATATTTAAATTATATTAAAAGGATTTAATTTATTTGAAATTTATAAATTTTGAATGTTTATATTATTGTAATATTTTTTTATAAAAATAAATATATGAACTATGAAGCTTAATAAAATATTAATATATATAATAACAAATTTATAAATGTATTAAAAAGGTAAACATATTAAATATATATAAATATATTAATAAAAACCAATTATATATATATATATATTTATGTTAAAAAAAGAAAGGTGATGTATATAAAATATTATATGAATTGTTAAAATAAAGAATATGTGGAATTATTATAAACCACATAATAAAAATATAGATAAATGACAATACATGGAATGTTTATTTTATAATATAATAATATAATATTATAATATTGATGACTTGAACACCAAACAAAAAAGAGATGTGATAAATTAAAAAAAGTAGGAACCGACATAGAAAGAATATAATGAAAAAGATGACAATTTAAAATAATAATTAAATGTAATGATAACATAAAATAATAAATCTAATGAAACAATGTAAACTATATAATAAGGAATTTAACTTCAGTAAAACAGTTTTTGGTTGACACCCCTGACTAAAATCATTTTTATTTTGTCTTATAATTGAATCCAAATTTATATAAATATATATTGTCCCTTAATAATAAATAAGTGTAACTAAAATGTCTAAAATGGGAATGATAAACACAACTATTCGATCCCCTTTTGCCAATTTTTTAATCCATATTATAATCAACATGAACGAATATTGATTTATATATATTTATATTATTTAAAATTCTTTTAAAATAAGAAAAAACCTATTTATATTAAAACACCATCCTAACACTCCAATTCATAGTATATCCAATTCATTTTTTAATTCTAAAATTATTAAATAATATTACTTTATAAAAATTCCACTTTTCACACCCAATAATACCAGAACCCTTATATTACCCTCTTTATATTTCAATTTAACCCTCTTTCTTATTGTCAAGAAGCAAGAGAATATATTTTTCATCACATACATGTAAGGGTTTGTATTTTTATTACGATTTTAGATACATATTAATTTATTTATTTGTATGTAACCATTTTAAAAAATTATAATGGAAGGGTGTGAATTAAATTTTTTCTGTAAGCATATGATTATAGGGGTTTAATTTATTTTTAAAATAAATGTACATATATATGTATATATAAATATGTATATCTATCTAACTCTCTATAGTTATTTTCCTAACATATAATGTAAGAGAAATTATTTTCTTTTGTTATCAAAATCTGTTCATGTTTTTTAATGGTTGAATTTGATTTCAAAATATCAATTTATGTATATAAATTAAATTTAAGTATATATACATATAAAATATTTTTAAACAATAAAAAAAAATATTTTTAATGGTTAAATTTAATATTTATATGGAATGAAAAAAATCTCAATGAAATTGATATGCTTTTATGTGACAATAATTTTAGTTGTCATGTTATCATTTATTGTTATTCTTCTAAATAAAAACTATTATTTCATGAGTGTAAAATATTTATACAAATGATATTTATGTATTTGTATAAGATGTGGTCATAATATATAATAAGTGACATGTAATTCAGGAAAAATCTTTTAATGATTGCATATATATGTGTATTTAATCATATTTAAATGAGAAATTATTTTTAGATTGGATTTATATGAGAATGTTTATAACTCTCTATGTTTTTATGAATAATGGATAATTCCTGTGACTAAAATTTATTATAATATTTCATAATCAATTTAGAAGTGTCAATTTATTTATTAGTACTTGAGTTCAATTATTTTAAATGGGAAACAATAGTGAACAATTGATGTATATATAGATCAAAAATATTTTATTTATATTAAATATTGTTCTTAAAATCATCAAATATGGTACGAAATTGTGGAGTTTACTCATCCCTTAGTATGTGGGTTGTATAATATAGACTTCAACATATCAAGTGGCCTCATATTTATGTTTTCATATGTTTGTGTAATATTTTCTGTAAATCATTAGAATATGTTTATGGATATTTTTTAACATAAGTATTTCAAAATTTGATATAGTATTTTCTAGGCGTATATAATTTAAATATGTTTTGTTGAAGCTATTTCTAACTGAATAATTTCCACGGTATATTAAAACGGACATTTTACATGTATTTAACAATTTTTTTAAAAAAAAACCCATATTGCCAAAAATAATGGCTCACCCTTTGTTTTCAAATTATTTTTGACAGGTTTAGTGGATTACATTATGATGTGTATTTCACTGATGAAGTAAGACACTAAAATAATTTTACTTATTTAATTTTAATTTCATAAATTTTGATATGTTGGAAGACATTTATCTAATTCTATAATCCAACATCACTTAAAGTACAAGATATATTATAAATGTTGTGTCTTTAATAAGTTTATTTTATAAAAAATATACACAAAATTTATATGTGCAGAGTCTAAAAGCATGGGATCAAGGTGTTATAATATGTCTTAGATATGATTTTTTAATAATGATGATAGTCATGAAGAAACTATTTTGAGATAATATAGATCATTTATGTACCAGTTTTTAGTTTTCCATGTTTCCAAATGAACTAGACTAGTAGTATATTTAGGAATTTGTTTTTGTACAACATTAAATATTTTTAAAAAATGATAAAATGTTAATATATGAAAATGAAAGGGTTCATATAGTTTTATGTAGATAATTTTTTTCATTAAAATTTAGAAACTAGAATGAGAAAACATTACTACGATATCAAGGGATATTTCTAAGGATATGTCATGGGATGTCTATAGAGATAAGTATATGGATGAGTTAATGAATAGAAAACTGTCCTGCAATTTTGGTAATGGATTGATAGAGTTTTTTCAATGAAATTAAATCTCTGTGTGGATAATACATGTATATGTAGCTATGCAATATATGTACATAGGGGTAATAACCATAAAAATACCATATTAAACATGACTCAGTCGGGAACTGGTGTACAACAATGGGCCTTGCTACATACCTGGTTTGACACATCCAAGTGATATTCCTCAGAAATTCAAAAACCCTTTAGGATCCTTAATGGTGAAGTTAAATAAATTTTTACTAGGAATAAACTATTTTAAAACTATTGTTTTATATATTAAATAAGGTGTCTTAATTTCGACATTGTAGAAGTAATTTTTCATGATTATAGGGTTTTCCCCAACAATATTTATTTCTAACACTATGATTTCTGGTTTTTGTTAACGATGAGGACTAGAAGTAACTAGGTTAAAATATAATGTTTGATATGGGGAAATTATAATCATTATTAAAAAATATACTTTATGTGGAAATCTCAAGAACAGAATTATGAAGCTGGAACATGTATTATTTATACTGCTAAAGATAATGAGTTTGTGAATGGAATATAAAAGGTATGATATAATCATCTATATCTATTCACATTAAACATAAGAAGTATGATGACATTGAGGTTGGGAAATATTAATCCTTGATTCATTTTGTAGGGATGTGTTTTTAAATAACGAGTTAAAGAATCATGAGTAATGTTTTAATTATAATTTTGGGTGATTGATGTGTATATGTTTTGGAATTGAGGGATCAAGTAATAAGAATAATGATGTATATAATGATTTTTTATATTATTTTTTCTTTATTTATTTTAGGTAATTTGTTATATGATAATGATAACGCATAAAATTGATTTTATTTCGCAGTTACATTAAGGGATGGTAACCCTTAACATGTCCCTAGTGATGAGAAAATGATATTTTACATGGATAATGAGGTGATTATATGGATAATGTTAATTTTATAGTACTTATGACATGAAAATTGATAATTTATTTGTAAAAAAAGTAGTCTATTTAATCATGGATGATGTTTAAATCTTTTTTTGATTTATTTAATACATCCATTAAACTACGTAATAAAGAATAATGGATATTTTTTAAAAGGATTTTTAGAAATTTAGATTATTACCATGTCCCAACAGAATATATAGTGATAATTTTTCCATTTTTGGAATGTGAAAACAAATAGATAATGTATTATTTATAAGGGACCAATTTTAATATTATTTAGTGTCCTTAATTATAATGTTTTAAAATTTCATTTTTGGAAGGGTTATAAGGTTAACCATTTATTTAGTGGTTTTTGCTAAATATGGGAGGTGGTTTTATAGATGAATGCATTACATTTACTAATTATGATTTATGAATTTTGGTTAACATATGATAACCATTTTTCCTTGATGTTAACCAATGATATATGGAATAACTTATCCTTATTTTTATGGATGTCATGATCTTTTAGTTTTTTTAGGAATGATAAATTCACATTCCTACCATGAAGTAAGAGATGAAGTGGGAATTAATCCATTAACAAGTAATGGATGATAGTTTATATAATAAATGGAATAAAATCAATAAGTGTATATCATTTAGTAAAATGTTATTGAAGTGAAATGTATTCATATTTTCATCGTTTTTAAGACATCAATGACCTATTTCAGACTTCTAATTTTTATGTTTCTATGACTATTAACTCTCTCTTGATTACCCAATTTCTTATGATATGTGATTTTCATAAATCCCTATTATTATTTACACTTTTGTTCCATGTCCATTTTTTCATTATTAACTCCCTCCAGATCACCAAATTTCTAGTAAAAACTTGGGTATTTTAAATAACTTTGTTGTATGACTATTCGATTTAAAGCATTGTTTTTGCGCATTACATGTAATTGTTTTATGATTAATTTCTAAAAAATGGGATTTTGTAAATTATATAAAATATTTTTAATTATTTTAGTGTATATTTTAAAATTACATAGATTATAAAATAGTATTACTCAATAAGAAAACACAATTATTTAAGTGGGGGAATCATTTAAGTAAATGAATAAATATATAAAAATAAACCTATTTTGTTTTTTGGAGGTTTTAATCAACCATAATTCCCCATTAATCCATTATTTATCAGTTTTGGAGGCACAATAGGCAAGGGAGACCCCCCAATAGGGTTTAAATTTTGGTATTTACAAGAATACCATTCCACCTTTATAGAATGGAATTAAATATTATCCTTCCTTACAAATCCCAAGACATGTTGGCTCACAAAAACACAAGAAAAAAATATCCACAAAACGCCCATATTCCATATATCATATGTTTCGGTTAAAATCTAGCAAGCGAATCCCTTTTGTGGAAACCAATAGTTTTTTTTAATGAATAGGAAACATCCTATAGTTCCTCATAATTATTTCTATTCTCCACCCCTAAATTATTTTTATTCCATTATTATTGAATAAAATAATATAAATAATATACTAAGAAGTTTTTATTATAAGGGGTTGACCGAAACATACACAAACATCCATAAAATGTGTAATGAACACACCATTCATTTGAGTGGAGGACTACTGCCTTGCGAAACAATGTTGTTCATTTTTCTGTTACAACCTATCATAGGTATGAATTATAATTGAAAATATTATTTTATATTATTTATATTTTGTTTATGATTTAATTATTATTCAAAATATTTTATATAAAACATACATTCATTATTTACATTTTTATATAAATCTAATAACATTGTTTTTTAGGTGTGCACTACCGCCTCTTTAAAGTGATGTGACTTGTTCACACTATACAAGGAATTTGAAAAGAATGGTAATGGTGAAACTATATTATATATATTTTCTTAATAATTACATTGTAATTATATTAGAGAAAAAAATATGTATGTCATTTACCTTTTTTCTTTCAATATAATTATATAACGGACACATCGTTCATGCGTACGTTTGACCTACCATCTCTCTGAATGGAATATTTCATTTTATATTTATATATATTAGAGATATGTATAGATATTTATATTTATAATTATTTTATATTTATAACTTGTTCTACATTTAAAAAATGAATAGGTGTTGATCTATGTTAGAGGATCAAGAATAACAATTCAAATATGAACTGAAAAGCATACATTACCCAAAACCTAACACTGACATGAAATTGTTCATAATTGAGTAACATAAAATCATAATAAAAACATATATCATATTAGACATGAAAATAGTGATTGGAAAAATTCTTTTAATATTCTTATATTTATTATATAGTATGTTTTCATGAGTACAATGAGAGTCCGGACTATAGGCAATAAAATTTCACATCACTTTTTTATTTCTGATATATTTATTCCTAATTCAACTGTCATTTAATTTATATGGTGAATATAACACCCAAAAATATATTATATAAATAAAATCCTAAAATTTATGTGTTTTTTCATATGTATCTTATGATCTATCCTTCACGGGGTATTACATTTTAAACGTTACCAATTCAATAATGAAATTTTATCTCAATTTGTATTTTTGAGATATATGATATGTTATTCACCTATATTTATATATGAGGTGTATAATTTAACATTATAAATGTTATCTAATGAACCACAATATTTATATAATATTTTAAGATTAATGTAATTTCATTTTCTGACATTGGGAGTATGATCATATGTGACAATATAGTAAGAGTTTATTTTAACAATCTCATTAATTATCAGGATTGTATGTGATTATCCTTTCATTAATAAAACCTTATGATATAATATTCAATAACAATCATGAATTTTCTTATACATTTGCTTTCTAATGCCCTTATTGCAAGGTTTGTGAGAAGACGTCCGCTGTTGGAGGATTTCGGTATGTTTGTAAACGAAAAATGGGGGCTCAAGAATTTTGTGCATGTTGGAATTCCTAGATCACGACAAATCCTCATCCTGTTTGCGGATGATGGGGATTTGGGGAAGGCCTGGTCCCGAAGTAATATGGATTCGAGTTTCCATCTTCTTCGATGGACCTTTGAAAATAATTTGAACCGTGATTCTCCAAACTCTACAATCTGGCTGCAGTTGTTGGGACTTCCCATTCCTTTTCAAAATCCAGGACTTCTACGCTCGATAGGTAACTCTATTGGACGATTTATTTTCTGTGATCAAAGAACTGCCACTTTGTCAAATCCTGCTTCTGTGAGATTTTGTGTTGAAATGGATCTCTCAAGAGTTCCGCCATAGGTTGTTTGAATCATCGTGGAAGGTGAATACAGGTACGCTCAAAAAATTCTGTATGAAACTTGGATTCCGTTTTGTTCCAATTGTTGCAAGCAGGGGAATGAAACAGTTAAATGCCGAAGAAGGATTCCAGCAACCCATTCGGGTGCGCTTAATAACACCGGGAATGGTGATATGGTTCAGACTCAAGCATATCTGAACCCAGGGGCATCTGAAACTGGATTGGTCCCGGCGGTTGATGATATGGTTCAGCACAAAACAGGTCTGGATCGAGGGGTATCTGAAATTGGACTAGTCCCAGTGGTAGATGATCTAGTAAATAATCAGGGTCATATTGAGGTTTCTTCAGGAATGTGTGTGGGGAAGGAGATCCAATCAGGAGAACTGACAAATGGAAGTAAGAGAGGTATGGAGGATTCAATGTAGGAAAATGAGAGTTCAATGAATATGGATAACAGAAAGGGGAAAGAAGTAATGGAACATTCTGATAAAGAGGGGATGAAGGCTGGTGAGCCTGATGTACTGTATATTGGCGGGGGACTGGAGAAAAATCATACATATAGTGGGATTAAATCTACAGGGCAGAGCTCTCCTGTCATAGTACAGGTTAGTGATGATGGATTGATAAATTGTTCGGAAAATCGGTTTGCTGTTTTGATGGATAATGATCAGAAGGAGGATGAACCAATGGAAGAGGAGGAATTTCAGTGTCTCCCATCTCATGAAGATTCCATCATTGTCCATATGATGGAGAGCTCAGCTGTTCTGACCATGGGTGACTATGGTGGACAGCCTCATGTCTCACCTGGGATGGAGCAGGTAAAAAATGGTAAATGTTTAGGGGGTTCTGATGAGCAGATCAAGGAGATCTCAATGGAGGTGAATGGGGTATTGGAAGCTTCTCATGGGAAGGTTTCTCAAAGTAGGTTGGTCATTAATGGTGTGGCTGAACAGTAGAATGGTTCTGTGGTGGCAAAAGGTTGTGAACATGACCTTGCCATGCCAAAAGAAATAATGGTGATGGAAAATCAGAAGGTGTGTCAGGTTGTTGGAAGAATTATGAATGACTTGAGTAAGAGCAGTATGGTTGACCATGGATGTGTTGTGGAGTCACATGGTTACCCCATGCAAGAAGAAGAGCTCCATAATCACAAATCATCCTACACTGATGTTGTCAAGCATGGAAGTCATGAGCCCCTAAGCAAGGAAGTGGAGGGGAAAACCAAAAGTAGGAGGAAGACATGGAGGGACTATACAGACCTACCCAAACCAATGGCAACGAGGTCTGCTTACAAGAATGAAGAGTCACAAGAAATTGTTCATGCAAATGGGAACAGTGGAAAGCGAAGGGGAGGGTCTTCTAAGATGGATAATGGACATAGTGGGAAAAGGACAGTCAAGGAGAAGATGTCTGAGGAGAAGCTTAGGAAGAAAAACATGTATCTTGAGATGATGCGGAGGTATGAATCTTCATAATGGGAGTCAGCTAATCCTGGTGATGAGTTATCCGTTGATAGAGAGAGGGATGTGTATGGGTTTGATGTAATGTAGAATTTTTATATTCTACTGTCTTTACTTTCACTTTTTTCTTAATAAATTTTCGGGATCGTGCTTTCGCCTGGTTCAGACTTTTCTGGTATAAATGGAATGTATTGAATTTTTTTTTCAAACTTCTGTTATATGTTTTCAAGGAAAATGTTTTTCAAAAGGTTATCATGATTCTTTTATATGTTTTTGTGGAAAACAGTTTTAAAAATGTTTTCAAACATTAATTATAAGATTTAATTTTTTTTTCAGTAATTTTTTTTAAAAAAAGGTTTAATATAATTATTTATATGGTTTTATTTTATATTAAATTAAAATGGGAAACAAAATGATTTCATGGTTTCTATATAATTTTTCCATGTATTTTAATGAAAAACGTTTTTCAAGATGTTTTCATGATTTTATTTAATGTTTTCAATGTTATCTTCAATGAATTGGCTTTCAAGATGTTTTTAAGAAACCATTATATTTTTTAAATGCATTTTAAAAATTTAATTTCTTTAATACTTTTCAATATTTATTGATATTTTTTCAAATATATTTTAAATGAAATGGTTTTCAAAATGATTTCTAGAATAATTTATATTCTTACAAGGTATTTTCAATGAAAACTTTTTAAAAATGTACCTTGTTCTCATTATATGTATCCTAGGTTATTTTAAAAAATATGGTTTTCAAAACATTTTATATATATATTTATTTGGTTTCGATGTTTTTAATGTAATTTTTTTTTCAAAATTGTTTAAATTATCCTCTATATGTTTTCAAGGAAATTTTTTTTCTATATTACATTATACAATTTCATGTTTATTTTCATATATAATGGTTTTCAAACATGATTTATGAATTAAAAGTCATTTTTAATATATGAATGGTTATTTTTATCTATAAATATTTAAAAATGATATTTCAAATTTATTTTCCATACAACATGACTTCAAGTAGTGTTACCCATTCTTTTTCTGGGTTTATTATCCATGGGTTCTATTCATATTACCTTTCTTGAATGGTTTATGTTATGATATAATGATGTGTATGAAACCTATTAGTATTTCATGGGTTATATTTTTATGAAAAACTATTCCTATTTCATGGGGTATATTTTTATGTAACCCATTTAATGTTCATGGATTATATGTTTATGAACTAAATTTATTTTCATTATCCATGATGTGATGAACTAATTATTAAACCATTCCTTTTTCCATAGTTTATGATATGATCAAAATCTTATGATACCTATTTAATTTCATGGGTGATGATAGGATGAATTTTTATAATATAGTAGAATACATATGTATGGTTTCATTATGAGATGAGTTAGATCGATATCTCCCGCCAATGCATTGGGTAAAGATTTATATCTCACGGGATATATATGCCTAGAATGGGGAGAGAACTCAGCTTAGTGAATGAATTTTTCTAATAATATAGTTTTCGGAGTGAACCTTGACAACTAAGATGGTCATGAGAGTCAACCATGACTACTAAGATTGCATGTGGACAGAACCAATATTACTGTGACGGCATTGAAAGTGATAGATTGTATACTATGAAAATTAATTTATTTGATTATGTGTCAACCAAAATTCCATGTGTTAATTCAAATGTTTTGTATTCATGGATTATGATTTTGATTCCATTATCATTATTGTTTTCTGAATTTACAAATATTAATTATATGATTCATCTCTTTGATCTAGGTTATGTAGTGAATGATATAGAATTTTTATGATAATTTTTTATACCCTTATGCTCATGTTTATGCTTACATGTCCGCTATATTTAAAAATTAATGAGAATATAAGATCTCCCATTTTTAGGTTTCCATTCACCAAGTTTAGAAGATATGTATTTTTTATGATGTGATTAAGATAAATGATAGTCATTATGAACTTATAGTGAGATTATGTAACTAATTTATGTATCGGTGTTTATGTTAACATGTTTCTAACAGAAATATACTAATAAAATCTTTGGGAATTTTTTTGTCTGATGTATTAAGAATTCTGAAAAAATATTCCACATTTATATATGTTAGTAATTGTTTAATATAAACCAGGTAGTTTATCCAGTTCCATCAGGTACCAAGTAGACTGTTGGATCTTGGGTAATTTTCTTTATCTTCCAATTCCTCTTGCAATTCATGGAATTCCACCTCAATTTTAGAAATAAAATATAAATTAGATTAATTATCCAAAAATTAAAATTAATTATCATAAATAATGTTTAGGTAATTTATAATATTTTTACATTTAATCCTTTTTCCTTTAAAATATCTGACTAACTTTTGATGGGAATAAATCAGTCCATTTTATCTTTGCATCAACATTCTTCTCCCAAGATTTATCATGGATATATCCATGCTACAAAATTTCACGCATTGAAGGGATAAAATATTCATATAGATCTATTGACTCTAGTGAGTGATAAAAATTGGATGCTTTGTATAGGATATACTATCATCCTGATCTAGATCATCATATGGCATCATGTGTATAGTCTCATGTACATTCTTCTCCAATCATGAAACAATGAATGTATTTTATAGGAAATTATATGGAAGGTAGATAATTTTGGTAGGATGATTATCTAGTAAAATTAAATTATTCCATAGGATCTATGAATCCTGAGGAAAATTCTCCCCACATAACCATTGAACGATGAACTAACATCAATGAGACATAATGTAAGACATGGGCTATAACATTGAATTTTAGGGGCCCTCTTTGATGGTTGATCTATGAATTTTGTTAAATTTTAGTAGTTACACATCCTACTATATATAATTCACTATTTCAATAATTTCCATTATGATACTAGGTTTGATCACTCAATAATCATCTATTTCAATTAAGTAAAGAGGAAAATGAAATGGAGACCCATAAAGAGATTCAAAGGGAACCATTCCTATTTGTTATTAAAAACTATTATTATTATGAAATTCCCCCAAAGAGAGGTGATTCCCCCATGATCCTCCATAATCATGAATGATGGGCCATCACATATCCTATATAATGAGAATAGTATATTAATATGGGATATCATTATAATGAAGAAATTTCATACCCAACATTACATAAGAAACAAATGTTCATATTAATCCCTACTAGAATCAATTGGTGTACTTTAATTTTATACTAGATATGATTCTAGTTGGAACCCCATGAATCTAAATGATCTCTCCGACATATAACATATTAATTTTAATGTCTGAATATTCTTCTAGAGTAGGTATAATGTATATTATTTTTGTAAATGATCCAAAATTTCATATAATGTATCTTTATTACTGAGTGTTCCTAGTAAAATAGTCACAGTACCTTGTGATCTCACCCCCTACTACAATAGTAAATGAAGTTATTATAAAGTTCCCACTTTCTTATGGAGCCCTATAATCTTATAAAAGTATGTATATAATATATCAATGAACACTATAATATCCATTTATTATTTTAGGGTATCATAACTATTGATGAATTTGTTAATATATCATAATTTTTATAGGGTTCATGGTCCACTGAGATTCACATTATTCATTCATCACACATTCTCTTATTTTAGATAGGGAAAAAAATATTCCATTGATGTATTAGGTGGATGAATAATGAAAAAATATAGATCAAATATCTCAGAGTCTTGGGGTATCCCGGTAGGAGAATTAGTGTGGTTGATATAACATATATGTATTCTAAGAAAATTTTCATCCAAATCCATCTGGAGGAAAGCCTTGAGATACATAACATTCATTTTATCTTTAGCTTCCATTACATTTCATGGGAAGTCTATTTTTATAAGAAAATCTATTTCAATGATACCTTTATCATGAAAATTTTGGATATCAAAACAAAATGAAAAGAGTTATTCCACACAATTTTATTTCTTAATATTTAAATATTGTTAGGGTGATATGTATTTCAGTCACTTATTGTCCATGAACATCATGAAGCATTTTACATATAGTAATTCCATCTAGAACATCATGATATTTTCAATAGTAACAAACAAAAAACCTACGTTATGGTAGTTCTATTTATGAGGGTGTGGCTATCTAAAACCATTTTCAACTACCTGATGGTTATGTATAATAATTCATCTGAGTCCCTCAAAAGAAACGTTAAAAATGATATCTAATCACTCAACTCAATGGGATAAAATAAGGAATTGAGTTTGTTTCAACCATTACATTTATTCTTAGATTACTGATTCACAGTTTTCTGAACAGATCAGTTGAGAACCAATTCTATTAAATGTGATCATCAGTGTGGTAATCATATAAAAATATAGAGTAATGTGACAATAAATTACTCTATGACCAGGAAAACATACAATCAATTATATGTTCAACTGAACCTACCATGAAATTTCAAATTTAAACATCTATAAATATATATATTTCGATTTCAGATTTACTGAGTACATGCCGAGGGAACATAGCTTCTCAAATCCAGAAGAACTATTTTTATAGTTTAGTATACAACTATTGATTTAGAAATGTATCGAGGATAATTCAACTATTTCAAACATGTTCCTTTAATGATTTTGAATAGACTAGGTTATCAATCATCAATACTATCACAATGGTGTCCAACAATAGGTAAAAAATATTATCATTAAATAAATGAATATTGGAGAAGTGTGTAATATTAAAGTACTATATTTTGACATATTTCTTGAGAATATCATCTGACCTTAGCTGAGGCTGATAGTAACGTGAATATTAGACGATTTTTTAATGCCGCTACACCCCTTTTAACTAATCAAAGAGAACATAAATTATTGGAAGTGGGTTGATGTTTTTTTGATTAATTAGTATAGATTTTGATATTCAACACAGAATATCATACATCAAATTATCTTCTTATAAAAGAACATTAATTTACTCAAATGATACATTCTCAGTTTTCTGAATCCTATTACCATAATCTCATCAAACAATAAATGTATATAAATTAATTCAGGTAATTCAGTATGATATAGAGTTATACATATTGGTTCTATTATTGGAAAAAAACCCTTGTAAAAAATTTCTAATCATATATTAGGACATAATGAGAAGTATTTAGAGAATATGATAGGATATAAATCCATCAGAGGAGGTGAGTCTTACTAATCATTAACATCACCATACAAAAGGATAAGGAAATCCATCTCTATATTAATTTATATTACCGACCACAAATAAGTACTTTCTTGACCATCTGGATGTTACCACACTCCATATATTGTATATTAAACAATATTATAAGATGAAAATGATAAATTCATTTTATATTATTTAATATAATTATAAAATTTGTTGACCAGTACATTCTTCTAATTAAATATAAGTAATTATAATTGGGAAAAATAAATTCCAAGAAATTCATAATATATCTCACTAAAAAAGAATAAGACAAAAAATTATAGGTATGCTCAATCATCATTACTAATTTATTATCATGAAAAATATATAAATACAAAACATCCAAATTAATTTCATAATAACATTAAAAGAGACCATAAATAAAATAATGAGAAACACTGATATCAAATAAAGAACATGATACTGTATATGATTCTAGTATTGTACCTCTAATAGTAGATGGCATAATTTTGACATTAGCTATTGGTTTATATATGTTATAAACACGAAAAACATAAATAAATGATCTATGAGGTAGAAATCCCATCTTAAGAGGTTTTATAATGGATAATCATATCAAACTAATTTGATCAGCTAAGGGAATTTACCAACCCACTCGAATGAACGTTTCTTAGAAAATCTATACGGTGGTATATAAAGGCAAAAAAATTGAAAAATTAATTATTTTGAAGGTTACATAAGGCTTTATGAGGATATTTCCCCCCACACTAAGGATACTAGATAGAGGATATTCTTGAGATATGTGATATAGGAACAATATTACCAGGAATTATATGTTTTGAGAACCCTTTTCTCGCATCTACTCATATTCACTTTTTATCGATAGAAGGGATATCATCTGAGATATGATTTATTAGTGGAACACCTAGTCCAATACTTCCTTTGGATCTTGTTTTCATTTGGATGAATTTCATCACGTCCTTTTACAAGGTCAATTGATTAAAAATTAAGACTTGTTTTTTATGATTCTCTTTGTGATTGTTTCCAAAATAAAATGCACTGGATTCCTCAACTATGCTCTGATATGGTGAAATGTAGAGAATATTCATTAATGTAGTGGAATATTCAATAACCAATATCGACCCTTGATAATGTTTTTTATACTTCTTAACCATTACATTAATTAGGGTTTCTAGGTAGAATAATCAATGATGTGGTCTTATAGAATCACCCAGGTGAGACCCTGGTCCTTATTATTCTTATATAATACATCCCAATATTGAAAATTTCCCCTTATAGCATGATGGTGTAAATCAAAACCTATTTTTTAGGGTTCATGATTCTTATAATGATACGATAGAGGTGAAAAATATTTCCCTCAGATTCCTGAGGAAATAATATGATGAAAATGATAGAGGATAATGAAACTAAACATTCATTATTATATCAGAGCTCATAGGATACTTTGGAGGATTTCCCTAACTATCAACTAATAGAGGGTGAGAAATTATTTATAGTAGATAAAGAACAATGGTTGGATGAACTATAAATTCATGTCCACATTACCATTACTTCATAGTATGAAGTGTTAATATAGATAAAATCATATATAATAAGGTATATAATGATATAAAAATTCTCTTCTAAAATAGATAACCTTAAATATTTAATTATCCTATATAGGTTATGTACCAAACCATTCCTGTAACTCTCTCTACCCACCTGTGTTTTTTTGAAATACCTTAAACATCCTATATGAACCATTTTAAAATTGTTTCAAATTTTGTAAAAATAATTTAGAATATGTAAAAATAAATATTGGGTATAAAATAATATAAAAAACAATGAGTAGTATATAATAAAAAGATAAAAAAATTAAATAGTTATTATCCAATATTGAATTATTCATAAATAATAAATATCTGGGAAAATAATATTTATTTAGTGTAAATGTATCATTAAATTTTAATCATCATCTCATTCAGAAAATGATATTTTAACCAAGGATTGGAAATCACATGACATTAATACACACCCAATATATAAGTACATATCAATACCTATAATTATGCATGATACTGGAGGATAGATTGCAGACTTAATGGAAAAAGAAAAACGATATTAGAAAATGATTGATAAATCAATCATACACTATAATTATATATGTGTGGAATGTTTAATAAATATTTTTTAGAGTCTTGAAATTTCTATTATCATATTGACACTCACATATTTAACTCAAGATCCCTTATTGGGATATTATAACACCTACATGAATCTATTTTGTAGTTATTTAATATTTTATGTGGTAATTTGATTTTTTTGAGGTTTTGGGCATGAAATTTTCAAATTATCGAATAATTTCCTTTGTACATGGTTTTAAAAAAAATTTAGGATAAATTTTGTTGTTGTGACACCTAGTATATTGTTATGGAACCTATTTATGGTTATTTTATATAATTGGTGATTTTGAATTTTACATGATATTTTTTCTTGAAACAATGAATCTGTGGAGTTTTGGTTTTGGAATAACGTTTTGGGACACAGTTATGTGTATATCTTGGGAAAACCATAAAATGGCCCTTTCCATCCCTTATGTAAATTTTTTTGTTCCATATAGGACTTTTATGCATGGTTGGAAAATTTTTTACTCTAAACCATGAAAATCCATTGGAAAACCACGCAACACCTTTGTTGTGTAATGGTATTGGAGCATGTATTTTACACAATTTGGTAAAACACGAGACAGAAATGTGAATCAACTATTAAATTTGATAGTTCCCTTTGGGATGGTTAAAAGATGGGTTTTAAAATGTGTTGAGCCTTAGGTGAACATTGAAAGTAAATTTTGTCTTGGACTTGGCTTATGCTTGATTGGCGCATGGTTCTGAAAAGAGTAAGTCTATACCACATTACCTTCCAATATTTTTTAAAGTTTAATTCATGGGTTTTTTATACATGATATAAAACATATAAAACGTAATTTATTCTTATCCTCATTCATGTTAATGAGGTTACCCATTGGATATTCTCCTCTAATATTCCCACTCAGTCTTAGTGGTATTCCTCTTTAATTTCAGATGGCTTCCTCCATATTGGGTCCCCATAAACCCCTTCCTATATACCATATGGAAAATATATTATGAGATTAGTTTAGTTATTGATCTAAATAATGATTAATTTTCTTATTTATGGCTTAAATAATTCATGTATTGGGTTGTGGGAGTGTTCTCTGCCATAAGTGATGAATTGTCGATTTTTCACTATTGAGTCAAGATTTGGGGTTATATGTTTTTACATTGTATTACATTACATTAATTGATTGGTGGTTTTAGAGTGGTATTTATTTCAAATTATTCATTTATCAATGACCCATGAGGGAAAAATTATTTTTAATGATTTTTAGAACTTTTTACTAAATGAAATTCCATTCCATATTTTTATTAATATTGATCGATTTATTTTAAATGATTAATTTGACTATGAAGTTGGTGGTGATCAACATCATAAATTATTAAAATGTTTTATTCATTTCAATTGATTTTTTTAATCATGATTTTTATTTTATTTATGAATTTTAAATAATCCTATTGGGTTTTTAAATTTCAAACGGGTCTATTATCTATTTTGAATGATGTTTTGAAACACATTGGTTGTTTAAATGTTTACTAATGTTGTTTATTGGGAACCTTGAGATACCATTTGGGTTAAAAAATTTTTTACTAGAATTTATTCTTAAGAGATTATTGGGATGAGTATGGAAATAGTATGGGTCGTCATATAATTCCAATTAGGCTTTCAAAAATTCATGTCTAGAACTTTATGAAAATGAATTTTCATGAAAATGCGTTAGACCCTATTTGGTCACCATAAAATTTTGTATGAACATACTTTAATGTGATCATATGTTGAGCTTTTTTATCATGATTTATATTTATATTAAACTTATGAATAGTTGTGATTGGGGTTATTTTGTGTGATTGTGTATGAGTTTTGGTGAGCGTTATTTCAACTTCATTATACATTAGTTATGTGATGGTTAATTGTGGTCACCTAAAATTAACTCATCTTGTATGTCATGTGATAGTAGTAGATAAAAAGTATAAGGGAAAACCATATTATAGAAATTTTGTCAACTAGGGGGTTCTACCCAACCTCTTCATAAAGGTTGGAATAGAAGGGGTAGTGGGCCTTGTGAGATAGTGACATAATTTTGTTCACATGGTAGTGAAGGAGCTTTAGGAATGTTTCTTTGAAAGTATTAGGGATTCTTAAATGTTAAGTAGTGTGGGTCTTGGCTCCTTGTATCTAGTTATAGTCTTCTTCACTTGATGTATATGATGATTCACATGATATTAAGATCTAATTTAGCATCATTATATCAGTCTTATTATTTTTATTTGGTTATATTTCATATTTTTTGTATGAATTTTTAGAAACTATGTTGTTGTATGTTATTTATCATTATCATGTTACATGAATTAATGGTGTTTTTTATTCCTTAATTACTTATATGTCCCCTTCTTTTCCCATATTTTGAAAACAGATTTTTTAAAATTTTTAAAATATTGGATGAGTATGTATGGTTTTAGTATGTTTTCAAAAATAATAATTATGATTTTGAAATGAGTGATCATTAAATTTTAAAATTTATTTTCCAAATATGATTTTGACAATTATTAGGAGAATGTAGGAAATTAATTTCCATTGAAACATTAGTATGGATCATTTTCTAAAATAAAATTTGATTGTGTGCCTAGTTTTTTAAAATTTTGCTTATCCTCATAGATGATATGGAAATTTAATTGAAAATTGGAAACCTTTTATTTTTATTGAAATGATTAATTTAAATGCGATGATACTGAAATGGTTTTAATGTGGGGATTCAAAATTATGATTTTGAAAATAAGGACTTCAGATTGGGAGAATTGTTTTATATGTGACCCAAAAATTCAATGAAAATGAAGTAATGATTTTTAAAATCTATGACATTTATTAAATATTTTATTATATGAAGGATTATAAAAAATTTATATTTTCTATTATATTTCAAAATATAATTTTCAGGAAGAAGTATGATTGTATCTATAAAGACTCAGTAGGTAGAATACTACTTGGTTTTTTACCACACAAATTTATTTCATCTTTTAGGATCATTCTAGTTAGATTCATTCCTCCATGGTATTTCAAAGAAGAAATTGAATTGGCTAGTGATTGGGAATCATGCAAAGGGCTGTTGGAGTGGTGAGGGGTGTCCTTTTGTTTTTACACTTATGTTAGTAATTTTATTAGGTTCTATTATTATATGGTTCATCAGTATTATTATATTATATTATTGTTGATTAATTTATTAATTTATTGTATACTAGTGATTGTATGTTTACCTCTTCTTATCTCAAATTGTATGTTTCATTAATTCTGTTTCTGTTGTTTAATTATATCATTTTATAATGTAAAATAATTCCCATTTAATTTTATATGACTCTATGAACAAAATTGTTTCATGAGTGGATTGGGGTTATCGTTTTGTCTATGTAGCTGGCCGAGTCATGTTCCAGGTGTGGTTTAATGTTTTGGATGATTTATCAACAATCATATCAGAGCCTATGTGACTAGTGATTTTAAGGTTAAAGATCTCATTATTGATATTTTGGAGCTTGGTTGTTTTGATATAATGATTTTATAGCTTAATAGGTAGGTGTGGGGGAGTTTCATGAGCTCATTCTCACCATAATCCTCAATTCAATATGGGAAATTAATTTTATTTTCATTGATCATACCTTTACATGTGTTAGTGAAGTTGTATTATGTTTTGATGCATGTATAAGAGGTACTTTGATTATCTATGGAATGGATTGGGTTTCATTTGGGGATCATGGTTTACATTTTTTGATACAAAATATAAGGGTGATTAAAGAATGAAGTTGACTTATAGGTCATGAAAAACATTAAAAACGAAATATTATTGATGATAAATATGTTTTAGTAACCAAAAAATGACTTTCAAATAGCCATCAACCATGTTTCCACATCAAACAATGTTCGACATCCTTGACTAGAATTCTATATAGTCCCTATGATGATCATATTTTCTTGTGTGATTAGGAAATCATAAATGAGTAATTATGGGTGTTGGGATATATTAGAACAATGTAATTGGTTATAATATGTAATGTATCATGTTATATTTTTTTTTTGTGATTTTGTATTTGACATGATAATTTTTTTTATGAAAAATGGATTTTATGAATAATTTTTTTTTGGTATAAAAAATGGATATAGTGATTATTTGAAAAAAGTCTACTGTTTCATTATATATTTTGTAATGGTAGATTTTTTTTAATTTTATAAATTCAAACATTTTTTAAGTTTGATTGATATTATAGTCATGTTGAGACTGTGTTTTAAAAGGTGGTTCTCCAATTTTAAGGAAGACTAAATATTTACAGAATTTAGTTTTTTTCCATGTTTATGTTTTACCCTCATCATATATTTAAGAATGGTAAAATATAATAAAAAATCAATGTAAATGTTTTTTTCCTTTATTAAGAATCCCAAAATGGTTATTTGGGTTTCAAAACTAAATGAAATTTGGTTATAAATGAGTTCAAATTCTATTCACATTTATTTTAGTAGAAGTTGGTTTCAATGTCAAGATATTTTTTAATTTTCATTTTAGTGAAAGAAGGCATGAATTTCATTGAGTCATTTGTTTTCAAAATGAGGATTTGTTTCTGATTATTATGAAACATGTCCATTATAAAAGAAGTGTTTTTTCATGGGTTTTTTTAGTTTTGATACAGCTTATATTTGGATTATTTCCTCATGCGATTTTTGGGCAATTTGAATTTATATAAAAGATGTGACAAGGTTTATATGATTTCACACATTTTTCTATTTAAACCTTCTATAATTTTATAGTTTGTAATTTGAGTGTTTGTGTTGGTGTTCTAACCAACTTCCAGTTTTAACACTACACAGGCTCTGAAATGGGAGGCAAGTATTTTCATAACCACATAGTTGTGGGACTTGGTACTATTGGAGGCCATGTTATTTTTTATAGTTTTTTTAGAATCATATAAGATAAGTGTTTTAGGCCCTAAGTCTTTGTTTAATGGTTGAATAAGTGAGGGTCTTTTTTCTATGAGACTCTTATATAGGCTCAAGTTGGGTGTGAATATTCGTTTGGATGCGTGTTTGGTCAAGCATGTAAATAAATGAGATTTACAGATATGAAATTATGATGGAGTTCTAGGTAGTTTCTATTTTATATGATATTCCATTTTTAAATTAATGTTTATGATTATAGAGTAGTTTAATCAGAGGAAAACCTATACCAGTTTTTTCTTTAGTCTCTAATGTATGTTGTTATTTTGGGGAATAAATTTAACTTATTTCTTATTGATATTTGTTTTTTCACTTGTACGGTGAAAACAATAAACTTTTTGATCATGTTGTTTTGGACATGGTAATATATTTTTTTGATTCAACATATACCTAGGGGTGTAGTTTTTATCATATTAGACTGTGGATAACACCAAGTTTTGCATCTATAAAAATAACTATAAAAAGGTATTCTATGGATTTTGATTTATAAAACCACATATAAGATTGTGAAACTATGTTTAGAAGGATTTCATTTATTATTGAGTTATTTTCAATGTTTATGTACTCTATGATATAAGGATACAATGGGTTTATTTTTTTGTTTTTTTGTCAATCTGTATTTTCATTAGACTAGTATGACCCTTGGTGGTTTCTAAGAATGTGTTTTAGATAGTATTTTTCTAGTTGAGTTTGGTATATTATTTTTTCTTATCTTAAGAGTCTGGTTATCTAGTTTTATCATGTTATTTTGTAAAAATATGTTTTTGGAAGTTATAACATTATATATCAGTTGTAAATGATGGGGATACTAACTCTAGGTTATTTTCTTCATAGATATTCTCTTTGAATAGATTTATCAATTTTAATTGAGCATGGATTGTGTTATATGAGTATTTTCAAAATTTATTTAGGAAATACTTCATTTCATGAGGGATTATATTAGAATTCATCCTCTACAAAACAACAATTATTCTTCAGATGTACGAGGTTAGAAGTTTTCAAAATGGGTAAAATTGTGAAGTGAATCATGTCAATATAGTGTTTATTTCATATTATTTTATGTTTTTATAAATCAATTTATTTTTCATGAATTTTCATCTTGAAACCACAATATTTGGGATTTTTTTTTCAAATTCTTGTATTTAGAGAAAATAAGAGCATAAACCTTGAAATGAAACATAAATGGACATTTTCATCCCATACGCGTTGTTCATTTTATTTTTTTCCGGGTTTGTTGTCATGGGAGACATATAGTTCAATACAAATGGTAAAGATCCTAAGGAAAAAAATTCCTGACCATTGATGTGTTTGGGTAAGTGTTTTTTGTCTTGTGCATGGTTTGTTTAACCATGCAAGAAACACCAAAATTTTCTTTTCAATTTGAAAATTCCATTTATAATGGTTGAAACATGGTTTCCCAATTATTCAAAGTCCTAGGTGAACAATGTGAGTTGATTTTTCAATATGAAATGTCATGTAAATTGTTGGAACATGGTATGGAATACCGAGTGACAAACCCATAAATCCTACCTTGATTCAGTAAAATTTTAATTTATAAAATCTCCCTCTCATGATTTTACTCAAATATTCTCTCATTTACTCCCCCTATCATGAACCGACTACATGCACCTTGAGAGATTCTTCTCTATTATTTCATTTTTTTTGGTGGTCCTCCTCCTGGGTTTAAAGTGTATTTCTCTATCATAAGTCCATATATACCCTTTATTACCTTCTATTATCTAATATACGATGATTCTCCCTTCCCATGAAAACTAATGTTGATGTTTTCCAGTTTCATGGTATGGATACATCTGAATCATGGAGATTTTCTAGTGCACGGTTTATAGATGGTAAACCATGGATTATTGGATTGTTCTCCATCATTGATGATGACATACAATTTCTTTCATTGAGTTGAATCAGGTGTTTAATTAGGTGTTATTTTTTTTATTATGTTAAATGCTTCATAGTTTTAGAATTTTTTTCATCTAATTTATGCATATATGTACAATCCATTTGGGGAAGAAGTTGTATCATCCCTTGGAATGGAATGTGATTGCATACCATGTGTTTTTAAAAATACGATGATGTTTTTTAAAGGATGATTTTAATTTTTAATGGGGTGTCAGACACCACTGTGAGGATTTTAATTACGTTCTTTTAATATAAGTCTATCAAATAATTATGGTGTTTATGAATATTAATTAATATTATTGGAATATTTGTTTTAAAAGAAGTGTGTTTTTCTATGTGAAAGATGTTTTTTTAATCTTGTTTGTGAATTGAATGTTTTAAAATTTTATTTAAAGGGATGTGTGATGTACCATTTATATTTAATTTTTTTAATGAATATTTATATTAGGAGTTTATTGGGATGAGTTTGAACCTCGTGTAGGTTGTATTTTCATTCCTTGCATGTTTTGGAAAAGGACTATTTGAAACTTCATGAAAAATGATTTTTCCTGAAAATGTGTGAGGCCCCCATTATTAACTTTGTAATTTTTTTAATTTTGAGGTTTCTTATGATCATTTGGGAGAATGTATTATTTTGATTCAACATTATATACTCCTAACACATAGTTGTGATTATGTGGTTATTTCATGAGAGTGAGTAAGAGTTGACACATTAGTTATTTCAATGATTCATACATGAGTTTTGGGATTGTTAATTTTTTCTCTCATCCATTTTATTTTTCAAGGAAGTCATAGAAATATATTAGATGTACTATATGAGACAAAAATCATTCATACTAAGTGTTTCTAATAGTATTTGTTTATATAGAACTCCAAATTTTCATACGGGAATGTGTAATGATTCTTATGATCTAGGGACCTTATATTTTTACTATGGATGAAATGGATATCCATGGATATTTATTCTGAAATTTCATATGGGACTACCCGAGACATGGACATGTTTAGAAGTTCGAGATTGGATTCCTTGCCTCTTATGTAAGTTTATGTAACCAGATCCGTTATATGATTCGAATAATAATAGGATCCAATTTAGGATCAATATGGGGGATTTCTACATATTTTATTTTTGTAACAATGTCTTCATATTGGATTTTCTGTTGACTATGTAGTTATTGAATCTTTATACTTATCATGTGACTTTACATAGTGGTGACTGTATTTTAGATTGATTTCTTATTTTTTATTTTGTGAAATTCATTTTAAATTATTTAAAAATAGATTTATTAAAATTTTTAAATAATGGATGTTGATGTATGGTTTTAGTGGGATTTCAAGAAATTTTATTATAATTTCAAATGCAGTTATGATAAAATTAGAACTGATATTTTCAGAATATATTATGGGGTATTTTGGTGAGAATATATAAACTGAGTTGTTTTTTAATCAATAATGAGCATGGGTTTCTAAAAATTTTGTTTTTTCACATGTTATTCATTTTTAAATAGATAAGGGTTTTCATAAATGGTTTGGAAAAATTATTGAATGTAGGAAACCTCCTTCGAGTTTTAAAATATATATTTTAAATGTGGGTTTTATTAAATAGTTTTTAATCGAGATGTTAATAAAAATATTTTTAAATGGGGGCTTTAGGGAATTAACGTTTTAATTTCATGTAATTGTTTATCATTTAACAAAAATATAAAAAATTGTTATTATAAGTTTGTTTAGAAAAAAATTTCTCTTTATTAACTATCATAACGAAAAGAATTATTTTTCTATTTAAAAAAACAAGCATTTTTAGGATGTAATATGATATCAAATGTATAGATTTATAGGGTGGAAACAATATAGAATAATTATCTAATACCTATATTTTATTGGACTGCGTGCATTATATTTTGATTTATTCCATAATAGTATTCCTAATAGGACATTTAGTTAGATGGAGATAATGGGTCATGCAGTGACCTGCTGGAGTGGTTATGGGTTTGCATTTAGTTTTTTAAATTTATATTATTTTTTTTCTATTATATTTAATTTTTATTCATATTTATTTGTATCTGATCCTGCTATTGATTTATATGTCCATTTTCCATATATTTTATGATTGGATGTTTAGTTTATCTTTTCTCTTTGTCAATAGTCGATTTATTTTTCCTGAAATAAATTAATATCATTTTATGATGGTTAAATCATTCCGAAAGAATAATCTTTGATTACTATAAACTATTTAATAGCCCATGTAAATCGTGATTTCTATTTTGTTTATGTGGTGAGCATTGTTCAATGGTGGGAGAGGTAAAACATTCTGTCAGTTAATTAATAAGATTTCCCTTATATAAGGATACTTTTAGTCAATTATTCTAGAATGATTTAGGGTGCACAAGTAGAAAATTTCTTGGATCAAATATTTCTAAAGCCACTAGAACCCATTTATTAAATTTAATAATTAGATTTATGGTGAATAAATTATGTAAATATAGGGGAAACTGTACGAGGAAGATATGTGACATGTTGTAGATTAGAGATTTCGATCCATAAGGTTGGTTCATGTTTTTGAAAAGAAATAGTACAAACACCACAATTTTATTAGATTTCAATTAAATGGAGAATTACCGATTTTAGATAATTTTCATATGTATTAGGACCACATTTTTCTTCTATTATTACCTAACCTAAGAATATGATAGGAGCTCCTCTGCTATCCCCTCATGTAATTTATTAGCTTCTTAATTTTTGATTCAAAATTATTTATCTCTATTTATAAATATTGGGATTTTTATTTCTTATACTTAAACTTTTTTAAATTTTCTATTAGATTAATAATGATACATAAACCCTAATGGGAAATTTATGAAATGAATAGGTTTTATAGTGGTTCCTGATCCATTTTTTCTTTTCTGGGGCATTTAAATTTCATGTTCATACTTTTTTGAGAATTCTTTATCATAGGTGATGTATTTCATAATTTGTTTGTAATGATTATTCCTAAGATTATGTTGGTGTTTTTTTGTTTTCTCTTTCAATTCCATTCCATTAGATGTTTGATTTTTTGAATTACCTATTTTGTTATATTAAATGGATATGGGATAACTTGAATGAATTCAGTAAATGTTTTAAGGCATGACACACAATGAATATATATGTCTAAATGTATTTATTGTTTTAAAAAATTTGGTTGATGTATAGTTTCAATAATGTACTATGATTACAATTGAAAAAAATGAAAAAATGTTGTTTTAAGGTGTTTGAAATATTATGGGATACAAACTAAATAAAAATTTTGTATTAATTTTTGATGTTATTAAAAAGGAATGATTTTGATTTTATTTTTAATTGATTTCCATGTGTGGTTTACTTTTTATTAAATTTGAAAGGTGGTATTTTAACATGAGAATTTTATTGTAACACCCAATGATTTTAAATGAGTAAAATCATGTTCTATATAAGGCAGAAAACAGAAAACCAATATTATAAGATATATATATATTAGCCTAATAATTTTTGATATATATTTTTATATTTAATCTCTTTAATATCTTGTGATACATATAAAAATGACATTAAGAAAATGAAAATACTATATTAAAAAATTATCATTCTAACATTACCATTATAAATTAACTATATAGATGTTGGGTATGAATATAAATAAATAATCAATGAAAAAATTATTTCATACAATTTTAAAAATAAAATTAAATTGTTATCTTTTTATTATAAATAAAAAAATAACCATTGGAATTAGAAATAATTTTTTTTTTCTTGAAAACATTATTTTATAAAATAATAATTAGTTTCCCTATGGAGAAATAATATCAAATTAATTTTTAACATTTTAATAAAATTAATTTTAAAATTTAAAATTGGTTTTTGAAATAAACATGTCATATTTTTATTTGGGGAAATTTGAGGGAATTTTCGGAATAGAAAAATTATTTTCATCATAATTGAATACTTAATTTTATTGAAAACATCCTTCTTATTTAAATTTTTTTGTAAGATAAAATAAATTTCAAATTGAATTAATTCTAAAATTTGTTTAATTATATTTAAATTAAAATAATTATGGTCATTGTAATCAATTTAAAATTTAATTTTGATATTTAATAATTCTATACTTATGAGAATTTTCTTTTTGTAAAACCAAACATTCATTCACTCAATGGATTAATTTTAAATTAAATCCTATAAATTATATTAATTTCATTAAAAAAATGAATCCCATTTTTTTTAATAAGCATAATTAATATTTTCTAATATGTTCATCATATATTTTTACCAAAATTTATCATGAGAAAAGTAAAAATTGAATACCGTGATTATTTAAAAAATATGTTTTCCTAAGGGTGGTTAAACTAAGAAGATAAGAGTTCACAATGAGAAAAAAATTTCAAGACAAAATTTATAGAAAAATATATAATTTATAAAATATAATGTTATATAATTATAAATTTTGGAAGTATTTTTAATGTATGAAATGTTTCAATCTATTTATCATTTAAAAAATTTCTTATATGTCCTCACCCCAATTTATAAATGGAGACCCACACTCCTACTATATTCACACATAAAATTATTTGTAATCTCTCATTGGGTAGTTTTTATTAGAAAATTATAGAGGCTCTCTAGAGAAGAGGTAAAATTATAAAACAAGTGTATTTTTTGAATTCTTCTTCTACATCATTAAATCATTATTAAAATATGGTAATATAATATAAAAATTATCTACAATATATAGATATGTAAATATTTTAGTGGAATTGTAACATCCTAGAACCCGCACTATCGGATAGGGTGCTAAATTCATAATCTTTAAATTTTCAGCTTTAATACAAAATATGGTGACCCATTTTTTTCAAATAACACATTAAATGTAGATGGATTTTGGATCACTAACATACCCAAGAAAAATTTACATATAATGTTTTATTTAATTTTAAAAGCTCTTAGCATCTTGGGTTCATAAACAAATGTCTCGAATTTGTCAACATTATCTCCCACTATACCAAAATTTCCCAATAGGCCATCAAAATCATCAATATTAAATAGTTATTGACATATTTCATTGATATATTTCCCCATAACTTTGGGAAGAGAAAAAATAGGAAATAGTGAGCTAAAATTTATCATAAGGGTAAAAATTAGAGGTATAAAAAAACAAGATGAGCCTAGGTACAATTGAAAATGATAAAAACATTGGAAAATAATACCCTATATATGGAGATCATAATAATGAATCCTGGAATTAGTGATTGTCATTTCAAAATAATTGAATCGTAATAAAACAAATCAACAAGATCCATGAGAGTATTAAAATGTAATACGACATAGAATATGTGGCATAAATAAGCTTATAAAATCATATTTTATGGTTACCTAAAAATAAATTAAAAAAATTAGGCTTATTCTATTCAGCTATGTACCATTGAGATGTGGATGACCTCTCCTGTGCTCTATAGTTTTGGGCTTAGGATGACCTCCCATGTACAATCCAGTTTTCTGATTCAGGTATCCTTCAATGTACCCTCCTGTTGCAGAAATAGGATGACCTCCTGTGTACCATTTTGTTGGGGGCTTTGGATAACAACACATGTACCCTTTCGTAAGGGGAACGAGTTGAAAACCCATTAATCCTTTTTATTTGAGGTATGGTATTTTTACACGTGGACCTGCTTTGGGTCATGGATGACATCTCATGTACACTATAGGTTTGGGTTTCATA
The DNA here is from genome assembly GCA_963277665.1 of Viscum album. Lineage (NCBI taxonomy): Eukaryota > Viridiplantae > Streptophyta > Magnoliopsida > Santalales > Viscaceae > Viscum > Viscum album. The sequence goes on along the minus strand of OY728161.1, from coordinate 1,418,653,476 downwards.
TGACCTAAAACGTTCCCACTAGTTTTATTATTTAGGTGACCTGTCATTTATTCTCTTGTTTTATACATAGTATGAACTCTTGTGTACCCTATTTTGGGAGGATTTGGATAAACACCCATGTAACCTATTGTGAGGGGTTTGGGCTGAACACTTGTGCAACTTTTTATTGTGGGATTGGCCTGACTACCCATGTAACCATTGATCTCATAGAACATTAATCATTACCCATTGAAATGGAGGGATATATATGTTTCATCCCATAAACAAAGAAAATTATACATATTTTTTCCATATGACCATAATTCAGTCATCACATCCAAACCCATGTAATGAAATGTGATTCATAATTATATTATCATAACCTTACTCATGGAAAAGAAATGATATATTTAAAAATAATACCATCATAAAAAACCAACCATTTTATGAAAGAGAATATAATCATTGAAAATATCCCTATTACACAATAAAAGGAACAAAATAATTTTATCCTAAATGAAAATTAATTTTGAATGATCAGTAGAAATATTTCTTGAGGAAAATAACCTTTTTATTTTGATTATTTTTAAATTTCATGTAATTGTAATGTATAAAATTGCCTTTAAAAACAATAATGTATTATTTTAAATAAATATTCATGGAATTAAATAAACATAATGATAGTAATATGAACTCATTCATTTTTTGTTAAAAAACACACATCGAGTATTTTTTTCAAAAAATTCATAAGGACTCTTGCATATAAAACATAAAAATTAATAATATGAAACCATATTGTTAAAATTCAAAAAAAAATTCAAAATTACTGTAATCAATGAAAGATAATAGTAAAAAAATTGAATAATATTTTTGAAGTATATGTTTATTAAAGAAATATATTGTTTTAAAGGAGTTTTAAAAAGGATAATTGTTAATATAAAATTGCTTATAAATATAATATCCTTGAAGTGACCATTAATAAAATTAATCAATTCTATGAATTCAATGCAGATCTACCTAAAAAATTTAATATTTTATATTATATAATAAAGTTTCATCACTCAAATTTACTTATAAAAACATTATCAATTAACTACCATGTTTACCCAAAGAAATGGAATTGGGGTAAAAATTCCAATACATATTTTTCATCTGTCGAATCGTAAGCCGTATAATAGTAATAATTTTCCTATAAAACATTAAATAAAATTAGTTTAATTGTATTCATGAAATAATTTATCAAATGGTTTTATATAAATTACTCATAAATAATAAGTGGTAAATAAGGTATATATCTCATAGATGAAAAAGTGAGATGAGAAACCCTCATTTCATTGTTCCCCTTATTTGTTCATAATTTAACCTCATATATAAATTTAAAATTAAATATATTAATATATTAAAGATAATTAATTATAATTTTAAAACCATAGGAGATGATATTATTATATTTTATGACTCATTATTTAATAATATTTCATTATTTTAATGGTTTTAGTTGTGTTGGTTTCATGGTTTCATGGTAGGTTCATTAGTGTATTACTATGGATGTGCTTGTAAAATGGAATTAAAAAACTTTTATTGGAAGTCAATAATATTAATTCATTTAAATATTTATAAATTATACCATATATAATAGTCTTATTTTAAATTAGGATGATTCATCTAATAAAATGTTAATGATAAATGTTTAGATTAATTTGTAAATTTTTTGCAACCCTCAAAAACATCATTCATATTATTTTATATTATATCTATATATTAGTTTAAGATCATGAAATAGTTTTTCATATACCAATTATGCTCTTCTGTAACAATAATTATTCTTTTATGAATATACCTGGTGGAAGTAATGTAAAATGAAAAAAACACTTTTCAATAATGTAACTAACCAGCACATTTTGGAAAGTAGTTTAATTTCATTGAATAAAAAGATATGGGAATTGAAATGCTGATGAAATATTACATTTTAAAAATAAAAATATAGTATATATATTATTGATTCCTTATCATCCCATGATGGATAATGTAGGTGAGGAGAATGTATATGAATTAAAGAAATTAAGATATGTGCTATGAAAAAATCACCTCTTGAATATCACCTCTAGGAACGATCCATTAAAGTCATTGGTAATGATTATTGGGAAAGACTAGAAGAACATGGATTTTTTTAAGTTCAATAAAATTTTATTATAATAATATTTTAAGCTATTTAATTTTCTTAGGAGAAATGGGGTGGTGAGTGTTGTTATTTTGAGTTTAGAATGAGTGGTTTTAACTGTTTAAATATTGAATACTATTTATTTAAATCCATCCACATTAAGGTGGAATTAATTACCAATATTTTTACTGATAAATATAGTTCGAAACTATCTTAAGGGTATATATATATAATAGTTAATGTATTATTTTTTAGGTATCATAAGATTTTATATATTAAATTTTTACTCATTTCATTGTTTTACCTATACTACGGTATATATTTTTTGTTGCAATCATTGATTTATTATGTAAAAAATGAAAAAAAACATAGAAACTATTTTATAACATCAATTTCAAAATATTTAATCCATTTTTAAAAAAAATCACACTATTAGAAAATTAAACATAAAATAAACCCAACAGACGAGACATGAAAGCATGTTTTTAATGTGGAAATAGTCAAAAGAAGGAAATGATTTTATATCCAAATACAACATGAATTAAATTCAGTTAAACTAAATTATATTAATAGAAAAAACATTTATCAAATATGGCTTAAAAACTATTTAAAAATACAATTTAGCTATATAAACTATTTATATGAAAATTTAGATTTTAGTTAAAGTTCAATTATTTTCACTATTCAAAAAAATGATTTTTTAAGAATAATACCAAAATATCACCCAATGTTAATTTAGACATTATTATTACAAAAAATTATTTTAATTTTTTAAATTTAATTCCCAAATGTGTTGCAATTTGGTTTTAAATGAACAGTTCCACTAAAAGGTGGCCAAATTTCATTTCAGATAAATATCGTTTTTAATCATAAAATTGGATTTATTAGTATTTTCTCATATAAAAAATTATGTATTAATATATTTATTTTTAATATATAACATATAAATTTAATTGGTATATTTTAGTAATAGTGATAAATTTAATTTATTAAATAATAATCCATTATGTGAAGAAGAATTATTTATTTTAAAAATATTTTCTTTATACTCAATTTGTTTTTAGTTTCATTAAAAAAGGATTTGTAACCAATGATTTCATTTTATAAATACCTGTAAACAATATTTTTATAATATGTTTGATCTCAATCATTCCAAAAATTCCAATGATTATGTGATAATAATATGTTGTAGTTCCTTTAATCAAGTTGTTTTGTAAAATGTATGTTATCTAAGAGAATAAATTTATTTTAATAAAATCATATTGTAAAATCTTAAGGTGTTACCTTCTACCCCCATAAAATTAATTTCTCCCTAAAATTTCTTTACTTTGATATAATCCAATGGTGAATCCTATGCCTTATCACATCCTCAGGTTCCCATGTGGCATCCATAAATTGGTGGGTTTTCATCAAAACATTTTCCCGGTGTGTATTCTTATTTCATAGACATTTATCACTATGATCTTGAATATTTACATGTTTTTATTTATAAGAAAAATAATATTTAAAAGTATATACTTTCTTTATATTACATGTAGATGATCACATATATAGTTCGTTTAATGATATGCCTCGACCACATCCTTAACATCTAATAGATTTGGTGGAAGAATCAATTGATGAGATATCATCCTCATTCAATCAATGAATATAAAATAAATTTCAACCATATGAATTTTAAATTTTTATATCAAAAATAAATGTTGGATATTTGAAATTTATGTTGTTGGAAACTAATATCATAAAGGCATTCAATAAAATAACCTCTTAAAAATAAAAAAAGGAAGTATGGTTTTCACCTGTTATGACACATAAAATGTTTCTATATAGGATAACATGGGAATGGAAGATAAAATTAACACTCAATGAATAATATGAAGTGATAGGGAACATGGTCATGAAAATAGTAACCATAAAGAAATTGTAAATATGTGACGGATTAAAATTCAACTGATAAAATCAAACATATACCATTTTTTCAACATACTTTCCCTAAAATACAGGAATAATTTTAATTCCTATCCATAAAGAATATTGAAACATATTTACATGACAATTTCAATTTCATACTCAACATTTCTCTAAATTATTATTGTTTAGGATGATTTATAAATACCTGATCCATTATAAAAAACTTATATACATTACAAAATCCAAAAAAGAGTAACTATCAATTCGTATTATCCATTGGAATTATCAAAAACCCAAAGGGTTAATAATAGAAAAAATAATTGATAAAATTAATAAATATTTTTAAAACTAAAAAATAACTTTTATTTCCAAATTTCAGTAATAATACCTAATGACCAACACATATTATTCAACAATTAAAAATCCTTAAAATTCATCAAATATTTCTAGACTAAAATTTAAACAATAGAAGGATTTGATCACATTTTCCTTGAATATAACTTATATATATTTCTCCAAATAAAATTAGTTAATCATGAAGTATAATACGAAGATTTATTTTACCTAAAAATATTTAATATATTCTATCCAATTCCATAAATAACCTAAATCACCATATATCCCCAATGAAATCATATATTATTTCAAAATATAATTCAACTATTATTCCTTGAATAAAAACCCATCTGTTGTATTTACATTAATCATATAACCATACAAATATATATCTTCTTATAAAATAACATTAATCACATATTCACCAATTTTTTTCCAATCCCATGGTCATAAATTTCGTGAAATAAATTTTCCCAAAATCAATATATTTTTCACTCATAAAATTGTATAACTAAAAAAAAGTCATTCAAATAGGGGATCATTGTAGGCCCATAGTAGGTGATGAACCATTATGAACCATCATTTGTGGGTTCAATTCCTCAGGCCTTTTAGGATGCGATGAGTTTTCATGCATCCTATATTTTTCCCTTTTCCAAAAAGTATGTTTTTTATAATCTGTATATGATTTTTGAAATATCAAAAACTTGTCAAAAATAATCTTAATATATTTTAACCAAAAATTTTACTTCATAAATTTTATTTTTTATCCCAAAATCTAATAACCCATAATTACCTATTAAATAATTGTATCTAAAAAACCATTAATCACCTCAAATTTCCATAACATAAATCCTAAGAATGGGTTTCTATGGATTTTTTTTATTATCAAATTTATGTTTATAAGCCCATGATGATATCCATAACTCTTAAGATGAACACAACCAAATTTCCAACATTTCCTAAACATTTATTTAATAAAAAATATAACATCCCGAAACCCAAACTCATGGATATGGTTTTAAATTCCTAAATTATACATTTCTGGATTTGATACTAAAGAAGGAAACACTATTTTTTTGATGAAAATATAAAATTTAAAAACAAATATTGGATCAATTACAAACAAAGTGATATTTTTGGTGTATAGTTTTACAGAATTATTATAAACTCTTAACATATTGGAAATATAAACAACTGGATCATATATATCAAATTTATCTCCCACTACATCCAAATTTAAAAAAAATCATCAACAGAATCTAGGTGAAATCCTTATTGATATTGTTAATATAAAAACATTCCTCCTAACCCAAGGAAATGAAAAAAAAGGAAAAGTTGATCTTTGATGATCATTAAGGGTAAAAATAAGACATACATTAGAATAACAGGAACATTGGGATATGTAAACATGAGAATTATATTTTTAATATAATACCTTGCATATAAAATTTTATAAATGTGACCCATGAAATTAATTATTGAAATTTTATAAGGAATGAATAATATTAATATCAATGAACATGATCCATGAGAGTATAATAATTTCATAATTCATAGATTTTGGTACATATAAAAGGTTATAATATATTTTTTCTATGATTACTATTAATAAATTCATAAGATATTATGATTGGTATGTCCACCGGTGTACGTGATTCTATCCTTGGATGACCTATTGTGTAGCCAATAGTTTCAGGATTTGGATGGCCTCCCATGCACCCTCTAATTTTGTGCTTTGGATTACCACCCATGTGCCCTTTTGTTACAGGCTTTGGATGAACTCCCATGAACCAAATTCTTGTAGGATTATCCTATCTACACATGTATCATTTTGTTATTGGCTTAGGATGAACACACATTTTCCCTTTTGTGGTGGTCTTGGGATGACCCCATGTATACATTTTGAGAACATAAAAAATTTATCATTACCCAATGAACTAGAGGGAGATATAGGTCCCACCCATAAAATAATGAAAATAGTACATATGTTTTCTATAAGAACAAAAATAATTCATCACATCAGAATACTTGTATTTAAGTGAGTCTCATAATAATATTACCATAAAATTAAACATGTAATATAAATTAACTATTATAAAACAAGGATTTATCCATGTAAAAAAATACATGGTTTTCCAAAACCATGGTTGTAGGTATTTATGTTTAGGTGGTAGCCACGGTTTTGATCAAGGCATAGATATATGTATTTTCTTCAATTTTTTTAGTGATGGTTCTCAAAAACTATAGAGACCAAATGGTAATATAACTATGGATTCTTGAAACAATGGATATATGTGGGGTTTTAGTGGATAAATCAATGGTTATATAAAGAATGTGGCTATATCCTTCCCCTATAGGCTTGGTTTTCCTAAAATATGGATGTTTTTTATTCTGAAGGTTAAATATATGTGTTTTTATGGAACAATTGATATACGCTTCACCCATTTCAGGGATATTCCTATAATGCGCCTATAAAATGTTTTTATAAAGGATATAGAAATAGTTGTTAAGGAATTTTAGCTATATCACATAAATGTGGCCATGGTTTTGGAAAACAATGGCTATATGTTTCTTTTGTAATAAAGAGATAAACAATTTCACCAAGTAATGTGGTGGGACAACATGTTTCCATCATTGTTTTGCTATTTCCATTGTTTTTAAATATATATATATAGGAAATAATATAAACACACACCATATGTTGGATGGGGTGTAGTTTTAGAACCCATGGTTACCCGTAATTTATGTATAGATATTATATCTCTATATAAGCAATTTATTTTTCACAAATAACAATAGTTTGATGGGGGATATATCCACAGTTCTCCACCATGGTTATAAACCTATAACCATAGTGGACATACGAGAGTGATATTACCATGTTTTGAAAAACCATGGCATATTGTGCTATTTACATGGTGGAAAAAGTAGCTAAAACCATTGAAAACTATGGAAATAGATTTTTTTATAACTAATCCTATATGATCCACAACCCACAAAAATTGTGGATATAGCTTATATAAATATTTTTTTACAGATTTAGATATGGTTTTGGACAATGGATATAGATAAATTTTCTACATGTGATGAGATTCATAAACATCAAGAAATCATAAAAATAACCAACCACAAAAATATATATGATAATATAATTGAATTATATCCCTCTTAATTCATATATAACATTAATTAATTTTATCATTATATTTATAGTAATTTTTAAAGAACACATCTAATAACTATTCAGAAAAATATCATTTCTCTTTTGAATTTTTTATTAAAGACATGAAATTATAAAAGAATAAATTTTATTTGACATGTACATTATAATATTGTAATGGAAGATTCAATATATTAAATCCCAAATGACATAATGAATATATGATCATGTTATATAATTTAAATAGTATCATTCCATATATATATTTGATGAAAAATTCATAAAGAACCTTCAGTAGAAAATACAGAAAGATATCATTTAAATCGATCATTTAAAATGTATATAATATGTAGAAATGAATTACAAAAATAACTTTAATAGTAAAAAAATATTGGCAAAAATATTAGGTAAATTTGGGTCTGTAAGGAATGGATAGTTTTACTAGAAATATTAAGAAGATAATTTATTAAAAGAGACAGCCTTATAAATAACATATTATTTAGGTGAGAGTTAATAAATTCAATAGATTATGTTTATTTTCTATAAATAAAATGTGAAAATGTGAAAATGAAGAATAAAATAATTAAAATTCACCCTATAAATAATCATAACTCAACTTAATGAATGAAGTATAAGGTTAAACCAAAAATGGAAGTTGGGTTAAGAATTCCCTTATCATGATGTTATCAGTTGAATCATACTCCCAAAAATTTATAATTATGAAATGAAACATTTAATGAAATTAAGATAATGATATTCAATATATCATATTTAAAATATTAGTATATACGACACACATATTAAATAAGTGATGAATGATGCATATATATCAGATAAGAAAATGTGAGATTAGAAAACCTTAACTCGCAATTGCATTTAGATTCAAGTACCTTATCCTCTAATATAAAGGATTATGGGAATTTATATATCATTTATAAAAATATATTAATATTTATAATACGTTTTTATTATAATTTAATAATATTTGATGACCAATCCATTAATAATATTTCATTATATTCAGGGTTTTGGTTGGGTCTTTCCAATTGTTTCATATTCCATTGATTTGTGCATAATTATTGATGATTCTATAAAATGGGATTATTTAATGTCCCAGAATTCCATGAAATAGATTTTAAATTATCTAGAGTTATTTAGAGACCAGACACTCAGATGGAACTTGATTTTGAGTCTTGCTGTTCCCAAAATAATTGTTTGAACTTTATTTAAGCTACATAAAATGGCACATGCACCCTTCTTTGGAATCATCTAAATGGGTGGCTAGAATAAAAATATGAGGTAAAAAATTCATCTAGAAAATAGAATTTAACTAATAATGGTCCTAACCTAAAACAGTGTAAGTCTATGGAAACAATTAATTTTCTTTACCTTTTTTAAAAAACAAAAACAAAAACAAAAACTTTATTTTATTCGAGATTGTTTCACTACAACGCATCCACATATCGAGAGCTTAATTCAATAAATGAATCCATGTAATGAAGTTGCAATGTAATGTAACATGAATGGAATTTCTATATTTAAATAGTGTAATAGTAATGAATCAATATAACATTAACGCGGGAATTCATTTTCCCATTTAACGGGACAACAGTAATTGGAGAGCAGATATGGATATGAAAAAACACCCTAAATCTCTATAGAATCACCATTGAATATATGTGAATGATTAATGATGATCTGCAACAAGTTTTAGCACTTCCCCTCATCATAGAGGGATAACTCCCTTGGTGACAGATAAAGGACATTTATGGATGGGGCACCTTCAGTGACACATCCATCATCCGATCAAATGTGTTCTCCATGTAGGGGTTTATTCATTGTAAATTTATTTATCATTCCTTATTTCTAAAAAATTTTTGTTCAACCCACCAATAGGTTTATTTGAGGGTTATCTATTCATAAGGGATGGGTTTGATATTGGGAGTAACATCTAGAAAATATATCCATGTTGAATTAGTGATTCGATTTAAATCATTGTTTATCCACCCTTAAATTTATTACATGGGCAGGCCAAGGACGACATGAACAAGGTTTGACCCATCCACCTTGGATGTTCATGTGATCTTCTTCCTCCCATGTTCTTTGTTCCTCCGATATCCATCACCTGACACCATATTGTTCACAAAATGGCGGAGAATCACAATGGAATCATATGGATACTGTGGCGACATGGGGCTTCCAGCTCAAAGGGCTAACGACGGAGGTAGCATGCAGATGTGTGTGCCTTAGTGGAGGAGGCTATAGCCATAGGGACTCAGTGGTAGGGTTCCATGATGATAGTGTTGCACAACATTGGGAAGAGGAGGTTGTGGCCATGAAGAGGTGGTGGTGTGGAGGGTGGTGATAAGGGTAACCAGAAACTGCTAGCGGTGGGGCATTGGTGGACGTGGCACTGAGCCGCGTCTCGCAGCCGAAGGGCCACTGTCCAACAAGATCATGAAAAGAGGTCCTTGTGGAAATATGTGGGGTTTTCAAGTTGTGAAATTTCCATGATGACTTGTGGCCAACATGATGGTCTTCTCCACATCCGGAAAGCTAATCCAAACTACTCATAGTGGACCAGACCCGCAGCCAGAAGGCTAGACCCGCGGCAAGTAGGCCGGACCCATGGCGGGCGGGTTGGACGTGCGGGCCAGTCAGTCCAGGCTAGACCTAGAATGGGTCAAGATAGACCCGGGTTAGGTTTTTGGGCCCCCAAGCTTGGTCAGGTCATGTTTGCATGGCCGGGTCGGACTGGACCCATACCACACTGGCCCCTTTTTGTAAAATGAGCACAACATCCAAATCTTATGTATGATTAATGAGCCTTTTGTAGTTTTGGATCCCTCACAATGTGGATATCCCTTTTTTATACAATATGTTGGATTTCATGGATTCTTAGTTGAATCTTATGGCTTAAGAAGGAGACCATCCCAGAATCAAGATTACTACGAGTGGGGCATTTTACAACATATTGAATGGAGAAGAATCTGATGAGATAGTATATGTGACCAAGCTTGACTACGAGAAGAGAATTTCTATGTTAACCATCTATACCAATATAAAATTTGGTATATGTGGTCCAACTAGACCAGGAGATGACCGGGGCTATGGGATATAGTTGGCCTATGAGTGGAGTGAGTCTTAGTGATCTAGCTCACCCCGGAGACAAGAGGGTCTATGTAATCCACCTGACCCCAGAGACAATGAAGTCTATGTGATCTTTCTGGCTGAAGAGATGAATAGGTCTAATTGATTTAGCTAAAACACATTAAATGTTCGTCTAGGTGATCCAATAGACCTAATAACTCATCGTGGATGAGTGCTAAAGTAGTACAAGGTGTTATGTGTTACAACTATTAGACATGCATTCCTTCTATTAGACTATACTTGTTTGATATGTATGCTTATTCAAGTGTACATTTACTTTATGGTCTATCTTTGTGTTTTGGGATCCCTAAGTAGATTTATTTTACTCACCCCTACATAGGCTTCACCCACATGTGTTGTGTCTTGTGCAGACAATCGATGCTTCGATGAAGACCTTGTTGGCCCTGCACTAGGTAGTTCTCAGCGAGATCAGACAGGACATGCATACTCATATTTCTTCCAGCTATAAGTCTACACCTACCCATCAGGTAGGGTTTTATTTGGGCATAATTTCAGAGACCCTTTTTGCTCTCTTGTTTTCTTCATGTCATTGTTCGACTTGTATTCTAGAACCTTAAATATTACCTTGTACTATTATACTCTCTATAGTTGACTTAGTGGCATAATTGTTTTTCTTTTTCAGTATTGTGGGATGGGATTTTGAGTGATTCTATTTACAAGTCCCCCGAAAATGACTCCCACTTATAGGTTGATGCCTTCAGTGCATGTCGCCATCCCCTGGCCTTTGGGAGGCTGGCTTGGGTTTTTCACGGCATGGACCCCATGGGACGGGTCATTACCAATTCGTATCAGAGGTGATCGGTTTTGCCTCAAATACAGGGAGTCTGTAGATTTTTTGGGTATTAATGTTGAATGTTTCGAGTTCAACCTTTAGGCTCAGGGAGTATAGTGTTGGTGCGGTGACCGATGTATCCATACACAAAGACAATGAATTCTGTTTTTTGACACATTACATGAAAACATTGGTTGCTTGAATCATAAAAGAATTAAAAAATTTCTAATATCCCTTGTTGTGAGAGTCAGGTCATGATGTATAATCTATTGAATTTGGTTCATCTTGACCTATTTTTGGAGGCCTTGATGCATAAAACCATCCATGATTCTGATACGTGACTGTGAGTACAGTACACCCAGCGATGAGGTATTTGTTCCGGGACTGATGCTGGAGATGGCCCTACTAGGTGGTGCACTAGCCATCCCACCATTCACAGATCAAAATTTCTTACCTGTGTTACTAGTAGAGGATTCTCATAGGATTAGTTCCATACATGTGTTCCAGAGGAATCAATCTTCTAGGTTTAGGGGCGAGATTGTCCCCCAGGTGTCCGATGATGGGAACATGGAAGATACACAAGTCTTCAGTCTAGTGATATATCCTCTTAAACAGATAGAAATATTTGTCGCAAGCCTTTGTCTGGGATCGACAGGGAGATGGTGGAGCCTGACGATCTAAACTCATGATGAGGTGACCCTCACCTAGAAAGGCTTTGAGTGCCTCTTCAAAGGCGTTTCTTCCTAGTGACATTGTTCTCAGATCACATATATGATCTAATTCACCTACAATAGGGTGGCATGAATGTTGAAGAGTAAAAAGTAGGATTTGTCAAGAATTATCGCTACTCTATAGATATTGTACGATTCCCGTTCATCCAGGATCATAATTTTGAGATGTGACTAAATAGAGAGATTATGGTGTCCATGATATCTCTTTTAATCCCTTCTCAGGATGGGATGCTAGAGATACACCTTCTTGTTGATATCTTCTTGGACTATTAGGTTCTAGCAGTAAGAGATACCATTAGACATTAGGAAGGGTAGTCTTTAGTAGTGTGTAGTAGGATGTTGACGCAAAGACCCAAAAAGGTCATGCCTTTCAGGGGACAACCCCAGGACATAGTCTTTGTGGTATGAGGTGACTGGGGAGGCGAGAGTCATTAGAGAAGAATGGTGTGATACTCATGTGGTGGGAAGGGACACAAGGTTCATCACTACTTGAATCTTTGTCCACATGAACAGTGGACGGTCTAGTGATATCTGAGGAAGATGTAGAGGGTTGATCAAGATGGTCCTTAGGGAGGTGTATGTACTATGAGAGTGTGATGAGTGGAATGGAATGGGAGGATCTTCGAGGTGATTCCACCAACACCTCTATGTTTTCTACCATGGGCTCTGGGAGTAGGTGGAAAGGGGTGACACCAACATCAGGTGATGGAGGAATATGACCATGGTGCTCCCTAGATGATTAGATGTAAGATATGTTTATTCAAAACAAAAGATACAGTTCTTATTGACATAGATTACAATCAATATTTCCATGGAAGGCTCATTATTCGGAGCTCAATTATTCAAATGGAGATTTTGGATCTATCCTTACGTTTAGAGACTCATATGGGAGGGGATTCGACGATTACAAACTGCTGCCGATAGTTTGAGTTTTCTCGTGGAGGATAGAGCTTCATCTAGATTATTATAGTTGCAACATCGATGCCTCATGATGTCATCCTCGATATGGGATGGTTATCCATAATTCATGTTTAGATCAACTATCATAGGCACTATGTGCGGTGTGTTCACAAGGATGAGACCATGTTTTCCTTCACCGGTGAGAAGGTATCTATTTCAGTGCACGATGGGATTTCTTATAGGTGGGTGTAGATGATAACTCACATGTTGGATAGTCTCAACCATGGTGCACTGGACGAGAGGAGTCCTCACATACCTATAGTATAATAAGAATATGAAGACTTCATTCCCGAGGATGTCCCCATATTACATCCTTGCAATGAGGTAAACTTTTACAATGATCTATACCCCTATATGCAACTAATATCCACACCAGAATATAAGATGATTCTTGCATAGGTTTTTGAGTTAAGGGTTCAACTGGAGGATTCGTAAGAGATGGGATTTTTAAGACCCAACATTTCACCATGGGAAGCACTAGTTTTTATTTCCATGATGGAAGATATGAGTTTGAGGTTGTTTGTTGACTTCTTGTTCCAGTAACATGTGACTGTGAAGGACAAGTATCTAATACCATGGATTTATGAACTCTTGATTTGGTGAAGGGAGTGAAATGGTTCTCAAAGATAAACCTCATACCGGGCAATCATCAGCTTTGTGTATGTGATGACGATATACAGAAGACAACCTCTAGATACTGGTATGACCAATATAAATTTTTGGTGATTCCCTTACACATAATCAATGCCACATTAGTGTTCATGGGACTCATGAAAATGATGATATAGCCTTTCCAGAACTGTTTTGTTGTGGACATCATTGAAAACATCATGTTGTACTCGGCATCTGAGGAGGAGCATGCTACACACAAATATATAGCCCTAGATACACATTGAGAGAACCTGCATTATGATAAGCTCATGAAGTATCAGTTTTTGATTCGAGAGGTCCACATTCTAGGAATTATTATATAAGATTAAAGAGTCATAGTGGATCTATTATAGATATAGGAAGTTCATTCTTGGGATCCACAATGAATCTTGACTATGGTGAAAATTTTATAGGGTTCGGCTGCATAAAACCAGAAGTTAGTGCCGAAAATTTCTAGGGGAGAAGCAACCTATTAAGATTTGACTTGGAAGGGACAACACATTGATTGGATGGATTGGTTCTAGAAGAGTTTATAGGACATGAGGAAGATACTGACGATTTACCCCACTATGAGAATACAAGAGGATGGTGTTAGGTATGTAGTTTTCTATGACGCATCAGGAACCAGACTGGGTTGTGTCTTGATGTTTGAGTAAGAAGTGATCACCTACAGTTCGTAGTAGTTGAGATAACAAGAACATAACTATTTTACCTAGGAACTGGAGCTATTACCAGTGTTCTTTTCTATGATGATGTGGTGGAACTACTTCATGGCTGAGCCGGTGACCATATACATCGATCAAAATAGTCTTAGGTATATCTTTTTAGATAAAAACATGAACATGAAGAATCATCGATGGATGGGGATACTCTTGGACTATGAATTTTAGATATTCAAAACTCATATGAAATGGAAAAAGGTAGAAGATGCACTCAATAGGAGATCCTTGTTGCAATTGTTGAGTGAGGCGTTAGATCATTTCACCACGATGTAGATATAATACGTGGATGATAATGGAGAATCTTAACATTTGTCGATGACTGTCACTCTCCCACTATTATAATGAGTTTGGGAGGCACATATTCTATATTTTGACTGTGAGGACCAACAAACACATTTATTGTAAGGAAAATATCCTTATGGATTATTGATAGGTGGGGAGTAAATCGTCCTTTTCAGAAAGAACACCATTGTTCCAGAGGTGTTGCGTGAGAAGGTTTTGAGGGATCTTTACACCTCCCCTTTTTTTCTTTATCATGAAGTGAGAAAGATGTTCTAGGGTCTCTAGTTTTATTAATAGTGGATGGGGTCGAATAAATAATGGGTAGAGTTTGTTTCACGGTGTCTTAATTGTGAGCAAGAGATGGCATTACACTATGTTTCAACAGGCTTGACCTAGACACATGACGTATTCACGTGTAAGTTGGATGGTATCTCGATGGACTTTGTGGTAGGATTAAGACACACAACTATGGGCCAATGTACTATCTAGGTGATTGTTGACTGGATCACCATGTTGGACCACATCATACCCATCCAAGAGCATAGATTGGTCGAGGTCTTTGGCTTCCTCTACATGCAAGAGATATTTCGACTCCATGGGGTCCCATCTATGATAGTCTATGATCGAGAAACACACTATACACCATGGTTGTGGAATGGATTTTAAGAGTTTTTTGGGACTCATATTCGCTTGAGCACAACATTCAACCCTTAGACGGATGGTCATATGTAGTGGACCATCCATATTTTAAAGGACATGCCTTGTGATTGTATCTTGGACTTCATGTGCAGTTGGAAGGATCATCCACCACTTATGGAGTTCAGTTACAACAATTGGAACTACACTACCATTGGTATTTCACAGATTGAGGTTCTTTATGGGTGACTATTCTAACCATATTTATGCCAAAAAACCCCATGAGAGTCAGCACTAGTGGGTCTAGAGATGGAACTGGCTACCAATACGAAAGTTCATGTCCTTCAGGAGCTGATGATGACTACACAGAGCAAGAAAAAAAAAATTATGTCGATAGAATAAGGAGGCCCTTGGAGATTGAAGAGGGAGACCATGTGTTCCTTAAGGTCTCACTTGTTGAGGATTGTGGAGATTTGGTTGGGAAGAAATGTTTTTTTGAGATTATTAATCCCTTTTATGATTTGGAGCTGAGTTGATGAGGTGGAGTACCTCCATGATCTTCCAATATAGTTGTATCAGTTTCATGATTTCTTCCATGTGTCGCATCCAATGATGTACGTGCATGATCCATCACATGACATTGACTACAACAATGTGGAGATCGGTGATGGGGAAAAATTATAGGGTTCCTAATAGAGATTGAGGATTTAATACTTTGGATCCATAATGGTTGGTCTATTCAACTATTGAAAGTTTGGAGCCATCAAGGGAATTTCTAAGAGATCACATAGGAAAGGGAAGCTTAGATATGTGCTCAATACCCCCATTGGTTTGTTTTGGTATTGTTTTCTATTATGGGGACGAGAACCCTTTAATATTAGGGTACTGTAATGTAACATAATTCCACGTAAATATTTTAAAATTACATGGCATTATTTGAAGATAAGACACTTAGAAAAAACATGATCTTGAGGCTTGGTGAACCCAGAATAAACCTTTGAAATTTTTTATTCTAATTATAAGGCATGCAGTCTAGTTTTATAATCATCTGAAAGGTTTCCCAGATTATAATTATGAGGGAAAAATTATGTCTGGAATGATGACGTTAACTAATAATGGGACATACCTCAACAGGCATGGGTCGAGTGAGATAATAAAATTTTGAACCGTTTATAAAAAAACATAAAAATTCCTTTTTTAAAATTTTTTTTCACTGCAACACATCAACAAGATGACTGATTCATTCCATAAATTAATCCTCATAATGAATCTATAAAAAAAATGTTATATAAATAATATATCATAAATGAAACATCATAATAGTGGAGACTCAATGTAGCAAGAACGATGAAAAATGATTTCACTTTTAGTGGGATAATTTAAATTGGAGATCAAATATAGATTTGGAAAGTCACTCTGAATCTCTAGAAGATCACCATGGACAAATGATGATTGAAAAATTTCAATCTCCATCAACTGTGAGCACTCCCCCTCATCTTCAAGAGATCTATCCCCCGAAGATGGATTGACGACTTTTGTGGCCTGATCACCTACTGCGATGAATCCTTCCTATGATTGAACCCATTCTCAAGTTAGTGGTATATTAATTGAGAATTTTTTCCCATTGAGTATTTCTAAAATAACGAGTCAGGGTCAAACCACCAACAACCTGATACACGAGTCATTTGATATTGTGTGATGTGTTTGTTCTTGGGATTAACATTGGGAAAATTGATCATTATCAAATCAGTGTTTTGATTTAAATCATTATTTAACATCCCATAAATTATTAATGTGGGAGGATGAAGGACGACATAAACAAGGCCCAATTCATCTATCTGTGGTGTTCATGTAATCCTATTCCTCTAACATTTATTGTTCCTCCAATCATCACCGCCTCAACAACTCAATGATCCAAACATGGAGGGGGATCACAATAGAAGAAGACTGATACCATAGAGTCATGGGGATGGAAGCTCGAAGGGTCGTTGGCATGTGGCAACAGTCGCATGTCGGTGGCATCATGCCATAGTGGAAGAGGCCACATCTAGTAGGCCATGGAGGTGTGGTACCATGGTGCAAGTGGGGTACTGCATCGGATGGAGGACACCACATCTATCATGTTGTGGAAGTGTGGAGGGAGACACACATACGACGCACAATGTCGATGTAGAACCCATCGACAATAGCTGTGGGGAAATGAAAAAGACTGCTGGAAAATCCATATGGTGGGGCTTCGGAGGATGGGGAACTAATCAGATTCTCATGGTCGGAGGGATGTTGTGCAATGGGATAGATGTAGGAAGTCCCCTTTGTGAATTATAGGGTAGTAAAATGGTGAAACTGTCATGTTGACTATGGGTTGAAATGGGCGCCGTCGCCGCATCCGTACAAGTTGAGCTGGCCTGCTCACAACAAGATATAACCATTTCCTATTGGGCTGGAAACATGGCCAATGTGATAAACCCAAGGAATAGTTAAAAAGGGCCGGGTCAATTCAAGGTCGTGTTGGGTTAGTGGGACCCGGTCCTCATTGGGATGGGTCAGTCCGATCAGGTCGAATTGGACCCAGACCTAACCAAAACGTTTTTTTAAAATTTTCATAACATCCAATCCAAACATCTGATTGAGGATCCATTTTCGATGTTCGGAACCTCAAGACAAGGAGGTCTCTTTGGTATAATCTATGTTTTCTTTTACTGATGTATAGATGTAATTGATGGATTGATGAATAGACTCTCCTAGATTCAAACATGCTCTGAGAGGGGAATCCTATAGCTGGGTATTTTGAGAAGACTATGTTTTGATGGTCCACATGGTTCAGCTGGCCCAAAATACAGTAGTGTTTAAGTGATCCAGCTAGACTAATAGAAAAGATAGACTATGTGATCTAGCTACCCTAAGAAATGAGGGGGTCACTATGATCCAATGGGCCCATGAGACTAGCGAGTCTATGTTACCATCTGGGCCAAGAGGCAAGAGGGAATATGTGATCTAAGTGGATCAAGAGACAAGAAGGTCTATTTTATCCAGATTGACCAAGAGATGAGCAGGTCTATGTGATCCATCTGGTCCTTGTGAAGAGCAGGTCTAGGTTATCAAGAATCACTAAGCACTCGTCATGGATGAGTGATTCAATAGTAGAAGGTGTTAAGCATTAAAATTGTTAGTTTTTCTTTCCTTCTTTAAGATTATTAATATCCTAATTTTCCATTGCATCATTTTTAATCTTCCATTATGGGTGTTCATTGTTTTTTTGGGGTCCTTGTAGTGTTTTGTGTTACTCATGCATACATGGGATTCCCCCAAATGTGTCGTGTCTTGTGCAGAAAATTGACGATTAGAAGGACACCATGGTATCCTAAGACTAGGCGGTTCTCAGTGATAATAGATATGCGAGTTGTACTCATGTGGCTTCCAAGATTCACTCTTCTCTTACCATTCAAGTAGGGTATTCGGAAGTAAGATTTTCAAGGACCATTGGGCTTTCTTTTTTTATTCCTGTCTTTGTTGGAATTATATTCTGGCCCCTTGAATTTCATCTTGTACTGTCATACTCTCTATGGTTGTCTTAGTAGAATACTCATATTATATTTCAGTAATTTGGGATAGAATTGTGAGTTTTCATTATACAGGTACTCGAAAAATTCCTCCCACTTACAGGTTGATTCCTTCAGTTCTAGTTTCCATCTCCTGGCCATTGTGAGGCGAGCATGGGGTAGACGTGACATGTGCCCTAGGGTGATGGGTCATGACAGAATAAAACACTAGATGTAGAATTAATAGTTTTTAATGAACCTAAAATATTATAAATGGTCAAATATATAATCATTATTTTTTACATAATGATTATTCATTAGAAAAAAAGTTAATGATAAATGTTTAGCTTAATTTGTAATTTCTAAAACCATAACATGTTTATTTAATTTAATTTAATAATATATATATCTATTTGATCTAAAATATAAAATAGTTTCTTATAAACCTATTATGATCTTATTTGACAATAATATCAATTTCATAACCATCCATTAAAAAGGAAATGTAAAATGATCAAAATCATTATTTATATATTTAATTAACCCTCATAATTAGGAAAACAGTTTCTTTTCTTTTAATAACATGAGATATGATATGAAATGGTTATTTATATTCAATTCTAAAAATAACTATATAGTAGATAATGATTTTTTATTTAACATTACATGATTTATGAATGAGGTGAGGTGAGAGGTAAAGAATAAGATAAATTAAGAAAGGTGATTTTTTGAAAATTATGTCTTGAATATCACATACTAGAAGGATCCCATAAAGACAATTGAAATGATATTTGGCTGAGACCATAATAATTTGTACATGGTGAGAGTGTGAAAAATGGTTTTGAATGTAATTTATGAGATTAATGTCTTGTGGGGAGAAATGGGGTAGAGATGGGTGGTACTTATACTTGAGGAGGTGTAGTTATAACTGAATAAATAATAATTATTTTATATTTAAATCCAACCACATTGAAGTGGAATTAATTTCCAATAATTAGGATGAAAATTAGGGGTTCAACAAATATTTATTAGGGATTAATTCCTTTAAAAATAATATAATTTTCCATTTTTTAGAATTTTTATATTTTTACCATTTAACGTTCACTCGATACATTATTTTACCAATACGTGGATAAATAATGTTTTCATCATGGTGAATTTTTGTTCCTAAAAATAAAAAATACATTGAATCATAATTTATAACCATTAATTTATAATATAAAATCCATTTTTCAAAATGAAATTTATATACTTGGAAAAATTATATTTAATGTTAATTCCATAAACGAGGCTGGAAAGCAGGGTTTTGAAGTTAAAATGTTCACATGTTTGAAATGTACTTATATCCAAATTCAACATGAAAATTATTCCAATGAACTATATTGGGATTATTTATTTATAATCTATATAATGTTATATTAAAATTAATAAAAAATATAATTTGACCATATAAATTATTTAGAAGAAAATTATTTTTTTAATTTAAATTCAGTATTTTCCCAAATAATATAACATTAAATTTCTAAAAAAAATTCCAAAATTAAATTTATAACATAATTTTGAATTTCTAATTATAAATTGGTTTTTATTTTTTCAAAATAAAATTTATAAAAGTGTCAAAATATTGTTTTAAAATATGTTCACCATTCAAAGAGAGTAAGATTTTCTTTTAGAAAAATATAGGGTTTTAATCATAAAATTGGATTTATAATTATATTATGCTAATCCACCATGTTTGAAGAATTTTAAAAAATATTGAATATATAAAATATAAATTTCATTAACATCTTTCTCTAATTTGGGTTAATTTATTTTAATATGAAAAAATTATATTGTTTTAATAGAAATAGATTTTTATAAAAACAATTATTTTTTCTTAAATTGGTATTTATTTTCATTTGTAATAAATTTTTTTCTAGAGAAATAATTTTATAATAATAAGACAAAGATATAATAACAATTTAGTTAATCGCATTCACTCTCACCAATCCAACAATATGATGATAATTATGTTTTGGAGTTCCTTTATGCTCGTTATTTTTTGCAATGTAATTTATCGTATAGATTTAAAAAAAATTAAAAACAATAAATTATATGGGTGCTAGAGGAATATCCTACATCCATCTCCAATTCAACGTAATGGAAAAAACCCATTAATTGTGTATATGTTGGAGTACCTCCTCGCGAAGAGTTGCAAATAATTTTCTATCACCAACATTCAATGATAGAAATAATGATATATTTGACAAATTTATATGATATTTATGAAGGTATAAAAAATATTTAACTATGATGTCATATTTAACATTTTACATTCCATTTTATGGGGGACATGATAACGTCACAACAGTGTAAGGAATACTACCTCCTTGCAAAGTGATGAGATTCATTTTTCACTTATGATTTACATGGGAGGTAGAAAGGATTAAATTAATGAATTTATGTGATTTTAATGACATAAAATTTTTATAAAAATTTCATAAATCATCTATCTCTATAACTTTAAATATATTGGAACTAATAGCTTTTCATGTGTGTATGTGTGGGAAACCGCCTCTACGTAGTGATGTGAAATGTTGTTCATTTTATATGTACATGTATGGTTGTAAGGATATATTTGATTAATATAAATTATATATGTGAAATAATAATGATACCAAGAAGAATAATTAATATTTAATTTTCCTTCAGTTTAATCCATTAAGAAAATTAGAAACAACATCCATGCGTACATACAGCATGCCATCTCCATAAACGGTTTAATCAATTTTCTATCTATGAAATTAATTTATTACTATATAAACATATATAATAAATATATAAAATTATTATATAATGATAAACATTTTAGAAATTACATAATCATGGTAAAATTAAGAGGTCCAAAATTACCAAACAAAAACATCCATGAAAAATGAAGCAATTAATACCTAAAATAATGATTTTAACAAATAATAGTTGATAAATGATAGGTAAAATACTATAAGAAAATCATATAAAATATGAGATATATGATAATGGTTTTATATAGATTTATAATAAAAATATATTTATTATATAGTAGGTTCAGACACATATAAAAGAAGTTAAACGTAATATATGGGTTTCTAGTCTCAGTTTTATTTATGTGAGGCATGCCATATTAACATCTTATTAAATTACGTGGTCTATATACAAACCCTTTTGGAGATTTTATATAATGAACCAATTTCTATTATTGGTGCATAATGTTTATTTTGTTTTTATTTCATTCATGGGTCTCTTGATTCTATTGTTACCACGAATTTATTGTTTTATTTCACAATCTCATCCTTATTTGGGATTGTTTTATTATGTATCATTTGGTTAAAATAATTGATATTTCTAAATGAATATCAATATATATTATTACTATTTGGTTATTAAGGATCATTTTCACGTAAAAATATCATATTTAAAGTCTGTATATTTAAAATAATTAAAAAAATCTTTTTAATAACATTTCATTATACTCCTCTCTTAGGTCAAAAATTATTTTTCAACAAAATCCTTGATTTCTAATTTTTTTCCAAAATGATTGTATCATTTAAAAAAACAATTAGAGGAATTTGAAATCATTTTTTAGGAATTATTTGAATGGAATCTTCATATAATTATTAAAACAATCCCCATTTTACTTTTATATTTAATTTGAAAGGAATATTTGTTTTGACTCATAATACATGAATGTAATTTTAATCCATTATTGCCTATAAATAAATTATACTTTAATTTAATTCTTTTAAAAAGTTATTTTCAATAAAATTTATTTCAAATAATTTTTTTGAACTCATTATTTTAAAAATATTTTTAAATTTAAATTGTTATTTTCCTTAAAAAATGATTTTAATGACAGTTTATGGTAATTATATTTATCAATGAAATTGAATATTTATTACAGTTATTATACAATATGGATATTTCACATTGATATCATCCTTATTATTAATTTTGATTGTTTATGGTGAATTTTACTAATTGTGTACATCTTTATTACAGTTCACAATATTTAATTATATTATTTATGATTATGTTAATTTGATTGTGGTATGTAGTAACATTGTGTATGTATGTTTTTTAATAAGAATTATTATATTGATAATATTTCACCCTTTCCTATGAGGAATTTATTTCAATTAGTAAGTGATATGTGGGGCCTAGTTATATAAAAACTCTTGATGAATAGAAAAGTCTCACAAAAAATTAGTTGGCCAAATAAAAATAGTTTCTACCCATAAATTTAAATTTTCATATAAAAGGACTTGATACAATGTTTTAGATTTCTATAATTATCTGTTACCTCATTATGTGATCAGTAATTTATTTCCATGTGATTATCCAGTTAGTTATAAGGACATATGATATGTTTCATGAAAATGAGAGTTTTTATATGGATTTATTTGATCAACATTTATTTCTTCAATAATATGCTCAGTTTATTGATTAAATAGATTTTTCCCAATTTTTTACTTTCCTTATTTATTGTTATTTTTTATTAATGATATCATCCATTTTATTCGTACCCTTATTTTGAATATATTATCATGACTTTTTGTGTTTTATTTAGTTAAACATTCCTGTAATTGTTTTTCAATTGATATTCTTGAATACACTATAAGGAATAATTGCATTCTAAAAGTAAATAATGTTGGTTCTGTAGGTTTTTAATGATAATTTTAGATTCAAGTATGTATCTAGTTGACCAGGACATATAAACTATTTTCTACTCTAGGATGTTATTATATTAATATTTTACCAATTTAATAAATAGACCACTATATTCAGTTTACTAGGGCCGGGGACTGTGAAATTTATATGAAATGATGTTGAGAAGAAACCTTGGGAACTATATTTATGAAATCATGTATTCAGAAATATAATCATATGATATTCATTGTGTATAATTAGAGAATAAGATCCTAATGTTTTGGTGAAGTGTATATTCTGTGGGTTTTCCTTGAAATACATCTCTATCACAATACAACGATTGTAAATTGTTCGGGAATAGACATACCAATGAGTTATAAATATGAAAATGGTGGGTAATTATTTACTTGGGTGTTACTTGATAGATGAAAATATTCCTTACTTCAAGCCTGGTTTGATAGTCTATGGGATATTCTTAGTATAATTTACATTTTCATTTCAAACATTATGAAGGACATGAAAATATATTATATATTTGGAATCATTCCCAATGAAACAATGTTTATGATTATAATTTTATTCTGGAATAAATTTTTCAATTAATTTTAAATATTTATCTATTATTTGGATTATAAATTATGTTCCTGAAATTTATGATCTAATATAGTGTAATACATTTTTTATAAATGAAACCTTGTACATAGAATGAGAAGCGTATCAATACATTTAACTCATCTGGGGACAGTCATCCTTGGAATAATAATGCCGCTGGAGTATAATTTATATCTCAAAATGAGAAAATTATAATAAAATTGGTGACGACAACCTTGGTTATGAGAAATAACCATTTACATATAGAGTAACTAATGATCTGAAACATAATTTGAAAATTATATACCACTTTATGAGTCAACATACTTTTAAATCTATCATATTGGAGATATATTCGTATATACGAAACAAATAAGTTCATTAGAAAAGATATTTCAATCATTGAGAATGTAATGAAATGGAGAGGGTCTTCATGAAATTTGTTCATATCTCCATAGATTTTGACCGGTGGTGGAAATTGATTTAATACAGTAATCATGCAAAAAATTTAAAACACAGAATAAAAGTATTTTAATATACTCATCATTGAATAGTATTATCATCATTATCAATGAAAATATATGGAGATAAAATTATTTATTTCAATACAAAATGAAAATAAAAATATAGCTAAGTATAATGACCAATTTTCATGGTTATAATGGCTTTATATAAAATATATCTGTAATCAAAAGATTATGATTAGTCATTTATTTGTTGGGTTATATCCAATCCTTCAATGGGAGCCAGTCAGCCAACTATTTCCATCATACAAGGACATAATATCAGATTATATCATGATAATTAATGAACTATATATGTATTTTGACATAATATAGTTGAAAGAGAATATTAGGAAGACATAAAAAAAATGATTTTTGGAATACGGGAAAGAATAATTTTCCCACATGTGAAAATTGTGGAAGGAAACTCATAGGTACTTTATTAAAGAGACTGATAATTTTTTATGATTATGGAGATAAATTTCACTCTAATACAAATTGTATAGTAATTAATGAAGTTACCAGTATTATATTCATTAATTTTAGTTATATTATAAACTATGCAAAAATATTTCTAATGTGTGAAGGGAATATGACCTAGAATAAGCTAAGTGGTCAAGGTTAAGCTACAATCCTGATTCAATTGAATGAATTTGGATTAATGAAATTTGTTGAAGAAGTATTTTATAAAATATATTATCTTTATAACATAATGAAGTTTGTAATTATTCTACATAAATACGGTTATATTAAGTATTTAAGGGAATGTAGTGACTTTCACTGGAAACCAAGAAAAGTGATTCCTTGGAAAGAAGATCATTTTGTAAAAAACATGAATTATGAAATTTGACTAATAATATGTGTTTTATGTAATGATATTAATGATTAATTTAATTTTATGGGACATTATTGGAAACCTTGAAATTGGATAGTGATTTATATTATATTTTATAGAGTTTAATAAATATTTAGATTTATGGAATATACCTGAAAATCAATTATTTTTTTGGAATTCATGATTATATTTTTAATAAAAATTATGCTGATAAATTTATTAACATTTTTTGAATGTGAATGTATGAACCACTTTTCATTTTAGAAGGAATATAATGATTATTCAGTAACCTCACATCTAATTTTTTCAGAATTTGAATTTGGTCATATATATTTTGGGAGTGTCTGATGGAAAAATAATTATATAAAGGATTATGTTTTATTTGTTTTGTTATTTAATAACAGGTTCTAACCATTTTGGTATTGGAAAATATATAGGGAAATGAGTATTGAATTTTAATTATTTTATAAATTGAATGATATGTAAATGGTAAATTTTAGTACATTAGGATTAAAAATTCGAATGGGGAATTCATTTATTGGGGTAATATATGATTTATCAATTGATAAAACAAAAACAAAATGATGAAGTTTTAAGTATATATTATCGTTTCCACTACTATAATAGTAATAAAATCAGTCAACATTACGAAAATATCAAGAGAAGAAAATATTTTCTGATTACTTTTGTTTATGTTGAATTAATGGTCTATTATCTATTTACAGATTTATGGTTGTGTAGTTGTTAACAATATCATGACCATGTTTTCCATCACCCTATATCAATCATTAGGATTTTGTATTCTCATTCAATACCATGTTTTCATTTCCCATCAATTTTATCCATTATGAAATCCATGAAATTTATTATTTTGGATGAACCTTATACTTTCCACTATAACTTATGAAGATAATGTTTTATTAACCCTCTTAATGATGTGAGTTTATAAAAAAGGTATTTTCAAATGTCCAACTTTTATTTACTAGGTTGATGATGAAATTTTTAGGACACAATTTATATTGTGGGGTAATATATAAAAGCTGAGGATTTTAAAATAGGAACAAAATGTTCAATAGTGTATATGTCACACAATAACTAGATTAGAAGATAATATAACATCATGATACATTAAAACATATTTATATTAATTCAATAAATTTCGTTTCCTATAATTTACAAAATTCCATGTTAAATGAAATGTGACAGTCTATTAAAATATTATTATTTAAACATGAAAATTGTAACATAGTAGTTAATATAGAGGATATATATTGTAGTATATAAATTATAAATATTATAAGGTTTAAATAAGTATTAAATTAATTCAATGGGTATCTTTTTATTAATAAAAATTATAAAAATTTTAAAGAGAGGTAAATGTTTTCTAAAAATCTATATTTGTCTAAAAGGATGATTTCTCGCACCTTATGAACATAAATTTTAAAAAAATATACCAATTTAATAAAATTTAATTTAAAAAAAATTAATAAATTTTTGAAATATACAAGAAAAATTTATCTTTTTTTGAATTGATGATAATTTTCTATGTACATTAATTTATTGAAGTGATAAATATGTTTTTTTATTGAAAATAAAAATTTCTCTTAAATAATTTAACAAGTTAAAATATATTATAAATTGGGTTTAATTTAAATTTATATCAATTATATTAAAATTTCAAACATTTGGTCAATGTAATAAATTTCATATTTACATTGTATATGAAAACACTCTATAGATGAGGATTCTGTCTTTCGAGAATTGCACTTTATCACAATTATGGTTTATGTTTAAATTAAATTATACCACTTATTTGAATTGAATTCATGAAGAATGGATGCAATATTTCGAATAAAGATAATTTATATTATTTAATATGGTCAAATTAATATTTTAACACAATGAATAATGAGAACAATAAAAAATTAATTATCACATTTATTGTAAAAATGGGTTTCTAGGGTGTTATTCTAAGAAGATAAGGGTTATAAATGACCAAAAAAATTTCCATAAACCCATTTTCTAGACATATTTATACCTTATTCTCTATCAGGTTCAATATTAACCCATTTTGGAGGCTTTTTTCTTGATCAAACATGCGAATCACTTTATCTTTTTATAAATTCCTTGTGCACCCTCTCCCCCACTAATAAATATATGTCCCCTATCTACCCCTCTTAACACATCTAAAACAATTTGCGGTGGAAAATACCTACCAAATCCATCCCATAATACCATAACAACATCCTAAGAGGATATTATTATTATTAATACATCCTTGGAAATCTTTATGTATAAGCCTAAAGAATCACTTTGAAGAAGACATAAAGTTATTAAATGTGTGTATTTGTTTTAATTATTTTTCAATCTCATTAAATACTTTTTCAAAATGAAAACATAATTACTAATTAATTATATCCTATATATCAAGAAGTTATTTTGTAAATTTAATAACTTGTATCCATCTCCACTTTCATCAAATGGAAAAATTAAACCATCAATCGTGTGTACGGTAGATTACTGACTCAAGGAATGATCTAATATTTTTTTTCAAAAATCACGATTCAATGATGGATGTAATGATGTTTTTATTATATTTTTATGATATTAATGAAACTATTATACTAATATAATTATTATTTAATATATAACTTCTTACTTCTCAATATCTAGAAGATACGATAATGTACCTCGTGTGCATGATGGGCCATCGCCTCCTTAAGCTATGTGATTTTTTATTTTACTATATATATGTAGAAGGACATATGGGAAAAAAGAATTCATATTTTATTTATTTATGAGATAAAAATAATTATGGATATATTATATTACATCTATCATATGTCCTTCCAACAATTTATAATACAGTGACAGTGCTCGTGCGTACATGAGGACTTCAACCTCCACATAGAGATGTAATCTTTTTTCAATTATATTTGTACATGAATTGTAATATGGATATATTAGATGAAAATAAATT
Organism: Viscum album; assembly: GCA_963277665.1. NCBI lineage: Eukaryota > Viridiplantae > Streptophyta > Magnoliopsida > Santalales > Viscaceae > Viscum > Viscum album. The sequence continues at coordinate 1,418,624,891 of OY728161.1, read as the reverse complement.
ATATATATGCAATAATAATGATTCTATACTGTTTAATAAAATTTTATTTTCATATCTTTCCATTTGTGTGGAAAATTTGAAACAATGTTCACGCATATGTATGAACTACCTTCTCCAGGAACATTTCCATTTCTATATCTAAAATTATTTGATTAATATAATAATATATATGATGAATATATTTTAGATTTATATCATGTATATATTTTTGAAGAATATGTATCCTTCATGAAATTAAAATCACCCAAATTACCGATCAAAAACATATATTAAAAAAAAGTAATAATCACCCAAAATATTGTTTTTCAACAAGAATTGTTAATAAAGTCTGATAAAAACTCTAATTATATCAAATACGGTATAATATATATGATTATTTTAAAATAATATACATATTATAATATAATTTTTATTATATAGTAGTTTCAAAAAAATATGATGGTAGTCTAACTTAAGGTATGCATTTTTCATCTACGTTTTACTTTCGTGATACATATTCCATATTCACAATTGATTCCGTTGTATGGTGCATAATAACACCCTGACCCTTGTTACCCATATTCGTTGAATTATTACATAACATTGGCATGATCACAGGGGATAATATCCTAAATGGCTGATCATATTTGTAGCTAGTATGAACTAGATTCATACATAAATTTTACGTTACATTATGAAATGGGAAAACAACAAAATTGTGTCCCATTGTAACACACTCATATCCCATAGCCTATACCTGTAGGTCAATCATAATATAAGTCTTCTCATACTTGAAAAAATAAATCATAATAATGGGGCGATCTCAGTTTCTCAGTAATGATAACAATATTACAGAAACTATCATAAACAAGCATAAACATGTAAGGAAATGTATAAGACAAAAATACAAGCCTTTTAAACATAAAAATCACTATAATATGGAAGATATAAATCAAACAATGTCATTTACTTATTTACATGGATTTTCTATTTTTAGAATGATCACATGTAATATAAATATCTAATTTTATAATTATGGAATGTATAATGCAGGCATCATCACCACATAGTCAGGGCCTCGTTCCAAGACTACAAATAAAATTTTTTCAAGGCCTTGTTCCAAGACACTATTTTGTCTCATGAGTCCTAATGATGCATCAATGGGCTATAGAGGGAAAAACACATCCCATACTTAGTCCAATGCATTCCTCATATGTAAAGGTTGAAACATAATAAAAAAATTCATATTAAAACTAGAATACAAAATGTCAATATTTTAATCATAAACCACGAATGGTATAAAAAAATAACATCCACAGTAAAAAATATCACAAAAACATCAATACAATATGGAATATTTTATAACAATAAATCAACTTCATACAAACTTTAAATCCAATAAAAGATGTTGACATAGATGAAAACAATCCAAAATGTATTTGAGTCGAATATCACATTCTACTTTGTATTCATTTTAAATTCACGTCGTTATAAAAGAAAAATATTATATTGAAAATATTCATATAATATTGTAATGGAAGCATTGAAGGTATTATAATGGCGTAAAATGAACGCACCCACCGTATAAGTTCAAAAAAATTATTTCCTTAATTTTGTCGATATGGTCATAAAGTACCTTATTTGGAAAATGATGGAAGGATTACATTCAAAAAAAATTATAAAAATTAATACGAGGGTATAAATTACATTAACCCATATTCTAGGAAATGGAAAAATCGTTTTGAAATACATTTTTACGAATCATGTATGTGGATGTCGAAGAAGTCCCATTAGATACTTACATACCAAAAGTATCGGATAATAATGATATTGTTAAACTAACCCTTACCTTATACTTTTCCATCGTTGAGGATAGGTTAACCTCCTATATAATGGTGAAATATTGTAATTAATTTCTAAAAGATACACATACATAAATATGATATCATATATGATCATATAATATTTCATTGTTAATGATATTTCAGTAGTATCATTGTTTCAGGTGTTAACTGATTCATTTCCATTTATATGTTTTTTTAAGTCATGTTTTATATGGATCAGCTATATTTGATTGAAATATTTAATTATAATAAATTCATTAAACATTATTTTTAATCATCAAATTGAAATTATTCATCAATGGTTAGGATGGGGATTGTAATTTCAATGTGTCATGGAGGCAGTATGTCATACGTATGCACAAGCGAATATATCATTATATTGATGGTGATATATTATATAACTGGATGGTATATTATATACATATATAATCATTAACATGTTATATTTATTATTCACATTAATTATAATCATTATTACCCGCGTCCAAATAATGAAGCATTGAATAAAAAACTACACCATGATATGGAGAATGTAAATTGTACGTACGCACATATGGTGACTTTGTCATTCATAGGATGAGATGAATAACAAATATGTTTATAAAATGGTCATAATAACATCTTATTATGTATAAGGTACTGGATATATTATTTTTATATGGAAAAAATGAAAGAGGATGCAGAAGAAGAAAATAACTTTGAAAGAGGTTATGAAATAATTACATCTTCTTCGGGGGTTTCTTTTTATTTGATAAAAATAGATCCTTATGATGGGTTTCAAATAAATTGTTGTCTTGTAGGTCTATTTGAGGTTAGTTGGGAAGATATTTTAGAAGGGTTTTTCTAAGCCAAAAGGATTTTTACATGTGAATTTGATAGAAGGGGAAGAACCATTTTTTAAGATAAGTGATGGTCAAATTAGGAAAAGAATTTATTATTATTTTATTTTAAAACAATGTTTGGTTTATAATGGATCCAAATGGATTTCTTTCGAGGATAAGGTGGTTATGGGTTTAAATCCTATCAGCCATTATATTTTATACAAGATAGGTAACCATATTAACCTTATCTTTTTAATTTAACTCTTAGTTAAATAGTTATACTTTTACAATGTCTTCTTGTATTATTATAATATACATTTAATAAACATATAACAAAATTCCAAGAGAAACTCAAGTGTCTTATTAATGACACATATCTCATTTAATAATTCCATTTTCAAAACCTTATATTTTTAATACTATTATATAATTTAATAATATAGTATTTGTTTTAAAAACTCATTTATGTGAATTTGACATAGTTTAATATTTGGTTTTTGTGAAAATCATAACACCTTTATCACTTTGAGAAAAGTTATTTACTCAACACTAACATGTCATATTATCCAATAAAATTCATGTAATGGATCAAAAGTCTCAAATTTCATTTATTTTAATATTTAAAATATAAATTACTTTAATCCTTCATTAATAAGGAAATTACTACATCATCATTCTTTCAGAAATAAATTTAATTATTTATTGTCTAGAGATTATAAATAAAATACGATAATATAGAAAATATTTATATATTTATAATGGATATTTGTAGTCTTAAATATCACTTAAATAAACACTTATAATTTTTTTTACTAAAATATATATGTTTTTGTTACATTTCCACTAACATTAAATTAATTTCTATAAAGTGTCATGTTCACTTACAAGTGGCTCCATGGTGTCCAAAAATCAACGTAAGGATGCCCATGATCAGACATGTATCAGAAAACAAGGTTAGGACAAATTTTACGGTAATTTAATATTATTAAAAAAATTATTTTTTAACAATATTTACTGGATTTACACTTTATCCATGGTAAATAAAATATTTAATGAAGTTACTATTCATAATGTTTGAAAATAATAGTTTAAAATTTTCACAATTTTTACCATTTGATTCAAAATATGGAATCAATTTTACCAAATTCAAAACACATATGTTGCCCAAATTAATTTAAATGTAATTTCCGTTGTCAAATCCAAAAAGGTGGTTTTAAAGAAGTAAAGATAATTAAAAGATCGACATGTGTTTATGTACAATTTAAAAGTAAAATTACTTCAAATGAAATATATTATATTATATTATAAATATTTATTTTACTAATAATTTAAAAACACTCAAATATATAATTAATCACTATAAATTATTTCTATTAAAAAAGTTTTTTTAAGTTAAAATTTATTATTTTTTACTATTCATAAAAATATGAAATTTATCTTAAAAATACCAAAAAGTCACCCTAAGTTAATATTGATATTCCAAATCCTAAAATTAAGTAAAATTTTAAAATTCAAATTAATAAATGTTCAAAAATTGGGTATTATTATTTATAATAGCTTTTAAAATGGCTAGTTTGATAGGTCATGGTGCGCCAGAACTCAATGTTGAATATATTGCACACTACTATATTATTTAAAGAGAAATGTTCCACAGACTTTAGATGTAACATTATTCCCTCTAAATAATTTTTTCATTGAAATTTCATGAATACTACTGCATAAAATGATTTTGGTGGTTCTTCGTCATATGTTCCATTGGTTCCCACATTGCCTCTTCTATTTAATGGTTTCTCCAAATAACGTTTACTAGGCATGTCGTTTGTTTTATAAAAACATTTTCTTTTGTATAAAGAATTCTGATAGGATCGCCATTATAAGAAAGATCAAGTTCTATTTATATTTCATTATAGGTGAGTATATATGTTGGGTCCGGAATGGATTTTCTCTATAGTGACACGTGGAGCACATCATAAACATTAATGAGACTAGGAGGAATTTCCAAAAGGTATGATAAAACTCCAATTTTTTATAGAATTTAAAAAGGTATGATGTACCTGGGACTTAATTTACCCTTCATACCGAATCTTACATCACCCTTCCATGAAGATACCTTCTAGAATACATGATATCTTATAATGCTTTAAATGATGCCATCTGAATACTTTAATGGAATCTATTATTATTGTAAAATTATAAAAGATGTAAATACTGACCCCAAATTCCATGATTGTCATGTGAAAAAGATATCAATAGGTATTCTAATGTTTTAATAGTACATTCTGATTTTCCATCATTTTGAGTGTGGTAGGAATTGATTAAACGATGCTTTTTATCCAGGGTTTTTGAAAGAATTTTCCAAAAACCTGATGTAAAAAGGGGATCACAATTAGAGACAATCGATAGGGGTGAACCATGAAGTATTACAAATTCATTAATATATAGTATTAAAAACAATATAGTGATAAATATTTTCTTATAGTAATAAAATGTTATTACTTTTTAAGAAGATCAACAATGAACCATATAGCATTATTCCTTATAGGAGTCCTCGGTATCCCCATGAAAAATTCTATTGTAATATCATCCCATTTGCACTCAGGTATGTGAATTGGTTAAAATAATCCTCCAAGATGTTGTCTTCATGCCTTCACTTATGGAAAAACCATACAACTTGACACAAAATCAGCAATCACCCTATTTCTATTATCCCACCAAAGTTTTTCCTTCAATTATCTATGAATATTAGTGATACCAGGGTGTATAGATTAATTGGAGCTATGATAATCATATAACAATTATCTTTTTCGATCATGTATATAAAAAAACAAAGTATCTTCACAAATTTCATATTTCCATTTTCATATTCGATGTCGATCAATCTCCCATCATTCAAAGCATTGATTTTTTTGAAACTTCTCATCATCAGTCTGAGAAATTTTTAACCATTCTAGTAAAGATGGTTTGGAAATCATTTGAAAAATTATTGATGTTTCAACTTCAATGAATATTCCCATTTTTATCTTTACTAGATCGATGAAAATATGATCCATTTCAACTCTCATCTTGTTCATAACACCATTATACTTTATTCTCAAAGAATATGTCTCCATATATTCATACTCGGGTGGTCATGTTTGGTGAAAACATAATCCTTGAGTAGTTAATGCCATATTCATTTCTTCATGCGGAGTTCTTTATATGAGAAAATATACTTAAAACTCTTGTGATCTGTATATATATATATATATATATATATATCACATTTTTCACAATAGAGATAGTGTATCCATATCATAAAAGTAAATATTACATCTTCTAAATAAAGATCTTGAGTAATATAGTTTTTCTCATGAATTTTTAGCATTAGTGAGGCATAATAAATAACTCTATAATTCTGTATAGGGAAAAAACCATGTCCTTTCTTTGAAGCATCACTATAAATAACAAACCCATCATTCCCTGATGGTAGTGTCAAGATTGGGGAATTGACTAATATTCTCCTCTATTCCACAAAGCATTCTTCACACTCTTTTTTTCATAAAAATTTAACCCTTTTACATGTGATCTTGGATAATTGGTTATCCAATGGGGAATATTTTTTGGGCGAAATGCCAATAATAACCTGCTAAACCAATAAAACGGTGTACCTTAGTTATACTCATTTGTTTTGGCCATTCATGGATTTTCTTTTTCGTTGAAGGATCAATATAGATTCTATAATTAGAGACAATATGGCTAAAGAAGCAATCTCCTATGTCCAGAATTCACAATTCCAAAACATCATATATATTTAATTTCTTCTAAGAGTCGTTATAATAGTGAGAAAGTGATTTTGATGATCCTCGTAGATTTTTAGTATAGAATGATATCATCAATAAATAAAACTACAAGGTCATAAAGATATTATTTGAAACATTTATTCATTAGATCCCTGAAAATAGAGGGTGTATTAGTCAGTTCATGAGACATAACTGTAAACTCGTAATTCCCATACCTAGTTAAAAATGATGTATTGGATATGTCTTCCTTTTTCATGCATAATTGAGTTTATCTAGATCAAAGGAAAATCCTTTAAAAATATTGAGATCCATGAAGTTTAATCAATAAATAAACAAATATGAGGTATGAAAACTTATTATTTTTTATTATAGAAATGATCTCCCTATAGTCAGTACACAACCTCATATATCCATCTATCTTCTTAAAAAAGAACATGGGATCCCCATGGAGAAACACTAGGGAGATTGAATCCTTTATTAATAAATTCATCTCGATGTTTATTTATGTCCACTAATTCCAAAGTGTGCAATCTATACGAGGTATTTAATATGGGAATTGAACCTGGAATAGAGTCAATGGAAAACTCAATTGATTGTTCTGGAAGATTTCAAGGTAAATCTTCTGGAAACATATCAACATATTCTTGCAGAATAAGTGGATCCCCTATTTGAACATTTCTTTCTTCACCCGGAGTTATTTCACTCCCTTCCTCCACAATAATTGAATTTATTAGTGCTACTGGTGGTGGATCTAGATGAGAATAAGATGATGATGTTTATTCTCTAAAGATAATGTATTTCTTATAATCATCCAAAATTGGAACTTCTTACTTTTTTACAAAAAATGTTTTGTATAATGGTATGATATCCAATCCATAATGATGATAAAACCCAATTAAATCATGGGTATGACGATGAGTTCAGCAGATACAACACATTTATATGCTATAATGGTATCTAATTTACAGAACATTATTGAAATGATATTTTTCATAAGATTATTTACTGACAAAACCCTTGTTAAATCCAATTTTAAATAACTATTTCCTTAGGAAATATGGGAAGATATGAAAGAATGAGATGATCCTAAATCAAATAATGCATTGGATGAATTTTAAGAAACTATTAATGTACCTACCACCACATCATTTGGAACTTCATCCACTATAGTTGTGATTGCATATTCTCGTCCATTCTCCTTTGGTCTTTTCTGAGGTAATTTTCCTTCGATCTGAGGAAATTTATTTGAATAATGCCCCATTTATCTACAATTGATGGATTCCACATTGACATCATCATTCATCGCCATGAAATCATGAGAATGGTGGCCTTTTCACCACACTTGTAACAGAATCCCATTCCCTTCACGCATTTACATGGGTATTATTTCCCATATTTACTACAAGATGGACATTAATCTTTTCCCTTCTTCAACTTATATCCATTTATAGAGTGTTCATCAGATCTCTTTCTCTCTTTGTTTTCTTTAAAGTTTCTAGACTTTGAGAATTCCATTTCTATAATTATAGCAAATGAGGCAATATCTTCGTACGATGAGAAGGATTGTGAGACTAATTCTCAAAGAAGAAATGGTTTGAAACCATAAAAGAATCAATAAATATTACTCATTGGGTTACATATATAATATATAGTATGCATTGATAAACTTGTAATGTTAGCCTAATACTTTGGGACATTCTCATCCTCCTTTTTCCTTAGACTAAAAAATAAATTTTCCATATCTTTTGGATGTTCACAAAGAATGAATTTTTCTATGAAATTATCTTTAAACTCCCTCCATTCCATAATTTATAATTCTTTATCCACCATTGTTCTTTGAATTAATTACCACCATTAATCTGTATCTCTTGTGAGGCTATCAACTACCATGACAACTATTTCCCTTTCGATAGTCCCCATATCTTGAAATATTTTCTATAAGGAACTTATACAATGCTCAGATTAAAATATATTTGTAGTCACATCGAATTTTGGTGTTTTTTCCTCATGAAGCAGTCTAACAATGATCCTCCTTGTTTTGGATCATGGTGCCCCATACGGGTAAGGATATTATTCATAACCTGAGTGAGTTTCCCCAGTATGGTTATAAGTTAATCTGAACTAGATGCATCACTAGATCCACTATAATTATCTTGAGTAGGATGGAAATCCCTACATGGAGTACGTGTATTGATACAGCTTCTATTCCTTCCACTATGCGCCATTTCTAAACAACAGAATACACACGATTAGTTTATGAATTGCAATATATAATTCCAATCTAGTAAAATACCTAACATTAATTGAACAGTTTATGTATATAATGCATAATCATAAAAAATTGTTTTATTTGAGAAGTATTTACTATTAAATACCTCTTAATGGTTTGTAGAGAAAATGTGAATTACTCGAAGCATATCTCCCAGGTGTTTTGTAACCAAGAGTGCATCATGCCCCATTATCATGCACCAGTTCTTGTTTCAGTCTAGATCAAAGCATTGTTTTAAGGTTTTAACCCTAGATACATCTTTTTCAAAGCCATCAATACCTGCTCGTATCTATATAGGGATGTATTTATTATCAATTTCACAAAATCACTACCTCACTACAATTCTATGAAGTTCTAATATTCTGATTTTCAATGTTTATATTAGGGTAATGTTCTCCAATAAGAGTTTTCCTAAATGTATTTTCCATAGATTGTACTAAAGTTCCTCTGATACCAAAGGTATTTCCCAAAACCTTGTTACCCAGAGCCGATTTATTATTACATAACACTGGCATGATCCCAAGGGATCAAATCCCGAAATACCAATCAGTTTAGTAGAATTGAAAGTACTTGATACATACATATGTTTAATGATACATTATGAAATGGAAAACCAACAACATTGTGTCCCCTTTGAACACACTCATATCCCTCAGCTATTCCTACAGGACAATCATAATATACATCTACGCATCATAGTAAAAATAAAACATAACAAAGGGGTGAGATTAATTGCTCAGTAAAGATAGCAATATATCAAAAACTATCATAAATAAGAAAAAATCATCTATGGCAATGTATAAGACTAAAACACTCTCCTTTTAAAATTAAAATTCAGCATAATTTAGAAAGATAAATAATATAATTCCATTTAGTTATTCACATGGATATACTACTAGTAAAATGTTAAAATTTAATATCAATAATTAATAACATAATTTTGGAATTCATAATGTTGTACATCATAACCACATAGTCAAGGCCTCCAACAAAGACTACAAATATGATTTTGTCAAGTCCTTTTTCCAAGACACTAGTTTGTCTCATGAGACCAACTGATGCATCGAGGGGCCATAGCGGGCCCCTCCCATCACTTACTAAGTCCAATACATTCCCCTTATAAAAAGTTTTATAGATAATATAAACATTCGTATTAAAACTATCATATGAAATTTCAATAATTTTACCATAAACAAAGAAAGGTATAAAAATAGAACATGAATATTCAATCATATCACAAAACCATCAATGAAATAGGGAAGATTGTATCATAATAAGTAAAATTCAAGCATACGTAAAATCCAATGAAGGATGTTGGCATAGATATAATCAATCCAAATACCATTTTAGTGAAATATCGCTTTATACTTATTATTCATTTAAAAATCATGTAACTAAAAAAGAAAATATTTATTTTGAAAATATTCTTATAATCTTTTAAGTGAAGATTTGAATGTGTTATAATGGTAGAAAATGGAATCACCTGCTGTAGTAGTAAAAAAACCTTTTTCCCTTAATTTTGTAGAAAAGGTCAAAAAGTACATTGTTTAGAAAACGATGGAAATATTCCATTCCAAAAAATTTATGAAAATTAAACCAAGTGTATAAATTAATTTAACCAATATTATAGGAAATAGTAATAATATTTTGAAATACATTTTTTAGAATCATGGATGTTGATGATAAAGAAGTCTTAGTAGATACTTACACACAAACCACCACTAATAATAAAGTGATAGTAAAATTAACCCTTACCATGTACTTTTCCATAGTCGAGGGCACCTAAATCTTCTATATAATGGTTAAATCACTATTTATAAATTATAAAAGAACCACATACATAAATATGACACCATATATGATCTTCTAATTTTTCTTTGTTAATGATATTTCAGTAGTATCATTGATTCAGTTGTTAATTGATTCATTTTAATTTATATGTTTTGTTACATAATTCATGTTTCTTATGGATAAGATTTATTAGATTCATGTCCATAATTATATTAAATTCATTAAACATTTTTTTAATCATAAAATGAATATTAATCTTGAATGATTACGGTGGGGAATGAAATTTTATCGCGGTGTCGAGAAGGTAATCTATATGTACGTAGTAGCGACATTGTCATTCTATTTATTGTGAAATATTATGTAATTGGATGGTATATTATATATACAGAATCATATATATGTTATATTTATAATTTACATCTATTTTACCCAATATTATACCTATCCAAATAATTTAGCATTGAATAACAAATTATACCATGACATGGACATAGTTAGTTGTACGTACGCACGTACGGTGACATTGCAATTCATAAGATAGAAAGAATAATGAATTTGGTTGTAAAATATTAATAATAACATTTCATTATGTTGATGGCACTGGAACTATTATTTTTTATGTAAAAAAAATGAATGATGAATTGAAATAAGAATATAACTTTGAAAGAGGGGATGAAATAATTACCTCTTCTTCGAGTGTTTCGTATTGATTTGAACAAAATGGATCCTTAGGTTAAATTTTTGATCAATTTAAGGACTGTGAATAAAAGTGATGGTGTATGGGAGGATATTGTTTCACGTTTTAGCCATGAAAATGGATATTTTTGGGAATTTGAGAGAATCAGATGTACCCTTTTATAAGATTTTTGAGTGTCACTTTTGGAAATGATTGAAATATTATTTTATTATGAAATAGATTTAGATTATTTATGGATACAAATGGATTTATTTCGATTCTAATGTGGGTATGTGTAGAAATACTCTAATAAAATTGGTTTTAGATAGTATAGGTCACCATATTAACCTTATATTTTTTATTTTACTCTTAGTTAAATAGTTTAACTTTTACCATGCCATCTTGTATTATTATAATATATGGATAATAGACATTCAATAAAATTCCAAAATGAACCTAAACTAGATTATTAATGACATATATATCACTTTATAAGTCATTTTTCATAACATTAAATTGTTAGGACTGTTATATAATTTAATAAAATATTATTTGTCTAAAAAAACTCAATTATGTCAATTTTTACACTGTTTAGTATTTGGTTTCTCGGAAAGTCCAAAAACATTATCACATAGAAAAAAATTTATCTAATAAACTATATAATGTCATATTATCCTATAAAATTTTTGTAAAGAATCAAGAGTATCAATTTATATTTATTTTTATATTTAAAATATTATTTATTTTAATCATTCATTAATAAAGTAATTAATATATCATCATTGTGTCAGAAATAAATTTAATTATATAATGTATAAAAATTATAAATAAAATACCATGATGTAGGAAATCACTTTAGATTTCCAATGACTATTTATAGTCTAAAATATCACTTATTTAAATCCATATAAAAATTGTTTTACTAAAATATATATGTTTATGTTAAATTTTCCTTAACACTAAATTAATTGTAATAATGTGTCATGTTCACATACTAGTGGATAAATGTGGTTCAAAAATTGACTCAAGAATGACCATCGTCGGACATGTATTATCCAATATGGTTAGGACTCATGTTAGGGTAATTTAATATTATTATTTACCCTTATTTATGGGATTTACCCTTTAATAATGGTAATTAAAATATTTAATGAAGTTACAATACACAATGTAAAAAAATATAAGTTAGATTTTTATTAAATTTCAAACTTATTATTAAAAATATGGAATCTATTTTTCCAAAATCAAAACACAAAAGATGCAGAAATTATTTTAAGAATAATTATCTAAGTCATAACCAAATAGTGTGTATTTAAAAAAATAAAAACAATCAAAAAACTGTCAAGGGTTTAAGTACAATTGAAAAATGAAATTACATCCTACTACATATATTATATTAAATGATAAAAATATAATTTAATGGTTCTTTTAAACTAATAAAATATATTATGTGACAATATAAATTCATTCAATTAAAAATTTTGTTTGTAATTAAAATTTAGTATTTTTCACTATACATCAAAATATAAATGTCATCATAAAAATACCAAAAATTCACTCTAATATAATTATAATATTTTAAATCCAAAAATGAAATCAAATTTGAAATTGAAAATTTATAAATTTTGAAAAAGTGGCTATTACTATTCAGAAAAACTTATAAAATTTCTAGTTTGATAGGTCACTGTGCAGTTGAACTCATTTTCGCTTATATCTCATGCTATTTTTTATTCAATGAGAAACATATTGTGGAATCATGGGTTGTTACACATAAAATGATCCATATGATATTTTATATCAGGAAACTATTTATAGTCATCTTATATAAACTTTCATTTGATATAATTTCATTCATGAGGTTTGTGATTTCAAAGTTACCAATGTGTGAAGGGTTTATTTCAAAATATAATAATTAATCAAGGATGTTTTTATTTTGTTATCCCTTAGAGAAATTAGTTTATTTATATACTATGAGGTCAATAAATTTTATTCTGAATTCGTTATTCATGAAAATTCAAAAGTAATATTTCAGTTTTCCACTCTTTAGTACCAAAATTAATTGATAAAATGTTTTTAAGAAAATATAAAACTATTTCGTTCTTCCATTGAAAATAATGATTCATACATACTCATGTTTTTTACAAATGTTTTATTAGATGTTTTTAAACATATAAAAATGAATTATTATAGATATTTTTTTACCATATTTACATTTTACAAAATATTTTGAAAGGAATATTCATGTCTTTTTAAAATAATCTATGTATTTCTTTTATATAAAATGTGAAATGAATATTTGATTTAATGTTTATAAAATGAAAATAATTTCCCCCCATCATGATTACAAAATATATCAAAGGAAATTTTACAATTCATAAAATTTTATTTTAAAAGAAATTAATTTTAAAAAAATTTATTGTTTTTATAGAAATATAATCAATGTAATAAGGTTATATTCATAATAAATGTTGTTAATGAAATTTTAACGTTATTAATATTCATTCATGACCTCAAAAAATTAATGTAAATAATATACCATATGGATGTGTTGTATTTATATAATTCTTGAAAATTTATTAGAATTTTTAAGACCATATTCACTATCATTGTAAAATTTTATTACCATTTAACACATTACACTGGATGGTTTATGATTATGTTAATTTAATTAGGGTAAGTATTAATATATTACATGTTACTTTCTAAATATGTATATTTATATTGATTATTTTTCACACCATTCACTAGGGAAAATATTTTACACAGTATGTGACGAGTGGGGACCAATTATATAAATCCACATGATCTGTCGACCATTAACATGAGAAAAATTAGTTGCCCAAATTAGACGGGTTTCCACAAAATAATTTAAACTATTAGGTTGAAGGATTTTAGAATGTGTTTCATATGACATGTATCATGAAATACCTCATTGTGATATCAGTTATTTATATTAATATTATTATTTGATTCATTATAATATTCATATATCTATTTAAATATTATTTGGTTATTTATATGGATTCACTTCACCATCATTTATCTGTGTCATAATATACTGATTTTTTTAATTAAATGGAATTTTTTTGGTATCTTACCTTGAAATATGGATTTTTAATATTTAACATGAGAGTTTTTGTTTTATTCATACCCTTAGTGAGAATCTTATCCCACCACTTTCCTATATTTTATTTTCCCCATGATACCTAGAACTGTAATTTGATTGATATAAAGAGATACAATATGATGAATAATTTTGTTATCAATAAAAACAATTTATTAATTTTATGCTTTTATTTTTAATTTGACTTTTAGTTTTGTATCTCTTTTTACAAAGAATAATAAGCTATTTAGTAAATTGTGATGTAATTCATTACATCTAATGTTAATGTAATAATGTAACCAATAGATTAAGAATAATGGGGAGAAGGTATTTAAAGCAAATTGTTTACAAATTTTGGTGACGTTTTTAGGAACACCAATATTGTTTTAAATGATTATTTCTAAATTTTAAATTTTTTATGAAATATATTTAATCCTCAAATGTTTTATATTCTGTGATATTATTGATTTAAAATGTGGATCCAAAATGTGATGTTTTTTATCCCTTTATGATTTTTGGTTCCATATAAATTTCAAAAATGTGTTTTTTATGTGATGGTGTTAGAGGTGAGATGTGATATTTATCTTTTTTGATTTAATATTGATAATTTGATGAACATTTTTCATTTTTAGACTCACATTTTATTCTTCATATCATAGAAACCATTGTGGTTAATAGAGGAAATATAATCTTGTAACACTAGTAAAATGTCTCTTAGTAACTAGTTTTTTAGGAGTGTTGTAACCTCTAATGGGTTTCTTTATTTTTGGTGACCCTTAAGAGGGTGTCAGATGGTGAATATCTGGGTTTCACTAGGGGAGTATCAATTAGAATATTTATGATGATACTAGGACTAATATCATTTTAGTAATATACTGATATGTTCCCTATGTTGTTATATCCTGTTTAAATGATTTAGTGGGATCTATTTTAAAACCATGTTAATATACCAAACCGGATGATTGGTTTATTGTATCATCACATTTTTTTCATCATTAGAATATTTTATTTTATTCATATCCATGTTAATATATTCACATGTTTGTTTATGTTTTTTTATATCCTATTTAATATAAAATTGTTTTTTATAGTTTGTTTTAAGTTAAAAGTATTGTTTTTTATAAATATGAATACTTGAAAAATTCACTGGGAAGGGGAAATTGGAGTTGGGTAATTTTTATGAAATATTTATAAATAATAGACCTGGTAATCTAACAATCACTAACATACCTTCATCCCAAACAATGAAATTGACCACATTTATGGTTAATGGGATTTTAGCCACCACTCCATGTATATATGTACAGTATTATTTCCTCATTGTAGGATTTATAATTTTCATCCCCTATAACATTGACAAATGACCACATGTATACTATCCTTAAGAGAAATATAGTAAATAAATTATTGAAATTTTTGAAAATTATTGGAAATGAAATGTGTGTTTGTGTTTTATGTAATTTATAAATTTAAGTGTAGTGGATTTTGTTTTTAATATAGTTTTGAAAGGTAATTGTTTAAGTCAAGTGATATATATATTAATAGTTAATTAATGTTTTTTACATTTAAAATGTGTTTGAGTTCTTTCCTAGGAATGCATATTTTGATGTTGAATTTTAAACACCTAATTAAAAGTGAGTCGGTTAAATAAAATGTAATTATTCTCAAACATTGATGAATGTTATGTCCCCATGCTATGTATTTTGTTCATGTGAGTTTGGTTTGAGAAACATGAATGTGTTACATTGTTTTTTTATAATCAATGGATATGAATCGTAGAGAGATCATGAGAAAATGTAAAATTTACTCATTGAGGATGATCCTTAAGGAAAATATTATCCTCATTAGGGAAATATCTTCTGGTGTTTTTCAATTCATATACATTGAAACGAGTGGTAGATCCAAAAACATACATCATTTAGGTATTTGTAAGTTATATTACTTTATTATTAGTGATCATGGTCTTAAGGAGCTTGTGGAATGATTGAATAATTATAGAAATATAGTGAGATAGAGGACCTATTGATTTTCTTGTGTGATTCGCTAATATCTCATAAATTCTATTGATTTTGGAATATATTGAGATAATTCTATTTATTTTCACTATGTTCTTTTATAGTTCTTTGTGTGTTAGGTGTTGATTTGGTGATAATGAAAAAGACACTATTTAGCTATTATTTCATTTGGATTCGATGTGTTCTTACAATAATTAGGTTTTAATCGATGAGATAAGTGATTTTAATATCTATGTGTGTTTTGGGTGACTATGGAAGATATGACACCAATTCAGATCAAGAAATGGTTATCATTGTCTTTGACATTACTGGGTCTACTACTATTTGGTAACCTCTGTATAAGGTGCTACATCACACCTTCCATTGAGCAGTGAACCAGGGTTTAGAATGATTTAATTTATTTATAATCCAATTTTATGTATTATTGTAGTTCCATAACTATATAATCTCAAAGATAGTCTTTACGTTGTTACATAATATTTATATACATCAATTTACATCCAAATGGTCCTAATAGTTACATATACAGGGTATACTAGATACACGCCTGAATTATTATTACAATTGAACAAATAATATATATATATATATAGTATTTTATTTGAGAATTCAAATATTCCTCGAAGTGTATCCCTTCAAATCAATCAAAAAATGGTTCCTATTATCAAATATTAATTACATCATAATAATGGGGTGAGCTTAGATTCTTATAAGGGAAATTGTACAATAAAATATAATAATAAATAATGAATATTCAATATTTCAAGTAAAATAACTGAATCATGCACAATTTAATCAATAACATGAGCATAATGTTCTATGAATAAATTATGTAATAATAATTCCGTATAAAAAATCTCATTATCATGAATCTTAACCACGTATATGGTTTCTAATAGAATAATAACATTGAATAAAAATAAATAAATTCCTAATAATGAAAGTTATATATATTAGCATCTATAAAATATAATTGGCTCTTTATTCCAATACATATTATATGTTTGAGTCCTTGTTCCAAGACATCAACATAAATGTTTATGTCCTTGGCTAAAACCTAATCTAGTTGGCCTCATGAGACAGAACGATACATCAAGGGTCTATAAAGGTCCCCACCCATAACATACTATGTCCAATTAAATTAAACATATGAAATGAGTGTAAGATTATCAGCACAAGATTTAATATTTAATAACATAAATACAAAATATTAATACTTACCCCAATGAATAAACATAATCATAAACTATCTAGAGTAAATATTTGAATGATAATAAAATTGTACATACCAAGTCAAACTTTTTATAAACCATTCAATGAAAAAATAAGGGTGAAATTAGTGAAACATATCTTCTTTTTTACATAAGTAAAATAGTGTCCTTTTGTCATTGATTAATAGAAATTCCATGAAGATATCCATCGTAACATTTTTTAGAAAAAAATAAACATTTCATATTGAAAATCACCTTTTACAAAAAATGTAGACAAAAAATGTTGATAATACTATTCATAAAATACAATTGACTTGTAAAATAAGTATAAAAACACATACTTGTAATGATTGTGGACAATTCTTTTTATGACAAAAATTTTAAAATTAATATTCCATTCATATTTTTAAAAAAAGAAAAACAAGCCTTGTTTGTAAAATGGATGGAATATCCAATTCAATTTGTTTTGAAACATATAAAAAGTGGGTAAAATATAATTTAATAAATCCATTTAAAAAGTTAGATAAAAATTATCAAATCATTTTTAGAAAACAAGGAATTTATGAAAAAATATATCCGACCCATGAGAGAAAAATTGATTAATTCTTTTAAAAACATTTTCACAATCATTTTATTTACTAAAGAGTGGAATTTTTTTACTCTTACATGAAATAGATCATGAATAACCAGATTATAAGAAAATATAATGTTTTAAAGATATATTTGAAAATATATTTATACAAGGGAAAAATAATTAAACAGAGTCTTGAATACTGATATGATTGTAAAATAAAACCTCAGACATTGGTAAATTTTGAAAGGTAAGCCCCATAAAAATATAATAAACAAACAATAAATTCAATGAGATAGATATATTCATAATATTTAATAAAAATTTGGTAGTATTTACACTATATAAAAGAAATAAGTGGTGAACATGACTTATTTATGATATATATAAAAGTGAGATAAGAAGCCTTTACCTTGAATCTGACAAATAATCTACGTTTTTATCATCCAAAATAAAAAAAATAAGTAAATTATTTACATGATTATTCACGTTTTTCAATTTTATTATGCTTATCATTTCACTCATTACAATGTTATATATGACTACTTAATCAATTATGTTTATGCCAGATGTGACGATGATATTTTTCATAAGTGTCAAAAATAATTAGTAGGTAGACATTGGTAAAATATGTCATTATTTAAAAATATCAGGAATACATATAATTAAATAATTAAAAATTTTATACATGAATTATTATTTTAAACTATATAATGAATTATGTTTATGAAAGATAAAATATATTATAAGTTGACATATGAAATGTATGCTTGAGAAATGCTTCCATTTTTCAAATATCATTATAGAAATAAGTTAAGTAATAATTTAACATTAAATAATGATGATAATATAATATATTCCATATTATTTAAGAATATATATTTATATATATTATCCACCTGTTTTGTTGAAGATATTGGAGTTTCATTGTTCCGTTTAGGCTGTAGTTCACACGTACATGAACAATATTCTCATCTTTTAGTCAGTGAAAATGTTAGAATAAAAATTATATTTTATATTTTATAATTATAATATTTCATTAATATAATAATTATTTCATTTATATCACATATATCAATTAAATATATCCTTATTACCTTCCACAAAAAGTGTTAATGAAAAATGAATGACATCGCTTCGCTAGGCAGTAATCTGCTATAAACATGAGAAATGGTATGATGTCCCATAATTAATAGAATGTAAATAGGTATATATGATTCAATGACTCCATACATATAGTTAATTTAAATATATATTTCACATCCATCACCACACCCAACTATGAGTTGTGGCAATGGAAAAACTAATGGCATCGATTTGCGAGACGGTAGTCTTCCATACACATGAATGATGATTTCATAACCAATTTTTATGGATGTTCATATGATTTTTGGTCATAATATTAAACAAAATAACTTCATTATATTTAATATAATGATGTTATTATATAATAATGGTTTAATAAAAATTTATGGAGGTGGGGGAGGATATAAAATAAAAACTCTTGATGAAAAACGTTTCAACTTCTTCATGAAACATCCTTATGATTGCAAAAAACGAATTCATATGATGGAGTTATAATACAAATAATGAGTATAGGTTGAGGAGATTTATTTTGGGAATTATTTGTACATAAATGGGAAGATCCACATGTTTTCTAAGGTGTAAAGAATAGTGGAGATGGTGTAGTATTTTATAAGTTAGGTGAGTGGAACACTTGTAGTATTTTAAAAGAACATTGTGTACCCAAGATCCCCACATAGAGAAAGGTTATAAAATGAATAATTTTTAATAAATATACACTATATGGTATAAATAAGAAAATAAAATATATTATATACATTTTTAGGTAATTTTAACCCTTATCATTTTAGATTATGTTAGGGTAAATCTATCATGACATTAATCGCGATAAAATAATTTTTACTATTTTTATTTTCCATAATAGTATATAATTTAGTTAAAACTATTGGATATTATAAATTTTTATTATTATAAATATTTTTTTCCATTTACCCATATTTAATTAACAAAATGAGAAAAAATTATTTTAAAATTAATCTTGCAGAAATGACGAGAGAGATTAGTTTTAATGAAATGTATTCAAAAGTTTACAATGTTGTTATACTAATATTAAATATAGAAATTATTCCAATGAAATAAATTGTATTAATAGATACATAATTTAACTAATGATACATTAAAATTAATTTTAAATATAATTTAACATTACATATTATTTAAATTAAAAGGTAATTTTCAATTAAAATAATAAAATTTTACTCTTCATGAAAAATGAATCATTTCATAAAAATCACAAAAATTATCCCAAAGATAATTTTATATAATTATTTTAAAAACTATATTAATTTAATAATGAAAATTAAAATTTATAAAAACAAAATTAAATTATGTGCCTAATTTACTACTAAACTAACTATTTGAAAAAATACAATTTTTCATAAAACATTTATTATAAATTATTTATTTTTTTTCTAGTCAATATATTAAAAGTATTTTCATAATTTGGTTAGTAATATTAATACCTAATAATTTAAATATTATTTTATAATTATTTACTATATTATAGTTTATTTTTACATGGGTTTTAATATTCTACAAACTATTGAAGTGATTATATTTAATGAAGTGTATTTCATAGATAGTTAAAGATATATGTTATGTGCCATAAACAATATAGAAAACAATGTTATTATTTTCAAATAATATGGGTTCAAAATTATATCATTTTTTCTATGGTATGTGATGGTATTGGGTGGTATTATTTTTTATGGTTTGATTGTTCCTTATGTTTGAGATCTTTTGTGGATTTGACTACATTTCATAGATGTTAGTTTTGATGTGAATTTTTTTAGTTCCTTTCTATAAATTTGAGGAATCATAAATTTTTGGTACACCACCTCATTATAAATTTTTTTTCCATCATTTACATTACTTTATGTTATTTCTAAATAGAGGTGATACGAAATATAGGCATCCTGTATCTTATAGTACCATGTATATTTATGTAGAGTTTTTTCATGCTTTAAGATTTCCATAATTTTTTTTAATCAATCGAATTTTTAAGGAATTTATAGAATTATATGTTTGAATTGTGGTAGGATAATTTTAATTTTTTATTATTTCAGGCACTTATTTTAATTTCATTTGGGTTTTCATTCCACTTATAAATCTACTATTCTATAAAACATTTTGGTGGTAAAAATATTAATAGTGGGGAAAATGTGACACAATCATATAATTATTGTATATAATTTTACCTTAGTAAATATTATTAAGTGATAATTTTAATTTTCATGATTTAATTCATGAAATCGATATATTATAATAGAATATCCTCCAAGCATAATTTGAACGCATGATTTTTGTGAAACCTTAAAGTTACCCTTATGCTGGGTTTTTTTTTCAGTTCATTTGGTTCTTAGATGGTTTGGGGTACACATGTAATTTATGTTTTGGATTTATCTATGAAAAATATAGAAAAAATCTTGTGATGAGTTTTATAATTGAGTTATTGGATCATAGGTCACACACTATTAAAATTAATTGTATGTAGAGAAAAATCATCATAATGTAGTTTACAAAGTTTCATTCTCACTGTTGGCTGATGTTTTGGTGACCCATGATTCCATACCATATGGATTTCCCATGATTAATTTAAATGGGTAAATTCTAATTTCAGATCAATTTATTTCTTAATTGGGATATATTTTTTCTCTTATATGCTTAGAAGACCTAGGTGTATAATTTGACCCGCTTTCCCCAATTATCCTTCAATTTATAATCCCCCTCTATATCTATTTCATGTAGTTTCTTCCTTTAAATACCTCAATTGGTATTTTCATTCCTTATACATGAAATTATTTCCACTTAATCATGTATTAATAGTCTATAATGAATCATAATGCGGTATTTTGACACTGAATAACATTCGAGGTGGGTCCTTACCCATGCTATGCATTATTAATGACTTCATAGGAAATATTCTTATTGGTTGAGAATATTTTGTTATATAAAGTTCCATTCAGAATGGTTTCAAATGGGTTCTTCCCAATTTGAGGTAGGTGTTTCCATACATGACATTTAAATCCCATTTCATTGGATGATTTATTATTATAAATACAAAAAAATTTAAAATAAAATCTATATATGATAGAAATATATATTTCTATTAATTTTATAAGGTCTGTGTAACATAACATTCGGGATTAAAATGGGTTTTTTGATTTCTATAAAATATGTTTAATTCCTAGTTTCTAGAAATTACAAATATGAAATTTCATTAAATAGTGAAAATTATTTATAATTTGTTTAATCTCATTTGGAAGTTTACATTTTTGTAAATATGTTTTAACTTTTGGAGTGATTGAAGATGATTTATTGGGGGTGGTCTCTCAAATTATTTTCTAAATGTGGATTCATTTGGATTAAATTTAAATAGGGGTATATGAAAATGATGTTTCAAAGGTTTAAATGTGTGGGTGAAGTGTCCTAGTACTCTAAGATTATATTAAAGGTATGTTTCACACATTTAATATGTTTTTCCTACTGTTTAATACCCATAGATGATCCCCATTATGTGAGTTGATTAAAAAAAAAAATTTAAACTCATTGAAGAATTTTGTTTATCCATAACATATTTGTTAATACATTTGAATTTTTAAGAAGATATTACTTATAGGGGGATTTTGGAGGTCAGATGTGAGAATTATATTTTATGCTTTATTAATGATTGTGTGCTAACCGTTTTTCCTACTTGTTAATCACCTCCAATTTTTCTTATCATGGGATCCATTGCAGATAATATAATAATTTGATTATAAATAAATTAGCATTGTGGTAGTCACCATCTAGGGAACTATGAAAATTCTTCCATCCTAAGGGATTGTTTGTCCTAGGGACACTCTAGAGGGTTCTAGAATGGGATTTTCCATGTTTCACTATGATTTATGTAAATAAAGTGTTTCAGATGATACATGGTACAATTCCATTTTAGTTAGTTCTATAAGTGTCACCCATTATAATAAACCATTATTAAAAATTAATTATGGATTATAATTTAAAACTATTTTTTATCTCGTACATATTTATTGGTTTATTTCACCTTTAAAATTTTTGGGTTATTTGTAGTAATATATTCTATTTAGTTACATTATCATATATTATCTTATTTTTGTTATATTATATCATACAATTTCAAATTAAATTTCTAATTTACAAGGAATTAATGTTTTAAAACTGATTTTACTTTTTTATAAAAAATATATATTAAAAAATTGAAGAGGAAAAGGGATTTGAGTTGCTTTTAAAGGGATTTTATTAAGAATGGTCTTCCAATTGTAAATATTTTGGACACTCCATGACTATTCTATGACTTGGGTTTTTTTATAAAAACAATTTGTCGAATGTTTTTTGGATTTATATAATATTAAGTGGAAAACATAATTTTTTATTTACATTGTCTCTAGGATAAATTAAATGGTGTTTTCAAATGATATTACACAAATGATTTTATGAAATATTACTTGCATGTTTTTTTCAGATAAAAAATAAACTACTCAATGATTTAAACTATCATCTTCTCTATTAGGTCTATTTTATTGTAATTTTAAGGAGTTACGTTCATGTATTACCGTTGATGGTTAGTTTTGGTCACAAATGAGTGGTCATAAGACTGAAGGGGCTCTTGGAAAATAGTTTATTATCTATTTTTTTCATTCGATATTGATGTGTATCAGACTTTTAAACTATAAAATTATTTTTATTTACAATATAAGTATATATGTCTACATTATTTTTTATATATATGTTTATTTTCAGTAATGATTGTGGTTTATTATTCATTATTGTAATTAACCTGATTTCATTCTTATTTTATATTGCACATATTTTATTTTGTTAGCATGGATTGATAACATATTGTTGAGTAATTTCATATTTATATGGGATATATGTAGTTTATAATTTGAATTTATGGTTGAAATAACTACTAATAATTATTTTATTGATTCCAATTTTTTGGTTTCCAGTCTATGGGGATCGGGAGAGGCCTTTAGGTCTAGTAACTAACTAAACTAGGTTACAGTTCAAGTGGAAGCATAAGATAATTGGTTAAAATGTTATCAATGCCATTGTTTCTCTGGGAAATATTTTTTTTAGAATCTCAATTGTCATTTTGGATGTTGTATAGGATAAAAATTGGGAATATTAGTGAAACTAAAGATTTTGGAGTTAGGAGAGTGAACTGAGCTATTTCTCTCAACCATTATATTCTATTTGAAGATACGGTTTTAATATTTGCTTTTCGGTACTTTTTTTGTTACACTCATTCAGTATTGATATGATATTATGGTATTTTGATCAAAATTAATCATAAATCTTATTTTTAGGGATTATTTATACTTTTTGGTGATAATAGTAAGTTCCCGATATCTTTTTAGATTTTTTTAGTGGCCTATAATACTATACAGACACCGTGACATGGATCATCAAACATGATAGTAATATTTTCCTAATTGAAAAATGGTTTTCCATGTTGTGCCACAAAACCATGCATTTTTATGCTTTTATCCCAAATTTAATGTTCTGCATCCCATTATTTATGAATTGACATTGGTGGTGACTAAAATTGTAGTTAGGAGAATGAGATACTTTTTATAGTTGTTTAATATTAATGAATTGTGATCATGTAGATTTTTTATGACTTGTGTTTGTCACTGGTCTTTGAAAAATTAGTTTCTTGGTATGGGAAAATTTAATTATTAATGGGAAATGATATTTTATGGAGTGATTTTCATCTAAAAAAACTTTTTAATATAATACAATAATATTTTTGTTTGATAATCGTGGGAAAAGGTAATTTTTTGAATTTTTTTATTGTGAAACTGTGAGTTTTGGTTCACATGATGGACTAATTTTATTAACATAATACATTTTACTAGTTCATCATTTTAAAAAAAAATTTAAATATATTTTTGAAACTAATTATAATGAAAATTGTTTTTTTATGTAATTTATTTTTTTATATTATATTTTTTTGTTTTTAACCCATTTGGAAAGATGATAGTTTTATGGGACTTTTTTTCAATTCCTTAATTTAATTATAGTTCTTCTAAATAGTTGTATTTTTGTTTTCAAATAACGTGTAATTATAATATGAACATTAAACACATTAATAATAGATAATGGGTTAAAATAAATAAACTTCTATAAAATATTTTTTCTTGTATGTAATGTTATTTTAGTGATCATTAAGGCCACATGATTCTTTTGGTGAAACATGAATGGGATAGATTAATTTTTCCTACAACATGGATATTCCACTAAATAAGTCCTTGAGAAAATATAAGGTATTCCTATGAGGATAAGACTTAGGGCATAACCTCTTATATTTAGCTCTTTCTTTTCCCAATACTATATTTTCCAGGATTCCCAATGGATTGGTGGATCCATAAGCTTCCTTGATCTATTACATCTTAACAAATAATCCTTTTCATTGATCGGTTATCAAGGTTCTATAATCGATAAATAATTTTTTAAATATTGTGATTTTGAGGTCTCAATGTTGTTGTTGGTGCATTGTATTTGTGGGATTCATTCAACTGTTTTTTGGATGGTTTCATATATTTTTAATGATTTGGTATTAGTTATTTTATTGTTCCTCATCTATGAGATGTTGTTATAGTTGTGGTAAGTGTTCCATTATGTTAGCTCTGCTTTCTGGATGATTATGCATACGAAATACTCTTATTGGGTTCCAATGGGTTGAACATAGTTGTGTATTGGGTGTGTTTGTTTTTGGTGACTATGAAAAATTTGTAAATGGTTAAAATAATGCTCAAGATTGTGTCAACTTAGATCTAGTTTGGTTCACTGAACGATGTTATCCCAGGAAGGAGGTTCTATATATCCCCTTCCGTTCTATTATAACTGAAGTTCAATATTTATGTCATCACATCAAGAAGCATGTTTTTTGGGTATATTTTTATTTTTTGGTGATATATTAGGAGAATGACTTATTTAATTTTTTTATTATATCAATTTTCCTTTGTTTGGGAATCATTTTTTTAATTTATTATGTTTCATGATAGTTGGTTGTGTTATGTTGTATTTTTATTTACATTTCAAGACGTTAGAGGAATATTGATTTTTGGGTAGTTATATTATTCTATAATTAGATTTACATCATTTCCACAATATTTGATAAACTCTAAATTATTTTTAGTTAAAGAATATTTCTTCACCTTTTGAGAGTATTGTGTATGTTGCTTATGATTTGTTCATTTATAGAATAATTCACATAATGTTTTATAATGAATCAATTTTTTAAGGAATTTTACGTATGGATTATTTCAATTTTTTAGGATCATAATAAGTTTCTATCAATGATACCGAATATATATATTTTGTGAGGTTTTATTTCATCACTTGTGTATACTCTAATCAAAGATTATATGTGGGGAAAAAAGGTCAGAGAGAGAGAATTGATACATATGAATTTCATTATAATGTATTAATTAATATTATTTGAAATATGTTTAGGAATTTTAATTTTATAGGAATCAAGAATGAAATTATAAATATATATAAAAATTTCCAATGTGCATGGTTATCAAGGATAGATTAACGTAATTCTTATGGTTACCCACCCACAAGGGGGTTTGTATGATCAATTTTTTCTAGAATATTTTATGTTGCATAGGTTGCAAAAAAATCAGATCAACCCATGAGAATTATAGTGGAAACCATGCAACATGATTTGATCATAATGTATTATCAAATGGGATAGAAAATGTTAGGAGAAATTCTATGATGAAATCATGCATTATGATATAGT
The DNA here is from genome assembly GCA_963277665.1 of Viscum album. Lineage (NCBI taxonomy): Eukaryota > Viridiplantae > Streptophyta > Magnoliopsida > Santalales > Viscaceae > Viscum > Viscum album. The sequence goes on along the minus strand of OY728161.1, from coordinate 1,418,597,975 downwards.
TTGGATAGTTCTGTCAAAATTGTTGGCACGTGGTTTCACAAACCATGAAATAAAACCACGTAGTTTTCCATGATTTTATTTAAATGATAAATTACTCATTTTACCCCTATCTTTCTTAGCCTTTACCTATTATATTATCATTTAACCTAGTTGCCTAATGGGATACTTTCCCCCTTATAATCCATTGATTTATGAGACTCCCCTTTTCAAATCTAATGTGTTTTCAATCCAATAATCCATATATTGGTCATTATATTCTATATCCTTCTCTTTTTTCCAGTTTATATTAGATAATTTTTCTTTTAAATACTATAATGGGCCAATTAGTCCTTGTATTCTATAATGTTTCAATCTTAACATACATAGATATTAATTCTTTTCTTTTTTCATTCAACATTTCTCTGAAAAAACATTTCCTAAAAACCATATAGTTTTAGTGAACATTAACACTAGATATACTAACACATTATTTAATTGTAATATAAACGTATAGAAGATATATTACAATAATATAACTTCATAGAAGAATTATACCTAGTACCCCTATTCATAACTTAGGGAAAAAATTAAAACATAATAAGGGTAATCCCAAATGCTCAGTAAGGAAAAACATGGGAGATATCAATTAATTATCATATAATGAGTGTATTGGTATGAAAAGATTTATAATCTATATAAAATAATACCCAATAATTCATATATAATAATCATGAGTCATGGCCTCAAACATTTTAATTTTAAAAAATTTGGGAATAATAAAATCAATAGTTATACATGAGTTGAAATCTTTTGCATATAAACATTTTATATGATTATATCACCATAACAGGTATAGAAAACATTTCATAAGTTATCTTTAACTAAAAAAACCATCATATTATAGTATTCTAGGAATCACAAACTATATTTTATATCATAGTGAATCATACATCTCCACATAATTCCTAAATCCTAGTGAATCATACTAACGTAACTGTTTCTCATAGATGATCGATCACATTAATTCATTTACCATAATTATCTCAGTATGTGTAATGATTTACATGATGCATTAGTGGTATATAAATAACCCAAATTTCACATAATAGAAATCCTAATATGAGTTCTATATGATCTGAATCCATTATTTAGAACAAAAAATCAAAATCTATTCCAATAAATGGGTTTTATAAATATTTCATTACATCTTTATTAACATGTGAAAAAGTTTAGAGATTCATATTACCATCATCATCATAATAAATATTAATAATTTGGATAGTATCATATGATCATAACCATAGTGATGAAAAAAAACACCTAATGGATTATACTATATATAAAAAATACCCCAAAAAATATTTCAAATATTTCATTGAAATTATGAGAAAAATTATTTTCCTTTACATAATTTTTAAATTAAAAATAATATATTAATGATAAAATCAACTTATTTTAAAATTACCGTGGAATATTTAAAATTATGATTCGATTAAAATGAAAATCTTGATGATGGAAAAATATATCCACGCCATACATGTCAAAAGAAAACATTCATATTTGGATTTTTAAAGAAGAAGAAAATTTATTTTTAGATATCATTTGGAATTTTTTATTTTCAAAACATTGTAAGTAATGAAAATATTATTAAATTGAAAATTTAATGACATTTCATTTGTAGGTAAAAATAGTAATGAATATTTAAAAATAGTATTAATATTGATAAAATTTTAATTCACCATAGTAGAAATAATATATTCTTTTATTTGAATGTTCATCATAATTATTTTAAGAACCAAAAAGAGAAAAATTGGTTCTAATACTTATAAACTATTATATTGACTAGTTTATATTAAAATAGATGTTACATAAACGTAAATACTAATAAAATATACCAAAAAATAACATTTATAATCCTAAAAAGGATTGATATTGTAACTTAAACCACTACCGGATTGGTAACATTTTAATTATATCCTCTTTGAATGAAATAACATAATGATAAAACAAAAAATTCCATTAAAATAAGGATATTAATGATAATACATATCAATGGGTTATTATATATTACACATAACTAAATATAGGTTTATATTATAACAAATGTACTAAATAAGGTAATTTCAGATGATAAAGCTTTACTATATGGTAATATTCATGGAAAACACCCTTCGAAGAAATAATTTAATTTTTAAAATTATAAAAAATTAATAAAGAAGGATCCATTATATAAAAAGTCAAGGGTATAGTATATACACCTTAAAAACATAAATTAATTAATGTAATTTGTCATTTTTAAATGAAAAAATATTGATACCTAGAATATATACTATGATCATATAACTAATGTGAGAATTAATCATTGATTTGATTATGTGAAAAAATTTTAAAACAATAAAAAACACGTGAAAATAAAACATAAAATATTAATATTTATTTCACATTGAAAAATTTTATAATATATTCAATGAATTATAAATATAACCCAATGAATGGAAATTGTGTTAAGAAACTCGTTACCCAATGAATGTAATCCAAATGAAAACACGCATGATGTTTCCACATTTCGATGGATGGAATGAGGGAAAAATAAATAATAATTAATATTTAAAAAATATAATTATATTATAAATATTATATATTTTCTTTAAATCTATAATTATAATCAATAATATGAAGCTATAAAAAACATAACACTTTGCATTGTTTTTGTGGTAGATCACATGTTTGGATAGGTTATGTTTTATTTTTCTATAGGATGAATAGAAGGAAAATAAAGGGTTTGTTAAATTATCAAAATAAAAAATATTAATTCTTCATCTAATTAAATGATAATTATACAATGGATACCATATATTTTGAGGATGTAGAAGAAAAAATAAAATTTAATGTACCCGGTTAAGAGTTATACAACTTTGATGAGAAACCACCTTGACCTTAGACATTAATCCAAAAATAATTCTTTTTTGTAAATAAAAAGAGTTTATAAGACATGGGTAATGATTTAATAATTTTATTAGGGTTGGTATTTGAGAATATAAAATTTTTATAACATTGTGAATTAGGGATAAGTTGAGGAATCAGTTTACAACTTATTAAAAGAACATTCTTGAAATTACTTATTAGATTTAAACATAATATGTACCATAATAATGTCATGATGCATAAAATGAATATAATTTAGAATTTAAGTAATTATTAGCTTAATAAAATAAAAAAATAATTTTTTTACATTTATATGTTTCATTTTAATCATTATAAAGTTTTTCAACTACATAATTAACCATTTTAAAAATGTAAAAATTTTATTTTATCCACATTCACTATTTTTAATGAAAACCATGGTTACATATATTTTAGAAATTACGGGTCCTAATTTGTTTATGTTGATATGTGGCGCACAAATAGTGAATAGAATAAATTTTAGATCATTCCAAATAATAAATTTCTTTTTTTAATTCATCTTTTTTTCAAAAATATTTTTTAACACAAAAATTCCTAAAATTAATTTTGGGAATATCCAGTTAATTTTAAATAAAATACATCAAGATAAAATTTTAATTAAAATATAAACTCATTTACCATATTTTAATTTTTATAATTACCTATTAAATTCATCTAATACAAACATTAATAAAAAAATATTAATTTTAATACTCTTAAACTCATTTACCTTAATTTTTTATCTTCCTACACAAACACTATGTCAACATTGGGTAAGATTATAAAATAATTACACCATTAGGAAAAAAGAAAAATAAATTACCAATATAAAAAATTACTTTTCATGTTACAAATATCTATTTATATTATTTAAAACATATTTTTATCCCAATTAAAACATTTAATTAATAATAAAATTACGGCAGTGTCAATTTTTATTTACCCTTTTCATAAAATAATATTATGTTTATAATACATGGAAAGTGGAAAAAGTTTCCATATTTTTCAAACATGGATTGTTAATTCTGAAATCAAATTATATAAAAGGATTAAAAAAGTAAGAATATAGATTTTATAACCTTATTTGATTATTTTAATCTATTTTTAATTATTTTAAATATTTTAACCTTAATAATGTGACAAATATATAGAATGATTACTAATCCAAATGATAAAAAAGTGGTCACATTCCAAAATTTGAAAATTTTGATTAAAATATAGAGTAAATTTTTCAGAATATTTTTATATAATACAACGAATGATTTTTAAAATAAATTAATAAAATAAGATGACATATAGTTTTTAAAAATTATGTACTTATTTATTATTCATTAAAAAAATTATTATACAAAAAATCTATAACTATATTTCATTATGTGGTTATTCTTATTTATATCACCTATTTAATGGTGAGGTTCTAATGGTCACAATTAGAAAAATAATATTTTCATAGTATATCTATGTTTACTTAACACTCATTATTTTGTGTTATGAATGTTAGAAAGCATAATATTTTTTTGAAAAAAGATTATTTTTTGTAGGTATTGTTGGGGGTGGTTGATAACATATTTTTTTAGTGTCTAGAGCCGAATCAAGGAGATTTGTATGTTGTTTGATTTTTCGTTATCACATCAATCTCATTTAAAAATGGTTTCCGAATAGTTCATACCATTTTGAAGTTGGTTTTTTAATTTTTTTCAATAAATTAAGTGTCATTTGATGCTTTATTTTTTTTATTTCTCTATTTTATTATATAAAATGTGTATGTGATTGATGATCTAATTTCCATGAATTTTTTATTTGTCACGTCACATGGATAAAATGGTTCTAATAGTTTCTATTACACTTAAATAATTATTTTGATAAAAAATATCCTAAAATTCCAAATATTATAGTTCTATAGAATATAATAATGAAATTATAAGTAGTTTTACCTCATTTTGGTCCTGAATTAAAAAATAATGTGGTTATCTATATTTAAGAATATGAAAATAAATAAATTGGTATCGTTTCTAAAATTTATTTTTAATTGTAGTTTTATGTGGACTGAATTTAGGAAGTGGATTTTTAAATTTTGATTTCGTTATTTTCTGAAGTTTTGATGATGTAGATTAACACTCCATGTTTATTTTAATGTCCAGCTAGGAACATTTAATAAGTTTCCTAAAATGTGTGAAACTATGGATTAAACCCCATTATATGAGTTTATTGATTGTATTTTTCACTCCAAAAGGGGATATTTTTTATTTAGTATATATTATTTGAATCATATAAATTTTAAAGGGGATTTTTCATGTGATTTTGATATAGGTGGGATGTGATATTTACTTATTCAGATTTATTAATGATCGTGTGATGAACCTTATTATTTATTGTGGATCACCTTCACATTTTCATTACTAGGAACATGAATATCTAAAAAAATCATGAAATTCATGTTACACAGTTGTTTTGGTTATCTGTAGATAGTTCCCTAGGAGTGTTATGCCTTTAAAAGGGTTGGTTTGTTTCAGGTGACCCATGAGAGGGTATCATAGAAAAATTTTCATGGATTAAATAGAGGACCCTAGATAGATTGTCATCAGAGATACCTTATACTCTATCATTATAGATAAATTCTTATCATTTTCCATCCATTCTAGATACTTTTATGATGAATTTGGGGATTAATTTTAGCACATTTTTATTATACCCTTCCCATTTTATAGAACTTTTTCTTTTTTATTGAATATTATTCATTCATTATTTTACTTCATTCCATATTAATGTATTATTATTTTTTTGATTTTATTTTTTCGCAATTTAATATTTAATTGAATACTAATTTTAAATGAGGTATTTAAATTGAAATTGATTTTTTACAAAATAGGATATTTGGGAAATTACTTCAAAAGGGAAAAAATGTATTAGGTTTATTTTTAGTAATATTTTATAATAAATTTTCTTCCCAACATTAAAGGTATGAAACCTCCAAAATTATTGTAATATGTTTTCAGTTTTTTAAAAGTGATTTATTGAATTTCTTTTTATTAAATATAAACATAATGAGAAATGATTATTTTTCATTTATATTCAATCTAGAATTAATGAAATTGGTTTTTAATGGGAACAACAAAAAATTATTAGTGAAATCAAACTAATTATGTTTTCCACATACCCTTCAAACAAAATTTAGTGTTTTTAGCTATCATACGTTATCATAGGTTCCATGTTCAAGTCCTTATAGGATGTATTTTACAATTAGACCATTGCTAAATAGTTTGTATTATGGTGAGTGAATTTGTTTCATGGGGTGCCCTTGGGTAGAGTATTAGTTTTAGTTTTGTCATTTTAGATGGTTATTTTTAGGATATATAGGCCATGAAATGACGTTTAATTTACATTTCATACATTTATTTATATATTATATCCAAATTATATATTTATTTTCCCTTATGAGTTGGATAAGTATTTATCACAATGTGTACTTTGATATATTAAATCATTCATATTTCCTTTTTTCTGTCTTAATAGAATAGTACACTAACATATTGATGGGTAATATGATATTCCATGGTTGGATCATTGGATATTAGTATGATTTATTGGGTGAAATAATTCACATGACCTATATTATTTATAACTAAGAAATACCTACACAACCATGAAGATATATAATTACCTTCAGACCTATGGACAGGATGTGATGGGTTCAAATTCATGTGGAAGCCCGATAATTTTTTTTTAATTTATTAGACCATTTTTTAATTTCTAGAACCCAAATTTTGTGAATGGTATTTGGATAACATTTTTACAACTCCTCTGGAATACCTCTTGATCACATGTGGCTAGTGTAAACACTCTGGGTTTTGTAATACACAAGTGGGATATGTATGACCCATTTAAAAAAGTTATTAAGGTAGTAAAAATTATAATAGGTTGTGGGGATTACAAAAATCAAAACATGCATTCACTCAGAAATACCCTTGGTTCAAGTCTCATCACTCCCCTTAAATATTTATATACAATAACAATAACATATCTTAATAAATTTTCTAATAGACCAATGTCCCATTATCTTTTTTTAAGAACATATTTTATATAACCCAATGTCCCTTAGTCTTTGTTTTAGTTCCAAATTAATTTTACCCAAGGCCCTAAATATACTACTCTAAATGACATTGCCATTATTTTCTTAGTGTTACCCAAACTATCCCCAACCATCTTATTGGAATTCACTTTTCCATTTCCATTTATATCACAAGGTTCCAGGTTCATGCCCCTATCCCCTACCTATGAGTGGGGGTACTCGTCAATGTCATCGACATCTAGATTATATGGAATTTGAATGAAACAAGCATAAAACATTATATATCTGATTTTTTCCTTCCAAATAAGGCCTAAGGATCCAATATGATTTTATTACATATGTAACATCTCCATAAATGTATTTGGGAAAATCAATGTTTCGAATACTACTTTATCTATCAAAATCACAAATATTTATCCCAAATATTAATTCTCTAAGTGTAACAAATACCATTATTGGTCGAAAATCCTTTACTTTAATCTTTCAGAAAATGGCCAACACACATTCCATTGAGCCATGTATATCTGTGATTACGATAATACCAAGTATGTAGTTTCTACCATATCCCATGCTACCCATCATAAAATAGTTTACATTAAAAAAATAGTTCATATAAAAAGGAATATAAAATAAAACAATATGTATAAATTTCCATAGAATATAATATAGGGAAAAGTAATCTAAATTATATACCTCTATATAGGGTCCGTTCTAGTACTACATTCTTTGATCCATGATAGGGTATTACACATAGTAAACTAGAGCCATTCACTATATTATTCAACTCTAGATAAACTAAATAGATCACACTAGAAAATTTATTCACCCACACAAATATGAATATGAGTCTCAAGGATTCCATGTCCCTAGAAACCCATCATAGGGGATATGGATTTTTTATAACAAGTTCGGTAAATCGTTAATCTAGTCCTATGAAATAGAGAAATTCATATTAAATGTATATTCATTTCAACTCCACCCAAATTATATGACCTAATACATCAATTTAGGTCATTACATTATTAATATCATATGAAACAAAAAACACAATCCATTTCATAATATGGAAAATATATCAATGTTCAATATTTTAAACAGTATTTGAAAATATGGTAAGATATAAAACTAGAAATAAATTTATATATATAATATAAAATAGGTAAAAATAAATAATTCATTAATTACATGTTTAATTTAACATAAAAAAGGAATATTAAAAATAGTTATTCATAGAAGTGAAACATAATACATGTGTGTAACATAGTAAATACGATAGCATATAAAAACATGTTTTCTTAAATAAAAAATAAAAAAAAATCAAATAATGTTTATAAATATTTAATAAACTAGAAAACATATATTATATTTGTGCTTACTCAAGAAGAAACATTTTTTTAGATCACACATTTTTATTTTGATAAGGAAAAGAGCCAGGCATTCAAATCTGATTTCCAAAATCCATTGAAGATTGAGGGAGGATTTACAATTCTGTAAAATACATGACCAGCCTCTGATAATGGATTTAAGATATTTGACATGCAAAAATTTACAAGGAAAATATTTTGAAACAAAAAAAATGTGTTAACTTCAATTATCTTGTGATAATACTATGTGTCAATAACACCAAATGAAATAACAGTGATCTATAACATTGTAATAGCCCTAGATCATGAGTGGAGATGATTGATCCATTAATCAAGAATGAAATCAAAATAAATTGAATATTAGGAATGATACAAGGAATTCACCTATCTAATTATAATCTATCACACCCAAATATAAGAGGTTCACAAAAGGGGGGATGCATTCCACAGGGGATGAGAGGGTGTGGATTGGAACTCTAGAGAAACATCAATATGAGTAAATGAAGAGGAAATCCTGAGTAACCACATAAATATGGATAAAATTTATTTTTCAAAGGACCAATATTCTCTTTATTAATTTATTTCGTTGATAAACATATAATGTACCATATATAGAGCTAAATGGAACCCAATGGTTCAAACAGAACCACCTTCACCCCTAAATCCACAACTAGGTACTCGGTTTAGGTCTTCTAGGTAACTAATAGACTCTTGGGCCTTGGTTACATTCATTATTATGTATTTCTTATCTCAATTCCTCAATTCCACATAAAATTCTAAAATATACCATAAATGAGACAAAATATCAAAATTTATAAATTGTTTTACCCATAAGGTTCAAGGACATTACATATATTACTCAAATTTTGTGATGTGTATAATAAAAGATATTTGAATGATGATTATGTGTTACTTAACATTTATTAATTAAATTCTTTGATTATTATATTCCCTATAATGGTGTTAGGTTAATTAATTTATATGTTAGACTAACCACTACTGTGTTTGACCCCTGTAGGATTTTTTAATGTCAATTTTTCTATTTTTTAAAAATGTGAGATTTCATTAGGGAATGATCCTTTATCATGGGATATCATTTTATCTGTGATTATCCTTATGAAATTTTTCTGAAAAGGATTCTCTATTATCAATGAGGCTATTATGTTGATTATTTTGAACATAATGTTTTTCCACAGGTTTATGTTTTAATATTTCATTTTATGGGAGAGAGGGATAATATGACTAGATATATAGGTTTTTTATTAGTTTATATATAAAAAATTATGGATTTCATCAATGGGTGGAATAGAGGAGTTTGTGGAAGTGTTCTCCCATATTTTTTAAGGAGTTTTTATGGGAATGCTAAGAATATTATAATTTTAAACCATGATTTATGGTTTTATTTCATTTATGTAATTTATTAATTTTGTTTCTCTCATATAGGATGAGTCTATATGAATATCCAAAGCTAAATAATTAGTTTAATGAAAGTATAATTTTTTTCCTCTATCTACTATGTTATCATGAGATTTATTAGTTCTATTTTATATGAAGGTATATGGTTTCTTAAGGATATAATTTCATTATCACTAGTTTAATCATGTAACAATGAATTATTATCTATATTTTCTAGGGCATGATAGTTTCATTGATCAAAATTGATGCGAGGGTTAATTTTTGAATATTTTATTTCCTTATAGATATCTAATATTCAAAATCAATTCTATTATTTACATAAGATGAACGTTCTTATGTATATACATTATAAATATTATATAATTGTATTCATGTTAAAAAAAATTTCAACGATGATGATGGTATTGTTAAAGTAAAATGTTCATCAATTTCATGATCAGTTTGTGATTATTTATATCGATGATATCCTTGTGTATTAATTCCAATTGGATAAAGGTGATATAGATATGAATATTCTGTTCTGTTTTTTATGTGTGAATAAATTATATTTTATGTTTTAGTTGTATTTTTTTCATAATGTGATGTTCAATTTGGTGTCATGTTATCTCTAAGAGTTTTTTTAACATTGAGGAAGTGATGGTTAAAGATGTTTATGTGTAGAATTATTCTTAGTATAAATCATAGGCGTGTTGTTTTCTTGTATAAATTATCTATTATCATCGGTTAATTCTTATTTTTATTCAAAGTTTAACTTCATTAATAAAATAAAATTAAATAAACTCCTCAAGCAGTTTTTATAGGGAGTGATAGGAAAATTATGATTCCTTAAAGGGTAGGTTTACCGGTGCTTGTGATTTCATGTTTCTTGGATTGGGTTGATCTATATGAGTTTTAATGCGATTCTCCATGATTTGGTTTGGGATTTTTTTTTTAAAAAAAGAATGAATTATCAATGCTTAGGATTATACCCTCCGAAGTGTCAATATGTTATGGAAAATATAATATGATAAATTGGGTTTTTTTGAGTATGTTGTAATATTATATTTTTTGTTAGTATTTTATAATTTTTACAAGTAATAATATCTTACGTTATATAATTTACGAAAGGGATTAAAATATTATGTCGAAGAGATGGATCATGTTTCACTATAAATATGATTTTTATATCTAATATACCTTATGAAAAAATATTTCGGTTGTAAATGGTTTTTTATGAAAGTACTATAATGGCATGGTGTGGAATGTATAAATTTATAATGATAAATAAAAATATATAGTATGTTATTAAAATACATTTAAATCTTTTCCAGCAATATTTTTACTTGATTATGTTTTTTTATACTAGGTACATTATTTTAATAAGTCTCAGTTGGTAGATCCTAAAATTATGGTTTTTCATGATCATATTACTTATGAAGATGATATTGACTCTTAATACAATGGTGGTGGACCCCAAGAATGTTTCATTGGAATTTACATATTCTATATAGTATTTCTGAAGACATTTTATATAATTTTCATTGTTAAACTTTTACTAAGAGTTATTAAATGAAGAATATATATCAATTGTGGATGTAATGATTTTGGTGATCGATATTGATGAATTATGTAGTGGTGTTTTGGGAATTTGTCTATTTAGTTAGAATATTTTGAATATTATGTATAATAATAGATTGGAGATATTAAATAGGATGTATATGAAGGTCAATATTATATAATATAAATATTCTATACTCAATAGTATATTATCTCTGGTCAATTTTTTGAACTATAGGATACAATGGGGGATTTTATCTTAACATTATATTATAGTGATGAGTGAACCTTGAGGAAATTATGTAATCAACGATTATAACAAAATAAGTTTTTCATTGTGCTAAAAAACTATAATTATTAAATTTGATGTTGAGATAAATATGAATGATTAGAATAAAATATATTTTTTATCTCATGGATTAATCCTTTATATTAATGGATTTACACTTTCATGTAAGGTATGTTATCCATTTAGATTGGGTATGTAACATTCCTAAAAGAGTACGCCAAATTATATTTAATCATTTATATAAAATCACACCTAATCGTGTCAAATTTTTATATCACACCAACCCAATGAGAAGATGTGTATGTTAGAGCATCCTTGATCACATCCATGTTCTAAATCAAATATACATGGTTAATATGATCAATCTACCGAGCATGAAACATCTGGAAACATATCTCTTTCATGTTCACCTATTCAAGAACAAATATTAATATATATATATATATATATATATATATATATATCCAAACACTATCATTCATAAACTAAATAAATATTCAAGCATGTTTCTATCAACCCATTTATTTTTAAATAATACTTGATATTGGATATGACTTTCATCATTGAAAAATAATTTCTTCTCAAAATAATTCTAATTAATATGCATTTTCTGGTAAAAATATATAAATATCATTAAATTGTTTCCATCCATTAGATTATGTATTAGTTTTGTAAATAAATCGTTACGAGTTATTCTTTTACACCCACTAAGATAACACAAAAACATATAAATTATTTTACATGTTTATATATATCATATAAATATTCAAACATAGTCTTTGATGCTAAATTTATAGTATCTTTAGAGATTAACTAAATATAAAACCATTTAAATAAAAAAACATTTTTTAAGAAAATAATTTGAACATTATTCTCTTATAGAGATACCACTGTATAGAAAATATTGGAAAAATGTGGAAGTATATGTTGAGGTTGATACTAGCCACTTAGTATGGAAATAACATAGAAGTTGTCAATCAAAGAAACAAAAATTATCATATTGATAATCATAAATAAATTATTATATAAGGATCATAAAGGATTGAAAAAAAATTAGAGTTATTTTATAATAGAATAATGATATCACACTAAGATGAAAATTAAAGTTATAAACATATAAGTTAATCATTATAGAAGTATGTGGAACATATATAATCATAGGATATTTTAATTCGAGGAAAACTACCACGAATTTAATAACATAGTGAATTGAGTTTTCTATATATTCATTATAAACATTATTGATTTTTTTCTCCCAAAAACCAAAAATAATATCTTGAGTTGAAATGTTATTCCTATCATATTAATGGGATATATAATTTTGGGCACAATGTTAACATATTTGTTTGGGTTTTCTCACCATGTCGTGTTGTGTATTGGATTTACACCCTACATACCATTACAATTTTGTTTGATATAAATCATTACACAATTCCATAGAGGGTAATGTAATCATGGCCCCACCAATCACATAAAACATAACATAAAATTTATCATATCATAATGTTCAATATAGAAAAAATATTTCAGAATGTGGATTAAAACTAGATAATTAGAATATGACATTTTCAAATATATAATGGAGGAATATATTCTCTCATCAATATTTTACATATTTAATAAATTTTTATGAATATTTAATGTGAATTATATTCTTTATTAATAAATAAATATATGATATTCATAATGGAATGTTATTAGAAGAGGATATTTCATTTTGAATATAGAAATATATGTCGTGAAAAATGGATTGATATATCAATCGTCATATAAGAATATTATTTCCATAACACAATAGATATATTGAGATTTGATAAATGTATATTGAAATTATTTCATCATGGTAATGGATTATGAAAAAGGTATAATGATTTGTTATATAAAGTGAAAAGTTTTTATTGACTGAAAAATATAAGTATATTAAAATAGATGAATAATATTTTAGATGATGTTGAGAAATTATATAATATTTATGTGGTAGAATCCATAATTTTTTTTATAATATTGAAATAAAAAAATTAACTATAATCTCAAGGAAAGACATAAAAATAAGATTATTTTCCTAAGAAAATGATATTTCAAATTACATTAATGATTAAAAATACAGTGAAAGTGTTTTCAAAAAGGAATCACAATAAAATTTATTTAATTTTTAATAAAATTGAAAAGATATATTTTTAGAAAATTCATTGAAAATTTAATATCATTGATAAAAAATTAATGTATTATAATTTATATATACAATGGTATAAAATAATATAACATTACATAATAATATTTATTTCTCATATTCATAAATACAAGATAATGAATACTGATATAGAAGAGAAATATAATGTTACAATATAGGGTGAGATAAATTTCTTTTAGAAAAAATGGGTGATGTATTAATAAATCAAATGGAAATAGTAAAAAGATTATTAAAAATAGAAAACTAGTTGTTGATAAATAATATGGAAATTCAGTTAAAAGTGTCTAAATATTTAGAAATAGGATATTATAAATAGAAAATCCCAAAATGGATGACAGGGAAAGAGAAAAACTCTTACATAAATTTCTATTTGTAATATATTAGAAGTTAAGTAATGATAGAATAAGCAGTGAAAAAATATCTTATGTTAAAAAGAAAATATAATAATATAATCTCACTAGGATGTATATAAATAAAAGAGATTTGTATATATATATATATGTGGGAATATAAATCAAAGGACTATTATTGAGGAAAGAATCTCTATTTGGGGTTTAGAAAAATAAACAGGGAAATTTTATTTAAACATTCCCCCTAAAAGGAAAATATAAAAATAGTAATACACATAAATATGGAGAAAATGTTAAATAAGAATCAATTGAAATTAAAAATGTTTATAAATTGGGGACAAAACCAATTATCATTTGATGTATGGTTTAACTCCCTTGTAAAACACATAGTTTGAAGAGATTAATTATTCTAATTTATTTTATTAATATATAAAGAATTTTAGGTTTATTTAAAGAAGTATTGGACTGAGTTTTGAGGTTTTATATAGTTTTTATGGGTCTATGGTTTTTTCATGGTTAAGGATAACTGCATGAATTACCTATCTTAGCAAGAATGAAAAATGTTGTGGGGTGTCTTATTAGTGATATGATTCAAGAATGGATTGGGTGATCTGCGTGGTGATATCATGAATCCCTAGATAATTTTGAGTAGTGGGATTCACACAGCTAACCCATGGATTAAAAAACTAAGCAACAAAAAAAGAATCAATATATTTTGGGAATGATCACTTACATAGTAGTGGAATAGTCTTCCAAAACATAGAACCAAATCATGCATGTTTTTTAAAAAAATTAAAAATTTGTTTTTAAACTAACACACAAACCACTAATTTATTCACTACATACCAAGGTTCACACATATAAGGGTCATGTAATGTTATTTTTTTGATCATATCAATTATAAATATTTCTCATTCCAAATCATGGATCATTTGTAATTGAGAATGAATTTATGTATTTTGCCTCTTATTATACCCACTTGTCTTGTTGATTTAATTTAGTAAAGAACGTAATACTATTCCTCCATGTATTGATATTTTATGCTTTTTATTCGGGTTTTTTTTGTGATCCATTGTAGGAGGGTTTGAATTTATTTAATCATTTATTGTGTGAAGTGATTTCTTCATGACATTCTTGATTGAGTATGTTGGCTTCACTGTCATTATATTTTAAACAATGAATTTATGGTTTATGGATTTTAAAATTAATATCTTATTTTTATTAGGTAAAAAAGATGATTAATTCCCTTTTGATTATTTTTTAATCTTTCTAATTGGATTATCAATAAAATGATGTGGGTAAAACACACAACTTATTTGGTAAACTGCATTAGTGGTGTTGTGGGACTAAAATGAATAAATATTGGTTGGTGAAAATTATATCTAAATTGGTTGGGGGTATTTATAATTCCAATAAATAGTTTATTTTTCAATTGTACATGGATAACAGTTTCATATAGGATGGCTCAAATTTATTCCATTTATGTGAAGACATAATTAGAGGAAGATGAGTTTCTACACAAGAATTTTGTCCATATAGATAGTCCCAATTTTATTGGTGATTTATTAGATTAGTAATAGGATGAAAAGATGAGAGGTTTTATTGGTTTTCATATATTTGTGAGTTCATGGTTCTTATGTGTATTTTGGAATGAGTTTTTTACACTTTATATATCTATATATATATATTTAATCGATTTTTATGCTACTGAAATATTTCATATTAAATGTGATCTAAATTATTTTTAATCATATTATACATGGGATGTATTTGTGGGATTTTAGTTTGGGTTTATATGCATAACCCCTACAAACGAATAAGTTTCCATATTAAAATATGTTGTGTAATGATTCATTCAAGGGGAAGAAATCATACTTATTTGATAGAGAATCATTATGATGTGGTCATTAGCATTTGTGGTGGGAGATAAGAGGTATCTATATTGTACATATAGGTTTAGTTAAATATTTGGAACCCTATATTCCATTTTTACTCTTTCGGTTTTGTAGACCTAGTTAGATATGTATTCTCTTTCTCCACATCTAATTATTGGTATATTTTGACAAAAAATTCAGCATGGGTTTTAGGATTCATTATATTTATAAATTTCATTTGGGATTTTTCAATTAATTTTTCATTGTATGTAAGGGTAAATAACCCCTCATTGTTATTATGTAAACCTATGAATTAATTTTTGACCATTGATTTCAAAAAGATTAACTTATAGTTTGAGGAATTATGATCACATCCAAGGTTAAAGGTTGTGGTTGATATGTTATAAATGAATTAATTTTTTATATTCCGTCCAACAAGTTTGAAGGTGTAATAATATGATATATTAGGATATGAAATTTACTGTTTAAAATTTAATATATAACATATTTATACAAAAAATGTTAACATGGGATCAAAGATATGAAATTATTTTGAAAAAAATGGGGCTTTATAACCTCATTTTCATTTGTTAACTGATGGGAGTTGAGTGTCATTCATTAGTAGAGATACGTCCCACCAAGATTTTATCATTCATTCAAAATTTTATGGTTAATTATTTTGGAACTATGATATTAGGATATTCTTGGTGTACTAAAATAAACTCAGCACCTTTATATAAAATATTATTTAGTTATGATTGATGATTCTGATAAAATATACTATGGTTATAGAAACATATCACTAGATAGTAGACAATAAAAAAAATGGGGTTACACTATGAATTTGGATCCCCCCAAACCAAAAGTTAATCAATACATTATAATAATAATTAATGAATCATTATAGGAATTGGAAATTAGAAATAATAAGGAGGAAACACAAAATCTAGATTTATCATTTCAATTTACATGGAAAAACCCATTCATATTTTAGGGTGACTTGAGACACAAATACATTACAAAATGGATTTAAAATTTAATAATATCATAATTATCCATGGAAGTATAGTTTATATTAAATTAAATTTATTATTATATGTGGTCAAATGACTAACATGGAAATGGTGGGATATATCCATCCAAACTACGGACAATCATGACCATTCTAGGGATGTTTTTTTGGGAGTTTCTTATCAAAAAAGTATACCAACATTCCACCTGGGTATCCTAGAAAAATATTTCTCTAATATTAATAATTGATATCACTATGTTATATAATACAAATATTGGATTATTTATCTATCCCACATTTCATTAAAAGACGTGGCTTGTGATTCATTGAAAGCATGTATGATTGAGTTGGGTCTATGACCTATGATTCACTATAAGGCGAGATGTGCTAAATTAAAATGAATACAAAAATATTAATCATGATTAGGGTTGGGTATAGGATGCTTCATGAAATCATAGCAGAGGGAACATCTTCACACAACAATATACACGTTTGAACTCCAACAATGGAAATAAACGTAGAAGGGAAACTATATCTCGGTAGGAGAGAAGCATATAACCAATCCACAAGGTCTGTTTATTTCTATTATGTCATAATTGAAAAAGAGTATTGATTCCCATGTGGCAATTTAGAATTGATTACCAAGGATTGTATGATACCAACATATGAGAATGAAAATTGTGGTTGTATAGGGTATCTCAACTGCTTTTATATCTATCCTATAAATTGTAAAAGTGGTAATGGTTCTAAATGCCATTCAGGATTACCTTGATCATCTGTTATGATCTCTTTATTGTAATTATCATCAACATAATTGGTTCATTCATGGTTACTCCACGAGAACCCCTTCATCATATCATACTCTATATCAATATGGTTTAAGGAATCATCGAGGAGGGTTTAAGTGATATCGTTATTTTGAGAATAAATATTTCCAAAATAATGAACTAGATCCCTCATCAATTTTTGTTATTATCATTTTCAATTCAATATTTTTTATTTATTTATTTAATATTATCTCATCAAACCCTTTTATTTAATCTAATATGGTAAATCAAATGGTGTTACATCTTTAAATTACGACTCATGTCATGATAATCAAGACACATCTTGGGAAACATTCCTACATTATATTTAATCATTTATCTTGAACAATTAAAGTTGTTGTAACAAAAAAATTTCATAATTAATATTGTTAGATATGAATATAAGTGAATAATTTTTGTGATGGAATGTTTTGTTGCACTAAAAAACAATATTTTTTACATACTGACCAATTATCCTTAAAAAATTTTAACAGATCTTGTTATATTTTTAAAGGAGAATATTACTAAATTAATGAAGAGATGGGAATCTAGGAAAACTTGTTAGAATTATATCATATTTTATAGATATAGTTACCTTGAAGGCTATCAATGCACTTGAGAGTATTGTTCTTCTTGATATATTGTATTGTTACACCAATATCTTCCCAAAAAATATAATTTAACTACAAACTGAATGGGAAGTGTATTTATTGATTAAACTAATCCAATGAATTTTTTTAAATAATATTAAATAACATAATATGGAACAAATAAAACAATATAATCTAATTGTAAAATTTAAATTGTTGGACTGTAATTTTTTTTAAAGTCACATAATTCTCATAGGGATAATGTAGTTATATTTGTAAAAAATATGGATGTAATTCGTGAAAATTGTTATATCTATATTAAACTGATCCAAGTTATGATAAAAAAAATTATTCCCCCATCTTTGAATTTATAGTCGCTTTAATCAATTTAAGGGAGACAAATTGTTCTAAAAAATATATCTATAATAGAGCTACAACCAACCATAGGAAAAGAAGGTTGATATTTCAATAGAATCCATTAGAATATGATAGACGTTATGAGCAATTGGTGGTGAATTTTATTCTTATAAATTCATTACTAGCGTTAATGGAATTTATAAACCCCATTTCTCATTGGTAACTTGACACTTTAGTTTTTGTATTTGTAATGAACCATGGTTTTTGGGAGAACATTATTTCCTTAATCTAGGTATTCATAATTCAAAACCATATTTCATATTTTTTTGATTTACTTAATGAAACTTAAATACATTACAAAATAAGTTATAAAATTTTTGAATAAATAAAATAGAACATTATTCATTAATATTATATAATTAAAACAAAATAACATGAACTATGTGTTCTCAAAGGGATTAGTACATCTTTTAAAAGTGAATAAATTATAATGGGGCGCTAAATATAAAATAATAAAATCATCAAGACTATGAGGTCTCTTGAATTGTCTACATTCACAAGGATTTTGCAGTATCTAATGTAAACCAATAATATGGTAGATAATCATGAAAGAGGAAATCATATTTCATGATACTAAATACAATAAATGGAAATTAGAAGTGTTAGTTAAAAGATCGAATGAAATAAATATATCTAGTAAGATTTTCTACAAAAACAAAATTTCATGGATTTTAAATATATTTATTGTAAATATGGCCCCCAGATATATATGTCACTAATAGGTATTTTGAATTTTTGTAATGTCAACAATAAATTTTAAATAATATAATAAATTAATGATTAATATTAAAATAAATGTATAAAATTAATTTTATTATATATACACTATTATTAATTAAATATTATGAATATAACATATTAGGTATTTATAAAATTCATAGTAATAATTTAATATGAATTTATTAGAAAATTTAAACTATTATTATATAAGGATTAATTTTAACCGTGAAAATATTTTAATATGAATGATTTATTTTAAAAAAAAACATTTAAGAATATTATATGTTATCCTAAATAATTAAATGGACTATTATTCAAACAATATAATATCATTATTTTGATTATACATTGATATGAAATTATATAAAAACAAATAATTTATAACATATTCATTTTTCAAAAAAGAAGTTTTCATTATATGTTTTTATTTTCACTTCAAACTAAAATTAATAATTTTAGAATTTAAATTACATTAAAGTAGCACAATTTATTAATTTATAATTTATATATTATATTAATATTAATTATTGGTATTTTTCTAAAATAAATAGATTTTTGGTAAATTGTTAAAATACATATCTATTTACCAAGATGACAACTTTTATTTCGTAAGGAAGAACATGATTTTTATGAATCCAATTTAAATGAAAAGTTAATTTTTAAGGAGTAAAAATTTATGTTTTAAATATTATAATATCTACTTTATCAATTTATGAACATAGGTAATATCATCTCATTAATGAAAACCATTTTTGGCCTTTTCATTTAATGAAATTTTATTTTAGAGAAATTATTCATTGGATTAATTTCAAAGATATATAATTTTTTATAATAAAGTATTGTATATATTTAAAAGGTAAAATTATTGTTAAATTTATCCTACACATAAATATTATTTTTATAATAAAAATTTTCAAATAATTAATTTTCAAGCATTACATGTAATAAAAATAAAAATATTTTTCTTTATCATTATTTGATATTAAATGATTTTAAATATTAAGGTCTAAATTTTGAAACTAGAAAACTATTTCATCGTGAAATTATTTTACCAATTTATATATTAGTTATCACATTAAAAAAATTCCCAATAATGATATTTCTTTAAATAGTGTGGTTTTTCAAAATTGAAGGGGTTTCAATTAAATTGATGAATTAATAGGAATTTTATAAAAATAATAAAATATTCTATGAAGAATATAATAGAAAGTTGATGTTAATAATATTAATAAAAATATATATAAAAAGGCCTCATATTTTTAAAAAAAATATTTCTTTACACCTTATATATTTTAATATTAATGTTAGTGTTTTTTCACATTTAGAAAATTAATTGGTTAAATGGAGCAGAAATTAAAAATTGTGAAGACAATAAATTATGATAAAAGGGTCATATATTAGTTTTAGTGATAAAAAATAATAATAATTAACATTGAACCATGATTAATATTTGAAAAAATTAATAATCTACTGTGGCGCATATTTTACAAAATCAATTTGAATCATAGAACTTATAGAATATCCTTGTTATGATAGAAAATCATTAGTAAAATTACTTATAAATTATCCCTACCAAGATCACTGTTGTCACTAAACCCACTTATCACCCATGTGAATCCATTCTTATCCCTTTCCTAAATTTATTTTCCATTACAAATCACAACTTTTTTAAATATAAAAAGAGATCCCTTCAACCAATTCTCAAATCCACCTCCATACCAAAGGCATTGATAAATTTTCTTCCTTCCCTCTACCTATATAAAATTCTTGAATAGTTTTTATAATGTTTTATGGATTCATCCTAGGTATTGTGAAGCAATTTAAAAAGGTAAGGATTCTTGTCCACCTCCTTTTGAATCAAATTCTTATTTTTTAATAAACCCTTTTATTTTCATTATTTTTAGGCTTCCATGTGTTCATAGTAAATCCCATAATATCCAATTGATGAACTATGGATAATAGAATACACTTTAATATCTTTAATCCCATTCTTTAATCCCATTTATAAATCAATCAAGTTGTCGAAATGACACCTTGAGTATCTCTCTCCTCTATTCAATTAAAGAACATTATTTTCACAATCCATTTAATTAAATTTCAATTATCATCCCTTGTTTTAATAAATAGTTCATTACTATGATAATAATTCCATATTAGTTATATACTAACTTTATCACTCAATAATCCCGTTTCGTAATCCCTTTTGTATACCTATCACGCAACATAATTCACTTCTTAATTTTCCCTATCATATTTCCATTTTGTAGGATGGTGTTATCGTGATGTTTATTTATTACATAGAGTTCACATAGGTCTATGTGATTATGAGTTTAACTCATATTACTCTATTCAGAATGAAAAACCTTATTTTGAAATCATTATATAGATTCATGATTTAATCACAAAAGCTAAAAGAGCGGGCAATTATATGGATTTCGGATCCGAAGCACTTCTTGATCAGATTCACATCCCTTGATGACCAAATTTCTATCTAGGATAACGTTACACATGTTATTTATTCTTTTTCATTTACCCATTTTTGTGGTTATTTAACTTTCACTTTAATCATGAAACACTTTTTATGGTTATTGTGATCTCTCTTTTAGGCCTCCCCTTCCCGTTTCACAATCCCACAATTATTCGATTGATTAGAATCATGGTTGGATGGTATATTATCTCTGACCAGCATACCAATCTATCCACCACCCCATGCTACTTAGTATTTTTACATATGTTTATGTCTCCATGAGGCCGAAGGATCTTATTATCATTGATATTGAAGTCGAGATGCGCTGGAAGAAAAACAATTTGTGAAACATGTGTTTTATTTTGATCATCATGAATACATCATAAGAATTACTCTAGTTGATCCTGGAAAGGAATTATTTGGAATTATTGGAGGGTTCCCCCACTAGGAACATTTGGAGATGGTTAGCATATGCAGATCAAAGGGCATGAGTGGAAAAACACAATGAACACTGGGGAATTTTGAAACTATCCCGAGGAAGAAAAGATGGGGAATAGTGTGGACGATCCTTCTACTTTAATCTAGTAAGAGGTTACAAACATGGATACATTATCAAAAAAAATACATCATTGATTTAAAAAAGTTGGATTCGGGTAGAATCAATTTTTAGATATAGGTTCAAGTTGGTCAAGGGGGATGATGGGGAAATTGAGGAATTTTAAAATAATATAAGTCACTCCACCCATGATGATATAATGGTTTCCTATGAACCTACTCTATATTATTTTTGAGTTAGAAGTCTAATGAGAGTGTTTTATCTTGGTGGATCATTAATGAGGTTAGAATTAAGGGTGTAGTAGTTGAACATGGGGTTAGAAAAAATATTAATCATGGAAATAGATTTGAATGATTGGAAATAGAGCTGCAAACTCAAGGAAAAAGTGATTATTCATTGGTGAAACAACCCAATGAGAAAAAATGTGCTTATGAGTTAGAGAAAGATGATAAAAATTAGGGTTTTTATCAAGGTATTGCGAAGAGGAATGATATAATATAGAAATTTCCTTCTTGAGAATAATGAAATGGAAAAAGGAAACGATGATTCTTGTAGTTGAATCATAACCAAGAAGAAAGTATCTGAAGGAAGTAAAGACTGTTATTTGTTCCCAAACCAATGGATAAATGTTATACATGTAAAAAATTATGTGGAATTTGATAGTGAGCTAGATAAAATAGGTAAGGAAGGGGAGCTAATTATTCACTCTAAGAAATACTTGTTAGAGGAGGCCATGCTAATTAAGGACTCTCAAGAAGATGCCGACAATATAGTTAAGAGGGTACCTCGGGTGGACACCAATGATGAGTATAGGTGCTGGTTTAATAAAAATTAATTGATTTTTATTATAGGCTCCAATGACCGAGAAATTAATGTGGAGGAATTTATAGAAACGTGGGAGAAGTTGGAATCTCACTCTGATGACTTGATGAATGAGGACCTAAGGATAATGGTAAGTAGCTTGAACATGTATATTTTTTAAATATTGGAGGAATATCATCATTTATTGGAAAAAAATTAAAATTAAAGGAAACAATGATGGTACGATATAACAAATCAGCCTTCCAATGTAAAAATCATGATACTTATGTTTTTTCCAATATTTCACATAGCTTTATTTCTTCTTCTAGAATTGCATCCCTGTAAACATTTTCACAATTCCACCCCCCATCCTGAAGATCTCCCCCCACATGAAGTAATAGATAGAATCCTTTTATTTAGAGTCATGACATTAGTTCTTTATATTCATAGATATCTTCTGTCATCACATTGATTTTTTAGGAGTTTTTCCCCTGTCATAGGATTCATCATCACTTTGTTATAAATTGATTGATCCAAAGGAATAATCTCATAGTGTTTTTTATCTTCATGAATGGAATTATTAGATTCATTGATTGTATCCTATGTCACAATTCCACAATAAATTTATTTTTTAGGAGAAGGAGTAGGAATACCTTCAATTGGCCTCTCAATCACCACATTGGGATCAATCGGAGACCCTGTCTTCGTATAGGAAACTAGTTGAATCCCCTCATAATCCATGATGGATTTGGAAGAGATAGAGAAATTTTTTGATGTTGATAGAGAATAATCCTATAAAACATTCTTAAAATTTTGGTTACCTAAATCAGTCATCCTTTAGAATGAATGATTATGATCAACAAGTTTTTATATTGATTAGTCATTTACTTGTTTCACAATCAAGGCAGTGTAACTTCATATATATAGTGGATTTGAATTAGTTTTAGTCCTCTTGAAGTCAGCACTTATGCCATATTCCTCATTGTTGACATTCACCTCTTCTGTGAAGATGAAAGCCCACGAATTCTGGTTTTTTCAGAAGAAGATGCATCTACATTAGATGAATCTCCTTTCCTTCCACTAATAAATCTCATTGTAGACTCCACCACAAGCCCCTTTCCATAAATCTCTTAAAATTTAAGAAACAACACATCTTCAAAATTAATAAATCTCTATTTTAGGGAATCTCTATCTTGATAAATAGGTTTTGACAAGTCCACATTTTTTATTTTGACATCTTGCGTTATAGATTTACACGGCGACCACTCATCCCACATACCCCACATGAAAGCTTCTTCTAACGTAGTAATAAGTGTCCAACATCAATACAATCATTATAAATATGTGGTCCTTTTTCATAAACAAAATCAGTTTGGAAGTTATCAGAAAGAGTATAAAGGGTTTCCTTGTAAATTAGGGTGGAGTAGAGATCAATCTCCATAAACATCCTAGTTATGTGTCCAAAACAAACACCCTCAGTCTCTTTGTCGTGGTGGATAACAGTCACAATTTCAGTTCCTATGTCATGAAAATTATTCATATCTCATAGGACCCAATTTACTCCATAAAGACAAACCCAAACTTGACCAAAGGCATTATGATCATGCAATACATTATTGTAAAATGACCATTGATATAAATGGATCCATCAAGGATTCACCAATAAGGAACCAATGCCCCATGCATGAACAATCAAATCACTTAAAGAATATAGGTAGTTCAAAAATCATCTACTAAGTGGAAAATAGTTATAAGTAGAGAAAATCCAAAAAATCATGATCCAATGAACAAAATCATCAACAATAATGGGGTTTTCACTTTTATCAAAAACAATTCAGGAAATCATAGATTTCTTTCCAATTTCCATTCCCTCGGTGAACAATGTGGGGTAGGCTTCAACATGTGATGAGGAACCATTATGGAGGATTATACCAGGTCCTAAATCCTTTGAAAAAACCGATGACATGGATTCACCTATCACTGGTCCTATAGATGTAAAACTCTCCGTAACATCAATATAAGAACATCCTGAATGACCACCTTTAGAATGAACATGGTTTTCTTGGTCTTCCAGCAACACAACATTCAAGGAAGAATGATTCACTATTATATCATCCTTCTGTTTGACTATTCCATCATCAAAAAATATAATAAATTGATTCCAAGATGTATCTTCTGATCTAGAAACCAACTCCAGATCTGGGATGATTGATTATTGGTTAGATATATCATCTTCTTCTCAAATATAATGTGACGAGAACTGGCTGAATCACATTGGACGTGAGCTACTGATAACATAGACGGTGACGAGTGAACCTATTATGTAGGTCAACTGGAGGGATTCTTAATATTAAATAAGAGAATGTATGGAACAATTATGAGAAATCTGAAACCCTAAAAATCATCATCACCTTGTGGGAGAGGTACCTTGTTTCATTTCCATCGTCCAAAATATATCAAACTGTTATTTATATAGGTATAAATCATAAAATAGGCATAATATTATTTTTAATGGGTCTGTGATCTCATATTGGGATAGATATGTTACAGGAAGAGGGTGGGGTGTTTGGATAGTTGGTGTGAATTTTTTTATGTTGTTTTATTCTGTGAGCGTTCTAAATTATCCCAAAATGTGTTTTTGTGATAAAATTTAAAAATATATTGGTAATGATTAAGATTTATTTATTCCTATGTGGTTATGCTTCTATGTGTTTATAATCAATAATATACTTTCCAAATTATTCTATACTGATAAGAGACTACCCTTATCTCTCATGAAACTATTTCTATAATCCATTTTGTGTACACGACATGTTTCAGAAGTCATTAATTGATCTTACTTATCATATATTCATATTTTGAATACCCAATACAGACATATATATTGTTTCCATATAGATATAATTTTATACTATTTAATTGTCAATTAATTGCTTTAAACCCAAATTACCTAATATGGGTTGAAATGATTTGTTATTATGACCATTGTGTGATGGGGGGAACATAATGATAGATATAAGAAGGTTTCACCATAATTGAGTTGAAATGTACTGTGTAATGAATATTAATTTAGATACAAAATTTTTACAATTTCGTAAAATATTAGCTTGTTATTTCATTGTGATATCACATGGAATATCCTTAAAATATTCTTTTATTAAACCATAATAATGATATTTTGTGATATGTTTATGAATATATCATGTTTACGTAATGGACACAATTATAAGTCATGATTCATGAACTAATGATCATTTTCATTCTCATTTAATTATATTCTTGTTATTTATTTTGTATTATTAATTGATGTCTCAAATATTAAACATGTTTTTTTTGAATTTATTATTTATCCCTTATTGAACATATGAAGTCACCCCTATCATATTTATCAATTTCACTATGTTATGAATAAAAAAATTACAGAAGATGTGTTTGGAAGAATATATTGTGTTAAGAATTTATTGGAGATATTAAAGAATTTTTATTTATTATGCAGTCATTTATGTAGTGGAAGAATGGTATCTTATTTGAAAATATATGGGTTTTGTTAGGTAATTTTTCTCATATATGTCTAAAAATTTAATCTTAAAAGACATCAGAAATTTATATAATGTAATAATTAATAGAAGTCAGGTAATTATGGGGAAATCATGTCTTTTAGGTGTTATAATTGGTATCTACGAAGAGTTCACATGACATTAGTGGTTCATTTTTTATTGAGAATAATTTAAGGATAAACAACTAAACATGGATATGAATTTAAATGTCATTGATAACCAAATAGATTATTTGTATGAATATTGAATATTTAATTCATCAGGGTAAGAAAAAATTAATGAAAATATTTGGGAAATAAATAAGAGATAAATATATACATATATATTATAACATCCTAATGTTTTAATAATGTAAATAATTTGTGGTTATTTAATAAATTTTAAAAATATCAAGATACTAGATATATGATGTGACTATTATACAGATGCACCTATGGGAGATCACCCTGAAAAAGACCAGTTCATTATTATCTAAATCATTACATTGAATGATGTTGAGTTATCATAATACTACACACCTAGAAAAACACTCCCATCATATTTTATTTGGACAATCATATTCTTTTTGCAGAAATTTCTGAAGGATTTAGTATGTTTTGGAATTAAGATTAAGATAAGATAAATCAATCCTAAATAATCAATGATTTAATTGATTGTGATTTATATCGAACTGAAAGAAAACACAATAATTTAAAATAGTAATAAAATTTGTGTAATTACCTAATAAAAAGTTTCATATGGTTTTCACCACTCCTTTTAAAGAATTATTGATTTTGAAATAGATAACCCCAATGGAACCAAATTAGTTATGAGTCCCTTGATCAATGTAGTGTTTGATTTAGTGAGAAGCCTATAAAAAATAACTACAGTGTGAGATCATGTGATTATTCCAAAATAGTAGTCATGAATTATGATAAATAATGTGAGCATAGTAAAATTCACAAAAATTCTAATTAAAATAAGGATGGTGTCTCAGTGATGTTCGAGTGATTAGGTTGATTTATTAAATAATATAAAATTTATTTTTATTTTATATAATGTTTTATGAATCACTAAGGACAACATATTAATTGAATTGGGAGATTTTTTATATGTGGAAAATGAGTTCATAGAGAAACTAGTTTCTATGGAATAATAAATAAATCAATTAACAGGATAATGAGAAAATATGTATTTCTTATTCATACATAAATGTTATGGTGGAAACCTCATTCGAAAATATTATGAGTTTATAATGTAATATAGATATCCATAACTAATTTTATTAGTTTCTCATAATTAAAACTGTGAAGACACAATTTATTTAGGGGGAGAAGGTAACACCCAATATTTTTAGGAGGTATATTATTTCCATAATCTATATGTTTATAATTCAAAACCATGCGTATTAATTTTCCATTTGTTCCTTGGAATTGAAATAAATTTGTTAATAAGTTATAAAGGGTAATAATTTGAATAAAAACAATGTATTCATTCCTAGAAAAACATTACAAAAATTATTGTGAAAATAAGGATTCTCACCATGACATATTACTTAAATTAGATGTTCATAAAATATAATTATATAATAAAAAGAATATAATAAAATCCTAAATACTAAAATATTTATGGATTTTATTCACTGAAAAGAATAACATGTAAACAATGAAAACCTATAATGATGAAGAAAATTATAATAGGAGAAAAAAACCATTTAGATCTAAAATGAAAACATTTAAACTGAGAAATCTGACGTACAAAGTTTGAATAGAATGAGTGAGACCAGTATGACTATATATATGACTTAAATAATGACGATTATAAATATTGTGGATAGATATATTTCCATTAGAAATATGGTTTTTAGGAATATGGTTATTGAATATAAATTTATTTAACAGCTAAATTTATGTTTCAATATTTTTGGGAGTAAATTTAATATAATATAACTCATGAAAAAAATGAAACAAAATTATAAAATTATAAAATTAATATATATATATATATTTAGGAATTAAATATTTTCCATAACATTATAATTATTAATATAATATATTATATTTTATTAAATATAAATAAATAAATTAGTTTTAATTGACTAATAAATTAAAAATCAAGAATATTATTTATTAATATTTATGATAATGATTATTTTTAAAACATAAGTAACATTTTTAAAGAATAAATTTTTTAAATTTTTTATTTTATCATAATAAAATAAAGGGAACAATTCTAAATAATTTTATATACATTCCCTAAATTTAAAATTGATAAAGAATAATATTAAAACAAATAATATTCATGACTGTCATTTATTTAATAAATAATATATTATTTATATTTTTTACTAAAAAATGAGGAAAAAATTTATAACTTTAATAATTCAAAATAGTTAAAATGAAAATAATTTTTGAATTATAATTTCTAAATAATACTATGATGACTATTTTGGGAATTTCCTGAAATAGTTTTTTTGTAGGTTAATAATGATAATACAAGTTTTTCTTCAAAAAAAACTTAACTTTTTTTATTTAAGAATAACCTAAATGTTTATAAAACCACATTAATGAATTAAATATTAGTTTATTATGAAAATTAGGTTTTTTAAAATCTTTAAAATTAATATTTACAATTTATGAAATTATAGAAATCTTCTAGTAAATGGGGTTTTTTGAGACTTTCATTTAAATAAATTTTATTTTTGGTAAAATTAGCTTTTGGATTGAATTTAATGCCACATTAATTTTTTTTATAAAAAAAAAATTAACAGAAATATAAAATAGATGGATAATTTTAACATACACATTAATTTTAAGCATAAAAATCCTTTTCTCAAAATGATGTTTTACGCGATACATGTGACACTAATGTTTTTGATTATTATAAATTGAATAAAATGATTTTTTTTTCAAATATTATTTTTTAAAAAACTTAATAAAAAAGATTATGGCGTAAATTTATTAAAAAATGTTAATCATTTTTTACCAGGATAAAACATTTATTTTTAAACGAAAGAATATTTTATAAATATTAAGTTATTTTTTTTAAAAAAATTAATGTAATAATTTTAAATTAAGACACTAAATTAAATTTTATATATTTATAAAAAAATGACCATTATTTAATTTAAAATTTATTTTTAATAATATTATCAACACATAACAAAAAAAGTCATCTCAAAAACAGTTTTGTATAAACAATATATTTCTTTTATATCTAATATTTTATAATATTTACAAATTTTAATAGTTTAAATGGATAAAAAATATAGGTTTATGATGTACAAATCTTATATAAAAGGAAATATTATATTTTTTAGTGTTAAAATAATAATAATAATTATAATATAGTTATGATTATTAATTGATAAAATGGGAAATCTAATATGGATTGAATTTTACTCTGATAATTTGACACATAGGGCTTCATGAATAATTTTTATGGTTATAAATTAATTACTATATGTATCCAAATAATTTACCCATATAATTCACCCAACTCACCAAACCCACCAAACTCCCATGTGATATAATTCATTTCTATTATCTAACGTTAACTTCTTTGAAAGAAATCACTCTTTTCACCTCTAAATGGAACTCGCTCCCATCATATCCTTTATACATCTCTAGCCTAAAGTCACTGACCAATAATTTCCCTTTGCAATACTTGTATATGTATATCTATGTATTTACTAAGTTTATTAGTATTCCTCCAATGTTTTAGGTATTTTCTTAATAAGGTATATGTTATCCTCCCCACACATTTAATTTGGGTTCATTTTTTCAAATAGGACCATTTTATTTCTATATGATTATAAAACCATGCTTTTATAATAACCAATTTTTTATAAAAATTATGTAAAAATAATGAAAGACAACCCTTATCTCAAATTAATACCATTATATAATATCTTTTGTATATACATCACGCTGTCAAAATGACTTCTTAATTCTCTCATCCACTTTAAAAGTAAATCACTTACATTGTTATATGACATCTGATTTTAATGTGATTATTTATATATGTGATCATAATATATACCTTAATATCCACATGATTTATAATTTGTGATAGAAAACTAATAACTCCCAGTAATACCATTCTTCAATCGCTTGTATATACTTATCAGGCTATTGAAATCACTCCTTTATTTTCCAAGACATATTTTCTTATAATAATATTTTTCTTCCATGTGATTATTATACCATGGGTTTATTTTAAATAATATTACTTCCTAATGGTTCCCTGTTGATTAGATACTACTATTTTCTCATTAAACACATTTTATAATTTTCTTTTTATGCATATCATATTTTTGAAATCATTTATTTATTTTCAAAGTCAGGTCTTCATAATGTGAATACAAAAACTTAATATCATTCAATGTAATCCATATAGATGTAAAAGTATTATATTTATTGGGTAATATAATTTTTTACACAAACATTTCATATTCTTGTGTTAAAATTATATGTTCATATGATCATTGAGTTAAGTGGAACACCTAATGATAGACATATAAATGGTGCACCCTGATTGTGCTATACTTTTCTGGGTATGAATTAATCTCTCAATATGATATATTCATGACACCTTTTTAAAATTAATTGGAAATGTTTTATGATAACTTGGTTAATAACAATGAAAATATTATTTTTTTTGAAATATTAGTGGTTATATTATGTAATATTTTTATGAATATCGCATTTTTATGTTGTGGAAAATCTTTTATGATCAATTTCATGTACTGATGATCTTTTTAAGACACATATAATTTTCATCATGTTGTTATGATTATATTATTATGTTATTTACCATTTTTTCGGATGAATTTCTTATTATTTCATTGTTTGTACGTTACTGAGTGTCTAAGTTCAACCTTTTCATATGTTTTCATTTTCCTAGATAACGGAGAAAATTAATTGGTAATGTATTTCTTGTGGAGTATATTGTATGTTTAATTTTTGGGAAATTTTTTTTAATGTTTTATAAAATATATGTCACTCCTTAGTGGAAAAATATAAATTATATGTAAAATATTTTATTTTGAGTAGATTTGTTATGATTTCTTCTCACAAACCAAATCATGTCACTAACAAAATATCACCCACCCCAGCCCATGGAATGGCCAGAAGGGAGTTCCTAATCCCCATTAGATGGAACAAGTTATCAGGTATCAAAATATAAAAGTTGTTAATGATTTACCTGATTTTATAAACATAAAACAATAAGTCAATCCCATAAAACAAATATGGTTTTTTCTTACCACAACATCTTTTACAAAATTTGTCAATTGAATTAAAAAATTTTAGACAATTTTTAAAGTCTATTATAAATGAACATATCCAAAACGGACATCCCAATAACCTCCTCAAGAAAAAATGAACCTCCCTCAATCCATCTCCATGACACCACACCCAGAAGGACCGCTAGAAATGCATACCATTTTCACTAAAATCATTACCCGTACCAGGTACAAAATAACCAAATTTACATTCAATCAATTTGTAAGAATGGTGTAATCCAAATCCTAGAATGATTCCACCCCAGAATATTACATGTGATAATCAATATATTAAATAAATATTTCATGTTTTGAAAACAATAAATTATTTTAACAATTTCTAAAAGAAACACCTTTAAATAAAAACAGCTTTCTTGTGGGATACAATCAAAGATATCTAAACTTTTCAAAATATTAAAAAAACTATAGAATTCATCCTTCCAAGAACAATATATTAAAATGTAAATAATGAAATCTATAATCAACACGAGTAATGGGAAAGAACCATAAGAACTAGCTAGCTTTTGGTCCCTGGTAACTCTTACTCCGTGAAAGTATCCATACAAATATCTGTTCTCATGAACAGGTGCCTTTAATTGGGATTATAACGATAACACAGTGGTTCCCCACTATTATCATCTTCATTATCATTAATATCACCGTAATAGATTTGTTAGTGTTGTCATCACAAAACAAGCTACGTGAAAGAGGGGCCAATCCCCCCATGATCAATAGTATACTAGTACACGTCCGCCCACATAGATACCCGAGTGTCCCTTCTTGGGATCAAACAAGTTCCAAAAGCAATGAAATATAGTTTGCATAAGAAAATACCACTTCCAAGTCCCATACACCAAATATCCCACACACATGTTACATGATCCCCTTTTCATTCAAATTCATTTTGTAGATCATAATCAAACCAAAATAGTCCACAATACTTTTCTACTCTCTTTCACACAATAACAAATCCTTTTCTGAATTTTATAAAAACAGTTACAAGATAGTACACATCACTTACCATCCCTTTCACATTAAAATAGACCATTTCAAAAATATAATCCAACCACAACAGTTTGGAGACATAGTTTCACCTATTACATAAATCAATAAACCATTTAAAAAATTCACAAAACAATTCAAAGGAGTGTAACCGTGTTTGTCACATAAAATAATTCTAAATAACCTCTTTTAAGAACAATTACATACAAATGTCATAGGAAACCAGAATTATCAGCCATAACATAATTTTATAAAACTATTCCATGAATCATAAAACAACCCAAATGATCACAACATGAAATACACACCCAAAATATTTTTTTTACAAATAAATACCACTTCAAAACCAACTAGTTAACTAATTATATCAAATATAATTTTTCCCCAAAAAATGGAAGAGTATCTTGCATAAAATATAAATCAAGCAAAACTAACTCATCCAATAATTATTACACATGGAATCACCTACCATTTGAGCCAAAACACCAAAACATTGGGGAAAACATCAATCACACCACCACCGCACTGCAAATAAGTGAAATCAAGCCCTAATCTACAAGAATCCCCAATATGAAAAAAACACACCGTAGGTATGAACCAAAGCTGCTGTAAATTTTAAAACCTCAAGAAAAGTGGAAGAAACCCTAAGAAAATGGGAGCAACATTATAGGAAACCCACATACTTCAGATATCTTGAATAAAACACCCCAAATACACTAGTGTCTAAATTTCTAAACATTAAAAAATGAAATTGAGGTTCAAATATGGTTGAGGAGGTCATGTATGAACTAGAATGGGGGAGAATAGTGAAAAATAAAAGAGTTGTAAAGGATATAAATAATCTCTTCAAATCTAGATGATTTAAAAATGGTTGAGAGGATACTACCTAATCCGCAATCAAAATGAGATCCAATGAGGGAGACACTAACAAGAGGTCAAATATTTGTTTAATTTATTTGAGTAAAAGGTGGAATCACCAAGAATTTGTAAAAATCGAAAATGATATAAAATATTTTTTTTTATTAAGTCTAGAAATATGCTTATGCACTGGCCCAATTTCTTAAATAGAATCCCAAATACACCATCATTATGGATTCATAGAAGTTCCAAATTAATATGGTGGTGTTGATAGGTTAGGGGAGGCTTTTTTGGAAGTATAATGGGTAAAAAATGTTTAAAATGAAATATTTAAAATAGATAAAAAGACATTGGATTTTAAATATGGAAATGGGCTAATGGTTTGGACTGAATCATGATAACTCACCATTTCCATAAAAAATATATGGGAAACCCCCACAAAAATGAATGAAAGGAAATTAATTGAAATATTCCTTTAAAAAATGCATGGATGTGAATATTATCACCACTATAAAACTTGTTTCCCTTTAAAATGAACAACAATGCCAAAAGAAAAAAACAAAACCCAACCAAAATTCCAAAATAAACTCCATTGATAAGTTTCACCCCACACCCTAATGGTCTACAACACCTAAAAATGATCAATAAAGGAAGTAATAACCTGACCAACCCGAAAAAAATTCCACATCCTGAAAAAATCAGGCTTATTGAAACTACATACCAAAATATAAAATGTCAATCACAATTGGAACAATACTCAATCAACCTAGCTATAACGAACAATGAAAATGAATGAGTTCACCATAGTCTTACATCAATGAATATGTTGGGAGAATTCAAATCCCAACATTTACTAAAGGATATTTTTTTTGTTAAATAACTCCAAATGTGAAAACCTATTTTCAAAACAAATATTAAGGACAAAACCATGTTACTGAAATGGGTATACACAAACAGACTTCCCACCATATGGGGAAACTGAATTTTTCATGAGTCACAATTTGGACACTAATAGGGGAGGCCCAAATGGACCCCCACATAAAGGGGTAGGGATTCATTAGAATTTTTACAAAAGAACTTACATAAGACCCATAGTGGCTCTCCCCACTATAAGAACCAACCATCTGAACCGACTAGAACGAGCCAACATGAAAAGACCCCAAAATATAAAGAGTTGGCACGACCGCATGGTTAGTCAACATAGTTTGGGAAACCATAGGATAACCATGAAGAGAATTCTTCCTGAAGGGGAAACATATCACAGTTACATGGTTCAAAGCGCAAGGCCATGGAAAGACCGTGTAGTAGCTACTGTCTCTTATCACACAATTTCCTAGGTTGGGGCACGATTACCACTATCTGTGTGCAGACTATCTATAACCATATATATAGCCCAATTTTCATACATTTCTCTAAAATTTCAAAGGAAACCAATATATAAAATCATGAATGTAGGAGATGGCATGGAGATAAGATTCCACCACCTCTTTCAAAAAAAAAACGATAACAACCGGTGAAAGAAGATAGTGACATAGGGTTAATCTATTCCCATTTTTCATACCAAGGGTATGATTTAGACCAAAAAAATTTTAACGACACTGGAATTTCTCAGACTACATGCCAACATCACTCCAGGACCTATGGATGGATCTTAGATGATCAAACCATCTTCATCCCCATATTATGCCCAATATGAAACCCCAATCGAAATATCTTTTTTCGTTTCAACAAACAACTACACTATAATCCCATATGGTTTCAACAAGATAGAATACACTCTTAACTCACATTACCAAAACCAAATATTTTAATGAAACAAGTTCTAAGATGATCAAAACACATCACCCCTTGTTTCATCCAATGTAAATTGGAGAGGAAAAAACATATGAAAACACTTTCCACTAAACATAGGATGTCATGATTTTCGGATGGGAGGAACACTTACAACAAAACATAAACTCTAAAAAGATTTCACATCCTTCACATTCATATTCAAATGAGCACATGACATTGAAAGGAGTAACCGAACATAACCCTTGTAAATAATAGATACTATATGTGGAATGGGACCTTTTGGAAAGTCCCCAAACAACACAAAATTCTATAATGTGGCGGAAACAACCTCTCATGATAAGATTTCTTACGCGGGTGGTTTAACATGAACCCTTTATTTGAAGAGACTACGAAGGTCACAGAGGCCCTGTTTTATACCATCCACACTAACAACCCTATACTACAATCACCATCGATGAATCATGTAACTTAAGAAAATAAGGTCTCTTTCAACCTTCCATGATAACTCTCCAACAATAAGGGGATCCCAAATACCATGAAATGAAATATAGTAGACTGAACCTCCAATGCTTGAGAAAAAGACACAATTCATTGTTCAACTAGAGGACATTCCAATAGAGAAGCAATCTGGTCTGCACTGAATTCATGCATTATATATTTATAGGGGCATACTCTATCTAACCATAGAACCCAAGGAACCAATCATAACGGTCCATTTATCAAAAAAAATATCACCAGAGAGAACCAAACACATGAGGAGATCATCCAAAAGGGCCTCCAAAAATATTCTCCGAATATACCACTAAGAATACCCCCAAACAAACATACCGACCAATAACAAACCCAAAACATCATTCAAACTATATGGGGTCTTGACTCTAAAACACCCCACAACAACAACATTTCTGACAACACGTAAGACACAAAACCAAAACTAGACATCGAGACATCTTGTTTTCCTTTAAATGAAATCACTTCATTGAAAATAAATAGGTTGGTGGTTAGCGTACTCACCAATGGTATCCTATGGGACTCACACATGCAAGTTTCTATGCAACACTATGCACCATCCTCAAATCCATCCTAGAACGCATCCATTCACGCATTTAACCATCCATCATCCCATATAACCCCATTCATTTGGTCACTCACAGAAATACAAAAGGATAAAAAAAATTCCCTTCCACTTTTCAAAACCAAATAATTCAACCCACACTTCCCTTTTTATCAAAACTGCTAACAACATAATAAAAACATAATTTACATGTTAGAAATAATTTCAGAAAGCACCAACCATTCAAATAAGAACAGACATTCAATCCATACATTAATTTCAAAACATTTCATCCATTTTCAA
This sequence comes from Viscum album, assembly GCA_963277665.1. Classification (NCBI taxonomy): domain Eukaryota; kingdom Viridiplantae; phylum Streptophyta; class Magnoliopsida; order Santalales; family Viscaceae; genus Viscum; species Viscum album. The sequence continues at coordinate 1,418,560,764 of OY728161.1, read as the reverse complement.
AACACTCTAAAATTTATTAAAAATATTTCTTTCATCAACACACATCCATTTAAAAACACATATCTACTTATTTAAACAAGATTCTAATGATTCGTAAAACATTAAAATTACTTACTACTTAGAAAATCAAAATTTACCTTAATGACCCACACATAATTTCACAAAACACGTCCTTCAACTCAAAACACAAGTTCATAATTCATAAAAGATTATTTGGAATAGATTTTCAAAACCATGTTTAACATAATTCATAATTTAAAAATAGGTTTAAACACGCCATTTACCAATTCAAAATTGTTCTGAAAATTCATTTCTGCTATTTTAGAAATCAATCCACTTTTTCATTAGTGAAAAACATTTCATAAAAGTTCACATTTATTAAATTAATTCTTATTTAAAATTTTAAAAACATGATTCTAATATTACAAAATAAATGTACCCAAGACAATGTGAGAGAAAACATGATTGTGTGGGTGACATGGACATATAGATGGTGGCCAAATGCCAGTTACTTAACCATCACAGACAGTGTTCTAGGAAAATATATCTGACTACACATGTCCTTCCAGGCCCTGCGATCTCACTAAGACCATTGATCCAATGCTCTTTTAATTTTCCCAATCATCAATGACCCATGAATACAAAATAACTCAGATATAACCTGACTTCTCATGGTGAATTGAATCACGTCATGACTTGTAATGTCCAGGTACCCTACTCGTAATCAGAATGGAAAGCCCTGAAAATCCTAAATACGGACTACCTCGAATGTTCCCCCAGATAACATCACCCAACTAGTGAGCCTGACTCATTTTCTACCATATTGTCACGAACCAGATCAGTTCGCCATCAAAACGTCACCAAACATGGCATGTGCCAAGGCCTGAAGGGTGTTCCTATTCCCCGCATGATGGAAAAATATCCATATCATCATAAAATGAAATTTTTGATTGATTTACCCATGTTTTTAAACATAAAAATATAAGTGGATCCCATAAAAATCTGGATTTTTCAAACCAAAACCTCATTTAATAAAATTATGAATTGAATTACAAAATTTAAGAAAATAATTAAACACCATTATAAAGGAAGTAAACCAAAAAATACATGCCAAGAACCTCCTCACAGAATGTGGCACAATACTTATGACTTCTTCACGACACCACCCCAAGAAGGACTGCTAGAAACATGTACCATTGGCACTGAAAGCTTTACCAAAACCTCGAAAAAATAACCAAGACTACTTACACCCAAGGTGTGAGTATGGTGAGAGTTAAATCCCAGTAGGGTTCCACAACAAAATATTCCATTTGATAATCATTATAAGAAAAAAACTTTGAATTTTTTGTAATCAAGAAATGATAGAAAAATATCCAAATGATGATGATTTAAATAAAACTACTTTTCTAGTGGGATACCATAAAAGAAAACATAACTTTTATATTGAATAAAAAATCTACTGAATTATCCTATCCAAACATACCATATGCCTATCAAAATCATAAAATATATAATGAGAACTATAAATGAGAATCAACCATAGACCCTAGGATGTTGTGGGTCCCAGGTACCTCATTCTCGGTGAGGGTATCCATACAAATATCAGTTCCTGTGCACATGGGACACTAGTATGAATCATTCTCATAACCTAGTGGTTCCCCATAATCATTATTATTGTCATCATTATATTTTAGTTAGTGTTTTCATCATCAATCATGTTACATGATATAGGGGCCAAACCCCACGGGATCACTAGCATACTAGTACATGTCCACCCACCTCAATACCCAGGTGTTCAGTCTTATGCTCAAAAAAAATTTGACAAGACATTAAATACTATTTTCATGTGAAAATAAAACATCCAAGTTACCCACACAAAATATCCCACACACATGACACATGATCACCTTATATAATCAAATTCATTTTGGAAATCATAATCACACCGAAACATCCCACAACACATTTCAACTCTATTTCACACATAAAAAATTCCATAATTGTTTTTAAATAAACCATTCCAAGATAGTACACAACACATTATAGCCTTCCCACATTAAAATTGACATTTTAAAAAATACCGTTCAACAAAAATAGTTTGTGAACATAGTTTTCCCTCTTACATAATTCAATAAACCATTTAAAACCTTCACAAAAAAATTACAATGAGTGTAACCATGTTTTGAAAATACAATCCTTCTAGGAACCCTCTTTGAAGACAAAAATCAGACCAAAATCACATTAATCCCAATTTGGAATCCATAATAACATTTAATAAAACTATTTCATGAACCATTAAACAACTCCAATGAACAAAACATAGATTACACTAAAAAATATTCATTAATCCACAAAAAAAATCACTTCAAAACTAAACACTTATCAAATGATACCAAATATTTTTTAAAAAAAAACAATGGAAGAGAATAATGATAAAATTATAAATCAGGAAAAAATAACTCATCCAACAATGATTGCACATAGAATCTCCTACCATTTGTGCCAAAACTCCTAATTGTATTGTGAAACATAAATCGCACCACCGCCACACCATATTGAAGTGAATTCAATCCCTAATTCACAATATTTCACCAAAATGTATAAAAGTGACACCCATGGTGTTAACCTTTGTTTCTGGACATTTTATAATCTCACGAAAAGTTGAAGAAACACTAATACAATGGGTGGAACATGAGAGGAAACCCCATTACATTAGATATATTGAATAAAAGCCCCATATAAACCATTATCTTTATTTATAAAAAAATATTTGTATGGGTTGTTCAAATATGGTTGAGGAGGTCATGTATGAGCTAGAATGGGGGAAAAGTGGGAAAAATGAAAGAGTAATAAAGGAAGAAAATTATCTCTTAAAATAAGAATGATTTAAGAAATCATGAGAATATTCTCCCGAATCGGTGATGGAAATGGGATCTAAAGAGGAAGGCATGAAGTTAGGGGAAAGCCTAGGTCTATTTGATTCGAGTTGGAAGTGGAATCACAAAAAATGTGTAAAAATGGAATTTGATATTAAATAAAAAAAATTAAACTTGGAATGGGCTTACAGGATGTCCCAATTACTTAAATAAAAACCCAAATTCACCATGATTATGGTTTCCTAAAGGGTAAAAATTGATATGGTGGTGTGTATATGTTATAGGAGGCCATGTTTGAAGAGGAATGGGTGGAATCCTTTTAAATATGAATAATTTATGAATGAAAAAATAGGTTTTTAAAACTGGAAAGGGGCTCACGGTTTAGCCCAAATCATGAAAACTAAATGTTTCCTCCAAAAATGTATGTGGTTTCCCCACAAAATTAATGAATTGAAATTAAATGAAAATAACTTTAAAATAATTCACGAAAGAAACATATACCTCTAAAGCAAAAAACATAAAATCAATTTTGATTGTTTGTAATGAAATACTTTTCATAAGTCTTTTTCTTTTATGATGGTAACATCCATAGGGAATCATAGTATTTATGATGACATCATGGTATACTATTACACTATATATGGTCATGAGAGAGAGTTTAAAATTGTTCGATTCATATTATTATATCACCGTCTCTATGAAAAATTATTTCACTGAAAATTTTGGATAAATGAAGTTTGATTCCATTGGAACACTATTTATAAAAATGGAATATCAATTGACCCTAAAAGTATTGAGACCATTATTTATAATGATTTACTTGAAAATTTCATCAATATAAGATGTTTTTTGAGATATTCATGTTATTATCATCACTTTTTACAATATTTTTCATGTTTATATTCTCTAATTAATTCATTATCAAATTGGTAAACCATGACATTTTTTGGATCATAATAATTGTTTGAAAAAGAAACGAACTATATAATTTTTGATATCTAATAAACCATAACATCCCCTATCTTTAAAACATTTAACAACAATCTCTTTGTAGAGATGTTCATTATGTTCACTGATCACACAAGATGACCTCACATACTTACATGAGGATTTGAACATGAGGTAGTGAAATTGATTTTTGTACCTATTACCATTGAACTGTCACTTATGTTACATTCACGAGAAAGGGAATTTAGTATTGGATTCCTAAAAATGTAATTATAATAAGTAGGGTATTAAATATTCCTAAGATCAGAATAATTTTTTTTTTAAATCAAAATAATACATGTAGGTTTCATTGAGAAAATTGATGTTATTGTTTTTATTCAATTACAAATTATTCATGAATTTTTTCAATAAGAAAAATATATCTAATGGATTAGCCAAGCTTATATATTTTTTAGGGAAATCCGAAATGATATGATAATTTTAATGGATCGACATGGGGTTAAAATAATGTATTTTGTTATTGAGACTGAAAAGTATATCATTCATTCTATTGGAAGGAGTTCCTTGATACTTATCATATCTGGAAGTGGGATATCAATCTAGTTATTCAAAAAATCGTGAACACAATTAAGGATAATTTTTTGTGGTTGTGTATGCAGTGAAAATTGGAAGTTTCTATGGTGAATTTTTTCACATTTCAGTTTTTGGAGATTGAATATCAATGAAAAATTAGCATGTTACAATAACCTCTCCTACCCATATGAAAATAATTGAAAATTTAAATTGAATTGTCACTTGTATGCTGAGGTTTCTATAATAGCATGATTTCATATATATGGTTTTTTAAGAGTCAGAAATTCAGAACACATAATTTCATTAAGATATAATTACTAGATAGATGAGTAAGAAATTATATTTATTTAGAATGTGGTGGAGATTAATGTGGTAAACATTGGATTTATTTCTGAATGATTCCCATTATTAAACTCTTGATTATTGAGGTTTTTACATTATTCATTTGAAAAACAAGAGATCATGAGAAGAGTATACCATCCTCAAATTGACTGTTATATATATAATATAATTTGGACACTAGAATGCATGATAAGATCATTTGTGATAGACGTCAACTATTTATGGGAAGGCCTGTTTAATTTAGTGTAATTTTCATATAGAAATATTTATCAATCCAGGATTATCAGGCTCTTTTGGGTGACTTATTCAATTATCCATGTCACACTTGACTTTTTTGGGTAGTGTTTAGGGAAGCATCACTAATTGTACCATGTAGGGTTTATTAAAATATTAGGAAAAAGTCAATTGATTGGGGGACAAATGGAAAATGGAATAGATCTGGAATTTATATTATGTATATAAAAAAATCATACTATAAATTTTGATTTGGGTGTTCATGTATTCTTAAGAGTAACTTTATGATTTGAGAATTTCTATTAGGGAAAACATGGGAAACTATATTCTTGGAATGAGATACATTAGTGTCTTATTTAAGATAAATATCCAATGGATATACCCCTTTGATTTCAATTCATTCATGTTGTTATATATATAAATCACAATAAAATAACTACATTCTTGATCTTGACCATGTGATTAGTTTAAATCACAATATTCCTGATTCTGGTTTATTATTCATCTACACAATGATTCACATTCTATATTGAAAATAAAATATCTTTTGAATGAAAACAAATATCCATAGTGTAAATATTATGAAATAATTTCTAGTATCCTGAATACACATTGGTTCATTATAAAACTATACATGATTAATGGATTGAAAATTTTTATAACACCACCATCCTAAAAAATTTAGTGCATAGAAATTACTTTATTGTATAGAATTTAACACCCCATATATGAGGTAATTACTTTTTTTATTATGAATGTTTAGGCTAATATGATGTTGGGAAATTTATTTTATTTTATTATGGGGTTTTCATTTTATTTTAAGGAATTTTTTTTGGATAAATGTTAAATAAATACAATTTAGAAACCATAGGTAACCATGTATGGAAAAAATGGGAATCCCTATGAATAAATATAGTTAGTGCCTAGTTTGGGTAAATTTTAATTCCAATGCCTCTATCTATAAAATATTTTTTTAATAAGTTTCACATGGTTGGTGAATGGTTTTAAAAACTATTATAAAAAATGATGTAGCTCTATATTTAGGGTAGTGACACCCATAATGATTATTTAGAGTTTCACAAATTGTGTATCCAATCCATGAAGAAATTGAAAACCATCAAAAATATGTTTTTACCCAAAATGTTTCCTCTAAAAACCTATTCCTTCCTTATGTACTAAGTATTTCAAACTGTTGAGGTCCCTTGGAATATTTTGGTGATTCAAATCATTCTGGAGCTCCCACTCTATCAATCACAAGCTTTTTTCGTTGAGATTGAAGGTAATCCTTATTTCTGTTCTTCTCATTTCTTATATTATCATTTTCTATTGGGATAAATTATAATTAAATGACTCCATTCAGGAATTCTATGTTTAATAAGTGTTACGTTGAGACATTTTTTTGAACCATCAGAGTGAGTTTTCTTGAGAATCATCTACGATGATGTGTAAGGATTTATTCCATAATGACTGTTTAAAATTGATGGATACTCTGTCTCAATAATCTTGAGATGAACATGAAGGATTATGTTTATAAAATTTCACACATATGTTTATTGGTTACAATAATTCATAGAATACTTTTTTATTATTCTCATATGTAGTAAAAAAAATTCATTAAAAGGATTATAGGATAATCCCATGATTTGAGAAAAAATTAATAAATTCTTCATCTATTAAAAAAATATTGAACTTTGATATGCGAAATACCGGATTACAAAGGTTTTTTTCATGGACATGATTCATATTGATGTGTCCTTTTTCGTTCCTACATGGATACCAATTCAGTTTACATTTGAACTCGGATAGTACCACCATGTGGTTAATTGGGTCAAGTGGGATGGATTTATACTCTTAAGAATATGACATTTAGTTAGCCTCGCCTAAATTAGGGATGCGTTGGATTTTTGGAATGATTCCAAAAGGGGGTGGTTCTATTCATTACATGGGTGTATGGGTTCATGACACTAGTTTGTGTTTATGATGATAGTTGTTTACACTTGTTAAAAATATATATATATCTATCTATCTATCTTATTCAATAGTTTTTAATACTCACATATTATATTATATAAAATATGATCAAACAAATTTTTCTAGTAGAGCATATGGTCAGTCTATAGGTGATTTACAAATGTGTTTATATAATCACCCCTCATATTAATCAAGTTGTGTATGAAGATTTATTTAAATATAGTGAATGAGAGGAGAAGACCACTTACTTCAATATATTAAAAATGCGATGATATGGTCATTTTATATGTATCTTGGATCATATTAGTAGATATGGTGCATTATGTGATGTTGTTTCACTTTTGGAACCATATTTTTCTTTCTAAGTATGGGTTTCATAAAATATAATTTAGAGATATTTTTTATTGTTTTAAATTTTATCATTATAATATAATGTTATTGGTGTTTGTCATGTATTTATAAGGCATCATATTAGTATTTTATTCATTTGAGTTTTTCTAATGTAGTTTATATTGTATAAAAGTGAAAAAATTCAGTAATGATACAGTGAAAAACAAGGAATTTAATTCTATCCTTAAGTGTATATGGGCCTCACTTATGGTTATAATAATTTAATTCCTATCATAGGAAATGGGTTGGGGACTTTATGATATATACAATCAATTTTTTTTCATAATAATTAAATTTTGAATCATATTTATATTCATTTATTAAAATATTAATCATTTCTATTCATTTATTTCTTATTTATCTTTTATACGTAGTTCATATTGATTATTTATTGTCACTAGTTTCAATAGTTCCACTGTAATTTCAGCATAATGACCTCATCCATCATTCCGTTTTCATGAGGGAATCATCTCCATCATATTAAATATAATAGAATCACAATTTCACAGTGAGTTATAAAATTATTTTTTTAATTCCTTGGATGTTACATGTATGGTTCATTAGGAATAAATCCTTAACATAGTTGGTATATGAAATTTTACCAATCTTTATGAGTTAATATAGAAGATTCATTCCGAATCAACAATATATAAATATATTATTAATAGAATTTCATATTATGCACCATACCTATTTACTGTTATTTTGTAACCATTTATAATTATAACTATGAAAAATAGAGTAGCATCTTTAATTCAGGTGGTGGACGTTACCCGAATAAGGGAATGAAGTAAAGAAATTGGTATGTGAAATTCATATATTTTTCATTATAATAGAATTATATATAAGTATATTATTGTTAAATTAATTTTTAAAAAATTATAAATTATAATTTTGGGTACCCAATATAAAATGATAAAATAAATAAACACTGAAAAGGGAGTTACTTCAAATAGATTGATTCCTAAAACTATAGACCTTATTTCTTTTTAATTATATTTATTTAATATATATTGAGGTAATATAATGGTATGGGAAGTAATATAGAAAATTTTTAATGACCCCTACCTATAAATGTATCCCTCTTGGGGAACTGCTGAATAAGGGATGCTATTATCCCTCGAAGCCCTCTTCAAATATTCCATAAGTTGGAGAGAAACATTGGTTGTATATAAATCACACACATGAGTGTATTTAACCTAAAATATAATTTCAGATAATAATAATTAACATGAGAAATCACCAAAAAACACCCATAAATAATAATGAGGCAATGCCAAAAAATATATATTAAACCATATATATAATATTAATTAAAATAAATAGAATTTTTTTAAAAAATAACACATTGACAGAAAAAACGAATCTATAGAAAATACTGAAAAACATTTCCAACTATAAATTCTAAAATCGATCACTAAAAATATCTTGGGGACCTAAAAAATAGTTAATATATATGTTTAGTAATAATAACATGAATACTTAGTATGATCCTCCTTGATACCTCTCATGAAAAATGTTAAAATAATGATAATTAAGAATAATGAACAAACATATATAATAATCTCATCACCAAAAAAAGCTGATAATATATTACTACACTTATTATGAATCACACACCATGTATCACATAGAAGTGAATCACTATTTATTGAATGAATATACAAAAATTATGTCGCCCCACTAACATATATCTAGTAGTTTATATTTCTTGATTCCCAATTCCACAAACATTGTAACCAAACATTACATAAGAAATCATTTATCATGAGTATAAATATTAAACAAATTAAAACATAATTTGATTATTAACACCTCATCAACATCATATACAATAGTAACTAAATATCTACATGAATGTCACAATATCATTTGTATATTCATTATACCTTTATCCATCACAACTCATAAATTTAAACATATGGGGATTCAAATCCACTATGACTATATATAAGTATATAATATTCCTCAATCCATTACAACTATAATTTAAATTTATTTCAAAATTATATCTATCATAACCCTAGTGGAAGAAAACCCTTTAGTAGATCTATTATAGCACATGATACACTTACACCCACTATAAGGGAAACAAGAATTGTGGAGATGGAGGAATAAACCATTCATTACCTCACCATCATGAATATTTTGGAGAAAAACAACATATAATTTAGGTCTTCATTTACCTACATACATAGGTGGATAAATCAATGAAATCAGAAAATTTAAATTATATTAGATACAATCACACTAACAGAAACAACCGATATTTAAACCCATCAGCTACTATCATGAAACATGACCCCCAAATTCCATTTCTAAATTATATATCTCCAATAACCATACAAGAGTCATGATACATATTAATTAATTAATTATTTTATAATTAAAATCATATGATTTTAATTTCCATCACTAACACATCAATATTATAATCCAATAACATATGTATAATAAATTATTTAATTATATTACTTGGTACATCACCATCGTTTAAAAGATAAAAGACCATCCCCTTTCATTAATTAATCAATATTTTATTTAATAATTCATGTGGTTATTATAGGACTCAGCCTAAGATACAAAATCAAATATACACAAATCATTTATAAATTCAAAATGTTCCATGATATTGTGAACAAAACATATAAAAAACATCTGACCACCCCACACTAATCACACCCTTACCACACCAGTGTCATCCTTACACTATTATACATAGTATATTCTATCCATATGACACAAACATCAACCATCACAATAATCTAACCATATAAGTCCGTTTCTTAATATATATCAAACAAAAATTATAACCCCAATATTATTCATCATTTACTGTAAAAAAAATTAAATACCATAGGTTATCATGTATCACATCAAAGCTCACATAAATGCACAATAAGGCCCTTAAAAATATAAAATTAATACATTTTAGATGTATGTTTTTTATAGAAAAAAATAAGGAACTATGGATATGGAATGATGGATATCAAGTTTCCAGTAATCTTGAATGGACTATTTCAACTTCAATATTTTATACAATAACAAAATACTACATAAATAAATTCTTTAATTTACCAATTTTTTATACACATAATTCAATATAAAGAGACCTATATATAGTAGCTATGAGAATATAGAAAACAAAATGAACATTCTTCAAGTGTTACTTGTATTTTTTATTTATTTGAAGTAGAGTGTTAGTTATTCTCCTTAAGAATATTTCATTTAATTATTATATTTATTTGACTTAACATTTTTATCTATTTCATGCATTTGAACTATAACATTGATATATTTTTTGAAATTTCTTTTTTTATACTAAATTAATATTTTTGATATTTTTCATTTCAAGCAAAAATTAATTTAACTTTTTTTATATGAAAGAATCATGTCATTATTAGTTTGTAATCAACACCATGTGTATATTCCAATAAATAGAAAACATATACAATATTTAATTATAAAGAACACTATGTCTATAAATTTTATACAAAATACCAAGTCCCTTCATTAAATTTTGTTACATATAATACAATGTTTTAGTGAGCTATAATGTACAATTATTAAAATATTATTAATATTACCATCTACATACTGGAATGGATGATATGAAAGAAATTTAAAAACTACCAAAATATAATTTACACATGTATATACAGTGAATCATTTGGGAATCAAATAGTTATAAATGAGATTATGACCTTTTTGAGAATAATAACGTTACTTTTGTAATGAAACTACTTTTTATGTTTGAACACAAAATTACTTTGTTAAAATAAACCAAATAAATTAGTTAAATGTTTGAAAAAATATATCTATATTATATATTATAAAAATATTTTGGATGATCATATAATAGATTCTATTAAGATATAAATAAATCCATTTATATGAATAAAAAAAGGTATTTTTCAAAAATTCAATTTTACCATATTTTAATAGGGACCCCAATTTAAATAAAATTTCTGACACTTTAATAGAATTTGTTTCAAAATATAAATTTTATTTTTTATGTGGAATAATAAAATTTACCTCGGGAATATTTATAGTATTTTTTGGTGAAGATTTATTTTTTATGGACATTGAAAACACTAAATTTCAATTCAAAAGTTCTTTTACATATAATTTATTATTATAGTAAAAATATATATTATTTTGGTTTTAAAGTATAATTATATAAAATATACATAAATTAATTTGAATTATGAAATTAGAACTTATTTCATGTTGAATTTTGAAATAAAAACATATGATTCATTTGAACATTTTTTCCTAAAAACATTGATTTTTATCGCATCTACGGGATTATATTTGAATTATTTTATTCCACTTCAGATATTATAAATTAGAAGATTGGTATAAATACTTGATATCAAAATAAGTAATAATTTTTTAATTGTTTATTAATATTTTATGACCCAAAATATTAGTGATGGTGATTACAATTAATTACTATGATGAAGAGAAAAATTATCCTAACAAAGGACAAAACCTTAAACATAATGCCCAAAATGACCAATACAGTTTTCCATAAGAAATTTTTAGTTTAAATTTATTTAATATCATAAATTTTAACATTTATATCAATATTTTATCTACTTTAGTTAGTAATATTTTTTGTGTAATTACAGTTTCAATAATTTATCAGAATTAAAGTTATCAACTATAAAATGACAATGACCTTTAACACATATTGAAACTTACCATTGCATTTGAATCCACCATAATATACCTACATTCTCCCCCAAAATTACTAACATTATCCTAGAAACATAACATTGGAAAGAAATCCATCCATGAAATCCATTTCATGTAAACCGAAATGAGTTGCGCACAGAATAGGTAAGATCAATCCTCAAGCTCTTTTGATTTATTTTCATTATCCACCCCAAAAAAATCTTATTATTACATTATTGTAAAATAAGAATAGTATAAAAAATTAAATGATGTGTTTTTATTCCTAGTTTTATACATATATTTACACATACATCAATTTATTTGGTAATGAACTTACAGTTTGTGTGTACGAGAATAACCACCTCGCGAAACAGTGCTGTTCGTTATTCCATTACCACATCTCATGGTTTGGAGTTAGGATATTAAATCTATATTTATATGATATATATTATATTAATGATGTATTTATACTTAATAATTATATAGAATATACATTTATACACTCCATTTTTAGTAAATATGATAACTTTCTTTGTGGACGTGTGGATTATCTCCTCCTCAAACTAATATGATTAATTCAAACATTACATGTAATATATTAGGGATATGTTTAGGAAAATTAAATGATATATATGAAATAACAATTAATCTAATTATATTCTATATATAATTATATTTCTCTCACATTCTTTTTTTGATACGATGATAAAATGGAAAAAACATTCATGAATATGATCGACCTATTATCTCCATGAATTGTGTATTCCATATCATATTTATATATTTTGCAGATTTCTATAAATATTTAAATAGATAATATATATGATAATTATATTTTTTATCATTTTTCAAATAATTATGTAATTATCTATGTAAGATGATCAAGAATAATATGTACGAATATGTTAGAAAAATAAAGTAGATATTACCAAAAGCATAAAATTAACATTAAATTGTTAATAACTGAATAATATAATTTTAAAATGAAATAATATATAGTATTATATATAATAAAATATTTATGAAATATATTTATAATAAATTTATATATTATATTAGATTTTTTAAGAGTACAACGCGATTGTTGATATAAGGTAAGGGAATTTAATCTCACCTTTTTCCATGAGGTACATGACATATTCAAAACTCGCTTCTATTATGCGGTGTAAATACAAAAATATGGAATATTTTATCATTTATTTAATATATTTATTTATCAAAATCTTGAATTAACATTATTATTTCACTAGGATCATGATTATAAAGGTACTCAAGTAGTTAGAGTTTTCTGGTCTCACTTTTATTTCTGTGAGAGCTATACCATATTCAGCACTTTTTTTCTTTTATGTGGTGTATAAAATATCTATAAATATAATATATTAATTTTCTCATTAAATTTTTTTACCTATCCATTTGTAATCTCCCTTTCATGGGTTTTATGTTCCAAATAACACCAACTCTGTAAAGTTATTTTTTCTTTATTTTCCTTTTATAAGACACATGCCAAGTTATGCACCTATTTTACTAAAGAATGTGTAAACAATACCCGTTGAAATATCACTTAAATAATCTAATTATTCTCATTATATTTTATTCTTAATTTTATTTTATTATTTTATATGGATTATGATTAATGTTACAAAAGTGGTAAAAGTTTATCGCTACAATACCATCATATATCTGGATTATTGAAGATTCTGATCTAGTGATTAAATATTATGATGAATCTAACGATAATTATCTTAAATTTAAATATAATACTATTAATCATGAAATATTCATGTTATGGTACCATTTATATACTCATATGTAGTTAATATAATTAGGAAATTGTTTTTATGAAAATATGACATTATTTCAGTTTTCATATTGAAATCTATGTGCTTTCAAAACCATGTTTTCTGAAAATAGTTTAATTTATTTAGGATCAAAATAGTGATTATAAATGTTTTAAATAATTACATATTTTTTATATAATTTTGAATATATATTATTTTCAAAATGTTGTGAAACATTATTTATAAGTCATCAAGGTATTTTCTATGATATGGTTTTTTAAAAAAAATTCATGATTAATTTATATTTTCTCAAATTAAATTCTATGAAATGGGAATTAAGAATGTTTTAAACATTAATTAAAATATTACAGATAATTTATATTGTTTTTTCTAAAAAAAATATGTCATCAACTGTTTTCAAATAATGTTCAATAAAAAATTGTTATCAAAATGCTTTCACAATTTATTTCAAAATTTTAATGTATTTTAAATGATTTTTTTAAATTGTTATAATGAAATATTTATTAATTTTTATGATAATTTCAAGTGTCAAGGTTTAAAAAACATATTACAGATTCCATTATAATTTTTCATGTTTATATTAAATTATAATGTCTAATAAAATGAGTTTATATTAAAAAAAATTCAAATAAAAAAATAATATTTTTTTCAATAAATTATTTTTAATGATATTTATTATTTATTTTACAAATAAGAAGACATCCAGTAGTGTTAATAATTTCTTGTCTTGTAATATGATCTTAGGGTTCCACTCATATTCTTTATCTTATTTTTAATTTTGTAATTCCATGATTTTTTTGAACCTCATTTCTATTTCACAATCTATATGTTTATGAAACATGTTTCTCTTTCAAGGTATATATTATTTTGAAACCTAGTTATTTTCATGGTTCATTCAATTATAAAATTATTATTAATCCTATATCTTTTACATAGGTTATGATATGACGACATGTTTACGATACACATTTCATATATTGGGTTATGATAATATATTTTATGATCTTTTTCGACATGTATATACGATCACATTATGATAAGGGTGGTACCTATATCACCCTCTAATTAATAGGGTAATGATTTTTATCTCATAAGTTAGACATGGATGGAATAGGGATTGAAATTGGATATACAATGTTTTTATAAGATGGTCTTATGGTTAACCATAACTATAAATATAATCAAGAGAGTGAAAAATGAATATGAATATGGTATGAGAAATGAAACCATACTACAAATATATCGATGTCAGTGATGCTTTGAATAAAATGGATATGATTTTATATTCTATTGTGTTTTCCACAATTAGTAGTCTTATTGCAATGTAATGATTCATTGATTATTCTCTTGATTACCTTATGATTCGTGTCTTATGAACATCTATTCATCTGGAAATGATTCTTGTTTATGATCTTTGATATGAAGTGTATGATCTTATAATATTACAACCATGTTATCATTCCCATATACTCATGTTTATTCTTACATATCTCTATTTTATACCCATACTAAGAATTTATTCTCACCCTATTATATGTTTCATTTCCCAATGTTATGAAAATATTTATTTTCTATGATGTGTCTATGAAAGGTTTAAGTCATGAAGAACCATTTTAGAGATAGTGTAGCCCACTTATATACCAGGGTTTATGTTTTCATGTTTCTAAAGGAACTAAAATGATATGTTATTTGGTAATATATCTGTGTAATGTAATATCTATTGCAAAAAAATAATTTAATTCTTATGTATGTTAATATTAGGTTTTTAAAGATGGAATCATGGAAAATTTTTACTTAACCATCAAAAAAGGGATAAAAACAAATGAAATCTCTAAGTTTATTTATAAGGATATGTATATGGGTTTATGAATGGATAAGACTAATGTATC
Organism: Viscum album; assembly: GCA_963277665.1. Classification (NCBI taxonomy): domain Eukaryota; kingdom Viridiplantae; phylum Streptophyta; class Magnoliopsida; order Santalales; family Viscaceae; genus Viscum; species Viscum album. The sequence continues at coordinate 1,418,545,062 of OY728161.1, read as the reverse complement.
ATATATTAAATAAGTATTCATAATTTATACATACTATATGTGATTTTCCATGATTATATTTTATTTCACCCAAATAAGCAATATGAAAACTGTGATTTCTAGTTTTTCAATAATGGTTGGAACTAGGAGAAATTGTGTTATCCTTGAATTTGAAAGACCATTTTTTAATGAGTTGTAAAATGGTATGATTAATGGAGAAAAGAATGTTTTCATAATGCCTAGTTAGTTTTCATACAACATTATAAAAAACTAGTACCATAATCAACTCTCGGACACACTAAGGAAGGGAATGAAAGAGCATGTTGATAATTATAGTAATGGATACCATGTGTGAAAGACAATTCAGTTTCATACACTTTGTAAATGTCATAAGAATCAGCCAAATGATTGTACTACAGGAATAAAAAGATGTAATGACTATGGAAAATAAGGAAAAGTATAATGTTACCACAATGTAAACATGATTAGTTATGTTAAGGTGAAGGCTATGAAAATATGACTCTATTATTCATCAATATTGTTAAAATATTCTATGGTCGGAATGAATGGTCAACATGAACATCAATATCTACTATGGAATGCTTAAAAAGAGAAACAAAAAGGTTGTATAATTAATGGTTATATTACTGCTGATAATGAGACTATAGGCGAAACATGAAATGAAAGAGGTATAAGTAATGGTTATATACATGTTACTATTCCAAAATTCTGTATGTAATATTCCACCATCTTCTTTTTTCAATAATTCCATTTAAGGTTTGTATTATAATTTCTTTTTTCATATTTGTGGATATGTAACACCCCAACACCAGTTACCCAGAGTCGGTGCATTATTACATAACATTGGCATGCTAACAAAAAAGACCAAGTCTCGAAAGACTAGTAAGTTTAGTAGACTTTGAAACACTAGATACATTCATAAAAATTTTACATTACATCATAAAAAAACATCTTGTCTTCATATCCCCTCATACTATCCCTGCAGGTCATTCATAAATTACTTCTTCATAATACTGGGAAGAATAAAACATTGAAAGGGGTGAGCTCAGATGATCAATAAGGATAACATTATAGCAAAATCTTTCATAGATAAGCATAAACACTTAAGGCAGTTTATAACTAAAACAAAAGCCTTTTAAACTTGAAATTTAGCATAAAATGGAAAAGATAAAATAAAATAATTCCATTTACTTACTCACATGGATATTCTACTAGTCGAATGATCACATGCATTATCAATAACCACATTTATAATGATGGAATGCATAATGCCAGACTATCATAGCCACATAGCCAAAGCCTCGTGCCAAGACTACAAATAAGATTTTGCCAAGGCCTTCTGCCAAGACACTAGTTTGTCTCATGAGACCTACCGATGCATCGAGGAGCAATATCGGGCTCCAACCGTCACTTATTAAGTCCAATGCATTCCTTATATGAACAGGTTTAAACATAACATAAACATTCGTATTAAAACTAGCATACGGAATGTCAATACTTTAACCACAAACCATGAATGGTATAAAAATAGCACATCCACAGTCAAACATAACTCATTAGATACAATATGGAAGATTGTATTGTATCAAATTAACCTCAATGAATAATAATGAAGGATGTTGACATAGATGCAAATAATCATCAAAACTCTTTGAGAGAAATATCCCTCGTTTTCTTGAAATCATTTAAAAGTCACAGTATTTGTCAAGAAGCCATTTAAAAATATATTTTTGAATCAAAGTGTCCCATATCACATTGAAACTTTTTAAAAGGAGTTTTAATTTTAAAACCTTAATGTTAATATAAATAAATCCTTAAAACCATTTTTAAAACATGGACATTAATGAGAAAGATTTAGATGAATAAGTCTTTAAAACATTTTAAAAAAAGTATTTTAGTTAGAGATTATAACCAAAATAGGGACACTTGAATACAAATAATTGAGGTAATAAAAACATTGTAATATCATGAGAATGAAGGGATTCATGATATAATATGTCAAAGTACATTATATACACCACATAAAAGTGATTTGGTGTATAACAACAATAAAGTCTCAATGGAATTTAAATTGAGATGAAATCTCTCATAAAGGCTGTATACTTAGGTTAAGGATAAATAAATGACATAGTTATGTGTGAAAAATATAAATACACTATATATTATTGGATATTTAGTGTAAACCAATCAATGGATATTCACATATAATCTTGTAAAAACAACACCAATGAATTGGATGTTTAACTCAACAAATGGAGAATGAGTTAAAATTACTAGCATCACATTCATATTGATGACTTGAGAAATTATCAATGTAGTTATTATGTGTATCAAAAGTATATCCACAAAAAGGGGATTGTAAATTATTACATAAGAAAATTAATAGTTATTCCACACATAATCTCGGAGTAAAATAATCAATGAAGTTTGCGTAAAGGCGAATAAATGGAAATGGAAATTTCAAATTCCCTTATCGATTAGGTAACATATGAAACATACAGCCATGAAATAAGGATCATACAATGGTGATGTAAATACACATAAATTAAATTATAATACACAATGAATACAATTATGGGTAATACACATACACCACATGAAATAAATAAGTGGTGAACAATGGAATTCTCACGAAATTAAGAGTGAGCTAAGAAACCCCTTACCATGTAATTTTCCTTGGTTGGGGGTAGGTTAACCTCTTGTATAATGTTGACATAATTTTTATTAAATTATTCACGAATCATATACATTAATATGATATCATATATGATCTTTTAACATTGCTTTGTTAATAATGTCTTAGAATTATCGTCGTTTCAGGCGTTAACTTACTCGTTTTATTTTATATGTTTTGTTACGTAAGCCATGTTTGTCATGTATAAGTTGTATCTTATTAGTATCCAGAATTATATCAAGTTATTAAGTATTATTTTTAAATCATCAAATGATAATTATACTTTAATGGATATGATGGATAATGAATCTCATCTCATTCGTGAAAACGGTAGTCCGTACGTACACACGAGCGACAATATCATTCTTTTGATATTAAAATAATATATACTTGGATTGTATATTATATATACAGAATCATTATCATGTTATATTTATTGTTTACATGAATTATACATCATTATTATACCCATCCAAATAATAATATATTGAATAACAATTACACCATGACGTGGAGACAGTAAGCCGTACGTACACACGTATGGTGACATGTTATTCAAAGGGTGGATAGAATAATGAATATTGTTGTACCATATTTATAATAAAATCACAGTATATATAAGATACTGGAGTTAATATTTTATAATGTAAATAACAAAGAACGAAGAAGTGGAAGAAGAAACGAACTTGAAAAGGGGTGGTGAAAACATTTCCTCTTCTTCAGGTTATTCCTTTTCATTTGATCAAAAGGGATCCATAGGTTGGATTTCTGATAAAACTAAGGCCTCTAGGATGTTGTGAGGGGAGTTTAGAGAGTATTTTATCAGGTTTTGGCCGAACCAAAAGGCTTTGAAGGTGTAATTAAATGAGAAGGAGGAGTGCCCTTTTATAAGAGGGGTGAGGGGCACCTTTGGAAAATCTAGAAATATTAATTTATAATAAATTAATATTAGGTTTCTAATGGCTCCAAAGTTTATTATTTAAAGGTTAATGTGAGTATAGGTCAAAATACATTCAACCAATATAATTTAGACAGGTTTGGGTCATTATATTAACCTTATCATTTAGTTTTAACTCTTAGTTAATTAGTTTGACATTTACCATGTCACTTGGTATTTTTATATTATATAGTTAATAAACATACTATATACATCCAAGAGACCCTAAAGTGGTCCATTACTGATAAAACTATCATGATATAAGTCTCTTGGCCGAACCTTATATTTTTATGAATTTAATAGCAATTAATAATATAATATTTGTTTTAAAATTCTTTTATGTCAATTTTGACAATATTCAATAATTGATTTTTTAAAATATCATAACAGAATGATTACTTCATAAAAATATAATTAAATAAACTCTAACATGTAATATTATCCTATAAAATTATTTTAATTCATAAAAAGTCTGAAATTATATTTATTTTGGTATTTATAATATCAATTATTTTAATTTTTTACTATTGCGGTAATTACTACATCGTAATTGTGTCATAAATAAATTAAATTATATAATGTCTAAAAATTATAAATAAAATATCATTATGTAGGAAATATTATTATATTTCTAATGAATATTTAAAATCGAATTTATCTTATGTATAGCCCTATATTAAAAATGTTTTATAAAAAACAATGATTTTAACTCTTTAAACTCTTCTTTGAATTAAATAATAATAAATGTCCTAATCTAATACAAGTGGACCTAAATGATAATATTTTACTTCTAAGGTTTTTTTTGGTCGAGATACAATTTTCCAATAGAATTAGGACATGTGTTAGGGTAATATTAATATCATTTTTACCCTTAATTACCCTATTTAATTTTAATCGTGGTAAATAAAAGTAAAAAGTTACTATTCAACAAAATTATTTTCTTCTCATTGAACCACATTTTACTTTTTGATATTAACCGCGTCTCTCGTATTTTTAAAATTCCATTCACAGAAGCGGTAAAATTATGTTTTATGAAAAATTCAGTTTTTTAACTACCACTTAGTAGTTTCACTATTCATGAAAAATTGATGTTTTTCAGAACAATGCCAAAATTTAACCCTAAGCAATAATTGATATTCAGAATTAATAAATGATGTCTATTTTACAACATTCCAAACACATAATTTTCATTAATTAATTTTATAATTAATTCCCGATGTCACAACAAATAGTGTGTTTTTAAGAAATAATATATATCAAAAGATTGACAATTGTTTAGGTCCAATTTCAATGTGAAATTAATTTGAATGAACAAAATTGGATAAAATGGTAAAAATATATTCTAATTATACTTTGAAACCGCTCAATAATATAATTTATCACTATAAATTATTTTTATTAAAAAAGTTGTTTTTAAGTATTTTCACTATTCATAAAAATTGGAAGTTCTCAGAAAAATACCAAAAATTCATCTTAGGATAATTTCGATATTCCGAAACCAAAAATTAAGTCCATTTTGAAATATAAAATATATATAATTTCAAAAAGTAGGTATTACTATTCATAACTGCTAGTTTGATTGGTTGTGGGGTGTTAGAACTCAATGTTGCGTAAAACACATGTCATCGCATTATTCAAAGAGAAGCGTACCGTAGAAGCTTGGGGTGTTACATTATCCCCTCCTTCAAAAAATTGCGTCCTCACAATTTTTTAAAGTTTGCATGGTAATATAATGGAAACTCCCACATCGGAAAGAGAGTCAATAAAACTATCACTTTAAAAGAATGAAACAGAGGTATAAAGGTCAACCACGATAACCCATACTCGGATTCCATATAGGAAAACATATTTAATGATGATAAACTAAGTGTCAAGTTATGATGGTGAGGGATAGAAATCATGATCAGGAAAAAGATAACAATAAGAAAACCACAAACTTGTGTCGTGACAAATGGCCATTAGTCTCCTAGTAGGAAAGTAAACAGACAACATTTTTTTGTTTTAAGTTACATTACATAAGGATGAGGAATTCATTTATGATATTGAATCAGAACATAAAGAGATATAATTACTTCTTAAGTATAGGTTCATTATTTAATAACTTTTTACCTCTAACTTATTTTTTTACAATGAGTATTCAAGAAGACTTGGTCACACTGGAAGAGATAGAATAAACTTCTATAGAATCACATGATCCATGCAGGATGAACTATATATTTACATTGTCTTTAAATATTAATCAAAACCAAAATCGTTAGTACAAGCTCTAACGATCCACCAAAAGGAAATTCCTTGAGAGAAATAAACACTAATCTTAATTTCCAAAATTAAATCAACAATACCCCAAAGTTAAATAGATACCATTCAATAATCAATTGTCCTTAAAATCCTTCAATATAATCAAAACTAATATTGACAACCAAAACTTATTGAGAATGTAGTTTTCCACGTTAAATTGTATCTCCAAATGACATTAATTACTCTTAAAGTCACATACTTAAAAGTAATTAACCTAATCATTTCCATAAATAACCCAAATCATTATAAATCCGCAATAAAAACATAGATAAAATCCACCATTGCTCCTCATATGAAATCCCATACTATTATATTTTCCTTGGGAATATAGTGTTCACACCAAAGCGAACAACTTCCAAAATAACATTTATCACTTAATCACAAAATCATTTTCCTATACTAAGGGTATTCATTTGATAAGACATAAGAACCCATATCAAATTATTATTGATCAATAAGTTCATTTAACTAAAAATAATAGTCACACTAACCAGGGACATCACGTAGTCCAGTAGTAGGTGATAAATCCCAATTGCACTTTGGTTGTGGGTTCTATTCTCACAACTTTGTCTGAGATGGTGGGTTATCACACGGTCTGGATGTTGTCCTTTGTCAAAAACTGTATTTTATAACATTACCAAAATGAGATAAATTCCCCAAAATAACCATAACATAATATAACCTCTAATGTTATCTCATAACTTGCATTTTCATCCCAAATTATAATAATTTGTAAATTCCTAAAACCCAATGATCATATAAAACCAAATGGTTATTTATAACTATATCCACAAGAGAAAAGATAATTCTTCCTCAAATATCATTCTCACATGGCAAACGTTAGGTTTACAAATACAAGAGAAAAATATTCCAAAGTAAACCCTTCAACAAGGATCACTAAATATTTTTTAACATTTATCCAACCATTTATTTTCACATATCTTCTTCTTTGACCAAGAAAATATCCTATAGAATAGGACATTCACTCGGGTAATGGACACGTCCCCTAAATTTACGGAAAATGATTGTAAATGGATTCTTGGGACCATTTTTATCTTTTTCCATAGTACTCTACATTTTTATTTGGAAATTCTTTGGCAATTCTTCACATTATGTCCTTCCTTCCCGCACGTAAAGAATTTCTCTGTCCCATTGAGACACTTTCCTGGGTGTCTCCTTCCACATTTCCTACAAGAAGGAAATTGAGGATTTCTTTCTCCATGGTCACCACTACTGGAGCTCTTATCATTCATCACCTTTTTCTTCTTTGTTGAGTTCGGTAATTAGTTAATATATATATTGTTGATCATATTTTTGGAAAATTGATTTGGCATAAAGACGATATCTTTTACGCCTATCAACATTCCATTTTGTTTCTCATTTCCACCACCGTTCCCACCTTGTACATAATTCTCAATGTCACTATGACTTCCTTAAAATCCATCCATTGACTAAAACCATAAAGCATTGTGTGATTAATAGTAGTCAAACAATCATTTAGAGATTAACATGCCACCATATTCTCAATTTGAAACATATTAAGATTAACGAATGTCATTCACTCTCATCTTATATATATAATACTTTAAATCGGTTTGTAAAGAAAATGTAAATTATCCTAAGAATATCCCCGGGAAGTGTCGTAACCATGAGTGAAGCAAGGCCAATTGTCGTGCACTAGTTCTTAATCGAGTCAGGGTCAAAGCGGTGTTTTCGAGTTTTACCACTAGGTACATCTATGCCAGAGCCGCCTCTACCTACTTGTATCCATATAGGGATGTATTGCTCGGAAAAATCAGAAAATCTCTACAATACCAAAATTCTAGGAAGTTGTTCTATACTAATCCTCAATTTTCATCATAGGTCTACATGCTCTAATCAGAGTTTATCTAAATCTAGCTTCCAATGTTTGTACTAAACTTCCTCTGATACCAACTGTAACGCCCCAAGTGCAGTTACCCAGAGTTAGTCAATTATTACATAACATTGGAATGATCACAAGAACGATCATGTCTCGAAAGACTGATTAGTTTAGTAGCATTTAAAACACTAGATACATTCATAAAATTTTACATTACATCATAAAAAAACATCTTGTCTTCATATCCACTCATACTATCCCTGTAGGTCATTCATAAATTATTTCTTCATAATCATGAGAAAAATAAAACACTGAAAGGGGTGATCTCAGATTCTCAGTAAGGATAACATTATAGAATAAGCATTCATAGATAAGCATAAACACTTAAGGCAGTTTATAACTAAAACAAAAGCCTTTTAAACTTGAACTTCATCACAAAATGGCAAAGATAAAATAAAATAATGCCATTTACTTACTCACATGGATATTCTACTATTCGAATGATCACATGCAATATCAATAACCACTTTCATAATGGTGGAATGCATAATGCCAGACTATCATAACCACATATCCAAAGCCTCGTGCCAAGACTACAAATAAGATTTTTCCAAGGCCTTGTGCCTAGACACTAGTTTGTCTCATGAGACCTACCGATGCATCGAGGAGCTATAGCGGGATCCACCCGTCACATATTAAGTCCAATGCATTCCTCATATGAACATGTTTAAACATAACATAAACATTCGTATTAAAACTAGCATACGAAATGTCAATACTTTAACCACAACCCATGAATGGTATAAAAATAGAACATCCACAGTCAAACATAACTCATTCGATACAATATTAAAGATTGTATTGTATCACATTAACCTCAATCAAGAATAATTAAGGATGTTGACATAGATGAAAATAATCAGGAAAACTATTTGAGAGAAATATCCCCATTTTTCTTGAAATCATTTAAAAGTCACACTATTTGTCAAGAAGCCATTAAAAATACAATTTTAAATCAAAGTGTCTCATACCACAATGAATCATTTTAAAAGGAGTTTTAATTTTAAAACTTTAATGTCCATATAAATAAATCCTTAAAACAATGTTTAAAACATGTACATTAATGAGCATGATTTAGATGAATAAGTCTTTAAAACATTTAAAAAAGTATTTTAGTTAGAGATTCTAACTAAAAGAGAGACACTTGAAAACAAATAATTGAGGTAATAAAAACTTTCTAATATCATGGTAATAAAGGGATTCATGATATACTATGTCAAAGTACATTATATAATCCACATAAAAGTGATTTGGTGTATAACAACAAAGTAGTCTCAATGGAATTTAAATTGAGATGAAATCTCTCAAAAAGGCCGTATCCTTAGGTTAAAGATAAATCAATGACATATTTATGTTTGAAAAATATAAATACACTAAATATTATTGGATATTTAGAGTAAAACAATCAAAGGATATTCACACATAATCTTGTAAAAACAACACCAATTAATTGGATGTTTAACTCAACAAATGGATAATGAGTTTAAATTAATCTTATCAAATTCATATCGATGACTTGAGAAATTATCAATGGAGTGATTATGTGTATCAGAAGTATATCCAAAAAAAGGGGAGTGGAAATTATGACATAAGAAAATTAATAGTTATTCCACACATAATCTCGGAGTAAAATAATCAATGAAGTTTGCGTAAAGCCGAATAAATGGAAATTGAAATTTCAACTTCCCTTATCGATTAGGTAACTTATGAAACATACACCCATGAAATAAGGATCACAAAATGATGATTTAAATACCCATTAATTAAAAGATAATACACAATGAATACAATTATGGGGAGTACACAGACACCACATGCAATAAATAAGTGGTGAACAATGGAATTCTCACGAATTTAAGAGTGAGATAAGAAACCCCTTACCTTGTACTTTTACTTGGTTGGGGGTAGGTTAAAATCTTGTATAATTTTGAAATAACTGTTATTAAATTATTCATGAATAATATACATTAATATTATATCATATATTATCTTTTCACTTTGATTTGTTAATAATATATTAGAATTATTGTCATTTCGGGTGTTAACGTACTCATTTTATTTTATATGATTTGTTACGTAAGCCATGTTTTTAATGGATAGGTTCTATCTTCTTCATATCCAGAATTATATCAAGTTTATAAAAATTATTTTTAAATCATAAAATTATAATTATACTTGAATGGATATGATGGAGAATAAATCTCATCGCGTTCGTGGAGACGGTAGTCTGTACGTACGCACGAGCGACAATATCATTATTTTGATATTAAAATAATATATACATAGATGGTATATTATATATAAAGAATCATTATCATGTTATATTTATTGTCTAGATTAATTATACATCATTATTATACCCATCCCAATAATAATATATTGAAAAAAAATTATACAACGACGTGGAGACGGTAAGCCGTACGTACGCACGTATGGTGACATGTTATTCAAAAGGTGGATAGAATACTGAATATGGGTGTACCATATTTATAAAAAAATAACAGTATATATAATATACTAGAGTTATTATTTTATAATGGTAATAACAAATATAGATGAAGTGGAAGAAGAAAGGAACTTGAAAAGGGGTGGTGAAAACATTACCTCTTCTTTGGGTTCTTTTTTTTTGATTTTATCAAAAGAGATCCATAGGTTGGCTTTATGATAAAAATAAGGCCTCTAGGTTGTTTTAAAGGGAGATGAGAGAGTATTTGGGAAGGGTTTTACCGAACAAAAAGGCATTGACGGTGTGAATAAATGAGAAGGATGAGTGCCCTTTTATAAGATGGGTGAGGGGCACCTTTGAAAAAGCTAGAAATATGAATTTATAATAAATTCATATTCGATTTCTAATGGCTCCAAAGTTGATTATATAAAGGTTAAGGTGGGGATAGGTCGAAATAAATTCAACCAATAGAATTTAGACAGGTTTGGATCATTGTATTAACATTATATTTTAGTTTTAACTCTTAGTTAATTAGTTTGACATTTACCATGTCATTTTGTATTTTTATATTATATAGCTAATAAACATACTATATACATCCATGAGACCCCAAAGTGGTCATATGATGATACACCTATCATGTTATAAGTCTCTTGGCAGAACCTTAGATTTTTAGGAATTTAATATCAATTAATAATACAATATTTGTTCTACAAATTCTTGTATGTCAATTTTGACACTATTAAATAATTTATTTTTGTAAAAATCATAACAGAGTGATTACTTAAAACAAAGTTAATTAAATAAATCCTAACATGTAATATTACACTATAAAATTAGTGTAATTCATTAAAAGTCTTAAATTATATTTATTTTGATATTTATAATATCAATTATTTTAATTTTTAACTATTATGGTAATTACAGCATCATCATTGTGTCATAATTAAATTAAATTATATAATATCTAAAAATTATAAATAAAATATCATTATGTAGTAAATCGTATTATCTTTCTACTGAATATTTACAATCGAATTTATCTTATGTATAACCCTATATTAAAAATAGTTTAGTAAATAAAATTTGATTTTAACTCTTTTAACTCTTCTTTGAATTAAATAATAATAAATGTCCTAATCTAATCCAAGTGGACCTAAATGATAATATTTTATTCCTAAGGTTGTTTTTGGTCGAGATACACTTGTAAAATAGAATTAGGACATGTGTTAGGGTAATATTAATATCATTGTTACCCTTAATTACCCTATTTACTTTTAACCGTGGTAAATGAAAGTAAAAAGTTACTATTCACAAAAAATTATTTTCATCTCATTGAACCACATTTTACTTCTTGATATTAACCATGTGTCTCAGATTTTTGAAATTCCATTCACAGAAGCGGTAAAATTAAGATTTATTAAAAATTCAGTTTTTTAACTTCCACTTAGTAGTTTAACTATTCATCAAAAATTGAAGTTTTTCAGAACAATGCCAAACTTTAACCCTAAGATATAATTGATATTCTGAATTCAAAAATGATTTCTATTTTACAAAATTCCAAACATATAAGTTTCATTAATTAATTTTATAATTAATTTCCGTTGTCACAACAAATAGCGTGTTTTTGAGAAACAATATATATCAAAAGAGTGACAATTGGTTTTGTTCAATTTCAAAGTGAATTTATTCTAATGAACACCATTGGATAAAATAGTAAAAATATATTCTTATTATACTTCGAAACCACTCAATAATATAATTTGTCACTATAAATTATTTTGATTTAAAAAAAATTTAAGTATTTTTCACTATTCATAAAAATTGGAAGTTCTCAGAATTATACCAAAAATTCATCTTAGGATAATTGCGATATTTAGAAACCAAAAATGAAGTCCATTTTGAAATATAAAATATATATAATTTCAAAAAGTAGGTATTACTATTCATAACGGTTGGTTTGATTGGTTGTGGTGTGTTAGAACTCGATGTTGCGTACAACACATGTTATCACATTATTCAAAGAGAAGCGTACCATAGAATATTGGGGTGTTACATGATATGTTAATAAATATTCCCGTTACTGTCTATTTGTATATAAAGGATGACATCCCCCTTTCTCTGACATCAACCCAATTTTTTTAATTTCTATATGACGTCTTTATGCAATCAAAATTGTGCCAATATTTTCATGCCAATGTAATTGTGTAGTCAATACCACACTAATTTATATATCAAGGGTATTAACCATTATGGACATATAAATATGGATCTAGGACTTAAATGTATGTTCTCCACATTCTTGATCATGTAATAAATTATAATGATTGAATGAATCAATTTTATATGATCTATGTGGAACACATAAGCATGGGAATGTAATGGTTTTTAAGGGTTCACCTTAATTACACTCCAACACATTAGGTAATGGTTTTTATCATGATACGCCATGGTGGGATGGTTTCATTTCCTGATTCCTTTATGGGAATTTTTCCATGATGGGGTCTTGGTGAATTTATCATACATCCAATTATGATGTCATTTTTTAAGATGTTTCAACATTTCCATGCTAGAATTATCAAGATATATCATGCATTATTATTCATGTTCCATGTATTCTCTATTGATATTCCTATTTTTTGACATGTATTTTATTCCTCGTTTTATCCCTTTTTTATTCCCTTACATTGATTTATAGCTCACCTATATCTTATTTTTTTCCTCAAGTTATCCAATGATGTGTTAAGTATAAAGGACCATTTTTGTTATGTTAAAAAATATTTCAATAAAGATATAGTTCGTTCAGGTTTCATTTCTTTTGGTAATGTACATTTTTTCCAAATTATGCAAGGCCTCTCGATCTATTGAGTTTTATAAGGTGTATATTTATGTAATAAATCATTTTTAAAATCCAAATAAAGCATACTGTTGTTATAGTTGGTTTAATAGGGAATGTTTAGTTATTTATGGGATTCAGATTAGAAAAACCTTATGAATCTCCTTAATGATAAGACAATGTTTATGAACAAATCCCAAATTCTGGGTTAGTATATATGAAATGTTGTGTCATGAAACAATATCCTTGTCTAGATACTGTTACAAGATGTGGTTCTGGAATAAATTCAACTAGGAGTAACTACTCTTACAAGGTTTTATGAGCCTGAATCGAGTAAACCTAGTACCCTATAAAAGACCTTATTGTGCCCCTAGTTTGACACTCCTAGGGGATATACATTAGAAAATTAATTTATCACATTACAAACCATTATTATGGAAACAACACTAAAACTTCCCAAAGGAATATATATTATGTAGTAGATCATGGATATAATAGAATAATGGATATAAACACATAAGATAAAGAGATAAATGTAATTTATAAGCAAACCCTTTGATTTAGAAGGTTACCCCCTCTATGTGTTTGACTATTTAACATAATCATCCCTAATTTTCCTTTTATCCAATGGTAGAAAATTAGAGGAATCATTCTAATAACCTTCATGAAGAGAAGTGTGAAGATTTACCCAATGAGATTCCCAAATAGTTCGGAGAGGGAATATAATACCTTGGCATGATAATCATTCAATTAACTCAATTTATTAATAAGAACCTAAACCTATAAGAGTGTGCACCCCCCCCCCCCCCAAGAGAGAGCAACACACAGTCGAGTGTTTCATGCAACAAAGGCAAACAACATTCAATAGACAATCTAATCCCTCAATCATGGATCAATGTATCATTTATATTAAAGAGATCTTTCCCACCTTTCAATGTTCCAATAAATGGAATGTTATTCATGGAATTTATCGTATGGAGGTTGACGATGACCAAGGGGGGACGTTGATCATGAATATGAATCTTGAAGATGATCTTGCAAAAATGGAGTGAGAATATTTTCAAAAAATGATCATTGATAAATATTTTCCCCTCAACCTTCATCTGATTATGGAATAAATTTTTCTTTCACTCAATAAAAAATATTATAAATATCTTGGGGTGTATATGGAAATCATCACAAAATCTCTCATGATATGCCTCTTGTTTTTTTATTACCCCAAAAATGAATGGTTGACCAATTTTTTGGATGGATAAATCCTTGTTAATGAAAACACTAGGAAATCTATGACATTGATAGCTACGAGGATATTGCTTGAGGTGTGGTGAAATTCGATATGGAAATCATTGAATATATGGGGTGTCAAGGGGATAATGAATAGGAATTATTTTTTAATTCTAGCAGTCTAATGGATAAATTCAATGGTGCTATGAAATTCCAGCACCCCACTTTTTAAATGTGTGGAAATAAGAACCTCAGATATTTCCTATGGGGAACAAGGAAATTATTTAGGTACATAAAAGAAGGGAACCTATCCAATGATGATCAACATTAAAAAACCACCAATCTGATAGAGTAACGGAATGCACCAGTAAAGCCTCAATACATTGTTCAGTGCTTCATATTTAAGGAACTGAGGAACTTCACAAATCTATGTACAAAGACAAGGGTTTTTGAGGGAACACACAACCTCCATGGTAGAAAGGGTGTGATTTTTCCATCACCACCATTGAGGTGGATATAGAAAAATACATGTTGAATGGTACACTAGTTATTGTTTATAGAAAAACGAATGTACTTTTTGATTCTATTTTTATTCATTCCATTATATCAATAATGTTTACTAGATCTTTTTTATCACCACAAAAAACATGGAATTATAGATATTTGTGAAGATGGAAAATTGGGAAATTATTGCATCACATGTATATAACTCCTCCTCTATCATAATTTTCCGATAAAAATTCCTGATTAACCTTTTCATTCTTCCCTTGGAGGAATTTGATTAAATTCTTGGAATGTATTGAATTTCCCTATATAGATCCAACAAAAAATTCCATTATAGGGAAATCACAATCTAAATGTAAAATCAACCACCCAATTCTATAAAAAATCATGGAGGAGAATGATTAATCTTTTGAAACATCATCTCAATTATAGATATTACTTCTATATGAGACAGAAAATCTAGGCGAAATTATTTATTCTATGGAAAGGATCCTCCATAAATATTTGTATATTGTGATGGAAGACGCTGAAGTGTATACCAAGGAATTTCCTAGTCTTTATCTAACCTAATGTGTCGAATTTTTTTAACAAAATTAAACAAGGAGTGATTCCAATATCCAAGAAACCATATATATTAGATATTTTGGAACTTGAGTTGATAAACAAACAACTACATTAGATTATAAATTAAAGGTTTATATGCCCATGTGCCTAAACATGGGGTGCATAAATCTTCTTTGTTAAGAATAAGTAATGGATAATGTGCCTTTTCATTGATTATCATGGGCTCAACAAGATCATGCTAATAAAAAATTATCCTTTTCCAAGAATTTATGACTTGTAAATTGAGTTACATGGAGCACAATACTTCCACAAGGGGGTCTGTGGTTAAGATATTTCCATGTAAGGGTGAAGAAAGAGGATATCCCAATGACCGATTTTTGTTAAAGTTGCATACATTATTAGTTCATAGCGATTCCATTCAAACACCATAATTCCCAATAAATCTTAATATAATTGATGAATATAGTGATATGATATTACCTAAACAAACTTTTATTAGTCATCATAGAAGATTTTATAATACACTAAAAAATTAAGTGGAACATGAGGATCATCAGAGCACAATGCTAATGACCATTCGAAAGGAGAAACAATATGAAAATTAAAATATCTGTGAGTTCATGTTAATGGATGTCTCATTATTGTGTCATATCATCACAATCAGTGGGATATATGTGGATTCATAAAAGAAACAAGAAATTGAGGAATTTATAACACCAACATCCATGAAAAATATCTATATCTTCCTTTGGATAGATTGATATTGTCATTAATTTTTGATTCTTTTATAATGATTAACAATCCCGATTAAAAAGATAACATATAAGTGAGTCAAATTTTCCTATAATGATGAATGTGAAGAAAAATTCATGGAGTTGAAATGAATGATTATCACTACCATTTTTCTCACATAACCAACAAGTGGATATATTTTTCTAATTTTCATTGATGCATTAATGAAGGGATTGTGATGTTTGTTAATGAAAAATGTAAAATTCATTTCCTACCCCTTAATGAAGTTGAAAATACCTGAGAAAAAATTTCACACTCATCATCTATAGTTGGATACTATGATTTTGTGATGAGAATATAGTGGCATTATCACTTTCGGGATAAGTCTGAAATATATACGGATCACAAAAGTCTCAAATATATATTAACACAGAAAGAGAAAAATATGCTCTAATGAACATGCTTAGAGATCATTAGGTATTATGAATACTCAATCCACAACTATCCTGGGAAGGTGAACATGGTGGGTGATAACGGACCCATCAATACTATAATTAATATGAACTGATAAGGAAATGGTCTACATGGATTTGAATAGGATAAGCATGGGAATCATAAATAATATAACATCATCAATATTTAAAAAATTATTTCTCAACCAACAATTTTGGATAGGTTAGTGGATGATCAAAAAAACATGTGGGAGTTAAAAAGAATGTAGAAACAATCAGAAAAGTAAAATCCTTTTAATTCAATGTTAATAGAGAAAGAATTGTGAGATTTGTGTCAAAACTATGTGTTACATCAAATCATGTGATAAAGAATGAAATTTTTTATGATGCACATAGTTGGACATTCTCCAATCACATGAGAAAAATAATTATGTATTAAGAGCTTCGAGAGCACTATTGGTGAGATGACATGATGTAGGAGATTATAGAATATTCATCAATGTTTCTAGTATGTCAGCAAGAGAAGGCTAAATGTTTTATGTCCAATGGGATGATACAATCATTTCCAATACCAACAAATAAATGTGAAAATATTTTCATAGAATTTGTCACTATAATTCCAAAGATATCCAAAGGAAATAGTGATATTTGTGTAGTTGTGGATTTTCTTACAACTGTAGAAAACTTCATTGTGAGAAAATAGGATTTCATACTAGTTCAACTAGAACATATGAATATTAGAGATGTGGTACACCTACATGGAGTACCAATTTTGATTATGTTCGATCAAGTTCCTATATTAACATATATGTTTTGGAAAATTAGAGATCTTTCTCTAAAAACTGAGATAAACATCCAAATGACTTATCAACCTAAAAATGATGGTCAATCTAGGAAGGCAATAAAAACACATGATGAAATTTTTAGAGCATACTCAATGGACATCAATGGTGGATGGGACCAATATCTTTCTTTGAGGGAGTTATCTTACAACAAAAATTTAAAATCGAGCATCCATATCACTCCCTATGACCCCTTTATGGGAAGAGGTTCAGAACACCAGCATGTTGCGATGAGGTTGGGGAACAAAAACATCTTGTTCCTGAAATGGTCAAGGTAATGTTGGAGAAGGATAAAAAATTTCTTACAACATCTTATATACTTATATTTGACAAAAGAATGATGATGTTAATTGTCTATGTGACCTATATTTTAATGTCAGACACATGGTATTCTTACACATATATCCCTGGAACAGTGTGATGAGATTTTTGAAGAATTGAAAGCTTAGTCCAAGGTACATCATCCTTTTTGAGATCCTTGATCGCATTTGATAAGGGTCCTATCAACTAGCAATCCGACCAAACTTGTCTCAAGTACATGATGTTTTACATGTATCCCTCTTCAGGAAGGAAAAAACTGACCCCTCACATGTACTGAATACAGAGGTGGTACCATTAATGAATTACTATTACTATTAAGATAAGTCGAGTTACAACCATCTATTTTACTATTGGGAAAGGAAAATTTGAGGGTGAAATTTATAAAGGGGTAAGATTGTAACGACCCAACATTTTATGAATAAATTCCCCACTTATTAATTTAATATCCTTAAGATATAGAAAACACATGTACATTTTTTATATCAAATTGGATGAAAAGGATCATTAATTATATTTATCATTGATAATATAGATGTTTTACATTGATCACGTGACTTGTATAAATATAGAGTTTTTACAAATCTTTTTGGAACAGACAGAGGAAGTGATGGCATCAACCAGTAAGATTGTACACTATGAATCCCATTCATTAGAGCTTCAATGAGTGATAGAGTTGATTTTCTATTTTCTAGACCAATCATAAGCTTATATACACCAACTAAATCATGAGTGAAACCATTTATGGGATAAGTTCATGGTCCTCAAGATCATGACCCATACAATGTCAACCGAATAGCCCCATGAAATCCTCATAATCAAAAAAATAACTCTTAGGCTATATGATTGTATAAAAATGGGTATGTAGAAAGAACCTAACATTCGGATAATATACATTTTTTTTATAGAATAAGGAAAATATTTTTATACTATTATTGATACATTGTAATGGAATTTTAAAGCAAATTTTTTATTTTTGTTTAATATTCAGATTCAATTAAGAAATCAATTTTGGTTAAGTAGTGATTTTTTTAAAAATAAATATATTAATATAATAATATTATGAAATATGTTTTATTTTACATTAATGATATCATAATATTTATGATGTCAATATAAATTTTTACTACGGTTCAAAAACTGTTATTTTCAAAAATCCATCAATTTTCTATAACTATCAATTTATATTTTATATTTGAAAATAAATTTATTTAAAATATTATTTTTATAAAAAATTTATTGTATTTTAAATCAGGATTTTGAAAATATCCAATGGTTAATTTTTCATAATTTTCTGATATAGTACAATTTATTGGGTAAATTTTAAATCCTGTATAAATATACGGTGTGATTTATGATATCATAGGGAAAAAATAGTGTTGTAATAAACACTATAATATCAAACCCAAATCAAATATATATTTTAATTTAAAATAATGATATTTCAGGATTATTTTATTTATTTTATAAAGACTAGGTGAATCCTTTAAGACATATAAAATATTTTAATATTTAAAAATCATTTATTTTAAAATGTGACCCTAATCCAAATAACCAAGGGATATATTTCATTATATTAGACCCTTAGACATATAAAACAATGTAATCCACTAAAATCTTCCTGAAACCATGGAAAAAACCCAGTGGATGTTTTTGGTTTTGAATATTTTTTTATGTAGTATCCAAAACAAGAATAATAAAGAAATCCTCCTCATTTCCTATATAAACCATCACAAGCTCCCATTTTTATACACACAAACTCCTTGAAGAATGACCACAAACTTCCATATACTCTGTATATTATACGTATGAAAACAACAAGATTCCAATAAGCCTCTTCAATTCTTTTGTTGTCACACATCCCAGTAAGGGATTCTATATATCCTCTTTTAATCAAGCACTTTGTTTAGGATATTCCCTATTGATCATTATTTAAATAAGTTGGGATACATTAGTAACTATTACCATTACATTAAGTTTAATGTTGAAATGATGGTAGACACTTTTACTCTGATTTATCGTACCTTTGAACCCTTATGTACACCCATCACTATGCCAAAACACAGTAAAGAATCTTCCACCCTCCAATTTTATCAAGTAGTAATTTAAGGTTATGACTTTATCATTTCTTTTTTTAATTTTTTAGAATATATTCCTAAATATTCAATTTAAAATCCTTGTATTTTATATATTATGATATAACCCTTTCTCTCTCATAAACCACATTTTATGATTTTCTATATGACCTCGTTATATTGTTAAAATTGTACCGTGTTTTTTGAGGAAAAAATAATTATGTTGGGAATACCATTCCCAATTATCTATCATTGGTATTAAACTATGTGAATATATAAATATTTATTGGTGAATCCAATTTATTTATTCCTCATTCCTTGATCTTGGAACTAATTATGATTATGGAGTGAACCCAAGTTACATGATCTACGTGTCACAATTAATAATGAGAATGAATTATTTATGAATAGTGTGGCTGGATAGGACTCCAATGCATTGGGTAATCATTAATATCATGATACGTCAAGTTGGGATAAAAGATTCAACAAATTATTTTATAATATTTTTTCACCATGGTTTCTTGGTTGATTTATCCTTGAACTATTTATGATGTAGTGTTTTATGTTATGTCTACATGATTCTTCTTATGATTATCATGATATATCATGCCTTATCATTCATGTTGATTTTATGCTGCATTAATATGATTATCGTAAAACATTTATTTTATTCCCCATGTTATTCCTTGATTATTCCTTTACTGGGATTTTTATCTAACCCCTTTCTTATATATTTCCCCAGGTTATGCCATGTACTCTTAAGTACAATATGATGTTTTGGTCATGTTAATGATGTTTTCAATAAAGATATTGTTCTTTAAAACATTAAGTTGATATTTAATGTACCTAATCTATAAAATACACTATAATTATAGATCGTATGAGTTGTATTAAGTGTAATTTTCTACAATAAATTCTTTTTAAATTCGAAATAATGAGAATTGTTGTTATAGTGACCTAAGTGTCTATGTATTTGAGGTCAAGAATTATGGAATATACAAGGATTATTCAGATTTTTTTTATCACTACTAATTGACAAGAATATTATTAGTTCTTCCAATAGACTATAAAATTTATTTAATGTAAATGTGATATTCTTGGAAAACACATTATTTAGGGAAATATAGTAATAAATATATTCCTATTGTGTAGATATTCATGTTTATATAAAGATATATAAGATAAAAATATATAAATTTGATGGTACTGATTACCTTATAACTAATTAATTATTTAATAAAATAGTGGAATATGTTATCATCGATGATGTTTAAAACTACTTGGAATATAATAAATAATCATTGGAATAATCAAGAATCCAAGAATTCCAAAAGGATTTATTGTATTTCATGATTTTTCGATGATTCATTAGAATAAATTTTATATGTATTCACATGATTATAATGTCAAAAATAATGGCGAATTTATGATATAAATGTGATCAATGTTAAGATGATTTTAATTATAGTGATATTATTTATGATGTTCTGGACATTCATCTTTCAGAATCATTACAAAATAAACCATTTAAGGAATTGTTTATATAATCTCATAATGTGTTTTTATATAATATGTCATTATGTCACCACATGAGGATTTATGCATATTAGAAAACATTTAGACCCCATTTAATTTTGATAAATAAATTTGTAATGATCAATATTTCTATTTATGGATATCTTGATCTTCCAATGATTTGGAATTTAAAAATTAAACATGATTTCATGGTATAACAAAAGAATTCAAGATTGATAATGGAATGAAAAAGGGTAAGATTATGCTCAATTGAAGTAAGTATATATTCCCATGAAAATTATTCATCTTTAGAAAAATGGTCATGAAATTTTTTTTTTCCTATTTCCATTATTTTTTCAGAAATTAGTAACCTCTTTCACCCATCTTATGCTTATGGTTTTTTGATTGTTAACACTGTATGGATAAAAAATTTCAAGTGATAAATGATATTTAACAATTTGTATGATTTTATAGGATTTTATGTCATGTACATTTTTTCACCTTCTTACTATTTTCTTATATTTTTTGAATCTAGTTATGATTTACATTTGGAAAATATTATGCTTTGATCATTTATTATTTATAATAAATTAAAAATATAAAATTTTAAGATGTGGGTTTTTATGATGGAAAATTTATATAATTTATCCCTTGATAAACGAAATTAATTTTTAGGGAATATTTACATTAATGGGGTTAGAATGTTACACACTATTAATTTGTGAAATATTTGTTTTCGAATTAAGTTAATATTTTTGTGATTTTTGAATTTATCTAATACTGAATTTATCTTGAGTTATTTGAAATCAATATGTAATTATTTTTTCGTAAAAAAATTAAGTCTTTCATTCACTATATGAGACACAAAGTGCATCTTGTGGTACATAAATTAGTATTCATGGATTCTGTCACATGAAATACTAAGTCCCCTTGATTACTTGGGTTACGTTCAAGACAATGTTATACTAAACAACAATATTCTATTATTAAAATATAATTTTAATTATCACCTAGCCATTAGAATGGATTATAGGAATGAGATTTATTAAAATATAAAACAATGGGTTGCAAATTTATATCAAATGAATGTTTTTGTTATCAAATTCATAGAAATGATGGTAATAACTGTTTGAGAATAAAGATATGACTTTTCTATGGAAACTATTTTTCAATGTATGAACACAATTTTTTCTCAATAAATTAGAAACACAATTTTTGATGAATTTTTTAAATTAAATTTATATATTATATATTAAATAAATTTTTTTTATGCATCCATTATATTTTACATACATAAGATAATAATAAACAAAATTATATGAATAAAAATAGGTATTTTTCTAAATGATAAGTTTATAGTTTATTAATGGAGAATAAAAAATAAATATAAGTTTTTATAAATATATATTTTGTATTTTAAAAAAACACAATTTATTAATTTTGGATACCAAAATTTATTATGGGTAATTTTTTTATTTTTATGAGAATATTCATTTTTATAAGAATAATGAAAAATTCTGAATTTTAATTGAAAACATATTTTTTTGTCAAATTTGCATAATATTTTTAAATAATGAAATATTATTTAAAAATTATAAATTTTACATAAATTAATTTAATCTTGTTCATTAGAACCAATTTCAAATTTAATTGGAAAATAAAAATATTTCAATTTTTTAATGACTTTTACTTTAAAAACCATCTTTGACATCATGTTCGTGGGATTAAATTTAAATTAATTAATTCATCATATATGAATATAATTTAAAAATATGGATTAGATATTTTTATTAATAATAATTTTCACTTCATTATACCGTCATGATATTTTTTCATAGAAAATATTTTTGAATGAAAAAAATTATAATTATAGTGATTAAGAGAAAAATTTGATCATCAAAGTATTAAATATTCAAATTAATTCAAAAAATCACATATAAATTTTTTAAAAAAAATAATCTAAATACATTTATTAATCTTATGATCCCTTTTATATTATTTATACCATTATTGGATCCACAATACATGGTAAAAACTTCGGTGGAATTCCATTTTCAATAATTTAAAAGAATGTCCCTCCTCCTTCACTATAAATCGACGCCTACCACCACCATTTATTCACACTTATGAATCACTTTAGATCATACATTATATTAAATTATTTACTAATAAAATCCTTAAACTAATCAAATAATCCCCTCTTTTTGTATAAATCCATCCAAGGAATCCTTTTGGTGAAAATAAATTGGAGTTTCTGAAAGAAGAGGTAACTGGTTCCTAAATAACTTTTGTTTCATTTTCATTATCCACCACTTAGAATATTATTTTTATAGGAGTAGATAATAAAATATTTATCCTATATATAATTTTAATTTTTTTTTCAATGGGTTCTAACTATTCTTAAACACTCTTCGATCTAGTTGGTAACGCACATATGGTTTGTGGGTACGGTAGGCAACCGCCTCACGAAACAATGTTCCTCGTTATTTCCTATACCACCTCTCTTGTGTGGGAATTATGATTTAAAATATATTTTAATATTTTATATATGATATATATTATTTATTTATACTTATTTAATTATTATAGATAACATAACATCATGTTATCCATTTTGTGTAAATATGATAACATCATTTGTGGATGTATGGACTACCGCCTCCCTAAAGCAATGTGATTCGTTCACACATTAACTAGAATGTATTAGGATTTATTTTATTAAAATAATATTATATATATTTGATAAAATAATTATACATCAATTATATAATATATAATTATACATATGTGTCATTTACATTCACTCATTCAATTGGAAAATAAAACAGAAACATCATTTATGCGTACATACGCCATATTGTCTTCATGGATGGTATATTCCCTTTCTTATTTATATATTTTATAGATTATTATAAATATTTATATAATGAATATATATGATATTTAAACCTTGTTTTAAACTCCATGTATATGTATTTCATGATCTAATAAATTGGATCTAGAACAATAAGTCAAACATTTAAGAAAAACAAAGTGGATAGTACACAAATTGTTATATTAACATGAAATTATTAATAGTTGGGTAATATAATGTCATAATGAGATAATATATGGTTGTGTACATTAATATAATTTTTTAATATATTTATAATAAAATTATATTACATATATAGTATTTTTATGATTATCATGTGAGACAAGACACAATGTAAGGAAATTTCATCTCACATAAAATTTCAATATGATACATTCAATATTCAACAATAAATTCTATTGTTTGTTGTATATAACTACCTAATAAATTTTATATAGTTAATTTATTTTATTTCATTATATTATATTCTTCAATTGATGTTTGTTCAGGGGGATCATGATTCTAATGTTACTCTAATTGTAAGTGTTTTCTCGTCTCACTTTCATTTGTGTGAGATTTAACTATTATTCCAAACTTGTTTCTTTTCTGTGATGTATATACTACACATGAATAGATTCTATAATTATTATACCTAAATTTATTTTTATTTACATATAGATTTTAATATATCTCATTCACATGGATTATTTTTCCAATGTAACCAAATCGATAAAGAAAATTCAACATAATATTCCTCTTTTGAGAAAAAAGAAATGTTATGCACTAATATTCATATACTAGGTATATCCAATCCTCATTGACGTGTTATATAATGAAAATAATTTTTTAAATTATTTTATTATTCATTTAATATTAAATTTTCATAGTAGTTATAATTTAATGTTACCAAAGTGGTGACTATTTATTTATAGATTCTCATCATTTAATATGAATGTGTATGATTATGCATCCATTAATGAAATTTTATATGGAATATCTTGATACTTTCCATGAATTTATATATTCAATATTTATCTATTAAATATTAATATTATTAAACTATTTTACAAATATTTGATACTTAAGAAAATTAAAAAAATATTTTTTATGAAAACATGACTCTATATATCTTTTTAGTCGGAAATGTGTCTTTTTTCAAACCATGTTTTATAAAACCGTTTAACAAAAATTAATTTTTAATAAATGTTTTTAAATGGTTTGGTGATTTATTTTTTTTCAATTTTTTTTATAGAGTAATAATGTAAAATATATCTCAAATAGTATTTATTGATTTTCAAAGTATTTTCCAATAGAAAACTCTTCGAAATTTTTTCAAGAATTCATTATATGATTTCAATGAATTTTAAAAAAAGGATATAAAGATATTTAAAAGATTTCATTATATTTTTTAAAATAATTTTATAGTAAGAAAGATTTCATATTTTTTTGAATCATTATTAATATGTTTTTTATAAATTTTCAATGAAAAAGGTTTTCAAAATGTACTACAGAATTCATTATATTTTTTATATTTATTTATATTGAAAAGGGATTTAAAAATGTTTTATGGAATTTTTTATAATTTTTATAAGTAATTTCATTGATAAAAGTTCTAAATATGGTTACCTTACTTAATATTTTTTTCAATTTTATTTCAAAAAATAATTAATATTAAGAAGATTCTTAGATTTCAAAATCAGTTTCAAGATGAAAGGATAATTTCCTCAATAATTATTTTAAAATTTTATTTCAAAAACATTTTCCATCTAAGATATCATCCATTTGTTTTACTCATAGATTATGTGAGAATATGATATAAGGGTAACATTCATATTCAATTTGTGAATGGTTAAAGTTTTTTTTGGAATTATTATTATGAATCAATTTTCTCTTTCATGTGTTATATGTATATGAAACATGTTTCAATTTCATGGGTATAACATCCAACCTTTTTATCACATAAACTTTCATTACATTATACAAAATTGAGGATCATTAAGATTTAGTGTCTTAGAGACCATGAACTCAAAACATGAAAACATAAAACATTATTATTAAACACTTTAAAGGATTTTCCTTATGTTAATAATATGTTCATTACTGCATCTCATAACCTGGGTACATACATCAAATGAAAGGGTGAGCAGAAGGCCCAGTAAGGGAAACAAGGGAAACATTTAACATGTGAAGTTGAGATACATCAATAAGGTCATGAAAAAGAAATTTAAGGCATGATAAAGAAATCATGAGGCAAATCATAATAAAAATAATGTATATCATAACATGAAGATGTGGCTACAACATTTAACTTAGACAATTATTTCCGTTTCACCAAGGTCCATCCCCAAGGTTTCATTAAAAATTACCAAGGTTATTCACCAAGATATCGTTAAAAATGGTCATATCTAGAGATTAAGTCTTTACCCAATGAATTGGAGTGCTATCAGGGATCACCCTTAAATTTTAATTTGTTATAATGTGAGCCACATATATCGTCATCAAACATTTTATAAATAACCCATATAGCATAAAATAAATGGGTTTCATTTCATAATCACAACGTTTTATAAACCACATTAAAGACATGATCATTATGTCACTTTAATCCCATGGAAAAGCAAAGTGGATATCTTGTATGTAAATTCAATAATTTAAAATAGATAATTTTGGTATATATGTGAATTCCCATTTATAAGAAAGAGATTTGAGTATTCACTTATTATAATAAATTAATTTGAGAAAAAGAGAGAGACATTTTGAGACGAAAATTTGGGAGCATAACAGATATGTTATAGTGTTTTAGAAAACATTGAAAAGAGAGGGGACATGGTTCACCCACTAATAAATGATCCATAAAACAGTAGGGAGAAAAATATAAAAAATTTAAGAACATGGTAATGAAATTTGAATGATATATCATATGAAATGAAGAACATGAAAGGAAGACAAAAATAATATTTCTCATATAAAAATTCGGCAGACTAACGGCATCACTTAAACTTCAAAAAAGTGAATTGACAAGATCAAATATGGTCTATCATCATATGAACATAAATATAAGTATTATATATAAAGAGATCACACTCCCAAATAATAAAAATGAACTTGAATGACTTGACAAGAAAATAGAACTTGAAAATGAGAAGGGTGAAAGAATCCCTTAAAAATTCGGCAGCCTAACAGCATCACTTAAACATCAAAAAAAATGAATTGATGAGATCAAATAGGGTCTCTCATTATATGAAAATAAAGGATCAGTATGATAGATATAGATATCATACCCCAACTTAATAAAAATGAAATTTAAAGGCTTGACAAGAAAATAGAACTTAAAAATGATAAGGGTGAAAGAATCTGTTATAAAAATGTCAACAGCCTAACGACGCCACTTCAACATTCATAAAAAGAAATGATGAGAGTAAGAGGGGATCACTCATCATATGAACATGAAAAGGGAAGTAAAAGGAATATAAAAGAACATCCTCAAACATAAGAACATAGAGCATAAAAGAAATTGTTGCATCGAATATATAGATATGTATGTCTATTAGATGGAACAATACAAGAGGGGGTTGAATTGTATGTTTAAAAAACTTTTGAGTTTTAGCACTGAAGAGATTAGTTTAAATGATCTTAAACTAATACAAATACAAACACCCAAAATTGTATTGAATATAAAAGGTATGATGTAATGTAATACTAATGAAATGTTAAACAATTGTATTCAAGATGAACACAATAATCAGGGTAATATAAAGATGAATGCTTATACCTTAAAGCGTAGAGAATCAATCAATACAATATGTAATAGAATGTATGTAATTGAAACAATTACAAATGTATAAGAGATAGAAAAGGAAACAAAAAAAATTTCCTTTATAATACATATAGCAGCGGAAATGTAAAAGAATTACAATTCTTTTAACCCAAAGAGAAGGGTTATCCTTTCACCTAGGATAAATGGTCTGTCTCACCAACACCATGGTGAGCCCTCGTATGATGATTGGAACGTCTGTCTGCCTATCCCCGTCAGCACTTGATATGATGATCGGAACGTCTGTCTGTATATCCCTGACATCCCTCGATACGATGATCGGAATGTCTGTCTGCCTATCCCCAGCAGCCCTCGATACGATGATCGGTTCATCTGTGTTCCTACCTCTGGAAGCTCTCGATTTTGTGGGTAATCGGAACCTCTATATTTCAATTACTTGAAATCCCTCGATACGATGATCAGACGCACAGGGCACAAAGCATGAGAGAAGTCAAAACATCTCTCTCTAGATCTTGATATAAGCAAAGTATCACAGTTGTATCACACTTGTTCTTAGTTTTTTGTTGTTCCATCAGCTTTAAATGACCTTTTATTTATAGGCCTCGGGTTCCAATGGTCACATCTCCTCCGACAGTCATATTTCTCCGAAAAACTCAGAGGGACTTGGACACCTGGCATCATAACGGTCATATTGAAACAGAAAGCACGACATCATTTTTATTAGTTTGTAACTAACTCAACGACATCGTATTGGTTAGAACAATATGTATAAATAAGATAATCAAGAGTACAATTTAAATGAAGCATGTGTTTTTTACAAAGTACCAAAACATGTATGTAATAAAAGATATGAGAAGCTGAGTTAATGCAATTTCCATATTCAGTACGATCAGTATTGTACGATTGGCATGGTTAGTACGATCAGTATGATCAGTATGATAAGCATAGTCAGTACGATCAGCATGATCAGTAAGATTAGCCTGGTCAGTATGATCAGCATGATCAGTACGATCATTATGGTCAGTATGATCAGCATTGTACGATTGGCATGGTCAGTACGATCAGTATGATCAGTAAGATACGCATAGTCAGTACGATCAACATGATCAGTACAATACGATAGTCAAGGTTAGTAGGATTAACAAGACATTTTTTTTCCAAAACAAAACATTGAAGTCAAAAGATGACTTTTGACTCAACAGAAATGACTTAAAATAGAGTATTTTAAAAGAAAGAGAGAGGTCGGATCCCTTACCTTAAAACGTAACTCTTAACTCTCAAAGGATGGGACCTTGAAGGCTTGGGGGAACCTTAGGAGGACCCTTTGGGAGGTAATGAGACAATATCTTCGTTGGGGGAGTGTTGGGAGTGAATACTAAAGGAGTAAAGGGTGGGAATTTATTGGGAAAGGGATGTGATATTTTAATAATTTCAAAGGACACCTCACTAGTGGTTTTGGAAAAACCATGGGCTTGCCCGTGGTATTTGCCCATGGTTTTGGCCACATGGGACCACTCATATAATAAATCATCCCCTTTAGTCGACCATCCCTTAAAATATCTCAAGACAACATCATGATGCAGTCATGATGTCATTAAACATACTGAAACCCTAAAACAGAAAATTCACTATTCACTTAAAATTCAACTTTCTCAGGAAAATCCCAAAATTTAAACATAACCAAATATCAATGCTCTGATTTCAAAAATGAATTCCATTTTATAAAAATAATTATCTAAATATTTGTAATTTAATTTTTAAATAAAAACACTATTCACCGAAAATTCATTTTTTTTCAGAAAAATCCCTAAAAATTACCTTAACATAATACCGATGTTCTGAGTTCAAAAATAAAGTCCATTTTATAAAAATAATTTTCTAAATAATATTAATTTCATTTGTAAATAAAAAAACACTATTCACCTGAAAAAAACTAATACTTGACAAATAATTAATGAAACATGTATTTACCTATTTTATTGAATCACACTACTTAATCAAGGTGCGTAAATTATATTAATACTTTCTTTAATTGAGATTACTAATCCATTTGGTCACATTACTAATCCTAAGAATAAAATCTCTATTCATAATTTACTATTCATCAAATATTAAGTTGATCTTATTAGACTCTAAATTTCTTACTGAACACATTTGCAGAAGACCATTTTTTAAAAATCATTACACATCATTAGTTATTTAAGGTTTACACAAATATTTTAAAATATCCTTTTTCTAGAATTCATAAAAAATATGCATACTATATTTTTCCGGACATTTGAAACCCCACAAACTTCACCATAAGAAGAAAACACAATTTTATTTATCTCAAAGAATTACACAAAGTAGTTACGGTCTCATTACATATCCCCTTATAACCCCAGTATAGGACCTAAGAGTAAGGTGTGTTATGGTGAAAGAATCTGAGGGTGGCTCAGCCAACATCACACGAGTAGTAATTTCTATCACATTGAACTTCTCGCGAAGGCGATTCCGTTCTAGCTTCACATGATGAAGTTCGGCTTGGGTTTGGTCTAGAGCAAAGCCCAGTGGAGATACCTCCTTCCCATGTTCTGTTAGATGGGCTTCGATCGGTCCAAGACTACTGGATTAGGCCATAAAATCTTCTCTCTATATTAATTAACCAAGATGAATTGTATTTAGAGACAATAGTCGCAACATTCAGTTCCAACGGTCATACTGACTAACGGTCATATAATATTCAAAACCCAACAGTCTCATTTTAATTATACTCATGTTATCAAATGAAACAGTTTTGTTGAGTATGAAAAATAAAATAACACACAAAATCTGAAGACAAGATTTATTCAAAATTTCGGGATGTTACATTCTTCACACCCCCCCCCTTGTTACGAAATTGTGTCCGCGTAATTTTAAAAATTGGTTTGGAAATATCATTGAATGTCCAAAATCAGAAAAGGATTCAGTAAAATTATTACTTTAAAACAAATAAAGGTAAGTAAAAAGGTCACCTGAGTTAACACATACTAGGATTCCATGTAGGAAAACATGGACATGGAAGAGAAAACAAAGGGTCACGTTCTAAGGGAGAGTGATATAAAACATGATTTTGAGAAAGTTAACAATAAGAAAATCACAACTTATGATGGGTTAAATGGTATTTGATATCCTAGTATGAAACTTTAACAGACAACGTTTTTGTTTTATGTTTTTTTTCATAGTTTTTTTGAATTAATTTACTACATAGAATAAAAACACAAGGAAATATATTTATCTTCATGTAGAGCTTCATCACCTTATAAGTTTATACACAAACTAATCTTTTATCAAAAAGATGAGAATTAAAAAAACACTTGGTATCATCAAAAGCACAAGAATAATCTTCTAGAGATTCACATAATCCACAAAATATTAACTATCTATTTCTTTAATCTTTAAACATTATCCCAAAAATAGAAAGGGTAAGATAAAACAACACTTCCAAAATAAAGAACCCCATAGGAAGGTAAACTACTTTTAAATCTTCAAAATTCCACGGTACTACCCAAAGATCATCATAGACCATTCCATAAATAACTGTCCTTAAAATTAATCTAAATACACCAAACTAAGATTGAAACCCAAAAACAAGAAGTATTTGATAACATTATCTTCCAAAATAAACTTCATCGTTCATCTCCAAACAACATCAACCACACCTAACATCTTATAACAAAAGTAGATAACCTAAATTTTTTTCCCCAAGATAGGTTAATCATTTCTGTAAGTAACCTAAATTACCATAAGATCACCCAAAATTTGATTCTTCAAAATATAAGTCAACCTTCATTCATCAAAGAAAATATCGTATCAATTTATTTACCTCGATCATATAGGGTTCCAAAAATAGTGAACATCTTCCAAAATAATATTCATCTTTTAATTCCCTAATCATCTCTTTTTTTCCAAGAAGAACAACTTCATAACATCAACATGTCATACATAACAATAGATGTTTTCCTTAATGATATAAAACCATCTTATGTAGTGGCTCGATATTCTCAGAAAACATTAAGGATATGCTCATAGAGAACGAACTAAAATACAACATGACATAAACAATTATTGTGAAGAAGTCACATGTAATTTAGTCATCAAGATCCATCTCAGCATAGGACTTGCATTGTTCCCTTGTCCTTGAAGATTTTTGATGTTCATCATGCTTCTCATTCCTTCCAAGAGATCATTGCCTTGGATAATGTCCAGCTTCTCTAAATTCACGACATTGAAAAGTATAAGGTACATTAGATCGAACCTTATCTATATTCATCAAATTATCCATTTTATAAAGCAATTAGATACTTTATGCCCTATCACCCCACACGTAAAACATCTCCTAGTTCCTTCATGACAATACCAATGGTGCCTCTTTCCACACTTTTTTCATAAAGGAAATTGGTTCTTCATTCCCTTATCAACATTATCAGAAGAACATCCATGATACTTCGTCTTCTTCTTCCTTGATGAATTTGGGCATTAAACTAGGTACCAATTATTAATTATGATTTTTGAAGGCTGGTTTGGCATAATCACAATATGTTCAACTTGATCTCTCACCATCTCTATCATATAAATTGGGCAATCATCAGATTTCCTATCACATTGGTTGTTGGGACATGTTCTTCAATTTCCCACCATTAACTAAGAAAAGAAAGTATAATTAGGGGCTTAAATACTTATTCAATAATCAAGAAAAGGAAAATTAAAGCATAAAATGATAAACTTGTAGAAGAAAAGTATACCATAACTTGTGATCTCATAGGTTCCAATATAGGTTATCAATGATCATATATTCTTATGTGAATATTTATTTTATTTTATCTTTGTTCCTTTAATAATGGTTCATACAACTCTTATTAATTTACCAATGCATATCCCCTGGGAGTGTCGTAAGAAAGAGTACTGCAAGGCCCGTTATCATGTACCAGTTCCTGTTTGAGTCTAGCTCAAAGTGGTGTTTTTTCTTTTACCCCTATGTACATATGTGCCAAAGACACCTCTACCTGCTTGTATCCAGACATGGATTTATTTTCTTGATAAACCACTTACTCAATACTCACCAAAATACTAGGAATATTTCCTATATTTAAACTTTTTTATAGGGTTGTTCCTAAAGATTTCATATCCTAGTTTCCACAAATACCTAAACCATACATTTATACCAACAATAGAATCCGCCTTTTTCACATAAACTTTCATTAGACTATACAAAACTAAGGATCTTTCCGATTTAGTGTCTTGGAAACCAGGAACTCAAAACATGAAAACATAAAACATTCATCTTAAACACTTGAAAGGCATCTCCTTATATTCATCATAGGTTCATTAATACATCTCATAACCCTGGGATATACATCAAAAGAAAGGGTGATCAGAAGGCCCCCTATGGGAAACAAGGGAAACAATTAACATGTGAACTTGAGATACACCCATAAGGTCATTAATAAGAACTTTAAGGCATGATAAAGAAATCATGAGGCATATCATAATAAAAATAATGTATTTCATAACATGAAGATGTGGATACAATATTTATCTTAGAAAATCATTTCCGTTTCACCAAGGTCTATCCCCAAGGTGTCATTAAAAATTACCAAGGTTATTCACCAAGATATCTTTAAAAATGGTCATCTCTAGGGATTAATTCTTTACCCTATGAATTAGAGCTCTATCAGGGACCACCCTTAAATTTTCTTTTTTTTATCACATTATCCACATATATAATCATCAAAAAATCTATAAATAACCCATATAGAATAAAAGAAATTGGTTTCATTTCATAATCATAACGTTTTAAAAACTGCTTTAAAGACGTGATCTTTATATCACTTTAAAACCACAGAAATGGAAATTGGGTCTCCTGTATGTAAATCACATGAATTTAAAACAGAAAAATGTGGTATATATGTGAATACCCCTTTATAAGAATGAGATTTGAGTATTCACTTAATCAAATACATGAATTTGATAAAAAGAGGGAGACATTTTGAGACGGAAATTCGGCTACATAAAAGGTATGTTGTGGGGTTTTAGAAAAAATTGAAAAGAGAGGGGACATGGGTCACCCACTCATAAATGATACATAAAAAAGTATATGGATCGAATATAAAGTATTTAATAACATGGTAATGAAATTTGAATGATATACCATATGAAATGATGAACATGAAAGGAAGACAAAAAATAAGAATTCTCTTATGAAAATTCAGTAGCCTACCGACGTCACTTAAACATCAAAAAAAATGAATTGACAAGGTAAAATAGGGTCTATAATAAAATGAAAATAAATATAAGTTTGATAGATATAGAGATCATACCCCAAAATAATAAAAAGTAACTTGAAAGACTTGACAAGATAATAGAACTTGAAAATTAGAAGGGTGAAAGAGTCCCTTAAAAATTCAGCATCCTAACGGCATCACTTAAACATCAAAAAAATGAATTGATGAGATCAAATAGGGTATCTAATAATATGAACATAAAATATCAGTATGATAAATATAGAGGTCATACCCCAACCTAATAAAAAGAAATTTCAAAGACTTGACAAGAAAGTAGAACTTGAAAATGAGAAGGGTGAAAGAATCCGTTACAAAAATTTGGGCAGCCTAACGGCTCCACTTAAACATTCATAAAGCTAAATGATGAGAGAAAGAGGGGATATCTCATCATATGAACATGAAATGGGAATTATGAGGAATGTAAAAGAACAGCCTCCAACATAAGAATAGGTAGCATAAAAGAAATTAATTAAAAGAGAGTATTTGAAAAGAAAGTGAGAGGGTGGATCCCTTACCTTAAAATGGAATTCTTAAAACTCGAAGTTTGAGATCTCGAGGGAATGGGGGAAACTTAGGAGGAATATTTGGGAGGTAATGAGACCAGAGCTTCGTTGGGGGCGAGTTGGGAGTGAAAACTAAAGGAGGGAAGGGTGAGTTTTTATAGGGAAAGGGAGGTGATACTTTAATAATTTCAAGGGACATCTCACTAGTGGTTTTGGCAAAACCATGGGATTGGCCATGGTATTTGCCCATGGTTTGGCCACGTGGGACCCATAATAAAATAATTCATCCCTTTTAGTCAACCATCCCATAAAATATCTCGTGTCATCATCATGATGCAGTCATGATGTCATGAAACATATTGAAACCCTAAAACTGAAAGTTCACAATTCACTGAAAATTCAACTTTCTCAGAAAAATCCCAAAAATTAACCTTAACCAAATATCGATGCTCGGATTTCAAAAATGAAATCCATTTTATAAAAATAATTTTCTAAATATTATGAATTCAATTTTTAAATAAAAACACTAATCACCATAAATTCATTTTTTTCAGAAAATTCCCCAAAAAATTCTTTAACATAATACCGGTGTTCTAAATTCAAAAATAAAGTCCATTTTCTAAAAATAATTTTTTAAATATTTTTAATTTAATTTTTAATTAAAAAACACTATTTACCCTAAAATAACTAATACTCGACTAATAATTAATGAAACAGTTATTTACCTATTTTATTGAATCACACTACATAATTATGGTGCCTAAATTGTATTAAATATTTTTTTAAGTGAGATTACTAATCCATTTGGTCACATTACTAATTCTAAGCATAAAATCACTATTCATAATTTACTATTCATCAAAAATTAAGTTGATCTTATTAGACTCTAAATTTCTTACTGAACACATTTGCAGGAGACCATTTTTTGAAAATCATTACACATCATTACTTATTTCAGGATTACAAAAATATTTTAAAATATCCTTTTTCTAGAATTCATCAAAAATATGCATAATATATTTATCTGAACATTTGAAAACTCAAAAACATCACTGTAAGATGAAAACACATTTTTATTTATCTCAAAAGATTACACAAATTAGTTATCGTATACTTACATAGCCTATTATATCCCCTGCATATGAACTAAGTTTAAGGTGTGCTAAGGTGAGAGAATCTGAGGGAGGCTCGGCGAACATCGCACGTGTAGTAATTTCTATCAGTCTGAATTTCTTGAAAATGTGATTCCATTCTAGCTTCACACGATAATGTTTTGATGGGTTTGGTCTAGAGCAATGCCCACTGGTGCTACCTCCTTCCCATGTTCTGTTATATGGGTTTCGATCGGTCCAAGACTACTGGATGAGGCCATCAAATCTTTTTTCTATATTAATTAACCAAGATCACTTGTATTTAGATAAAATAGTCACAACATTCAATTCCAATGGTCATACTAACTAATGGTCATATAATAGTCAAAACCCAACAGTTTCATTTTAATTATACTTGTGTTATCAAATGAAATAGTTTTGTTGAGTACAAATAATATAATAACACTCAAAATTAGAAAACAAGATTTATTCAAAATTTAGGGTCATTACAATGGGATATATACATATGTAACCTCTATCTTTTCACTGGTGGATCTTTGATGAAGTGGCTATAAGTCCTACATGTTTATAAAATTTATGATTCAATGATATATTTATGAAACCATTTAATTTCATGGGTTATAATATTATTGTTTATAATCTTGATTAACATGTATGTATGATTTAATTGTGAGACGGGTGGGTCCTTTATCTTCCTCCAAAGCATTGAGTGAAGATGTATATCTCATGAGATTGACACATATGTAACTGAAAGTCAACATGGTTCAATGAAGGAATATTTATTATATGATCGTATTGTGAGTGAACCATGACTACTAAGATGGTCATGGGAGTGAACCATGACTATCAACATGGTATAGAGAGTGAACCCATACTATTAAGATTTCATTGGGAGTGATTATTTTAATAGTATGGAAATCATTTTATATGCTTTTTTGTTTACCACAATTTCATGACTTATTATTAGGTAATTAATTTAGTGTTTATTCACTTAATTACCTTATTATTCATGTCATATGAAATTCCAATATTTATGCAATGATTCATGTTTAGATCATTGATATGTATTGTTTGGTATTCTAATGTAATGATCACACTCTTATACCCTAATTGTAGCACCACAATTTTGAGGTATGTAACACATGTTAATTTTTTTTATTTTTTTAATGTTGTTTAATATTGGTTGTTTGGGTCTGGGAGAGTTGGGAGGGGTGTTGAGAATGCTTTGGAGGATTTTTTAATGATCACTATATGAGAAGGGTTAGGGTGAACCATGCGACAAACCCAGGTAACAATGCAACAAGAGACAATGATAGCTTTCGTGGTTTGTTCACAGTTTTCCTAACCATGTATGGAGGCAGGGCAGGATCCCTGTTGAGGTAGTATCATGCACACATTTATCGCACTGTTTTCCTAACCGCGTGAGCCAATCGTGTAAGGGAAAAAAGATTGTTTCAAATCCAAGCTACGTCAGGATTTTCCAGAAACCCTCCATTTTTCCTCCTACTCGATCCTCACTTTTTATTTTTGGTTCTTAATGTATTTAAGGGCTCTCCCACTCATATTAGAAGTGATTATAAGGGGTTACTTATTGTAGTGAAGGTGATTCTCTTCCGGAAAGTCTCAACTCTTGAATTTTTTTCTTGGATTTACTTAGATATAGCTCTTTAACTCATACTATTTTCTAGATTTAAACATGTTCCATGTAAATCATTGGGTTTGGTTTCTGAAAATGATGATATATGGTATTTTGGATGATATGGAAGGTGGTCAAAGGCATTGTTTGGGAGTTTTTCACCCGGATTTTTGTGCGGTTGTGCAGTGTTTCAATTTCACAAAATACTTAAAGTCGGTGGCTTCTCCCTTGACTCCACGATTCTAGATCATGAGTCCTCGTTTGAAAATAAATGGTTTTTATTTAAATCAATTTTGAATATTATGTGATTATATTTGTGGAAACCCGTTTGATGACATTATGGGAATTGCGGGAAAATGTGATATCGTTGAAAAAGGGACTTTGTTATGTTATTTTAAAATGTTATTTTTAAATCAATAATGCATTGAAATATGTAAATTGTTTTATAAATGATTAATTTCAATAAAAACATGGGTTGATTGAAATATGGTTTGGAATAGAAAAAGGATTTATGGTTGTTTTCGATTAATGGATGATTTGATTAACATATTGTTTGGTTGGAATATGTTGTTTTCATATTGTTGTGGCCTTTTGGGTTTATATTCTTGTTTATATTCTTAGTAATCATTTCATGTGTTGACATGGTTGTGTAGTGGGAATGGTGTACCACATCAAACATTGTGATGGGTACTTGATGGAAATTCCACTATCCAAGATAAGCGGTTGGGAAGTACCACTAGATTGTGAAAGTACAATGAAGGGTTGGATGAGAAGTTACACCCTGATTGTTTACCAGTTTGGTCATGCAAACCACTATTTTTATTATTTTTTGTCTGTGTCTTTTAAATGTGTAATGTTTTTTAAAATATGAATTGGTAATAATGGTTAATGGCATGATTGATGGTCTTACATTGTATTGTGGTTAGTTGGGTGGAAGATGTCTCGGTTACGGTGTGTTTGGAATGTTGGAAATGGTTTCACTATTTATTTATTTAAATAAAAAAACATTTATACAATTGGGTTATTTTTTTAGTCACTGTGGAATATGTAGAGAAGTCATTTGGAGAAAACCTACTAGAATTTTTTACTCACCCCCTTTTTTGGAACAGTAGTTATTTTGCATATGTGGTATTCCAAGAGACAGGTGAGGGTAAGGTATCTCATTTTTCTAGAGGTTCATCATGATGCCTTGATAGTTTTATGGTGCTGGAGTATGGATATTATATCAAAGCTATGGAGTTGTGTCGTATCTTCTTAGGTTATAGTGTTGTGGTATTTATCATTGTACTATGATTATGGATTATTTTATCTGGTTTTTTTTCATTAGTGTTTTTTTGAGAGTTGTTAGACCCGGTTGACATGAATTATGTAGTTTGATTGGTTAATAATTATTAGTTTGGTTGATTTTATCTTAGTGTAAATCATTCCCCAATTTTTTTTAAATCCCTCAACATTTATTTCATGCTTTTGGAGGATTGGTAATGACACCTAAGGTCATGTACCATTCCTAGGCCATCTCATGTCAATGGGATGTGGCAGGATGTTAGTAGTGGTATCATCTGCTTTGGACCACGATGTACAAGTAAAGTTGGTTTGTTGGTATTGACATCAATTGTGGGTCTCATCATTGAAATTTGTTCTTGGTCTATTCCTAGATTCATGATGGTATAAAGGCATAGTATTGTTGGAACATGAAATGTATAACATCAAAGGATGTAGCTAACCCTTTTTTTCATTTCTTGAAGTTAATGGGGAGTATGGTATATATGTGTTTTGGAGACATTTACAAGTATTGAAAATATCATGGTCACGGGTGTATCCAATTAAATGAGCATATCATGCGTGGTATAAATGAATTCCAACTAAGATGTATTTTCCTTAGGATATAATTATTTTTTATGTTATATGATTATTTTAAATTTAAAAAATCTGAATGCATGTCTAGATGGAAGGATTCAAAACATGGATTTTTGTGGTATTCTGAAAATTGGTCTATTTTAAAAACATGGGGGATTTTTATAAAATTGTACAACATGTGAATGGGAACTTGTGGGAATACTAGTTGTAATAGTTACAATGTAATTGAATTTGAATTCTATAACTTTTTTTGCTAAGGGGGAGAGTCTTTTTTTTGTATTTATATAAATAGCATTGGGTGTATATTGTATAGACCAACCATAATTGGTTTGGGAAAATTTGGTTTCACCAGATCCATAGCTTAACTAACATCTAGTGCAGAGTATAGTTCATTGCTTCCAAGCTTTGTGATGTGGGAATAATTCGGATGAAACATAGCATGTGGATCATGCAGTTCATTATCAAAATCTAAATCCACCAACATTTAATTTTTATTTGTAGTAGAAAAGGGAAGAAGTGTGGTTGAACAAAATGAATTGGATCATTGAATTCATTAGAGCACAATTGGAGCTGAATGTGAAGCTAACAATACACATGTTTCAAAATATTTCCCTTCAGTGGTGGTAGTTGGCGGTCCGTTATAGAACTGACCATGGTAAGACATGGGAGGGTTTTAAAGAATTGGTTTTGTAAAAAATTCTACCCGCATTAATTCATAATTCAGTATATAATAGATTTATTTCATTTAAATAAATAGAACCTCTCGGTATCGTAATATGCGGATATTTTTATGAACGTTATGTGGTTTTCATATGAGGTGTCATGTAGTACATCAGTCAAGTAATTTATTTTGGAAGCTAGGTTGAGGATGTAATTACATTATAAATGTGTAGTGCTATATATATGTGATTACATAGAAATTATGAGCAGATATATTGTAGATAAACATTATATATTGGGAATAATAGGTAGGGGAAGCATGTTGGTACCCGCAGGAAGTAGTGGGAACTCTATCACTCGGATCAAGCTGAATAGGGACACTTATTTCTAGGGTGGGAGTGTAGCTCAGAATCCAACAACAAGATTTTTTAATCTTCTTATGAAACCTCATAGTGAGCTGGGATGTTTTCAATGTGTCTCTACAAATCAAATCAATTGGGACTGTATGACAAAACCTTGAGCATGTCAAAAATATAAACTGATTGGGAATCATCAGTTGTATTGGAGGAATTATATGAGGTCATGTGATCCTGACACTATTAAGTTTTCATATTTTTACTATGCCTCAACAAGATTAGGGCATTATCATACACGTAATTATATGATAAAAGATAGTTAGGGTGATTACATGAACACCTGGACTGCTCAGCAAGGCAATAAAGAGCGGAGTGTGGAAATAATGTTGTTGTTTAGAGCAGAGTAGGTTGTGGTGGATGATTAGTCGAGACCATCCATGGTGCGAGGTACTATTATTTTAAATTCTACCTTTATATAAGAATTGTTTGATATAAGATCTAAATATTCTATTATTTCTGTCCTTATTTTTGATATAATGGTTTTACGGGTCGAAATTATACCTTTCATTTGAAAACATAAAACTCCTCTAGGTCAAATAGATTTTACAGCATTCATGTGTTGAGAATGTGGTATAGTTATGGATGGGGTTGAGGTTATTTTGGCTTTATCAAAGATTGAGATGGATTTTTATGAAATAATCCTTGGAATGGATTTGTTTTCAATTTTAAGGACCAAATCAACTCTTATGAACAGATGATTAGTTTCATGATGGAGGATGGTGTTGATCATCTCTCTAGAGGGGAGAGGAATGAAATTTTTGGTGAAATTATCTAGTTGGTTCCAGTTTTTGGTGCTATCTCTTGGGATTTAACAACATTGTTGTTGGAATCAATATAAGGAGTTGAACCAATTGTTCTTCTATAAATTATTGATCATTTTCTGGATGACTTTCCTGAAGAATTATAAAGGTTTCCATTGGTGAGAGAAGTGTACTTTTCTAATGATCTTATTATTGGGACCACTCCTATATCAAATTTTTCATACCGTTGGGGACTAACATAATTGAGGGAATTGAATGTGTAGTTTGGGGAATTAGAAAACAATGGGTTCATCCGGGCTAACATGTCACTGTGTGTAGTTCCAGTGTTGTTTGTTAAAAATGAAACTAGAACTCTTTTAAAGTTTTTTTTATAATCTTTGGGTTAATCTAGTTATGGTAAGGAACTATAATCCACTACCACACATTGATGATTTTTTTGATCAGTTGAGGGTAGCTCAGTGGTTCTCCCTGATTGAATTATGGTCAGTTTTTCAGTAATTGTGGCCCTGGAAAAGGTGATATTCCTAAAACATGATTCATAATTATATAAGCCATTATGAGTATGTGGTTATAACCTTTTGTGTTATGAATAAAATCTCGGTTTTGATTTCATTGATGAATTTTATATATTATAGATATCTTGTTTCATTCATATTGGCATTCATGGATGATATATTGGTGTATTCTTGGAAAAGGGAGGAGCATGAGAATCAATTTGCAATAGAGATAGAGATTTTAAGATATGATCAATTATATGAAAAATTATTGATGTGGGATTTATATATATAATAATTTAGTTTTGTTTGCAATGTGATTTCTGAATAGGGTGTTTCAGTTGATCCAGAAAAGATGGATATTGTAAACTCATGGAAACCGCCAAAGAATGTTTTTGAGATAAGAAGCTTCATTGGTCTAGAAAGATATTATAGACATTTTGATCCTGATTTCTCAGTAATGACCCCACTAATTATAGCTTTAACAAGTATGAATGTTCATTTTCAATGGGGTATGAAGTGACAAAAATAGTTTTAGTAGCTTAAGCGATGCCTTATATTGAAACCAATATTGGGTGTTTTAGAACTAGGAAAATCGTATGTGGTGTATTGTTATGCATTGGGTCTTAGGATTGGGGTTTGATCTCATGAAAAGGGATAATGTGGTTTCATATGTATCCTGAAATTTGAGGGTTCATGAAAATAACTAAGCATCAAAGGATTTGGAGTTGGGGGTAGTGGTTCATTCATTGAAAAGGTGTCATCATTATCTATTCAGTGAGTAATTACTGGGTTTTACCAATCATAAGAGTTTA
Source organism: Viscum album (assembly GCA_963277665.1). Lineage (NCBI taxonomy): Eukaryota > Viridiplantae > Streptophyta > Magnoliopsida > Santalales > Viscaceae > Viscum > Viscum album. Next base: position 1,418,502,539 of record OY728161.1, on the reverse strand, counting down.
AATAATATTTTCTACTAGAGTGATTTGAACTTAAGGAAAAAGATATAAATGGATTATCTCCTGAATATTGAGTTTGAATTGATGTAAACACCGGGTAAGAGAAACATGGTGGGACAAGCATTAAGTAGGAAATCTAATTCTCAGGTAGTCAAACAGTCATCAGATAAGTGGAAGTTTATGTCTATCATATCCATAATGCGGTTTGAATATGAGGACCAGTGTGATATATAGGTATTCATTATAGTTTAATTTGTTACTGACTAGGTTGGTTTGGATAAATAGGAATAAGCATTTGATTCCAAGAATTTGGTAATGAGGTCGAAACTCAATAGTGGGGAGACAATTGAGGGGTGGTAGTTGAATTAGAAATCATTTTTTTGTTTTCCAAATGGTATGATTATACCGGTGGATTCACAAGAGTAAATTCATATGGATTATCATCATTCATAGTTTTATTTCCATACTAGAATACAAATAAACTATGAGGCATTGAGAGTACAATTTTTGTGGGAAGGTATTACAAAAAATGTGGTTGAGTTTTTTTCGAGATGCTTGACTCATTAGCATGTCATGACAGAGCATTAAAAACTTATAGGTATGTTGTAATCAGTATATATTCCTATTTGGAAATGGGATAAAAAAATAATTTAATTTATATAGGTCTCAAAAATGGATAGAAAGAACAATTCAATATGGTAGATAGTGGATTATATCACAAACTCAACCCATTTCATCCCAATTCATGAATATTATATGATGGAGGTTCTATCACAAATCTATATAAGTTATGTGGTAAAGAGGCATTATGTTACAGTTTTGAATGTGTCATATAAAGATCCAAGTTTCACATCTCATTTATTGAAATCCATGCGGAGAGACCTTGGAACTCATTTGATGATGACTATGTCGTATCATCCTCAAACAGATGGGAAAACTGAGAGCCCGATACAATATTTTGAATATAAGTTATGGGCTTCTGTGAATGAAATTGTTAGATTTTGGGAGGGTCATATTAAATTAGTGAAATTCTTATATAATAACAGCTATCATGAAATGATACATATTGTTCAGATTGAAGTGTTTTATGTCTGTAAATTTTGTTCTCCACATAGTTGGGTGGAAACAGGCGAGACATAGATGGTTGGCATGAGCCTTGTTTCTGAAACTGTGGTGATGATCATGTTGATATGGGAGATATTGGAGATAGCTTAATGTCATTATAAATCCTATTCATACCATCATTGACAACCATTTTCAATTGAGGTGTTCGTCACGTGTACTTGAAAATCTATCAACGTCATAAACATCATCGATTTGGAAAGTATGACGTGTTATTCCAAGGAATATTGGACCGTCTATGATACATGAGCGGGTTGGAGAGGGGGTTTATTGGTAATAAATTCCTCCAAGGTTTAGTGAGGATCATAATGTGTTTCTTGTTTCTAATTTTAATATGTATCAGCCAGATCCTGACCATGTGATTTGATGGGATCATGTCGAGAAAAATAGGATGATTACTTGGTGCATGTTCCAGTGAAAATTATGGTTCGAAAAGAGGATTATTGGGGGGAAAGGAATCGTTATTGATCCATTTTTGTGGCAGCATTATCAGATTCAAGAGGAATCATGGGAGAGGCAGTAAGAGATGGCTGAGAAATGGCCAGAGATTGTTTGCCTAGGCAATGTTTCTCTAATTTACAGGGATGGAAAGTCAAATGGTGGGGAGAATGAAGAAAATTTGGTTTGAGCTGTGTAACCCATTTTAATTCCCTTTTATGTGTTTAATGTGGCAGATAGTAGTTGGTAGGGTTTGGGGTAGTTTTGTGAGGTTTTGAGAAATCTTGGGAGGCTTTTTATAGTACCACGTTATGAGAAGATTTAGGGGAAACCATGGCACAAACCCTGGTAACCATGCAACACAAGATAGTTTTACATCACAAAATATTTTCATGGTTTTACTATACATGTGAGGAGGCCATTTGGGATCCCTATTGAGGTAGTGGAATGAACACATTTATTGAAAAGTTTTCCAAACCATGTGAGCTAACCATATGTGAGAAAACAAGATTTTCAAATGAGGGCATGGCCATGACTTTTCCTAGACCTTCCATTCATCCTCCTACTCGATCCTCACTCAGGATTTCAGGTCCTCATGGGGGAGAGGGGCCCTCCCACTCATTATTGAAGTGATTTGAAGGATTTTTAAGGATCAGTGTTGGTGATTCTATTTGGTAACTCTCCAATTATGATTCTTTATTGGGTTTCCATAGATACAGTTCTACCACTCTTTTTGTAATCTTGATCAACACTTGCTGCATATATATCTAGGGGTTATGTTCCCTGAAATTTTGATATTTGGGATTGTGGATGATAGGTATCAAGATATAGGCATTTTCATGGAGTTTTCACCTATATTTTTGTGTGGTTGAGTGGTGCTTATATTTCACCAAAACCCTAAGGTAGGTGGCTTCTCTCTCGACTCCATTTTTCTAAAACATGAGAACCTGTTCGTTATTAATTGGTTTTTCATGAAATGTATTTGTAATATTATCTGATAATCATGGTGGAATATTATATGATAATGATTTTTGGATTTTTGGTAAAATGGTAAATTGTTGAAAATATGTCTTTGTTATTTGATTTTGAGACGTTAATTTTGAAATAGATAATGGTTTGAATTATGGAAATTTTTTTATGAACATTGAAATTAATTGAAAATTTTTCCTTTTAGAAATGGTTTTTGGTTAGGAAAAGTGTTAATGGGGATTTTCAAAATTAGGTTGACGTTCTTAAGGTTATTTTCGGTTGGAATATGTTGTTTCCATATTTTTGTGGCCTTATGGGAGGATATGCTTATTTATTTTCATGGGAATCATTTATTGTGTTGAAATGAATGTGGAGTGGGTGGGGTGTAAAACTATAAAAGAGGGGAAGGATAGTGGATGGAAGGCCCACCATCATAGATAAGTGTTCAGGAAGTACAACTAGATTGGGAAAGTAGTGTGGTGGCTTATATGATAAATTCCACCATAATAGTTTACCAGTTCCGTTGTGTGAAACACAACGATTATGCATCATTGAGTGTTCCTATGTAGGGGGTAAATTGTGTGCTCATTTGAAATGGTAAAAAAAATTATGTAATGGTTGTTACCATTCCATTGTATTGTAATTAGTTAGGTGGAATCTGTCTCTGTACGGGTGTGTTTGGAAAGATTTAAATGGTTGCACAATTTTTTTATTTATAAAAATTGTTTTATATAATTATACTAATTGTTTTATCCTAGTGGAGTTTTTAGGGATTACTTTTGGGGGAAAATTACTGGATATTTTTACTCAGCCTCTTATTTAGAACATTGGGTCTTTTGCAGATGTGGTACTTCATGACACATGTAATGTTAAATCATCTCATTTTGCAGCAGCTCATCATGATGCGTGGATGGTTTTATGCTGTTGAAGCATAGATCATAGTTTGAAAATGTGTAGTAGTGTCATATAATCTTGGGTTAGGTTTCTTTTCTTCCTCATAGTACTCATATTATGAATTACTGTGTCTTGGATGTTTTTATATTTTCGATTTCTTTGGGAGTTGTATGACCTTGGTGACACGGATCATGTAGTTAGGGTTGTTAAGACTTGTTATGGTGGTTTATTTTATCTTAAGGTAAAAATGTTCCCCAGTCATTTATGAATCCATACTCATTTATTTCAAGCCTTTGGTGCCTCGGGAATGTTTCCTAAGGTCATATATCATTCCTCCACCCTCTGAAGTCAATTGTATGGTGCTGTATGTTACACTTATACTCAAATTTTTGCATAAATAGATTCCTTGTTTTCCCTTACAAAGCATCTAAGATGACCCATTTTTTGATAAATTCCCTATGTTAAAAAGATATGTGTTATGTATTATGTGTCTAAGAAGGATTCCCGTAATGATGTTCTTAATGGGACTTAGTTTAGCACACTAATATACCAAGGTTTAGGATTCCATGAGTCCAAATGATATAATGTAATACTGTCCATATCTTTCTATTTGCTAAATTTAATATGTATTCCATAAAAATGATTTGATTTATATATATGTTAAGCTTTTTTATTATATAAACCATAAAAATATAACATTAATACCCTTCAAAAAAGTATATTAGCTTGTAATTATCAAAATCAAATATAAACAAACCGCAAAAAAAAATCTATCTAATAACAATGAAAAATTAATATACTCTTAAATATGAAATAATAATTACAAATTCAATGGACAAATTTTCCATTTCAATTATGTAATTCCCGTAAGTATAGAATAATTCCTATCATTCTAAAAATATATATTTACAGAGTATCAATTTATATTTTCAACACACATGTGATTATCTTGTTTATAACTCTTAAATTATTTTCTTTTTATGAATTAAAATTCATCAAAAAGTTCATGTGATTTCTATTTTATTAACTAATGTAATAATATGTTTCACACTCTTATTCTATATCTCAATTTAGACATTTCCATATTTTTTAAAATAACTTGGTTCATCATGTGATAATTATTTCCCTCTTTCTTAGATAGTTTCCAAAATTTTGAGTAAATTTAATATCTACATGTAAAAATAACATTTCTTGTTACATTATTTTATATCTAGAAGAACATAATTTTTGAACAACATAAAAATATTATTCTTATGCAACCGATTAATTTCTGGATTTATTATTTAATAATAATACATTTAATGCCAAGAATTTGTAAGTTATAAATAGTGATTTACTTAATCTATTTTTATTATTTATAATTTTAAAATAATAATAATAGTAATCAGTGGAATATGATTTCGAAAATTTAAATTAATAATATTAATATACTACATGAATTTATTCTAAACGAAAAAATGACATATATAAAACATTAATACTCATATATTAATTTATTTAGATCCCGAAATCGTGAAAAAAAATATTTGTTCTATGGCTGCCAAAGCATCATGTTCTTCTTCAATTTTTAAATTTCCAAATTATCTCATAAGTAAAATACTATATAAAAAATATTTTTTTATATAATTAGAGTAAATGACACTTTTCTAATTAGAAAAATCAAATCCCTTATAATAACAAACATTAACAATTAAAAGGGGAGGTCCTAGATCCCCTGTATAAAAGAGTAATGTATCAAATGTTTCTTCAACAGAAAATTGGAGATATAAATGTTAATTTCAAATCGTACAGGCCTATAAACATGAGGAAGGATTAGAATTGGACTATGAAGACATGAAGATATTTAGTGACGAAATTATTTTCTCTCATCCTAGAATAAGATCTAAAGTGAGGAAAATAAATAGTATTCCCATTTTTGAGATTACAAAATATATTCTCTCCTAATATTTTCAAAACACTCATCTTTACAAACATTATTTTACATATATATGTTTCAATTTAATTTACATTGGTTGTCGTATCTTAAAAAACATTAAATCATGAATGTTAATATATTATCAATCATTATTCTAGAATATTAACAAAAGATTTTCATCCATTATTTATTTTTATTTAAAAAACATCACATTGTAGACCGAATGGTATGGATTATATAAATCCAATATTATTCACACAAGATGTTAACTACATTTTAGAGGTGAAAAAAATATAATGGTAATCTGATTTATCCTTATGCAGCTTCAGATGAGGATGACACTTACATGTCATATGAAAAACACTCACATAACCAACCTCTCTGACACAACATTGTGCCTATGAGACTCGTCTTCCTCTTCCATCACGCGAGACGTCATGTTTTTTTGGTACCTACAGATATCGTGCACCTCATGTCAAATACACATGATGGATTCCCCATAATGGATGAGGTTTACCTTTACATCACACTAAATATTTCCCATATACCTATAGACAAGATTGAGGCTACACGAATGTGAAATATAAGAGACTATCAAACTACTAATTCGAATAAGACCCTAATGCATGATTACAAATATTATTGCATTACTACCCAAATATATTTTTAAGACATAACATTTTCACAAGAATCAACAGGACTGAGCATCCCCTATATGAGACATAAAAACAAATTCATGCATGAAATAACCTACCATTACACAGATAAGAAATTTAGTGTAAGGTTAAAAATATATTTACTAATATTAAATATTCAAGTAAAAAAATATAAATAATTATGATAATGATTTAACATTATTTTTAAAATCCTAAATGACTTCCAAAATAAATAAATTCACTTTATAATAAAAATATAAATATATTTTAAAAATATTTAAACTACACTTTATAAATACCAAAAATTCAAAAATATATATTATTATTTTTAAATAATTACATTCACAGTTTTAAGATCCATTTAAAAAAAACCATTTTTAATTTAAAAATTATCACAAAAAGAGATGAACCTCAAATATCTAAATATATTAAGAACACAACCTTCACCATAGAAGAACAAAGTACAAAAAATCACCAGATATCTGTAAATACTAATAAAAATAATAAATTATTTAAAAATTATATAAAAAATATGAAATAGTTACATCAAATTGTATAAAAAATTTTATAGAACACAACTTAATTGAATTTATAATATATAGTAGCTATATAATTTTACATTGTAATGTAGTAAAATTAAATCTACGCATGATTAGTGCTCAAGTATCCTTCTAAAAATATACTATTAAATTTCAACATGTCCCCTTTTCATTAATTATAATTACTAAAAAAATTAAATAATATATCATATTTAGGTTTAATTTCCAAATATATAGAATTTATTTGGAATAAAATTTAATTAAAAATAGTGATTTTCATTCAATCACAAATTTTTTTTTGATGGTTTTATTTTATTATAGAATATATTTGATCACTAAATTTAAATCATGTTATATAAACTAGTCTCAAAATGAAAATATGAATAAAAATATAACAAAAATGATTTATATATTACCATTTTCACATCACATGTTATGAAAAATTGTATTCATGTTACATAGAATTTTTCACAATGTAATTTTGGTTAACGATTTGAAAACACAACAAAAATTTCAAAAGATTTATTACTTTCAATTAATACCTAGGGGATCTCTGATTTTATAACTTTTTTTTCACTTTAATAACATCTTCAATTTAATATTTTTTGAAATTTATGGCACATTGATAAGTAATGTTCACATAAAATTATTCAATTAAATTGAAATATTTCGTAAAATCCCAAAATGAAAAATTAAAATATTTCGTAAAATCCAAAAATGAAAACCTTTTAATCATTTTTTCTATAATGTTTCCATCCTTTTTTTCCATAATAATAATCTCTAGTTATTTTTGTGAAACATATTCTAAACTAAATGATTGTTTCATGAAATAATTTCCTTCATTTATTTATAAAAGGATTTCAAAAAAAAATCTCATTTGTTTATAGCTAAATATTAATACCCTTATTATTAGATAATATAATGAAAAATTCTAAGCATAATTTATAAAAATTAAATTTTCCAAAAAAATTATTAGTAATTAAATAATCAAACTAACTAGTAAATTAACCAATTTAATTAATCATGCATACCCAAATATTAATAATCCTCCCACTAATGTAATTTTAAATTCCACATTGTTAACATTAAACTGTTTTCTATTTATATAAAATTTAATAAATTCTATTAATTATTTTTGAGATAAAATATTAAAAATTGATTCTTGAGATATCATGAATGGATGGAAGCTCTCATTCAATATTATAGAATTCAACATAGCACTTAACATGCCTAAAAAATGTGGTTTGTAAAATCCATTTTAGTAATCTTATGATTTCTACATTTTTTTAAAAAAATCATAGACTATGAAGAAAAAAACAATGTTATACTATAAAATATATTGTGTTTCCAAATACGATTTTATCCAATTGTATTTCATTACATTCAGGTGTTTTATGTAAACACCATATTATAATACCTGGTCTGTTAAATAACATATATGCAGATGAATATTAATGATGGATGTATACGGACCGAGGGAATACATCCCCCACATCATGATATTGTATGCTCTTGGAACCGTAAATCTCATGTTTGACATTAAAAAATGTTACGAATAATAACACATAATGATAAAAAAAATTTAAAAAAATATTATTCTTTGGTTAAATGACTAATGCACCAAAAAAATTAAAAGGTACCAACGTCTAAAGGAGGGGATTTACTTACAGTCATTATGGGGAATAGTTGTGAACTCAATATGAAGATTATCTGTGCAAATTCGATTTATATCGACAAACATATTGGAAATACTATCTGCCACCTCATTTGTGATTCGAGAGGTGTGAGTGGTAACATGGTTGAGTCCTGATGCGTATTGTTGGTAGATGATCCATTGAGCAGTGAGAGTTTACGCCTGGTGAGTTGTTCAATGTCTAAGATCTTAATTGAGGGAGGTTGAATCACATTAAATCCAGACATGCTTCCTTCCTTATTGCCTTATCAAGTCAACTTCATTTTTTGCATTTTACATCTCTTTTTCAAGGGAGGAGTCATTTCCACATGAACCATAGCAACATCTAAGAATGTCTCTGTTCTGATTTCTGCATATGATACTATATACTGCATGCCCTGAGTTCCCTTTTGAGGCACCATCGACATTAATTTTTATCCATCCAATAATAGTTGTTTTCTGGATCTCATCTAGTAGATCTCTTGGTGGGTTTAATCATCCATTGATCCTAATCTATCTTACAATAAATAAATCCATAACTAAAATGTCGGATGTCTAGGTTTTCAGGATTCCTGCATCAATGATCGTGGTGTGGATATTTATTTGTAATGCACAAAACATAAATGTTTTTTTTAATTTGCATAATTTAATTTATTTCATACCTAATAATTTATATAAATTATACCCCAACATAAATTAAGCGTTGTTGAACTTCGTGAGAGGTATAAATAGTTGTTTACTTTTTATGTTTCAAAACAATAGAGTCCAAATCTATTCATCCTAGATTCAAAATGTCAAAAATGGAATTCAATAAAGAATAAGCTATAGAATTGGCTAAAATCATGTTATCATTATCCTATCTGTGTTTGTTACACTTGAAACATTTAAAATAGAGTTTAATACCACACATCAAGAGATTAAAATCAATTGGAATTATATTATGCAAAATTCTTCAAACTAGGGTGAACCGAGAGGGTATAAACCATTTTTTTTACAATTCATTAAGCATAAGAAATCAATGTTTTTTATTAAAATGATGAATATAGTAAATATTAAAGTTCATCACCCTATTATGAGATGACTCCAAAACTAAATAAAATCATTAGTGGTGAAAATATTGTACCTTTCAATAATAGAATAGATTTCGTCTAGTTAATAAAAATCTGGGGAGCATAAAAATTCATTGATGGTGATGCTTGAATTTCTGGACAAGGGGATGGGGTCAATATTTTTACAAATAGGTATTCTATTCTAGTATTCTATCAAAAAATAAGAGTGTAATTACTGTTGAAAACCCATCAAAATATAGATATGATTTCTTAAAAAATATGTTTTATAGAAGGACATGACGAGGAGTCCATGTATAAGTGTTTTCATTTACTATGGTTATTGTCGAATCTACCCTGAAAGAACTCATAGGTCTGGGAGGATTTTTTCATAATCTTTCACGTATGTCTATCATGAAGGGATTCATTGAAATGGTTTAGGTTTTTAATAAAATGATCTCCATTATTAATGGTGGTACAACTTGTTTTCGAAGGGCCTGTGACGTGGATTCATTCAATTGTACTTCCACTCCAGACAATTATATTATTTTTCTATTTAACATTTGGGTTAAATCAGTGGGATATTTTTACACCATCATAGATTATATCATTTTAGCAACAATGGTGTGTTTGACATGAAAAATCAATTCTTCCATTGATAGATGTTTTATTTTCCATGATGATTGTTGACTAATAATTCGATCAATGATTATTGAGATGTATATGTTTTATTACTTTCCATAGAAGATGGGTACTCTACAATATGAAAAAGGTATCAAACCTTGTTTAATCCCAAGATCAATCATGACAATAGCATTTCTTGGGACTGGGAAACATTTACCAATGAAAATGGAAGACTTGATCCAATATAGTGATTAACCAGATACATCTATGTAGCGGGGGGGGGGGGGGGGCATATTTGAGTTCATTAATATTTATATTATCCACTTCAAGAAATAGAATTATATCATTAGCATATAAAATATGTGAGGGGAAAGTTTGAGCTCTAGAGGAAGAAATAGGCTTTATAGTACCCTAATTTACAAAATTAGTGATATGTCTGCTAAGGTAGTTGGAAGGAATTCCAAAAATATGGAAGAAAAAAGACATACTTGTCTAACACCAATTGTACATGTGAAATACCCCTGGGGGGAACCATTGATTATAATATAAATGCGAGCAGAGTTAAAAAGGTTTTTTAATTTTCTTAAATGTTTATCAATAATGCCAAATATATAATGAATTATGAAGATGAAACACCAATCAATGGTATCCGAAGCTTTTATAAAAGTTAAATCATTATTTATATATGAGAATATAATATAAAAAACACAACATTAATATAGTTAGGGTATAAAATCATGAAATTAAATAATTTGTTTCTAAAAAATATGTAAAATTAATCTAATACAAAAAAAGTAAATATAAGAAAACATAATATATCAACTTATCTTGAACCATGGCCTATATTACTAGGTTTGAGAGTAAAATAAAAAAAATAAGAAATAATTTCAAATACCTTGCCCCCCCCCAAAATCCACCACACCAAAAATGATGTAATACTCAAATAATGGATATGAAAATAGCACCCCATAGACCATATTTATCACAATAATGAGACTGACGAGAGGGTTTTCGAATTGAATAAACAAGTCCATAGAAACAATATCCCTTGAAAATATTTACTTATCAACACCAATTCAAATGAATGAGATATAGTTACCATCTATGATGGTATTTCTCGTATATGTTGATTTTAATCTATTGGATTGGAATAAGAAATAGGATCAAGGGATTTAATCGGCAGGTTTTATTTAGAGAGAATTCTAGATGTACTAGTAATTCATCTAAAGGATTTAGTAATAAAAAATAATGACGAAAAATAATTTCATTCATTTATAGGTGATGAAAATCAAAGGAGTATTATAAAAAACAGATTAGTGGTTCCCAAAACATATCAAGAGATGAACATTGAAATTTGAAAGTGGAGGTAAATTATCTCATATTGGAAAGACATCTTTTTTAAATAAGAATGATGTTAAACCTAAAACTAATATCTTAAGCATTCTTTTAAAACAATAATATCATTATAATCATTGATGAAGGAAAAAAACCCCACTCGAGTTCCTAAAATAACATCATTACAACCAAAAATACCAAATTTCCCCACCAATAATGAATAAAAAAAATAATATATACACATCCTTCAAACAACCCTTTAAATCCTGATTTGAAATAAATCCATCATTTTTTTATTGAAACTATCTTTGGATGTATCAAACATTCATCCTCAATTTATTATTTCCATCAACTTCCACTATACCATAATTTGATCAAATGAATCCCTAAACATCATCATATAAAACATGATAAGAGATAAACCTATAGCCATTCATGAAATTGAAATTTTTTTAGGGAGTCCTAACTGAGGAAACATATTATATATGGTTTGTTATTTAATTGAAATTTAATAAAAATTCCAATTATTTTCCCAATTCAAACATGCATGAAGAAAAAAATGATTAATGATCTGTTCCTTGATATCAACCTCACAAAAATAATGATGTTTCTTAGTAAGAACATTAAAGTTTATTTTTTAATCCAAAAAAGTGTCAGTATAATATCATATTTTATCTGTTTATCATTGTTTAAAAATGATTGAATACCATTTCATATTTTTTTCCATCCAAATCATCCATCCTCATTAATGGATACATTCATAATCCTTTTTATCTATTATCCATTAGTTGTGATACTACTTTTTCACAAATCCTACCATTAATGGTTTTCTTATAGGGATGACAATGAATGAAGAGATATAATATACCATGAAATATTTCTCCAAAATTCCACATGTTAATGACTATCCCTGATAGTATATAATCAAAATCATGGGGGGAAATTAACCTAAGAATATTTTTAAGGAATTTGAGATAAAATGAAAAAACAACAACCAAAACCAATTAATACATAAAGATGAAATAAAATTAAAATTCTAGATAATATAAATACCTGAATGTAATGACATAGAATTTAAACAACTAAAAATACAAAAAACTAATCAATATGGAATATGATGCTTTAAAATATTCTGAACAATTTGTTAATCCAGTAATGAATAACATGAAAATAGACCTACATGTGTAAATCATTAAAAATGCTATAAATATGTAGGTTTATAATAACATATATATATAGAAGGATCTATAATAAAACCTCTTATAAAAAATAAAAAATTAGAAAACTAAAGACCAGTGAAAAAATGAATCTATATCATCATACAAATAGGTAATTATATATTGTCAACACCACAATATCTCACACACCATGCAACATAGAGAAATATATCATTATATATCAAACGAATATTTATATAAAAAAACAAAACTTTTAATTCCATATAAGATTGTTTTTGTCACCCTATTTCTACACATCCAATGTTTATCCCTATAAAAAGTAATTCTACACCCCATATATAAATAACATTACCAATATTTCATCATTTAAAACCACCACCTCATCGTCATTATCATCTTCATAAGTAAACATTTGTATAAATGGTATATACAAAAACATATATAAATTCATTATACATGAAGCCATCATATTCTGTCAATATATGTCAATATGAATCTAAATCCCCCATAACCAAATAAAAGTATGTGAAATACCTCAATTCATTAATGCCATCATATCATTGTGTAGTAAACTAAGATCAATCAAAACTCGATTAGGAAATTACATTCCATTATTTCCTGGGATATTACTAAGACAGATACTATTGGAGGGAGGGGAGGGGATGTTGTGATGTCTGTTATCCATTTTCTCACTATCCTTGATGTTGGAGAAAACACTCCCAAAATATTTTGGTTTTGGCTTTCCAACCAACAATGGCGGTGATGTGTTTGATATTTTAAAATACAAAAAATATCACAAAAATCCAAAATATGGTATTCTACCTAGGCATAGAACCATATATGAAAATCATCAAGAAATAAAATTCTCTAAAGTTGTAAGGTTTAAATATCAAAAAATTATTCATGAACCAAGGTACATATTAATTAATTGGATAGTCATTAATTATTATTATTCTATTTCAATTTCTTTTATTGGTTAATTAATTATATAAGATATTTATTTTGACATGATTAATTATTTACTTTTATTAGTAGTTATGAAATTATCATTTAAAATATAATAAACCACCTATATCTATTTATTAACTCATTTATCATTTAATAAATTATATTTGTACTGTATTACTCAACCTTGAAACAAAATAAAACATACACTCACAGTGAAAATTTATAACAGCTTTAGGAATTTTGGAACTAAACAAATTTGATGTATATGGATATATGGTACCCAGGAAAGGATCGATGAATGATTATGATATTAAAAATAATTCCATGCTCAAAACACTTCCAAATATCTCCAATGTAATTAACACACCATTGTACATATTGATTTTTTTCCCTCAATAACTGATATCATCCATCTCTACAGTGGAATTCTACCAACCAATTGATCAACATATAAACAACCATTAATATATCCACATTCATCCTACTCACTAATCTTAATTTTTTACCCAATAATTTTTATCAAAAATAAAATCAAGGTTCCCATTAAAACCCCACATTGCTCTAATATTTCTAGAAAATACATAGATATTTTGAGATTTGTTTTTTAGATTCAGGAAATTGAACTCTAACCATGACATCAAGTTTTTTCAACCGACACTAAATTAAGAATATGGTCATTTATCCCTTAAAAATTAATCATTAATAAATAAAAATTTAAATTCATTCTTTATATAACTATTTTTTTATTTATAGGTTTCCACATCAAAAAACTTATTGTTAGTAGCTAATAAAATATAGAAAAAACAAGAAAATTATTTAATCATTGGTTAATTTTTTAATAAATTCCAATAAGTGAAGTATCAATTCATAGCATGCATCAATCAATTAATTATAAAAAGTGTTAATTAATTGTCTTAATTCATTTCATGTAGTTAATCCATACTAAATAGTAATAATAAAAAATAACTAATCACTCATTATGTAGTAAATATGAAGAGGAAACATAAACATTCCTCAAATACAAGAGATCACAGATAACAGAAACATTTATTAAATTCCCAATAAATATTATTAATTATACACTTAAAAGATATTTTTAGCATTTTAATTATCTAATTCCATTAATTATACAATAATTCCAAAATTTAAAACATGATATTTTCATATTATCTAATAATATTAACCCGAAGCATATGATGATTCTATTTCCCTATATTTTATTATTTACATATATGAATCAACATTTATCAATAAAGAAATTTAAATTTAAATTATTTGTTGAAATAATTGATCCACTATATACTCTTATTTTATTACTCAATTTAAAAAATTCAAAATTTAAAAAATATCATGGAAATTTTCGTAACAATTCATTGTCTCTATCCATGATAATTTTCAAAATATCTATGAATATATAAACATTTTACATTGTAAAATTTTTCTTCTTCTTAACACATCTTATTTTAAAAATATCATCATTAGTATAAAGCATGTGAAGATACTAGTTCAATCTCTCTTAAATTTATAGATTTATGGTGTATTAATTAGACATTAAATTTCACCATTATTAATGTTATCAATAAAAATTACATCATATTCTATTGTAGTTCAATATTTTCATATTTTGATGATAGTATTAAATATCATATGGCTTCAAAATTTGATGTCATTATATTAAGATAATACATTCCTTTATTATCAAAGAAGTAACAATATATAAAACCTAAAAATATAATCCTTTTAATTTCAATACTCTCCAAAAGTATAGAATGAAAAATTTCAATCTATATCATTCAAAATCATATTTTCCTTCTTCCAGTTTTAAATTTCTAAACAATTTCATAATGATAATATTGTGTGTGACAAATAAATATAACATCATTAATATTAATAAATCTTAACTACCAAGAGGAATCTACAGCATGGTAAAATGACACTTATAGACATCAATAGATTGTTAATTTACCCCTATAAGTAAGATTGGAGCTTTATAATTTTCCATAGAAAATATAAGAGAGAGAAATGGGGAATCTAATGAACATATGCCTTGAAATGGGAGGATTTAATTCATACTGGTCGACAATGTATTTTACATCGTTAATGATGGAATTATAGAAACCAAATCTCAAAGAGTAACTCATGAAAAAATTGGAACCCTAATATAAGAATATAATGATACATATTCTAGATAATCCATAAATACTTGTCAATTTTTCATAATTATTTCAACTAAATATATTTCCATTTAATTTATTGGAAAATAATAAATTTAAACCTCCTTAAATAAATCCAATCAATATTTTATACAATGGTTGATAAAATAACATTTAAAATAATTTTTTACATTAATTATTTATTTACGGTTTTACATTAATTATGTTTTATACTAATGCATAAATTGAAAATATAGATTGTAGAATTTAATCAAAAAATAAATCACATAGATGTGATGTTTGTATTCTGTGTAAGAGAAAAATGAATTACCCTTACAAATTTTGGGTTTAGGATATTCCTTAAGCAACATAGATTACACTCTAACATACCAATCCACTATAACCTAATGCTACCTCTAGAGACTCTCGTTCTGAAATATACATGGAAGACATTAATATTTTAGAGTATCTTTAAATAGTTATCTCCAATGGTATTATACGCATGATTTATGACCTATATCATAGGATGGATTCCTTTTTGTAACTCTAAAGAGTTTATAATTACCAATATATATGATGAATGATACCATAAGGTGACATATAAGAGACCTTCACACAGTTATCTATAATAATCCCCTAATACAAGAATACATACATATGATCTTCACAAATGCTACACATGATAATGAATTTATCATTACAAACTAATCAATGGGACTAAGCTAACCATACATGATGTATAGAAACACCTTCACACATGTAAGATCATACCCTTACATAGAGAATAAGAGCTATTTATGGGTAACAATTCCATGTAGAAAATTAAATTTTCAACAAAAATAACTTATTAATTATTCAGAGAAGGTTTTAATACTATTTATAATATATATAATCACTTATAAAAATCACTAAGTCATATTCATAAATATCACAAAACAAATTACTAACTAAATTTTCAAAATATTTCAAATACTCCTTATAAATTGAACATTTTTCAAAATATTTTTTGTTTTTTGTTCAAAAAGTTATTTTATAATTTTGAAAACATTTCAAAGAAAATATTTAAGCATGTGAAGGCTCTATAAAACTACTACATACTTAGAAGTAAAATTGAAGGATCATGAATATTTCATGAAATCCAAAATAAGAGACTAAGTAATTGTTAGTGTAGAAAAATTAATGTTTTTCGTGGTTAGAGAGAGGTCACTTTTATATGTAAATATAAGGGGAACTTCATTTGAAACAAGTTATATAAAAAGGGAACGCATGGAATTAAAAAGGTGTCAGGTGAGGGATGTTTTTTCTAATAAAAAAATTAAAAATTAAAATAAAAAATAAATGTCTAATATATAAAATCTAATTTACTTATTTTATAATCATGACATTTCATATTTACCTAGATTTACCTTTTTTTTACCTAATATAATTTTTTATCATAGAAATTATTTTTTCCCAAAAAAACATGTATACACTATTATATAGTTTTGATGCCCTATTTTTTAATTCGGATTCTGTTTTATGATAATTAAATTCTATTTTTGATAAATTTAACATTTAAATAAAAACAAATAGTATATAGAACGTCTATTAGAATTAAACCATTTATTTTTTAAGGAATGGTTTTACGTATATCTATTATCACAATATAATTATTACATAGATTTTTATTATTTACATTTATACATAAATCATATGGTTTATAATGCACTAGTGACTTCTATTTGTAGAACACAATCCAGATATAAAAACATTAATATATTAATAATTTATATGTATGCATAAACACTATATATATTAAAAAACATTATAAATTTTTCATCAATATTTTATATATATACTTTTTTAAATATCATTTATCACAATATGACTTTTATTTTTTAATGTTCCTATGATATTTATAATATTTTTTATTCATTTAAAAATTATAAATGGTGATATTGTTCTCATGGGAGGCTATGAAGAATGATATTTCAATATTTTATAGTATTTTTAAAATTATGTTAGTATACCATTTTTTTTTTACAAATCAGTTACCTATAATTTCATAATATAATATCCATTTTATATTATAATATATTAACTTGCTGAATAAATTGTTCATTTTTTAAACATATTGAATTAAAAGTAAGTTAGAAAGTTTCAATACATATGAAAGTTATTGAATGATAATGTATATTAAAATATCAAGTGTCATACTCACATAACTATACATGTGACTAGTGTGTCTCATTCATCCATTATATGTATCAATATATTTCATAGAAAACATTTATCTATTATAATAATGTCTAAATACCTAAAATATTTACATAATATATAATAACATATCTCAAAATATAGTTCTAATATATTCAACAAATTTTCATGTAGTTATTTCAGGAATAAATTTTGAAGCCAATATAAGTCTATTACATATTTTTTTCTCTGATTCCCATTAGATAGATCAACCTCTATGAGATGATATTAAACCTCTAATTATTGAGTGATCCTAATAACCAATTATCCAAATTTCATCAAAAAATACTTACAACACCCTTTGGCTCCCATTATAGAATATATGATATTCTATTGTATTATTTAATGTGTTAATAATAAATTTATTTCATCACATTAAGTATAAAAATGATTACAATTATACCTACTCCAATTTCTAAATTCATATGAAATATTTTCTTTTATTATAGTTAATTCATATATGACACATCCCATTACTCATTCGTAATCAATTTGATAAACTAATCCTAAAGGATTTGGAATGACTCAACCTTGAGAAGAGTATTTTTTACAAAATAGTGAAGAATAAAAAATTTCTTACATCCTTAAAATCATTTCCAATATTATGTGATCAAAAATTTCAGAATTTATTTTCTATAATGTCTCATATTTTTCCATGAATTATTTTTAAATATTATATGGAATTATTTCATGATCGGGCGTGAAGAAGGCACATCATTCCGAGGTCATGTGAGCCCGTAATGTTGGTTTGAACGTTTTAAAGTTAAGTGAGTCGGTACTTGTGTGCGTTTGTGGACGTTTTCAAATAGATTCCCAAATTAAAAATCTGAGGGCACCATTGCGTCTGGGACGATGACTTTACTTAAGAATGAGCCTATACTCGACCGGTTCGGATCGAGGGAAAAAGATAATTTTCAAGAGTTTTAAGTAAAATGATAATAAAATAAATTTCTAAATGATTGTTTTATTTTATTATAGAAATATCCCTGTAGTTCAGCGATGGGAAATATGTTTCCTTTTTAATAAAACATCATAATGAATTAGGAATGTAATGATGGAGTCATTAATACTGTAGCATATCTTAAATTCCAATTATTTTTTCCTTTTTAAGGGGTTAAGCGATTGGTCGTCATTGATGAACTTTTGCGAGAAATAGCTGGAGGATCTGCGGAGCGCTAGAGTGAAACCTCAATGGCTAACGATGATGGACCAGAGTTGAGATTCATTACACCAATGACATTAAATGATCTCGATGATGGAGGCAGCGTGACACCTTCATCATCGATCGATCCCAGTTGAGGTATGGGTTTGTTATTTGAAATCATTTCCCCATTTTTGATTTTAAACGATGAACGAGGATCAACCATGAACAAGTTGATCCGCAGATTAGTTCATTCTTACGGTAGGGTTTTATCGGGATGATTCAGAGAATTGATCCATGTTGTTTTGTTATTGTTGATTCTTGCTCCGTTTAAGCCTGATAACGGAAGTGGATCAACACCATGATGAATAATGGCGGGGGTTTGTTCCCCACATTTTTTTATTGGATTTCTCCCACTTTCATTCCTAGCGCTTTCTTCGTGTTATTCGCAGGGCGATTAATAATGGATCATTTCACATCCATTACTCTATGCAACGATCCCAAATTAATGGTTCAACACTGCAATGACCTTGCAGAGGTGCGGTGATAATGGCAGATGCCCTATCAGACTGGATCAGAAAAGTGCATTCTTCAGGCATTCTTCTCGTGGGACGGACATGCTCGTGGGATGATCAAATCATATTTTCGGAGCTGATCGGAGGTCTGGAAACATCAGGAGCAGCTTCATGTTTTCGGGGTGATCAAAAAATTAAAGTTTCGTAGTGATTGGATGGCCGGATCGACAAATAGATCATCACCGGAGGCGCGACGGTGGAAGTTTGTATTTATGGAAATTTACAGAATACTCGGCGTTTACTTTCGAAGAACACGCAATGTAGTACTGGTGCAGGCTAGGGTTTAGGGGGTTACAGAGGAATCACACGGCATGTGACCCTGGTCACACGACATGTTGGACTTTACCCAAATCTCGGCGTGTATTTTTGGAAGTAAAGGGACACGGGATGATCTAGATGGATTCAGAACACGGCGTGTAAAACATGAGAGGAGCGGCTATGCGGGACTCGGCGTGTGTCCCGGGGATACACGGACACAGGTTAGGGTACATTGGTTGATAATCATGTATCGGCACCTAGCTAGTGTACATGTGGTTAACCCCTATCACTTGGACACGGAGTGTACATCATACTACATTCTGTGTACTCAGTTTTTCTACACGACCAGCCTACGACACGGGACGTTTACAGGGACAGTACCTGGGGTCAGACAACACAGCGTGTAACTTTCTACACACCGTGTAATTTTTGGGAAAACATAATTCTCCTCTTGTTCACCGTATTTTAGACATCTTTAATTTGGGTTAGTGCCCCTTCTTATCATTCCCCTAAAGGTCAAGCATCATTTCTCCACATAGAAGTAGGTTCCATTCAGCATGAATTTCTGTGATAGAGTCAGAAATCCATCCGAGAGGCTCGGATCAAGATCCTCTATCCATCCTTGACCATAGGTAAAGTCAGGAATCGATGTGACCAACTCTATCTGGCGCTGATCCTCAACCTAGCTAGTATATCACCTAACTGGTGAATCTGGATGAGTCATTGTATCCGTCATGGCCCTGGCAGTGATCCTCATCTATGAATCGTGATCTTTCCCACTCAAGTTTCTGTATCCCATAATATGTGCTTCTATCTATCTAAAATCTTCCCACTCAAGAGTTTGTCTCTCATAATGAGTGTGACTACCTCTCGTGACAGATCCCGAAGAATGGTACTTCTCGGACGGATGTTATCAGAGCTGTAAGACTCATGGAGTGTGTTCTCCCGGGACGAGTTCTTCATGTAAAACCTCGAACTGAATCCCTAATGGGGGTATGCGATTGTGAGACTTGTCTCTAGACTACGGGTCTGGTTTTTTATTTTATCTAGTGTTTTCTATATGTTATGTAGACATACACTGTGCATAGGTTCCTGTACCTTTACTTTGTGTATTGTTTTTTGGTTTTTGGGGTCCTCTACTGAGTATTGTTATACTCACTACTGCATGGGCTTTTCCCGCATGTCTGGTGACTTGTGTAGATGAGTAGCCTTTCGACATAGTCTAGGGCAGACCGTCATAAGACCGAGATTTTTGATTTCCCTACAAGACGAGGCATTCCTAATTCTACGAGGAGCAGTCCCAATACCTTTTGTGTTTACAGGATGGAATTTGTAGTTTTCAGACCCTTGTTCTTGGTGGGCTTGTACTCTGGACCAGTTTACATTTTTTTAGTACTCTACCTTCCATCGAACTCTATTGGTTGGGTTTAGTTGTATGCCTACATTTTTTTCCTTAGTGGTTTTTACATTTTATAATTATGGGATTGGAGATGTGTGTGTGTGTACAAGTACAAAGGTATTGGATCCCATGTTAGTAATATGCCTACTCAGTGCTAGTCACCGGCCCCTGGCCTATTGGTGGCGGGCTTGGGGAGTCACAGCGTGGGCCCCACTGGGACAGGTCATGACAGAGTGGTATCAATGGAGGTCGGTTCAACCTTTGGACCATGAGTCTATGAGTTTGGTTTGGGGAAATAGTATTGAGTGTTTCAGGTTCGGCTTTCAGGTCAAAGACTCCAGTGTTGGTCCGGCGGCCGACGTATCCATACCCCAGGACTCTAATAACCTATTTTTTAACTCGGTACATGAAAACACGGTTTGCGGGGGAATACAAGGTACATGAATCATATAGAAATGGTTTGTGGTTTCCATGACCTTTGTGTCAACTATCCAGATATACTCTTTGACCATGGTTCATCTTTTTTCCTTACATGATGCCTCTACAACACATACCGACTATGAATCAGGAGCACGATGACAAGGATGACCCCCTCAGTGACAAGGCTTTAATACATGGACCAGTTCCACAAGCGTTTCCTCCAGGTGGTGCACCTGTTATGCCTCCACCAGTGGATTAGCAAGTTGAACCTGCAGTACCGACCGTCAAGGAGAGCAGGCTTAGCATGCTCCATGAGTTCCAGAGACAGAGACCCCATAGGTTCCGAGGTGATCCCGACAATCAGGCGGCTGAGGACTGGATTGAGGGGGTTACTAGAGTTTTTTGTCTAGTGAGGACACCAGCAGACCAGATGGTGATCCAAGGATCGAGCCTTCTGCCGGGTTCGGTGGGACGATGGTGGAGTCTGACCACATAGACTCACGAACAAGAGCATCTTTCCTGGATGTAGTTTGAGCGACTCTTCAGGGAGGAGTTCTCTCCGTTTTCTCTAAGAGATGTATGCATCCAGGAGTATCTTCAGCTCTAGTCGGGCAGTGTGACTGTATCTGACTATTCATCGAGGTTCACCAACATCACCAAGTACTCAATAGATATGGACATGGATCTGTGATTCAAAGGTCGGACCATCAAGAGAGGTCTACTACGTGACATCCGAGCTAGTGTCATGCCACTATGCATATCAACATATGATTGAGTTATCGAGTGGGCCTTGGTGATCGATAGCTTCTTGGCAGAGCAAAGACAGACACTGGTAGAAAGTAGCAGGCATACAGGTGCATAGACCCCGATAGCAGAGATCTAACGTTAGGAATAGGGATCTAAACATGGGAAATGTCATAGGAGGGCCAAGGATAGGGGATCGACAGTCTAGGGATCTTAAGATGGATCCAGTCAGCCTTGGGAAAAGCGATGTTACACACGCGACGGTAGGGGAAATATCACTAGATATTTCCTTACCCATCAAGCTGCTGACAGGAAAGTAGTGGATGGACCATCGAGGCAGAGGCATAGAATGGAATAGGAAGACCTGTTAGGTGGTGGACATGGAAGAAGAGCAGGGAGAGCTGTAGGTGGTGGAAGACGCTTCGACATACATCCACCACCTCCCCCAGGAGGTCCCCACCGGGCTCAAGGAGCTGGGGGACTAGAGCGGTTATAGCTACATGCGGTCGACGCAGATGTCCCAGAAACTCCAGGGATGATTTGAGGTATGATCTATGTCTTATCTACCTTAGCTTCCATGCCTATAGACACAGGTTCTAGTCATTCCTTCTTAGCCACATTTCTTGCATGAAACCTCATGATTCTGGTAAAACCGTTGACTCGATCCTTATGTTTGTAGACACCTACGGGAGGAGACTCGACAATCACGCCCCTTTGAAGATAGTGTGATCTTACCCTTGGTGGGAAGATTTTCAGTTGGTACCTCTTGGTGGTAGCGTCGAGGCCTTACAACGTCATTCTTGGTATGTATTGGTTATTTTTGGTCCATGCCCAGATTTATTATTTTAATCGAAGAGTGTGGTGTGTCTGCCGTGATGGGAGAAAGTTTAACTTTGTCAGAGCAAAGGAAACCCAGGTAGCACAGAATGGACATATGCACAGGAGGGTGCAGCCAATCGCTCATGAGTCGGCTAGCCTTTCCCATAGAGTAGTGGATGTTGTGTGCTCCCAGTTCCATGCAGCAGTGGAAGAGTACAAGAATGTCTTTCCCAAAGATGTTCTAGGATTTCCTCCCTACCGGGAGACCGACTTCTGCATCGACTTACACACCGGGATGAAATAGATTTCCTCATCAGCATATCGGATGGCTCCCATAGAGATTTTCTAGTTAAGGGTGTAGTTGGAGGATTTGCAGAGCAAGGGTTTCGTGTGACCCATCGTCTCACCCTTGGAGGCCACAATCTTGTTTCCCGAGAAGGAAAATGGGAGTCTAAGGTTGTGCATGGATTACCGGCACCTGAACCAGGTGACAATTAAGAACAAGTATGCACTGCCGAGAATAGATGACCTCTTAAATCTCTTAAGAGGGGCCTATGGTTCTCGAAGGTTGACCATCAATCATGCTATCAGTAGCTTCGAGTGCTGGATGAGGATATATCAAAGACAGATTTCAGATGTCGGTACGGTCACTATGAGGACATGGTGATTCCTTTTGGTGTGATGAACGCCCCCACAGTTTTCATTGGACTGATGAACTGGATAATCCATCCATTATTGGAATGGTTCATAGTGGTCTACATTGATGACATCCTTGTGTACTCGGCATCTGAGGTGGAGCACGCAAGACACTTGTGGATGGTTCTGGATGTACTCAGGGAGCACCTGCTTTATGGAATTCTCTTGAAGTTCCAGTTCTAGATTCAGGAGGTCCACATTCTGGGACATTTCATCTCATAAAATGGAGTACCTATGTACCCATCCAAGGTGGAGGTTGTGTTATCATGGGAGCCACCTCAGAGCGTGACGGAGGTGTGGAGATTCCTTGGGTTGGAAGTATATTTCTCGAGATTCATCCCTGATTTATCCCGAATATTATCACCAATGACGGACTTGACTAGGAAAGGACAACCCTTAATATGGATGGAGAAGTTCCATAAATCTTTTGAGTATCTAAGATAGAGTTTGACGAGCGTCCCAATCTTGAGATTGCCGGAGGAGGTTGTCGAGTACGTAGTTTTCTGCGACGCTTTAGGGACTAGGCTCGGCTGTGTCCTGATGCAGCGGCATGCAGTGATGGAATAATATTCATGCTTTATTAGTACACATGAGCAGAACTATGTGACCCATGATCTCGAGGTGGCAGTGGTGGTCTTTGCATTGAAGATGTGGTGACACTACCAGATGGGCGAGTGGTTTAACATCTACTCTAACCACAAGAACCTCATGTACATATTCTCGTAGAAAGATCGGAATCTGCAGAAGAGACAATGTCTAGAGCTCCTCTAAGACTATAATTTAAATATCATCTATACTCTTGGAACTGGGAACAAGGTGGTGGATGCTCGTAGCAGAAGGTCGAGCTCAAAGCTATTGAGTGAGGCAGCCCGGTAGTTAGTCGCGTTGTAGTTATCCTTCATAGATGGAGAGGATACAACTAACCTACAGTCGATGGTTGTTACCCCTCCAATCTTATAGCAAGTTAGGGAGGCACAGCTTGGGGATGTCGACTGTGTGGCTATACATGCTCAGTTATCCACAAGAAATGCTCTTGATGGATATTCACCTGGTGGGGAGCACACACTTCTTTTCAGAGGATGCACTGTTGTACCAGTGGCATTGCAGGAGGGGGTCCTAAGGGAGTTTCAAACATCCCCTTTGGCGGTAGATCCTTGGGTGGAAAAGATGTACCAGGATCTCTGATGACAGTTCTGGTGGTCAGTCATGAATAAAGAAGTAGTGGGGTTCGTTTCTCGCTGCCTCACATGCCAGCAGGTGAAGTATGAGCACCAGGTTCCAATGGGATTAGCTAACCCCCTTAAAGTTCCATAGTGGAAGTGCGATGTAATATTGATGGACTTCGTGAGAGGCTTACCAAAGACATCCAAGGGGCATGATTCCATCTGGGTGATCGTTGACTGACTCACCATGTCAGCCCAATTCATAGCTATTAGGGAGCAGAGTCACGTAGACAGCTTGGGTCACCTCTACTTGCAGGAGATAGTTCGGCTTCATGGCATCCCCTCGACTATAGTATCAGAAAGAGATTCCTGCTTCACATCCCAGTTGTAGAAGGGATTACATGATGCTTTTGGAACTCAGTTACGATTGAGCACAGAATTTCATCCCTAGACAGATGATGAGATGGAGAGAAACATTTAGGTTCAATAGGATATGTTGTGAGATTGTATCGTGGACATTTGTCACAGCTGGGAGGACCACATTCCACTGGTGGAGTTAGCATACAACAACAGATAACACTCCACCATTGGTATGGCACCGTTCGAGGCCTTGTACGGGAGACCCTGCTGGTCACCACCATTCTGGACCGACCCAAGAGAGTCAGCACTCATGGGTCATGTGTTGGTGCAGGCTACTATAGATAAGGTTCAAATCATTCGACAGAGGATGAAGACTGCACATAGCTGGCAGAAGTCCTATGATGACCGACGACGAAGGCCTCTGGAGTTTGAAGAGGGAGACCACATCTTTCTTTGGATATCACGTCGACGAGGGTTATAGAGACTTGGTTGAGGCAGAAAGCTATCTCTGAGGTTCATCAAACCCGTCCAAATATTGTGCAGAGTTGGCGAGCTGCTGTACCGCCCAGTTCTACATCCACAGTTCCATCGGGTACATGATGTCTCTACGCGTCGCAGCTGACGAGGTACATGCACGACCTGTCACACATCATCGATTGGGGTGAGATGGACATCGAGGATGGCATGACCTTTGCTGATTACCTAGTGGGGATCGAGGATTGGTAGGATAGGATCCTTCATTTGCGATTGATTCACTTAGTGCGCATCTGATGGCAGCACAGGAATCTTCAGGAGAGCACATGGGAGAGGGTGGCCAATTTCGGTGCCCAGTACCCACATGTTTTTGAGTACCTGTTGTTTTGGATTTTCGGGGACATAAAGCCCAAAGGTGGGGAGAATGTAATATCTCATATGTTTTATTGTATTATTTTTAAATATTAAATTGAATTATTTCGAGACTGGGCGTGAATACGACATATCATTCTGAGGTCTAGTGAGCCCGGAATGGTGGTTTGAACTTTTTTAAGATAAGTGAGTCGGCACTTGTGCACGGTGGTGGAAGTTTACAAACGGATGCTTGAATTAAAAATTTGTAGGTTACCATTGTTTCCGGGATGATGATGTCATGAACCGTCTCAGTGAGGTCCTTGCTGTGACTCCCCAATCCCTCCTCCAATATGCCAGGGGTTGGTGACTAGCACCGAGTAGGAATATTACTTACATGGGAGGAATTGCCTTTGTACCTGCACACATGCACACATCTCGAAGCCCAGAAGGATGAAATTTAATAACCACTAAGGAACAAAAATTTATGCATGAAACTAAAACCAACCAACATAGTATGAAGAAAGGTTGAGTACAAAAAAAGTAAACTGGGTCAAAATATAATACCACCAAAAACTAGAGTCTAAAAACTACACAGTCCAACCTGTAAACACAAGTGGTACTGGGACTGCTACACATAGCCGTAGGAACGCCTCATCCAGTAGGGAACTTAGAAATCTCGGTCCTACCCTAGTTTTCCTTGGACTATGTCGAAAGGCTATTTGTCTGCACAAGACACTAGACTTGTGGGCAAAGCCTGTGCTGGGGTGAGTATAACAATACTCAGTAGAGGACCTCGAAAACCAGAAAACAATATACAAAGTATGGGTATAGTCATCTATGCATAGTATATGTCTACAGAACATATAGAAAAAACCAGATATACTCCAAAACCAGACTCTTTGTCTAGATACAAGTCACAAAAACGAATACCCATGTTAGGGATATAGTTCGAAGATTCCACGATGAACTTGTTCCAGGAGAACACACTCCAAGAATCTTATAGCTCTATTCACATACGTCTGAGAAGTACTGTTCATCAGGAAACATCACGAGTGGTAGTCACAATCATTATGGGAGACACAATATTGAGTGGGAATGATCACGATAGATAGAAGCACTCATTATGGGACACACACTCCGGAGTGGGAAAGATCACGATACACAGATGAGGATCACTTCTAGGGCCATGGCGGATACCACGACTCATTCAGATTAACTAGTTAGTTGATACACTAGTTAGGTATAAAATAAATGTCCGATAGAGTTTTTCACATCGATGCATGATTCTACCTAGTGTCTGGAATGGAAAAAAGATCTCAATCCGAGCCTCTCGAATGGATGCCTGACTCTATCACAGAATGTCCTGCTGAAGGGATCATACTCCTGTGTGAGGAAATGATGTCTGACCTTTAAGGGAATGAAATGAAGGGGAACTAACCCAATCTAAATATGTCCAAAATACAGTGAAGAAGAGGACCGTGCCATTTTCCAAAAACAACACTGCGTGTAGAAAGTTACACGTCTTATTGTCTGACCTCGGGTACTGCCCGTGAACAACGGCCCGTGTCGTAGGCTAGTCGTGTAGAAAAACTAATTAGATGATGTGTATAACTGTGTACACACCGTTTCCGATTGACTGGGGTAGGCCCCATGTACACTGGACATGTGCCCGTATGCTGTTATCAACAAGTGTACTCAAACTCATGTCTGTGTATCCCTAGGATACACGTCGTGTCGCACGTATCCGCTCCTGTCATGTTGTACATGCTGTGTTTTGAAGCCGTGTAGATAATCCTGTGTCTGTGTACTTCCCAAAATACACCCTGAGCATCGGGAAATTCCAACACGCTGTGTGATCAGGGTCACACGTCGTGTGATTCCTCTCTAACCCCCAATACCCTAGCCACTGCCAGTACTACACAGCGTGTTCTTCGGATGTACATGCCAGGTATTCTGGAAATTTCTAGAAACATGTACATCCATCATCGTACCTCCGGTGACGATACGTTCATCGATCCGGCCATCTAATCGCCGCAAAACATCAAGGTATTGGTCACCCCGACACCACAAAGATTCTCCCGATGTTTTCAGACTTCCGATCGGCTCCTAAAATATGATTTGATCTTCCCGCGTGAAGAATGATCGAAGAACGCCATTTTCCGATCCGGTCCTATTCTTCGTCCACCATCGTCATTGCACCTATGTATGGTTTTTGCACCTTCAAACCTTCGATTTGGGATCATTGAATCGTAGAACATATGTGAAAAGATCTATTTTTCATCGCCCAGTAAAGAACATGTTGAAAGTGCGAGGAAATAAATGGGGAGAAATCCAATAAACAAAGTGAGGAACGAACCCCCGACATCGTTCATCACGGAGTTGATCCACTTCTGTTAGCAGGCTTAAACAGATCAAGGATCAACAATAAAAAAAAACATGGATCAATTACCCAAATCATCCTGAAGAAAAACAATCCCTCCCACAAAAATGTACAAATCCACAGATCAACTTGTTCGTGATTGATCCATGTTCGTCCTATTAAACCAAGAACGGGGAAAGAGGGAATTAAATAACAAACCCATACCTCAACTAGGATCGATCGCCGAAGATGGTGTCACATTTCCATCGTCGTCGAGATCCTGCAACGTCATTGGCACAACAATTCACAGCATCGATTCGTCATCGTTCACCGTCGAGAGTTTGCTCCAGCGCTCCACAGATTCTCTAGCGATTTCTCCCAAAATTTCGTCAACGACCACCAATCGCATAACCCATTTAAAAGGGAAACATTATTAGAATTTATGATATGTTGCGGTATTAATGACTCCATCTTTCTATTCTTGTTTCATTATGAAATGTCATTAAAAAGGAAACAAAAGGCTTGTTGTTGCGCTGCAGCAGATGATTCCATAATAAAAATAAAATAAACATTTAGCAATTTATATTATTTTAATTTTACTAAAACCATCTAAAAATTAAATTTTTTCCCCTGACCCGCACTAGTCGAGGTGATGATCATTATTAAGTAATGTCATCATCCCAGACACAACCTCACCCTCATATTTTTAATCCGGGCATCTGTTTGAAAACTGCCACAACCACGCACAAGTTCTGACTCGCATAACTTAAAAAAAGTTCAAACCACTATTCCGGGCTCACTAGACCTCGAAATGATGTTCTGTTATTTCTCCCAGTCTCGAAATAATTCCATATAATATTTAAAAATAATACACTGAAAAATCTGAGACATTACATTATCCCCACCTTTGGGCATTACATCCCCAAAAAACCAAAACAAAGGCTACTCAAAAAGATGTGGGTACTGGTTATGGATATGAGCCTCCATCTCCCACATGAATTCCTTAAGACTCCTATGCTTCCACTAGATGTGCACCAAGGGAATCAATCACCCACGAATTTTCCTCTCCTGCTGATCCTCGATCTCCACCGGGTACTCAGCAAAGGTCACACCATCCTCGATGTCCAGCTCGCCCCAGTCGATGACGTGTGATAGGTCATGCACGTACCGCCTCAACTGTGTCACATGGAAGACATCATTTAACTGATGCAACTGTGGTGGTAGAGCTAGGAGGTATTCCACCTCACCAAATCTACATAGTATCCAGAAGAGTCTGATGAACCTCAAAGACAACTTGTCACCTCGGCAAAATCTCTGTAACCCTCATCGAGGTGAGACCCGAAGGAATACATGGACTCCATCTTCGAACTCCAGAGGCCTCCATCGTC
The DNA here is from genome assembly GCA_963277665.1 of Viscum album. NCBI lineage: Eukaryota > Viridiplantae > Streptophyta > Magnoliopsida > Santalales > Viscaceae > Viscum > Viscum album. Next base: position 1,418,472,668 of record OY728161.1, on the reverse strand, counting down.
AGTCAACATAGGACTTATGCTGACTTTCTGTAGTCTTCATCTTCTCTCAGATAATCTGAACCTTCTCTGTGGTAGCTCTCACCAACTCTGGACCCATGAGTGCTAATTCTCCGGGGTCGGTCCAGCAAAGCGGTGACCGGGATGGTCTCCCGTACAAGGGCTCGAACGGAGCCATACCAATGGTGGAGTGGTAGCTATTGTTGTATAAAAACTCCACCTACGGTAGGTGGTTCTCCCATATGTGACCAAAGTCCATGATACAAGCTCGCAACATATCCTCCAGAACCTGAATGGTCCTCTCCATCTGACCACCAGTCTAGGGATGAAACGATGTGCTCAAGCGTAACTGAGTCCCAAAAGCCTCCTGAAATTCATTCCACAACCGGGATGTGAAGCGGACATCTTGATCTGAGACTATAGTCGAGAGGAATCCATGAAGCCGAACTATCTCCTGCACGTAGAGGCGTCCCAAGATCTCTACAGAACTCTACTCCCTAATATCTAAGAAGTGGGCAGACTTGGTGAGTCGGTCAACGATCACCGACATAATATCATGACCTTTGGATGTCTGTGGTAATCCTGTCATGAAGTCCATCGATATTACATCCCACTTCCACCCTGGAACATCTAGGGGTGAGCTAATCTCGCTGGAACTTGGTGCTCAGCCTTCACTTGCTGGCATGTGAGGCTCCGAGAAACGAACTCCGCTACTGCTTTCTTCATACCTGACCACCAGAACTGTCGTCAGAGATCCTGGTCCATCTTTTCCACCCCAGGATGTTCCTCCAAATGGGATGTATGAAACTCCCTCAGGAACACCTCCTGAAACGCCACATGTACAATAGTGCATCATCTGAAAAGAAGTAAGTTCTCCCCACCTGGTGAATATCCATCAAAAGCATGTCCTGTGGATAAGTGAGCACGTAAATCCACACAGTCGACATCTTCTAGTTGTTCTTCCCTAACTCGTTGTAAGAGCGGTGGGGTGATATCCATCGACTGTAGGTAACCTGTATCCTCTCCATCCATGAAGGATAACTGCAACGTGGCTAACTGCTGTGTCGCCTCACTCAATAGGTGTGAGCTTGACCTTCTCCTAAGAGGATCTGCCACCTTGTTCCCTTCCTAGGAGTATTGATGATCTCAAAATCATAATCCTAGAAGATCTCTATCCAACATCTCTGCCATAGATACAGATATTTCTGCGAAAATATGTACCAGAGGATCTTGTGGTTAGAGTAGACGATAAACCGCTCTCCCATCAGGTAGTCTCGCCACATCTTCAAAGCGAAGACCACTGCTGCCAACTCGAGATCATCGGTCTTATAGTTCGGCTCATGTGGCCTAAGCTAGCGCGAAACATTACCAATCAATCCATGCCACTGCATCAGGATGCAGTCGAGCCCAGTCCCTAATACTTCACAGAAAACTATGTACTCGACACCCCCTATGACAATCTCAAGACTGGGGCACTCGTTAAACTCTATATTAGCTGCTCAAAAGCATACTGGCACTTCTCCGTGCATATGATGGTTTTTCCCATCTTGGTCAAGGCTGTCATTGGTGCTGATATCCGGGAGAAATCAGGGATGAATCTCTGGTAATATCCTGCCATCCCAAGGAAGCTCCGCACCTCCGTCACTCTCCGAGGTGGCTCCCATGCCAACACAGCCTCCACCTTGGTTGGGTCCACAACTACTCCATCTTACGAGATGAAATGTCCTATAAAGTGGACCTCTTGAATCCAGAACTAGAACTTCAAGATCTTCCTATAAAGCTAGTTGTCCCGGAGAATGTCCATAACCATCTGAAAGTGTCCTGTGTGATCCACCTCTGACTCCGAGTACAGAAGGATTTCATCAATGAAGACCACTAGAAACCGGTCCATGTGTGGCTGGAAGATCTAGTTCATCAGTCCCATGAACACAGTAGGGGCATTCATCATGCAAAAAGACATCACCAAGTACTCATAGTGACCATAGCAGCATCAGAAATCCATCTTCGGTATATCCTCATCTTGTACTCATAACGAGGGATATCCTGATCGAAGGTCAACCATCGAGAACCATTGTGCCCCTCTCAGGTGGTCGAAGAGTTCATCGATTCTCAGCAGTGGATACTTGTTCCTCCCCGTCAACTCATTCAGGCGCTAGTAATACGCGCACAACCTCAGACTCCTATTTTACTTCTTGGAAACCAAGACTGGGGCTACCTAGGGTGTGACATTGGGTCTCACGAAACCCTTGCTATGCAGATCCTCCTACTGCACCCTCAGCTCGTGAAGCTATACGGGTGCCATCCGATATGATGATGAGGTCATCGGTGTCATCCTAGGGTGTAAGTCAATGCATAAGTCGATCTCCTGATGGGGACGTAGTCCTAGAACATCTTCGGGAAAGACATACTCGTACTCCGCCACAACTACTGGGAACTGGTAGCTCACAACATCCACTGCTCCGAGGGAAAATCTAGCCAAATCATGAGCGATTGGCTGCACCCTCTAATTCATAAGTCCATTCTGTGCTGCCTGGGATTCCTTTTCCTTGACAAAAGAAAACCTCACTACATCATGGCGGATAGACATCATTCTTCACCTAAAACAGTCAATTAGGTAATGGAATGAAGATAACCAATCCATACTAAGAATGAAGTCTTAAGGCCTCGACGCTACCACCAAGAGGTTCCAACCGAAACTCTCGCCTCCAAGGGTTAGATCACACTATCTGCAAAGGTGTGTGATCGTCGAGTATCCTCTTGTATGTGTCTCCAAACGTATGTATTGAGTCGATGGTTCTACCGAAATCTCGAGGTATTGTCCAGGACATGTGGCTATGAAGAAATTACTGGCACGCGTGTCTATATGAATGCCATCTAAGGTAGAGAAGACACAGATCGTACCTCGAATCATCCCTGGAGTCCCTCGGTCATATGTCTCGACTGCATGCAGTTGTCCCCGCCCTTGTCGCCCAACTCCCTGAGCCTGGTGCGGACCTCCTGGGGGTGGTGGTGTAAGGAAGTCAAAGCGTCTTCCACCACCGGCAGCTCTCCCTGCCCATCAGCCATGTCTGCCACCCGACGGGTCTGCCTATTCCATTATCTGCCTCTATGTCGGTGGTTTGTCCATCGCTTCCCTGTCAGCAGCTCGACTGGTCGGGCGATCTCTAGTGAGATGTCCCCTACCGTTGCACACGTAGCATCGCTTCTCCCTAGGCTGACTGGATCCAGACAGTTATCCACGGACTGTTGATCCCCTGTCCTGGGTCCTCCTATGTTGTTTCCCACATCCAGGTCCCTGTGCCTGAACTCGGCTCCCTAATGTCGGGGTCTCTACACATGTATGCCTGCTGGTGACTGCCGGCGACTATCTCTGCTCCGCCAAGAAGCTCTCGATCACCAAGGCCCACACGAGCACTCCAGCATAAGTTGATTTTCATAGTATCACGACACTAGCTCAGACGTCTCACCGTAGACCTTGCTCGAAGGTACGAGTTCTATCGTACAGATCCCCAACCATATCCATCGAGTACCTGGTGTGGTTGGTGAACCTCGATGAATATTTAGCTAATGTCATTCTTCCATACTAGAGATTAATAAGCTCTTGGATGCGTACAACTCTCAACATAACCAGAGAGAACTCCTCCCTGAAGAGTCACTCAAACTCCTTCTATGAAAGAGTCTCCTTGTCGTGAGTCTATGTGGTTAGACTCCACCATCATCCTGCTGAACCCTAAAGAAGTCTCACTCTATGGATCACAATCTGGTATGCTGGTGTCCTCACAAGACAGAAAAGTCTAGTCATCTCCTCAATCTAGTCCTCAGCCGCCTGAGTGTTGGGCTTGCCTCAGAACCTGAGGGGTCTCTATCTCTGGAACTCATGGAGTGCGTTAAGCCTGCGCTCCTTGCTGGTCGGTACTGCCGGTAAAATCGGCTGCTCCACTGGTGGTGGCATAACCGTTGCACCACCTAGTGGCAACGCATGAAGAACATGCCCTTGTATCAAAGCCTCTTCACTGAGGGGGTCATCCTTGTGATTGTGCTACTGAATCCTATCGGGTATGCGTCGCGGAGGCATCCTATAATGAAACAAGATGTACCATGGTCAAAGATCATAACTAGATAGCTGAAACAAAGGACATGGAAACCATAGACCATTACTATATGATTCATGTACTTTTTATTACCCCAAAACCTATGTTTTCATGTACCGAGTTGAAAATAATGTTATAAGAGTCCTGGTGTATAGATACGTCGGCCACTGCACCAACACTGGAGTCTCTGACCTGAAAGACGAACTCGAAACACTCAACACTATTTCCCCAAACCAAACTCACAGAATCTTGGTCCTATGGTTGAATTTACTACCTCTGATACAACTCTGTCACGACCCGTCCCAGTGGGGCCCGTGCTAGGACTCCCCAAGACCACCTCCAATAGGCCTAGGGCTAGTGACTAGCACCGAGTAGGCATATTACTAACATGGGAGGCATTTCCTATGTACTAGTAAACACACACACATCTCCATGACCACAATGTTGAAATTTAAAAACCACTAAGAATAAAAATGAACACATACAAATAAACCCAACCAACAGAGTACAACGAAAGGTATAGTACAAAAAATGTAAATTGGGCCAGAATACAAGCCCACCAAAAACAAGAGTCTGAAATCCACAAAGTCCAACCTATAAACACAAAAGGTACTAGGACTGCTACTCATAGCCATAGGAGCACCTTGGCCTATAGGGAACTTATAAAGATCGGTCCTACCTTGGTCCTCCCAGGACTCTGTCAAAAGTCTGCTCGTCTGCCCAGGACACCAGACGTGCGGGCAAAGCCCGTGCAGGGGTGAGTATAACAATACTACGTAGAGGACCCCGAAAACCACAAAACAGTACACAATGTAAAGGTACAGTCATCTATGAACAATATATGTCTTCAGAACATATTGAACAAAACAGATATACTCCAAACCCCGAACCATGGTCTAAATACAAGTCACACAACCGCATACCATCTTTAGGGATACAGTTCGAAGATTCTGCAATACAGTCATTCCAGGAGAACACACTCCATGAGTCTTATAGCTCTGATGACGTCCGTCCAAGAAGTACTATTCGTCAGGAACCATCACGAGAGGTAGTCACACTCATTACGGGAGACACACTCTTCAGTTGGAAGGATCACGATAGAAAAAAATCACTCATTAAGTGAGACACACTCCTGAGTGGGAAAGATAACGATACCCAGATGATGTAACACCCCAAGATTTAATGAAAAATATTCTTTTTAATTGATATCTTGTGTTGTAAGTTACAACAAAGGAGGATTTTACAACACGCAACCCCAACTTGTCTTCATTACACGCAATCGCGACTTTCCTCGATAGCGTGTGTTGTACGCAATATCGAGTTTTACAAAACAACAATATATTATTATAATATTATTATGAAGTAGACGTTATGAATATTATTAACTAAATTTTAAATTTTATAACATTATTATTCATCTTACACATTTTCTAGAACATGGTATAAGATCAAAATAAATTTTTCGGGTAAAATAATTATTTTTCAAAAAATGAAGTTTTTCCACCTTTTGATGGCGCACCCACATTAAATCTAGTTTTTTACACATTTATAAGTTCAATTTGAAAAAATATAATTATTATTTTGAATCAGGATATAAAAATTTACTTTGGAAATTTTTTTGATATTTTTTTGATAACATTCATATTTTAATGAATAGTAAAAATACGCTAATTTTTAATTAAAAACAACTTTTTTTATTGATATAATTTATATGGATAAACTATAATATTGAATGGTTTTAAAGTATATATAGAATATATTTTTACCATTTAATATAATGTATGTAATTACCATTAATTTCACATTGAATTCATAGGTAAAAACATTTCAATCTTTGGCAGTGTTTTAACTTCTAAAACCCGTTTTCCTAACAACGTGATTTATTTTAAAATAATTACTGCAACTTATATGTTTTGAATTTTAAAAAATGGATTCCATATTCAAAATCAGGGGGTCCAAATTATGTTAATTGGCTATTTTTTATTTTTTTTGCATTATGAATAGTAACTACGGTAAATTTTATTTACCATAGTTAAAGGTAAATCGGGTAATTAAGGGTAAATATATGATTATAAAATTACACTAACACCTACCAAAATCCTATTGGGTGACTCAAAGTCGACCCATATCACCGAAGGGTCGGATTAGATTAATTTAATAGACTTTTTTCCATGAAAATAATTTAATTATTATTAAAACCAAATAATGTGACAACATGTCACTTTCTAAAATCTTATAAGTATAATAATTTTAATTTAGTAATAACCTTACTGAATCTTCGAACATGAATAGTCTCCAGAAATCTAATACAATTATCTACATCATAGGAATTTATTTAGTATTTTTAGAGATTAAATAATTATCATTAATTATGATACAATAGTGATGTTGAAATTATTTTATTAATTAAAATATTAAATTTATGGTTTAAAAAATATTAAAATAATTATTATATGCACTATTTAATGTGCTCCACTAATTTTCAAGATACATATAAAATTTTATTAATCTATTAAAGATTTTAGTTTGAATATATCCTCTGTATATATTTTACTTAAATTTAAATAACTGAATAGTGTCAAAATTGACACTATTGTTATTTTATGAAAATAACATATTATAAAATTGTTTAAAAATCACAAAAATATTTAAAAATTATAAATTAAAATTTATATGGTCGAAACTTTCATAAAGAGTTAAATTATGGAAAATTCACAACACATATGTAATTATTAATAATAATTTAAAATTTAGAATATTATTACCACAAATAAAATTAAATAGATAAATACGGATAAATCAAGTTGATAATGTTTAAGATAAATTCCTAACATGTATAAATTTTATTGGTTGATGGGATTACAACACTATCTCATATATTCTTCGTATATGAGTCATTTTGGATGTTTTTAAGTGGGGTTGGGATTTAATATAAATTAATATTTCTTATATTTCCAAAGGTGCCCCTCTCCTCCCTTAAAAAAGGGCACCTCCTCCCTCTCCTCCTCACACCAATTTGATCATTAAAGCTTTGCCAAAACCAACCCATTTCACTTCCCCTCTTTCCTAGAATCATCCTAGAGGTTCTGGTCTTCTTCAAAGACCAACCCTAGTGCCCTAAAAGGAGGTTAAGAAGAGGCGCGTCAAAAAGAGGTAATATCCATTACCGATCCTTTCCAAATTATTTCTTCTTCAACATCGTCTTCTTTAGTTGTTTAATTATGAAGTAATAAAATCAGTATCACTAATATACTGATATGTTATTATAAGTATGAAACAACCCTATTTCAACATCTATCCATCCTATGGAAAACGAAATCACCGCATGTGCGTACGTACGGAATACCGTCTCCACGCCGTAGTGTAATCTATTTTCCCACACCACCTTACTTGGATGAGTATAATGGTGTAAATAATTAATATATATTAATATTGTAAATTTATATTGATTTTGAAATAGTATACATACACTCCAATACAATTCCACGATCATGGGAACGATATCATCGCTCGTGCGTACATACGGAATACCGTCTCCACGATGTGATGTGATTCGTTCTACATGATCTTCATTGCATAATGATTATATAGATGAACTGAATGAATAAATATGATATATCATACATTAATACCATTATGTAAATGATGTATCTATAACCTAAAGAGAATAATAAGAATTTATTCGACAAAACATTCATAAGAACAAAAAGTTATAAACACCCGAATAACAAGTAGCAATGAAATATTACTATTAAGACTCTACGAATATGACCACATATGATATCACAACAATAATTATGATTCTGGAATAAGTAAATAACATTATTTAAATCATTATACAGGAGGTTTGGACACTTACGAGGAAAATCGGACCTAAGGTAAGGGAAAATATCACAATCTCATTTTTTCTGAGATTGTTTATACTTTGGTATTTACTACTATGTATTTTATCATCCACATCCATGATTCCTCAATATATAATATTGTTTCCATCCAACTACACTTTTTTAAATCCAATTTTACTCTTCGGTGAGTTTTTAGTAAAAGATATAAAAGGGATCTTTTGTTGTTTTTCGTATGAGAAACTTTTTGACTTTTCCGACAAAAGTATGGGAAGAATGTTTTTTTAAACTTATACGGCATGAAAGGATTTTTACAGTTTTATAAAGCCTTATTTTCATGAATCTTCCTCAAAAATATTTCATGACTATTTTCAACAAAATCCTTTTGTTTTAAAATTGCATGACGTTTGGTGAAAAGAAATTGATTTCGAAGAAGAAAGTATATTTTCCTCAAGAATTCATTTCAAGTGTTTTATCAAAACCTTCTTCCATATAAGATGACATTATTTCATATGTGTATGTTTCAAGTATAAAGACTCTATGATTTACATGGTTTCAATTTTCTTATAATGAAATGATATCCATTTCTTTTATAGGGATTATGTGATTATGGGATGATGTTTATGAAACCCATTTTATTTACTGGATTATTATGAATGATGTATGTTTATTTTTTGGCACAAGTAAGAATGATTTAATTATGAGATGGGTGGGACCTATATCTCCCTCCAATGCATTGGTTAAATATTTATATCTCATGAGATAGACAAGGATGGAACGTCAAGTTACACCGGTTCAGTAATACATGACTAGAACGAGGAGTGAACTCGATTCAGAAAGGGACTTTGTCCACTAAGATGGTCTTGGCAGCAATGCCTTGGATACTATGGATATCATTACATGTGCTTAATGGATGCCATAATTACATGTTTTATTCCCATGATATTTTATCATTCTTAATGTTTCGTTATGATCTATACCTTACGTACTACCATGTTTTATGTCATTTCTAAAGCTTTTGATGTTTAAACATTATGTTCATGTTTTTAAGTTCAAATGTATATGGAATGTTTTATTTTATCCATGATTACCCTTACTAAGCATTTGAGCTCACCCTGTTTATGTTTTATTTTCCCCCAGGATTAAAAGAAAGGTTTTAGGTAAGGAAACAAATAGTGGAAGGTCTTTATGGGAGATGTTGAATATCTTTCACCACGATTAGAAGATTACGTTCCATGTTTCCAAAGACACTAAACTATTACGGTACATGTGTGTCTATTTTTGTTATGTATTAAGTATTCCTCGAAACTAATGTAAGATCTATGTAAGTCAGGCTTCAGGTCTCTACAATTGGTATCAGAGGAAAGGTTTAGTTATCCTTTTGAAACTAGGATGCGAAAAAATTAGTGAGATCCCTAGAGATATTTCTAAGGTATGTATAGGGATGTACCTAAGGATAAGTATACATATAGGATATAGTTCTAGAACTATGGTAACGATCATAGAATTTAACCTAAGATTTTAGATATTGACGGTAGTCCCCCTTTACTATGTTGTTTTCCCTAGCATGATTTTTGCCTCTCACAGATTTTTTTTTGTGTTTAATCAATGGAGGGAACCAGGAGGAATTTGGTTAACATTGAATCCAATGGAGAAAATGGTGACTATGAGAAACAAAATTGTGTAATGCCTAGAGATAAAGATATTGGGATTATTCCAAATCAGTCATCACGACATATGATTAACAAGGTGAAATTTAGTGGAATGCCTAATTCATCAAATAAGAGGAAGGTAGACTTTTATGCATGTTCGCATGTTGAGGATCATAAAGAAAGGAAGATTGAGATTTCTAACGAAGGGAAGAAGAACCTCGTGGAACACCTCAAATTGAGGGGGAGATGTTATCTATGTGGAGAAAAGGGTCATAGAGTGATAGACTGTTATGGAGTTCAATGTCTTATTTTTGAAGAACATGGGCATTACCCAACTCAATTCCCGGACCTAAAAAGTTACTTCTAACTCAAGGAAGGACTTATTGCAGGACAATCATTGAAGAGGATGTACTGAAGTTTTTATGTATAGGTACTCAAGAATAATGTTGTTGAGGGACTTTTATGGTGTATTAGAATTTTTTTTGTATTAGTCTATTGTGGTTTTCAATAATTCTATGGTACCGGTAACCATGAAAAGTGAATCAAATATTTTGGAAAGTAGATGATATGCCCATAATGAAGGGATAAGGAGAAAAAGAAATGTTTGACAGTATTCATGATCTCATGATTGATATAAGGACTAAGTGATATCATGGTTTGAGTATATAGAATTTTGAGGGTTTTGGTATGTGGAAAGTGTTAACTTTTAACTGCATTCATGTTTTCACTAAGGTTCAATGGGTATTCATTCTTTAGGAGAATACATGATTAAGGTATTCACATGTATGAAATTTGACCAACAAGATATATCTTATGATATATGGGGGATAAATGAGGGCATTCCCGTGATTGTTATTTGAAATTTCAAGTAATCATTTTTTATACTATGAGCTTGGACTGAAGTATTTTAGATAAGCCTAAATATTGGAATGAATTATTTTGGACATAAGTTATTATTGTTTAAGGATAGAACTTCTTTAGATATTATTGATGGGATGTTATAGTAAGGTAGTTTTTGAAATAAGGACAACCTGCAGGACGGGCGACAACCCATCGCGTCGGACAAGGCTATAGGAATCGAACCCACAACCGAAGTGCGACTGGACTTTATCACCTACCACTGGCTTACAGGAAGTCCCTGGATAGTAGAAACTAGTTTTATTTTATTAATTGGTATGATATATGAAGTATAAGTTCATTTTTGGAACCATATACGATTAATCTAACTATAAGATGGACTTATAACTTTTGATAACCTTTTGATTGGAACAGATGGAATGACCCATCATTCTATCACATGATCTGCTAACACATCACCAATAAAAAATTCAACTTCATTTCTTTAAAGGATGTAGTAGAAAATTTATAATTCATGAACAACGGTGAGATTGTACCAAAATCATGTAAGTATTTCTTTTAATTCATCAACTTTAGGGAAATAATCTTGAAAACCAAAAATTTTGTCCTAGTTCCCTTATATTCGATGAATCATATGTTACCTTAGATCATCACAAATCTATAACTTTGTGATTGTTTTCTTTTTCATAGCCATGTTCCTTTCAACTCTCCACCAGAACATGATGGTTAGGTTTCTCTTCCATATCCATATTTTCACCTATGTTCTCCTATGTGGAAACCCAGTGATTAGTTAATTTGTGTAACTATTATGTTTCATACTTTAGTATTTAATTATTGGTTTTGGTATTCCTTTTTACGATGTGGGTTTCTATTAAAGAATCTTTCAAGTAGTAAACCATTTATAACCCTAACGAATTTCGAGGGAGAAATTAATTTTAAGGAGGGTAAAATGTAACACCTCACGATTTTATGAAAAATATTATTTTTAATTGATATCTTGTGTTATACGTTACAACAAAAGAGTATTTCACAACACGCAACCCCAACTTGTCTGCATTCCACGCAATCACAACCTTCCTCGATAGCGTGTGTTGTACACAATACCGGGTTTTACTAAACAACGATATATTATTATAATATTATTATGAACTAGCCGTTATGAATAGTATTAACTAAATTTTAAATTTTATAACATTATTATTCATCTTACAGATTTTCTAGAACATGGTATAAGAACAGAATAACTTTTTCGGGTTAAATAAGTATTTTTAAAAAAATACAGTTTTGCCGCCTTTTGATGGCGCACCCATATTAAATCTAGTTATTGACACATTTATAAGTTCAATTTGAAAAAATAAAATTCTTCTTCTGAATCAGGATATAAAAATTTACTTTGGAATTTTTTTTGATATTTTTCTGATAAATTTCATATTTTGATGAATAGTAAAAATACGCTAATATTTAATTAAAAACAAAATTTTTCATTGAGATAATTTATATGGTTAAATTATAATATTTAATGGTTTTAAAGTATAGATAGAATATATTTTTACCATTTAATATAATTTATGTCATTATCATTAATTTAACATTGAATTCATAGGTAAAAACATTTCAATCTTTGGCAATGTTTTAACTTCTAAAACCCGTTTTCTTAACAACGGGATTTATTTTAAATTAATTACAGCAACTTATATGTTTTGAATTTTGACAAATGGATTCCATATTCCGAATCAGTAGGTCCAAATTATGTTAATAGGCTACTTTAAATTTTTGGGCATTATGAATAGTAACTACGGTAAATTTTATTTACCTTATTTTAAGATAAATCGGGTAATTAAGGGTAAATATAAGATTATAAAATTACCTTAACACCTAAAAAAATCCTATTGGATGACTAAAAGTAGACCAATATCTCCTAAGGGTCAGATTAGATTCATTTAATAGACTTTTTCCATGAAAATAATTTAATTATTATTAAAACCAAAGAATGTGACAACATGTCATTTTCTTAAATCTTATAAGTATAATAATTTTAATTTGTTAACAAACATAATGAAACATAGAAAATGAATAGTATCGAGAAATATAATACAATTATATACATCATAGGAATTTATTTAGAATTTTTAGGGATTAAATAATTATCATTAATTATGACACAATAGTGATGTTGAAATTATTTTATTAATTAAAATATCAAAGAAATGGTATTAAAAATATTAAAATAATTATTATATGCACTATTTAATGTGCTCCACTAATTTTATAGATTCATGTTACATTTTATTAATCTATTAAAGCTTTTAGTTCGAACATATCCTCTGTATTTATTTTATTTAAATTCAAATAAATGAATAGTGTCAAAATTGAAACTATTGTTATTTTATAAAAATAACATATTATAATGTTGGTTAAAAATCACAAAAATATTTAAAAAATTATAAATTAAAATATATATGGTCGAAAATGTCATAAAGTGTCAAATTATAGAAAATTCACAACACATATGTAATTATTAATAATAAATTAAAATTTAGAATATTATTACCACAAATAAAATTAAATTGATATATAAGGATAAATGAAGTTGATAATGTTTAAAATAAATTCCTAACATGTATAAATTTTAATTGTTGATGAGATTACAACCCTATCTCATCTAATCGTCATATATGAGTCATTTTGGATGTTTTTAAGTGGGGTTGGGATTCAATATAAACTAATATTTCTTATATTTCCAAAGGTGCCCCTCTCCTCCCTTATAAAAGGGCACCTCCTCCGTCTCCTCCTCACACCAATTTTAGCCTTCAAGATCGGCCAAACCCTGCCCATTTCACTTCCCCTCTTCCTTGGAATCATTCTAGAGGTTCTGGTCTTCTTCAAAGACCAACCCTAGTGCCCTAAGAGGAGGTTAAGAAGAGGCGCATCAAATAGAAGTAATATCCATTACTGATCCTTTCCAAATTCATTCTTCTTCAACATCTTCTTCTTTAGTTGTTTCATTATGAAGTAATAACATCAGTATCACTAATATACTGATATGTCATTATAAGTATGAAACAACCCTATTTCAACATCTATCCATCCTATGGAAAATGAAATCACCGCACGTGCGTATGTACGGAATACCGTCTCCACGCCGTGGTGTAATCTATTTTCCCCCACAACCTTACTTGGATGGATATAATGGTGTAAATAATTACTATATATGATTATTGTAAAGTGTAATTGATTCTGAAATAGTATAACTACACACCAATACAATTCCATGATCATGGGAACGATATCATCGCTCGTGCGTACGTACGAAATACCGTATCCACGATGTGATGCGATTAGTTCTACATGTTCTTCATTGCCTAATGATTCTATAAATGCATTTAATGAATAAATATGATATATAGTACATTAATACCATTCTGGAAATGATGTATCTATAACCTAAAGGGAAGAATAATAATTTATTCGACAAAACATGCATAAGAACAAAAAGTTATAAACACCCGAATAACAAGTATCAATGAAATATTACTACTAAGAAGCTACAAATATGACCATATATGATATCATAACAATAATTATGATTCTTTAATAAGTAAATAACATTATTTAAATCATTATACAGGAGGATCGGACACTTACCAGGCAAATCAGACCTAAGGTAAGGGAAAATATCACAATCTCATTTTTCTGAGATTGTTTATACTTTGGTATTTACTAGGGTGTATTTTATCATCCACATACATTATTCCTCAATATGTAATATTGTTTCCATCCACCTACACTTGTTTAAATCCAATTTTACCCTTCGGTGAGTTCTTAATAAAATATATAATAGGAATATTTTGTCGTTTTTCGTATGAGGTACTTTTTTGACTTTTCCGAAAAAAGTATGGGAAGAATGTTTTTTTAACTTATACGGAATGAAAGGATTTTTACAGTTTTATAAAGCCTTATTTTTATGAATCTTCCTCAAAAATATTTCGTGACTATTTTCAACAAAATCCTTTTTTTTAAAAATGCATGACGTTTTGTGAAAAGAAATTGATTTTGAAGAAGAATGGATATTTTCCTCAAGAATTCATTTTATGTGTTTTATCAAAACCTTTTTCCATCGAAGATGACATTATTTCATATGTGTATGTTTCAAGTATAAAGTCTCTATGACATACATGGTTTCACTTTTCTTATTATGAAATGATATCCATTTTTTTATATGGATTATGTGATTATGGGATGATGTTTATGAAACCCATTTTATTTATTGGGTTATTATGAATGATGTATGTTCATTTTGTGGAACAAGTAAGAATGATTTCATTATGAGATTCCTGGGAGCTATATCTCCCTCCAATGCATTGGGTGAAGATTTATATCTCACGAGATAGACATGGCTGGAACGGCAAGTTACACCGGTTCAGTAATACAGGACTGAAACGAGGAGTGAACTCGATTTAGAAAGGGACTTTGTCCACTAAGATGGTCTTTGTAGTAATTCCTTGGCTACTATGGAAATCATTACATGTGCTTAATGGATTCCACAATTACATGTTTTATTCCCATTCTATATTATCATTCTTAATGTTTCTTTATGTTCTATACCTTACGTACTTCCATGTTTTATGTCATTTCTCAAGATTTTGATGTTTAAACATTATGATCATGTTTTTATGCTCAAATGTATATGGTATGTTTTATTTTATCCATGCTTACCCTTACTGAGCATTTGAGCTCACCCTGTTTATGTTTTATTTTCCCCCAGGATTAAAAGAAAGGTTTTAGGTAAGGAAACAAAAAGTGCAAGATCTTAATGGGAGATTTTGAAGATCTTTCACCACGATTAGAAGATTACGTTCCAAGTTTCCAAAGTGACTAAACTATTATGGTACTTGTGTGTCTATTATTTTTATGTATTAAGTATTCTGAAAAAGTAATGTAATATATATGTACGTCAAGCTTCGGGTCTCTACAGATGAGGATCACTTCCAAGGCCATGGAGGATACCACGACTCATCCGGATTCACTAGTTAGGTGATACACCAGCTAGGTAGAGGATAAACACCCAGTAGAGTTGGTCATGTTGATGCCTAACTCTATCTAGGGTCAGGAATGGATAGAGGATCTCAATCCAGGCCTCTCAGATGGATGCCTAACTATATCACAGAAAGTCCTACTAAAGGGATCATACTCCGGTGTAGGAAATGACGCCTGAACTTTGTGGGAATGAGAAGAAGGGGCAATAACCCAAATGAATTATGTCCAAAATATGGTCAACAAGAGGACCATGCCGTTTTCCAAAAAGCACAATGCGTGTAGAAAGTTACACACCATGTTGTCTGACACCGGGCACTGCCCGTGTCGTAGGCTGATCCTATAGAAAAAATGAGTACACGACATGTATTACAATTTACACGCCCTGTTCGAGTGACTGGGGTTGTCCCCATGTACGATGGACATGTGCTCGTACGTGGTTATCAACACATGTAATATAACCCATGTCCCTGTGTCCCCGAGATACATGTCGAGTCCTGCGTAGCCGCTCCTGTCATGCTACACACGCCATGTTCTAAATCCATGTAGATCATCCCGTGTCTGTGTACATCCCAAAATACACACCAAGCTTCGTGAAAGTCCAACATGCCGTGAGACTAGGGTCACATGCCATGTGATTCCTCTCTAACCCCTGAAACCCTAGCTACCGGTAGTACTACATGGCGTGTTCTTTGGAAGTACATGCCGTTTATTTTTGAAATTTTAAAAAACACGATCTTCCACCATCGCACCTTCGGTGATGATCTTTTCATCGATCCGATCGTCCGATTTCTGTGAAACATCTAGGTTTTGGTTTCCCCGACACCACGAAGCTGCTACCGATGTTTTCAGACCTCCGATCGGCTCCGAAAACATGATTTGATCTTCCCGCATGAAGAATGCTCGAAGAACGCCCTTTTCCAATCCGATACGGTTTGTCGTCCTCCTTCGTCATCACACCTCTCAAAGGTTGTTGCTGTGTTGAACCTTCAATTTTGTATCGTTTCATCGTGTAAAGGATGCTCAATGATCCATTGTTCGTCTCCCCATGAAGAACATGAAGAACGTGCATGGAAATAATGGGGGAGAAATCCAATAAACAAAGTGAGGAACGAACCCCCTCTGTCCGTCCTCACGACATTGATCAGCTCCTTTTATAAGGGTAAAATGGAGAAATGATCAAAAATAACAAAACAACATGGATCAATTCCCCAAATCATCCCGATGAAAAAGAACCCCTCCCGCAAGAACGTACGAATCTAGAGATCAACTTGTTCATGGTTGATCTGCGTTCGTCATTTTAAATCAAGAATGGATAAAGAGGGAATTAAATTACAAACCCCTACCACAACTGGTATCGATATCCAATGAAGGTGTCACACTGCTTCTGTCTTCTAGATCCTTCAACGTCGTTGGCATAACAATTCGCAGCTTCGATCCGTCATCGTTCACCACCGAGAGTTTACCCCAGCGCTCCACAGAATCTCCAGCGATTTCACACAAAAGGTAGTCAATGAAAACCAATCGATTAACCCATAAGAAAGGGAAACATGATTGGAATTTAAGATAAGCTACTGTATTAATGACTCTGTCTTTCCATTCTTGAGTCAATATGACGCGTCATTAAAAAGGAAACAGATGTCCCATCGTTGCGCTGCATCAGATGTTTCCATAATAAAAATATACTAAATAGTTAGCAATTTTGTTTATTTTCATTTTACTAAAAACATATGAAAATTAACTTTTTCCCTCGACCCACACCGGTCGAGGTTAGGCACATTTTTAAGAAAAGTCATCATTCCAGACGCAACGGTGCCCTCATATTTTTTATCCGGGAATCCGTTTGGAAACTGCCACAACCGCGCTCAAGTGTCTACTCACATAAGTTAAAAAAAGTTCAAACCACCATTCTGGGCTCACTAGACCTCATAATGATGTGCCGTCATTGTGACCGGTCTCGAAATAATTATATATAATATTTAAAAATAATACACGTAATAATCCATGATATTACAAATGACTTTACTAAAGAATGAGACTATCCTCGACCGGCGTGAGTCGAGGGTAAAAGTTAATTTTCGGATGATTTTATTAAAATGAAAATAATATAAATTGATAAATGTTTATTTTATTTTTTTATGGAGTCATCCACTATAGCATAGAGATATGACATCTGTTTCCTTTTTAATGACGCGTCATAATGACTCAAGAATTGCAAGATGGAGTCATTAATACTGAAACGTATCTTAAATGCATATCATGTTTTCCTTTTTAATGGTTTAAGCGATTGGTGGGCGTTGACGCTCTTTTGGGAGAAATTGCTGGAGGATCCACGGAGCATTGGAGCGAACCCTTAAGGGAAAACGATGATGGATCAGAGTTGAGAATCGTTGCACCAATGACATTGAAGGATCATGACAACGGCGGCAGCGCGACACCTTTTTCAGCGATCGATCCCAGTTGTAGTAGGGGTTTGTTATTTGAATTAATTTCCATGTTTTTGATTTTAAACAACAAACGCGGATCATCCACGAACAATTTGATCTTCGGATTAGTCCGTTATTGTGGGACGGTTTTGTAGTGATGATTCGGTGAATGATCTATGTTGATTTGTTATTATTGATTCTTGATCCATTTAAGCCTGCTAACAGGAGTGGATCAACGCCGTGATGAATGACGGTGGGGGTTCGTTCCTCAATTTGTTTATTGGATTTCTCCCCCTTTCTTTCCTCTCACAATCTTCATGTTCTTCGTGGGGTGACAAACAAAAGATCATTGTGCATTCTTTCCATGACGCAATGATCCCATATCGAATGTTCGACAATGCAACGACCTTGTTGAGGTGTGGTGATGATGGTAGATGATGAATCAGACCGGATCAGAAAAGGGTGTTCTTTGAGAGTTATTCACACGGGAAGATCAAATCACGTTTTCATAGCCGATCGGAGGTCTGAAAACATCAGGAGCAACTTCGTGGTGTTGGGGAGAATAAAACCTGGATGTTTAGCGGTGATTGGACAACCGGATTAACGAACAGATCATCACCTGTGGTGTGACGGTGGATGTCCATGTTTCTAGAAATTTCCAAAATACACGGCTTGTACTTCTGAAGAACACGTCGTGAAGTACTGGCGGCGGCTAGGGTTTCGGGGGATAGAGTGGAATCACACTATGTGTGACGTTGGTCACATGGTGTGTTGGACATTCCCTGAATCTCGGTGTGTATATTGGGAAGTACACAGACACGGGATGGTCTACACAGCATCAAAACATGGTGTGTACATCATGACAGGAGCGGCTACGTGGGACTCGCCGTGTATCCCAGGGATACACAGACACGGGTTAGAGTACACGGGTGGATAACCGTGAACGGGCACATGGCCAGCGTATATGGGGCCAACCCCAGTCACTCGGACAAGGAGTCTACATTATACTACATGCCGTGTACTCATTTTTTCTACATGACTAGCCTACGAAAAAGGTCGTTGTACACGGGCAGTATCTGGGGTTAGATAACACGGCGTGTAACTTTCTACACGCCGTGTACTTTTTGGAAAACAAAATGCTCCTCTTGTTCACCATATTTTGGAAATCTTTAGTTTGGGATAGTGCCCCTTATTCTCGTTCCCCTGAAGGTCAGACATCATTTTCTCACACGGGAGTATGATCCCTTCAAGAGGACTTTCTGTGATAGTGTCAGACATCCATCCGAGAGGCCCGGATCGAGATCCTCTATCCATCCATGACCCTAGGTAGAGTCCAGTATCGACGTGACCAACTATACCTGGCGTCAATCCTCTACATAGATGGTATATCACCTAACCGGTGAATTTGGATGGGTCGCGGTATCCGCCATGTCCCTGGAAGTGATCCTCATCTGTGTATCGTGATCTTTCCCACTCAGGAGTGTGCCTCTCGTAATGAGTGCTTCTATCTATCGGAAATCTTCCCAGTCAGAACTGTGTCTCCCGTAATGAGTGTGAATACCTCTTGTGACAGTTCCTGATGAATGGTACTTCTCAGACGGACGTCATCAGAGCTGTAGGCTCGTGGATTGTGTTCTCTCGGGACGAGTGCTTCACGGAAATCTTCAAACTGAATCTCTAACGGGGGTATGCGGTTGTGCGACTTGTCTCTAGACTACGGGTCTGGGTTTTTAGTATATTTGGTTTGTTCTATATGTTCATTAGAAATACACTGTGCATAACTGACTGTACCTTTACTTTTTTACTGTTTTATGGTTTTCGGGGTCCTCTACTGAGTATTGTTATACTCAACCCTTCACGGGCTTTACCCGCACGTCTGGCATCTTGAGAAGAAGTGCAACCTTTCGATAGAGTCTAGGGCGGACAAGGTCAGGACCGAGCTTTCTGAGTTCCCTAGAGGCCGAGGCATTCCTGTGGCTATGAGTAGCAGTCCCAGTACGATTTGTTTTTAAAGGATATACTGGGCAATTTTCGGATTCTTGATTTTGGTGGGCTTGTATTTTGGCCCAATTTACTTTTCTTAGTACTCTAACATTCATCGTACTCTATTGGATGGGTTTAGTTGTATGCATGATTTTTTGTTCCTTAGTGGTTTTTACATTTCAGCATTGTGGGCTTGAAGATGTGTGCGTGTGTACAGGTACATATGCAATGCCTCCCATGTTAGTAACATGACTACTCGATGCTATTCACCAGCCCCTGGCCTATTGGAGGTGGGCCTGGGGAGTCACGGCGCGGGCCCTACTTGGATGGGTCAGGACATTTTCACTCTTAGAAATTTTTTTATAAATAAATCATTTTCATCAACAAAATACTTCAGATCAATGTATCCCAGTAAAACAAAAATGTTCTCATTTACTTTTCTAACACCATTTCAAAAAATTTCCATTCCATGTACTGTGAATCCTTCCAGTTCACCCATATATATTGCATAATATATTTATTAATTTAATAATTTAGATTAAATATCCATATAGTGAATTTATAAATAATATATAAAATATACTTTAAGAATGATTCTAATAAATATATTCATATCCACTAGTGTATAATTTTTAAAATATTATATTCATTTTTTTTGGGTAAACCACTTGTCTACCCAGTTGTATTTTTATTGGTAAATTATACCATCCACATTTCATATTCTTCTAAACAGACATTTAAATATTCTCAGTTCTGAAACATGTGGAAGAATAACTCATATATAAGTATTGTTTCCATTTACAAAGATTGTTTCATCATTAATTGTATCATTCCAAAAAGTTTCATTACAACATGACATATATTATGTGTTATATATATGTCCAAACTCCAAATTCATAAAAAATATTTATTATAATAAAAAAATACTTTGTTCTTTCAAATAATAAAATATAGAAATAAGATTCATATGTTTTGGTCAAATGGGATAATTTATGTTTACAAAAATCTTCTATTATAAATTTATGAGATATTATTTTATTTATTTGAATTTCATAAATTTGGAAATTATTAGAAAAAGGGGAAAATATTATTTCAAAAAATAACATCTATTAAATTAATAAATTTTTTTTAGATCATATATAATTATATTTTATAAACATAAATATTTTTTCTTTAGAATTCATTGAATATCAATGAAATATGAAATAGATACCTATTTTACCGACTTTTTTCTATTAGGATCATGATCAATTATATGTGTATGAAAAATTATAACATTTATATGATTATGATATGGTTTTTAATATATATAAAAATTATTATTTAGTCATAAAAATTCCTTTTTTGTAAACCTTGTTTTTTATGTGAAATTGATAAAATATTTACTCTCCAAAAGAACCTCATGATATACCATATAAAGACATAATGAAATTAACTATTTACATTAATTCTATAAAAATTTTCATAATAATATCAATATACTAGACTATATATAGTGTTTTTACATCCTGTATGATCTCTTTAGATTAAAAAACTATGACTATAATATTATATTCCAGAGATAGATATAAGGCATTTCATTGTAATCCTATATTAGTTTTAAAAATCATATTTCAATATTTAAAATAATTATAAAATGATTGAAATGTAAATGATTGATATGGAATAATATATAATAATAATCTATAAAAGATATAAAATCAATTTTTTATTTAGTCTAACATTTGTATGAAGCTCACTTACAATATCATATATTAATCCAAATGAAGCAATTTTTCATTTATAATTAAGAAATGATTTTATTAATACATTGTATTATATGTATTTATTATATTTATCATTTTTGTACATAATAGGTAATAAATACATTTTTTTCAATTTAATTTATAATAAGTCATTTATAATAAAATATTATTTTTTTAATCAAAAGGCACAATATATATATATATAAGAAACTAAATTTAATTTATATATGACACCATATAAGTCCCCCTTTCTAATGGCTTCCAAAATCATGGATTTATTAAGGATTCATTGCGCATATATAATCTTAACTACATATTTCTTTCGAAAACCTATAAAAATCTAATATAATTATTTGGTACATACAACAAGTCATTCGTAGTAATATTGTTTTAGAGGTAAATTTAAAAATTAGAATTACTTCTATGTGATCATTTATATTTTTTAGTACCACATGTCAAATTTCCTCATCATTGATTAGTCTCATCCTCATCAAGAGTGATTTATTATTTAACACATGTTATGATATATAAGAACTAATCTAATAATAAGTGATATCCTCAAGTAAATTTGATTGGAAGAACCTATAAAAATGATCAATGTTATATTTTCATGGGAATTTATTTTCATTTCATCCTCATTCCCTTAAAAAGAGGACTTATCAATAATAAAAATATTTGAAGGCCTTTGGGCCGTTGGATGGATGGACATATTTTTTCCTAAATTGATAAAAAATCATTTAATTTTTTCCCAAAATATAAAAAATGAAAATTCAACTTTCATATAATTAAAACACAATTTAAAATTTAATGGTTGATTTTATGTATTATGTATCACCATTGGATACATGGATGGTCTAGCTCCCCATGCTCTACAGAACCTGGAATTACTATTAATATATTTTGTAACCTCCTAATTATATTTTACATTCATTAGGAATTTAAATGATCATTAGAAAATATTTTAGAGAAATATAACTAATCTTCTACCATAGATAATATATAATAAATTCCATGATTTAGGGATAATATATATGATGGATCTGGCAATGATGTAATCATGTATATTCATTTTTTCCATTCAATGTTGTAGAATGTATTGAATTTCACAAAAAAAAATCACAATGTTGGACCCACGATCTACCATCTTATAGGAAATAAATATACTTAATAATAATATTTTTCTCAATACATCCTTAGTGATTTAATTTTTCTACAAGGAATCCTACATATCATTGAAAATAAAATAGAATTTACATAAATAAAAATATAATCGTCCACCATATTGTGTTTTTTACTCAAACTATATGGTCATTATTATCATTTTTTTCGGTTCTGTAATCTATATTATCTTAGCATTGTATAATTCTTGTTGTGTGTTGAAATAATATACACTACCTTAAGAGTTATGTCTAGTAAGTGAGTAATATTCTTCCACCATTTTTTTATTTTCATGAAAATTTTTTACCTTGGAAATTTAATTGAGAATTTAAATGTCCATTATGAATGAATAATACACTATTATGATTTATGAAATGTGGAAAATAAAAATTTATTGGAATTATTTTTTCATATAAATGGAAACCTTTTAGGAACATAAAATTATTAATTTTTATAAATACTATATTCACCCAACTACACAAATAAAACTATGGTTTATAAAAAATATACATTAATATAAAATAGTTCTCAGTCACTCAATATTGGTATTAGTAGAGATTAACCCTTAAGGAGAATAAGATATAAGAGAGTATAATATAAAAATTTACTCACTATTATAAAAAAAATTATTTATTACATAATTCTTTAAGGGAAATATGTATCATGCGAATAAAATAAAATGTTTATCCCAAAGAGTAATCACATTATATTAACATAAATAGTACCAGAGATTTGAAAATTTCTTGAAAGAGTTTATCTATTTTGATTTAATATAATTCATTTGATCCCATGATATCTTATCAGTAGTACAAATGGTACCTTCCTAGGGAATATATTTGGTTCCTATACATTTCTTGATAATATTTTTGACCTAGATTACACCAACCTGGAGGACTAGGTTAAGTTGGAAGACATAAATTTTCTAGAAATTAATCTTTTAGAAATACATCCGTTCAGGATTTTGTTAAAATATATAATATGTAACCCAACATATATTCCAATAGATGAAGAAATATATATACTTTTATAACTTCATGAACCCTTTAATAATATTTGAGATTAGATCTATCTCTGTACCATGAAAAATAATAGAACCCATGGAAACTCACAATATAAGATCATAAAAAGTGAATATTATTATATAATATATATATATTACTTTTACAGTCATGTGTACTCATGTGGATGGAATGTTTTGACATACCACAACATGATTGTTTTACAATAATTTCATTTTTAATAGTGATAATGTGAGAATCCATTGTATTAATTCCTCCAATCCCTTTATTTTTCCATATAGGATTCAAATACCTTATCCTTAATTTCCACTTTAAGAATAAAATAAATTAATATTTCATTATAAATATTGTTTTATTTTAGATATTTATAAAAATCACGTTCCAAGAAGTTTATTATATGATTATTCAATTACATGGATGATGTTATATGATATCTCTATATATTTCAAGCCTGGGTGTCATTGAGGATATGGAGTTGTATTTGAAATTAAAAATAAATTAATTATTTAATTTTGTGTTTCCTATTTAAGAGCAGTCTTTGATGTATTCCACTGAACTGTTATATGTTCCACATGTTGTTTGATAGCAAAGAGATACTCATTTGATTTTGTTTAATCATGATTCTTTATTTACATCACTTATTTGGAAGGGATTAAGAAATATTTTTGGAACATGGTTATGATTAGAGACTACATTTCATCTATAAATGGATTCTAATTAATTAAAAATTTCAATAAATTAGAGAATTTGTTATGAATTTTTATATTTGATTTTGGTGATACATGGTTTGAGGACATATGATGGTAAAAAATCATTAAAAAACGATCATCGTATTGTTGATATGAAACCATTCCACGAATTTTATCTGTTTTTTGTTAAAATCCATTACATTTGGTGGATATTAGATATATAGAAATGATTAATTCTTTTTCTGTTGAGTGATCCAGAGTTTGAATAGTTGAATTAGAAAATTATGAGAAAATCTCAATGTTTATATGATACCTAAGTTGATCATAGGCACAATTCATTATAGTTTGAGGTTTCAAGTCATGTTTTTTTCATGTTTCCACACAACATGGTTTATGTAACATTTATATTTATAAATATGTATCAAATATTTTTATTAAAACTTTTGATGTGTTTTAATATTTTAGAGGTGTGTATTGTATATTGACTAGTCAGCCTCAGTTAGAGATATTAAAGGACATGTTATAGACATTACTACATAGTAGGTATATGTATACTGCATCTCTACTTATTGGTTGGGATAACTAATCTGCATAAGAATATGATGCATATCTAATATTTAGTTGAGATTAAATATATTCATTTTATCATTTCAATTTTTTGATTTTGATCATGATTATGGGTTTTAGTATATATGTAAATTATAATACGAATTGGCTTGTATATAAATGAATTTTAATTTAATTTTAATTTTTTTGGGTTCTAATTTGTGTACTGATGGATTATTTATTGATGGATTTAATGTGTTTTGAATGAATATATTGTGGTATTTTTCATTTTATGATAAAATTGAGACATGGGTTGTTCCATTTTATCTTAGTGACTGGAACACCAAAATGTAAATACTAAATTCATATTTTTAAACATAGAAACCTGTTAAATGAAATCCATGGTTGATGGATTTAAGTTGGAGTTCTCTATTTTTGGTAGATATATTGATTTCGGGTTGTCTTTGAATTATTTTGGATTATAATGTGTTGAAGAGTTAGTGTATAAGAGTATCATCACAAGATTCTTTATTGGAAAATGTTATAATGTCTTCAATTTTTGGAGGGATGCATTTTATATATTATTGGGTAATAAATAGTTGTGGAGTTGAATACTAGAGGATAAACCAGAGTATATAATACTCTGATTCCTCTCATTTTTTCCAGATCTACCTTAGGGGTGATGTTTATAGAATGTTTTTAGGGAATAGTTTGGGCGTTTATTTTTAATAAAATCTAAAATTTTATTCATTTCCATTGTTCCCATATGTTTATCATAAACATAAAATTAATGGATTATAGTATGGGTTGATTCAGATTGTGTAATCTTAAATCTTCATTTGTGATAACCCCAAATATATTACTAGAATAGTCATAATGTGTTGTGACCTTACATTATTATTATAGATGGAAATGTTGGTGATTCATATTATTATTCAATATTGTTGGTTTGGAATATCCATGGAAAATGTTTCATTTTTTAGGTTATAACATTAAATAGCATATTTTTTGATAGTGAAGTCTAATTTGGGTGTTTATAATAGTGGACATAAATGTAACGGTCTATATAGATAGGTTTTATTTGTGCAATTTTAATTTATTATTTCACATGGTTTATTATTATTAATTTTACAAGAATATATTTCTTCCATGGATTATCCTAACAATGTTGTTTAATCCCATTTATAGGGAAATATAATTATTTTTTGGGACATTATAAGATATATATGGACACTTTATAATTGATTTTTTAAATGAGTACGTAAGATAGGCA
This sequence comes from Viscum album, assembly GCA_963277665.1. Classification (NCBI taxonomy): domain Eukaryota; kingdom Viridiplantae; phylum Streptophyta; class Magnoliopsida; order Santalales; family Viscaceae; genus Viscum; species Viscum album. The sequence goes on along the minus strand of OY728161.1, from coordinate 1,418,446,355 downwards.
CTACAGATATCTAATGATAATGGTGATGACATATTGATAATTAGGGATTGAATATATACCTTTTGTATTCTATGATATTTGAGATATGGTGTAGGGGAATTCACTAAGAAAATAACATCATGAGGAAGAAAAGTACTTCTATTTCAAAACATCGTGGTATTGTGTATTATATTTTATGGACAACCCTATAATAATTTTTCCTCACCCCCATATAGAAACTGATTAAATTAATTGGGAATCAAAGCAGTATGATTATTATAATAGTGAATCAGTGGCCTGAAATTTTACACTGAAAGAACACTACATGTACTATGGGGTATAATTTAAAGATACAATATTTTTAATGAAATTTGATGGAATGGGTTAAATAATTTTCATATGTCTCTTTTATTTTGAGGTTATACGTGTGGGGGAATTTGGGGAAGCTTTACAGGATATGGATTTTACTAATGGAGAGATTGTTATTTGGTTAATCTTTTACAGCCTTTGTGGCATTAATATTCTCCAATCACATCAATACAATTCAGAGTGTGGGGTAGAGACACTATAAATAAATTTATACACACCTACACATTATATATATATATATATTATGTTTTATCATCTAATTAGTGTTTTTGAGAAACATAAATTATGATATTTTACACAACTAGTGAATTAGTTAATATAAATCCTTGTTCTAGGATATTGCATACTAGGGGGTTTTTATTTTTTTTTGAATTAAGGTTCTATTTTTCCACTGATATGTTTGATTAATTTATGGTTATATAGAATTCAATCATTTATATACATTAAATTTACATTGTTTTTTTATTATCATAGATATTTTACCAAAAATATATCATATTTTTCATATATATCCCTAATTATGGGAGTTATTACTCCCATATTTGTGAGATTTATACGATCAGTTTCTAAAGAAACCCCATACCACAATGGAGACTCGATTAGGGAATCCTATTCCACATTATTAATGATCAAAGGAGGTGTATCAGTGGGGATGGGTGAGGAAATGAATATTTCTATGATGAAATATATATTACTATTGTTCTTGGAGGGAAATATATAATTTAGAATCACTTATGACAACAGTAAAATTAATGTGGGTAATTTTTGAGTTAAATGAAATTTTTTATGAAACCGTATAAGAGTTTAAAATAATATTTTCATTATCTTAAGTTCAGATATTTATTACAAAAATAGATAATTATGTATTGACATATTATGTGACTAGAGTAGGTTTGTGATGTGTTCGTATGAATACAGAAGAATCCATGGTTTATAGTTTCTGGTTATTTGAACCACATGATAAAAATTATAATACAGATGGGTTTTTTATATAGTAGTAAACTCCATAAATAGTTTCATACATTATATATTTTGGGATACTTCTAATATGTTCACTTTACAGAAGTTTTTATGTACATATTCTCACAATATGATTTGACCATGATATAAATTAGACGAGCAGAGTATCTTTATACAATTAATGATGAAAATTTATACTCCCTATGATGGGAGAATAAAATAGTTTATTCTTTGAGTAAAAATGATGGGAATCATATAGTTAATGTGTATAGGAATTAATTTTATTTAGTTATAAATGTTTTTAAATTCCATTTTAGAATTGATTAAAGTGATATGTATATAGTTCTCTCAAATTTAAATATGGAATCAATGTCATTGAAGAATGTAAAAGTGATACATTTTTATAATTCATAGAAAAAGGGAAAGTGACACAACATAAATAATGGGGAGACCACTACTGTATGGAACATTTCATTATCCATTAATCCCTATTTTAATTGATAAATTGTAATAGAAATAGGTTTTTATGAATTTTATCGATATAATTCATCAATATGTTTGTTTATTTATCATGGGATCTAAAAGATGTACCATGATATAAACAATATATTTATCAGCCCTGGAATAGAGAAATTGAAATGTTTTTATAATTATGAACTATTTTTATTTTAGTTGGTGACATAAAATAATTAGTGAAAGACATATTTATTATTACCAATACCCCTGATGATGTAAAATTTATTTGATATTTCCATGGATGTTACAGAATAATTTAAAATATTATGTGATAATAATTATGTTTTAAGGGTGGTGGTGGACAAAATAATGATATTTTAATATATATTTCTTATTTAGGAATAAATTTAGTCTCTGATCATAGTAATTTTTATGAAAGAGATTGTTTGAATCCACTGAGTTCTGAAGTCCATATTCTGGAAGTGTATTTATAATTTTATGGGAAAATAGTTGTTGATTAATTTTACTTAAAATCTTTAGAAAAATGGAAAATATGGTGGATTATATTTTTTTAAGAATATAATATTTCAATATATTATTGACCATGAGAGATCGTAGGATGTTCATCATTATTTGGAATAATTTTATGACAACTACAATTTTATTAACATGATATTCAGTTGAAAAATTTGATAAGACACTTTTGATACAATGTTTTTTTTTAAAATAAAATAAATTTTATTAATGACTATCATATCAATATGGTGATGAGGTAGAGTCTATTGATATATTATAAAGATAGGAAATGGAGACCCATGAGATTTTACATTGGGGATCACAGCTCATTATGAGAGTATCCCAGATTTGGCAATTTTTATCTTACAATGAACAGATTGGGAATAAAATGTCATGCAGGTCTATCTATGACCATGTAATGGATTTGATAAGTGTTGAATTAAATATAATTAAAACAATATTATATTTTGATTCATAATTTCTTCCATGGTTTTCCATTGAATATGTATTATCTAACCCCATAAAATAGTTCGGATTAGAGTGTGGTTGAAATTGAGAAGGATGATACATATATAGAGAGACTACTGAGAGTCATGGATCTATGAGAAATTATTTTAAGTGGAATTAATATTCCCTTGGTATGGTTTTTATGGGTATATAAATTGATTGGGGTATAAACCCTATAATTAATGAACTGTACATGAAAAAATAGATATTGTTATTTATTGAAGATAGATCCTAATGAAAATATTCATATTGGATGTTTTATAAGATGATAATTATTAATAATTTAATCTATCGAGTATTTTTAACTTTGATTTTTTGAAAAATTACCACTGAAAGTACTGTCTTTTAAAAATTATAGGGGAATTAAACACAAGGCAAATGATTATCTAAAAATATGGAACATAATTATGAATGGATGTTTTAATGTTATTTATTGTCCATGAGTAGTTTCATGGTTATAAAATCCATGCAATAAAATGATTAAAAGTTGATTATTGAATGGTATCTAAGACAAATATATATGCATTTTTATCCAATTAATATACATTTTTAGAGAAATGGTTATTTGTTTAAATGAATAATATTAATCTTAATCAACCATCAACTAATCTTAATATACTATGATATGATTTTGTATCCCCATGTTTGATTTTGGGGATTTTACATCATTGTTTATTTGATTTTAATAATTAATTAACTAAATCAAAACAAAATTTAAGGGAATTATTAATATGTCTATTATATTTCAATTCTCTTTCATTCATATATTATATACCTATTTTTAGTCCCAATGGATTAAAAAATATCCTGATAGCATTATATATTTAATATGGAAATTGATATTTTTAATAATATTTAATTTAGTTCGTTGAGAATGAGATCAATAAACATAGATTTTAGATTTATATGTATTAATCATCAATTTATATTAGAAAACATTTATATAGAGGTATGAATTTGATTATTTTTGTTTTATTTAACCATATTTATATTTCATATTTTATATGTGTAATGGGTTTGAGGAGGCCATGGATCAAAATCTAGGAGATCATATAGTAGAATATTTTCTTCCATGTAGTATAATTTCACTCAATATCCAAGTGAGAGGATACCAAACTATTGGTGAAATAGTAAAAGATTAACTTCCCTAATACAAGTGTTTTAATGTTGTTCATCATAACATCTATGGAAGACCAAAATTTAAGGGGAAATCCATACCCCCATTTTAATAGGAATGTTTTAATAAATTGAAAAGAAATATTTATTTAAAATTCCCATTTTCCTAAAATTCTGTTGACTAGAAATTATTATCCTCCAGCTAAATTTTTACACTACTAACTAAGTGGATTTATTTTTCATTTTGGATATAAATAAACTTCCAATCATTCCAATGGACTTTAAAAGTTTATCTTGATCATTTACAATTTTTTTATCTACGATGAGAATTTATATTGACATAATCATAATAAACCAGTGACATTTGACATGTTAGATTCTACTTCTATGTATATATTGTTCCCTTTGACATACTATAATTTTATATGAGTTTCTTTGTTCCATGTAATTATAAGGTCATTTTGTTTATGTTCAAAATACTTGAACCAATCATAAATTATTTTTCTTTTTTCATCATGAGTGAATAAAGTATTATTAGTTTTTTAATTTATAATTGAGTTGTTATAATACAATTCTTTTGTTTCCAATGACAATGTGTATAATCTAATGTCGTATAGAATTTTACATAGAACCAAAAAGTGAAATTACATTGGAAAAATATGAAATTTTGGATGTTGATAATTTTCCTTGAGTATCGAATTATAATGCCGAATAGGTTTATGTTTTATGCAAGCATGTGGTTTTCATTTTGATGGTAGTTTTTCTGGTTGATAGCTATTTGGATTTTTTAACTTTTCGACGAGGTCAATGATTTTTTAACGTCCCACCCTTCCTCATTAGATTTATAAGGAGGTGAGATGCTACCTAGCCTTATACGATGATCCCAAGTCACCAAAGGCTTGAAATAAATTATGAGAGCTTTAAGAAATATTGGAGAATTACTTCCCCTTAGAATAAAAACATTCAACCAATTAAGTCATAAACAATCAAAACTATATGATTCAAGTCGAAGAAGTTAATCATGATGAAAATTAACAAGAGATAGCAAAACAACCAAAATATTTCATAACAATTCCCAAACACCAATAAAACTAAATCACAAAGATCCCAAAATTATTTTACCAAGTGGAAGACTCATATAAAAGATCAACGAGAAACCATGACACACTCTATATCCCTATATAAAGTTCAATGCCTTAAAAACCTAAATGCATCCCATGAGTCATGATGAACTACTAGAAAAATGAGTTGCTTTACTCATTCTTGTTTTTTAGAAAAATACATCTACAAAATAACCATAGTGAAAAAGCCTGGGGTGAGTAAAAATACTCACTATGATTTCCTTATATTAATTCTATAAACACACCACTAGGATAGAACCATTAGAAAAATTATATAAATATGTTTTATAAAAATAAAACAGTGCATCAATTTCTAGCAGGCCAAACACACCCATACCCAGACAGTTTTACCCGAATCCACATAAAACACGGGATCGCTAAAAACCATGCCATAAACCATTTTACCATATAATATTAGAAAAAAATAATTTTAAAATATTCCCACATATAATCCAAACATATCAATATATTGTTTCACACTCATCCCGATGTGACAATCTCATTGGAACATCCCATCCAATTTTGTTTACTACAATCACAATTTTGTGGTCATCGCACCCAACAATCATTGATGGTGGATCTTATTTCCAGTATATGTCACCATATTATATTGGTACACCATAACCACTTATCAACATTCCAAAACAATCAAAAAAGTACTCTAGAAAATCCATATGAACATAAACCCACCAATGCCACAACAATATCAATACTACTATTTTACAAGAAGAAAATTCCCTTCGGACATCATCCATGCTACAATAAATTTCATTAAGAAACCCCCTTTATTGAAAACCATTTTAAATAACTATTTTCATAAATAAACCCAATCTATCAATTTTAAAAACAATATTTTAAATATTTGTGACAAAGAACATTTCATAGTTATAACCCATTTTCCCCAAAATCCAAAAATAAAAAAAAAATGAATTTCCAAAAATATTCAAACATAATAATCAATGTTTTTTAATAAAATAAAAATTATTTCAAAAAAAGGATTCTATTTCTAGAAAATGGATTAGACATAATGGCCAAAAACCATAGTGTTTTGGTGAAATCGACCAACTCTCAACCGCACCAAAAATTTGGCTAAAATCAACACCAAAACTGCATTGGATCCCATTTTCTAACACCAAAAATCTCAATCTCTTCATTTTAGAAAAAAATAGATAAAAATTTGACAAATATTGATTTAATAAACAATGAGAGAGAGAATTATATATTTGTAAAACAAGGAAATATCCATGTGGGGAGACTTATTAGAGAAGAGACGTCATCACCGAACCTTAAAACCCCTTCAAATCGCTTCAAAAATGAGTGGGAGTGCCCCACTAACCCTTATTAATAACAAATATAGAGTGAGTTCTTAGTTGATCAAGTAATTGACTGTTTTTAGAAAATCCAGAGTGATCCCATTTTAAAAAAACATTTTTTATGTCGCTCACTATTAGATTGCATAGTTTGACAATCATTATGCTAACTGTGCACCTTTGACTTCCCATATGGGCACCCACATGGTTTCCATGCACTATTAGAAACAACATGAAAAAATATACAAAGGAAATAGTCTCATGTTTCACAGTTTTTAAAAGATCCTACAAAGTTTCCACTAACCATGCTCAAATAGTGAGCCCTTATAAAATCCAACAAACCTTTGGAAAACCTTTGCAAACTCTCCCAAAAATCACCCAACATATTTAATCACATAAAATAGAATAAAAATTTGTTACATATCTCATTATAGGGGTACTAAATTCTCCCCACCATTGGAATTTCTATCCTTGGAAAGTAGAGAACTACCACTTCATAAAAAGAGCTCAGGACATTGCTCATCCACCTCTTTCTCCTACTCCCATGTCTCCTCTTTAATCTACCATGCTACCACAAAACCTGAACAAGACAAATTATTTTACCATAAAAAACAGTCTCTTTCCTATCCAAAATATTCACTGGCACGTGAACCAAGGAAGCATCCAGATGTATTTTAACATGCTCCCTTTGAATCACATGGGCAATATCGGGATGATACTTCTTAAACTGAGAAACATGGAAGTTATTGTGCTCCACATTTAACTATGGTGGTAAATCAAACCAATAATCCACATCTCCATCATGATCATGTATCTCAAAAGGCTTAATATAACTTGGGGACAACTTTCCCAAATTTCCAAATTGATGATATAAATGCCAAGGATAGATTCTAAAAAACACTCGGTTACCTACCTGGAATGATAACAACCATCTTCGATGGTCCACCTACAATTTATGAGAAATCAGATTTGACTTCATTATCTTCCTAATCAACATGGACTTATCTGTAGTATCATGGAAATGTTTTGGTTGAACCATCTAGGTCTCACCCATTTCCACACAATAATGTGAAGAAATAAACAGACGCCCATAAAATTCATCAAATGGGTCATTGTGTATTGTGTCCTGACAACATTTAATATAGGAGAACTCCACCAAATGAAAGGGATCCGCTAATGTGCCACCAAAATCAATAACTCAATCGCATAACATATCATCCAATTTTTCTATCATTCATTCAAATTTATTTTACATATTAGTATGGTATGTCGTACTCATCATCAACTAAGTACTAAGGTCTCGATGCTTGGATTTCAAAAAATGAGTTTTTAACCATAGAACACATTATGATACAATTGAAACCCGAATTTCATTTCACTTTACGACATCAAATATATAGGTTTTGGACAGATCCCCATGTGTGAGATTAAAAAATTGGACTATAATGGTCTGACATTGTGATTTTATCTATTATCACCCATATAGAATCGTTATTTCTGACCATTCATGGGAGACCTATAACCAAATAAATATCTTTATACTCCAATTTCTATATTAGGATAAGTAAATACTACACCATACCTACTGCCCACTAGGGCATTACCTTGACTTGTTGACAGGTCTAGTATATCGACACTAACTCATCCACATTACTTTCCAAGCCATCCATGAAAAACTATGTATTTAACACTTTCTAAATTTTCTAAAGTAAGGGATGAACATTCCATCTATAATTTTGATAAACCCAAATAATTTCCTCCTAAAAATCAACAAGTACATTTTTATTATTCCAACAACTCGAAACTAAATGTCTATTTAGTTCCCATCCCTCAAAGTTCTCCACAAAATTAAGTTTCAACCTCATAACTATAAATATAGAATTAGATGCATGTAACACTTTAACCAACCGAACCATGTAAGGATCGAATTGGAATGGGTGGAAAACATCTCTATCACCTTGCTCATCACAATTTAAATGAATGTCGTCTATGAACAACATTAACTACCATAGATCTGAAGCATGATTCACCACATGAGCATAATACTTACAACTTAATGTATTCATCGTTAAATATCCTTTATTATTTCTCTAAATTAAGTCAAATTAAATAAACTATAATGTAACACCCCAATATTTCATAGTGTGTTAGTTCTTCAAAATAATTCAATAACTTGAACTACACACAAAACCGAGTTCAAGCGCACCATGACTTACCAAACAAGCCGTTCAAAAGAGTTTATGAATAGTATTAACTAAATTTTAAACTTCATATAATCCCTATAATTTTAGAATCCATATTATGAGTTTCTTAGACATAATGTAAGAACAAATTCATTTTCAGTATTTCACTTTTACTAACTTTTAATAGTGAACACCTTTTTAAATCAAATATTTTAAACTTTTATATATTCAATTTGACTAAATAAATTTACTTTTTAGAATGGTGATATAAAAAAAATTACAATTAAACATCCCAAGCTTCCACCGTACGTTTCCCTTGAATAATGCAATGGCGTGCATTGTACGCAACTCCGAGATTCTAACACACCACAACCAATCAAACTAGTTGTTATGAATAGTAATACCTACCTTTTAAAATTTTAGAAAGATTATCTCTCAAAATGGAATTCATTTTTGGATTTTGAGTATCGAATTTATCCTAAGGTGAAATTTTGGTACTTTTCGGATAACTTTCATATTTTGATGAATAGTGAAAATTACTAAATTTTAATTAAAAACAAATTTTTTAATCAATATAATTAATAGTGATAAATTATGAATTTGAGTGGTTTTAAAGAATATTTAGAATATATTTCTACCATTTAATACAATTTTGGTCATTGGACATAATTTCACAATTAAACCGAATATAAACAAGTATCAATCTTTTGATAGTTATTATATCTTAAAAACACGCTTTTTGTTTTGACAGCGGGAATTAATTTTAAATTAATTTCTTCTAGATTTGTGTTTTGAATTTGGAAAAATGGATTACATATTTGGAATCAGGATGTTAAAATTGTGTAAATAGGTAACTTTTATTTTTAGACATCTTGAATAATTACTTCGGTAAATATTTTATTTACCATGGTTAAAGGGTAAATCCGATAAATAAAGGTTAAAAATATAATATGATAATAATAAAAATTTAGCCTAAAACGTGTTATAACCTTATTAGTTGATACATATTCGACCATGGGAATCTTTGGGTAAATTTTGGGACCCAATGGTGCCACTTGTAAGTGATAGGGACACTTTATTTTATTTAAGTTAAAATGAATACAAAAATGACACAAGCAAATATCTTTTAGAAAAACAATTTTTATATAGGGTTACATATGTTGGATTTTCGACTATAAATATTCATTTAAAATAACAAAAGATTTACTACATAATGATATTTTATTTATAATTTTTAGAGATTACATAATATAATTTATTTATTACACAATGATGATGTAGTAATTACCATAATAGTGAAAATTTAAAATAATTGATATTATAAATACCCAAATAAAAACAATTTGATACTTTTAATGAATTAAAATAATTTTATAGGATAATATGACATATTAGGATTGATTTAATTAGATTTTTTCGAAGTAATCATTCTGTTATAAGTTTCAAAAAAATCAACTATTGAATAGTGTCAAAATTTACATAAAAGAGTTTTTAAAACAAATATTATATTATTAATTGATATTAAATTCCTAAAAATCTAAAGATCGGCCAAGAGACTTATTTCATGATATTTGTATCTTTAATGGACCACTTGGGGGTCTCTTGGATGTATATAGTAAGTTTATTAACCATATTATATAAAAATACAAGGAGACATTGTAAAAGTGAAACTAATTAACTAAGAGTTAATACTTAAAGATAAGGTTAATATAAGTAACCAAACCTGTCTAAATCCTATTGGTTGAGTTTTTTTCGACCCATCCCCACCTTAAAATTTAAATAATCAACTTTGGATCCATTATTAACCGAATATGAATTTATTATAAATTAATATTTCTAGCTTTTCCAAAGGTGCCCCTCACCCCTCTTATAAAAGGGTACTCCTACTTCTCATTTATTCACACCTTAAAAGCCTTTTGGTTCGGACAAACTCTACCCAAGTACTCTCCCAACTTCCCTAAATACAACCTAGAGGCCTTAGTTGGATCATAAATCCAACCTAAGGAGCCCTTTTGATCAAATCAATAGGAAGAACCCGAAGAAGAGGTAATGATTTCACCACCCTTTTCCAAGTTCATTTCTTCTTCCACTTCTTCTTCTTTTTTTATTACCATTATAAAATAATATCTCTAGTATCATATATATACTGTGATGTTATTATAAATATGGTAAAACCATATTCATTATTCTATCCACCCTTTAAATAACATGTCACCAAACGTGCGTACGTACGGCTTACCGTCTCCACGTCGTGGTGTAATTGTTATTCAATATATTATTAAATGGATGGGTATAATAATGATGTATAACTCATGTAAATAAAAAATATAACATGATAATGATTCTGTATATACGATATACTATCAAATTATATATTATTTTAATATCAAAATAATGATATTGTCGCTCGTGCGTACGTACGGACTACCGTCTCCACGAACGCGATGAGATTCATTTTCCCTCGTATCCATTAAAGTATAATTATCATTTTATGATTTAAAAATTATTTTTAAGGACATTATATCATTCTGGATATGAATAATATACAAACTATCCATTACAAACATGGATTACGTAACAAAACATATAAAAGAAAAGGAGTAAGTTAACACCTGAAACAACGATAATACTAAGATATTATTAACAAAGCAATGTTAAAAGATCATATATGATATCATATGAATTCATATGATTTTGAATAATTTAATAAAAATTATTTCACTATTATACATGAGGTTAACCTACCCCAACCAAGGAAAAGTACAAGGTAAGGGTTATTTCACAATCTCTTCATTATCCGAGGTTGTTTATACGTAATAATCTACTAGGATCTCTTTATCATCCACATCCATGTTTCTTAAAAATGAATTTCAAAACATTTTTACTATTTACTAGAATATGGGTTAAAGTCATTTATACCCTTGTTTGACATTTTATAAGTGTTTTATAAAGGAAATTTTCCGTCGTTTTCCAAACAAGGCACTTTAATCCTTTTCGACAAATTTAAGGAAAGAATGTCTTCTTTTTAACTTATACGGTGGGTGCGGCTATTTACTGCCGTTATAAAATCGTCAAAGCTTCCCTTAAAAGCTTATAATAATATTTTAAAAGTAAATGTTTTATTTTATAATTATGTGAATTTTAAATGATTTCAAAATGAATATTTTAAGAATTTTTTAAAGGTACTCTTTATCAAGATCATAATTTTAAATGATTTAAAGATTTATCTTTCTAAATATTTAAAATTAATGTCCATGTTTTCAAAATGATTTTAAGGATTTATTTATATGGACATGAAGGTTTTGAAATGATATTTATTTTCAAAAGTTTCAAAGTGGTATGGGACACTTTTGATTCAAAAAACTCTTTTAAATTACTTCCTTTATAAATGTGTGACTTTTCAATGATTTCGAGAAAAGTGATATTTCTCTCAAATAGTTTTGATTTCATATATGTCAACATCCTTTGATGGATTTTAAGCTTATTCAAAGTTGATTTATTATGATACAAATCATCCATATTGTATTTAAGGTTTTGTGATATTTTTGACTATGGATGAGTTATTTTTATGCCATTAATGGTTTATGATCAAAGTTTTGACATTTTGTATGTTAGTTTTAATATGAATGTTTATGTTATATTTCATCCTCTTCTTAAGATGAATGTGTTGGACTAGTATGTTCTGGGTTGGGGACCAGTAAAAGTAAGCCCTCTGGGTTGGTGTCCGGTTATTAGAGGCACTACAGGTTGGTGTCCGGTTATTAAAGGCACTCCGGGATGGAGTTTGGTTACAGAGGCTCTCCGGGTTTGGTTATAGTAACAGTTATCCCTTAGGTCTTGGCATGAGACCTCAACACAGAAATTAAAGTTCGGCATTATGCATTCCATCATTATGAAAGTGGTTATTGATATTGCATGTGATTATTCGATTAGTAGAATATCCATGTGAATAAGTAAATGTAATTATATCATTTTACTTTTGCCATACTATGTTGAAGTTCAAGTTTAAAAGGATTTTTTTAGTTATACATTGCCTTAAATGTTTATTCTTATTTATGAAAGATTCCGCTATATTGTTATCCTTACAGGGCATTTGAGCTCACCCCTTTTATATGTTTTATTTTTTCCAGGATGTGAAGAAGTAAATTATGAATGACATGCAAGGATATTGTGTGGGGATATGAGTGTGGAATATGGAGTCAATATGTTGTTGTAGTAGTTTATCACTTTATGATGTAATGTAATACTTATGAATATATCTAGTGTTTCCAAGGCTACTAAACCAATAGGTCTTTCGAGATTTGATCTTTCTTGTGATCATGACAATGTTATGTAATAATGCACCGACTCTAGGTAACTGGGGTCGGGGCGTTACACTATAAACACACTATACATATAATTTTCCTCCTGTTCTGATCTCTTTGTGAGAACATATACTTTAAACTCTTATGATTGATTAACATAATGAATTTCTAACCATAGAGATAATGATGACACATTTTCCATGTATGAAAAAAGAAAAACATCTAAAAATATTGTGTTGGGTAGTTCTTCTCATGAAACCTCAACTTATGTGATCCATACGCAAACACGTGATCTCCTTACCTGAGAACAAATCTCTACACTGATCCTAATATGCCACAATAAACAATGTACCCTTTTCATGATTCTGGAAAAACCATTATTTGTGCTGATTTATGGAGAGACATAAACAATTAAAATGATTTATGAAACGTCTCATTAAATCTAAATGGAACATTTTTTTTTTCATATCTTGGATTTCATTATTGAGGAAAATAATGAGAAACCATGGACACAACATGGATAGTATCTAGCTATACTAAAGAATACATGTATCTAAAAACCTTTATTTTGTGATTTCTATAAAATTATAGCCTCTATATTATCAGGATCAACTGAAACACCCGTCTCAGAAAAAACATGAAAATGGAAATGAACCTTCTATATCCAAAAACAACACATCGAAAATATTTCATATAAATTATGATATATCCTGATTTCTATCACAATCTCCAAGTGTTTATCAAGCAGCAACATTTTCATAGAATACAAAAATTTATCATCCAAAAATACCACTAAAAATAATCTACATATTTTTTAAAAATTTGATTTATGAATACCATAAAAATCGTTGGTGTCTTTATTATACGAAAGGTAATAAACACATATACGTAGTCATTTTATATACTTCGTAGATCTATTTTCAGAATATCCCCCTTCCACATCTAAAATTTCTAATATCCGGATCGCTAGTTAATCATGCAGAACTATTGAACTCCCCTCAACAGATCAAAAAAATCATCAATGTGTGGAAGTGGATATCAGTTCATTATCATATTGTGATTTCGCCTATGACAATCAAAACATGATCATATAGTTCCATCCAACTTCTTAACAAACCAGACCGATGCTGCCCATGGAGACATACATGTCCAGATGTACCCTTTGTTTTATAACTCCAACAAACGCACTTTCAATTCCCTCAATTCTGTTGGTAAAATCTAGTAATATAGAAGTGAGATAGGACTGTTCCTTGTAAGGAGACAAATTGTAAATCCACTTCTCTTAATGGTGGAAAACATAATAATTATTTAGAAAATTCATCGAGAAACTGATCAAAAAACGCTGTAAAAATTATATGATAAAACCCTTCCATTTATTCAAATAAAAACACCACTAATTGATTCAAGATCGTGCCCACACCTAGTGCCAATAAGCCTACTTCACCAAGATTTTCATTCTTCCCTCCTCTAAATAGATATTTGACGCTATCACACATCATGAAACTAACTTTTCACACATAACAGTCAATGGGGGAATTATAAATTTCCATCCAATCCATTCCCTGGATAATATAATAAGCATCCAAGTCATGTACTAATAAATCCAAAAACAATTAAACCCCATCAACAACTATACATCATGTTCTACACAAGATGGCTTGACACATTCTTTGACATATATGATATAGATGTTTTATAATAAAAGGCATTGTTTCTATAGTTAAACCCATTAAAAAATTAGCATGAGAATAAATAAAGGACAATTAAACGCTCGTATTAAACAACACTTGCATCCAGGTAGAATTAAGAGAATCATACCACGCACTGTGGATGATCCTGAGTGATCATCAATCAAAACATGCTCAGCTCAAAACAACTTCTTACAAACCACATTAGTTCTTTTTTTCTTTACTGTTGATTCATGGTACCCCTTGAACAAATATGACTAACATTACTTTTCTAATGAGGGGTATGTTGCTTCCCCCACCCTGTCTTGTCAAATGATTCAAGTGACCCTTGAGGTGTATCAAAAACACTAGACCAGAGATCATTATGAGACTAATGATGAAGGTATCCCATATTCATAAAGTTATGACATTATTGAGGTTGTTCTATACAATCCCACATGAAATGTCCCATAGAGCCACACTTAAAATATCCTAACATAAAACGAGTCTTCATAGAAAAATTCATTTATCCTGTAATCAGATTATGATCCATACTTCCTCCCTAGAACTAAGTGTCCCTATTATTCTTAATTCATGTGTTAGAGTTCGCCCAATTTCTGATGGATATGTACATACTTTGCCTTTATGTAGCCCGGAAGATATCAAAATAATCTACTAATTCTCTATCCACCCTTTACATGTAATAACTTATACATAGAACCCCTATTTTAGAATGAATTTCCTACCTCAACCCATCTTAAAAAAATATGTTCCCTCAATGATTTAATACATACCACCACAGGTGAAAACTGAACTACGTTCATAATCATAGACTCATATTCTTTAATGTATCAGTTCCCTTATTTTAAAGATATAAATTTATTGCACACCAAATTATAAACATATGAAGGTATAATTTTTTGTTAAACAATTCCTCAAAACCCTTCCATGTTATCCCCTATTCTATTCTATATTTTACTTCAAAATCCCACCAATGAAAGTAATGATCTTTCAACATGTATGTTTATTACTTCACATTTAGCTCCACTAGTGTTCCTAGAAAAACAAATATCATATTCATTCTATTGAACCATGCATCCAACTTTTCCAGTTCCGAAATACCCCTAATGATGGGAGACTTTTTCTTCTGAAATCGAACTACAAGATCAACATGTTTTGGATCTTCCAGTTTATTCCCACTTTCCCCAGTTGGGAAGACATTCACTATACTCTGCAGTAGCTACTCATTCACCTTGGACTCAAGTGAAACCCCATTTTGAGCAGCATCTTCCAGTTGGTTTATATAATTAATACCTGGTTCGATTTATATTAATACAAAAAACACCTAAATTCTCAATCAATTAACAATAATATATTAAAATTTCAAATTCAATTACATTTCAACTGTCACAACCAGTATTTACACCAGTTTTTATTTCCCATGTTGAGCAATTTTGGAGATGCCTCCATGCTTTGAAAATTCGCCAATTTTCAATTAAACACAACCATCCACATTTAAAATTTTCACACTTGAAAATAATTTATAGGTTATTCACAGGTTAATATATTTATACCCCAATAGAAATCATTATTCCAAATGAAATATTTAATCATAGTGGGATGTCATTTCTACAATTCATGACATACTCATCTCATTGAATACAACCATGATAATGAGATCATGATCCAATAAGGGTCAAAAAATCGTATGTACCAAACACCCTAATAATAAAAGGTTCATCATAATTGGGATATTGAAATACTTTTATGCTATAGATTTAATGTTCCGAAAATCCTATTCATTGTTACCATCCCATCTAAAGGAATAGACCAACATTGAATGGAAACACAAAGTCCATCTGACAATTGATTTGAAGACCTACAAAATTGACGATACATGTACGTCAATGACTGAACAAGATGATACCACATGTAATGTCCCACCCCTTCATCTATTGGCTTGAGAAGGTATGGAGATGATACATTCCCTTATGTGACATTCCCATGGTTCCAAAGGCATTGAATAAATGTTGAGCGATTCAATATAAATGGGGACTGATCTTCCATTAGAATAAAACCATCCAATTTAACTAGGAATAATTGTCCAAAACTATATGATGCATGCCAACAAAGTAAATCATGATAAAAAATCACCAAGAGACACTAAAACAAGAAAATTCATACATAAAAATTCCCAAAAACCAATACAACTAAATCAAAAATATCCCCAAATAATCGTACCAAGAAAATTACTAATCAACAAGACACATAGGAATCCATGAAATAATCAATATCTCCCCCAAAACCCTATGCTGAAAGACAATAATAACACCCAAACTTTACGATGAACATCCATAAAAATGAGATGATTTACCCAAATCAGTATCTTGGAAATTGGCATTTGCAAAAGCACTAAAGTGCCAAAGCAGGGGTGGAGTACAAAAAATCAATATGTTTTCCCCTAATTAAATCCATACACATGACACTATGATAGAACCAAAAACACATTTATGTAAAGAATATTATATAAGACATCAAATTGTGAAACAATTTTCATCAAGCCTAACATACCCTTAACATTCCACTTTTTCCCAAATCGATAAAAAATAAGGGAAAACCAAAAACCTTTCCATACACCATTTTAACATAAAATAATTTGACATAAAATTATCTTTCAATATACCCACACATATTCCAAACATAACAATAATGTTTATCATACTGAAACAATTGTAACAATCATGTTTGAACTTCCCATCCAAGTTTATTTACATCTATCCCAATCGAGTGGTACTCCATTGACACCTATTTTTTATGGTGTTCCTTACACCCACTATCCATACCCATTTTATAATGGTACTCCTTAGATAATTCTCCTTATTCCAACTCAATCATTAAACTCTCTATCCAATCAAAATGCACATTCACACACTAAATCCACAACAATATGCAAAAAATTATTTTACAACAAGAAAATCCTTTATGACATCATCCATAACTCATTTAATTTCAATAGTACAACCCCATTCATTGAATAATATATTCAAAAAAATTTTCAAAAATCATCCCATGCTACCAATTTTAATCTCACCTTTTTAAAATCTGGGGACAAATAACATTTTACCGCAACAACTACTTTTCCCCAAAATCCAAAAACTCATCACAGAATGAATTTCCAACAAGATTGACACTTCATAATCAAAACTAATTTCAAGAAAATAAAAACTATTTGAATACATGGAAACATGTTCTAGAAAATATAGTTGAATGAGATGCCTCATAAAAATGGGTTTTGGGGAAATTGACAAAATCACAAATTCACCCCAAATTAGCGTGAAATCTCCTCCAAAACTACCATAAATCCCTTTTCCAAACATCATAAATCCCCAATCACAGAATTTTAGAAAAAAAACCTGAGATCTAAATGTGACATAAGTAGATCCAGAAAACCAAGAGAGAGAGATAACAAGATCTATGAAAAACCAAGGAGGTTCCAAGAGAAGAGACATACTGGAGAAGAAACGCCTTCACCACACTTTGAGAACCCGTTGAATCACTTCCAAAAACATGTTTGAGAGACCCTGTAATCCTGAATAACCATGTATACTAAGTGATGTCCGTGTTGGGGAATTGATGGAGTGTTCTGGAAAAATCATGAGTGTTCTCATTTTTTAAAACACAAATTTTAATGCCACACACAATGTGATCACACAATTTAGCAAACCGCAAACTAACCACGGGTATGCTCCTACCACGAAGGGAACCCCTCATAGTTTCCTCAATAATTTAAACAATATTTATGCAAACCATGAGAATCCCACTATTTCATGTTTTATAGTTTCTAGAAGATCCTACATGGTTCCCCCTAAATGTGCATAATATCGTACGCCCTTAGAAAATCCGCAAAACCATTCCAAAACATTCCCAAACTCAACCAGACATTATCTAAAAGTATTAAACACATAAAAATCCATAAAAATGGTTACATTCGTCAAACTGAGGGTACTACATATATTTTCAATTAATTTAACTTGTTTTTGTTAGATTATACCATGAATTCAGTTATAAGAAAATTTGTTCTGTATTTTTGAAAAAATAATAACATAAACCATGATTTGCAATTGGAAGAAAAGAAAAATTAAGTTGATATGGATATAGAGAGAAAATACATTCCCATTTTTACATTATTATTAAATGAATTTTTATATTATGCATCTTAATTTTGACATTTGAATTGAGTGAAATTATATTACATTTTATTCAATATTACTCTAAAGCAGATGAATAATAACCCAATATAATGATGACGAAGAAGTGGGGTTAGATAACATTCCCATACATTCCATATCATTTTTACAGTATGGGATGATATGAACATTCACCCATGGAATTAGCTATGTAATGATATTTTATTCCATACCCAAAAAAATTTAAATTAATTATGAATTATTCATACTTGAGAAATGTGATCTCATTGTTATAACAAGATGAATAAAATCCAAATAAAACATTTAAAAATATTAGATTGGAATCATGGAATTGTTATCCTAAGAGATATATATATATATGTTTATTTGAAAATGGGTGGATTTGATTCCAACACATTGTGATATAGTTGACATTTTGATATCATCACTAATAGGGGATGAAGAAGGTTTGATTTCACAGTCGGTGTCTTTTATGAACCCAATAGGGTATCATGTGTGGTCATTATTGTTGTTTATTAATTTTTATTGAAATATAACATCACATGTGAACTTATTTATTATTGTGTTTCTTACCGAAACCATGTGTGGTTACTCAATAATATTTAGTCACACCCTATATATTCCCAATAGTGGGTACGTAGAATTTACGATTAGGAATATATGTTATTATAACGGGAATATATTCATTTTGTAAGAAGGATGTATAGTTTAAATGAGGGAAATAAATAGTTACAAATATAGAACATGTTTTTATAAATATATCACATATTTAATAATTTTAATATAATTTTATATGAGTAATGAAATGTGTAATATGTGTGTTTATTTATTCAGTATAATGTATTCTAATTGGTTCCCATTTTATTATTGAATGTTATATATCCTACTATGGATATCTTACACTATTGTGGATTAATTTTTATATTTATGATTGATGATGATTTATTATTACATCCACTATTATTTTTGAATAATTATTTTGGAGGATATAGTATTCCCTTTATATTGATGAACCCCCATTACATTTTGACAACTTTGGGAATATGGAGGCACACCTCTGTTCATGTGGAAAACATGGCTTAGAGTTGTTTGTAGTTATTTTTCAAGGGATTCCAAATGGAACGTAGAGTCAATATTGTTATATGGTCTGGGAAAATCCTGATTATGTTTTTTATTTTTTAGATAGTTATTTTTCTAATAAATATTTATTTTTGATAAGCCCTATCACTTGGATTTTGAAAATAATGATTTTCCTAACAATATATTATCTTTGAAATTGGTATTTTTGAGATTCCAACAAGGTTCTAATTAAATATAGTGATATTTGATTTAAATTAATTATCATATAATTAATGAATTATTATATTTAAATTTTTGGTAATCGAATAATTTATATAGATATTGGAATTTCTTAGATTGGAAAGTAATTTAATGGATTCTGTTTTTTTAAAAAAAATCATAGAGACAGTTTAGTAAATATGTGATTACAGCTATCTGGATTACAATGAGTGTCCTGGGTTAATTTTATTATTCAAAAATCATTGATGCAATGGGTTATTATAGTAGAAATGTTTGCGTGCATGTGTATTGAGATGAGAAATGATATGTTTTCCCTTGAACATTGAGTTAAATGAATTCCTACAATATGGTGCGTTATATAAGTGATTATTATATTTGGTGTGAATAAATATGTGTTGAATTAGTTCATACATTGGGATAGCTGAGTGTAATCATTTTTAAGTTATAATTATGTATTATTTATTGGGTTCGAATATTTGGATATCCAAATTACATTAAATAACAATCAAATTATTTGGAAAATCTTTTTATTGATATGATGCAGTGTTTGGAAAATTGGCTGATATATTCAAAAAATTATTTAAAAATGAGAAATATGAAGTTTTTCTGAAAGGGTTTCTAATGAGTTTACTAATTATTTTCGATATCTATAATATATAATAATTTTTTCAATTCAGGTATATTATCAAATGAAATGTTTTTTTTATTTTCATTAAAACTTTCCTCTGAAATTGATTATTTTACTTCTGGAATTTAAAAAATAATATTTGATATGTTTTAATATTATAAATTACATATAAATATGATAGAATGTTTTTAAGGTCTAAATATAAATTTGGACACTGTTATACATGGAAGTTCATTTGATTCATTGGAAAATACTACCATTTTTCTAAACACCTTATATATTTACATTAGTGTAAATCTATGTATTATTGGTCATGATGTCTATAAGATTATGTATTATAACATTTTTAAGGGAGAAATAAGGATCATATGGAGTAAATATTCTGAAGTATTAAGGAGCATGTCTAAACTAAGATAAGTGTTTTTTCTCTATTGATTTCTAATCATGTGAATATTTTAGACATTTCTATTACATAGCCATGTTTATATTTACATGTTATATTTTTTCGTTGAGAAATAATTCATATTATGTTCAAATTTTTTTTAATACTATACATGTATGACTAAGATATATTTGAGGGTAAATTTCCCCCCATTAGTTCCATTTTTTTCATCAATGATAGTTTCCAACCTCAGTCAGCCTAGGGACCCATTTTAGGTTTTATGGTTCTCCAAAATTTGGAATCCGGATTATAGACTACATTATGTGGAATTATATGGTTATTTTATACTATCATATTATTTAACCATTTTCTCATTGAATGAATGTATTTCAATGAAATCAAAATAGTGAAATACACATTGTAGACTGACTATCCGAACTCCAACAAACTATACCACTTTAGTTAAAAATATATAGACACCCTAATATTATTTGGAATACTTAATTGTGATTCTAATACAACTATCTTATGGATATACATGGAAAAGTATAGTAGGTGGATAATAACATGGTCCACTTAACAAATTCATTGACTACTCCGCGAATATCATGAATAACTAACTGATTCCACCAAATTAAATCAAATTTGTTTATCCTAGGGAACACTCATAATAAAATTATTGATTTTCAAGAATGTAAATGAGGAAATAATGTATTCATAATCGATATACATTACCTTAACATTGATGATATAAACTTGATACCACATACGGATATTCGATTTGATGTGTGAGGAAGCTCTTATGAAAGATAGAAAAAAGAGTGGTAGATATGGGAAAATGAAACCCCTAACCACTATTATGTCACCTCAATACATTATGCCATACGTAGGACTTAAAAATGAACCATGGGGAAAATTTATACCCCCTTTACAAATATTTTTTAATATAAATAAGGAATACACTTGAAACCAAGTAGTTTCTATTCAAAAATTAGCTCCCTCTCCAAGAACACTAATGGGGATATAATAGCTACTACCTGATATTTTCCAACATGGGGATTCTAGTGGCTCCCATATCATGTTCAAATATTACATTTAAACAAAATTTATTTAAAATATTAAAAATGTTCAAACAACAACCATTAATATACCTCTATTTTTTGTGTTTAACCTGAGTACTTTACTCTAAATTCATCACAAAATAAATCTCAAGAAATTATCTATAATAAATGGTCAATACATAGAAAATTTTACTTATATATATATATATATCATTAAATCGATATATGAAAATATTTTACTATATATATCAAATACTATAATATTATATATTACATATAATAATATTTCATCCTAGTAGTTTTGATTTAATTATATCTTCTATATATTTATGTAGTTTAATAATATCCATATTTTTTTATGTGATAATATTTTAATCATATATGAATATAATTTTATAAATTTTTTTGAAGAACTAATTCTAGAATGGATTAAATCTCATTCCATTGATGTCATGAACTAATATAACCATGCCATATTATAATTATGAAGTAATATTAAGAGTAATCACTTAATTTATCATTCAATAGGCCTTGAATTAATAACGACCACCATGGTTATACCATTATTTTTTTTGGTGACATTACCCTTATCAGTCAAATGAAAATAAATAGTCTATAAATCAACAACCAAACCCATTTGAAAGAAAATACCAAAACTCAAAAATCAAAAAAAAAAATAAATTTCATTTATTTTCATACATCACAAAATGGAAAATAAACTCAATATAAAAATACATTTTAAATAATGAATTCCTTCTTCAACGTTTTTAAATTTCTAGTGTAATAAACTATTAAGGCCCACATTATATGTTGAAATTTTCTATGTAATTATTTATTAGAAAATATTGTTGAGTACAATGTACCACACCGACGATTGGGATTAAGAAAACAATGAAATAATATATATATATATTAAATTATATAAATATAAATATTATAACCCAGACATTGGATTGATTGGTACACATAGAAATGACCGCATTATGAAATATTGGATGAAAATTGTTCCCTAGAAAACTTGTATTAGATTCATTGAAATAATTTTGATTTTTTGGGTGATATGAGTGAAATCATATGATGT
The DNA here is from genome assembly GCA_963277665.1 of Viscum album. Lineage (NCBI taxonomy): Eukaryota > Viridiplantae > Streptophyta > Magnoliopsida > Santalales > Viscaceae > Viscum > Viscum album. Next base: position 1,418,423,208 of record OY728161.1, on the reverse strand, counting down.
TATAAACAATTAATGTTTAAAAGGGAAATTTTCTATAAAATAAGATTTACTTCATATTTATTTAAATTCAAATTTAAATTAAAAAATTTAGAAAATGAAATGGATATAATTACATCTTTAATGACATCATCAGGTCAAATAAGTTGAACATAATTAGTGAGATTTTTTGTGAAATAATTGATCATTGGTTGAATAGTGAAAATAACGATTTCAATAATACTATCAATTTTATGATATTATCATAAAATATTGTTGAATTTTTTTTCATTTGAAACATTTTTGTAGAAAAATATATATTTAATGAGTAGTTTAATTCACTTAAAAATATAATGTGGAACATAAAAATCTATGTGCAATGTTTTGGAAATATAATTAATGATTTAATTAAAAAAAAATATATTTTTATATATTTTATTTTAATAATGTTTTCAAAAGGATACATTCAATATCAGCTTGTTTCTAAATAAAAATAAATATCCTTTGGTTTAGACTCATACAAATAATTCATTCTGAATCAAAATTAGTAATTATTTTTATGTAAATTTATTTTTAATCTTCAAAGTTGTATTTTTAAAAAAATTATCTGTCATTGTTCTCTGAAAACATATATTAAAAATAATTTTTACAGTATCTATTGTTTTAATCATATTAAATTATTTCCATATTTGTAATCATCATAATTAATTTTTATAAGATGTATTATTCAATGTTATCATAAATAATAGCAACCCCAGTAAAAGATAATCGTCATGGTAATGCATAAACTTCGATAAATAGGGGTAAAACGATATGATAAGTTCTAAAAAGATTAACGTAACAACCCAAACTGATGGACATAGAATTTCCTATACTATAATATCCATTAGACCTCAATTACACCACTCTATATGTTAGTGGCTTCCAACTAACTACGAGGGCCTAATCCAAACAATGGAGGGACTATTCCCTATAATCAGATTGAATTAATACCTTTAAATAACTAATTATCCATAAAAAATTACATCTATTGGAGTAATTATAGTAAAGAAATAAAAACAACAATTGGCACTGTATATTAGGTGAGCCCATCTATTAGATTACTTGAGAATTCTTAAGCAATATTTTCACTCAGTGGACTATCCCAGACACCCCAAAGGAGTAACGTGCAATATTAAATGTTTGGATGCAATAAAAAATATTTTTTCAAGAAACTTTCATTCCCAATGTAATTTTTAATGAACTCTTTTGTGATGAGGGAATAAAAAATAGCAAGGTCAACTGCGCTAAAGAAACCAGGTTGCCACGTAAAACACAGGTGTGGTGCACAAGTCACGTGCTCACCCAATGCGACGTAAAATTCTCAGTTCTATACTGGAATTCTTGCACAATAACCCTAACATTTTAATCTATACATAGATGGTTTCCCCCCTCATTTTAGGTAATATACAAGAAGTTGATACACCTCTCTCGTGTGGTGTAAGACAACCCTTCCGCGGCCACGCAAATTCCATGGATTCATGGTTTTGGATTCCTCAAGACATGTCTCCCAGGGATCCACCATTAGGTGGGCCCATATAGGCTAGACCCTCACCAATTTTATTTTATGATAAGGAATTTTCCAGAAATGGATCCCTCAAGAATTCAGTATTACTTCTATTCAGTACCAATTTCGCTCATACCCCCATCTTGCATGTAGGTCTTCAATCTTGCATGCACCCCTTCCAACGTGATCCATGTGTTTTCATCATCTGAAGGAAACATGAATGAGAATATCTTGTGAAAACAATCCCTATCATTCAAATACCTTCTCTATGTAACCCTCTAGGTCATCACATTGTGATTTTCTAGTCTCTCAAATGGTGCTTCATATTGTGTTGCCTTACCTAATGCTTATTTGCATAAGAACAGTAAAAGAAACTTCCTTTTCACATAGCTACTAAAATGGTGATCCATATATGGAACACTCCTCCAACCCCTTAATAGTAGTAATTTTATGTTCATTCCCATCTACATGGGTGGGATGGTGTAAGTCATGTTCATCCAAGGTATGAGGAGTGAGACCCCATCTTCCGAGTAGAAAGATGTTAAACTACAACGGACTGAGGTCTTCACCACATGATGTTCGACAATTATCACCCCATGTATAGATAGTTCAACTGGGTCATAGAATAGATGTGCACTAATTACATCCTTATTTCTCTTTTCATATTTTATTTTACTCCATTTTCACCAAGGTCATTCTTTCCGTAAGCCCTGACACATCCTAATAGGGTGCTCTCGGTATGATGGCCATATCTTTTTCATACATGTGGACACCCACCTCAGGATTACCTCATGTAGTATGTCCCATTATCCATCTCCCATGGCCAATCACCGTGTTGAATTCCCACACCATCCCTCATGGATACACCTTTCACGGAACCATCATTAGGTATGTTGTTGCTCCTATCTCTCAGACCAAGCATGACTCACGCGAGATTAGATTAAAACACTACCATGACATCTTCTTTGGGCCTCTAACCATATATATGTCATATAATGACTTTGGTACACCAACCATGCATAATTCCCAACAGGTCCCTGTCACGCATGACATTAAAATAAATTTCTCCATCAAACTATGTGGAATTTGATCCATGCCATTTTGATTGGTGATATAGGATTCCCCTCTTAGGTTCAAGCCCATCACTCCTCATATTCCAATGGTTTCATTAATTTCCCATCGATTCACCATCGTCTTTTATGATGTTATAAAATATCCCCCCCTTTTAACTATGTGAGTTTTGATAATTTTTCATTAGTTAGATAGCCTCTCATAGGTCCAACCCCAACCAATGGTAAACTTTGGTACTCTCTCCTAGGGATGTACCCCCATGATGAGACATCGTCCCTTTTTAGGACACATCACCAAGATACGACTCCCTAAGTTGTTTTGATCCACCCGATAGGGAAGCCAACCATGCATAACCCCACACACTCAATCCATAATTGTCCATCTAAGAGTGTCCATATTGCGAAGGGCTGTTAACCATGTGAAAGAAAAATTATTGTATCTAGGAAATTTTCATCTTTATATTCCTCTATTATACACCCCAACCCTATAATATTTAGACTTTGATCCATGCATTTCAATAAAGGTATGTCGGAGGTCTTTCGGTGGTTACAACCCATCATCGATCTCCATCCTAGTCTCTCCCTTGAGCATTTGTGTCTATGTAATATCACAACCTAACATGAAGGTTTCATTTCCTTCTAGTTCCCACCCATGTTCCCATCCTCATGATTCATCACCATAGTTGACATATCCCCTAATTCCAAACGAACATGGACATTGATTCTATATCATGTGGATATATACATAGTCTCACTTAGGTTTAATCCCAACACTGCCACCTTCATACTGGTTCCCTCTCAATTCATTCCATACTTTCTTCACATCATCCATATACATCATTATTTTACCCGGGCCACAACATCCTAGTGAAATAATTCGATCTATATAAAAAAACCATGCATAAGACCCAGTCCTTTTCTCCATCACCTCAACCTTATTATAGTGGGGCTACATCGTTCAATAGTTTTCTAACCATGTGTTTCCCCAAATCACTCACTCGAACTATTTGGGTTTTGATCCCTTTAAGGAATGTATGAATCCTCTCTGAGGTTTAATCGAAACCAATGGTAAAACGTGGTGTCCCCTTTGCGAGGCCCCATCATCCTATGACCATCCCTTTGTGGTGTTTGGAATAGTCTTCATGGTGGGAATCTTTTACTTTTTGGGACACTCCATCCATGGTTCTCCCTCACCAGGAACTCTAATTAATCCATCTGAAAAACCATCTAGGTGATTCCTCCTAGTGATGTGCCTCTCTGATCAATTCTCAAAAGTATTCTAATCAATCCAATCCTTTTTTTATAGACATTAATCTCATGGAATAAACCTTGTTTTATATTTAAATTCAATGAAAAACTCAGATCCATGCCTATGATATACATTTCCCGTCATTTTAAATGCAATTCCTGAACATTCTATGCACTTGAGAATCCCTATCATAAGGGAAAATTATGGTGTACCAGTGTTTCAGTGTCCAGACATGCCAACAATGCCCATTGTGACTATTCTCATGACAATACACTGATGTTGTGGCCTGACTCATTGGAATGTCTTAGAAGATGATGCATAATTAACTCGGGTCCATAATGAGGTGGAACTGAGAAGAGATTCACATACAATGACTTAATATTTATGGGAGACACATACTTGGTGGAGAAATATGAGGAGAGATGCATGGAAAGAGAAAATGACATCCCATCATCCAATTTTGACAATGTAGTAAACATCTATATATAATTCATGAATGTCGCCCACCATTCGAATGCTGAAATGTTGGGCAACAACATAGTAGACCAACGTATGTCAAAACACGCTCAGGTGGGCATGACAAGATAAGAAAAAAGAATCAGAAATAGAAATGGTGAACCTTATTTTTAATTCATACCCTCCACATAGAGATTAGTTGAATTTGATTCATTAGTAGACAAGAGTATAACAATATACATCCATCTTCCTTTGGGTCTTTCTATGAAAATTGTGGTCCTGCTGTGAAACTCAACAAGATTTGGGTATGTTATTATTTGTGAATCATGATCCGGATCATTTTCTGTATATATCATTATATCTAGGTATGTAGTAATATATGATGTTGACGCAACGAGAAATATTTTCCTCTAATATTTATTGATGGATGACTCTTCTTACTTTATAATACCCAATCTATAGGAAGCTAGTCTCATCCCACCTGTAGACACAAGTGCAGATAAATGCTAATGCAGAAACCCTCATGGATATATCTCCACCACAACAACCCTCACGACTATAAAAACAAGGTTCCTACACACCATCTCACTATATAAAATAGTTAAAAGGAAGTTGATATACATTCCTAATTGATGGTATTTATATGAGGGGGTTATCCTAATGAGGAATATGGCATGCCATGATCGGGAGGCTTTTGGGACATTCAATCACCACCAACCCCATGGGCCACACAGGGATCCACTTCTCCACACTCTAGAACTTAACCATCTAGGGAGACTATACCTAGAATGATCCTATGATTCACTCACTTAAGCTAATGATTTAGGGGAAGATATAGTCATCTCTGCTTTAGCTGTTGTTAGGAAGCCCTGTGGAGGGCTCCCACCAGGCTGCTTCAACACCGCTTTCTAGTTTCACATGCTAAGGAACAGGTGGACCCAAAACCTACATAGTCGACCCCAGTTCGTCTAACTCGATGCCAATGTCAGGAGTAAGATAAGGTGGATGCCTATCAGGGGGCCTCATCCTCCAAAGCAGCCAGGGCCCCTACCACCCCTGATATATACTATTAGAGTAATGTTCATAGAGACCCAAGGAACATCTATATCCAATCAATATTGTGACCCCATCCACACCACATGAAATATGGGTTGACTCTCTAGGTGACTGACACAAGAATTATGTGTCGCGGGCCAACCCTTGTTGAGGAAATTCATTATGGAGGTCATCCTTGCACCATCATCAGTCTGACCGGAGGTCCTCCCCATTTTTTTGACACTCAACATGGATGTCCTCCCTATTCCCATGAACCTATGTATGGGGGACTCCCCCCATATTCTATAATTTTTGTGCGAATATACTCTACGCATAATCACCATCTCAATCGGAAGACCTACCAGGAGAAACACAATATAGAGTGAGGGTTCTCCTCCCCCTTACCCATCAGCATTGATGTACTCCGCATGTTCTTACCCACTCTAGAAAATCTCCTCCCTTCTCCAAAAATCATCAAATTAGAGTACCTCCCCAATTCATCGATGGTTTACATAGAGGCTTTCCCCAATCAAATTTTATCATTACGAAGGCCCTTGATATACCATCACTACTAGAGCCTGTTAGCATAATGGTCATCCTCATGCTATAGGAAAACAACATTGAGGCCCTACCCATTTTCTTTCCTGCTCCAGGGGAGGCCCTCCCTTCTCTAGAATTACCAAAAACAATGTTCCTCCCCATTTTCTGTTGGACAACTTCATAGGTTATCCTCGCACTTGAACTCATCCAGGATGCGGTCATCCCCTCTGTAAAACTAATCCAAATGGAGGTATGCCCAATGTCAATAGTTCACCCCACCATGGTGAACCACCACATGGTAAGATGATGAATTATAAACACTAATGGGATAGTCCTAATAAGTGTGAAATCATATTCAATCTCATCCGATTTTCATAGTCTGAAGTGTAGTGTGACTAAATAATGGAACCCTTTCCATGATCCTTAGTATCAAGGTCTGGGTAGTAATTGCTGTGTTACCATCATCCTCTTAAAAATTGAGATGCATCGAATCCCCGAATCAATTCATATATACATATAATAATAAGAATATTTTGTTCTTATTGATGTACTATATATAAAATCATTTCTATCATCACTAAGATCATTCTCTACGTTGATAAGAGATCGTATAGAGTTGTTCTAGGGACCAGTAGACAATGTCTATAGTCCAGATTCATTGCCAGCAACCGATGACTTAGTACCTGAAGTGGTGGTCAACACCCCATCCTATCTTGATTTGGTGATGAAATCAATATAATTCTTTGGTAATATACTACTAAATAGTTGTTTTTCATCTCTTACACTAAACACTCCACTGACCAGGATTACACCTCGACAGTCTATATTATTACCATTTCAAGTTCCCCAACCACCCCCGATTGAGGAAAGGGGAAATCAGGATCAAGAGCCTCCTTATATGGAGAGAATATTGTGTTAAATCCACAAAATTGATTACCCCACTAAAATGTCCAGGCAGATTTCAAAATTAGACTTCATCATTCTAGAGTCTCTCACCTAGGATGAGGTGAAGTGCTTCTTCCAAACTATAAGGGAAACGTATATCCACTTTCGAGGAAGGCAGTTTTCTTACTCCAAGAGCTGGTAACACTTCAACAAAATTGGATATAAATTCATCATAGTATACATTACTTCAATTTCTACCACTCAACACCCTATATTTTCTAGTTATCTTGGGACTCTCCAGCAATGATGCATTATAAGCTTCAAAATATTCTGAAATGTTTTTGGGAGTATCCCCCATGTCCAAATCCATGTCGAGGGGTAGTATGCTTCCATTCAATTCATTACTATCCAAAAAAACCTGATTTTCTAGTTGATATTAAGGATATTCCTCCATGATATATCATAGTTATCACGACTGACGTCATAGAGAAGAAAGATGGGATAAGACTCATTGAACGGAACTAACCACTTGAGAGAACAAAAAATCTATTGGATCCTTCGAGAAAGGTTATTCACCAGCAATGACAGTCTATTGACCTTCCAAAACATTAAATGTCATTACCTCTCAGTCGATAACATAATAGGGGTAAATAGCACACTCATACTGTCATACCCTCCAACCTGCTTGGATCAATGAAAAATAAAAAGGATTGTTTCAAAAATGATGCAACGTAACATATCAGTTATTTATTGAATACAAAATTTCACATCTTCAAATATTTTTGCATAAGATATAAATTTTACATTAATTGGGATGATTTATCTGATAGCGTACTCAAAACACAACAATGGGGTTTTCCAAAATCATATATTTCATAAAACACAGAGTTATCTAGAAACAAATACAATAACAACACTATTATTTCAAATGATAGTTTATTCCTATCCATTGTATTGAAGAGAATGAACAGAACTAGCTTAAATATGATAACACTTGTTTTTAATTTTTTTTCATTTATCCAATAAATATTATAGGCTTAAAATGAGATTGAGTCGAATTTAATCATTGAAGACTCTTTGATTTTTAAAAGGACATTTTACCACCTTTTAATGGTGAACCATTTTTAATCATATTTTTATCACTTTTATCTGTTATATTTGAAAATATAAAATTATTTATTGAAAAAGGGACATAAAAATTATCATTAGTTAAAATTTTGGTATTTTTCAAGTAATGTTTATATTTTAATGAATAGGGAAAAAAATTGAATTTTTATTCAAAATTTATTTTTTGTTTAATTTATTTGTATGGAAATATTATCATTTTAATAGGATTTAAAGTATATTTATATTTTGATTCTATCATTTTATTCAACCTTTTTCTTCAGAGATAACTTAAAACTGATATTTTTTTAAACAAATGGAAATATTTTGACTGTTTTTACTTAAATACATGTTTTCTCATTTTGACAACAGGACTAAATTATAAATTAATTACTGCATCTTATGGATTTTCAATTTGAAAAAATGTGTTTCATATTTTGAAACCTAAGGTCTAAATTATATATGTAGGTCCCCTTTATTTTTTAAATAATGAATATTAACATTAGTAGTTATTTTTATTTATCATAGTCAAAGGGTAAATAAGATAAACATGGATAAACATAATAATATTATAATATAAAAGTACCCTAAAACATTCCCTAATACTGTTGGATGAGTAATTACAGACCATGAAAACAGTTGGAATGCAAATTTTACTTTGGAAGCAACATGGGAGTGATTATGACACTTATATCTTTTAAATTAATGTAAATGAATGAAATGATAGACATAAATCATCGTAATAAAAAAATATGGGATTATATAAATGATATATTTAACTATCAATAGTAATGAGATATCTAAAAATATTTCCTACATCATTGTATTTTTTTATAATTTTTATACATTATATAATGAAATTTAATTATGACACGATAAACATACAATGACTGATTTATTAATGATGAAATAAAAAATGATATTATAAATATTAGACTAAATATTATTTTACATAATATTTTCCATACAAGATTTTAATAGGTATAGATGATCTGATATTAGTTTATTAAATGATTTGGTTCTATGTTATCTTTCTATTTGGATTTTATTTAAATTCAATAATATGATCAGTGTAAAAACTGACATAATTGATGTTTTATAAATAAAGTCATTTATTTAATTTTGTATAAATAAATAAAATATTCTATAATATAAAATTTGATATTATATTGTATAAAAGTTCATTAGGTTTCCAATTATGTGAAATTGACCCAATATATGTAAAATTAATATCCTCTTAATAAATATTATGTTTTTTGAAAATTAAAATTAAATGATAATAATTAATGTTAAACAAAAATGATATGTTATGAAATAAAATGAATAAAGTTTCAAAAATAATTCTATGACAGAATTTCAAACAATTCTCATATTACCTTCTACATATCTCAATTCAGTTCCATTTGGAATAAATGTTTTTTGTTAATATAATAATTTAATACATTCCATGGGTGCACCTTCCCTCTCATATAAAAGGGTACCCTCTCTTCTATAGTACTCACACTTCATGAATGTTATTTTTTGGCTAATACCTACACAAAAATCTTCCTAAAAAAATACCCTCATCCATGAAGCCTCAATTGGGGCCAAAATCCTCCCAATGAATCCTTTTGGTATAAGCCAAAAAAATTACAAGATTATGAGGTAACGACTTATCTCATTCTTTTAAGTTTCATTTCATTCTCCACTCACTATACTATTCTTATAGCATGATTACATAACAACAACTATATCATAAATATACTATAATAGTTTTATGATATGTATTTAATATACACTTATACAGACCTCTATTTAATGGGTAATAAACATATTGTTTCTCTGTACAACGAACTACTACCACACGAAATGATGATTATTCAATTTTTCCCTACAACCTATAATGGGGGATATTATGATTGAAAAAATATTTCTATATTATATATATTATATTTATATTTTCTAATTTATTATGTAATTATTTATTAGGAAAATACATTTCTGCCTTTCATGTTGGAAAAATAAGATAATTTCATTTGAGGATGTACAGACTACCACCCCCATAAAAGTTATATGTCATTTTACCTCTATTCATGGAACATATAAATGTTGGTTTTATCAATATTATGATACACATATGAAATTAATATAATAATGGATTTATAATATATTTTTATATAATTTGATTAAAATAATATTTATATAACAAATATATGAATGTAACGCTCAGGCGTACGTACAACCTACCATCTCCACGAACAGTGCATTTCAGTTATTATATCAAAATATTCTGGATAATATAAATAGATATATACATTATATATATGATATTCAAATCATGAATAATTTTATGTAGATGATGTAATTTTGACTACAAGGAAAATTAACAACAAGACATTTTCATTTTTTAATCAATTACTGAATACCGACCAAATGTATGATATGAACATAAATAATTATGATATTTTTAGAGCATGGTAATCAGTGGTATAAAAGGAATAATAAACTTAAAAAAGGTTCTCATGAATGTATAAATTAACTGAATATTCTTAATCTAGAAAATAATATTTTAACGTAATGATTTGGAATCAAGGAAAAGGACATCATCAAAATATATTTTCATTGAGGATTATTTTTATAATATACAACTCACTCCGTTATAATTTGTATAATAAACCCATTGAATTTTAATTTTATTTAATGGTTTTGGGAATGAAATATTTTTATATGTAGAATTTCACAAAATGACAAAGTGATTACTTTTAACGTATGTGGTGACACGACTTCTGCAACACCGCATCAATTATTTGATAATTTTAATCCTATACTAGGTTTAATGTTTTTAAATGAAAAATAAATACCATATACCCTTTTCATGAATTTTGGAATTAAAAATTGTTTTAAAAAATGATTTATTGTCACATTATGTTGAAATTATCTATTTTGATTGTAATGTGGAAATGTTAAATTTCTGTTATGATTGTTTTATGTGTTATGAAAATGCTATGGTATATGGAAATTTGAAGGCAGGTTATCTAAAAATGATGATTTTTTAACTAATAACGAAAATATTGGTGGTTCCATGACAAACCAAGGATGGGTAGTCTCATTATAACCTCAAATGAATAGGGTATGGATGTTGGCTGTATGGATATTTCATTTAGTGACATTTGTTGAAGTCGATCATATGGTTTTTAAATTATGTATGTTTATGTCCCATGATACCTTTAAATGTTATATAGTTTTTCTATGGAATTTATAGTAATATTTTAGTTGTAAAAAGTGTACATAATGAGATTATATTTAGTGAAGTATATTTACTACTTCTTAATGGTGAAAATTATTACAATATGATAATGTTTACATGGATTCCATGTTTTCTGAAGACTAATAGTAGTAATTATTTATGTATACATTAATGAGATTTTTTAATCTTATCCCAATTTTTGAAATATTTTCCATGGGACTTAATGTAGAATAGTTTATTGGGACAGATCAAGGAAAAATCAGTTGTTCAAATTTTAACTTAACCGTGTTTATTTTTAAGATGTTTTTGTTTTTTAAAAAAATTTGATAGTGAGTATATGTGTCTACTTGTAATATTTATGTTTTTATGTATGAGTAATGATCCAATTCTATTGATATATGTACCTTTAAAGTTACTTTGATTGAATTAATGTCATACTATTGACTTATCTCATGATTATATAATGTTTATGTATTAATCATTAGAGTTGGTATCAGAGGGCTATTTAGATAGCATTAAGTGTTAGAATATTTTTAACAGAATATCTATAAGGGTTTTTTACTTTATATTAAAATATAAAGCATATATAATTTCATGATTAAAATATTTCTTCATCTAATATATGTTTGTTTGAAATTGTTTTTACTAAACGAAATAGGGTAGATGTGATACGAAGGCATAGAGGTGGAATAACCTTCCAAATCAACATCTTGAGATGGTCAGAATTAGAACTGAATGGTTTTTTCTATGATGGAACTGTTGACTTAGGTGATAAATGATGGTGGTGTCCATGCATGAGATCAAATAGACCAACCGTAATGGAATATGTTGATAGTGTACCATATTATGTGGCTATGTAACCAATCATTTAGAGGATCATTCAACACTATGAAAGATGATGGATGGATAAAAACACTGATAAATATTTTTTATTCAATGTGTTGTTCATATAATCAAAAGGTCTGTCTTCTTGTTTATTGTTTTTAAGGGGAAGCTTATTAGTGGTGGTCAATGATTAAAAATATCATTGGAAGTAAAGATATTGGCACTATGGAATGAGATGAATTTAATAATATCAGCCTTGAGAAATATTTTCCTATGGTTTCTTGATGAATAAGGGGAAAGAAATCAATGGAATTGAGACAAAATTAGGAAGATTTTGTGTATTCCAATGATGCAAATATCACATGTTTTTCAAGGTACATCTCATATTTTATCTAGGATGTTGATAGTAAGATAAATTAGTTTTACATAGGATGGAAGTTGAAATATCAAAGTGTAGTAGCATCTCATGAGTTCAACATATATGAGAAACCTGTTCGATGTGATAAGAAGTTAGAATTGGGGTTTTTTTATCATAATGTCTTCCATGATGACATGAAAATGATGAAAATTGGATTGAAGGAAATGGAAAATAATTCATTAATAACGTCTGAAGGAAAGAAAACAAACTTTTCAACTTGTGAGACGCATAGTAAAATTCATCATAGAAAATGTCTCTCAATATCTTGGAAGTTCTTATCATGTGGTAAGACTAGTCATATTACTCGTATATGTAAGGATGATGTTCGTGCATGCAATGAAAAACCATAGATAAGATGTTTTAGTTGAAATGAGTTAGGAAATTATGCCAAGTTGTGTCCATGGATGATAACCTTGGGTGGAAACCTGAAATATTGAATGTAAAAGGGGATGGAAAAATAATTTTCTACTACTATGGTTAATGTGGGACAATCAAATGAAGTTGTGGCAGGTTTGTTACATATTTTTTCAAAATATGCCAATACACTATTTGACTTTGGAACTTCACATTTAGTAAATTCTGAGAGCATTGAATGTACGTTGGAAATAATACACCATGAATGTGATATATATATTTTCCTGATGAATCCAAGTGGAAGTATTAAATAAACACATATTTATAGGAAGATTCTTATTATCGTTAGTGGGATAGGATTTCCTATAAATTGTTTTGAACATCCCATAGTGTTATTTGATATCACATTGGGTATGGATAAGATTTTAGTTTATCGTGCTAAAATATATTGTAATTTATATAATTTTTTCTTCAACAAATTCATAACATTGATAATATACTAAGAAGAGGAAAAATTGATTAAGGGTATCATTGATTGTTATCTGGCTCATTTTGTTGAGAATAATGAAACAATTTTGAATACTGAAATTCAAGTAGTGAATGAATTTATAGAAGTTTTTCTAGTTGAATTTCCTGGTATTAATCCTAATAGGGCGGTTGAAGTTACTATTGATTTAGGGTCTAATGCCAAGCATATTTATATACCCAATTATTGAACGGATTAAACATAATTGATGAAATTGAAAAAACATTTTAAATAATTATTTAATAATGCATTGATTCAACCTAGCACTTCCACATGGGGTGGTCTTGTTTTATTTGTGAAAAATAATGATGGTTTTTAGAATATTTTTTTTAATATAACTCCTTGAATAACATCATAATTAAGAACAAGTATTTTTTTCATCATATCGATGATTTGATTGATCATCTCTAGGGAGATCATTATTTTTCGAAGAATTATTTGAGTTTAGGGTACCATAAACTAATGGTGAAAGATAAGAACATTACAAAGATAGATTTATGAAAGAGATATGGGAATAATGAGTTTTCAGTTAATCCCTTTGGGTTATCTAATTTGTATGCTGTATTTATAAATCTCATGAATGTGTTCCTTCATTTATTTTTGGATGAGTTGTGATTGTGTTTATAGATAAAATTTTAGTATATTCTAAAAATATTAGAGGGACATTAAAGTCACTTAAGGATTATTTTAAAACCCCTAATAGAAAAGAAACTATATGAAAATATTTTTAATAGTTAATTTTGGTGGCAACAAATTTCATTCCATAGACATATTGTTTCAAAATATTACATAAATATTGACCATTCTGAAGAAAAGGTTTTTGATGAGTGTCCAAGACCTACCAGTATAATAGATATTCGTAGTTTTCATTAATTAAAAGTTATTAAAAAATGTGTGTTGCTATATTTTGTTGGTAATCTATCTCACAAAATAAGCTATCACATAAGTGAGTTATGTTCATTTGGTAAGAAAAATTTGATGATTGTTTTCAAGAATTAAATATAATATTGGTAAATTGTCTACTTTCGGCCCTACCATTCAAGAATGGGGGATTTGTTATCTATATTGATGATTCATTGAATAGATTTGGTTTTTTATCAAATGTAGAATGATAGTGTAGTTGCTTTTGTTTCACATCAATTGAAACCTAATTAGTTAAATTATCCTACACATGATTTAGAATTAGCATTGTTTGTTTTTTAACATTAGAAATTTAGTGGAATCATTTCTATGTTGTAAAGTATGAAAAATATATTGATAAAAAAATTTAACTATATTTTAAAAAAGAAATAATAAAATATGAGACATAGCATAAGGATGGACTTAATAAATGATTATGATTCCACAATTCATTACAGTCCACGAAATAAAAAAAGTGGGTAATGCTCTGATTTGAAAAAGTAATGCCACATTAACCATGATGTGTTTTGAATGAGATCCTTTGGTTTTAAATTTTGACTAATTTTGGGTTGGAAGTTGTTGGTGTAGTGAATTCCAAAAATTTTTCTTATGGGGAAGTGAAATCATCTATATTAGACAGAATTAATAAAGTACAGAAAGAATACAATGTACTACAAAAAAATTTATAATCGTTGAAGAAGGGTAAGTTACTTGAATTTTACATTGATAATGTTTACGTTTTGAGATTTGGAAAGATATTATGTGTGAATTTTTACTCAATGTTAATGACTTATTATTATGTGAATCATACTGTTCTTAATTTTCAGTACATAATTGAATTACTATGATGTACATTGATCTTTAGGTGTATTATTGGTGGGATGGAATACAAATAGATATTTCTAACATTACTGTGTAGTGTTTGAATTGTCAGCAGGTTAAAGAAGAACAAAAAATATCGAAATAGATGCTTCAACCTTTTCTAGTGATGAAGTAGAAATGGGAAAATATATCCATCGATTTTGTACTTTTATAATAAAAGACATCTTGATCTAATAATGAAATCTTGTTAATCATGGATTGATTGAATAAGTATTCTCATTTTATACCTATTCATGATAATCTCTCTATGGATCAACATTATCCACTATATATTAATAATAATGTTAGGGTACATGGAGTAAACATATCCTTTTAATGTGATCATGATCCCAGGTTAACTTCTATCATTTGGAAAAGAAGTAATAAGTCTTTGAGAACTGAATTAAATTTACGTACATATTTACGTCATCAATCTTATAGGTAGTCAGAACGATCAATTTAGACCATGGATGATATAATATGTGATTTTTCAGTGGATTACTAGGGAATTTGGGATCCAAATAATTATTTGGTTGAGTTTTATTATAAAAAAACTTTTCATTCTATTATACATATTCCATAATTAAAAATACTATATGGAAATTGGTGTCAAACTTTTCCTTTTTGGTATAAATTAGATGAAATGAAGTTGACGGGTCCAGAATTGGTATAAGAGATGGTAGAAAAAGTTCAGTTGGTTCTGAGGAATACGTGGATAGCTAAGTGAAGGCGAAAAAATTAAGCGGATAACCAGAGGAAGGATATTTATTTCAAGGTAAATGATCATGTCTTTCTAAAATATTCACCATGAAATATTTTTTCTTTTTTGGTAATAAAGGGAAGGTGAGTCTGAGGTTTATTAATCCCTTTGAATTCATATAGTATGTTTTTTCACTTGCCTACCATGTTGATTTACCTCTATGTTTATCCTAGGCACACACTATATTTCTTGTTTAAATGTTGAGAAATTATATACTCGATACATCTCTTATTTTGATTCCAGTGGTAGTTCAGTTGGAAGCGAACCATTCTTATAAAGAACATCCTATAAAAAAATTTAACTATAGGGGGAAAGTGAGGTGGAATAAGGTGGTTCATCAGGTGAAGGTATTGTGGAAAAAACAAATGGTTGAAGAGGCAATGTGAGAATCCCAAAATATGTTGATAGAGAAAACCCCCCACTTATTTTATATGTAAATATAATTGTTGGGAGACAACATTCATAATGGGGGGAGGATATAACATACTAGGTATTTATAGAATTATAAATATTCATATCTATTTAAAATTATAAATAAGATATTAATTTTACATTAAAGGGGCCACTTTTTATGATAGCATACTCGACACACAACAATGATTTTCTCCAGAATCATACAATGCATACAACACCGTGTTATACATGAAAATAATACAATAGTATTATTATTCATTTTAATGGGTGCAAACACATTTTTTTAGTTAAAATTAATAGAACTGATTAAATTAGTATTAAACATGATTTCTAAATGATTTTATATTTATCAAAAAATATAAGGTTAAAATGAGAATGAATCCAATTTTAATCATAAAATATTCAAATATTTTTAAAAGGAAATTTTAATGCCTTTTGACGGATAATCATTTTAAGATATTGTTATTTTGAAACATTTATATGTTATATTTTATAAATTAACATTATATTTTAATGTGTGGCCTCAAAATTATCTTTGGTTGAATTTTTTTGAATTTTTTTGATAAAATTCATATTTTAATGAATTGTGAAAAATATTACATTATAATTAAAATTTCAATTTTTGTATAATTTATTTATATTTATATCATATCATTGTATTTTTTATTAATATTTATATTCTTTTTTTATTTTCTAATCCATTGTTGGTCGTTTGGGTAAATTACACATTGAAATTTGATATAAATACTAGTCAATACTTTGCTGGTTTTTACTAAATTTTTTTTTCTCATTTAAACAAAGATGATTAATTTTAATGTAACTATTGAAACTTATGTGTTATGAATTGAAAAAAATGGATTTCAAATTTTTAATATGATGTTCTAAATTATTTATATAGGTCACATTTTATTTTTGGACTTTATGAAAAGTATCATTATTAATTATTTTCATTTACCACAGTTAAAGGGTAAATCCGGTAAACAAGGATAAAAATAATTTTATAATAATATAAAACAACCATTAAACTTTTCATAATCCTATTGAATGAGATATGTCTGACCAAGAAATCCCTTGGAGTAAAAAAATTTCCTTTGTAAACCATATAGTTATGACTATGACACTTATATCTTTTAATTTAATGTAATAAAAAATATGTTATAAAAATAGATCAACTAAAAAAACAATTTTAATATATGATTATATAAATACTCACTTAAAATATAAATATTAATTATCAATATAAAAATATTTCATATATCATGTTATTTTATTCATAATTTTTATAAATTAATTACTTTATTTTAATTATGACACAATGATGATGCAATGAATTTTTTTATTAAAAAGGAATCAAGTAAATGATATTATAACAAATAAAATATATTTTATATGACATAGTGTTTTCATACATTAATTTTCAAGGTTAATATGGCATTTTATAATACTGTTAAATTATTTGGTTCGAATTTATCGCTCTGTTTAGATTTTATTTAAATTCCATTAAATGAATTGTGTAAAAATTGGCAGAATTTATGTTTTATATGAATATTAATTTGTTAAATTATATACAAATCCTAAAAAAAAATTACAATTAAAAATTTACTATTATAAGTTATAAATGTTCTTTATGTATCCATTTTTGGGTATTTTACTCCATATAAGTAAAATTAATAGGCTATTAAGAATTAAAATGGTTTTAACTCTATTATAATTAAATGAAAACAATTAAGGATAAACCAAAAAATTAATGTTTAAAATAAAATCAATACATGCCTAAAAATAATTGTATTATAGGATTTGGTACTATCCTTATATTATATTCAACATATCTAAATTTGGATCCATTTGAATTAAAAAATTAATGTTTATTAATTTAATATTTAAATACTTTCCATGGGTGCCCCTTCTCTACCATATAAAAAGGTACCCTCTCTTATCTAATACTCACACATCAAGAATACTTTGGTTTGGACATTCTACTCCCAAAATGTTTCCTATAATCCATCCTCTCATATTTGAAGCCACAATTAGGGAACAAATCCTCCCAATGAATCCTTTGGGTATAATCCAAAAGAGATACCTGATTAAGTTATTACAACATATCCATTTCTTTTTAGTTTCATTTCCATTCTCCACTCCAGGGAATATTCTTATTTTATGATTTAATAACAAAAAAATTATCATCAATATACTATGATTTTTTTATGATAATTTATTAACGTACAATTAAACACTCCTACATTTAATTGGTAACAAACATAATATTTCCCTATATGGTGAACTACTGCATCCTGAAATATTGATTGTTAAAATATTACCTACTACCTTTAATGGTGGCCATATTGATAGATACAATATTTCTATATGATATATATTATATTTAAATTGTATATATGATTCTGTAATTTTCTTATATAAAATATACCTTTAGAATTTTCAAGTTGTGTAAATACAAGCATTTCTTTTGAAGAAGTGTGGACTACCGCCCCTTCATTGCGATATGACTCATTCCCTCTATACATGGAACGTATAAAGAATGGGTTTGTTATACATATTTTAAATAAAATAAATTAATAAAACATTGGTATTATAATATACATTTATAAAATTTTATTATTATTCTATTAACAAATCAATGAAATGAAATTAGTGGTCCTGTGTATCCAAGACCAACCATCTCCATTAACGGTGAATTTCATTTATTATCTCTTAAAATATTTTGTTTATTATAAATAAATATATAATAGATATATATTTTATTTATATCAAGAATAATATTTTATCGATTATGGACTTTTGACTAAATGGAAAATTTACATCAAAACATGTTCATTTTTTACGTAAGTGCCGAATATCAATAAATCATCCGATATTAACATAAAACATTATGTAATACATATAACATTTTAATAAGTGATATAAAATGAATAATAAATTTGAAAATGGTACTCATGTAAGTATAAATTAACCAATCTTTAATTTTTTAGAAATATAATGGTTGTACGTCATGAGTCAGACTCAAGGTAACAGACTTCGTCTTAATATACATCCATTGATAAATATTTTGATAGTATACACCATGTTACTTTATATGGTGTAATATCAACCCTTTGACTTTTTATTTCACACAATGGTTTTAAAAAGGTATTTTTTATAATTTTTTTCACTAAATTTCAGAAGAAATGTTTTTACTATATGTTGTGACAATGAATTCTCTAATGCCACAACCATTGTTTTCTCTTTGAATTTCTCTAGAGGATGTAATGTTTTTAAATGGAAAATAAAAATCAAAAAACCATTTTATGTATTTGGTTAATGAAAATATTTTAATAAAAGGATTTATTTGATCAATATCTTGAAATGATATATTATTATTAGAATGATTAAATGATAATTTTCTATAATGCTTGTTTTATGTATTACGATTATGTTATGGTATATGGAAATTTTGAGTGGTGGTTGAGTGATATACCATAGGTAGGTGGTTAGGTGATAACCAAAGATGGTTGGTTCCATGATATACAATGTATGGTTATTTATGTTATAACCTCCAATAAATTGGGTATGTAATTAGGTTGTATGACTATTCCATTTAGGGATATCTATCGAACTCAACCATATTAAAATTCCATTTATGTTTTTTATGTCCCATGTTACCTTTATATGTCATATGTTTCTTCCGATTGGGTTTATGGTATTTTTATGGTTATGAAATGGTATGCAAAGAGATTATATTCAATGATGTATATTTACTAGTTATTAATGGGGAAAAGTATTAATTTTTTTATAAAGTATTCATGATTTTCATTATTTCTCAAGAATTCTGTTTTTCATTTTATAACTATCCCTTACTGAGATTTTAAGAAAATACCATGTTTTGAAAATTTTTTCACATGATTTAAAAAATAATAGAGGCATAGAAGGTATCAATGAAAATTTATTCTATTTCAAATTGAATTGAGAAAAGTTTCTTTTTAAATTGATTTTTAGGATAAAAATTTGGATTGTGAGTAGAAGTGTCCAAATATAATTTTGATGTTGTTATGTATATGTTATGAACTAAGTCTATAAATATATAAATAGAAAAATGATATTCAATGTGAATTAATGTTATATTTTTTACTTATCTCATGATTATATAACGTTTATGGTCGGGGCCTTATATGTATTATATCAACAACACAGATAAACAAAATTTATTTTTGAGAAGATAAACACCAAATACATTGCAAAATAGTGACCATATTATAGTATTCTCTGATAGGGCCTATAGGGGCTAGTATATCTCCACCCCTCTATGAATTGTATATAGTTATCTCAAAAAACCTACCCATATAGTTACGGTGAAGGTCAGAGTTTATTACAATATATCCCAGTATACATCACAAAATCCACAAATTCCTCATTCAAATCATACATGGGAACTTCCTCAGGTTCATCTAGCTGCTCCATAGGTCCCCCCCAGTAGCACAACATGTCGATCCTACAGGATCTACATAGGTCATTCAACCAACTACTCAATGAGCGTTGTATCCATCTTACCATGTTGATGATATTTCTAATGCACTAGTGGACAGGAATCCTAACCAAGAATGAAATCCATTCCCGACTGATTCAATGGACAATCTTGTATCTCTTCTTGAGGCCCCTGATATCTGATAGGTGGAGATCCCACCTGATGGTAAGCCATATCCTACATGGATTGATGATGTTCCAACAATGCTGGGATTCAAGAATCCTACCTTAATCCTTTTTAATGGGATGGGAGACCCACTGCAACATGTATCCCACTTTATTTAATGATGTGGAAATGTGGTGGGAACTCCAACGCAACAGGAGGTCTCTAAAATCTGGCACATCATACCAACATTGGAATGCATCGTGTTAATCTTTTATTGTTATTTACTCATTTTCCCCTAATTTTTTGGCAATATATTTATTGGAATAATCATTTCAAATTTGGTTTCACAACACACAAAATAGTTGTTGAAGACCACTTCAAGTGATTGAAAGGCCATAAGTGCATGTCGCAGAATTTATCACCTGGTGGAAAGCCATGACATGTTCACTCGATATGCTGGTGACTCATGAGTAGTTGATAACGATGTGCATGTGATATGTAATGGCTGAATATTAACCTTATCTAATCACCCAGAACATCCCCAAAAGGTTCCATGATTTCATTTACAATGTTCAATTCCTAGAGGAAGCCCTATAGAAAGACATGCAGACCCATCTGCTAACCCCTTATCCCCTATAAGAACGGACACCAAGGCCAAGACTACGATAGTTTCCTATGTAGGGGCCCCTAGACAGCTAGAATAGTTACTAGTAGATCCACCTCTAAAAATTGTGTTGAGGGACACCAACTCAGGATCAAGCTCAAGCACAGAATTGCTTGCCTCAAAATCGGTAGGCACATATGCACAAGGAAACATCGCCTCTTACACATGTCAACTAGGTTCTACATCCTCTCTAGTCTTTTTACCCCTGTTAGGGCTATGAACCTAGGGTCACAACCCTAGACTGGATAATCCTAACCTACTCATTCAATGAATCTTAGGTCCTTGATTATTTTTAGAGACCCTTTGGTTATAAAATATTATGGTTCCTAGAATGTAGGAGGATCGAAGAGGATTATCTCATTGACCACCCAAACTATCTCCCCTATCAATGGTTCCATGGAAACACCCTCCGGAAATTCTATGTGTTCAATGAAAAGATTCTAGACCATTTCGATAACAACATAGTCAGATTGGGTCATGACCTGGCACATGTGGAACATGTGTTTTCAATGCTTGATTATTCCAGTGATCTTGAATTCCAACATGTCTTTTGCTATGGGTCTTATAAGACTGAAAACTAGGTGGATCGCAAGAAAATCGCTCGCACCTATGGTATTATTGATTACCCTTTGAATCAGTTTGAGATTTCTGTAACTACCATAATACGTCCATATACTACGTTGTCATCTACTTATCAACCTTCTTCATCCTAGAAAAAAAATGTCAAAATCTTGAATGTGAAATAATATCATTCCAACGATGATGAGGATGTCATGTAATCTCGATGACTTCATGCACGTACAGATGGGGAGTGCCCCTTGAATCCATCCAGCAATATGGAATTACTCAAGTGATGATTAGGAGTACACCTTAATGAACACCATTATACCATTGGACACTGACATAGTTCCATGTGATGAGGAATGCCATGCTGATCCTCCAAATGTCCCTAGTCAATGACATCTTCGACAGAACTACAGTTATATGAATCTCCATAATACATCGAACAGTGATTCCAACCAAGAAGTGCATGCCACCAAAACCTGACAATAGGTATATAGAAAATCTCATAATATAATATATTATAACCACTTTTTCATATTAATTTCCACCTATATTGTTGATACTTGACCATGAAGATCCACTACAACTGTTCTATTATCTACATAATAATCCAGGGTCATACCACAATCATCTATAAGTCTGACAATAGACATTTATTATGGTTTGACTAGTGCACAATGGGATATTACAAGGACCATCCAGAATCAATTTTTTCAACTAGAAATGCCTAACATACCTCCTCCCCCAGAGTAACCTCATATCGATAGAATGGTGAATCTCAAATGAATGTAAGATGTGCATGAGCACCTCACCAGTATTCATGAAAATCACTCAACTCTAAAGGCTATCATTATGTTTGATGATATTTTTGAAGACCATACAAATTATTTAAGAAGCCCCATATATTTATTAAATAGAAGTAGAGGCTGTATAATCCATCCATGCTAATGAAGTAAATCATGTAGAATTTAATGTCATCATCTCGTCCTCCAGAGAGAATGAATTGTCCCACGTGTAGGGGAACATTAAGCCATTGTGTATAACTATCATGTTCAATGGTTTGGATGTCTTCCAATACCTTTTTGACATAGGTTCTGGAGTAAATCCCATCCCGACCAAAACTCTCTACAAGGTGGGGTTATCTGATGCAAATATAAATCCCTATGGTCTAAATATTCTTGTTTATTATAGGACATAGTAGACAACTGTTAGCATGCCCAGCCTAAAAAACCTATATGGTGGCCAAGTTTCATGAACTGAGTTTATAATACTCTCCCTAAAAACTGACTATAATGAACTAAGGGATATACCCTAGCTTCATCTTGATGATGTAGTCCCCTCACCATATCAGCAATGACTCATTTATTCCATTAATGGTTGAGTGAATATTCTCCAATGTGATGTTTCTACCTTTACCTCTTATGAAAATACTTATGTGGACTCCGACTATTAGAAGAGAAAGTACAAACATGTTCAGGTCAATTAGTTGGAGCACTCTCCTGATGCTGTCAACCTGTGGACATACATGGATAATGACTTTATCCTTCCAATTCACAGGATAGAATCTTTATCCCCTAACAGAGGATATTATTTTATCATCTCTAGAAGGA
Organism: Viscum album; assembly: GCA_963277665.1. Classification (NCBI taxonomy): domain Eukaryota; kingdom Viridiplantae; phylum Streptophyta; class Magnoliopsida; order Santalales; family Viscaceae; genus Viscum; species Viscum album. Next base: position 1,418,399,604 of record OY728161.1, on the reverse strand, counting down.
GTGGGAAATGAATCCCTAGAAAAACATAATTTCTGATGATCTCAACATACTCCAACATGAATCTAACATAAGTATTACAACAACCCTTACCCATATAAGGTAATGTGATGGTCACCTTCTGGCAATGATTTTATTCCATACATTTATTTTATTTTGGACTATGATGAACCATCTAAATCCAAAAATCCTATACATATTTTATATTACAAAATGTTTCCCCTTTGGTCAAAGGCCACAGTGGATTGGATCAATAGATTGAATTTCAATGGTTTCAACAGTGCTGCGGTTCCATAATGAATATTTCACCACCGCTCAGGCCGACACAAGCATTCCATCAGGATCTGCCAATTCCAAAGAGTTGTAACATGCTGATGATTCTATTGGTGTGTATTATGAAGATGATTTGGAACATGATCCACCCACATTTGAGTAAGTAATCTTTACTACAATCGATTACTTAATACACACAACTCTTGGTACCGGGACAGATAGGGGTCCATCACTGATTAGTGTAGCTATTGTTATAGAAGAACAAAAGAAGTATGTGGATTTCATGAAAAAACCTCATGATGTGCTTTCATGGAGTTATGAAAAGACAGTGAGAATATATTTTCAAAAGTCCAAGCACCATCTTGGCCTTTCGGTAAGCCTCCATGGTTTCAAATAACCTCCTAGTTAGATAAACCCATCTCACGGTGCCATGATTGAGGCCAATGTTGATAAACTCACTGAATCCAACAAGTAAAAGAAGTATAGTTCCCAATATGGTTATCCAAAATCATTTTCTTAAGGAATATGAATTTATAGATCAGAGACTGCATTGACTTCTAGGACCATAACCATCACTATCTAAAAGGGAATTTTTTCCCTTTCCCTCGACATAGTTTATAATGGATGCCACTATTGAATTCCATCTTATCATCTTCATGGATTTGTATTATTGATATAATAAAATCTTAATGGCCCATGATGAGGATTAATACACATCCTTACAAGAACCACAAGGAAAATTATGTTACCGAGTGATTTTTTAGTCTAAATAATTTTTGTGACACCTATCAGCGTTCCATAAACCACGTATTTAAGTTGATACTCATAACATTAGACGAATTCTACATGGATTATTTGGTTGTGAAATATCCCTATTTCTAAAACCATATAAGAGATTATGGTAAAGTGTTAGGATCCCTCCTCTCTCACCATCTGAAGATGGAACCCTAGAAGAGTGCCTTAAAATATACCTGTGAAACATTTCTTGGCTTCGTCGTCTGATACATAGGCATTAAGATCATCTTAGAGATGATTAAGGCTATCATCCAGATTCCTCATATAAGAAATCATCAGGTGATCCATTTTTTTATGGACGTTTAGACAATATACATTGGTTCATTGATAATATGGAGAAAAAATGTTATATCATTTCCCAACTCATGATGAATGGTTTCGTCTATCAGTGTGATGAAGAGTGGCATGCCTCCTTTGAGGAGATACAACAATATTTTCTAAAGCATCTGGTTCTGATTCCACCTTTCTTTAGAAAACCACCGATCCTTTTTGTGAAAACATTGAAATGATCCCTTAGGTCCTTTCTTTCCTAGAAGAACAATTAAGGGAGTAATAAAATTTTATAATGTCTTATATTCATGCTCAACTATACATAGAACAGATATTCCACTATCAAGAAGAGTAGACTTTTAGTGAAGAAGTTGCGACATTATATAAAGAACCAAGAGATATAGTGGGTATCCTATGCTGATCCACTAAATAACATTATGTATCACCCCATGATAACATTATGGAAGTCTTGGGGGTTATGATCCTTTAGTAGTTCAACAACATGTTCATCACATAGAAACTGGTCATGGGTCATTTGGTGAATGATTTCCTCCCCACCAACTATTCCCCCACCAAGAAGTCTATCAATATTGAATACCTAGATGAGGCTATACCTCAATGGATCATGCCATTCCAAAATTGAAGAATCACTTTTATGGTGCCTCACGGAGCCCAAAAGGCTGAGAATAAGTAATTCCTAACACAACAGAGTAGTCCAGGGTATCCTCTTCATGATTCCTTCAAAGACATTATTTATTTAATCGTTATTATTTTTAGTGGGGTTCACCAACAATAAGGAATATTATTAGTATTTCATCACAAGTGTAAATATGGCCCTTAAGATTTATGTTCCGTACTGGAATGTGAAAGGGTACTCCAATCTGGACATCAAACATATCAATGGTGACTACATCATCCGTAACCTGGAACTCGTCCCCTTTTTAGAGTACTCAATCAAGCTAATGGCCCAGTTCCCTTCCCATATAGAGGTCATTCATGTTCCTCTATCATATAATGGTCAATCTGACACCCTTTCTGACTTTTCACCTTATATTGTAGGGCCCAAAATGGATGATTTGATCGTCCACGTAGCACATTGAAGATTCATCTCTCCCATCACTCCATACGATGATGATAGACACCAGGTAATCCATATTACCATTGCTGCATCTGGATTAGATCATTTTGGACCACCATCCATAGAAGATAATAACTTTAATAAGACAAATCCTTTTTTCAATTACCTTCATCATGTTAATAAGCCAACATATAGAGAATAACATTAGAATATCTACTAGTGTTGAGTCCACTTTACCCTCTAAATTAGTCCCAACCAATAGAAGAACCTTTAAAGGTGTGGATTTGATGGATTTCTCCCCTATTCCATTTAAGAATATGGAATCTAGTACGTTATATAATGTGTTCATAACGGTTCATGTGGATATCATCATGCAGGGTCGAAGCTCTCCCATATAATCTGAATCATGGGATAATTCGGGACCACCATGGATCATTACTACATTGAGTGCTCTATGAGGTGACACATGTGTTTGATCTATTATAATTTTGATAATAGACCTCTGGATCCCCTCAATACTACCATGTACTCTTGGACCTTTGTGGTCGGGGGACTCAATGTCATTGGACCATATCCACCTGGAACATCATTCCAATATAGGTTCATCCTTACCACCTAAAACTTTTTTTCCCATGTGGGAAGAGATGAACTCACTCAAGGATGTTAAGTTGTAACATCACATTAAGTTTTCATGTACTTTTGATGTTTCTAAGTACCTCTTTTTTGTAGTAGTGACTTCGGAGTGTCGAGAGAACTTTAAATGATGTTTTCAAGGAAAGGGAAAGTTGCACGGACGGTGCACGAGTTTTCTAAACAGTGCAGCCAAACCGAGTGTAGTTGGTCTTGGAGATAGTAACTTTTGCAGAGCAGTGCATAGTTTGTCTAACTGTGCAGCCAAATAATGTGAGAAGGGTGGCCGAGGCCGCAGCTAACTCAAGGCTTGTGCACTGTCTGTCAAATCGTGGGAACTAACTGTGCGGTATCTTAAATGAGATCCTTAAGTTGTGGAAATCACTCATATTTGCGTCTAAGTGCCTCGTTATTTCTGCTAGGCAGCCTTAACTTAGGATTTGTCTTCTCCTAAGGTCAAAGAAGGTTCTCCCTTCATTCCGGAGGCGATCAAAAGGCTCCTCTTGGTGAAACGAACCAAGATTATTGAGGTATGTGATCGTTCCTCATCGTTATTTATCAGTTTCATAGATCTTTTTATTTCTACTTCTCCTCTTCTCTAGGTTTCTTAGATATACACCCATTATGGGTAGATAGAAGTGTGTGGTACCAAATTTGATGAGATATGGTCATGATAATTCTAGGATAAGAGATCTAAGCTGGGTTCTTGAAGAATAAACCCAGTTTTCTTGAGCATTCTCGACCGTTGTGGTTTTGGTCAAAACCTTCGACATAGGTGGTTTCGTGCCAACATACAAAGTTGATTATCATGGTATTTGATTGATTTATTTCAATTTTTGGTTTAAATTCAATTTCACAAAAAAATTCAATTAAATTGATAAAAACATGATCCTAGTGAATCGAGATATTTGAAATGGTTTTGGCATGGAAATTTGGAAAACCCCAAATCCATTGAATTGGGTGTGTTTATGGAAATTTTCTAAGTTAAATTGATTAATTTAAATTGTTAATTTTATGGAAATTATTTCAATTAAATTTTTGAATTTAATTGTGGAAATAAATTGTGGGATAATGTAATTTGTTTTTAACGGATTTCCAACTGGGAAAATGGTATAAAATGATTTGATAGAAACCCATTGTTTTTATCTTTTAAAAATGGAATATTTTGAATAAAACCTGTTTTGGTTTTAAATTGAATGAAATTGGTTCTTTTGAAATGGAATAATGGTATTGATCATATTTTATGAATTATTAATATTTTTCTCCCATCATGTAATATTGCATTCAAGACTTAGGTAGTTAGTGAGTTTTTGGATACACTCTACACTATGAAAATGTTCTAAAACATACGTGTGGTAGGTCACATCAACAATGGGTTGGTGACAAGTTACGTTTGTTCAGTGTCCTAGGTATGTTTGAATAAACATTTTTTTGAGTTCACATAGAGTGTGAGGAATCTTACAACTGGTTAATTCTACCATACCTTTTGGCAGATAACCGGGTTCCTCGCTTGCTTACTTATAATTGACATATAAATGTATGACAATTCTTTTCAACTGCATTACATGCCTGCTGAATTTATAAAAACTTTTTTATATAAATGTTTTACTTAAGACATTGTTTTAGAAATATTACATCATTTTAAAGACTTTTCATAAAGTATCTTTTCCATTGTTTGAAAATGTATAGCATGTTTTGTTAAAATATGCTTTTGAATTGCTAAAACTGTTTATTTGAAAATTGAAGGATTTTCATTGGATAATCTATTTTTGGAATATGTTACAGAATCTTTGGTGGTATCCTATAGGGATGAGGCTCACACCCTTCATTTTCCTTTTGGTGTTTGTAGACTTTCTTTTTCCAGGATCGAGGGAAGGGAAGGGACCTCTAGGAGGTGCATCCAGATGTTGATCTTTGGTCTAGGTGAGTTGTGTCTTTAGAGACCTTGGGGATAATTTTCCCATTTTTAGTACATAGGTTGTAGTAATTTTGGATTTTTATGCCCTTTTGTATTCTGGTATATTACTCCCAGTGGTGTTTTTTTTGTTATGCATATTGTCTTATTTCATTTGCTTCCACATTATGGTGGAAAAATCGTTCCCACTTGAATGTTGTGTGATGCCAGGTGCTAGCTGCCAACCTGTGGGGATCTGGAATTCCCTTCGGGCTATGTCAAGGCCAGATCAGTTATTGGGTTACCTAGGTACCCAGGATGTTTCATGAAAAATGGTATCAGAGTGCAGATTAAGCATCTTTCCTTGATGACAGTATGCATTTGAGTATTCCTGTTGGGACATAGGAGGTAGTTGTGATTGAATGCCATGAAAGCTCTCACCACAATGAACCTTCAGTCACAAGGGTTGGATAGAGTAATACAACTTATGGATTAGGTCTAGTATATTCCTTGTTTTTATTTGGATAGAGTGCAATAAAAATATTGGTATCCGTTCTTTTAATATTTGTTTTCCTTATTACACGATTTGGGTGTACATCTATGTCTTTTTCTACTGTGTAGAATCATGCCTCTAAGATGAAATGGAAATCAGATCCAAAAAGAGGCTGGTGTTGAATCTCAACAAGTGAGTCCTATTATGGATCTAAGTATTGTTGAGGTGATTGTTCGCACTGTCTAGGATCTAGGATATGCACCACCTCATGTTCCTCTTCATGCTGCAGATGTAGATCTTCATAGTCATATTCGTCGAAGTCGTTCTCAAGAGTTCTTATTCTAGAATCCACCAGTTTTCAAAGTTTCCCCTGACCTTCAACATGCTGAGGAATGGTTGTGTAAGATTGAATGTTTTTTTGGGTTCTTGGAGACACCTGATGTGATCAAGGTGAAGTGTGCCACCTTCATAATGGAGGGACTAAGTAGGACATGGTGGGACACAATGGTGATAGATGGGAAACATGAGGGTTTGAAGTGGAAAGACATTAGGGTTCTTTTCACTAACCCGTTCAATCTAGAATCAATGGTGTTGGCCATGGATGTGGAGTTTTTCATTCTTGAGAAGGAAAAAAAACTGTGACAGAGTACTCAAATAGGTTTTCGGAGCTTGTACAATTTTCTCCATAGAATGAATCCAATGAGAGGATGAAGGCACAAAGATTTGAGATGGGACATTAATCAGATATCTGTTCTCAGGTTTTCTTACTAAATCTACCCACTTATGATTATGTGATGGATAGGGAGATGATTGTTGAGATGGACTAGGCAAGAAATTTAGTGTTGAAGGAGGTTATTTTCCCTCCTAGTGGCAGTGTGGGTTCCTTTAAAGAAAAATAGAAGAGTGACATTTATTATGGTAGTTCTCAACATCAGAGCCATTCTAGACCGCCGATAGCACTGGGAGGGGCTTCTTTGACTTTATATTAGTGTGGGATTCTTGGATATTCTATGAGGTTTTGCACCATGGCACCCAAGAACTGTCTCATATGGACGTTTAGGAAACTTATAGAGATTATTCCATCACTTATCTACTCCATGTAGTGGAAGAAGATCATCAGAACCGCTAGAAACTGTGGGGCAATAAAATGATTCACGTACTAAATGGTTCCAACCACAGACATTTGGAACGAAGATTATTCACTTAGTGGAAGAGTCGCTATAGGTAGCTGATACAGGTCCAACAACTGTGATAGGTACCATTACTATAGCTTCATCATTAGTGATATCTCTTTTTGATACTAGTGAATCTCACTCTTTTATTTCAACTCTTCTTGTTAATCTTCTTAATCTACCTATGGAACAATTATCTTGTGCGATGGATATTACTACACCCCTTGGTACAATGAGAGAGAAGGTTATTCGTAGTCCTTCTTGTGTCTTCCCTTATAAATAGGTTGATCATTATTGGTGTTTTTTGGATCTTAACATGAAATATTTTGACTTCATATTTGGGAATGATTGGGTAATTTCCAATAAATCCTAGATCGATTGTTATCTTTGACAGGTCTACCTTAATACACCCAGTGGTGTGCCTCTTGGTTTTCAAGGAGAATGGGACCCTAGGTGAAGCAGAGTTGGACCCTCTTATCTATAGTTGGGGAATTTTATATCAGTGTTTGATTTTGATATATAGTAAGATTTAATGTGTGGTGATCTTCCTCCGGTCGTCGCTGAGTTTCCCGATGTGTTTCCTTATGAATTCTCTAGTTTTCCACCAGTAAGGGAGGCTGATTTCTATATTGACTTAATGTATGGTACTCAACCGGTTTTTATTCCCTCTTAATGAATGGATTTATCTGATCTAGAAGAACTTAAGTATCAGTTATACAATCTTCTTGAGAAAGGTTTTATATGCTTGAGTGTGTCACCTTGGGCAGTACCTGTTCTCTTCTCCAAGAAGGCTGATGGTTATCTTCGCTTATGTGTTGATTATTGAAAGCTCCATCGAGTTACGATAAAGGAAAAATATATGTCACCACGAATTGATGATTTATTTGATCATTTGAATGGGGTGAAGTGGATTTAAAAAATTTAACTTCGATCATATTACCATCAGTTGAGGATAATAGAATCTGACATTCATAAGACTGGTTTTTGGAGTTGGTATGGCCATAATGAGTACTTTGTTATGCCTCTCGGCCTGTAAAATTTTCCTGCAGTTTTGATGGATTTATGAACAAGGTTTTCCATGAGTATCTATATACTTTAATGGTAGTATTTTTGGATGACATTTTTTCTACTCTATGTCTGAGGAGGATCATGTGCATCATCTGAGAACATTTCTGAGTCATCTAAAGAATCACCAACAGTATTCCATGCATTCAAAGTTCTATTTATGGATTCAGTAAGTGAAATTCTTGGGACATGTCATGTCAGAACAAGGATTATCAGTTGATCCTAAGAAGGTTAAGGCTGTTATGACTAGGGAACAACCACTAAATGTTTTTGAGATTTGGAGCTTCTTAGGCTTAGCAGGATATTATCGTCGGTTTGTTGTAGACTTATCAATGTTAGCTTCTCCAGTTACTGCTCTAACGTGAAAGGGAGTGATGTTTTCCTGGAATGATAAATTTCAGAGTGATTTTGTTGAGCTAATGCGTCTCTTGACTACATTTATGGTGTTAACTCTTCCTAAGACTGGGATCAGTTATGTGGTCTTCTGTGATGCATCGGGTTTAGGTTTGGGATGTGTCCTTATGCAAGGTAATCATTTTGTTTCCTATAGATCTCATCATCTTAAGCCTCATGATAAGAAATATCCAACCCAGGACCTTGAAATTGCAGCTGTAATGCCCTCACATAATTGCTGGAGACAATACCTTTATGGAAAATGGTTTACTGTGTATTTAGAACACAAGATCATGAGTTATATCTTCTCTCAAAAATATTTGAATCTCCGCCAAAGGCGTTAGGGGGAGTACATGCAATCTTTCAACATTGAAATTTCCTATACCCTAGGAAAAGGGAATGTAGTTGCAGATGCATTAAGTAGGAATCTTCCAACACAGGCTGTGAAATAATCTTCAGAAGAGTGGAGTTTGATGGCTCTTTTTTCTCAGTTTCATATTTGAGTTTAGTGGAAGGGGAATGAAGTTTCTTTAGCCTGTGTTTAGTTGAAAACATCTCTCCTCTAGTTAATTCATCAGGAACAACAACTGAATGATGAATTCCATAGCATTATAGAATCTTTTTATGGTGGGGAGACCGAAAAACATTGGTCGTTCTCCAAATAGGGTGTTTTATGTTACCAAAACCATTATGTTGTGCCGTTAGTAGCAATTAAGGATGTGATGGGGGGTTTCCATAACCCTCAGTGGTTTTTTCACCCTAGAACCACGAAGATGTTATATCACATGCGGTAATAGTTCAGGTGGCCAGGTACGAGACGAGACGTGTATGATTTTGTATCTTGTTGTTATACATGCCAGCAAGTGAATGCTGGGCATCAGAAAAATTTGGGGTTGCTTCAACCAATTTCAGTCCCTACATGGAAGTGGGATAAAATATCTATGGACTTTGCGGTTTGGTAACTTCAAACCCATAGGAAGAAGAATAAGATATGGGTTGTGATCGACAGACTGACCATGTCAGATCACTTTATATCTATTCGAGATACAACCCAGGTTGAAGAGTTGGGAAATATCTCGGTAAAAGAATTTGTTCGTTTTCATGGAGTTCCTTCTTCTATAGTCTCTGATAGGGATCCTCGGTTCACTTCTTACATTTGGAGAGGACTTCTGGAGGCACTAGGATATCAGGTCTGTTTGAGCACAGACTACCATCCGTAGTCAAATGGCCAGATAGAGAGAGCTGTTCTGATCCTTGAAAATATGCTCTGTACATGTGTTCTCGACTTTGGTGTGTCTTGGGATGATCATATGGGTGTAGTTGTGTTTTCTTATAATAAAAGTTATCATTATTCAATAAAAATGGATATTTTGAGGCATTTTATGTCCATCCTTGTAAATATCATTTTTGTTTATCGTAGATTGGTGAATGTTCTTTAATAGGACCGAGTTTGGTCCAAGAGACGACAGTTAAGATCCTTTTGATTAATCAGAGAATGTTAACAGCACAGAGTCGGAACAAGTCTTATGCTGATCATCACCGTAAACAGTTAAAGTTCCCAGTTAGTTACCAAGTGTTCTTGAATGTTTCACACTGATTAGGTCATCGACAGCTTGGGAGGCACGAGAATCTTGCTCCACGTTTTGTGGTACCTTTCAAGGTTGTCGGTCTTGTAGGGAAATTTGATTACCATCTAGCTTTACAACCACAACTGAAGTCGATACATAACGTGTTGCACGTATCGTAGCTGCAAAAGTATATTTCTGATCTATCTCATGTTGTGAGTTGGAGTGATCTTGAGATTGAACCAGATTTATCTTTTACTGAATGACCAGTCAGGGTTGTTTATTCTGAGACCAAGTTACTTCATGGGAGAACGATTACTCTAGTTCGTCGTACATTGGAATCATGGTTCTGATTCTCATGAGACGTAGGGATGGGAGGCACTAATGAGAGATCAGTGGCATCATATTTTTGATGTGGAGGTTTATTCATAGGATTTATGGGGACATAATGATCTTATAGTGGGGAGGTTGTAACATCACGTTATGTTTTCCGGTACTTATGATGTTTCTAAGTTCATCTATTTTAGATTAGTGACTTGGGAGAGTCAGGATAACTTAAAATAATGTTTTTAGGAAAAGGGAAAGTTGCACGGGCGGCGCATCGGTTGTCTAATCAGTGCGGGCAAACTATGCATAGTTAGTCTTAGAGACAGTATCTTCTGCACGGGCAGTGCACAATTTATCTAACCGGGTGGCAAAATCATGTCATAAGGATGGCTAAGGCAGTAGCTAAAGCATGGATAGCGTACAGTTTTCCAAATTGTGCGAACTAACCATGTCACCACTTAAATGAGATCCTAAAATTATGGATCTCACTCATTTTTGCCTCTAAGTGCCTCATTTTTCCTCTTAAGCAGCCCTAACTCAGGATTTGTCATCTCCGAATGTCAGAGAAGGTTCTCTCATTGTTCCGGAGATGATCCAAAGGCTCCACTAGGTTAATTGATGTCAGATTCTGGAGGTATGTGATCACACTTCATTGTTCTTAATCGGTTTCTTAGATCTACTTAGATCTACTTCTCATCTTCTCTTGGTTTCTTATATCTACGCTCGTTATGGGTAGATCAATGTGTGTGGTACCAAATTTGATGAGATTTGGTCTTGATCTTTCTAGGAGAAGAGAACTAAGGCAGGTTCTTGAAGAATCAACCAAGTTTTCTTGGGCGTTCTCGGCCGTTGTGGTTTTGGTCAAAATCTTCGAGGTAGGTGGTTCGGTCCCAACATACCATTGGATTGTCATAATTTCGTGATTTATTTCAATTGTTGATTTAAATTCAATTTCTAAAATTTTCATTCTATTAAATTTATAAAAACATGATTCCAATGAATCGAGATATTTGAAATGGTTTTGGCATGGTAATTCGGAAAACCCCAATTCCATTGAATTGGGTGTGATTTTTGGAAATTTGCTGATTTAAATTGTGAATTTGATTAAAATGATTTCAATTAATTTTTTTTAATTTAATTGTGGAAATGAATTGTGTTATGATGGAATTTGTTTTGAATTGATTAAAAATTAGTGAAAATGGCTTAAAATTATTTGACAGAAACCCATTGGTTTTATCTTATGAAAAAGGGATGTTTTGAATAAAATATGTTTTGGATTTATGTGGAATGAAATTGGTACTTTTTAAATGGAAGAATGGGATTGATCGTATTTTAATAATTATTATAATAGTTCTCTAATAATGTAAAAGCGCATGCAAGCCTTAGGTATTTAGTGAGTTATTTGGTTACACTCTATGCTACGACAATGTTCTAAAACATAATTGCGGCGGGTCACATCCCTGATGGGTTAGGGACGAGTCTCCATTGGCCAATTTTATTGGGATGCGTGTATACACATTTTTCATAGTTCACATAGAGTGTTCAGAAACCTATAACTGGTTAATACTACTGTACCATTTGGCAGATGACCATGTTCCTCTCTTGCTTATTTATATTTGATATATAAATGTATACCAATGCTTTTGAACTGCTTTACATGGCTACTAAATTTATATAAACTGATTTAAATAAAATTTTTGCTGAATCCATTATTTTATAAGTATTCCATCATTGAAAAGCGTTTTCTTAAATTAATTTTTCCATCATTTGAAAATGTATAACATGTTTTGTTAAAATTTTCTTTTGAATTTCCTAACCTGTTTATTTGAAAATTGAAATCTTTTATTTGAATAATCTATATTTGGAATCTGTTACAGAATCTTTGGTGGTATCCTACTGGGCTTGGGCTCACACCCTACTTTTTCCTTTGGGTGTTTCTAGACTTTCTTCCTCCGGGATCGAGCAATGGGAAGGTACCTCTTGGAGGTGGATCCAGCTGTTGATATTTGGTATGGGTGAGTTGTGTCCGTAGGGTCCTTGGGGATATTTTTTCCATTTTAAGTACTCAGGATGTAGTACATTGGGATTTTTATGCCTCTTTTTATTCTCGTACATTAATCCTAGTAGAGTTTCTATTTGTTATGCATATTGTCTTGTTTCTTTTTCTTCCACATTGTTTTGGAAAAATTGTTCCCACATGCATGTTGTGTGATACCAATTTCTAGTCACTGACCTGTGGGGATCAAGAACGATGTTCGTGCTATGTCTAGGCCAGCTTGGTTATCGGGTTAACAAGGTACCCGGGCTAGTTTGTGACATAAGTCCAATTATATAATCAATTTTCTGAGCTCCAATACCATCTACCGATTCAGAGCCCATCATGATATCATCACTGATAATGACACGAGATTTCAAGCATCTGATATGGATAAATTGTACACAGAGTACAACAGTCAATCGCACTATATTTCTCATGACTCTGATTAAGAAAATGGGAAGATCAAAGCATTTATCAAAAACATTTCTATCATTTCGAAAATGTTGGTTGGTCAGAACTAGAAGACAAGGCCTAAAAATCTCCCCAATAATCTCCAATCATACCAAATGAAAAAAATGTAATTCCAATCAGGTAACTCCATATTCCTTGAAGTGCAGAACATTGGTAGTTCTTCCCAATTATATTCAGTTTTCGTCACATCGTACAACTATCTGTGATCAGCATATGTTACAAAAAATAACTTAATTCTTTTTGGCTGAACACAATTCCCATGATGAGAACAGGTTATGGACCATGAATAACCTAGAGAGGCACCATGAAAATATAGATGGTGCATTCAATAATAATTTGTGTCTTTGTTCCTTCCTACATGGTGACATGGTATTGGATCTATGGATGTCGATGATACCTAGAAGGAAACCACCCAAGCTTGAACCCAAATGGGAAGGACAGTACATTATCCAAAAGTATTATCTTAATGGCGTATAATCATTGATAAATTTTGGATGGTGAGAATATAAATAATCCCACCAATGAAAAATTCCTCAAGTATATCATTGAATTATATTATTCATCCTCACTATATGACGTTATACTAAACAACCTATCCAGGTTACTTGACCGAAAACTACCAAATATTATTGTCATGCATGATGTTAAACCAACACTACATTATGTGTCCTACATGTTGTTAAAATATGATCTCCTTTTTACCCTTTCAATCATGACCTTAAAATGTTATTTTGTATTTACGATTTGATGTTAAATTGATCATTACTTTTAAAATGAAATATAATATATTCCCATTCTTATGGGAAACGTAATAATTCCCATTCATTTTGTCTTTGGGTCTATCCCCAAGATTCCACATTTTTGGTCTTATAACTAGTGGTTCCATTTGGAAGAACAAGGTGTGATGTGGACATCATTTTTCCTCTTTCATTTGACATTTTCAATAGATTCACCATGTGACTCTCAATTGAATACCTCCTTTTCTTATGTACTTACAAAATGATGTTAATTTGAAAAAAAAATTCAAGAACTATGTATGGTTTTATTCCCATTCGTATGGGATACGTAGTAACACCCAAACATTTTTCCTCATGTAGAGCTCTAGTTTTCTCAAACTTTTAGGCACCTTGTCCATATCCTATGGTCAAAGTTCTATGAACTAAAAATATGATATTACCCATCCTACATGACATTTAATACTTATCTCCTACTTAAGGGACATTAAACTACAAATCATTCAAGTTTTTTCATTATTTCATTAAAAGGAAAGTACCCCTTCATTATATGTTGCATTAAACAACATTTTATATTTCCAAAACCCCCTTCTTCTAACATGTTTTCCTAAGTATCTTCTTAGGAATTCGTGGTGTGGTATGGAATACATTGTTAGTCATTCACATCTGGTTTGTTTTACCACAAAATTCACATCCCCATTGGAACATTATGCCCACGTTTTCTTGTCCCCATGAAAAAAACTATTTTTTCACACTACATCCTTACCACACGACATTAAGCTACATAGAAATTCTAAAACTATGTATGGATTGATTCCCATATTTATTGGATATGTAGCAATTCCCAAGCATTTCACCTCATGTCCAACATTAGGTTCATAAAACCATTTTAACTATTTATCTGACACATCATCTCGAGTGGTCTTCCCCTTGTTGTGCCCTTTAACCTATTCCCCCCCTTAAAAACGAGCTTTGATGTGTTGTGTTTTAGGAACTAGTGTGTTGGGTTCTTCATGGACAAGCCATAGATCCATATCCAAACTTCAAATGTTAGTTTACTTGGGTATCCTTTACCTTTTTCACCTAATGGATCCCACTAACGGTATATATACTCAGAACTATGGCCCGCCTACTACTTTGGACCAACATTTCAGAGGATCTCAAATGAAAATGAGATACAAGTCATATGTTGCGAATGTGGTCTAAGGTTGACCCTCTATTGTTTTCTCCTGTTATAGGTCACATTACATGGATATCATATCACAAATATATTCAAAAAAATTCATCCATCATTATCACCGAGACCTATTGTGCCCAAAATTTTGGACACTTGATTCACATCCCCTGCCACTTACTTATGTTTAGGATGAATTTCCACAGTATCGATGTTATACCTCCATGAACCTTTTCACATCGAGAGGACGGACCAACATGGATAGTTTATCCTTGTCACCACACCTCTGTTCCCCAGTTGTGTCCTTCCACGTATTGGATGGATATTTTTTACCCTTGTTTCCCACAATGTGCATGGATCATGTGGGCTTTGGGTTTTTGATATGTTTTACACATGCATGGAAGATTTACGCATCTATGGTCTAATCTCTATGGATATAAACTAGGAGTTATAGTTTCAAATTCCATATATCATGATTTTAAAACTATGTGTGTTTTTATATAAATTTTTCGTGTGGTGCAATCTTTTTTATGGAAACATGTCATATATTTTTATCGTATGAATATTACCCATTTAGTTCACTCTTACGTACATATTCTAAGATCTCTAACGGACTTATTGTATGACTAAAATCCTACATCCGAGATGTATGATGATAAAATACCCGGCCATTTGATTTCATTAATCAAGAATGATTTGATCTTTTTTCATTGACTATCATCCATTCTGTATTCCTGAACAACGGTAGGAATTATTATCACCCTTGTGGGATACGTCTTGACACGATGAAATTTTTATCCCCAGTATAGTCACATTATCATGATCCATTCCTCCTCCTTCTTTGGTACCTTTTTTAAGAATGTGGTGTTGTATGTAAAATTCCTTTTCCTTCTTCTCATTTTCTTTGAAACAAACATACCCAGTGCCTACCTTAAAGTCTATCATTTCTTCATCATTACCACCTAATGATAAACATCTTAGGCATGTCCCACACACGTATCATTAAACTAGGGGTCATTCGATCGACACTCTATGACCATAAACTATGATTCGTAGTGTCTATGTTCTCATGACATGAAACTACATAAAAACTACAAGGTTTATCACTTGAGAGAATATCACCCCTTTTGGTATTGGCTACCTTCTTATTCCCCTCCAAAAACTACGCATGGCTTGATTCTAATCCTTATTAGATATGTATTGATGCTTAGAATTTCAATCTACATTCTAGCTGAAACCTCTTAAATTTTCCGTGAACCTTTTGGACAAGTTCTATATAGAGTACGCAGTGTAGTTGTGACATTTTATGGTCCATGTTCACATCAGGTTATAATACTTGTTCCATGTACATAATTTGAGAGTACTGCATCTTTATAATTTACCTTTTCTCATGATTTTAAACTTCATGGGTATGTCCATTATTCATGTGTCCCTTTATTTGGCTATCCATAATTTCCACATCTGAATGGACACCCAAATGGTATGGATGCATAGACTCATGGATTTTATACCACATTGTGACTTATTACTAGAGGATTTTGAATGTCATTTTGCGGAAGGTACTCTTTAAAATATGATCAATGGTTGATCCTCATATTTTTTTTCCAATTTCAGGATAATTTGTTATAGATGATGTATTTCCAACACATTCTATAGTTAGCCTCCATCGTCTCACCACTCTCATTGCATCCCAACTTTTTGATGTTGTGATTCACATTTTCTACATCCCTTTCTGTTCAATGGATATTCGACTCCCTCGATGTTGTTACGCCATGAATTCGTGTGTGTCGATTAGCAGTGTAGGCGTTGCTGGGATTTTCCCAACTAGACATTTCCTTCCCATTGTTTCACGCTCTCATGTGAAGGAGAAATTCTAACATCACTCTTTGTTTCATACACCGCGCATGGATTACGTGGGATTCGAAGTCTTGGTAGGGTAATATCCACATACAGGAGTATAAAACATCATGGTCCAAGATTCATGAACATAAACCAGGATCCCCTTTTTCTTTCAAAAATTATGTTAAACCACACGACGTTTCAAAACTATGTATGGATTGATTCTTGATTTTGCAGGATACGAGGTGAGATCAGGACATCTCATCTTCGGGAACTGTCCTGGAATTACAAACTCATCGTTTCCACTTTCGTGTCCCCATATACCATTTTTAGAATTCCGGATCTGGTTTGGTCTACCTATTTTCCTCATCGACAATAGGTTATGTACACCAATTTTTATTTCCCCTTTCATATGCCTATGTCTTCAACACATGACATTATACTACCACCCTACCCTAGACATGTTCCATATTCCCCATAAAAATTATGGGATGCTTTTACTTCACATCCAAAGGGGATTTCAACCACCATTGATCATCAGTCACTAGGTTATGTATCCATAACTACATACATCTTGATTATTATCCATATGGGATACATAGAGACACCCAAAAGTTTTGTCTATGGGACCATCCCCGGGTTTATTAACACATTCTAGATCTAATCGTGGTCCAATCACAATGACCGTAAACATGGAATCCCCAGTCCTTGAAAGACGACATTAAACTATTGGCATCAATCCATAAATTATGATGCTTAACTTTTTTTCAATGTCCAGACTATATAAAATTAGACTATTTCATGCATCGTCTATATCATATGAATCTAAAAAACATGCCTTTAATTCTCTTTATCGTGATTTAAAACATCACACCATCTCAGTTTTATTCAATAGTAGAACCATTTGAAAATAGGTTTGATCTTGATTCAGAATGATACACCCACCCTATATTCTTTTGTCATGGTGGCGTAGTTTCAAGAGCATTGGAATCCCTTCATACATGCCATCACTCCTTCAACTGGTTATTATGCCCTTTATTTCATTTCATCGTTCTCATGAACATATAAAGGAATCCCACCAACTATTATGATTCTAGGCCTTGAGGCTTGCCTACCATCATGGGTCAACATTCCGAATGACATAAAATGACACTTCATGTTTGGACCTCTGTTTTTTAATTGATCAAAAGTTTTCCATTGTTTGTCTGTTTCCATTTCTGGCTAACGTTATATGAATTATGGGTTTCTAATTAGGCCAATATGTATCTTCAATCATCCGACCACCCAGACTACATTCCTAATTTTGGGAATCATGATTAATGAATTCCATTCTCTTTTTTGAATTAATTTAATCACCCTTACTGTTGTCCCTCCCATGAACTAGATCACACTGGGAATATTAAATATGGATATTCTATGAACCATGTACTTCGGTCTCATTATCACATGAAAACCTAATACTCCAGATGGCTAGTCATAAATAACTAAGCCCTAGTATTTGATTCTTAGCTAACACTATCATACTCAAATTTGATAGTCATATGGTCGTCAATTATTTCTCACAATAGGTATGACCCAAATGACCTTAAGGAGATAACATGAGTTTCACAGTTATGATTGAGATGTAGTAAAAAACAATTAAATAAATCCATACATGTAGTTAATGACAAAATAAACAAGGATACAAATATGTGTTAGGATTTCAGCCAAAACATGACCCTTAGGGATCAAACCCTTCAATGGAATGATTAAATACACTAAAATTATGGCATGTAGAATCTAGAATTTTTTCCCTCTCCCTAAGACCCCTTTCATAATTTGTAGATATAGAGAAGGGTTCATTAGATTTGATCTGAATTAATTCACACTTGGCTTGGAGACCAACCATTAGACGTATTTACTGCACTTCATGCTCCTGGGATTCTTCTTGCTAGGCTTTCAATCATTCAATGATCCTGGATTGGCATGTGACAAACCCAACTCATTAATTTTCCTACACCCAATGGTGTCATTCCACCTAATCATCCTCAAGGAACATTTGGATATTAATTTATTTCTTATATCCCTTGTAATCATCAGAGAATTTTCAACTCTATGACATCATCTAATCAAGGATCATCATGTAGAGACGATTGGAATCCACCCCTCCAGCATAGAGAAAGGGAAAACAAATGTATAGTGACACCATCCTAATTAGTCGTTATTTCTTTGGATGACCGTGGATGTTTTTAATTCATTTCCATGTCTTTTGCCTCATCATGTGACTCTATATGGATGTATTGTAGTCAAAATTTTCCAATGACTCATGATCAGTAGAACATTACTCAGGGAAATCATCCAAGAGTTTAGCAGTATGGTCCTCCATGGGAAATATTATGATTTCATTGACCAAGACTCCAATAGATTAATTCTCAACCCTAGTAGTTTCACCACTTGTTATAGTAGCTTATTGCACACTCTGTGCCCAACATGGACCCGTTTGAATGGTCAGATCAACATGGACTTGCATAATCACCGGTGGATCTCCAGCAGAATTCCTTGAATCCACAGTTTCATGAACATCCAATCATGTGATCACGGCATAGGGAAATATTTCATTGGTCATCTGAGTTCTATAATAAAAGATGTGGATCTATAAGGGTAGAGATTTAGAAGAACAAAATGCAACCAATTTTAGTGCCTGAGTCACAGCAAGAGCTACCACCATTGGAGATCCATCAGTTATTGTTAATTAAATGATAGTAACATGCTCCTTCTATATGGAAGGAATGGCCTGATTTTATGAAGTCACCATTTATCCCCTGCTCTTGTCATACAGTAGAGAACTTTATTCTTGGTCGATGGTCCTCCTCTCTTAGTTCTAGATGCAATTTATGGGAGATTCCCTTCCACATCCATTGGTACATTTCACCCCCATAGGGGGTCCTTTTTGATCATCACCACCAGTTTGATCAAAATATGGTATATATTGGCTAGGGAAACATAATTAAAAAAAATAAAAAGGTATGATAGTGATAAGAGTTTAGTCCTACCTCAATATGTTGGGCCAGTTCCGCATCAGATCCTATGATTTCACAGCTCTAACGTGGGATTTATAGGAGGGTCGTTGTTCTTAAAGTGCCCCTACATCAGGCTACTTATCCTAAGCCTCCTATTATTCCTCACCTTCTTCTGCGTATTTATCATATTCTTATTCTTCTTCCTCATCATCATATTCTTCTTTGTCTTAATAATCATCTTTAACATTAGGTGGTATTTTTTTAGGTTATTGACCTTGGATCGTCTTTAAATTGACCATGAGAGGTGGTTCATCATTCCCCAACCACTAGCTTGGATATATATCAGTAGAAGTTAGGTACATGGATTGGAAATGAATGGCTGCTTGATACACCATATTAATACACCTGACTTCCAATAGGTCATGTCTAGTTAACACCTTTTTCTTCCATAATGATTTTATATTTATCAATTATTTCAAAAATCCTCCAAAGAATCCATAAGGATTTGAAAATGTATTTTGTGGTTGGCTGCTAGAGGTATCTCAGTTGCTTCTCAGGGAGTTCACTATTTGGACACTAAGGTCATTTGCTAAACCACCCCTCTTCAGAAGTTGGAGGTGCAACCACTCCTTGCGATGCTCCTACTGCTGATGTTCCTTCTCACATCATCCCATCCTCCTTGATTTTTCCTAGTCTCACTTCCCCAAACACACCACCCATGCTCCCTCTTTTTCTAGACTACTTGATCTCTGCCTTTATCGAACGAATTTGTTTCTGAAAAATCAGCTCTGGATACACTTCCAGCCAATGGTTAGAATTATATATTGATAGGATGGAATTCAAATCATTTGGGGGGAGTTAATTACCTCAACAATGATATTTGTTGTGAACATGAGCCACAGATAATGACGTATGAAGGGATAGAGTTCTTCTAGAACCTCAGTAGACACTTTATTCGGAAAATTCCATATACACTAAAAGTGCCTTGAAAACCTTGATGGCACATAGTGTTCACTAAAAATTTTCCCATATATCTAGTCTAACATCACACAACCCCTGATACACTGAAAAAACTCCCTCTTCTCTAGTGGGGCATGGTCATGAAACACAATATGGAAAGTTTGGGATGGAAATAGGTTTATGTTAATGTTATCTTGGTTACATATCTAGATTTGGATCCCATCATCATATAGAATTAATATATGATATCCCAATATATTCATTAGATATGGTTGCAGGACATCACTTAGAGGGTGGATGGATTTTGGGAAGGTATACCAACCAATGTGAGCTGCATCATGACAATGATGAATATAAAATGGGCCACAAATTATTCTATGAATACTCCATATTGTGATGTTCCCAATAATTTTATACAACTTAGCCAACATAGGCATACCTAATTTGAAATTGTTGGTAGCTTCCATGATCCTGACCATCACTAATGTCCCATAGTGGGACCCCATTATAATGCCCTAGCCATAAACATTACATAATTTTGAGATAAGTCAAAAATTTGACATTATTTCACATTGAAGATCGTTTTATCTTTAGATATTTATAGAATTAGTTAATAACATATACATAACAACATAAATATTTCAAGTAGATAGTTATACTCACTATCCTGTTTTTTATAAACCTCATCCTTTTTTAAAGAAACATGGTTCGTTTCATGATTGAAAAATATGACTATTCCATTATCATGTCCTTAACTGTGTTCGCCGTTATGTCATGTGAATAATTTTTCAATACATTGGATGGGAAAAAATATGAAATGGATACATAAAAAAGTAAAACTGTAAGTCTTCCAAGAATATGTAAACAAAGAATAAATTATCATATTGTAATAAAATTCACCATGAAGAAGTAGTAAATATACATTACTGAATATAAGAACATTTTTTTCTATTTGTGTAACCAAAAGAATACAATTAATCCTATAGAAATCAACATATGACATATAATGTTTACTTATGACATAAAAAACTTATATGTAAAAACCATATGGACAACCGTCGCATATATTACATAATGAAATAGCTATACGACCGAATTCCATACCCATTTCATTTGAGGTTATAATTTATCCTCCCATACTTATTTTATCATAGAACAACCCATATTTTTTATTTCATAACCACTCATCTTTTGTTTATCACATAATAATCCATCAAATGTACAAGTTCCATAGCGTAATCATAACAGATGAAACAAGAATAATGATAAAATATCACTTCCACATTACAGTCAAAAAATATCATTTCAAGATATTGAAATAATTAATCATTCATCAAAACCATATTCAATACCAAAATATGTTAAAATTCTATATTGTACTTATATTTCTTTCAAAAAAACATTACGTCTTGTAGAGTAAACCAAATTTCAAATAATGATTGCGGCGATGGAGAAGTTGTTGTCGCTGCAAACATTAAAAAGATTCTTTTTTCATTTAGTGAAAATATTCATATAAAAATATTACCTTCTGAAAAAAAAATGAATGAAATTAAATTTATAAGGGTTTATAATTCACATTATATAGGAACGAGGTTTATATTATCAAAATATGCCTCAATTTAATGATATTAGGACGAACACCCTTACCATGAGTCTGACTCATCACATACAATAATTATGTTCCGGAATAATAATATTAGAATAATTTATTGTTTATTGATAACCTTTTTTAAGATTATTATTCCTTTTATATCACTTATTTCCATGTTATAAAAATTACATAATTATTTAATCTCATATTAGACGTTTTGTCAATATTCGGTACATGAGTCAAAAATGAAATTGTCTTGGGATAAATTGTCCATGTAGTAAAAAGTCCATCATCTCAAAATCAATATTCAAGATATTAATATATTATATTTCTAGTATATAGGTATTTTTAATATCAATAATATTTTGATTCAATGAATGAAATGCACTGTTCATGGATACGGTAGGCCATACATGTGCATAAACACTACTAACATTTCATTGTTATATTAAATGAACAATTATGAAATGAAATAAATGTATATTATAATAGCAGTACTGTATTAATATCATATATGTATCAAAATTTTTATAAAACAATTCTTTATAAGGTCTATGTATATCTGGAATGAGTTATATCGCTTTTAGCGATCAGTAGACTACACTTTCTCAATCAATATTTTCATATTTACACAAAATGGAAAGCAAAAAATAAAAATTATAAATATATAATTAAATAAGCATAGAGACAATATAAATATAATATAAATCATATATAAAGATATTTTCCATCATAATGGCCACCATAAGAGGTGGTATGGAAGAATTGAACAATCACCGTTTCGTGAGGCAATAGTTCATCTTACACATAAACAATATATTCATTACCCATTAAATGGTGGTGTGTGTAAGTGTAGGTTAATACCATATCCTTAAAACAACCTATTATATTTATGATACTATTTTTGTTATTTAAAATTAACATAATAATAGTATTGGGAGGGGATAATTTAAATGAAACACAAAATTATGAGAGAAGGTGTTACCTCTTAATCTGGTGACTTTTGTGGGTTTATACCAATAGTTTTCAGTAGTAGGCTATGATACCTATGTGAGTCATATTGAACGGGGGATGATATATTAGGATGACTTTTGGGTAGATATTGTTTGATCCCTATAGTTATTGATGTGTGAGTTTTGGAGAAGAGATGGTACCTTTTTATATGAGAGGGAAGGGGAAACCCTTATAATGTATTAGAATATTAAATTAATGAAAATGTATTTATTAATCTAATGGCTCCAAATTGATATACATAGATGATTGGAAGATTATATTTCAAAATCCTATAATTAAATAATTTTTAGATATATATTGATTTTATTTTAAACCTTATCATTTGGGGTTACCCTTAATTATTATCATTTAATTTTAATTATGGAAATAAGATTATAATTATTAAGTGGCTACTAATTTTAGATATATGGGTTCAATTTCTAATAATTAGATTTCTATTGAAATTATAATCCTCACAAAAATCACTTAGTGATGTTAAATGTTTTTAGTATTTTTAAATAAAATAATAAATTTCAATTTTTATAAAACACCAAATATGTCTATTTGGACACTATCAGTTTTATTGAATTTAAATGAAATTCAAATAGAGAGATAACATCGATAAAAATCATGTAATAGTATTTTAAGATGTGATATGCACCAAAAAAATCATTGATGAAATAAATTATGTCAAATAATATTTATTTTAATATTTATAATTTCATTTATCTGATTCCATCTGTAATAAAACAATCATTACATCATCATTGGGACACAATTAAATATTATTAGTTAATGTCTAAAAATAATAAATAAAACAACATAAACTAGAAAATATTTTTATATTTATAATAATTATTTATAGTCTAATATAGATCAACATAAAACCTTATTAAAATTGTCTTATTAAGAAGGTTTTTGTTTATAACAAATTTTCCTTTACTATAAATTAGACGATATAAGTGACATAATCACACTATAGTGTCTTTCAAAGGAAAAATGTTAGTAAATTGGGTTTTATGATTCAACCATATCTCATCCAATTGGATTTGTACATGTTTTATATTTTTATATATTATAATTAGATTATTTTTTCCTTGTTTTCATGATTTACCCATTATTCGTTGTAAATAAATATAATTACTAAAGTTACTAATAATCATTTCGATAAATAAAAGGGAAATATATACATAAATAGTACCTTATTATTAAAAATATATAATCAATTTTTCCAAATTCAAAACATACATGGTTTAGTAATTAATTATTAATAAATTCACGTTGTGATAACGAGAAAATATGTATTTTTTAAAAGTAAAATGCATCAAAAGATTAATTTGTATTTATATCAATTTTCAATGTGAAATTTCATAAAATTACCAATAAAGGATTAAATGGTAAGAAATGATATAAATATACATTAAATACAATCAATATAATTAAATTTCAATACAATTAAATTTTAAGAAAATGAAATTTTGAATTAAAATAAATTATTTTTCACAATTCATAAAATATGAATTTTATCAGACAAATACCAAAATTTCAACAAAAAGAAATTTTGATATCACACATAAAAATAATATGTTTATATTTTCAAATGAGTAATCTAATGTCTGAGGAAATAGATTCAAAAAATGTTTTTCCATTAAAATTTGGTAAAATTTTCTTTTAAAATATTAGAATATTTTATTCTTAAAATTGGTTTCATTCTAATGTTATCCATCTAAAAAATTTAAATAAATGTAAAAAAGTTTAAAAAAACATGTAATGATTTTTTAGATAGTTCTATTCATTCCCACCAATATAATAGTTAGGCATTAACTACCATAGAAAATAATAATAATACTATTGTATTATTTTTCTTTATAACTCAGTGTTGTTTGTAATGTTAGATTTTTGAGAAAATCGTTGTAGCATGTTGAGTACGATATCAAAAAATGTATCAACATAAATATAAAATTAATATCCTATTTATATAAATTAATAGATATGAATGTATATTATTCTATAAATGCATAGGTTGTTACATCGTACCCCCCTTTTAGAAACTGTATCCCCACTATTTTATTTACATTCCAAATAAGCGGGGGCTATTTCTCCCTCATAACATTTTCAGATTCCCGCATATCCTCTTAAAACATATTGTTTAAAAAAAAACAATAAATTATTAATCAATTTATTCTATAACACATTAACTATGTGGCCATGAATCTATAGTAGAAATTTTTCATAAGAAAGATTCACTTTCAACTGAACTAACTATGGACTCAAAAACATGTGATAGATCTGGCATATAATTTCATTACAATGAAAATTGAATGACATTGTGTAACAAGGATAAACTCATAGGTAAATACACTATATAGGAAAACGACCCAACATTCTCTAATATTACATAGGGACCAATGAACCTCAGACAAATATTCCCTTTTTTACCAAAACATGTCACACATTTCCTTTGCGAAACTTATAGAAATACATGATCACCAACCTCAAAAAAAATCCTTCATCCTTTTATCCGCATAACTTTTTTTATACTCTAAGATATCCTACTATACTTTTTAATCACTTAAACATTTTAGGTCATCTCTTCTACCATTTTTGGTCCCATCAAATTTGAATCAAGCACTTCATCCCAAAACTGGATCATTTATCAATTTTATTTTCAATTCCTAAATGTAATCATCAAAAATATTTTTTCCAGATGAACTTAATTAACTTAATATTCAGCTTAGTTATAGAGATAGATAACTGAGAAACGTTTTCAATAAACCTTTGGATATAACCTTCTAATCCAAGAAAACTAAGAATATCTATGATATTGGAGTGTCATGGGAACTCTTCGACAATTTTTTAGATGGGTCCACTACTAAGAAATCTTTAGATATAATATTTCAAAGGAATAAAATCTTTTGAATACATAATTACCACTTAATATAAAGTCCATATTGTTTCTGATCATTTAGTTGTTTCAAAATAATCCTTACGTTACATTCATGTTTCTCTCGGGTTATTGAATGTAAAAAAAATATCATTTATAAACAAAACCACAAACTGATATGAAAAACTCATGAAAGATTCAATTAATGAGATTCATAAATATATCAAGAAGACTAGATAACCTAAAGGATATAACTACAAACTAAAATTCCCATATCTCATTCCTAATGAAATCTTTAGATTACCAACCTCATGCAACATTAGCTGATGGTACATAAACCTAAATTCAATCATCGAAAAATAATGATCTTCGTAGTTTTCATTAAAAAAACCATTGATATGAGGCAATGGATAATTTTAAATAATAGTGATGGTATACAAGGTTATGTAATAAATACATAGTCCCATAGATCCATCTTTATTTTTCAAAAATAAAATTGGTGCACCCAATTTTGATGTGATAGGTTGAATAAAACCTTTATCATGTAATTATTGCAATTATATTTTAAATTCCATTATTCCTATTTAATTCATTTGATAACGGGGGTTTAGAAATAATATTATCATCAGGAACTAAATAAATTGTAAATTAAACATCCCAATTAGAAGTAATACAATCATATTCTTATATAAAAACATTCATGAATTCTATCACCATTGGAATGTCACTAATCAAATTATTTTCATTATTTTCAAGATCATGAGCTAGATAACTTTCACTTACATATTTAATGTATATTAATTAATTTGTATGTTATAAAAGCTATAAAATCATTGAAAAAACTTTCTTAACATTACAATCTATTTCAGTATGATAAACTTAAATACATTCCGTACACAAAATGATATCAAATTCCACTATGGGATGCTTAACAATATTTGTAGGAATGAATATCCCAGAAATGATAACATGAAGATGTTTATCTATATTGGTTGCATTAATACCTACACCTGGTGTCTTTACCAAAAATATTGTATCACATTCATGAGGTACTATTTCTAATTTACATGCAATGCCCTTGGAGATGAAATCATGTAATGATCTATATCCAAATTGAGTATTGTAATGCCTAAATTAAACTTATAGAATACATATCACCACGTCATTTGATGGTTCCTCATAAAATATAATAGTATTAAATTATTTTAAAATTCCCTACTGCTTTCGATCATCTTGGTTTCCACCTTAGGAAATCAACTTTGGACACACATTCAAATGATATCTTAACTCATTACAACTATAACATTTCTCTGTTGTGGTTTTCATTACCTAATTGATCATATTCCTTATAGTTAAGAGAACAATTACTAGTCTTATGGCATTTTAATCACGTCCCATAATTTTAGAGTCATTATACAAGATTCTCTTCAACACACTTCTCACAAGATGGAGTTTTAGTTTTCCAACCTCATATTATCTTTGATGAAATCATTACCATTTATTGAAATGTAGATTTATTCTTTTACTTTCTCTCATAGAACACATTATCACCAGTAAAATCCATTTCTACCTTCTCAGCACAACATACACGTTTCTCATTTCATTTGAACTAATGAGAGGATAACTTCCTTCAATATTTCAGCTTTAATCACAATGAAAATTGATTTATCTTACTATCAATATCCTAGATAAAATTTGTGATGTAACTTTATAAATGAGTGAAATTTTCTTCACATAGATCCATATAATCATCCTATTTTCCCCAATTAAATGAATTTATTTTCTATCATAAGTAAACAAGCTTTTGGAAATATTACTCAAGGAAACTATTCTAAATTTTTTCACATTCCATGGAGTCAATCCCTTCAATTACAATGATATTTTTAATCATTTACCACCACTGATCAACATCAAATTCACAATGATAAACATCAAGGCTATCCTTTTGTTTGTATAAAAATCCCATTAGGTCAAAAATATTTTCAAGTGCTTTAATTCTCCATTCATCATTCATAGGGTCAGATGATCTTCTGAATGATGGGATATGTTGACTCATGAAATGCTCAACTAGAAACATATTTCATTTGTAGTTGGTCTGGTTGATATCATTGATGGATACCACAAATATTTTTCACCTGAGAGAACTGAGCCATTACTACAAAAAACTGTTTATATCCAATCCTATCCATCATAAGATGTTCATTTGGAAGGATAATTCCCTCTGTATGCCTTCCCAGCACAGCTTGATTTTTTCCTTTATGGAAAACCTTTCCGAACAAACATAACCTTGGAAAAAATATGTAATAATATTAAAATTTAACATCATTTATTTTTTAAAATAAATTAAAAAAACATTTATGTATATTCTGTTAATTGTATTCCAAATCTTAATTTTGTTTAAACCGACCTCTAATACCAACTCTAAGGCCCTGACATTAAACATTACATAATCTTGAAATATGTCAACAATTTGACATTTATTCACTTTGAGGATCTTTTAAAAATTACATATTTATATAAATAGGTTATAAATCATACATAAAAACCTAATTATTTCAAGTAGAACTTCTACTCAATGTCAATGTTTCCATAAAAATCTTTTTAAAAATAAACATTTTATATTTCATGTTTAAACATTAGGACTTTTCTTTGATCTCATACTTGACTCTATCATTCATTACATCTGGTGAAAAACACTTCAAAAAACATGATGGGAATAAAAATCTCATTACGTTATACATAATGAATGAAATCTATTTGTATTTTGAAAAAATTTAATCCATGAAAACTTTATCACAACACAATATTTTTTTCCTTTAAGAATTATTAAATATACATAACTAAATATATGGTAATTTCTTACTATTTTTGTAAAAATAATATTTCCATAATTCCCTTATAATAAAATATATAACATATAATAGAATTTTGGGAAATAAAAATACTTAAATGGAAGAACCATACAGTCGGATTCCACATATATCACTAAATGGAATAGTCATACGATAGACTTCCATACCCAATACATTGGAGGCTATAATGGGACCACCCATCTATAGTCTATCATAGAACCACCAATATTTGGTGTACCATGTAACCACCCATAATTGGTTAATTATGTAACCACCCATAAAATTTCCCTATACCATAAAATAATCATAACATATAAAACAAGCATAACGAAAAAGTAACATTTCCACATTAGAATCACAATATATAATTTGAAGATATTTACATAATAAATAATTTATAAAAACCATTTTCAATACCAAAATACATGAAAATTTTATATGGTATTTATTTATATTTTGGAAACATTATAGACTGTCGAGGAATTGAAATATTAGATAATGGTTGTGGTGGAAATGAAGTCACTATCAACACATATGTTTAAAACATTCCTTATATCATTTATTTGAAAGATTAATATAATAAGATATTGTTTTAAAAATTGTTTATTGAAATTAATTGTGAATTCCTTGATTATACCCCATATAAAGGAAAGAAATGTATATTATCAAAATATGCCTCAATGAATGAAGATAGAGATGAAGCCTCATAAATTGAGTATGAATTATCACGTAAAATCCATAGCTTCCGGAATAATAATATATGGTTAATTTTTTTACTTTATTAAGAAGAATTTTAATTTTTATTATTCCATTTATATAACTTATTAAAATGTTATTAAATTTACATATTTTTTTATGTTCATATCAGATTTTTTTTCGATATTGGGAACACGAGTCGATAATGAACTTGTTTTGATGTAAATTGTCCATACGGTCAAAATTCATTGATCAATCAAATATTATTCATGATTAAAATATAATATATTTCCCGAATATATGTATTTATAATGTCCATAATATTTGGATATAATAAATTAAATTCACCATTAAACGAGATGATAGGCCGTACGTACACATGTACGCTACTTTCATTTCATTGTTATATAAGAAAAAGAATAATTAAATAGTATAAATGTATATTATAATTCCAGTATTATATTAATTTAATATATGTATCATTTAAAAAAAAAAAAAAATTTACGTTCCATTTATAGTAGGATGGAGTTCAATCGCTTTGAGGGGTCGGTAGTCCACACTTCCTCAATCAAAATTATCATATTTAAAAATCATAGAATGAATAGAGGAATGTTATAAATAAAAAAATTTATGAAAAATAGAGGCAATATAAATAATATATATATCATTTAATGTTATTTTATCCATAATAATGGCCACCATGATAAGTGGTTGGAAAAAATTAAACAATCATCATTTCCTAAGGCTGTAGTTCGCCATACATAAAAACAATATGTTCGTTACCCATTAAATAGATGTGTGTGAATGTGTAGGTTAAAAAATTATCATTAAAAATTATATTATATTTAGGATACTTTTTTGTTAATGTAATCATAAAATAATAATATTATACTGAGTGTAGAATGTAAATGAATCTAAAAAGCATGAGTGAAGTTGATACCTCTTAACTGGTTAACATATTGTGGTTTGTACTAGTTGGCTTTCATTGGAGTCAATATGCCCTATGCGGGGAATCATGGATGAGGGGAGATATTCTATGAAGGTTTTTTGGTAGAGATTTCCAAAAACAAATTGTTTTTTAAGAGTGGGTATTTTAGAAGGGAGGGTACCCTTTACAGGAGAGGGAAGGGGCACTAAAGGATTGTATTTAAATATTAAATTAATAAAAATTTATATATTAATCCAAATTGATACAAATTGAGATATATCGAATATAAGATGAGTATAGATATATATACAATCATCTAACAATTTTTAGACATGTATTGATTTTTTTAATCATTATATTTGTTGTTCACCCATAATTATTCTCTTTTAATTTTAATTTGGGTAACTGCATTGTTATTATTATTTGGATATTATTATTACATAAATAAGGTCAATTTTTTATAATTAGACAAAAAATGAACTTTTAAAGAATATCATAGTAAAATTTTGAATTTAATATATATTTTTAATTTTTAAAAAATTTAATAATTTACGATTTTTATAAATCATCAATTAATTTAATTTTTAAATAATTCATTTTAGTGAATTTAAATAAAATACAAAAAGATAGATAACTTTGACCCAATGAAATGAAAAGTCTATCAACATGTCTTATTATCCTATATAAATCTCTTTTTGTCATAAATTATGTCAAATAATATTTATTTTGATATTTATAATATCATTTATTTGATTAATTCTATAATAATGTTATAACTACATTATAATTACATCATATTTAAATGTAGTTATTTAATTTATAAAAATTAACGATAAAATATGATGACGTAGGAAATATTTTTCTATTTCTAACTAATGTTAATAGTATAAGGGTTATATTATATATAAAAGTTTTAAAATATATTTATTTGGAGGATTTATGTTTATAAAATATTTTCTTTTACATTATAATAATACATATATGTTTTATAATTTCACACAAGAGGCTTCCAAAGGATAAATTTTTTATCCAATGGTTGTCTTGGCCAGCCGTATATCATTAAAAAATCACTTGGACATGTGTTGTGGTAGTTTAATATTATCATATGATTATTTTTACCCTTATTAACCATATTTTCCCATTTACATATGAAAAATAAAAATAATTTCTAAATATATTATTCATAATGTCAAAAAGTGGGACTTATTAACATAATTGGGACCTATTAATTCCATATATGGAATCCATTTATCAAAATTTAAAACAAAAAATTTTCAGTGTTTAATTTTAATGTAATTTTCATTGTCAAAATGAGAAACTTGTATTTCGAAAAATAAAAAACCTAAAAAGTTTCAAAAGTGATTATATAAAATTTCAATAAGAACATACGTCAAATTAAAATCCATGTTGGGGAAGGGTCAGAGAAGATTTCTAATATTGTTACTTCGATGGAAAAAATGCATACTATACAATGTAGGGATGTTGATCCCACTGATACTCCCTTAAAATATTTTATTTTTTCTTCTAATACTGATATTGTTTCTCCTATTATAGGAGATTTAGATCCTTCGGCAGGGGGGCTGGAATCATGCCTCCTTCGGGGGGAGTTTCTTCTGATTCTCCGATTGCCAAGATGCAGGTTCCTGTTTCACCAGACAAAACTGAAGCAGAGGAATACCAGTGGCAATAAGCACGAACAAGAAGCCAAAAGAAAAAGCAATTAAAGGAGGAAATGAAGAAAAAGCAAGGTGATCAAACCGCCAGATCTGATGAAGACATTAAAACTCTATTGCACCGAGCTCAGGAGATTTCAGACCGCTACTCTGGAGGATGAGGTCGGGGACATCTCAGCACTAAAATGTGGAATGAGATGAGATCCCAAGAGCGCAAAATTGGTGACAAGATAAAGAAAAAGACGAGTCTCCAATAATGTATGTCTTTAAACTTTTTCCATGTATTTCTACCCTTTTACCTTTTTTATAAATAAATTTATGGGGCTTGTCCCCTTATCTTAAAAAAACATACGTCAAATTAAAAATAATTATTAAATGATAAAAAATAATAAATATACATTAAAACCAATAAAAATTATAATATATTAATACAAATATATATGACTAAAATGATTTTTTTAATTTAAAAAATCATTTATCATTATTCATTAAAATATCACTTTTATCATAAAAATACCAAAATTTCAACCAAATAAAATTTTGATGTCCCTATTTCAAATAACAAGTTTATATTGTCTAATAGGACTTATAAAATTTATAGAAATTATATTTAAAAATGGTTATCCATCCAAAGGTGAGAAAACGTCCTTTAAAAAATATTAGTGTATTTTATAGTTAAAATTGGATTCATTATGATTTTAAGCCCCTAATATTTATTGGATGAATGTAATAAAAATTAAAAAACAAGTGAAATCCTCTCATAGTTAGTTATTTTCTTTATCACCAACAAAATTTCATGGCATTAACAACCATTTAAAATAAAAATATTTTTATTGAATTATTTTTCAGTATATCTCAGTGTTGTGTGCAATGTAACATTTCAGAGAAAACCATTGTTGTGTGTTGAGTACGCTATTGAAAAAAATCCCATTTAATATAAAATTAATATATTTTTCATATATATTAATTGATAAAAAATAAATTATTCTATAAACATGTGAGATATTATATCCATCCTTATATCCGTCAATAGAATGAGCCTCTCACTCTGGAATGTACTAAGGAACCTGTAACATCGAACGTTATGATCTAAATTTTTGTCTAAACTAAATCCTCATGATTGGTATAAGCCTATTTATTGGAACATATAGTATGATCATCTCTTTTCCCCCTCTATGATGTTTTAGACACTACATCCCTCACATGGGAATCCTCGCATTATGGTACTTCCTGATAAACTGATTGAACCGTGACAGATAAGATGTATCCATCATGATTTTCTTGATCTGGAGCCTCTCCTTCATCATGTCCATAAAATTCCACGTCAGCCAGAGGGTTTATGTCTTCTCTCCCCATATGATCTCTATTGGTAAGATATCATCATATCAGTAACCTTCTAGGTGAACGGCTCTAATACAGTGGATGTCCCAAAAACTAATGTCAACATCCCTATTGTTCTTGTCAAAAGTGTTTTTGTTAGGGGACCACTAACTGAATAGCTCTGGAATCATGTCTTACTGATGGATGAAATTGAGTTGTGATTCCAACCCGACCTCAAACACTCTGATGTGTTTAAGCTCTGACCTAAACTCCTCGCATGTCTGGTATACCCAGTACACCCATGCACACTAACTAGTAATATTTGCTTCAGACCTCAAGATATAGTCTTTCTTAAATCCCTTTGATTCATCAGTGATATTATTACTGAATATGCTAGCATAATTTTTTGGGAAGACATCATGAATTGGTTCGTAAGTCATTACTATCTAGGTTTTTGGATCCATGATGTAAATAGACATATCCCTACCTTCCTGGGTAGAATGACTATATTTATAAATGTTAAACCATGGAAGGTCATTCACGTGTGTCACCCAGGACCATGGAACATTATTTACAAAACCCAACATTAACACATATTCTAGAATTCCAAATTTACATAGCTAGTTTCTATCACTCAGAACATAATCCCTCAAAGAGTTTGATGATTTACCAAATATCATCTGATTATTAGAGCCTACCCTCCTTTCATGGAGAATATGAGGGTTTATGATCATCTCAGGCCTTCCTACCTCAAATGATGCTTTGACAGCTTCCCTCTTAGCATCAGTTTGTTCAAGAAAAATATTATCCAGGTCTCAAATTTTACAATGCGACTCATGTGAAAAAATGTTGGTTTTCCACAGAAGGCAAGCAGTCACATGCAAGAGAGACCTCATCTGTACAATAAATTCTGTCTAACACATAATTGAGAAAGATCTATATATGGAACAAAATAATCGGTGATTGCATGTAAGGCACTGACTAAATTCAAGATTATTCACCTAGAATTGTGTATCTTTTTTAAATAGAAGAATATTTCCAATCGAATGTGAAATTATTGGTATGGTTCCTTGTCCCTACATGCATATTTATAGGCACATGCCATCCCTTCCGCATGGGTGCAAGGTATTTTCTATCGAATTGGGTATTTTTCTTGTACTGTCATAAATTTAATTTTCTCATAAACATCTCCCTCAAAACCCATCATTTTGATCCCTTTTAATATGAAATTCCCATTGGGGAATTTTATGGAATTGTATTTTTGTTGAGACGATCCATTTATATACATAATAAAACTAAATGCAAATTTTTATTCAGTATACTATCTTGTAGACCTCATAAAAGCTATGCGCAAGATTGAAATTTTGCTCATAAGAAATAAATACATGAGAAAGTAACATTCACTATCAATGATAAATAAAATGGATTCATTTATATTGAGGTGCCAAAAAAACTACCAAGTAAAAAACACTAAATAAACTAGTATGGTGTACAAAAAACAGGTGCAACATGCATGTGTCTTGGGAATCCAATGTTACATCAAATTCTCAATTCGATGCAGGACTCCATGTGCCACCACCAGTAACATTTTAATATATAAATACATGGTTTTCAAACTAATTTTAGGTAACAGTCTGAATGATGAATCACCACTCACATATGCACATGAGGACCCTTCTACGACCATGTGAACTTCATGGATTTAAGGTACCATATATTGTTAGTGTTGACGTTCGCATTGGAGGCATGTGATGAGACTGGTTCCATGGTTTGTATAACTTTTCTGTTGTTCATGTTTCCTGATTTGTGGTACCTTTGACTTATCTTGATGATTTTAGCTCTAGCTATGAATGTTTTTCAGTTTAAATGTTTGTATGGATTGTCCATCCACTGTAATTGAATGTATATTGTAGTGAAGGCTTGTATAGTTTTATGTTGGAAAATGGGGAAGGTGGGGATTGGGGAAGTGGGGAAGTGGGGAAGTGGGGAAGTGGGGAAGTGGTGAAGTGGAAAAGTGGAGAAGTGGTTAAGGGGTGAAGTGTTGAAATGGGACATCATGTATTGTTTCTCACTTCATCCTCAAAATTGTTTCCGTAATAATAAAAATAAATTTTCAGTCATGTAAAATTTCTTTTTTTGAAGGCTTTATTTCTTTTCTGTAGTACCTCTTTCACCCACACCCCTTATATCGCATCCAAGTCATCATTATTTAGTGCACCCCTTCATAGGTTCTATGTGATTTTTCCTCATCCTTAGTCCCCATTCCCTATGACCTCTTGCATGAAACATCCTTATCCATAATGTTCCTTACCAATGCATGCCTCCATGCTTTTGTGTCATGATTTCCTAGAACCCTGCATGGTTCTTCATATAGTGATTCACTACCTATTTCTTATTAGCATAATTATGCTAATAGATTTTTCTTTTTTCATAGATATCCAAACATTAACCCCATTATCGACCACTCATCCAACCCATTAACACAAGGCATTTCATGTACCTTCCCTTCCCCAAGTGCGGGCTAGTGCAAGAAATGTATGTACAAAAGATTTAGAGTGAGTCCCCATCGTCTGATATACATGTCATTAAACTGACAAGCACCCTCATCTTCAACATATTCTATTAAAATATAATCACCTCATGTTCATAATGTTTGATTGTATTAGAGAGTGGATGGAACTGATTCCCTCCTGTAATATCTTTCCCTCTGGGATTTTTCACCATGTGTACCCTAGGAAGTATTTACATAACCCTTGACATGTCATGATAGGGTATACCTGTATGATGGCCATATATTTTGTGTACCTCTGGACACCCTCCTTGTCCTTACCACATAGAGTAAGTCATAATCTCTTTACACTAGGTCCTCTAACCATTCTTAACCTCCATAGCACACCTTATGAATGCATCGCGCATGACACAATCTTAGCTCCGGTCCTTCATCTTGTTTCTCACACCAAGCATGAATCACATGGGCTTAGAATTAGAAACGACCATGACATACTCTTTGGGCTGTTAACCACACATATTTCCTAGCATGATTTTAGGATAAAAACCATGAAAAAGAAACAATATGTCCAAATCCAACATGATTTTACACTATATACCATCACCAAACTACAAGGTAATTAATCCATTTCCTATAGATACGGTATGTAAGAATTCTCTATGAGGTTCAAGCCCATCACCCCTCACAATCCAACCATTTTGAGAATTTCACGTCGCTCCAAATTCATCCTGCATGATGTTTAACTATATTACCCCATATAATTACATGGGTTTTGATCACATTCTTCTACACATGATTCCTCTCTAATGTCCAAACCCATCCAATGGTAAACTCAATCGCTCCATCGTAGGGATGTATCCTCCTGATGTGACACCATCCCTTTTTGGGAAACATCACCTAAATCTACTTCACTGAGCTGTTATGATCCGCCCAAATGTATAACTAACCATAAATAATCCCCACACACAGAATCCATTCTCCTAAAACTAATAATTTACCACTTTCAAAGGGTTTATCACAATACATAATCCCCTCACATGTCTCCTAGTCACTGTCCATAGCGCACAAACTAATTACTCCCCAACCCCAATATATGTGGACTTTGATCCAGGAATTTGGAGTAGGGTACATTGGAATCCTCTCTGATCATCAAGCCCATCATCCATTCCCATCATGGTGTGTCCCTCTATAATTTGTGTCTCTAAATGATCATTCCCTAAACTAAAGGTTATATTTCCTTTTGGTCCCCATCTACGTGTCCATCCACATGATCCACCTTCCCTAGTGACTTATCACCCCACTCCAGAACAACATGGATTTTTATTCCCTACCATGTGAATATATAAGAATCCTTCCTAAGGATTAGAACCAACACCAACACCTTATATCAGTTCCCTCTCCATTCATTGCATGCATTCGACACTTAATCCATATCCATCCTATTATTAACTAGGGTACCACATCCTAGTGAAATCATGCCATCTGTACGGGGACCTAACAATGCATAAGATCCAATAATTTTCTCCATCACCTCACGCATATCATGGATGGCCTATTTCATTCAATGGGATGGTAACCAGGAGTAGGCTATGAATCACCCCTTCTAAATACGTGGGATTTTATCCCTTTATAGTAAATTGGATGCCTCTCTGAGTTTCAATAACAACCAATGGTAAACCTTCATGTCCCATATGTTGGCCCCCATCATCCTATGATCTGCTCTTTGTGCAGTTTATTTTAGTCTTCATGTTGTGGATCATTCCCACTTTGGGAAACACAATATAGGGTCTTCCATCACTGGGTGTTTTGATTCATCCATCTGGTAAGACATACAGGTACTCCTTCCTTTGGATGAGCCAATCTAATCCCCTCTATAAAGTGTTCCAATCCGTCAGATCCATATCTGCTAGAAAGTAAACTTGTGACAAACCATTTGTTAAACAAGGGATGATGTGGAAAACCTATGATATATGCCTTTTGCATACGGTTCCCTGTATTCAACGTGGGATTCCTCATGCTTCTATACCCTCAAGAATCCTATCATAAGGTAAAATTCAGGTGTACCAGTATTTCAGTGTTGAAACATAGTTGAGATGTCCATCATGACTACTCTAATGACTGGATGTTGATGACCTATCTTGAACCATTGTAATATATATATATATAAGTGGCATAATTAACTAGATTCGACAATTAGATGACACCCAAAAGAGTTTCATGAACAATGAAATAATCATTTAGAGATACACAGACTTGGAGAAGAATTATAAGGAGGGAACCATGGAATTAAAAAAAGGAATCCCATCAACATATTTCGAGGAAGAATAAGACATATATGTATAATTTATGAATGCCACACTACATTGGAAATCGGGAATGCGGTGAAGCAATGCAATTAGACCACATACATCAAAACACTCTTAGGAAGGCATGAACAAGTGTTAAATATCTTCATAAGAGACAAAAAATATCATATAGTATGATATCATTAAAAATATACATGATTGGAAACTAGGACAATCTCAAAAAAAAATCCAAATAAATACACGGACCTTACTACTATCATTGAGTTGTATTTCAATCTCATGAGAGCCGTAAGCTTTCCCATCATGAAATATTGAAAATCCAATTCATTGACCAGAAAAATAATAATAAGGTCGATACATGAATTGAGATACCCATGTAGGGTGTGATCATAGAACTTAGTAGGGTCTCAACAAAAACCCCAAAAATACACCTTCATCTGTACATGTATGCACGGGGAAATGAAATACATAAATAAACTTTCTCGCTAATTCATTGTTCACTAACCAATCCACCAAAAAACACAATGAGATTCACACACCCATTATGCCATGGAATTTTAATACAAAAAACCTCACACTTGATTGGTTGTACTTTTGTGACATGTAATAATACACTATTCACATCATATCATGTTATAATAAATGATTCCCAACCGATACGCGAAGAATCAGGGTTTGGACACATCCAATGTTCGACATAATAGCCATATACCCTATTTTCAATCAAATTTATTTAGCTTGACCCACTAATTGATTGATTCATGAAAGTTCTATATTTCTTATCTTTCATCAACCATGTCCATGACCCCTTGAGTTTTCTTCAACCCAAAATATTTATAATAAACCATCCAATTCATGCTGGTCTACATATTCACTCAATTGAGGCCACATCAAGCATTTTGACCGTAGAAATAGACTCTGATAAGGTCACATCAAGAACAAAAATCCATCCTAAAATAATCTAGGTTGGTCCTAATAATCACAAAATCACATCCGTAGAAACTATAGGGAGGTCCAATCAAACACAAAAATGCAACAAAGAAGACTAATGTGAGTTCAAAGATGAGTACATCGATCAAATACATTAAAGATAAATATCAAAATGCACACATTGGAATTATATAGGGCCAAAAAATTCCACACATCACATCAGCTGATAGCTAGGTTATAGTCACTCAATACCTTTCCACTCTTCACAATTCATCACATATAACTCATAAAGGATACTATTGGGTCCCCCATACCCATTCAAATCTATAATCATCGACAATATCTTAAACCCATAACCCTACAATTAAATTATAGCTTGGACGATCCTATGAAGCTGAAATCATGATTAACTTTAGCCTATATATGTTTGTCTATAATATTCATCTCACTACAAAGTGGATTTCCTAATCTTTTATTTCAACAATGTAGAATACACAAAAAGATGGGGGGGGGGGGTGAATCAGGGTATGAATGATTAAAAATATGTCCCATTTGGATCTTTATTCATTTTAATAAATACACAATTATATCTACCTCCCTTATAAATATATTAATAGATATAAAATCAATAACATGAAACAATTATTTTTACTTAGTTCCCCCTAACTGGGATTCTTCATAATCGTATAAAACAATAATGTGCTCATGTACCATATTCACTAAGGCTCACTGCCAATAATGTGTACAATGTTTGAGGTACATCTTCTATACCTAGGATATATATATTTATAAGGTTTAGGTTCTTATCACTACATTGTAATGGGTCCATCCTAATGCTTCTTTATCTAACTCAATAAAGGTGGAAAAGTTCACCGTCTTCCTCTTACTATGCTCACTTCTCTTGAAAGTATTCCACACACCATTTGTAGACCTGTAGATCAAACAGAGAATATAGAAATTTAAGTCCTTTCATTTTCATGATTTCATGAATCATATATTATAGGTAGATGCCCTTTTGATGTTTTTTATTCAAATTCAATTGAAATCCACCCAACTGAGTACTTCTTGATACAGGAAAATCATTTCATAATCAGATTTGAAGCATTCATGAGATTACTTATGAAAATTATGTACCTCCTTCCTCTACCGTATACTAAATATGAGTTTTGGTATGTAAAACACCTCCTACAAATACTATTTTTGCTGTTGCGAACCACCCTTTATATGTTGACTACATTCGACATCACTATCATGTACTGACTCTATGTACGGATATTGAGAACCACCTCTGCGAAACACCTCTCGTCTGTGAAATGTTTTTTGTTTACAGAAAGCCTCTTGAAATAGCCATATATATGAGAATTTTTCCTTGATCATGGATTGCCTTCACTAACCATTAGTGTACCATGCAATCTTCTTCTGTTTCCATGTCCTTGGTAGGACATATTCTGCCGTTGAAACATTCGGCAAAATTTCATAGACGCGAACCACTTAAGCATTCACATAATTATCCCTCATGGACTCCCTTCATATTTTTCAAAATTCCAAGATCAAAAAGATGTTCTCAAATGCTATTTGATCTCCACCATAATCGTTGGGATTATTGATTCTTATATAGGAAATGATGCCCACAATATATGTTAATCAATGATTTACCAAATCTTAAAACATGCTTTCTCCAAATACTGATCCTTCTGCCACTGCAAACCGCATGCCATCCACAAACTGATTTTATTATCTAGCCTAAAAAATATCTTTGTTCTTATGTGGTTGATCTCCTCTTCTAACATTAATCTACCCACATACCGCACCTCCTTACACGGTGAAAGGTTTTCGGTTTCGCAAACTTGCTGGCGTATCATTTCCAACACTCCACATACTATTCTTGGAAGATGGAACACAGTCTAAGAATTGATATATGCAGTTCTCATAATTTTCCAATTTTTAAAAAATTCATAATATTGTTCAATCCTAGGAATAAATACTTCATTTTCCAACATAAATCAATCAATTTTGAGGAACAAAATGTTTTAAAAAACAAATAAATTCTACCACCTTGAAAACATTTATTCGGAAAACACCATCCATACTCATTTGGAGTCATCTGACATTGTTAAATAACACAAAAACACCCAATTCATACTTAGAGTATACCTTGAGGGATTTTTTCTCAACAATCTCCCCCTTTCGGTTTTTTGACAAATCATTTAATAAAAATGCAACCCATTTTGATACCTCATTAACTCTACATCAAATTTCAACCACAATTCAATTCACGCTATTATGAAAACAATTAGGGATTTACTCAACACATACTATAAGACCAGATGAACATTGTTTGGTGTGATAAGTGAGATTATAGAGAAAATTTAATCAATGAATCACTTCAATTATAATCTTCAATTACTAATACTAAACGGATACATAGATACCATTGAACTACATTCATTTTGAACCTCATCCATCATGATATCTATTCATTGATTTATCACATCAATAATCATCATATTTAATGCTACACCTATATATAGCTCCTCCAAACAAATAGTTTGATTTCAACATCAACTCCCCTTATCTTGTTGCCCCACTTAACAACTACTCCTCATGTCTTTTCACCCCCTCAACTATCCAACATTCAACCCCTTTCTCAACGAACCTTAATTTCATGTCAAGCTTCAGTAAAATATGGAAATTAGAACATATATGAACTGTAGGGAAAAACCACATCATACCTCGGGGAGAGGGGGCTCAAATATACACCTTCTCAAGTGTAGTAAGTCGACTGGACTTCTAGTGCTTGTTGATGGATTTCAAATGATCCTTTGGGTAAGGTTTGTCTCAAAATGTCCCAACCTATGGTTGTTTTGGCATATAATCTAATTTCATGGTCCCTTTCTCCACCTTCTCCTTGATAATAAGATATTTGATTTAAATGTGCCTTGTCCTTGAGTCAAGGACTCGTTTTTATATGATTTATAGGAGTTGAATTATAAAAATGGATTCCAATAGAAGAATTCACATCAATTCCCATATCTTCAAGTAGTTTCTTTATCCAAAATAGTTTTGTACAATCTTGAGTAGCCACAATGTATTTATATTATGTGCTGCTCAATGAAATGAAATCTTGTATCATGCATAAACAAGAAATACAAAATCCTCAAATATAAAAGGATGTTATGGATGGTGATTTCATATCATCTACTGATCTTAAACTACTTGTATCTATATATACCAATAAAACTTGCTGATATTTTTCATTATAATTCTTGAAAAAATCCAACGTTACCTTGATTTACCGAAGAATTTTTTTACTACAATAATATTTCTCTCCATGGAATTTCATTGATATCGTGCTGCATGGAATGTGGAAAATACAATATCAAGTCTTCTTTTTCTCAGGTTCAACGGAGTTCCAGTGATTTTCTTATATTTTATGGTATTAGCTGCCTTGCATTCATCGTGTCATTTCAGTTTCAACAGGGTAGAAACCAGAGTTTCTAACAGTTGGAAATTATCCATTCAAAACATACTAAAAACCTCTTTATCCTATTTATATTGAGAAATAAATTTTTCATTTCTTCCTTCTGTCACGTGTATTCTAATGAAGAAAATGTTACATCACCAATCATCGACATTTCTAACTCGCTTTTCAAGAATTCAAAAAACATTTTCCATTGTGCTTCTTCTCATTTACCCAAATTTATGTCAGCGACATAATCTAGATCCATCATCCTTTGACTATTCCTACTGTTAAAATACTTATTGTAATCATATACACCAAACTAAAATTCACGCTTTTTTAGAAATTGATCAAGCCTTGAATACCATTCTCTTGGTGCTTTCTTCAAACCATATAAATAGTTCATCAGCAGACAAACCCTATTCTCATATTTAGGGATTAAAAAACCATCAGGTTTCTCAATGTAAACATATTCATCTAGAAATCCAATCAGAAATGTTGAATTGACATTCAACTGAAAAACATTAATCATTCTTTGTACTACTATGGAAAAGAATAATCTGATTATCTCTAGACTTGAAACATGTGAAAATGTTTTATTGACATATATACCCTTTATCTGGGTGTACATTTTGCCTACAGATCATACGTTCATTCGAATCCCAACACCATCTTATTTAATATTGTGGTGAAAACATCATTTTTTTACTATAAAATTCTTGTCTATTATCCTTGAAAAAAAATCCCATATTTATTATATTCCATTTGTTAATGTTCTTCATTCATTTCATGAACCCAGTTTTCAACTTTAGTAGCTTCATCAAAACATTTAGGTTATACTAATGATAAACATGATTCTTTTTGTATGGAATTCATCACCCATGTCTGTATTGGTGCTGTTTGATCACCTATTATATTCAGTATATCAATTTTGTCCATTCTCACCATTCTCTGTGTAGTCACTGATTTATTCACATAATTTGATTCTTCTTTGAATCAACCTCTAGAGTCGGAACATATTCTGACCAACTCATTTCTTCATCACTATCCTCCAAATTTGATCATGTATTTAATAAAGAATATGTTTATTCTCTACTATAATAACATCATGAATTTCAAAAATCTTTCTTAGACTATTATTAAATCATTTATATGATTTTCTCTACATTGAGAAGCTACGAAATATCCCTTTATATCAATGATATTCATAGTTCCTATGTTTCCCCGAATAGAGAATGAATCACTTACTTTCGAAAACTTGAATGTATTTAATTGACGTCTTATTTCCATACCATAACTCATATGATGAATTTTCTTATTTTGAGAAAAAAAATTCTATATTTCATATATAGACTGCTATTATAACTACCTCCTTTCAAAACATTTTTGGATGATATTTCTTAGTTGGCATTGTTCTGGCCATGTAGTTGATAATCTGATTTATTCTCTCAACTTCTCCATTATTATTTGGTGTTATTTTTACTAAATCATGATTCCATTTTCCATGTTTCTCTAGATAACCCATCACTAGGATATTTGTAATCTATGTTCCTTTATCTAATCAATTCGTTCATTTTTTCAAACTGAACATCATTTCACATTCTTGTTAATATCTTGTAATACAACTGAACACTTCAAATTTGTTAGTTATTATTGATACCTATTCCATTCTACTGTATTCATCAATGAAGAGTACATAATATCTCCTCCCATCAATATACCTTGGGGAAATTGGTGCAAACACACTAATATGCACTAACTCAAGTAATTTTGTTGGCCATTGATCCTTTGGCTTATTTGTATTTCCAATGATCGTAACTTTTTGAAAGGAATCACACGTAAGAGTAAAATCACATGATTATCTAGGGTTATTCTAAAAATCCTCACATTTCACCAAATCTTCCATTGAACATTGGATTATCTGTAAAATACCCTTATTCCATAACATGTTTTCTTCATCCTTAGATAGAAAGCACATATCATCTTATCCACTAATGCGGTGGAGATTTACTTTTGTACATCTCCCATGAAACACAACAAAAACATTCTTTAAATTTATTATACGTAGTTTCTGGGAAAAAATTATGTAATTCGTAGAGTTACACAATGGACTAGCACTATGAATTTTTTGACTGGGCCCATAAAAATCCAATACATCTAGTTGTCTCATGTCATTTCCTTCAAATATGGATTTTCCTAAAACAATAATTTTTAAACCCTCATCATTACTAATTAGTATGATAACATCTTTATAGTACTTTATTTCTTTCACTAGGTCCTTATTTTCCACCTTGTGGGACGTTCCACTATCAATGATCCATATACCAGTGTGATATGATTCCTTGAACTAAATTTTGACAACCGCCTATTCCACCTTTTAATTTTTCACCAAATTATTTGGTTTTATATCCCATAT
The DNA here is from genome assembly GCA_963277665.1 of Viscum album. Taxonomy (NCBI): domain Eukaryota; kingdom Viridiplantae; phylum Streptophyta; class Magnoliopsida; order Santalales; family Viscaceae; genus Viscum; species Viscum album. The sequence goes on along the minus strand of OY728161.1, from coordinate 1,418,354,879 downwards.
AGAAAGATAATATCGATCTTCCTCAGTACGTGATTGTACTACTTCAAGGTGTAGTGATACAAATCTATTTTTAAAATTTATATCTCTTAAAGATACATTTGGCTGCTTCTTATTAGAAAATTCAGTCTTCCAATGCACATTTCTTTTGCATTGGTGATTTTGAATATCTTTCCACATGTCTGAGTCTTGAAACCTAATACAATTACCATCAACTGATGACCCTGAATTTTTAGCTATATACGACCACCTATCTTGGTCTTGTATCCTTTAGTACCACTTCACTATGAACATATTGTTTGAGAGTGTCACATTTTACCATAATAATAGAATCTTATGTGATGTACATTCTTTTGTGGCAGTGATGCACCACTAGTTATGACTTGGGTTCTCTGAATGTTCAAACTCTACTTCATACCAAAATAAATCATTAATCGTGGAGTGGGTAGTTACGGTTTGAATTAAATAATAAATTCTTTCAATTTTGACAGACAACTCTGCTCAAATATCTTCTTATACGTTTCATGTTTGATCTTTTTTCCTGATGTAGAACTGAGAGTTATCAGGGTCTTGTGATCATCAATTCTTCATCATAGATTGTCAACATCCTCTTCTAGTTGTTTGATAAATTTGATTTTATCTTTTACAGTTTTAGTCAAACTATCAAAATATTATTTTTTTGTACTTCATCATTGAGTTTTTACTCAACCACCTTTTTTGTGTTTCCTAGCATTGAAGTCCCCAATGTTTCATTTTCTACAATCAGCTCAGAGTTTTCTTCTACCTTCTACTGCATAATGAGTTTGGAATCACAAATAACATTGTTAGATTTCATTATTTTGGATCTAAAAATAACATCATCATCAAGGGAAGCTTCTAATTCAGTTTTAAGATCAACTCTTCCTTCACGTTATTCGTCATTAGTGTCACTTTGTTTCTTGTTAATGAATTATAGAAAACATCCACCAATGCATCTATTTTATGAACTGTGTAGTCCATTAAATCTTATGCCTCATATTCTTATGAAAATTCTTCCTCTTTTGAATGCATACTCTTCTTTTTGGAGAATATTCTCAATGTACTTTTCCTCTATTTCTCATTTTATAAATACTTATTTTTGAGAATTTGAGCATTTTATTCATTTTCAACATGAAACTTCTTGGGAATCTTTTCTGAAAAAGTCTAAACAATTCCACATAAAAAAATGAAATGGATGTTTACCTTTGTACTTACTTCATCCTCTTTGTAGATTGGAGGATAGAATTGACATTACGTCCTCTATATTTTCATCCTTATAACTATATTAAACAAAGAGGTTTTTCATGGCCTTGAATTCAACTTCCATAGAATTCCCCCTTTCCACACCACCGTAATCCTCATTTCTCATTTCATATACTACAAGGGTATTGTTTTGGTTATCTAGTGTCAACTCTTTTAGTTAATTATCATCCAACACTAATTCTTTCAGATTGAGATGCGGTGGAAGTTTCCTCAAGATATGTTTCACAATATGTATCTCTTCAATGACTTCTATAAGTACCCAGCATGTCTAGAAAAATAATATTTATCGTATAGAATAATTCACCAATAGATTCATTGGGATTAATTAAGATATCCCCATACTTGTTCCCTAGAACCTCCATCTTTTCTTCTAAGACTTTTGTGTCGCCCTCTTAAATTTTTAATAATTTTTCCCAAATTGCTTGTGATGTTTTATTGGACATCACCATTGTATAAATTGATTTTGATAGGTCTCCTCATAAAGCATTGGTTCCTTTAGCTTCAACATCCAATTCTCTTCCTTCATCTTTTGATAGAGAAGCACTATTAACTTTACCTGATATTCCATGCGTAGCTATTATGAAGAAATCCATCCCTACTGATCGGTAGTAGTGCTACATCCAAATATTCCATAGTTTAAAATTTTTTACATAAAATATTGGAATTAATTTATTATTGAACACCTCCATATAATTTTCTTGAAAGAGATCAAATTACATTCAACCTTTCACTCTGACACATATTGTTAGTTCCACTTGGTTGAATACCCTGAGTGGGGGGGGGGGGGTGAATCAGGATATGACAGATTAAAACTTACACCCCTTTGGATTTTGTTTCGTTGTTAACCGAAACACAATTCTCTCTACCTCCTGTTGAAATATATGAACAGATATGAAATCATTCATGTGACAAAACAATTTTTACATTGTTCACCTCAACTGGGATACATCCAAGGATTATAAAATGACAATGATCTGATGTACCAAATTCACTAAGGATCACTACCAATAATGAGTACTATGATTAGGCAAGATCTTCTATACCCAGACCACATCCTTTACAAGTTTTAGTGTATACTCCTTGCATTCCCAAGAGTCCCTCTATATTCCTATTTATCTAGCTCACTACTGGTGGAATGTTCACTATCATCCTCTTACTATGATCACTGGTCTTGGAAATTAATACACCCATAGTGTGTAGAGATGTAGGTCAAAAACTATTTATAAACATTGAGGTCCCATTATTTGAATTAATTTTTTCATCTGAAAATAGTGGTAGATAATTTTTTATGGTCCTTTTTTCTACATGGATGATGTCAACCATCCCGGGTGCTGCTATGTACCAGAAAAATCATTCGCAAATAGATTTGAAACTTTCACAAGCTTCCTTGTAAAAATTGTGAACCACCATCCTCTCCCGCATACATAGGACACTTTTCAGAAAAATTCCCAATCTTTTCACATCTAAAGCATGATAATGGAAGTTTACCTTGGAACATAACTTTCCCAATTTGAATATTGTAGGAGAGAAATGACTGGATGTCATCCATATTGTCCTCCATAGGACTATATTCAACAGAGAGATTCTTCATGGCATTGAATGCTAATTTCACAGACTACACGTTTTCCACCGCATCATTATTATCATTTACCAATTCATATTCTACAAGGGTACTGTGTATGTCATCTTGTGCATGCTCTTTTGGGTCATTGTATTCCAACACAAAAACATTCAGATTGAATTTATGTGGATGTTTCTTCATGATATGTTTCACAATATTAATCTCTTCAATGACTTATCCAAGACACATCATGTCTTACACAATAATATTTATCCCGTTGAAAAATGCATCAGTAGTCTCATTGGGATTAATTATGAGATCCTCATACTTGTTCCATAGAACTTCCAGCTTTTTCTCAAAGACTTTTGTATTGCACTCATAAATTTTCAAACAAAATTCCAAAAGGCATTTGATGTTTTACAGTACATCACCTTCGTATAAATTGAATATGATAGGTCTACACATATGGAATTGATCCCTTTAGCATCAAAATCCAATTCCCTTGTTTCATCTTATAATAGAGCACCAATATAAACATAGTTTGATATTCCAGGAATATTTATTATGAATACATCCATCCCTACTGATTGGTAGTAGTGATGCATCTGATTCTTCCAATGATTAAATTATTTCCAACAAAGATTGAAATTACATTATTATTGACCACCTCTATTTATTTTTTTAGTGGACCACTAACATAAAAACATTCAATAGGATACTAATTTTTAGGTCCATCAGGTAGAACAACCTGAAAGGGGGGTGAATCAGGGATTCACAGATTAAAATGTACACCCCATTTGATTTTGTTTCATCATTAAACAAAACCAAATTCTCTCTACCTCACGTAGAAATATATGAATAGTTACGAAATCATGAACATGACACAAATATTTTTACTTGTTTCACCTTAAATGGGTTATGTCCAAGGATTATACAATGACAATGAGCTGAAGTACCAAATTCACTTTGGATCACCACCAATAATGTGTACAATGATCGAGCAAGATCATCTATACCCAGACTCACTGCCTTTTCAAGGATTAGGGTCTGCTCAATGCATTCCCAATGGTCACTACCTATTCTTCTTTCTCCAGCTCATTACCAGAAAAAAGGTCATCATCATCCTCTACCAATGATAACTGCTCATAGAAAGGAATCTACAGACAGTTTGTAGACATGTAAGTAAAACTCTATTTATAGACATTTAGGTGACTTCATTTGCAATAATTTCTACATCCTGAACTATAGGTAGATGATTTTGTGATGTTAATTTTTCACCCATAGATAATTTCCACCTTCCCGGGTGCTTCTAGGTACCGAAAAATCCTTTATAAAAATGATTTGAATCTTCTGAATGCTTCCTTCTAAAAATTTAGAACCACCTTCCTCCATCCAATACTGAGTACCAGGTTTGTTATGCGTGACACCTCCTCCATGTATTGTTTTTGCTGTTGCAAACCTCCCTTCGTTCACAGAATACCTCTGACTTCACTATCAGGTACTGCCTCCACGTAAAGATCATGTGAACATCCTCGGCAAATCCGACTGATTAATACATCTTTTGTGGGATACAGTCTCCCATAAAATCCTTAGACAAAATTTTTTCCGCCCAAATAACATCATCCTTTATGGAATTATCCCTCACTAACTCTCTTCAGACAGTGCAAAATTTATAGAAAAAAATTATGTTCTCTTATGATATTCGATCTTCATAGTAATTAGTGGGATTATCGATTCTTATATAGGAAAAGATACCAATAATATTCATTAATCCATGATTAAACAATCTTCAATATAGCCTTCACTACGTATCGATCCTTCTTCAACCACAGACTACATGCCTCTCGTGAACCATTTTTCTTATCTATTCTGCGTATTGTTGTTGTTCTTACATGGTCAAACTTCTCACCTGATGTCAAGCCATCCACATAAAGCACCACCTTCCACTGTGATCTGTTTTCGGTATTGTGGACCATACATTGTTCCTTTTCTGGTGCTCTGCATACTGTTCCTGGAACATGGTACACAGTCCATGAATTGTGGTACACAGTTCATATAATTTTCTAATTTTCAATAAAATTCTTCCAAACATTCATTTATATGAATAAATCATTTTTTAACAACATCAAACACCTAATTTCGAAGACCAATTTTTTTAAAAACACTATGAAATGGCACAACCTTAAAACTATGTATGTGTCTTACACAAACCATACTTATTTGTTGTCATATAACAGTGTCAACAAACACAACCAAACCCAAAACATACCGAGAGGACTCCCTGAGGGATTTTTTCTCTACATTATCCACCATGTTCTACATATTCCTAATATCAAGAGGAAATGTCTAATTACCTTCTAAATATCACTTAGAATTTGGATTTCATGTCTCAAACAATTCCCATGACACTATCATTGGCCTCATCACACATCCCCTAAAAGAGATATTTATACCCATAACCCATATTAAACCCCTTTTCATCCAATACACTAATTACTATAAGACCTATCCTACACCAAACACAATCCATGAGTCACCTCTATGCTTCAGAATTTCTGCATGGCCTTTCATGAGATGTGAGTCCATCACACCCATATTCACTTTTCCCATAGACTCTCATGCCATCACCTTAACAGTAGTAACCAAAAATAGACTATAATACATCTTATATCTCGTTATAATACCCCTAGAGGTAATTCATAATCTCCCCCAAAACCCTCCACCCTTGGAGACTTTATCAGAATTCAATACCATTTCACTAAAGTGCAAGTGATCACTGGACTCACACATAAAAGTCCTAGATTCATCACTTATCACCTAACCATAAAATATTAGACCCTAGACCCGATGGATTATCCCCATGAAATATAAACACATTCACACTCATAAATAGATATGTATATGAACATTTACCAAAGTTACACTCTAAAAAGTATTTAGAGTTAAACACTAATTGTTCTCTATAGATCCTCATCTAATACCACTATGATTAATCCATCCAATCAATAACCTATATAATATCACACATTAAAAATAAATAATTTTTATCATTTAGAATTTATTTGTTAATTTCAATAAATTTGGAATGATTCATTAAAAACTCATTCATCATCATCCACTCATCTAAACCTTAAGAAACAGAGTACAATCCACTCGCACATGAGCCTCAGCTGAGTTGGTGAGGTATCCTTAACTACATCCACAAGAGCCAGGTTCAAAACTAGGCATAGGCATATTTCCGGGGTACTCTAGCAGTACTGTAAACTATGTGGGTACTCTAGTAGAACTATAAAATATATAGGTAATATAATATAACTATACACTATGTGAGTATTGTAGCAAGAACTGTAGTAGGGTATAGTAGCGCTGGAACTATTCACCTTGGGCCACCGGTTTGGGCATGGAGCCCTTAAAGATTTTGGGCCACCTAGGCCTTCAGGTCAGTAGGGATTTTCGGACACCTTTACGGCCTTTGAGCCACCTTAAGGCCTTCTGGTCACATGCAGTTGCCTCAGACAAACTACAAAAAAAAAAGTGCAGCACCATAAGAGGATTCAAAGAAGGTGCACCCACCATAGCAGAGCCAAATGGATTTTTCAAAATGAGAGGGTATGGCTATGCCATCGGTAGCAGCATGTTCCTGCATAGGAATCCTAGCAAGACATCCATGGGAAGGTGGAGAGCTACTATCATGATGCGGATGATGGGGAGGGGTAGTTCAATTTAGATAGTATGGTTGAATTCCCTAAGTCCTTTGGGTCTTGTAATCACTGAAGCCTATGGTCCAAATAATCCCTGTGCCTACGAGCCATGTAAGCGATCCCCCTCACCCCTTGAAAGGGGGGTTATCAAAAATCAATAAAAATGAATGCCTTCGGGCCATTCTAGTAGTGTACAATCCACTATTGAAATTCACATAGACATATTTCATGAAAAATCACCGGTTAATTCACCCAATTCAATGTTCAATTTTACAAAATTTGGGAATAACCCTTGAAAACCCATATATTTATTTACATTTTCAAAATGGACATGTGACATCATACTTCTATATTCATTGGACTCCCTATACACAAGACAATCCAAAACCCTATCGCACATGATAGATTCCACTATGATGTGAGGAAATTTAAGTCAAACAATAGATGAAAAATATTATCAAATTACTGGGATACTAAATAAAGGATCCAATAAAGGAATGTATGAATGATAGTAAAGTGAACTATAATATGAAACCATGAAAAATCATTCCATGAAATTGGTTAAAATGTAGTAGAGACCCATTCATTAAACCCTCTCTTCCAATCCATGTTAAGGACTTCACATGGGTCAACCATACCCTTTTACCCTAACCCAACACTAATGTTTACTATTGCTACTATGCGACATCTGTCATTCTAATTTGGAATCATATGCTTCCATTACCATATGAATAATTACTCTAAATTGTATTAGTTGATCTGCTCAAGTCTTTCTATATCCTAATCAAATCATAGTGGTACTGCAGATGGAATGTTGACCAATCATTAGTACAACCAGGAATCATGTGTACTCTATGTATAGATACCCCTAAAAACAAATAACCTTCCATAAGAATAAATTAAAACACTCACCCACTACTTATTTATGTATATTAATCCACCACTAACCCTCTTACATATTCGAACCCAATATCCCATGCACTCTTTCCCTAACCCAATGGATATACATTATAGTATAGTCTGATCGCCCCACCATACTCATGATTCTATGAGTTATGTCCAGTCTAACCGGGGCTCTTGAACATTATCCATTTACATTTTACCTATACATTTCAGGCTCAAAAAATATCCCACGGACTCTCATACATTCCATGGACAACATCAGAATAACCCTCTACATGGGTAACATTCCAAAAAATGAGTGGCCACCCTCACTCCCACTAAACATTAAAAAGGACATATGGAAGCTAGTTGTCCATGAAATAATCCTATCCTACCCTAAAATAAAAAATTACACATGAAATTATATAAGTAATTCATATATCAATAACCCATGTGTTTTACATACCATTACACAATTTCCCAGTCCATTTATCTATAATCCACAATGATTCCATTCAATAAAATACTTTTCATCATTTTTCAATCAACAAATATCCAAATATACATTCTAATGATCATAAGGGGGTTTTTATTACAAAGGAAACTAATTCCTGGACATATATGACCTATCAAGAATACTAAATCCTTATTGAGCCGTTATAAGGGAATCCATGGTTGCACTGACCCGCGATGGGTCTATATATATACCTCGAAATATGGAAAATATTATATATCTCCCAAGAACCTGTCACATTAAGATCCATATAACCTTCAATCAAAAGTAAACATTCCATGGTATTGCTGAGTGGAATTCAACAAAATATTTATATGTTTAAACTAAAAATAAATTTTTATTAACATGTTAAATTATAGGGCCTCATTAAAAAAATAATTTAAGAACACACATTTAATGTGAGTCCTTTAAACCTAACATGCTATATTTATTTCTCCTAGTTACATTGTTCCAATATATTGAAATAAAAATAAATCATAAATATAAAACTCTAGTAATGAACCAATTGTGAAATCTTAGAACCAAAACACAAAAATACAAGAACAATACTCCCATTCCCTAGAGACATGGAACTATTATTGAAAAATATATTAATGACATTATAGTAAGATATCTATCCCAAGAACTAACACATTTCATAGATGCATATTGATTATATCCCCCAAATATAAATATTATATTTGACTCAACTTTTTTATACTAACCACACAAAATAATATTCTATAAAACTATTTTGAAACACCACAGCCTAGTATACTCAGTATTACTTAGATTGGCGATTCCACTATATGTATGTATGGATCCCTATATTACATAGAAGGGTGACTATTAGTGTGGGACTAATGTATTCCATGGGAAGGTTATTCAATAAAAAAGAGAAAAAAACTAAAATAACTAAGAATACATAGCACATATAATCCATAACTTTGCACAACATAAATAAAATAAACACATAAAATATCATAAATGAAGGTGTAAAACAAAAAATACACTAATCTCTTTCTATGTTGATCCCCTCTTGAAAATAAAGCAAAAAACACAATAAATGTTATATAATAGATTCCCCAAGAAATATACCATTCCATTGATAGTGTTATGATATCCCAACCCAAACCACTATACATATCGTGCTCTCACATGAAAAAATATATGATTTTCACGCCTATCATGATTCATGTGAAGAGTGTGAAAATATAACACAATATGGCCTCTCGAAGAACCATCAATAAACAAAATTACATACGCGTGTGTGTGTTTGTTAAAAAATACATAAATAATGATTCTTATAGATTAATTTTATGTTATCAGGTCTTCTATGACACCATATCAGATTCACACAGCCATCAAGCCATTAGGTGATAACCAGAGACCATGGGAGAAAACCATACTTAATTCGATGAAATACCATAATACATACATCTTTTCACATAATTCCACCATGAATAATTCTCAATACATACATCAAGACCATGTCAATAATGATTCCAAAACCATTCCCAATACCTACAGTCATGGGCCTTACCATATGTATGTATATTGGCCCATAGGTTGATTTCGCAAGGAAGGGTCGTTTGTTTTTATCTCACATAAAACTAAGTCCAAACCATGTTGATTTTCTTTGAACCAATAATACATTAGGAATGGTATGATTCAATTATTCTTACTAATCCACTAGAACTCATGTGTGGTATACACATTAACTCGTCCCCAAAAACATATGGGAGTTCAAATCAAGGAGAGAAACCTATCCTAGTATTCTTTGTAGAGCAACAACCAGTCACACTAACCGCTCCCCATATATTATGGGGAAATAAAATAAAACACATTTTCCTATTCAAATAGAATTTAAGAATGTAAAAATGGAAAACAATGAACCACGCCTCTGAACTAAAGACCCCAAAAAAGCATCAAAATGTGCTGCATTCAACCACACATCTCACTAGTTGATCCAATGTTTCTAGAAAAAAAGACCAACCACACATAACAATTAATTTTGAACATTAATTTCAGGGTTTCCAATTTGTCATAAAACCTTTTCTTAATCTTTCTCATCAGTACATGTTCATTCCCATAACCATATGGTTATGTCGCATCAATATGTCTCGTATGACCCGGACCTCATGGAGTTTTGCAGCCTTAAGATGTCTTTATACACCTATGATCTGACTACATGGGAGGTTTTTGAAGACATTATTCATTTCCTAAAACTAGATTCAATTTTAATGGTTCAATTCCCATCTAAATGCCTCATGGAATCCTGATGAGAAGTCCTAAACAAATCCCATGACCCTCACCAAGGTATGATCACACATATCTTATGTGAGATCTCCCAACACAGCACCAAGATAAAAACCATGAAAACCCCATATTTCATGTCATAGAGGAATATGAATAAATAATTAAACATTAAGGATTTCAAAAAACTACAGTTGGGAGTTTGAAATAACTTGAGATAGGTTCAGTCATGTCTCTGGTCACCACAATTTGTTAAACTGTTGATACCTTCACCTAGACATAGGAACCCAACACTATATATTCAACATATCAAATCACATCCCAAATCATTATAGAGTTATTTAATTATGTCATAAAAAATCCACACCCATTGGTGAAGAAATATCTTGGAAATCACAATTTAATGAATTTCTAGAGAACAATTGATTTTAGACCAAAATGATTACTTCCCTATAATATCATCTAACAAGGGGACTCTCGGACACAAAACCCTATATCCAAATACAATACAGTGTGTATCCATAAAAATATGTAAATATAAATTCATGTGAAATTTTATCATAGAGGCCAACTTCAAAGATAAAATAGATATCCCATCAGTGAACTCTATCGAACCTCATCAATTCCCATCAATCCTCATATGTTATTTTGAGAACATTACCACAAAAAACATCACCAATAATTCATTATGAACATTTATATATAAAAATTAAAATAACATAAAATAAGAATAAATTCCAAAAAAAACCCATTTACCATTATATTCTTTCTGAAGTCTTGAGCAATGTGGTGTTGTCCACACCAAACACGATTCCAGACCTAATATATTAATGAATCCAAATTAATAAAATATATAAACATATAAATTTTATTAAATTTTTGAGATAAACATAGATATCGCCATTTAGTTATGAATATTTTTAGAAACAGTATGCCTTGGTGTATAGAAATCATCTTGGGATTCCATCTACATAAGCTGAGAAAATTCACAATCACCCAGACTGAATTCCACCATACTCCAGTTGAATCAATGCCAAACGGTATCCCAAAAATAATCACAAATAAGTGGGATAACAAAAAGGAGAACCATTATTTTCATGGTAAATTAATCATACCTTATAATTCCATATGAATCCTCTACAAACAATTCCACCTGAAGGTGAAGCAAATTAAGGAGAGTGTTAGTCAATAGACTCTCCCATGAGAGACCTCGACCAAGAAAAAGTTGGTGTGGTTGTCCAAAATCTGTTTATTTTTAAAAAAAAATTCTAGATCATTTGAATGAATGAACCATAGGTTAAAAATATGAACGACTTAGACAGGGACCCCTTCCCCTATGACATAATATTTCAATGTGTGATACACTATTTTTCGTTGAGAATTACCAGAAACTATTCCTTCCTATAACCTATCCAATTTGAATTATCTATGACACTCTAACAAGTCACTAGTGAATCACCGAAACCTAAACCCACATCCAAAAAACACGATTTAACGACATCAAAAATATCATATTCTCAAACTGAGCATCATTTCACAAAAAAAACTCCCATAATTCATTGATAAAATATACCAAAAACATAATAATACATGAATATAGTGGGAATTACACTCTTGAAAAATTGAATTAATTTTATTTGATAAGTGGAACTGTACTAGTTAATCATCTCATAAAAATCATTTTAATTTTGATATATTTGAATTTAATTATGATTTTTATTTTACTCTAAGTAAATTGTAATTAAAAAATGTGAATCCATTTAACATAATATTATATATATATATTCTTATCGATAAATGGAAATTAAAAATGATTCAATAGGATAATTTCCAAAATAAATAAATTATGTTTATTTTATTAATTTATTTTTAAATTATTTATATTCCATAATTACGTATAACTTATAAGAATCGTTTTTGAAACACTTTTACAAGATAGATAAAAGTCATTGTATATTGTTTTAAAAAAGTAAATGTTTTCTATTTTGGACACTTTTTAGTCTATAATTTTATATATATATCAAAAATTAAAGGTAAATAAATTTTCAAATATCAATTTTCAATCACCATTATTATATTGATGGTTTCCATGTAAAATAATTTTAATAGTCCTTAAATGACTTTAAATATAAATAATGTCAAATAATATTTTATAAATTTATATAAAAAATTATAATTGGAGAATAGTGATGTTAAATAGTAAAATGATTCATCTATGTTACATTTTTGAGCCACTTACTCATTATATAATTAAAATAAAGGACCATAAATAATTAATATTTATGAAAATTAATGTCTCGATTGTCTATAATTAGAACATTGTAATTGATAGTGTGTATGAGACATATTTCCTGGTCAATAAGAGTATATAATATCCCAAGAATTTACAATTTATTTACTATTTTAAGGAATTTCAATATATTTTATAAAATTCAATGCACAAAACACTGAATAACTATGAGAGACACACAAAAACGTGTTTTATTATGGGATTGTGTTACATGCAAGATCAAGTCCTTCTGAACAATGATATATTAATAAAAATTTATTATAATAAGAATTATCCAGGATGTTAAATAAGAGGATAGAAATAGTATTAACTAAATTAAAAAAACTTGTGTTTTAAAAAAAATATAAAATTAATTAATCGGTTACCAAATAATTTCTAATGGACATTAGAACAAATTTAACATAAATGGAAAAATTTTATTGGATGCTATTTTTTTCAAACAATTTTTTACCATCCTAATAAATTAAAATAATTATTATTAATGAGTGATATTAATGTAATATATATTTTAATTATAAATATTAAGACATTTTTCATATAAATCCAATAGATTTTATAGTCATAAGAAGAGAAAAAACCAAATATTATGCATAAAATACTATATTTTTATTAAGGATATTTTAATGTTGTTTAATAAAGAAACTATTTTTAATAAAATTTTTGGCACTTTTTTAAATTAAATTTCTCAAATTAAACATCATATTTTATATAGAAACATGACAAGTATATTAGGGTTAATTTTTTTTCCTGTCTTTTTGTGATGTTTCATTTTTTTATTGAAAAGTAAAAAACAAAATTTTATTTCAAAATATTTTTTTCATCTATTTATTTATAAATAATTTAAAATTTTAAAATTATTTTATATATTAATTAGTTAATAAAATTATTAATTAATCCAATTTAGGTTATTTTATTAAATTTAAAATTGATATTGATAATAAAAAACATAGCAAGATTTTGTATGTTTTAGTTTAAAACCCAACATGTCGTCACTTCTATGGGAGAGATAAAAATTAAATTCTACCACTAGTGTGATTACAATTTGAAAAATATTATTCCATATATAGGATTAGAATTATTTATAATTAATAATAAAATCAATATAGAATTTAAAAAAATATTAGAAGATTTAATTAAAAATTATTACAAAAATTATGGTAATATTACTATTAATAAGGAACCAAACAAAAATCATAATTGATGAAATGACCTAGAAACTAGTACAAAATCCATTAAATGGACATATTTCGACTGTATGACATTAGGACAAAAACTGGGAAACTGTTGAAGCCACTATCAATTTAAGAAACATGTATGGAATTCCTTTTTCAAAATATTACAAGAGTGATACTCCTCCTCCACCATAAAAACTCGTCCTCTCCTCCCACTTCCTCAAAAATCTCGAGACACATTGTATAAAAAATGATATGCCAAAATAGTTCCTCAGAATACCTCCCATAATCCAATAATTCTTCCATTGGGAATTGAAAAATACATGGGAGAATTCGGTTCAATCCAAAATATATTACTAGATCAAGAGGTAACCTCATTCTTTAATCGTTTTAGTTTTATTTATATTCTCCACTACCTAAAACATTATTATTCCATAGCCTGAAGGCCCAAGTCCATGTGTCCCGAATACAAGGATTGAAAACCCATTTTTTTCCCAAAGGACACCTCGGTGAACAATATTGTTGTAGTACCTACAGATCTATAGTAGCTACTATAGTACCACCAACACTACAGTCCCTGCTACTGTCCCTCCGTCGTTACAGTGTCACCCCTAATACAATTCAACCAAAGCTACAATGCTACAATAGTACTAGATATTCACCTCTTCCTAGTGTAAAGAGGTCTTTGCTTTAAATAATAAAATTAGGCTTCGACCCCAACCTTTTAAAAATAATTATTATCCCATTATTATATATAAAAAGTTCCTTAATAAATTAGTTCGTTTTTATGATAATTACTACACCTTTACATACAATAATGTTTATCTATTGGTTAATGAACATACTGATTATGTGTACGGAGTACTACTACCTTCTGAAATGATTATTGTTCATTTTTCTATTACTACCACTCATGGTGGTCATTATGATAGAAAATATATTTATATTTGTTATATATAATATTTATTATTTTTTATCTTATATAATTATCTTACAACACATTAATTTATACATTCCATTTTCAGTAAAAATGGTAACATTGTTTTTGGATGCTTTGACTTTCACCACCTCAAAGCTATGTGATTCATTCACATGATAGATGGAAATTATAAAGGATGATATTAAATAAAATTATGTGACATATAACACATATATATAATTTAATGAAAAAACAAACATTATGTAAAAAATTTATATATATGTGGGTATATAATTTTCTTTTTTATCCTTTCACACACTTCAAAAGTGAAATCGTCGTTTATGGACATCATGACAACTGAATCCACAATACAATGTGATTAATTTACATCTCAAGAATTATATATATTTTTATATATTACTATATAAATATATATTTATGATATATTTATCATTACTCAAATATATGTTGTTACATTGCATCTTTCCATAATGTACATGAAAAAATGGGGACATTACTCATATGAATGTACGACCTACCATCTCCGTGATTGTAGCATTGATTATTTTTTCAAAATAATTTTAAATTATTTGGTTTAAAAGTGTAATTGATTTATAAATATTATAATTACTAAATAATTATTATTCTATAGATGTTATATAATGACCCCTCCAACCATAGTAGACCTACTAATGTTTTGGTTGACATATTAACTGAATTAGGTCAAAACAACATATGTAAAATTAAATTTTTATGTAGTTATATACAACATGGTAATATGTGAAATATCATTAATGATAAAAATGAAAAAAACAATATCAATAGATCAAATAATTAGCATAATTTTAATAATCATTAATATAAATACACATGAGATATGTCTCAAGCAACGTAACTTATTTTCTTCTCACATTTTACATATATGAGATAAAGTTCATATTCACCATTTACTTATTTTATGTGGTGTATATACTACCCATATTCATATATTATATCATTAATTATTTTATATTCATGGTATTTGAATCATTCATGCAATACTATACATTCAAGTGACTTATTTTTTATTTTTCACCAATTCACATTTATTTGGTGCATATACTACCATTTAGCATGTTATATCATGAATCTCATTACTCTCAAGATATTCTATGTTTTATTTGATATTATAAATTCCTTGAAAAATATGATTCATACAATTTAATGTTGTATGTTATTCTAAGAAATGTATAATTATTATATTCCTTGAGAATGTTTTAATGATCTGTAAGTGGTTCATCAACATCAATAACCCTTATTGTTAGTCATCATCTACCAAAGAATTATTGAAAAGTTTGTATTCTTTTTTCAATTTAGATATTTTATAAGGAATATTACTTAATTATATTATTTAATATGATGCATTATTTGGATATTCAATCACTTGTGGGGCCTAAAATCTATATATCCGATGAATGCATTGACATGATTCATGATAAAACTAGTTGTGAAAAATAAACAGGTTTATATCTATGGTTTTAAACCATATTGTGAATGGTATTTAAGGTATAGGTTTTCATAAGTATTATAAATTACTTCCAATAATTAATCTTTTGACCAATTTATATTCAATTAGTATTCATCCTTGAGATTATGCATTGACATATTTATGGATACATTGCATTTTAGTTCAATGATTTAATTGCATATATTCTAGTAAATTTACATTCCATATTGATTTTTACTTATATATTTATTTTAATGGAATTTGATTCCAATTTTTACCTTACCATATTTCTTATCCACTTCCTTTGTAGTTTTATATTACATGGTCTGTGGGTTGTGTTATTTACCATTCTATAATTACCACACTCAAAGAATAATTATGCCTTCTGTTATATTTTTATCCTACTATGAATTTTGAGAACACACTTATTATTTTTCATTCCCCATGAATCCAATAAGAATAATATTAAATATTTTCTTGGGCATACTATATGTATTACAGTTATTATCCTTGATGTTATTTATGAGGAAAAATACAATTATGTAGTAATTAGTGTATTCATTAGTTGTACATGACTTATTTATGTATCTGGTGTGCCAAGAATACTATAGTATTTAGTAATTATCGGTTTCCATCCTTGTAGCCATGATAATTTAATAAATTTCATGCAGCAGATCCATGATTTATAGGGTCAATTCTCTACTATTGGTATCATAGGATGTTTCGTAAAAACTATGGGGATAAGATTTAGGAAAACATAGATTAGAGGACGAAACCCAAAGGTATAATTTTTGTAAATATATAAAAAACTATATAATTTTTATAATATTGATATTATTTTGTTTTTATGGAAATAAATCACTATCTAATTAATAAAAGATGACGTGGTTCTGGAACATATGTACCTCGGAATAACAACTCGGGCATGGTGTGATAGACCTAACATGATATATCCAAGTACACGATAATTGGTCTTACTATACACCTAGTTTTACACTCCTGAGGGTTAATTTTATCATAATTCAAATTTTATTTACAGTCCATAATGATTTATTTTAGCAATTAGTAAAAAAGGATAAAACAAAGGTGTTTTATATTGAAAATATATTGTGAATAATTAAAAATCCAAAAAAGTATTATATAGTTTTTTCTAATATGATAATTGATTCTCAATCTATATTTTTTGGTTTTAAGAAACACCCCCATCTTTTTGATGAACTCCAAGCCAAGGAATAACCATTGTGGAAAAAAATTAAGGAAGAATTTAAGTAGTAGGGTTTTATTAATGACCTTACATAATATGATATTTAGTGACTTACCATATTTTAAGGACCCCCATCTAATTTATTTTAGAAATAATACTAATATGGTTTTAATAATGGAAACCTGTATGCCAAATGTCATCTAATAAATCCATGTAAGGTTGATTTTCATGAACCCGTGTATGAAGGATGATAAGGTTTTCATGCCTACTACTGACCTACATAATGTCCTGCTTAAAATGTCATTGTTTTTTGTTTATTTTTTTTGAGAATAAATATGAATTATTAACCACTACTATAACATTATTGGTTTAGACATTATTTTTTAACCATATTGACTTTGGATACTAGTTAGAGGAAAATAGTTATACATTTCTCTTTTTATGGGACTTATGATCCATTTAATTTCAATTTCATTGGTTCAAGAATCAATGTCAATTTATGGATATCCATTCCATGATGTATGGTATGAATCTGAATATGAAAAAATCAAAACCAAAGGATGAAATTGTACATCTAGAAAATTTCACAGTAAGTATATTTCCTTATATTCATAGAAAATATAATAATTACCCATCATTATAAAAATTGATTTAGAAATGAAATGTTTTATTGATAACACAATTTCTATTGAAATGATGATCTTCTAAATCATCATAGATTTGTGGATTTGAGGCCATAAACAATCTATTAAACATTAACTTGTTTTTTATTGATGACCTCAATCAATCCATAAAAAATATTCATTCTTTTCATTCATATTTGCTTCTATAATTTCCACTAATGTTCTCAAACATAAAGACTATGTCATATGTTAGTCATGTGACCTTAGTACTTCCTATTATCAAATTTTTACAGCAAGTATTATGAATCCTTCACATGATGTGGGATTTCATATATATGAAATATATAACAATATATCACTATGAATGAGATTAAATTATATCTTCTCAATTAAATTAATTTTGGTAGATTTTAATGCCCATAAAATCTAAAGTAAGAACATTATATTAGATAATATGTATTACACAAAACACCTATGACATAAATTAATATAATATACCAATAATGTTAAATTTATTTACTATTTTAATTACATTAAATTTATTTTATATCACTCAATTCATGCTGCACTAAGTTAGAATGTGATACATGCGACAATGAGTTTTTTCAATGGCTTTCATTACACGTAAGTCCATGTCTTTTTGAATAATGATGTATTAATGAAAACGTATTATAATAAAAATTATCTGAGACGTTAATATTGGATTTATTAATCATATTTACTAAATTATAAAAATATTATGTTATAATAAATATAAAATGGATTCTTTGGTTACAAAGTAATTGGAAATTGACATAATAACACATTAAATATGAATGTAATTTTTTATTCGAAACTAATTTTATCCTCAAAATGATATTTTATCCTCGAAAATAAATTAATAATAACTAGTGAGTGATATAAATGTTATATATGTTTTACATTAAATATAATATTTATAATCATCCAATAAATTGGATTATAAAATGATATGAACCAACAAAATTTTATCCATAAAGTACTCAATTTAATTAAGGCCCTTTTATATCCTCCCAATGATGTCCCAATTTTAAAAAGACTTTTTTTGAACATTGATATAATAATTATGTAAAAATAAACATCATATATAATATAAAAACATAAAAATTATGTTAGGGTTTATTTTTGGTATTTTTCTATGATGTTTCATTTTTTAATGAAAATTGGAAAATACAAAATTTTGATTCAGAACTGCTTATTCATATAATTTATTTATAAGTTTAAACAATATTTTCATCTCCCTTTATACATATGTTATATAAATGAAATTTTAACTATTTAAAACTTTTGTGTGGTGTATCTACAATAGTTTTTGATATATTATATCATTAGTTATTTTATTTACATGGTCATTAAATCATTCATTCAATATCATTCTTTCAGGTATCTTATTTGTTATTATGCACCAATTCACTTTTATTTGGTTTATATACCAACCATAAACATTTTATATCATTTTTATCCTTACTCTAATGATTTTATATATTTCATTTTTATATATTAATTAATAATAAATTATGATTAAATTGTTTCATAGTGGTATGGGATGATTCAGAATTTTTATTGATTATTTTTCTCAGTAATATTTTAATGATATTTAAATTATATTTCCATTCATCAACATAAACTAACCTTATTGTTTTTTATCCTCCACTAAGGAATTATTGATAACATTTTATTATATATTATGTTTGTTTAATTTATAATTAAATTTATTTAGTTTTATTATTCTATATGATGAATGATTTGGGCAGACAATGATGGGTGGGGAATGGAATTTTTACAATACATCAATGAAACAATAGGTTCTCATGAGAAAAAAAATATTTATCAAAACTAAATGAGATTATATCTTTAGTTTTATACCATATTGTGAAATTTCTTCTTGTTATGTGATTTCATGTTAATTATAAATGTTTTCCAATAAGTAAGTGTTTCCATCATTTAGTTTCTGTTATTATTTATCTATGAGACTTTATGTCGACATACCTATGAATAAATTTCATTTCAATCCACTAATTGAATGACATATATTTCAGTTTCCTACATTGGAATATTTATTTTTACTTGTATATTATTTTTCATTGAATGTGTTTATAATTAGTACCTTGCGAAACTATTTGTGAATGTCTATTTTATTTTGATGGTTACATGGAATGTGTGTCTAGTTATTTACCATGTCATAATTATTAATCTCATTGGTTTATTATTTATTCAAATATATTTTTACCTTACTAATAATTTGATCACAACCTTTTTATTCATCTTTCCTCATGAATCCATGAATAAAACTAAGAATGATATGCATGGATTTATTTGATGGATTTGAGTTACTATCTTCAATGTTATTTAGAAGGAAGAATAAAATAATGTTACAATTATTATATTCATTTTAATAAAAGAATAATATATATATATCATGTTTTCAAAGAATAATATCCTCCTTGGTCATTTAGGATATAATTCTGTGTAATCATTCTAATTTATATGATAGAAGACACCGACTCCGGGCCTTCTAGGATCAAGTCACTATTAAAAACAACTTTAATTTTTTTCTATAAAAGAGGACTAAACCTAGTCATTAAAATGTATCTTATGAGTTTATTTAGGTTCGAAAAATGAAATCAATATATATTCCTAAATCTAATATGCACAATATATAGAAATTTTAATGTCCTAAAGTTAATCCCTATAACCACATATGTGTAATCCAAATGAGGGTATCCACAGAGGAGGTGTGGGCATTTAATAAATTCCTTAAAGTTTACACATATAATAAGTTTTTGTAATTATGATTACAATAATTATTATAATCATATTTAATATTCTAAAATGTTGTTAAATTTATCAAAAAACTGTTGGTTTATCTCATTTCCATCCTATGGGATATGAAAACACTTATCATGCATACATGATGAATACAACTAACCAAATCATCCATATTTCATTTATATTTTCCTCCTCACATTGACATTATTAATATATAATTAGTGAATATATATGATATTTAATAAATAATTTTTATTCTTTTAAGAAAAAAATTATTTACCATCTTGACCTCTGATCCATTTAAAATTTATATGGTTGCTTATGAAAACGTGTTGAATTCCACATAAATAATATAATGTGAATTATTATTCACTTATACCACAAATGGACAATAATAATAATGGATTTAAATAATTAATATTGTAGTTATAATACTATTATGATTTTTTAATATAAAATTTTATATAGTTTATTTTATTTTCATTAATTATTATAATGAAAATATAATTCATGTTTAGGTGAAAACAACTTCTATCAGGATATTATGTATTTATTTTTCTATGACATACATATATTTATGATATTAAAAGAATTCTTTCTTTATAAACATGTTGATAACATAATTTTTATGATTACAAAAATTATATAACTATGAACCCTAGAACCATGGTTAATGCACCTATGTTATTTTGGAAATAATCAATCCAACGAATTCAAAATAGCTAACCTAATGTATAATGATTTAATAACTAAATATAAATTATATTAATTGTAATAAAATGAATATTAATAAATTAAATAATATTAAAATTTCATAAATAATGTATATAAATATTATAATTTTATTTGTAATTAAATAAAAATGTGTGCATGTCAATTCAAGGAAATGATAAGGAATTTTTATTTAAATCATTATTTTAATGTTCTTTATTTAAAATTATTCTCTTTCATATATTAGATTTATAAATGTTTCAATAGTTAAGTTATTTAAAATTTGAGTATTTCTAATTTAAATTTGAAAATAATTTTTACTTTATTGTAAATTGTTTTAGAATGATATTTTTTAACGTTTTCTGTACTTTATATTTTATACAATTTTCTAAGAAAGTGAAAAAAAAATATTTCTTTATAATTTACCATATTTCTTCATATTCACACAATCACCAATGTTATTCATAATCAAATTTTTTATAATTTTTTTAAATTTTTTAAAATAATATTTTATTTAGATTAATATAGGTAGTTTTAGTTTTCAAAAGAAAAGAATATTAATACTTATTTATAATATGATTGAATGCGATCTTGATTATTCATTCAATTGAGTGCAATGTTGAAAAAATTTCTTATTTGAGTTGTTTCATTAATGTAATTGTTCTTTTAAGTTACATATTATGTTATGTAGGTCTAGGATATAGAACTCCAATGTATTGGGTAATTTATTATTCTATATTAAAATGATGATTAGAAAGAACTCTTTATTAATTATTCTATATAAGTAAAATTGGAGTGAAACATGGTGATTAATATACTATTAAAACATGGATACAAAGTTTTTATATGATTTTAGATGTATTTTTTTAGGAAATTTTTTAGTTAACAATATATCGATATCATGTTATGATTTTTAAAAAAATTTATAGTCCTCTAAAATTGAATGTTTTTATTTTAGTAAAATCCTTAATGTTTTTAAATAAGCCATGAAGAATTTTTATTCTCCATTTATGTATGCCACAAAATATTTTATGAAAAAATTGATGCATTAATGACTTTTTTCATGGATGAGAAGTAATTAATTGAACTCAATTTTTTTAAAAAAGGATTACTTATTTAGTTAATTCCATATTTTCAAAAGGAATGAAAAGTTTTCTTTTATTTTTATATTCCTTAATAATAATTTATTTCCATCAAAATTATTAATTTTTTTATACGTAATAATGATGATCATGGAATATAATTTTTTTTGGAAATAAGAATTTAATAGTACCAATGTGTCCTTACATAATAGTTGTGTAATATAAGAGTATAATTTTGAAAATAAAATGTACACTTCATGGAAGGGATAACTTTTTTATATACTCTTTTCCCTAATACTCTAAAAACTATTCCCTAATGAAATTATAATTATATAATAATGTAACATTTTTTATAAATCATATATGTATTGGTGTAATATATTACAATGTGTAAAAACTCATGTCATGGTGATGTTTTATATAAAATTAGAGGTTTGGTTTTCATTATTTGAGTATTATTTAAAATACTTATAAAACATCAGGATTTAAAATGAGGGGTCATTATAACATGTTAATTTCTTTAATATACATAAATATTAATATGTTATTTTAAAATATTTTATTTCTTGGATGAAAAAGAACGAGTAGACAATAATAAACATAGTTAAAGATATTATTTTATTTTTACCTTATAATATATGGTTTATAATGATTGTTTAAAAATATTAAAATTATGTACATTAGTTTTAAAAAATGGATGGAGAAAACAAAAAACATGTTAAAATGGATTTGATCGGAAATTTGGTGGTTTTTCAAAGGGGTAACCAAACATTATATATGTTTTAGTGAAAAATAATATGGTTATTATTAAGTAGATATCATGTGTTTCGATTGAAGGCATAAACCAATATGATTTTCATTATGAACTAAATAAAATAAAAATATAGATTAATTTATGTCCATGAGATAATGATCATAAAGGTATAATTATTTAATATCCTATCTCTCGAGAATGTTGGAACCAAAAACTAGGGAAATGTCTCTTAAGAACATAATGATTTTACATATGCCACAAGGGATGAAATAGAGAAATAAAATTCCCAGTAAAAATTATGTGATAAAATTTCACAATATTGGGGAATACCATTTTTCCATTGGTATAACTAAAAATATTTTAAATTTTGGGATTATAGGAATTATGAAAATCAAGTCACAATGATCAATAATTTTTGTTGTGATCAAAATGATTCAAAAAATAAATGTTTAAAATGGTTAAATTTTGATGATAATGAAATGTAAAATAACATATATAAGTATTGAATTTTTTTTATCACTTTATAATATATAAATTTGGTAACATGATTAAATTTAGATGGATGAATATTAAGAAATGATTCATATTTTTTATTATATAAAGTAAGTATTATAAACGAAGTTAATAAATTATGGTTAAATATTTATAATGGATGATTAAAATTGATGTTTCCATATATAAGGTTATAATATTTATTTTGTGGTGGTATTTTTATGTTTAACATTGATTATATTGTCAAAGGTATAAATACAAATTTTAGGAATTATGTGATTTTATTAGAATGTGAATAATGATATTTTGGGAAATTTTTATTGTATTGTCGGATTATTAAAATATTGAAATATATATATATATATATATATTTATATAGATTTGAATTAATACAATATTTCATGTTTATTTAATTATTCTAAAAATGGATAATGTGTTATTAAATATTGATAAGAAGTGTTTTATCAAATAGATAAAATTGGAATTGAATAGTGATTTGATGATCAGTTAATAAAAATTGGATTCATAAAAGGCCACTATATTGGAAACATTATATGATTGTTGTAAATGTAATATTTATGTCTAGTAAGATATTTTATTTCAAAGTATTTTTTATTAATTATGGATAAATATTGAGTAATCATTCAGAAGAATAAATATGATATTCCAGTCATTTTATAGTGAATTTGTTTTTGAATGTTAATATATTTTTTGATTCTATATATTTAGATAATATATATATATATATTTAATTTATATCTTTATGAGTGAATAATTATTTATGTTGACAAATTTTATGTTAATTTTAATAAAATATGTGATCAAATAATTATATATTTATTTTTTGGAATTTTCTTATGAATATTTTTAAGTGTTTAATTGTTTATTATTATGAAATAACTTATGTTTTACATTTTTTGTTATATTATATATTTTAGAGACTAGTTTATGATGGTTTAATCATATTGATTATCATATTAACTTATGCTAATATGTTTTTATGGTAAATTTAAAGAGATATATTGAATAACGTTTTTGGACCTTATGATATGTTAAAAGTTAATTTTACCCCTTCATGTATGATAATGTACTCATTTAGTTTAATTATTTAAAATATGAGATGAAACATAGTTAAAAAATAAACAAAACAAAATAGATAGAATAATTTATTGAATGATATCATTTATGTATATTTTCTCATATTCTCAATACTGATGGTGAAATAGTTTCTTAAATCAAGATATAGGAAGAAAAAGTAATCCAGTCTTATCATTATTCTATGACAGAATTATTTTGGAAACTAATTTTCAATTTAGATTTTTCAAATATATATGTAACATAGAATGTACTTAGAATTATTATATTTTCAACATCATTTACTTCTATGTCATTATACATTTCATTTGGTATAAATAAATTCAAACTAGAAGGACACACATTCATTAAATGGAATGGAGACAATATTACATCCCATGATTTCTGTATTAAATACCTTATGTAAAAATATAGTTATATAAAATGAACCACATGAATCATTGAGAATAATGAAAATATAGTTAACTATATATTTAATATTGGTAGATAAATATGACCCTTATAACCTTGTAGTGGGATTGACAGATATGAATATGAGTAGTAAAATTTTGAAATATACATAAAATTATTACATTAATATATATTTTTAGATTCTATCTTATAAAATAATTAGTCAATTTAAAATTATAATAATGTGAGCATATAAGGTGATGAATAGTTAATCTTTAAAAGGGAGTATTATATATAAAATTAGGTTTTCATTGAATTCATTTTAATTATTTTAAAACATAAATTAGTCCATTAAAGAAATTGAATTTTGTAAAATGGGAATCCTTTCTTTAAAGAATCATTTAAAATATATTTAATATAAATTTTTTATGTTTTTTCTAAATTAATTGATTTTTCATGAATAGTAGAAAATATCGATTTTAAAAATACCATGGTTTGTCAATCATTATCATCATAAAATGGACATGATGGGTTTTAAATCATTTTTCTAGAAAATATATATATATTATATGTAATAAATTCTTTTATAAAATAACATTGAATATAGAAAGCAATTTTAACTATTTTGGAAATCGATGTAATGATTTTATCTTAATAGAAACCCATTTCGACTCTTCTAATTTATTAAATTTTTCATAGTTTTCATTTATTTATTTTTTTATTAACGTAAAATTAATTTAATTTTTTTTAAAAATAGTCCATTTTATTACATGGCTATCAATAATATATATAATTTCGAAATAAAATCATTTTTATTATTAAATAAATGTTTTGAAAAAAGTGTTTTAGTTGCATTTTGTGAAGTTATACAAAAACTAATATTTAAAAATAAAGACTTTAATCATATAAAATATATTCACAATTTGGGAATAAAAATATAAATTTTATTTAATAAGTAAAAATTTCATTATTGTTCATAATAAATAATAAACATGGTCATTATCACCACGAAAAAGGGTAAAATGTGTTGAACGATGTTATAACTATGGTATATGATCCCAATGTCTCTATATGAATTTAATTTATTTTATTGGATGAGTTAAATTCTACCAAAATGGTCCAATATTTCAAAATATTGGAATTTGATTTCAGTTGTCTTTAATTAGGATAGTTTTTTTGTCAATAGTAATTATAAAATGTCACTCTCATTAACATAAAATTTCAATATATGTTTTCATAGGGATATGAAGGTAAAAATATTTAAACACTAATTTTTTATAATAAATAAATTATATATTTGATACTAATTTAGTGTTTACTTTTTTGTCGATAAATTACATAGAACACTTTAACATTGCAAATGAATCATGTGTTAAATTTGGTGAAAAATCAATGTCAATAGATTTATTTTTTTTGAATGTAATTTTCATTGAAATGTTATATTATTAAAAAAAATATAGACTAAAGTGAAAGGTATAATGTATTTTAAATTTTAAATTTCCAGGCCTATAATTATCTAGATGGTTTAATGTTAATATTATTTTAATAGTTCTAAAATTGCCCTTATGGTTATTTAATGTTAATTAATATTTTAAAATAGAATTTAAAATAATTAATATATTATAATTGAAAAATTAATTTTAAATTGTCATAAATTGTAGCTATGGTAAATATTTGAGAAACATGATAATTCTAAAATTACATTGAAGATCCATATTGACTTAATATTTGTGAAAACAACACTTATTTTTCCCAATTAAAGGGACTTAACATAACCTTCCAAAATAAAATTATGTGTTTGGTTTTTTTCACAAAAATAAAACTATGTACCCTCCAATCTCTCCAACCTATATACTTTTGATCATGCTCTAAAAAAAGTCCAATCCTAGAAGGTTAAATGTGCAATCCAAATGGGGGTATTCAAGGAGGAGGTACAAGTCTTAACTGAATACATTCATGTTTATTTATTCTTCTACCATAGTATTATAATTATATTTAGGATAATTAAATTTTATTACGATTATGGAAGCAATATTTTGTACCTTTTTTATATCGATTGGGAAATTAATATTTTCTAATTCGTACATCATAAATAAGGCCTCTATATTGTGATGTGTTTTTTCATTACCAACTCACATGTTTTTTATAAATAAAAATTAATTAATATATATGATATATATTAAATAATTATGATCATTTATCAAGAAAATATTATCTACATTTTTACCCTCCCACTCTTTATAAAACAATAACTTCACTCAAGTGCTTTTGAGGACTACTACCTCCATAATTCCATGTGATTCTTTTTTCTTTTCCATATCACATGGATGGTGATAAGTATGGATTCGATGATTAAATAAAATTTTTATAATCTGAATAATATTTTTTAATGTTTTTAAAACAAATTACATTTTCATTTGTTTGTAAAATTAAAATTTAACTCATTTTTTCTTTTAAAACACAACAACCATGAAAGGATGTATTTCATTTTCTATGACCTCCATAATGGGATAATTTTAAATTTATATTTAATTTACAAGCATGAAATGTTTTATTATAATAGAGATGTTGTTTCCATTTCACCTTTTACCATTTAGAATAGACTAGAATTATTTCAGTGAATATACATTGAACAACTGCAAAAAATCGATGTAAACTTATCAAACATAATAACTAAACAATGCAATTAATAAATAAAATAAAATGAATAATAATAAATAAATTAACAAAAAAAATTGATCCAAAAGAATTATATAATTATTATAATTTTATTATTCAAGAATATAAATAACAAATGTGACAAGTTAGAAGATGAGGTATGTTATTTTCTTTAAAACAAAATTTTAATTTTCAACATTCAAAATCACTCTCTTCGAAAACAATGTTATT
Organism: Viscum album; assembly: GCA_963277665.1. NCBI lineage: Eukaryota > Viridiplantae > Streptophyta > Magnoliopsida > Santalales > Viscaceae > Viscum > Viscum album. Next base: position 1,418,326,814 of record OY728161.1, on the reverse strand, counting down.
TAAAGTATTTCAAGAATAATATAATTTTTAATTAAATAATTAAAAATTAAATTCTTAAAAAATATTTAATTTCATTGTAATGATTTTGAAATTAATCTTTTTAATGTTTCGTATGGGTATGTTTTGAATCATTTATAAAATAAATAAAATTAATGATATTTTATTTTTCACTAAATGATTTCCTTTTCCAACCATCATAGACAATATTAATTATCAATATTATGTTATATGTTTTGTGGTATTTCAATGAATATTACTGTCCCAGTATTATGTGAATTATTTTTAAATAAAATCATAATTTTCATTAATTTTAGGAGTCAATTGAAAGTGATTTTGAATATGGGTAAAAATGTGTGTTTTAATATATCCATTAATGATTAGATATGTTTATTTTCATGTAATTTTTTTTTGAATTTTTAAAATTTTATTGTGTTTTCCAGGTAAAAACCCAATAATGAATTCTGTAGTGATATTTTTTATATTGAAATGGCTATTGGATATAATTTTTTATGAGTTAATCCATACAAGTGAAACATGAGTAACCACATGTGATGAATAAATGATACAGTTTCATGTATGGTTTTTTCATTCTTGAAATTTCATTTTTATGGAAATAATTTTATTTTTAATGGTATGAAATTGTTTCTATGATATAGAGGAATTCTATTGATTTTATAATTGTGAAAGGTTTATTTAATAGAAAAACATTCTTATTTTTAAAGAAATCTATGGGTAAAAAAATATTTTAACTCATTTTATATTTTTTAAAATGGAAGACATATGTATGGATTATATTATATATTATGTGGGATTAATGGTTTTGTATTATTTTTATATCCCTTATAGTGAATGCGTTTTCTCATCCTTCATTTTGAAATGTTTTTTAGAGGGACCTTTAATTTATATGGACTATATCCTGATCAATAGTGGCATTTCATGAATTAATAAAAATTTTAATGAATTAAAATGAGATTAAAATTATGAACCCATTTTGGGGAAAAAATTTTGTATACATTGTGGTGTCCACCTTTTTATATAATTGTTTTCCTAAGCACTAAAACACTAAAACAAAAACATATTTCGGAAATTTATTAAAGGGAAACCAATATTATAAATAATATAATTTTGGGTTTTTTAGGTTTGGTAGGTGTCGCATTCTCACATGATCTCTAACACTATCATATAAATGTTGAGAAATATTATATAAAATATAGGATAAATATAATATATACAAAATATTATATTTTCTATGAACTGTAATTACAACGTGGAAGATGAAATCTATGGCTTCAATGAATAATAAATAAAGTTGAATTTTTTGCTTTCCCAAGTAAAAATATGACCCCATATCATCATAATAACATCCTCCTAAATATGAGAATAATAAAATTATAATAATATTTTAAAATATTGATCCAGAAGTACCCGACCAACATCCTTTTTAATATATGCACCCATATAAACATCATATATCCTCGAAATCCCATCCCTTTCTATTTATGCATTCCACGTCCTACTATATCCTCAACCTCAACAAACCAGAACCACCCCATAATAAATCACAACCATATCACACTAACAAAAAAACGTGTGAGTATACATCCATTATTTTTTCGCAATATCCAATATATTTGGCATGCACACAGTACATGTAACTTTATGGGAATTAGTTAGGTTATCCCGACCAGCTGGTGGAGTATAGAATGATTTAATATTGAATCATCTATTACTGGAAAAAGTGAATATATATATAAATAAACTGGCATATTTTATCCTAGAATCTATATCCCTATAATACAATCTATTTAAATCCCATTAAATATTCCATATTTATCACATTGTTAATCTACTTTATATACTCATAAATAATGAAATCTAAATATCCTTATCATTTAATTATTTACCTCATATTGTAATTATCAAAATATATACTCATCTCTATAAATTAGTAATTCATTTCATTTCATATATCACATCATTTTAATTTTATTTAATTTCTTTGTATATCCAAAAATCATACAAATTTTTTTAAAGATCCATATAAAACCCACCTATCCCAAAAATTAATAGTGAATTGTTACATAAAAATATCATCAACCCATTATATACTACAAAATATTATATCAAAATCATGTGAAAATAAAAAAATAGGATATAACTTATATCACTATAACCTCGTAAAAATAATAGGAATAAAATTAATATTATATAATTATATAAATATCATTTAATCATTCAAGGAACCCAATGAATTCTAATTCTACATCAAAAATAAAAAATTAAATTCCTAAATCATTTACCTGTATCATGTACTTGGGTTATCACATCATTGATGAACATGATATTCTAATCCTATTTAAATGTACATTGAAAGGATTTTGATGAAATTTATAATAAATTAATCTTATATCAATCATCTGTCACTTTAATACATCAATCACATCCCATAAATTCCTGAGAATGTAAAATTATTCCTGATGGGGGGAAGAATTAAATAATTATGAATTAATAAGAAGAGTTACTTTATTCATATAGATTCATCCTCATGATGGGAGGATATTAAAAAAATACACGAAATGGGTCTCAAATTACCCCATGGGTATATCTATGAAACGTATATCCATTAAAATAATTGAAGAATAGAATGATAAGGGTTATGTACATCAAAATTTAAAATTATATAGAATTGATAAAACCATGATGTGGTACACTAATCCAAGATATGGGTTGAGATTATGAAACCAATTCTCAAACCCATAGGGTCCCGACTATTTATCCACTATAATTTATTTAATCATTTCCAATAAAATGTCACATGTTTGACATATTAACTGAAATTGTTTCATCTTATATTGTGTTTTCATAACTTTTTTTCCAATAAATGAAATAAAAAAATCTATTAAAGCCATTGAATTGAGAAAAACAAGGTAAAGGAACAATATATGGTATATTTTATTTCTTAAAATTATTTTCACTAAATACATCTTGATAAACCCTTATAGAACATGATTTTTTCAACAATTCACACCATGGAGTATAACACAATTATATATGTTCACTACCTTTGAAATATAATAGATACATCAATACTCATATATACAAAAAGACATCATACCACATTAAAAATATATAAATAATGATCTTAAAATATAAATTACCAGAAAAATATTTAACGAATAATTAAACATTTCATGGTTTTCCATGAAACACATATATTTTTTATTTCATTTATAACCTTTCATTAAACTCGCTTAGTCATTATCTATCAAATTTGAATGTATCAATGTAAATTAGTGAGAATATCATGATATATATATTTGATTCATGAAAAAATCTCATTATATATAATCAAAAAAAAATAAAAATAAAAATATAATATATCCAAAAAATTATCCAACATTATCCAATTGGCCTTTTTTATTGAATACATGAAACTATAATATGCCAAACAAATTATAATCAATGAAAAAATAGTTTCATATAAATATTAAAATACTATATCATTATATGAATCATGATTTAACAAAAAATGGATATATAAATTTCATCCTCAAATCCCACTCCCATGTACATTCCTCCAATCTACTCTGCCTCTAAAGATGCACACAAATATGCAGAATCGTCTATGTATGATATTATCTTGAAAATACAAGGTCTTTATATAACATTTAAAATAATAAAACTCAACTAATTATCAAATCACCCAAATTAATTACATAAATATAATCATTAAGGAACTTCCAAAGTAGTGACACATGGAAGACATCCTGAACATTATATATATGAGGTGGAAGTGTCAAACTACACTCTATTTACCAAGAAATTCAATGTATGTGAAATTTATATGGATTCATCGTAATTTAATCTCACAATTACCAAATATGAACTATCTTTAATGAATAGATAACTTTATCAACACACGAACACAACCATTAAAATAAAAGGGTCTTTTCACCAAAAAAATATTTTCTTCATAAATGATTTAGCATACAAAAAGTAAAGAAAAATAAAATGAACCTAGGAAATCATCCCTCCTAGGAAACTATCATTATTTAGTTAGGATATTATCTATTTTATTTCATATTCTAATGGAATATTCACAAAAAACCGTTTTTAGTGTTCCCAACAAAGCTTTGGATACATCCCATAAAACCATAAACATCATTCAGATTGACTTTCTCAAACCCCCTGGGGCCAATTGAACTCAACGGACGGATCTAGAAATGGATAAGGTAAACCCTCACAGAAACATCCACATCTGAGGTGAAGGGTCCATCCTCACGATCATGATTGATTCTAATATTATACTTTTTCTACTTCAATCACTCTTTAAATATTTCTATATTTTGTTCACCCTCTTTAATCCATAAGGCTCTCGATTTCTTCCTACACACCCTCTCAATCTCCTATATATACTCAAACAATATTATTAATTTGTTGTTAAGAAGATAAAAAAACCATCCTTCAATATTTCATGATGCCCCTCATCGATATTTTTAATGTCCTCCTTGAGTTCATCGAGACTAAAATTCTTAGTTGGGTTATCTGTTATCTAGGCTTGAATTCTCCTCATGAGCTACCGAAGACGATTAGAATGGTTATACCTTGTATTTTACAAATTCTCTATCTTTTAGGAATCCATAATCATTTGAATAAAGTGCTCTATCAGGTTCTTCAATGATGATTAAAGGAAATATTAAATCCTTGAATCACTTTTATTTTGGGTCACTAGATATTCGGTATGATAATATTATGCTATTGTGAGATGAGAAACCATGTCTTAGCATAATGGGTATATTAATAGAATATTGGGAAGGAATGAATGTATATTTCTCCAAATGTAGTTGGTCTTTTTGAAATTATTTCACCATGTGTATTTGCTTCCGATGAAGCCCGTATACACGATTCCTTTCACTTTCAACATATTATTGAGTTCTAGCATGGAACTTGTAACATCCCAAGATTTTTATGAGACAATTTTTTTTTAATTTAGTTTATTTATTGTGTTTTATGATAGAAAAATAATATATTTCACTACAGAAAAGTCTGTAATAACTTCCAGTATAAGAAATAAAATTCTTAGCTTGTGATACACACAATTTCACATTCTTTTGATAGAATTTATTTCACTCAAAACCGAGTTTAAGCGAACATCTAAATATTATTATGTTACATTATAAACGAAAAATTATTATGGAGGTTATGAAATATGATATAATAATTATGATAATATTATCTACAAATTTTTAATTAATTAATTCATTTATTATTAATTATTTATAAATGAATATAAACCTCTAAAAATAAAATAATTTGTTTTTATGAAAAACAATTTACATCCAAAAAATAGAGATTATAATGTAGTAACATCATTATTGATAGATTTTATTATTTAAATATTTATTTAATTTATTCAATTTAATTAATAAATCGCATCTTATATGTTTTATAAAAATGATATAAGAACAAATTCAAATTTTCAAATAAATGAAGTATTTTACAAAAAATGTTGTTTTTCCACCTTTGGATGGTGCACAAATTTTAAATTGTGTATTTAAGACATTATAATATAATATTGGACAAAATAAACATATTATTTGAATGAGGAGTGTCAAAATTAACATAGTACTAATTCGTGATATTTTACTAAAAAGATTTATTTTTTGATAAATATTGAAAAATAGTTCATTATAGCATAAACATACATTTATTAAATAATTTTTAAAATTCTAAACTGATTTGGAAGTCACAATAGATAATTTATTCAAGTATTTATTAAATTTAGTTCATTAGTATTATTTTTATATTGAAATTAGATTAATAAATTTATCAATCTTTGGAACGTCTCTTTTACCCGTCATCAAAATAAATCAGTGGGATTCATATTAAATGTAATTTTACCACTTTTATGAAATTAATTATAAAAATTAAAATACATGGTTGTATTTTCTGTAAAAAATTTGTAGTTATAGGACCAAAATAATTTTTTTGAATAGTAACATTTGAAATTTATTTACCATATTTAAAGGAAACTAGGTTAATTAAAAGTAAAAATAGAATTATAATAATATAAAATTACTCTAAACCATATTATTATTTAATTAGATAACTATTTTTAGACAAAAATCATCCTTAGGTAGAAAATATGACATGTTTTAAGATTTTTGTTTATGATTAGGACACTTATTAAATTTTGATTAATGAAGAGTCAAAAATATCATATTCAAATTTTAATAAAGAGATCATTTTTAGTATGTGGTCATATAAGTGATATGGATGAATAAAAATATGATTTATAAATAGAAAATGATTATATACATCATGATTATTTATTTATAATTTCTAGACATTTTCTAATTAAATTAATTGTGACAGAATGATTATGTAGTAATGGGTTTATTAAAGGAAAAAATAAAATAAATTATATTAATAATATTAAAATAAATATCATGTTATATATTTAATGCAATCCAAGAATTTTTAGGATTATTATAATATGTTATGGATTTTTTAATTTAGTTTTTTATTATGTAATCACGTTTTTATGATTTTATAAAAATTATAGTAATAAATAGTGCCATAATTGACAAAATTGGGATATTAATTTAAATAGTATTAAATGATAAAAAATTCCTAATAATATATATTTCGTCCAAATAACTTTTATAATGTAAAATATGTCATAAATGATCCAATTTTTTGTTCTTTTTGGATTTTTATATAAACTATACTAACCGTATAATATAAAAAAGAAAGTTGTCGCCATATGAGATAAATTGTTAAGTAGGGGTTAAATCCAAAATGTAAGGCTATTTTTGTGACATAAACATGTATAAAATTCATTGTTTCATAATATGTTTACCCATACTCATATAAGTTTCGAAATAAACCACATTGGAATTATTTTAAATTGAAAATGAAATTAAATTAAATTAATAGTTTTGGTGTTTTTAAAGTGCCCCTCCCCTCTCATATAAATGGGAACCTCTCCATCTCTTTTTTTCACACCTCTAAATAATTTTAACTCCTGATAACTCTTGAATAATTATCCTCTAAAACCAGTTCAATTCATCATTTAATCCAATCATTGGTCATAAATTCAATCTATGATGTCCTTTTTTTCAATTCCGAAGGAGACACTCGTTGTTGATGTAATTTTTTACAAACTCTTTCAATGATAGTTTCTTGTTCTACTTCATTTTCTTAATACACACTATTGTAATAACATCTGAATATAATATATTTTGTGATTATTTATTAGTATGGGGAAACTATATTCATATTTTTTCCCTTCCCATGAAAAACAATATCTCAATTTGTGAGTGTGTATGGCTTACTGTCTCCATGTTGTGGTGTAAACTATTTTTCGAAAATAAATTATTTTGATGTATATAAAGATAATTATGAAGGATAAAAACAATAAATATGGAATTATATTTATTCATTATAAATTAATATACCATTAAATTCCATTACATTTAACCATTAAGGGAATGGTATGGTCACCCATGTGTACGTACTACATTCCGTCTCCACGACATGATGCGATTTGTTCTCCAAATCATTCATTTAAGAATATATAATGATTAAGTAAGAAATATTTGACATACCGATAATAATAGAATATATATATATATAATTATTTGACATTTACAGTATTCTATTAAATATGATAAGGAAACAGAACCTACATTCATGCATACGTACGACCAACCGTCTGTACGAATAATGTATTCCATTTCACTTATCTGTATAATATAAATTTTAATATAATGAATATATATTATATTAAAATCAAATTTTACATTATGTAATTTATTAAATCATGATATAGGTCATGCGATAAAGAAGAAAAAGTAAGAACTTGTAAGATAAAAAAATAGAATATTACAGGAAACTTTTCTTTAACATGGAATTGTTAAATGAATGGTTAATGTAAAGTCATAAAGGAATAATATATGATACCATAAATGTTATTTAGATTATTCTACTAGTTAATAATTTTTTCAAAACAAAAATATAGGTGTTTCAGACATGTACCGAAGAAATTTTACCTAAGGTAAGGTATTTATATCTCACCTTTACTCTAGTGAGATACGTACCTCATACACTACTTTTTTCTTCTAATTGGTGTATATAATACCCATTAATGTATTCTAAGGGTCCTATAGAGAATACTATGGTATTTATATATTCAAATAATTTTCATTATTATATTGGTAATATGATTCTATTTAATATAAACTGGGGAGTAATGATTTTACAATCACTTCCATATTTAGGATTGCTTTGCTTTATGTCTCTATTTGGGATTATTTTTAATCCATGTACTCGATTTCTAAAAATGATTTCATAAAATGTTTTAATGTTCTCATATATATTTTTAAATTCATCATTGGCCATTTATTGACTTTTGTCTTCATATATTTAAATTAATCATTCCTTTTTTTTCAAATGAGCTATTTTATGACTTTTCTAGGAAAAGTATGAGGAGAAGGTTTTTAAACATATACATCTTGAAAAAATTACACATTCATGATGCATCATTACCTTGAAGCTTACCGTACAATATTATATGTTTATTTTCAAATAAAATTTTTACTGTTTAGATTTGTTGGAATATTAGTTGAAGCTAAATATTTCAAAAAATAATGGATATTTACCTAATGAACTATTTAAATTGAATTTTTTATTCCATTTTTTGATTTCGAAGTGGTTTCAAGGAAAAGGTTTTTTTTGTATCAATTTTTTTTAATTATAGTTCCATGTGATCCTTTAAAATCCTTCCACATATATGATAACATAATTTGTTATAGTTCCAGAATTCCATTTCGATTCATTATCTTATTTTTTTATTTTTTTTGTAATGGGGTTTAAAAAAATACATTCATTTGAAGGGTTATGATTTTAATGAAATGATTATGAAACCTATATTTTCACATGTTATTATAAGATTTCATCTTAATTAAACCCATTATGTTAGTTTGGTTTTGAAATTATAGATTATAATCTTCTGGAAAATGTAGGTATGATTTCATTTTCAGATGGGTGGGACTTATATCCCCCTCTGATGTGATGGGTGAAAATTGAAAACTCTTGAGTTATATTTTCTGTGTAAACCTAATTTTATGTTCACACTTCTTTGTGTGTACCATGTTTTCATGTCTGTAATTCTATGTGTGGACCTAGTTTTCATGTCCAAAATTTTATACTTGGGCATATTTATCAAGTCTATATATTTATGAAGGGTCCTGATTTCATTTCCTTAATGCGTTATCTATAGACTATCTATATATGTTCACAAGGTAACATGTTGATGTGTATTCCACAATTTCATTCATTTTTTCAATTTTATGATCATTAAGAATATGTTCCTCGATTTCCATATGATTCAGGTTTAACTTTGATATGCATGGATGATATTCTATTGTTATGATCACATTACCATACCCTTATACTAATTTTAAGCCTATATATAACTTTTTTACCCTTATGAGTATCTGAGATCACCAATTTTTATGTTTCCATTTCACAGGTTATAAGGAATTTGTTTTAGTAGGATTAAAAAATAGAATGATCTTTATGGGAGATGTAGCAGATCATCCACCATATTAGATTTTTTTGTTATATTTTTCAAAGTCACTATAATAATATGGTGTTTATGCCTTTGTTTGGGAAATGTTTTTTGTATTCTGAAAATTTGATTTAATGTTCACGTATGTCCTGATTGGGTTGTTATAGATGGTATGAGATTAAAGATTTAGTTAGCCTTTGGAAACTGGAATTTGAAAATATTTCTGAAGTCCCTAGATAAATTTCTCATGATATTACTATCAATTTCTTAAGAGAAATTCAATTTATAGGCTAGAATCCTATTTTTTATAATCATTAATAAACTAGTATTAAACATATGATTCAATAGATTGAAAAATATAAGTAAATTACCTTACTTTTGTTTATTTTTAATTTATGATATGTATTTCCCATATATTTCCTTCTTGTCTTATTCAATAGATATAACTATATAGAACATGGATAACATTGAATGTTTCATATGTGGAAAGTATTGTAATTATGAAATTCGATTTCCTAGGTGTAAATATCTTAAAGAGAATCATGATGGTGGAACAGTATTGTTTATAATATTAATGATAAATATAGTTTTATTGACTTGTGAACGGTAGATGATGTTATTGAATTATTTTTTACATTAAACCAAAAAAATCATGGTTTTATTATTGTTGAGAAACCATGAGACAAAATTCCATTTTTTTGGAAAGGCAATGATTTTGTATCTAGATTAATGGCTTGTGAATAATATAGGATCATTTATCAATATATGATTTAGAATTTGATGATTATGTTATAGAAATTTTGAAAAATATTATTATATTTTGTATATGTTTTTCATTAATTATTGGAAATGATATGATAAATAGTTTTAAAGTCCTAGAATTTTGATTTATGTGTAAGTGGATATATTTAGAGAACAGATGATTAAGGTAATGATAACCTGTAATATATCCATTATGTTAAGAAAACGTTGTTTTTATATTGATGTGTTAGATATGAATAAGTAAATAGGATGATACTAGTATCATGGGAACTAATTCAGAATTTATTGTGAAGAGGGTTATTCTATCATGGATGAAGTATACATCATTTTAGGACATAAAGAATATATCTAATAATCTTTGGAATAATGAAACATGCTTGTATTTAAAAAGGATATATGTAAATTTGGTTGTTACAATGACTTAACAGAATACAGAATGAAGGTGTTCCCATATTTGGAATGAGACAAATAAGATATACCTTATGATATATAGAGAATAAATGTTATTTTAATATGGTGGAACTCTTTAAATTGTTTTTGATTTTCGAGATTCAGAATGATTAAAAGGTTATAAATTTAAGTAATTTTTATGTTAATCCTTAGATGATGATTTATATAATAATGTTTTTATCACCATATGTGGAGTTATTTATATTTTTTAACTTGCTCTAACAATTTTTTTGAGATAATATTAAAAGTAAATGTCAATCATTCAACTTATGGATCAAGTGATCTGCTTATTGATAAGGATTTAAAAATTCATAATAATTTCATTGAATTATTGGGGAAGTGGATAATATTCAAGAAACAACCAATGGTGAGATAATGAGAAATCTATGTATGTATATCTTCAAATGAGTATTATTAAATATTATGAAAAATTATCATGATATAAAAATGTGTACTACTACAATAATTTTTATGATATCAATGACCACTTTTATACTTCATTAGTTAATGGTTCTATAATTGAAAATTTTCCTTAGATCACCCACTTTTATAGGATTAGTGATCCTTTTCAATCTCTTTAATTATTTACAATTTTCTACCATGCCCAAATATCCCGTTATGTTCCTTTACGAAGATATATAGCCATGATTTTATTTTGAAAACTGTTATTTTTACTATTTTCATTTCTAAAATAATGTTTAGTCTCCATTATAATGATATCAGTTTCATTGAATGGAGATTTCAATTTTAAATAATTTTTTATCCTAGATGAATTTCATGGGATAAATTCATTTTATGAGGGTATAATGTAACACCCCATGATTTTTATTAGATAGGTTTTTTTATTTCATTGATGTCCTATGTTGTGTGCTACACCAAGATTAGCTTGCACTACACACAACATGGAGTATCTTGTGGTATACTTACCACAATTCATGCTTTAATTTACATATAATTTCATGTTGTTTTGATAAAAAACATTTTCTACAAAACTGAGTTTAAGAAAACAACTAAATATTATATTGTTACCTTACAACCTAGGCATTATAATGGTAGGTATGTCCAATATTAACTGGATTAGGAAAATATTCTCTACACATGTTTTTATAAATAATTATTTTCTGATCAATCAACTATAAATGAAAATCATACATTTTATAAATAAAAGGAAATATTTTTATGAAAAACATTTAAATCCTAGTAAGTGAGATTGTAAAGTAATAAAATAAAAATGGGTGGATTTTATTATTTATATATATATTTATTATTTTCAATATAATGATTATAACTCCTCTTATATGTTTTATAAACTGGTTATGAGAACAATTTCATTTTTTATATTAAAAGAAGTATTTATAAAAAAATTAGTTTTTTGACTTTTTAGTGGCACACCCATTTTAAATATTTTTGTAAACACTTATTTATATTATTTTGATAAAATAAACTTCTTCATTGAAATTTGATTATCAAAATTTACTTAGGGTGATTTTTTATTATTTTTATGAAAATATTATTTTCTAATGAATCGTGAATAATACAACATTATAGTTTAAAATTTGTTTTCTAATTCAAATAAATATTATAAATTAAAATATATATTATGTTAAAATAGATCAATAATATATCTTTTAATACAATGTAGGTCACTGGTATAATTTTAATGTTGAAATTGTATTAAAAAAATTATTAATCTTTTCAACATCTCTTTTACCCTCATTCTAGATACAATTGTGATATTAACAGTAAACATAATTTTACTGATTTTGTGGATTGAATTAAAAAAAATATTCATACATGTATACAATTAGTTTGAAAATTTGGTCTAATAGGATCTATATAATTTTTGGTGAATAATATATTTTAAATTATATTTACCATTATTAAAGGTAAATAAATTAACTAAAGGTAAAATTAACATTTTAATAAAATTAAATTACATTATAATTTATCCTTATTTCATTGGATAAGTGTGTTTCGACCAAAATAAAACTCAAGGATAAGATATAATCCTTTTTAAGACACATGTGTTTGTTTACAACGCTTATTAATTTTCATTTAAAGAAGAGTTGAAAAGTGTATATTTTAATTTTAATAAGTAGGTCAATTTTAATATGAGTTTATATAAGTGGTATGGTTGACTATATATATCCATTAGAAATATAAAATTCGTTTATTCATCATGTTAATTTATTTATAATTTTTAAACATTAAATAAATAAATTTAATTATGACACAATGAGGATGTAGTAATAGAATTAGTAAATGAGGAATAAAATAAATCATAATAATAATATTAAAATTAATCTCATTTGATATATTTTCAGCCACAAAAAAAGATTTTAGTATGACTATAACATGTTAGTGAGGAGTTGATGTAGTGATTTTGAATGATTCATTTTTTTTAATTTTATAAAATTTCATGTAATAAATACTTTCGAAATTGACATAAATAGTATTTTAAAATAAAAAATAATTCATTAAATTATAAAAATATCATAAAAATTATATTTTGGACAAATAACTGGGATAATTTTAAATATTTCATAAATTATCCAATTTGTTTTGCTTTGGAGTTTTATAGAGACATTATTAATCATATATTGTAAAAAGACATGTTCTGAAAATAAGAGTTATATTGATCTACTAAGGGTTAATTACAAAATATACCGTTAATCACTTTGACATGAACATGCCTAAAATTCACTATTTGAAGGGTTTTCGCCCCATACCAAATTTTTTTTCAAAATAATGCACTTTGGATATATTTGAAATTGGAAATAAATTTATATTAAATTAATAGTTTTGGAGTTTCCTAATGTGACCCACCCCGCTCTTATATAAGGGAACCTATCCTTATATTTTATTCTCATCTCTAATGCCTTTTGGATCCAAAAAATATGACATTCATTATAAAAAATTTCATAAATTCATCTTGGCATCCATAATTTCAGATGAAATCCAACCTATATAATCATTTTGTCCAAATGAAAATAAGACACTCAAAGGCGAGGTAATTGTTTTTCCACCTCTTTCAAAGATCATTTATTCTTATTATTATTTTTTCTAAGTTGTTTCTATTATAATCTAATAACCCCATAATCTACTATATGTTTATTTTATTTCTGGTTATGGTTCCACCATATTAAATATTTTACCCATCATATGAAAAACAATATAACCATGCATTTTTCTGTATGCACTGCCATCTCCACGCCATGGTGTAATTTTTTATCATGTATACATTATTTTTATGGATATAAAAATAAATATAAATGAAATAAATAATTAATAATACATGATAATGAATCTTTAAAACTAATATACAGTCTAGTTTCATTCTATTTAACCATTAAGGGAATGGTATTGTCGCTCATGAGCACGTACGACTTACCGTATCCACAACGCGATGATAATCATTCCTCAGTTAACCATTTAAAAATATATAACCAATAAGTATGAAATATAGAACATTATAATTATACTATAATAATATATATATGTTTCATTATCATTCTTCCATTCAATACGATAAGAAAATAGAGACAACATTCTTGCATACGTATGACCTAACTTCGCCAGGAATAGTATATTCCATTTCATTTATCTATATATTATATATATGTAAATACTGAATATATATGATATAAAAATAATGTTTTACATTCTATAATTAATTAAATCATTATCAAAGTAATAATATCAAGAATAAAAAGTCAAAACATGCATGATAAACAAAGCGATTAATAAATAAAACGTTTGATTAAAATGAAATTGTTAAACAAATGGGTAATATAAAGTAATAAATGAAACATATAAGACATCATAAATATTATTTTGATTATGTAAAAATTTAATTCTATGTTTAAAACCATTATTAAGGACTCTTGGTTATGTAATGGAGAAATCGAAGCTAAGGTAAGGTACTTATATCTCACCTTTATTTTTGTGAGACACATGTCATATACACTACTTGTTTCTTCTATGTTGCGTATATATATCCAATGAATGTATTCTACTAGTAATATATTGAATAATATGATATTCCCTAATTAAAATAATTTTTTTCATAGATGAGATATACAATTCTATTAATTATAAATTGATGATTGTTAATTTCATAATCTCTTCCATATTTTGGATTTTTTCATTTTAAGTACATATTAGGGAATATTTATCATACGTTTCCCTATTTTCAAAAAACATTTTTCATAAAGTGTGTCAATATTCACATATAGAATTTTAAATAAATTTTTACTCATTTTGAAATTTTTACTTCACAATTTGAATGTAATATTTATTTATTTTTCGTAAAGGGTAATTTTTTTTGGGAATTTTCCCGCAAAAGTACAAGAAGAATGTGTTTCATACTCTTACAGAGTTAATAGATTATAATTGGTCATGATTGTATATACCTTCAGGCTTCCCCAATTAACTTACAATGTTATTTTTCAAATAAAATGTTTTTTTAAAAATTTATATCATTTGATGAAAAGAAAACTATTTCAACAAAGAAAGGATATTTTTCTCAAAGATTATTTTAAAATATTTTCATGATTATTTATATGTTTTAAATGTTTTTTTAATGAAGAGGGTTTTGAAAAAGTTTGTTTGTTTTAGAAAGTGTTTTTTATAGAAAATTCATTTTCCAAGTGATCCATAAAAATCCTTCCCGACATATGATTTAATAAATTTTTATAGTTCTAGAATACAATTCATATTTTTTCCCATAATGGTTTTTGTTTTTATATATTTATGATTCATAAACCCACTTCTTTTCATTGGTTTTTAGTTTGATGTAATGATTATTAAACTTATCTTATTTTCGTAGGTTATTATTTGATAACATTTTTATAAGACCCATTAAATTTCATTGGTTATGAAATTTTTAACATCCTGGAATTACCTGGTAATTGTTTTTATTAATACGAAATTATTTTGAGAACATGAAATTTAACAGGAAATGATTTGGAGGTCCTGAGATCCCAGAAAAAAATGAAATTTTTAATGTTACATTCAGTAAAAGAGAGGGCATGATTTTCTATCTTTTGAAAATTTTCTCATATCGAAAATATGGGGGGACTGTTGAATTCAGAATGTTGGGATTCTCCTAGAAATTTCATAACTTTGGCTGGAAAGGGCCGAGAGGAAAAGTTATTTTTTGGACTTTTTGAGAAAAGTAATTAAATATATATAAATAATTATTTTCTTTTCATTCCCACTTTTGAGTGATGGAAGACGATGATGCAGGGTAGCTATATTGAAGGTACGATTACCATAAATAAGGATCATTAATGGATCATTAAGGTCACATTATAACGATGCTTTAATGGTGTGTAATAGTGACACAGTTTCATAAATAAAATAGTGTAGCGACACGTAGTCAAATAATAATGGGAATGTTGTGACATGCTCTTATTTATAATTCGATGCAATGTGGAAATACGAAATATAAAATTGTAGGATTCTCAAAGAAAACCCTTAATGGACTTCCACCCCAACAAAGAACGAGGAACACCGAAAGACCTTCATAAACATCCATGCATTTTGATGATCAGATCTAGGAAGCGACGTCGACGTCTTAACCCCTCAAAGAAGAATGTCACGACATTGGGTGTCGTAAGAGGTAGGGTTTTGTTATTCTATGTTCATCCTTGTCCATTAAAAAAGATGACAAACATGGTTTAACCCACAAACATGTTGACCCATGATTCGTGAGTTTATGGAGGATGGTTTTTTATTCTCGGGGTTTAATTTTTAGGATTAATCCTTGGCATGAATAATTGAAAACAAACAACCCAGAGCCTCCCCCTTGTTATTACCTCACTCGTGGAGGGCTCAGGCCAACACAAACACAGCTGAGGACCGCCAATAATGTGTTCTTGGTGGCAACATTCTCAAGGCAGATATAAGGGCGGTTTAAAGGGTCTGTGGTAAATACATCCTCACCCGGAGACCATTGGCATAAGAGGCACAAGGAACGAACCAGTAGAGTGCCTCCGGTGGCCCACCAATGATTCTATCAATGAACTAGAGCGTATAGTAGTAGTGAACACTGGCCTTTCTAGTTTTCTAGAGGCAGCAGCCCTCACCGGAGATCCACATTGACTCGGAGGCCACAACTCATCGGCACGCAGATGGACGCGACACTCAGTGGTTGCTGCGTGGTAGGATGGCCCATGTCCAGGACACCCAGTATGCCATAGGAACCACAACCCATTATTCGTGGTAGGAGTCAGAAGCATCACTAGGAGCGATCATGCAGGAGGTTCGGCCCGCTCTTGCGGGACCACAATGGAAACCGAGGGGATACGGCCTACATCCGCGTCGTAGTGGTTGAAACCAGACGCACCACATGATCGGTCCCCCGTGATGGCAGGACGGACCCACGTTGGTGGGTTGGACCCACCCCGATAGGCCAGACCCGTGTCTATTAGGGTCGAGTTGGATAGGACAGGATCTCCGGGTGCCCCAGCAGACTAGACCCTCGACCAACTAGGTCTGGTACAGTGAGGCCTGTTGGGCCCGACCCACTTGACATGTTAGACCAGACCGACCTCTACCCATATAAGGTAAGTTATAGTCCTTCTAAATGAACCAGGGTATGTGGAACCCCGAGGCCGGGTCGGCCAAGTCGTTCTGACCAGGTCCGACCATGCCCCATCGCAATCTGTTCTGTAGTCACTAAAACATTTGTATCTTGCAAACCACAAGTTTGAATAACTGGTCGTATGAAACTTTTGGACCCTCTCAGAAAGGATGATATTTTTTCATGATGTTTTTGTGATTTTAAGGGATGTCTAGATTCAAAAAATCGATTGAGGATCTGTTCTCCAAGGAGCATTATATACGGAACACTACAGATGGATGAGACCTGAATAATGATCGATGAGGGACCCGTGGGAAGTGGCTCTGTGTGACCTAGTAGACTAATAGTTGGGAGTGTCTCTGTATGAACTGGCACACCCACATTACTCGAATTGAGGAGTAACTATATTTAGGCATGGTGTTAAGTGCCTCTTTTTGACTCTGAAGGCCCACAATGGGGAGCAGCTCTGTGTGACCCAACATAACCATTATACTAATCATGGATGAGTACCAAATTAGTATTTTTATTGTGGTAAGTATCAATGAGTGACCCGAATGGCCCACTGTACTTGATAGAGGAGGTGTTCTACTGTGGCTGAGAAGTTTGGCATTTTGTGACAAACGCGGATACTATTACTACACTAAAATATACTTGTTCTGATCTATCTTGTGATTTGTGATTTACTTTTAGAATTGTTTTTTGGTCTTTCTTCTATGTTTTGGGGTCCTTAATGAGTATTTTGTTACTAAAGCCTACATTTTCTTAACCATCACATGTTGTGTCTGCTGTGGATGAGCGACTTTATGAAAGGGGTTCTCTGGGAGACAGGACTGTCGGACTCTACGAAGGTAGTCTTGGTGGCCTATGACTAGGTGGGGCCCTGTAAGAATAGGTGTATGGGACATAAAACTTCGTCTTCCAGTAGCTTCACCACTCTCCCAATATTGTGGGGTTTTCTGTTGATGTTTATCAATGTTTCAATTTTTTTACTTGTTGTTTCCAGTATTTATTGGGATTGTATTCTAGCCAATGTACTTTCATTTGTACGTGCAATCTTCTTTGTTGTATTGGTACCTTTAACCCATTTGTTTGTGTATATATGTTGTTGGGTGTTTGTGTGAATACATGTACTCAGGAAAAATGCCCCCCACTTGTAGTTTGATTCCTTCGGCTTAGGTCTCCAGCCCATGGAATTCTGGAGGCAGGCACAGAGTAGTCACGGAACGAGCCCTGGGGGACGGGTAATGAAAATGTGGAATCAGAGGGCGTTCAGTTATGCCTCAATGACCTGACTCTTGTGTTTTGTTTTGGGGAATCAATGTTAGGTGTTTCATGTTCGACCATTAGATTTGGGGAGTACATTGTGGGTGGAGTGACAGACGTATCCATACACCAGGACCATGAATCATATTTCTGTCTTCATGAATGAAAACAATGGTTGCGTAAGTGTCACCTTATTTTTGAGTAAGAGTCACCTCACTAGGTATAACCTTATTATAGTGGTACATCATGATCTATCACAGGATGCATCCATGAGGATGACTAGTTGGGATCCTAATACGAGGTCATGAGGATAACCCGCCTAGTGACGAGCAACCTTTTTAGGGACCAGTTCTAGAGATGTACCCAACAAGTGGTGCACAAGTGCTACCACCACCTAATGGCCAACATCTACATCATGTGGTTTCAGCAGAGGAGATTCGAAGGCTCAGTGCCATGTATAAGTTTCAAAGATAGAGACCTCCTAGGTTTATGGTACAAATAGATCCTATTGTCACTGCGGACTGGCTAGAGGCTGTGATGCGGGTATTTATCTTAGTGAGGACACAACATGACCAAATGGAATTCTTAGAAGTGAGGCTTATTCATGTATCAAAAGAAAAATGGTGGAGTTTTCCCATCCAGAATCACGATGAGGTGACCCTAACGTGAGTTGACTTCAATAGGTTATTCCAGGACAAGTTGTTTCCCGCGACCATGTGATATGAGCACATCCAAGAGCATCTTCACCTACAAAAGGACAACATGATAGTGGCCATGTAATCTCTAAGGATCAGAGAGCTTTCCCACTACTCCATAGGCATAGTGTGGGACCCTTTCTTCAGGGCTCTAGCCTTCGATCAGGGAATCAAGAGGTAGATCATAACATCATTGTTTTCTCTCATCATTCCAACTAGGCAATGATACTAGAGTTTTCCCTTCTTGTGAATATATTCTTAAAGTAGCACGTGTCGATAGGTATAGCCACCAGAAGACCCCAAGCGGTGGAGTCTTCGGTGGGTAGAAGACAGTAGATATTTGGGCCCAAGTTATCCTGGTCATTCAGAGGATGATCCCAGGACTAAGGATCAGTGGCTTGGGGCACCCAATCTAGAGGAAGTCGAAAGGAAGCTACGTAGTGCTACACGGGCTACGAGCAGGGATACATGGAATGTTACTACCTAAATTACCGTACAGATGGTAGGTAGATGTTCGAGGAGCCACTGAGGTAGTGACTACGGTTCGATCGTGGAGGTATGAAGGGAGGCAATGTTGTAGGGGAGATGGTAGAGAGGGAGGTGATGAGTGTCGATTTGAGATGTTACATCCACTAACCCTATATGGTCCACCATGACCTCATGCAGTAGAAAAACCTGGTCGATATCAGCTTCGGATGTATAAGCTTATAACCACGATACTCCAGTGATGATTCGATGCAAGATATGTGTATTCTACACCCTAGATTCTATAATTATAGACACATGTTGTAGTCACTCCTTCCTTTCCATAACTCTCATTTATAGCACCAAGATTCTGGTGGAGCCCGTGGCTCATTATTTATGGATAAATACTCATTAAATAATGGATTCGATGATTACACACTGGTTTCGGTAGGGTGAGCTTAATCTCGGAGGCGATAGATTTGGCTGGGATCCCCTAGTTGTAGCATCGAGGCCTTAAAACTTCATCTTGGGTATGTAATGGTTATACATATTCCAAGCTCAAATCGACTATTTTAGGCATACAGTGTGGAGTATCTATGGGGATGGGAACTGGTTTTCCATCACCGGTGAGAAGGAAACCGTTGCAGTGTAGGAAATAATCTCTCAAAGGATGGTGTAGAGAATCACTCACTGGTTGTCTAGCCTAACCCTCAGTGCAGTGGGGGAAAGGAGTCCATGAATTCATGTAGTAGTGGATATGTAAGAAAATTTTCTTCTTTATTAGTCTCTAGGGATACCTCCTCATGGAGAGGTATATTTCTGTATTGACATGTACCCTAGGATGACACCAATATCTACACCAGCACATCAGATGGCTCTTGAAGAGCATCATGAGCTGATGGTAGAGTTGGAGGACATGTAGGAGAAGGGGTTCGTAAATCCCAAGGTCTCACCATGGGAAAACCTGGTGCATTAGTCCAAAAAGGAAGATGGGAGTTTCAGGTTGTTCGTGGACATCTGTCACCTCAATAATGCTACCATGAAAAACAAGTACCCACTACCCTGGATTGATGACCTCTTCGACCAGTTGAAGGGAGTGAAGTGGTTCTCAATGATAGACCACAGATCAAGTTAACACTAGATTCGTGTATTGGATGAGGATGTATTGAAGACAGCCTTTTGGTTCCAGTATGGCCATTATGAGTTCCTGGTGATTCCATTTGGAATGAACAATTTCCTATCAGTGTTCATGGGCCTTGTTAACAAGATCAAGCACCCCAACCTCAACCAGTTCTTCATGGTCTTCATCGATGACATCATGGTGTATTTAGAATCAACAGAGTAGCACAACACACACATGTGAATAGTCCAGGATACACTCTAAGAGAAACAGATTTATGTTAATCTCTTGATGTGTTATTTCTGGATACGGGAGGACTACGTTATATGATACATCATCTTGAAGACTAGAGTTGCAGTAGAGCTAGATATGATAGTGGTGGTGATTTATTGGGAGTCGCCCAGTAGTGTTAATGAGTGGTAGAGCTTCTTGGTGTTAGTTGGTTACTATCAGAAGTTTGTGCCCAAAATTTCCATGATACAAAAACCTTTATTTGTAGTGGACCAGAAAGGAAAAACCTTCATGTAGTTGTTGAAATGCCAAAAGGGTTTCAAGTAGTTGTGGTGGAAAATGACTAGTTCCCCCAACATGAGACTACCCATGGATAGCGCTGGGTATGAAGTTTACTGTGACACATCTAGGTCTGGGATCATTTGTGTCTTGATGTAGGAGAAAGTGGTGATCTTATACATCTCATGGAAGCTGAAACAACATGAGAAGAACTACATGACCCCTGACATGGAGTCAGCAGCAGTGGTCCCGACATTGAATATGTGGTGGAACTACTTGATGGATGAACAATTCACCATTTACTCTGACCGCAAGAGTATCACATATATCTTCTCCCAGAGGGACTTGATCTTGAGGAATCATTAGTGTCTAGTGTTCTTCCAGCAATATGATTTTGAGATACTCTATACTACTGGGTAGGGTAACATGGGGGCATATATGCTCAGCAGGAGGACTAGGTTGTTGTTGTTGAGTTAGGCGACATAGTAGTTAGCCGCAATGATGATATCCATCATGGATTATGGTGATTTTTTTATCTCTATTTGATGGTTGTTACTCCCATACTTGTATAGTGAGTCAGGGAGGCACAATTGGGGGATGTTGACTACGAGGACCGATATGCTCAAATATCCTCAGGTTGGGCTACTGATGGATTTTCATTAATGAGTCAGGGTTGAACAATTGAGGGAGTTTCATAAAACTCCCTAAGTATACTATCCTAGAGTAGAGAAGATATACCATGACCTCTGATGTTAGTACTGGTGGCAATGGATGATGAAAGCAGTGGCCATGTTCATTTCACAATGCCTCACTTTTTAGTAAGTGAATGTTGAGCACCAAGTTCCACTAGGCTTGACTTAGCCACTTGAGGTACCATAGTGGAAATGGGATGGTATATCGATGGAATTCTTGAAGGGGTTACCATGTACATGAATAGGTCATGACTATATTTGAGTGATCGTTGACAGAATCACCAAGTCATCTCACTTCATACCCATCCTGGAGAAGGGAAACATAGAGGGCATGGGACGCCAGTACGTCCAAATCATAGTGAAGATTCATGGGGAGAGTTCGTCGATCATCACAGATCATGAGGCCCTCTTTACATCCCTCTTGTGTAAGGGATTACAAGAGGCTTTTGGGAAACAACTTCATTTGAGCACAACTTTTCATCCCCAGTCGAATAGTCAGACAGAGCGGACCATACAGACCTTGGAATACATGCTTTTTGCTTGTGTCCTTGACATTGGTCGTCGATGGGAGGACCTATTGAAACTGGTGGAGTTTTCATACTATAATATTTATCACTCCACCATTGACATGGTACCTTTTGAGGCCTTGTATGACCAACCTCGTAGATCACTCATATACTGGACAGACCCCATGAGATTCATCACACATTGGTCTAGAGTTGGTATAGGATACCATCAAGATAGTGCAGATAATCCAATAGTAGATGAGGAATGCATGGAGTAGGTAGAAGGATTTTGCTGATAGGATATGGAGTCCCTCAGAGTTCTAGGGGAAACCATATTTTCCTATGAGTCTCATCCCGATCATAATTGTATAGATTTGGTCGTGGAAATAAGCTATCTCCAATGTCCATCGATCCTTTTCAAATTCAGAGAAATGTTGGCGAGGTGGCGTACCGCCTAGATCTTCCCCTAAAGATGAACATAATACATTATGTTATCCATGTGTCATAGGTGAGGATGTACATGCATGATCCAAATCACCTCATCGACTTGGAGAGAAATAAATTGACAATGGGGTGATGTTTGAGGAGTTCATAGTGGAGATAGAGGATCGATAGGAGAAGGTATTATGTAGACTGTTGATTCCTCTAGCATGCATCAGATGGTTTAATGCAAATCTCCAAGAGAGAACATTGGAACTGGAGTCCCAGATTCTTGCTCAGTTCCCCCATCATTTTGTTTAGTTATTGTTTCTGATTTCGGGGATGTAATTCTCTATGGTGCGGATAATGTAACATCTCAGATCATCCATGTAATTTTTCTTATTTATACGGAAATATATCGAGATATAAAAATTCAATGGCTCATGATTCAGAGATTTGGAGAGCCCGAAGAGAATGTTGATTTTTAAGGCAAAATCAGTAAACATACGAGCATGATTTTATATCTTTATAACCATCGCTCAGATATAAAATAAGATAAAACCATTGAATTTCTAATTCTAGTATTCTTTTAGAAATAACATAAAATCAGACGGCAAGGGCTGAGTAGAAAAGTTATTTTTTGGACTTTTCGAGAAAAATACTAATATAATTTAAAAGATTTATTTTTTTATCAATTTTGAGTGGCGGACGATGACGCTGCGGGGCAGCGACAAGGTAGTGACCATGTGTATAAACGAGGATCATTAATGTTTCATTAAAGTCACATCATAATGATGCTTTAATGGTCTGTAAGAGTGATGTTGTTTCCAAAAAGAAATAGTATAATGTCGTGGCATCACATCATAATGAGAATGTTGCAGTGTGCTCCTATTTGTAGGATAACGTGCTGGGGAAATATGGATTATAAATTTGGAGGATTCACTAGTGAACCTCTGACAGATATGCACCCCAACTGAGAACAATGAGAACCAAATGATCTTCACCACCTTAGATGCCTTTAAAAAATGCGGGCATGAAAGCGGCGTAGTTGTCTTAACCCCTAGAGGATGAACATCATGAAAATCAAATTTCATAAGATGTAAGGGTTTTTGATTCGTTTTTCATCCCAGTCCATTTCTAGAAATGAGGAATACCGATCAAAACATGAACATATTGACCCATGATTCATTCGTTTATGTTGGAGGGTGTCTCATTTTTGGGGTTTTATTTTCTGGATTAATCCATAAAATGAATAATTGAATGCAAACCTCATGGAGCATTCCCAATGCCAAAAAGTTTAATGTGGAGGGATAGGGATGACATGGACAAGGCCTGAGAACCTATTCTCATGTGTTCTTTATTGAATCTGTCTCAAATCAACAACAAGGCCTAATTGAAGGATTCCCTCTAAATACATCCTCCCATGAATACTGTCGGAAGAAGTGGCACAAGGAACAGACTACTAGTGCGCATCTGGTGGCCTGTAGAATATTCTGTCGATGCATCGCTGACGAAAGCAGCAGAAACAACTGGCCTTACTGGCTTAGTGGAGTGGGTCATGTTGACCTTGTGGAAGAAGTTCTTTAGCAGAAGAGGTGTGCTGAAGTATGCGGCACCATGTGGGAACCATGTGGAGGGGTGGCCTTTGTATTGTCCACCAGGCAGGCCCGAAGAACCGTAGATTATTGGTCGTGGCAGGAGTCAGACGTGGCGCTAAAAGGGTGCCACATAGTAGGAGTATCCTGCCCTTTCAGGCCGTGTTTGGACCTCAGGGGATGCAGTTGGCTTCCACATCCATGGGGATCACACGAGAAACACCACACAGTTGACCCCCTATTTGGTGGATTGGACCACTCTGGGGGGCCTAACCATGCCGGTCAGCCAGAACCGCAAATGTAGGCCAGACCTGTGCCTCTTCATGTTGGTTCATAGAATATTGGGTTGCCATGATACCTGGCAGGCTAGACCCTCAACCAACCTTGCTGGGTCCATCAAGGCTTGTTAGGCATGGGCCACTAGTAAGGTGAGACCCGACGACCTCGACCCATACCAGTTCAGGTTGAGTCTGTCTAAATGAACTGGGGTATGTGGAACCCCCGAGCATGGTTGGTCGGGTCGGTCCAATCGGGACAGACTGGGCCCCATCACAATCAGTCCCCTTTTTACTAAAATGTTCGTATCATGCAAACCTCACATTTGATTGATAAGCTGTTTGCGGCATTGGGACCCTCTCTTGAAGGCAGATATTTTGGTATGATTTTATATGAAATTCATAGACGTGGATATGAGAAAAATATCTTGAAGAGTGGTTATCCCAAGAACGTTACATAGGGAATGATGTGGTTGGATTAGACCTGAAGACTGCTCAAAGACATACAATTGGGAAGCGACACTATGTGACCTGGAATGCCCACCGTGGGGAGTGGATATAATTTACCTAGTAGACCCATGGTACTCGACAGGAGGAGTACATTAGTTCGGCCAATGTGGGAAGTAGATCTATGTGACCTGGCCGACCTACGGTGGGGAGTGGCTCTATGTTACCCAGCATACCTATGGTACAAATCATGGTTGATTACCAAATCAATCTAAGGTTAATGGGAAGTGGCTATGTGTGACGTTACATGCACACTATACTTGATAGAAGATGAGTTCTCTAGCGGGTGTGGAGTTCAACATTTGTGAATGATGAAACTACTATTACAACAATAAAATATATCTGGTGTGAGCTATCGTGTGTTTTGTGCTTTTCTGTGAGAATTACTGTGTGGCCATTCCAGATTGTTTTATGGTCCATAATGAGTATTTTTTTTACTCACCCATGCATAGGCTCTGCCCACATGTGTTGTCTCTATTACAGATGACTGACATAATGATAGGGGTACTGAGGGAGATGGGACATCTGCACATTGCGATGGTATACTTTGTGGCCTAGGACTAGGTGGGGCCCAGTATGACTAGGAAAATGGTGCGTACCACTTCAGCTTCTAGTTTCTTCTTTAATCTCTAGATCAGGTGGGGTTCTCTAAAGATTTCCATCACGGTTTCCTTTTTTTACTTGTTTTTTCAATATTTGTGGGTTTTGTATTCTAGCCCATGTACTTTTAGTTGTAATTTCACTCAATGTTGTTTTAGTGGTACTTGTTTGGAAAAAATCCTTCAACGAAACATTGCTACATTTTTAGGTTGATTGTGTTTATTGAGAAAGCAGGTTTACATGGTGAATTGTCATGTTCCAGAGATGTTGTTGACAATCCATGTTGTCAAAAAATTATGAAAAAGGAACAGATGACATGGAGGCGGTACAAAAAGAGCAGTACAAGGTGGCGTAGTTTTATAGTGTTTGCCAAATATTTGGGGTCCAAAATTTGGAGGTTGGTTAGCATCGTGAAAAGTGGATATCCATGAAGATCTATTTTACATATGGAAAGGGCATGAATTTCACGAAGTTAGGATTCATGGATTGAATTTCGCAAGGACAAGAAGAATGTTGATGGTGTTCTTCGTGATTACATCACGCTTCGCAAACTTCATTTTTTGAAGCGCATCGCGACAGTGAAGGGATTTGTGAGGGAGATTTTCCAGGAAGGAATGAAGGGATTGATGGTGATTCTCTATGATTACATCAATATCCACAATCAGAATATTTCTGTGGTGCTTCGTGATTTTTAGAGAATTTTGGCTGGAACTTCAAAGTTTCGCGATTTGAGATGACGTAGCATTGACTACATGTGGAATGTTTTAGGGTCAGTGGAATTGCCTATAAATATACCTCTAACCCTTCAAGAGAAGTAGAGATAAAGATAAAGTTTTCAGAGAAAATATTTTTCTCTCGGTTCGCGAAGGTAGTTCGCGAAGGTAGTGTGGTTCACGAAAGAAGATCTTCCACTACTAAAAAAATGATCTATAGCCACGGATCTATATCCACACATTAAATGATCAGTTTCAATATCTATGATATAGCCACACCCAGATAGTTGGCCATGGAAATAGCTTATGTGAAAATTATTTTGATCGGGCCGCATCGCGAATCTCCTCCCCGTCCTCACCCTTCCACTGACATCGTGATTCGTCCTCGCTGTCCCTCTTCCACTCCTCCCCTTGGGATTTCTACTCCCTTTACATTTATCCACCCTCATTATTCCTCCTCGTCTCATTATTCCACATCCCCCTTATGCTCTGAGGCAGCCAGTAAACAACCCCACCGGCTCCGACACAGCTCTGACGCCTCCCTGCCGACACGGCTCCGACAATGCCAGCCCACCACCCAACTGACACGACCTACCCACCACCCTGTGGTCATCTCACCTCCATGCTGACGCTTCTATAATACTTCCTTCCAATATCCTCCTCTGGCGCACCTCATATATGGTGATTTGAGGTAGGAATATTCATCTATTACCTTCATTATTGGTTGAGTAGTTCATTATTATTAATATGGATTCATTGGAGGAGATAAATTATCATGTTACATAGAGTTTCACTCTGTTGCTATATTAACTATGATAATTTTTCAAATGAGTAACTTTTGATTCTACAACTCTTCATCACACTGGGTAATCATAAACTTACTAGAAAGAGGCTCAATTTTTTCAGGTAACAAGTAGGATATGGATGCTGCTACACATTCCCCATTACACTGAGTTGAATTTCATAGAGTTTTAGACAATG
This sequence comes from Viscum album, assembly GCA_963277665.1. Lineage (NCBI taxonomy): Eukaryota > Viridiplantae > Streptophyta > Magnoliopsida > Santalales > Viscaceae > Viscum > Viscum album. The sequence goes on along the minus strand of OY728161.1, from coordinate 1,418,299,100 downwards.
TGGTAAAATTTGTGTTCATCATTTTAATTCTTTGGTTTCAATCATTTTCATCCAATACTTTTGTCTGTGTTCATTGTTAGTGGTTTTTACATTGTAGTGTGGTGATATAGGGGCATAGTTATTTATATTATAGACACTAAAGCATGATCTCAATAATATGTACATTGATTCCTAAAAAATTTAGTTTTGGAGGATATATTTAAGGGGTATTATAGAAGATATCCATGCACCCTATAAACCCTCTCCCAAATAGTCATGCCTTGTAACTCTATCTATCATCCTCTACCTACTCTAGCTGAAACATCCATTTATTCTGAATACATTTATTTCGATCAGGCCTCTCCATTTTCTCAAATGTCTCAAACACATGGATGGAATAATTATCATCCCTCATGTATAACAACCACTAATTAATATCTTTCAAATATCTTTCATCTTTTTATATGTTGGGTTCTCCATCATCCATTAGATACAAGTAACAGAAATTAATTTCATACCTTTGTACTTGGCACAAAGACAATAGAATTGGAAGTCTAATAACATCATCGTGAAGTAAAAGTTCATCTAGTGCAATAACAATCTTTTTTTGGTATTGTTGGGTGTTTCATGATAGCACATACAACATCCCACTTACCTATTCTCATAATATGTTTATTTCCAATCCATTAAAGGAAAGGGTCAATGTGATGATGATTGAATTGTCCAAAAGTTTTGAGATGATAATCATTAGTTTTAATAAATGGATATTTAGGATGAGGATTTTGAGGGACTTATGTTTCAATACTTTGTACCCAAATTATTTGGATTACATTTAGAAATTGGTGGATCACTTCATCATGGGCGAGGTGAAACCAATGACCACACCATTAGTTTAACTTTTAAAATTGACAAAGGAGAAGGAACACATATAATCACATAATATAATATTGGGTTGATGTGAAGTGGAATTTATAGAAATTAAAGGGTTCTAGAAGCTTGGATATTTCCTTAAAAATAGATGAGTCATTTCCTGGTTTTTCTAAGTCATACTTTGACAGATATTCTTACACATTAATGAGAACCACTACATATGTGTTCAATTTTTGAGGAAAGGCTTAGTGTAAAATGTCAAATATTTAATTGATATTTTAACTCTCAACAATAAATGAATATTATATATGTTTAACAAATGTTTGAAAAGAGTAGTTTGGTTTGAAGGGGACAGTGAAATATCTTAGAAGGAGGACATATAATGAGATGTTGTTTTTTGAATCATTTATTGTGATTCAATTAGAAAAAAATATGATGTTATAATCTATTATGAAGAATATTTTGAGGAATTATCAATTTATATATAAGTTTTTGGGGGATAGTGTGATGGCTATATGGAAAGATAGAAGGGAATCAGAATATGGTAGATTTACTAAAAAAGGTCATTATCAAGAATGTTTCGAGTGTATATTCACCTCAGTTGAGCTAGGATAAATAAAATCATCATGGGGGGACCATACATCTGTTAAAAATTTTTTTGGAATAGAAATAGGTTTATAGAAGTTGATGGTGGATTCAATAGTGAATCCCAAAAAAAAGATTCCAAATTTTGATGATTGTTAGGTTTCATCTATGTGTGTGAAAACCATTTTTAGGTTCCAAAACACAGTCAAATAGAAGGATAAATTCCAGAAGAGTAATTTTTGGAACACTGATTGCAATAATGGAGTAGTAGATAAAAATTGTAGAAGAACAGAAGTTACTTTATATAGATGGTGCAGTCAGAAAATGAAAATCAAATATTACCCAACAACTTATTATAATGTATGTAGTGTGGGAAATGAATAGGACATTCATATATTTTCCCTGATTGAATAGTATGTATGTTTTTACTCTAGGAATATTTTAGAAAGGATAATATACTAGATTATTAATGAATCAAACATAATTATTTTCTCATGATATATTTATAATGTGCACAATTTACTAGGTGAATGATTTTAGGTGGTGGGATCCTTTGATGGAATGGAGTGATAGTTGTGATGTTATGATATACATAGAATCACTCCTCGCAAAGATTAAAAGACATGTCATCTATTTCGTGATGAAACAAAATTTCATCTGAAACAATACAAATAAATACTATTGGATGAATTTTTTCTATGATTGGATCTTCATCATCCTATATATCCATGTTGATGATATTATTTTTTACATTCAAATAAAAGATATAGTTGATGAGATAATCATCGAATTTTCTGGTAGTTTCAAGATGAAGAATAATGTTCCAACAAAATAGATCATAGGGATGAGGATTTTGAGGGACTTAAGTTTGGATACTTTATAACTGACTCAACCTGATTACATCTGGAAGGTGGGAAAGTTTTTCAGAATTAGTGAGGGAAAACTTGTGACATTTTGTACCTTTCCCATTTTTTATTTTTGTTTCCTTCCTACTAATTTCATTCATCCAGGAAGTTGTAAAGCTGAAACCTACATTTCCTTATGACTACCTAAACCTTAGAAATGTCTATAAGGTATGGTATGGTTATGTTGTGTTGCTGCAAGTGCCTGATCTTTTACTTGATTGAAGAAATTTTTCACCCTTTGACAGGCTTTAGAAATTCCAAATGAGGCTATTTTGTGCTTCAAGTGTGCTATTAAAACACAACCAAAACATGACCTGAACTGTCTATGATATTCTACTGATAAAAGGTGTGTGTATTGTATTGTATCTTTATATTCTTTATATTCTGCTATATATCTTAATGTTTTATGTTTTGTTGTTTCAATTACACAAGGATATAATAGTACAACACAACAAAGACAAATAACCTCTCCATGGAGTTGAGTCAGGAAGGCCCAGTTAGTTCCATCATTTCAAAAAGGTTCATCTTTTATTCCAGAATTTAACAGGTTCATATTTTGGTTCTAATTTGTTCATATTTTTTTCAAACAGATCCATCTTTTATTCCATATAGGTTTGCGGATTTTACCTTTCCCAAGGTTTTCTTAGGCAGAAGGGATTCCCCATGCCATTGTATCATCAAACTGCTTTGATGGATACTTCCTCTAGGTGTCTCACCAACTTGGTGCTATGGTTCTGCCGAGCGAAAGGGTTTTTATTCTAGGTGATAGAATCATGAAAGGTATTATTCTTGAATAATTGTTATCTGTATGGGGATCTACGTGAGTTTCACTTAAAGAATCTATATATGTCAATGTATTGATTTACAAGATGAAAATTTCTTCCTTTCATATAGTTTTCTTAGGTGGAGGGATTCCTCATGCCTTTGTGTCATCAAACTGCTTTGATGGATACTTCCTCTTGGTGTCAGGACATTGTGAAGCTATGATTGAACTATGGGAAAGGGTTTTTATTCCAGGCGATGGAAACATGAAAGGTATTATTCTTAATGAATTATAATATTTTTATATTTGTTAACAATTTATTTGTTTATCTCTACACAACAAGATATGGTTTCCTGAAATTCAACTCTTTCTATTGCTCCTCCATAGGATTTCAACAAGGGCCTATTTTTGGGACTACTATATTCTCTATGATTTATCAGAATTTCATGAGACGTACATATCCACACATAGATAATAACTTATTTTCCTTTTCTATCTATTTTTTCATTTTGTGACTTTTTGAATGTCGGTGCAAACTAACTATATTAAAAACATTATTACTTTTCCAATATTATATCTTCCCATAGGTTGTTCCAAATTTATTTCTCATAGTTAATTTTTTTCTTACAATAGAGGATTTTGTTTACATCAGAATAAAATAAGAATAGTGGATTGGGTTTACTACTTAGTACTAAAACACAACGTATTGTTTCTACTCCGATGCCCTATGTTAAAAGTATATTGGGTTTTAGCCCGAGTACCATAAACATATTTATCTCATTAGTTGTAAAAAGAATTAACTAATGTAAGGGGTGATGTTATCCAAGCGGTAGGGATGGTATGATTCGGGTTAGGTCTAATCTCTTGATAACAAAGAAGAAAAGAAACACATTATGTTGACAAATGCCTTAATCTATCCTTTCTATGAACATACATGTGACCAATAAAAACTTACTCAGGCATTAAATATTTCTTGTAGAAAACATATGAGTATTACATGGAGTCCATGAAATAAGATTGGATTCCTTTTTATTTTTCCCTTCTCCATGTCCATGATGCTGGTGCTCAAGATCCTCTTTCTTCTTTTAGCCAAGATGTAAGGTTTCCATTATCAAAAAATCACACTAATTATGTATCATAAGTGTTAATTTTTAATCCATTATTCTCACTTTAATTCAAATTTATTTTATAGGCCTTATAGTGTATTTTGAACTCACAATTATCATGCTTGGTGATTTACAGTCACCCTTCTACTCCTTTCCGTGAAAAGAAAAGGGAAAAATGAATAATTTGAAAGCTGATATTTTCCAACATACTTTTACATAGTACAAATCTATCTTTTTCTAGCCTTCTCCACATTTCTAGAGTGTAATGTTAATTAGATTAACACATTTAATCAATAAAAACATAAACACTAATACATTCTTTATAATAATATTAATTCATCAGAATAAGTCATCAAATCCACCCACTGTGATACTTGCACAGTTTTCAGAACCTGAAATTTCAGTCACTGACATGTCCTGAACTAGGACTTATAGTGAATTATGATTGAAGGAAGATCCATTCCTAGTTGCTAAACATATGGTTGGAAAAGTTAACTCAGATTTGGTTGATGAGTTGTCAGAGCTAGAATATCTAACATCAAATTAAAGATAGTGTTGGAAAAGTGAACTCAGAGTTGGTTGATGAGTTTTTAGATGCTATGAACGCATTGATGGATATGTATAAAAACATGATGGCCCCCAAAAATGTTTTCATGTTCTGATAGTTGTTAAAATTAATTTATACATAAGTAACACCAATGATAGATCATGTGAATAAATTTAATATGTTCTGTGGGTAGATTTAATCCGCGAAGGTTACTTTTTAGATGATGTATAAGTGTTTTTTATATCATCACTTCCAGAGAGCTTGGATTATATACTAATGACTATTAGTAATTCTCGTGGAAAAATAGATTTGTTTCTTCAATGATATTATTAATTTGATACTCATTGAATAAATTATGAAAAGGGAAGTTCAATATCCAATTGATAGTTCCATTAATAATAATGGAAGGGGAAGGTAACCCCATCAGAAGAATGTCTATCAGATGAATCCAATGAAATAAAAACCTCATGTGTGGAGTCAAATTCTGTTGGCTGGTCACTATAAAATATTTTTTAAATATTTAATGAGTGGAAATATCAATATGTAATTCAATAATCATAATGATAACACCACAAATGATTTAATGTCAAATATTTTAGATTCTATTTAAATAAGAGAAGTTACCAATTTCAATTTACTGAGTGTGAATACTCTAGTATAATATTGGGTGACTGATTCCAAATATTTATATTAATCCATTGGTGATCAAATATACATGGTTAATTATGTACCAAGGATGTTTGGAAGACCCCATCTAGTGAATGGTGAATCCCTAGAAGTTATTAGAAAAGGATAACTGAGCATATAAATAAATAATGGATGATTATTATAGTTAATGGAAGTTTCAAACATCCATGATTTGTGAATAAATGTAATTTTAATTTGGAAACAAAATTATGTAGCCATTAGGACTAGTTTTGAAAATAGGGTAATGAAATTTACCGATGGATAAATGATAGTTTCAGAAGGAGTAAATGATGGAGCTCTCTACTTCAATAGAAATTTAACTGGAGGGGAAATTTTTATAAATATTACATTAATGATCTAATTTTTATACTATTTATATAATCACCTTAGTGAAAATAACTTAAAGGATCAATAGGATATCATAATAAAAAATCTTAATCATAAATAAATTGGAATGTTTGAATGTTCTGTGTTAGGAACGAAGATAATTTTTTTTTCAACTTAGATTTTCAGAATCATCGAAACCAAAGGTTGGAGTTTTTCTATGAAGATGTTTGGGGACGTAACCTTATAAAATACTATGGTGTTTGAATTTAATTAATTAATTTCACTAATGATGCTACTAGAAAGGTACAGATTTTTTTAGAATAAAAAATTTGATGTAATTCTAGTTACATCATGGAATGCTTTTCCATAATGGGAGTATAATCAAAAGCTGAATTGTTTCCAAATAGACAATGGAGGTGGGTACAGTGGACTCAATTTCTAAATTTTTTTCTCATTAATGAGACAAAATTGAATCAAAATATAAAATATGTTTCTTCCTTGCATATTATTATAATGATTTTGGATATCATTTGTGGAATGATGATTAAAAAATCCACAAAAAGAGAGATATTTTCATAAATGAAATAGTTTTATTGAATTATTTGAACTGGATTGGGAATGATATTAATGAATAACCCATAGTTAAATCCCATGTTGATCATAGTAAGGTAAGGAGAAGTTAATAAATTCCAAATAACTCAGATTCCAATGGTTAAGGAACTTGAATTATAAAAATGAAAACTATAATTTGTTCATCAGAAGAGTTTATGTGCAGCTAAATCATGGATGGGAGCAGTGAAAGTTCATGTTCAAAATTCAAATAATATATATTCATGTACATGTAGGAATAACTAAGTTTATTAGTTTAGAAAATATGATTCATTTGATGAGATCAACCAAAATTAGGAGACTGGTTCAAAGGTATGCGATTTAAATGAATTATATTCTTCTATTGAATGAATAGAATCATGAAAATCCAAATTAAACTATGATTTTTTTATTCAAATTAGTGGAATATTCCATGAATAAAAATATGGCTTCTTTGAAGTTAAAAAAATCAGATATGGTTGAACATTAAGTGGGTAAAAAGGAACTTGAAAATAAGTGGGTTTACTAAATTAATTAATATAATGATGTTTATAAATGATAAAAAATATGGATGGTAATAATGTGTTATTAGTAAAATGAAATATTTTATTTACTTTGAAATATTCTCACTAAATATAAGCATTATACCATTTAAACAATTATATGTGTGGTGGAATTGGAAAATATTCTTCTAGATTTGGTGGACATCAAGACAACTTTGCTTCATGGTGAGTTAATGGAATAAATCATCATGAAACAACCAATATGAGTACCATAAATTGGGATCCATGACTTGGTTTGTTTATTTTATAACTTCTTGTATAGAATAATGCATGTACCGTGATAGTGGAATCATAAAATGGATTCATTTATCACTTATGAAGGCTTTGATTGTTGAAATAGAGATAATTACTTCTACTGAAATAAATGGGATAATGGTACCATTATAAATTTCATATTGTATTTCAATTACATGTTTCTACTTGGAATATAAGATTGAATGATTTAGAAATCAATGGATAATTTTATTGGAGGTTTTGAGATGAAAAATCCCAAGAAATTCGAGAAGATATTGTGGATAAGTATAGAAAAATATAATAAGAATGTAGATTTAGTAACAACCCAGAAGGATAATATAAATAGGATCATCAAAATGTTGGGCATTAATAGATGAGAAACAGTGACTACCCATCATGCATGCCACTTCATCGTGACCAAGGCATAAAAACTCACAATCTAAGAAGACTTCCAATACATGGAGAAAGTTCCATATTACTCAAGTGTTGGAATTTTGATGTATACAATGATATTTACTCAATAATATATTGTGCTTATAGTGGTATTTGTTATCATATTCTTGTAAAACCATGTAAAAGGTCATTGTGATGTCAATATATAGAAAACCAGCCTATTTGTACATGCCTATTACAGAATTTTTAAGATAAATAACATAATAATACATTTATGGATCTAAATAATTAGTATCATAGGAAAAATAGGTTCATAAAATACTTTTACATTATAGAAAAACATTATTTAGCAACTGGGAATGGATGGAGGGGGAAGGGGGCTTGTGCAGGCTAGGGGCAGGGGGGAGGGGGGAAGGGGGGAGGGGGCAGGGTGGAGGGGGGCAGGGGGCTGTGTAGGCTAGGGGCTGGGTGGAGGGGGCATGGGGTAGGGGGATGGGGGTTGGGTGCAGGGTGGAGGGGGGCAGGGTGTAGGGAGGAGGGTGGAGGGGGCATGGGGCATGGGGCAGGGGGAAGGGGGTTGAGGGGAGGTTGGAGGGGTGCAAAGGGCATCTTGGAGGGGGCAGTGGGTAGGGGGAGGGGGAAGGGGGTAGGGGGAGGTCTGCTGAGCAGGTGACAGGTCAATGATGTCAATTTTACCATCAATAAGTCTAATTTATTTTACAATGTACTCTTAAGGAAATTTAATCTTAATGCGCGCTACTGCTCGAAGGTAACATTTTGGCATCTTCATTTATTAATTATTACCATAATAAAAATGTAATGTTGAGAGGTGTATTTTCTCATTAATCATTCATGTCGATGTCCATATTGAAATTCTTGATAAATATGTAAATACCATTTACTGGATTAAAAACATTGATATGCCATATTTCATTTTTACTATTTTTTTGTGGTTCACGATTAAACAGTTCATTAATTATGATTATTTGGATAGTATTAGACCAATAATTAATGTATTTAACTTTTGTTCATTATGAACTATTGTATACATGACTCCGCTTCTGTGTTATATCTCATTAAACATTTGGGTTCAGGTTGATTATTATATAAGAACTGTCACTTAAGTAGTCTGGTTGATGCTAAGGGGGTGCATACCGGGAAGAGATACTGAGAGGTATTAATGGACATTTTATTGAATTCACTCAAGTTGATTTTCAAGGGGAAATACAATCAACACCAAATAGAAACAATATGAGTTTGTTTCTATGCTGATGACCACACCCGCAAATAGACTGGGGTTGACCTACTGGAACTTTCCAGCTGTGGAAAGGTTAACAACAGCCCATGTTCGGGGTTTGAAACCTAAAAATTATTTTCCCTTTTCTTTTCTTTTAATTCCTTTAGTAATTTTACTATTTAATAACATTTTTCATGTGTTTTCTAGGCACTAATAAAGTTGGGCAACACCTCATGCACCTATTGAAGATCGAATCATACTGTTGTTGGAAGCATAAATAAACATCCAGGTTCATGTTTCTACAATGTTTTCAATGTTTTTATGTTCTCCACATCCCTCATTAAATTGTCTGTGAGACATTGCACATTTAATTTGAATGTTTCTGTAAAATACATTTAATGTGTGAAGGTGCGTATACCCATTGGGGGATCAACAAATTTTAGTTAGAAAAATCCAATAGTCGAAGTGGATTGTTTGGTTCCACCTCGAGGTAGGATCCCTCTTTATCCTCTTTAATTCAAGATTTCATTAAATTAAATTCGTCTTCTTTGTTAATTCTTCATAATTATATTGAATTTCCTCTCTTGAATATGTGTTCTTAAATAGAGTTTTTTCATTTTATAAAGTCATGTTTTTATAATAAAACCCCTCCAATAGAGGAGTGTTGTCTGCAAAAAGTCATAGTGATAGTTATGTTGATCTAGTTGTTTAAATTATTGAATTTGATTTGTGCTGAATGAGTATTAGAATAAATTTTAAATATAATTAATTAAATTGTGTGATAAAAAATTCCATGATTTTATAGTAAAACCCGTCAAATGGAGGTGTGCTGTCTTCTAAAAAAAAAGATTAGTGATAGTTTTTTGTATCATGTTTCGATTTCGTTTGAGTGTTTCATATGCCTCTTGTTGGTGTTTTTTTGTGGCTAGTTAGTTTTTGTTTTCATTGAATAATATAAATTCTCTTATCATAATCGTTTAACTCAAATGAAATTGCACAAAAAGTCATATGCCTTGACCATGACACTTTCCTTTTCACGCTTTGAATATTATAAATAAAATTTCCATGTTTAGGCAAAGTGAATGAATTTGTAAATGGTTTGTGTAGGCTGTATGATTATTTTCCATCGTTTTCTTTCCCTTTAGACATTACATCATTATGCCACTCGCTACAACCTTCTATTGAGATCCCTTGTTATAGAATATTATATAGTTGATATATTCTATCATCTGCTGGTGAGGTGATGGTCGGAATGTTGCCCCGCCTCCTCCCACTCCTTTCGCTCCTAGTCAGAAGATGCTACCTCGCGGATGTGTCTGGACCGGGCCAACATGTCCCGGTCACGCCGTGGTCACGCCACAGTCATGCCAGGATTTGGCCCTACTCCAGCCCCATCAATCCCACACTAGCCCCCTTCCACCTTCATTTCATCCAACAACCACCAGTATTCCTGCCTACAACAGCCACCATGCCACCTTTGATTCAGCCTACACCATCCCCACAGCACCTGAAACCAACCCAATTCCACCAGCATTCAATCCTCCTCAAGCTGCTTTTTCTCTTGGCCAGAAGATGATGCCCTACGGATGTCGTCATAATGGGCCAATACGCCACAGTCAAGTCGCAGTCACGACACGGTCACGCCGTGGTAATGCCGTGATTTGGCCCTGCTCCAACCACATCCATCCCACACCAGCCCCCTTCCAGCTTCATCTCAGCTCACTGCCACTAGCATTCTAGCCGGAAACAACCCCCTCCACCTTCGAATCAGCTCACACCATCCCCTAGCACCAGCAACCAGCCCCCTTCCACCAACATTCTAGCCTCCTCATGCTCCCTTCGCTCCTGGACGGAAGATGTTGCCCCGCGAATGTCACTGGATCGGGCCAACACGATGCAGTCACATCGCGGTCGCACCGCGGTCACACCGTGGTCACGCCACGATCACGCCGCGGTCACGCCGTGGTCATGCTGCGGACACGTCGTAGTCACGCCGTCGTAATGTCGTGATTTGGCCCTGCTCCAGCCACATCCAGCCCATCCCAGCCCCCTTCCACATTCATTTCAGCCTGCTGCCTCTTCATTCCAGCCCGCAACAGCCCCCCTTGCCACCTTTGAATCATCCCGCACCCTCCCCCCATCATCTGCATCCAGCCCCCTTCTACCAGTATTCCAGCATCTTCCCGCTCCCTTCACTCTTGGCTGGATGATTCTGCCCTGCAGATGTCACTGGACCGGGCCAACATGTCGCGGTCACGTTGTGGTCATGCTGCGGTCACGCCGCGGTAATGTCGTGATTCCGTCCTGCTCCAGCCACATCTATCCCACACCATCCCCCTTCCACCTTCATTTCAGCCCACTGCCACCAGCATTCAAGCCTGCAATAGCCCCTTTCCACCTTCGAATCAGCCCGCACTATCCCCCCATCACCTGAAACCAGCCCCCTTCCACCTGGATTCCAGCCTCCTCCCACTCCCTTTGCTCCTAGATGAAAGAGGTTTCCTCGCGGATGACGTTGGACTGGGACAACACACTGCGGTCATGTCGCCATCATGCAATGTTAATGTCGTGGTTTGGCCCTGTTCCAGCCACATCCACCCCACACCAGCCCCATTCCACCTTCATTTTACCTCGCTGCCACTAGCATTCCAGCCTAAAATGGCTCCCCCTGCCACCTTCGAATCAGCCATCACCATCCCCCCAACATCTACAACCAGGCCCCTTCCACCAATATTCCAGCCCCTTCCACCAGCATTCGAGCCCGTACCAACCCCCAACCACCCGCAATCCAGTCCGCACTATCCACCACACCAGCCACCACCCCCAGCCTCCTGCAAAACACTCATTCCAGCCATTTGCCACCTGTAAAACAGCCCCAACCACTAGTTCCAGCCCTCACCAGCCCCTACCTCCTACATACTAGCCCACACCAGCCCCTACAACATTCCCAACATCACCCAACCACCTGGAATCCATCCCACACCAGCCCCCTGCCACCTATTCCACCCCATACTAGCCCCCTGCCATCCCCCTTCCACCTGCATTCCCACCTGCACCAGCCACTCCAGCCCGCACCAGCACCCGAACCATCCCCTAGCCTCCTGTATTCCAGGATGAAAAAGAAATACTCCATGAAAATCAAAAAATGGAAAGGCGACATAGGATCTCCTTTCATGAGCCCCTTTTTCCTAAAAAGTAGCCATATAAACTACCATTAATGTTCACCGAGAACATAGGGGTAGAGATGCATCTTTTAACCCAACAAGAGAATCTAGCCAGAAATCCAAGCAGATCCAAGGCATCCAATAAGTAGTCCCACCTGACCGAGTCAAAAGACTTGAATAAATCGATTTTGAAGGCGCACCTAGGAACCCTAGAATCAAGATGGTAGCCCCACTAATAATTCCTGGGTAACAAGATTATTAGGATGAATTTATTTTGGTACTAAAGGTTGAGGATATTTTTATCTAGCTTTAGATTTGTGAGTCTCTTAAGGTTCTTTTTGTAACCATCCTACTTGAGGGTCCGAGTATTAAGTGGTGGAAGACTATTATTTAGTCTAATCCAGACAAAGACTATTCTTGGAAATGTTTCCAGCAATTGTTCATTTATAATTCATTCATAATGAAGTGAAGGTACTGATGACTATTGAATTTTCTAGGAGGGGCTATCTAGGTGGGGTGTCCAAGGGTTGTCCGGGGGGGCCACTTGGGAGTCTACAGGCTAGGGAGAGGGTACAAGTGGGGTTTCTAGGAGGGGCTTTCCAGGGTGGTGTATAAGGGCTATCCGGGGGGTCTGTAGGGCAGGGTGCATGTGGTGTATCCCAGATCTGTCCGAGGTGCCGGGGGGTCTGCTGGGCAGGGGGACTTAGACCAGAGATTAGGATCACCATGGTGACTCACGAGCCACTGAATGAGGCACTATTGTTGACGAAAAGAATAATTGAACACCCTGAACCACAAAAAAAATAGGAATGAATTTAGTAGCTAAAGGAGGATCGTCAATGCAAGTTATGTAAATATTAAGTGAGGGAGAGAATAAATAAGCATTTGTATATATATTCAATCACTATATAAAACCAATAGAAAATAGATATTATACTAGGGAGGAGGGAAAAAGGAGAAGAGGATGAAGAAGAAGAAGAGAGAGGAACTACAGGAGAAGACCACATCTCCAAGATTTAACCAGTATGTTCCAACATCCAAGCCCCAAAAAACCTTGATGAAATCAAAAAAATGAAACCCTACCCCTCCCTAACCTGCTGACCCCTTATTTATTTTCCCACCCGCCAGCCAACGACCTCCAACCACTAACTACAAGAAATTACAAAGTTTCCCCTTCCAAAACTAATTAAACTAAAATACAAATCTGTCTTTGGTAGTAGCCCCACTCTCATATAGAAATATCCATCTATCCCCTACATTCCTAACATTTCCCCTCCTTAAAAACCACCTTGTTCATGTGGAACTCCAAAAATAATGACACGACTTCCTGAGCACTGGAATAGTAGCCCCCCTGAAGATGGATGTACATTTGCATCAGCTTCATCAAAATCCTCGCCAAATCTATCTACATTGATTCCATAACTGTTTCTCTCATTCTTCTGGTCGAATCCTGTCATGAGTGCATGTTCAACAAAGCCATCAATCTTATTATATGGACGGGCAGGAATTACAAGTTGGTTCTGAACCATTCCCCTGACTCCCATCTGTATCCCTTGTCCATCCTATAAGCATTGGAGGTGAACATTCTGTTGTATCAAACATGGAGGCATGTGATTTTTCTCTAGGTACCCTATGATCATTTAACAGATCTGGTTCAGCTTTGTTCATTAGTTACCAAAATGGCGCTGACTGAAAATTTCCCTAGATGGGAAAATATTGAAACAATGTCTCGACAAAAAGTGTTTGGACATTCTGAACTATAGTGCTCTAGAAAAGCTTCATCACAACTGATTTTACTTTATTGTGTTGCATTTTTTGTGAATAATTTCATAGAAAACATCAGAAAACCCTTCACAAGCTTCAAAGTAGTAAGGAAAATTTACCAGATGCAGATAGAGAGCTTTAGCATTACTAATGAATTTTCTAACCCCATCACCATGATCTCGAGCAGGGAAGTTTCCAGATGTGGTTTATGGTGTTCCTAGAACAAAATGTGGTGTGAACGTTGACACACCTACATTTTTATTTTCTAAACCGACAACCAAGGCAGAGGGCTGGACAAGTTGGTAGGGAACCCCATCAAACCAAACTACATTGTTCATCACATCAAACACTACCAGCAACATAAATGAAAAGTTTTGTTCCTAGACACCGATGACTTCCTCATCTTTGAGCTGGTTTTGGAAACAATTGCTACCATGAACTGTAAGACATCACAGTTGCTTCACGTTTTAAACACAAACCCTACCAGTAAACCAATCATCCTTGATAACCCAATTTCTGCACTTCCCTTTTAGTTGTTGTCCTCCCATGACACAGAATCCTTGAGCAACTCTTCCATATTATATATAGTCTATTTTCATCGCTCTTGCAATGCCCGAGCAAACATCTACCCCACAGTCTCTTTTCCAGGATCAAATGAAAACACAACAACACTACAAATTTTATCTTTAAAACGTCCATTACTTTCTCCATGAGCTTTTCTCCATACACTCGTCATGATTTGTTCTTCCAGACATGAGCTATGATTGTTTATGTAGTTTCCCTCATTGTTCTTGTCTATGCTGCCCAGTTCCCCGACACCCTCTTGTTGTTGTGACTCTGGGTTCTTGGTGTCGATGTTCCCCTTTGTGGGATCATTTTGTACCTTTTCCTCCTCAACCCTATTTCCACCTTTTTTTCCTTTACAATAACACGGCAGTCCAAGAATTTCCTATTATTATATGTTAAGGACCTAGTTGAGGACTTCAGTTTTCTTCTGCTAACACACATCATCTGCCAAAAATAAACTGTAAAAATTACAGTTCTGACGCCCAGCCTGTTGACCAGCAATGCCGACAATGTAGATTTTCCACAGCCACTTGTGCTGCACCACAACACAATTACAAATTTTTTCTATTCATTGATTTGGTAATCAATAATCCGGTCAACACACTGGTTGGGGCCCAAAAACATGTATTCAGTAGGAACATCACATGAAACATACATGAATATCTATCATTTAACTTCCACTATCATCCACCCCATATGATATTCATTTTCTCTCTTTAAATGCAAATGATTTCCAGTTTTCACCCTATTTGTGCTACAATTAACAGATTCTATAACTTACTGTTAGTGCTGCAAGAGATAGAGAGAGTTTCCAATATATTTCCCCTATGTGATGTTTAGCACCAAAAACACTTCACGCATGTGTACACCTTCACCCAAAAAATTATCTTCGTCTCTCCGTCACTCTCGATTAATTTCAGTTTTCCATCTCTTGGATTCTGTACCCTGGAGAAAAAAAAGTAATGATACAACCATCTCTGACAACATACATGGGGAGACAAGAACATACGAATACCACTGGAACTAAAACAATCATTCTGCCCATGGATTCTTCATTAACAGTTTTGGTTTTGGAAAACTAAATTTAAATGTTGTGTTACCAAGAAAAACCATCCTTGGGAAGAAAACCAGTAGAAAATGATATACATTTTTTTTTGAATTTCATTACATATTTTATGAACAAAGAGAGTTACTAAGTGATTTAGAGATCATTTTATTATATTAATTCATGGTGAAACACCAATGAATATATATAACCACATAATCTAGATCCATACTTGAATGAAGATGATGGAATTCAATTATCTGGTAGGGGGGATACTGGTGGGGGGGTGCAGGTGGGGTGTCTAGGAGGGTTGTATGGGGGCTGCAGGGTAGGGGTAGGGTGCAGGTTCGGTGTAATGGGGGGTGACTAGGTGTGGTTGGGGTGCATGGGGGATCTCCAGGGCATGGGGGGACGGTGCATGTGTGGTGTAAGGGGGGGGGGGGGGTGTCCAGGAGGGGGAGGGGGGATGACAGTGGGGATGCATGGGGGAGGGTGCATGTGGGGGGTCTAAGAGGGGGGTCTGGGGGGGGGGGGGGTCTGTAGGTGGGGGTGCAGGGGGGTGGGAGCAGGTGCGGTGCAAGGGGGGTGTCCAAGAGGGGGGACCTGGGGAGGGGGGAGGGTGCAGGTGGGGGAGGCAGCAGATAGGGGGGAGGGTGCAGGTGGGGTGTCTAAGAGGGGGTGCAGGGGGAGGGGGGTCTCCATGGGGAGGGGGGAATGATGTCTTACATCAATTTCCATTTGTCGAGTGATGTTTCAAATTCATAGATATACACTAATGACACTAGTGTTATCATACATGATCAGAACATGTGTATGAGTGAAACCATTATCTAGCCCTTTGGAAATACCCTAGGATTCTACTGAGTTCATTTTCAACAGCAAGGACTACTCTCAGTTGTCTAGCCCTTTGAAGAGACTCTTCAATACACCCCTTGGATGTCAAATACCAATTCAACAGCTCCTTTCCTGGTCCAAAAGAGATGGTTAACTGGATAGTTTTTTCCACACCCAAGCTGTAAACAGTTGTTGAACAGTCTGTTGAAATCCCCTTGCTACATCAACCAATACAACTGTTTCTATATTTCCAAAAATATATGATGCACTTGGGGTGAATGGGGGTCTTCTTATCCAAGGTATGTCTGGGGGGGTCCATGTGGTGTCTAGGGGGGAGGGAGGGGTGTCCAGTGGGGTGTCTAGGGGGGGAGGGTGGGGTGTCCAGTGGGGTGTCTAGGGGGGGTGTCCAGTGGGTGCAAGGGGGATATCCAGGGGGGCATGGGTGCTTTCCAGTGGGGTGTAGGGGGGGAGTGGGGGTCCAGTGGGGGCATGCTATGCATGGAGGTGTCCAAGGGGGATGTCCAGGGGGTGAAATGGGGCTGTCCAGGGTGTACACGAGAGTTGTCCAGGAGGGGTATGGGGTTGTGGGGGGATGTTCAAGGGGGTGCAGGGGGCTGTCCAGGTGGTGCATGGGGGGTGTATAGTGGCGGTGAATGGTGGATGTCTCGGGGGGGCATGGGGGCTGTCCAGGGGGGCATGGGGGTCCAGGTGGGGGAATGGGGGGCATGGGGGGTGTTCAAGTGGGCTATCCAGGGGGTGCAAGGGTGTGTGTGGGGGATGTCAGAGGGGGGGGGGGGGTGTTCAAGGGGGCTATCCAGGGGGGGCATGGGGGTCTAGTGGGGGTGCAAGAGGGATGTCCAGGGGTGGAAGGGTGTTGTCCAGGGGGGAATGGGGGTGCAGGGGTGGGATGTTCAAGGGGGCTCAGGGGGCTGTACAGGCGGGCATGGTGGTGTGGGGTGGGGGGATTTCAAGGGGTGCATGGGGGGATGTCCAGGTGGTGCTTGTGGGTGTATGGGGTGTTAAGTAGGGGGTGGGGGTGGGGTTTTGTTTTATGAAATGGGAAAGCCTAAAACCACTATTTCAAACTGTGGTTGTAGGTCTATTGCTACAGTTTTATACCGTGGCTAAAACCATATAGCCGCAGTTCTGAACCGTGGCAATGGGACTTGTATGGCTTACTGTTCTACCACAGTTTCAAACCGTGGCTGTAGTCCTTTAGCCACGGTTTTAAACCGTGGCTATAGGTCTTTCCCTATAGCCACACAAATTCAATCCACGGTACCTTGAACCATGGATATAACCCATAGCCATCGTTTTTGGGCTTATATCCACGGTTTTAAACTGTGGCTATATATTAAATTTACAGTACTGTTCGCGGATGCTAATTTTGCTCCGCAAAAGTTGTGAGCACCATGTTGGCTCAGTGAGCTTCGTGAGGGATGTCACTTTGCGACGACTTGAGTGTTGAGAGAGTTCTTTGCGAGAGTGTGTCTCAAAAATTCAAGAGCTTCGCATAGGATTTTTTGAGATTCACGAAATTTGGATCCTCCCGAAGTAGGGTGCTTTGCGAAGGTACTTCCAATGGAATTTCCCTATGTTTAATAGGCAATGAGGTATTCATCAGTGGATGAAATATGGACTTCAATAGAGCATCTACATTCAGTGGAGGATGAATTAATTGCCGATAATGAACAGACCTACATGTCTATAAACTGTGAGTGGAACTTTTCTAGAGCATTGAGCAAAGGAAGAGGAGGAATGTGATCCTGTCCACCAACAGTGAGCCAGAGAGATAGAAACATGGAGTGACCCTTGGGAAAGTAGTGAGTTGACCATAAACTTTGTAAAGGCAGTGAGCCTAGGAATATAAGTGATCTATCCCGGACATTATTTGTAATTATCCTTAGTGGATTTGGTACAGCGGCACATCACTATTGTATGCTTCTTGGACATAACCTAGTGAGGGTGATCCAAGTAAAAATCTCTACGTATGCCTTCTTGCTTCGCTGGATTGAATTCAAAGCATCATCATCAGATATAGAAGAAAAGAAGTGGCCATAATAAACACACAAGTGAAAACAAAATTACCCTTGTAATAAAGAGGTCAAGATCCAGTTGGTCATGAAGAATTTAGAAAAGAACAATACCCTGATTCTCCACCCTCTCAAGGTATATTGGCCCCATATTAATCCTAAGAGTACTTTTTCCCATTTTTAGTGTTTGATATTATTGGGTGTGTGTGTTCATATAGGTACATAGGAAAACGACCCCACTAATAGGATGAAACCTTTAGCGCTAATCACCCGCCCCTGGCCTTTGGGAGGCGAGCTTGGGGTAGTCACTGCACGGGCCCCGGGGGACGGGTCAGGATAATATTATTGTTCATTATCTTATGTCTCATGTGTGTATGATTTCAATATGGGATTGTTGGGACCTATATCTCCGTCTCATTCATTGGGTAAATACAAAAAAAATCATGAGGTATATATGTTAACTGTGAAACAGATTTTGTGTTCACATTTCAATTCATGGACCTTGATTTTATATCCGTGATTAAATGTTTGATACATGTTCTAAGGTGAAACCCACAACTATCACTATCCAAAATCCGCATCAAACTAGGTTTGGGTGGTCTATACAGTGGGGAACACATTATGTCCCCTAATTAATAACACTAGTGGTAATACTACTTTTATACTCAAGGTATACACATAGATGGAGGAATATTAATTAGATTCATTAGTTCTGAAGTTAAAATTAGGGAACATGCATATGATATTTAGTAGAAATTAAAGAGAAAAACCATTCAAAGGGTATTCAGAATGATATATAGGAATATACATCGTCTGTTTGACCCTCAATAACAATGTATGTAGGTCAAGGGTAACTATATGTTAACCCCAAAAATATTAAATAGGTAGATGGCTTCTACATGGGATTCCCTAGATCATAATTTGTTATTATGTGTCCCATAGGGGACACTAAAAAACAACAGTAAGGTCGATGAATCCTATATGGGATCCACAACATCCAAATATGATATGACCTCTTCGCCTATAATGATATGTAATTGAAAAGTATATTATAGATATGGACCTTATACCACCTCATATCAAGGGTATCACTCTTAGGATATAGAATAAATTAATTAATTGGGGAAGAAACTCTCTATTTAGTAAAATGAATGAAACTCCTTAAGGGTTGTTATATATCCTTAATGGTTGTACTCTCACAAATTATCCAAAAATGATACTCAAAATTTATTAATCATGATTCCAATTAGTACTATGGGTAATGAAGACACCAAACCCAAAAAATGTTTAAAAGGGAGGAATACATGATAAGAATACCATACTACATTGTGTTTACCCTTGGACCCTCACCTGGGTATGTACTCTAACTAAACATTGAATGCAGAACCCATGTACATGGAATTTATATCATGTACATGGAAAGTACCCAACATGAGGTACCTTCCCATGATACTCAAATATCCTAAACATGTTTTTGTATGGTTATATTCTTCTACATGTTAGTATACCCATATAGAGTCATCATGGGATTCACTAGGTTATCATGTGAGCAATGGAATCCCCTAGGTGACCCATATAACATGTTGTAAGGTACAAAAAACCGACATGAGATCTTTTTGGTCAACCTATAAGATGGAATCATGTAGTAAAAAATAATTTACATTAAATTATGATAGATTAAAGGGTCATATATAGTTTAATATAAAGGGTTTCACTTTCAAGAGATAGCTAGATTTAATTACCATAAGAAGAAGCCCTCTATTTAGTAAAACTCTCAAAACAACAACTAGGATTCCAGAAATATCCTCAAGTGTTTCTTCACAGAGATCTAAGTGGAAATTAAATCAAAATGGACTACTCATGTTTCCAATATATGTTCTTGGGAATGAAGATACAAAAAATCCTCAAAATGGATTCAATGGAGGATTACACAGTGTGTATACCCAAGTACACAGTGTGTACCCTTGGAGCCTCACCAAGGTGAGTTCTCCAACTAGAATTGGCATCTAAAACCCTGAATAGAGATTTCAAGTCATGTAATGGATTCTTCTACACAATAGGTAAATTTACATTTACGTCACTTGGATTATAATGGTATTTTTTTGGTCATGTACTTGTACATGTTGTACAATCCACTAGAGGTCTAAATGTGTACACTACACTGATATGTGCCCCTGCAAAAGCTGTCTAGCCAGGTACTCATCCACATGGTTGGGCCCTAGAACATTGATTGTATACCACATATAAGTCTTTTACTAATAATATAGAATAGTCATCAAATAGGAATAACACATTGTTTGTTTTCCTAAGATACATCTCACATGATTTGGATTTTTTAAATGGTAAACCACCCAAATTGTCTCGATATCCTAGTTTTAGTAAAAAAAATGCGAAGATTGGCCTAAAAAGGGTTCTAATAATTGATAATTGGGATTAAAAACATTTATAGATAAATATTATTTATTTTTTGGAAAATGTAAAAATTATATCGTTTTGGGAGGAGTCCGCAAATCGTCACCCATTTCCATGATCTGTGGTTCCTGCATTATATTCTAACATCTCTAGAGCTCTATACCGAATCATATCTTCCCCCAAATCATTTTATCACTATCTCTCACAATATATTTTCTATATAGGACATCAAAAGTATGAATATTATAGGAATATTATGTGATAATATATAGAATAAAGAGAATGAAATTACAATTAAAGGAAGAGGAGAGAAGAAAATGAAAAAGGGTCCAAGCCCTAATAAGAAACTAGAGTTTATGACGTGAATAGGTGAAAATTTCAGGACCTGCCTTCAAAAAAAGGAGGTAAGGGAAAAAAAATTTCTAGACCCTTCCTTCATTAAGTTGATGGAGAGATGATGACCCCCGAGACGCGTCTTCAATAGGTCCTAGAGTGGCGATTAGCAACAATGGTATAGAATCACACACCAGATGGAAGTCATTACACTTTTTATTTTAATAGGATCGGGAAATAAGATATCAATTCCAACAACACAAAAGCTGAATGAAAAGGTAAAGATGAAAGTAAACCATTCCCATATGCATGTTCAAAAGTAAAAGATTCATGCCCCAAGAACTCCAAAAGTAAAGTACCCAGAAAAGGAAAACGACAACATCAAATACCCCAATGTCCGAGATAGTACGGTCCCGCACGATCCCTGAAATCATTTTGGAAACCTGAAAGGTGTTTTATATATGTAGGGTTGTCATACAATTATAATTAGTAGGGAAAACCAATGACTCTCGTGCACAAGTGGGGAGGAATTCTAATGCCCCGTGAAAAAGTAGATAACCAAAGCACCTAACAAGGAAAACTAACCACCCAAGCCTCACTAAGTTGCACTACCCAAATAAATCAGGTCATTTAATGTATAGTAATAGGAAGTCAATATTCGGGTACCCTGCGCCACTTTCCCACTGGTTGTTGAAGACATCCTACACATCGAATTGATCCCACTATTCTCACCGCAGTCCAACTGCCACACCTTGCCCGCACACACCTGGGCCACAACCACACATCCATCCCACAAACACCTGAAAAAAAAACAATCCCTCCCATAGACAGTTGGGCCATAACAACCATACGTAACCATGCCCGCAAACACCTAGGCTAGAACAACCACTGCCAAGCCTGATGACACCTAGGCCTCATCTCGAAAATACTTGGGAAACAACCTGCCCACAAACACCCGGGCCAATCACCACACTACCCTACCCAATGATTCATGGGATAATAATGGACTTCAGGCCATCACAGCCAACTGGAATAGTATTGGGCTATTGGAGAAAGTGAGTATAAAAGGAGCTAACAACAAGCCACTCATATGAGTGTGGGGAAAAACACCCTCCCCCATGGAATGGGGGTGTTCGGCACTAAGTTCTCAACTTGGGTGGGGTGCGAATAATAAATGTAAGAACTAAAATTTGTATATATGTAGCAAGCAGTCATCCCAACCTAGGGTTCCCAAAGCCAACCAAAGAATAACACATGTGTCCCTATTCATTTATAAAAGATGCCACGACACTCATGACCAAGTGACAACTCATTCCCAAAACCAATTCCGCGTTTAAACCATTCTTAGTTTCATGTTCAAGTGATCCAACTTAGGTAAATTCTGCACTATTGGAAAACTAACTGGCACAACCACAATCCAGGAAAAGAGAAGCAGCCAAATAGAAATTTAAGCATTCACACACGGTTCTCTTGTGAAGTCACAACAAAAAAAAGATATGTTTGATCCCTCAAAGTCCTGGAACCAAATCAGGCTTCCAGATACAACCCCACATTCCCAAAACCATGAACCAACGATATTCCAACAGTAGAGGATTCCACCCCAATTCGTATCACATGTAGAGCAACCACACAGTTTCAGACTCACAACCATGAGTATCCCAACCTCTCCCACATCTCCCCATAGGAAATCAAACAGAAAAACACACCTACTACAAAAATAGAGTAAGGAAACTTCCAGGATCAATCACATCATTAATTATTTTCATCTTTCTATTAGTTATCCGAGGTAACAACACAAGTCTTTATGTTTATTGGGTATCCATTTAATACACCGAGTTTACGTGATTATCCAATTTCCATGTTACATTCGTTTAATCATCACAGAAGCCAAGGGTTCATTAGTCCACAATGAAGGAACACCGACGTCCGTGATTTTGAGTAGGCATAATCCCTAACAATTTAAAAAATTAGCATCAAGGAAGAGAAGAAAAATAGAACATCAGCGTATTGATCACACCCCTCCCCTTCATTAATTAAATTCCATTTATTATCTTCATTAAGGTTTGGTTTCATCCATTCCCACAGAAACATTAGCGTACCCAACCCACATGATACATATAATGGAGAGACGAATGAAAATCCTTACCTGGTTGATCAAGGATTGATATATTTCTCCACGAGCCAAGAACAAGTGATGCTTGACTTGCTGGGTAGGAACATATGGTACTCCAAAGGTGCAGAATGATCCAGCAGAGGCTAAACACAAGCCACGGGAAGAGAGGGACTCCAGGTGCACCAGGAAGAAGAATGAAATGCAGCCGAGAAGAAAAAATAAGAAACTCTAGCGGGGGATATAAAGAGGAGATCACAATGTAATGTGATATGGAAGTTTGAACGCCTGGAAATTCGGATCGTGGTTTCCTACGCAGGTGGGTAGTTACACACAATGATATTAAGGTTTTATTTAATACCCCCCATCGGGGTGGTTTTTTGGGATTTTTAGGAATTAAATATGGGCTTTAAAAGGATATACAAAGGTAAAAGAATTAATTTACGTCAAAAAAATTACATTGCTGGAGCGGGACTTGAAAAACAAAATAGAGGGCTTGGTGAGGACAATGTGCCACGGTCACGGTGTCACCCTTACGTTACCACCGTAACGGTGTCACCGTCATCGTGCCACCTTGACCGGTACCACCGTCATGGTTCCACATTGACCGGTGCCACTATCCCGTTGCTACCGTGACCGGTTCCACTACTTTGGTGGAGCCTTATTTTGGCAATGTAATGGCCAGGGGGTCCGATCCATTATAGAAAAAAACAACTCATGACACAATAGAAGGCCTTAAATATAAATTGTATGAAACACTCAAAAGATATATCTCACCCAACACATTTTAACATATTAATATTAAATTAATTAAATATTTAATATTAATTATTCCATGAAAATATAAATTGTTAGGTATTCCAAAAAAATAGTTCCAAATGTATGCAACCAATTATGAAACAAATTGAGTGGTGAAGAAAATATCTATGCACATACACTATTATGAAATGACCATTTTAATACATAAATGAAATTAAAATAGAAAATTAAAATTTTATCTTAAAATCATAGTCATGATGATGCATGGGTTCTTACAATACGCAATCTCATAATCAATTAAATGATTAGATTCAATTTATATTATCACATTGATAAAATATTTTAAAAAAAAATTAATTCAAACCATTTCTTATATCCTATCACATTATGGTTATTTAGGTTATATTTTTGAAAAACTAGAGAATCTCATAATTTTTATAACAATGCAATGTGATGAACACCAAAGTAATTAAACAAATATCTAATTATTTTATAAAAATATTTCCTCTCAAATATATAATTTAAATAAAATGTCAAAATAGTATAAAAATAATCATTAGACATAACACATATCATCACATACATAAATCACTTCTAGTTTTACAACATAATTTTTATAATTATATCAATATAATTTAAACATTCCACAAACCAAAAAAACAATAATTCAACATTAACCGTAATAAAATAAATCTCATGAATCATCTTCTTCAATCAAGTGATTGGTTTATCATATCATTTATGAACTGGATTCAAGACTCAAATTAAAAAATACATTTAAATGATACTCAATGAACATATAATAAATTAATCTCATATCAATTATTCACCAAATTTATACATCAATAATTTTCCAAGTGATATCAATAATGAAAAGTAATAGATTAATTTATAAATAATTAATAATTAGATTACCTTGATTCATGTGGATTTAACCACGATAGAGGAAAATAACATAATTCTATTAATGGGTGCCTAAAATATTGTTGGTGTCTCTCTCTACCACCAGTGGATTTCAAAGAAGAGGATGAAACAAAAGGAAGGGGGTTTTACCAAAATTCCCAACTAAAGAGAGTTAATAAAACCATGGTCTGGATCCACAAATAAAGGTGTGTTTTTTAGTCATCCATGATTTGAAATCCATGAAACTATACATCTCTATCCCATATAATCTCATATATAATTTACTTCTAAATTTTAAAAATTTAATTGAAGATATAATGTTTCTTTATCTTTAAGGTTGTAACAATTTTATTTTATCTAAAATCATGATATCTAATTATTGTGTTTTCATTTTAAAAAATGTCATTATACGAAACAATGATAGAAAATAAAGAATGTTTTATTCAATTTTTAGACAATATCTTAACTAAACTTTATCCTTAATTAACTAGATAACCTTCATTATTTTAAAAAAATAACACAATGAAATGTAAAATCATTATCTAATTTCACACCATATACCTCCCCACAGATACATTAATATTATTCGTCTATAAATAAACACATACCAAAATGAAAATAAAAAATATAAATGTAATAAAATGAATTACTAATAAAAAAATTTAATAATTTAATAACCACTCAATATTTTCTAGATAAATCATACATTTGTCACTTTTCTTCACAACAACAAATAAAATTCAGTAATTCCTTCTCATACTCCTTTAAAATTGGCATCATAAATTGCCAACATGTTTCATAATACTATTAAATATGAGTAATATATATATATATAACATATATCAATACAATTAAAACCCCAATTTCAATGATCACCCTTATGAAAATTAATATAATAATATATATTTATTAAAAAAATTATACACATGAATGTCCAATATTCTTTCAATAATATACTGTGTTTTATAATGATCATGTAAGAAAACTAAAAGAATTATCTCTCCTTTGTATATCCTACAAAATTGAATCTATAATACAATACATCATGATTTTACCATCATGATAACATTATAAAGAAATATTGAATATATAGATTGAGGGCATCAACTACAGTTTAAAAAAAACATTATTTTATAGAGGTATAAAACTCTATATATATACAATATTTAATCTAGTAATAAAACAATACCCGATGAAATGTTAAAAAAATATCTATTTTCCAAAAAGATTAAATAATATTTAATAAATATTAAAATGTACATCAATTACAAAAATCCTTCATTAGTTCATTAATTTTTTAAAAATAGATGTACTCTATAAAACATAATTATACATATCCCTTAATGTTGTATTTTCAAAATCACTATTATTTAACATCATAAACAATAAAAACATTAATTTAGTGAAATAATATATAGATCCTACCATTTAATACAATGTGATACTTCAATAATAGAAAAATTTGATATATCTTTGGGCTTTTAATGATAGTTTTTTTCCGACCAATGTTAACATTATAGATTAATCATCAGTTATTTGCTAATAGATCTTACAAATTATCTGGTAATTTGGGATTCATGATAACCAATGATAAAATACTTTATTTTGTTTGAATGAAATGGATCCTTTTTTATCCGTAATTATTTTGACAACCAATTTTATGAAACCGTAATTTCTGTTACTCACAACAAAAATCAGTATTCTACATTCAAGTTCACATATCATCCTTTTATCATAATTTATCATCTTTTTTCTATATTTTTATCACCTTCAATTTTCTTCCACCACCATTAAATATTTTTATATCACTAGAGTTGTGTTCAAGATGTCTTATTGGGGTTTGACAATTTTTTTCATCAATTTCTATTTTTCACCACAATCCCATTTTATTTATTGCAATCTAAATTCCATAAAAAGATATTTTGGATCTTTTTCATGTGTATCTTCTAACAAAATATATATAATTTTATGTTAAATTTATATTAAATTTTTGGGATATTTTTTCTTTACAAATTATATTAATATATTTATTTTATCACATGCATATTTTTTATTATCAGTTACTCATTTGTTTTTATAATTTATTTCTATTTATAATGTAAATTATTTTTATGTTCATTTTTTAATTTGATATTTTTTGTTATAATTTTTTTATTCAAAATTATATTAATATACTTATAGGAATATTTATATTTATAAATATATATTTATATTTTTTTATATTACAATAAATAATTTTAATTTACATGTTTTATATTTATATATTTTAATATATAAATATGTTTTTTAAATGTAAATATTATTAATTAGATTAACTAAATGTTTAATTTTAAATTTTATTTTAGTCAAATAGTGGATCATAATAAGTTAAATTCTATGAAAAACCATTTTGAATATATAATAGGGATTTTCGATTTATTAGAAATTTATATGTATAATTTTGAATATATATATATATATTTCAATCGAGTAGTGAAGTAATTTAATATTTGAGGAGTAATTTATAGAGAAATCATATTAAATATCATTTTATATTATTTTAATCATATATATACTTTTTGAATCTAGAATAATGAAACAACATAAATTTCAAGATATAATATTAATCATGATATTTAATATGAGGTGTAGGATTATGTTAATGAATTAATTCATTATATAGGAACTAAAACCATTGATAAAAAAATTTCACGATTGTATGGAGATTCTAAAAAACCATAATCTATAATTTATAATATTTTTATACTATCATTGTATGTACTGATATGGTTTAAATTTAAATATGCATATATTTTGTGTTATAAAATTTAATCCAAAGGCGTAGATATATTTAACGATTTACCTCTAAAATAAATTGCTCTTCTAAATTATAATTATAATGTTGAAAATAGTATGTATTATGAGACTGGGATAATAGAAAATCGACTGTATTACAAATAATTGTGTTCAATATATTATAAAATGTGATGTTTAATAAATTTTTTAAAACAATATGACACCATAATAACAAATAAAGAAGATATCTAATTATGATTTATTGTCAAGAAAAATCCGCAGAGCACGTTCTAATCCAGTGTAATTTCTTATAATAATTACTCATTTGAAGTGAATATTTGAAAATTTAAATGAAACCAAGAGACTAATATTTCATGTAGAAGATCAAATCATTGGTTAAAAATGTCATCACTATACCAATTCACAACAATTGAAGTGATATCATGAAAAATTTCATGATTTGGTAGATGAAGATTGAAATATCACAGTGGGACAATACATAGATTTATTTAGTCCTTATCTTTTCCTCAATATCCAACATAGTTCATGGATTGTTATGTTGGTTGTTACAACTTATGCCCATTTTTATTTATTAAGAAAAAATATGATATATTGAACATGATTATTTTGGGTCAATGTAACATGGAAATTACATTCATGTTTATATGTCACCAATGATAAATTATTTTAGCCAGAGAGAAGTGTTAATTAATTATAATTCAAAATGAATGATTATTTTTTTTCAAGATTTTGCAATGTTTTGTGATAAGAAATTTCATACATATGGAATCTTATTTGTATATATTATTAACGGATAAAAATATTGTCCAATTTGAAAAAACGTTAGTTCATATCACCAGTTATATAATGGGATAATAAAAATTATCATAGTAGATGGAATTTTTTTTGAATTGATAACCTTTATTAATGAATAAAATAAGCTATTTAATGGTTTAAAAGAGTTTTATTTCCAACAAAATCATTTTTCAATAATATTATATTACAAAAAGGTGAGAAATAATTATTTCATGTTTTGAAAGATAAAAATATTTGGTTACGAATAAAATAAATATAAAAAATGATACATATTATTTTATCAATTTTTTTGGAATATTTTTAATGTAAAACATAACAGTAATTATATTCATGTTGAGTAATATATATGTGTTAGTTTGATTGAACAAATTTTAAACATAAATAGAAATAAAAATAATGGATTGAATAAAAGGTTTGACTTTATAAAAATCATATTTCTTTCTTAGATAGCTCCCAATGTGTATGAAAAAAAGAACATAGATTTCTTTTGTTTTTCACACATTTAGAAATACTGTAAATGATAGTTTTAGTCAACATCTACATGGTATTAATGTACAATTTGGGTATTCCATAATTAGGAGTTATTTGGTTTCATTTATGGAATTGAAGTTAGCAGGCATGTGGTCTCATTACTATTAAATATTGACAAAATATCTACTAAAAATTTAATAAGACAGAATATTATCATTGTCTATTATAAATTGTATAATTTCGTAGTGAAACGCCTTAATTTATATTTAAAAAAGAATTTATGGATCCATAATTTATAATTTCAATGGATAATTATGTTAACCTCACATTTTTCAAGTAAAAATATGTTTTCAGCATCATTTTAAAATCAAACACTTTAGTTGATGAGTTTTTTTTTTGTGATAGATAACGATAATTGGGACAAAATATTTATATTGGATATATCCTTTGGAATGATAAAATAAAATTATGCAGTGATATGTTAAAACATTAATTCATTTATAGGTCTTAATTAATCAAAAATATATGTCATAGATGTAGTGTAGAGTTCAGAAATGACTACATATTTGATGCGGGGCATGTTGGTCTATCTATAACATAGCATCTGGATGTCAAAATTGTATTTATTGGGATCCATATATTAAAAGAGATGATAATTTCATTTGATATAATGATGTGATAATATTTATATATTTTTTTCTGACAATATTTAGGTTCGACTCTATATATAATCTCATATTATTGTAATAATGAATTGACGTTCAAATGAAATTGAAAAGGGATTGATAATTGAACGTAAGAATAAATTTGATTAATGGATATAGAAAAATTCAAAACTATGTAGTGAAATTTTCATGTGAAACTGACTTAAATAACAATTGTATCATCAGTTTTTTTAAATATTATGAGTGTATATAATAAAATAATTATAGTCTATTTAAAGTACCAGTTTTTATTTGTAACAATGATGATTCAAATAGTGTTGTATAGAATAATGATTATTTATTTACATTAGTTGATCATAATTGATTTATTTTAAAAACAGAAATAATTATCATTTTGACTCAAGAAAAGAATATATTTTATGTAATTTACCCATTAACTAATTACTATTCCATCATTTTTAAGAGAAAAAAGTCATTAGGTTTGATAAGGATTTTAATCATATTGTTGAAAAATATTACATTTCTTCATCTATTATAACATTAACTAATTATAATAATGGCTCTAATTTTGAAATATTATGTGATATAAAAATGATTATGAAAATAGTATATTGGAAAATTCAATGTTACATTAGAAATTAATTCTTCAAGTATAAATTTTTATTCTATTTAGTATATAGTCAAATGTAAAAACTCTATTTTTTATGTTAGATATGTATGTATATATATATATATATGTATGTTGACCATTTTAGCCATTTTGTATTAAATATAATATTCATCTTATCCAGTTATACCATTTTCAGTTCGAAAATCCTAACATCAATTTTTATGGGAACAATTCACATGTAAAAACACTATTTTCTAAATTGGATATTCAAATCTACATATTTTGATCATTTTTATTATATTAAAAATCATTTTAAAATTAAAAAATTGAAGTAAAAAATGTTCTTAGTGAATCCTGACATCATGATTTTTTAAATCATAATTTTGTGTGGAATTTTTTTACAGTGATATTTAAAATTTTAAAATTTTACCATTTCCTTATTTCAATAGTAATTTTAATGTTCATAATTTTTATGTTTGTATTTTATGGTTTGATAAACATAATAAAATATTTTATTTTTTATTAATATATATTCATAATTTTTAGATATATAGTTTTCATCAGATATATTGTTAAACAATTTATATGTAATTATAATTTAGTTAGAATAAATATTTTTTTAATTATAATAAAAATTTATCTACCCAGAATTAAAGGTCCTCATATTTTCATTACATTAATCTATTATAATTGAAAATTATAGTGGAGAATATCTTACGGTTTGTGTATTCTTACTAATATTAATATAGGTACAATAATTAAATTACATAATGAAATTATTATTTTTATTTTTTAAAATATCCACAACACTACTAAGGTGTCTACTATATTAGAGTCTTATTTTTCACCAATGAGGATAATACCTATATTTTATATATGTGAGATTAATAATTTACAAAATAACTATCATGATATTGGGGATTAATGGTTGTATATTGAATTTTATGATAATAAATATCCAGTTATCCAAAATGAAATGATATTTAGGAGTTATATTTCCATGTAGAGAGATTGTATGATTAGAAAAAATCTATCATTTTTGGAGGATCGTTATCTTGATTACGAAAGATAGGTTCTGGGAGTCTTTAGTGGAAACATATCTTAGTTATTCATTTTGAAATTAATTAAATATTATATATATTTCGTGACTAATATTTAGTCTATTTAAATATATATGACAATTGAATTTAAAGATATAGAATAAATTAAGATTATGTCGCATTATTTTTTAGAAAGTATATTGATTGAATTTGAATAAAAAATTACTTAATTATTAATTTTAAGAGAGAATAAAATGGTTTTCTATAAATCAAATATGTGGTTTTGGAGGAAGTGTCATGGGGGATGTATTTTTACTAGTCATTGGATGGAATCCTTTCAGGTATAATATTTTTTAATTAAATAACATTTTAAAATTTTATTAGTTAATTTGGTGATGAATTATCTATTTATTATTATAAAACAAGACTCTAAGAGAGATCTCAAAGAGATAAAGTTTCTATATATATACATTCATAACTTTTCATGAGGTGGATATCGATTACTAGAGCAGAATATAATTTCTAAAAATATATATGATTTAATTTCTAAATATTGTTGAATTTTTTTAAAACTCTCAAACCACACATTACATGAAACATATAAATGGGAAATGATATAAACATAAGATATTTTATATAGATTAATCAAAATAAAATCCCATATGATTATAAAAAATATATTATTATTGTTCATGAGATTTTTTTATCAATCCATCACATTAATAAAAAAATTAATATATCATTTCATGATAGATCTGAGAAGAAAGAAACATAGAGATACTATATCATTGAGGGTGTGATTAACACTATGGAATCATCTTTAGGATATCATGAAAACTGAATCCATTTAATGGGATGTACTGTGGGTGTTGGTATTTGAATTTCTCCATTCAAGTATGATTTTACTGTTGGAAGAATATATGGGTGAAATATCTTCCTTGAATATTTAGCTGAGAGAGATGAGTTAGTTGATAGATAATCAAATTAAAATATTTTTGCAGGAAATGTTTTTCTATTTGTTTACACATACCCATCTTGAAAATCCTTCCTATCCTACCTAACCAGATCCACCACCTTCTCAAGCATACATGGAAATGTAATATGATTTTCTTACAGAGGATCCCAATGTACATATTATATTATATATAATTATACAGAATAAGGTGAATTATATGTACAAACATCTTAAAAAGTTTGGAAAGGCACATATAATAGAAAATGGAATGATTTATCCAATATCTCCATCACCATTTTCTACCATGGATGTGGAAAATGTTTGAGAAAATATGGATCATTTTTTTACTCTTTACAGTAGTTAACCATCGTTAGTTTTCAAATGAGGTAAGTGTTGGTTTTAAATTTTAATTTCAATTTTATTTAAAATTTATTGTAATATATTTATTACAATTACCTTTCCACATGTATTTGAAATATAAATAATCAATAAAAAACAAATTGACCTTTAATAATTATCACCTTCAGTACTGCTCATGTTTATAAATGACTAACAAAATTAGCTCTCAATTATTTTATTTTGGTAAATATTATGAGTTTATTTATGACAGTTGACAAATATCATAATCTATTATTAAATATTATTTCCACAAAATATATTTAATATTTTTATGGGTGATAATATCGGCAAACTATTGGTGATTTTTTCCTATAAATAATTATTTTTTTAAATTTTCCCTTTTGTTAATGAAAATAACTAATTTTGGATAATTTTATTTGTTGTATATTTTGGTATCATTACATACTATGAATCCAAAATTAGTACACCTATATTTAGGTTATAATAGATATAGAATACATTTTTATGATTATGAAATATCAATATATGTATTTTAGTGTTGAATATATATATATATCTATATATTTCCTTAAAAGATTAACACAGCTAGAGGTTTAATGTTGCTTTCTTCCATTATTTTATGAGAAAAAAGACACATATAGTCATGAAACTCTATTCATTATAATTATAATAAATTTTTAAGTAGATATTGGATGTTTTGAGAATTATTCCAAAATGAATGAATGGGATATTATTTTTTCTCTTAACGTTGTAGAATATATTAAAAAATTTCATATTTTTCAAATTTTTAATTTTTAGTCTATTCAATTTTTTCCTTAATCCTATGTTATTAATGTTCAATATGTTTTTCTATTTAATATTTGAAAATATTATTTG
This sequence comes from Viscum album, assembly GCA_963277665.1. Lineage (NCBI taxonomy): Eukaryota > Viridiplantae > Streptophyta > Magnoliopsida > Santalales > Viscaceae > Viscum > Viscum album. Next base: position 1,418,265,824 of record OY728161.1, on the reverse strand, counting down.
ACATAAAATGAGTTTAAAAAAGTCAATTTCTAGATAATAATCCAAATAAAATTAAAACTATAAATGTTTAGAAAGAAACCTTTTAACTTTTTAATAATATTGGAATATATATACAATGTTTCTTTTTTAAATTATTTTTTCATATTTTCAATGTCATTATATTGATTGAAGATTATAGTTTGGATTTTTTTTTTAATATTTATTTTTAAGATTATATTTACTGGAAAACCTATAAATCTTTCACAAGGATACATTCATTGAGACTCTTATGTTTTTAAAAAATAATTTCATATTAATTTATTATATTAATTTTTTGTAGGTTTGTATAATTTTTCATCATATATGAAAAACGACATAAAACCCCTTATATTTCTATTAGAAAATTATTAATATGTTTTATTAAATTTTAGATATATATCTCCAATTTTCATATATATGATTTTTTGAAAATGATGTTGTAAAAATTCCAATGATTTATTTTCTTATTTTTTTAATTTTCTATTTTTTATTGTTATTTTTTATGGTTGATGATATTGTTGAGTATTGATGTTTTTCAATCATTTTTAAAAATAAAAATATATCATATATATTTATAAATGTATCCCATATTTAAATTATATAATTATAATTTATCATTAGATTGTTAAATACTATTTTTTTCATGTATTTATTCATTATAATGTTTTTACATGTAATTATTTTGTCATTTTATATTGCATTATTTTTGAGAATTTCTGTTTTATTTAATGTTTAAAGAAATATTAATTTTCAAAATCATAATAAATTTTCTCTAAGTAATATGTTTTCACATAATGACATATGAAATTGTAGTCTCACAAAATCTTTAATGTCTTAACAAATAATAAGCATTATGAATTGAAAATTTTGAAGTATTAGGATACCCTATTCAAAGGCTTTTGAATGTATATAAATATTCGGAAATAATTTACAATGTCATTATTTGTATGTAATGTGATATTAAATATTATTAATTTTATATAAAATGAATTATGAATCCATATGAAAACTTGATGTCAAATGAAAGTGATTTTAAAATTTATGTGATTGAAAATTATTTTAAATGACGTTAACATATTATAAAATCATAATAAATCATAATTTCATGATGTTTTATTATTCCAAAATGCTACATGTATATATACATTTTTTATCTATTTTTTTAAATTAAAAATACTTATAAAAGTTGATAATTCCGTGAAAAGTGTTTTTTAATTGTTTAATGATCGATTATTGTGAAATATTTATAAAAACATTCCAAAATATTTTTTCATGTTCATATTATTTATAATAATGGAGGCTTATGGTTTATTTTCACGAAACCACAATGTGATGATGATAATAAAAATTATTGTAATACCTGATGAGTACAAATGATTTTTGTATTATTCCAGTTTAAGGTTAATATGAAAATTCATTCATAGATGGTATGAATTATTCTTATACATTTTTAATAAAATATTGAATGTGTGATGTATTTTATAGTATTATTAGATATGTTTTGATTCCCATGATGTTCCTCATAGGTTATGGTGAGTCTTGAAAGCTTCGGTTTATGTTTTAGATGTTTTTGTGCTTTCTAAACCGGGCTAATGGTTTTGTGAACATGTTTCTTGGGTAACCATGAGGCACTAGAAACATGTGTGGGATCCTATATAAATTTATAGACTGTGTGGTTCTCAAGAAATATCAACATACTATCTAGAGGTAACTATGTTGATTACAAAGGAAATGTAAGGGATTTGATGAGACCTTGAGAATTACTTTCTATTGGAGGTCAACCATGTGAGGTGTTGTATAGAGGTAATATATATATTAATTAGTGTTTTATGGTTAGTCAAATATGTGGTAATATGATGATATATATTATTTATTGTGTAGTGACTAGCATTAGGCTGGTGAACAGTTTGGTAAACCTTTAATATCAACTCTTTGTCCCTCATTATATTGTTTGAAATCATAATTTTTCTACTTCTCTTGTGGAAAGTAATTGAGGGATCCCCATTTCATGAGGCCATTAATTACCTTCCTTACTCTAATCTTCCCCAAGAATTTCATCCATTTATTGTCATTTTTTTGTGATTATTTGACATTTGATGATAGAACCATCACCAAATAACCTCCTTTCATATTGTTATAATTCTGCTCTAATTTGGATTCTTTATTTTTGTTTTGCAGGGCTAAGTGCACCAAAATATATTAGAATTGGCCACAGTGGAAGAGAATTCCAATTTAATTGTTTATGGGACATCACAAAATTTAATACAAAAACGGTTACATAGTGATTTGTTTATGGAAACAAATAACACTAATTTTATTATGGTTTTATTTTAAAATTAAAAAATAATTTAGTGTTATCTGAATATCATTGGTCAATGTTTTATCACATTATATGATTAGTAGAAGACATAAATTCCTTAAATGGAATTTGATCATAGTTCTAGTGCAAAAAGAACTTATTCTATCTCATTTGACACTTATTTCTTTTGGGGTTTGATTTTAAAATTGTTATTATTTTTAAATATTAAATTTTCAAGATTCAATGGCATGATTTAGGTTCTTGGCTGGTGATGTGGGTCTAAGTGGGCCTCCATAGTTGTTTTTTTCCGTGTAATGTATTTTGGATTTATAGAATATAGATAGGTTGTACCTAAATTTTTCGGAAATATAATTTTACATTCCATGTGCATGTGATGGATGTATCACATATATTATGAGTGATGACCATAGAAATTACACTCAACATATTCAATTGGAAATATACCTTAGTTAGAACCGTTGACATGCATTGTAACCTATGTTATGATGTAACCAGAAAATTATATTATAAGATTTATAAAATTAATTTTTTTTTGAAATAACAATTGGAAATTGAAATGTATTATTTAATTAATTTTAACTAGAAATGTGGAAAGGATAATTTTGTTTCCTTTTGTAAGCATAAATATGGAATTAAATTTATTGCATGTATTTAGAAATTGAAAATGGAATTTATTAAAAAAAATTGATTGGTATTTTAGAAAAAAATATGTTTTAAATTCATTTGAAAATTTATTTTTTGGAAATTTTATTTGAAAATTAAAATTCATAATGGAATTAATGTTCTGATGTGATATTTTTTAGGTAATGGTGGTAGGAAATTATTATGAATCAAAAATGAAAAATGATACATTATGAATTATTCTATTTTATTTTTGTGTTTTAGAAATAATGATATGTTTATGTTATATTTTTTAGTAACATGGATAGTTGTGTAAAGGATAAAGTTGTGGTGAACATGATCATAGGGTGGATTCTAGGATTGTTACTCCTTGAGTTTTAATGAGTTATAGTTATTATATAAGTTAAAAATATTTTATGCATTCCACTAAAATCTAGAATATGTTCCAAATTTTTTATAGAAAACATATAGATTTGATTTCACTATTTGTAACACTGAGTATAGGATTCGGTACACACAATACAATGTTCCTCTAACAGCTTGTGTTACATGCAAGACTGAGTTTTATCAAATTTAATTATACTCTTAATATTTTTATTAAAAAATTATTATAACATTAAATCATCCATTAGAGTTAATTTTAGGAATAATATAAGTAAAATTATAGATTTATGATGAATTCATTGGTGAAAATTAACTAAAAATGAAAATATAACCTTTAAAAAAATAGTAAATAAGTTTCTAGAAAAGTATTTTCATAAATTGTTTAAACCCCATTGATGAGTTATTTTAAATAATTATATATATATATATTAAAAAAGTTATTTAATGTTAAAATTATGAATTTTCTAGATAATAGATTATAATATATGCAATTTTATACATAAAAAGTTATATTTCTCTACAATTTAATTTTACTGTCTTTTAATGGTGCACGAGTTTTTAATATAAATTTTTAATAATTTATAAATATTATTTGAAAAAAATAATTTTTACCTTTGAAATTATATTGAAAGAATTATTTTATGGTTAATGTTTTGTATTTTTTGGGGATGTTTCATTTTTTGATCAATGTGAAAAATAATTAATTTTAATTGAAAACAGGAATTTCATAAATTTAATTTTAAAAATAAATCGTATGTTAAATTTGATTTTATGTATAATTAGGTAAATTAAAAAAATTATGTAATTGGAATAAATTTACAATTTCACATTGATATTTGATATATAAACTTTTCAAACATTTGGATACATTAATTTTAAAAATTAATGTTTCATCCTATTCATGGGATAAATTTTGAAATAGATCAATACACTTATATGATTAGAATTTTTAAAAATAAATTACAAAAATTTAATCATTATAATTTATAATTTTTATTTCATCCCCCTTTGTTTTTTGATTAAAAATATTAATGAGTAATTAAAATTAATAACAAGGATTAAGGTAAAAAAGATTTCATTTAGTGGTTAAACACTAATCATAAGTGGCCAAATGACCAATACACATGTAAATGGCCCATATTGTGTCCATATTATGAGCATATACACACTTAAAACTAATTTGGTATAATATTTGGTCTACAATATCTATGGGAGAGCTCTCAATCATTTTAACATTTTTATATTTACATAAATGCCTCTAATTTCCCAATATAACATGGAACTCAACACTCACATTTTCAAAAATAAAAATCCCTTTTTTTTATTCCATACCCTAAAAAATAAGCTCCAAAAATCCATACTCTAGTTATATAAGTCTCTTTTTTCATAGAAATCCATCCAAGGAAGACCATTGGTGTAAGCCAAAAGGAGTTAACCGATAACGTGATACCATTCTTCAACAACCTCTTTTGATATATTTCATTTTTAAAATAATCAGTTGTTATTATTATATGACTATATAATAACCTATTTATCCTCAATATACTGACATATTATTATGTTATGTTTTCAACCAACAGATACTCACACTTACATCAAATGGGATACTTAATCATTGTTCGTGAATAATGTGGTCTACCGCCTCACAAATCGATATCATTCAGTCTTCCATTACCAAGTATGGTGGTTTGGAATAATGATGGAAATTTATTATGATATATATGGTAATTATTACATATCTCTTCTTATATAATTTTATATTACACATTTCATCCTGATTTCCATTTTTTGAAATACGGTATCATCATTTATGGACATGTAGACAACCACCCCTTCAATGCAATGTGATTTATTCACGATTTACATGGAATATAATAAGGATGGGCTAATTAATCATATGTGATAATTAATAAATTATAAATCAATGGGAATTATAATATATATATACCGTCTCCATGAACGATTCATTTAATTTAATTTTTCTATGTTTAATAGATTATTATAAATACATATTTACAAAATATATTTTATATTAAATTCTAGAAATAAATAATCATGATCTATGTAATAGGACAATGAATGAAATGTCAAAACATATATAAAAAACAAAGACGTTATTACTCGAAACACTATATTAACAAAGAATAATTCAGAAAAGTGTAATAAAATGACATAAGTAAATAATATATAGTATTATATATTTTAATATTGTTCTATCATATATTTATAATATAAATATAATTTTTTTACATAGTATTGAACATGTACAACAAGAGTCAGGTGTTAAGGTATGGTAATTTCACCTCACTTTTTTTGATATGTGTGATTCAAGACATATTCAATACTAAATTATTTAATGTGGTGAATATAAATCCCTATAACATGTTATGTTATTAATATTATTTATTTATTTATAATAAAAGTTTAAATATATATAATTCTTTCATGATGATCATGATTTAAAATCTACATTAGTAGTACAAGGATTTCTTGTTTCGATATTATTTAAGCGAGACTTATTCAATAATCACAACTAGTTTGTTTTTCATTGTGTATATAATTCACATAAATTTATTATATGATTTTTAAAAATAATGATCGTTGTATCTAAATATCGATTTTATGATTTCCCTTTCCTGTATTTCATGGTTTAAATGTTACCAAATCAATAATGTAAATTTTTCTCAATTTTCCTTCTTTGATAAGAACATTTTGTTATACAACATTATAAAATAATGAGGTGTATATACAACCATTTGGACCTATAATATTCAGAATTTATTCATAATAATTACAATATTTGTTTCATTTTATGTTATTAATTTATGGTGATTAGGATTTAAGGTTACCAAAATCGTAAGAGTTTATTGAAATAATCCTATCATTTAATGAGATTATTTATTATTTTCATTCCATTGAAGAAATAATTTGACCCATATCTGAATAATTATAATTAATTTTTATCCAATATTGATTCAAGAGTTTTTTAGGAAATTTTTTCCTTCTCCAATCTTTTTTTACATAGGATACTTAAAAATTTGGATTTTAGGAAATCAATTATTATCTCTCACTTAGGAAAGAAATCTATGTTCATTGAAATAAATTGTTCTTAAAACTGTTTTGAAAATGTTTTTGATTGATATTTCAATATAATATTAAAATAAAACTAATTTCAAATTTATTTATGATTACAATTATTAATTATTTTCAAACTATTCTTTTATATATTAGTCAATGTGATTTTCTAATAAAAGGATTTTAAAAATGTTTTTTGTCTTAAAAAGTTATTTTTTACGAAATATTTTTTTTATGAGAAACTTTCCACATGATATATCGAAATAATTCCCTATTTATGATTTTATCTAAATATAAAGTTTAAAATTTACAACTCATAATATCAAAGTTCACCATTCCTATTCTTTCTTTGAATGGTCTATGTTTATGATAAAACATTATTTATAAAATATGTTTCTCCTACATTAGTAATAGTCTTATGAAAACTAGTAATTTTAATAGGTTATTATATGATGCAATTATTTTAAAACCAGTCTCTTTTTAAAATATTTTGATATTTTGAAATAATTAAAATATCAATTTCATTACAAGGGTTTTAATTTGATAAATGTTTTTTGATCTTTTGGATCACATATGTGTTGTTATAATGTAACATATGGGACTGACATTTCCATCCAATTCATTGGGTAATGACTTTTATATCATCTATATAACTGGAAAAAAGTTTGTGGGTTTCATCAAAAATGGTAAATAGGTGTTTCTTATTCTATAATGGGAAATTAGTGTGTTGTAATACACAATGGGAAACACGTGAGTCCTGATCCTTAAGGGAAAACATGTGTGTCCAGATCCCTAATTGGAATAGGTGCATCTTGATCATCTATTAGAAACAAGTGTGTCATGGTACAATATGTTAATTGTATTTCTAGTTAACCTTCTCCCATGAAATTATTTTCTATATTTTTTTGGTTCCACACATATTCGACATGATATTATGGTTCATGATTGATTTATAATGATATATCTCCCATATTATTTGTAGTACCACCGGTTTGAGGTATGTGGCCTTTATTTATGATTTTTGTTATGTGCTTCATGTTCATGGGATGAGTTGGGAAGAGGATGGGAAGACATTGAGAGATTTTGGAATGGTTTTGAATGAGTTTGGAGGCTTTTCATAGGGAGCATAGTTTAAGCCTGGTTAGTGGGAACCATACAGATTCTCCAGGAAATTATGTAGGGGGATATTGTAGGATTCGTATGGCCTGCACATGGTTTTTCAAATCGTGCGAGGGAACTGTGTGGGACCATGCTCCTGAGATCGTAGCATGCACACGGTCTGCCAAACCATATTGGCTAACTGTGTGGAATATAAAATAGGGTTTTAAAACCCGGGTTCACTCGGCTAGCTTCATTCATCTCCGAAATTTCTCCCACTCGAGCCTCACTCGGGTTCTTTAGTTTTCAAGGGTGGTATGGGCTCTCCCACTCATTTTGGAAGCCTTTTGAAGAGGTTTTCTTGGCATATTGAAGGTGGTTTGTCCCAAATAAGTATCCCCTCTTGGTTCACTTGTGTTTTACTCTAGATCTACATCCCTCTCTTTCAGGGTTTTCTACATCTACACCCATTGTGTGTAGATATTTAATTTTGGTTTCCTTTGATGTTAATTTTAAGGCTTTTGGATGTTATGGAAGGGGATTGAGAGAGGTTTCAGTGATGCATTCACCGGATTTGAGGTGTGGTTGCTTGTGGGTCGATTTCTCGGGAACCCTAAAGGTAGGAGGCTTCTGTCTTGACTCCACTTAGTAGAACTGATTGGTATCCTTTCAAATTGAGTGTTTGGTTTTGAATTTATTGTGATATTGTTGATTAACACTTGTTGGAAACCTTCTTGAGTGATGGTTGTGAGATCTTGAAAATTGGGGATTTTGGGTGAGTCCTTTGGTTATTAATTTTAAAATTGAGAATTTAAAATGGTTGTTTTCCGGATTTTTGACACATTGTTTGGATTAAATTTTGTTATTAACATAGATTGTTTTATTGAAGTTAAATGACTGTTTGAAATTGGGTAATTCTTTGGTTTTCAATAAAAGTAATGTTTTATTTAAATGGGGTGAATTGGGTGAACAAACTTGGTTTTTGACATGATGGTTATGTGTGTTCATGGGATTCTGGGACAGATAATGGTTAGGAATCTCCCCCATCATGTTGGGATGGAAAAGGTTAAGGGATATCTCCTGCGAAACATTCATGTTGCATTCGGGACGGATAAGGGTTAGGAGTCTCCCCCATCAGTGTTGGGATGGATAATGGTTAGGGCTTTCCCTTCTCAATGATTCATGAGCATTAGGGTTGGATAAGGGTAAGAAGTCTCCCCCATAATTTTTGAGATGGATAAGGGTTAGGGATTTTCCCTTCTTCACAGTGGCATGCATGGTTGGTTACATGGGTTTGTGGAATGGTTGGGTATACCATAAGGGGATATTTTGAAATGGTTCTAAAGATTGTAAGGTTGTTTTTATTGAAAAAATATATTGCTGGAAAAATTGGATTAAATTTATCTTGGAATTCCATTGGTTATAATTGGTTTTGGGAAATATGTTTATATTTTATTTATAAACTGCTTTTGAGAAAATGTTTTTTATAAACTGTTCTTTATATAAATGTTTCTAACCTTTCTATCCAAGTGGGTGTGTAGGAAAGTCATTTGGGGATAACCTACTGAGTATTAGTACTCACCCATTCTTTGGAACATTGTTGCATTTGTAGATATCATTTTTCGAGACATTGTTAAAGGTAGGACTCCTCAATGCTAGTGGTTCATGGTAAATCTTGAGAGATGTTGTGCTGCTTGGAGCCTGGAGCCTGGTGTGGTGCCCTGGAGTGTGTCTTGGTTTATTTTTGGGTCTCCTGATTAGTCTTCCGCATAGTACTCTGATATGGTGTTTATTGTATTTGTTTTGGTTTGTATTGTGGAACAACTTGGATGTATTTTTGGAATACATTCTTGAATGTTTTATTGACATGCATTATATACTGGTTGTTAGTGGATGGTTTTGTCGGTTCTATCTTAAGGGAAATTGTTCCCCAATTTCTTCTTAATGCCCCCGACATTTCTTACTAGCCGTTGGTGTCATGGGAACATCACTTAAATCCAATTAACCCTCACCGACTCATCAATCCAATGAGGTAGGGGTGGGGTGTCATAAGTGGTATTAGATTGTTCGGTCCATTAGAGTTGATTCTCAGATTTGGAGTTGAAATTCGTTGTGGTATATTCCTTGAGTCGGGATATTAGTAAGTCGTAGGAATGTTGGGACATGGAATGTATATCATAAAAGGAAAAAGATAACCCTTTTATAATGAACATCAAGTTACCATGGAGTTGGGTACATAAGTTTTTTGGAGACACTTATAGGCATTGGAATCCCATTGTCGTGGGTGTAGCCAATGAGATGTGCATGGAATATATTGTAGAAATTAATTCCCTCTAGGATGTATTTTTCATTAGGGAATAATGAATTATGGGATGAATTGAGAAATGGTTTTTCAAATGTGTGAAATTGTAATGTGAATAAATTTGTTATTTTGAACATGGTATGATTTTCAAAAATGATGAAGCAGTAGTTTGTGCAAAGTATAGTGAAAAATTTCTTAGCTATGGATGGTGAAAATAAAGCAGATGAACCAAGGCATGTGGACCATGCAGTTCTGTTTCAGAAGAAAAATACTCCAATCTTTAGGGGTTATTCGGACCCAGAGGGGTAGAGGTGTGGCTGTCCAGAATGAACAGAATTTTTGAATTCTTGGGCATGCCCGTAGAGTTGAAAGTAAGGCTATAAATGTATAAGCTAGAGGATCTTGATCTTTAGTGGTGGTAGTTGGTAGTTCAAGCAGGGGAATACTAGGGTATGACATGTAAGGCCTTTTGGAATTGTTTAATTAAAAATTCTACCCACCTATGTTTATAATTCAGCGCACAACTGATTTCATCAATCTAAAGTGAGAGAATATGTTTGTGATGGAATATGCAGTTATGTTTAGGTGCATAGAGCGATTTGCACATGAGGCGTCGAGTAGCACATTATTGAAGGAAATGATCTTAAAATATGGGTTACGGAAAGATATTCATTCAAAAACAACAGTGATGTGTATCAGTGATTACACATAGAAGGTAAATCAAGCATTGGTGGCTGAGTGAGATCTATTGGGAGCTCCGCGCGGCGGAATCATACTGGTACCCATGGGGAATTGTGGGAACTCTAACATTGGGTTCAAGTAGACAATGTACACTTACTCCCAGGGTGGTAACCCTATTGTTGTGTGTGTGGTTGAGTTGTTGGGTTTAAGGGTAGAAATTATGCCTTTGGTTTTGAAACATCAAACTCTTATAGGTCAAAGAGAGTGTCGAGTCGTGTTGTGTATAACATGTTTTATCGTTGGGGGAGAGGTTTGAGCTAATGTGGAATTGATTAATGCTTGAGATAGATGGGTATGATGTAATGATGCGAATGGATTGTATGAAGGCTTTCAAGGCCCACATCGACTGAAATGAGTGAACAATGGCTTTTACTACCCACGATGGCGTTAGAAATCTCTTTAAAGGTGAGAGAAATGAAAGTCAGTGTTCAACGGGTTTGTTGGCACCAATAATGGGAACGTTATCATATCGGTTTGAGGTTTTGTCATTGGAATCGGTAGATGGTGTTGAGAAGAGTGTTCTTCCATTAGTGGTGGATCAGTTCATGGATGATTTTCTTGATGAATTCTTTGGGTTACCTCCTGTATGGCAAGTGGAGTTTACGATTGATCTCCATCTAGTGACCAGTTATATCTCACATCCATCTTACCGGATGGCACCTACTAAATTTCGGGAATTGAAAGTCCAGTTAGAAGAGTTATAAAACAAATGGTTTATCCATCCTAGCATGTCTCTATGGGTAGCGCCAGTGTTGGTTGGGAAAAAGGCGGATGAAACATTGAGTCTCGGTGTTGATTATCATCGACATAACCAAGTTACGATAAAGAACTGATATCCACTTCCAGAATTTGATGATTTTTTCGACCATTTGAGGGGATCCCAGTGGTTTTTCAAGATTGACCTAAAGTGGGTATTTCAACAATTGTGGGTGAGGATGGAAGATATTCCTAAAACAGCTTTCAGAAGTTGATAAGGCCATTATAAATATGTGGTTATTCCCTTTGGGCTAACGAATGCTCCAGCGGTATACATAGCATTAATGAATCATATATTTCAGAGATGTTATGATTCACATCTAGTGGTGTTTGTGGAGGATATTCTTGTGTATTCAAAGAGAAGGGTATATCATGATTAGCCCATGACAACAATGTTGTGGATCTTGATGAATCCTCGGTTGTATGCCAAATTGTCAGGGTTGGGGTGCGTTCTCATGCATGGAAATCATGTGGTTGCTTATGGATCGCGATAGTTGAGGGTGCATGAGGAGAACTACCCAACTCATGATTTGTAATTGGCAGTAATGGTTCATAATTTTAAAGTGTGGTGTCATTATCTCTAATGTGAGAAATTCACTGTATATACAGATCATTAGAGCTTCAAACACATTTTCTCACAAAGGTATTTGAACTTGAGGCAAAGGAGATGGTTGGAATATCTTCAGATGTTTTATTTTGAGATGATGTATACATCGGGTAAGGGAAATTTGGTGGTAGATGCATTACGTAGAAAATCATATGCTCAGGTGGTGAAACATGCATCAGACGAGTGGCTGCTGATGTCGGTTATAGCTTACATGCAATTTCAATGTGAGGAACAGGGTGATAGAGTAGACTTTTTTCTGGTTTTGTTGATTAGTGACTTGGTTGAACTGGTTAAAGTGGTATAGATATCTAATTCTGAGTGTGTGACTATGAGGTCGAAACACAATGGTGGGGAGACCATTGAGGGTTGGAAACTGAATGAAGATTTAGTTTTGTGTTTTCAAAATCTGGTGGTGGTACCAGCTGTTTGTCAGGAGGATCATCTTAGGATGTATCATCATTCTAGGTGGGTTGTTCATCCTGGAATTTAGAAAATGTATAAAGCATTGAAAGCACAGTCGTGGTGGGTATGTATGAAAAGAAGTTTTTCCAAGTATTTTTCGAGATGCATGGCTTGTCACCAGGTCAAGGCAGAGCATCAGAGGCCAGTGGGAATGTTACAGTCTTTACCAATCCCTATTTGGAAGTGGGAGAAATAGAGATGTATTTTGTTACACATCTCCCAAGAATGGTCATAAAGCACGATTCCATTTGGGTGATAGTGGATCGTCTAACAATGTCAGCCCATTTCATTCCAATTCTTGAATCTCACATGGTGGAGGATCTGTTCAGCATTAATACCTGGGAGGTGGTAAAGAGGGATGGTGTTCTAGATTCGATTGTATCAGATAGAGATCTGATGATTACATCATGTTTCAGGAAATCCTTATAGGATTCCCTTGGAAATAAGATGGTCATGATCATACTGTATCACCCACAGGCAGATGGTCAATCTGAGAGGATGATACAAACATTGGAAGATATGTTGCGGGCTTATGTCATGTATTTTGGTGGATCATGGGAGGATCAATTTTCATTGGTTGAGTTATCATACAACAATATTTATCAAGAATCCAATCATATGGATCTTTTTGAAGCTTTGTATGGGCGGTCATGTTGTTCTGCACTATGTTCATTGGATACAGGTGAGTCCTCAATGGTTGGAAAAAGCCTTGTCCAGGAGACAATAGGGAAGATCAAGGTAATCTGGATGAGAATGGAGACGACTCAGAGTCACCATAAATAGTATGGGTATCATCATCGACAACCGTTATCGTTTGAGGTGAGTGATCATGATTTCTTGAGGATCTATCCTAGGTTGGGACATCATCGATTTGTGATGCAAGGAAATTTATCTACGAGGTATACTGTACTTTTTGATATTATTGAGCGGTTCAGTGAGGTGGATTATGGTTTGGCATTGCCACATAGGTTCAGTGAGGTTCACAATTTGTTTCATGAGTTGTAGTTGAAAAAGTATCAGCCGAATCATGACCATGTGATTTTATGGGATCATGTTGAGCTAGAAACAGATGCTTCGTTAGTGCATGTGCCATGAAAGGTTGTGGATAGGCAAGAGAAACTCTTTCGAGTTAAAAGCATCGGTTTAGTTCATGTTTTGTGGAAACATGGTATGATTCAAGAGGAGACATGGGACCCAGATAAAGAGTTGGTCGATCAATGGCCTGAGCTCTTTAGGAAAAGGTTGGGTTCACTACTTTTCGAGGAAGGAAAGTCCAATGGTGGGGAGAATATAGAACCCCCGGTTTGAAGTATGTGGCCTTTTTTTATGATTTCTTATGTGCTTAATGTTCATGGGATGATTTGGGAAGAGGTTTGGAGAATTTGGAATGGTTTTGAATGAGTTTGGAGTCTTTTCTTAGGGAGAATGGTTTGGGAACAGTTAGTGGAAATAGTGAGAATTCTCTAAGAAACCATGTAGGGAGAGACAATAGGCTTCGCATGGTATGCACACTATTTTTCAAACTGTGCGAGGAGACTTTTTAGACACTTTCTCCTGAGACAGTAGTGTCTGCATGGTTAGTGCATGGTTTTCCAAAGAGTGTGGGCTAACTGTGTGGCTACATAAAAATAAGTTTTTAACTCCTGAGTTCAATCGGGTTTGCCTCATTCCTCTACAAACTTCGGTACACTCGAGCCTCACTCGGGTTCTTCAGTTTTCAAGGGTTGGAGGGGCTATCCCACTCATTTTAAAAGAATTTTTAATAGTTTCCGTTACTTATTAATGGTTGTTTCTCTCGATTAATTATCTCTTCTTGGTTCCCCTATGTTTTCCTCTAGATCTGCATCCCTCTCTTTTATGGTTTTCTATATCTTCACCCGTTGTGTGTATATCATGGGTTGTGGTTTCCATGGATGTTAATTTTAAGGCTTGTGGTTGTTATTGAAGGGGATCAGGAGAGGTTTCAGTGGTGCATTCTTTGAATTTGAGTTACGATTTCTGGTGGGTCGATTTCTCGGGAACCCTAAAGGTATGAGGCTTCTTTCTTGACTCCACTTAGTAGAACTAATTGTAACGATTAAAAATTGAGTGTATGATATTGAATTGATTATGATTTGGTTATTTAACACTTGTTGGAATCCTTCCTGAGTAATGGTTGTGAAATATGGAAAATTGGATATTTTGGATGAGTGCTTTGGTTCTTAATTTTAAAATTGAGATTTTAAAATGGGGATTCTTTGGAATTGTGACACGTAGTTCAGATTAAATGTTTTCAAAAAAATTAATTTTTTATTGAAGTAAAATGAATTTTTGAAATTTGGTTATTCTTTGGTTTTCAATAAAAGTACAGTTTTGTTGAAATGGTTTGAATTGGTTGAACACACAATGTTTTTTCACATGATTTTTGTGTGTGTTCACAGGCATGTGGGATGGATAAGGGTTAGGAGTCTCCACAATCATGTTGGGATGGATAAGGGTTAGGTCTCTCCCCCATCAAACATTGATGTTTCATTTGGGATGGATAAGGGTTAGGAGTCTTTCCCATCATTTTTGGGATGGATAACGGTTAGGGGTCTCCCCCATCAAAAATTCATGTGCATTTGGGTTTGATAAGTATAAGAATTCTCCCCCATCATTGTTGGTATGGAAAAGGGTAATTGATTTCCCCTTCTTCGAGGTATCATGCATGGTTGGTTTCCTGGGTTTGTGGAATGGTTGGGTATTCCAGAAAGGGATCTTGTGAAATGGTTCTATAGCTAGTTTCGTTATTTTTCTGGAAAAACAACTTCGTAATAAAATTGGTTTAAATTTCTATTGGAAAGAATTTGGTTATGAATGGTTTAGGGAAAATATTTTATATTTATTTATAAACTAATTTTCAGAAAATGTTTTATATAAATATTTCTTTATATAAATGATACTAACCATTCTATCCTAGTGGTGTGTGTAGGGATGTCATTTAGGGAAAACCAATTGAGTATTAGTACTCTCTCCCTGATGTGGCACTTTGGTGCTTTTTTAGATATCATTTTTTGAGACATACATAAAGGTAAGACATCTCATTACTAGTGGTTTGTGGTGATGCTTGGGAGATGTTGTGGTGAATGGAGCATGGAGCCTGGTGTGGAGGTGTGGAGTGTGTCTAAGTTTATTTTTGGGTATTTTGGTTAGTCTTATGCATAATACTCTGATATTATGGTGGATTGTATTGGTTTTAGTTTATATTTTGGAATATCTTGGTTGTGTTTTGGGAATAAGTGCTTGATTTTTTAATTGACATGCAACATATAGTGGTTTTTAGTGGATGGTTTGGTCAGTTATGAATTATGTGTAAATCATTCCCCAATTTTTTCTCTAAGCCCTCAGTATTTATTTCCATATTTTGGCGCCATGGTAACGCCGCTTAAGGCTAAGTAACCCACATTTCCTCTTGAATCCAATGAGGTAGGGGCGAGGTGTAATATTATTAATTTTTAATGTTCTTCCTATATTTATTCCATTAACCATGTGTTTGATTCTTGATATGCATGGTATGATCTAAAAATGTTATCACCATGTTCTCACACCTCTATGTTCATGTCATGAATATATATATCTATTATTAACTATTACTAATTATCTGAGCTCACTATTTCTTATGTTTTTTTCCAATGGTTATAAAGAATGGTTTTATGTATTAGTCCTAAAGGGGAAGATATTTCTAGGAATCATTTTAGATATTTCAGCATGTTATAAGTTTTTGTGACAAGATTCCAAAGAAACTAAACTATTACAGTCCTCATGCATGTACTTTTGTGACGATATAAATAATAATCCAAAATGAGGTAATATCCCAGTATTTTATAACTTCTTATCTATAGTTTGTATCAATGTAAAATATAATTAATCCCTTGTATAGTTAGATTATAAAACAATAGTGATACCCCTATTGATATTTAAATATATATTAATATGGATGTCTCTATAGATATATCTATTAAGGAGTTAATGTATTGGAAAATTCCCTTGATTTATTAAAGGATATTTTGAGTGGTTTCTAGGATATTATATCACTTTCAAGATAATACAAGTGGATGTATTATGGGGAAACATGTGTTTATTTTGGTAAATCATAACACAAACAATGTAACTCCAAAGGGACAGTAAAATGATTAGTTAACAGAATAGATGATAATAATTCCCACCATAAGTTAGTATAAATTTTCTAATGATTTATATATGGAATGAATGGGAATAATAAAAATAAATTTATTAGTGAGAAATATCATGAAGGAAATATGAATGGATGGTGGGAAAAAGGTCTTGCTAATGATTATGAGGAGACTATGAGTGAGATGTTAAAGAAATGTTTTTTGGTTATAATATTTTTTAAATTTAGAATAATGAATGTTACGATATGATTTATATTTCATATTTTCAAAAAGCGGTATTAAGAAATATGATAATAAATCATGGTTAGTTGTTTTAGAATTAATTTATACAATTAAAGTGTATATATATTAGTATTAAATAATTATGTTGTATGAATTATCAATTATAAGTAATTTTAAAAATATTTTTAATGGTTTGGATGACATAGAAAAGTGTCTTAATGTAACCATGATATTTTGATCAACTGTTGGAAAAACTTAATGATTTCCTAATGTTGATAAAAATATTTAATCTTGGATAAAGAGTCTATTTTTTGGGATAATGTAAATGGATAATATTTATGACCTTATAAATGATAAAGGATTTGTTTAAAAGTGGTTTAAGTCATCATTTACGAAGGATTAATCATTTTTGGATTGATGTAATATATAAAATAACCTATGTCCTTTGTCACAAATGAAGACATGTGTATGTTTTCAATTTTTTTTATGGTAATTCAGGTTCTTACCATAATTAATTATATAACATGATGAAGGTATTAGATGCATAGTATATAGTAACCAAGAGATAAATTATTTTATATACGAGTCAAAGATAAATTTTTTTTGTGAAATTTAATAACAATATCTCAATATTTTGAGATTTTCATATTTTGGCAGGGTTATATGGAGAATCATTTATGGAATTGATGAAGTGAAACTTTTGATGTGGTTTTTGAAATTAAAGTATTATCTCTCAATATTTGGATTTATGAATTATTGATTCCATGATATAACCATTTTTTATAATGATAATCAATGAAGGATGAGATGACTTATCGTTCTACTAATGGAACTTATGATCCGTTAGTGATTCATGTAAAACAACTAAAACATTATTTTTGGTGTCACCGATAATATAGAAATATTCCATAACAAATAAAGGTTGAAATTTTTCTTATTAAATTAAAAGAAATTCACTAAACATATCTCATTCTGAAAATAATTCATCATTAGTAAAAGTGTCCAGAAATAAAATATTTTACAGTTATCACCACTTTCGATGATATCAACGAACCTTTTCATGCCTCTCTGTCAAATGATCCCTTTATCAATAACTTTAAATTGACCATATTCTATATCACTCTCCATTCATACATTAAATTATTATTTAATTTCCATGTCTATTTCTTCTCTTTCCACCTAAGTTCTCCTCTGTAGAACCCAACTATTGAGAAACTTTGGGTAAATGTTATTTTTAAAACAATATTTTCTAATGGAATATTTAGTAATAATTTTTAAAATATGAGTTTCTATAAATGTAACATTCAATTATTATCCATTGATAACCTAGATGAATTTTGAGGGTGAAATTCATTTTAGGGGGTAGAATATAACACATTGAGTTCCTGGTAATAATTTGTTTAAAAATATTTTTGAAATATTTTATTTATTTCATTACATAAGAAACCATGTTTTGATTTAATTATACAAATCAAAAATATTATATTTTACTATAATAAATACTAAGTAAAGGTTTTAGTATACAAAACGATTAATTTCTCTTGTGTTTCACACAATGCCATGTTCCTTGAACAGTTTGTGTAACACAAATACTAGGTTTTTATTTAAATTTAATATAGAAGTAATAATATAATTAAAATTTTATTATAATTTTCAATAATCCATTTTAGTATAATTTATGAATAATATTAATCGAATTATGAAAATATGGTGTATTATTTTGTGACTAATTAACTAGAAATGAAAATAAAGTCCTTTTAAAAATATTCGAAATCATTTGACAAATCCATTCAAAAACCATTTCAAATCAATTTTGTTCTCTATAATTTTATAATTGTGAAATGGTTTAATTTATAAAAACTTATATTATTTTCATGAAAATATTTAACGATAATCATATGTTATTTATACATTAGAGATAATAACAGATCAAATTTTATAAACACAAAGAATTATTTTTAAAAAAAGTTAATTTCATTCCTTTTAATGGTGATCCTATTTAAAATGAAATTTTTTTTATATTATAAATTTTATTTTGATAAATTTTTTTTTTTCAGAATTCTAAATTATCATGGAGTGGAATTTTGGTATATTTATGAGAATCATTATATTTTATATGAATATTAAAAACTCATGAATTTTAATTGAAAAATTTAAATTTTATTAAATTAATTTATATAAAAAAATTATTATATTTTTTTTAAATTCATTCTATTTAAATAATAAATAAATATATCCAATTTTCATCATTTGAATAATATTAAAAGGGAAATTTTATATAGAAACATTTCAATATTTTGAACATTTTACTTTATAAACAGTTGTTTCGTCAGTTCTACGAGATTAATTTTAAATTAAATTGTACCACATCATTTATTTGAAATTTTTAAAAATTATTCAATATTTTTAATAATAATAATACATAATTTATAGAAATTTAATCTATGATTTTGACCAAATTATTGAGGAATTCAATTCATATTAATTATATAAAAAAACTCTTAAGTGGAAAAATGGCCTAGAAACT
This sequence comes from Viscum album, assembly GCA_963277665.1. Taxonomy (NCBI): domain Eukaryota; kingdom Viridiplantae; phylum Streptophyta; class Magnoliopsida; order Santalales; family Viscaceae; genus Viscum; species Viscum album. Next base: position 1,418,246,540 of record OY728161.1, on the reverse strand, counting down.
TGTAAAAATATATTTTATGGAAATATATCGACCATATGCCCAAATGGATCGAATTATGTTAATAATTCGAGGCACATCATTTAAGGGAGACCTCCCAAAAGTGTTTATCTATTTATATTTAAAAAATATCAATCTTCTTCCATTATAAAAGGAAACTCTACGCTCACTTATTCAAACCAAAAAGTTTTATAGATCATAAAAAACCAACCCATATAACCTCACAAAATACCTAATATAATCTTAGAATAAAATATTTGTTCATAAATAATAGCATGTGAGTCATTTGGTGTAAACCATAAAGTGTTCCTATAATAATATATAACATTATTCTACATGCTCTTTTGATTTATTCTTCCACCCATTAAATTATTATTATTAAATGATTATATAATAACATAATTATATGAAATATACCTATATGTTATTATTTTATTGGGCATACCTACTCTTACAAAAAATTCCATGAAATGGGACACATATTCATTTTTCGTGTGTAAAGTAGACTACCACCTCACAGAGCAATATCATTTGTTCTTCAATTAACATCTCTCTAGTTTAGTAATATTGATTAAAATTATGTATTTATAATATATATATATATATATATATATTATATTTATGATGTATTTTATTCTTATGTAATTATTATATTACATGCACCTTCATGCTTTCCAAATTTTTGGGAATATGATAACATTATTTTTGGACCTGTGAATCACAACCTCCATAAAGGGATATGATTCATTCACAAATTACATTGTACTTTTTAAGGATGGGATTATTAAAAAATGTTATATTAAAAAATAATAAATATAATTAAATTTTAATATATATATATATATATATATCTATAATTTACTTTTCATTCATTCAATATGATAAGAAAATTGGCACATCGTTCACACGTACATACGACCTACCATCCCCTTGAATAGGGTATTTTAATTTATATTTATATATTTTATATATTATTATAATTACATATATACCAAATTAATATATGATAAATAAATTTTTTTATATTATATAAATTAGGAAATCATTATCTATCAATGGGGACTAATATTACCATGTGAAAACATGTATGAAAAAAGAAGTTATTACCCATAACATAACATTAACGTTGAATGGTTAATAAATAGGTAATATAAAGTAAAAATGTAAATAATATTTGGTATTATATATTATAATATGGTACTATATATTATTTATAATTAAAATATTTTTATTATATTGGATTTTTTAACAAGTACAATGAGAGTCAAAACGTAAGGTTCAATAATTTCATCTCATTTTTTATATATGAGTGATATATGAAATATTCCACACTAGATTATTTTATGTGGTTTATATACATAACTATTAAATTTTATAATTTTTTTTTATATCATTATATATAAATTCAAAATTTAATTTATTCTTTCTTGGGGACCACGATTCAAAATATACTCAAGTTGCAAGGGGATTTCTATCCTCACTTTTATTTCACTATGACTTATTCTGTATTCCCCCCTCGTTTTGTTGTGTGGTGTATATAATAAAAATGAATTTATTATATTTTTTATATCCTTAAATTATTGGGTATTCACATACCCACTCTATGATCTATGAATCATTGGATTCACATTTCAAAAGTTACCGAATCTAAAAAGTAGTTTTTCCCAATTTTCCGTCATAGAGATGTATCTTTTGTTATAAACCTGTATTCCTTAACGTGGTGTATATATAGCCTATTTGGAATGTAATTTATTGAATTTACTCATCCTCGTGATATTTATATGCTTCATTATTTTTTATTCTTTTATGTGTATTCATATTCAAGGATAACAATATTTTTAGAGTTTGTTGTTATAATCTCAACGTTTTCCAAATTATTTTTGATTATGATTCCAATGATGAAATTTTATAACCCATATTTCATGAATTACATGAAATTTTATGAATTTATGTTTATTTTAGGACATATTCATGTAATGGTACCATTTTTCACTCTTTTTTAGTTAAGATTATAAAAAATTTGTTTATGAAAAATATGACTATATATCTCACTTTGGTCATAAATCGATGTACTTTAATAATAATTTTTTCTAAAAATGTTTTAAAAAATATTTATATTTTATATTGTTTTCTATTTAAAAATGAACATGGTTTACAACATTTTTTGTTCTTAAAAGTTGTATTAAAATAAATAGAATTTTAAAATGTCTAATCCTCGAAAATATGAGTTTGAATGAAATATTATTTTCATTAATAAATTATCCATGTGATCTATTAAAATAATTCTCAATTTCATATTTCCTAATTTGAGATAGTTAATTTTTTAATGCATATATAATCTAAGGTCTTGATTCACATTCATTACCTTAATGGTTTATGTTTATGATAAAATTTGGATTATGAAATACTTTTTTCCATAAAATATTACAAAATTATTAAACATAATTATTTTTGTGGATTATTCTATGATGAAATGATTAATGAAATGATATGTTTTTCATAGGATATGATATTATGAAATGTTTATAATACTTATTTCATTTCATGGGTTATGACCTAATGAATATTTAATGATCCTATGGAACACATATGGATGATTATTATGAGATGGATGGGACCTATATCTCATTCCAATGCGTTAGGTAAAGATTTATATTTCATGAGATAAAATGAGAATAAATTAAATGAGATTGATCCACAATGGTAAAAATGTGTGTCATGTTCCATAATGGGAAACATGTGTGACTTTATCCATAATGGGAAACATGTGCCTCCTGACGCATAATGGAAAATCAGTGTTTCTAGGTCCACAATGGGAAACATCTGTAACTTGATCCTCTTGGGGAAACATGTGTGGGACGATCCACTATGTTAATTGTATTCATTGTTAAATTTGTCACCAAAATTGATTTTTAATATTTATGATAATGAAACACTTATATGACATGAACTTCTGGTTTATTATTAATTAACAATGATATATCACCCTAATGATTTATGTCATATTTTCTGCCAATATTTTGGTCATGAATCATCTGTATTCTCTTTTATATATAGTTTATAGTCTTCAAATGTTAACCTCGTGTTCACATACCCTTATGATCATTTTAGGAATACATATATCCTTTTTTTATAGTTACTAGTCATCTAATCTCACGCTTTATTATGTTATATGTACCCAGGTTATGAATAATGGTTTTAATTAGGAGTGCTTATGGGGAAGGTCTTTGTGATAAAAATTACAGATCTTTCATCATGTAAGAAAATTTTGTTTCATGTTTTCAAATTAGGTAAAATCTCAGAATCCTGATGAATTTATTTTTTCAATGTGATGAATATTAATAATAAAATTATATAATATTCATATATGTTATTCCCAGTAAATATACCAGGTTTAAATGAAAGGTTTATTAAACCATTGGAATGTAGAATGGGAAATAATTAGTGATATTTCTGTGGATTTGTTTAGGTTTGTATATGAGGATGGGTCTATGAATGAGTAAAAGGATTGGAAATTTTCATTCCATTTTTTTAAAATATTGACTATGTTATTCCCATGAAATTACATCCCTGCATAGATTCGACGAGTGGATGGATGAGAGGTATATAATGATTTTTTGTCTATGTAGTACAAGAAAACAATGTATGTAATGGAAATGAAATAATTAAATGTTCAGTTAACTCAATAGATGAGAATAATGGCCTCCCAAAGTTATAACTGAATGTTGAATTATTTAAATGTTGTAAGTATAAGAATTATCTATATTAATGTCTTTGGTTGAAATTTCATGAATTAAAACAACAAGGATTTATGAATGATGGTCTTGATTATGATGATGAAGAGACCAAAAGATTCATATGACAGGTATATTAAATTGATTGTAATATTAATGAAATTATGTTTTATGAATGTTCAGACATGATTTGTATTTCATATTTTAGGATGGGGGTATCAAGTAAGAATGTGATGAATCCTAATTAAAGAATTGATTAAGAATTTGGATGACTAATGTGTATACATATTGTAATTTGAGAATTATGTTATACGAATCATGATGTATAAATATTTTCAATAACATTTTGAATGATGATGTTGACCATGAAAAGTGACATTATGGAAATGTGATATTTTTAAAAATTTAATATAACCCTTAATTTCATTATGATATTGATAAAATTATTTTTATATTATATAATGAGAAAATTTGTTTGGATAATTTAAATTCTATAGTATTTATGTCATCTTCAATCTGTTTTTTTATTTTTAGAAGACACTTTTGTTTTCGTGGGATCCTTGAAAAAGAAAAATAGTTCCAGATAACCCCTTAACAAATTTAACAAATCAAATTTCACATTTCAACATGAAAAATTGAAAAAACTAATAGATCTATCATTTATGCACCAATACAAAATCCCCCACAATTGATTTCAATTAAAACAACCAAACATTCAACGAATATCCACTACTAAAAAAATATCAAACCCATCAGGGACCTAATGTAATTCCCCAACCACAGATTATCAGAGAGAGTGCATTATTTTTTCACATTTTCATTATTAAAAGGAATTTAAACGCTAATGGACTGATCATTTTATAAGTCTTGTAAATCTATATTACATATATGATAACAAATATACAATGGGAAATAATAAATTAATATATGATACATAATAAATTTAAATAAAAAAATCCATGATTTTTTATTCAAAAACATATTCTTTATAACCAATGGAAAGGAAACATAATAATGGTGAGTTCAATTTCTCATTATAGATTAGAAATGTGGAAGAAATATTAAATCAATGAGAATAAATTTTCATCAAAAGGTAAATAACAAAAAACACATTCAATTAAAAAAACTAGGAAAGGAAAATTCAATATTTTAGGGAAAGAAACTAAAACACCTTTTATTTAATCAATGAACAAAAAATTAAATTTATCCATAGATATGTCAATGAAAAATCTTAGGGATGAATAATAACATAAACTAAATTATGGAGATTATTAGTTATTTGACTATATGTTTCCTTCTTACATGGAACAATTACCTTCAAAACCATAGAGAATATGGTTTACTTATCGGGTAGAAAAACATCTATTTTATCCAACTATTTATTATCGTGAGACTGTCGATGCATCAAAGAGATATATATAACTAGTCCCAAATGATGGCATACATTTGAAAAAAACTCTTAACTTCAAATAATAGATTTAATAAATAAATAAATTTCGGAATCAATTATCCCTATTGAATAAATGGTACTATTTTATCAATAATTCCCCAGTTAATCAAATAAAATTCAAATAAACACCATATGTAAAAAAGATATATAGTTTAGTAAGTACTAGTATCTATTATAGGAGAATATATACAATAAATTAAATTACTAATGAAAATATATTAAAATAATTTTATTGTATCAATATAATGTTATCAAACACAAAATTATGTAATATTACAAAGTTACACATCAAGATCATTCTCTAGGATAATAATCATTAAAAATTCCAATGAGTTCCATACCACATTGAATATTTTAAATCATAATCACCAAGAAGGAATAATATTAAATGAAAATTATAATATAATTATAGTAAATATATTCATGATACAAAATGTCATAAGGTATTATATATAAAAAATAAATGTTAAGAGTTTCATAATAACAAATAAGTCTCAATTGATGTAATTTGAGACAAAATTCACTTACATTGACCATCCTTTTTATTCTGTTGTGTTTATACTCATATATAGCGGTTTAAAATATTTTTATATCTAATACTAGAAAAATAATTATGTTTATAATATCAATGATCATATTCATATAATTTCATATTACAAATCTGTTATCAATCATTCGTTATTTTCACAATTTTAGGTGTTAACTACCATGTTTTGACATGTTATTTTGTTCTCCAATTACATAGATCATTATTTCAACATCTCATGAATTTAAAATATGACATAATTATCATATATATGTAGTATGTATTAATTTATGATATTCTATTATGTTTGTAGAAATGAAATGAAATACACCATTCATGGAGGTGGTTGGTAGTATGTATGAAAGATAGGAATATTAATTTAATTGTTGTATTAAATGAATTAAAAATAAATTATATATGTATATTATAAATATATTAAAATATATATGTTATAAATGTTTCATAGGTTTATTAATTCCATTGTATATGAATTCCATGTATGTTATAAATGAGTCGAATTGCTTTTACGGGATGATAGTCCACACTTTCACAAAAGAAGTTATCATATTTACACAAGATGGAAAAGGTAAATGTATTTTATAAACAAAAATTAAAGAATAATTATCAATTTATATATCTAATATATATCATATATAAACTGAGTGTCCATCATTATGTCCACCATGAGATCTGTTGAAGGAAAAATGGACAATAATCGTTTCTTGAGGCAGTAGTTAGTCCTCCACATAAACAGTATTTTTGTAACCCATTAGTTGGATGTTTGTGTTACTGTTGCTAAAAAAAATAATTTAAAGAAATAATACTGTAATTATTATAGTGGTTTCATTATATAAAAATTATATAAAAATAAGTGAAGTGTTGTTTGTTTAAATAAACTAAAATATATCGTTTGAATATGATACCTTAAAAACGTGCAAGTCATTTTGGTTTATAACAAATGGCATCCTTGGAAGTGTTTGTAATGAATTGGAGGATTAAAGGTAGTGTTAAGGTATATTTAGAAGATATTAGAGTATATAATGGATAAAAATATGTGGTTTTATAGGTGTGAGGCTTTGGGAAAAGTGGTTTCCTTTTATGGTGGAGGAGGAGTGGCACTCTGGTAAAATTTTGAAAAGGGAATTATTCCCATGACATTCATGTTGAATGTGGATCCCATAAAATAAAAAATTATATAAAATGAACTAAGTAATATATATTTTTATATATATCCATAAAATACCTCTTATATTTTCATATATGTCCTTTTGGGACTTAAGGATAAGGTTTAGTCCCTTATTATTCTTGATTTAACTATAATAATTGTAAATAGTTTTAATAAAATTAATAAATAATTTTGGGCAGAAACTAAATTGGTATAATTAAAAACTAAAAATTATAATTATTAAAATAATTAATACATGTTTTCATATAAAAATCAATTATGTGGTTGAAATTAATTTAAAAATCATCCCTTAAGCGGGAGGACAATGTAGGTTTCTAAAGTGAAAAAGTCCAAAAGATTGATATGTTTTTTGTTTTCAATTTCAAAGAGAAATTTTTAATAATGACCTAAATTAGATTTATTAAAATATATTTTATGTATTGTCACAGAAAAATAAACAAAAAACATAATTTTAACCAATAAATAAATTAGATTAAACTTCAGTTTTGAATTAATTTTCAGTATTTTCAACTATTCACTAAAATAAAACATCATGGAAAATTACCAGAAAATCACCCTAACCAAATTATAATTCCTTTTATTTGGTAAGTTTATTTTATATTGACATATTAAAAGAATATAATTCAAAAAAATAATATTTAAAATACGTTTTCTTGTAAATGGTGGTAAAAGTACTATAATAAAAATATTGTATTTTATTATTAAAATAGGGATTTTTTGTATTAAGCATGTATAATAATTAAGATGAATATAATAAATATTTGATAGAATATATAATATATATATAACATTAATTAAACTCACTAATTTTAATTAATTTAATTTATTTGAGTATAAAAACATTGTGAATCTAAAAATATCAATATATATTTTTTAAAGTAAATCATTTTACATATTCATTTATAATCAACATTTAACCAATGGACTCATTTTATATATGTTCAATCCAGTAATTTTAAATTATTTATTTGTCCCTTTTTCATAAATAATAATTTAATTTCTAGGTTATATTGAATAATATTTTAATAACATATCAGTTTTTGGTAAAAACATAGTTTTTCATGTAACACAATCCAATTGAAGAAACGTGTTGTTCTTTATAACATATGCTTTCGTAGTATCAATTTCATCCAAAGTTATATCATTGATTTAATTTACTTGAATAATTAAATATAGAATAATGAATCATGGTATAATATTCATCTCTATGCTTGGTGATGCGTGTGATACTCAACATCAAATACAATATCCTATCTTTAGAATTTTGGGGTGTCACATTTTACCCATTATACATAAATTTCATAAACTTAATTTAAATATTATCTCAGTAATCAATGCATTTATATTTGAATATTAAATATTGCTGAAAACCTGAAATCTTAAATACGTTTAATATAAAATATTTATAAAAAGCGATAAAGGGAAGTAAAACGGTCATATTACTAGGTTCACGAGTAGGAGAACATAGTTGGGAAATGAAAAAATGGATATAGAAGAAAAATATAACAATAATGTTCTGATTGAGAGTTATAGAGAACATGGTTATGAGAACGTAATATAATATTGGGTGATAAATCCATCATGATCTAAGGTCCATTTGATTCATTCGATATGAGAGCACTCAGGTAAATTTATGTTTCATAACACTTCTTCCTAAAGTTAATGATTTGATTCAATCTATATGAATATATTTAAATATAAATTTCTATTTTATAAATAGAATCATATTCATTGGTTGTTCTTGAACTATTCCCACTTAGTTTCTTGTCATAATATTCTTTGTATAGTGAATTAATAAATTAACATTTAAAATATCATCCAATTATCAATTATTTCATAAATGGTTTACTTTTACAAAATATTATGATCATCCACTTTAGAAATAAGGTTTCTAAATTTCAAAAATGATCTTATCATTAGCCTTTAATCAACAAGAAGTAGCTCTAAATTCTCATATTCCAATCACATTATTAACATCATCATTTATCCTCATTATTTTTTTGAATAAATCAAATTAGCATAAAACCATATTATATACCTATGTTATTCTTTATTTATTATCTAAGACACATGTTGTGGGATATATTTCATTAATACAACATTATTGTAATATGCATCAGTGATAGTATAGACCAATTATCTACAAGTCTTTAATTAGTTACATGGTTTTCAAAATTTATCCAAATCAATTATTTCTTCATCAATATCTCGCATCAAGATCATATTAGCAGTTTTCCTTCACAAAAGAATGTGTTTTCTGAAAAGTTAAAATTTATACTGAATAATATAAATTTCTACCAATAAACATATGGTCTCAAATAATTATTAAAAAACTACCAAAGTACAATCATTGTGTTTTTCATATTTTATATGATGGGAATATAATAATAGAAATACTTTTACAACATATTTCAAAGATCCAAATACATATGTGAATTAATTATTCAAAATAGTTCATGTCAATAAAATATTATTGATCATGATCCCTTATCTTCTTAATAGGAATACTCACATGATTTACATGGAATTATTTTACATATTTCCCAATTTCTTTACATTTATAACATTGAATAATAGATTTTTCCATCATTTTATTCAATTCATTTTTCTAGTGGGCCTTTCATCCACACTTATAACAATCTACAAATCCTTTCAAGAATTTTCCAGGGTGATTCTTTCTGTAATTATGAATAGATGTAAAATATTTCTTTCCATTTTCATGGTTTTTAAAAGACCACGTCTTCTATTGTTTACACTTGAATATGTAGAACATAGATAATTCATTCTTATTACAGATTACAGATAAAACTATCTCTTCATATGAAGATAAATTATGTAAAAGGATACCTATTCAATTATTTTTTTACATCATTAAAATAATTTTTAATTATTATAATCAATATTATGTATGTAATATACAACATACCTAACAATCCTTGTAATGGTTTCTTCAGAATCTGTTAATTTTCCTTCTTCCCTTTTCTTTTTTGATAAGAAAATTTCTCATTACCACAATTTAATGATCACAACGGAATAATTTATTGAATAATGTATCCTTTAATGTCTTAAATTCAATGAGTTTAATTTATTCTACCTCCCATGTATCATGGATCAGAGTCCACCACTAAACAACATCACTTTAGAGACAATAGACATCAAATATAACCTTTTCATTTTTACTACATTCTGAGGCCATAAATATATTCTTTAAAGGCTTAATCAAATTATCATCTACAATAATATTAGTATTACTACTAAATGAAGGGGTACTCTCCCGCATAAAGTGATCCAACATAGATTACTCTGTATTTATAATAGGTTTATCTATTCATGCAAGATTTTTTTGTCATATCTAGACTATGTTTCTTTAATATATCTATAACATTATTAGTTATAATAAATGATACATTTAATTTATCAAAAGTTAAAAATAATAATTGGAAATGAGTATTGTCACTATTCTTCCTTCTATGTTCCACTTCTAAACAACATCTTCTAATAGATTAAAACAGAAAATTATTTATAATCCCAAAAATATAGAAAATCATAACATAAATTGATTATTTTATGATGATATAATATAATAATAATAAACATGGATTTTTGGGGGAATATATAATTATAAATCATTTATAATGGATTGAAAAGAAAATTTGATTTATCCTAAGTGTATCCCATGAGACATTCAAACATGGTGAGTTGTAAATCTCATTTTTTATACTAGGTTACCACGAGTCATGCATAACACAATGTGTTGGAGTTGTTACTCCTAGGTAAATATGGGCCATAATAATGTCCACTTATAATTTATATACTAATATGTAATTCAAGGAAAACCCACATAATTGATTCCTTAACAAAATTATAGAATGTTCTTATATATGTATCCTCAATGCCTATCTACATTTATTATCCCTAATCTATGTTTTCTAAATATCTCATCCAATTTTATTGTAAAAAATCCTTTGATACCAACTATAATTCCATGAACCAAGAAGCACAGATCCAATTCATTATTTTATTACATTGGTATTATTACAATGAATAAAATCCCAAAAAATCGATTAGTATAATAGTCATGGAAATCTAGATAATATACATGATTTTCATTATACATTGGGATATAGTAAATATAAAAATGATACATAAAAAAAGAAAAAAAAACAACATCCTTGAATACTTATTCAATTATTTCATCTACATAACTATGGGAAATGAATTATAATAAAAATGAGCTCAAATGCTCAGTAAGGGTAGGTAAATAAGAATAAAAAATCAATCAATGAGAATTTATCAACATGTATTGTTAAAAAACTAAAAATTCATTCCAAAAAATAACTATTTATGGAAAATTAAATGTGAAATAAAATGAAACTAAATCACATTCTATTAAATCTAGGAATTGAAAATTAAGTTTATCCCTAGATATGTTGACACAAAGATATTATTGATGAATAATAACTAAAAATAATGGACTGAAATTTTTAATAATGGTATTCGTTGTTACCTATTTACAAGGAACTATTAACATCAAGACCATCCACAATATGGTTTAGTTATCTGGTAAGAATCCATCTATTTTGGCCAACTATTTCATCTCATGAGAATATCGATGCATCAAGAAGTAATCTACAACTTGGCACACCCATGTAATACTTGTCAAAGCATAGCTCATATCTAATAATGAATTCAATCAATAATAAATATTCCTTATGAAATATCAATATTTAATAAAACATAATTACTTTTCAATAATTTCATAGTTAAATAAATAATAGTCAAATGAACACTATATATAAAAATGTTATATGGTTTAAGAAAAACTAATATTAATTATAAGAGAATTTAGATATTCCAGTAAAGTAAAAACGAAATTAAATTAAAATAAATATATAGTTTCAAGAGTATGTTAACAATAAAAAATGTATTATTATTTTAATGGTAATCATTTTGAACATTCTTTAGGATAATAATCATTAGACATTCTAAAGTGTCACAAACCACATTAAATCATATAAATGAAACTCCCCATGAAGGAATAATATTAACTATATATTATAATATCATTAGTGTATGGTTATTAATGATATAAAATTTTTAAAGGATGTATACAACAAAAATAAATGTAAATTGGTGCATTATAACAAATATCACTCAATAGAAATTCATTTGCGACAAAATTCTCTATCATTGACAATCATTTTTTTGTACTAATTACAATTTATATTGGTTTAAAATTTCTAAATAACTAATAAAAGAACCAAAATAATATTTATAATATCAAATATCATCTTCTTAGAACCTTTTGTTACCCCTTCGTAAACAATCATTCATAATTTTCACAATTTCACGTGTTAAATGACTTGTTATATCATGTATGTTTTGACTTGTTATTTTCATCTCCTATTACATTGATAGCGATTTAATCATATCCATAATGTGTTACAATAAATATTTATCATATATATTCAATATATATCCATTTATAATAATATATAATTTTGTTAGATGAGAAATGAAATGAAACATTCATAGAGACGGTAGCACATACGTACGCATAAACGAAACTGTCATATATTTGTTTTATAAAAATAATTAAAAGAAAATGATATATGTACGTTATAAAAAAATTATAATATATATTTTATATATGTTATATATGTTACATAGGTTTATTATGTATATCTTTTATACATTATATATATCGTAATGAACCAGTTACATAAATTTAGGGGTTGGTAGTCCACACTTCTTCAAATGAAATTATCTTATTTACACATGATGTAAAGAATAAAAGTATGATCTAAAAAATTATATAAGAATAAATACATTATATATGTATATATCATTAATAAATTGATTTTATATCATAATTTCCACCATGATATACTGTAAAGATAAAATGAACACTCATCGTTTCTTGAGACAAAAGTTCACCATTAACATAAAAATATATTAATAATCCATTAGATGGAGGTGTATCAAAATTTTAGATAAAACACATAATAAAACAAAATAAATTATATTAATAATAATGGGTTAAATATATATGAATTATATAAATCAATTGTAGGGGACTAGGGGTAAATCAATGATGAAAGATCGTTTGAAAGTGTTACCTTAAAACCGTGTAACTCATTTTGGATTATACTAAAATGATTAAATGGAATGATTTATGAATAAGGGGAGTATTCATTGTCAGGTTTATGTATGTTGGGAATCTATTTTTAATTTCATTGACAAAACATATTTTTTTGAAAATTTTTAGTAAGGGGGAGAAGTGGTTGCCTTTTATAGTGGAGGAGGAGTGGCACCCTTGTGATATTTTGACAGAGAAATTATTCCCTCATTTTTCATATTTATATTGTATAAAATAATTTAACAAATTAGATAAAATGGATCATAGGTTTATAATATATCAATTTAATATATCTTATTCGAGTTAATATGACATTTTGGGCCTTAATGTTTAGTTTTAGTTACATATTATGCTTAGTTTATGCATATTCATTATAATTAATTATAATTAAATTCACGAATATTTTATATAAAAAAGTTATAATTATTGGGAATTTTAAATTATATCTAATAATAATATGTAATACATCTTCCAAAATTTCAATCATATATATTTCAATAAATTAAATTAAAATTTATTCTGCAAGTGGGACGACAATGTAGTTTTTTAAAATAACAATTTAAAAAAGATTGACAAATTTTTACAATAAATATCATTATAAAATTAATCCCAATGAAAAAAATTGAATTAATTGGTATATATGTCATTTAATATTATTTTAAAACCGATTATCAATTTAATTTAATCCTTTAAATAAATTAGATTAATATGTAGTTATGTATTAAAATTTATTATTTTTAAAGATTTACTAAAAAATGAAGCTTTGTGGATGATTACCAAAAATTCACCATAAAAAAATTATGATGTTTTTATTTTAATTATAATGTTTATTTCTTACATATTAAATAATTAAATGTATAAAATTTGTATTTAAAATAGGTACACAAGTAAAATGTGTTAAAATACCATAATATAAATATATTATTTTATGCATAAAATTGGGTTTATTTTTATAGTAACCTATAAAATCGATAGGATGAAGATCAAAAATGTTTTTTAGATAGATAAAATATATAACACATTAATATCACTCTCCAATTGAAATTAATTTAATTTACTAAGTTATGACAGCTTTGGGAGGATTAAAAAATAATATTTTCCTTTATATTCATTCAGAATACGTATTCATTTCTAATTAACATGAAACTAATGGATTAATTTAATATATGTCTAAATTAATAATTTAAATTAGTTATTTATTTGTTTTAAAACATATAATTTTAAATTTATTATATATTAAATAATATTTTAATAAAATGTCATTATTCAGTAAAAACTCAGTTCTACATGTAACACAAGACATTTGATGAAAATCATTATTCCGAGAAACACACGCTTACTCTGTATAAATTTAATTGAAAGATATATCATATATTACTTTACATGAATTAAAAATATATATATTAGTTTCATGTGGAATTATATTCCCCTATATGCTTCATGTTGTGTGTCATTCCTTCTATCAAATAAAATATTCATACGTTATAATTTTGGGGTGTTACTCTCAAAGTGATTGATGAAGCCAACCGACATGAAATAAACTTACTAGAACACCATTAATCATTAGAACAAAACATCCCAAAGTAAAATTGAAACCATTACTCAAATATAACTACGGGGATATTATTGGAATATATATTCTAGAGTAGAGTAAAATCATCAACCATAATCCCTCAATCATAGTCATAATAAATTCATCTCAACATCGAATGAAGTAGAAAGAAACCAACATTAAAAAGATATATAGACACACTAATACTATCAAAAACATTATTTTAAATTAATTAAACCACCATGAGAGATGAACTAGTATATTAACCAATGAACAACCAATGAAAAAATCATAGGAAAACCAACAGAAACACACCCATGTTCAAATTAATGAAACATATAATCTCTCACACCCTAATCCCTAATAAAGCCAAGATCACAACAAAAACCAGTCCAACTCTGCAATGGGATAAATGTATCAGAACCTAGACATGAGAATACTATTAGGAACGTCGCCTGAAAAACAATGAAACTAAGAATTTTTCAAGTGATTTCATACGAATCTAGAACGAGTCAAGAAGGATGAAGTTGGATTACACATTAATGTGGAATCATAATTTCGAGAGGGAACAAGGGAAACAAGAACACAACTGGGATCAATCAAAATGGGGGATAGTATTTATGAACATAGATTTGATAAATTATTTATTGAAAAGCGAATTATTTTATCGTTGATTTAAAATAACGATTTTTTTTTCAAGCAATATATTTAATGATGTCTGTTATATAAAAGGAATTATGAAGTGTATATGTTTTCAAAATGGATTTATGACAATCCATGTTATTACCATGACTAAAGAGACTTCTTGATTAAGGTATTCACTATTTTTGTATTTGGTAATGAATAAATACATTATGGTATATTGGGGATCAATGTTAAACACATTTTCAGAAATTTATTAACCTTGTTTCTAATGTTTTTTTATTTATTTCATTAAAAAGGGATATAAGGTTAACCATTTATGGAATTGTTTATGTGAATCATTGGATAAGGATTTAGTGTTTAATTTATTATCTCCCCTTATGAAAATTTGTGTATATTTGATAACCTAGGATAACCTATTTTGTATGAGAATAAATAATGTTATATGGAATTGAATATCGTTATACTTATAGTTCTTATGATTTTTTACAACTTAATGAATAAAAAATCACATTCATTTAGGAATAAAGGGATGAATTTGAATTTGGTCAAGACGCAACCAATGGGTGAGATTGTACATATGAAATGGAAAAAACACTGTAATAATATCTCCTTGTAAAAATTATTCAACTTTAGAAACATGGTATTGAAATAATATTTTCTCACATTATCATCATGTCCGATGAAATCAATGAACATCTTAATGACTCTGTAGATTAGGGTTTAGTGATAATTACTATTTTTTAATATATTTATATTCCTTTAATGATTTTATTGAAAAATACACTATGTTAGATTTGTCTACATGAATCACTATGTCCATATTGTGATACATACAACACAATGTTTGTCTTGTGTTAAAAACAATACCAATTTCCTCTAACAACTTGTGTTACATGAATGATTGAGTTTTACAAAGCTAAAATATAATAAAAATAATAATAGTAATAATGAATAGTTATTATTGTTATCACCTATTGATTATATTTTATCTGATTAATAATAATAATTAAATTATAAAAATATATCTATTTCATTGGTGTCCTATTATCTAATAATGAAAATAAAATCCATTTAAAAATATATGAAAATCATTTGATGGGAAAATATTTTTTTAAAATTAAGTAATTTTTTTGAATAATTTTAATTTAATATATATATATATATATATATTATAAAATATAATATTTATACTAAATATTATGTGTTATCAAAGATAGTGTTCACAATAGATCTAATTTTATTCATAAAATGATTTCTTTTTCTGAAAGATAATTTTACTTCATTTAAATGGAACACAGATTTGTAGATAATATTTATCACTTTTATAAATTAAATTTGAAAAAATGATGTACAATTTTAAAATAGGAATTTTCTAATTTTCATAGGGTGACTAATTTTTTTTCTAAGAATTTTCTGTTTTGATGAATAGTAATAAATTCTGATTTTTAATTACAATCTGACTATTCATTTAATTTATTTGTATAATAAAGTTTTCTTTCAAATTTGTTTTAAATTATTATTAGTTTAATTATTAAATAAATAAATCCTATTTAAGTCATTTAAATAATCTTCACAAAAAAAATTTGATATAAAAACATTACAAACTATTAAAGTTTTTACCTATAGAAACTATTCCTTCATCTTTTCTACGATATTAATTATAAATTAAATTGTTCCACTAATATGATTGTAATATTAAAATTTAATACCATATTTTTTAAAATAATAATTTATAATATCTATTATTCTAATAAAATATTCTTATAAAATAATGCAATAAAATAAATTAAAATTAATGACAATTTTTATGGTAATATGAGATAACTTAGTAGTTAATCATTAATATTATGTGTCCAGATGACCTATAAATTTTTCCAAAACCCATAGGATGGAATTATTTTGACCATAGATTAATGGTTATCAACATGGTTCATTAATGTACGAACATGACTTAGGTGAGATATCTTAGTAGCCCTTACTTTTTAATGTATATAATAATGTCACTCATCCAACACTATAAAAGGGCACTGACCCCCTGATATATTCACATATATCAAGAAATTTGGATCATCAAAACCTGAACAAAAAAACTCCCAACATATGTAATATAATTATAAAATATTAAATTTTTGTAGAAAGCAGTCCATGAATTTTCCATGGTGTATACCAAATGGAGTCATGTGATGAACTAGTTATAATGTTCAACTATAACTTTGATTTTATTTACTAATCTACCACTTCTACTATTATTATTAAATTATTATAATTTTAAAATATTATCCTAAATATACTCAATTTTTTATGACATATCTTCCAACTAAAAAAACACACACTTCCATTAAATGAGATATATAATCATCGTTTCTGTGTACGGTGGACTACCACCTTACGAGCCAGTGTTATTTGTTATTCCATTAAAACCTATCAAGGTTTAGAATAATGACATATTTAATTTTTTATATAATAAATATGATATTAATTATGTATACATGAACCTTTAATTTTTATATGAAACATGACTTTATGATTTCAATTTTTTAGGAATACTATAACATCGTTTGTTGACATGTGGACTACCCATTCCTCAATTAATTGTGATTCAAAGAAGCTATAAATCGAAATTATCAAGGATAGGTATATTATAAATATAAGATATTTATTACATAGTAATTATACCTTATTGATAATATATAATGATTAATAATTTACTATTCGTTCATTAAATACAATAGGAAGTTGGAAACAATATTCATGCATACGTACGGACTATCATTTCCATGAATTGTGTATTCAATTTCTTGATAGTATCATTTATAGATAGTTATAAATAGAAATATAATGAATGTATGTGATACTAATATAATCATTAGAATTTTACAAATAATAAAATCCTTATTTATGTTATACAACTAATAATGAAAAGTCAAAATAAGAAAGAAAAACGAAGCGATTTTCACTAAAAACATAACATTAACCTATACTTATTAATAAAAAAGAAATATAATGTAATAAGTAAATAATATATGGTCTTATATATAAGATTAATGTTCTTTTAAATATATACAATAAGCATTTATATATTATACTTGATGTTTGAGAAATAATTATGAGATTCAAAACATTAGGTATGGTAATTTCATCTAACTTTTTTTATATCTTTGAAATATATTCCATATTCACCACTCAATTATTTTATGTGTTGTATATATGAACATAAGATATTATATACCAGGAGTTTAATTCATTTAATTATGTTAATTATTTCAATTGATTTCATTCTATCTATGGTCTCACTATCAAAAAGTTACTCAAGTAGTAAGCGGATTTATAGTCCCACTTTTATTCATATGAGAATTATTCCATTTTCACTGCACTTTTTTGTGGTATAAATAATTTAAATGAATTTTTTATATAATTATCATACTTATATTTTTGGGTATTTAAATTGAAATTTTTTATCTCTCATTAAAGAGATTCAAAGTTCAATATATACTGAATCGTTAATGTAATTTTTTCTCAATTTTCCTTCATCGAGACGTATGTTTTGTTAAACAACTATATCATCTCATTAGGTGTGTATATAGATAATTGTACTAGTAATGTCATGAATTTATTAATCCTTATGAAATTTTTTTAATCATTTTATGATGTTCATTCATGGGTATCATGAATCATGGATTCTATGGTTGTGTGTGTATTTTGCAACAATCTTATCTTTAATCGATATTATTTATAATTATGATTTCATTGAAGAAATTTTATAACCCATATCCAAGTAATTATCATGAATGTTTTAATCCTATATTTATTCATGATATCTTCACACAATAGTTCCATTTTCACCCTCTTTGTGACTTTATATACAAAAAAAATTTAAAAAAAATACCACATTTTATTTATTGTGGGTAGGATATCAATGTTATCTCAAAACAATGTATTGTAAAAATTCTTTAAAAATGATTCTAATTGAAATTTTAAAATATTTTTAAAATAACATGATTTGAAAGATGCTTTAGTTTTGATTTTTTTGAAATATTTTTATATTATTTTTTATATCTTTTTGAATGTGGTTTTCAATGAATAATATTTTGAATATGTTTCATGTTTTAAAAAGTTATTTTAAAAAGATGATTATTTTCCTTAAGAAATGTTCTATGTGATATTTCAAAATTCTTCTCAATTTAGGATTTCATACTTTGATATTTTTTATCATTTACTAGGGTTAGAATCCATGGTCACAATTATTTCTCTTTATTTTAATGGTCTATTTTTTATGAAAACTTGTTTAGAAAATACGTTTCACATACAAGGGACATTTGTAAATGAAACACACTTATTAAAATGGTTTATGATATGATGAAATGACAATCAAACACACCACATTTCAATAGGTTATGATATTATTATATTCTTATAATAACCATTTCCATTCATATATTATGATATAATGATTGTGTTATAGGCCGTCATATGTATGATTATTATGTTACACGTGGGAAATATATCACACTCCAGTGTATTGGTAAATTTTTTTATCTCATAAGATAGAGTGGGAATAAAGCCTAAAATATTGATTCACAATGGGAAATATGTTTTTCCTCATCCAAAATGGGAAAAAATTATTTCATGAACCACAAGGAGAAATATGTGTGTCCTAGTCCATAATTGAAAATATGAGTTTCCTTATCCACATAGGGAAATAGATTTATCTTAATACACTATGGAATATAGGTGTGACCCGATCCACTATGTTAATTGTTTTAGTTTTTAAACATAACACATGAAATGGTTTTTTATATTTATGATGGTTACACTCTTATATGATAGGATATTATGATATAGGAAAAATTTATAATGATTTATCACCTTTAAGATTCATGTCTTATAATATTCCCATCATTATTCTACGACTCATGTGTATGATCATTAATATGCAGGGTATAATTTTCAAATGTTATTATCATGTTCACATACCCTTATGTTCATTTTAATCTTACATATATCCTTTATTTACCATTACTAATAATTTGATTTCATTATTTATTATGTTTCATATTTTGAGGCTATAAATAAAGGTTGTTTTTAATATGAATATAAGGGATGATATATTTGGAAAAAATTGAAGATCCTTCAAAATGTATCATTATTGTGTTCTTTGTAATCAATGACACTAATCTATTAGGGTCATTACTAACTAACTTTTGTTATTTTTTGAATATTAATATAAAATGATTTAATATCCATTTATTTTATAAAAAGACCACTATATGGATTCACTATTAAACTTGTGGTGAATATGGCCCCTGGGTGGACACCAGGATTGATGGTTAATCTTAATGAGATCGCAGCCCTTAGGGGATGTTCATATTTATTATCAAGCCCAAGATGAGAATTACCCCTTAGAAGTTTTTGGGGCTCCGGGGGTTGGCATATTAATCCTAGATGTTGATTTTTTCATAGGTAATGGCATATTATGATGAAGGGAGATGGGTCATAATAATCATCCAGTCATGCTCTATGGTGCCCCGACCATAGCAATAAGAGGAATATATTATTCTTAGTGTGAACATGGCCTCTTATTTTGGAATTATTTTATTTAATTACTTTTTAAATTATTAAATTGTGGTAATTGTAACATTATATAATGAGAAATTATAAATGAAAATGTTTATTAAATAGATTATATTTAAAAAAATGATTAGTGGTATCCAAATGAGTTACAATGACATTGTAATATCCTGAATTGGGTTCCACACATATGTGTTCCGAGCTAGTCAGGTACATGACCTGAAGTTAACCTCTCTATATTCTAGAGGTATTTAACTACATTCAAGGGTCCAATATAGATAACATGGGGATACTATACCCTCTTTTTCAAATATGCACATCATTAAAAAAACTAGAATAAATATATGATATAATTAAAAAAAGAAAACTAGAATCACATGGTAACTAATATAGTAATACAACATCCAAACCAAGAGCATAGATAAGTCATGCCACATAAGTGTCAAGTTTCATATGAATAACAATAATAATGACACATTGACACTCCAATGATAGTACCAACACACTCTTCACATCCATCATCTAATATCCATCCTGACGCACATGAGCATCATCCCAGTTGGTGGGGTATCCTTAATTGCATCTACAAGACCTAGGTTCAAAACCAGTTAGAGGCATATTTTCTGGTACTGTAGAAGTACTATAGCAGGAACTCTAGTATTACTGTAGTAGAATTGTACATTGGGCAGTATTTTAGCAGAACTATACTCTGAATAGAAACTGTAGAAGATGTCACGAACCAACCCGGGTCGACCCTGAACCGGTCACCCGAGCCGGTCCGCGGCAAGTCCCGAGGGGCGTTCCCGATCCCCCCGGGGTGGCAACCAGTGCCGGGCATTAAGACTTGATCGTTGGGAACGATTTCAGCCCAAAACAAAAGTAAATAGAACAGAATAAATAAACACTAACAGCAGAAAAGAAATAAAAACCACACAACCATGTACCTCCATGTGACCTCTCAGGTCACCACCCAACTAGAGAGCAACCTCGCTCCAACACTGAGCGACTCAAAGCAGAAGACCTGCGACTGAAATGGTAAAATATAGGCATGAGCACAAAAGTACTCAGTAGGTGAGCCCCACAACAAATCCCAATGCACCGCCAGTGAATAAAGAATCTACATAATCCAGGTTTGAACTATAATGTATAAAAGTAAGTTTTCACAATGCTTTACTTGAAAATCAAACACGAGACATTTCCCTTATTCCTTTTTCGAAAGTTAGTTCCATTTCATTAGTTTTAAGCTCAATCTGATAAGCAAAGTGTTACATTTTCAAATCTAACCCAAAGAGAATAAAGCATTTTCATTTGAAAACCATTTTTCCCAAAGTCTAACAGTATAGGCTGTGAAATATGACTGAAGGCAAACAAGCAGGGAAAACAAGTGCAAGTAAAGGTAAGCAGGCAAGGAAAAACCAAGTGCAAGCAAAAGTAAACCAGAAGTTATCAGCAATAACCATGGGCGATCCTGAACATCCCTAGAAAACCCCTGGACGTACTCGGGTTCAGACTACCTGCCGGCATGGTACTCCATAGTCAATAACCAACTGGCCGCCCTAACAGCCAACCAGTGGCACATCCCTCCTGGCCTGTCTGTAACTCCAGGGGGTACTAACCCGTCTAATCAGGGTTAGCAAGCAACCGTCACTCGATAATCTACAAGACGCCCAGGAACCCATAGTAGTTTTTGTAACACTGTGTAAGTGGGAGACCCGCGCACGCGTGACTCATCTCACCGCACTTGCCAACCCCTTACACGGACATCGCTACACGACAACCCTCGAAGGGAAGTCCCCTTGTAGAAATTCCCTCACAAGTACGTATATATATATAAATATAAGTATAATCACTTCACATTTATTAAAGTTCCAACCGGGCCGTCATATCATTTACACTTTGAACATCTAACACTAAAACATTTCCAAGGGACATGACATACGCCACACGATTGAAAACCAGAAACGCACTTAGAACATTATTTAAGAAACTCAAATCAGCATCTCAAACCTGAAAGACGTTGGTATCACAAGTAAGAAATCATTTTCCCCGTTCCAAATGCACCCCACTTTTATCAAGAGCCAAACGGGCCTTTAAACACCTTTTGAAAGAATAATATTTCTCAAATGAAATCCAGAATTTTAATCACGCATCAAAGGAAAACATTTTTCTTTTTCAACTACCAAGAACCACACTTAATGTTTCCAAAAATCGAGTTTAAAGGTCACACGGAACTTCCTCTAATCAAGGTTCAAATAAAAACACCATTTTCCATAACCAATACACCTACCATTTTACACACACCAAAACCGCTTCAGAACCCAATTCAACATGATCTTTCGTTAATCAGGAAGAACCATCCAGCAAAACTACCATGGAAGCACACAATTAAATCCAAGAAAATGCTTTAAATGAAACGCTAGAATTAAAACAACTTTTATCATCAGCAGATCACCAAACTATAGATAACTACTTAGTAATAATTTTGAATTTGCTGAAACTTAATAAAAAGTCAAGGAATAAATAAATTCTAAATTTAAAGGCGAGTGCAAAGGGAGACCTACCTCAAGAGCCAAGCGCGACGGTAAAACGACCTTGGCACCAAGGCGCGATGACACGACGTGTGTCCGAAGCCACGTGATAAAGTCCAACACTCTCGAAACTGAGGCGCGGAGACGGCAGAACCTTGGAAACAAGGCGTAGTGATGGCGCTTTCTCGGAAACGCCCTGCGCAGGTCCCAAGACAGTAGACCGTTAAACGGTCTCAACGATATTAATAACAGAATAATATTAATAATAATCACAACGTGAAAGTAATCGCGGTGATAACAATAATCACAATAATAATTATAACACAACATAATAATGATAATGATGTTATAATAACAATAATAATATAATTAGCATAATTATAATATATCAATAATAAAAATAATAATAATATCATAATATTAATACAATAATAATAATAGGAACAAAGCCAAATTAACATAATCATAATATATCAATAACATAATAATGATAATATTATAAAATAATGTTAACATAATAATATTAATAATAATAATATAATGACAATTGCATAATAATAATAATAATTTAATAACAATAACCAGAATATTATAACATAGTAATAATAATAAAAATAATATGATAAAAATTAAAATAATAGTAATTATATTAGTAATAACAATAATAGTAATAATAATATTAATAATATGTTAGTAATCATCATAATAATAATAATGATAATATGAAATGTTAATATCAATAATAATAATCATAAAAATAATAATAATAATATAATAATGATGATAATAATAAAGTAATATTAACATAATAATAATAACAACAAAATAATATTAGAATAATAATAATAATAATAAAGCAATAATAATAATAATATAAATATTAACATAATAAAAATATAATTATTTACATAATAATAATAATAGAAAAAAAATATTAACATAATAACATTAATAATAATAACATTAATATTATTTATATGATAATAATAATGTTGAAAGTAAAACGTAAATAGATAAATAAAATAAAACTAAACTCACCACGGAGGGGGGGGGGGTCGCCGAGCTGTTTGCCCGGGGAGGCCGGGACCGCGGAGGGACGCCGGTGGCAGGGTTCAGCAGGGGGGGAAGGCCGGCGGTGCGGCTTCGGACGCAGGAGGCAGGGCGGAGCAGCGGTGGTCCGGGACGGTGCGGTGAGGCGAACAACGCCGAAGGGAGGCCGCTGGACGAGAGGTTGGCAGGCCGGTGCGTGCGGAGGCTGGAAGGAGGGGACGGCGCGTCTGGCCGGAGGTTGGTGCAGCGGGAGGTGCGACGGCGAGCCGGACAGGAGGTGCGGGAGGAGCCGGGGGTCCAGGGTGCAACAAGGCGGAGCGCCGGAACGGGGTGGCGACACCGGGACGGGGAGCAGGGGTTCGCGGGTGAAGCGGGACGAGGGTGGAGGCCGGGGTTCTGGCTTGGGCGAGGCGGGACGACAGGGAGCAGGGCTGGGGGTGAGCGGGAGCCGGCGAGGCGGAGGAGGCCGGGACTGGCGTGGGGGTGTCGCCGCGGCGGAACGAGGCAGGAGGAGGGCTGGAGGGGTGCGCTGGAACAGGGGCGAGGCGGAGAGCGGGTCAGCGACGGGGAAGCGGGAGCCGGCGCCGGAGACGGGGAGGCCGGGACTGGGTGCGGAGCAGCGGAGGGAGTCGAGCGGGACGGCTTGCAGGCGTGGTGTAGGGGGTCGCCGCCGGACAGGGGATACCGGAGGAAGGGCAGGGCTCGGGACGCCGGACTTCGGCGGCTGGACGGGAACGCGGCGAGGAAGTCGGGGCGAGCAGGAGGGGAAGGTCGGGTTGAGGCGGCGGGCTGCTGCTGGGTGTGGCGAAGGCGGAGGAAGGCTGGAGGGAGAGAGAGGTGAGGGTGGCGGCGGAGAGGGACGAGATTAGGGTTAGGCTAGGGGTAGGGGTAGGTTTATATATATATATATATGTGATAAAAACAATAATTATAATTATAATAATAATAATAAAACATATAATCTTAATAACAATAAAACTTATATAATAAAAATAAAACTTATAATAATAATAATAATAAAATGTTGTGATAATAATAATCGCTTTATAATAATAAGAACAAACCTTCATAATAATCTTAATAATACTTTATAATAATAATCATAACAATAAAATAATTAAAGTAAATAAAAGTTAGTTAATTATAATAATAACGCAACTCAAATAGTAATAATAATAAAAGGTCAATGTAAAAACTTTAATACTTAAAACGCCGGGTGGGCACGTCGTCCCCCGGGCCGAACGCACGACCATCGCCAGTGATGCGATGACCGCGCACCGGCGCGAAACCACCAATCACAATTTATCTTCGAAAAAAAATTTAAATCGGGACCAAGAGAGGAGAAAAATTACTGATGTCCGCGGTCGGGGTGTGACAATTCTCCCCACCACAGACACTTTCTGCCCCCAGAAAGTCACCAGGTCACAAGTCAGACAAAAATCCAAGTCTATGCCCAACAGTACTAAAGAAAACTGAAGTTCTCGGGGATGACCTTACTCTACACTGGTCACACCCGACCGATTCAAGAGAAAACTGGGGTCCGAGGGTGAGGGGAGAGCCCGAAGGGGTTCTCCCCACCACAAGAACTTAACTAGTGCAGAAAAGATAACCATTTAAATAGAAAACCCCGGGAAGGGGGGTCGACACGGGAACTCCCAACCAATTCAACCCAACTCTTATAGCACGATTAAAACAACACCTCCGTCGAAACCTTGAACCCACGACTAGAGTCATCAACTTCAACACCAGGGAAAACCCATAGAGAAACATTTAACCAACATCAAATTGGAGACATGATCCACCGAAGTCCAAAAAACATAACCACGTCGACAACATAACTAAAACGAGGTAAACCCACACGAGAGTCAAACACACTTTTTGGAAGGACACCCGATTTAGAATATTACATTCTCACGACAAGTTCGCTTAGATTTATCATAGAACAAGTCCATTGTCACTTTTTTGGAAAGACAACACATTTACATAAACCAGACTACTTGGACTATAATAGAACAAGTCCATGATAACCCCATGGTAAAACAATGAACGTACAACAACGTCAAGACTTAACAGCAGAAAAACAAGTACTAGAAGATCTTGATTGTTCCACTGCTAACACGGAACACAAAACCTGGACCAAGGCTTCACAACCCTGGGGACTCCTGACTGTGCGCGAGCTTCACCCCGAGACTTGTGGCTGGGGCTCTGATGGCTGAAGCATCTTCTGCCTCACAGTCAGGTACTGACATTCTCCCATCGCAGCTTCCTCTTCAAGCAACGCTTCTTGCAAAACTTCTCCAGATGACCCAGACAACCACAGCGATGACATGTCTTCGGAGGGTTGCGACAAGACGGCTTTAAATGCCCGAAACGACCACACTGAAAGCATACCATCGAACGATCTGATGAACTGGAAGCTGGGACCAAAGGGGATAACTCATTGGGGACAGGTATCTCTCGCGCCTTTTCCTCACCAGAAGGGGAACTCTTACGAACAACAGGGGATGCTGAAGTATTAGCCACAAGCACACCGGAAACCAACTCAGCCAAGAATGCTTTCTCCACCAGCTTCTCGAAACAAGGGTCTTTAGAAGGGAGGACTCGCTCCATGATCTCTGGACGAAGACCCCCAGTGAAAAGAGAGGCCTTCATGAGCTCATGCGACGCTACCTCTGAGGAAAAGGGAATCAGTTCCTTGAAATGGTCAACATATGCCCTCACCGTCCGTCGACCTTGTTGAATATGCACAAGCTCTCCCTTTTTCTCCAGCTTCACTTCCTCAGGTACAAACCATTGGATGAAAACTGTTTTAAAGACATCCCACGTCATTTCACCTTGCATTGATGATGGGGTAACCCTCTTCCACTGGTCCAGAGCTGGACCCTCAAACAACTCCATAATTGCACGAACCTTAACACTATCAGGAGTTCCCAACATTCTAAAGACACGCTCCACTTCCTCGAGCCATTTCACTGCCTCTAACGGACCCTGATCACCATGGAGAATAGGCAGAGTCTGAGAAGGACCAACATCTGGGCATGACCTATCAGAATCCTTGGGGACCTTTCTGGGCGGCATTTCCTGAGCGACATATAAAACACCAGGCCAAAACCAACATCAAATCGAAGCAACATCAATAAAAGCGCCTTTCTCAAAAATAGTCAGCACCATGACCAAACAAATACAACACAACCCAAAACAAAATCTCCTCTTTAAAATTTCCTTTTTCATTTTTGATTTCAAAACCACCCTTTTTCAAGATCACTTTCCAAGAACCAATCCACTTTCAAACCAAAACTTCCCAAAACCGTTTCCATTTAAAACCAATTTAGAAAACAAGATCAAGCCCTTAATTTCAAACACACCCAGGTAATCTCATGAACCGTTGCACATGTCTTTATCCACATTCCATTCATATGTGAATCAACACACACTTTCCATGCATTCTCACACATGTGCAAACGTTCATAAAGAGGACCTATGGTTTCACCCCAAACCATTCTGAACCAACTCCAAGCAAACAACAGATTTATCAAATCAAGAGACTTTAGTTTTAAAACCCATTTTATACATTTAAAGTCCTTTAAAAGAAACCAGTCCAATTTTCAAAAACCCTTTTTCATTTCCAACTACGCACTCACACAGACCAAAATGAAAACAACATCCAAATTTTCATCAACCACTGAAGTGAGGGACTAGTAGTCACGCTCAACCTGGTGACATGGTAGTGGGCCATGTCCCAAGTCAACGTCGACCACTAGGAGGAATTCAAACCATTCACTCAGACTCCACATGGGTCACTACTCCATGTGAAATCACGACGTAACGTCGGCTTGCCTCCATTGTCATCTCTCAACCCAAAACAAACAAGGAAAGACAAGGACACAATTCCCGAACTACCCCTGGTAACTCGAGGATCAGTGCGAGCAAGAGTTCGCGACGCTCTTCCCGTACCTACCTCTCGAGTTCCGACAGTCCTAATCTCCTTCTACCGGACAACCCAAATAACAAGAACCTCCCTCTGATACCATTTTGTCACGAACCAACCCGGGTCGACCCTGAACCGGTCACCCGAGCCGGTCCGCGGCAAGTCCCGAGGGGCATTCCCAATCCCCCCGGGGTGGCAACCAGTGCCGGGCATTAAGACTTGATCGTTGGGAATGATTTCAGCCCAAAACAAAAGTAAATAGAACAGAATAAATAAACACTAACAGCAGAAAAGAAATAAAAACCACACAACCATGTACCTCCATGTGACCTCTCAGGTCACCACCCAACTAGAGAGCAACCTCGCTCCAACACTAAGCGACTCAAAGCAGAAGACCTGCGACTGAAATGGTAAAAGATAGGCGTGAGCACAAAAGTACTCAGTAGGTGAGCCCCACAACAAATCCCAATGCACCGCCAGTGAATAAAGAATCTACATAATCCAGGTTTGAACTATAATGTATAAAAGTAAGTTTTCACAATGCTTTACTTGAAAATCAAACACGAGACATTTCCCTTATTCCTTTTTCGAAAGTTAGTTCCATTTCATTAGTTATAAGCTCAATCTGATAAGCAAATTGTTACATTTTCAAATCTAACCCAAAGAGAATAAAGCATTTTCATTTGAAAACCATTTTTCCCAAAGTCTAACAGTATAGGCTGTGAAATATGACTGAAGGCAAACAAGCAGGGAAAACAAGTGCAAGTAAAGGTAAGCAGGCGAGGAAAAACCAAGTGCAAGCAAAAGTAAACCAGAAGTTATCAGCAATAACCATGGGAGATCCCGAACATCCCTAGAAAACCCCTGGACGTACTCGGGTTCAGACTACCTGCCGGCATGGTACTCCATAGTCAATAACCAACTGGCCGCCCTAACAGCCAACCAGTGGCACATCCCTCCTGGCCTGTCTGTAACTCCAGGGGGTACTAACCCGTCTAATCAGGGTTAGCAAGCAACAGTCACTCGATAATCTACAAGACGCCCAGGAACCCATAGTAGTTTTTGTAACACTGTGTAAGTGGGAGACCCGCGCACGCGTGACTCATCTCACCGCACTTGCCAACCCCTTACACGAACATCGCTACACGACAACCCTCGAAGGGAAGTCCCCCTGTAGAAATGCCCTCACAAGTACGTATATATATATATATATAAATATAAGTATAATCACTTCACATTTATTAAAGTGCCAACCGGGCCGTCATATCATTTACACTTTGAACATCTAACACTAAAACATTTCCAAGGGACATGACATACGCCACACGATTGAAAACCAGAAACGCACTTAGAACATTATTTAAGAAACTCAAATCAGCATCTCAAACCTGAAAGACGTTGGTATCACAAGTAAGAAATCATTTTCCCAGTTCCAAACGCACCCCACTTTTATCAAGAGCCAAACGGGCCTTTAAACACCTTTTGAAAGAATAATATTTCTCAAATGAAATCCAGAATTTTAATCACACATCAAAGGAAAACATTTTTCTTTTTCAACTACCAAGAACCACGCTTAATGTTTCCAAAAATCGAGTTTAAAGGTCACACGGCACTTCCTCTAATCAAGGTTCAAATAAAAACACCATTTTCCATAACCAATACACCTACCATTTTACACACACCAAAACCTCTTCAGAACCCAATTCAACATGATCTTTCGTTAATCAGGAAGAACCATCCAGCAAAACTACCATGGAAGCACACAATTAAATCCAAGAAAACGCTTTAAATGAAACGCTAGAATTAAAACAACTTTTATCATCAGCAGATCACCAAACTATAGATAACTACTTAGTAATACTTTAGAATTTGCTGAAACTTAATAAAAAGTCAAGGAATAAATAAATTCTAAATTTAAAGGTGAGTACAAAGGGAGACCTACCTCAAGATCCAAGCGCGACGGTAAAACGACCTTGGCACCAAGGCGCGATGACACGACGTGTGTCCGAAGCCACGTGATAAAGTCCAACACTCTCGAAACTGAGGCGCGGAGACGGCAGAACCTTGGAAACAAGGCGTAGTGATGGCGCTTTCTCGGAAACGCCCTGCGCGGGTCCTAAGACAGTAGACCGTTAAACGGTCTCAACGATATTAATAACAGAATAATATTAATAATAATCACAACGTGAAAGTAATCGCGGTGATAACAATAATCACAATAATAATTATAACAAAACATAATAATGATAATGATGTTATAATAACAATAATAATATAATTAGAATAATTATAATATATCAATAATAACAATAATAATAATATCATAATATTAATACAATAATAATAATAGGAACAAAGCCAAATTAACATAATCATAATATATCAATAATATAATAATGATAATATTATAAAATAATGTTAACATAATAATATTAATAATAATAATATAATGACAATAGCATAATAATAATAATAATTTAATAACAATAACCAGAATATTATAACATAGTAATAATAATAAAAATAATATGATAAAAATTAAAATAATAGTAATTATATTAGTAATAACAATAATAGTAATAATAATATTAATAATATGTTAGTAATCATCATAATAATAATAATGATAATATGAAATGTTAATATCAATAATAATAATCATAAAAATAATAATAATAATATAATAATGATAATAATAATAAAGTAATATTAACATAATAATAATAATAACAAAATAATATTAACATAATAATAATAATAATAAAGCAATAATAATAATAATATAAATATTAACATAATAATAATATAATTATTTACATAATAATAATAATAGAAAAAAAATATTAACATAATAACATTAATAATAATAACATTAATATTATTTATATGATAATAATAATGTTGAAAGTAAAACGTAAATAGATAAATAAAATAAAACTAAACTCACCACGGAGGGGGGGGGGGTCGCCGAGCTGTTTGCCTGGGGAGGCCGGGACCGCGGAGGGACGCCGGTGGCAGGGTTCAGCAGGGGGGGAAGGCCGGCGGTGCGGCTTCGGACGCAGGAGGCAGGGCGGAGCAGCGGTGGTCCGGGACGGTGCGGTGAGGCGAACAACGCCGAAGGGAGGCCGCTGGACGAGAGGTTGGCAGGCCGGTGCGTGCGGAGGCTGGAAGGAGGGGACGGCGCGTCTGGCCGGAGGTTGGTGCAGCGGGAGGTGCGACGGCGAGCCGGACAGGAGGTGCGGGAGGAGCCGGGGGTCCAGGGTGCAACAAGGCGGAGCGCCGGAACGGGGTGGCGACACCGGGATGGGGAGCAGGGGTTCGCGGGTGAAGCGGGATGAGGGTGGAGGTCGGGGTTCTGGCTTGGGCGAGGCGGGACGACAGGGAGCAGGGCTGGGGGTGAGCGGGAGCCGGCGAGGCGGAGGAGGCCGGGACAGGCGTGGGGGTGTCGCCGCGGCGGAACGAGGCAGGAGGAGGGCTGGAGGGGTGCACTGGAACAGGGGTGAGGCGGAGAGCGGGTCAGCGACGGGGAAGCGGGAGCCGGCGCCGGAGAAGGGGAGGCCGGGACTGGGTGCGGAGCAGCGGAGGGAGTCGAGCGGGATGGCTTGCAGGCGCGGTGAAGGGGGTCGCCGCCGGACAGGGGATACCGGAGGAAGGGCAGGGCTCGGGACGCCGGACTTCGGCGGCTGGACGGGAATGCGGCGAGGAAGTCGGGGCGAGCAGGAGGGGAAGGTCGGGTTGAGGCGGCGGGCTGCTGCTGGGTGTGGCGAAGGCGGAGGAAGGCTGGAGGGAGAGAGAGGTGAGGGTGGCGGCGGAGAGGGACGAGATTAGGGTTAGGCTAGGGGTAGGGGTAGGTTTATATATATATATATGTGATAAAAACAATAATTATAATTATAATAATAATAATAAAACATATAATCTTAATAACAATAAAACTTATATAATAAAAATAAAACTTATAATAATAATAATAATAAAATGTTGTGATAATAATAATCGCTTTATAATAATAAGAACAAACCTTCATAATAATCTTAATAATACTTTATAATAATAATAATAACAATAAAATAATTAAAGTAAATAAAAGTTAGTTAATTATAATAATAACGCAACTCAAATAGTAATAATAATAAAAGGTCAATGTAAAAACTTTAATACTTAAAACGCCGGGTGGGCACGTCGTCCCCCGGGCCGAACGCACGACCATCGCCAGCGATGCGATGACCGCGCACCGGCGCGAAACCACCAATCACAATTTATCTTCAAAAAAAATTTAAATCGGGACCAAGAGAGGAGAAAAATTACTGATGTCCGCAGTCGGGGTGTGACAGAAGAACTATACATTGTACGGGTATTATAGAAGGCACAATAGTAGTTACTGTTTTAGGTACTGTTCGGTACTGTAGCAGCTGGAACTATTCACCTTGGACCAATGGTTTAGTCTTGGAGTCCTTAAGGCTTTCAAGCCACCCAGCCCTTTCCAGACAGAAGGGATTTCAAGCCACTTTCAAGGCCTTCGGGCCACCTCAAGGCCTTTGAGCCACATGCAGTTGCCCCATAAAGAATATATAAAAAAGGATAATGCCCAAATGAGGATTCATAGAAAGTGCACTCACCTGAGCATAGCCAAATGGATTTTTCAGAATGATAGGGTATGGATATGCCATCTGGACCAGTCTGGACTTGCATGGGAAGCCTAGCAAGACGACCATGCGATGTTTGAGAGCTTCTATAATGATGCAGATGATGGGGATGGGTACGACCTTGTAGATAGTCTAGTTGAATTCCCTAATACCTTGAGGTCGTGTAATCCCCTAAGCCTATAGGCCATGTAATATCTATGTATATGGGCCCTGTTAGGGTTCCCCCTCATCCATTGAAATGGGGGATATCAGAAATCAATAAAAATGAAATCCTTCGGGCCATTCGAGGTCGAGGTAATATCCACCATGACAAAGTAATTTAACATAGGTATTTTTCAATTATCTTGTCCAAAAAACATGAAATATATCTGGGTACCAATAAGTAATCCTGAGTAGGTTGTGAGATCAGCTCAGTAGGACTCCAGTAACAAAATTTAAATCAATATACAGTCCATTATAGTGTATAATGTTGTATAATGATTAAGGTAAAATAAACAAAGAAATTTTTTATCATTTACCATTATTCATTAATTAACCACATATTTTTCATGGTTCGTGATGAATCCCGAATCATCAATACCTTCTTTAGACCATGTCGATGTCTAAACAACCCCAAAGGAATGTCACATTTCACAATACCATGGATACCATTTAACAATTCTTTTCAAATCATTTCATGTGTTAATGGAACCATAGTTTAATACCAATCTCATGGGTGTAGAAAGTAGTGTATAACACCACATGGGTATTTAGATAATCATTCCCTATCCTAGATCCCATGGGTATTTGGATCACTAATCCATATCCCATACAATAATATTTTCATGTATTAAATTTTTTATAAAACATTATGTCCAACACCTCCTCAGAATTTAGAGTGTCAGTCTGTTTCCTACACCCCATTTTTTAATTAGAATAATAAATCACAAGTTTCACATTTAACAATGATAATAAACATTAACACTCTTATAAATATTTCTAATCATGGACAATCATTTCAGTTATCAAATCAAAAATTCATCATTACTTTAATCTCATGTAATAATATTAACAATTAACAACTATACCATTTTAATGAATTTTAATAAACACCCATTAACACCTCAAGGTAAAGTAAAACCTCCATTAATTCACATTAATCAACCAATTTTGTATTTTATTAATATATAATTCCAAATATCACATTAACTAAAAAATTACACAAACACATTAATTGACAAATTTCATTACCCAATTAATCAATAAATTCCAAAATCCATTATTTAATTAATTTACAAAATTAATTACCTCAACACCTATGGAAATTGTTAATCATGTAAATGAAATTTTACAATTACATGCATATAATTTAAATCATGTTATAGGGGATTGAATAATAGAACGCATGCCTCCAGATTGGTGATGAAAAATCAGCAATGAAATTAAAAAAATGATGTAGAAAAACTATGACCCTAGTATAGAATGAGTTCTAGATAAAAATCCAATATTTATGATCAAAATTATTAGATCCGTGAAAACATAGATCGAAAACAAAACCAACAGCGAAAATAATCCCTTAAAATGATTATAGAATGTTGTTAGATAGTGAGAAAACCTATCAAGATGAGAATCTCTTTCTAAGAGAGGTGAATATTCCTCAATCTAATATTCAATTCATCATGAACTTTAAAGGATATGCCTAAGGATATGTAATGAAGCATCCAAGATCAGTGTAAAAATTATAAATCTGAGTCGGGTTAAAATGAAGTAAAATCTATGGGGATTCATGATTACTCTTAAGAAGGTGTGTGGTTTGAAAAACCTTGTGCCAACAATTTTAACACCTTATGTCTATATTTTCATGTTTCTCTATGGTAGGGTACACAATTTTAAAAAACCATGCCCCAACTATGCACTACCCAAAAATTCTCAAAAAATAAAATATTTTCCCAAAACTACTCAAGACATGACTAAACCAGTGTATCACTAAAAAAGACGTGAAATTGAGATAGAGAAATCTGTAGAAAAGGTCTGGATATCAATATATCCCTCACCTTATAAAATATCATCTTATATATGTACTCCCATGCATCTCTATGATTCTGAACAAAAAAAGATCATTCCATAAAGCCCACATACCCTCTATTCTCTAATAATATTCTTTTTCATAACAAGACCAGTTAAAAAAAATAAAAAAATAATTAACATGGTATTTCCCTATAATACATTCTTAAAGTTATCCAACATTGATATCAGATGCTCCTCAAAGGATGCATCTATCTCAAGATCTTCATCATCCACATCAGTCACCCAATTAGTGTTTGGTTTATACTGTTGAAGTAGTGACACAAGAATAATATCATGCATCTTAGTATACATATAAGGAATGGCCAATGGTATTCCCCCATCTTGATTCTATCTACAACCTAAAAAGGTCCAATAAGAATGGGCACCAACATTCCGTAAGGAATAATCCTACTTCGACCCAATCCAGGTGACACCCATAGGATAACATTATCACCCTCTTTATTTTTTATGAGTTATAAAAGTCTATTAGAATCTTAATTTTCATTAATATAGGCCATATCCACACACTTTTGAATCATCCAAAACATCTTAGAAGACTATTACATAAGACTCAGCCCCAATATATCTTACTCACATACATCCATTAAACAAATATGCGATCTACATGGCCTACTATAAGCTTCCTCATATGGTGGAAATATAATAGTTTCGAAATATACAATTGTATAAGAAAATTACATAAATGATAGGTGCTTACCCCAAGACCCACCAATGTCTTGAAAAGATGTTTATATTGTCCTCACAATCACCTGAATAGTACACTATGAGAAACCACCTTTCTTGGGGTGGAATTTATTACGTATTATAGCAAGTGTACCAAGAGCCTTATGAATCCCTTCAAGTGTTGCAATGTAAAACATGTCTCATGGCTTGAAACTAATCTTTGTGTAACCCCATGCAGAAAAGATTTCTTTTAATCAAAAATTTCAATCAACCAGACCACTATGAATTTCTCCCCTACAGGAAAGATATGTGATAATTTAATAAAAAATTTCTCAAACAAAAAAATTGATCCATTCTTCAAATGTGTTGTTGGGTGACCCACAACAATTTATATAGTAAAATCATCCTATTTCTATTCCAAATGGGAAATGGTTATAGTAAAACATATGGACGATAATGCTAAGACTCCACCTATTTATAGGTTCGTCATCGTGTAAATAACATCATAATCCATTTTTTCATTCAATCCCCCCAATACAGTCATCCTTGTACATGGTACATTTCTTTTAAACACAAATTGAATGCAAACATTGAATAAGAAATTATTTACATTAGCTCCTCAAACATACACACATGTACAACAACCCAATTCATAACATATATGATATAATCCTTATATAAAGTCTAATTGGAATATGACTCACAACCTTCAAAGATTTTCCCTCAAGTAAAAACAATTTAGATAACTATGCTTCCTCTCCCTGATCCATATTTGTCATGAGCAGCCATTAACATGATGAGGTAAGGGACAAAAACATTCAGACCCTTCCTTATTCGAGTTGAAGGAGAGGTAATGACACCTGAGTCCCACTTTCAGTAGGAACTAGAGTGGAGACTAGAAAAAAGGGTATAAAATCTCACATAATATAGATTGAATTACCATTTTTATAGAACAATATCATGATATAAGATGGTAAAACCCAAAAAAATCCAAATACAAAAAGTAAAAGTAAAGCCAAAAAATCCATTCATTCATGCATGTTCAATATGATTTTATGAAATGTACATGAAAACTATTAAAAGAAGTACCAAAAGAAAAGAAGGAAACAACAATAATTGTCCTGACGTCCATGATAGTAATGCCAGACATGATCCTGAAAAGTCCTCCTTGAAACATTAATGTAGTTTTATATATGCAGGGTGACTATATAGGTGTACTAAGAAGGTAAAACCAACAGATCTCATGCAGAAGTGGGAAGGAATTCTAATGCCCCGTGAGAAAAGAGGCAACCAAAATGCCTAGAATGGAAACAATCCACCCAACCTCACCAAGGAACACACCCCAAGTAACACAACATAGGTAAAGTAATAGTAATAACACGTCGTTATTTGGGTACCCAACATCAATTTCCCATTAGTTATTTAGGACATCCTACTTGTCAAACCACCCCCCATAGGTTTCATTACAGTACTATTTCTGCCCCAATAACAACCTTATAGGCCACGATAACCACTAATCCCACATGTAGACACTTGGGCCACCACATCTAAACATAACCATGCCCACAGGCACCTGGGCCACAATAACCACCACCACTCCCGAAGGCACCAGGGCCAAAACAACCACTACCATGCCCGACGACCCCTAGGCCAGAATAACCACTTCCACACCTGAAGACACATGTGCCTAATTACAAAGACACATGGGATACAAACATGCCTGAACAAACCTAGGACAACCACCACAACACACCATGAAAGAAGTGTATTGGGAAATAAGGAACCTTAGGCCATCACAGTCTTCCTGAAGCATCTTTGGATATCTTAGAGAGAGAGACCAGATATTAGATAATAAAAATCCACTCATAAGAATGTTGGGAAAACCCACCTCCCCAATGAAATATGGGTGTTCAACATGATGTTCTAAACATGGGTGGGGTGCGTATAAGAATTATAAGAACTAAATTATATACATGATGATAAACAAGTAGTCATACCAACCTAAGGGATATGAAAAAAATTACCAGCCCATACATGGCCACTTTTGATGCTGCTACTACATGCACATATAAAAAATAAACACAACAAAAGCACAACCCATTTTTTGAGAAACAATTATCTTATTGTATCCATTATCATTATCATGTTCAAGTGATTTCATTTAAAACATACCTCCACAATCTGGAAACAAACATGATTATCCATAATCTAAAACAACAACTAAAGGAAAATGGCCATGTAGGCATTTATGCATTCACCCTAGGTTCTCTTGTTACGTGACAACATCGAAAGGGATCTGTGAGGTACCTCGATGTACTAGAATAAAACCAAGCCCCAACATACAAGCTTCACATGGCCTCAGATTCACAAACAAACAACTTCTCAACCAGAACATTCCACCACCTTTTTAAGTAACCCCACAAACATTTAAATAGAACACCCATTCATATTAAAAGAATAAATCAAAGAAGTTTTCATATTTATCCACACCATTCATTATGTTCCTTCATTCTATTTAGTTAAATAAGGTGATCACTCAAGGGATATTATTAACTGGTAATCCATTTAATTGACCAATTATATGTGATTATTCAGATTCCATGTTTCATTTATTCAATCACAAGATTATCCAAAAAAAAACAGAGCTTCATTAGTGCACATGAAATGACCACAAGGGGAAAAAAATTAGTGGACATAAGCCCATAAAATTGAAAACATAAAAATGATGGTAACAACATCACCATCTTTCCTACCCCATCATTATTTAAAAGGTCATTTATTATCTTTATTAAAGTTTGTTTCATCTTCTTCATGTTGGATCATCATCATACCCACCCCGCAAGATGAAAAGTAACGAGAGACAACAAAAAAACCCTACAGGGAGGATCAAGGATCAAAATTTTTACTTATGCCAAGAACTAGGGATGCCTGAATTGCTGAGGAACAAATCAAAGGAAACCACGGATGGTCAGGAAGGGCTCCATCATGGGTGTATGATCCCTCTTGAGAGGATGACACGAGGCACAATATGAGAAATTAAAAGGAATAAAGAAGAGAGGATATTGCTTAAGAAGAGGAAAAATAATAAAATCAATGAGATAATTTCAACGTACATAAATGTAGGATTGTGGATCAAACATGGGGCATAGTCTTTTCCCACATTTGGATTAATTAATATTTAATAATTCTCATCAGATATGGAGGAGATGATAGCTATGTTTTAATAAATTACATTAACTGGATAAAAATAACACCTAATAGTGGTGAAACTGGAAAACAAGAGAAATAGTGTGACACTGCGGAAAATGACACGTGTTTTGGTTACTAAATATTAAACACCCCAATATTTCATATTATGTTATATCTTCAATGTAATTCAATAACTTGCGCTACACGCAACAATGAGTTTGAGCGCACCATGACATACCAAACTAACCATTAAAAATGTGGTTAGGAATATTATTAATATCATTATGATTTTATATATATCATATATAAATTTAACATTCATATATTGTGTTTGTTAGACATAATATAAAGAAAAATTCATTTTTTCAGATAAAATAAGTATTTTTCAGAAAATACAATTTTACTGCCTATTTATTAGAGAATCATTTTTAAAACAGATTTGGGACCCTAGAATATATTTAATTTAATGAAATTAAATTCTTATTTTTAATCAGGACATAAAATTTACTTTGGATAAATTTTTCGTACTTTTTTGATAACTTTCATATATTTATGTATAGTGAAAAATAATACATTTTAATTGAAAACACAATTTTTAATCGAAATAATATAGAGTGTTAAATTATGAATTTGAATGGTTTATAATTATAATTATATTATAAAATTATCATTTAATACAATGTAGGTCATTATAAGAAAATTCACATTTAAATTTTATATAAGGACATGTCGATCTTTTGTTAGTTTTTACTTTTTAAAAACCTTCTTTTTGGTTTTGAAAACGAGATTCAAAATAAAATTAATTAATTCAACTTATATTATTTTTATTTGGTAAAATAGAATTCATTTTTGATTTTGGAATATCAAAATTACCTTATGTTGAGTTTTGGTATTTTTCTAAAAACATCCAATTTTTTATGAATATTTTAAACACAATGTTATTGTTTAGAAACTGACTATTTAGATAAATAAATAATTATTTTATTTAAATTTATTTCTATGTAAAAATAGATATTTAATAACTATATAAGTTTAATTTATTTCGTTGAAGTCATTTTATAATATAATTATATGTATAATTTTTTTTTGATCTTTTTACCATCTTTTACCCAACATCTAGCAGTATTTGAGAATTTGCATAAAACATAATTTTAACGCTTATGTGAGTTAAATTTCAAAAATATGAGAGAATCGGTTGACATAAGTAAGTAAAATGTGGTTTAATAAGATAAAAATAATTTTTTGGTGAATAGTAACTTTGGAATTTTATTTATCACGGTTAAAAGTAAATAGGGAAATTTAGGCTAAAATGATATTATAATTAGAAAAAAACATGTCTTAATTCTATATGACAATTAAATTTCTACCAAAACGGCCCTAGGAATAGTATATTAGCATCTTTGGTCCACTTGGATTAAATTAGGACATTTATTATTATTTTATTTTAATAATAGATAAATGTGTTAAATTCAATGTTTAATAAATAAAAAAATTAATATAGGGTTATACATAAGATAAATTAGACTATAAATATTAATTATAAAGATGAAAACAATTCCTACATCATTTTATTTTATTTATAATTTGTAAACATTTAATAATAAAATTGATTTATGAAATAATGATGACGTAGTAATTACCTAATTAATGAATGAATCAAATAAATGGTAATATAAAAATTAAATTTATAAATAATTTCTATGTTTTTATGACATCCACGAATTATCTATGTGAATATGACATGTCAGGTTGATTAAATGTTTCTTTTTTGAAGTAATCAAGTTGTGATGACTTTTATAAAAACCAAATACCAAATAGTGTCAAAATTGACATTAATGCGTTTTTAAAACAAATATAATATTATTAAATTATATAATATTCAAAAAAATATAACGTTGAGAAAAAGGGCATAAATAATATTATATATGTCATTAATGAACCATTTTTTGTTCTTTTTTTTTGTTTAGAGTACGTTTATTTTCAATATAGTGTAAGAATACAAGAAGACACGGTAAAAGTTAAACTATTTTATGAAGAGTTAAATCTAAAATATAAGATTAATATGGTGACCTAAAGCAATCTAAAACCTATTGTTTGAGTGTTTTTTGACCGATACCCACCTTAGCATCGAAAAAAATCATTTTGGAGCCATTAGAAACTGAAAAATATTTTATTACAAAATATTATTTCAAGCTTTTCCTAAACTGGCCGTCACTTCTCATATAAAAGAGAATTTTCCCTTCTCTCAAAATTACAACCCCAAGACATTTGTATTTGCCATCCCCAAACCATATATCCTACCATATTTCCTCACATCAAACTAGAGTACATACATTGATCAGAAATCCAACATAAGGATCCCTTTTTATCAACTCCAAAGGAAACACCTGAGGAAGAGATAATAATTTCAACACAATCAATAAAGTTCATTTCTTCTTCCACATCCTCTTTCTTTCTTGAATCCATAACAAAATAATAAATCTAGTACCTCTTAAATACAGTGATTTTATTGTAAATATGGTATATACATATTCATTATTCAATCCA
Source organism: Viscum album (assembly GCA_963277665.1). Classification (NCBI taxonomy): domain Eukaryota; kingdom Viridiplantae; phylum Streptophyta; class Magnoliopsida; order Santalales; family Viscaceae; genus Viscum; species Viscum album. The sequence goes on along the minus strand of OY728161.1, from coordinate 1,418,205,125 downwards.
TCCTATAATTGACAATGTCACCATACGTGCGTATGTACGGCTTACCGTGTCCATGTCGTTTTGTAGTTTGTTATTCAGACACTTAATTATTTGGATTGGTATAATAATGAGTATAACTGATGTAAATAGTAACCGTAACATGTTAGTGACTCTCTATATATGATATACCATCCAATTATATAGGATTTCACCAGAAATATAATGATATTTTCACTTGTGTGTACGTACGGATTATCGTCTCCACAACTCGATGAGATTCATTTCCACATTCACCATTAAACAATGATTATAAAAATATATATTATTAATAATTATGTAATATATGACATAATAATGCTAATTAATATATATATATATATGTACTTACATATATTTTATTCACTTACTTCCTTTTAATATGATATTAAAATGGAAACAACGTTTATGCGTATGTACGTCCTACCGTCTCCATAAATAGGGTTTTCCTTTTCATATATCTATCTATTATACATATTTATATTATAAATATATATGATATATAAATCATGTGTTATATTATGGAAATATGTAAATCATGATCTAAATTATACAATCAAGAATAAAAAGATGAAAAATGTACGATAACGAAAGCGATCATTACCCCGAAATGTTAATTTATCAAGGAAATCATTATTAAATGGGTAGTATAAAGTAATAAATGAATAATGTATGATATAATAAATATTAATATTATTATGGTATAATTTAATGACATACAATGGTCATTATACTGTAGGTTAAATGTTCCCCTAGCCAAAAAAAGTTCAAGGTTAGGGTTATTTCCGCAATCTCATTATTATGATAGATTTTTTTGTAAGTATTTACGTGGACATATCTATCATTGATACCCAAGTTTCATACAAAAAATTTCAAAACGAATCTATTAAGGTTGTATGGGAGGTTCTTTTTAACTAAATTATTATTTTAAATGTTTTAAATATTTATCTTTCTAAATCCTTTTAATTAATGTCCATGTTTTCATAATGATTTTAAGGATTTATTTATATGGACATGAATGTGTTTAAATGATAATTTTTTCAAAATATTCATTGTGGTATGGAACAATTTTATTCATAAAATCTTTTAAATTACTTCATTTATAATCATGTGACTTCTAAATTATTTCACAAAAGGGATATTTCTCTCAAAAAATTTTACTGATCATTTTCAACTATGTCAGCATCCTTTACTAAATATTATTCTTTATTATGGTCGATTTATTATAATACAATATTATATATTTTTTATTGAATGAGTTATTAAATTATTGACTGGGAATGTTCCATTTTTATACCATTCATGGTTTATGGTTAATGTATTGACATTTCATATGTGAGTTTTAATACGAATGTTTACATTAGGTTGAATGTTTTTCATATGAGGAAATAAATGGACATAGTAAGTGATGGGTGGTGCCTGATATATCTCCTAAATGCATTGATGGGTCTCTTTATAAAAATTATTTTCTTGGAACAAGGCCTTCACAAAAAATTTATTTGTAATCTTCGCACAAGGCCATGACTATGTGGTAATGATGTCAAGCGTTAGGCATTCCCTCGTTATGAAATTAGTTATTACATTTGATTATTCGAGTAGTAGAATATCCATGTGCCTATTTAAATGGTGAAGTTGGATTTAATTTTACTATATTATGTTCAATATTATGTTTTAAAATGTATTCGTTTCAATTACACATAATTCCTTAAAATATTATAGCTTCGGCTAAATTATTTACCCTTATTGAGCATATGAGATAACCCATTTATTATGTTTTATTTTACCAGGATTCCATTAAGTGCATTATGATTGATAAGAAGGGTTATGATAAATGGAATAATGTCATTATCAAATAACTAAATATGTTATATTTTTTGTTTGAAATTGTAATGTAAAATTAATGTATGAAATATATTTTCCAAGACTGCTAAAAAGATCAGTCCTTCAGGACTTGATTCCCTATAACCATTCCATTGTATTTTTATAATGCACTGGCTCTGGGTAACTGGTGTCAGGGAATTATAGTTGGTATTAGAGGAGGTTTAGAAATATCATTGAAAATGTATTTAGATAAATTATCATTAAAGTACATTCCCATAAGAAAGACTATTACTATTAGTATAGAGAATCATCCTAGAGGTTTCGTAAAGTAGAGGTTTTTAGTATTTTCCCATAAATACATCCATGTCTAGATATGAGCAGGTAAAGGCTATTCTAGAACAGATGTACCTAAGAGTGAAAACAAAGATAAAGTGTTTTGGTCATGACCAGTGGTATCCTGGTACATGACAATGATCCTTTCTGCACTCTTGGTCACGACACTCCCCAGGGATGTGTTTAGAATAATTCACAGTTTCATTATCAGTCATTATGAAGGATTTATAAGTAAATACATTCAAAAAGTAAAAAATTTATGATTATATAATATATGGATAATAAATTCAATTTAATTTAGATATTTTACAATTTTTTAATTCTACATTTCTATTCATAAACTAACCTAGTGTATTCTATTGTTTCGAAATGGCTCCTAGTAGAAGGAATGTAAATTCCAGAAATACGCTTGATTGAATGATTAATAAGGATTTTATATTTAGTTTTATTGAGCCATCATTTTGAAGGGAAATATTCTCCCATGTATTATCATCAAATGAAGAAATAATTTCATGTGATAATAAGATAAGTAAAAAATTCTCTGTGTTTTATGGATTTGATGGGAAGAAAGAGAAGAAGAGGATGGAAGAGAGAAAGAAAGATAATGGGAAGAGGGGAAAGGAGGATTTTACTATATGTGATAACTGTGGAAACAATCACCTTGGTAAATGCTGGAAGGTAATGGGAGCTGGTTATAAGTGTGGAGAAAAAGGATACCAAGTGCATGATTTCATGGGTAAGAAAATGGTTTCCAATGTATAGTGTTTTATCTACAAGTAGTTGGGACACTACATGAATCAATGTACAAATAATCAGAGTGTATCCCAAATGATGGTACTGGATAATAATCAAGTTATTATACTAACGAAGTTAAAGATAAATGATTTGAGTTATTATGTTGTTATTTATGTATTGTCCTATTTCGTATTGTATTCATGATGTACATGTTATAAGAATTATAGAGTATATAAGGATTATACTACATTACTATTTCACTAAGGACTTGAGATTGTGTGGAACCAAGAAAAGTGACTCAATAGTAGGATAACTTTTTTGGAAAACATATGGTTGAGGGAAAGAAAAACCTTAATTTGGTTTTCATACTGAGGTAGTGATTTTGGAATAAGATATGATTTTTTGGATTAATTATATTGGATATTCTTGACTACCTTAAAAATAATAAATGATTTGTCTATTCCATTATTGTTGTAGTTTATAAATTTTTTTGATAGAAGGTACATATCCAATATTCAATAAGGAATAAAGCAGTATGAATGTGATCAATATGTTTTTTCAGTAATTCAGGTTGTTACAGTGTTTTAAAAGAATTCTTGATGAAGGTATTCACATGTTATTGCATAGAAGAAAGGATCTTCATTATGTTTAACTTTCTTACCAATTTTGGACTGTGAGTTTGGACAAAAGTATTTTGGATATTTCTAATGGTTGGAATCTGTTAACTTTGACATTGGATACTATTGTTAATGTTAAATAATTTCTTGAGATTATTTTTGGATTTTCATAAAAAGTACAACCATAAGGTCGGGTGACAACATGTCACTCCCTACAAGGGCGTGAGACTTGAACACACAATCGAATGGAAAAAAGGGTGAATCACCAACCACTATACTACTAGATTTCTTTGTTGGTATAATGTAGTTTTATTAAATAGTATAAAAAATTAATTATAAAATAATTATTTTTGTAACCCTATACGATTAGGATAAATAGAATATTTTTGAGTTTGGTTATCTTTTGGAGTGAAATAACATTTTGTCGTAGAAATTTTTTGAATGATGAGGCTATAGTGTCAAATATATTTTCCCTCTAATTTTATGAATTAATTAATTCTCAAACATTAGGGAAGGGACCATAAACACAAAATTGTGTTATCATAATACCTTATTTTTTTTGAACTAATGATGTTTTAAATCATTATTGATTGATGGCTTTGAGGCCCTCAATTTTACACGTTTTTTTGATTGATGACCTCAAATACCCCTAAAATATTTATGTTTTCCTCTAATTATGTGCCTCTTATTGCCACTGATGTTCTCTTAATCGAGATTATAATTTGGTGATGACTTTTTCATTTCCCTTTCCCTCTTATTACGACTAAATTTTATGAACCCAATTTACTATATAGGTTTTCCCCAAAGGTATTTTTTTATTTTTTAACTTTTACATTCAAAAAATAATTCAAACTGTGATTATTAAATTTATTGACGAAGGGGAAAATGTAACACCCCAAGATTTCATAGAATGTTATCTCTTTAACGTAATTGAAAAACTTGTGCTACACGCAACAAAGAGTTTGAGCTCACCAAGCCATACCTAACTAGCCTTTCATAAATATGTTATTAATATTATTAACTGCATTTTTAATTTTACATATATCCTATATAATTTTAACATTCATATATTTTGTTTCTTATACATAATATATAGACAAATTCAATTTTTCATATAAAAGAAATATTTTCCAAAAAAATGAAATTTTACAGCCTATTAAATGGAGAATCCTTTTAAATTTTTTAGACACTATTATATATTCAATTTAGTGAATTTTAATTCTTTATTAGAATCGAGAACTAAATATTTTGTTTGGATAAATATTTGGTACTTTTCAGATAACTTTTATATTTGCATGTATAATGAAAAATACTAAATTTTAATTGAAAACAACTGCTTTTATCAAATGAATTTATAGAGATAAATTATGAATTTTAATGTTTTGGAAGTATAATAAAATTAAATTTTTATCATTTAATACAATGTAGGTCATTATATGTAATTTGACATTTAAAATTGTTTTAAACACATGTCATTCTTCTTATAGTTTTTACATTTTAAAAACCCATTTTTTGGTTTGAGGACGGGAATTAATTTTGAATTAATTAATTCAACATATATGAATTGAATTTAGTTAAATATAATTCATTTTTGTATTTGTAATATCAAAATTAGTATAGCGTGAATTTTTGGTATTTTTCGGAACACATCCAATTTTATATGAATAGTGGAAAACACTGTGTAATTGATTAAAACCGACTTTTTATTTATATAAATATTTATTTTATTAAAATTTATTTTTAGTATATATATATATAATATATATATAAGATCAATTTAATACATTGGAGTGATTTTATAATAAAATTAGATGTATAAATTTTTATTGAACTTTGTATAGTTTTTTTCCCACCTTCTAGGAGCATTTGCGAATTTGCAAAAACATAATTTTGTCACTTCCTTTAGTTAAACATAAAAAATATGAGAGTCACATTTGTCATAATTAAGTAAAATTTGGTTCAATAAGTTGAAAATATTTTTCTTCTGAATAGTAACTTTTGACTTTTATTTACCTTGGTTAAAAGTAAATAGGGTTATTAAGGGAAAAAATGATATTATAATTACACTAACAAATGTAAAAATTATATTGTATAAGTAAAATTTGACCAAATAAAATTATAAATAATATATGAACATATTTTTTCTATTTGGATTAGATTAGAAAATTTATTATTATATTATTTAAAGAGTAGTAAAAAGTATTCAATTCAATGTTTAATAACTAAAACATTTTTAATATAAGGTTATTCATAAGATAAATTAAACTATATATCTTAATTAGAATTATAAATATAATTCCTACATAATGGTATTTTATTTATAATTTTAAGACATTAGATAATTAAATTTTTTTATGACACTATGTTGATGTAGTAATTACCTTATTAATTAATGAATCAAATAAATGGTATTATAAAATTTAAAATACATATAATTTCAACGTTTTTTTGACATCCACGAATTTTAAGGTGAATATGACATGTTAGGGTTGATTCAATATATATTTTTTAGAGTAATGATGTTTTTATGACTTTCACAAAAAATAAATACTAAATAGTGTCAAAATTGACATAAATGAATTGTTAAAACAAATATTATATTTTTAAATAATATAATATTCTAAAAGATATATGGTTCTTCCAAAGGGAATAAATAGTATTATATATTTCATTAATGAACCATCTTAGGTAATCATGGAAGTTTATAGTATGTTTATTAACCATATATTGTATGAATACAAGAAGACACGGTAAAAGTTAATCAATTTATCTAAGAGTTATATCTAAAATATTTGGTTAATATTGTGACCAAAACCAATCTAAAACCTATTTGTAGATATGTTTTCGACCCATACCCATCTTATCTTCTAAATAGATCATTTTAGATCCATTATAAACTGCATATGATTTTATTATAAAATAATATATCATTTTTTTTCTAAAGTGACCCTCACCTCTCGTATAAAAGGGAACATCCCCTTCTCTCAAAATCACACCTCCAAAACCATTTGGATGAGCCCACCCATGACTAAATATCCTCCAAACATACCTAAAATCAGCTTATAGTCCTTACATTGATCATAAATCCATTCTATGTATCCCTTTTGATCAACTCAAAAGGAAACACCTAAAGAAGATGTAATAATTTCACCACCCTCTTTCAAGTTCTTTTCTTCCTCAAGTTCTCTTTATTTGTTGTTTTCATGCCAATATAAAAACTACAGAACCACCTACAAACTGAGGTGTTATTATAAATATGGTACAACTAAATTCAACATTTTATCGATCTTATAAATGACAAAGTCACCAAACATGCATACGTACAACTTACTGTCTCCGAGTCGCGGTGTAGTTTGTTATTCGAACACATCATTTTTTGGATGGGTATAAAAATGATTATAACTGATTTAAATAATAAATATAACATGTTAATGATTATTTATATATGATATAACATCCACTTACATATTGTTCCACCATTAATATAATGATATTGTCACTCATGCATACGTACGGGTTACAGTCTCCCCAACGCAATGAGATTAATTTCCACATTCACCAATCAATGATGATTATAAAAATATAAATTATTATTATGTATGTAATATATGACATAATAATGATACAGAATATATATATATATATATATACTTACATATATCTTATTCACTTACTTCCATTAAATACGATATGAAAACGAAAATAGCCTTTCTACGTACGTACGTCCTACTGTCTCCATAAATAGTGTTTTCCATTTTATATATCTATCTATTATACATATTTATATTCTAAATATAAATGTTATATAAATCTTGTGTTATATTATTTAAATATTTAAATCATGATCTGAATGATACGATCAATAGTAATAAGTTAAAGCACGTACAATAAAGAAAGAGATTATTACCTGAAATGTAAATTTAACGTGGAAATAATTATTAAATGGGTAGTATAAATCCATAAATGAATTGTGTATTATATAATATATATGAATATTGTTTTTTTATAATTTAATAACATACTATGGTCATTATACAATAGGTTAATCATACCCCTGACCAAAAGAAAGTACAAGTTAAGGGTTATTTTTTCAATCTCATTATTATCTGAGATTATTTATGTGTAATTATTTACTGGGACATATCTATCATCAATACCCATGTTTCATAAAAATGTTTTCAAAAGTAATATTTTATGGTTTTAAGGGAATTTCTATTTAATTAAATCATCATTTTTGATGTTTTAAATATTCATCTTTCTAAATCCTTTTAATTAATGACAATGTTTTCAAAAAGATTTTATGGATTTATTTATATGGTCATGAATGTTTTGAAATGATAATTTTTATCAAAATATTAAAACTGGTATGGGAAAATTCGATTCAAAATATCTTTTAAATTACTTCCATTATAAATGTGTTACTATAAAATTATTTAACAAAAGGGATATTTCTCACAAAATGTTTTTCTAATCATTTTCAACTATGTCAACATCTTTTAATGTATATTATTCATGATTAAGGTTTATTTATTATAATACAATATTACATATTGTATTTAATGAGTTATTATATGTTTCACTTTGAATGTTACATTTTTATACCATTTATGGTTTATGGTTAATGTATTGACCTTTCATATGCGAGTTTCAATGCGAATGATTACATTATGTTGAAACTTTTTCATATGAGGAAAGAAGTGGACACTCTATGTGATGGGTGGAGCCCACTATATCCCCTCAATTCATCATTTGTTCTCAATAGACAAATTAGTGTCTTGGCATAAGGCCATCACAAAAATTTTATTTGTAGTCTTGGCACAAGACCATGACAATGTGGTATTGATGTCCAGCGTTAGGCATTCCCTCATTATGAAATTTGTCATTACATGTGATTATTTGACTAGTAGAATATCCATGTGCATGTTTATATTGTGATGTTTGATTTAATTTTTCCATATTATGTTCATGATTATGTTAAAAAATAATTTTTTTTCTATTACACATATTTCGATTTATGTTTATAGCTTCCTCCAAATTATTTACCCTTACTGAGCATCAGAGATCACCAATTAGTTATGTTTTATTTTCTCAGGATTCCACAAAATGTATTAGGATTGATAATAAGGATTAATATAAAGTTAATAATGGAGTTCTCAAAGAACTATATATGTTGTATTTTACGTTTGAAATTGTAATGTAATGTTAATGTATGTAATCAAATTTCTAGGACAGTTAAACAGATCAGTCCTTCAGGACTTGATTCCCTATAATCATGCCATTGTATTAAAATAATGAACCGGCTCTGGGTAACTAGGGTGGGGAGTTACATCTGGTATCATAGGTGGTTTTGCAACATCCATGGAAATAGATTTAGAGAAATTTTGATAACATAAAATTACCCTATGATAGACTTTGATGATTAGTGTAGAATAACTTCTAGAATTTTGGTAATGCAGATTTTTTGGGTATTTTCAAATAAATACATCACTTTCTGGATATGAGAATTTATAGGCATCTCTGGAATAGATATACCTATGAGTGAAAACTCCAACAAAAATTTTTGGGCTTTACTCGGGGTGTCCTGATACATGAAAACGGGCCTTGCTGCACTCTTAGTCAGGATACTCTCGGGGGATATGCTTAAGATAATTCACATTTTCATTAAAATCCATTATGATGGATTTATGAGTAAATTATTCCTCAAAGAAAACATTTTATGACTATATATTTCTTTCATAATCATTTCAATTTACTTTAGGTATTTTACAAGTTTGTAATTCTGCATTGCAATTCATAAACTATCCTAGTTTATGCCATTTTTTAGAAATGGCACCTTGTTGAAGGAATGATAATTCCAGCAATAGGCATGATCGAATGATTAAAAAGGAACATATCATTCAAGGTATTAAGATAACATTTATATGGTAAATGTTCTCCCATGTATTTAATCATATGTCTAAATAGTATCATGTGTTAACAAGATAAGTGAAAAAATTTATGAGGCTTATGGCTTTGAATGGAAGCAAAAGAAGAAAAGGATGTAAGAGAGAAAGAAGGATTAAGGGAATAAGGGAAAGAATGATTTTCCAATACATGATAATTGTATAAATAATCACCTTGGTAAATGCCGGAAGGTAATGGGAATTTTTTATAAGTGTTGAGAAAAAGGACACCAAGTACATGATTTCATGGTTATGAAAATGGTTTCAAATATTCAATGCTTTATCTACATGGAGTTGGGACAGTACGTGAATCAATGTCCAAATCATCTGAGTATACCCAAAATGCTGCTATTGGATAATAATAAAATTATGATACTGCTAAATATGAAGAGGAATTATTTTAGTTCTTATGTTTTTATTAAGTTATTGTGTCATTTTAATATTGTATTCCTAATGTACGTGTTATAATAATTATAGAGTATATAAGGATTGAACTGCAGTGATATTTCATTAAGGACATGAGATTGTGTGGAACTAAAAAAAGTGACTCAATAGAAGGTTAAATATTTTGGAAAATATATGGTTTAGAGAATGGTAAACACTAATATGGTTCTGATAGTAAGGTAGTTATTTTGGAATAAGATATGATATATTTGGATAAATTATATTTGATATTCTTGACTACCTTGAAACTAATTAATTATTTGTATATTCCATCATTGTTGGAGTTTACAAAATTTTTGGATAGAATGAGTATATCTAGTATTCTATAAAGAATAAAGGATAATGAATGTAATCAATATTTTTTATGGTAATTCAGGGAGTTACAGTGTTTCAAAAGAATAACCGATGAAGGTATTCACATGTTATTACATGGCGGAAAGGTTCTTCATTGTGTTTATCTTTCAAACCAATTTTGGACTATGATATTGGAAAGAAGTATTTTGGAGATGTCTAAAGGTTGGAATCCATTTCGTTTTACATTGAATACTATTATTAACGATAAATAATTTATTGAGATTAGTTTTGGATTGTCATAAAAAGGACAACTCAGAGGTCAGGTGATAAACCGTCACATCCAGCACGGGGGCGAGACTTGAAACAGTAACTGAATGGCGAAAAAGGTGCATCACCCACCACTAGACTACTTGATGTCCTGGTTTATAAAATGTTGTTTTTAAATAGTCTAACAAATTAATTATAAATTAATTATTTTTGGGAAACTTTACGATTAGTATAAATATAATATTTTTGAATTCAATTATCTTTTAGAGTGATAGATGAGTTTGTGGTAGAAATTAGTTGATGGATGAAGCTCTAATTGCCAAGTATAATTTTTTTGATCTTATTCTATGAATAAATTCATTCTTAAAATTTATTGAAGGGATATTAAAACCGAGAAAGGGTAATCCTAAAATATTATTTTTTGTTTAACTAATGATATTTTAAATCATCATAGATTGATGGATTTAAGGTCCTCAATTTTACACATGTTTGTGATTGATGGCCTCAATCACCCTTATAAATATTTATGTTTTTACTCCAATTTTGTGTCTATAATTTCCATTAATGTTCTCATAATGAAGATCATAATATGGTGGTGACTTTTCTGTTTCCCTTTCCCACTTGTTAAGACTCAATTTTATTAACCCAATTTCATGTGTAGTTTTTCCACGAATGCATTTTTTTATTTTTTAACATTTATTTTCGACGAACTATTTAAAATTGAGAGGAATAAATTTATTGAAGGAGGGGAGAATATAACATCCCATTATTTCATAGTATTTTATCTTTTGAATTTAATTCAATAACTTGTGCAACATGTAACAACGAGTTCGAGCACACCACGATTAACCAAACTAGTCATTAAAAAAGTGGTTATTAATAGTATTAACGACATTTTGAATTTTACATATATCCTATATAATTTTAACATTCATATATTGTGTTTCATATACATAATATATGAACAAATTCAAATTTTCATATAAAATAATTATATTCTAAAAAATGCAATTTTATCGCCTATTTAATGGTATTTTTGTTCAAAAAAATATTTAGACTCTTATATATTCAATTTAATAAAATTAAATTCTTCTTTAGAATCAATACATAAAAATTTTGTATGGATAAATTATTGGTAACTTTCTGATTACTTTCATATATTGATGTATAATGAAAAATACTAAATTTTAATTTAAAACTACTTCTTTTATCGAAAATATTTATAGTGATAAATTATGAATATGAGTGGTTTATATGTATAATTGGATTATATTTTTATCATTTAATACAATGTAGGTCATTATAAGTAAATTCTTATTTAAATTTGTTATAAACACGTGTCATTCTTTTGATAGTTTTTTCGTTTTAATAACCCGCTTTTTGGTTTTGACAACAGAAATTAATTTTAAATTAATTAATTCAACTTCTATGTTTTGAATTAGGTAAAATAGAATTCATTTTTCAATTTGGAATATCAAAATTAGTTTACGGAAAATTTGTGGTATTTTTCGGAATACATCGTATTTTTGATGAATAGGAAAAAACATTGCGATATGGTTTAAAACTGACTTTTTATTTAAATAATTATTTATTTTTTTAAATCTTTTTTATTTCAAAATAGATATATAATGCCAATATATTTTCAATGAAATTAATTAGAATCATTTTATAATAAAATTTGATGTATAAATTTTTATTAAAATTTTTACTTTTTTCCCACCTTCTAGGAGCATTTGCGAATTTGCATAAAACATAATTTTTCCACTTATGTGAGTTAAATTTCAAAACTCAGAGAGACACGGTTGACATCAGTAAGTCAAATATGTTTCAATATGATTAAAATAAATTTTAGTGAATAGTAACTTTTGACTTTTATTTACCATGGTTAAAAATAAATCGAGTAATTAATGGTGAAAATGATATTGTAATTACTCTAACACATGTCCAAATTCTATTAGATAAGTGAAATTAGACCAAAACAACATTAGGAATAATATAATATCATATTTGGTCTACCTGAATTAGATTAGATTATTTACTATTATATTATTTAATGAAGAGTAAAGAGTGTTAAATTCAATGTTGAATAACTAAAACATTTTTAATATAAGGTTATACATAAGATAAATTCGACTATAAATATTAATTAGAAATATAAAAGGATTTCCTATTACATGGTATTTTATTTATAATTTTTAGACATTAAATAATTATATTTATTTATGAGACAATGATGATGCAGTAATTACCTTATAAATTAATAAACCAAATAAATGGTATTATAAATATTAAAATAATTATAATTTCATTGTTTTTTTGACATCCACTAATTTCTTAGGTGAATATGACATGTTAGGGTTGATTCAATGTATCCTTTTATAAGTAATAATATTTCTATGAATTTCTCAATAACCAAATACTAAATAGTATCAAAATTGACATAATTGAGTTTTTAAAATAAATAATATGTTATTAAATTATATAATATTTAAAAAAATAAAAGGTTCTTCCAAAGTTGTTAAATAATATTATATTTTATATTAATGAACCACTTGAGGTTCTCTTAGATATTTATAGTATGGTTATTAACAATATAGTGTAATAATAAAAGAAGACACAATAGAAGTTAAACTATTTAACTAAGAGTTAAATTTAAATGATTAGTATAAAATGTTGACATAACACTATATAAAACCTATTTGTGGAGATTTTATAGACCCATCCCCACCATATCCTTGAAATAAATCATTTTGGAGCCATTATAAACAGGATATGATTTTATTATAAAATAATATTGGAATCTTTTCCAAATGTGAACATCATCTCTCTTATAAAAGGGAACTTCTCCTTTTCTCAAAATCACACCTCCAAATCTAATTTTATTAGCCATACCATGCCCAAATATCCTCCTAAATTCCCTCAAATCATCCTAGAGTCCTTACATGGATCATAAATCCATCCTAGGGAGCTCTTTTGATCAACCCAAAAGGAAACACATGCCTTTTCAAGTTCTTTTCTTCTTCAACATCCTCTTTATTTATTGTTTCCATACCAATATAATAACTATAGTACCTCCTACATACTGTTATGTTATTATAAATATGGTACAACTATAAATCTAATTATATCCATCCTATAAAGGACAAATTCACCATATGTGCGTACGTACAACTTACCATCTCCACATCGTGGTGTAGTTTGTTATTCAAACACATCATTATTTGGATGGGAATAATAATGATTATAACTTATTTAAATTATAAATGTAACATGTTAATGATGATCTATATATGATATACCATCCACTTACATAATATTTCACCATCAATATAATGATATTGTCACTCGTTCCTACGTATGGATTAGAATACATTAACCATTCAACGATGATTATATTGATATATATTATCAATAAGTATGTAATATATGACATATTAATGATATATAATTTATATATATGTACTTACTTTTATCTTATTCACATACTTCCATTCAATACAGTATGAAGACAGAATCATCATTGCTGTATACGTACGTCTTACTATCTCCATAAATGGTGTTTTCCTTTTCATATATCTATCTATTATACATATTTTTATTCTAAATTTATATGATATATAAATCTTTTGTTATATTCTGGAAATATGTAAATCATGATCTAAATTATATGATCAAGAATAACAAGATAAAACAAATACGATAAAGAATGCGATTATTACCCGAAATGTTAATTTATCATGGAAATCATTATTAAATGGGTAGTATAAAGTCATAAATGAATCATATATGATATAATAAATATAAATATGGTTCTGGTATAATTTAATAACAAAATGTGGTTATTATATAGGAGGTTAAATATACCCTCGACCAAAGGAAAGTGCATAGTTAGGGTTTTTTCCTCATTCTCATTATTATCCGAGATTTTTTATGTGTCGGTATTTACTAAGACACATCTATAATCTATACCCATGATTCATTAAAATGATTTAAAAATTAATATTTTATGGTTCTAAGTGAGGGTTTATTTAACTAGATCATCATTTTACATTTTTTTAATTATTTATCTTTCTAAATCCTTTAAATTAGTGTCCATGTTTTCGAAATGAATTTAAGGATTTATTTACATGGACATGACTATTTGGAAATTATAATTCCTTTCAAAATTTTCAATGTTTTATGGGACACATTTATTTAAAAATATCTTTTAAATTACTTCCTTTATAAATGTCGTACTATTGAATTATTTCACAAAAGGGATATTTCTCTCATAATGTTGTACTGATCATTTTCAACTATGTCAACATACTTCGCTGGATATTACACTTGATTAAGGTTGATTTATTATAATACAATCATCCATATTGTGTTTAATGAGTTATTATATGTTTTACTGTGAATGTTCTATTATTACACCATTCATGATTAATGGTTAATGTATTGACATTTTGTATGCGTGTTTTAATATGATTTTTTACATTATGTTACAACTTCTTCATATGAGGAATGTAGTGGATATTGTAAGTGAAAGGTGGAGCTCTCTATATCTCCCCAATTAATCAGTAGGTCTCATGAGTCAAATTAATGTCTTGGCACAAGGCCTTCCCAAAAATGTTATTTGTAGTCTTGGCACAAGGCCTTGACTATGTGGTAATGATTTCCAACGTTAGGCATTCCCTCATTTTGATATTAGTTATTACATGTGATTATTAGACTAGTATAATATCCATGTGCATGTTTATATGGTGATGCTTGACTTACCTTTTCCATATTATGTTCATGATTATGATTAAAAAGGCTTTTCATTCTACTACACATCATTATTTAAAAGATTATAGCTTCTGGTAAATTATTTACCCTTATTGAGTATCTAAACTCACCCATATCCTTTGTTTTATTTTCCCATGATTCCAATAAGTTCATTATGATTGATTAAAAGGGTTAAGATAAATGTAATAATGGAGTTCTCAATTAACTATCTTTGCTATATTTTATGTTTGAAATTTTTGTGTTAAATGTATGTAATCTATTTTCCAAGACTGCTAAACTGATCGGTCCTTCGAGAATTGTTTCCTTATAATCATTCCAATTTATTATTATAATGTACCAGCTATGGGTAAATGGGGTTGGGGAGTTAAAAAATATTTTCCAACTATTTATGGTTTAAAACAACTTATAGAGGCCTAAAATTTCATTGAAAGGGGTATTAAAAGAATTTTATTTCAAAAGATTCACTACTGGAGTGAAACTGTAATATCTTGGAAAAACTGGATACAACCCACCGATGGGTGAGTCAATTTAACCCTAGAACAATCTCATTGGAACAGATGTTGATTAGTGCCACTGATAGCCCATCGGTAACACTATGGTCCTTTAATGCCACTGTTTTTTCGACCTGGTATTTGGAAAACTCATTCGTGAGTCACCAATGGTCCCTAGGATACCAAGAACACTAGAATTAGAAACAAGTAGTTCACTATAAATGTTTGATCCATTACATTAAATTCCTATCAAACCATTCTTTCCCTCGAGAACTTATTAGTAACCCGAAGAAAAGAGAGGAATCAAAAAAATCACCTTGTAGGATACATATCCGGGACAAACCACCCTAGAGTTTTTTGAAAGTCCGAACAAACCATGAAATCTAGGGTCATCTCTCTCACATATATCTCTTGAACAACTAAAAAACATAACAAATCTTCTCCCCCAAATAACCACACAAAAAAATAAATAAGGTCACCCTGTCCAGACTTATGGATTAGGGAGTCCCTTTTCCCATGTGAAGTTACTATTCACATTGGGTGGTAATGACTTGCACAGACATGTTTAATCACATCCACCTTAATGTTTCTTGATAAGGGATTATGTCCACCCCATCCAACAATCATTGATTTTAACACACATTCATTGCACAAGTGAAACAACCCACCTTATAGAAAAAACGGTCATGCATTACATCAAAACAAGAATAAAGAAAACACATGACCAAAAACACAAAACATCTCTAGGTATTGGGAACTCATCTATGCCTCCCATTCATAGATACTATTCTCAAGGCCACCAAGCATCCACCACACATGAACCAAGGGGATGGTCTATCCACATAGCACTTTCTCTTTACGATCCTTGATTATCACTGGTCACTCCACAAATGTCGCATCGTCCTAGATATCCATCTTTCCCAAGTGGAGGATGTGGGGATCATCGTGCTGCTACTGGTAGAGATGAGATACATTAAAGATGTTTTGGATCATCAATAGTAGTGTGGGTAATGCCAGCTAATACGCTACCACATCGACACATCTTAACACCTCAAAGTGTCCAACGAACCTAGGAGAAATCTTATTATTCCTAGAGAACCATTGCTTCCCACGCTAGGGGGAGTCCAATAAGAAAATTTGGTCCCCTACCTCAAACTCGAAGTATCTCCTACTATGATTGATTTATGACTTATTCGGGTCCAAAGATGACTTCATCCACACTAGCACAAGTTGAACCTTCTCTGTCATCATCTACACCACCTCTAGGACAAGAACACCTTCCTCTCAATCCTCTGTCGAGCATAGGGGTGAAAGATACGATATTACATACAACGATTAAAAATATTCCATGATAATGGTAGAGTGTCGACTATTGTTTTAGGAACACTCTACCATAGGAAAGTGTCGTACTCACAATCCTCCAATGTCTAGAACACATTATCACAATATATCCTCTATCTTATGGATGGTCCTTTCTGTTTTCCCATACGTCTATGGGTTGAAATATGTGCTAAGTAAAAGATGGGTGCAAAAATCACATTGTGATACCTTTTAAACCCCTTAAGTAAAGTCTATATCCCAATTTGAAATTATGGTTCTTGGAACTCAATGTAGTCATACCACTTCACCCGCATACATCTGTGATAAGGAATCCAATACACTTGACTACTTAATCACTAAGAAGTGAGATAAATTCATCAAATGGTCAACCATTACCTAGATGGAATCCAAACCTCTCTTGTATTTGGGTAGTCTTATTATTAAATTTATCGAGACGTTATCCCTCTTCTACTCAGGAAAGTCTATGTTTTTTAATAGACCACCATGAACACGGTGTTGAGCCTTCACCTGCTGAAAAACGAGGCACTTTTCCACAGAATCATCCACTGTCCACTTCACTCTAGGACACCAAAACCGTCCCCTCATTCCATGGTACTTATTGGATAATACTAGGTGTACTTCCAGGGGTGAGTTATGGAACTCACCAAGAACTCTCTCATGAATAGAAACTGAGAAAAACAACATTCAACAACAAAACATCTGATTCTGACAATACTCCAACTATACATTCAGAGAATCACCATGTCTAACATTATTACATATCACTTTAGTCACTGAATGTCCCCATTGAGACTCCTCCACCTTCCATAATAAGTAAGACAAGATTCTCTTATAAAATAGACAACCTATACCATCCTATACTATCATGCTATAATGTAATGTAGCCAACTCCACCCCTACTTTACATGTATCTATTGATTGTCAAGAAACACCCCTCTGTGACATCATTCTCAATGCATCAACCACCCCATTCCACTTTCTAGATGTATTGGAGATCTCGAAGTCATAGATCTAAAGAAACTTCTTCCACCTCCACTGCCTCAAGTTCTGGTCTCTCTGTGAGAAGTCATACCTCCATCAATTTAAATATGTAAAGACCAAATATCAATCCCCAATGACGTAATTCCACCACAACATCAAAGCAGACACCACTGCTACATGCTCTAGGTCATGGATTTCATAGTAACATTCGTAAAGAAGTAACTTCCATGATCTGTAAGAGATCACTTCTCTGTGGTGCATCATCACACACCCCAAGAGTAGGCTGAAATCATCACAGAACACATCAAACATTACCCCTTATTCTGGAAAACTAATCATTAGTAAAAAACCCATCTTTCCCTTCAGATAACCAAAAGACGCCTAGAACTACTCAATCCA
Organism: Viscum album; assembly: GCA_963277665.1. Lineage (NCBI taxonomy): Eukaryota > Viridiplantae > Streptophyta > Magnoliopsida > Santalales > Viscaceae > Viscum > Viscum album. The sequence goes on along the minus strand of OY728161.1, from coordinate 1,418,186,675 downwards.
TATGAAATCCTTGTGTTTTCTTGTCAGGTCCGTCAAAGGCAACACATATCGAGAGAATCCGGACATGAACCACCATTAGTAACATGATAGAACTAGGAAACTATGAACCTCTATCACATTATTAGGTGTTTCCCAAGAATCATCCACTTTAACTATGAACAATACCACCGTTATTACCTACTGGGACACCACGTCTCAAAGGAAGTGCACCTATCATGTCAATAACATGCAGTTGGACAAATCTCATATAGCAGGTGGTGTCGGAGGAATTCCAAAACCACCCTCAGATTCTCAACATGATCCCCATGTAATCATAATAATATCAGAATTACATTGATTAACACGACTATGAACCGGTCTAGATACTTGTGGAAAACATATTTCATGAGTCCCATGAAAACCATAGGTGTGTTGGTAAAGACGAACGACATGAACACAAACTCAATGTTCCTATATCTACACCTAAAAGTAGTATTCGAGCTATAACCCTCCTTCACCATCAACATGTGATACCCAGACCACTTTTCATTCTTTGAGAACCAACCTTTTCCCATAAACTGGCCAAAAAAGTAAATTGATCCTCGAGAAGTGGGTAACAGTTCTTGACTATCAGCTAATCCAGTCTTTAGTATTCTATGTTCAACCTGAGACAACTATCTTCCCTCTTCACGGACAATACTATAACCCACCATGGAGATACCATTGAATGGATAAAACCCATATTTATCATGTAATGAACTTGAATCCATAACACCTGCAACTCATAAGGTGTCATCCGATATGGATCCATCAAAATCGAACATACACTAGGTTGTAAGTCTATCTCGAACTCAACATCACGCCGAGGGGGTAGAGTCAAAACCTCTTTGGGAAATATTTCCTGGAACTACCTGAAAATCCCCAAAACATCTACTATCTCTGAGTCTGCTGACACCACTATCATATTGGATTACAAGGAAATTAAGGGCTCCACATGCTGGTTTCCCTCCTGGAAACCCTAATCGGTAATGAAAGATACATGATGGCATTCCATATCAGAGAACATGACCCTTATTTAGAGGGAGTAAATAATAGTGTGCACTGTAAATAGCTAGTTAAATCCAAATATGACATCATATGGATGATTTTTCAGCAGAAATATATCCCCAATGGACTGATGTGGCGCCAACAATAGTTTCCATCCTCAAAAAACATCAAACATGAAGATTTGACATCCAACTAGCATAGTCAACAGCAAGGTAATGGATAGTATCTATAAATATAGTACCAAGGAATGGGCTAGACCAGGTGCCAAAAAGGTATGAGATGATCTTAAATTAAACAAGGAACAAGAAAGAGTACTGAACAAGCTGATCGTACCTTGAACAACTCCTGGCCCATCTGGAACTTCTACCTCTACAGCGTGAAACTGCCCATGACCAAATCCACTACCCCATTCCTATCGGCTTCCTCCCTGACAGAAACCTGGTTGCGGTTTCGGAGGAGAAACATGAGTTCAGCCTCCTCCATCCCCATCTGCCCTAGGTGAAGAAGGAGCTCGCTGTACCTATTGATGTTGCTAATATAGTTTAGACGACAACTGCTTCTACTAAGGTGGGTGCTAAAATTCTCCCCCCCCACTATACGTCACATGCTCTGGGAAACAATTCCAATGATTCCCATGGATTCCACAGATAAATAACCTCAGTCATAGGCTCATATAAAATGGGAGATGACCGAGTGATCAAAAATGGAACTGTTGGTTCCTCCTCCTAGCCTGCTAAAACCGGAAAGCCCTAATGAAGGAGGACTACTGCTGATAGCCTTCCACATTGATGAGCTTATATGGCTCTCCTCTCACAGTACACCTCTCAGCATGTGAATCCTCTCCACCACATCAGCCTTCTTCTAATCCTCCAAGTACATCTATATAGTTAATGGATTAACAACCTTCTAGAGAGAAAGTCAGAGTGTCTCCTCTAAGCGCCTTTCCTGCAACTCCTCATCATGGAATATTTTTGGAGAGAAGTGAAGGAGATCCATGATCTTGATCCCCAACTCCCATAATGTCATACTTCCTTGCTAATGGGATAGAAACTATTGCCTATTTACGACCTTCATCATGGAAGAAAGGTATTCTGCCTGGAACTCCTACTCGAAGAAATTCCCAGAAACATTAACTTCCTCCTTCTCCCAAAGATGGGGAATCCACCACTAATGTTTTGTTCCTTGAATCTAGCTCATGTCCATAAGCACACATTACTATACTGGATCTTGTATCATACTGATGGTGATCACCATCTCCTCGATCTTGCTCCTTGTCTCCATGCGTGAGATGCTAACCTCATACATTGCGAGGGTCTACTGCTAAAATGCATGAAGAGTATTCTGACACTCGCCATCCTCCTCTTCTTGATCAGCCCTCCACTGATCATAAAAATCATCAAGATGGGCCTCTATCTCCCGCACTACTAATGGATGTATTTTGGGATCCATAGCTACATGGTAAACAAGGAATGCCTAAGCATGAGTACTGTATAAGATTATTTTTAATTTTTCTTTAATTCATTATTTATGTTAAATACTCAAAACACCAAAGACACACAAGAAAAAAAGACATTATGATTTGTGTACCATTCTTATGGTCTCTACTCTACAATCAGTGTTGCCTCACATTGTCATTTAGTTGGTCCAGATTCCTTGTATTGGATCATGTGGCCCCTAAAATCCCACGTCCTGGCCTGTCTTCCTTGGCCTATTTCATGCACAAATATTTTCTAACACTATTTCCCTACCATCCGATGTAATCCACACTGTTTCTAAACATGAACTCCATCCTACTTCTAAAACAACATTTACACCATTCTCTAATGGACCGTTGTAACCCATATGAGGTAAGGGACATCAAACTGCCAGACCATTATGCCTTTGAGTTAATGGAGAGATACCGACCCCCAAGTCCCACCTTCAATAGGCCCCGGAGTGGTGACTATCACCAAGGGTAAAAAATAAAATGTAATATGGAAGGCACTACCCTTTTTAAAGAACATGTTCTGGAGATAATATGTTATACCCTAAACAACTCCAAAGACTGATGGTAATATTAAATCCAATAAATTTAATTCCCATATGTTTGTTTAATATAAACCGATGCAATGTACATGAAAAATCTGAAATGAAGTACCAAAATAAAAGAAAATTAACAACAAAAATTGTCCCAACATCTCAGATAGTATGGTATGGCATGTTCTTCGATTTCCTCCTAGAAACCTAAATGAAAATATATATATGTAGGGTGACGTTACAAGTATACTAAAACGAAAAACCAAAATCCCTCATGAAAAAGGGGGAGGCATTATAATGCCCCTTGAGAAAATATGTAATGAAAAAACATAAAAAAGGAACTATCCATCCATCCTAAACAAGGCACACTCCAGAAATAACACATGTTAGATAATGTAATAGTAATAACACATCGATTATTGGGTGCCCTGCACTGCTTTATGACATGTTAATTAGGAAAACCAATGTGTCAGACCTCCCCCACATGTTCCAATATAGTCCCAATTCTACCCCTTACAATAACTATATGGGCCACCAAAACCACGCATCCTACACATAGAAACCTGGTCCACCATATCCACACATAACCATTCCCGTACATACCCTAGCAACAACAACCATTGCCACTCCTGAAGACACGTGGGCGAAAACAGCCACTACAATGATTGAAGACACATGGGCCAAAAAATGAAATTCCATTCCCAAATAATCATGGGCCTCATCCCTAAGTCATTTGGGAAACAAACATGCCCTCACACACCTAGGCCAACCACCACAACACGCACTGCCCGATTAGTCTTGGGCTATAATCCACCTTAGGCAATCAGAATTCCTGAAGGATCTTCAGAAATCTTAGAGAGGGATAATATATGTACTACTAACCATCCTCTCATAAGTATTTTTTTAAGAAACCCTCCCTAATTAAATGGATATGTTTGGAATAAAGTGCTCAACATGGGTGGGGTTCGTATAAGAATCGCATGAAATTAATTTTATACATATAGGTAAATAAGCACAAATCCCAAAAAAATGATTTGAAAACTAATAACCAACCCACACACGACCACATTTGCAGCTACTGATATATGCACAAGAATACAATAGCCCCAACCAGAGAATAACCATTTCATGAAAAAAAATCCCCCATTTTACATGTTCTTTTTATCATGTTCTTTTGATTCCATTTAATACATTCTTCCACTACAGGGTAACTAACATGTATATCCAATTGCTTAAACATAATCTTAAGTAAAACGGGCATAAAAACTTTTAATAATTCACACCTAGTTCTCTTGTTAAGTAACAACATAAAAAAGGGATGTGTGAGATCACTCAAAGTACTATACCCAAACCTAGCCCCAACATACGGGCTCCACACAGATGTAGATTAACAAACCATTAAATTGTCAACTAGAACATTCCAGCCCCATTATGCCACCCCACAAACATTTAAACATAAAAAACTTTTATATTACAAGAACATAGGAATGAAGTAATCAGATTTACCCACACCATTCATTATGTTCCTTCCTTATGATTTTTTAACTAGTGTGATCACCCAAGGGTTCACATTTATTGGTTATCTATTTAATCAGCCATGTTTATGTGATTAATCAGATTCCATGTATCATTAATTCCTCCATAAGACTATCAAGAAAACAGAGCTTCGGTATTCCACAAGAAAGAACCAGCAACAATCATGATTTTTACTAGACATAGGACCATACAATTCAAAACATAAAAATGAAGGTAACAACATCATCATTTTTCTCACCCCCTCATTTTTAAAAGTGTTTTTAATATCATAGTTAATGATGGTTTCATCTACATCCCATGGAACAAAATTATAACCACGTCGCATGATACAAATTAAAGAGATATGAAGGAAAAACCCATCTAGGATGATTAAGGATTGAATATTTATTCTCATTTGATGAAATGGGGATCCGCGAAATGTAGAGAAATAACTCCAAATTCCTCCCACGATGGGTGGGGTGGGCTCAATCACAGGTGCACGATCTGTCCCGAGTGATATTATGATGTCAAACTAAGAGAAATGGAATGGATTAAGGAAGAGAGGATCTCTGTTTATGAAGATGCCTGATCCTAAAAGCAGGGAGAAGATTTTGATGTACCTTAAAGTCAAACCGTGCCTCCACCATGAGGATCAGTGGTTTCATAGTTTGGGATTAATTTATATTTAATAATTCTTATTAGATGTCGTGTAGATAATAGTTTTGAGTTAATATATTTCTTTAAATGGAAAAAAAGAACATGTAACAGCTGTGAAACTGGAAGACAAGGGATATGGTGTGCCACTGAGGAAAGGGATACACGATTTGATAACTAAAGGGTCACCCAACTATTAGAGGGTTTTAAAACATCTTCTAAAGTACTTAAATAGAATTTAATGGGGTATTAAAACACTTTTACCTCAAAATATGTGTTACTGGAGTGAAATAGGAATGTCCTAAAAAAAAGAAATGACCCACCAATAGGTGATTCACCGTGACCATGGCACCATTGCTGATTGGTTCCACTCTAGGCCCATTAGTGCCACTGATTCACCATTGGTTCCACCGATGCCCGATCGATGCCACCAATTACCTTCAGTGCCACGGTTCATTTGACATGAAATTTGGAAAACTATTTAGTGAGTCACTGATGGTCCCCTAGATACCCTGAACACAAAATTTTGATAATGTAAAAGGCCGGGATGGTCTGGGCCATTATAATATTAGAAGCATGGAATCCACTAAAACTGATATGTGGTCCATATTTTCATCGACCTCCTGAAATAAAACACGCATGTCATCAAGAAAAGTAATTATCATCCACTCAGAACTAGACTCAGTGACTTCATGTTTATATGTTTTCCTTCGTAGATAATTTTCCACACTGTTTCCATTCCATATCATATATTATTATTAAAAATTAAATGAATACATATACATAATTTTTATGTTCTATAGGAGACACAAATTTCATTGTGAAAGAATATAATTTATGGTCTTGTGATTAGTATGCATATAAAAATATTCACCTAGAAGATATTCATGGGAACACATGATGGTATAAATGACTATAACTAGCTTATGGTTCTTTATTGGATAATTCTATTATTATCGACTCAGCTGCAAAGTCCCAAACACCACAACTAGATATCCATTCATCAACATGGATCCATGATCCATCATAGAAGTCTCACAAAAAATTGTATATGAATCACCAGCATATGTATGATCAAAATTGGAGTCATTTTAATGCCCTTTTTCGACTCATAGAAGTCATTCTCTCATGACCTGAACCATTAAATTTTTTTCCCATTATTGGTCAATACTGAATGTGTTTCTTCAAAGTATGAAAATTTCTGAATTAACATCTTATAATAACTTATTATTCCTTGAAAAATATGGATATAAAAATTTTATTGGGTTACTCTTAATATAGTACTACCTAAACATTATCTTGGTCTACTAACACAGCTTATTCTTTCATTATGTATCCTAGTAAATGAGCCTAAAAAATACATAATTGTCACATAGTTAGCTTGGAAGTAATATGATAATATATAAGTGTAATCACGATGATATCAAGATGTTTGGAAAAAAATTCAAGAGTATTGTAGTATACCAATTTTTTTTCAACAATTCCATCCACAATCTTATCTAGGTTTGGGTTGAATATTTTGTTCATTATGGTCATAAACACAAGGATTTATTAATTCATATTCAAAAGAATAATGAAAAATTCGTATAGGCCATACCGACATCTGAAAAAAATCATGAGTATATCAGAATATTGAAAACTCAACTCATGATACCCAGTTCCCATGTCAATTGTGGAGAAGAAACAATCTCAATTCAATTATTTATTGAAATCATTGATAGATGGAAGAGGATACCATTCCTCATTTTCACCATGTTCATAATCTATTAATAAAAAAAATTCACAAAATCCCATCATCATTCTTTGAAAAAAATTGGGAGAACCCAAAAAATATATTTTGACGGATAATACCTTTATCCATCAACTCATCCAATTGATTTTTTATCACTTGAATATGAGTTTGTGGCATTATTTATGGGGAAATTGAAACTCGCTCAACCCACTACATGAGATCATTTATAAATTCCACATCTATGTCATGTGGGAAGCATTATAAGTCCCTAGGAAACATGTTCTAGAACCCATCCACTTCATGAAGAAATAAAACATCCCTTTCACCCCCATTCCATTAAGAGACATGTCAACTAGGAATTAAACTTCTATGTATCTTAAATAACCTAGCACGATCTTCCTAGATATCCCACTCTCCATGATGAATGTAATGTTCAACATTTGAATATGTAAAAGTAACTATCTTATGGTAAAAATCTATCTAGAATTGGTATGATACTATCTAGACCATACCCAATGTTAGGTAAAACTCGTACATGTCATGGATGTAAAGATATTATACAAAATGATACATTCTACCCTCATGGGAACAACCCATTCCTAAATAGATGGCCCTCAACTGTACTCACAATGATTTATCCGTCATCTTATCCCAACTAAAAAACTTTATTTCAAGGCTCAACACATTCAAAAGATGTAAAAATATAAAAGATTTAGTGGGACCTGTATGAAATAAGAAACTATCTAGAGTATAGACATTATGAAATGTACCATTACATATCAAAATTCCTACATCACTATCCCCAAATGTAGGAATAACTACATGAAACTATCCTTACCCAGTTCCCTATGATATTGTATGACCCCCCTGATCTACATCACTCTACTAATACATGAACATTATTTAAGAGGTACCTCATCCACTGCATCAAGCACCAGGACTAGTAGAACTCCAACAGCCAGATTGACATGGGGTTGATGATCCCCATCAAATACTCATATTCTACCCATCTCCACTATCATTACCAATCAAACACGGGAACATAATGGTCATTTATAGATTTACCATGCTTTCAATAGATTAGACATCTACCAGTGGTGAGGGACAATGTATATAGAATTGAGTCGACCTACCACCCTAGTGGTAGAGTGGTTGGGTAATATCATGAGAAGGCAATCCTTTCCTAGGCACAATGCATTCCACTCCATTGATAAAATTTCTCATTATGATTCTTCCTAGATAAGAAATATGTACCTACTAATCATCTAGTAGAAGCCACATATTATCCCCTAGAATTCTCATCCAGGTTCCCCTTAGATACGAGAGCATGATCGAATACCTCTTCAAAAATCATAATCCAAAATATGTTTACATAATAAAGAATCTCTAATGTAATGACATATTGAAAACATATTTTTTGTAGTTGTGTCAACCACATAGAACAAGAGAATAAAGTGGAATATCAGTAAAGTTTCCAGCACAATTCATTATAGACGTACTCCAATGTTTCAGTCTCATAAACTCGTCTTTCCTCTCCTATCATAGAGTACCTTGAACAAAGTGATCCCATAACTTATCATGGATGTAATTCCATGTAATCTTGTCTAATTTTCCAATATGTTCCTATATGTCCCACCATTTCTTCACTAATCCACATAACATATATGAGTCCAATTTTACTCTCTTCTTATTATAGGTCTTGTATTGGTGATGAGTTATATGTGTAGACTAAATACATAAAGTATCCACCTTAGGAACAACCTCTATAGTGAACTTCTAAAGTTGATACAGAAAATATTATTATTTCAGGTCATACATACTATTCATAAACAATATTATCTCATTTTCAATAAACTACATGAAGCATTAAAAGTTATCTGAAAACTAATCTCCATCTTCCTCATCTGGAACTATCTGAACCGCTTGTTCATCTACAAGAGTCACATCTATAGCATTGTCTTTATATCTTCCTCTCATCAGGTATAACTATATGGGTATATATATATAATTCCAAAACCCCATACTAGGAAACCCTTAACAACACTAAAATAATAATGGTACTCATTGAAATTAATAATTAACCTTCCCCAAACAACACCAAGCAATTAAAATCGAGTTAATATCCACACCCTTGACCATCATACATCGAGATCACGATTAAAAAGGCTATAAAATTTCTTATTACTATAATATCACATTAGGAAAGAATTTTTATCATATATTATCATATAAAACTGTCCATTTAATATTGTGAATTGTTTTCTTTTAATTACACAACAAATGAAATGAATTTTCAATTAACAACATTCCCAAAACTATATTTTCATGGGTGTTCCTAAAAATCATGTATGTCAAAATTACTCATGTTTTCTAATAATGCTGCATGTATACTCATATTTGGGTCCAAAATATGATGGGATTAAAATCTCATAAAATCTTAGAAATGGAAATCACATCACAGAACAAGTGCATCACTTGAGGTGAAATAGTATCCCATCGTAACAGAAAATCTCAATAACAACAATATCACCATAGGCACTTGGGGTTTCCCCCTACATGGGCTACTGCTCCCATGCACAAACTAATGCCAATGTCCTGAATATTAGTAGTATATTTTCTTCCATTTGAAAAGAGTATTTTATAATAATATAAATGAAAACCCACTATTGATGCTAATTTTTAACATACTAACCCTTATGCCCCACTCCTGTTCGCTGATTTTATCCATTACTTGACATCAAGCATGCCTCCTTATATTTTAGAATCTTCTGACTAGATATAAGGGTATAGTGTAGATTCTATGGGGAGAGAATACCATCCTCGTCAAAATACCTAAACTAAAGAAGTAAATAATAATTTATAGATAATATAAAAAATGCTAGAAAAAAGTAGATTCACCTAATGACTAAAATAGTAATAAATGACTTAAAATAAATATATTGAAATTTCATGCCATGTATGTTTCGTGAATAAAAATGGAAAATGAAAATAATGACACACTAACACACCATATCGAGTCTGTATACAATACATAGTTCCCTCATCCTTTCTCATACCCAAACCATCCATCTATCATAGGGCACTTTCCCTTATAAACTCCTAAATAAAATAAGTCAATTGGGTTATCGATCTGGCAGCCTGTAATGACCAAAACATTCATTGATGGAAATTCAACTAGATCTAATTAAATATTTATTATGGTGATATAAAATGTGATCATCGTTGGTTTTATGTTTCTATATTTTAGAATATTGTTATTAATTTTTATCATTGCTAATATAGTCATTGAATATTGATCACATGATCAGTATAAATTTAGGGATTTGACAAATCCAATTTACTCAGAAAATGTAAGTGATGGCCTAATCCATTAGAGTTTCTCCCAATAATCCCATTTTATGGATCACGAAAAGAAGGTGGCGTGTTTGGGTTTCGCTCATGGCCAAGCACAAACCGATCCGTAACATGTTAAGCTTGAGAAAAACCGAATATAGGAGAAGTGGATGTTAATTGAGAATACCACCCAAGTGATGTTATCCGAGCCACCCCAAGAGTCTGTCACCGTCGCACACTATACCCTTTGGTATTATGTCGGTGTAAAAAAGGGTTATATAAAAATAACCTTGAACTATGACTATGAACATTATTTTTGTATAAAGAATGTCCATTCATTTTAATTTTTTTTACTTTGTAAATAATTTTTAAAGAACAAATAGTAGTTTTAGTTAATGTTCAACTATGATATATATTTTTATTAATTAATTATTTTATTATTAAATAACATTTTTATAAATTATTATTATTATTTTTATAAAATTAATTTTTATTATATATAAATTATCGTATAACTTTAAAAATGAAAATGTAATTTTTATTAGGTTTTGAAATCTGTTTTGGTCAATACCCATGAATTTTTGGTATATATCAGTTTTTATTTTAAAAGTAAAAAATCACATATTTATAAAATTATTTATATAAATTGAATAACGTTATTAGAATCATGAAATATAAATTTTCCAATGGTGAATTTTTCATAATTTTATGACATAATCAAATTGTTGGGTAAAAATTAAATATTGTTTAAATATATAATGTGTTTTATGACATCATAATGATTCTATAGTGATGTAATAAAATACTATACACATTTTATTAGGACAATATTTGTATTATAATTAAAATAATGTGATTTTAGATTTGATTTATTTATTTTACAATGTTTTGGTGGACTCTCAAAGACTTATAAAACGTTTAGTCTTGTTAATTAGTTTTCCTTGAGAGTGTGACTCATATCTACATAAGAAAACCTATTATTTTAAGACGTTCATACATTGGCCTTCTAAAATATTTTTTTCAATCCCCTTTGGAAAAAAAACATCGGCAAAAACCATGGTCTAGTTAGTGTTATTGATTACTTTATTGTGAGATATCCCAAATATAAATAATAATGAATTCACTATCATTTCCTTTATAAGCCACCCATGCTCCCAATTCCTCTTCACTCAAATCCCTTATAGTGCGACCAATCCATTCCCTCCTCTCTCTATAATCCTACCAAGGTTCCCCACACACCTAAGAAGCCTCTCTCAAGCCTCTCCCAAGCCTTTGGGATTACACTTCCAAGTAAGGGATTTCTTACTTTCTCATTTTTGTCCAATTTTCTTTAAGTCGTTATTCCGTTTTTTCAATTAAAAATGTTGGGGTATGATTTCACCCCTCCCCCGTATTGCCCTATTTATTTTGGGATTATTTGAGACCTTTTTCTCTCCCATTAATTCGTCCCATATACACCTGTTACCATGTTGAAATTCATTGAGGGATTTCGCTCTCCTCATTTACATCTATGTAATTATTTTTTATTAAGACTCTACATTAATTTACATTTTTTAGGAAGTGTATATATATGACTCCATACATTTCATTTCATGTAAATATGTTGAGACACCCCTTTATATATCATCAACCATTTGATATGAGTTCTTATTTCACACTGTTATGCTGCCAGAATTGCACTATGATTTTCCGGGCCAATGTCGTTGTGTAGTGAATACCATGCCCATTTCTCTTTCAAGGGTATTCTACATTATGATCATTAACATAAGGATTATAAAGCATAATTTATTTATTCCACATCCCTTTATTATGGAAAAAATGATGATGAATGATTCCATGTTATATGTTCCATGTGGCACACTTATGCATCAAATGAAATGTTTAAGAAGGGTGCACCCTTATAGCACTCGAATGCATTGTTTAAAGTATAGTATCATGATACATCATGTGAAATGGGTGTTGAATCTTGTTAATTCAAGTGAAACAAGGTTTTACTCATGTTTTATAATCAATGAGAGATTACTCATGCTCCATGTGCAATGAGCCTTGGCTCATTCTAATTCCTTGTTAGGTGTTGTTGCCACATTTCCATGTTATGATTATCATGCTTTATCATGCCTTTATGTGCATGTTTTTCTTATTCTACATTGATATGTCTATTGTCTAAAATGTATTGTATTCCACTTTCTAGTCCACGTTTATTCCCTTACTAGGAATTATTTCTCACCCTTTTCTTATACATGTCCTCAGGTTATCCCACGAAATGATAGGTATGAGGGAATGTAGTAGTCATGTAAATGATTTTTTCAATAAATATGTTGTGTTTTTAGGTTATAATATGTTATGTAATGTTCCTAATCCCCAAAAAACTATACCTATCAACCTTATATGTTTTATCAATTGAATATTTTATGTAATAAATCAGGTTTAATTGTGTGATAAAAAGGAGGGTTGTTATAGTTGGTATCAGAGCATAGGTTTAGTTATATTTGAAATTATGATTTGAAAACCCTATTAAAAACATAGATACTAGAATAAGTATAATATAAACATCCCTAAGTATTTTTTAGTATTGATTATGTGTTTTATCAAGAAAATACAACCCTTCTTGGATACGAGTAGGTAGAGGCGGCTCTGGCATAGATGCATCCTAGGGGTAAAACCCAAAAATACAGCTTTGAGCTTGACTCAAACAAAAATTGGTCCATGAAAACGGGCATTGTTTCACTCTTGTTTATGACACTCGAGGGGGATATACTTTAGTAAATTCACAAGTTTAGTATGAACTATTATTATGGGAATGAAAAAATGCCTCTATGAATATATGTTAGAATGTAGATCATAAATAGAATAGATTGAAATATATGGATTCATAAGTTAAGGAAATCAATGTTATTTATAAGTCATCAGTTTTGTTTTTGTATTACCCTTTATGTGTTACCTCTATATTTCCATTTGTTCCAGACAATGGATGGTAATTGGGGGACCTGGGAAAACAACTGATGTGAAGATCAATGTGATGACTATGCTAATGAGATGCCCAATCCGATTGGAGTTGGAATCACGAACATTGTCATAATTATATCTCAGTTAAATCAAGAATCTTAAAGAAACATGGGTCAATATTAATGTTCAACCCCCCCCCCCCCCAATAAACAACAATTCTATATTGAGTGCTTCATGTGAAAAAAGCCTCCTACTTTTAATTGATCATTTGATTCCTCAATCGCTGAACAATGGATCAACTCCCTTGAAAAGAACATATTCGTCCTTCAATGTTCTGAACTAGGGAAGGTTATATTAGTTGCTTATCATATTGAAGGTGAAACTAATCAATGGTGGATGTTGATAAAAAAATACAAAGACTGAGGAGTAGATCAGGGAATTGGAAAGGAAGGATTTTCCAGATATGTTTTTTGATAAATATTTTCCACGCACCCACCAACATAAGTTGGAAAGGGGTTTCCTATACCTCAGGAAATAAGATGATGAATCTGTTAGGGCCTACAAGGAAAACAAGATAAGGATTTCATGATATTACTCCAGCTTTCTTGTTACCCCTGAATGCAAGGTTGACCACTACTTTGGTAGGTTGAAACCTAGCCTATGGAAAGCGCTGGAAATTTGTGACATCGACAACTATGAGAATTTTATCTGATGAGCACTGAATGTCAAAATGGAGATTGGAGAATCTCAGGGGTATAATGGGGTTAAGAAGCATGAGGTGGAATTCAATGATGGTTTTCCAATGGATAAATCCAACTGTACTAAGAAGATATATCACTACACATGCTAAAGGTGTGGAAAGAAGCCCCCCCAAAATTTCCTGAAGGGGATGATTAAATGCTTTAGGTGTAGAAGAGAAGGGAACCTAGCTATAAAATTATGACAAGAAAAACCCACAAGTACAACAGAGGAGTGGAATTCACTGTCCAAACCTCAACATGTTGTTCATTTATACAACTTCAAAGAGCTAGGTTATCATCTAAATCAGTGCCCTAAGCCAACGTTTCACGGAGGCAACCAACAACCTCCAAAGAAGCAAGGGAGATCTTTTTCCATCACTACTGATGAAGTGAACCCCCCAAATAATCGGTTATTGTTATGCTAGAAATTCATTCATTAACAGCGAACATACGTTTTGATTTAGGTTCTACTAATTTTTTTATATCGCAAAATTTTAGTATAACAATCCTAACGCCACCACAAATCATGGATGTAAACATGTCGGTGAGTACGAAAAATGGGGAAATCATTGCATCCTTTGAATATAACTTCTCCCCTGTCATAATATGTGAATTTTATCTAGTGTAATTTTATGCAATTGTTAGCATGGACTGACTTTCCTTATATAGAGACTACAGAAATTGCTCTGAGAGGGAAATCACTCCCCATGTGGAGAATCAACCCCTGATTCTATACATGTTAATAGAGGATGATAAATATTATTTAACACCATAATTTCAGGCATGGAAATTATTAATCTAGGAGCATGCATATGTGGCTCTGATCATTGAGTCTAAGGAAGCAACTATCGTTGATGACATTCCTATTATGAGGGAATTCGCTGAGGTGTTTCCATAGATATTTCCAGGTCTTCCTCCTAGAAGAGATGTTGAATTCTAAATTGATCTTATACCTCGGGTGTTTCCAATATCCAAGAATCCATTTAGAATAGCTATTGTAGAGCATGAGGAGATAAATAAACAACTATAGGACAATCGAGATAAGGGTTTAATAGGCCTAAGTGATTCACCATGGGGTGCACTAGTCCTCTTAGTCAATAATAAGGATGGGTTAATGCGCCTTTTCATCTATAATCATGATAATAACATAAGACTACTTTTTTTTCAATATATAGGAACTATGAATTAAAAATAATGCCTTTCTGATTCACTAATTCGCCAGAAATATTCAGGGATTTGATGAATAGAGTCTTTAGGAATTAACTGGACATATTTTTTGTTGTCTTTATTGATGATATTCTGATATACACCAAAATAATGGACGATCATGAGGTGAATCTAATAATGGTACTAGAGACATTGACGAAGGAGAATCTCTCTGAAATGTACAACATGTGTTAGTTCTGGTTGAAGGAGGTCTTATTCTTGGGCCATATCATAACAAGTTATGGGATATCTGTGGATCCCTGTGGAACAGATGCAATTGAGGGATGGTCGAGGCCAACATCATTAATAGATATCCATAGATTTGTGGGATTAGCAAGATATTATCGATGTTTTGTCAGAAATATCTCACAATTATCTAACCCTCTTACCAAGCTAACTCGGTAGGGAGTAAAGTTCGGTTTGAGTGATGGATGCAAAGAAAGATTCAAGGAGCTAAAAAGGAGGCTTATCACTGAGATTGTTCTCACTTTACCCCCATGTGGAGTACATTTTGAGGTATTAAGTGATGCTTCAAAAAAGGTCATGGGTTGTGTGTTGATTCAAAATTAAAAAGTCATTGCCTATGGTTCAAGGCAATTGAATGTTCATGAGCAGAATAATCCAACACAATATTTGGGGTTGGTTTCGGTGATCTTCACATTATCATTTTGGAGGAATTATCTCTTTAGAGAGAAGTGTGAAATATATTTGGACCAAAAAAGCCTCAAGTATATATTCACATGTAATGAGTTGATCATTCACCAATGAAGACTGTTAGTGCTGATCAAAGACTATGACTGCTCAATCCATTACCTCCTTAGGAAAGTGAACAAGGTGGCAGATGATCTACGTTGAACGGACACAACAATTCTATCATTGATGATAATTGAAATGGATCAAATCATCTTATATTTTATTAAGATAGACATGGGAATCATAAATAAGGGAATATTATCAATCCTTTCACAAATGATAGCTCAACCGTCCCTTTTGGAAATGTTAAAGGAAGATCAAAAGGATTGTGTGGGAATTCAGATGAAAGTGGAAGCTATCAGTAAAATGAAATCCTTGGTGTAAAATGTTAATGTTGAAGGAATTATGAGATTTAGGAAAAGACTATGTGGTCCATCAAGTTCAGAGCTGAAGATGGAAAATTTGGATGATGCGCATAGTTCAAATTTCTCTATTCACCTAGGAAACACAAAGATGTATCAAGATATCCGAGAGAATTATTAGTGGGATAATATTATGAAGGATATCGTTGAGTATAAATCAATGTGCGTGGTGTATCAACATGAGAAGTAATTGAGGAATATGTCTAAAGGGATGATGCACCCATTGCCCATACCATCATGGAAATGGGAGAACATCGCCGTGGACATTATCACTGGACATTTGAAGACTTCCAAAAGTAGAAGTGTAATCTAGGTAGTTGTGGATAATCTTAAAAAGTCTGCACACTTCATTTAAATTTGATAGTATTTCTCATTGGATTAGCTGGCACAAATATATATTAAGGAAGTGGTAAGAATTCATGGAGTACCATTATCTATTGTATCCGATAAAGATCCATGATTCACTTCTATGTTTTGGAAGAGTCTTCAACATGCTCAAGATACTAAGTTGAACTTCAATACAGCTTATCATCCTCAAACTGATGGACAATACAAGTGGACTATCCAAAAACTTGAGAGGACAATTTTAGAGCGTGTTCTATTGACTTCAAAGAAGGGTGGGACCAATATCTTTCACTTGTTGAATTCTCCTACAATAACAGTTTCCTCTCGAGTATCCGAATGGAACCATATGAAGCCCTATATAGTATGAGGTGGAGAACACTAGCATGATTGGATGATGTCGTTGAGCGTAAGCTACTAGGACCGGAAATGGTAGAACAAATGGCGGAGAAGGTGAATACCATTCACCAGATTATCAAGGCAACCTAGACTCGACAGAAGAGTTTTGAAGATAACTGTCGACGACATGTGGAGTTTAAATTTGGAAACATGATATTTCTACACCTATATCCTTGGAATAATGTCATGTGTATTTGAATGAAATGGAAGTTAAATCCTAGGTATGTTGTCCCCTTTGAGATTCTTGATCGTGTTGGGGGTGTGACCTATCCACTAGCACTTCTACCTACCATGGCCAAATTACATGATGTCATTCTTGTATCCCTCTTAATAAAGTACATAGCCGACCCTTCACATGTACTCTCTTCATAGGTAGTAATACTAGAAGATGATTATTCATATGAGGAGTAACCAGTGAAGATCCTAGACCATAGTGGAAAATCTCTCTGAAATAACATAATGCCCCTCGTCAAGGTGTTTTGGCCAAAGCACATGTTTAGTGAAGGGACATGGGAATTAGAGGAAGTGATGAAGCAATGTAACCCACATATGTTGTAGTGTGGAAAAATGAAATTTCGAGTGAGAAATTTCTTAAGGGGGGATTATTGTAACGATCCATACATTCGTTAAAATAAATTTCTCTTGATCTAATTAAATTTTTATTATGGTTATATAAAATGTGAATTTCATTGGTTTTATGTTTCTAGATTTTAAAATAACATTATTAATTGTGACCATCACTAATATAGTCATTGAACAATGATCACATGATTATTATAAATATAGGTCTTTAACAAATAAAATTTACTTAGCCAAAGGAAGTGATGGCCTCATCTAGTAGACTTGACTCATAAGAAGCCCATTTTTCAGAACTCGGAAATGAGGTGGCATCATTGGGCTTTGCTCTTGACCATGCCCATGCCGAGCTTGAACACGTTATGGTTGAGCAGAACCGACTATGGGAGAAGTGTAAGTTAATAGAGATTATAACCCGAGTTATGTTATCTGAGCAACCCCAAGAGTCAGTTACCATCAAACACATTACACTTCAATCTTATATGGGTGTTTTAAGGGGTTATTTGACAAGAACCTATAACATTGACTATTTTCATTATTTTTTAAAAATAATTTCATTTCATTTTATTATTCTTACTTGGAAAATAGTTTTTAAATATCAAATAGTATTTTTAGTTAACATTCAACTAAGAAATATATTTTGATGAATTAATGGAATTTTTAATTAAAAAATATTTTCATAAAATATTATTATTATTATTATCAAATTATTTTTTATTACATATTAATTATCATAAAATTTTAGGAATGAAACTGTTATTTTTATTAATGTTTGAAAGCTGTATTTGTCAAAACCCAAGAATTTTAGGTTGATTTCAGTTTATATTTTAGAATTAAAAATTCACATATATATAAAATTATATAAATAAAAAGATTATTATTTTTTGAATATGGATGTCAAAATTCTCCAACATTGAATTTTTCATAATTTTCTAAGACAGTCGAATTTTTGGGTAAAAGTTAAATACTGTTTAAATATATATTATATTTTATGACATCATAATGACTGTATAGTGATGTAATAAAATACTATAAACATTTTTTTCGGCCAAAATATTATTCAGAATTAAAATAATGTTATTTTAGATTTTTTTTGATTTATTTTACAATGCTTTTGTGGACCCTCCAAGACGGATAAAACATTTTGTCTTTTTAAATTTTTTTCCTTAAGAGTGTGATTCACCTCTACATAAGCAACCCCATTATTTTAAGACATTTAGATATTGGACATATAAAATATTTTTTCCACTCCCCTTTGGAAAAAACCATGGGCTGGTTTGTGGTATTGGTTAGTTTCATGTGAGGTGTCTCAAACCTGAATAATAAAGAATTTCTCTCCATTCGTATATAATGCCACCCATTCCCCCACTTCTTCTTCACTCAAATCCTTTGAATATCAACCAAAACCTGACCTCCTCTCTCTAGAATCCTCCCAAGGTTCCCCATTCCCCCAATTATCCTCTCTCAAGGCTATCCCAAACCTTTGTGTCACACATCAAAGTAAGGGATTTTTTCCTTTCTCAATTTTGTCCAATTTTCATTAAGTTATAATACCCTTTTGTATTCACTTAAAAATGTTGGTGTATGATTTAAAACCTCCCCACGTACTGACATATTTTTTGGATGATGGTATTCCCATTTCTCTCTCATTAATTCCTCCCATGTACACCTAATACCATGCTGAAATTCAATGATGGATTTCTCTCTCCTCATTTACATCTATATAATTCTTTATTATTTTGCATCTTAGTTCCATTATTTTTGTAGGTAAATGTATCTATATGACCCCATTAATGTTCCTTTCATGTAAATATGATGATACATCCCTTTATATCTCAACAATAATTGTATATGAGTTCTTATTTCATGTCGTTATGCTTCCAAACTTACACTATGATTTTCCAAGCCACTGTCGTTGTGTAGTGAATACGATGCCAATTTCTCTATCAAGGGTATTCAAATTTATGCACAATTACTTATAGATTATAAATATTCATGTATGTATTCTACTTCACATTATCATTTAATAAATGATGATGATTGATTCTGTGTTATATGATCTAGAAGGCACACTTATGCATGAAATTAAAGAGTTTAAGAAGGGTGTGACCTGATAGCGCTCCAATTCATTGGGTAAATTATAGTGTCATGATATTTCATGTGAAATGGGTGTTGACTCATGTTAATTCCAGTGAAACGAGGTTTTACTCATGATTTAAGTGCAATGAGGGTTTACTCACTCTCCATGTGCAATGAGCCTTGGCACATACTAATTCTATGGTAACATTTGTTGCCACATTTCCTTGTTATGATTATCATACTTTACCATGCCTTTATGTTCATGTTTCTCTTGTACTCCATTGATTTTACTATTGTCTAAAATATATCTTATTAGTAATGTTATTCCATATTTATTCCCTTACCGGGCTTTATAGATCACCCTTTTCTTATGCATGTCCTCAGTTTATCCCATCCAATGCTAAGTACGATGGAATGTAGTGGTCATGTAAAGGATGTATTCAATAACAATGTTGTGTGTTTTATATTCTAATTTGTTATGTGATGTTCATAATTCTAAAAGACACTAGTCCCCACAATCTTCTATGTTTTATCAATTGAGTATTTTATGTAACAAATCAAGTTAAAGAATGTAATAAAAAGCATGGTTGTTATATAGCCTATGTTGGATTTGAGTACAAAATAGTAGTCCACCACCAATTGAATCTTAAACAATATCCAGTCACTCATAGTGTATATTTTTCAAAATGAATAATGTACAATGCCTAATTTTAATAGTAATAATTTTTCATGAACATATAATTAACCACAATGTTCCTTGGGTGTTTGATGTGACCAGATCCATCAATGCATACTTCAGCCTATGACGGAGTCTAAAATATCCCCATCGATTATAACATATCACAATACCATGGTTACCATTCTTAAATTCATTTGAAATTATTTCATTTTAATTTGAACCATGGTCCAATGCCAATATCATGGGCACAGAACATCGTGTCTTGTACCCCCTTGGGTATTTGGATCATCAGTCCATATCCCACAACCCATGGGTATTGGAGCATTCGTACCTATCCAAAAAAGTAATATTCATAAAAATTCAATTAGGTCTAGACCATCATGGTGAGAACCCCATGGATAATTATATCATCATTCTATGTCCCACATACCATTTCCCAATAAATAAAAAATATATCACATATATAACATTTAACAAGGTTAATCAACATTATCCTTCTTATAAATATTTATCATCATATCATAACATTTTATGTATAATATAAACCATAAATCATTACATACATCACATGAAATAATATGAACAATTAACAATTAAAAATTTTAATCAACATTTAATCAAGACCCACTAACTAAGCAAGGATAAGCCAAAAATCCCTTAATTACCATTAATCATTGAATTCCACATTTAATTAACCAATCAATTATAATGTCCAATAAATTGAAAAATTACTCAAACCCTTTAAATGATAAATTTCGTAACAACATTAATTAATCAATTACATAGTCCATTTATCGATTAAACATCAAAATTAATTTTTTCAAAACCAGATTAAACTAAAATAAGTGAAATTTATATTTCACAATTACATAAATGATTTTTAATTAATGAGTTATTAATTGAATATCAAACTGCATACCCCATAATTGATCATGAACACCTACTAATGAAAATACCAAATTGAAGTGGATCAACCATTTGCATGATGAAGAATGAGATCAATATCGACAACCTAAAAACTAGATAAAATTGATTAAATCCATCTACACATAGATCTTAACCATCAACATTAGCGGTAATCATCCCTTTAAGACATTAGATAAATAAATGAGAGATGGAGAAAACTAATTAGGATGATAATATGTTATCATTAGAGGTGTGGAATATTAAATCTGGTAATCGATTAATTAAGAAGAGTGTTCGAGATCCCTAAGAATCTATCATAGAGCCATTAAGGTCAATAGCTAATGAATTAGGACAATATTGTTCTAATTGGGGTTAACACTGAGGGATCAAGATTTTAAAATAATATTATCCCAAAAAAATCTAGTACACACGGTTTTCCAAATCGTGCACCCTAATTTGGGGTCTCTCATGTGGGGGTGCATGGTTACTGAAAATAGGGTATATAGTATTAAAAACCATGTTCCCAAAGTGAAATACCCCTATATCTAGGGTTTCCTGGTTTGTTGGGGCAGAGAACATGATTTGGCCAAACAATGAGCCTACCGTCCACTACCCAAAACCCCTCAAATAACTTCAAAATTTAATCCAAAACCACCCAAGACATGCATATACAAATGTATTACAAAAAAATGAATATTAATGACTGAAATAGTTTCCCAAGAAGTCTCCAGAAATGGTTCAGATCTTACAAACAACATTCATAGGGCACAATGAGTCTTGGGTAATGATGTAGACACTATTATTTTTTGTAGGTATATGTTCAGGGAAACGACGAGAGTTAAATAAATATTGATATTCCTCTAGGGTAGGATTCTGGATGTGGGATTAGAATGGAATTTCATCCAATTTTAGATAGACTATTGGTATTTGTTTTTTATTCTTTATTAATATTTGGGTATGAACTACTCATTAGGGATTCAATTTGATTTTGTCATTCCCACATGGTCTAATACCCTTGGGGGTGAATAAGGGTGTGAATTATTAAAATTACAACACATTTTGATCATGTTTAACTATTAAAGATAACAATATTATCTCTTTCTCCCATAGGAATATATAATTATAAATTAAATCATGCATGGGACACAACTATTTTACCTGGTTCCCCCTTACTGGGCTACGTACAAGGAGCATACAAAGAGAATGTGCAGATGTAAAAGATCCACTAAATCTCACATCCAATTACTAGCATATTTCATGACCACTTATATTCCCAATCTCACTACCTAAACAATATTTAGGGTCTGTTCATTTCATTCACAAGGATCCCATACTATGTCTCTTTCTCTAGCTTACTATCTGTGGAATGTATCATCGCATTTATCTTTCTTTTCACAATACTCTTAGAAGGGATTCACTCACAGTTTATAGACATGTAGTCCCATTCATTCTCATGAGATCACACATCATATACATTAGATAAATGAAATACTGAAGTCATTTTTCACCCATATATGAAATCATCATTTCAACATTTTGTTAGTTTGAAAAAATTTATTCCTTGAACTAGTCATGTCCCTTATAGAGAAATATAATTACCCAACAAACTACGTTTCACCACGTAGTGTGAATTATTTATGGAAAACCTCTTTTGGGAACCTTCCCTACTCCGTTAACAATCTCCACTTCTGTATACTACTTCTACATACAACCTCCACCTACCAAAATCACATACTGACACCACGTACCGTCTCCATGAACTGTGTCTATGTATTACCTTTACTTCTATAGAATTTTGTCTTCTACATTCAACTTCTTCTGTAAACCACTTCTTCTTTGTGGACCACATATTCTTAATTGGATATACTACTCTTGCACAAAATCCATTCCATTGCAGGATACAGAGCCCTACATAAACAGTTTCATGGGATATTCTCGCAAACTACTTCACCCATAATGGAATACACCCTAATGAACCATGTCACTTCGAATAATCCTACCTCACAATACAATTTCTTACTTATCCCAAATCTTTGGGGAATTGTTTTTTCTTTAATGAAATTATCTCTTAGTATTTATGGGATTAGTGGTCCTTATATAGGAAAATGGATTGGAAAATATCACTAATCTAATTTACACAAATCTTCGATGTGATATAGCCTTCACCGGATACCATACTCCTTCAATATACTATTCATCCTTTGCTGTCCGAGTTGTATCTTAACTCATTTGTGAAAATATATCTCTTCTAGGATTGAATCCTTTCAAAGATCCACAAATAAAAAAATCACTTCCAAATATGAAAATCATCCCGTGAACATTAATCCTTAGGTGAACAACATGCCTCCCACAAATCAAAAACCTTCCAATGAACCATTATATCTATGTGGTCCATGTAATATGTTCTATGGTCCACGTACCATCCTTCGATGACTTTGTATCATAATTTGTGGTCTATATTGAATTTATATATGGAAATCATTGGAAACTATGAATCCTTGAACACCTACTTCAAAAAACACCATCCATTCTCATTCTCTATCATAGGAATTTTTCATCAAACACAATAACATAAAAAAAACAAATTGATTATGCCTTGGGATAATTTTTTCCAAAATTCTCCCCTTTGGGATTTTTTAAAACTCTTTATAATTTGATACATCATTCAATATTCATCCATCTTCTAATAACATCCACTTCTTATGATTTATATAGAGATCTATCATTTACTCAACACACACTCGAAGCCCACATGAGTGATTACCCTAAATAGAAACACAATTATAATGAAAATTTCATCAATAATTCACTTCATTAAATTCCAAATAAATTACACTTCTTTCCTCACAATCCTTAACATTATAGATATATAACATTTGATCGATTACTTATAGCATTGTCAAATTTAAAAATACCCCATTTGTCACTTCTCCCCGTAATAGATTCAACTCCCCCTATCTTACTATTCTTACTAAAAGATGATACCTATGTCTTGACTAATACATTTTCTCTTTTTTAAAAATCCACAACTTCTCCCCCTTTATAAACGATCCCAAAGGTCACTTCTTCATGATCTTCATTATGGTATGGAATACATATAAACACATTCGGGAAAACACCATACTATTGGGACAGGAGGTCCACATTCACACTTTCTCTAGTGAGGGTAGTCGACTAAACTCCCATTGCTAGTTGATTACATACAAATGCATCCTGTGGTAATGAATTTTTCATAATATCTACAACTTGTTGTTCAGAAGGCACATACTCTATCATCACAAGCCCTTTCTCGACCTGATCCCTGATAAAATGATAATTGATTTCAATTTTCTTTGTCCTTGTGTGATGCACTATATTTTATATATGATTTATATCACATGAATTATCACAATGGATTCTGGTTGAAGACATCATTGTAACTTTCATATCATCAAGCTACTACTTAATCCACAATAACTATGCAGATGATTGAGCGGGAAAAATATATTCATCATGTAAAGTACCCAATGAAATGAAATCATTTTTCTTTATTAACCAAGAAATACATAAAAGGCAAATATAACCTGAACCACCTGATTTTTAATTTCTATCATCTGACAATTCAGACCAATCGGCATCTGTATAACCCAATAACTCATTTGTATATTTATCATTATACATCAAACTAAAATCCATCATTCCCATGATATAACAAAGTATTATTTTCACTAAAAAATTTGACATTATTTGGGACTATATTGATTCTTTGTTTCATGAAATTTGGAAAAAAAATATATTTGATCTTGTCATTATTATGTACAAAATTATTCCAATGATTTGCATGTATATTGTGAAATTAACAATTTTTACTTCTTCATTTTGTGATAATTTAATTCATGTAGAAACCGGAGACATCATATCATGGGAATTATCCATTCCAATTCATCTCAATACATCAATGGAGTGTTTATATTAAAAAACTAATATGCCATTATTTCCTTTTGTTACTTGTAAACCATGTAAAAAAATAGTTCACCAATCATTGAATTTTCCAAATAACTTTTAATGAATTCAGAAAGATGTGTATATTGATCATCATTTGATACAACAACAATTTTGTACTCTAAATAAACAATCACCATATTCCTTTGATTAATATCATTTTTTAAAAAGATATTGTAATCAACTCTATCTTGTCGAAATCCAAGGTTCTTCAATAATTGGTCTGGGCTTGAATACCACACTCTTGTTGCTTTCGTCAATCCATACATTTCTATAATTAGTAGAAATACTATGATAATATCTTCGTGAATGATAAATCTAAATACTTTCTTAATATACACTTCTTAACCCAAAAAAATATTAATAAATGATGACTTGATGTCCATTTGGAAAAAATTGATGCTTATTTATACTGATATGTCTAAGAACAATCTGATATATCTATCCTCACAATTGGTGCAACTGCCTCATAAACATCAATTTCCCGTAACTAGGAGTAACCTTTTCATAGTAGTTGTTATTTTTTTACAATAACTATATTGTCTTCAAATCATCTTATTGTGAATAACCCATTTATTCCTGATGAAAATCTTTTTTGGTGGCTTCAAAAGAACCTCCCATGTAAGATAATTCTCAATTTTTACCTACTATTCATTCATAGCCTTAATCCCATATCCAATATCATCAATAAAATAGTCAGGATATAAATGTGATAAGTATGATTATCGTTGTAGATTTTTCAACCCCCATGTCAACACTACAGTTGTATGATCACTAATTATGTTCTATTTATCAATTTAAGCTCTTCTATTCTTTATTTCTGAAGAATCTGAATTTTGTTCATACTTACCATTATTTAAATATTTTTCTAAATAATAATATGTAACTAGAGAATCCATTTATATTCATATATCTTCATTTGTATCCTCCTGAGATTGGTCATGCATTTAGTGATGATTCTCCTCAATTTCCAATATAGTTATATCATGTCCTTCCACTACCTATCCCAACAATTCATTAAATAATTTATATAGTTTTAATTTCATTGAGTAACCATGAAATTCAACATCATCTCCAAAATATTAATACATATTTTCTTTCTCCATATTAAGAATGAATGTATTATTTATGATGACTCAATAGTACTTCAATGATGGATTCTTTCCATACCATAGCTCTTATGAAGTTTTCTATTCAAATGGAATCAATAAAGCACCATATGATTTTTATACTATTTTCATTAAATCTTCTATATAAAAATGTTTGGTTGTTTTTTCTTAATGGAAATTTTTTAGCCATGTTATTGATGATTCAATTTCCTCTATCAACTACTCCATTCAGTGATAGTGTTATTTCTAAAGCGACTTAATGATTTTTTTCATGTTACTTGTGAAAATGATTCAGTTGGATATTTTTGCACTCAATCTCATTTTTTATTGGGCTCGTCATGATATTATGACCTATCATCTTCTTAACATCCCATTGATATCTTGTAATTCTACTGAAACCCATTGACATGTGGGTGATGAATGATGCTAATTCTATTCTACTAAAATCATCAAATGAAGAGAACATAATATATTCTCCCATCAATAGTTTAGGGTGAAATTTTCCACAAAAAAATTATGTACATGCCAAAGTAACCATATTGAACTTTTATCTTTTTCATTATATGTTTTTTTAATGGTATTCCCTTATTATTAGGAATCAAACATATGAGTACGATCACATGATAATATTGGGAGATATCGAATATATTCATATTTATCTAAATCATCCCAAGTCGTTTCACTCCTGTGGCCAAGATGATTATTCCATAATCGCTACCACAAAATTGGGTTTCGACAGTGCCACCCTTTAAAGGCAATAAAAAATGAATTGTTAATAGTAACCATTTATCAGCACTTTTTTTAGCACTGATAAACCCCCCCCGTTTAGTGCTGTAAAAGGGGACCTCTTTATCAACACTTTTTTGTGTAAATAGATAATGGGTGGATTTATAAGTGCTTTTTCTTAGCACTGGTATACTTAAAAAAAATCCTGAAAAATAAATTGGTTTTATATAAGTATATATATATATATAATATATTATTTAAATATGTTTTAGATAAGAATATTTTTACTATTAGATTTAATATATAATAATCATAGTGAAAATTGCTTTAAAATATTTTAAAAGATATTATAAATTATTAATTTACTAATTATCATCGATTAATAATCATTTAATAACAATTTGAAGATAAAAAATCAATAAAATCAATAAAATATCTAAAATAAAATGAAAATGTTATTCAATCATTAAACGACCATAACATTTGATCTCGGTGTCTGTTTGAGCTCTATAACATATCAAATCATAGCCTGTGATGAGCTATAAATGCTAGTGACCTAAGTGAAACTTCTAACGCATTTTTCGTGGCCAAAACAGCCTAGAAGCCCTTCAAAAATGAGTTTTTAGTCGGGATACCCTGATTTTTTAACATTCAAACTACTATAACTTCTTATCTGTAAGTCTTCTAGGCTTCTACCACATATCATATCGTAGATTGTTTCATTTTCTTAGATTTGACTGGTTGTGGAGCTGAACCATACTTTTGGATTAGATTTTATGGTCATTTTTACAGTATATGGATTTTATAATACACATATATATGTATTGATTCGTATATATATATATATCCATGTGTGTGATTCTGTGTGTGGGTTTGTATTTTATATATGTATATTTATTTACTTATGTATATATAAATAGACTAAAAAATATATATTATAAATGTATCGAAAACTAATATTATAAATATATATTAAAATACAAATAAATATACAGAAAAATAATTATAACTAAATATATATATATAAATATATATTAATATATGAATAAATATATTTATATATTAATATATGAATAAATATATATGTATTAATATAACTAAATATATTTATATTAATATGAATCTACCTTAATATACGAATAAATATAACTATATATATCTACTAATATATTAATAAATATATATATATATTAATAAATATATATTTATTAATATAACTAAATATATTTAGATTAATTAGAATCTACATTAATATTCGAATAAATGTAACTATATATATATATATATATATCATTAAAGGGAGAAAAAATCAAATAGCTTAATGGTAAAGGTGAAGGCGTGAAAGGAGGGATGTTGCAGGTTCGAGTTTTAGAGGAAGCTAGGGCGAACGGGCAAGTGGGAAGGGGTTTCATGGCCATGGGAAGCATGTTGGGTGAGAGGGAGGGGGGTCTACCTAACGCTAATAAAAGGGGGGTCAATGCACTGTTAAAAAATCTCCCCCCATATTATATATTATTTTTTTACTTTTTTTTTATTTTTTTTATTTTATCAGAGCTTTAAAAAAGATCTCAGATTTTGGGACTTCATCATCGCAAAAAAGTGCAGATAAAGTACCATTTTATAAGTGTTTATAAAAGACATGTTTTATCCGCACTTTTTTTGTGATGATAAGGGTGGCCTTTATCAGCGCTTTTCTAAGTCCAGTTCAAAGGGAGCACCTATCTTTTCCTCGATTAGAAAAGATTTTTTAGTATTGCTAATACCCTTTTCTAGCACTGATAAAGGCCTTATTTACAGTAGTTAATATGTTCTCTTATTCACGGAATAGTATGTACATATCTTCTTCTACACTCACAAGGTAGATATTACCTTTTTTATTCCTTCCATGAAATACAACATCACAAGATTTTTCATTCATGACAGATAATTTATTTGAAAATATTATGGCAGGTCCTGAGTCACACAACTGAAATACACTAAATATGTTTCTACTATGACCATCAACAACCATGAAATCTTCTTGTCCTATTTTTTTCCCTCTAAATATAGATTTTTATTAAACCAATTTTTTTAGGCCCTCATCATTACCAAATATTATTATTATTTCATTATCTCACCTCATTTAAGTAACCATATCTACATTTCATATGATATGGCATGTACATCCACTATCAATGATCCATATCCAATGTCGATCTAAATCTTTGAATGAAATATCTGCAAACACAGACTGATAATCCAATTTCTTGATGAACATTTTGTTACCACATTACTATCATAGAATAATAATCTTGTTCATAATAAGTATATAATAGACCATCTTTATTTAACAGAGCTGTAAATCAATTTCATATCATCAGATTAGTTGATGATACTTTTTGTTGCTTCCTTTGACCAAATTTAGTATCTCTTGGAACCTTCCACAGTATTGTTAAATAGAAATGTCATTTGAAGGATATGAATACTTCAAACTTGAAATATTTACCATCAAACTAGGACATAAAATATTGAGCTTTTTATGATGGTCTCTATTGGTCATGATCCTTTTGAATCAACTTTTCTAATAAAAACATTTGGCGAAGGTCCAATTTTTCCACAATAATAGAAAATGATGTGAGGTGCATTATTGTGTAATAATATTGCACTAAAGGTTCTCCCTTGTTTTTAATGAGTATTATAATTTGGATTCATACCCAAACAAAACATCAATGTTAGTGTAATAACTTATGGTATAACTTGAACCATTAATGCTTTTTTGTGGTAAATCCCTATACCAACTGTATCATTTAAATAAATTATTTTCGTATCCTAACATTCATTCATCTTCATAAATAGAAATTTGAATTCTAATTTTCACTTTTCTATTTCTAATGTATCATACATTTCATGAATCAAGAGATTCTCTTAGTGTTTTACTTTTTATAAAATACAAAAAACACTTCTTCATGACCATCAATATGTTTGACTTTATCTTTTCCAGTATTGGTCAGACTGTCGATCTATATTTTTGCTTCATAAATTTTCATTTTGTACTCATCCAACTTTTTTGATCTTTATGGCACTGTGGAATTCAGTTTTTTCAATATCATTATTCTCCTCAAACATTTCTTCTTCCTAATACAACATATAATGTTTGCAATTTTGAACAACATTGATGGATTTCTTGGTTTTGGCACTCCAAATAGCTATCTATTCTACAGAAGATTATAATTGAATTTAAAGGTCATCTGTTCCTTCCACTTCTCCCTCATCCTTATCTCTTTCTTCCATCATTTGGTAATTTCCCAAAAATGTAACCATAATATCTACTTCCTGATCCTAATAGTTCACCAACTATTTGGAAACATATTTATCTAAAAACTCACCTTATTTGAATTGAATATTAATGTTTTTTAATAATATTCTCTTAGCACTTATCCAATCATTCACATTGGATGATTAATTTTTTTAGGGAATTTCATCATTGTATTCAACATCATCATAAATGTACATTGGAAACTTTACTAAAAAATATACAGTCTTTCAAAATTTAATGATTGATTTTTGATGTTTAACAATGAACATTCCTCTTCCTTTTTACAGATTTGAGGAGGAAAATTACATGACATTATCCAAACTGCCTTCCACCCGGATATCTTCAACATAGAGGTATATCATGTCCTTGAATCAAAATTATTTGGACTTCCCCTTTTCTAAAACATCGTTATCATCATTTCTCATTTTATATGAAACAATAATTCTATGGAAGTTATCCAATTTAATCTCCTTAATATATTTATATGCAAATATCATAAAATTTGGATTATACTTAGGTGGCTATTTTATAATGATGCACTTGAAAATCTTTATATATCGAATAAATTATCCAAGACCACACATGTCCTCTATGGAAATATTCACTCGATGAAATAATGTATCAACAGACTCATTATGGTGTATTATAAGATCATCATATTTGTCCTATATAACCTAAAACTTTTCTTCTATGAATATGGAGCCCCCACCATTAATATTCAACAACCATTACCACATAGTACGTGATGTTTCACAAGACATCACCTTCATATAAATTTTTATTTTAAGGTCTCCCCTAATAAATTATTCCCATTAGAATTTTCATCCAATTCCATTCGGTTAGTTTATGATAAAACACCACTGTCGATGATGGTTGAAAATCAATGCATCGCTGTTGTAAAATCATCCATTTCTAATGATCACATATTGTGTTGCATCTGATTTTTCCATAATTGAAAAATGTTTCCATCGAAGATTATAATGAATTTTTGATTGAAAACATATATTTATATTACTGATAATGTCCTACAAACTTTCTTCCTTTAGGCTATGATACCAATTGTTAGGCTCACTATGTTTAATGACCCATGAGGGGAGTCAATCTGGGTATGAGAGATTAAAACTAATGCACCATTTGTTTTTGTTTCTTCATTAATAAAATATCCACTCATTCTCTAGTTGAAATAAATTATTTGAAATGAAATAATTCATGGAACATAGTGATTTTACTTTGTTCACCCACAATGGGATATGTACAAGGGGAATAAAACAAAAATATATTGATGTAACAAATCAACTAAATCTCACTGCCAATTACAATGTTCAGTCTAAATCACATCTATACTTAGGAAAATTTCAATTACAGGATTTAAGGGCTTCTCACTAAATTCCCAAGGGTCACTCCCTTTTTCTCTTTCTTTGGCTCATTATCGGTCGAATGGATCATCATCTTGCTATTCATTATCTCACAACTCTTGGAAGGGATTTACTAACATTTTATTGACATTTATATCCCTTAATTTTCATGAAATTGCACATCTTCAACTATAAACAAATGCATAATTAAAATCACATTATCAAACCTAGATGAAATTCACATTTTTTCATACGATTAGTTTATAGAAATAGTATTCATGAAATTTTTGAGTCCCTTCACAAATAACCTACTTCATATGTGAAAAAAATACTACCATGTAGTATGAATTCTTCACAAAATACCTATTCCAAAAACCACCCATACACTAAACTCTCTTTACTTTTGCATACTAGTTCCACATAACACTTCCATGTACCATCTCCCCTTACCGCCACCATTTACCGACTCCACCTACTACACCCACAAACCATGATTGAGTAAAATATCTACTTATCTAGAATTCCTTATTCTACCGACTGCTTCTTATGTGGACCACTTCTTATATATTAAACTTTTCTTCTTCAACAGAAATAGGCCTCCTCCACAAGCCATATTCGTTTTCATGTAACAGATTCCTACAAAAAGAGTTTCACTATCTATTCCCATGAACTAATTCACCCTTCATAGAAAATTCACTCTTGAACTCTTCATTTCGAGAAATCCTTCATTGTGAACCACTTTAAAACATTGCATAAATATTCCAGAGAAATAATGTTCTCTAATAAAAATTTCTCTTTGTAATGATATGATTAGAAGTACTTATATAGACAAATATAATAGAAAAATATTTCCAATCCCACTCACTAAATATTGTATGAGGTAAAAACATAATTATGTAATGTACCCCTTATGGGAATTTTTATTATCTTTGTAGTCCACATGGAATCCTAAATCCCTAAAGGAAACTAAAATCTTCCATTAATGAATCCTCTCTAAACTCCAAAAATCACCACCTCTCTTTTTTAAATGTTGATCCATCCCCCAACCTCTATCATTATGAAAAATACTTTCATCCCATTAACTAGAAGCCTTCCCAAAATCCATTTTACATATTATATTTATTTATTGTGCTTCTTGGTCCATGTAGCATCTTTCGCGGTCTGTGTACCATCATTTGAGGTTTGCATGGCATTTCTATGTGGAAACCTTGTTTTTTTTTATTTTCCTTTTCAATTCCTTGAACACCTTTGTAGAAAACTTATTCCTTTTAGAAAAATGAAACCCCTGATATTGAGGCTGAAAAATTTGGAAAACCCTTGGAAAATATGCCACCATAAAATCATACTCTAGAAAAACAAACCATATTCATTCACTCTCATCTGGATTTTTCAACAAACACAATAACAAATAAATACACAAAGAGGAGGAATTGTGGGAATTTTTCCTAACAGATATCTATAAAACATTCATTCCATATCACATGTGATGTTTTATTTATTTTATTATAATATTCCCTTACTGTGATGTCCATATAGTTGTGTAACTAGTTTTTCTAATTCAAATCATATTTAACATTGTGACAATAATGGAATATTTTCCCCAATAAATATTTACATAACCTTGCTACTATTAAATAGTGTTTGGTGTATGGGGAAGAATAACTGAGGACATACAACATCACTAGTACAATAACAAGTTAATGGTCAATTGAGAAAGGACATGAAAAAGTAGTATTAGTGTCATATTTTCATATATATTTCAATATTCAAATAAGAATGTAGAATAAGATGTTTAGATGCATGATAGTGTTCCTATTATCAGGGTAATAAATCCCAAAATATGGGGTGATCCATGTTTCAAAGGATGTGTAATATTTTTTTTCTTTGTATTTTTATAATTGATTGTTTTGGGCCATGGGTGGAAAACAAGGGTGAGATGTTATTGATTTATTGTATTTTTACCCTTAAACAACATAATAAGAGTATTTTTAATTCAAGAATCAGCCTAGGAACATAGGATTTATATTTCATATTCATTTTTCTTATGATTGATATTAATATAAATTATACATGTGTTGTGTATTATCTATTTTATGAGGAATATTTATGCATGTTACTTATTTCTTCTAAAGATTTTATATAATTGATAGGGTTAGTTATTAAAATATCATACTCGAATTTACATGATTCTATAACAAGTAAATATATTGTAGTATTATTCATGAACAACTTCTATGATGGATAATTTTTATTACTTTAGAATAAAACATTAATAACAAATTCATTGGGTAAAAGAAAGTTCATGTAATAAACTAATAATTTGTTTTCCCTCCGGACTTGTGAATGTCACGTATCCTTTAAAATAATTAGAATATTATACCTTATAATAGTTATTGTTTTTATGTAAATGGAAATGAGATTTCACTAATTTAAATCCTTGGGGTTTTAAAATATTTCATGTGATTATAAAAAATAATATGTGATTGAAATTTTTGGGATCTTTATGTGGATTATCCCATATGTGTGATAACTAACCCAATGTATTGGTAGTTTTGGTATGGGGACATATATCCAATGGTGAGACCCTAGAAATTGGGTTGTGAGACCATGATGGGTTTTGGTGTTAATGGTTTAATAATGTTGTCTTTTTTACTTTCAATTTTTCTATAAACATGGTGTTCTGAGTTGTTTCCTTTTTCTATGTTTCTTTGTGACCCTTTTGGTGTTTGTATAAATATTAGATGTGTTGGGCTCTAGAGATTGTGTCATGGAAAATAGAGGCTATGATATTTAGAATGTACCTTTTGGTGGGTGGGGATTATAGTATTTTTATTTATTTATTATATTATATTTTATATGAATTAGATGGGAGTGGAACTGTAAATACTAACATGTGTGAGGCATAGCATAAGGGGTTATGCGATACATCCCATAAATCTATAGAATGTGTCTTAGATTGGTGATGATATGGATTATTCTTCATTATAGGGTGAGTTTATGAGGTATTATCATGTTTTTTTCATTGTTTTGAAATGATATGAAGTTTTTGGGTCAAATTAGGTTGAAGGAATTTTTATGTAAATTTGATGTTGTTTTGAAGAAGGTGGGTTGGCCTTTTTTTAATAATTTTTTTATATAAACGATTTTATCTATTTTCATAAAAATGACATAAAATTATAGATTTTTTTTACAAAAATAATTAATAGGGATGAAATCATATAAAATGAAAAAAATTCTTTATTAGGAGGAAAATATTGAATGAACATTCATTATGACTATTGTGGAAAAATATCGGATGAAAATGCCTTAAGGATATATGGTAAAATATAAAAAAAGATTAGATAGTGGAATATGTCTGATGGAGTTTCCTTAATAAATTTGGGGAAAGTGATCAACTAGAATTTCTTAAATAATTTCCAAGTAAAACATCCAATAAAAGTTCCATAGGAAATTTTTTAAAAATGTTCGAACATATTTTTTTGGTAACAAATTTTTGGAAAAGTTCAAATAAACATTCCATAAGTTGATTATGAGAAGAATGGTTCTGGAAATAGAAGGTAGTGAAAATAAATTCATAATATTATTTATATTTTTTAATCCACTTAAAATGGAGATCATTTTATTTTTATGGAAGGGGGAGAAATATTTTAGGGGTTATAATAAAAAATAGTTTGTTGAGAAGATCATATTTTATTATTAATTTATAAAGCTTCTATGTTTTAGTTGTATGATGTTTCTTAGATATATATATATATATATATATATATATATTGAGGCCTTATTACATTATTTGACAATTTAAATTGAAATAAAATTTCAAACGATCAACCCAAACTATTTGGATGATCATTTTTAGGTGAAAATTTTGAAACTGTTTGGTAAAAATTCTAGAAGATCAATTTCAATGAAAAGAGAAACTTTTTGTTATAAATTTTAAATAAAACTAAAAATTTTAGATTAATTACTTTTTAATAAATGTTAATAAATCATATGGACAATTTAGTTTTACATTTAATATTATCATTTCAAATGATCATTCGATAAAAATAATTTTCTAGATGTAGTTTTTTTTAATAAAATTATCTTAAAAAAATCAGGAAGATGTCTAATGTGATGATTTCATTATATTATTATAATATAAAAAACATCATAGAGTAAAACATTATACTTTCCATGTTTTAAGGATTCTTAGAGGAAAGTTGTGAATGTCTAAAATTGTGATTTTTTAGTGGGTTTTTTTAAATTATATTTTTCATTGATGTAGTAAAATAAATTGGCATTCATTCAATTTATATTACGATTTAATATTTATAATGGGTGATGGTGTGATAAAAAATATGTGACATATCATATGTGAAAAACAAATGTTATGAAGAATTGGTTCTAGATTTAAATTCTAGAAGAACATCTAAATTCAATTTTTAAATAGGATTCTTCAAAACAATGAATTTATTGGTTGATTATTAAGTAATTATAAGATAAAGAACCCATAACGAAAAAATATGGATGAAAAAACTAGTGAATAAAAATTTTCAGATGAATAAATCCTTGATGAAAGAATTCGAGATTGTATAATATATAATGTAATGATTTAGAATGGAAAACTTTTGGACATAAAAAACATAGCATTGAAAAAGATATGACATATTTTTTTATAAAAATACACATGATGTGAAAAAATGAGACCATTAAATTCTATATTGAAAACTATTTGACAGATAAAATTGAAGGAAAGAATTAAAGACTTGTTTTTAGTAAATTGATGTTTAATTCATTTATTATAAGTTTAAAAATAATGATTTTACAAGAAGTACACTGGTAACATTCTAAGCCTATTGGTGATTTCTTTTAAAATTGATATGAATATATTTCAACATATTTGTTAGCACAAATAAGAATATGCATATTTGTTTTTATAATAGTGAAATTTTAGTTTAAGGATATTCCCTTAATTATTTATCCACAAGGTAGTATAGTTTCCCAGTGGATTGTATGATATTGGATTATTTCCATACTAATAAAAGTATTAACTACTCTTGATGGGTAGTAACTCATATAAATTAATTTTTTTCTATTGGTTCGGAATGTTATTTTACATTAAAAAATGTTATAACTTTTTAAAAGGAATATGATTTTTTTAAAATGGTAACATAAATGAAAAAGATATCAATGATTCACCACTTCCCTCTTAGTTATCACATAGATCATTCTTGGGTTATTATATAGTAAAACGGTTCATAAATTGGAATTGATGAACATAATGTGATATCATGGTTATAGTAAAGGGATGATAATTCCATGGATAACTTCTATGGTTATAACATGGATTTTTATGCATGGTTTTACAACTAGGTTCTTTTGGGAATGATCGTTTTGATATCTGAACTAACTATTCATTTATTTCATCGATGAGGCTATCGATGTTGACATAGAGAAGGTGAGACATGATATGATGAAGTTTATATAATTCATTACAATCATTGAATTACTCTATGGATTATGGGTGGTCATATTTATATATTTTACTGTAGATATATGTCATTTTTGTTGTATGGAATCATCTAGGATGCTCTGGGTTCCCTAAGACTAATATTTCCAAAGACTTACTTAAATTCTTGAGTGGGAATTTGAGTGAGGATCGATAATTCATGTCTAATGGGATTATGTATAGGGTTCATTAAATTTATATATTTTTTTCTAAAATTAGTAGGATTTGTGAGATAGAGGTTGAAAACGCATGATTGGGACATGCGACGTCATTTGGGTAATATGATCGAGAGGATCAGGAGTACGCAATCATTGATCTTGAGTGAGGCAAAGTTGATTTATGTGGGCACCACATATAGAGTATTTGGATCATGATATCATATTCATTATGAAGAGAATTATTATTTTTTTAGATAACCTGAAGCATTGAGGTTGGTCTAGTTTTTCTTTGAACATTAATTTCATTACTACTAGGATTGGACTTAGAAAGATATAGTTGGTTTAGTAGATTGGATCCTATCAATGTGTGGTAATGAATAATTGATGACATACATGTGGGTATGGAGATTAGTGAATTTCGTTATATTTTGAGATATCCCTATAATGAGATGTGACATCACAGATGGGTGAGAGTGTGATGATAATGATTCTTGGATTCTTCCTCGACATAGAAGTTTCTTTTCAATAGATGTTTTTAGTGCAGTTCAAAAGTTAACCTCACAATATTAAATTTGGATTATTGGAGTCTACGATTGAGGAGTGTTATCATGAAATTAGTATGGTGGGAGTGAACCACCGGTCATTAGATGCTGATACTATAATTATGGTCTATGATATGAGTGAATGTCATGATGTCATTATTACATGATGTGATTGGTTAGTGGTTAATGTTTTGATTTTTCACTCATATTTGAGAGTGGTGGTTTCTCCCAATCAATGAGTTCAACGATGAATAAACTATGGTACTTGGAAGTTAGTGTTGTTGTTGGTTTCCTAGAACCGACATAAAATGTAATTGATAACATACTTATTTTTAATGAATTTCTTTTTTAAATAAATAATGATCTTATGCGTATGATTTTTATATGATAATTTCATAACTGTATATGCCCCCTGAAATGTCATGAGATTTACCTTCTATGATGAGAGATATAAGGTTCCACAATAACATTACTGAATATAGTTCTATTATTCAATTATATTTCATTATAGCACCATAAAATATACATGATATTAGGGGTAAGTAGATCATAATACCTTAAGACGCCTTTCTGTTATGTTATCACATGGTAATCACTAAGATATGATATTATAAGAAAATACCATCCAATAAGAAATCCAAAAGTCCTTGTGTCATGGGTTGTTTTTACTTTTGAACATATGTATTCATATATATTCTATTATATTAGTTTGAATGGACATAATAAATCAGGTACATTGATGTATTGATAAAAAACATGATGTAGTATTTTCATGATGATGTAGGATTTGTTGGGAACATCTATATTTATTTGACATTAGTCGATAAAGTGAGGAAGGATTTATCACTTTTGTCACTTGATAAAGATTATATCTCATGAACATTTATAGTGATTAAAAAGATTGAGTAAATCCCTAGCCATGTTTTTCAGTGGGTGAGGTGATTTTCAAAAATACAATAAAGGAGACATTGTGTGTAGTGGTTGATTAAACCATAATACATCCTATATAATTTTTGATATCATGATAAAGGTGTTATATTGGATGTTATGTACTTATAAGTAGTTGGATGTCATTTACACATTAACGTATTTATCCATGTGTGACATGTCTTATTTAAATATACTACAATTAAACATTAGATGTTTTGGCATAATGGAACTAATAAATTTTCCAAGAATTTAACAAAACATATGTATTAAAAAAATTAGTTAAAATATTGTATTCTGTTTTACATGTTATAATAAAAAATATTTAATTTTGTTTGGTTGATCTCTGTGAAATAATAAAATGTTATTCGAAATAATAAATGAGTTAAATAATTATAATTATTTATTATCATGTTTTGGAAATTAAAATATTCATTATATTTATTGATGAATAATACAATGACCTTTATTAAGTAAATATTAATTATTCAGTGATCGGTAAATGTGAATGAGGGAAAGGTGACCATGGTTAATGGTTTGATTAGAAATAGTAAAAAATTTATTTATTTATATACTTAAAATTATGCACCTGTAAATTTAATAATAAAAATATTATTATTGGGAATGGTTTCAGATAAGCATTATCATGTTAGAAAGATATATTTTGAAATTTTTTATATATAAAAATTGCTCAAAAAATATCTTCTTATATGTCTTTTTATATTCACTATTGTTGAAATAAAAGATATCTAGAGGTTATCTAAACTTGAAGAGATAGATCTAGAAATTTATCATTCACATTATACTCCTACTCAATCAATCCATCGCGATAAATTCTATATTTCATCTACCTTCAGGAAGAAGTGTGTTTCATTCATCCATGATCAACCATGGTAGATTTGGTTGATTCTATGATAAAATTAAATGAATTTGGAGAAAATGAGGAACATTGATATAGTTATTTTTTACTTGGATCCTATATTTCAATGATGATATGAAGATATATATTAAACCAAATATTCAATGAAAATTTAATTAAATGTTTAGGTAATATATTAGAAACATAAATATAAATTGATAATTACATGTCAATATATTCTTCTTATGGTTTTGTAATTTTTATTTATTATATTAATCAATAGGCTTCATTGTAGAATACATTTTTTCATGAAAAAAATAATTTTTCATATATATAGACTTAAAAAAAGTTTTCAAATTCATAAAGGTGATTCAACTAGGCCTGAAACCTTGATGTGTTGTCATAGAAGTCACGTGAATAATTTATAGTTATTTAATATAAATTGAGTGTTTCATTATTTTTTGATTTATTATTCATTAGATAAATTATTTTTAATATCATATCATCATTTTATATTTCCATATTCATTAATTCTTACATTACCAATAAACTTGTTATGATTAAAAATTAATAAACATATGAAAAACACAATCAGGAGGTGTTAATGGTTCTTTCTAGATTGAAACCGAGTACCTGAAATGTATTTCATAAATAGAAACCTTGTATTAGTTTTTCATGTATTTATATCCCTATATTGGATTAGATAATGAAAAATAGCCTCAAAATGTAGATACAATGACACTAGCACATGGTTTGAATAATTACACACTATTTGACCACTAGAAATGACATGTATCCCACATTTTATAGTATACCATAACTTGTGAAACCATAATGTACCAAATTTTAGATACATTATAAGGGGAATGACATATCATGAACCACTACGTCCCCACACCAAGAAAAAAATTGTTATCAGTCCATATATATCATGTTCTCCCACAGCAAGAAAACATGGATTGTTTTTAGTCATGTGCAGCAGACATGAGAATAATATTGTATGCCCCATGTAACAAATTACAAGCCATATAGATTAATTTAGTTAGTTTCCGAAAAAATGGTTTGAAAAATTAAATTCATTATTAAACATATATACATGTGTTTTATGTGTAATTTATTTTATAGCACATTCTATATCATATGATTGTGAATTGTATATTTAAAAATGACTGTTAAGTCCAAAATCGAAATGTATGTGTGATTTAGACGAGTACACAAAGTAAATTATAAGTTCAAATATTCAATTCATTAAATTTTAATGAAATTAATTATTTCTATGATTATATATAAAGGTGAATTTTTATGCTTGGATGGTTGTAATATAAGTTAAATCAATGGGATTTATTCACTTCATTTTATCTTAATTAGTGAATAAATCGATGTAATTTATTACTATAATAAAAAGATATCCTCATTTAATGATATATGGATTATAATGAGATTAGAAAAACCCCATATATGAGATTTCCTTCATCTAATTAATTATTATTAACATAAAATTTACAGACTATGTGTCATCCAATGACCTTTATTATACATGGGCCCATGAGCATGCATTTTCTTTTTTGTAATAAACCCTTTACCCAATCCACTTAATTCCCTAACACGATGGTGATTAAATTATTATAAAAGTATGGGGATCCTGGTAAATGGTAAATATTTTCAGAAATGTGGTTGAAGTGACCACAATCAACATGATACACATGAGCTATGGCAGACTGGTGCAATACAAACAGTGTAATGAATTATGGATTGTTCACATAGGCTGGAGTGTTCGTTTATAATATTCTAGAAAAAATATCAATCAGAGAATCGCATGATAATTACAATTTTTTATTATTTATACTAGTTTCATGTTGAATTACTTATGTTTTTTATAATATGCAATCACTTAATAATTTGATGAATAAAAATTCTGGTTGGAATAATATATAACTGTTTTTTTCTGATATGTTTTATTAGAAAAAGGAAACCACTTAAATAAAATTCACTTAATGTTATCTTTTGATATGATATTATAAAATTTTCATTTATTCATTATCATAAAATTCCCTCAAATAAAATATTAGGTCACTATATTCATCCTTCATTTTAGGTAGAATAATCCCTATAGTTCAATTTTATTAAAAATCCCAACAAGGGTTGTTTAAATTATCATAAGAGAATTATTATTTTTATTTTGGAAAAGGTGACTTGGTTTACATCATGGGTTTCCATCCTATGTAAGACTTGGTGAAACAATGAATAATTGGTTATGGAAATATTTATTCTATATTTCAAGATTTGTTAGTCGAGTCAATGGATTAAGTCACTCTCAGTTATAGTAGATTGGAAGATACAGCTACCAAAGACATTTGATATAATTTTTTCCAATGTCTATGTTTTGAGATGGGGGATATATATCAATTACAATATAATATCTATGTAATATTATATTCTAATACTAATGGTGAGTGGGTTTTTAAATTTTTTAATATAGGTATATAATTAAATGTAATAAAATTTAATTATTGTTTTTGTAATAAAAAAAGTAATAATCATAAGCTGTAAATACATTGAAATTCAAAATGATGTTAATTTAAAAATATCACTATGATTCCAAATAGATACGGTTATCCTTATAACCCACAATAATTCACAAGAAATGATGGATGCCTTTTTGTGTTTTACGTTTTTATTCATGATAATAATACATGTTGAATACAAAAATACCCTATTTTCTTCCCAATAAGGCTTGTTATGAATATGTATCATTATATATAAACATAGGAATGAAATAACTAATTTCTAATTGTTTGTGATATCCTTCGTATACAATATGTTTTAATGTAATATGAGTATTTTGCCATGTATATATTCATTTCTATCTTTTTTCATCTCAATTTATAAATGAAAATATCATAGAGTTATGTGATCTGAAATGAATCATTGTGTTCATGATTAGAGAGATAGTTATTGGTAGACCTCAAGTAGTCAATAGGCATGGCTACATTAATGGTCAAAAAATTGTGGGGTTTTTTATCCCAGATGAATTGCACATAGAAATCATTAATTCTGCACTACCAAATTTTTTTTGTCAAGATTCATTGTGAATTATAATATGTCAATTATTGAGAAGAAAATTTCAATAAAACATACTCATTTTCTCCACATTGACAAAGACATAGTGTAAGAATATTCCATATTAATTATGGTGACTAAGAAGAAAAGGGACAACTAAATGATGCCACATACTCATTTTAACATGAGGCTCTGAAACACTGTCCCTCCAAGAAGAAGAAGATCTCTGGGAAAGGAAAGGAGTATAACATAGTGGGAATATCATGTGGAAAATAGGGAGACCATATATTGAATTTCAACCTGAAAAAAATCAAGGGGATTATTCAACATCATTTTTAATCGTGGGAGTTGTTTTTATATTAGGTGTTTTTCAATTAGATATCAATTTATTTTAATATTGAATCCAAATATTTGAATCAATAAGAATTTAGAATGTTTCCAGAGGCGTGGTAGAACAAAATGCTGTTAAAGTAACGATTTTGGCTACTCTATCCATTTTATATTATTTTCTCACATTTATAAGAGGACCAATTCTAGTTTTAAAAAAGCTATTATGTTCATAATTTTACAAATTTCATCGTTTTTTATTGTTGTTTTAAAAATAATGGATTCATTCATGTTTTGGAATTTAGAGAAACCGCTTTCATATTGCTAGAATATGTTATGGTATGGAATTTGTAAACAAAATTTAATTATAAATTAAATTTGGAAGATAAAATATCAAAAATATTTATGAAAAAAATATGCTCGACACATTTAACACCTAGTTATGGTATCACAAACTTCATTAAATAACTAGAATGTGTTTGAAAAAACCCCATGAAGATTGTTACTTAGACACATTTAAGATTATACCATTAGAAATATATAATTGTTATTATAATGGAATGATAAAAAATATCCTTTTTATTATCAAGATGAAAGGAAAATATATCTTCTATTGTTGGTATATGGTGATATATATAGAAATTATAATGTATTGTC
Organism: Viscum album; assembly: GCA_963277665.1. NCBI lineage: Eukaryota > Viridiplantae > Streptophyta > Magnoliopsida > Santalales > Viscaceae > Viscum > Viscum album. Next base: position 1,418,142,927 of record OY728161.1, on the reverse strand, counting down.
TAGAGGTGGATTCTTATTCTTTATAAATTATTCCAATTATTTTTGTAGGAATTTTTATATATACTTAATGGGTTTGAGGATTGAATACATTGATATGTTAAAATTATTCTAGAATGAAGATATATATTTACTTTGAAATACGATTAATAATCATCTTACATATTGTGGTGGTGAGTACATTATCCAACATTTGATCAACATTCTATTGGAGTTTAAGATTTTATATCAACTGAAACAACAATATAATCCATAGGGGAATGGTTTTACTAAAATGGATAACCATTAACTAATATACATGGTACGTACAATGATAATTTATAGAATCCTTCCATTATAATTATTTGAATTTTCATTAAAGAATACATCATACATACTAAGTTGAGTACCAATTAAATTTACAAGTAGTATTCCATTCTATATTTAATGTGAAAAAAACTTGTTTTGTTATATTTTCATGAATGGAATTGCGGGGTATTTATTAAAGAGAAATCTTGCTCCATAGTAGCAATGTGAGTCATAAACAGTATCACTATAGGTTATCTCATGGAAAAAAGGTGATATAATCTATAAAATAATTTGGAAAAAAAATAAACTATTTAATGAAAAGATATATTTGTTGATAGGTATAACATCTAAAATAAGGGTAGTGGAAACATGTTTGAGTTTAATAATATTGATACTCAAGATAAAATATTTTTTGTATATGAATATATTCCATTGATTTATATGGAAGATGTTTTTTTGATACATTTGTACTATGTTGGATAGATAGAGGGGTTAAAGAACTAAAGAGATATGGTTTTATAAACATTGATAATGTAAAATAATTTTTAAGAGAAAAAATTCATCCTCTCTAATACATGAATGATATAAAGATAATAGAAGTTATAGTATCAAATGAATTACTTAATTTTGAGATTAAATATACATTTCAAAACTATATTTGGGATCTAATTGATACACCAATTTATGTAAATCCCATTTTATTTGAGTGAATATTCATGAGAAAAATAGACATAGATAGGAATATAAATACCAATAAAGCCCAACTAGTGGGTAATGTGATTATTTAATACCATGGTGTTCAATATGATAAAAATAATTCCCTTTTATAAAATTTTAAACACATTAGAATTTTTTTTTCACGATAGAATTATATTACTATGATATTTGGAAAATGCATTTAAAAAACATAATTCCATAATGGGAACTTTTAGTAATATTAAAATATAACAATTCTAGAATTTATCAATACTCAATGAAATTATGAAAATGTATGAATTTTATAGATAACCTTTTTGGATTAATGCACGAATTTATTCCATGATTAATTTGGTTTGATAATTCCATGATAGAATTATTATTTCATAAAGAATTGTATTGATCCATGTCCTTACATGTGAGTTGTTAGGACCATTTTCATTTTCATAGTAGTATATTTTGATGAAATATTTCTAATTTGAAATAAGATTACTTCTTTACAAGATGGTAAATAGTTGTTGAGAAAGTGATTCTTTATGAAAGAAATAGTTGAGCTGACCTATATTCGTGGGATCATAATAATGTGTGATAGATTGAAGTGTCTTGTTAGACCATGTAAAAGTACATAAAGTGACTCGATACTAAAGAGGTTCAATATAGTGAAATCCTTGTGGGGATTATTTGTAATGAAAAATTGTATTTGTATTTAAATGAAAAAGATCCCTTAAAAATAAAGGGGAAGAGAGAGAATTAGTTTGATATAAAACAATATATGATAGGATCTGTAATATATGTCATCTTATGTCTAAGCATTCATATTTCCAATTAATTGAGAATGTTTGGATGATATCAAGTAGATCATGGTGAACAAAATTCCACTTTTGATATGGAAATCCATTACAATATGGTGGTGAACTAATAAAATTTTCATTTTGTATGTAGGAGATGAAGAGAAATTTGTCAAGTGATATACTGAAGTAATATTTCATATAGATATGATAGATTGAATTTCGATATATGTATATATATTCTATCTTAATGGAGGAGTTGTGAGTTTGGAGAGCTTAAATCAGTCAATTTTCAATAATTCTAAAATTAATTGGAAAAATATTATGGATTTTGATATAAGAAAATGAGATGTTTGAATTTATAACATTGTCTAAGAGCTTTATGTGGTTCCTAATAGTCAATAACATAACACAGTTTATAGTTATATCACTCCATTATATGCCCTTTACAAAGAGACAAGGTAACAACCAATGAAAAAACACAAGCATAAAAAGATTCATATCTTAAATGATTTTTCTAATAGAGTTTAAGATTCAGTGAGTAGAGTATCCATAGAATAAAATGTGCTGGAACCATTAAAAAATATCTCACTCACTAGATGAATGAGTATTATGATATAGCTAATGAACTAAAAGATTTAGCAGTTGGAACTAGTGCCAGTAGGAATCTAATGGATTTGGTTCCCTATAACATATTTCTTTAGTACTTTATTGTATAATTTATATTATTAATGAAGTTTCTTATAACATAATGATTATTCCTCTACATGACATTTGAATTTGATAATGTCCTAATAATATATACAACATTGAATGGTTAGGGAAGTTCAATGGTATGATAAATACCAAGAGAATCTATGACTAACATTTTTGAATTTTGTTATATGGATGAATAATATAGTCTCATAGAAAGCATTCAACACAATTTATCAGTGCAATGAGTATCATAAGCCAACGTGACACCATCAGATAGTGTTCTCCCATTCTAATATCCATGATAGGGGTTATTAGAATATATCATCTAATATAAAATATACCATTCTATGTGTTATTGGATGTTCTAATATGAATACATAAGAATTTATCATTATAATTTAAGATACAAATTAATTTACATCATTATGAAGGCCTATAGTTTTCTAAAAATATTTACCCTTTTTATAATTGTTTCATATTTAGTTACATTGAATAAACCACATGAACCACATGATGAAAAAAACATTTTATCTTTACAATTAAAAAATTAAATATAATGATTATATGTGGAAAAAATAATTGAAATAATTAAAATGGGACAGAAAATAGTAATCAATATAAAAATACAATAAAAATATGGATATGCTTGATACCCAATAAAAATCACACAATAACAATACTATAGATCTGATACCAAATATTACTAATGTAATATGAAATTTAAAAGTAAAAATTTATTACATTGAGAAAAAAATTATGCGAACGAAAAATGAATAATATATGGTGTATTTATTGAATTTATTGTTCCATATGACTGTTATATACCAGAATGATTGAAATGTTATCTTTCCATTGGAATAGAAATTTTATATATGGAATTCTAATCACAACATTAGAAATAGTAAAAAATATATTAGAATAGTGAACTCCCAAATAAAAATTTAAAGTAATTTTTGTTTATGTTATGAAATATAACTATTGCATATTTATATCATGATATAACTAAATAAATGTTTTAAAAATGAAAAAATAAGTGATCTTATATTTGTAAACAATATTTTTTTCTTTCTAATTATAAAAAAAATATAATGATTTAATTTAAAAAATATTTTCTAAAAATGGATAAATATATTAATATAAAATTAGACTAAAAAGATAATATAAATTTTTGAAACCTTATATAATTTTTCAGTGGGTCATAAAATTTATCATCTTATTAAACTTGTTAATCTTTAAAAAATAGATTATTTTACTTAAAAATATGTTTTTATATTTGAAAATTTTATTATAATAAATATATAAATTTTAATTAATCAAAAAAAAGAATTTAGTTTATTTTTTTGAAATCATTAAATTTATTTAAATAACGAAATATGGTATTATCAAATATTTCACATTATAATGTAAATACATTAATTTTTGAATGATTTCAAATATAAAAACCCAGTAATTTGATATCAAAGTAAATACTTTGTATATATAGTCACCCAAATTAATACAAAATGTGTTCTTAAGTGAAAATAATAAAATAATAAATATAATATTCAAAAACACTACTCCCATTTCCTTAAAAATTCAACCAGTCACCACCAATTTTGCAAATAAATCTATGACATGTATCATGAATTTTTTCTACCAAATTATATTGTCAATTTTCTCAACCACATCATCTCACTTATTGTCTCCCCAATCGACCATTTCAAGGATCCTTAAGGGGTATCCAAATAAGATTAAACCAAAGAAAGAGGTAATATTTTCGAATAATAACAATCCACAATATTATTCTTCAACCAACCACATATGATCCTAATAAACATAAAAATATAAACAAAAGTATCCTTAACATACATATATTTTTTCTTATACTACAATATCAATTTTATACCCTTTGTTATTTAGATTCTAAAATGAAATCATTGTTTTCAATTTTTTTGGATCACCACCTCCATGAATAACACACATCATTTTCCGTACCAATTTTTGAGATGGTTATAAATAATTAGTTTCGTAAAATTTGATGATAATTTGAATAATAAAATATTATTTATTTATTTGATAACAATTTAAATATATAAAAATAATATAGATTATGATAGTTGGTAAGAAGACCTAAATAAACTAACCACATCAGGTTAATGATTTTTCTATGTGAATCATCTATCTAACAAAACATAATTGAATATATTAGATAGTTAAATTTTTTATAATAAATTAAAATTAATTTCATTTCACTTATGGTTTTTGCTTCATTTTAAGGGAACATCCCTACCTATACAAAAGTGATCTGACCATAGAACTATGAATCAATCTCTCTCAAAATAAAAAAATTCAAAATTATACATCATTGAATTAGTTAGAAAGAAAAAAATTAAAATTATGATAAATATTTAAAATATTTTAGGTTTTTAACTATATTTAATTTAAATTTTTTAATAATTACCATTAATTGAATATATGTAATGTTTCTTGTACATATGTTATGGGATATCTGCAAACCAACCTATTTTATTGAGGGTTATTAATTCTATATATTATAATAGTTTTTCACTAATTTTATAATTTACATCTTATATATTATGTATACATATCCCACACAGTATAAAATTACTATAATATATCTTTCCTATACTTGGAAATGCATGTTTTAAAAGGATCCCTTCCCAGTATCTCTTAATAAGCAGACCTGAATAAAAGGAAAATCTATTTTTTTTACCACATTACAAGTTTCACTCAATTAAATGTTTTATATCACAAATGTTTTCTAAAATTTAATCATTTTTCATGAAAATATTTAGAATTCCATTTCGGTTTTATAGAAATTATTATTAACATACCCTATTTACATGTTTCCAATTTTCATAATTCCCCACATATGTTGAAAATTCATGAAGGTTTTTATCAAAAAAAATTTCAATTATTTATCACATATGAACAACATTTCACCCGAACTACGGTAATGAATGTCCCTGAATACATAAATTATATCAATAATTTAAAACATTATTATATTTTATCTAGTTATTCTTTACAATATAGTTATGCTACCCATTTCCGTCTGTTTTATACTTCTGTCATTATGACATATGATTAATTTACTTTTCTGGAAAACATAAGCATGCACCTATTATAATGTGTTTTCCCAAATAGTTCTCCAATTCATTTCGTAAGGTTTCTATCTCATGAGATGGTATGTATGGTATTATACAGTGAACAAAGTCTATAATGAGACATTGTCTACCATGTGAGGCTTCTATAGACTATAACCATAATGTTTACTTATTTATTATTTTATGTTTCTACCACATTCCATATTTTTCGTGATAATGTGATTTCTCATTCATCAATTTGCGTTTCTATGTTATTATTCATGATATTTATCTTTTATTAATAATTTTATTCCATTTTAATCAAATATTATTACTTATTATTGTGTTTATTCCCTTCTCGGTATTTATGTCACACCACTTTATTTTATGTATTCTATAATCATTAGGGTTAAAATTGATTTAAGAAAAAATTATAGAGGATAAAATAAAGATGTTTTATCTTAGATTATTTTTGACTTATTAAGAACCTATTATTTTAATGATACAAGTAATCATGATATTTGAGTTGTGTTTATTTGATGTGAATGTTTAAATTAGGTAACAATATGTGAAAAATGATTGGGTCACAATATTTTCTATCAGTTATAGGTATTTTTATTAATAGTGATATGGAATAGAAACATATAGTTTTAACACTAGTGAAAATAAAATGTATGAGATAATATCCTATAATTTTGGTGATATAAAGAGAAGAAGGTTTCTACGAAATCTCAACACTCTATAGGTCCAATTAGTATATGTATATATTGATTATTATTACCTAGGGGAAATATCCTATAGGAGGTAGTGTTGTATAAACTTAATCAGCATTCGGGGAATGATAGAGGCCTTGATGTACACATGGTTTTATATCCCTCGGGTATTTTCTTTTTGAAATTCGCAAACTCTTTATGAACCATTATAAATGATTTTAATTAATAGATAGGTTATAAAACCTTAAAGTAATATTAATATAGATAAACATGAATAAATAATAGGGACTCATAAGTCATGATATACATTTCTTTTAAAATGTATTCCTTCAATGTTCATAATTTTATATATTAACAAATATTTTTTTGAGTATTATCATATTTTGTTTTGTTTTTGATAACAGATGATAATATGAGAAACCATGCCATAAACAATATTTATAATAAAAGTGAAGATTTAACTAATGATATTCCAATTCTTTTGAGAGTGTGAGCTAATAAATTAGTGCAATTATGATGTTAGAACAATCAAGTTTCGAAAATAATATAAATTAGCTGGATCAAACATATTCTCATAATAAAGATAATGACATAGGACGATCCATTATGATACAAAGGACTCCCACATTTTGTTGATCTTATAATCCAATAATCATATAACAATGTATTATGTCCATTAAGATGATATCTTTTCCCTCCAATTCTAGGAACAGGAGATTTTTTTAGTTGGATATCCATTATCTTGATGGGGAAGTTGATATGTGGTTGTCTTTATATAGGAACATGAAGTCAAAAGAGGAAACTTATAACATGGATTGGGAATGATCAAGAAAATTTTCTTCATGAAATATTTTCCATGAAGTCTATATATTGAATGTAATAGTGAGTTCCTCATATGAATGAAAAGGTAAGATGAGTATATCACAGTGTAAGAGATAAACATCACAAGGCTGGCACGGTACTCCGACATTGTGATCATCAACACCAAAAGTAAGGTTTACTTCTTTTTCAATGGATTAAATATAATCCTATTAAAATATTTGTCTATTAATTAATTTTATTACTATGAAGAGATTTTACAATGATCCCATAAGGCTAATAATAAGACTAGTGTATCTTAGTGGCCTCATTGGAATAGTTATAAAAAAACATAAAATTGGGTTTTCATCTAGAGGATCAATAAAAAATGTTATAGAGTAATGAAAAATCAAATTAAAATGTTTAAAAAATATGGGAACAAGAATCCAATAAACTATATTATGGTAATTAAAATGTTATTAAAGAGGAGCTCTATGATCATTAATGACGATGGGATATTAAAAATACCATTAATATGATAGAGGGAAAGAATAACCGGTATAACAGTCATGTTGTCGTATATTATTTCAACTGTAACTTATAAATTATGCAAAACATTTCCAAATTCATGGGGTTGTTAGGTACAATCAATAAAATAACATATAATACCAATATATAAATGAAGGGAATATTTTATCACTACAACTGGGGAGGACACTAATAATTATGTGGTGATAGGTACACTAATTATTCATTCAAGAATCACTGACACACTTTTTGAATTTTTTTCTTCACATTAATTCATATATTTCATTTTCATTTTAATAAATAAAACACCACCTCAAAATATTGGGGTTGATTTATTTATGAGAATAAAAAAAGGGAAATAATTTTTATCAATTATATAACTCCTAAATAGTATATGTTTGTGGACATAAACTCCCTAAAATTATTTTCCTATTTCATTTTTTATGGAGATTAATACAATATTGGTCATTAATTGGACTTCTTTATTATCATCCAAAATCAATTTTTGAGATATGGATATCTCTTTTCACATTCGATGTATCCCCCAATTTTGTATAGGATTAAGGAGGATAATGATTCTATATTGTTATAATCTTGTCCCTAATTTATATTATTAATTTATTAGAATTTATATCTAGAATATATTATTGAGACAGAGGAGATAATCATGTTTATATAAAATCAAATTTTGATGGAATATACTGATGTATCCCATATTTAGTTTCATGGAGAACTTACAGAGTAAATGATTGAGTTCCCAAATGGAAAAATACATATATATCTAACCACATCAAATTATTCTTACAGAATAGAAACAACTGATTTTAAAAAATTATATTAAATTTTCAATGAGAATGTATAAAAGAGTTTTATATTCCTTATTTCTTCATTATGGGGTGTTTTAGTCATCTTTATCAAGAATAATGTTAGGTTAATGCACCACTTTATTAAATATCAAGAACACAAAATATTTTTAGAATGAGTCCCTTTTCATTGATAGTTGAATTATTCAATCAAATATATGGGGTATAGTATTTCTCTATGATTGAAATTCAGTTGGGATATCAATAATTAATTGTTAGGATTGAATATATTTCCTTGAATTTTTTAAATCACGGTATGGTCATTATATGTTCATAGTGAAGACCTTATGAGACCCTAATGATGTATAAATATTTGTGGCCTTAATCAATAATTTTTTAGATATTACCATGGAAAATTGGTTATAGAAGTCATTTATGATATTATGATATACTCCGAAATAAAGGATGTTAAGAGGATAATTTTAATACCATTCAAAATAATTTAAAATGTAAAATTTAAATGAAATTCATATTAAATGCTTTATATATGTGGAGGATATATCATTATTGTGTAATTTTACCACAAAAAATCGGATATCTAAGTTAAATTATATGAGAGTGGAAAATTCGGAGTGACCAATAACAATATATATATTTTAGGTCAATAGTTTCCATGGAAAATCTAGGTATTAACGATGAACATTTTGGAAATTTTGATCATTGTAAGACCAGCTAAAAAGATTATTTCACGTAATTAATGTTTTTATGTATTGATTAATGTAAATAGAGACCTAAGGAATTAGAAAATAGTCTTATCACTATAAAAATACTCAAAATTACCTAATTTGTGGAACCTTGTTTGGTATAAAATGACAATTTAATGAAGGAAGTGGGGTTTTACTAATGAATAGTTGTGATGTGATATCTTATTCATCAATGAAGTTGTAATTTCATGACCAAAACTATCCATCACATAATATGGAGTTTTATATAATAATATGCATGTTAAAAATATTGTGTAATTGTAATTATGGAGATAATTTTGAAATACATACTGATTTTAAGAGCCTAAAATTTGTATTAACATAGAAGGAGATTAATAATAACCAATAAAGAATGTTAAAGATAATCATGCACTATGACTACTTAATCTACTACTATCATTGGAATGAAAATAAAGTGGCCGAATCTTTATGAAAATATACCTTAATATCATTATCAGTTATGAGACATTAGAAAAAGCTAACATTCATAGAAATTCATTTGATGGACATGGGATCTATAAAAGAAGGAAAATCACTATTTATTTTATAAATTATTGCTCAAAAATATGTTCCAGAGAAGATAAAGGATGATATGGGAGATTTAGTGGAAATTCAAAATGACGTGGAAGATATATGAGACGGGATATTCATGGAGTTGAAATTGGTTGGAGAATGAGCTATAAAATTTTGTTCATGACTATGTGTGCCATAAAATTTCAAGATAACAAACCTATTGTGATAGTATTAAAATAGATTGACCATCTCAATCAATTGAGGGATCATTGACATATATTTAGATTCTTGAGAGAAATATTTGTCGAAAAATATGAATGATGAAAGTATAGAATATTCATCAAGGGGAATGGTATGTTATAAATTGATGGTTTAAAGGAAAAATTTAAAAAGGGTGATGCAATAATTACGCATACCAAAATGTAAAAAAGAAAACATCACCATGTTCATTTTCACTAGTATTATGAATACATAAGGAGGAAATAATTATATATTGTTTTAGTGTACTTTCCAATAAAGGCTTACCGATTCATCAATATTCGAGAGTGATTGTAACTTGATAACATTTTAAGGATATAAATTAGAGGAGAAGACATGATTCAAGGAATAACATCATTAATTGAATCCAATTGAGATATAAGATCAAAATCCATGTTATTGAAAAATATAATACATTATTTAAAAACAATATCTATCATTAATTCATCATGTCACTAGGAAACTAATTTCTAATATGATAGTACTACACAGACACTTGAATACAGGTTGAGAAAATGCTTGATGGGAATCATGTAATAATGAGATATATTTCTTTCTCCGCTCAAGATCTAACTAATTAATTTTTAGAACACATGAATCCTAAAAAAACTATACGATTCCATTTATAGAATTATATATAGAACACCTATATACTGGGTTGAAGTTTCTAACAAAGAGCCGATGGGACATAGAAGGGTCAATGATGTGGTAGAAATGGTCAGAATCATTCAGTAGCATATCAAGACATTTTAATGTAAATATAAAATATATGAAGATTTGTTTACAGAGACTTGGAGTTTGAGGATGTAGATATATAGTTCCTCTACACATATCTATGAAAGAGATCCAAAATAATTCATAAGAAGGATACATTAATTCTAATGTACATAAACCATTTTTAGACTCTCGATTTCATTATATTTATGGAATATCATATAGAAATCCCACGTACCATTAGTAAAACACCCAAAATATTCCAGGTATCCCTCTTGAGTAATTATATAATAGATATATGAAATGTACTAAATTCAAAAGCGATACACTAGGAAAATTATATCTATTATGTTGAGCAGCTAATAGTTAGTGATAATATTCTACACAACAAAAAACTCACCTAATAAAATTATTACAATAAAAATATATATATTATGAGGAAACATGGAGCAGGGGGAATTCATGATGTAGATGTACCATCACATAGTTTCACAGAATCATGTAAAATTTAATATTGATGATGGAATTTTTTAGTGGGAGAAATGTAAAAACATTTAATTTTAACAATTGAATTTACCTTATTATAATAATGTAATATTTATTTTTATAGATAAGATAACATATACAAAATAAAGATCTTAATAAAATTCATTAAATGAATTTAATCATTAAATTTATAGAATAAATATGAACATAATAATTGATTGTGTTACATTGTTACCTATACTACAAAACATTATAACAACAATGGAAAAATTTGGGTCAGCTTGATCCCCTAGAATAATCAATGTCATGGGAAACATAATAGAAAAGAAGAAAAATATTTGTAACAAAATATGAATTTTGAAAATAAAAATATATAACGCTAAGTGTATTTATATTTTGAATGAATATTTAATGAAATATGAAGTATTTATATAATGTAGATAACACATATGATTTTTATAAATAGAAACATTAGAATATAAATATGAACATTTCAAAAATTATCTAATGATTTTGAATAGTATCATGACCAATAGAATTGTATCCTTACTTATGGAAATATGATATAATATTTTAGAAGTTTATAATATGAAAATATCGAATATTTTTATCATGATAAAAGTAAATAAAATATTTTAAATATGATAAATTAAGTGTTTGTCTTTATCTCAAACATATATATTTTATTTCCATTTTTTAAAAAATATACACTAATTTAAAATTATGTTAGATTCAATAATATGGGTTTATAAAATAATACTATCTCGTGTTGTAACTATCAAAAAATTCGTGGGAACTTAGAAATATTTTCCAAGGGTTATAAAATCGATCATAATATTAAAATTGGAATTTCTATAATAAATGAGGATTTTGGTTAAAAATATAATTAATAATATATAGTAAAAAACATGAAAATGTATCTTATTTATTGATTGTTCACACTCATAAATGGATATGGTGATTTGTTTTCAAATTTCAATATATAGAACGACATTCGGGGAATAATGAAATGTAGAAAAATAAATCATTTTACAATAAAACATAAATTTATATTATTTTGTGATATGGATGATATAATAACCCCCTTTTCAAAAAAAAAATGTTTAATTTACTAAATATAGTCAAAATAATATGTACTATAAATATTATTGAGTAAATATAATAAACTAATTAAGATAATAATAAAACACCCATCTCTTCCCATTATAAACGTAGCCCTTCACCAGCCCTAATCATAATATATTATAATTGTACCATGATTATTTTACCAAAATACATTCCAAAAAGTCTTAACCAAATCCATTTTTTTCTGTTATCACTAAAATACTATATCAAATATCCTTAAGGGGTATCATAACTAGAGAAATCAATGGGAAGATGAAAGATTACTGACTAACAACATTCAATTTTATTATTCTTATATCACCCCCATATAATGCCCATTAATTAAAAAATTTAAAATCATTATCCAAAAAAAAATTCATGTTATTATTACTATGGGTTTTGAATTTTACACCATTTCATTTTTATTTTTTTAAATGAATACACTTATTAAAATATGGTTGATTTGTTTCTTCCAAAAATAACACTCTTTATTTTTCTCTACCACCTTCATGTAGGCTTATAAAACTATTATAATGGTTAAAATTATGATAATAATTATAATATAAATTTTATAATTTATATTAATTATATACTAGTTATTTAACCAAATAAAATGACTTCATTTCATGACAGTTTGTAAAATAGACCAAATGATCTAACCATATAACGACATTTTTTTATGTGAATAATCCATTTTGTAGAACAAAAATTGGAATATGAAGATATTAAAATTTATATTAGGAAATTAATATCAGCTAATTTCATATATATAGTTGATCGTATGACGATTCACTATGTCATTTTCACCCTTACACCATTGTATTAAACTGAATTTGTATTATAAATTCCAAAAATAATAACAATTTTAATTCCATATTTGAATAATTTATATTGTGATTATAACAATTAAATGTTAAAATGTTACTTGGCTTGAAAATTTAATTGAATGTGAAGGTGATTTGGTGGGCCCATGATGATGTCCATGAAAAATGGGCCAAACTACGCAGGATCCAAGAACACGAGTGGATTACTCTGCACACTGCTACTAGACCGTGCATTCAATTGGGATTATATTTTGTGGTCTGGTCTAAAAAATATTGGTCTACATTATATATGAAGAAACCCAAGACTCATTCGGCAATCTGATGGTCATGCCTACCTGATCTGTCCAGCACACCAAATCTTTACGGATTCCAAAGTGGTGTGATGTGATATGTCCATATCTCAGGATATAGGTGTCCAAATTGTGGAAAACATTCACTCGAGATAGTCAAGAGGGTGTATAAAACATTGGTATTTTCTCAAAATCGTGATAAGGCTATCTGGATGTCGAAACACCTGTGACAAGTGGTTTTAATAATTCTGTGTGCTCAAAACCACCTTCCAATTTTTCTATAAAATTTCACCTTGGGCTCCTCATTTTCATGTTCGTCTATGAGGAAAAGATGTTTTATTATGGAGACCCAAAGAGTTCACTCATAATACATGATGTCCTGGAGGCCCCCATCCTCATAGGGGAATCAAGGATGAAGTGGGAGTTCCACCCAAGCCGCCTCCTCCTCTCAATGGTGTGCAAAATGATGGACAATTATTTCGAGGTAGCTAAACATACTTGGGAGGGAGTTATGATACTTTATTATCTACTAGTTTTCTTTAAATTGTGTGTTTATTATTTCACTTATGACTTATCTAAACATGTTTCTCCTCAGAGTGAATTTCATGGGTTTAATTAAGTGAACCACTTTTCATTTCAACACCGATTGTGTTGAAATTTCAAGTGGGAAACTTGACTTGTTCTAATTGGGAAACACAAGGTTTCTATTTCTTTCAAAAATACTAATTATATTAGTATTATTTAGTATCTTTTAATCTCTTATTTAATTCCAATGTTTGAAAACACAATTTTTGTGTCAAGGGTTGGTACTTTGTGCATCATTTAGAGAGGCGGGAGGCGAATCAAGATCATGACAACCCTAAACCAAATAATTAAACAAAACCATGTGAAATTTTCAGAACAGTAAACTATTTGAGATGTATAGCAAACTTGAATTGATGTCCTTATCTCATAATTCTTAATCCTCCACCTTATTCCATCAACTATTAAACTCTTTAAGATAAGTTATTTTTTTAAAATGTTTTAAAAATCACAGCCCTCTTTTAGTAATCTTTATTAAAAATACACACTATAAGCCACAAATTATCGTTGATAGAAGACATAGGGTCTTCCATAAACAACAAATCAACATTAAAAACATAATCAATTTGACGAGTCATGACAACGCGGTCAGAATTTGGCACCATTTCTGGGAAGATCTTTGATTTTTAGTGCGGGTTTTTGAAAAAAAAATGAATAATTTCTGAATATTTCCCTATTTTATACCTCTACCTATATTTTATATTCTAATTTATTTTTTTGTAGTCATGGTGCATGAGGCTTTCTAATCTAGAAGATTTACCTCCTTTCGAACCTAAATCGGAGAGGATCCTACGTCAGCGACCCCCAGACGCACAAGAGAACCCATCGAAGGAGGACACAGAAAACATTGACACTCTTCTTGATCCTTCCTTCTGTTTTCTAGAACCAATATAAAAACTGAATGAAATGTGGATAATATGGCCTAAAACAACAGAACATTAAAAGAACTAACCTCACCTAATGGTTATATCCAACCCGCCTATATTCAATAACAAGGAGAGGCACACAATTTTCAACTAAAATCTGGCTTAATTCATCTATTACCAAGATAACATGGACATCCTGGAGAGGATCTACCCAACCACTTAAAAGAATTTCATACTGTTTGTTCAACATTAAAACCTGATAATGTGGATGAGAAAAATGTAAATATTAGAGCATTCCCATTTTCATTGGAAAAACAGTGAAAGATTGGTTATATTATGTTAATTCCCCAATAAAAGGTTGGCTGGACGTGAAACACCTTTTTCTTGAAATATACTTCCCAGCCTCTCGACCTACAACAATAAGAAATGAAAATTTTGGGATAATAAAATCACAAGGGGAAACAATACATGAATATTTGGAACATTTTAAAATGTTATGTTCAAGTTTCCCACAACACCAAATAAGTGATCAACTTTTAATTCAATATTTTTATGAAGGTTTAATCCCTATTGATCAAAATATGATCGATACTTCTGAAGGTGGTTAACTAGTTGATAAGAACCCAATTGATGCAAGAACCCTAATGGAGAACATGGATTGAAACATAAAACAATTTGGATCAAAGACCAATGTACTGATTCGAGGTGTCCATGAGGTGAAAAGTACTGAATTTGATAACAAGGTGGACACAAAGTTCGAAGTGGTAAGTAACCTTCTTCAACAACTTCTCATTACCAAGGGAAATCCAAATCTCCTTCTCCTAGCCATTGTTGTATATGTTCTTCTAACACCCATTACTCTGGACAATGTCCTCAATTGAGGGAAACATCTTAGAGTTGTGAGGTAATATTTCCAGGCCGCCCCTATAACCATCCCTTTAGGAAAGAACCTTACTATACACCCAACCCTGGGTGGAAAGAGAACCATTCCTATAGGCAAGGGGGGTATTCAATCCAACCTCAACAACAATGGAACCAACTGGGGTAGAGTATTCATTAACCACCACCACCTAGAATCCATCAACCACCCCTACGGCCTTTCCAAAAAACCCCTAAAAAAATCAAGCCTGTCCTAGATGATATGATGAAACAAATGGTTTCCAACAATATCCAATTCCATCAAACCACTCAGCAAGCCATAAAAGACCTCAAAACCCAATTATCCAAACTAGCTAACTCAGTGGGTGAAATTCAAAGTCATGGGTCAGGTAAACTTCCCTCTCAACCAGTAGTTAACCCTAGGGATAATGGAAATGTTAGTTCCATCACCCATATGAGTTGAAAACAACTAGAAAGTAAAATTAATCCTCTATTAGAGTCATCCCCTCCTCAGGAAAACCTCCTTCCCAACCATTATGAATGTTCCAAATATTTAAGAACCTTATCCTGAGAGAATCCCTTAAAAAGAAAAGAGTGTGAATATGGATGAGTCACCTAGCCCAACCATTCCTCTTACATTTCCACAAAGGGACACCCAACCATGAAAACATAAGGAAACTGAACTTGATAAGGAAATATTGAAAATTTTCAAGAAAGTCCAGGTTACCATCCCATTGATAGATGTTGTGAAGAAAATTCCACGGTACACTGTGTTTCTAAAGGAGGTGTGTACACACTGTAGGTGACTTTGAGGTGATGAGAAAGTGATCTTGTAAAGTAAGGTTTCAGCATTGTTAGATCCATCACTCCCCACCATGTTCAATGATCCTGGAACATTCTCAATTCCATGCACCATAGGTGTGTATTATTATTCTAATGCTATGACTGATTTAGGTGCCTCTATAAATGAGATGTCTCACTCCATTTACTATGCATTTAATGTTGTGGAATTGAATCCCATAGGAATTATTGTTCAACTACATAACTAGAGTATTGAACACCCCTATCGTGTGTTAGAGGATGTTCTTGTGAGTGTCCCAAAATTAATTTTTCCAGTTGATTTTTATGTTTGTAAAATGGAGGATGATAGAATGAATGGACATTCCTCGATTATATTGGGGAGACCATTCATGAAAACTTCCAAAACCATAATTATTGTCCAAAATGGTACATTATCTATGGAATTTCGGGGTGACATATTCTATTTCAACATCCTTGATGCCATGAAGCACTCCTCATAAGAACATTCCTCTATTTCTCTCTCTGTTAATTCAATTGATATACTCCCTACCCCTGAAAAAAACAACATTAATTTACCCTGATCCCCTTTTAGAGTTTTCTTCATTGAAAGAAATTATAGGAAATGATTCATGCATTGATTGTTGTAGTGGTCTATAAAAGTGTCATTCATGTTCATTAATTGCTGATTTCTGGAACACTGATGATCCACTGACCATGGATGATACTAATATGCTTTTAAAATCTCATTCATCATCTGAGGTTGATACCATTGAGTAGTTATATGAGATCAGTAACCTCTAAATATCATAGAGACTCCCATCAATCCAAAATCCACTTGAATTGGAACTAAAACAATAGCCTCAATATTTAAAATATTCATATCTTGAGAATGGATACAAGTTTCCCATCATCATTTCCAGTTCACTCCCTCCAGTTCCTGAATTGTGACTACTTGAACTTTCGAGGGAGTATATACAAGCATTTGGGTGGACACTTGCTGACATTCCTGGTATTAGCCCATCAATTTGTACACATCATATTTTGATAAATGATGATGCTAAACCAGTGAGGCAGCCACTACATCGACTGAACCCGATCCACCTAGAAGTTGTAAAAAATGAGGTAAAAAAATTCTTGGGTTCTGGAATCATTTACCCCATCTCTGACAACCATTGGGTCTTTCTCGTTCATATAGTTCATAAAAATACTTTCCTTACAGTAATTATAAATGAAAACAATTAATTGGTTCCAACTCTTATGCAAAATAGTTGGCGTGTCTATATAGATTATCCCCGAAAAAACCAACACACAAGGAAGGACCATTTCCCTTTTCCATTAATTTACCAAATGCTAGAGAGGCTAGTGCTTATGTCCCACTACTGTTTCCTTGATGGATATTTTGTACACTTTCAGATCTATATTTCCCCAGAGGATTAGGAAAATACAACCTTCACTTTCCCCTTTGGCACATTTGCCTATAGAAGGATTCCATTTGGTATGTGCAATTCTCCGGGTACTTTCCAACGATGCATGGTTAGTATTTTTTCGGATTTCCTAGAAAATTGCATGGAAGTATTAATGGATGATTTCACTATATATGTCTCTTCTTCTGATGAATGTTTGAGTAGTATTGGTTAAGTCCTACGTCGCTGTATTGAAAATAATCTTGTATTAAATTATGAGAAATTCCATTTCATGGTGTGACACAGTATTGTTTTGGGGCATGTCATTTATAGGGGTGTTATCTAAGTAGATAAATGAAAAGTTGATTTCATTTATTCCCTTATATTCCCAAAAAAATATATGGGATGTTCGGTCTTTCCTAGGTTATGCTGGTTCTTACCGTCGTTTCATTCAGGACATTAGTAAAATTGCACTCCCCCACTCCCGATTACTCTAAAAAGAAAAAGGATTTTTTTTTGATAAAGAATGTGAGGATTCTTATAAAATGTTAAAATGGAGTCTCACCTCACATCCGTTAATCCAACCACCTCGGTGGGATTTACTATTTGACCTCATGTGTGACGCCTCTAACTATGTAGTTGGGGCAGTTTTTTATAATGGGTCGACTGAGCTCCACATGTCATAGCCTATGCCTCACATACTTTGGACCCTGCACAAGAAAATTACACCCCAACTGAAAAATAATTCCTTTATATTGTGTTTTCCTTGGAAAAAATCAGGTCATATATTTTGGTTCCCAAATTCATTGTGTTCTCAGACCATGTATCCCTATGGTACCTCCTTAAGAAACCGGATTCCAAACAATGTCTTATTTGTTGGAAGCCCCTCCTTCAAAAATTCAGTCAAGAAATTAGAGATAAAAAAGGAACTGAGAATGTGGTGGATGATCGTATTAGTAGGATTCCCCCATCCTCGGACATTGACTCATGCCCCTGTATTCCTATAAATGATATGTTTCTATAAGAGAAATTGTTCCGAGTGCAAGATGTTATTCATTATTATTCTAAAATCGTATATTATTTGTTAGCTTCTTGCATTCCTACTGATTTCAATAAAAACAAAGGTGGCCGTCTAAAACATGAGTCTCGTTGGAACATTTGGGATGACCCCTACCTATAGAGCACATGTGGTGGTCATGTCTTTATGTTTTGTGTTCCTGATAGTGAGTTTCAGTCCATCCTTAGATTTTTCCACACTCTTGCTTGTGGGGGCCACATTGGTCCCCAACAAACTGCTGGAAAGGTCCTTGATTCTGGTCTCTTTCGTTGTCCAAGAATGTGGAATTTCTCTATAAGAAATGAAATTCCACAATTACCATTTCTCTTTCATGGCATTTTTTGTATTTGGGGTATTGAATTTAGGGGGAAATTTTCCAATTCCTTTGGAAACTTGTACATTCTTCTGGCAGTTGATTATGTGTCAAAATGTGTAGAGGCACGATCTACAAGGAATGATGATTCTATAGTAGTTGTAGAATTTTTGACAACCCAAATATTCTATAGGTTTGGATTACCTAGGTTCATCATTAGTGACCCGGGTTCTCATTTTTGCAACCGAACAATGAAATCACTTTTGCATTGTTATGGGGTCGGTCATAGAGTGTCTACTGCATATCACCAATAGACCAATGGTGATGTTGTTGTGTCAAATAGAGAGGTAAAACAAATTCTTGAAAAAACGGTTCAACCCAATATAAAATAATGTAGTCATCAACATGATGATTCATTATGGGCCTATCGTACCACAATCAAAACTCCCATTGAGATTTCACCCTATAGTCTTGTGTTTGGAAAGAGTTCTCATCTCTCGGTTGAGATTGAGAATCCACCCTACTGGTCCATCAAACAATGCAATTCTAATCATTCTAGTTCCGGTGCTCAAAGGAAGTTGTAGATTCAGGATCTAGAGGAAATGAGAATAAATGCATATGAAAACTCTAGGATTTCTAAGGAGAGAACCAAGGCTTCCCACGACCGTCGTATCCTTCATCATCAGTTCCATATTGGGAATGAAGGTCCTCCTTTATAATGCAAGGCTGAAGTTGCATCCAGGTAATCTTCGTTCCTACTAGTTTGGACCATACACTATTACTAACGTCTATTGATTTGGTGTTTTAAAGGTTCAAAATGAAGAAACCAAGCAAACATTCACCACCAATGGGCAGCGACTTAAACACTTCAATGAGGATTTTCTAAAGAATCCGATGGAGGAAATCCACCTTCTCGATGCATTATAACAATAAAACACACCAGGTTTTATCCTTCTCACCAACATTCTCAATTATTTTCGTGAGGACACTACACATTCTAGGTGTGGGGGTGGATAAATTCCTGGGTTAGTTAGCAATTTTCATCATTTTTTTCTTTATTCTCTTTTTAACCTTCTATATGGTATTTTAATTTTTCCCCATCAATAATTTTGAAGTTCCATGATTTGGTGACATGAATGGGGGGAAAGTAAAAATACCATAATGAAGGCTAAAAAAATATTTGTATGAATTTAACATCATGGAGTGATTTTTATAGTGAATTGGTCTTCTATCAATGATATAAATGGTTGTATCACTGTTAATCACTTGAGAATATTGATTCCCCTTGTGTGAGTAGTTTTGGGAAAACTGTGACACTAATATATCCATACATTTTTTCACCAATCCACCATGTGTTAATATTTCATACATAATATAAGGTTAATATATGTTAGGTTAATATTTTTTTTCCTTAAATGATATTTCCATACATTCATTCCTTATCCAATCTGTTTCATTACTGTACCAGATTGACCTATGCATGTGTACCTAATGTCCGACTGTTGTACACCCTCAAAAAGAATATTGTTTCTTGGGCAGGTCAAAAACCAATCCTCCTCAACCTTTTATCTTGTTATAACTATTTAAATTAGTGACGTGAGGAGATCAAACAAGGGTTGAGAGATGAGCGTGAGATTTGTTCCAAATGAAACATCAAAAATATATATATAATAAATGATGGGAGTGATGAAATGTGAAACATATATAGGTATCTAGGTCAGGAGCTTATGGTTTGACTTTTGGGAATACTTAACTGAGTGGGTCCAGAATTATGATTGAAATGGATTTAGGGTAGGTTCGGTGGACAAAATCATTTAAAGATGAATAATATTAAAATAACCTGTATTTATTTGATAAAAAGTGGAAAAATAGCATGGAATGGTTTTCACACGCACACGTGGAGAGTTATTGGAATGGTTGTATTTTGAATATAGTCCTCATGTTGGTGTCATGAATCTCTTTGAATTTTATTGTGATATGATTTATGAGACATCTTTTTCCATTTTCACTATGAATAACTACTTGGTGTGGTTCGTGCATTGATCATATTACTTTAGTGAATTAAAATTTCATCAAATGTTAAATTTTCATGATGTTTGGAATATATATATATATTAATAATTTTATTTGGATATGTGACTTTTCCCAGAAGTGCAAATGTTTATTTGTGGGGTTGTGATGGTACCACGATTCACTATGGCATTTTCAACCTTACACCATTGCATTAAACTGAATTTGTATTGTAAATTCAAAAAATAATAAAAATTGAATTCCATGTTTGAAGAATTTTTTTTTATCACTATTGAAAACTCCAATTTTAATTTTCCTAAAAAATTTCACTAACGGTGAAGGTGATTTGGAGGGCGTATGATGATGTGAAAAAACAATTGGCCAAACTGTACAGGATCCAAGCACACAAATGGATTAATCTGCCCACTTCTACAAGATCGCACATCCAATTGGGAAGAAATTTTTGTGGTATGGTACAAAACCTATTGGGATACATTTCATATGAAGACTCACAAGACTCATTTGGACATCTATTGGCCTTTACGACCTGATCTATCCAGCACACCAAATCTGCACGGATTCAAAATTGGTGAGATGTGATCTGTCCATATCTCAGGATATAGGTGTACTAATTGTGCCTAACATTCTTTAGAGACATCAAAGAGGTGGGGATACTACTTTGGTATTTTCTCAAAATCAAGATAAGGATTCCGGGTGGTCGATAAACTTGTGACAATTGGTTTTAATAATTCTGTGTGCCCAAAACCACCTTCCCATTTTCCTTTAAAATGGCACCTTTGGCTCCTCATTTGCATGTTCGGAAAGGAGGAAAAGCTCTAATATTTTGGAGACCCAATGGAGTTCTCTACTCATAAATTATGTTTTGGAGGAACCTATTCTCATAGGGGAATTAATGATGAATAGGGAGTTCCACCTGAGCCTCATCCTCCTCTCGGTGGCGAGCTAAACGGTGGATGATAATATCGAGGGAGGTACACATACATGGGAGGGAGTTTCAGCACATGATAATCTTCTGGTATTGTGTAATTTATGTGTGGATTATTTCACTTGTGTCTTATCTAAACATGTTTCTCATCTGAGTTCATTTCTTGGGTTTAATTAAGTGAACCACTTTTCATTTCAACACCGATTGGGTTGATATTTCAAGTGGGAAACATGAGTTGTTCTGATTAGGAAACACAAGGATCCTATTTTTGTCACACATAAAAAAGATATTTGTATGCTTTGGTAGCATTTAATTTTTTCTTGAATTCAAAACCATGACAACATGATTTTTTTGTCAAGGGTTGGTACATTTTGCAATGTTTAGAGAGGCGAAAGGGGAATCATGATCTTGACAACCCTCAACCAAAGAATTAAACTAAACAATGTGAAATTTTTAAGAAAATGAACTATCCAATATGTTTAGCGAACATAAATTGATCTCCTTATCTCATAATTCTTAATCCTCCACCTTATTCTATCAACTATTAAACTCTTTATGTTATGTCATTTTTAAAAAACTGTTTTCAAAATCACCCCCTCTTTTAGTAATATTTATTAAAAATACACACTATAAGCCACCATTTCTCCTTGAGAGACTACCTAGGGTCTTCCTTAAACTATATATCAACCTTAAAAACATAATCAATTTGACATGTCATGAAAACATGGTCAATAGTCTTATTCACATTTGAAATGTACTTCTTTAATTTTATAGAAGTGATTGGACAATGGAAATAAAATCTCGTGAAACAATTAAATTAAAGAATATATCACATTAAAATGGTGATAAATGAGTACAATGAATTTATAATAAATAAAATATCGATGTATAAATTTTCTAAATTTGATAAGTAATTAATTTTATATGATATTATAAGAAAATATGTGAAATTGATGAATTGTTATGGAAGCTAAGGAAAGGGGTTTCCCAAAACCACCCAATTTTTCATAGGGGTTTGATAACTCTATATTTCATAACATTATCTCAATAATATTATTATTTATTTAGTAAATATTCTATATATATTTCCATCCTATTAAAACAAGATTATATCAACATTCCTTAAAATTTTATACATGTTTTAAAATTTTCCTATCATTGTTTGTTTGGACAATCTAAACTGAATAATCGGAACATCTCAGTTTCAAATAATATTGCAAGTACCGCATCAATGAATTTATAAAACCACTACTTTTTCCAAAAAAAAATTATCTTGTAAAATTAATTTATTATATTTCTTGTTTAAATTTATTATTACCTTAGGTTCAGTAAAAATTAGCTTCCCTTTCTCCTATATCCTTGATTGTGTTATTCATTCCCAAAGGGATTTAAATTTTTTTTTCAAAAATATTAAATTTAGTTATTCATAATTTCTCATGAGTTGTGACTAAAAAATTCAAGATTTCATAAAAATGTTATTTTAGGTAAATCTTTATGATATTCTATATATTTATGTTTTATGACATGGCTATGATACCTCTTTCATGACATGGGTAATTATAATGTATATGGATAGTGATTTATCTCTATTTTTCAATAAAATAATCTTTTACATGATATAATGGGTTAATCAATATATAAGTATAATGAATTGTGTAATATTTTTGTCTTGTGAGATTGTATGTATGGGATCAGGTGCTAAAACTAATCTATGATTTGACTATATCCACCATGTGATGTTTTTTGGTGATTATCCTTGACTTATTACTATGTAATGTCATATATTACTAAAAAATTCATAATTTTTTGGAATTATTATTACTATTTCATTATGTTATTGTAACCCCATGACCCCAGTTATCGAGATTCGGGGAATTATTACATAACATTTTCATGATACAATTAAATCGTGTCCCGAAAGACCGAACAGTTTAGCAGCCTTGGAAATAATAGATAAATTCATAAGGTCCACATTATAACGTGAAAAGAAAACCAACACTAAATTATTTCATTAGAAACATCCAAGCCTCCTAGATAATGCCTTCAAGTCACTCATAACTAACTTTTTCACTTCCTGGGAAAAATAAAACATAAAAAGGGGTGAGATCAGATTTTCATTAAGGATAACAATACAGCAGAAACTTTTATATGTAAGAATAAACATTTAAGCCAATGTATAACTAAAACCAAAGCATTTTAAACTTGAGAATCATAATAATATGGAATAAAATAAAATTAAATAATTCCATTTACATATTCACAAGGATATTCTACTAGTCGAATGACCATATGAAATATCAATAACTACTTTCATAATAATGGAATGCATAAATCCAGACTATCATAACCACATAGTCAAAGTCTTGTGCGAAGACTACAAATAATATTTTTTCAAGGCCTTGTGACAAGACACTAGTTTGTCTCATGAGACCTACCGATGCATCAAGGAGCTATAGTGGGCTCCACCCTTCACTTACTATGTCCAATGCATTCCTCATATGACAAATTTGAAACATAACATAAACATTTGTATTAAATCAAGCATATGAAATGTCAATACATTATCCACAAACCATGAAGGGTATAAAAATAGTATATCCACAGTTAAACATACCTCATCCAATACAATATGGAAGGTTTTATTGTAACATTTTAACCTCAGTCGAGAAAAATGAAGGATATCGACATAGTTGAAAATAATCATCAAAACTAATTGAGAGAAATATCTACCTTTTTCTTGAAAACATTTAAATGTCACACTATTTTTCAAGAATCCGTTTAATATATATTTTTGAATCAAAGTGTCCCATACCATGTTGAAACTTTTAAATGGAATTTTAATTTTAAAACATTAATGGTCATATAAGTAAATCATTAACACCATTTTTAAAACATGGACATTAATGCGAAATATTTAGAATAATAAATTATTAAAACATTTAAAATGATATATTGGTTTGAGTTATGAACCAAAATAGAGACACTTCAATACAAATAATTAAGGTAATCAAAAATTTGTAATATCATGAGAATAATGGGATTCATGATATACTATGTCAAAGTACAGTAAATACACAATATAAAAGAGATTTGGTGTATAACAACAATGAAGTCTCAATGGAATGTAAATTGAGATAAAATATCTTAAAAAGATCATATCCTTATGTTAAGGATAAATTAATTACATAATTATGTGTAAAAAATATAAATACACTCAATATGATTGGATATTCAGTGTAAATAAATCATAAGAAATTCACACATATTCTTGTAAAAAAGTAACACCAATGAATTAGATGTTTAACTCAATAAATGGATATTGAGTTAAAATTACTCCTATCATGTTCATATCGATGACATGAGAATTTATAAATTGAGTGATTATGTGCATCAAAATTATTTCCACATAATGTGGAGTGAAATTTATTACATAAGTAAATTAATAGTGATTCCACACATACTCTTGGAGTAAAATAATCAATGAAAAATGCATAAAGTTAAATGAGTTGAAATTGAAATTTCAAATTTCCTTATCGATTTGGTAACTTAAGAAACATACAACTATTAAAGAAGGATCATACAATGATGATGTATATATCCATAAATTAAAGTATATTACACAATTAATACAATCATGGGTAGTACACACACCACATGCAATAAATTTGTTGTGAACAATGGAATTCTAATGGAATTAAAAATGAGATAAGAAACCCCTTAATTTGTAATTTTTCCTTGGTTAAGGGTAAGATAACCTCATATATAATGGTTAAATAACTATTATTGAATTATACAAGAGTCATATACAATAATATGATATCATATATGATATTTTAACATATATTTGTTAATAGTATCTTAGTATTATCATCATTTTGGGTGTTAAGAGATTAATTTTCCTTTATAATCATTGTTATGTGAGCCATATTTTTTATGGATGGGATGTATGTTATTCATATACATAATAAAATCATATCTCTAAACATTATTTTTTATCATAAAATTAAATTTAGTCTTGAATGGACAAGATGGGGAATGAATTTCATCGCGTTTGTGGAGACGTTAATCTGTACAAATGCATGAGCGACAATATCAATTTTTTGATATTAAAATAATATATAATTTGATGATATATCATATATAAAAAATTATTATCATGTTATATTTGATTATTTACATGAATTAAACATCATTATTATACCCATCCAAATAACAATGTATTGAATAACAATTACACCACGACGTAGAGACAGTAATCTGTACATACACATGTATGGTTACATGTCATTCAAAGTATGGATATGATAATGCATATGGTTGTACCATATTCATCATAACATCATAGTATATAGAAGATACTGGAGTTTTTTTTATAACAGAAATAACAATGAAAGAAGAACTGGAAGAAGAAAATAACTTGAAAGAGGGTGGTGAAATTATTACCTCTTCTTCATGTTCTTCCCTTTGATTTGATCAAAAGGGCTCCATAAGTTGGCTTTCTGACTAATGTAAAGCATATAGGATAAATTGAGGGAAGTTTAGGGGATATTTGTGGAAGTTTTGGCCGATCGAAATGGCTTTTAAGGTGTGAATTAGAAATAACAGTTAGTTCCCTTTTATAAGAGGGGTGAGAGGCACCTTATGAAAATTTTAAAATATTATTTTATAATAAAAACATTTTCGGTTTCTAATGGCTCTAATGTGGATTATTTAATGTAAAATGTAGGGAGGGGTTGAAGAACACTCAACCAATAGGTTTTATACAGGTTTGGGTCACTATATTAACTTTAACTTTTAGATTGAAGTCTTAGTTAAATAGTTTTACATTTATCATGTTTCTTCTTATTTTTATATTATATGGTTAATAAACATACTATATACTTACAAGAGAACCAAAAGAGTTTAATTAATGATACAAATATCATTATATAATTCCATTGGTAGATCTGTAGATTTTTAAGGATATAATATCATTTAATAATATAATATTTGACTTAAAAACTCTTTTATGTCAATTTTGACACTATTTGGTATTTTGTTTTTTCTAAATTCATAACAACATTATTACTTAGAAAACATTTCATCTAAACAACTCTAATATTTCATAGTATTATATAAATTTAGTGGAATTCATAAAAAGTCTCAAATTACATTTATTTGGATATTTATAATTTCAATTATTTAAACATTTCCTTAAATAGGTAATTACTACATCATTGTGTCATTAATAAATTAATTTATTTAATTTTTAAAAAATATAAATAAAATACCAATATTTATTAAATATTTTAAATGAATATTTATAATTGAATTTATCTTATGTATAACCCCATATTAATTTTTATTTATTTATTAATCTTTGATTTTAACTCTTTTAACTCTTCTATGAATTAAATAATAATAAATTTCCTAATATAATCCAAGTGGACCAAATATGTTCATATATTATTACTATGTTTTTTTGTTAGAATAATAAATATCCTATAGAATAAGAACATGTGTTAGAGTAATAATAATATCATATTTATCCTCAATTACCCTTTTAACTTTTAACCAGGGTAAATAAAAGTAAGAAATTACAATTCACCAAAAAAAATTTATCTTATTGAACCACATTTTATTCGTTGATATTAACCATGTCTCTTGGATTTTCAAAATTCAACTCAGAGAAGCTATAAAATTATGTTTTATGTGAATTATCAAATTCTCCTAGGAGGTGGGTAAAACACGGTGAAAAGTTCAATAAAATTCTATATATCTAATATTATTACAAAATGACTCCAATGAATTACATTGAATATATATGGGTATTATTAATCTATTTTGACCTAAAATAAATTTAATAAATTAAAAATTATTTAAATAAAAATTCATTTTTAAATTACAACTTAGTGTTTTTCACTATTTATAAAAAAATAAATGTTTTCAGAAACATACCAAAATTTCACCCTCAGCTAATTTATTTATTATTAATTAATAAATGAATTCTAATCTACCAAATTCAAAACATATAAATTTTATTTTTTAATTTAAAATTAATTCCCTTTGTCAAAACCAAGAAGCTTATTTTTATTAAATAATAACTACCAAACGATTGACATTCATTTATGTCGAATATCAAAGTGAAATTACTTCCAATGTCCAAAATTTGATTAAATGGTATAAATCTAATATAATTATACATCCAAACCATTTATACGAATATTTTAACACTATAAATTATTATGATTAAAAAATTAGATATAGTTAAAATAAATTATTTTCCACTATTCAAACAACTATGAAAGTTATCAGAAAAACGCCAAAAATTTATTGAAACTAAATTCTTATTTCCCTATCTCAAAGAAGACGTTTATTTTATCAAATTGAATATTTTAATGTTTCAAATCATGGAATTAAAAAAATTCAGCACTAAAAGGTGGTAAACTTGCTTTTTTTAAATAATACATATTTAATCTGAAAATATTGAATTTTCCTTACATTATGTCTTAAAAACTCATAATATGGATTCTAAACTTATAATATTTATATAAGGTTCAGAATTTTATTAATACTATTCATAACCGCCCTTGAACTGCTAGTTTGGTAAGTCGTGGTGCACTAGAACTCGATGTTGCATGTAGTGTAAGTTATTGAATTACTTTAAAGAACTAATGTAATATGAAATCTTGTGGTGTTACATTCTTCCCTCCTTCAATAAATTTCATCCTCACAATTTTTTAAATTGTTCTTGGGAATAGAATGGAAAGTCCTATATCAGAAAAAGAGTCAATAAAACAATCACCTTAAATGAAAGAAAGTGAAGTAAAAAGGTCACCTGAGATAACCCATATTAGGATTCCATGTAGGAAAACATGTATATGGAAGATAAAAAAAGTTTCATGTTCTAAGGTATAGGTATAGAAAACATGATCAGGAGAAATTTTACAACAAGCAAACAAAATACATGTGATGGGACAAATGGTCATTAGTTTCCCAATAGGAAATGTAAACTGACAATGTTTTTTAAGTTATATTTACTAAAGATGAGAAATTTATTTATGATATTGACCAATAACATAAAGATATATACTTAATTTTATGTAGAGAATCATTCTTTAATAAATTTCTACTACTAACTCATTTTTTTAAACGATGGGTATTCAAGATGACTTAGTCACACCACAAGAGGTAGACTCAACTTCTGGAGAAACACATGGTTCATAAAGGTAAAACTATATATTTAACTTGTCTTTAGAGATTAATCAAAAACAAAATGGTTAGTACAATATCAGATGATCCCCCCAAAGGATATTCCTTTAGAGAACGAAACATTAATCTTAATTTCTAAAATTAAGCCAACAATACCCCAAAGTAAACTAAATATTATTCAATTAAATATTTTCCTTAAAATCCTTCAATTTAATCCAAACTATTATTGAAACCCAAAAATTATAAGAATTTAGTTATGTAGTCTTCCATGTTAAATTGTATCTCTAAATGACATCAACTACACATAAAGTCACATAATTAATATTAATTAACCTAATCACATATTCTCTATTATAGGTTAACAATTTCCATAAACAACCCAAATCTTTATAAATCCACAATTAAAACATAGATAAAAAATCCACCATTACTCTTCAAACGAAATCCATTAGTATTCTTTTTTCATTGGGAATTTAGTGTTCCCAAAAAAGTGAATGTCTTCTAAAAAAAATTTATCACTTAATCACCAAATCATTTTCCTATACTAAGGGTATTCATTTGAAAAGACATAAGATCCCAAATCAACTTATTATTGACCAATATAATCATTTAACTAAAAATAATTAGTCACACTAATGAGGGACTTCACGTAGTCTAGTGGTTGGTGATAAATCCCAATCACACTCTGTTTGTGGGTTCTATTCCCACAGCTTTTTCCAACACGATGGATTGTCACACGGTCTGCATGTTTCCCATTATCATAAAATATATTTTATAACATTAAAAAATCATATAAATTCTTCAAAATAACAATAATATATTTTAACCATAAATGTTATCTCATACCTTTCATTTTCATCCCAAAATATAATAAATTTTAATTGACTCAAATTCATGGATCACATAAAACCAAATGGTTATTTATAACTATATCAACAAGAGAAAATATAATTCTTCCTCAAATATCTTTTTCACATGATATATTGCAGGGTTACACATATAAGGGAAAATTCATCCAATGTAATCTCAATAAAAAAGTTCACTAGTACCTTTAAACATTTTTCCATCCATTTATTTCGACATAGGTTCTTCCTTGACCAAGAGGTTATCCTATAGAATAGGGAATTGAATTTGGTGATGTCATGGTGCCTTACATTTATGACAAATTACTATAATTGGAATCTTAGGATCATTTTTATTTTCTTCCATATTACTCATCTTTTTTCCTTGGTAATTATTTACTTTATGCCCATGTTTCCCACACAAAATGCATTTGTTTGTTCCATTGAGACACGTTCCTGGGTGTCTCCTTCCACAATTCATGTATGATGGAAATTTAGCTTCCTTCTCACCATGGTCTCCACAGCTAGAGCTCTTGTCATTCACTGCCTTCATCTTCTTTGATGAGTCCGGGAGTTGGTTAATATATATTTTGTTGATCATATTTTTTGAAAACTGGTTTGAAATGAACACGATATCTTTTACGCCAATCCAAATTCATTTTTGTTTCTCATTTCCACCTTTGTTCCCACCTTGTACATTATTCTAAAAGATATTATGACTTCCTTGGAATCCAGCCATTGACTAAAACCAAAAAATTATTGTGTGAGTAACAGTAGTCGTAAAATCATTAAGAGAATATCATGGCACCATATTTTCTATTTAAAACACCATAGGATTAACCAAGTTCATTTATTCTCATATTATATTAAATTAATTAAAATGTGTTGGTAATGAACATTTATATTATCCTAAGAATATGCCCCGGGAGTGCCGTAACCAAGACCGCAACAAGGCATGTTTTTGTGGACCTATTCTCGTTCGATTCTAGCTCCATGCCATGTTTTCTGGTTTTACCCCTGGGTACATCTGTGCCGGAGCTGCCTCTACCAGCTTGTATTCAGACCAGGATGTATTTCTTGGAAAACTCTCAAAATCACTACAATACCGAAATTTTAGAAATATCTTCTATACTAATCCTAAAAGTCTATCATAGGGATATTTTCTCTAATCAAATATTATCTAAATCTAGTTTCCAAGGTTTGTACTAAAATTCCTCTGATACCAACTATAATGCCCCGAACCCAGTTACCCAGAGTTGGTGCGTTATTACATATCATTGTCATGATACATGTAAATGATGTCCTGAAAGACCAATTAGTTTAGTAACCTTGGAAATACTAGAAACATTTATATGGTCAACATTAAAACTTGAAAATAAAAACAACACTATATTTTTTCCTTAGAAACATCCAAGCTTCCTAGATTATGCCTGAAAGTCACTCATAACTAACTTCTTAACATCCTGGGAAATAAAATATAAAGGGGTTAGCTCAGATGCTCAGCAAAGATAACTATATAGCAGAAATATTCATAAATAATCATAATCATTTAAAGCAATGTATAACTAAAACCAAAGCCTTTTAAAATTGATCTTCATTAAAATATGGCAAAAAATAAAATGAAATAATGTCATTTACTTATTCTCATGGATTTTCTTATAGTCATATAATCTCATGCATTATCAATAATCACTTCCATAATGATGGAATGCATAATGCCAGAATATCATAACCACATAGTCAAAGCTTTCTGCCAAGACTACAAATAAGATTTTTCCAAGGCCTTGTGCCAAGACCATTGTTTTTCCATGAGACCTACCGATGCATTGAGGAGCTATAGTGGGCTCCACCCTTCACTTACTAAGTCCAATGCATTACCCGTATGATAAATTTGAAACATAACATAAACATTCGTATTAAAACTAGCATAGGAAATGTCAATAATTTATCCACAAACCATCAATGGAATAAAAATAGAACATCCATAGTCAAACATAACTCAATAAATACAATATCGAAGATTGTATTGTAATAGATTAACCTCAATCGAGAAAAAAGAAGGATATTGACATAGATTAAAATAATCATCAAAACTATTTGAGGGAAATATGTCCCTTTTTCGTGAAAACTATTAGAAGTCAGACTATTTATCAAAAAGCCATTTAAAATAGATTTTTGAATCTTTTAAAAGTAAATTTTAATCTTTAATCATTAATTTCCATATAAATAAATCCCTAAAACCCATTTTAAAACATTTACATTAATGAGAATGATTTAGAATAATAAATCATTAAAATATTTAAAATGAGATTTTAGTTAGAGTTCCTAACTAAAATAGAGACACATAAATACTATTAATTGAGGTAATAAAAAAATTGTAATATCATGAGAATAATTGGATTCATGATATACTATGTCAAAGTACATTATATTTACCATATAAAAGTGATATGGTGTATAACAACAAATAAGTCTCAATGGAATGTAAATTGAGATAAAATATCTTATAAAAACCATATCCATAGGTTAAGGATAAATCAACGACATAATTATGTTTTAAAAATATAAATACCCTCAATATTATTGGATATTCAGTGTAAATCAATAATAGTATATTCACACATATTATTGTAAAAAACACCAATGAATTTGATGTTTAACTCAATAAATGGAGATTGAGATAAAATTCCTCTTATCAAGTTCATATCGATTACATGATAAATTATAAATAGAGTGATTATGTGTATAAAAAGTATATCCACATAAATGGGAGTGGAAATTATGACATAAGAAAATGAATAGTGATTCCACACATAATCTTGGAGTAAAATAATCAATGAAGTATGGGTAAAACTGAATGAGTGGATATTGATATATCAAATTCCCTTATCGATTTGGTAAAATATGAAACATACAACCATGAATGAAGGATCATACAATGATGATGAAAATATCCATAAATTAATGTATATTACACAATGAATAAAATCATGGGCAGTACACTGACCACATGCAATAAATAAGTGGTGAAAAATGGAAATCTCGCGGAATTAAAAGTGAGATAAAAAACCCCTTACTTTGTAATTTTTTCTTGGTCGAGGGTAGGTTAACCTCTTGTATAATGGTGAAATAATTTTTATTAAATTATACAAGAATAATATACATTAATATGATATCACATATGATCTTTTAACAATTCTTTGTTAATAATATCTTATTATTATAGTCATTTTGGTTGTGAACGGATTTGTTTTCCTTTATATTAATTGTTATGTGAGGCATATTATTTATCGATGGGATGTAACTTATTCATATCCAGAATGATATCATATCTCTAAAAATTATATTTAATCATAAAATTAAATTTAGTCTTGAATGGATACGATGGGGAACAAATCTAATCACGTTCGTGGAGACGGTAATCCGTACGGACACACGAATGACAATATCATTCTTTTGATATTAAAATAATGTGTAATTGGATGGTATATAAAATAGACAGAATAATTATCATGTTATATTTTATTATTTACACAAATTACACATCATTATTATACCCATCAAAATAATAATGTATTGAATAACAATTACACCACGACGTGGAGACGGTAATCCGTACGTACACACGTATGGTGACATGTCATTCAAAATATGGATAGAATAATGAATATGGCAGTACCATAATTATAATAACATCACAGTATAAATAATATACTAGAGTTATTATTTATGAATGGAAATAAAAAATAAATAAGATGTGGAAGAAGAAAGGAACTTGAAAGAGGTTGGTGAAATTATTACATCTTCTTTGGGTTCTTCCTTTGGATTTGATCAATAGGGATCTATAAGATGGGTTTCTAGATAAAGGAATGCCTTTAGGATTATGTGAGGGAAGTTAAGAGGATATTTGGGTAGGTTTTGGTCGATCCAAAAGGCATTGAAGGTGTTAATTAGAGGAAGGGTGAGAGCCATTTAATAAGAGGGGTGATGGGTACCTTGGAAAAAACATAAAATATTATTTTATAATAAAATTATTTTTTGGTTATAATTGCGTCAATGTGGATTATTTAAAGGATAAGGTGGGTAGTTTTCTAAAACCAATCAACCAATAGGTTTTAGATTGGATTGGGTCACTATATTATCCTTTACATTTAGATTTATCTTTTAGTCAAATTGTTTGACATTTACCATGTCCCTTTGTATTTTTATATTATATGGTTAATAAACATACTATATAATTTCAACAGAACCAAAAGTGGTTCATTAATGTTACACCTATCATTATATAAGTCCTTTGGACGAGTCTTATATTTTTGGGAAAAGAATATCAATTAATAATATAGTATTTGATTTAAAAACTCTTTCATGTAACATTTTGACCCTATTTGGTATTTTGTTTTGGCTAAATTCATAACAGAATTATTAATTCGAAGAAAATTCATCTAACCTACCCTAATAGGTTATATTTACTTATAAGATTATTTTAATTCATAAAAAGTCTCAAATTACATTTATTTGGATATTTATAATATCAACTATTTTAACATTTCATTAATTTTGTAATTACTGCTTCATCATTGTGTCATTAATAAATTAAATTATTTAATTTCTAAAAAATTTAAATAAAATATAATTATGTAGGTAATAGTTTTATCTTTATAAATAATATTTATAATCGAATTTATCTTATGCATAACACTATATTAAAATTGTTTTAGTTATTTAACTTTGATTTTAACTCTTTTAACTCTTCTTTGAATTAAATAATAATAAATATTCTATTCTAATCCATGTGGACCAAAGTTGTTCATATATCATTACTAAGGTTATTTTTGGTCGAATTATACTTATCCAATAGAATTAAGTCATGTGTTACGGTAAAAATATATCATTTTTACCTTTAATTACCCTATTTACTTCTAACTGGGGTAAATAAAAGTAAAAACTTGCTATTCACAAAAATTTATTTTTATCTTATTTAACCACATTATACTCCTTAATATTAACCCTGTCTCTCAGGTTTTCAAAATTAAACTCACAGATGCGGTAAAATTATGTTTAATGTGAATTTTCAAATTCTCCTAGGAGGTTGGTAAAAAACGGTGAAAATTAAATAAAATTATATATATATATAATATTATTAAAAAAATGACTCTAATGAATTACATTGAACTTATATGGGTATTATGTTTCTATTTTGACCTAAAAAAATTTAAATAAAATATTTAATTATTTAAATAAATATTCTGTTTTAACCTATAACTCACTATTTTTCACTTTTCATTAAAAATTAAATATTTTCAAAAACATACCAAAAAATCACCCTAAGATAATTTTTATATTCTGAATTCAAAAATGTATTATATTTTACCAAATTAAAAACATAATAATTCCATTTATTTGTTTAATATTTATTCTCATTGTCCAAACCAAAAAGCGTATTTTCATGAAATAATAACTACCAAAAGATTGACATTTGTTTATGTCCATTTTCAAAGTGAAATTACTTCCAATGACCAACATTATATTAAATAGTAAAATAATAATCTAATTATACATCTAAACCATTAAAATTTATAGTTGAACACTATAAATTATTTTTATTAAAAAAAGTTTTTTTTCAGTTAAAATATATTATTTTCCATTATTCACCCAAATATGAAAGTTATCATAAGAAAACCAAATATTTATTAAATCAAAATTCATATGTCCCTATCCCGAATAAGAAGTTTATTTTATCAAATTTAATATCTAAATGTTTCAAAATTTGTATTTAATAAAAGGACACCACTAAAAGGCGGAAAAATTACAATTTTTTAAAAATACATCTTTTATATGATAAAATGAATTTTTCATTACATTTTGTCTAAAAAACTCATAATATGGATTCTAAAATTATATAGGTTATATAATGTTCACAATTCTGTTAATACTATTCATAACCTCCTTTGAATGGCTAGTTTGGTAAGTTGTGGTGTGCTTGAACTCGATGTTGCATGTAATGTAAGTTATTGAATTACTTTTAAGAAGTAGCGTACTATGAAATATTGGGGTGTTACAATTATTCAAGTAGTTTTTTACTCATTATAATTCTATTTCAAGTTATCTATTTATATCATTTGACTGACATGTTTTTTCTCATTATCATGTTCGTTAATTTACTGGAAATTATAATTGAAGTATTTTTTATGTATTACCTAAGTTTTCCTATTAATATTTAGTGGATTATATTTATTTTTTATATAATTATAGATATTAATGTAAATATTTCGTTACTCAATTCTATTTTTATTTATTATAATAAATATATTTCAAATACATTGGGCAACACGGTTTTTGGGTTGGGTTTATTCAATGTTAATGTTTAAAATAATTTAATAACATGCGTAAAAGGAATGGGGTTTTGTAATGATGACTCAAATAATTTTATATATTTTTGAGATCCATGATGACAGACTCTCACTATGAGGTATGATTTTTTGGGTATATGATAAGGGATTTTTAATTAAGGGATAACCTGAGAAAAGATTTATCCATTCAATCCATTGATGAATTTTTAAATATTAATATTGTTTTTGGGAATATAATAACATAAGTAAATTGATGGAGATAATAATTTATTC
The DNA here is from genome assembly GCA_963277665.1 of Viscum album. NCBI lineage: Eukaryota > Viridiplantae > Streptophyta > Magnoliopsida > Santalales > Viscaceae > Viscum > Viscum album. Next base: position 1,418,106,068 of record OY728161.1, on the reverse strand, counting down.
CCTAGTTCATTTCTAGAAATATTATTAATTATAGATTAATTATAATGTGTGATGGTCCCATTATACAAGTTTCTTTATTTCAGATATCATGATAATGGGATTATATTATTTGGTAAGTGATTGTAAGAGGTTTTATGGCATTTGGACTTTAACATTATTATCGGTTGGTGTGTTTTCATGTTTATAGAATATAACATTACACATTAGTCTATTTACCCTAATTACTTATAGAAATATACCTATAGGTTCACAGACCAAGCATAACCAAAGTATTAGTTAAATTCATCAATTAATTTAATCATGGTAGAATAAAAAATAATTTTTTGGATTTGGTTGATTCACAACATTTAATTCCAATTTATTATAAAAAACACGTGAGTTAAATAATTATAAATGTTTTTAATGTTTTTTTATAATATAATTCTTGTTTTATTTATTGATGAATAATTTTGAAACATTAATCAAATTAATATTCATTATTCAAGGTTCAATAAGTTTTTATGAGGGAAAGAATAACAAACTTAAAACTCTATTTGGAAATAGTATAAATTGTATTTACAACTATTTTATATGTTTTCACTCCTTGTTAATTATAATGTTACTGTTATTAGACATGGTTTCACCTAAGAATTATAAATATGTAAATGGGTTGTGTGGAATTTTCAAACCATTAAACGTCCATGATAAAATCATAATATATCACATTCCATAATCACTACTTTTGTGAATAATTAATAATTGGATACTCTTTCAAGACATAAGGAGAGATGTTGAGGAGAAAAAAATGAACTCTCTTTTCCTCATCTCTCATGTCATCGACAAAACAACAATATTTATTCTTCCATAAAGATGAACTATGATTCAATCATCCATAGATGACTCAAGTGATCATGATCAATTATGAAAAAATTATACAGTTATATGGTTATGTTATATGTATTTTCTACCCATATGGATCACTACTTGTGGGACTCTTCACATGAAACCATGTTGCACAATGGAGGTATGGCAAGATATAAGATTCTATATCATATACATAGTATTAATTAAAATATGTGGTAATTCTAAATATAATTCTAAGATAATTATAAATTACATGATATGATCATCCTCCTTGGTTCCATCATTTTATGTAGTCATGTATTGTTTAATTTTATTGATATATTTGGTTTTTTCATGTGAATCGATGATTATTTTAAAATTTATATTAAAAATATGATTTTGAACATCAATAAAGGTACTTATGTTATGCATAGAGCCTATGGTTGGAAGTTTCTCAATTTATGAAATGAAAAAAACATTTATTGTGGGTGGTAGAATTTCTCTCTTTGGATTATTATCCTTACGATATATGGGTTGTGGGCGCTTGGAGCTAAACATCGTGTGGTAATGGAAAAATCATGCTGTTGATGTTCAAAAATTAATATGCCTACCACAATTACCGATAGAATCCCATATAATAAATTATATGAGGAGTGGATCGAGACCCATCCTGTTCTTTAGGATTGGGGAGAAACTTATGTAATCAACGGTTGATATGAGTTGAGTTGTGTCACTATCTGTGGAACAGATTAAAAAAATGGATGGTTAAGTATTGTACTTTGGGACCATCCTATGATTTTGTTTAGGAATTAAATGATTTTTTTAGGTGATGGTATGATACCTACATTCATGAAGGATTTTTAATCAATGATGATGGTGGAATAATAATAGTTGGAGAAGGGTTTTGATAGATGCACCATTTAGTGATGGTTTGAGTAATTTATATATATTTATTAGGATGTGGTATGTCATATAACACATTTTACATGTATTTTATTAAATAGAGGATAAAAATTTGTAATTGAACCATGATATGGAGGAAAATATGGCATGTTATTGGATTATGAAATGATGGTGGGTATACAAAAATCACAGATTGGAATTTAATACAGGGGACGTGAAGTGAAATTTAACCTTCAATGTCATATATTTTAGGTGTAATAATTTTTTAGGTGCATTGGTGTTCATTTGGAATGTGGGAATGATATTGTAATATTTAATATCATTTTCTATGGAACCATTGAAATTAAAATTTGTTTTTATAAGTTGAGGATCATAGTGGGGATCACTATATCCCTAGGGGAAATTGATTAACCACACAATCTATATTCTAGGATATATGTGCTCTATAAAGTACTATCATGATGATTCAATTATGATGATTGGTGTCAGATATGGTTAGAAGTCTAGGTTTCCTGAATTGGAGATTGTCCCGTAGACTTTTTTCGGTGTTTAGAATTTAATGATGCTATTTGGACAAAATTTAGTTACAATGGAAGGACGTGAGGTGTATATGAATGTACATTGGGACTTATTAGAGATATGAAGTGTGATTAAAAGGTCACTGAAATACACAATGTGTACTGTTTTGTTTTTCATTTTTTCATTTAAAATCACATCTTTTGTTGGTAGATGGATCATTTTTTTTGATATTATAATTGAAATTTTGAGTGTTGGGTCAAATAGAATTTGTGTTTTTTTGACTTGGATTGATGTGAAATATTGGGATCATGTGTTCAAGTTAGTATTTTTAGATTTTAGATATGTCCTTAAAGCACCGGAGGTCTTTATATTGGGTTTATAATTTGATTTTATAGGTTAAATAGATATCATTTGGTTCCATGATCATGGGGAGGAAACTTGTAAAAATTCGATACCTCACAATTTTCTAACATTGTTAGTAGACATTTTGGTGAATAACATATGGTTCACAATAGAAATTAGGAAATCTTGTATTGGACCTAGGAAATTGTTCATTATTTTAAAAAATTTGTAAAACAATTTTATGATGTGTATCAGAGGGTTCCCATTACTATTCAACATGTTTTTTCAATAGTTTTTATAATTTGTGACCAAACTATGAGATATGGTCATTCATTGGTAATGACAGGTAATTATTTGGAACATACCTTTCTAAACAAGGAATCTATGACATTCAATGCACCCAGTTTGGTTGAATATTTATTTACAAAACATTTTTTATTATTTTTATATTAAACTGGAGGATCCACATTTCATCTCTCACATGTTCATAGTCGTCCTCCCGTCCAACCCTATTCACCCATTATTCTCCTTCATTCCTAGTAATTTTTTTGTGACGATTAAAAAAATTTATGTTCTTACCAAATTTTAGAAATCTTATTTCCTCCCCTAATTTTTCATTTCTAATTTTGAGTGATTATTTTAATTGTTTTGGGTGCCTATTTCATTAATGCATAGTGATAATTTCTAGGAATCATGCGGATTCCATTTGGGTTGTATAGGGAACATCTTGAGACAAAATCAATCGGTCACTGATAACGATTTTAATAAGAGTATGTGGGGTTGATAATTTTATTAATTTACACACTTAACATTGAAATTAATATTTTTTTGTTTCAATGATGTTGGTTAGGTCATTGGAATGTAATGTTTTTAGGTGTAACAAATGGGTATTTTGTGATATTTTGGATATGATTTTGATGACAAAAATTCCCACAATATGTACATGTATGTTTATTAATTTGGGGGTTTAGTTGTAAATCATTTATAATTATTTATAGGTAATTGTTTAAGATGGCATGATTTTAGTTGTGTAACAAGTTTGTGATCTGGGTATTCGAAGACCTTTGCATCTATTGAAGGCAATTGAGATGTAATTTAGATTCATGGAAAAAGGTACGTGATCCTTAAATTTTCATTCATACTAGTTTAAATTTCTATATTTTTGTGATGGAGATCTCAATATCATCTTGAGTAATGACATTATCTATTTAATTATGTTATTTAATATAGATTTGGACCATATATAGATCCTTTGAAAATCCCTGTGACCTATTTGAATTTAGTTTCTATTTGATCATCATCATATCCATATAAACAATATAAAAATTATAATTAAATGATCTTTTCATTGTATATGAAATTTTGAGATGCTTAACTTCAAAGAAAATTAGAGTGTTATATTAAATTGGTTCAGAAATGATATTGTGGAAATGAAAAATTGGCATTATTTTTTATTGAAATAGAAGTAGAGAAAGGATAATATTTTTTATACTAAAATGGAAATGTGGAATTTAATTTTTTACAATATTTAGTTCCAGGAAATTAATATTTATGAAAATTGAAACAAAAATAGTACTTTAAAATGGAATTTTATAAATGAGGTTAGAAATGTATATTTTGAAATAAAATTTGAAATGGAATTTTGAATGGGATAAAATATCGGATTTGAAACTTTTTTGGAAATAGAAATTTACATTTTCTTAAAAAAATATTAAATAATTTTTCTGTTGTGTTTTTTTTTGTTTTGGTTCTATGGTAATGATTTTAAATTATTATTATATTTTTATTTTATATGGATTTTTTTCATTATTTTTAAACCAGTAGTGAATGTTTCCCCTAATAGATTATTTGACTGATGTTCAATTCTTGGGTGAATATTTCCCATAGGATGAAACCTGGATTATTGATTAAAAATGTGGTAAATAAAGGACTTTAGTGGATGTTTGGATTAATTGTCAAGACAATGGTTATCATGACCCCAGATAGGATGAATATATAATAATTGGCATTTTAAACCCAAACCTAGATGGGTTGGAAAGATACCCATGATGTGCTCAGAGACACCTCAATATTATCCATAGTAGGTATGTACCATTCTAGGGGCTAACCCGACCCTAATATTTGGGATTTTTTTAATGCCATCTTAATTTAATTTAAAATGGATGCAATTATAACTCTTTTTCTTAAATGCTTCTATATAACATTGTTTATAAGAAATGTTATATTTAGGGATATCATTAGTGGTGGCCTTCTGAGTTTTATTTATACCATAATCTGGAAATAATGGAAAATAGATACGTTAGAATATATGAATATTGTCTATGGGGCCATTCTTAGGTAAAGGCCCATGGGTGATGAATATTGGTATGATTCCATGGATGTAGATATAAATTGGGAATGTGTATGCTTTAGGATTAGTTCAAGATGGCTTTTTTATTTGAATTTTATTTTTATTCCTTATTTATACTATTTATTGATTCTCCCAATATAGATCCTATTTGGTTTTTATATCATTATCACTCATTATGGAATGTGATGTTGTATTTAATTGATTAGACATTTCCCTAATTTTGGTATTTATCAGGATAATTATCTAATATAAATGCATTATATCACGATCTGCATTCTAATTATGATGGTATTTTCTCCCCATTGCAACATTATAGTCTGTCACCACTAGGCGGTGGCCTATGGTGTATAGAAATGCAGAAATGAGGCCATGTTGAATTTTTCTTCAAGACCCTTTTAGTTGGTAATGAAATAGGGAATACCCATTTTTGAATTTTAAATTTAGTATTTTGATCTCATTATCTTATTAAAATGATTAAAAAGATCATTTGATAATAATACATTACATTCTGAAATATATTACGAAATGGGTGATAATTTGAAACTATCACTACTGTGTTACTATATAATAATGAAGGGTCATAATTATTTAATCCATTTCTAATCTTATTTAACTTCATCATCTAAGGACACTTGTTCTTAGATATTATCATGATTTTCATAATTATATAATTTTTTTTCTTGTTCATCATATATCATTTGTATATATTTTTTTATTTTCCAAATATATAATGTTTTCTCGCTATACCACTGATTTCTTTTTTACTCAGACCATTTTAAAAACATAAAAGTAATTATTACCTTGGATGTGTAGTATTGAAATGAAATGTAGTGGTGTTCCACGTTATTACATCTAAAAAAATAATTTTTCCCGAGTATTGAATCTTTTAAAAATACAATGTTATATTTGTAGTTCCTTATTTATGATAGGTATCTTCCATTTTTTTCAACTCCGTGTAAGAAAAGGGATGGTATTCGAAGAGGTGATCAATCCTTTTCAAAATTAATGCTGGATTTTCTGAGAACCATTTCTTTCACTGATATATAGATCATTGAAGAGTTAATACATGATCATTATGATACAAACTATTATACTAATAATGTGTTTATATATTTTATATTTTTCATTCATTGTTATCTTCAAAATTGAACTATATTATATTATTACTAATAAAAAAATACACTTTTCATTATTATTTATGTAATTCAACATTATTATGTTGAAGACATCACTGAATTAAACTGGATCGTAATTAAAAAATACAGTCTATTATATTATTATTTTTAATTTATACTATGTCAATCCACTAATCTATAGAGTATATTTCTCATCTCAACCATTCCAATAATTAGTATCAGATCTTATTCCTCTTGTATAGAGGTTTTGATTCTTATATTTTTTTTCTAACCTTATCCTAGACAAAATTGTTTATGGCAAATTGTTTTTATATGATAGATTGAATGATGATAAACGATCTATGGATTCCATATAAACCACTTTATTTTGATGGAAAAGACTATGATTAAGGGAAATCATGAAAGGGGAATATACGAAGAATTTGTTTATTTATCCATGAATTTTAATTTACAAACCAAAAAATTACCAGATGTTGATCAAAATATAGTTGTCGGTAATGATGTGGAGAATTATGTTTCTAATTTATAAAATGTTGAATATTTTTTTTATATTATTTAAATTTTTTATCCTTTTTTTATCATGTAATATAACTCTACACATTTAAAAATTATTCCATATAACTCACGATTGTTTAGAAAATCATAAAATAATAAAACTATGAATACTATTTGTGATTCATGAATAATTCTGAATAGGAGAAAATGAATCCATAAACAATATCAAAAAAACTTCAAAATTATTATAATATGAATGAGTATACATGATGATGCTCTCAATAATATATAATTTATTGAAATGGTGCTAAAATCACTACATAAAATAATGGAATGAATGGAATGTGGTGATAGGTGTGAGTACAAATTTTAATGTGACACTTGGGATCAAGTCACCAGCTCATAGTACACAATAGACTTGAGAAAAATAATCGTGAAGATGAAGAAATTATAATGAACAATGCGATTTCATTAAAATTTAATATAAAGGTTTTTTGACATTTATGATTCTATACTATTGAAATTTGTGAAATATGAAGTTGAAATCTCTACAAAATTAGTTTATAAATATATGAAAATAATGAGAAACTATAAAAAGATATCCAAAATATACAATAATTATAATGTATGAAAGGGATATAAGAAAGTTATAGGTAATAAATTTAGTAATGATTCATTGTTCACATCTTATATGTTTAAAAAGAATGGATACATAATGACAGGCATCCAAAATTTTCGAAATGAGGGAATGCAATTAATACATTTAAAAATTGATCATATCAATAGGATGAAGCAACCCCGATGAGTCAAAATCAAGTGTTGATTACATAAACTGTTATAGAGAATAAACTAACATATCCATAATTTAAACAATATGATTGAATTTTTTACTAATTCTAATTCTAATTCACATTATGAATAAGACTCGAAAACTAATGTTAAGGAGTCAGTTGAACAAAACGAAATGTTTTAAAAGGATATTTTATGAATGAGTAAATTATATATTGATTTTCAAATCTAAAATCAGAATCTTGTTAAAAAAAATATGAATCATACTCAATAAAGTAAAAATGATAAATTAAATAATATAATGAAATTCATTATTTTATTAAAAAAATATAAAATTAAAAGAAGAAATGTGAAATGAAGATTTGAATCCAAAGAAATTATTGTTTTTATCTCTATAACTTTTTAATGTGAAGAAAATAAATTTAATATTTTATTCAATGATATAACTCATATTGAGAAATAAATTTAGAATAATAATAAAAGAAAATAATAAACAATGGAATGAATCCTTATGATTAAATAATAATGTTTGTGATGACATAGAAGATACTCAAATAGAGATTGAGAATAAGAAGAGTAATATTGTTAAATTATATAAACACTATCTCATTTTGTTAAATGAAATTAACTATTTTTTAATATGATTTCTTTGAATAATCATAAAATTTAAAGAAACATGTTTAGTGTTATATAAATGGATACATAATGTTTATTAACTCCATTTGTTAAAATTACTAATGTAATTGTTTCCAATGTTACATGAATTAGGTATAATTACAATGGTTAATATGGAAATGAATTCAAAAATAAGATTTAATCAAACATTATATCATGATAAAAGTTAATCATTATGGGTTTAATCTTTATATTAGCATACATCAAATATCGTTAATCAATATTGGTAGTTTATAAGTCATATATTCACCCTGCTAGACCCATGATAGTGTGGGTATTAAATTTTTTTTATAATTTATTAATATTATAAAATATTCAATAATATTTTAATGGAAATAAGGTAAATGAATATCGTCTATTCTTGGGTCATGACTACTGATATGTATAACTTTTATATTTAAATCAATTTTGTTAGAGGATCTATCACATTCAATAAAATATCAAAATACATGGTTAGATGTCATAGATAGGTATATATGTTTAAATATGTTATAATTTATAATTTATTATCGGTGGATATATTAAAACAAAACATAATTATCATACAATATATTTTTGATATTTTAATAGTTTTTATATTTATTGAGTACATGTCTTTATTTTTGTAATGATAAATATGTCATATTGTAGGAAAATATAAAATATAACATTTATTTCATTATTTCATATGAACTAAATAATTAAAATGTAAAGAGATTATATAATAATTATACTATAATTTTCTTCACTATTAAAGTTTGAATAATGTTCATTATTATAAAAATAAACTTATTTTTCAAAGATATAGATATTCTTGATCTACCAAAAATAAATGTTCGAAAGTATTTTTTATTGTTGTTTAATATCTAATGAAAATAGTGAATCATTCATATTTATAGGTAATTTTAATACAACTAGATCCTTAGTATTACCGTCCTTTGATTTTTTCCCCAAAATAACATCTAGTCTAACAGTTAAGAATAATTTTCTTTCTAATTGTTTTTAATTTTTTTAGGTTCATGTGGACTTAAAAATTGTCATATAAAAGTGAATAATTAAAAAAAATTTAAATTGGATAAAAATTAAAAACCCAATAATTAATTTCTATTATAAATGATCATGGTGTTGGAATTTACAATCCCTAATCCGAAAATGTTTTGAGATGGAAATGGATATTTTCATATTTTTCACTCATAGAACATCACCATAAAATGGTGTTAAATGTAGGAATGGTAATATTGTTTTATAAATAGATAATGTAATCATAAATGAATTTAATATAATCAATTTTTTTACGGTAAATATGTTAATTCCAATTATTAGATTTTAAAAATATTTTTTATTAGACCATTGATAATGAAATCCATTTATGAATTTCTTAGATTAATGAAACCCATGATTGGGAATTTTAGAGTTTTTTGTTTAATTGTACTATGTGAAGACAAATGTTAATTTGAATAATAATTATTATAATTGAATGATGGTATATTTATAGAATAAAATAATGAGAATAAATGTTATATAGTTTGTAGAAGAAGATCTATAACCATTGTAGAACCTATGAAATTATATCTTATTTAATTGAATCATAATGAAATTCCACATTTTGTAAAACAGAATTTGAATATGAAGTGTTAAACATTGGTGAAGAAATTTTTTAAATATATAATATATTAAATTTGGGAGAGGGTATATATTTTCAATCTGATCATTATATTTGGAAAAATTATAAATTATCATATACTTAAAATATAATTGGAAATGTTTAATAATGAATTTAATTTAAGAAAATATCATTCAATATTTTATGATATTCCTATTTTAATTATTACTTTTTTGAACAAATATGTTGATGAATCATTGAATGATTAAAATTCAATAGTTATCATGCATACAATACAAAAATAAATTAAAAAATATAAAATTTTCAGTCTTGTTGAACTATCTAGTGAATAACATATTATAGGAAATAAAATTTTTTATTAATAAATTTGATTAATTGAGTAATATTGTTAAAAATAAAGGATGATTGGATTCTCATGTATATATTTTATAATTATAAATTTATTTTAATGATTATTTAACTAAAATTAAATTCATTTTTTTCTATTAATATTTTATTATCCATATATAGAATTTAAAATTTTAAAAGTGTTTTTAATGGATGTGAAAATATTATTTTTCAATGTATTATTTAATTAAGAAGATACAGTTAACAATATAGTAGATATAAATTTGAAAATAATTCTAATAATTTTTTATTCTATAAAAAAATTTATATATATTTATGAAATCACATAGATCGTGGCATGATAGAGTATATTTTTTCATTGTCTAATGGATTTTATAATGAAAAATTTTATCGAAAGTTTGGTTTAAATAATTTTTCTAATGATGTTTTCATAGTGAAAATATATGTTTATGGTATTGTGTTTGGTTATAATGTGATTTTGTATATATTTAATTATTTAATTTGATGAAAATTATATTTGAAATTATTTAACTAAAACATTTTCATAGATTTAAATTTTTTCTAATAAGTGATATTATATTTATAATTAAATTAAATTATATTAATGAGATAGTGAAAAGAATTAGTCACAATTCTCATAAATATCAAAGAACATTGTTGAGTAAGGAACCTAAATTAGATTTAAATTAATCTTCAAAACCTAAAAATAATAACCTAATTTGAGGAATTATATGAATCCTAGTTTATTTGAAAGCATCTAAAACTGATAGAGTGTTTAGTATTTTCATGTGTGTTGGATTTTAATCCAATATCAGAGAATATAATTTAATGAATATTAATAAATTTATTATATAAGTAAAAATAATTGTTTCAATTTTTTTTCATATTTTAATCATAAAATGTTTATATAATATCTTATTTTTATTTCGTTTTTAATTTTGTCTTATTCTATTAAAAAAGAACATTATGCACTTTCCTTTTACATGATAAAAGAATAATTTCATAATGTCATAAGATGAAATTATTATAATATATATCAAATTATAGGGATCAATATTTTAATGAAACTAATTATTGTTCCCATTGTTTTATGATAATTTTTAAACTTATTTTATAATTTATATCAAAAAATACATTAATTCGTGATAATAATTCTTCTATTTCAATAGAAAATTATTTTTTACAACATTCAAGAAAAACAAATAGATGTTATATTTCACTATCCATGAGATAATGTTAATGAATGTGATATTTTATCATAATTTTTATCAATAAATAATCAACATGATAATATATTTACTAAAAAAATTATATGATGTTTGTGAAAATAAAATTCATCATTGTTATGATGCAGATTTTTTTTAATATTGTTGATTTTTAATTTTTCTTATATTTTTAATGGTAATAATTTTTATACTGTATAGATAAGTATGAATTGATATATTTGAGAATATTAGATATATATATTTTTATTTCATTATTCTATGAAAAAAATTAAATATGGTAATGTTACTATATTTTTTTATGTGGGTTTATTGGTTTAATGAGAATATGGTTTAATATTTTTCAGTATTTTGTTTATTGTTAGGTAATATGTTTTCCAGAATAGATTCATGTGTCTAAAGATCATTAGTTTCTTCTGTGATATATCTTACTGTTCAATAGTAATTAATTATGTTGGATCTTAAATGTTTTATTATTAAAATAATATGAGTATCATTTCATGATATAAAAAATTAAGGCTAATATTTCTATTAAGAGTATCACCACAAAAAACAACATACATATGTCAAGAAGATAAATTGTTATTATAAAGGTGATAATTTTTTAATATTTTCAAGATAGTTTTAACGGGAAAAGTTTTTTTATTTTATGTAAAATATTATTTAGTTAAGTAACATAAAAGAGGGAGAATATTAGTTTTATCTTTCATTGATGACGATTTGATTATTTATTTTTGTTATTTAATATTTTTTTTGATTATTGAAAATATCCCACATTGTTTTATAGACATGTCCCATTTTTTAATTTTATAATTTTAAAGTCTCATTACTTTTGTGAAATAATTTTTTTTACATATTATGTTTTTTAATTATTTTAAAGGATTCTAGTGTCATTATGTGGAACCCATGGTTTCTCATATGAGATCAATTATTCATTTATATTAGAGCTATATAATGTGGTGTTATGTTTTGATAGGATTTGGAAGGAGTTTGGAATTCTTTGGAGGTTTTTATAATGGGTAACTATCATCACCCCTACCTCTAAAGATACAACTTCTATGATATAAATTAATAAAGTGATATATTGAACCATGAGTCCCTACTTGAGTTGGCCCCGAGTAGGGGACTAGTACCTTGGGTATAATGATATCACAAAATGGGAGTCATTAACCTTTATAAGACAAAACAATAGGGATATATGATGAATAAACCTCAAAACATTTGGTAAATAATATAAAATATAGTGAAACTATCGCACAATGTATCTATAAATTAATATTGTAAAATATATTGTCACTAAATGATATACCAAATTAACAAAATCTAAAGTAGTGATACTGTCAGGAATCGTCCCCCAGGGCCTGTGCTATGACTACCCCAAGAAAACCTTCCATATGCTAGGGGATGGCTACTATAACCAAAAGGCATGTCCCTATAAAGGGAAGGCATGGCCTTAAAAACTGTACAAACACACAATCCAATAACACAACAAAAAGCTACCACAAAGTAAACTATTGTAGTAAAATGATTATTGAATGTAAAGAGGATGAAATACCAACCCAACTGGAATGTACAAGTAAAATTGAATTTGAAAACAGCTCTGGTAATGTCCACCGAAGATCCTACCATAAGGGTTGGTATAAATCAAGATCAGTAGTAACTATGGCACATCACGTCAAATGGTCCACCTCTAAGCACCATCAATGCCTAGCTCCCTCATCCCTGATCAACACATTCATCATCTACACAAGACATAGTCAGGTGTGGGTGTAGCCTGTGCAGGTGTGAGTATAACAATACTCAGTAGGGATCCCACAACCCCCTAAGGCCTCCTAGAGTTCCAAAGAGAGAAAAACACAAGGAATGAGGTTAACCAAAAATAATGAAGTAGTCTAAAGCTCTACTTAGGTATATTCCCCTTCATATACCTATGTTTTCATGATATACTCACCTAATAAATTGGAAAACATAAAGCCCCAAAATCTATGCAATTTGCACAAATGATCGATGAGGGACGAATACCAAAAAGGTAACACCACAAAGGTAAATGTGCCATAAAGGTAACACAATGAAGGTAACACCAACAAGGTAAATGTATCACATAGGTAATACCGTGAAGGTAAAAGTACAACAAAGTTAATATAATGAATGAAACACCACGAAGGTAAAAATAACAAAATGGTAAAGAATTAGATCGCACTAGATATATAACACAATTACCGAAATATATATGATTAGTCATAAATCTATATCATGTTATTCTATTGAGAGGCACTACTGCTTACCATACTGAGTGTGACTCACACTAGATCGATTGGTACTAACCCCCGTGGACCCACACAGGATCTAACACACACATGATCATTAGGTACTAGCCCCTACAATGACCCATATAGGATCAGTATGCCTTGACAGATATAGGATCGGTATCCACTGACCCACATAGGATCGCTAAGCACTGACCTCGATATGATCTGTCTCTATCCTCCACCTTACTACCTGCCACTCGATTACTGCTAATAGTATGCTTGATTTTGGGAGAAAAACTACTTTAGACATCAGTCATACTTCAACCAGCACAAAGTACCATGAATAGTTAACCTGATGATTTGTCGCGTCATAAGGGTTCCAACGCAATAGATGGTGCGGAAACTAGACACCCGATTTGTATGCTATTGGCATTTTAGTGCTCAGGTCCTAGTTCAATTCAAAGTCCATCCAACCAAACCATATTCCAACATTCTAAAAAACATTTTTGGAGTATTTCAAAGGGATCTCCTTATTAATAGAATCCTTAATCCGTGGACAACATGTAAATCAGGTGCCCGATCTGTTAGTTACACCCTTTTCCGTGAAATGAAGGTAATCGCATTTTGGTCTGACCTGGATCAGTCTTGACCACCAATATATTCCAAAGGTATAAGTTCACTAAATGGGTCCCAACTCCACTAACATTGTGCAAAACAGACACCTGGTTGTTCAATTACTGGCATTTCTTTTTTGGCAACCAGTTGGGTCTGGGCTTGGTCCGACTCGGTAAGACTAGCCTGACGCAACAGGTCTCGAGGTCTACTTGACCCCGCACATGTTTGGACCATCGGGCTCATCCCAGTTCGTTTCTCGGGCCTATGACATGGTTGTCCCAGTGCACTATGTGGGGATCCCCCCCCCCCCGAGCTGGACCGTAGTGCCACGGGTCCAGCCCAGCCTGCTGGTGGGGTCTGGCCCATGCCATCTTGGTTCGTGAGAAAGTTGATTGCCTCCCTTGTGGGCCCCGCTGTTGTGGGGACATTTTATCTAAGGGGAACATTCCCCAAAGAACTCAATAGTACACTTGGATTTCCAATCGGAGTTACCGTTTTGATTTTATGGATTTTAACAATAAAGTAATTGTTAATTAATTAATTTATTTACATCCAAAAACTAACTTCTATACTTCGCCTGTGATGGCCAATGCTAGTATCGACCAAAAGAAAATAATACCCTGACAAGATCAGTGATGGTCTCAGTTATTATTCTGAGTCCCCATTCATGAGTTATAATTATTTGAAAAATAAAAAAAACATTTTTTATTTATTTAATTTATGGTTATTCCTCTTCATGTTTTCTCATCAGAGGTCAGCACAAACTAATCTTATGTCCTGCCTAGGGTAAAACCGCTCTCCAAAACACAACAGTGCCCTCAAATTTTTGATGCAGGAACCCAATTAAGTGTCATTCAACTTTTTCAGGATAACTGATCACACATGCTAGTTAAATCGTAATTTTTTTATTTACAGATCATTCCTGACTCTTAGGGCCTCAGAATCAGAAGATGTTATATTTTTCACCCTTTAACTAATCCCAAAACATTTATAAAAATTATATGGAATTTTTATGTGTTGAAATTCCCCCCATCTAAGGGCCTTTCATCTTCTAAATCCAAAACAATGGAAAATCAAACAAATGGGGGTATTGATCATGAATCTAAGAATCATGTTACCATGTGCTGTTATGGAGGTTCTAGGACAGCACAAAACTGACCCCAGAGAGATATTCTATCGTCAATGGACTTCCACCTTTCAATCCTCTATCTTAATTGGAAACTCCTTAAAATTCTACCCATTTTCGATAACGTGTGATGGAGCATGCATGTACCTCCTCAGCTATGAAAGATGGAAAACATTAATCACCTAGTTCATATATGGGAGAATCACTAGAAGGTATTCCACCTTGCCTACTCTACTAAAAATTTGTAATGGTATGGTGAACCTTGTAGATAGCCTTCCACCTTAGCCTAATCTCCACAATCTTCATTGGGGTGAGACTTGTTGGAAGACATATCCTTCCTCCCCGAACTCCAAGGTCTTTTTCTTTTGTAGGCATAAAACGTGTGCCCACAAGGTGCAGTTTTCACTTTCTAATAGGTGAGCAAACATGATACAAACTCTGCGAATGCCTTCATCATCTCTGGCCACCTGTACTGATGCCAGAGTTCATAGTACATCTTCTTAACTACATGATGAAACACTAAAAGGGGATGTATGGAACTCCCTTAAAACCATATCCCATAACATCACTAGTACAATTGTGCATCCTCTAAAGAGGACGATATGTTCCCAACCTTCAGAAATTTTTTTAGGAGACCAACTTATGTATATCTGAGCAGGTCGGGCCTCACAGTCAACATCCTCCAATAGTGCCTCCTGAACTCAATAATGTATTGGGGGAATGACAGTCATACACTAGAGGTAATCTATTATATATTTATATATAGATGATATACATTTTGTGACTGGATGCTCTAACTCCTCACTCATCAACTGTAGAGAAGACCTCAGGCTGAGTGCATTTGCTACCACGTTTCCCTTCCCAAGAGTATAGAATATCTCAGAGTCATAGTCCTGGAAGAATTCTAGTCACCATCGTTATCTCAAGTTCAGATCCTTCTATGAGAAGATATACCTGAAACACTTGTAATAAAAGTGAACAATAAATCGTTCTCCCATTAAGTATTTTCGCTACATCTTTTGTGCAAAGACTACTGCTTCCTACTCTAGATCCTAGGTAGCATAGTTCCGCTCGTGATTTCTCAACTGCAGTGACCCATAAGCGATCACTTCCCCCTATTGCATCAAGAAAAAAACCTTGTATGGTCCATGATGTCTCCCAGTATATTACATACCCAACACTCTCTTCTAGTAGCCTCAAGATGGGGCAACTTTTAATCACTATCTCAATTTCTAAAGCTCTACTGACACTTCCCCATACATAGGAAAGGCTACCCCTTCTTTTTCAAATCCAAATAGGGTGTTTATACACTGGAGAATTCATGTTCCAATCTCCGGTAGTATTCAGCCAAAGTAGAATTCCCTCTTCATTTGGGAAGGTAGTCCATGAATCATCATTGATAAAGATGTCCCAATACTCTGCCACTACTATTGGGATCTAAAACTCAAAAATCCTGCGGCCCTGACAGAAATGTTGGCTGACTCAATGGTGATTGGATGAAACCTCATATTTATGAGTTTATTTGTTTCTAACTAGGTTTCCTTTCTCACTGACCAAGGAAAACCCCATTCCAACGTTGTAGATATACTACATCCTTTTTTCCTAAAACATTCAATTTGTGTATGAACTGGGGATGTCCATCCCATAGCCAAACTAACGTTATAAGGAATTGATGTTGCCACTAAGAGGTTTCAACTGAAACTATCACCTTAAGGGTCAGATCAAACCATCCGTACAAGAATGATTATCGAGTCTCCTCCGAAAGATATCTCTAAACGTAAGGGTCAAGTCATTGGTTTAACTGGAAACTCATGTTCTTGAACAAGATTTTTGGAAAGAAGGGATAATTTGGTACCTATGTCTATTAATATGGAAGCTAGTAGTAGAAACAGTTCATAACTCGAATCATTAATGGAGCCCAAGGGTCACATACCTTGACCGCATGCAGCTACTTCCTTCATCTTTCCTCCACCTCTCTAAGCCTGGTGAGGACCACATTGGGTTGGTGGTTTTAACATGTCGAAATGTATACCACCTCACGCTGCTCTCCTAGATTCATATCCATGTATGTTTCCCTACAAATTCATATGTCCCTATCAATTCCTCTTCCTGAAAGATTTAACACATCCAGGTCTTTGATATTGGAATCAGTTTCCTTCTTTCCCACTACTGACATTCACTGGCAGTATCCACATAGAAAATGAAAATTCAACCAAAAAGGTTCTCTCTTACACCCCTAACATAAGTAATAATGCCTATAGGGATAGTGTTGGCTCAGATGTCCCTAAACACACCTCGTTCGGAGGTATGATAACAAAAGTACTGACCATACTACATTCATTTAGTACTTTGGATGGTCAGTACACCTCAATGAATATTCAGCTACCAACAATTCATCCTATAGAAGATGTAGAAGATCATAGAAATAATCACCCCTTAAATTTTTATGGCATGAGACCCCCTTCTATGAGTGATGTTCGTAACATTGTCCACAGAAAATTCACTACTTTGCATGATCAGGGTAATCTAAACCATGTCATTGTCCTGGTGATCCCCGTAAAATGCTCTCTATCGAAACAACCATCTGAACAAATGGTTCCATGGAAAGATGGAAATTCAACCACCTATTCAAGACAGTCTTTAGCTTCATGTGAGCCAGGTTCGCCTTGGAATGTAAGGGGTATCTGATGTTGAAACATGTGTAAGGAAATAAGCCTACATGTTTCCTCTAACGGTATCACTGTTGTAGCTTATAACCAACATGAAATGATATAGCTGGTACACTTCCCGAAGGTATAATAACCGGCAACAGTCCATGTAACAAATCAACATCACCATATAGACCATCCTCGTGGTCACACAATAATAATGAATATCATCTACTATCGCCATTTGATCTTTAGGTATCCCAACTAGGTGAAAATCCCTATCCACAGCCTCCAGATAGTCCTCTGCTGCCTCGAGATCTATCTTTCATCAAACCTCTGAGGCCTCACCTGTTGGAGCTCATCCATTGTGCTCAATCAGCATACACAATCCCCTGGTAGGATCAGTGGTTGATCCACACAGGATCTCTCTATGGGCCTTCATCGTGTACTCTCATGAGAATTATTGCAAATTTTCTACATGATGACATCCTAATAAGAAATTGGTCTGGCACAATCATTTTGTTATACCTGGTGAGATGACTCCAAACTAACCAAAAAAAATATCCAAAACACACACAACCAGTGTTTTTGGTCATCGATTAGGAAATCAGAATTCAGGGTCCTGGTGTATGGATATGTCGGCCTTTGCAACATAATTGAATTCCCCAAACTAAAATCCACAGTCATTACACTGAACACTATTTCAACATTGAAAATATCAAATTCCTAGTTCTTTGATATAACCGACTACTCTGATACCGGTTTTTCACTACCCGTCCCTTGGGGCCTATGCATGACTACCCCAAACCGGCCTTCCATAGGACATGGGCTGGCGATTATCATGAGAAAGGTGTATCCCTATAACGGGAAGGTACTTCCTTTAAAACTATACAAACAAAAAATCTAAGAGCACAAAAAGAAGCAACCAATAAGTAAATTTTTGTACTAAAATTTTTACTGAAAGTATAAGAGATGTAATACAAGGCCAACTATTAAGAAGAAGTACAACTGATAGAGAAAATTATTTATTGGAATGTCCACCGATGATCCTACCTGAAGGAAGGGTACAAATCACGATCAGTAGTCACTGAGGCATGTCATATCAAATGGTCTACCTCTGTGAATCGTCAATTCCTGGACCCCTCCATTGCGATCAATGTTATCCATCATCTACACAATAAAAATCATGGTACGGGCGTAACCCAAGTAGGTGTGAGTATAATAATACTCAGTAGAGAACCTCAGACCTCTGAAGGCCTCCCAGAGTTTTCTAAAGGAAAAACAACAAATCAAGAACTCAACCACAAAGAATGGAGCAGTCAACTACTCTACATTGGTATATGCCCATACATATAACTATTTTATTGAGATATACTCACCTCATTCATGAGGAAACATAAGGCCCAAAATTCTAATCCATTTTTCTCAAATCATCCATGGGGTAATAATACCACAAAGGTAACACCACGAAGGTAACACCACGAAGCTGAAAGTAACACAAAGATAACACCATGAAGATAAAACCATGAAGGTGAATGTACCACAGTGGTAACACCACGAAGGTTACACCATTAAGGTAACACCACGATGTAAAAATTACAACAAAGGTAAAATCCCAAAGGTAATACCAGGAAGGTAACACCATGAAGGCAACATCACAAAGGTAAATGTACCACAAAGGTAACACCATGAAGGTAACACCGTGAAGGTAAAAATTCAACAAAGGTAAAGACTCATCTCACACCAGGTATATAACATAAGTACAGTCATAAAGATGGTTAGTTATAAATCTAGATAACCATATACTGGTAAGAGGAACTACTGCTAACCATAAAAAAGTAAGTCCCACACAGGATCCAATGGTACTAACCCCCGCTGACCTATACAGGATCTGTCCCACACAAGAATGATAGGTACTAACCCCCCCCCCCCCAATGACCCACATAGGATCATTATGCACTGACCCACAAAAGATTGTTTAGCACTGACCCACACATGATCAGACCGAAACATGATAGGGATGCACTGACCTACATAGGATCTCTGAGCGCTGACCTCTGTATGATCATTCTCCAACCTCTGCCTCACTCTGAGGCACTGGATTCCCGCTCATAGTACGCTTGATTTTAGGAGAACCTCTCTGCATTTCATTGGTATTATTTAAAATGGCACAAAGTCATATGAAGAAGTAACCTAATGATTTTTCATGTCATAAGTGTTCCAACACAACATACGGCCCGTCAACCGGAGTCCCAGTCTTTAATTTATTGTTATTTTAGTGCCAAGGGCCTAGTCATATTTAAATTCGATCCAACCCGGCCATACTCCAACATTTCAAAAAACAGTCTTGGTGTATTTCAAAAGAACCACCTTGTAACGAGGATCCTTATGTCATATATGACACATCAATCAGATACTCGATCTGTTAGTTACACCCCTTTCTGTGAAATGGTGGTGATCGCACCTCGATCCGGCCCAGCTCGGTCGGGTGCATTGAAATATGTCAAAGGGACCGCCTCACTAATGGGGTCCCAAATACATTGAAGGCTTGCCAAACAGACACCTGTTTTGTTAATAAAATATATTTATTTATTCGGGTAATGGTTGGGTCAGGGCTGATACTGACTCGGTCAGACCAGCTTGACGCAACGGGTCCCAGGGACTACATGACCTCGATTGGGTCTATCCTATCGGGCTCTTCCCAATTTTATTCACGGGCCTGGTCCATGGTTGGCCCAGCCCACTGAGTGGGGCTCGGCCCGCCGGTGCTAGCCCTCGGGGTTGTCGGTCTGCTAAGTCCAACTACTAGGGTTTGTCCCACTTGGCCAGTCGGTGCCGGCTCAGTCCCCCAGATAGAGTACCACGTCCCTTTCTGGCCCTGTGGTTACTGGGCCATTTGACAAAAATGGTGGGGCGATTCCCCCTGCATTAACTGTTAGTTCGTTTGACTGACCGGTTCCCGCCAACGCAGTGCCCTCTGGGCCACACCACACCATCCTGCCACAACATTCTGGTCGTGGCCACTTCAACTAGTGGTGCATGTAGGTTTAGTACTTGTCTCATGCGGTCATCTCAAACAAACCACCCTTTTCTATCATAGCGCGCTGCCTTCCACCACTCGAAGCTGGTTTCCACGGGTCTCCTCCAACCACCATCGGCTACCGCCATCATGTGCACATCTGCGGTATCTTCCGCATGTCACTGTATGTGCTGTTGTGTCCATTATTGGTGCACTCTAGGCCTACATCTATCTTGAACTACCACAGTCATAGTGTGACTCGCTATTTTGTGTTTCCATCAAGTCGGAAATTGTTCCCAGAAGTTCACATCAACTATGAAGCAGAAAATGGTCTTTTTCTCATTCCCTCCACATTGAGGTGATATCATGCTGGAAATGACATAATTAATCAAAGATAAATTCAAAAATAAACACCTAACTATAAAATTTGTTCACTAACGACAATCGATAGAACTTTTTTGTTGTTGTCGTCATTTCGTGATTCAGTGGAACTCGTCACCGCTCACTGGAATCGGTCCCATCCTCCAGGATGTTGGTGTCACGGTACTTTTCCAGAGCATTGTCTCATGTTGAAGTTGTGCAAATATTATACCCCGAGATCCATATTAATAGGAGAAGGGTAGGATGACTAACACATGTGGAATTAATGGAGTTCAATTTTTTAAGTAACCTTCCTACTTCCAATGAAATTGTTACAAAGAATTGAGAAGTCAACCAATTTAATTACTTGACACACCATTGGTCTCAACACCTCCGCTTTACCATTAGAGGAAATGAAATGTTGGAAATAAAAAACATTTTTATTTTATTATTCTTTTAAAAGTCCCAAAATATATTTTCTTCTCCCATCATTCTGTGGTTGATGTGAATCCTCCATTAAGAGAATCTCGTCGCTGCAGATTCATGGGTGCCTTCATATTTTTAATCCTATCACCATTAAAAGGATAAAAATTCCACCCGTATGATTACTGAACGTACCTTTAAAAAGTTCAATAAATTATTAACATTCACCTTTTACCTGTATTAGTCATGGTTATGATATGCCTAAGGGTAACACACATTAATTAACACAACAATACTCTGGTATTTCAAATCCATGTTACAGTTTAATGTTATGAATTTTAACAATAAAATTATTGTTACATAATTATATTATTTACAACCAAAAACTGACATCTATAGTTGGCACACACCGTCCAATCCTAGTATTTTATTAAAGATTGAATACCTTCACGAGCTCACTAGTGGTCTCTAATTTTTAAACAATGTCACCGTTCATGAGTTATATGTATTTGAAAAATTAAATAACATTATATATTTTTTTATTTAGGGTTATGTCATTTTCAGGTTTTCTCACTGGAGGTCTATGCCGACTAATCATAAGTCATGCATAGGGTAAAATCACTATCTTGAATGCAACAAAGCCCATTGATTTCTGAACTGAGCAATTGTTTAAGAGTTATTCATCATTTTCGAGAAACCTACCCATGTGCACTGATTAAAGCTTCAAAAAAGTTCGACTGATCATTCTAGGAACATTGGCCTCAGAATCACATGCTATTAGATTTCGTTCCCCCTAAATAATCCCAAATAATATAAAAAACATTTATATAAAATTTCTAGGTTTTTACATTGTCATACTGGTTTGGGTCGACCTCATCCAGTTGAGTCGGCCCATACCTTGTTGGGATGGGTCGGTCTGACTGGGTCAGACCGGATCCAGACCCTTCTAGGCCCAATTTCAAGAAATTTTTTTGTTTTGGGACTTTTAAAAAATAATAATAATAACTTAGTTAATTTTTATTTGCACTTTTTTCTTTTTCGAAAATGGGCAAGCCGCAACATGGGTCCTGTGATGTGTCAAAACAATAAATGGCTTGAAATTTCAATCCTCAGTAACAGCACCGTTGGGGAATTAGGAAGGTACCTAATTAATGATCCCCAATAAATCCCACGTGCGTTAGACACCCTCCCCTGCTTCTATTCTTATAGAGCATGGGGGAGAAATAATTATTTCTTCGCTATGCAACGAAGTTCAAACAATGTGATGAGACACAAAACCCTTGGAGGGTGGAACCGGTTTGGGAAGGTGGTGATGAGAGACAATAAATCACGAAAACTGAATATCAATGATTGAGTGACATCGTTGGAGGCAAGTCTCTTGGGATGGTGAAAACCGACCCACTTACTCAATCACAAGAATTATAAATCATTCTTGTGGTAGGATTTTGTTTTTGATTAAATTAAATTTGTTGTCGAATCTTTCAATCCACCCTCATGTTTACAAGATAACATTGTGGGAGTGGGCCTAACGAACCTGGCTCAATATATACGCTACCTTGAACCCCTTAGGCCTCTATTTAAGACTGTCGGCGCAGTGGTACCAACTGGATATGATGGAGGCGACGCGTCATCTTGTGTTGTAAGACGAGGTTAGGGAACTCAGATGTAGAGATCAGTGGAGCAGTCGGCACCAGACTACAACAGAAGAGGGGAGGCACGCCGTTGCGTACTGTATGTGAGCAAGGGCCTGTGACTTTCTAGTCATGGAAGTCAGAGGGGGAGATCGGAATTTTACTCATCCGAGAAAGGGAAGGGTGGCGTGACCAGAGCTCCATTGGTGAGAAAGGAGCCACGACCGAAGACGATGTTAAGGGGGAACCCATGCCTTTAGAGGGTTCCTCGGTGACCGGGCAGTTCCACCATGGTGTCTCTGTTTCAAAAGTGAAACCTCCTATAGGCCATTCGGTATACCGAGGGACCCACCCCCCTACCAGTGATGGAAAGAGCGGACCCCACCCCCACACACCCCATCCCCTACCCCCTCCCCCCACCCCCCCCCCCCCCCCCGCGGGTCGAGCCACCCATTCTGTGTCTCCCCCTAGTAGGTCGGGTCGGACCTCGACCCAAGGGGCAGTGCCACCATTGCCCCACCCAGTTGGGTCGAACATGGACCGGGTAAGACAAGGTCGATCATACCGGGTCGGACCAGACCCGCAACCAACCAGACCCAGAAAGACTTAAAGAGACATATCATGAGAAATGAACGTCTCTTTATCAAACCGGCTTTTGTGCTGGGAACCTTTGAGAGAGACGGTCCTTTTGGTATACTACACATGAGTTTTGGAGATAGTTCAAGTATGGTCGAGTTGGATCAAACCCAAATCCAACCAGGCCATCAAAACTAATATGCTTAAAACTCACAGACCTAGAATCTGATTGACCCATCGTCTATCACGTTGGAACCCTTATGAAATGGTGGTATTTTGGGTTACTCCTTTTTTGATCTTATTTGAGGTCGAGCTATGACTGATATCTCATGGGGGAGATTCTACAGAACTCGAGTGCACATAGTGTGGGAAATGCTATAGAAGGTTGTAATGTAATGAAAGAACATCGATACTATTTGGGTCAAAATCTATCGATCTTTTGTGGGTAAGATTCTATAAGATCCTATGTGGGTAAGAACATAGCTATCCTGTGTGGTTAGCGCATACCGATCCAGTGTGGGTCAGATTCAATGTGGGTCAGTGGGGGTTAGTACCGTTCGATTCATTGTGGGTCTGTAGTAGTGGTTCTTAAAAGAATAAAATTATCTATCCTTATGACTAAACTTCTGTAATTATTTACATAAGTTATTCCTAGTGTGAGATGAGTCGTTTACCTATGTGTTACTTCTACATTCATGTGGTTTTCTTCGTGGTGTTACCAGTGTGGTACTAAACCATATGTGGTGTTGTCATCATGGTGTTGCCTATGTAGTACTTCTACCTTTTTGTTGTTTTCATCATGGTGTTACATGTGTGGTACTCATATCTCTGTGGTGTTACCTGTGTGGTACTTATACCGTTGTGGTGTTACCATTGTGGTATTCTTCTCCAATGTATGATATGATTATGTCTTGATAATATAGGTATGTGTGTTGGGAAATAACTATGTAGAGCTGATGTCCATTGCTTCATGCATTGAGATCGATGTCTTGCTTCATCGTATTTCTTTTGTGGATCTCTGGAAGACCAACAGGTGTCTCAGGGTCCCACTAAGTATCTTTTTACTCACCCCTGCATAGGCTATGCCTGTACATTATTGTGTCTGATGCCAATGATGGACAACATTGATCGAGGTTGAGGTATTCAAGACTGGACGATACTTAGAGGTAGACTATTTGTCGTGACATGATTCATGGACTACTAATCATGAGCCATACCAACCCTTCAGGTATGATCCTTGGTGGATGATCCATGAGTTGATTTGTACTTATCTCACTTGTACCTATACCTTTTTTATTTTGTCTTTTATTCCGACCCCTTTTACATTCAACACACTTTTTTTACCTTCAGCATAATTTTACTATAGTAGTATACTTCGTGGTTTCTTCATGTTGTGTTCATGGAAACTATGTCTATATAGTTTAAAAGATAATGCCTTCCCATTTTATGGATATTCCTTTCTGGTGCTAGTCTTAATCCCGTGGCCTATGGAATGCAGGCTTAGGGTAGTCACAACACAAGCCTCGAGGGACAGGTCATGACAGAGTGGTATCAAAGAAGTCAGTTCTACAGAATAACTAGGACTTTGTTCATTTTGATGTGGTGATAGTGTTATGTGTTATATGTGTAGTTGTCAGTGTGGGGAATCCATTGTTAGTGTGACTTCCAACGTTTCCATACATAATGACCCTGAATTCTGATTTCTGACCTAGTACATGGAAACACTGATTGCATGTGTTTTTTAAAAGTGTTTCTGATGATATTCATGATTCATCTCACCATGTATAACTTATTGATGGTGGAACACCTATTTTATTTAAGGATGACGCCACCTAGATTACCATATAGGATTCCCGAGAGAGTATGTGATTACAATAAACCGAGTAATTAGGTTTTAGTGCAGGCCCTATTATGGCAGTAGCACCTTCAGGTGATGTACTAGAAGAACCACTACTCATTGGGAGGTCATTTCCACCATCCCCATAAGCATAGGGTGCACGAAGACTGAGCGTGTTGCATGAGTTTTATCGGAAGAGGCCTCTGGGGTTCCTTGGAAAGACAGACATGTAGGCGGCTGAGGACAGGCTGGAGGCTATGGGCAGAGTTTTTCGATAAGTGGGGACAATAATTGGACTTATAGTTATCCTAGCAGCCAGTCCTTTTCAGGAAGCAACAGGGAGATATTATTGCATGATTCTCTAGATACATGATGAGGTGACCCTCATTTTTGTGGAGTTGGAGAGCATTTTCAGGGAAGAGTTCATCCCATTGACCTTACACTCTATGCGTATACAGGTCCAGTTGCACTTACAACAGGGTATCATGACTGTGGCCTAGTACTCCGTGAGGATCAATGATCTCTCTCACAACTCCACTAGCGTGGTACATGAACATTTTTCAAGGTCCAGACCTTTGAGTAGGGTCTCTACGGTAATAATAGAGAATTGATGAAATCGCTTAGTATTCTGAAGCAAGATGCAGTGTTAGAGAGACTGCTTTTGGTGGAGAACTTCCTAGCTGTGTAGACACCATCATCGAGAGCCACCATTAGACGTCTAGAAACAGATTCATCCACAACATGTATCAGAATAATGATTCAATGACCCAAACGGGTCAGAAATTGTAAGGTAAAACCACAGGATATAGGGTCGGTGGTGAGGGGCTCACGGGATAGAGGACTGACGAGAAGCATTCAGTTTTACTTGTGTGGTGGGCAGGGCCACATGGCTCACGATTATCTGACCAACAAAATAGATGACCAGAATATGGTTGAGGGACTACCGAGGAAGAGGCATTGGTTCAAGCGAGGAGGTCCATAGGGTGGAAGATGTGGTAGAGGAGATGGTCATGGAACATGCAGTGGGCGACGATTCAAGGTTCAACCACCACCAGCTCCAGTTAGTCCACCCCTACCATAGGGAGAATGATGATAGGGACAAGCTCTGCTCTAGGCAGCTGACGCCTTTGACCACGGTGCATTGGAGATGATTAAAGGCATGATCTGTGTCGACAACACCAAATCTATAATACTTATAGACCCTGGTTCCAGTCACACTTCTTTTTCCAAATCCCTTGTTCGACTCTCAATGATTATGATAGAATTGTTGTATTGGTCTTTGCGATTAATGAATCCTACGGGATAAGACTTGAAAATTACACACTGGTTACATCAGTTTGATCTTACTCTAAGGGGTGAGATCTTCAGCTAAGATCTTCTAGTAGCGGCGTCAATGCATTACCATTTCATCATGGGTATGGATTGGTTATCCATATTCCATGCTCATATTGACTTTATTAGATATAAAGGGATATCTTTCCTCGAGGATGGGACTAGGTTTTCCTTCACCAGTGAGAAGGGACCCTTTATAGTATATGATGGACTTACCCAGAGGAGGGTGTAGATGATCACACATAAGTTTGACAGCCTTATCCTCGGAGATGTTGTTGTTGAGATCCTGTGCTATCTTGTTGTGGTGGACAAGCATGTTGATGTCTTCCCTGATGATGTTCCAAGATGACCTCCAGGAAGAGAGGTATACTTTTACATTGACATGTACCCTGTGACATCACCAATATCATCACCAGCATATCGGATGTCTCCCATTGTGATTTTTGAATCATGTGTATAGTTTCAGGACTTTTAGAGAAATGGGTTTATCATGACCAATGTTTCTCCATGGACATCCCCAATTTTGATCACCAAGAAGGAAGATTGGAGTTTGAGACTCTGTGTGGACTATCAACAATTGAACTCAGTGACCATGAAGAACAAGTATCCACTTCTAAGGATTGATTATATTTTTTATAAGATGATAGGAGCTCATGGGTTTTTTAGGATAAACCTCATATCAGGCTATCATCATTTTAGGGTACAAGATGAGGATGTGTAGAAGAAATCCTTCAGATGTCGGTATGGCCACTATGTGTTCTTGTTTATGACATTTGGTATGACCAACACCCATATAATTTTCATGGGACTCATGAACAGGATCTTCCATTTATACCTTGATCACTTTTTGGTGGTCTTCATTGACGACATCTTGATATACTCAACATCAGAAGAGGAGAATACATATAATCTGTATATTTTTCCGGATACACTCCAAGATGTCGAGTAATGCTTTATGTCATGAATTCTGTTTGGTTTCCACATTCTTCCATTAAAAGGGGCTTCTTTTATAATAATAAATATTTAAGGACTTCGGGCTATTGGATGGATGGATACACTCCAAGAGAACAAACATTATGGTATGCTATCAATATTCCTGTTCTAGTTATGAGTTGTCCACTTTTTGGGACACGTTATCATGGAGGCCGGAGTTGTAGTGGATCTAGTGGAGAGAGAGGTTGTGCTATCTTGGGAGCCACCCTAGATTGTGAAAAAGTTGTATTGTTTCCTGGGGTTAGCTAGATACTACCATAGATTCAATCTTGACTTTTCTATAGTTTCATCACCCCTGTCAACATTGACGACGAAGGGAAAACCCTTCATATGGACAAAGAGATGACAGCTGAGTTTTCAAGAGATGAGGCAGAGACTGACGAGTGCCCCCATATTGAGGCTACCAAAAGAGGGAATTGGGTATGTTGTATACAATGACGCCTCAAGGACCGGACATGGATGTGTCTTGATGCATGATCGTGTAGTGATCACTTATGGTTCATGACTGCTGAACCAACATCAGATAAACTATGCTACCCAAGAATTGAAGTTAGTAGCAATGGTTTTCTCCATGAATAAGTCACATCATTTCTTGATGGGCGAAACATTTAGAGTTTAATATGATCACATGAGTCTCATGTATGTGTTATCTTAGAAGGACCTGAACCAAAGGCAATAAATATAGTTAGAATTCCTCCAGGACTATGACTTTTAGATAGTCTATACTCCTGGGAAAGAGAATGTGGTTTCAGATGCACTCGGAAGGAGGTATGGCCTGCAGTTTCTATGTGAGGCAACCAACAAGCTAGCTGCAATACAGATATCCTTCATAGATGGAGATAGAGCAACATACCTCCAGTCTATAACAGTCACTCCCACACTCCTTTAGCGATTAAGGAGGTGCATGTTGGGACATTTACCATGAGGCTCGATGTGCTCATATATCCTCAGGGCATGCATCTCATGGATTTTCTGAAGGTGGGGAGCACATAATCCACTTCCAAGGATGTACCATGGTACTGGTGGTGCTACAGGATGATATTTTGAGGGATTTCCATGCATCCCCTTGGGTGTTACATCCTGGTGTGGTTAAGATAAACCAAGACCACTGTTGTCAGCACTCGTGGCCAGGGATGAAGAAAGTAGTGGCATAGTTTTTTTCTCGATGCCACACATGTTAGCAAGTTATGGTCAAACATCAGGTTCTAGCAGGCTTATCACAACCACTAGAAGTTACAGAGTGGATGTGGATGGAATTTCCATGGACATTGTGATAAGTCTTCCACAATCATCTATGGTACTTTATATATCAGTGTGATCATTGACAGACTCACCAAGTCAGCCCACTACCAACATATATGAGAGAGGGGGTGAGTAGAGGTCTTGGGATGCCTCTATGTATAGAATATTGTTAGACTCCATGTGTTTAAATTGACAATTGTCTCTGACCAAGAGGCACGTTAAACATATCGGTTTTGGAAGGGATTACAGGAGGAATTCGGGACATAGCTACATTTAGCACTTAATTTTATCCTTAGAATGATGGTAAGATAGAGCAAACCATACATACACTAGTGGTCATTATTTATGTTTGGGTCCTAGAATTTGTCCGTAGTTGGGAGGATCACATTCCCTTGGTGGAGTTCGCAAATAACAACAATTATAACTCAACCATAAGTACATCGCTATTATAGGACCTATACAGTCAACCTTGCAGATCACCTATTCACTAAACAGACCTAAGGGAGTCAAAACTAATGGGTCTTAAGTTGGTGCTGGCTACCACTGAGAAGGTATAGATAATCTAGGTGCAGATGAAGATTACAAAGAGAAAACAAAAGTCTTCTGATGATAGGAGGCGGAGATCTTTGGAGTTCCATGAGAGAGACCATGTATTCTTATGGGTCTCACCTCGATGAGGTTTACTGAGATTTGGTCATGGTGGAAAGTTATAACTGAGGTATATCTTTCCATTTATGATTCTCCAAAGTATAGACGTAGTGGCATAATTCTTGTCACTTCTATAACTACTAGATAAGGTTCAAAACATTTTCACCGTATCCTAGTTGAGGATATGCGTGCATGACCAATGTCACCTCATCGATGACATTGAGCTGGATTTTGATGATGGGGTGACATTTACGGAGGTTGCAGTGGAGATTATGGATTAACAGAAGTAGGTCCACCATGGACAATCAATAACTCTGGTGCATGTTCGCTGGCACCAAGGGACCCTCCAAGAGAGAAAATTTGAGTTGGGGGATCAGATTTGTGATCAGTACCCCCATTTGTTTTCTTTGTCTATGTTGTGGATTTTGGATAAGAAAATACCTAAGATGAGGAAAATTTAGAAACTCGGATTTTCCATGTAATATTTTTACATAGATGTTATTATTACAAGTCTGTGAAAATTTACGGCTCATTATTCCGAGACACAGTGTTCCCGGAATGAATTTCTGAACTTTTTTATGGTACGTTCAGTAAACGCATGATCAACATTTTCTAACTTTTAAACCGATTCACGGATTTAAAATCCAAGGGTGTTGTTGAAACCACAGTGTCAGGATTCTCTTAAAGGGGGAATCACTTTGTTCAAAGTAGGTCTGGGGAAAATATTATGTTTCTGGACTTTAAACAAATCATAGAAATAACTTAGTTATTTCTTATTTTCTATTTTATATTTTCCACCAATGGACAAGAAAAAACTTGGGAATAGCAATGTTTCAATCCAATAAATGGAGTGACCTTTCAATCCTTAGTAACTACATCATTTGGAAATTAAAAATGTTCCTAATTAATGAGCCCCATTAAACCCCGCCAGTGTTAGACATCGTTGGGGAATAATGAAGTTTCATAATTTTGTGTGTGTACACTAGAAAACAACCTTGAAAACGGATGTAATTAATTTTCAATATTCACCCCTCACATCTATTTACAATGATGGATTTAATGTATATATATTATATAAATTACATTTATTTAATTCATAAAAATAAATATATCACCTATTTTTTTAATATTTAATTCATGAAATGATGATAACCTCATTCATGCGTTCTTGTGGATTACAACCTCCATGATGTGATGTGATTTTTTTATTATAGAATCACATAAATTGTAAATATAATATTATTTAAAGAAAAAATATGATATATATGACATAATTATTGTTATTTTAGGATAAAATAATATATACCTTCTTTCATTCATGATCATGGAGAAATAGAAACATTACTCACGTATTTGTACGGTCTACCATTACCATGATTGTAAAATAGGTCATTTTTACCAACCATAATTCTTGGGTTTTTTAAATACTAATTGTGTAAAAAAGATTATAAATATTTCATTTATTACAATTGATGATATTAAGGTACAATTTCACAATTTACCATAGACAATCTATCGATATCGTTTTTGAAACATGAGCTGTATATTGTTAATACATATATCCTGGACTTAATAGATGATATTAATAATTATATAATGATAAAAAAATTAAATAAATGCAATAATAAACATTAATGGGTTCTTTTGAATACAAATATTTTATTTTTTGAATATTTAGAAAGATAAAAAATGTAAAATATGAGTTAATCATGTTGTAAGATATTTTTCTAAATTCTAATTCATTGAGGAAGATTTCAATGTTATCAACATAATTTTATTTATTTGGTGTACATATTCTAATTTTACATGTTATATAATTAATCCTTTAAAAAATGATATTTTTTGTTAAAATTCATATCATTTGAACCAAGGATATTTGAATTAAATGCTAGTATGTTCTATGTGTTTCAAATATTATTTTTTCATAAGTTTGTATCACTTTTTCATAAATCAAATTATTTCAAAATTATATGTGAAATAAACCACTATTGTAATTTGTGCAATTTTCAACGGGTTATTTATGACGAGATCCCGTAGCAAATAACTGTTAGTGACGAGGATCCATCGCAAATAACAAGTTTCTGAAAATGGTGTCGCAAATAAGTCTTCGATTATATACATTATATATAAATATAATTTCTGCGACGGGCCCATTGCAAATAGTATTTGCGACAGGCCATTGGTACGGTCACAAATAGCACTTAAAAATATATATTTAAACTATTTGTGACGGGATCCCTTCACAACAAGTCTCATCGCAAATAATAACCAAATATAAAAAATATATTTACTAAAATTATAATTAATTAAAAAATAATGTTAATATTATTAAACTAATAAAAATATTAAAATTATTAAAATTATCAATATTCTCAAAATAATATAAAATAATCAGTAAATATTATTATTATTATTAGTAAAATAAAGAAACAAAAAAATATAATACTAAACTAAAATATTAAATAAAATTATGATTATTGAAAAAATAATATCAATATTATTAAAATAATAATAAAATATTAAAATTATCAATATTCAAAAAAAATCATAAAATATTATTATTATTAGGATTTATTATTACTAATTATTATGAATTGTAACAAATTATTACTAATGATATGTCCACTAGGCTGAGTACCCTGAGAGGGGGGTGAATCAGGGTATGACTAATTCAAAATTAAAGCCCGATCTGATCTAATTTCGCTGTTAAGAAAACACTTTTCTCTCTCTTTCATGTTGCACAATATAAACAGAAGGTATAGCATGCACATGACACATCAATATTTACATGGTTTACCGCTAAGGGCTACGTCCAAGGAGCATACGCCGACAAGTTTCCGGTCGTACAAAATTCCATTATTATTCACTAGATGTGGATTACAAGGTTCGGGCACAGTCACTCTGTCCCAGGATCACTATGTTTACAAGGATTAGCGTCAGATCACTGGTTTCCCAAGGGTCACTCCATGTTTCTCTCTCTCTATGGCTCACTGCCGGTGGAGAGGATCACCTTCTTCCTCTACTTTTGCTCACTACGTCGGAAAGGATCCACTCACAGTTTATAGACCTGTAGGTCTCTTCATTTGCATGAAGGATTGCATCTTCTATTGTATGTAGATGCTCTGTTGAATCTCAATCGTCACCTGTAGATCAATGTCACTTTGCACCGATGGTATAAGGAAATCTTCCATCTTCCACGTGGCCTGAAAATATAGGCGGGGAATCAACCTAACTTGGCGCGCAAGTATACCTCAATGTGCAAGTATCGACGCACAAGTCATAACTATCGCCCAAGTCCCCCTAAGACACTTGCACGACACAAGCTTCCCCAACTCCAAACTTGCGCGACTCTCTTCCTTTTATTCCAAAACCAATATTGGCGCACAACTGCCTACCGGTGCACAACTTCTCAGAATAGCGCGCAATGACCACACACCACTTGCGCGACCACACACCACTTGAGCGACCACCACATCTGCGTGATGGGAGCTTTGATTTCTAAAAGTGTTGAACACTGGTGAAGAATAAAGAGGGGTGTTCCAGTATTTATAGGAATTTGGTCACCCCTGCGTGACGACGCACTAGTTTCTCCTCGGCGAGCAAGTCTCAGCGCCCAGGTCACTTCTCCAGCAAGTCACTTGCGCGACCTAATTCCAAACTTGTGCGAACCTCTTTCCTCTGTCATATTTTGATCTTCTGATATTAAAAAACCACAGTTGCGCAAGTTTTAAAGCTTCCAAGGCGTCGACTTGAAACTCTCTTTCATGGCGCGCATGTCACCTACGCGACACCAACAATACTTGTGCGACACTTATCCCTTTGCCACATTTGGATGATCTGATCTTGAAAAACAAATGGTGCACAAGTTTCCAAGCCATCATGTACACGGCACACAAATACCTTTTCCAAAATCCACTTTTCATCATTTGACGATTTTCTGGCCCAAAATTTTGGAAATCACTGGAAAACGGCGTCACCTTGTATCTGTTTTTTTTTGTACCGCATCCAGATCATCCATTCCTTTTGTCAACCTTCTTGAATCAAACATGGATCGTTGAACTTAGCTCTTGAACTCGACATTCCATCATGAAATCATCTTTGACAACAAATTTGAATGTCATCGTTTTACTTTTTCAACAATCACCACTCAGATGTCAACTTTGTCAACAAACACAATCATCTCAAAAATGCTTCAATGATACCTTGAGGTATTTTTTCCCAAAAACTAATTATTACTAATTATTACTAATTACTACTAATTACTACTAATTATTCTTTAATATTACTAATTATTAGTAATTATTCCTATTTATTGCTAATTATTAATATTTATTCCTAATTATTTATAATTATTACAATTTATTCTGATTCATTCCTATTTATTCATAATTATTCTTAATTATTACTATTTATTTCTATGTATTCCTAATAATTACTAGTTATACCTAATTAGTCTTATTTATTACTAATATTACCTAATTATTCCTAATTATTCCTCACTATTCTTATTTATTCCAATTTATTGATATTTATTTGTATTTATTCCAAATAATTCCCATTTATCCCTATTTATTCCAATTTATTGCTATTTATTTCAATTTATTACTATTTATTAATATTTAATGATATTTATTCTTATTTATTCATATTTATTCCTATTTATTTTTATTTATTCCTATTTATTCTTATTTATTACTATTTATTCCGAATTATTGCTATTTATTTCTAAATATTGCTATTTATTCCATATTTATTGTTATTTATTCCTAATTATTGCTATTTATTGCTAATTATTGCTAATTATTTCTAGTTATTGCTAATTATTGTTAATTATTCTTGTTTCTTGTAATTATTCTTATTTATTACTATTTATTAATATTTATTCATATTTATTACTAATTATCAATATTTATTCATAATTATTAATAATTATTCCTAAATATTACTAATTATTCCCAATTATTCCTATTTATTTCTAATTATTACTAATTATTTTTATTTATTACTATTTATTTCTATTTATTATTATTTATTAGTATTTATTAGTATTTATTACTATTTATTACTATTTATTACATATTATTCTTAATTATTCATAATTATTGATATTTATTTCTATTTATTCCTATTTTTGGTATTTATTTCTACTTATTCCTATTTATTAAAATTTAATACTATTTATTACTATTTATTTCTCTTTATAACTATTTATTACTACTTATTCCTATTTATTACTAATTATTCCTATTTATTACTAATTATTCATATTTATTACTAATTATTACTATTTATTGCTAATTATTACAATTTATCACTTATTATTCATAATTATTGCTAATTATTGCTATGTAATCATATTTATTTCTAATTATTTATATTTATTATTAATTATTCATATTTTTTACTAATTATTACATATATTACTATTTATTACTATTTATTACAAATTATTCCTATTAATTCTAATTTATTACGAATTATTTGTATTTATTACTAATTATTCCTATTTATTACTAATTATTAAAAATTATTACTATTAATTTCAATTTATTATTAAAAATAAATACTAATAACAAAATAATTAAGAACTAATTTTTTTACAATAAATCAAAAATAATTAAAATTAACATAAAAAGAGATATAAATACTAAATTAAATAAAATATAAATATTTTTAATCATGATGTCCAATTTATGTAGACGGCTTCACATATTTTTCATGAAAAAAATTAACCCATACAAATTTTCACAATGAAAATTTAGTTCAATGAGAGAGAGAGAGTGTGTAAGAATTGAGAGGATAAATTGGAAAAATAGATGGGGGCTATATATATGTTAAATTAGTTGCGACGAGACTATTTGCGATAGGTTACCCGCGACAAATGGTATGTTTGTGATGGGACCTGTCGCAAAATCCTTCGCCCACAGTAATTATAGTGGCCGGTTAAAAGAGTATTTCTAATGAGACCCGTCACAACAGATACCTACCGACACACTTTTTGGGATGTGATGTTGTCCCGTCGTAAAAACCTATTTACCATCGTTGGGTATTTGCGACGGGACCCATCACAAATACCCTCCGACCGATGCACTATTTGCCAGTGGGGGATTCCCCCGTCGCAAATAACCTTTGCATGGTTTGGCATACAAACAACGATAAACCTTTTGCGACAGGACCGCAAATCCAGTCGCAAGTAACCAATTATTTGCGACAGGCAGAATCCCCCGTCACAAATAATATCTGGGACGAGATATTTGTGACGAGATTAAATCCCATCGCAAATAGCCCATCGCAAAAATTTATTTTTCCCGTAGTTAATATTGTTTGATTTATTTTTAATTTAAAAAATTATATATATTTAATTATATTAAGCATAATCACTTCATTTATTAATTTTCCCTTCAATGTTATGATCACTATAATGGATCTTCATCTCAAATTTTAATATTTAGGATATACACTATATTATACACCATCCATTATTTGTGAGGTGTATAAAGTTGATTCTTTATATGATATATATAGATTACTTTTTTATTCATTATATAATAATATTCATATGATTTTATTTATTTTACGGGGGTTATGATTAAAAATATACCAAATATGAAAGGCATCATTTCATAGTCACATCATTAATCGGGATTTCTTTTTTAATTATCCACTAGTAAAATTATTTGATCTTTATATCTAAAACATAATATATTTTTTAATCCTCCAGTTATTGATGACTTGTTTTTCATTTTCTACTTTCATCAAATAAAATATCTAAAAACTTTAATAAAAAAATAGAAAAAAATATCTTTAGTTGAGAATCATTTCTTCCATGACATTATTTTTAAAAAATGTATTCAGTTATTTTTTAATATTCATATACAATTTTATATATTCATTTTCAACCACTACTATGTTTATACACCATTTTTTAAAAGGATTTTTTTTCATTTTTTTCGCAATGTACTCATTGACTATTAACAAAAAACACTAAAGGAACATGTATTTTAACATACTTAGCAGGATGAAATTTTACTACCCTCATGACCAATCAATTATTTTATTCATCCTTTATTGGATTATATTATTATTTTCAATGAAAATATATTTCCAAATATTGATTATATTTTTAGTTTTTAAATTTTAAATTCAATTAATTTTTTTTTCTCAAAATAATGTTTTTATTGACCATTTTTTATTATTTGAATTCATCAATGAAAAAAACCCTTTTATTATCCCTAAGTAATATATTGTAACTATACTGTAGTTATTTTTCTCATGGTGGATAATGATATTTGTTACCTAATAAATCATTGTAATACCATGTACTAGTTCTTAATTGAATGATTATTATTGAATAAAGAATGTTGATTAATTTGTTTTATTTGTTTATATAGAGAATGAATTTAAAAAATTAAGTGATATGTGGGGACAAAAATTATATATCCTTTGGATGAATTGTTTTTTCTCATGAGAAAATAATGTTATGACCCGTCCCCTATGGCATGTGTCGTGACATAGCTCATGTCTGTATACCGAAGGCTATGGGTTGCAACTGGCACCGAACACATCAACACGAAAGTGGGAGGCATTTCCTTGTGTACCTATTCGCACTCACACTCACAACCACAACCAAAAACCTTAAAGGGGATAACAAGTATACTAAAACAAGTGCTAAGTAGAAGTAAATATGAATAAATTTCTCCAAAATAGAAATATAACAGAAGAACTAAAAAATGAAAAGTACAAAGGGACTGGGGTAACCATCCGCTGAAAACCTCATTTTATGGTAAGAGCAGTGTAGCTACTAGAAGCCGAAGTAGTTTGTCTCATCTGCCTGATCCTACTGGGCCATGCCTGCTCGTAGGCCCCCAAGTCCTCTGTCAAAACGTCTATCATCTGAAAAATACACATCACATGTTGGAGAATCCCTTGTAGGTTTGTGCAACAAAATACATGGTAGGGGACCCAGTCCACTAATGAGAAATACCATAATGTGACCACCAAGAAAAGACACAAAGTAAATAATGCTCACACCATGTACAATATAATGAATAGGAAGAAGTTCCATCTATTATAGTGATTAATGTTTCATACTATTAGGGGATTCATCCCTGTTGAAACCATAATCGACTGCCAGGCCACTAAGGATCTACAACGCTACAAGTCATATGTGGGGCTACTAAGGATCCACACGGCTGCTGCTCGTCATCCAGGCCACTAAGGATCCACATGGATCCTACTCATATATTAGGCCACAAAGAAACCACATGGATACTTCTTGAGCCATAGGTAATACCTAAAATTACATGATGTCCCACATAGAATAAAGCAATGAATTTTCTCGACGTAAGGGTTAAAACACAATAGATAGTGCATCGAACGGATGCCTGGTATGTATGATATGAGTATTTTAGTAATAAAGGGCCAGTTACATCTCAGCCTAGTCCGACACAGATGGACCAACCTGACTAACTCGGAACGAGGGTCCCTCATACCCTGGTTTAATTTCACAGTCCAGACAATATATGGTTTGTGTCAGGGTATATCTGGTCTAGCCTAGACTGTGGGCTAGGCCCAATGGACCTCACATTACCCGGCCTAGTTTGGTTGTGGTCTAGCCAAGAGGGTTGTCAAATGACCCGGTATCATCTGACCCAGCCTGAAGGGTGAGGTTCCGGTCAGCTGGTGCAGGTTTGGCTCACTTGGCACGGGTCCGGCCTTCCAGAGAGGGTATGACCTGACCCACTATTTGGGGGCGCGACCTTCCAACTAGAGCCTGGTCTACAAGGGGCGGATGGGTGGTCTTCACCTAGGACGTGGATTCCACTGCCACACCCCCTCCCTGTCCAAAAACGGCCCACATGGAGTAGGCCGCTCCTCATATGTGGTCCCTGACTGGCCCCGCGTCTAGTGCCCGCCTGTCGTAGCATCCTGTCCCTGTCGGGCACCGCGTAAAGCACCTACTGGGTGTCGTGTCCCGCGACCGACTGGCGCGGTGTCTAGCACTCGTCTAGTTCCGCATCTAGCCCCTGGAACCGCCTCTAGAGACCACATGGCCCCACAATTAGTGCCTTCTATGACCTCCAATCTGCCGCAGTCGAGCGACCGCAACTCGCCAGGTCGTCCGGGTAGCCCGGATACGGGATGTTGCCTCCAAGCGGCGTCGATCAGGGCTGCTCCTCCATTCTCACACATCCTTCCAGCCAAAACCTTCTACCTCCATGGTTATTTGATGGGTGTGAGGCCTCCCTTCGCACGCGTCCGCCCCCACAGGTGACTGCATTCTACCGCTGCAGGTTCTCCAAAAGTTCCTTCTACAGGCCATCAAAATTGCTCTAGTGGTCCATTTCATGATCTGCCTATGCCTACGAGATCAATAGGGATTTTCCTAACATTTCAAGGCCTCGAACATGCCTTTCCTCCATTTAAAAATTAATCCACCATAAATTTACAAGATGGAGGGGGTCATGCCCTGTTTTTGTCGGCCCACGACCTACAGGTTAGAGGTTTTAAGTAGGGGAGGCTCGGGATTTCAATTATATCATCAATAAAATTAAACCTAAATATAAAAACCCTATAATGACACCCTCCCGTACGAATGTACAATCCATATATTAACTTGTTCATTGGGTGAATCCTCATTCATCATTTTAAATATAGAACATGTAAAACGTTAAAATAAAACAAACCCATACCTCATTGATGTTCATTCCCATAACTCTTCATCCCTGATGACCTAAGTGGTAAATGGCATTCATCGAGGTATGTAAAAGATGATGAAGTGTCACCCGCATTATTCGTTCTTCATTGGGGAGTAAATTCAACGTACGTTCATCAAAGAATCCTAATTGTTTAATCATTGTTCCACCGACAAAAAAAACTATTAAATAAACACATCGTAGTGTTTCGGTAAAACTACGACATCACGTTGATATGATATTTCATTTATGAAACAATGCGAATGTTACGTGTGTTTAATGTTTCATTACACTGTGTGTTAATGAGCTATTAACGAGCTCCATTAATGCATCTCGTCGCAGCCTCATCGTTGCACCGCAGCATCAACGTGTCGTCGCTCATTGGTGAGAAAAGTAATAAAATAACCTTTTAATTTATTTTATTATTTTCCTCGACAGGTCCAAAATTTTACATATCCATTTCCCCTTGTTGGATAATGATAAGTTATTCTAGGTGAATCCTGGAGTCTTGAGTTTAACAGTGGCATCATATTTTCAATCTGAAAACCATATCAAAAGATATAAAAACCCACTGGAAGGTTGGCTGAATGTACCTTAAAGAGAGTAAAAAATTTCGTTCCAGGCTCACCAAGTCTCGAAATCAAATGTTTTAAGAGTGTGTAGTCTGGAAATAATTCAGCATAACTTTAGAAAAATTTAACTGAAATTCAGAGGCGTTAAATTCCACCCACCTTGTGCATTTACATTATTGAAACAAAAAATAGTGGCTAATCAAAAAAAATGGGGGTACTAAAACCGAATCTGAGCCTCCTTCTCCCATGTGCTCTCCTAGATATTCTCATGATGCCACTGAACATGCACCAAAGGAATCGTCCACCAACATAGGACCTGCTCATAGAGATCCTCCATCTCTAGTGGGAACTCCGCAAATGTCACTCCTTCATCAATTTTTAGCTCACACCAGTCGATTACTTGTGATGGATCATGCCAGTATTTTCTCTGTTGTGACTTGGTGAAAACATCAAGCACTCAGTGCATTTGTAGGGGAAGAACTAAGTAGTACGCCAACTCACCTACTATTATCATGATCTAAAAAGGTTTGATGACCCTTAGAGACAATTTTCCACCCCTGCCAAATCACCACAATCCTCATTAGGGTGAGACTTGAAGGAATGCACGGTCTCCCTCCTCAGACTACAAGGGTCTCCATCACCAATCGACAGAAGAATTATGTCGTCTCTATGTAACCCTCATCAGCTCCTATATGACCTTCACATTCATTGATGTATCCCTTACCAATTCTAGACCCACGAGTGCTGACTCCCCTAGGTTTTTCTATCATGGAGGTTATCTTCAAGGTCACCCGTACAAGGCATAAAACATTGTCATGCCAATGGTGGAGTAAAAACAATTGGTGTATTCAAACTACAGTAATGGTAGGTTCTCCTACCAACTACAGAAAATATCTATAAAGCATGCATGAATCATGTCCTCCAAGGTCTATATGGTCTTTTCAATCTGACCATATGTCTAGGAATGAAAAACTATACTAAAGGATAGCTGAGTCTTGAATTCCACCTTTAATGCCTTCCATAACTGGGATGTAAGGAATTCGTCATAGATTAAGACGGTCGTTGAAGTATCCCATGGATTCATCACTATCCATTTGACATTGTGGCGTCCCGATCCCTCTATGATCCATACTACCTGATGGGTAGGAAGTGATCAAACATGGAATTTCAGTCAGCAATCACCCATAAAGAATCATAATCATTGGATGTATTAGGTAACCCCATCACGAATTACATCTAGAAACCATCCAATTTCCACTTTAGCACCACATGTGGCTGAGCCAAACTTGTTGAAACCTGATGCTGGGGAATCACTTGATGACATGTGAAGCATCATAATATGAAAACATCCACTACATTCATCATTCCTGGCCACTAGAAATGACGTCGATTGTCCTTGTACATCTTCTCCACTCAAGGATGTACCACCAAAGGGGGTGTATGGAACACCCTAAACACCTCCTCCAACAATTCCACTGGTAATATCATTTTCCTTCTGAAATGTATGATGTTATCCCCTCCTATCAAAAATCCTTCAAAAGAATGTCCTGAGGATTACTGAGCACTGCGTACCTCGCAATCAGCATATGCTAGTTGTGCCTCCCGGACAAGAAGTATGTGTGGGGGAGTAACAATAATAGAATGATGTTATGCTGCTCCATTAACATCCATGAAGGATATCTGCATCGTAGCAACCTGCTCTGTCTCCTCACACAAAATTTATAAATCGGGCCTCCCACTTAGAGAATCTTCTACCACGTTCCCCATCCCATGAGTGTATATAATATCTATGTTATAATCCTGGAGGAACCTATCCATCTATTCTATCTTAGGTTTAGGTCCTTATAGAAGAAGACAATCCTGATACTCTTGTGGTCTGAGTAGATGGTAAACCGTTCACCTATCATGTATTTCCGACACATCATCAAAGAAAATTCCACTACTTCTAACTCCATTTCATGGATCATGTAATTTTGATTATGTTTCCTCAAAATTCATGAGTCATAGGTGATAACTACTTTTTACTACAACATGACACACCACTGTCTTGTCCTTGATGCATCATAGAAAACTACATACTCAACAACCTCCTTTGGTAGTCAAAATAAGGGGCACTATTCGTTGTCTACCTCAAATCAGGGAAACTCAAATTAATTTTCTCCATCCACACAATGCGTTTTTCTCTTCTATGTTGAAGAAGATATGGGTTACTCCACTCTGAAAAAGATTGGAACAAACCATTAATAGTATCTGACCAACCCTAGTAAACACATCACCTCAATCATGATTCTGGGTGGATCCCAAGCATGCACTACCTCTATCTTCACCAGATCCACTACAAATCCAGCCTCTGAGATGACGTGTACCAAAGATATGACTTACAAAATATAGAATTAGAAATTAAATAGATTACCATAAATCTAGTCCTCCTGGAGTGTATCTAGGACTATCCATAGGTGTGTAGTGTTCTC
This sequence comes from Viscum album, assembly GCA_963277665.1. Lineage (NCBI taxonomy): Eukaryota > Viridiplantae > Streptophyta > Magnoliopsida > Santalales > Viscaceae > Viscum > Viscum album. The sequence continues at coordinate 1,418,063,426 of OY728161.1, read as the reverse complement.
ATCCTCTAATACTGAGTACACCAAGACATCATCAACAAATACTACCACAAACAAATTAAGTTAAGACTGCAAGATTATATTCATGAGTCCCATGAACACTTCTAGGTAATTGGACATTCCAAAGGGAATCAACATGAATATTTAGTGTCCATACATGCACTTGAATGTAGTATTTGGTATGTCCTCATCCCATACCCAGAGATGGTGATAGCCCAATATAAGGTCTATCATTGAGAACCACCTCAATCATTTCAGTTGATCGTAGTGGTCATGAATCATCAGCAGTGGATACATATTGCTCTCGATCATTGTGTTCATGCGCCAGAAGTCCACACATAGCCTCAAGCTCTTGTCTACCTTCTTGGAAACCAACTCTGGGGCTGCCCATTAGGAAATGCTAGTCCTTAGGAACCCATTCTCATGAAAGTCCTCTAGATGTACCCTGAGGTCGTGTAGCTCCGTGGGATGTATCTGATATGATGGTGTGTATATATGTGTCATCATGGGGTACTAGTTGATGAAAATGGTTAACTCTTCATGAGGAAGTAGTCCTCCAACATCCTCCAGAAAAATATCCTCATACTCATCCAACACTACATAAATCTTGGAATATTATCTTCCACCACACTGAAGGTGAGGCTATCCACTTGATGAGTGATCATCCGTACAATACTTTGAGAAATTCCATCATGTGATGTAAGTGTTTTCTTCTCACCAATGTAGAAAAATCTTGTCTCATCCTCATGGACACACCGCACTTTTCCCCTCAAATAGTCGATCTAATCATTGACTATACATAACTAGTCCATAACCAAGATGAAGATGTAATGCCTCGATGCTGATAGTAAGAGATCACAAATGAAACTCTAACCTCCTAAGTTATGTTCACACTTCTATCACCAGTGTGTAATCATATAATCTACTCTCTTAGGAGTCTCTATACATAAGAATAGATCCAATGGATCCATCCGAATCTCAGAGCTCCAAACTAGATTTGTGAAATGAAAATCATGACTTGAACCTATGTCAATGATAACTACAAGTAGGGGTAGATCAAATAGATTGTACCTTGAATCAACTCCGATTTGAAATTGTCATAATCCACCTCTTCCTAAAGCGGAGCTCTCCCATGTCTTCCTACTCTCTGAGGTCGAAGTGGACCACCTGGAGGTGGTGCCAGTAGTACATTGTTATGTTACCCACCACCTTCTTCTTGGAATGATACCATACCATGTCATGCACCTATGGCCCTCCTCGCTCATGCCTACGTCTATTTCTTGTTGTTCCCTTGACCATCTGCTGATTGTCTTCACAATGGGTCGAGAATTCCTGATCCCTGTGTCCCTAACTGCCGCACGATTAGCACACTATACTCCCCTACTGTCTCTAGCTATAATGGTAACCTCACACCACCTATCCTAAGTCATGGGGTCATCCACTTGATGATGTAGACTGCTTGAACTATTTTTCAATACATTCACTACTTGTCACAGATGGATCGTCTACCTATCACCTGGTAGTGGCATCCAATATCGATGACTACTCTGTGAGGAAACTCTCTATAAGTGTATCTCACTCCAACACTCCAGCCTGTGTGGGGATGTTGGGAGACACCATCGACGCCATGATAACTCACCCGAGTCCCTATTAAAATGATCAAGTCTGGAATAAATGTTATCTAACTATGTCTGTGGAGTAGTTGGAAATATATTTGATCCTTGTTGTGTACTCAATTACCGTCATGTTTCCCTGATGAAAGTGAAGGAGATCCAGAATGTGCCCCGAGCACAATGTCACCAGGAATAACTCATCAGAGAAAATTCACTCAAATTATATCATGGGGAGGGTTTTCTCATCATGATTATGAATAATTAGATTACACCATCTTTCTACTGATCCCTGAAGAAGGCTCGCAGTTATGATCACCATCTGGTGTAGTGGTTTCCTCGCTAAGAGGAAGACCCGCGTCACCCCCTCTAGCCAATCCTCAGCGAAATGTGGATCCATCTCTCCCCTAAACCTACGTAGTCCTTGTCTCTGATACTCATGAAAGGAACTAATTCAATGCATGTCCTCTACTTGAACTACTGTAAGTATATGCTAACCAATTCGTGGTGGTAGCACTAGTGATATACCTAGTGGTCCGTCTCATGAACTGGTCCCTATATAGATGCCTCATCACTATAAAGGTTGTCCTCCCAACAACATATCGGATGCCTAGCTGGATGTCTGCTTGGTGGCATCCGGATATAGATCAAGATGGTCCATAGTCAATAGATTATACCTAGTAATATGACTCTTATACAAAAAACATAATGAGATACTTTTCCAACCAATGTTATTATGCATTGAAATGAAAAGAAGAATTCACGGTCCTGATGTATTGATATGTCGACCACTACACCAACACTGGTCTCCCTGAATCTGAATGTTGGTATCAAAAAATTTAACAATGTTGATCCATAACAAAAAAAATAGTCTCTCAGTCTTTGATTTAGAACCAACCACCTTGGATACCACTTCGTCAGGACCTGTCCCCTAGGGCCCGTTACATGACAAAGCCCATGACCCCCTCCTGAAGCCTAGGAGTAATGACTAGTGCTGAAAGCATCGAACATAAAGTGGGTGTAATTTTATGGATTAGATGTATGCACACACACACCCTACCACATCCCACTATCCATAAGGGGAAAATAATTATACTGAAACAAGTGTTGAGTATAAGTTCAGCTGAAAAGAGTTGGCCAGAATACAAACCCAACAAAAGAATTGAAAACGTATATGTACTAATAGACTATGGTAGCCATCCATAAAAAACCCACTTGTTGGTAAGAGTAGTGTAACTATTGGAACCTGAAGTTGTATGTCCCATCCAACTGATACTATTGGACCTTGCCTACTTCTAGGCCACCATGTCCTCTGTTGAAATGTTTGTTGTGTGCACAAGACACAACACGTAAGGGAATATCATGTGCAGTGGGGAGTAACATAGTACTTAGTAGGGGACCCCCATCCACTAAGGAAAAATACGACAAATAAACTACACAGAAAATCAAAAATGCAATGAAATATCACAACATGTACAATCTAAAGCATACGAAGAAGGTTTATCAGATATAGTGATGAATGTTTTGTACTATTGAGGGACTCATCCTTTATGAATCACTACTCGACTATCGGGCCACTAATGTGCCATGTGTCTTCTAATATTTTTTGGGCCACCAAGTATCCAAATGACTACTACTTGTTTTCCAGTCCACTAAAGATCCATAAGGCTACCGCTTATCGACCGAGCCACTAAGGATCCAAATCGCAACTGCTCGTCTGTCAGGCCACTAAAGATACAAATGGATGCTGCCCAATCCATCTGTCATAACTCAATCATTATGATGTCCAACATAGAATAAACCAAAGTATTATCTCATCTAACTGGTTCCAATGAAATATATGGTGCGTCGAAAGAATACATGGTATATATGATGTAGGAATTTTAGTAATCAGGATATGTTTGTGTTTGGTCCCGGTCCGACCCAGTCAGACCAACATGACCATCATATGTTTAGTGTCCCACATACCCTAGTTTAATTCAACTGTTCGGACCTGACCTTGTTTAGGTCAAGGTAGGTCCGTTCTGGCCAGGATAGTGGGTCCATCCAAAAGGGACTCGATGTGCCTGACCGAGTTTGGCTGGGGGTCCTGCTCGTCAGGTCGCCTCCAGACCTAGTCTCATTTGGCATGCCAAGCATGGGTCCGACCCAGCCCGCTGGTATGGTGCCCAGCCCACTCGCTAGAGTCCTATCCACTTGGGGTGGACTTGGGTGTGCTATCGGGATGAGGCAACCACTTCCACTTTCACTTCATGCCCAAACATGGCCCACATGGAGTGGGATGCTCCATCTATGTGGTGCTCACAAGACACCGCATCTACTAAATATCGTGGTCGACGGGCCACGACCTCCCCTCCACCATGGTCGAGTGACCACGATATGTCGGGTCGCTAAGGCGGCTTGGATGGGGGATGCTGCCACCATGCGGCACTGGTCGACGCCGCTTCTCTGTGTCGCCATGTCACACAACCTCCCTCAAACTGCGACAACTTCCTAACGTTCTCCATGGAATCTGCTTCACTGCAACCATAGAAGCCGTCGGTTCCGGTGTGGCACTGGTTCTTTATTCGGGCCACCATAGATGCTCTGTAGGTCCATTACCCGATTTTCATGCATCTAGAGGCTCTTTAGGGCGCCACCTATGCCGCGAAGGCCCCAAACTATCTTTTACACATTTATAAATTTTATCCTACAAGAACGGAGTAGGTGGAGGGGTTGTGCCTTGTTTGTGTCGTCTCGCGCCCTCCCCATTAGTGGTTTAATGAAGGGGGGCTCATAATTTCAATTCTCTCAGTAATAAAAATAATCAAAAATAAAAAACTAATTAATTGCACCCTCCTGCAAGAACAGAACACCCACTAATTAAGCTTTTGTGGGTTAATATTCCATACTTGTTTAGAATAAAAAACATGATAAATTAAAATAAATCAAAACCCTACCTCAATGGAAAGTGTTTCCATAGTGCTTCGTCATTGATAGTCTAATAGGTCAATGGTGTTCAACGTTCTTTGAGGAACATCAATGCTGATGATGGCCCATCAATGTTATTCTTTATTCGTTGTGGAGGAAATATGAAGGAGGTTCGTTAGAGAATCCTCTCATTTTACTCCCCATTCAACCTTTTTGTCAGACTATTAAAAATAAAACATGTCGCAGTGTTTCTTTTACACTGCGATGTTTGGTCATTACACTGTTTCATTTATGAAACAATTTTGTTGTTACACATCATTAAAGTTTCATTAAACTGTGTGATAACGAGCCATTAACGAGCTCCATTAATGTGTCTCATCCCCAAATTGTTGCTTCAATGTAGCATCTCCATGTCATCTCTCATTGGTGAGAAATGAAATAAAATAAATTAATAAATTATTTTATTATTTTTGTTGAAAAGTCTAGAAAATAACATTTCTGTTCGGCCCTTTCCGACTGATGTTTTGTCCTTTCTAGGAAAATCCCAATGTTAATAGTTCAATAATTCCCCTAGATTGTCAATTCATTCCCCCGTACAAATGTTAGAAATAAAAAGTCACAAATTTACAGAACGTTACTTAAAAAGATCCGAATTACCATTTGGGCTCAACGTGGATCAAAATCTCATGTCGTCAGAGGGTTTATTTTGTAAATAATTCAATATAAATATAAAAATTACATGTAAATCTTGAGAAATTAAAAAGTATTTTTGATAACATTATTAAATGGGGATTTGGATTGAACCTGAATTTATTTTGAACAATATTGAAACTAGGTCTCGCTGATGAGTTTCAAATATTCTGAATTATGCATTTAATCCTTATAAAATAATTTCTTAATTTTCATTTAATAGTTTTTTGTAATATCTATTGATACATTTGAAACTCATGTGATTATATATATATTAATTTGACTACTACATTGTTATTATTCATGATCATGTCATAGAATAAATAGCACCTTTTTAGATATTTTAATTTTGATATTGATTATTCCTTATTCAGTCATGATAGATTCACCTGTACAGAATCTTTACTGAGCTTCTAAGCTCCCCTTTGTTTCTTTCCCCATGATTTGAAGAAGGAATTTTTTTTATTGAGATCAATTTTGATTAATTTTCAGTTTTATATTGTTTTGTATTTTTTTTAAATTAAATGTGATATTCATGTATGTATCATGATTACAAAGGATATTAAACAATTCAGTATTTTATCATAAAAATCCATTTATCTAATTCCAATGTAACAAGGTGACCACTAGCTCTATTCCTCGACGGTTGGGTTCCTTGAAGTTCATTATTTTTTTGATGAATTAATTTTTTTTGGTATACCACCTTGTGAGAAAAATGATTTCATTTAAATGATTATCAAATATTTTTAATTGAGAATATAGTTTTAGTGAGTATAATTCATCTTTCTGAGTTTGAGGAGAGAGATGAGTAGTTATAATTCTATAGTAAAAATCATATAAAATCATATATATTTTTATATCATTATTATATTAAAGACTATACAAATTACAGATTTTATTTATTAAATAAAAAAAATCTGATTTATGACATATTTTAATGTTTATAAGGATTATTAAATCCCACCCATCTGAACCCCATTTTTCATATAAAATGCGCTAATAGTTTTGTCTTATTTCTTTCAACTAGATTCATGATACAAATATTGGATATAGTATTCTAATTTAATTATAAAAAATTAATTTACTTTTAAATGTTGTTTTTAAGAATAAGTAGTGTTGAGAAAAAATTATAATGTCAATTTAACAAAATTGATATTGAATACAACAATCAAAATAACGTAGATTTGCGATTTCAATGTTTCCTATTGTCAATACAATTTGAGAAAGACCCTTTTTATATCCTTTAAAAAAAGTATGTTCAATGTCACAATCAATGAATGTTTTAAACATAACCAAAATTTAAATCCTATAAATTTATAAATTATTTTTTATAGAGAGAATATAAATTATTTTTTTTCTTTAAATCGATATTGAATTTCAAATTCAACAATAATTATTTAAAATAACCAATTTTTAATGTTATTCAATTTAAATTTTTTTTGGGTGTTAGAAATTAGATTTTATAGTAACCAATGGAGAAATCATTTAGAAAAATTATTTTAAATAATTAACATTAAAACAAATATTTTGTGGAGGATATATTTAAATCATATTAAAATTGGTGTTAAAAATGACAAACATATCATTGAAATATTATATTCTGTTATTGAGTGATGTATTATATAAAATTGTATATATATCATTTTATATCACATCCTTCCATACCATATATATTTCTATCATTGTTTATTATTTCATCATTAGTATTCATATAACTCATATTACTACTAATTTTTATAAAATAATAAAATGACCTATATTAATACATTAAAAATTATTTTATCCCTCCATTGATTAATCCATTTTTCTCTCTTAGGAATTATCTAGAAATGAGATTCATAAAAATGAGAGTTTTTTTATTTCATATTTTCAGTTAAATATTTCATATCAATAAAATGAAATAATTTTATGGAATGTGTGATATAATATATGAAATAGATGAAGGCGAATGCTAGTTAGTGTTAGACTTTCCACTTTTGAGGAATGACCAACACCCTATAAGGAAAACTTCACTCCCTATACTATTTCCATTTACATACAATTATTATTTTATCACCATTACATTTAATATTCCTTGATATATGCATTAAAAATTAAAACTATATAGAATGAAATTAAATAAATTTTTTTGACCCTCTACTACCTTATTTCATTGTTCTACATCAGCAAGTTTTTTATTTCATCAATTTAGGGACCTACATTTAATAAAAAATATGCTATTATTAAATTTTTTTTACCCTTGACCTTTTTATTTTTTCCTTTTTTAATAAAACTAAGATAATCTGGGTTTCATAGTATTTTTCCCTTGAGACACAATTATGCTTACTCAATTTTATTGATGTATTTGGAAATTAGAAAACCCTTTATATTTATTTGTTTAAATGAAATTAATAAAAGGTATTTGAATATATAATTACAATGAAATATTGAGATTTAATTTATTTTAAGGTATTATGTAGTTTTATTATTAAATATAACCCCCATCACTCTTCTAATTTTATAAAAAGGGGTGTTTTTTATATTGAAAGATGATTATTATCAAAATATGTTTAGGAAATTAAACACATTAATATTGTTATCTTAAAAAATATTTTTATAGTCATACTATTTTTATATCACTCTCCTTTAATAATGTTTTTTACAAGTGAAATATTTACATGATACAACCCTCTATGGGCATCGTAATGGTTGGTGGTGGGACTAAGAAGATCACCCCAGGTTCACATCTAATAGGTCATTAACATGTGAATGTCAATGATATATAATACACACAAACAAATACAGATATATACTGATATATATAATAGGTTATTCTATAATATACTTGTTAAAAAATATGATATATGTATTATAAAGTCAAATAATGAAATAAATCTCAAATTCAAGCTTATATGGAATTTTAAATCAATATTCATATTCTCAATGTAATAACAATATGAAGTAAAATTTGTTAATTTAAATGTATATGAAATATGAAAATACATAAACACTAAATATAAAAGTCCTTGGTTGGAAAAAATCAATCAATTCCAAAGGAATCCAAGGGACGAAATCCACCAATATGAAAACCATTATAATTTAAAAAAAATTTGACAATTGCTTTCACATTATCTATTAATACATTGAATGATTTCATGTGCATCGGTGAGAAAAATAACACATTTTTGGAAATCTTAATTACTAAATACAATCTAATATTAGTTTTATTCCAGAATAAAAATAAAATAATCTAAAAAATAATATCATTTTATATCATTATTATTTATTACCACATGTAGTAAAATCGATCAAATAGAATCATATAAAAATTTTATTCAGCATTGGACACCACTAAAGTGTCACCAAATAGATTATTTACGAAAATAATCATTACAAACATAATAATAAGAAAAAGATACATTGGATAAAAACCACACTAACAGAGATAAGGTAATACACAAATAAAACTATATAATATCAAACACCTAAACATATAACATTTCTTTATAGAAAGTGAAAGTCAAAAAAAAATACGGTCATATGGGAGGGATCATATGAATGATCACAAATTTTTTAGGATAATTTTTGTCAAGGATGTATCAAAAATTTCCTTAAATAAACCCAATAAATATATGGAAACTGGGTGTTCTAATTAAAATGTAATTGTTAATTTTATTATAAATTCATAGGTAGTTCTTAAATGTAGTGTTACACACAAATCAGGAATACGTTGGGTATCAAATTCCATCTCATCTAGGAGGGTGTAATATCCATCATATAGATTCACTTCATGGTCCGAGAGGTGACATGAGGTAAAATAAATTTTTGCATTCATATTATTTTTGAGAACTAATAGGATGATCCAACTCTACTCAAATAGACACACCTCGTTTTCCATCAAGATAGACTGCATGAATTCTGCACAAGATCTCCATGGGATTTCAACAAGAACCTAGGTATCGTCATTCGTAACCCTGATAAGAATTTGGCACATAGAAAAACATAAAACGTCTCATACACAAGATTATATGAATTGAAGTAGAATATAATGTAGAAGAATAATCATATAACCACAATATATATAAAACAAACCCAAAAGGAAAAACCCAATAGCCCAACCAACCACGAACATTACAAGTCTCCATGTGAAAATCCACCACCACCATCTCAGCCCACTGTGAAATAATCAACAATAAAGATATTAAAATAATCCAAAAGTCGCCATTACCTTTACTAATATCTTGAAAAAAGTCTTCACATTCCCATATTTATATGCATGGTGTGAGAAAAACACCAGTTATTATAAAATAATGAATATTTACATTGTCGATAAGTATGAACTCATACCTCTAGATTAAAAAAACAAGTCTCTAAATATATTTTTTTGGAAAATCATTACATAAAAATTATTTTCAGTTTTACATTCCAAAAAATTCATTTTAAAATACTTAGAAATAATAAAATTATTATGAATGATAATATATAAGGAAATAATAATATCATTCATAATTCAATAGAAAATCGGGGGATAATATAAACTCAGATACATAATTGAAATCAAGGACAAATTAAATTTGGCTCGAGCCTATGGGGATACATAAATATGATATGTAAGGAAGACTGATCCAACATAAACATAAAATCTATAAAAAAATGTCATAACATAGGCTATTGATATTAGAACCATATCCCCTAGAGGTGCTAAAATCACAAGGTTCTGTATATGTCACCACCAAAGGTTCTCAAAATCTTCCAATGTTAAATGTTTTAATGAACCATTTAGTAAAACATTTTTTATTTTATAAAATACATTATCAAGTGAATAAACACCCCATCTTCTTGAAAATATAATTTTGATTAAAAAATATCTTTTAGTGTTTTCATTGAGATCATGTTGTCTGAAAACCATTCTTAAAGAAAAACACCAATTAAAAATATTTCATAAGACACCAAGGATTAAATTTAATGAAATATCCCATATATTTTTTATCAATGAATTATATAAATCAGTCTAGAAATAAAATGATATGAAAAAAATTAAAATAAAAGTATAAAACCATTGTATAGTGACAACTCCCTCCCTATTAGAGGAAACATTATTTCCATAAAAAAGGCTTATTGGAATCTGATATGTCTAGTCCATAAAAGCCTTGGACCATAAGAATGATCATAAATTCCCCATAAAACCTCATATATTTTTATATCATAACCCATTATAGTTCAATAAAATATTGGGAAGAGAGTTTGAAATGAGATATTGAAAGACAAGAAGCTTCCTTGTGTAAATCAAAATATGCCATTAAGAGATCCACTTAGAATGAGGGAGAAACATGAATGAAACAACGGGAGAACCATTTAAATAATCTAGGAGGAACTGGGAAAATCTAAAGATAGATTAGGTGGTGATGAATTTTATAAAATACTTGGGATATAAAAGTCATTTTTAGAACTGTTTCACAATTAATCCACAAAATTTGAAAAACCATTCACCAAGAATGAGATAACTATTTTCCATTGAAAAATAAAGAATATAATTACCTATGAATAATTGTATGGATAGAATAAACATTGAAATTATATGAAAAAAATCTGTACTAGAATCGATCCATCCAAAAAAATTTATTGGAGACCCAAATTTATTATATATCATGAAAAAATCATGAAAATTCCCACAGGGACTTATAAATCTATTCGACATGGTTACATCCTAATTACAATTTACCATTAAAACTATTGTACTGTACATTTCTCTAAAAACAACATATTCATGACCCAATACTCGTGAAATAATTTTAATCCCCAATATAGGTAAGTCAGATCTAAATATAAACATACATGTGACCCAGATTACATCACAATTCGACACACCATGAAACATTCTACATCTAAAAATTAATCAAAATTCTAGAATCATAGAAAAAATGGATTTGTGGTATCACCAAATCCTCATAGTAAAATATCTTGTGGTCATACCATCCAATATATAATTGTATATTTACAATTGGAAGCGTGTTACTACCTAACACTATGTCTCAGATATCTATAATCTAAACTATTTCGTCTAAAAATGCGGTGTTAAGAACAATATCATTATATTATTTTTCAATCTCATGAGTAGGGTTTATATGATACATACTCAATTAAAAAATATAAAACATTTACTAAAGAAAAATCATTTGAGAATAAAAATATGTTTAGTAATCAACAATTTCTTGTTGTTTTATGATCTCAAAATTGTCAAAAAGTCATAGTATTATGTTAAATTTCATATAAAAATAATTATATCGAAAAAATAAGATTTTTCAAGAGGTAAATGATTTCCAATCTCAAACTCTAATAAATTTTTTTTATATGTAACATATTTGGTGGGTCATATTTGCTTCCATACTTTAATAAGATAACCATTCCATCATCATTTCCCCCTGTAAAAGACTCAATCAAATAAATTTTTGATCACCCAACCCTTATTGTCATTAGGGAGATATAAATGGATGCCCCAATGAAACTATAAAATTTTTCTCCTTAATCATGTCCTGATTAATTTTATTTTTGAAAAAACTCAGTGAAAGAATATTTTAATCCCCAAAAATAAAAAATTCTTCAGACATATCTAAATCATATAATCCATAATTATATTATTAATCTAATATAAACACTTATCTGATGATTTAATTTAATGATATACATTAAATAAAAACATTTCCCTTTCAAAAATTAATCAATAATTGTAAAAAAATACATAATCATATTCTAATAATGGTGACCACAAGTGCACCATGGAATTTACATGGCCATTATTAAATAGATGTTTATGATATTCTTACCTAATAACATCATTTGAAATAAGGATATCATACATTATCTGAATGATGTATAGATTACCCAAAATTATAACATATTCAACACATGGAAAATATAGAATTTATATAACAAGGTTCATGGATCTTTCATTTTAATACTATAATAGAAAGGAATTTTTTGAATGAAATAGAAAGGTCTATCATGTTATAATTAAATTTTTATATTAAAAGGGATTAGTTATATAATTTCCACAATCGGTTGATTCATTCCTAGATACAATCACGGATGTATGAGATCATGAAACATCATAGAAAAACTATATTTCATTGAAAAACATATACAATATTCATGATCCATCAACCCCTAAATGAGATCTAATAGAATAACCAACTACCTTTAATGACACAAATTTACATCAAGAGACTAAAACAAGAAAACCATGTCTCCCCCAATATAAATGTTTTCATTAATATGCATCCAATAAGCCATAACTGATTTCCATTGCTTAATAATATTGTACACCTAGAAACCAAAATTATTAAAATATGAGCTCATAGGTGCATTGCATCCTTCATTTTAATCAAGTGTATTTAATTAAATAGATTCACTATATATTTCATATAATTTGGTTCCATCACATTCTTTGTTCGTAATAACCAAATAAAATTTAATATAACCACACCTCTATTTTTGAGAGTTTACACAATATCAATGAAAAATGTAAAAATTAACATAACACATCATTTATATAATAATATTCTATTAATTTGGTTGAACATAAACACCAATATTCATTGATTTTAATGTATCATATACTAATTTTTGAGGAGATATAAACACATTATTTTAAAAAAAATGCACAATTACTATAATTTCAAGTCCATGATTATATAGATTCACTCTATAATAGAATAATTGGTAAAATACCTATGAAATAAACGAATTTTTTTATATAAAATCATTTCCCAACTTTGTGCCTATGGTTTCATAGTAAAATCATCATGACCCAACTAATCTTAGAAAAATTCAATTCTGGATCAAAATTCAATCTCACATCAAAACATTCAATGGAGTTGAAGATTTCATATTATTCAAAACTTTCTATAAATAGAGTAGGGACATAACATGGGTCTCCAAACTATATAGATTCAATAAAAAATGGTACAATAAAGAGAAAAATATAGATACTAGAGAATATCATCATGATAACAAAGTTTTCATATTTAATTTGAATAAAACCACCTCAATATCAATTTATAACCATATAAAATAATATGTTGTCATCAAGAACAATCACTTAGGAGGAAACCACATCGATATTATGAAAATTCATTATCCCAATACAATTTTCAAATGATTTTTAGGATGGTCATTCCGAATGATAATTACATGGACACAATCTAGATACACATATCTACTAATTCTCTAATAAACATGAAATGTTTCAAATGAAGTTATGAATCTTCAATAATCAATATGTAACAAGTCATGGGTCATGTTAATTCATCCATAGCACCTCAATTTTTGGGAAATAATTGTTGTGGATAACATAGTCTAGCAAAAATGGTGCATATCTTTGATGGATTACATATACACTTAAAAAACTAAAAATAGTTACCCATACTCACACCCAAGGTTCAAAATATTTAAAAAACTGATAAAAATATAATGAGATATATATTTCTAAAGGATATCCATAGAAATATGATTTGGCTAGTGAAATAAAGAAATAAGGATTGATGAACATTGAGATGTCCATTACTCTTTATGGATATGAAAAAAATTATATATATCAAATGTTACAAACCCTCTTCTCAAATGTTACCCCTATTGGGATGTCAATGAGCGGTGGGAGATAGTAACTACATGAGTCCCACCTTCAGTAGGCCCCTGGTTGACGATTAGAACCGAGGGTATTATAACCAATAATATGAAAGAAATTAAACTCCCTGAGAACATGTAGAAGGGAGAGATACACAAATCCACACCTTGTCAGACATGTTAAGGACATAAAAGTGTATAGATGCAATTTCATATAGAACCAAAACAAATGAAAAGGAAAAAATATGCACAAAAAGGTACAAACAAAAATGACCACAAATCCGAAACAACTCATACAATATCATGAGCTAGTAATATCCAACCGGATCTAAAACCTTCTTCAAATACCATTAAAATAGTTTATATACACATTGGATGAGATTAAAATTATACGTATTTGGGGTGCCCAAATACCTTTGTTTAAAAGATCTTGAAATCATATTAAATTATATAGATCAATAGTGAAAAAAAACCTTTAATAAAAACAGGTATACTATGTTCTCTCCCTTACCTTGGAAAAATCTCACCAAGTATCTCAGAAAAGAGAAAACACAATGCAAAAATGAATAATCAAGAGTTACCCACTACCACTTCATCACATAATTTCTTCTATAGCACATCCTTACACATCATGAAACTTCTCTCTCCAAAATAACCCTTCCCAAAGACACCAGTTAAAGGTATCATAGCCTACACCTCATGAATATCATCATCACATAAACTCATATCACATAAAAATGTATATTAACCAAGTGTATTATGGGATCCAAAACAGCTCATATGATGTGTATTATACATTAGGTATTATACCTCAATCCATCAGAACCAATACACTCTGTTTTCACCTCACGCCATTATAGCCTATACATGTCAACCCTTAAATAATCTTTTAGATAATATATTTTGAGTAATATGTTTAAGAAATAACCACAATTTTTTCCAACCCTTAATATAGACATATGGTAAAACTCACAATCATGTATAATAAAAAAAATAACTCATAAGATAATAGAGTAGTGTCAATGGTGATGTCAAACAATCTATCTTCCAATTGTAAAATTTGGGAAAACACCCCCTAGAGACCACTAGGTGCCATTTTTCTCATGACGCCATTGGTAAGTATACATATGAAATTAGTGAATATACTTGATAAAATGTATCTCACTATGAAACTACCAGAATAACATAGTGTTAGACTCAACTATATCAAATTTCACTCATACTCTTAGATTCAATTATTATGTCCATATATCTTTTAAGAACACACGAATTTAAAATAGTTACATTAATTACATATTTCCATTTTATAATTTTTTTCTTTAACTAAATAATTATAAATTAATTAACCATTAAAAATGATTCACATTATAGTACATTAATTTATAGAGTAAATTTAATTCCCTCGAGGAAAATGGAAAAATGATTACACGATTTAATAATATTAATATATTTTAAACTTTTTCATTCCATCCACAAGAACCCAATGGTTTAAGAATAACTTATCCATTATAGGAATAAACCAATATATATGTACTTAAGTAATACCATATATTCTTTCACAAATAAGGAATATGATACCCAGAACATTTAGCTTCAGCAAGTACTAGATAATAGAATACTGATCATACAAACAACTCATCTATTATCTATTAAATTAAATCACAAGAAAACTTCCCATATTTCAATATTACATTAACGTGTAATCCAAAATTCAACCTATTCCATCATACATTATTTAATCCCTGACTCCCACACAATTATCTTGATGCATATCCCCATTAAAGGCATCAACTACTTCCAAATCATCAAGTCCTCCCCACGTTCACATGAAAGAAGTCCTCCCATGTTCATCCATCCCTAAATAATATCACATCATAAACTACCCTACACATATCACATGACTGTATTAATCTCATAACTAGAGAAAATAATAAAATAATATGGAAATAAATAATCCCATCCAATACGTATGTACAATCCCTAAAGTATCCTTCTCCCCTTTAAACATTAACAAGTTCTCACTATTCTTATAGAAAGATGTCATCCTTATCATGAATTTGGGAATATTTGGCCATAGAATTATCTTTATCACATAGCTGGTTCTTATTACATCATGAAATAACCAGTTAGTTATTAAGATGTTCTAACTATGATAAAACTATGCCATCATAAAATAATAAGCAATTAAATGAAAAACAGGCTCTAATCAATAAAATAAGTTTCATCAAACATTGAAAAGAAACATTCTCCATTAACAGCCATTTTTTATAATTATAAAAAATAATAATTAAGATATTTCACATTCATTAAATATTGAATTAATGATAAAAAAGAACATTTTGTTATATATTCACATTTCTCAGTTTGATCATTGTTAAATAACATTGAACATCACATTCATTCAATTCTCTTCTTTAGTTATTAAGATAATTAACTGAAAGTAAACAAATTTAATTTAATTTCTAATTTCCATCACGAAAAACATGATAATCCAAATAGTTACAAAACTGGTAAAATTAATTAACTAGATATCATGTCTTATAAGAAATAAAGAGAAGAACCACTATCATGGTATAATGTACATCAACATGTGATCGCTAACCAATTAATTATTAATATTGTTCAATAATTATTTGGATAATATAATTACTATCCCAATGTATAATTAATTCTAATATTATGATTTTTTTAATATATATAAGTGAATTAATGAACCCCCTAAATCAAATTCGTCAACATATTTTCTTCATAATGGAAAAACGAGGTCGATCCCAATCACCTATTCCACAATATGTTGTATCCCTACAAAGCCACCACAGAACAAACCCACCAATAAACAACCATGAAAATAATCTATAATTAATTTAGTAATTATCCACCATAACATCGAAATAATAATTAGGGGAAACATATCATAGAAATATGATAGAAGATGTTTAATGTACGAAAAATCACCATGAATAGACGATGTTAATCAAAAAATTTATCCATATAGAAGGAATACAATAAAACCTACATGGAGTTCTGATGATCAAATAAAATTTGAGATAATGGTTTTTTTTATCGGGAAAACCCAAGAACCAAACTATTTATAATTTCATAAATCATCGAATATTTAGACATAGATAAACCCCTTTGCATCATAGAAATATCAGGATTCATATCTCACAGAAAAGTACATCATCATGAAGCATTTAATCAAGAATTTTTACACTTCATGATGAACCAAATGAAATGGATTCAACAAATCTATAAATGGGATCACATCCACTCTTTGAAACTACAATTCATGATATGAATAATTTAAAATCATGAACCCACATATTGCTAAAATTTTTTAGATGCACATCTCAAAGACCCAATCCAAGACTCCTTCGAGAAACATGATCATAAAAAAAAATACTAACGGTTGTACAAAATTTATCTAATTCCTTAAATTATATTACACTCAAAATGTTCTGATCCTAATGAATCCAAAATCAAACCCATAGAGAAACCAAAAGGGATTATCCAAATAGCCACCCTCTAAGATACCTCTCAATGATTATTCCATCGCATGATCTGAATAGCCTCATTAGAGGAGTAATGTGAAACAATATAGAAAATAATTACAAGCCCCTAGGCAATGTACTAGGATAGATACATCTCAAACAATATAAAATACAAAAAAATAGACATGATGAAACCATCATATAATCCTAAATGTTATGATCTACAAAATCGAACAATGTTATACAAGAAGATCAATACATAAAATAGATCCGGGTACTATGTGAACATATATTACTCACATACCTCATTACTCTCATTAATTTTAATGTGCATCAAAAATACATGAACCAATTCAATAAAATGATAAATCAACACCTTCTTATAATGGTACCTAACCTGCACATGCTTCACTTAAAAGGTAAAATAATCATCAATAATGGTATTTACCTAATCAATGATGTGAGAGATATCATGAATAAGAAGGTAAACCTAAAAAACATGATAAAAAACATGTATTTATCTCATATGTGGGAGAAGTTAAATTTGATATAGAACATCTATAAAATTATAAAATAAATCCAAAGGCCCAAAAAACTAGGTGGAAACATAAAAATAAACAAAGCATCACTTTCTAGGATAAGGAGAAACTTTCAGAACTCATTACCTCCAACATAAAACACTCTAGGAACCTCATATGATCATAATAATATTTTTGGTGTCCATGAACTACATTTACCCTCTCACGAATAACCTATGCCATCCTTATCATGTTCTATACCAGTTTTATCCTTGTAATTACATCCACCCAAACCCCATTATAGAAAAATTAAAATTCCCTGACCCAAGTTACCCAGAGATGGTCCATTATCATAATACATTGGCATGATTAAAAGGAATCATGCCCTGAAAGACTAATCAGTTTAGCAGTCATGGAAAAAAGATTTCATACATGAACATTACATTACATTACATTACAAAATGAAATTAACATAAACATTGTCTCCATTGACCACATTAGTATCCCTTAGACCATCCCTAAATGTCAGTGA
The DNA here is from genome assembly GCA_963277665.1 of Viscum album. Classification (NCBI taxonomy): domain Eukaryota; kingdom Viridiplantae; phylum Streptophyta; class Magnoliopsida; order Santalales; family Viscaceae; genus Viscum; species Viscum album. The sequence continues at coordinate 1,418,045,077 of OY728161.1, read as the reverse complement.
AAATATACTACTTTGCATCCTTGGAAAAATAAAATATATAAAGGGGTGAGATCAGATGCTGAGTATGGATTAAAATACAGTGGAAACATACAAATATAATAATTTTTTTAAGGAAATGTATAAGAATAAAACATAAGCCTTTTAACCATAAACATCGTCATAATATAGCCAATATAAATAAAATAATTCCATTTAAATATCCAAATGGATATTCTAAAAATTTCTTAATCACATTAAATATCAAATATCCTATTTCATAATGATGGAATGCATAATGGAAGACATCATAACAACATAGTCAAGGCCTTTTGCAAAGATTACAAATAAGATTTTATCAAGGCCTTGTGTCAAGACACTAGTTTTTCTAATGAGACCATCTGATGCATCGAGGTGCTATAGCGGGCTCCACCCGTCACGTACTAAGTCCAATGCATTCCACATATGAAAAGGTTGAAACATAACATAAACATTCATATTAAAACTAGAATACAAAATTTCAATACATTATCCATAAACCATGAATGGTATAAAAATAACATATCCACAGTAAAACATATCAAAACACCTTCATATAATATGGAATATTTGTATCATAATAAATCAACTTCAATGAAGTTTAAAATCCATCGAATGTTGTTGAAATAGTTGAAAATTATTTGTAAACCTCTCTGAGAGAAATATCATTTTTCCATGAAAACAATTAAAAGTCACACAATTTGGAAAGGAATACATTCAAAGAAATTTTTGAAACAATGTGTCCCATAACACTTTGAAAAATTATAAACTAATTAACATTTTAAAAACATTCCAGTCCATAAAAAAATCCTTTTAACCCCTTTTGAAAACATGGATATTAATGTGAATTATTTCGAAGAAAAAATATTTAAACCATTTAAAATGATGATATAGTTAAATATTCCCTTCCATAAATCCATAAAATATTAATTTTGAAAATAGTTTTATGAAACACATATGTGGATGATAAATAGGTCCCACTAGACTCTCATATAAAAAAACCTCAGATAAAGAAGATATTGTAGAATAACCCCTTACCATGAACATTCCTTTGGTTGAGGGTACATTTAAACTCCTCTATAATGATCATAATATGTTATTAAAATATTCCAGAAACATTTTTATTTTTATTATCTCTTAGATGATTCAAAAATGACTTTATACTATCCATTTAATAATTATTTCAATGTTAAATTAACATTTCGGGTAATAAACGATTTCTTTATAGTACGTGTTTTAACTTGTTATTCTTGATCTTATCACTTATATCGTGATTTAAATGCATCAAGTATATAGAAAATGTTTTATATGTCATATATATGTAATATAAATATGTATAATATATAGATATATGAAATCGAAAACACTGTTTATGGAGACAGTTGGTTGTACGTATAATCATCGTTGAATGGTGACTGTGGAAATTAATCTCATCGCATCGTGGGGACGACAATCCTTATGTACGCACGAGAAAAAATATCTTTATATTGATGGTGAAATAATATTCAATTGGATGTTATATCATATATATTGGATCATTAAAATGTTATATTTATTATTTACATCATTTATATATATTATTATACCCATCAAAAAAATTAAGTGTTTGAATAACACACTACACCATGACGTGGAGACTGTAACCCGTATATACGCACATATGGTGACATTGTCATTTATAGGATGGATATAAGAAGAAATATGGATGTACCATATTTATTTAAAAACTACAGTATGTAGAAGTTATAGTAATTATTATTTTTATATGGAAATAAAAACTAAATAGGAAGTGGAAGAAGAAAATAACTTGAAAGAGGTTGGTGAAATTATTACCTCTTCCCCAAGTGTTTCATTTTTAGTTGATCAAAATACCTCTGTAGGTCAGCTTTATGATCAATTTAAGGACTCTAGGTTGAATTTGGGTATGTTGATATTATATTTTGGTAGGTTTTGGCCGATCCAAATGGATTTGGAGGTCTGATTTTGAGAGAAGGTGAAGTACCCTTTTATAAGAGAGGTGAGGGTCATTTTAGGAAAAGTTTGAAATATTATTTTATAATAAAATAATTTTCGGTTTCTAATGGCTCTAAAATGATTTATTTATATGATAAGGTGGGTATGGGTAGAAAAAATCCAAACTAATAGGTTTTTGACCATGTTAGGTCACATTAATAACCTTACCCTTTATATTTAACTCCTAGAAAAATAGTTTGACATTTACCATGTCTCTTGGTATTTTTATATTATATGGTTAATAAACATACTATAACATGCCATTGTTGTACCCCTATCTCTTGGATTTTAATGATCACAATCACTCTCATCGTGTTCTAACTTGTTTTCATGTTTTTTAATGATAGGAAAAAGGTTACCCAGGAGTTGGCCCAGGAAGGCTGATAGTGGACTCTCTGAGTCCACCGGCCAACCGGTGGATTTCCACCGGCCAGCCGGTGGTCTCTGGCAGAAGCATTGTTTTCTGACAGAGACACCGGTCAGCAGGTGATAGCGCACCGGCCAGTCGGTATGGGCACCGGCCAACCGGTTCTTGCCCACCGGCCAGCCGGAGGACCCAGGCAGTAGGCTTGCCCACTGCCTGGTGACCCCGACCAACCGGTGGATTACCACCGGCCAGCCGGTGGAACCTAGACAGAAAGCCTGCTCTGTCTAGACCACCGGCCATCCAGGAGCTCAGCACCGGCCTTCCGGTGGACCACCAGCCAGCTGGTGAGACACCACCGGCCAGCCGGTGTGCCCAGTCAATCTAGCCGTTGGGCTTTGACCAGACTTGTACTTTTGACCCCCGACGGCTCCGGAAGCCCTCCAACGGACATATTGAAGTGTTTATGGGTATTTCTCCTATAAATAAGAAACCATGGATGCCGGGAACACTACCGAAAGATATTTTGATGTATTGACGCTCTAACGACAAATCTCCAAGGCCTCTTGTGATCCATTGCCATCCTTGAAGCTTGAGCTCCCTCTCCATCAGCTGCTCTCACACTTTTGGCGCTCAAGGCTTCCGTGTGTTTGTATTATTTTATTTGTTTAGATCTTCATTGGGTTTGGATTAAAACAAACCTCTCATTTCCATTCTTTCTTTCAATTGGGTTTCTTGCTACAACCATAATAAAAAAGCAAGTTGTACGAAGGTGTTCTAGACTACCTTAAAATGGCTAGTGGGATTCTTGTTACAACCATAATAAAAAAGAAATCTGTAAGAAGGTGTTCTAGCCTACCTTAAAACGACTAGTGGGTTTCTTGCTACAACCATTAAAAAGCAAGCTGACGTAATTAATCTCTCAACGGTTCTTGTTGGGAGCAGAGACGTAGGCTTGGGAATTAAGCCGAACTTCGTTATCAAATTGTGTCTTTCCTTTTTTTATTTCCGCTGCATTGATAATTGTTTTAAATTGTTAATTATTTTTGAAAAGGCAATTCATCCCCCATCTTGCCATCCTCTACGACCCAACATTTGGTATCAGAGGGTATGTTTGTGTAATACCTTAACCAGTTACAAACTTAAGATCCTTAGTGATGGCTAATTCCTCGCATGCTCTCGAAGGGTATTCTATGACTCGGGCTCCATTCTTTGATGGAACCGATTACACTTATTGAAAAACTATCATGATTACTTTTCTTAGAAGCATTGGTTATCCTATCTATAGGATTATAATGCAAGGCTATACATTATCTAACAAGGATGAGTCCAAATGGACCCCCGAAGACATTGCCAATTTTGAGCTTGATGGCAAAGCCATGAATGCTCTTCATTGTGGGCTAGACTGTAATGAATTCAACCGTGTTTCTACTTGCTCCTCTTCTTATGAAATTTGGAAACTTTTAGAAGTAACCCATGAGGGCACTAACAAAGTCAAAGACACTAGATTAGACATGTATCGCCAAGATTTTGAAAGTTTCACCATGCACCCACACGAATCAATTACTGAAATGTTTACTCGTTTTACTGACGTTTGCAATGGAAGAAAATCTCTTGGTGAGGATGTTTCTGCAGAAATGATGGTCAAGAAGATTATTTGGGTCCTACCAAGCTCATGGGCACCAAAGGTGACCGCAATTCAAGAAGCAAAAGATGTCAAGAAAATGTCGGTTGAAGAGCTCATTGGATCACTCATGACCTACGAGATCACCATGAAGAGGCAAGCCTATAAAGAAGGTAAAACCTTCAAGGAGAAAAATAACATTGCTTTCAAAGCAAAGGAAGAAAGCTCCTCCACTGATAGCGAATCCGAGATTGCTCAACTAGCAAGAAAAATGAGCAAATTCATGAAGAAAAAGAAGAACTTTCGAAGGGCACGAAAGGAAGAGCCCAAAGCGGAGAATGAAGTTACATGATTTGAATGTGGAAAGAAAGGCCACATCAAACCAGAGTGCTCCATTTTCAAGAAAAGGGTAAAAGAAAAGAAAAACAAGAAGGCTTTCAAAGCATCCACATGGAGTGCAAGTGATGACTCCATGTATTCAAGCGACTCAAGCGATGAAGGTGAACAATGCCTAATGGCATTTGATGAGGTATCTTCTTCTGACTCCTCTTCCTCATCTTCCGCTTTCAATAATGACATGTCCTATGAAGATCTCAAAAATGAGATAGATCAATTAGAGGAAGGTTTTCACGAACTTACCTCTAAATTTATGGCTTTGTAAAAGAAAAATAAAATTCTCTTTTCTGAAAAAGAACAACTTCTCAAAAAGAATGAGGAACTTACCCTTAAGATCCAAGATATTCCAAATGTTGATTCTTTGAATTCAACCATTAAAGATCTAAGGGAGTCTCTTGCCAAGTTCACCCATGGTAAAAAAAATTTGACCAAATTACTAGGTTTTCAGCGTTCGGCTGGAACAACACATTGACTTGGCTTTAACAAACAAGCCACTTCTTCTAGAGCACCCACTACTTTGGTAAGGGGGAGATCTCAATATAAATTTTGTAATTATTGTAAAAAGACCGGGCACATGATTTATGAATGTGATTGTAAAAATGAAAGGTATGGAAGCCCCAAAACCATTACCTACTCGGATGAGTATTTTAGATGGCAACCCTCTAGAAAAATATGGGTTCAAAAGTCTCTTTTAGCTAATCTTTCCGGACCCAAACTTATATGGGTACCAAAATATATTCTCTCTTGATTTTGTAGGATAAACGCCAAATAAGTAGGACTTCGAAAGGCTCGTGGTATCTCGACAGCAGATGCTCGAGGCACATGTGTGGCAATTCCTCCGAGTTCAAATCCCTTGAAGAATTCGATGGAGGATACGTCACCTTCGGTGACAATTCAAAAAGCAAGATCATCGGAATAGGTACCATTGGATTTGGTAGCACCTCTTTAATTAAAGATGTTTTAATTTTTAAAGGTTTAAACCATAATCTAATTAGCATTAGTCAACTTTGTGATAGTGGGTTTTTGGTGAATTTTCAAAATGATTTATGCAATGTGTTTGATTTGCAAAACAAATTGATATTTTCTGCTTCCCGTTTTCAAAATGTTTACATTATTGATTTAAAGTCTTTATCTAGCCAAAATGTTAATAGTTTAAGTGCTCTTGACAATGAGTCTTGGCTTTGGAATAGAATGTTGTGGCATTGTAGCTCTCATTCACTTCTAAAGCTTAATAAGAACAAGCTCATCTGTGACCTTCCTAAACATTAGTTTAAGAAATATTTGATTTGTGAGCCATGCCAACTTGGCAAGCAACACAAGTCTTCTTTCAAATCTAAGAAGGATGTTTCCACTTCAAAATCTCTTGAGCTCCTACATCTTGATCTTTTTGGTCCTACCCTTGTAGCAAGTCTAGGTGGAAAATACTATACCTTTGTCCTAGTAGATGACTTTTCCTGTTTCACTTGGGTTTTCTTTTTAGCTCATAAAAATGATGCTTGTAGAACATTTTTGAAATTTTCTAGGAAAGTAGAAAACGAAAAAGGATATAATATTATATCGCTCCGTAGTGACCATGGAGGTGAATTCGAGAACAAAGAATTCGATGAATTGTGTTCCTCTCAAGGATACAATCACAGCTTCTCTGCCCCTAGGACTCCACAAAAAATTGGAGTGGTTGAAAGGAGAAACCGAACTCTCCCTGAAATTGCTCTAACCCTCCTTAGTGAATTCAACCTCCCTCAATTTTTCTGGGCCGAGGCAGTTAACACTGCTTGTTATACTATCAATAGAGTCCTTGTAAGACCCCTTCTTAAGAAAACCCCCTATGAACTTTGGTAAGGGAAATTGCCCAAAGTTGGTTATTTTAAAGTGTTTGGTTGTAAATGCTTTATCCTTAACACAAAATATAACCTAGGGAAATTTGATGTCAAATCTGATGAAGGTATTTTTCTTGGGTACTCCAACTCAAGCAAAGCCTATCGTGTCTTCAACAAACGTTCAAAAACCATCGAAGAATAATCTCATGTCATGTTTGATGAAAATCTTCCAAAACCCCATACGGTCATTGAAGATGTTGAAGATAAGCTTGATAAACTTGAATTAAATGATTCCTCTTCTCCTCTCAAGGAGGATGATGATCATGAACCTTCTTCACCTTCTTTGCCTTCCACCTTGCCTAAGGTTTGGAAACCTTCTAGAGACCGTCCATTATAAAATGTTATAGGTGATCTTCAAGCCGGTACACAAACTAGAAGATCAATCCTCAACGAGGTTGAACATCACGCCTTCATTTCTCACCTAGAGCCTCAAACCATTAATGATGCCATTAATGATGAGAATTGGGTTCTTGAAATGCAAGTTGAACTAAATCAATTCTCTAGAAATGATGTTTGGACTCTTGTTGAAAGACCCAATGATCATCCAATTATTGGCACTAAATGGGTTTTTAGGAACAAACTTGATGATCAAGGAAATATAATCCGGAACAAGGATCGCCTAGTAGCTAAGGGCTATAATCAAGAATAAGGAATTGATTATGGTGAAACCTTTGTGCCCATTGCTATATTAAAATCCATTAGGATCTTGTTGGCTTTCGCCGCCCACTTAAATTTCAAACATTTTCAAATGGATGTTAAAAGCACCTTTTTAAATGGTTTTATTTCAGAAAAAAATCATTGTTGAACAACCTCCCGGTTTTGAAAATCCAAAATTTCAAAATCATGTTTTTAAATTATCCAAGGCTCTATATGGCTTAATGCAAGCCCCTCGGGCTTGGTATGAGCGGTTAACAAAATTCCTTTTAGAAAATGATTTTAAAATGGGTCAAGCTGATTTACCATCTTTTTAAAACACACTTCAAAAGATCTTTTAATCGTCCAAATCTACGTCGATGACGTTATCTTTGGTTCTACCAAAGAATCACTTTGTACTGATTTTTTAGATTTAATGAGAAAAGAATTTGAAATGAGCATTATGGGGGAATTGAAATTTTTTCTCGGTTTTCAAATCTTTCAAAATTCAAAAGGTATTTTTCTAAGCCAAGGTAAATACACAAACGAGTTCTTAAGTCGTTTTGGTATGGATCATGTAAAGGAAATTAGTACCCCCATGAGTACTTCCTGTAAGCTTACGTTAGATGAAGTCAGGAAACCAGTTGATAACAAGCTTTATAGAAGTATGATCGGTAGTCTACTTTACCTAACTGCGACTCGTCCTGACATCATGTTCAGTGTTTGCCATTGTGATCGTTTTCAATCCAATCCCAAAGAATCTCATTTTAAATCGGTCAAAAGGATTTTTAGGTATTTAACAGGATCCAAAAACATTGGTTTATTTTATCCTTCTAATACTTCTTTCGAACTTTCTTCATATTCGGAGGCTGATTTTGGCGGATGCCAATTAGATCGAAAGAGTACTAGTGGAACCTACCATCTGCTAGGCAAGTCCCTTGTATCGTGGAGTAGCAAGAAGCAAAACTGTGTTTCTCTTTCTACTGCCGAGGCCGAGTACGTAGCCGCTGGGAATTGTTGTGCCCAAATTATTTGGATGCAGCACACTCTCTTGGATTATGGCCTTTCCTATGATCATGTCCCTATTCGGTGTGACAACACTAGTGCCATTATTATTTCTAAGAATCCAATAGAACACTCTAGAACAAAGCATATAGACTTAAGGCATCATTTCCTTCGTGACCATTTTCAAAAAGGGGATATCACTTTGGACTTCATTTCTAATGATTTCCAATTAGCTGATATTTTTACCAAACCGCTCCCGGTTGAAAGTTTTGAATTTATTAAGGGGGAGTTAGGAATGATTCTTCAATGAGCACTATTAAATATTTAACTCTTTTTTATTTTAATTCAATTTTTTTGTTGTTTATCTAATTTCTTCTCAATTTTTTTTCTTTTTCCCTCATATTTTGATAATCCCAAAGGGGGAGAAATTTATCTGTTTACTAGTTTCATATTTCAATTGATTAAAGTGCTCTTTTTAAAAGTCCGATTTTTTTAAAACCGGTATGTTATTGATTTTGTTCGTTTTTAAAACAAAAAATGACCTATGGTTACAATTTCAAAATGACTCATTCTCTTTAGATTAAGATCATTTTCAATAAATGGTACATCTCTTCATTTTTTTTTGAAATGATCTCTAATATATTTTCATGTCCAAAATTGTTTATTTATGTTTTCAATTGGCATATCCTTTTTAAAGCTTTCTCTTTTGTGATTGTGATCATCAAAATAGGGGGAGATTGTTGTACCCCTCTCTCTTGGAATTTAATGATCACAATCACTCTCATCGTGTTCTAACTTGTTTTCAAGTGTTTTGATGCTAGGAAAAAGGTTTCCCAGGTGTTGGCCCAGGAAGGCTGATAGTGGACTCTCTGAGTCCACCGGCCAACCGGTGGATTTCCACCGCCCGGCCGGTGGTCTCTGGCAGAAGAATTGCTTTCTGTCAGAGACACCGGTCAGCCGGTGATAGCGCACCGGCCAGCCGGTATGGGCACCGGCCAACCGGTTCTTGCCCACCGGCCAGCTGGAGGACCCAGGCAGTAGGCTTGCCCACTGCCTGGTGACACCGGCCAACCGGTGGATGACCACCGGCCAGCCGGTGGATCCCAGACAGAAAGCCTGCTTTTTTTGGACCACCGGCCAGCCGGGAGCTCAGCACCGGCCAGCCGGTGGACCACCGGCCAGCTGGTGAGACAACACCGGCCAGCCGGTGTGCCCAGTCAAACTAGCCATTGGGCTTTGACCAGACTTGTACTTTTGACCCCCAACGGCTCCGGAACCCCTCCAACGACCATATTGAAGTGTTTATGGGTATTTATCCTATAAATAAGAAACCATGGATGCCGGGAACACTACCGAAAGATATTTTGATGTCTTGAAGCTCTAACGACAAATCTCCAAGGCCTCTTGTGATCCATTGCCATCCTTGAAGCTTGAGCTCCCTCTCCATCAGCTGCTCTCACACTTTTGGAGCTCAAGGTTTCCGTGTGTTTGTATTATTTTATTTGTTTAGTTCTTCATTGGGGTTGGATTAAACCAAACCTCTCATTTCCATTCTTTCTTTCAATTGGGTTTCTTGATACAACCATAATAAAAAAGCAAGCTGTATGAAGGTGTTCTAGCCTGCCTTAAAACAGCTAGTGGGTTTCTTGCTACAACCATTAAAAAGCAAGCTGACATAATTAATCTCTCAACGGTTCTTGTTGGGAGCGGAGACGTAGGCTTGGGAATTAAGCCGAACTTCGTTATCAAATTGTGTCTTGCCTTTTTTTATTTCCGCTGCATTGATAATTGTTTTAAATTGTTAATTATTTTTGAAAAGGAAATTCACCCCCCTCTTGCCATCCTCTACGACCCAACAGCCATGTGAACCCAAAGTTGTTAACTAAAAATATATATAACCCTATCTATGTTATTTGGATGATCCTTATATTTTTAGAAATATTATATCAATAAATAATTATGTATTTGTTTTAAAAACTCAATAATGTCAATTTTGATACTATTTAGTATTGGTTGTTTTATGATACTCATAACAGCATGATTACATAGAAAAAAAATTATTTATTCAACCATAAAATGTCATATTAACCTATAAAATTAATTGAATTCATTAGAATTTAAAATTTACATTTATTTGGATATTTATAATATCAATTATTTTAATATTTCATTAATAATGTATTAACTACATCTTCATTGATTCTTAAATAAATTAAATTATTTAATGTCTGAAAATTATAAATGAAATACAATCATGTAGAAAATATTTTTATATTTCTAATTAAAATTTATAGTTGAATTTATACTTTGTGTTACCCTATATTAAAAATGGATTAGTTTATAGACATTGAATTTATCACTTTTAACTCTTCATTAAATAATATAATAACAATTGTCCTAATATAATACAAGTTGACAAAAATTATCATATTTTATTCCTAAAGAAGTTTTTGGTCGAATTACACTTATCCAATAGAATTAGGACAATTTTTTGGGTATTTATTATATCAAATTTACTCTTAATTATCCTATTTACTTTTAACCATGGTAAATAACAGTCAATAGTTAATATTTTACAAAAATTATTTATATCTTATTGAAAAACATTTTACATAGTCATTTTAACAATTTCTCTTGGATTTTTGAAAATCAACTCATAGATGTGGTCAAATTTTGTTTTATGCAAATTTTCAAATGCTCTTAGAAGTAGAGTAAAAAAATGTTAAAAACTTCAATAAAATTTTATACATCTTATTTTATAATAAAATGGATCTAATGAATTTTATTGAACATATATAAGTATTATTTATCTATTTGACTTAAAATTAATTTAAATAAAATAAATATTTATTTAAATAAAATGTGTGTTTTAAATAATAAGGCAATGTTTTTCACTATTCAAAAAAACTTTAATGTTTTAAGAAAAATACAAAAAATTCACCCTAAGATAATTTTGAAATTTTGAATTTAAAAAATAAGTCTATTTCACTAAATTCAAAACATAGAACTTTAATTTAATAATTTGAAATTAATTGCTGTTGTCATAATCAAAAAGTAGGTTTTTAAAAGTTGAAACTATCAAAAGATTGACATGTGTTTATGTAAAATTTATATTTTAAATTACCTATAACGACCTAAAATGTATTAAATGATTAAAGTATAATCTAATTATACTTCCAAACCACTCAAATGTAAAATTTAACTATATAAATTATTTTGATTAAAAAATTGGTTTTCAATTAAAATTATGTATTTTTCACTATTCACCAAAATATGAAAGTTATTAGAAAAACACAAAAAATATAACAAAAATAAATTTTTATTTCTCGATTCTAAAGAATATATTTATTTTGTGAAATTTTATATATAAAAGTGTAAAATATGGGACTTAAAAAAGCCTCACCATTAAAAGGCGGTAAAATTTCTTTTTCTAAAAAATAATTCCTTTATCTAAAAATTGAATCATTTCTCTTATTATGTCTAAGAAATAGATAATATGGATTTTAAACATATATGGAGTATATAAAATTCAAAATTAAGTTAATACAATTCATAACCATTTTGTACACGGTTAGTTTGGAATGTTATAGTGCAGTCGAACTCAGTGTTGCGTATAACACACGTTATAGAATAATGTTGAAGAGATTACGTACTATGAAATATCGGGATGTTACATTCACTCCTCATTTAAAAAATTGCATCCTCGCAATTTCAAATTGTTCTTCAAAAATAAAAGGTTAAAAAAAGAAAAATACCTTTCTGGGAAACCCACAAAGGAAATGGGTTTAATAAAATTTAGTTTTAACAAGAGGTATAGGGAAATGAAAGAGTCACCACCAAAATTATGATATCGATTATGAGAACATTGGTGGAACTAAGAGACACATAATTGGAGTGAAAATGAAAATTTTTATAGGGCGTGTTTGAGGTCATCAATCACAAACAACAGTAAAATTGAGTGCCTTAAAGCCATCAATCTATGATGATTTAAAATATCATCACTTTAACAAAACATAATGTATTAGGCTAACACATTTTTTGTTTTAATATAACTTCGCTAATGTTTAATAATTAATTTATTCATACAATAAGAGGAATATATATGACTTGAAAAGTAGAGTTTCATCCTTCAACTAATTCCTACCACAAACTCATCCTTCACTCCAAAAGATAATAGAATTCTAAATTATTCTACTTATCCCAATCATACAGGGTTCCAAAAAATAATGAATTTATAATTCATTTGTTAGAATATTCAAAAAACTATATTATACAAACTAGGAAATCACATATTCTAGTGGTAGGTGATCCACCCTTGTCGCCCATCGGTTGCAGGTTCTGGTCTCGTAACCTTGCCGGACGCGACATGATATCACCCGACCTCTGGGATGTCCGTTTTATGAAAATCCAAAAATAATTTCAATAAATCATTTAACCTTAATAATTGTATCCAATTCCAAACTAAATGGATTCCAACCATTAGACTTATCTAAAATACTTCTATCCAAAATCACAGTCCAAAATTTATAAAGAAGGTACACACAATGATGATCATTTTTTCCATGTAATAACATGTGAATAACTTAATCATGTATTCTATTAATACACCATAACCCCCTGAATTACCTTAAATCCTTATTGATTACATTCACTCTCCAATATTCATTATAGAATACTAGATATACAACTTCTATCCAAAAAATTTGTAAACTCCAACAATGGTGGAATATAGAAATCATTAATCAGTTTCAAGGAAGTCAAGAATATCCAATATAATTTATCCTAATCAATCATATATTATTCCAAAATCACTACCTCTGTGTCAGGTCCATATTATGGTTTATCATTCTCTCAACCATATATTTTCCAGTAAATTTAACCTGGTATTGAGTGTCTTTTCCTAGTTCAACACAATCATAGTCCCTTAATGAAATATTACTGCAGTACAATACTTATGTATTTCCATAATTCATATAACCAGTATATCATTCATACAACACTCAAATGAAACAATTCATCAATAAGAACATACTAAAAGTAGTCATTCATCTTCATCAGTGGTAGTATCATAACATGATTATTATCTAATAGCATCATTTGGTGCACACTCTGATGATTTGGATATTATTCGCATAGTGTCCCAACTCCTTACAAATGAAGCATTGTACATTTGAATATTTTTTCTTACCCTTACAATCACGTATATGGTGTCCTTTTTCTCCACACTTATAACAAACTCTCATTCCCTTAAATCATTTTCCATGGTTATTCTTTGCATGGTTATAACATATGGGAAACCCCTTTTTCCTCTCTTCCATTTACCCATCTTTCTCTCTAAAATACCTTTATTCTCTTGCATCATTTCCAATCCATCGGACTCAAGAACTCTTTACTTATATTATTAACACATGATACTATTTATTTATATGTTTATAATATGTGGGAGACTATTTCCCTTTTAATTGTTATCTTAAATCCATGGAAGATATGATCCTTCTAAATCATTGGATCATGCATATTTCTAGAATTATGATTACTTATATGAAGCATCATTTCTAAACAATTGTATACACTAGGTTGGTTTATGGATCACAATACAAAATTCTAATATTTTGAAATACACAACGTTAATTGAGATGATTGTGAATATTATCTATAATCATGAAATTTTATCTTTGAGGAATTATTTAATCCTAAATCATTCATAATGGATTGTAATGAAAAAGTGAATTTCCCTAAGAATATCCCCTGGGAGTGTCATAACCAAGAGTGTAGTAAGGAATGTCTTCATGTACCAGGATACCCTAGGGGAAGCCTGAAACTCAATGTCGGAGTTTTCACTCCAAGTTACTTCTTTTCTATATTCGCCTCTACCTGCTTGTATCCAGACATGGATGTATTACTTTGAAAATACACAAAATGTACACATTACCAAAATTCTAGGAAGTTCTTCTATATTAATCTTAAAAGTATATCTTATGGTAATTTTATCTTATCGGAGTTTTTCTTAATCTATTTCTATGTTTTTTTCTAAACATCCTATGATACCAACTGTAACGCCCCAACCCTAGTTACCCAAAGTTGGTGCATTATTTTAAAACATTAGCATGATTACAAGGAATCATGTCTTGAAGGACTGATTATTTTAGTAGTCTAGAAAAATAGATCACATAAATGAAATTTAAATTACATTATAAAATAAAAAAACAAAAACAAAATGTTTTCTATTGACCACATTCGTATCCCTTAGACTATCCCGTCCGGTCAGTCATAATATTCTTCTTTGCATCACATGAAAAATTATACATAGAAGGGTGAGCTTAGATGATCAATAATTATAACAATATATGAAACATTCATAAATAAGTATAGACATTTAAGTAAATGTATAAGACTAAACACATTGTATACATTTGATATTGCATTTGACTATTTAAGTAAATGTATGGAATTATGCATTACATCATTATGAAATTGGTTGAGGGTATATTTAACCTCTTATATAATGACCATAGTATGTTATTAAATTATATTAGAACCATATTCATATTTATTATATTATACAAGATTAAATTATGACTTTATACTAGCCATTTAAAAATTATTTTCATGTTATGTTAACATTTCATGTAATAATCGCTTTCTTTATCATTTGAGTTTTAACATGTTATCCTTGATCGTATCAGTTAGATAATAATTTAAATAATTATAAAATAAAAAATGATTTATATATCTAATATGTATATATAATATAAATATGTATAATAGATATATATATTAAATGGAAAACACCGTTTTTGCAGACGGCTGGTCGTACGTACACATAAACATTTTTTCTGTTTTCATATCGTATAGAACAGAAGTTAATATGATATATGTAAGTACAAATATATATATATATATATATATATATATCCCCAGTATAATTATTATGTCATATATTACATACTTATTAATTATATATATTTTTATAATCATCGTTGAATGGTGAATGTGGAAATGACTCTCACCACGTCGGGGAGACTGTAATCTGTACGTACGCACGAGAAAAAATAACATTATATTGACGGTGAAATCATATGTAATTGCATGTTATATCATATATAAATAATAATTAAAATTTTATATTTATTATTTTTATCATTTATACTCATTAATATACATATACAATTAATTAATCATATGAATAACAAAGTACACCCCGACATGGAGATGGTAAGCCGTACGTACGCACATATAGTGACATTGTCATTTATAGGATGGATAAAATGAGGAATATGGTTGTAACATATTTATAATAACATCACAGTGTGTAGAAGGTAATGCATTTAATGTTTTGGAATTGAAACAATAATGAAAGAGGAAGTGGAAGAAGAAAAGAACTTGAAAGAGGATGGTGAAATTATTACCTCCTCTTCGGGTGCCTCCTTTTGAGTTGGTTAAAAGGGCTTCATAGGTTAGCTTTTTGATCAATGTATGTCATGTATGTTGAATTTAAGGATGTTGGTAGGGTATTGGGGTATGGTTTGGCCGATCCAAATGGACTTGGAGGTGTGATTTTTTGAGAAGGCGAAATACCTTTTTATAAAAGTGGTGAGGGTCACATTAGAAAAAACTTGAAATATATTTTTATAATAAAATATGTTTCAATTTATAATGGCTCAAAAATTATTTATTTAGAGGATAAGGTGGGTATGGGTTTAAAACCTCCCAACCAATAGGTTATTGATAGCTTTAGGGAATCATATTAACCTTATCGTTTAGAATTAACTATTAGTAAAATAGTATTAAATTTAACATGTTTCTTTGTATTTTAAAATTATATGGTTAATAAAAATCCTATAAGAAGTAAAGGTTACCCGAAGTGGTTTATTATTAATATATATAACCTTACTTAAGTTCTCATGCTAAACCTTATATTTTTATGAAAATTATATCAATTAATAATTATATATTATTTTTAAAAACTCAATTATGTCAATCTTGTCACTATTTTTTTGTGAAATTAATATCATCATGATTAATTAAAAAAAATTATTTAATCAACCCTAAAATTTCATATTAAACTATAAAATTTTAGAAATTAATCAGAAGTCTCAATTTACATTTATTTGGATATTTATAATATCAATTATTTTAATATTTCATTAATAAGATAAATATTGCATCATCATTGTGTCATAAATAAATTTAATAATTTAATTCCTAAAAATTATAAATAAAAAATAATTATGTATAAAATCTTTTTATATATATAATGAATAATTATAGTGGAATTTATATTTTTTGTAAACCTATATTATAAAATGTTTATTTATTAAACATTGAATTTAACACTTTTAACTTTTCTTTAAAAATAATAATAATAAATTTCCTAATCAAATAAAAGTAGACCAAAATAATCATATTTTATTCCTAAGGTTATTTTTGGTCGATTTAGACTTATCCAATAGAATTTGTACATTTTTTATTGTCATTATAATATCATTTTTACCCTTAATTACATGATTTACTTTTAATTGTGGTAGATAAAAGACAAAAGATAATATTCACCAAAAAATTATTATCATCTTATTGAACCACATTTTATTTACTTATTACAACCTTGTCTTTTGGAGTTTTTAAATTCAACTCACAGATGCATCAAAATTATGTTTTATGCAAATTTTCAAATGCTCCTATATGGTGGGTAACAAAAACGTTACAAAGTTCAATAAAATTTTATACATCTAATATTATTAAAAAATGACTACAATGAATTAAATTGAACATATATAGGTATTATATAACTATTTTGACTTAATATTAATTTAAATCAAAAAAATAATTATTTAAATAAAAATCCAGTTTTAAATAATAACACAATGTTTTTTCACAATTCATCAAAAATTCAATGTTTTCAGAAAAATACAAAACAGAAACCTAAGCTAATTTTGATATTTTTAGTTTAAAAATAAAGTCCATATTACCAATTTCAAAATATATATGTTTAATTTATTAATTTAAAATTAATTACCATTGTCAAAACCAAAAAATGTGTTTTTAAACGAAAAAACTGTCAAAAGATTGACATGTGTTTATGAAACATTTAAATGTGAAATTACATATAATGAACTAAATTGTATTAAATGATAATAATATAATCTAATTATACTTAAAAACCATTCAAATGTAAAATTATACACTATAAATTACTTTGATTAAGAAATATGTTTTCAATTAAAATTTTCTATTTTTCACTATTCATCTAAATATGAAAGTTATCAGATAAACACCAAAAAATTATCAAAACTAAATATTTTTGTCCCAATTATAGAGAAAAAGTTTATTTTTTAAAATTGAATATATTAAAGTGTCAAATATTGGATTTAATAAGGGTTCTCCATTAAAAGGTAGAAAATTTTCTTTTTCTAAAATATACTTCCTTTATATGAAAAATTTAATTTGTTCTTATATTATGTCTAAGAAAAACATAAAATGGATGTTAAAATTTTAGGTATTATATAAAATTCAATATGTTGTTGATACTATTCATTACCCTTTTTTTAATGACTAGTTTGGTATATCGTGGTAAGCTCAAACTCGGTATTGCATGCAGTGCATGATATCAAATTACTTTAACGAGATAATGTACTTTGATATCTTTATGTATTATAAATTTTTTGAGTAAAATGGTTGGGAGCACAAAATTCAATTAATGAAATACAAATAATGAGTTGAAATATTTATTTTATAAAACAATTATCAAGGGTTCTGTTCTTGTCCACGATCCTCCACAATTTCCTACATTAGATATCTACATTTCTTAATGAATTCGGTTGCTCAATTATGTCTGTACCTTAATTTGTTCATGAATAAACATTATATAAGATAATTGAGAAGCATAGTCCTAGTAAAAACTACTCCACACATTAGAGGAAAATTCAGATCTCAGCTAGAGTTGATTTACATAGAGACTCTATAGTGAAACCCCACCTCCTCTAAATACTTAATTGAAAAAACGTCGACACAGAATGACTGTGTAATCAATGAAATGTTGGATTATTTCTTAAAAAAATAAAATATCACCCGAATAATGTTATAACATAAATTGGGATTGTGTTTAAAAGGTAATCAGGTTCATTTAGATTTCCTCTCACATTCACATAGGATCATCTTACAACACGAGAAAAACAATGGGAACATAGTGTTCGAATATTACATTCATCCGGACCAAACATCTAGAAAAAAACACTACAATGGAATACATTAACCTAGACCCCCAAAATTGAAGTCTAAAATATCGAAAAATATTTTTCATACATTTATTTACATTAATTTTGATTTGTGAAAGTGATGAAGAACCATCTCACACATCATTGGAGAAATGAAAACCCATCAGTGGAAAAACACCAAATGTTATCCATCCTCAATCTAACCATTAATGTAATTAGAAAAAAACATCATATTCCCTCCATAAATCCAAATTATAATCCATAAATGAGATGCCTCAATCTGGTTCACCAATGAAATGAATACTGGAATCAAGAAAAGAATATTATTTACATGAACAAGGCCAAGATGTAGTCTGACCCAACACCTGACCCGGTCTGTGACATGTCATGTAGGGTGTTATTGATCCCCAAAAGTGCAAAACTAGTAACGGTCATCCCAAAAAATATATGTTGGAATTATTTCATAAAAATAACCAGGATATAATATATATAATAAGAAACCCGGTCATGCAACAAAGACAAAAAATTGAAACTCAAATGAATATAATAAAATGATTTAGTTACAAGATACAACTGAAAAAAAGAATCACAAAACACAAAACTATGACCATGAATTTCAGTGTGGCCTCATTGTCACCAATTTCCATATAAAAAAACCTCTCTAAGAGACAAATGACATAAAAAACTTTAAAAGGATGTTGAAGCTGCAAAACAGATCAGGTCTACGAAAACTGAATGGTACAAGTTGGGTGCATGAAAGACATCATAGTAAGAAACCACGAATGAATCATTTTATTCATTCCTAAAAGCATTCCACTAATATTAATTGATAATATAGTTAAAAAATATGTTTTCATTATTTTAAATAAATAAACACCATTTCTTGTTTTTCAAAACAATATATACCTTGTTTTAATTTTCAAAATATATTCCCATTTTAAAACCAAAAAAACAAGGGATACCAAGATAGTATGAAAATAAAATAACAATATAAGTAGAATAAAATATATAGAAAAAACTCATAAAAAATTATGGATAGTAACCATGGGAATATCCTACAAATATTCTGATACATCCTTGGATATACTCAGTTCAGATCCACCTATCAGCATACGGTGAAGCTCCACAGTCTATATCCAACTTGACACCATAAACTGCCCAATATAGTGTCATAACCCACCTAGTATCTTAGAAAATATAGGGATACCAAACCATTCTATTCAGGGATGGAAGGAAACCATCACTCTATCCTCTAAAATACCTCTAGGAACCAATGTTAATAGTATATTGTGTTAATAGGAGTCCCTCACATGCATGAATCAACTTTCCTCTCATCACCTAACATTCATACCCCAAACACGGGCATGACCTATATGATAACCCATATAGGGAGATCCCCAATATGAGTGCTGAATATATATGTGTCACAACATCAAAGGTTCCAACTGGTCCATAACATCACATAATCTTATGAAATTTTCTTAAAAACTACAAGATGGCAATTGGGAATTCACATATTAAATAATTCATTCAATTAAAAATGTTACATGTTCCCAAATAGACCTTATATTGATTATATATCATGTACACATCCAAAAAAATTCTCAACTATTATCCAATTTGATATAATCATCCACATTCAAGAGTTAAATAAAAAATGGGCCTCTATTCCAAATAAAACATTATTTCAATACTAATATAAAAACACATAACAAATTTAAAGATAAAAAACAGACTTCCATATCATTTAGAAACCAATCTTCCTTTATAAAACAACAAACATGAAATATATTTCAATAAAATCTTGAAACCAGTTTATGTCATTTAGAGAATCATGGAAACATTTTCTAAAAAGATTTATAATGTTGTCATGAGGAACCACTTTAGAAAATCAAATATCAAAAAGGGAATCACATTCCATTCCATCATCATATAAAATCCCATCCATCTATGCACACTTTTCACCCTTGGATGTTCCCCCATCTAATGGCATACCTCAATTAGTTTTCCCACAAACAATTTTCAAATATACAACACATGGTTTCCAACTAGTACAACAAATAATTTTATAAAAAAATCTCCATGATTAACATAACAATCCCAAAATCGATCCAATAAATTCAATAAAACAATTTTATAGGAAAGACACCCAAATAATCAAATTCTATCCTTAAAAACTCTATTAAACTTTTATCAAAAATCACTGTTGTGCATACACACATTCATAAAAAATAATCACTTTGAAACCTATTTTTAAAAAATTATAACAATAATAAAACACCATGCTAAACTAATAATATGAATTATAACAATGTGAATCATGTTTAAAAATTAATCGAACCACCCAAGTATCATATAAATATCATCAAAAAGGAAATAGAAGAAAACAACTACCGCAATGGTGTGAGAATGCGATGAATCTAATGGAAAATAGATGTCTAAGATCCACATACCATTCACACACCATATAACCCAAAAAACACAACCTACGTAGAAAAAATATCTATTAGGGTCATCTAGGAGAGAAAACCCTAAAAAACAAATGAATTGTGATAGTAGAAAAAAGAGAGGAAAAAAGGGTCCAAACCCCAAAAAATAAAAATTGGATTCTAGAGAGAATCACCAAGGTGTGAGAATATCCAAGGGGAGAGGGGTTTGGGATCCCTCTAGTGGTCCAATGTCTACCAAGGATGGAGATCCCCAATTATAGTATAAAAAATGGGAGATAGAAAAATGGAATTTAGTTTTTAAAATTTAAAGGCAGCTCGAATGGTTTGGCTACACTGGTTATCAAACAATGATACATCAATGCGAAGACTTCTACCCCAGAAGAGTTGGACCACATGACTAACCACTATGGTTTGTGAAACCATGTTAAAATCATATGGTCTCTACTACTTTGAAATGCACCGATCTATTGACTATAACACATGGTTTTCCAAACTATTATAAACCAATTTGGTATCTTATTTCTAATATCTGGGACTATCTCCAAGGTACCTAGAATAATGCACGCATTTTCAACTAATCGTGCGGTGCCCGTTCATAGGTGGAAATCCATACAAACATACAAAAACTCAAAATATTAACTATTTATTACCCCAAACCTCTTCCAAAAATATCCAATTCTAATAAAATAATAATATAATGGTGTATATGAGGTTAGGATGGGACAATTCTCACCACCAAAGACAATATTTTACCACTAAAACTCACTAAGTCCCAAGATAACCAAAACATGAGTCCATGCTGAATCAAAACTGAGAGAAACCATAAACATCATGGTGACTATTCACAACACAAGTCTCAACCATCCAATCAAGAAGAAACCACAACATAGAAGCATTGGGAGTATATGAGAGTGTTCTCTCCACCACACGAACTCAACTGACAAAAAAAATTCAAAACTCGAGCAACACCTCCCAATCATAAATGGGAATCCCAAAATAGAGTGACCCAGAAAATCAGGCCCTTGAGAACTAACTCAACCTTCCCACAGTATATAAACTACTCCCTCACTGAAATTAGAAACTAGGTAACTCCTAACATAGACTAATCAACCAACACTAGGGGAAACCCATGAAAAGAACTAAAACATAAGTACTAAGTGTACTACCCGAAACAACATCGAATAATTTCCACATAACTCAAACATTATCAAATGTTCAACACTAAAATTTAAACCCACCCACATTAGGATAAACATATAGAAATAGGAATTAAAAATTCTAGAGTCCATATTTTGACAAACACCAAAACCTATATCATTAAAAAAATATTATGACACATTTAAAATGGAATGATGAACATGAAATATCAGTAGATATAATAATAAGGAAACTTCAATCTCTTTCACCCCAATCTGGGAAAAAATGTTTTTCATGTTTTCACACACTCCCCGACAATTCCAGACTCTATGTGAGGTTCAAATTGAGGCATGAGATGTAGCATTGATGACTAAAGCCGATTTTCCTCAATCTCAGTCTTATGCATTACACTTTCACAATGTCTTCTTTGAGCTATTATTCTTGTAAAACTTATCAAGAAGATCCAAATGTCCATAATAATGGAAGGTCTTCATAGAGATGTGAGAATAAGTATTTGAATTCCCAGATTAGCTGCATTAATGGAACACAATATATGGAAATGATGAACAAGAGGCTAGAAACAATGATGGCTTCATAAGGAAATGTTCCTCTACCATGAAATACTCTCTAAATGGGAAACCATCATGAACAATAAGATTCACCATATTTCCAACTTCTTAAATTTGGGAAACCAACTCAGGAAAAAATTATCCATTCACAAGATACTTAAAATGAAGATCCTTGGAAGGGAATTCCTGATTCATTATCCCTAGATGAAGAACCATAATGAAAATACAGTTCATCAGTAGATCCTAAAACACCACCTCTAGAAGAAATTAAACCAAATACCTGATTTGGCAATAAAATGGTTTCTCTATTTGTTGGAATTTCTAAATACTTTAGATCTATAAACTCTTCTTCATCTTCACTTCCTCAGGTATTAACTATCAAACATATAGTGACATAAAACCCTCCCATTTCATCTTATCATTCATCGATGGTAGGGAAAAACTCCCATTACTCTAGGGATGAAACCTCAAAAAAACCCAAAATGACATGGATATTAAAAGCGTCAAGAGTCAACAATGTCCTAAAGAAAAATTTAACATCCACAACCCACTTGACAACTTCTAATGAACATTTATCACAATTATGGATATGAAAAATTAAATAAGAATTAGAAACTAGGCATCACTCATTGAAAACTATCATGAATTTTCTAGGTGGCATTTTCTGAATAGTACATGATCAAGAAAACCAAAACAAATATCAATCAAATAAAAAATTTAAAATAATTTATTGACCACAAATGAAAGTATTACAAGTCAATTACAGAAGAGATCAATAAAAATAATTTATCTTATTTTAAATTTCTAATATGACTTATTCTAATCCCATATTCCATAAACAAACCCACATGGTAAAAAAGAAACAAATTTCTATAATTGTTTTAATCATTCAAAATCTATTTAAAAAAAATCCAAAACATTGATCTCAACTACACACCCATAGAATCCCATGAACCGTGTCACAGTTATTGATCAGTTTCCATCCAAACATGCCAACATGCAGATTCCAAACCCACCCTTTCATGTGTAAACAATCATAAAGATCTCCAAGGGTTGCACTTAATATTCCACTACAAAATCAATATAACCCACAAAAATTTCCATCTCAAAACGTTTTACATAAAAAATATTACCTGTTGATGACCCTTAAAATTTAATAATTCCAATCTCTAAAACCAATTTCAATTTTAGAAACAAACATACACCAACTGAGACCACAACTAGATACCACTCACACCAAACCATTTACATGAGGAACTTGTAGGCATGGTTTACCTGATGACACATCAATTATACATTACCTATGAAAGCATTAACAACTAGGAGGCACTTGAACCATTTAATCAAAATACACAGGGTTCACTATTTCATGTGAGATCAAAACATAACACAAGGTCACCCACATTTTCATCCCTCATTCGAAAACAAATACATAAAACTCAAATACCAGACAAACTTAGCATGTGGAGGATTAGAATGAGAAAAATCTGTCATGATCTTTCCATACCTACATCCCAAGTACTGACAATCCAAATATCTATCTACAAGAGACCCCAAAGAACATGAACATTCTCTGATACCATATGGTCTCAAACTAGGATAGGATATTATCATACCTAAATCTTGACCCAATCTAAGATATGGCCTGAAGGGATTTCTAGATATCCATGGGATGAAAACTAGTGTCAAGCATCCAATACAATACATGTTCGAATGATTTTGTCCCAATAAACTTGATAGCATAAACAAAATAAACTAACTGAGCAGACATCAAATACCAGAAACTAAATCCCATAAAAATATAACAATGTGATTCAGTTACAAGATACAACTTAAAAAACTTGAAACCAAAACCAAGTCCAAACCACTAAAAATTAAACCTCTATGTGACCTAATTTTCACCACAGTCCACAAGACCAAACTGCTCCAAGATCCATCTCAACCCGAAAACCTAAACAAGATGTTGATCCCATAGAACGACTTGAGTCTAATAATCCAAAATGGTACATGTAGGGTGTGAGATAACCCTCTCAGTTGGAAACCCCCAAAGAATCTAAGTGTTTTCATCCCCAAAAAATTCCACACACACTAGATTGAAAAAAAAAATTTAAAATAGAATTTTTCCTATTTTAAATAAATAATCACAATTTTCCATTTTTCATAACATTTCACACTATATTTCTGTTTCCAAAATTGATTACCATTTTAAAACCAAATCCCAAAACAAGGAATACCGATCTGTGCAAATCATAAACGACTTGTATAAGAAGGAAACCAAATGATAAAAAAATATACACACAAGAAATTATAGATAATATCCATGGGAATTTCATTAACATTCTTATTGAATTCCATATAGGTACTCACGTTATAGGGAATCCCTGCCTGGTTTGTGACTACCTCTATATCCATGGTCTATCATATCTTGATGCATATGTGAGAGATCTTCTATCGCTCTCTAGTAATCTATTGTTTCATTCAGGACAACATTATATACCATCCTACTAATCTTACTGGCTTCAATATTTTCTATTATAGGAATATATGAAATATACAAGTCATAATATACTAATAATTTTTCTTAATCGTGGTATTGAATGTTCAGGTCATGCTTAGTGAAGACATACATCAAAAACATATTGTTGGTAAAAAACAAAAAACATAGTCCAATGAGGTAATGTTATAACTTCAATGACCAAAAATTCTTCCAACAAAAGATTTTGGGTGGAAGAATTATTGTATCGGGGATGTAACAACTGAGACCCATAAGAAATAACATATCATAGGTACATGGGGAAAAAATAAAACATATTACGTGAAGCATCATATAAATCCTCAAAATATATTCCCTTCAATGGAAAATAAAGGATTTATTTGCTAACCAATATCCACTTGAAATACTAAAAATATACCTAAAGCTTGTAAATATTAAAGAACAATGAATATATATAAACTAATCCTTAACCAAGATAGATATTAAATAAATTTTCAGAGTACTTAATATATTAGACAATATACTCCCAATGACAATAATTCTTTAGTTCCTTTAGAAACATGGAAAATAATCATAGGTATATAAATGAGATCCATTATCTCCCACTAGGTTCTTCATGATTATCAACCCTCTTAGAAACATAATACAAATGTAATATATTCATATCCTGGGAAAAGAATACATAAAAAGTTTTGAGAGAAGTTTTTCATTATGGTTAATGAGAGGATACATGTAAGAATAATCCTAATTATACAGGTATGATAATATGATCATAAAATTATAAGATATAAACCTGTATAATAAAAGAACATCGATATGATAGATGGAATAAATATGGGATGTTCATATGAAATGACTCATATGGGAATCAGAAACACAGGACATGATAACATAATATTCGAATAATGACATGTAATTGTGGTAGACACATAATCATATTAAATAATTTCCATTATTGTCAATGAATCACATCATAGGACATCATAGTACTAAGGGTTCATTCCTTGTGAAATATTAGTAGTCACTGTTCACTCTCATGACCAAAATGGTTGTCATGGATCATTCCCATTACTATTTTAGTATTCAGTGATTACTACCAAGACCGTATTATTAGTCAAATTCTATCGTAGAAAATATGTCACTTCTTATTTTAGGGTTGTATATCTCATGAGATATAAATTAGTAACCAATGAATTGTATGTAGATAGATTTACCAACCATGTCATTATGAAATTATAAATATATGTTCATCAATATAATAAAGAATATTATCTTAACCCATGAAATATAATGGTCTATGTAAACATGTAATCATATAATTACCTATAGAAAACATATAGGTTTCATAATAATTTCATGAAAGTAGAACCCATTAAAATAATATGGTTTTAGAATCATATAACCCAGGAATCTGAATTGGGTATCACAAAAATATAACCTGTTAATGAAAAATTGGATTTATAAAGATATAAAACCTGAAGGATAAACTAGTTTCATAAACATCATGTCAACAAAATATAAATCATTCATAGAATAAATATAAATGGAAGGTTTAGAATATTGACCCAAGAAGAATGGATTAATAAAAATATATATCATATTATATTGATGATATTTTATAATGATCTTTTAAATAAAAATATTGAGGAAAATATACTTTATTCTTTGAAAAAAAATTTGGAAATAAAAAATATTTTTGAAAACATTTTTCTATGAAAATAGCATTGAAAACTTATAATGGATGTAAGGAAAATATTTTGAAAAACATTTTCGTTGAAATCAAATAAACAATGTTTAAAAACTATAAAACATTCTTTAAAACATTTTTCTCAAAATATAATCATATATGATCATTTAAAAAAGGATATTATGTCATTATTTGAACCAGGTTTTTTTTAAATAAAGCAAATTTCCAACATAAAAGGGTAATGAAGTCAAATTTTTATAAAAACAATTTATTAATTCTCTTAATTACCAAAGATTGAGAAAGTGATACTAATACATGAAAACCTATTGAATAACAATAGGATAAGAATATTCATGACTATTATTGAGATATGGATTTTTATATATCATCAATGAAAGAATAATCATAAATAATGATGATAAATGATGGGATTGTTACAATAAACTCGTATTATTTTGTAACATTTAATTACAACCATCATGTAAGATTGTGAAATTATGTGAAGATTAAAATATAATGAAATGAAATTGATCCATGATATAACATGTCTAATGATAATGCATATATATTATAAATTAATTTAGTAGCTCGACATGACATGTATCTCCATGATGAAAAATAAGCCAAAATTACTTAGCTGATTTGGTAACCCTTGAAACACAAACGCCATGAAAGAGAGATGATCTGTAGAATCTATTAATACCAATATAGTAAAGGATATGATTCAAATAAATATACATGGTCTATATATACACCACAAAAAATAATTTAGTGGTGAGTAAAGAAAAAATATCACAAAAATAAAAGTGAGATAAAAAACTAAAAACATATGCCTAGAATATCATCGTAATCATTAAAACATAATGTATCATAAATATATTTTCCATATAAATATTTTATAAACCATATTCTTATATATAATACCATATATTATTTGGTAATGGAATTATATTATTATTTTATAAACAGCTCCATGATTATGTTATGTTTCATGTAATCTCTTCTTATTTTTTCATATATGTTTTGACTTTTTATTCATTATCCTCTTATAGAGGTCAAAATTTAATAATTTATAGAATATAAAACATGATACATATATAGAATATATATTCCAAATATATGTATATTTAATCATGTAAAATATACATAAATATTAAATGGAATACATCGTTTATGGTTGAGTACATATATATAATCATCCAGCAACATTATTTTATCATATAAGAAATATAAGATCACTAATCCCATCATTAATACGTTTCATGAAGAGTTTGAATGAATCATATCACTTTGAGGAGGCGGTGGTCCACATGTCCACAAATTAATTTATCATATTTACAAAAAATAGTGAGATTTAATGTTTGAATTTTAAAATAATTATAGAAGGATATATAAATCATAAATAACATATATAACATATAAAAACATTGTGTTCATTGTAGTTCCCGATAATGAGAGGTGGGATAGTAAAAACGAAAAACATTTTTTTGGACTCCGTTGTTCTTTGTTCAATAAAACCACTAGTTTGTTACCCATAACGTGGATGTGTGTGTATTTATAATTTGAAACCATAGAATAGAAATATATCAGTATATTGATGATAATGTGGTTATTATATAATGATTAAATAATATTATTTGATGTGTTGGAAATTGGAAATAAAACAACAGATCATGAGGAAGGATGTTACACCTTTTCTGGTTAACTTCTTTTGTCACCAAAGGGCATACATGGTCTTATTTCATCCAAAATGGAGGCATCAAGGATAATGCGAGGGATTTTGGGAAGATATTTTGGAAGGGTGAAACCGAGACAATTTCTCTTGAGAGGTTTCAAAAAGTGAGTTGGTGAGTTCTAATTTAAAATGGAGGAGGACATGGATTCATGTAAATACAAAAAGTTTAAAACTATTCGAAGGTATCTCACCCTTCATGGGAATCAATTAATTATAGAAATATGCTCAATGAGGGTAATTAGAAGACATATGACCAATCAATGGATGTTGGACTTGTATATAGGGTATTTTTCCTCTTAATATTATGGTTTAATCATTTTGTAAACTAAATTTTACATTAACAACATTAATTACTATAAATTGATGTCAGTAATATTTTTTGTAAAATAAAATGTAAAAAATATAAAAATTTAAAAAAATTTATGATTCAAAATATTGAATTCATTTTTTGAAATTATAATAACATGTTTAATTGAAAATAAGTTAAAATTTATCACACATTTGCATCACAATAGAGAGGTTTTCATCAAAAATTATGAAATGTTTTTCATGTTTATATACCGAATTTCAATGTGAAATTAGATCTTATGGAATAAATATCTTTAATTGATATAAATTTTACATAATTAAAATATAGAACCAAATTATTATATAATTTTATTATATAAATAAATAGGACGAAAAAGTTGTTTTGAATAATAATTCAAGATTTTTCCTTATTCATCAAAAAATAATTTTTCCGAAATATAAAATCAAAAATACCCGTTACTAATTTTTAAACTAGAAATGAAAAAATTAACATTATTTTACAAAAATAAATTTATAAAAGTTTATAAATAAATTCTTTTATTATTCATATATGGACATACAAAGAAGTCTGTTTGTGAAAATATTATTTTAAAATGTAAAAGCCTTTATAAAAAAGTATATTATTTATTATAAATATGTTTTATTTATATAACTCCTCAATAATTAATAATTAGTTATTAATTTTAAAATTATTTAATTTTATAGCTATTTTATAACTACCACATTTAAATAATTATAATAATAAAATTATTTTTAGTAGAAACTCATTATTTAGTGTATCACATGGCATGTCTTTATGCCATGTTGAATATGTTTTTCTTATTATAATCAATAAAAAATCTATATTTTTGTATCATATGCTAAAATACATAAAAGGGTATTAATTTATTTATAAAAAATGTTCATAAAAACATGGAGTGCTACATTCTATGGCCATTAAATTGAATTTTTCCCAAAAAAATATTGATCATTATGATACAAAAACGAGCATACTTTTGCCTCATCATATCCCCTTGTTCCCATTTAGATTCCTATAATTGGTGGTTTTATCATAAAACATTTAAAATGTTAGTGGGTTTATTCAAAAAAACATTCTCTATATGATCTTAAATTTCAATTGGGTTTTCCTCATAAGAATCATCCACATCCAGTTGTATGTCATTTGAGTTTTATAAGTGTGAATCGATTGGTTTTAACTTCCTCTAGAGAGATACATGGAAAACATTTTGGACTTGAGATAGATTTATATGATGTAAAAAGTGATTGTTTACTATCCTAATATGATGAATAAATCCAAATGGACCAATATAACTATGGATTAGTTACCCTTTATTCCTAAATATCATACCTTCATCCTGGGAGATATTTATAGAACAAACGTCTTTCAAACATAAAATTATAGATCACATCAATGGTTATCATTATACAAATTCTTCTCCCATTGAGCAACATTGATAAGTATCTTAATGGATCCAACCATGTCCTCAATTTAGTAAGCTATATCATGTCCAAATAGCATTCGTTCTTCAACTTCAAACCTACACGTTGGATCTCTACAATTATTCCCATAGTTAGATTCAAAAAGAGCTATATGAATTCTTTGGTGAAACCTATTGTTATAGGAAAACTCTACTAGAGAAAGGTGTTAATCCCTACCAAATTTTATATCCATGGAGTAAAATATCAACATATCTTGTTGGGTTTTAATTTTTATTTTAGACTATACAACAATATATGTTTGATTAGTATTTCTGAAATTAGATTCTATATCATGTTTATGCCAATGGATTCTCGATAGAACTAAGAGAAACCTTAGGTCCTGATCAGATATAATAGAATGTCGTACTCCAAGAAACCTTACAACTCCCTTAGTGTATATCCTGGTATGTTGATCCATATTGAAGACTTATTTGATAGCGATGATGTGTGCTGACCAGGTAAGGTGATCGACCACAAAAGAAATATAATTAAACATGTTGTAGTTTTTTGAGACTCCAATAAAAAAATATATAGTTATGTTCTTCCATTTCAATTCTGGTAGGGGTAATGGATACAACATCCCCATATACTTTTTTCTTTAATCCATAAATTGTAGGAATACAATGCACCGAGATATAATGTATTCTATATACCTCTTCATGTAATTCCACCAGAATTATCCTACAATATCTCTATACATATTCATAAATGTGGTATTAATAGAGAATATGTAAAAATTTTAATACTCTAATACCTAGATCATATCTGGAATAGAAAGAACCCAAACATGATTTATGATGCTTATCCTTTCATCCTGACCCACGTTAAAATCCATAACATTTATAACATTCCTCTATAGGTCTGTATATTTCTTTAACACCTTCTTAATCATCACATATATAGAAAGATGAACATTCATTTAATCAATATAATAGTTTTTACCATCCTTCAATATTTCTAGATGCAACTTTTACAAATCTTGAAATACATGATCTTTTGTGATCCTAATTATGGATAAGATAACATGATCTTTTTGACTCAAAGCGTTAGCTACCTTTATTTCATTCTCAAGTTGGTGATGCATCGAGTAGTAATAATATTATATCATCTCTATATGTATTCAAAGGAACATGTTTAACACCTTCGGTGTGACTATATATTTCAGATTTTTATGATCGGTATATATATCACACTTTTATCGATAAATGATAATGTATACATATCATTAATGAAAAAGTATCACCGTAAAATCCAAATCATGAGTTGGGTAAATTTTCTCTTGAATATTTATAATACATATGGAATATCCTATAACTGTGGTATTCTACATAATAACACATCCAAATCCCTTCTTGGATGCATCACTATAGGTTAAAAAACCATCTCCACTATATGTTAATGTAAACACATGTTCACTAACAAACCTTTTCTTCAGTTCATTGAAAATTTCCTCTTATTAATCTATAGAGAGGAACATTCCACCCTTACAAGTTAACATTATCTTGTGATTAGAGATTCATGATAAATTCCTTACAAACCATAATTAACTTCTATATAAACCGATATAAATATAGATATGAGTAATGATGGTTGGACAAGGCCAGCATTCAATACCTTTTTTCATTGATGGATATACTCCAATACCATATCTCTTAATATTATTTGAGAGATATGGAGGCTAATACCACTGGTTAATGGATTAGGAAAGAGGTAGGAATATAATTAGATCATTATGGTCAATAAAGACAATTTACATAGAATATTTCTTATGTATTGTTTGTCTCCATGGTTTGACAATCCGTGCACAATCCATGCATGGTTTCAATGGAAGTAGTGTAGATCAAATGGTTAGGCCGCACATCCCTGAAGAAATCGTGTGAGGTGGATCTATTAGTAAAAACAAAATATATATGGATTTATATATTATGAAGAAGAATTTTGGGGTTTTCTCTAAACCATGCACCCAAAATGTTTCCACCAAAAGGACTGGTATTGGGCAATGAACAGGCCCCAGACACCCCAAAGGAATTCACTAACCAATTATTCATCCATATTCAATAAAAATAAATGATTTAAAATTAATATTAAAGTATCCATATTCGAGTTAAAAATCATGTTCTTACATTCTCCCCCCTAAAAGTACTCATCCCTTTGTTCAACTTTATTGTTTATAGAAACAAAATTTGAGAACAATTCTCTCCATTGACCATGTATGTCAGTATACTGATCCCATGTCTCATCATGCATGCATCCATTCTATCATATCACCTGTACTGGAGGGATAGAATATCCTCGGATAACATTCATCCTCAAGTTAATGATTCATATTGGATACTCCTCAAAGGTAACATCAACAACTACTTAAACTTAATGAGGTTCAAAGGAATGAGATAGTTATCCTGATATTTGTGAATTTTTGTAACAAGGCATATTTCTTTCATGACATGGTACCTCTAAGGTAGTGGAAACCGATATGATTCAAGACTGACTCTCTCTAGATTCTCAAGCCACCAAACATAATGAGGTCATAATTCCCTTTCTTTTATAACCATGTATGCTGATTCATGGGTGATACCCGATGAAAAAATGAGACATGACCACAAAATCAATATGTCATCGATGGAAATAGGCATATAATTGTTTTCTCGATAGAGTAGTTGTCAAATGAATTATGATCAGCTAAACCTAATCTAAACTCTCATGAACGAGGTGAGGATCATGTTGTTCTTCCTCACCTACCTCTAGCCTCCCCTAGGGTGAAGGAAACTACATACCATACAAGGGCTCAAAATTATACATCTGAACTGTCTCTTAAATGATATTATTAATGGAGATCTACATGAGAGGGATATGTTTCCCTCATAAACTACAGAAATCAAGGATGCATACACATAACATATCCTATAGGACTTATATTATTTGTTCACATTGTCCGTACGTCTATTGTTGAATTGTTTTTCTTAGAAGCACATGTGTTTCCATAGATTTCATCAAACACTATATGAACCATGATGTGAAACAAGAATCCTAATCTAAAAAAATGTATATGGAACCCTGTGTAGTTATAGGATCTCATATATGTATTGTACTCCCATATCATCAAATGGGAAATTATCCTGAATGGGAATGAAGTTGTATGATTACATTAGTTGGACAATATCTACCCATAAAACATTGTTATCCCTCGGTGACCAAGGTAATCTGACTAAGAAATCAATGAGATCATCTTCTATATCCATTTAATGACAGTAATTGGTTTTAGCAAGCCTTCCATTCTCTAGTGATCCGCCTTCATCTTCTAACAAGTGGAACACCTAGTGATAATACCTACTATCTGATGTTTCATCCTGGTCCACTAGTACTGGAGGCATATATCTTGATACATATTAGAGATGACTTGATAAAACTCTCATTGTGTGGGTTGGTAATCACAAATCAACTCCACATTCATATATGTTGGATATAAGATTCATCGATGTAGACACCGGACGTCGTCACTATCCATAGAAAAATCTGAATGCTGTTTAACTCATCATATACTCTCACAAAGACCCAAGCCTTCAAGATCTCAAAATTTTATAATAATCACCCTCACCAAGGATAGATGAGGTAATATTAAACGATGAGATGTATGAATACTCATCACTATAAGAAACCCTATATGAACCTTGGAGAATAGGGCCATTAACTTTTATTCATTAATGGATTCTAGTACAGCCTTTATTGGAGTTTTCTGGCTCAGCACAACTGCTACAATAGTTCCCTTCTCAGGAATATAAAAAATATAAAAATCAAAGGATTATATATCCTAAAACCATCTTTGATGTATGAGGATCAATTCATGCTGAGAAAAGATATATTTGAGAGTCTTTTTTTCTACGCACACCAGAATGAGCTCACCAAAAAGATAATGTCTCTAACAAAATAATTCTTGGACAACTACTCCAATCTCAAGGTCATGTGTCAGTAGTTTCTCTCATGAAGCCTCAATTGTTGAAACCCCTATGAAATGAACTTAACATTTTTTTATCTATACATATTCTTGACGAATTTCCGATGCTTCATAGAAGATAATATGTCATCTGTTTGGATATAGAAGAGTCAGAATATGTGATCAAGCAAGCATCCTTTTCAGCTCCAAAAGGATTTCTCACATGCTTCTGACCATATAAACATGACACCCATTTTTTATGAACATTACGGGGTAAATAAAGATATGATAAGTCATGTATGAAATGCCTATAATATTCATCCATCCCTAAGAACCTCCGTATTTCAAACAAATTCTTGGCATGATCTTAGAAAACTATAACATTAACCATTTCAGGGTCAATAGATATTCTTGATTCTGATATTATATGACCCACAATGTAAAAATTGTTAATCCAGAATCATCACATAGAAATGTTGTCATAATTATGATATCCTCTCGGTTTACATATAATTATCATAAGATGTTTTTCATGGTCAGTACGAGAGTGAGAATACAAAAATATGGTGTCCACAAAGACTAGGACAAAGGATTCCATATAACGGTGGAAAACCATGTTCATCAAAGTCATGAAAATGGTGTGCACATTTATAAGAACGAATGGCATAACAAGGTACTCATATTGACCATACCGAATAAATAAATATATACAAGGTATGTCATATGGTACGACTCACTCCTGATGATTACCCAATCTTTGTTCGATATTGGAGAAGACTACTACTCCACGGAGCTGATGAAAGAGATCTTCTATTCGAGGCAGTGGAGATCAGTTCATGACTATATAGTGGTTTAACCATCTATTATCCATGGATATAGATAAGTTTCAATATGACTTATTGAAAAAAACATAGGCGAACCCCAAGGGGATGTATTGTGCCATATTAAATCCTCACCCATCAAAACCTATAACTCCTTATGCAGCAGAAGCACTATTGGGGTCCTGTTTTATAGAGGAATGGAAAATAGATCTTCTCATACAACATGATCAATTATAAACACTACCACTATTTTATGAGGTTTTATAGAAAATAAATTGCGAAATACTTCTCTGAAATGATCAACTACTGGAGGGAAATCAGATTTTTATAATCCATGATCCTCCATGAAGAAATTTTCAATATGGAAGGTCACTCCAAATATCCCATGATGGATTGGTCCTGATCTCCCAGCCAATACATCCAAATAACACTTATGTATATAAATTCTTCTTTATGGTAATGTAAAAGATAACGTGTTTCAACATCAGTCAATAGAAGCATGATAGGGAACCATCCTATCCATCCCATTTATAACATTGAATCAAGTCATGTCAAGAACAATGTGGATTCATACGAAAGGGTAACATCTAAACACAATGGGGGATATTCCCTACAATGATGTATACCCTCTGTTCATAACCCCAATAGAATATCTGGGATCATCACACTATAGTGATACAATATCTTTAGTCTGAGACATTACATGATAAATATAGAGATAAAATAGTTTGAATCACCTATATCCAATAAAAATGATATTATAGTATATGCGACTAGAATAGTACCACTCACTATAGATGGCAATGTAGACTAATCCTTGTGTATTGTCGGTAGTGTATACAACTGACCTGATCCCTATCATTTTGCAATAGATGGACTGCAATGAACAGAAAAACTCAACTAGAAAATCCTGTGATCAGGGGTGTAGCTATGATGGCCATGACATCCTCCTAGACCGGACCTATCGGTGCTATTCCAACTCCCAAGTTATTATAGTTTAAAATAACCCTCTCTTGAAGGTGGAGGTTGAGTGAATATTTTCCACTCAATGCTATGAGAAAGTACCTATAGAAACACTGAAGATGCCCCATACGGCTGCAATCCTGGTACTTTGATGGGTCTCTATCACAACAAGGATTTAAATTAAACCATATCCCTCACTAATGAAACACTTAAGAGCAATCGAAATAGGCACACTGGTTACGACTTCCATAATGAGAATCCATGTGATAACATTTCTAGACACTGAAAGAACTACTGGCCTAGCGTGACACTGATCCATTAAACTCAGTACTACTACAAACTCTTAGGTTACGCTCAGTGACAAGAGCCTGAGGAACTATATCAGAAATCATAGGAAGGTAAAATGTATTTTCTTTTTTTATAGATGGCCTAAAGGAGACCATCCTCAAAGTGTCTAGTGCGTGAAACTTCATAACCAGATTGAAGTGGTGAAAAAACTGTAACTTCTATAAAAACAATGAATATTCCATAAATGACATAGTACCCTACTCGAGATGAATGAAATCTATGAATTTATCATCTCATAGTGTCTATGAGAATAACTGATAATAGAAGTTATTCTTAAAATAATCATATAACATTCCCCTAATGATAGTCGTCTTGGGAAATCACATCCCACTAATTCGTTCCCAAATTTTGACGTATGTATGTTTTATGCATGACCTTTCAATGAGGATGAATCTACACATGATTAATGATATATGGGATGGCCTCAATCCAAGAGTCAACTGCATGTGGACCACCATCCCTTGAAAAAGTAGGATGATGCTGCTGTTGGAAGTCACGGTTGAGATAAGCCATCATATGTGAAAGTCGTAGAGCACCATGCATGGAATGTATCAATGAAAATAAATTGTCACAAAAATTATCGTCAATCCCCAAATTAGGTATAGTAGGGAGTACCTCATGTGTAACACATAGAGATATGACTGGTAGCTTAAGGCCCACCACATCTGGAGCATGGTCACACCACCCTCTAAGCGTACGACATAAGGACATCCTGGAAGAAGTGGTTTCGAATTATAAGAACATGCCTCAAAACATTCTTATGAAGAAACAAAGCATCACTAGAGAATGTTAAATGTAATAAAACTCACTACCCAACGAATATTACCCAAATACCCTCTTAGACTGCTAGGTATCGGTAAGTGTTCAGTTATATTTTTCATGCCCATTTATATTAAATTACCATGTTTACTCAATTACTATTCATTTACATGATAAGGCACGCGCTGGGTGGCCCTGCCTAGGCAGTGGCCCACGGTCCAGTGCATGGGCCACGAGACCGCGAGGGAGGAATGAGGCCGTGGGGGGTTGTAAGGGTGGCGCAGAGGCCGCGAGGATGGCACAGAGGTTGCATTGCGGCAAGGAGGGCAGTGAGGCAACAGTGCCATAGGGTGGTGTAGAGACAGTGTGGTTTCAAAAGCCGTGGGCAGCGAGGCAGCATATTGGCAAGGAGGTCCACATGGAGGCAGAGGCTGCAGGAGGAGAGGCCGCTGAGTGGTGCGGTGGGCCATAAGGCGTCCATGGCCACAAACGATGGTGGCCACAGACGACGTGAGGCCACAGGGCGGTGGAGGCCGCGAGTGATGGTTGACATGGATGGCAGTGGCCGTGGATGGCATGAGGCCGTAGAGTGGTGGTGGCCGCAGAGCGAAACCATTATGCCGCATCCTGCATCGCAGCCGACAGTGGTGGCAGCCACCATTCTAGATCCCAACTGAGGTTGGTTTCCAACTTCTCCATTGCAAAGAACACTACATTCATGAAGAACGACAAAGGGGTCAGTCTTTGATAAATTGTCCCACAATCTATGTGTTAGAGCTGGAGTAAGTTGATATAATATCATTAGGATTTTATGATGATTTATCAATAATGGGTAAGGGGAAGAAATTCAAACAACCACCATACCTGGATGGTTTGGTTGAATATTCTCTGCGTTTGAGATAGATTTTCCTTTTTTGAACAGGAAACAAGTCTCCTCCAACGACATCAGTGAGCAGAGGAAAAGGATGATGTTGATGATAATGAAATTTCCCCGAACGTCATTCCGTTTGTTATTGGATATCCTTTTATGGAGTTTGGAGAATGATTCATCGAAGGAGAAGAGTTCTTCGTTGGTATTCTTCATTGGAGATGTTCTTCCACATGTTATATGCTCTCCTTTTCCAATAAAAAAAACCCTCTCTCAAAGGATGAGGTGCCAACATAACATAGTATTTAACATTTTAATTGTTGGTACCATTAATTTGGCATCATTTAATTGGAATAATCAAATATATTGCATTGCCATATTTAAAATAAAGGATACGAATTGTCACCATCCTCCTTAATGAGTGATTTCAAGTGGTTTCTCCCATTATGAGAAGAAGTTAGCAGTTTCGGGTTGTCCCCACCCTTAAATACAAATTGGGGTTTTTTAGGTGTGGTTGTCCCCACCTCTAAACCATCCACATGGGAGTTTTCAACAAAAAGAGAAATAAAATAATTTTTTGTTTTATTTCGATTTTAATTTCCACAAATAACCCAAAAACAAACTTTTACCCTCGACCAACTGCCATTGTGGTGAAAATCTCCTTAAGAGAATATCAGAACTGCTAGTTCAACGGTGTCCTTGGATTTTAATTTCGAGCACCGATTCAAATGTTACAAAACCCGATCGCATGTTTAATGAATGTGCCTGAAAAAATGTTCAGAAATTCATCTTGGGTACACTGAGCCTCGGAATCACGCGCCATCAATTTTTTAAATCTCTTAAAATTTCCATATATTTAAAAAAAATTCATTGAAATTCTGGGTCATACAAAATTTATGGATCTAATAAATAGAGTCCAATCATGTATCTATTCTTGAGGGTCCTATTATGAAATTGAGTAATTCCTCCACAATCTAGATAAAATTAGGTTACCTATCTTGAAAAATCCATTAGTATGTTATCAAGATTCATTGGGTATCATTGACATACATAACGTTAATTTCATGATAGATGATGGAATATTAGAGGAAAAGTTATCGAATCATGGTTGATGCATCATGAAAGGAACTAATTAACCAGTTAGTGGATGTAGAACATGAATAAAATTAATTATTGTAGTGATTAATACATTAATTGAGATATATATTGATAAACATTTAATTATTTCCATACAATGGTGTCCCCAAACACTCCTATTGTGTGGGTGAATCCAATGTGGTGTTGTTGTCTTAATTTTCCCTTGTGATCTGATGTTATGAATCTATATATCTAAAATAGTTTTTCATGAATATAGGGATCAATTTTCCTGAATTCCTATATGGATATTAGTTTCATATTTGTTTTTTATTCAATATCATAGTGGACCACTTAAGGGGAGTCTCCAATGTACAAGTGTACCCTAAGTGTTGTTCGAGTTGAGTCTTTTATAGAGGTTTGAATCAAATAGATAAAAATAATATGAATTGGAGGTGGTGGTTTCATTGATATGTTTTGACTAGTTTGATACATGATAAATTATTATATTGGTTTACAGGGATGGAAGGGTAGGGTGATCTGAATGGTCAGGAACAAATTTTTTTAATTTTCTTTGAATAATATTCCCAAATTGTATTTGTCTGATGCCTTGTAGTTTGAGGAGTTTGGTTCTAATACATGGATGTTCCCATGGGAATCATCATTAAAGTAGTTACACAAACATAACCGAACAATCTATGACAGTGGGTATATGCCCATAAGAGATCAACTGTGGAAGAATGATTCTATAACTTCATGGATAAAGGTTGATGGGTAAGGCCATTTTTCTCTGATTCCATAAATTGTTGACATTAGTGAATATTACACTCTAACTAGAGACATTTTAGAAGCTATCATGATAATATATGGTTAGGATTAATTATAACACTTCATATATATGTTTAAAATATCCGTTCATGTTCAGTGTTATAGTGTGGAGCGGGTGGGATTCATTCATGTCAAATTGTCAAGAATTATCTATAAAGATTTGGAGAAAATATATTACACAATTCATAACCATGGAAAACTATCTCTTTGTGGTTATTATATATATTATAAGTATTTTTGAGGTCGTACGTTAGGCCATTAAATTTTTAATGTGAAATGGTTTTCGGTGGTAGAGTTTTTGAAAGACCCATATAGAGTTTAGGAATATTTCCATAATGTTAATAATTTGATTTTGAAATTGATTGCATATTTCTGGAAAAAGTTCTATATCCCTATATTAGTGGTTTAGTACTATATTTATATAGATCTCATATCATCATAATAAAAAGGGGGAATTCAACTGTTGTTGTTTTTTCTACATGTTTTTAGTACCTAAAATATTATGTTTCCACTATTATTTACATTGAGGGATGAAAATGACTTAAGGTGGAGAGGATATTGTACCTTGATTTTTATCATTAATTTATTGAATATATTTTCAATGTCATAATACATCCCTAGTTGAAAAATGAGAATGTTGTACTAGATTCAACATTACAGCATCAACGAATGGAAATGTGATTTATATTATGGGTTGTTATTTAGGAATAATAATTTAAATAAACAATATTAATATAAATAGAAAAATTTTTGGATTATTAATTATATATGTTAGGGATACTCATTCAGAATGATTATCCAATTATTTTAGTAATATAGATCCTTGTTATTTATGTTCTCTTTGTGAATATATATTTTGATTATTAATCAATACTAGTTTATTATGTTGAAATAATATTAAATAAGAATTAAAACAATTCTTTTTCCCCATTTTTCTCTCCTTATTCTTCTCCCTCACTTTATAATCTCACTCTCCCCCAATCCCATTCACTTTTTGAACAGATATCAACCTAATTGTCTTCCAATATTGGGGTGACATAGTGAACACGATATACCATAGGCAACACAAAATCATGGTGTGTGCATCATATTTGAGTGGAATTGGTGGAAGAATGATGTCGTTGTGTTCACAATGGGGTAGGCGATACATAAATTGTCGATTCATAGTGGGGTGGTTGTACATGTGATTTCTAATGAAACCATGGTATGATGATAGTATAGGCATGCCATGAAAACAATTGTGAACAAGAGTCGACTATTTAGTACTAATGTGTCCCTATATGTGTACATGTTTTGTTCTTTTTATAGTGTCAATGCTAAGCAAAAAATAGTGACATAGTCAAACTACTATGAAAACCTCATACAACAACTAATTAATTTCACAGTCTGTTAATGTTCGATGCATCCGATGGTGGGTGGTTCATCAATGAGATAAATTACATGGTTCACCATAGATGACAGGGGACACGACTCCTTAAAGCCACCATAACCCCAAGGAGAGTCTACTTTCCACCTAACCTATCTATGCTAGACCGTCCATTAAACATATGATTTATAAGGTCCATCCACTAATGTTATTTTGACGGGCCACATTAGAAATGCATGCGAAGTAGGATTAACATAAGGTTGGTCATGGGGAGGATGGAATTTTTTCCCTAAAAATGAGTTATGAAACAAGTGTAGTGAATGTGATCCATCGAAACATTCCACATGGCGAGCGTTGAGAGATGACACATGTGTTTTGGTCTCTCCTTATCATCGTATTCATGAATTAATAACGATAGACAATTTACTCATGTAAAAACAATATCATGAGTGTTTTTTCATCTTAGATCCAAAATATGTATTATTTTTAGACATACACATCTATTAATAGGGTTAGATATGTTGAATATGTAATATTCTCTATGAAACCTATGATAGGGTTTTGGAGTGATGATTAGTGAATTTAAAGGATTGGCCCCACTCTAAAATATGGTATGTTTTACTCATATTACAGTTACTACACTAGGTTTTTGTGTTCTATATTTGCATATTTTTTATTATCCAAAATTTTGTGGGTTATTTTTTGTGACTCTGGGGAGGTTGAATAGAAATTTTGGGGCAGTTCCGACCCATAGGATTATTTTTTGATTAACCTATTTATATGATATTAGGACCCATATTTTTTTATTTTATCATTATCTATATTACATTTAAATCACTCCAATGTGGTAATAAATTAATGGGGTTTTACACCATTGAATCTGATTCATTAATGCTCATAGTGTAGGATCCCCTATGGGTTCCAATAGGGGATTCAAAACAATTTTGGTTATAGGTGATAGGGTGAGGCAATTCATCCATTTATACATATACATTATTTAGGACTAGGACCTTGATTATGGATTACTATAAAGAATACATTGATACATATATCTCTTTATCCACCCTTGTGTTTCCATAAATTAATTTCACACAATTTTTCAATCGACCATAATCTTCTTCAAATATCTAGTGTAACAAAAATCCATGGTTACTTGTGTGAGTTGAACTTTGAGGTTGAGTACTAGTGTAATAGTGACTTCCCAATGTTTCTATGAATTATCTATGTAAAACATATCTATATTTTCTCTCTCTTCCTTCTATGTGGTTACTTTTCAATACCATATATTTTTTATAATTTATTTCTTTTCATTTTCTATTTGTTGTTTGGGTAATCCTAATGAGTATGGTCATACTCACCCATATATGAGATTTTCAAACACTCAGTTTTTGTATTACCATTTTCTATTAGTATCAGACGTGTTAGTAGAGGACATTAATTAAGTGTGTATTTTTTGATCTAACTCATGGTGGTGACCATGGTGGGAGTGGTGTTTTAATATCAAAGCAGTATATAGTCATGATAGAAGACAGATACCTTCTTTATTGTTATTAGATAGTTATGAGGAATTGGTCACCTCAATAATTTATATCAGTTATGAAATTTCACAATTGTGCTTGAATT
Source organism: Viscum album (assembly GCA_963277665.1). Lineage (NCBI taxonomy): Eukaryota > Viridiplantae > Streptophyta > Magnoliopsida > Santalales > Viscaceae > Viscum > Viscum album. The sequence continues at coordinate 1,418,002,495 of OY728161.1, read as the reverse complement.
ATCCCCTATTTGTTATGAATTATTTAATGGATTATCATTATGTATACTATCTTATGATTAATAAATTATATAAAGAATATTTAGTTTTTTTGCCATTACTATTTTTTAAAGACTATGTGGTGGTGTGCATTATGTATATAAGAATTTGGCTATTGTCTCCCATCACATGTAATTCACCTACTCAGTGATAATCAGCAGTCCTCAGATTACAGAAGTTAGATCGTGTGTGGAAAAAGTAATTTAACAAATGGAATGAGGGGTCTTAGAGGATCAGGCCATACTAATATTTTTAATTCACATAAATTGTAAGGATAATTTACGAGAACATATTGTTTTCATATAGGAACAGAAATGATGAACATGTATTAATAGAACTATATTTTTTTAAATATAATGTATCATTTTTTGTATATTATTTTAACATGTTTTCCCAGTTATGAGAATTATTCATATAAAAACACATCATTACTCTTACTAAAATTGAAAATTGGTAGCCATGGTAAAAACTTTGTCCTCCTATAATTAATGAAAAGATAACTATTCTGAACTGAAAATGATGATAAAAATATAGATAAACTATTAAAAATAAATCATTTAATATTTATTATGAAATACATGTTATCTTATATATGATAAACATGTATATATTTTTGTGTGACCTTTTCATGGAACAAAAAATGATGTTTTTTAAATCATGGATACAATTTTATAAAACATGGATAAAATTAAAGTTTTAATTTAGTTTAATGGGTGATGATTTGGAATATTAGTGAACACCTAATAATAAAATATTTATATTGTAACGCCCCTACCGCAGTTACCCAGAGTCGGTGCATTTTTACATAACATTGGGATGATCACAAAAGATCTTGTTTCGAAAGACAGATTACTTTAGTAGCCATAGAAACACTAGATACATTCATATGTTATAATTACATCATAAAGTGAAAACTTACAACAACAACTTTCCTTCGTATCCCCTGATACATTCCATACAGTTCATATATAAAATAATTCTTCACATCCTGGGAAAAATTAAAACATTGAAAGGGGTGACCTCAGATGCTCAGTAAGGATAACAATATAGCGAAAACATTCATAAGTAAACATAAACTTTTATGGCAATGTATTACTAAAACAAAATCCATTTAAACTTTAAATTCCGCAAAATATGTCAAAGATAAAACGAAATAATGCCATTTACTTATTCAGATGGATATTCTATTAGTCGAATAATCACATGTAATATCATTAACCACTTTCATAATGATGGAATTCATAATTCCATACTATCATAACCACATATTCAAGGCCTTGTGCCAAGACTACAAATAAGATTTTGTCAATTCCTTGTGCCAAGACACTAGTTTGTCTCATGAGACCTACTGATGCATCGAGGAGCTATATCGGGATCCACCCGTCACTTATTAAGTCCAATTTATTCCTCATATGAACAGGTTTAAACATAAAAGAAACATTCATATTAAAACTAGCATACGAGATCTAAATACATTCTCCATAAAACTTGAATGTTATAAAAATTAAAAATCCACAGTCAAACATATCACAAAACCGTCAATGCTATATGGAAGTTTTGCATCATAATAAATCAACTTCAAAAAAGATTAAAATCCATCAAAGGATGTTGACATAGATGAAATCAAAACTATTTGATATATATCTATTTTTTAAATTCATTTAAAAGTTACATAATTATAAAATAAAACTTTTACTTTAAAAATATTCTTATACACTTGTAAGGGATGCTTAGACAATTTTATAAAAGTGGAAAATAGCCTCACCTGCAGTGTAAGTTAAAAAAAGTCATTCTTACCTTAATTCTGTCAAAAAGGTTAAAAATGACCTTGTTTGGAAAACAACAGAAAGATTACTTTATAAACATCTTTGAAAATGTCAAAAAAGGTTATAAATTAATTTAACCCATATTCTGTAAAATAGTAAGAATGTTTTGAAAAACATTTTTAAGAAACATTAATGTGGATGATAAAGAGGTCCCAGTAGATAATTACGTATTAACAACCTCGGATAATGAATAGATTGTGAAATAAACCCTTACCTTGTAAATTTCCTTGGTCAAGGGTGGTTAAAATCTTGTATAATAGTTAAATCATTGTTATTAAATTATACATGAATCATATACATAAATTTGATATCATAAATGATCTTTTAATATTTAATTGTTAATAATATTTTAGTATTATCGTCGTTTCGGGTGTTCACTTACTCATGTTCATTTATAGGATTTGTTACATAAGCCATGTTTATTATCCATAGGTTGTATGTTATTCATATAAAAAATTATATCAAGTACTTATATATTATTTTTTACCACAAAATGAAAATTCATCTTTAATGGATACGATGGGGAATGAATCTCCTCGTATTTGTGGAGACGGTAGTCCGGACGTACGCACGAGCGACAATATCATCGCTTTGATATTAAAATAATATATAATTGGATAGTGTATCATATATAAACAGTAATTATCATGTAATATTTATTATTTACATGAATTACACATCATTATTATACCCATCCAAATAATAATGTATTGAATAACAATTACACCACGACGTGGAGACTGTAATCCGTACATACGCACGTACGGTGACACGTCATTATAAGGATGAATAAAATAATGACTATAGTAGTAACATATTTATAATAACATCACATTATAGATAAGATACTGGAGTTGTTATTTTAGAATAGAAATATCAAAGAAAGAAGATGTGGAAGAAGAAAGGAACTTGAAAGAGGGTGGTGAAAACATTACAACTTTTTCAGGTTCTTACTTTCGATTTCATCAAAAGGGCACTTTAGGATGGCTTTAAGTGCAAACTAATGCAACTAGGTTTAATTTAGTGAAGTTGAGAGAATATTTGGGAAGGTTTTGGCTGAAACAAAAGGCTCTTAAGTTGTGAATATAGAGAAGTGGGAGTTTCCTTTTTATAAGAGGGGTGAGGGGCACCGTATTTAATACTTAAGATGTTATTTTATAATAAATTCATATTAGGTTTATAATGGACCCAAAGTGACTTATTTCTAGGATAAGGTTTGGATGGGTCTAAATCCTTTCATCTAATATATTTTAGATCGGTTTGGGTCACTAAATTAACATTATCATTTATATTTAACTCTTTGTTAAATAGTTTAACATTTAGCATGTCTCTTTGTATTTTTATATTATATGGATAATAAACATACAATATATATCCAATAGAACCCCATGTGGTTCATTAATGAAACACCTTTTATTATATAAGTCCTTTGGCAGAGCCTTATATTTTTAGGAATCGAATATCAATTAATAATATAATATTTGTTTTCAAAACTATTTTATGTCAATTTTGACACTATTTGGTAATTTTTTTTATAAATTAATAACAGAATAATTACATCGAACAAAATTCATTTAATCAGTCCTAAAATTTCATATTAACCTATAAAATTCGTGTAATTCATTAAAAGACTCAAATTATATTTATTTGGGTATTTATAATATCAACAATTTTAATATTTCACTAATAAGGTAATTACTGCATCATCATTGTGTCCCAAATAAATTAAATTAAATAATGTCCAAAAATTATAAATAAAATACCATTATGTAGGAAATATTTTTATCTTTCTAATGAATATCTATAATCTAATTTATCTTATATATAATCATATAATAAAAGTTTTTAGTTCTTAAACATTGATTTTAACTCTTTTAACTCTTCTTTAAATTAAATAATAATAAATGTCCTAATCTAATACTTGTGGACATAAAGGGTTATATTTTATTCATAAGTTTTTTTTGTCGAATTATACATATCTAATAGAATTAGGATATGTGTTAGGATAATAATAATATCATTTTTACCCTTAATTACCCTATTTAATTTTAACCGTGGTAAATAAAAGTAAATAGTTACTATTCAAAAAAAATTATCTTATTAAACCACATTTTACTCCTTGATATTAACCGTGACTCTTGGATTTTTGAAATTCCACTCACAGAAGCGGTAAAATTATGTTTTATGTGAATTTCCAAATTCTTATAGGAGGTGGGTAAAAGACGGTGAAGAGTTAAATACAATTTTTATATATCTAAAATTATTATAAAATAACTCCAATTAATTACATTGAACTTATATAGGTATTGTGTATCTATTTTGATCTTAATTAAATTTAAATAAAATAAATAATTATTAAAATAAATATTAGGTTTTAAACTATAACTCATTGTTTTTTCAGTTTTCATCAAAAATTCAATGTTTTCAGAAAAATATAAAAAATTCACCCGAATCTAATTTCGATATTCCGAATCCAAAAATGAAGTCCATTTTGAACGATAAAATTTATAACATTTCAAAATGTGGGTATTACTATTCATAATGACTAGTTTGATTGGTTGTGATTTGTGTTAGAACTCGTAGTTGTGTACAACACATGCTACTGTATTATTCATAGAGAAGCGTACCGTGGAAGATTGGGGTGTTACAGTCTCCCCTCCTTCAAATAATTCTGTCCTCGAAATTTCTATAATATTACTATATAAAAAAACTCTGTTGGTTTTTCAGCATAAGTTCCTCGGGTTCCCACGTTTCCACTTCCATCTTATGGTTTTCCATTGAACTTTATCAGACGAGTCCTCCAGTTTCTCATCACTTATTCTCTGGTATCAAGAATCCTAATAGGCTCTTCTCAATAAGATAGATCATGTTCCAGTTCTAATTCCTCATAGTTGAGTACTGCATTGGGTTAGGGATGTATTTTCTCAATAGTGAAACATGGAACACATCGTGAAATTTGGATTGATTTGGCGACATTTCCAAACGGTAAGCTATAGCCCGAATTTATTCTAGAATTTCGAAAGGTCCGATGTACCTTGGACTCAATTTACCTTTTTTACCAAAATGTATAACTCCCTTCCATGGTGATACCTTCAAAAAAACATTATCTCCTACCTGAAATTTCAAATCATTCCTTCAGTTATCGGCATATCTCATCTGCCTATTTTGAGTTGCATTGATGTGGTATTGGATTAACTTTACCATTTCCATCGTTACTTCCAGCAGTACTGGGCCTACAAGTTTTCTTTCACCAACATCATCCCAACAGCTTTGTGTGTGACATCTTTTTTCATATAACGCTTCATATGGTGCCATTTGGATACTCGAATAGAAGCTATTTTTATATGAAAATTCTACCAGAGGTAAAAATAGATCCCACATATCCTTAAAGTCATGTGAAAAAGATCTCAACATGTCTTCTATGGTTTGAATAGTCCGTTCTGATTGTCCATCTTTTTTAGGGTAGTAAGCAGTGCTAAAATGAAGATCAGTATCCAGTGCCTCATGAAGCCGATTCCATAATCTTGATGTAATACATGGATCACAAAAAAAAGCAGTCGATATGGGTACTACATGAAGTCTCACATATTCATAAATATATATTCTTGATAAATTTTCAAGTGGTAGATCTTCTCCAATATCAAAAAATGTGCTGATTTGGTAAAACGATCAATAATGACCCATATTTCGTCGTTCCTTCTAGGAGTCATTGGTAGTCCCATGACAAAGTCCATCATGATATTATCCCATTTCCACTCTCGTATGGGAAGAGGTTTCATGACACCTCCAGGCTGTTTCCTTCCTGCTTTCCACTTGTTGAAAAACCAAACATCTTGACACAAAATCAACAATCTCCCTCTTCACTTTGTCCAACCAAAAATGAGCCTTCAAATCTCTATACATTTTTGTGCACCAAGGTTTTAAGGTAAATTGGAACTATGAGCATCGTCCAATAATTCCCTTTTTAGATTAGGTATATCAGGAACACAATGTGTCCTCGCAATGTTCTAAATTATTTCTTCATACACAATGTCAATCAATCTCCCATCATTCGCAGCTTTAATAATCATTTGAAATTCTACATCATTAGTTTGAGAACTCTTCATCCTTTAGATTAAAGTTTGTTTGGAAACCATTTGATAAATTACCGATGTTTCACCTTCCATGGTTATTCCCATATCCAACTTTACTAGAACCATGAAAATTAGATCCATTTAAACACTCATTTTGTTCAAAACACCATGATTTTTTCTTCTCAAAGCATCTTCCACCTTATTTTCCTTTCCCAGGTGGTATTGTATCATGCAATCATAATATTTTAGTAGTTCAATCCATTTCCTTTCCCTCATGTTGAGTTCTTTCTGTGATAAAATATACATCAAACTCTTGTGATCAGTATAAATATCACATTTCTCAAATTAGAGATAGTTTCTCCAAATTTTCTAATTTATGATTATAGCTGCAAACTCAAGATCATGAGTAGGATAGTTCTGCTCCTGAATTTTCATCTTTCGTGATGCATAGGAAATAACTCTACCATTATTTATAAGGACACAACAAAGTACTTTCTTCGATGAATCACAATAAATAACAAACCCATCATTCCCTCATGGTAGAGTCAATATAAGAGCATTGACTAATCTTCTCTTCATTTCTTCAATGCATTTTCACACTCTTTTGTAAAATAAAATTTAACCCCTTTACGTGTGAGATTCTTTAATGGGTTAGCCAATCGAGAAAAATTCTAGATGATACGCTGATAATAACCTGTTAAACCAATAAAATGGCATTCCTCAATTATACTCATTGGTGCTAGCCATTCGTGGATTTCTCTTTTCTTAGAAGGGTAAACAGAGATTCTATCCTTTGAGACAATATGGACATGAAATGAAATATCATGAAGCTAGATTTCACACATGATAAACTTCACATATAATTCATGTCTTCTCAAATCCTTCAGGATAATGCGCAAGTGATTTTCATGATCTTCCTAGATTTTGAAATATACCAAGATATCATCAATAAATACTACTATAAAATCATAGAGATATCCCATGAAAACTCTGTTCATTAGATCCATAAAAACAGAGGTTGCATTAGTCATCCCAAAGGGAATTACTGTAATCTCGTATTGATCGTACCTGGTTGGAAATGATGTCCTCATAATGTCTTCATTCATCACACAAAAATTATGGTATCCCGATCTAAGGTCAATCATTGAAATGTATTGAGCTCTATATAGTTGGTCAAATAAATCATCAATGCGAGGTAGGGGATTCTGGTTATTTATTGTAATAGCATTGATCTCCCTGTAGTCGATACATAACCTCATAGATCCATACTTCTTCTTAACAAAAAGCATAGGGTCTCCCCATGTAGAAATACTAGGGTGAATAAATCCCTTATTATTCAATTCATCTAGTTGTTTCTTTAGTTCTACTAATTCCAAAGTTTCCATTCTATAAGTGGTCTTTGATATGGACCTTGAACCAGAAATTAAATCAATGGAAAAATCACTTTCTCGTTCTGGAGGATGTCCATGTAAATATTCTGGAATAGGTACATCCTCTATTTGAACATTATTTTCTTCACCCACAATAATTTCATTCTCTTCTTTTCTAATAATTGAATTTATTTGAGAAAATGGGGGTGGATCTAGATAAGAATTAGGTGGTGACGATTCTTCTCTAATGATACGGTGTTTCTTATAATCATCATAAAAAATCGTAACCTCCTTCTTCTTACAATAAATATTCAAATCATGGTCTGAAAGAAAATCCATACCGAGGATGATATTAAACTCAATCAAAGGTATGAAGAGGAGATCTGCAGATAAAGCACATTTATATACTCGAATGGGAAAATATTCACAAAACATTGTTGTGATGATATTTTCCATAGGATTTTTAACAAACAACTCCCTTGTTAAATCAAATTGGAAATATCTAATTTTCATAGTAAACTGGGAATATTTGAAACCATTTTATGATCCATAATCAAATTAAGTATGTTCTAAAAATGGGGAAACCATTATATTACATGCCACCACATCTTTCGAAGCATCTACCACAGCATTAGTGATAATAGTATCTTGGCCTTGATCCCATGGCATTTTCAGAAGTAAGTTCCCATGATGCTTAGGACAATAATATTCATAATTTCCATCTCCCTGCAATTGTAGCATTGAACATTTGTAGATTCTTTCTTCCCCTTGCAGTCACGAACTTGGTGGCCATTTTCACCACCCTTATAATAGACTCTCATTCACTTCAATCAAGAAACAGGGTGTTTCTTCCCACATTTACTACATGATAGATACTCAAATTTTCTCTTCTTCCCCTTATTTCCATTTTTGGAGTGATCAACAAATCAATTCTTCTCTGGAATTTCTTTAAATTTCGTAAGACATAGAGAATCCCTTTTCTATCTTGATAGCACATGAGACAATATCATCGTACAATGAGAAGGATTGTGAGACTATCTCTTGACGGAGAAACAATTTTAACCCATCAAAGAAATGATAAATCATACTTTTTGGGTTACGTATATAATATTCAGCATGCTTTTCTAACCTTGTAAAGGTAGACTCATACTTTGCAACATTCTCATCCTCCTTTTGCCTCAAACTTTGAAATTGTATTTACATAATCACTAGATGGTCATGAGGAAATTATTTTTCTTTGAAAATATCATTAAACTCCCTCCATTCCATATTTGATTATTCATAATATTCCTTCGTGTTTTGAATCAATGACCATCATTGATCAGCATCTCCAGTGAGGCTGTAAAGTGCGATGACAACTTTTCCCTTTCGCTACTCCCTAAGGTGTGGAATATTTTCTCAATGAAATTTAACCATTGCTCAGCTACTCGTGGATTTGTACCCCAATGAATGTTGGAGGGTTTTTCCTCATGAAGAGATATGACATTGATCTTCCACGCTGCGATTCAAGGTGCTCCATATGGGAAAGGTTATTATTCATAACCCGAGTGAGTTGTCCCAGTATGGTGATTAGCTGATCAACACCAGTTGCATCACCAGATCCACTATAATTTTCTTGAGTAGGAGGGAAATCCTCATATGGATTACATGCATTGATACAGTTTCCATTCTATCCACTAGGCGCCATTTATAAACAATAACATACACTAGATTAGTTTATGAATCGCTATACATAATTCCAAACACGTATAACAGTTAACATAATTTGAACTGTTTATGGATATACTCCATAATCATAAAAATGTTTTCTTTGAGGAAGTATATACTATTAAACCATTCATATTGTTTTGTAAAGAATATTAAATTATCTTAAGAATATCCTCTTGGTAATTTGTATCCAAGAGTGAAGTAATGCCCGTTTCCATGCACCAGTTCCCGTTTGAGTCTATCTCAAAGCGGTGTTTTCAAGTTTTACCCCTAGGTACATATGTGCCAGAGCCACCACTACTTTATCGTAACCAGATATGGATGTATTTCTTGAAAAACTCACAAAATCTCTACAATACCAAAATTCTAGGATTTTCTTATATACTAATCCTCAAAACTATCTTAGGTATATGTACTCTAATCAGAGTTTATCTATATCTATCTTCCAAGGATTGTACTAAACTTCCCCTAATACCAATTGTAACCCCCGGACCCCAGTTACCTAGAGTCGGTGTATTATTACATAACTTTGGCATGATCACAAAATATCAAGTCTCTAAAGAACGATGAGTTTAGTAGCCTTTTAAACACTAGATACATTCATAATTATTACATTACATCATAAAGTGAAAAAATACAACAAAATAATATCTTCATATCCCCTCATACATTCCCAGCAGGTCATTCATTAAATACTTCTTCACATCCTAGGATAAATTAAAAAATTGAAAGGGGTGATCTCAGATTCTCAGTAAGGATAACAATATAGTGGAAACATTCATAAGTAAACATAATCATTTAAGGCAATGTATAACTAAAAAATCCTTTTAAACAAGAACTTCAACATAATATGGAAAAGTTAAACTGAAATAATTCCATTTACTTATTCACACAGATATTCTACTATTCGAATAATCACATGCAATAACAATTACCACATTCGTAATGATGGAATTCATTATGGAAGATTATCATAAACTCATATTCAAGGCCTTATGCCAATACTACAAATAAGATTTTTCCAAGGCCTTGTGCCATGACACTAGTTTGTCTCGGGAGACCTACCGACGCATAGAGGAGCTATAGTGGGCTCCACCCAACACTTATTATGTCCAATTAATTCCTCATATGAACATGTTTAAACATTACATAAAAATTCATATTAATACTAGCCTACGAGATGTGAATACTTTCTCCATAAACCATGAATGCTATAAAAATAGAACATCCATAATCAAACATATCACAAAACCTTCAATACTATATGTAATTTTTGTATCATAATAAATAAACTTCAAATAAGATAAAAATCAATCAAAGGATGTTGAAATATATGAAATAAAAACTATTTGAGATATATATCTCTTTCTTGAAATCATTTAGAAGTCACATAATTATAATGTAAAACATTTAATTTCAAAATATTCTTTAAATATTTTAAGGGAATCTTAGATGATTTTATGATGGCAGAAAATAGGCTCACCCGCCCTATAAGTTAAAAAAAAGACATTCTTACCTTCATTCTGTCGAAAAGGTTAAAAAGGACCTTGTTTGGAAAACGACGGAAAGATTACTTTATAAAATTATTATAAATAGTCAAACAAGGGTATAAATGAATTTAACCCATATTCTGTAAAATAGTAAAAAAATGTTTTGAAATACATTTTTAAGAAACATGGATGTGGATGATAAAGAGGTCCCTGTAGATAATTAGGTATAAACAACCTCGGTTAATGAATAGAATGTGAAAAAATCCCTTACCTTGTACTTTTCCTTTGTCGATGGTAGGTTAAACTCTTGAATAATAGTTAAGAAATTGTTATTAAATAATACAAGAATCATATACATAAATATGATATCATATATGATCTTTTAATATTTAATTGTCAATAATATTTTAGTATTATCGTTGTTTCATGTGTTCACTAACTAGTTTTCTTTTAAAGGTTTTGTTACATAAGCCGGGTCTATTAACCATAGGTTGTAACTTATTCATATCCCGAATGATATCAAGTCCTTAACCATTATTTTTAATCATCATATGAAAATTTGTCTTGAATGGATACAATGGGGAATGAATCTCATCGCATTTGTGGAGACGGTAGTCCATACGTACGCACGAGTGACAATAACATTCCTTTGATATTAAATTAATATATAATAGGATGGAGTATCATATATACAAATTAATTATCATGTTATATTTATTATTTACATGAATTACTCATCATTATTATACCCATCCAAATAATAATGTATTGAATAACAATTACACAACGGCGTGGAGACGGTAATCTGTACGTACACATGTATAGTGACATGTCATTCAAAGGATGGATAAAATTATGAATATGGTTGTACGATATTTATAATAACATCACAGTATATACAAGATACTGGAGTTATTATTTTAGAATATAAATATCAATGAAATAAGAAGTGGAAGAAGAGTGTAACTTGAAAGAGGGTGGTGAAATCATTACCTCTTCTTCAGGTTCTTCCTTTTGATTTGATCAAAAGATATCTTTAAAATGGATTTCTGGTCAAACTATGGCCTCTAGGATGATGTTATGGAATTTTAGAAAATATTCGGTTAGGGCATAGCCGAGCCAAAAGGCTTTGAAATTTTGAATTAGAGAGAAGGTGGAGTTCCCATTTTATTAGAAGGGTGAGGGGCACCTTAAGAAAAACATAAAATATTATTTTATGATAAATTAATATTCGGTTTATAATGGATCCAATGTGACTTATTTCAAGACTAAGGTGGGTATGGGTCGAAATAATTTTATCCAATAGATTTTAGACAGGTTTGAGTCACTAAATTAACATAATCATTTTTATTTAACCCTTAGGTAAATAGTTTGACATTTACCATGTCTCTTTGTATTTTTATATTATATGGTTAATAAACATAATATATACATTCAAGAGAACCCCAAGTGGTTCATTAATGATACACCTATCATTATATAAGTCCTTTTTCCGAACCTCAGATTATTAGGAATATAATATCAATTAATAATATAATATTTGGAATAAAAACTCTTTTATTTCAATTTTGACAATATTTGGTATTTTGTTTTTTCTAAATTCAAAAGAGAAATATTAATTCGAATCTAATCCATTTAATCAACACTAATATGTCATATTAACCTATAAAATTCGTGGAATTCATTAAAATTCTCATATAATATTTATTTGGGTATTTATAATATCAATTATTTTAATATTTCATTAATAAGGTAATTACTGCATCATCATTGTGTCACAAATAAAATAAATTATATAATGTCTATAAATTATAAATAAAATACCATTATTTATGAAATCTTTTTTTCTTTCTAATTAATATTTATAATCTAATTTATATTATGTATAACCCTATATTAAAAATGTATTAGTTATTAAACTTTGATTTTACCTCTTTTAACTCTTTAAATTAAATAATAAAAATGACCTAATCTAATCCATGTGGACCTAATGGGTCATGTTTTATTAATATGTTAGTTTTTGGTCAAATTATACATATCTAATTGAATTATTACTTGTTTTAGGGTAATAAAAATATCATTTTAACCTTAATTACCCTATTTACTTTAAACCGTGGGGAATAAAAGTAAAAAGTTACTATTCACCAAAAATTAATTTTATCTTATTTAACCACTTTTTAATCCTTGATATTAACCATTTCTCTCATATTATTGAAATTCTACTCATAGAAGCGGTAAAATTATGGTTTATGTGTATTTCCAAATTCTCTTAGGAGGTGGGTAAAAGACGGTGAAATGTTCAATAAAAATTTTATATATCTAAAATTTTTCTAAACCACCTCCAATGATTTAAATTATACTTATATAGGTATTATTTATTTATTTTGACCTTAATTAAAATTAAATAAAATAAATAATTTTTTAAATAAAAATTCTTTTTTAAACTATCATACAGTGTTTTTTCACTATTCATCAAACATTGATGTTTTCTGAAAAATACCAAAAATTCACCCTAAGATAATTTCGATATTCCAAATCCAAAAATGAAGTCCATTTTTAATGATAAAATTAATATAATTTTAAAAATTGGGTATTACTATTCATAATGGCTACTTTGATTGGTTGTGATGTGTGTTAGAACACGATGTTTCGTACAACACACACTATTGTATTATTCAAAGAGATGCGTACCGTTGAAGCTTGGGGTGTTACATATAAATTTAGACCAATATGATATATATTTATACCAATATGATAAATATATAGGAATTGTTTTCATGTTTGAAATATATTATAATGTTGATTAAGGTGTTTTCAATCAAGGGAGATAGTTAAAAATGGTGTTGTCTTAAAGCATTGGTAGTATTTTATAGATTAAATACCAATGGAATTTTCATTTTATATTCTATAGGAAATTATGGTTTTTTAATTGTTAGAGGAAATTTCACCCTTGGGACACCCAATAGTGATGAAAATTTGGGATGTTGTGCCCTTGTTTGAGTGTCTACTAAATTCTAATTTAGGAACAATGTAAACAAAGGTACTATCATGATAGTTTACCTAAGATGCTAAATTTTCAAGAAGTGGCATGGAAAATTACATAAATGAGAGAATCCACATGTGGAGTTATTAATAACTAGTCAAATTAATATACATTTGTGATGTATACCTAGGTGAATATAGGGAGCTAGGAGATCAACTTGGTTGAACTACAAAGGAAGATTGAGGAATTACATGAAGCATCATTCTCAAATCATAATTGTGAATTCCATAATTTTCATGTATACCAATTTATTGGTTTTATTTAAGTAATTATACCAAATAATACTTCAACTCAAGTATTAATATAGTAGGAGTCCATGAAATCAATATGCGGTATATATTATACTATCAATAAATTCATTATAAAGAGATAAATCATATAATGAAATAACAAAGGAAGAAATTTTAATCCACTAATAATAGTGATTCATATTAAATTATAGAATGAATGAATCATCGTCAACATATTCTCTAAAGATTATTCTTTATCGGTCAACCTTGTACAAAATATTTCACTAATTTTAATGTTGGCATTTAAAATTTTAGTGTATGTCTGAAAATCATCCCCATGATTAATGAGTTCCTACCATCATGGGTTATATATCATAATAATCAAGATGAAAAATTTTCAACCTTCATTCACTCCTCCCCTCTCATGGTGTAAATATTTTAAATGCAATTACATTATAAAACACGTCCTAATTATAAATATCATGTTTATTATATATTTTTGTCTAAAAAAATAAATTAAAATGTTATAACCATATAAAATTTTATTCATAAAATATACTTTAATGTGTTATAAAGTTTTAAAATAAGGGACCCTTACATGAAAAGAGAAAATTTTATTATATACATAGCGATTAAAGTAATGACGGAAATGCGAAGATACGTTATCTATGGTAATAATTAATAAGGTTTTTTTAATTCTCAGAAATTAATTAAAATTTATCTGTGAATATTTTTTATATTTAATAAGTATAATAAATTTTATATGTAAAATATATTCTATTAGATTTACTGAAAAACAATTTAAATGTTTAATTTTTTGGTTATTTGAAGTGTCTTTGAAAAAGAATAATGTTATATTATGTATTTTTTAATTATTATAAGATAAAAAAGTAATCTCATTAATTGTAATAAAGGAATAATTAACTAGTTGAATGGGTTAAAATGGCTAAAATATTACTCCATGAAGATGATTAATGAATTTGGGGCATTCATGAAAAAAATGACTTTGAAAAATGTTGAGTGGAACAAATATTTATAATAGAAGAACTAAGTGAAGCCAATCCACATATATGAAATGATATATGAATAATATTTTTGTAATAAATATTTTTTCATTATGCATAACACACACAATTTCTCAACGTAAGGGTCTATAATAAAATATTATATATATAATTGTTTAATTCCAGAATATATTCATGAAATATTAGTTATGGTTATAAAATAAATCATTAAAAAAATTCATGAACAATGTATTGTAATATTATTAATCAATGACCATGGAATATTTAGATTATAATTAATTTAAATGTAATAATATGAAACTTTCTTAGGGGATTTAATAATATCAATGATTTTAAATCATTTAAAATTTTTATTTTCTTCTTATATAATGAAGGGTAAATGATATTTTTCAGATATTCATGGATAAATGAGGTGATTTTTTTATGTAATTGAAATTTAACTATTAAAAATCATTAAAATGATTCAATTTTTCACATTTGATGAATCGATAGGTTTAGAAATAAATTAATATTCACATCATTATTTAAGGATTCAAATTCATTTATTTTTTTACTAAATATATCAAATATAAATAAGATGAATGAATAATGATGCATAGTATGTTACAAAATTTGTTAATAAATTTAAAAACATAAATATTGATATATATATATATCTTATTCTAAAAATATTTTCATTCACTAAGAGTTTGATGAAATCTTCAAGTGCTACAAATGAATATCTTCCCAAAACCAATGAATATTATTTCACTAATAATGATGAAGACTATTCTTTCAATGTGATCAATCTTAATTATATATATATAATTAAAAAGCCTATTTTAAAGACCATGGTTTCTAAAAAAGTCTACTTTAAATACTGTATCTTCTTAAAATACAATATAATCTAATTTATGAAATTAACAGTTTAAAATTATTCCAAAATAACACTATTCAAATAAAACAAATATTCACTAACACTGTTGGTGAACACAAAAAAATATATTATACAACATTGTTGTGTTTTATTCATTTTTAGATATATCCTTTAGAGATTATTTTAAAATTAATGCATAAAATATATTACTATAATATGTAATAATGAGATATATATATATATATATATAGAATTTAAATGTTTTCCAATATTAATTCAACATCTACACATTTTTGGAGCCATAGAATTCTCAGGATCATAGAAATATATTCCCAAAAGAAATATAAATAATACATGTATTGTTTATATTTTTTATATAGTAAATGTTTTTATATAATATCACTAATTTATATAGTATATGTTGTTAAATTTTTTTAATTTAATAATGATATTTATATATAAAATATTTGGGTATTCCTAATGTAATATGATTATTAAATGATAAGGGACGCATGGATCAATTGAATAATTTTATTTTTCATATTTTTATAATATTTTTAGTAATCCATTGTCAAAAATTATGTTATGTGGACCAATTTTTATAATACAAAACATAATTTGTCTCATAAATTAAAAATATAAATATATAATTTCTTCAAAAGAACCCTTTTATAATGATGGTGTCTTAATCCATTGTATTTTTCTATCCCATCTATAAATACGTATATTTTATTATCATTATATTGATAACATTATGTAGTATTTAATATTAAATGAAAAATATTTAAAAAAATTAATCACTTCAAATCATTGTTTTTATTATGCAAAAATTAATTTGGTTAGCTGATGATTTATTTCTTATAAAAAATCGAATGTTTAACTTTTTTTGACTGTGTATCCATTTTATTAATTCAATATATGGTACGAAAAAATCTGAGCCAAAAATTAAGAATAGTGGCATAAAATAAAAATAGATAATAAATAAAATTAAAAAATATACATACATGATATAATTTTTATATCATCATGTAATTAATTAATATTCAAATGTTGAAAAATTAAATAGATTGTACAAACAATCTTAGCTATAGAAAAGGAATTATTATAGAGAGATAAATAATTACATAATAAAAATTATATATTTATGTGTTAGAATTACGAGATTAAATAGGAATACAAATGGATTTCTTGTTAGTAAATTCCAACGGTAAATGGATGACGTAGCCTTTAGAAATGTAATATAACTATTGGAATAATAATATAGTATTTTTAATTAATATTTTATATAATCAAAACCATATTTTATTATATTTTTTCTAAAATTAATTGTTCAATATCTTGATATTTATTTTATAAAAATAAATATTATAATTTCAATATAAAAATTAAATTTCTGTTTTTTTACAATTTTAATTAATTTCAAAAAATAGTATATTTTTTTTCTTAATTTAATGAAAATATATTTTATTTAAATTATTATGTAAAAATTATGCAATGATTGGGGTTATAATTTATGACCATTATATTGTAGACTAATTAAATTATATTAATTATTTATTAAACAGCCAGTCCATATATTGTTTCATAATATATATATCATATTTTATTCAATTTAAAATGTAGTCAATAATTTGTATATGGTATAATTTATTCATAATATATTATTTAGTTGTTGAGTGATTTAAAATTCAATAATTTATTCGTTAAAAAATAAATATCAATGAATTTTAGTCTAATATATGGTCAATGACCAATATATGAAATATTTAGAATATTTTAATATCATGGATTCCAAATATTGAACAAACAGTTATTACTTGATTCTATACTTTTTCTATTAATATCACTATATCAACCTATTTACATTGAAAAAAATACTCTTGTATTAGTTTTCCAATAATTTTCCCATTGATAAAATTCATATTATAATCTTAATATAGTAAAAAGATTTCGCGATATTTTAATAAATGATTAATATATGATGAATTTTTTCTTATCCTTAATCATTCATATTTAGCTTCCCTTAATAATTAATCATTTTTAAAGTGAATTTATAAATTAATTTATTTTTATTGGTTGTTTTTCAATTATTATTGATGATTTTATTATAATTAAATTAATTTTAATCCTTTCTTCAGTCCAAAATTTCAATATGACAATTCTCTCTCATTCGATAAAGCCCCTCTTTTAGAAATACCTTGTTTGTCATGTATTTGTTGATTTATAAATATAGAATTTATGAGGGAATTAAACTATTAATTTTATCTAATGATATATCTATTTCAACATTTATAGGGACCATAACTAGAATATCACTTTTATTGGCACAAATGTTTTTTATGTAGAGATTCTCAATTCATGAAAATCATACATTAAGGATGTTATTTCACAATTGAGTATAAAATTTATGGGTTAGATAATGAAAATCTTGTAGGAACATTTTTCATCACTTATTTTAATCAATATAGGTATCATTTTTAAATAATCATCGAATCTAGATGATAATTGTTATACGAATAAATATTTATCAATGGGATTATCTTGAAATCTATGATTATCCTTTACAAATAATCATTTCAAAAATTAAATTATCTTTATTTTTTATTATGAAAATTATTAATGCCAATTTATTAATGGTTAATATTCATCATATGATAAATTTTATTTATTTATAATCCCAAAAAATAATCACACACTGTCCATATTTATAGATAACCAATTATGGTTGTTGTCACGTGATTAATGATATATTTTATGTGACCTAGTATGTTAAATTTCAATTATTTCACCTTGAATTGGATAGTTATTTAGATGATAGCTTAAAAAATTATACCGCTTCCCAATCCAAAGGGTAATGAATAATATTTTAATATGTTATTATATAATGTCTAATTATTTGACTATGGAATTATAATAAAATGATTATAGGTATTAGTAATATGTTTATAATACATTCTTGATAAGAATTGGTAATATTTCTATGATACATCGCTGGTGATCCTCAGTAATATGATTAGGAGGCCCAGATTCATGAAATTCATATACTTCTAAGGATTCATGTATTAGAAACCTTTCCATATGATCACATAGTATTATTTGTTACATGAACGTTTAATTGATTTAGTAACATGGTCACTACATGAAAACCATGCTATGGTCATGGATTCATAACATAAACATAAAATATTGTGGCCATTGGTTTCCCATGGCGACCCTTCAACCATTTTATCATTGGATCATTGCTATAGGTACATCATATGGCTACCGTTGTAGTTGGCCAGGGGTGTAGGTAAAGAATGGACATTGATGGATGGGATTATAGTTATATATATACTATATATTATATATAATTAAACCTATAATAATCCCAATGACTAAAATTTATTAATTAATTCTTTAAAATTTATAATTAATAATTATTTGTTAATAAAAACATTATTCAATTATTTAATTTTTAATTTTTTGTAATAATTACATATTAATAACTCCCATTAATAATAAGTAATATTAATTATGAGTTATTTTTTTTATTTTATGTAAACAAATATTTTCTATTAAAACCATAGTGCCATTAAAATGATTTCATTTAGTAATAACAATCATCAATAAAAACATTTCCTTCATAGTGATTGTGTCGAATTTCATTATTTTTTAAAATGTATCATTTATATGCTTGATAAATACACTAAAAACCTAATGATCATTTAATGACCCATCCATAAAATATACCACCACAACTGAAGTAAGCTCCATACTCAAAAGATGAATATCATACTATAACCAAATAAAAAATAACTGAATAAATACCTAACCTTGGATAAAATAAAATAACTAAATCCAATGTTTTCTAAGTAACCAAATGTCAGTCATCAACTTTGGTATATAAGTATCTTGAATCTTGATATACTATGATGACTATAAAAACTATCAATTTTATGTTCCAATGAATCCTTAGTGGGATCCATTGAACCTGATGTGCTTTTAGATATTTTATAATTCAATAAGACTTTGTAAATTTTATAACCATTATCTCAATATTAAATATTTTCAGACACATCACCTTACTAATATTGGTTCTTTCCCTTATAAATAATTTAACCATTGATTTTATGATATATTATGATGTATTTGTTAAATTATAATAATTTCCAATCCAAGCAGTCCATAGAGTCAAATATATTAATATAAAACATGGTATATGATGAAATGCCATGACCCTAGATTCACAGAGTCAGTGCGTTATTTTAATACATTGGCATGATTATAAGGAATCCAGTCATGAAATACCGAACAGTTTAGCAGTCTAGGAAAATAGATTGCATACATGAACATTACATTACACTTTATAACATAAAATACAAAAAAATAGTTCATTGAGAACTCTATTATTCAATTTAGCTTAACCATGCATATCAATCATAATACACTTCTTGGAATCTTAGGAAAATAAAAAATAAGAAATGAGTGAGCTCAGATGCCCAGTAAGAGTAAATAATTTAGAGGAAGCTATACTATTTTTAGGCAAGATGTGTAGTAAAAACAATATCCTTATTAAAAATTAATGTGAACATAATATGAATAAAATTTAAATCAAACATTACTATATAAATATGAACAAGGATATTCGACTAGTTTAACAGTGACATGTAATAACTAATTTCATAATGAGGTAATGTATAGTACCTAACATTAATTTCTATGTCAAGGCATCATGCCAGGACCTATGGGATAACTGTAACCGAAACCAATCCCGGAGAGCCTCTGTAACCCGAATCCTTCCTGGAGAGCCTATATAACCAGACTCCAACCCTGAGAGCCTCTGTAACCGGAATCCTCCCCAGAGAGCCTCTGTAACCAGACTCTAACCCGGAGAGCCTCTGTAACCATACACCAACCCGGATGGTCTTCTGTAACTGGACCCCAACCCATAAGGACAAATTTTACCAGTCCCCAACCCAGAACATACTAGTACAATACATTCATCATAAGAAAAGGTTGAAATATAACATAAAAATTCATGTTAAAACTATCATATGAGATGTCAATACTTTATCCATAAACAATGAATGGTATAAAAATAACACATTCACTGTAAAACATATCAAAAAATATGCAATACAATAGGGAAGATTTGTATCCAAAATTATAAACTTCAAACTCGTTTAAAATCCATTAATGTATGTTGACATGAATGAAAATTATCAGTTAAATGCTTTGAGAGATATACCCCGTTTTCATGATATCATTTAAAATTCTCACAATTTATAAATTTGTTCATTTACAATGGAATTTTGAATCAAAGTGTCCCATACCATTTTTAAACTATTGAAAAGAATTATCATTTCAAAACATTCATGTACATATAAATAATTCCTTAATATTAATTTGAAAACTTGGACATTAATTAAAAATATTTTGAAAGATAAAACTGTAAAACATTTAAAATTATGATCTTGATAAATGGTGCCCTTAAAAAATCCTTAAAATATTAATTTTGAAAACTTTTTTATGAAAAATGGACATGGATGATTAATGTGTCCTAGTAAATACTTATACATAAACAATCTCGGATAATATTGTGATTGAGGAATTAACCCTTACATTGCACTTTCCTTTAGTAGAGGGTACGTTTAACCTCTTGTATGAAGATCATAGTATGTTATTTTATAATACTAGAATCCTATTGATATTTATTATATCATACATGATTCATTTATGACTTTATACTACCCATTTAATAATAATTTCCATGTTAAATTTAATTTCATGTAATAATCGCTTTTTTATCGTAAGTGTTTTTACTTTTTACTATTGATTATATCACATAGATCAATATTTAAATACTTCCAGAATATTAAAAAGGATTTATATATCATATATATTTAGAATATAAATATGTATAATAGGCATATATATGAAATTAAAAACACTGTTTATGGAGATGGTAGTCCGTACATACGGATAAACGCTGTTTCCATTTTCATATCATACTGAACAGAACTAAGTGAATAAGATAAATGTAAGTAAATATATATATATATATATATATCTAGTAGAATTGTTATGTCATATATCACATAATTATTAGTAATATATATTTTTATAATCGTTGATGAATGCTGAACATGGAAATGAATCTCATCGCGTTGTGGATACGATAATCCGTATGTACGCACAAGAGACAATATAATTTCCTTTGATTTAAAATAGTATGTAAATAGATGTCATATCATAAATACAGATTCATTAACATGTTATATTTATTATTTAAATAAATTATACATCGTTATTATAACTATCCAAATACTAATGTATTGAATAACAACTACACCACGACGTGGAGACATTAATCCGTACATACACACAAATGGTGACATGTCTTTCATATGATGGATAAAATAATGAATATGGTTGTAACATATTTATAATAATATCACAGTATATATAAGATACTGTATTTATTGTTTTATAATTGAAATAATAAAGAAAGAATAAGTGGAATAAGAAATGAACTTTAAAGAGGTGATGAAATATTTACCTCTTCTTCGGGTTCTTTCTTTGGATTAGAACAAATGGGCTCCATAGGTTGGTTTTATGATCAAACTAAGGCCTCTAGGATCAACTGATGGTAGTTGGGAGGATATCTGGTTAGGGGTTGGCCATGCCAAAGGGATTTTGTGGTGTAATTTTGAGTGAAGGGAACATTTTCTTTTATAAGAGGGGTGGGGTTACTTTAGGAAAACATTAAAGTATTAATTTATTATATAGTCATATTTGGTTTATAAAGATTTAAAATGAATTTATTTCTAGACTTATGTGGTTATGGGTCAAAATAATCTCAACCAATAGGTTTTAGACATGTTTAGGTTACGATTTTAACCTTATCTTTTAGATGTAACTCTTAGTTAAATAGTTTAACTTTTACCGTGTCTTCCTGTATTTTTACTCTATATGGTTAATAATCATACTCTAAACTACTAAGAGAACCTCAAGTGGATCATTAATCACATATATAATATTATATACGACCTTTGGTAAAACCATACATTTTTATAATATTATATCAACCAATAATATAGTATTTGTTTGAAATATTAATTTATGTCACGTTTGACACTATTTGGAATTTTTTTTTGTGAAAGTCATAACAACTTGATTACTTCAAAGGAAGTAAATTTAATAATATATATCATGTAATATTAACTTCAATAAATATTTTATTTCATAAAAACATTGAAATTATATTTATTTTAATATTTATAATACCATTTTTTTGATTCTTTCATAAATAAGGTAATTACTTCATCATCATTGTGTCATTAATAAATTTAATTATTTAATATTTAAAATTATAAATATAAAAACAATATATTGTAAATATTATTATTTTTTAATTAATATTTATATTAGAATTTATCTTATGTGTAACCATATTTTTAAAATGGATTAGTTATTAGACATTGATTTTAACTCTTTTAACTCTTCTTTAAATTAAATAATAATAAATGTCGTAATCTGATCCAAGTGGACATAAAAGAACATATTTTATTCATAAGGATTTTTTTGTCGAATTACACTTATCTAATAGAATTATGACACGTGTTTGGGTAATAATAATATTATTTTTACAGTTAATTACCATATTTACTTTTAACCGTGGTAAATAAAAGTAAAAAGTCACTATTCCCCAAAAATTATTTTTATCTTATTAACCACATTTTTAACAATGATATTAACCGTTTCTCTCATATTTTCCAAATTCAACTCAGATAAGTGGTAAAATAAAGATTTATTTGAATTTACAAATTCTCCTGGGAGGTGGGTAAAAGAAGGTGAAAAGTTCAATAAAATTTTATATATATAATATTATTATAAAATGACTCTAATGAATTACATTGAACATATATAAATATTATGTATCTATTTTGACCTAAAATAAATATAAATAAAATAGTTAATAATTTAAATAAAATGTTGGTTTTAAAAAATAATTCAGTGTTTTAACTATTCATTAAAAATTGAATGTTTTCAGAAAAATACCAAAAATTCACCATTAGCTATTTTTCATATTCCAAATTAAAAAATGTAGTATATTTCACAAAATACAGAACATAGAACTTTAATTTATTAATTTTAATTTAATTCCCATTGACAAAATGAAAAGGCGTATTTTTATGGAACAAAAACTATCAAAAGATTGACATTTCTTTATATCCAATTTCAAAGTAAAATTACTTACAATGACCAGAATTGGATTACATGGTAAAAATATAATCTATTTATACTTCCAAACCATTAAAATGTATAATTGAAAACTATAAATTATTTCTATTAAAAAATATATTTTTAATTAAGATTTAGTATTTTTTACTATTCACCAAAATATGAAAGTTATCAGAAAAATATAAAAAATTTATCAAAACTAAATTTCTATCTCCCGATTCTATAGAATAAGTTTATTTTGTCCAATTGAATATATAAGTGTCAAATTTTGTATTTAAAAAGGGGTTTCCCTAAATAGGTGGTAAAATTACATTTTCTTAAAAATACATCCTTTATATAAAAAATTGAATTTGTTCTTTCATTAGGTCTATGAAACTAATAATATGGATTCTAAAATTATAAGGATTATATAATGTTCAAAATTCAGTTAATACTATTCATAACCGCTTTTAAATGTCTAGTTTGGTATGTCGTGGTACGCATGAACTCGGTGTTGCGTGTAGTGAAAGTTATTGAATTTCTTTGAAGAAATAACGTACTATGAAATCATGGGGTGTTACACATGAGAATAATCTTCCAATGATCATAGAATTTCTCCATAAAAAATAAAAATATAGAATAATAAAAGGATATTAATTAAAAGGGATGATTAATTATGGAGTTAAAAACTCACAAGGACCAACCTAATAACCACACATAAATATATGTTCACTAACCTCAACACTAATAATGGAAAAACACAAAAATTTAACTAGAATAACCATTTTTTCATTTACTACATTCAATTTAAAATATTATTTTATATAATTATCCACCATACCAAAATAATCATAATCATTTTACTATTATCAAACCAAAATATTTTTCCAAATCTCTTATCTAGAGTGGGAAAATTATCAAAAAAAATTCTCTATTAATAGACAAACGTGGTGGGTTTGTGTACATCCATATTTCTCTCTAATAAACTAAATGAAATATAAATTAATATAAAATATAGGACAATTAAAAACAACTTAAATGATCCAATCATATCATATTTCTTAATTAAATATTATTTATAGATTTTTGCATCTAAAAAATAACAGTAGGGAACATGGCCAATTATATTTCCAAAATTATATGTTCTCGACTCTAATTAGTCACCTAGTGTTTCTTTTTATCATTCCGTAAAATTGAAACATACACATTTAAATATCAATTTTTATACATTTAAAATAAATTTATTAAACGTGAACAAGATTTTTAATTTTTTACATGTATAGTGTATAGAAATATTATTCTATAATATATTCTTACTATATTATTCATATAATAAATGTTTAATGTCAGTATGACTATTCACATTCAACCCACTTGTTTCAATAAATAATGAAACATATCCATTTTTTTTACATTGAAATATTTTATCAATGAAAATCTTAAATTAGCTAAAATTTAGTCATTAATTTTGACATGATCTTTTAAAGATGAATTACAGATAATTAAAGAATAATATAGAGAAATCATATAAAATAAGAAGGATTTTCCAACCAAATTAAAAAGAACTCTTTTTTAATTTTGATATATATAAATATTTTTACGAGTAATAATATTAAATTGTTAAATATTTATTTTCCCCTGAGAAATAACACTCCAATTAAATTAATAGGAAAATCGTTCATTTGAAAACCCAACTTGAAATATTAGTGATAATTTCTAGTAGTCTGTAATTATAAAAATACCATTAATATAATTGAATAAAGGTTATATCTTTCTATAAAAATATTTCATTATAAAATCATTTAATATTTTATGGAATTATTACATTAAATTTTATTATTTAGGAAAAATTGTAACATTAACAGAGACAAAAATTGAAACTCTTAGATAACTAACAGCCCCTTGAACCATATAATTATATTAATAATATAGGATAAAATTTAATATAACACTAGAATAATCTAATGAAACAATTGAAAATGGTGGAAAAAACATGATACATTTATTTATGACCTTGAAAAATCCTAAAAAGTAAAAATTTCCACCCATGAATTATATAATAACCATGTAGATGCAAAGAACCAACCAAAAATTTGAAAATATAATTATAAGAAACCTAAATATCAATGAACTGTAAATATATATACTAATTAGATATTTTAATAGGAACTTTATATTCCCAATTTTTATATGAAATTATCTTCTGAAACATTAAAATTAGTTTAAATAAGATATCTTATACTAGACCAATATTATAATAAATAATCCTTCCATCCATAATTGCATTAAAATCAATAGTGATAATTCTATGATATTATTGGGGTAATGTGTCATAAATTATAGTATTAAGGATGTTCTATAAGAAATCTTGTAATCAATAGAGAGGGAAATGTTGGAAGAGTAAGAACTCCTCTTATTTTGAAGATTAAGAACCAATGTAGTTTAAACACACACACACACACACACATATATATATATATGAAAATATCATCCACTGTAAAAATCGTAAATGTATATCAATATATTATTCAAAATTATTTCTAATGATAAAACATAGAATAATCCAAGGATCAAGGTATTTTAGGTGATCTATTATCACCATTATTCAGCAATGATTCAGAGACTTATTTTTCCTGTTGAATTAATAACGTATTTTTAGTATGAGTTATTGGATGAATATACATAATTCATACAATATAGTCCCTATTAAATATTTAATTTCATATATATAATTCTAAAACATAATTTTTCATGGAATACTCCAAAAATAATAATTAATTATTGCAAGACAAATGATATTCATGTCATTTATAAATGACCCTTATTCTATTTAGAATTTTAAATTACCATACCTAGTTATTTATTGTAATCTAATAGGAAAATATGTTGTATTTTCATTCCAACATGTAATACAAAAATCTATATCCATTTAATAAGCCTTTATTTATTCCTGTAATTTGAAATTATGAAACTGAGATTTTTTACATGAATGTTAAAAGGAAATAATATCATTAAATATTTTCATTAATAATTTTTATAGGTTTTTATATTATTTTCAATTACCTAAAGTATAAAGACATAATAAAAACAATCCATTTAAAAATTTATGAGGACCGACCTATTGATCAGTAATTTTTAAAATATAATATCTATGGGATTTCCATAATAAGGTATTGTCAATGATTCATCAAGAATTTATAAAAACAATTACATGGTTTTATTTATTTAAGAATTAAAAATAATTTATTGAAAAATTCATATCAACCAAATGAATATATATAGGTGAGTAATTTTAAAGATAAAAATGAATAGCCTCTACACTCAAATAAGGAAAATAATCGTATAACCTTATGTATGTTTTCTGTGATACCCATTTATTATTTTTCCATGTAAAACTATCAACCATGATTCCAAGATAATACATTTAATTAGAATCAATAAATAAAATCATGTATTCCATTTATCTATTATATAAGTTTCCAATGGTTTTTATCTATTAGTTCATACGTATTTATTTTTATTTGAAAAATATTATTAATTGTTATTAATTAATTTGGAGGTATATTTTAATTTTTAAAATAGTTATTTATTAATATTTGTGAAGAAAATATTTAATGTTTAGTTATTTTATAATTTGTCGGTTTAGGAAAAACCGAATCTACATTTTGTTAAAAAAATTATTGATTATATTGGAACAAGTTCATGATCCATAGTAATTAAGATGGGAAAATAGATTAATGATAGAAAAAAATTGGTGAATATTCATATGATGATTTTCAATAAAATAACTACTTCTACTTAAAAATAATCTGGTACAAAAATAAGGAATGCAAAAAATTGATACATTATACCAAATTATCAATGAAATGGAAGAATTTGTAGTTTTCATGGTGGATCATATAATAATAAATTTATATGTGGTAGAAATATTCATAAAACCATTTTCCATACTAATGATTGGAAAGGATATGTTGAATATTTTTGTTCAACCAACTCATTATTATTTGGTGGGTTTGGTGTATCCACTCTCACTAATTATATATATATAACTTATAATGTGGAGTCTTATTTATGAAATTCATCTACCACTTTTGAATTATTATCAATGGGGATGAAGTTATAAATATTAAACTATATTTTAGAATGTAATATTAACATGGTTTTTTAATATATTCTAACAATGAAGAAGCCTAACATTATTTTATAAGGAAAAAAATTAATCCTCTGGGGGGGGGGATTGTAAAAGGTACTGTGGATGAAATCTATGGGTAGTATCATTAATTTATGATAACAACGTGGGGAAAAATATCAAAATTAATGTTGATATTTTATAGGGTTCAAGTTAAGAATAAAGTTATTTTTATAAGCCTATTTATGTCACCATGCATAGATCATGTGGACTTAGAGTGTTAGATGAGATATTTTTTCTCAAAATTTTGTTGATGTTTTATGACATTCCACAAAACAAGGTCACATAGAAAGTAAATAAGGGTTTCCAAAAAATCCAAAGGGTTAAATTGTTGGAAACAAATTTCATCAAGTGATTATAATGATGCAATGAGTTCTCAATATGATAGTATTTTTTTGAATATATATTATTATGTATGTTAACAATATGATGTTGTTTTAAAGATGGTATATGAATTTTATATTATATTTCTGCTATTTTTTTGGAAAAAATGACCTAATTATATTATTTATATTGTAATTATAAAGTGAATTTTTTTAATGATAAATTACATGTTACACCATGAAAGATATATATTATATAACGATTCATATCAATTAATGTTTAAGACATGAGTATTGATAATTCAATTTTTGTTGTGAATTAATCATCACACCGTAATCTCAAGACATATTAATAATATTAAATGATATATTTTTAATTATTCGTGTATTATTCCACAATAAATGATTATGATTTGGATAATTACATGTCACATTACAATGTAAGGAATTTGTAACAACAAAATGTTAAAAATTTATATATTTTCATTATATATATATACATATATGTGGGTGGGTGTGAGTGATATTATATGATATAGTATTATGAATTTATAACACATGAATAAACGAAAAAATATTTATTTCATAAATGGATATCGTTACATTAATCAAAAAATAAACACAAGAAAATTCCAAAGAGTACAATGAGTAAAAAATATCAATTTAAGGAAAGTATAATGGGATAATTGAGAACATTTCATTTTATAAAATATTCATCCCCATATCCAATACTATAAAATTTAAAAAAAATTAAAAAAAACAATAATCATATAAGAACATAAAATATAGGACAACTAGAGGAATTTTAGTGAATGTTAATGATGGAATGATGTGTTATTTATATGAGATGTTATTACATTTGTAACAGTAATATGACGATTGGAATAAAAATCATATCTAAAAATGGAGTATTATAAATATTAAAAATATTTATTAAGAGTAATTTATTAATATTTAATCATTCTAATCCCATCAAATAAATATCAGGATTAGAGACTAAAATAAAATATATTATCATTTTTAACACAATTTTTTTAATGTATTCAATAAATGTTATATTTTTTAGATTGAAAATTAAAATCACATTATTATGGATATTATTTTATAAAAAATGAATATCAATTTTCAAAATAACTAAATCAAAATTCCCCTATGGTGTTTTTAGAAATTGTATCTATTATATTGTTTTAATATGAATAGTAAAAAATTTGTTTTTAAAATACAATTTCTTTTAAATAATGATAGGGAAAAATTACATAAAGAATTTAGGTCAGGAAAGTATAATTTTCATTAGATAAATTGTTCATTTTAAACAATAACATAATTTCAAAACATTAAAATAATTTTCAAAAGTCCAAAGTCAAATATGTTCCCTTAAATATAAACCATTTTTATTTATTTATATTTATTTTTAATAAAGTAGTTATTCCTCTTAATAAATGGTTTTTATTTCTTAAATCCATTTTAAATTTTTTATATGTTATTAAAAATT
Organism: Viscum album; assembly: GCA_963277665.1. Taxonomy (NCBI): domain Eukaryota; kingdom Viridiplantae; phylum Streptophyta; class Magnoliopsida; order Santalales; family Viscaceae; genus Viscum; species Viscum album. The sequence goes on along the minus strand of OY728161.1, from coordinate 1,417,972,632 downwards.
TAAAAAATTCAATATTATATGGTTTTATGGTGTTATAATATTTTATTCAAAATTTTATTAAAAAAATACTATAATTATCCAACATAAATAACCCATATCACAAGCCTTAGAGAATCACTCCACCATCACATAGAAAAGAAAACCCTTTTCCAAGATACCCTATACCAATCTTCATAGAATCCTTATAGAAATCATATAGTAATCATATTAAAGTCATTCTATTTTTTAGGGGACATATAAAAGTAAACACTTCATGAAAAATATTTTCCCATTCAACCTTTTATTTAATAATTTTTTTTCTAATTTAATATCTTCATTATCTTTTAAAATTAAAGCCATCTAATTTTAGGTATTCAGTATGATAAAATAGATGTTATAATGTTAATAAATAATAATAATTTTCTATTCAATAGAGTCATATATTATATATCTTTATTATCCCCTTAATTCAATGTCCTATTAAGGCTCAATAATCAGCAAATAAGGCCATTCCAAATTTTTATCTTACCACCAATCATATAGATATATATAAAAAATTATATATGGTAAATATTTTTATTAAAAAATATATTTTTATCTTCACTAATTTATTGTAATTATGTTTAAATTACCATGAACATGATATTGAATAAATTGAAAATCATGAAATTTTATGGAAAACATGGTATGCAAATGTTTCGCCTCTAAAAAAGGGAATTAGGAAACATTATCCAAAAATTATAATTTATAAAGAGTGATAAAATTATATCAATTCATATTTCCCATGTTTTAATTAATCTATGATTATAATTTATTTTTAAAAATGCTACCAAAAAAATATGAATTTAAGGTAACACGAAATCTCTATTCCAAATCCATTTTTATGTTCTCATTACTGGAAGAAATATTTTTCATATTGATAAGCCTATAGTATATATAATATGTCTTTACACTATTTTTACTATTTTATTTTAGGATATACATGATTCTATACTTTCTAAATGTTTTCTAATTCATTTATAATTTTTAATGATGTTAAAAAACACATTAATGAATTTTTAATTTTTTTCCTTACCCACTAAATACAGATGATGTTTTTTGTAAAATATTATTTTATATAGTAATATAAAAACACTATATAAATTACATTTATGTAATTATATATGTAAATGATATGAAACCATTCCATTTTATAGTATTAATTTTCTGAATTTGATTTTTATACGTTCAATTTGGAATACATGACTTTGATCGTTTTATGATGTGATATGTGGGTCAGAAATTATAAATCTACACCACTCATTACTTAATGCGATATATTTCATGAGATTATATTTATTTTGAATGAACATGTTGTGATATTTATTATCAATTTTGTGGGTTATTTAACCACTATATTATAATGTTTTATTATTATGAATATGACACATTCCATGCCTTTCTAAACATGTTTCCTTATATTTATAATGATAATCCAACTATTATTTTTAGATTATGCCGATTTTTTATACACATGATCTATTGGTTTATGTACTTTATTCATAGTAATATTTTAGATCACTCATGTCATTGATGCATATATTTATGTGACTATATATACTATGAAGATAATGAGTGATTTAGAATGGTAATGAAGAAGTATTTATATAATGTTTTTTGCATTATTATGTCAAATTTCATTATAATCATAGTTTTACCAATGAAATAATCCATTTGATTCAGTATTTGTATCAAAATTGTCTTATAAATAATTTAATATTTGTGGATGAAATATTGGGTCCCTGTATTAGGCATCAGAGACACAAATTATTTAATTTTTGAATTAGAATTATAAATCAATTATAAAAACCCATAGGGTAAGCCCATTTTTAGGATAAACATACTATGATTTGGTTGAGTATGAGAGTTCATGGTTTATATTCAATGAAATACTTATCTTGATACGACACGTTGATATTGTACTATCTTAGTTATACCTATGGGTAATAAATCAAGAAAATGGATTATTACCCTTTGACTTGATCATTATTAGGGTTAATGAAAAAGGGCCTTTCAGTATACCTAGTTTGAAAATAATATGGGATATGATTTATCAAATCGCAAAAATAATATTAATCATTATTAAGGATAAATAAATAATTAATCATTCCACTTATATAATGATTAATTCTCATGATCACAGAATCATTAAGATAAACATATGTATCCCATAATATATGAATTTTGAATTAAATGTAACATAAGAATATATTATTTATTAAATATTTGATAACATACATTTTTTTTCAAAACATATCTATTTTAGAAAAATATATGAATAAGGGTAATCAATATACTGAAATTGTATTAGGGAAAATTAAATGATTATCTAAATGCATTCACAGTTAGATGGAAGTAGTTAAAAACATTATGTAGATGATTGTTGAGTTGTCTTATTATTTGAATAATAACATGAACAATTTGGAATTTCCACCTTCACACAATAAGGGGAACTTGAATATCAAGTTGTTTACCCTTCTACAACCGAAAACATTCAGTTGATCTTTTGATCCACTTATCAATAATCATTTAGTAAACTAAATACGGGTGTTCTTTTATTTTCACTATTTTTCTAATATGGCGGACATTAATCTGACCATATAAAATTTAGATTGAGATGAAAATTAGTAGTGGTAATAATAATGAGCCCCAAGATATAGAATGAAATTAATTTTATTTATTGGGAAGATAATAAGAAAAAATTATTTGAATTTTTTTATCATCAATATTTTAAAATAGATGAAGATGTAATTACATGACCTAAATAAAAAATTGGGTGAATCAATCATCTCTTGTGAGACAAGAATCACAAATCATTTAAAATAGTAATAATTTTTATTACTTATAATGGTAAAAAGTGGATTTTTTTCTTTAGTGGAATAAAACCACCCCTCAAAAATGAAATTTTTATCTGATGCATTGAATGATATGAATATTTTTTTTTCATGTGATATCAAATAATATATGATGTTTGTGGAATGTTATCGTGTTTTTCGATGTAAGAAATGAAGGATACAGTTTCTTACTTTGTAACCAAAAAACAATGGTGGAATAATTATCCAACCACATATTTGTCAAAATTGAAGTAACAATAATCATGAAAATTTTCCCAGAGAGATATAGAAATGAAAAAAATGTGGTAGAGAAGGATACTAAGGTCTTGAATGTTTAAGAGACATGAAAATTCATTCAAATTTGAATGATTAATTAGTAGTACCAAAAATGGTTTTATATATTAAAAATATAGATAAAGGGAACTAGGAATGGTTATTAACTAAACCATGGGACATTGAGTGATATCTAGATCAACAACCATAAAATCATAATGTCCAATGGATATCCATTTTTATCACAAAATCTTATATGGAACATGAAAATTATGTCATTTAAGTTACACTTCTTATTCACTCAATAATGTAAATGAAATTATTTGAAACCAGTACTATAAATTCATTAATATCGTGCATATTTTCTAGAGTTACTGAATCCTAACCCTGATAGATATATGTTGAAATATTCATAAAATAAACTAGTGTTGTGATCAATTGTAATTAGTTGTTAAAATATTTTAATATTATAATCTATTGCAATAATATTCCAATTAATATTTTATTACATACCTTGGTGTAATTTGATACTATACGTGAATTAGATTAAAACTCATTATATAGAGAACATATCAACTACTTGGAAATGAAAATAATTTTTCAAATTACAAATAATACAATAACACTATTAAAATGATTGTAATATCCTGAATATCCATTGCATAGTCACTAGATATTGTGGGTGATGATACCTATGATAATTCATAACTTTCTGAAATGGTTTGTTTGACGTAAATCATGATCCTTAAGGAAACTACTATTATTATAGAATACACTAATGTATTTACAGATGGTGTTCCAAGACATCCACCACATCTAGAGGTATAATCGAAAATATAATTTATTCTTAGAGGTTCTCCATACCTCCATATTCTCCTATATTATGGCCCCAATCAAAATGGATGAATTAATGAACCAACAACAAGTTCATTTGAAAAAATGGTTTATATTCCCTAGAGAAAAACCTTGGGGATCCCCAGTACTCTTTATGAAGTAAATTGATGGAAAAATGTAGATATGTACTTATTAATGGGTGATAAAAAATATAAATATATATATATATATATATAATGAATTCTCTAAACCATATTTAGTCCATTTTCAATCAGTTGTGAGGATTTTCTTACTTATAAAAAGTACATCTACTTTTTATATATAATCAGTAGAAGGGAATGAAGGATGATATTCAGAATTTAAAATTCCATACAAGGTCTACACACTGTTATTTCATAGTTATTCTCTTAATATATAAAAATTCCCATCACATCCTCATGGATTTAATGCATACATTTTTCATAGAATACATCATCAAATTATAAGCAGTATTCTTCAATGATAAATTCAATTTGTCAATGAAGATGTGGTAACCGGAAGAGCCTTAAAGGATTGTGCATGTGACATTAAGAAAGGATAAGATATATTCTATGATCATATAGTCTATATTATGGATGTAGAAAATCACATTCATGTGGAAAATTATCACAAGTGGGTGAATTTTCGTTTCCATTCAATAAAAATGAAAATAAAGAACATATCAAACCATTTGTTTTCACTAAAATATATAGTTTTATAGAATTTTTTGGATACTACAGATGTTTGGTGTGATCTTTCAAAAGTTTTTTAGTTCAGAAACCATTCTAGCATGGAAAGGTGTAGATAATGTATTTATGGATGAATGAGAGAAATTATTTATTGATCACATAGAGAGGAGAAATATTATTGTTGTACCCACACACCAATCATGTGGTTTTGTTTTTTATAAATATTTATTCTTATAATAAATTATTAGGTTATATACTAATGAAAAATTACAATGTAATACCATATTCCACATGATAACACATTATCCATGAGAAGTACTAAATGAAGTGTGAACGTCATTTTTATCGTTTAATATTTTCATTAAATATTTGGTGGAACTACCATTATGGTTATTAGTATAATATATATAAATATCCTATGGGACTATTATTTATATTCATATAGAATAATATAAACATGGGTCCGGGAAGGTGGTCATATATAGTCAAAGAGTATGAATTTTTTATTCAATTCCATCCTAGAAAGTCTAATAATTAAAACACACTCTTGGAAAATAAATAATATCTTACATTATCCTTGATATATATTGAGAATTTCCATACCATCATTCATTCAAGAAATGTTTGATATGAAAATCTAATCGTTTTGGAAGACATCCAACCTCAAAAAAATGTATTCCCAAAAATCTATTTAAGGGAAGACCTAAGAGGCACAAAGTGATGATTATGTTATACAATCAATGATGAAACATGTAGAGGATGGGATTATTCATTAATTATAAATCGATGTTAATGGTGTGATTCATTTTTGAAATAGATTTTTTCATTATCACCAGATATAATGATGGGTATGTAGGATAATTCACATTTCACGTATTTATATATCCCAAATAGAAGCACCAAGATGTACCAATCCCTCTAAGGGAACTTATATAGGATAAATTATATGAATAATACCATTGAGTAAACCTCTATAACATTGATATGTTATAAATCTAAAGATAAGTGACATATCTCTAAGGATTTATAGAAACCATCTCTTATACCCACATGAAAATTATAGATATTATGTATAGAAAATTTAACGTTCCTCCCTATTATATATAAATGAATAAAGTGATATGGGTTGCTGTGGATAAACTCACCAAGACTACCTATTTCATCAATATTTTCGAAGATTTATTGATTGAGGAAATATCCATGATATACATGAAGAAAGTGAGAGAGTTAATGGGGGGCCACATTATATCATCAATGACCCTTATCAAAGGTGAAATTCTAGATTTTTTAGAATTATTCAATATTATTTAAAATACTAAAATAAATTTTAGTATGACCTATCACGACCAAAATGAAAGAGAATCTAAATAGACAAATATAAGATATATGGGAATCTTGAGAAACTACTATATATAATTTAATGGAGGATGGGATCAAAATATCCCAATAGTCGAGTTCATATGCTATATTATTATCAACTCGATTATTCAAATGGATCCATATAAACCGCCTTATAGAAAGGTAATTCAAACATGTAGTTGATGGAATAATATTTGTGAATGAAATCCATATGGGACTGATCTTCTGTAAGACATTACAGAGAAGGACGAATCCATCCATCAATATATTTATGTTTCGTATATTTTGAAACATTACTATGAATACATACAGAAATGGGAGTTGGAGTTTTATGTCAGAGAATATTTTTGGGTCAAATATCACCATGGAAGAGAGTGATGCTATTTTGAAAGAAAATGGAAGCCTATTCCCATGTACATTTGTCCATTTGAGATCCTTGATATAGTAGGATATGTGGCGTATCATATTTCACATTCACTCAATATGGATCATGTAATTTACATGTTCAACATATATCTCTTATGGAATTATATACTTGATCCCTCACATGTGTGAAATATGGAGGTGGTATGATATGTGAATGATAAATCTTATAAGGAGAAACCAATGAAGACATTGGACCACTTAAATATTGTTATATGTCCTAAGAAAACTCACCTTTCCAAATTGTAGATGTGGAATAAAAAATAAGCGATGTTGATGTGGGAACCAATATAAACAATGATATAATTGTACTCTTATATCCTCTCAAATAGGAATATGAGTTGAAATTAGAGGGTTGAAAATTCTATATGATGTATGAATATAAAAACATGTCATTTTTATATGAAATTTGATTCATTAAATAAATATGTTTTATATAATATAATATATGAATATATATACACATAAAAAAATACAGATGATCAATATTTTTTTCATTAATGAATATCATTAAATTAATCAATAACTAAACCCTTGAAAATTCCAACATTACAATTGGACTAGAAATATAAATTATGTAAATAATAAGTTCATAATTTAGAGCCAACCTATTTTCTCAAACCACCACACCCACATTAAACAACATAAATGAAACAAAATATTATTTCATGAATTACAATATTTTAAAATGAAAATATAGATCCTTGGGAAGAAATTTAGTGAATGATGAATGAAGGAACGAAGTTGTATTTATTAGATGTCAAATGAAATTTGGAATAATAATGTGACTATTGTAGTTTTAGTATGACCTAAATATAATTAAATATTACATTAATAATATTAAACATAACTATTATTTGTATGTTTATGTATTATAAATCATTAAAATAAATATCATGATCAGAAAATTCAATGAAAATATACGAATATTTTTTATAAACTATTTTTTGAGGTATTTTAAAAAAAACTAAAATGAAAATAAAAAATTCCAATGTTATGAAATTATATTGATAAAAAACGGTCAATTTGAAAATAATTATGTCAATTTTTTCCAGTGGTTATTTTTTTCTGACAAACATAATTTTTACATGAATAGTGGTAATATTTTTTTCAAATACAACATGTTTTATGACATAAATATGATACAATAATAACATAATAAATAAAAAAATTGTTTAGTTCTGTAAGAAATAAATATAATCAGACAAATTAGTAATTATCATAAATATTTTAAATTTCAAAAAACAATGATCATTTTCCAAAGTCCAAATTCATATGTGTTCTCTTAAATGATTTTGTTTCCTTAATTTCACATTCATTTTAAAAAACTAGTGAATTTAGTTTTTACAATAGATTAAATTACTAAATCCATTTTATTATATTGATATACTATTAAAAGTGTTAGAAAGTTTTTGATACAAGGTTTATCATAGATATAGTATTTTAATAATCAATTTATTCTAAAAATGAACTCCTCGAGAAGTATAAATATCTCATTTCCCTTCACATAGAAAACCACTCCTTCCTCAATTTCAAAAGTCCAAAATCTCTTAAAATTACATCTCTTAAGAACCTTGTAGTACTTAGTAATTTTATTAACTAATAAAAATACAATCATTAATGATGTTGAAGGTCACAGAAAATAAATCACATCAAGAAAGAGGTAACAAAATATTTTTTATTTAGCTCATTTTTATTCTCTAATTTCATATCCTCCTTCCAATTTCTATTTAATTATATATTAAAAAAATATACATAATGAATTAATGATACATGTAATGAAAATATAAAATATAAATTTTATTTTTAATATATGAATATATTATACATCACATTCCTTCTTTTCAGGCAATGTCCAATTTACGACCAGTTAACACCTAATTAGGATATAGCCAATTTAGTCCATATAACCACCCTTATGGATGGTTATAATAAATTGTTTAGTATATATAAATATATAGATACATTTAGTTCAATCATATTTACTGAATTACACTTGTTAATAAATTAAATTTAACTATATTTCTAAATCATTATAATGATGGAAATTTCATGGAAATATGATATCAAAATGTCTTTAATTTTATGAAGTGAATTATGAAATATAATACAATGATTATAATTGATAATTATTTAAAATAATAAAATTAATTCACCATTGATTTCCTTTTTAATTAATATATATTAATTATTAAATATATGAAAACGTAATAAAATAAAGTGGTATTTAAGGTAAGGGGAAATATTTAACCGAACACACTATATGGGTTATCATTAATTTCACAGTATTTTTATTATGTATGTTCCTATAATATACATGAAATTCAATTCTAATATTGTTTCTATTTTCATTCTGGGATATACATGATCGTACACTTTTAAAATTTGATTTATTCCATTATAAATCATTTAGAATATACATTAATGATCTATTTGATACTATTTGAATTATTTCATTTTTACACAATGTTGGTTATGTTTTATTAAAAAATGTGATTTCCAATAGGTATTTTATAAAACTAAGGTTTTTAACATAATAATTATGAATTGATTATGAATCCAAAACCTTTTTTGGGATTATTTCATAAATACAATTATTGTACATTCCATTTGGCATGCATGATTATTAGAAGAAATTTTCTGCGGATGGAGATATTAATATTAGGATATTTATAGATACTAAGAACAATAAGAAGGTTAGCCCAGAATATGAGATCATTCACAAAACATCCCTCTTGGAAAACATCATTGTTCATTGGTATGGGGATGATTGGAATAATTAGGAGGAGATCTCCAAGAGGTCTTCAAATCTATCGATATGTATGTGCAAAAATGTAGAAAATAAGAAAAGTAGAGTTTGTTGGGTGGTGTTTTGTTGTAATATGAGGTTTTGGAAGGAAAATTGGGCGGGTGAAACCCTCAATTTTTCCGGGAGCCTGAAACTGAATATTTCATTTTTGGAGATGAGTATGACTATTATATTAATTAAAATGACTATTTTGGCTAAGCAGCATGGAATAATTAATAACATTATCATAGTGGGGGACCCAGACATGTCTTTTTTCACAGCGACGTTATCTGGTATTTTTAGCAGCCAAGAATTTTGTGATTTAGGGTAGTAGGATTATACGATTAATGTGTGGGAAAGCAGGTTTTGGTGTCTGGAAGTCACATTTCATGTGAATTTATTTTTCTCGAGTGTGAGGAATCGTGCTATTCCACTAAAGAAAATATTTAGACAAGTGGTGTTATATTAGTATTGAATTGATTGTGTTGTGTGAGCTTCTATTTTAATTATCATGAATTCTATTATTTATGATTTAATGGGCGACATATATGGGATTCTATCAGGAATATTATAGGAATTTCTATATCGGGGTATTGTGTTGATGAATTTATTTCATCTTAGTTTCTTGGGATGGTGGAGGCATGGTTCATCCAGTAAGGCTTGAGGTTTTTACTTCACAGTGGTGTGCTCGGTTATGTGGAAATCATGAAACGATGTCAAATAGAGAATTCATGTTTCATTACATGGTATTCTAGAGAATGTCAATTTTTTTTGGTGGAAATCAGTTATTTCAAGTTGGGAGGTCATATAGATGACCTCTTTATCTACCTTATTTTGAATCATACAAGAAGTTCTTAGAGTCACCATATGGATTCATTGCGTTTCTAGTTATCCTAGATCTCATCGAATGTTGGATTCAAGTTTAAAATTGGTATATCATGTATGTATGGGTATTGGGTGGTAGTGGTTTGGTGTGGGATAGTAGTGGTTTGAAGATGTTCATATTCAGTTCCTTATAAGGCTTATGGAATTCTCTATAGGCCAAGGCTAGTGCCCACCATACTGGTATTTCCTTATGTAGGATATATAATATTTTTCTGGATACTATAGAATCTATCTCAGATATCCTAATGGAGGAGTAATAAGATGATGGAAAAATCCCATGGAATCTTATTATTTGATAAGAAAATGCATAATGATCATTGGCCATGAAACAGAGATCACTCATACTATGACAGAAGTTAACATTCCACCTGATTGTCTTCAAATCAAAGGTGACTATGGTGAATGCCTTTTCCTTTATCTTCGACATTGATATATTCTCTCTAATTTTATGTGTTTTATTTTTAGTTATGCTATTGGAATACATCATTACTGACCTCCTTGAGGCTGTTTGAAAAATAAAATGTTTAATCTTGATGAGGATGCGAACATGATTCTATATTTTTTTTGGAAATTATGCTTTTATAATTATGCAAATATGTTATGGGTGAACATGATGTTGGATTTTTTGAAAAATATTCATTGCATTTGACCACGATGTAATGATTTTTTATTTTTATTCATATGACAAATCCCATGAATTTTTCAAATAGTTCCATTATTCTTACAGTGATAATGTAGGCCTTTGATATGATGATGTCGATTATTACCACCTATGTTATAATAATTTGTGTCCTTTATTACTCCTTTTACTATAATTTTCTCTCATACATTTCATTGATATATATATCCTCATGTGACTACTTTTTCAATGGGTTTCGTGAGAAATATATAATGGTGAATAATAAAAGTTTAAATAATGATTATCTATTATTACGTACAATTGATGCATGAGCCGAATTTAACAAAGACACTAAACCATTATATATGTGATTGGTATCACTATTATTGTTAAAAAATCAAATATAAATTTATAAAATGTAGGGTCTCTATATCCATGAGAATTAGAGAATAAGGATTTGAAGAATATGTGTGTAGGTTTTTTATATCTAATAAATCATACCAAATTAAACACTATAATTTTTTATACATTACAAAACTATAATGCAATGATACACAATAGATTATAATCACCATTTCATGAGAATATATTTAATTTCAAACCCTATTATTTTAGCGATTTAAAATATATATTATGTTATTATTTTTGGATGGTTATGGAAATCATATGGTACAATTCTATAACAAATAATCTTATTCTACGAGTGATTAGATAATGTCATATTCTTCACATTTGATGTTTTTTTGAAGTATGATCGTATTTTCATATATAATGAAATATTTAAACCAATCAATAAAGATATGTGTAAATAAAATGTTGATGAGACATTTGACACAATTGTATGGTGTTTTTGCTCTAATGATACAATATAATTTCATTTCATAGTTATTGTAGATATATGATTTTCTTAGAGCATACAAAACACAAGAGTTTAATTTTATTAATATTAAATTCTAATGGGTTTTCTACGGGATTTATAGAAGTTTTTCATAAAATTAACGATTTTTTTTATATTTGTAGTTGAAGAGAATGACCAACTATAGTTTAGTAAATATATTTATTTATTGATCATTCATTATAAATTAGTTATCTGTCATATTATTTGGGTCTTTAGTATAAATCTTCACTTTACATATAATAGGAGGAAGTAACCTTGGGTCTCAATAAAGGAGCATCTTAATGAATTTAATCTAAATATATTGTTAGTTGATTCTTGAAACATTTAGAAATCATTAATATATATTCAATTTATGTTTCACATTTGGGTGACTTTTTTAAAATCCAAGTGTGTACATTTTTTACATTATTGATTTTTTATGTATGAATATATTTCATTGATTGATTAACTTAATTTTTCATGGAAATATGTTAATATTATCTTTTTGATAAATAAAACATATACCTCAAATTATACAATTTTTGGGTGATATAGGACATTTTGGTATCAATATCATTCTTTTACCTATAAGATTTCCTATTTTTCATATTTGTTAAATTCACTCTTAGTTTCATTATTTTTGTTTTTTTATTAAGACATAAAAAATTTCACAACATAACTAAATCATTTACAAAAGTTCTAAATGTTTTTTTATTTTATTAATTTCATCTTCTAAATGTGATAAATTTACCTTCCAAATTTGGAAAATACATTTAATATAAAATACAGTTTGAGGGTAAATTCTATATGACAATTAAAACATTTTAAAAATACTAACATATTTCAATGATATATAACCATATATGACACTAAAATATGACATTAAGCTACAGTTTATAATTATGGTATTATATAGATATTTTGTGATTCATTAAACTCTCCCATATACTAATATATTCGAAATATTATTTTTCAATTTAGCCTGGAGAATATTATAATAAAAACCCTTTTGATGTTGTATATTTTTAATGATTATATAAAATTTCTTTATGTAGTATTCTCGTAGTAGTAAAATGTATTATCCTTAATATTAAAATGAAGCTATATTTTTAAATGAAACAATTATTTATTAATAAATTAAATTACAAAAATAAACATGCACTGAATTTATTATTTTATATTGAAATAATTTATATCATATTAGATTTAAAATTCCATTATTCATCATAACGATTGATATTATAGAGGTTATAAGAAAAAGATTTATTATATATTAAGGGTTATAATAAAGACCAATTGGCAAATACATAAAAACCAATGGGCTAATCTTGTAGGACCATACCCCTTGAATCCCACTTAAAAGTAATTTTGAGGCAGATAACATTAAAATGGTTTTCCCATGACCAATAACATGATAATACTCAATAACTGATGCATGGAAGAAACCATTAATTGGATATTTTAAAGTGTATCTTGACAACAACCTAGAGTTTATTCCCCAAGTCATCCCAAGAAAATATCACCATTAGAAACCATGCCCTAATGATATACAATGTTGTAATATTGCGTTATATATTTAGACCCTTAATTTATGATTTTTTTCAACAAATTTTTATAAAGAATATTGATTACATTTTTTATATATTATAATTAATATTTAAATTACTAAATATTGAGTTTAGAAAAAAATTAAAAATTGGTGTGATGATACACCAATCATATTTTTTGGGAAATATATAATTTCAATCCAGACACACGTTTATTGAATTAATGAATTTATAAATAAAATATTATTTTATTAATATTATATTGTTAAATAAAATTTTCCAATAGAAATGAAAATATAATTTTATAAAGACAAATGCTATTTTTATAATAAAAAAAATTATTAAAAAAACAAATATTTTTCAATAAATGACGAATTATTATTTTAATGTATCAATTATAAATTTATATAAAATTTTTGAAAAAAAATTATTTTTGTAATATTAATGGTCAAATTATCCTTGGTTTTTTTAAATTCTATTAGATATTCCGATTTTTGTGTAATAATTAAATAATGTAAAATTATAAGGTGTGTGAAATCGAATCATAATACAAAAAAAATGATTTATTATATAACATAAGGGGTATTAATTACCAATACAATTTCCCTTTTACAATAATTTTTTTTGGTATTTGATTGATTTTAAAATTTTATAATATATCCTCTTAAACCTATACTATATTTTAATGTTTTAAAATCAATTATTTTTAAAGGCAAATGAATTCAACATCACCATCTCAATTATTATAACATGTTGTATTATTTTATTTTTTAAAATATAAAATTTAAATCCTTAATATAAAAAATGGGAAAATCATGGGATTATTTTTGGGTTTCATTTATTGTCATATAGAGTATATGAACTAATTTTTGAAATTAATAATGATTCCTCCTCTCTCTTTTTTACACAAACTCAAAAAAATAACATTAATCATCATTATTATACCTTTAAATCTATTATGTACTTAGAAAGATCCCATATTCTCTGATGAAGATCTTCTTAAGCTATTAGATGTGCCCAATGAATATATGTGATCATTTCCTTATCCTACATAAAAAAAAGAACCTTCATTATTTCATTCTTTATGATTTCCAATTGTTCATACATGGATATCATTTTTTATATATGTATTACATTAATTATTATTCCTAATTAATAAAAACTCATTTTCACTCATTTAACCGCTATAAAAACCATTATGTGCAGCCATAATATTACTGAAATAATCATATGATTGTTCGTAACAACCATTTTAGTTGTGAATACCCATCTTCATTTCCACCCTAATGTTATTCACATAGATGAAAATATCATTAATTTATAGATGTATTTCATACTTGAAACAAACAATCCATAACCATGGGGTAATTGTTTTTTGAAATAAATCCTTATTTTGTATGTTCTATATAGATCACTTATACAAGTATAAATATGAAAGTGATCTGTGGTCTTATAATTATATTTCCATCTAATGAATTGGGTTTTTTATCTCATGATACTCTATTTTTTCGTTCATATGAGGTTATTCTAATCCCAAAATGTAATTTTTTCTTTGAGGTAATCCATTACATGTGTTTATGATTTCATGATTTGGGTTGTTCCAACATTCTTATATTTCCTTGATATTATCCAGTATTATCATGTTTCATTGTGGAAAAACATGACTCTCACCCATTTTATATCATCTTGATATTAATGTTTACTCACATGATTTTATTTACTAAAGATATTCATGGATTACTCCATTACTAGGCTTTATAGATTACCCCTTTCTGATGTATATCATTTAGATATCCCATGAAGTTTTTTAATACCCATAGTGTGTAAGAGAATGGTTCATATTTTTTAAATAAATATGTTATATGAATTTTTCATGTAAATATTAAATGTAACCCATTTCAAAATGAAAAAGACCTCAAAATACTCAAGTGTCTTATTACATGCATGTTTATGCAATAAAACCATAAATATAGTACATTATTGATTCGAGTAGTTTTATTTTTAATTCGATGAAAGTATACTTATTTTTAGGGTTTAGGATTAAAAAATTCATATGAAATATATTGGGATAAGACTAAATATTGGAAAACATTGTAATTTATTGTATAATATATTTTAATTATATACAAGAAAACGAATCAATGCTTGGATAAAAAATTAGTTTTTCCTCTAGAGTAGTTTTACCTAGGGTTATTAATCTCAAATAGGGAATATTGAGATGAAAAAATATCATGAATTAGTGCATGATAATGGGCCTTACTGCACAATGAGTTTGACTGTCCCATGGGATATTTATTGTTAAATTTACATGCTCCTAAAAAATAATTATTAAGGTAATGATTTCCAATAATATTTAATGATTTCAAATAGGTCATGGTAAAATATAGATCCAACATAACAAATAATCCAAGAGGAAGATGATTCTTATTTGGAACCCTAATCTAAATCATGGATATTATTTCTATGTGGGAAAGAGTATCTATATCAATTGATTTAGGCTATAGAAGTGAGTTTTTTTAATGAAATGCCAATTTTAATGTAATTCATTGAGGTTTCTGAAAAATAATTTCATTCTCTTAATCATTTCCAAGAGGTTGATCCCAAAATCAAACATATACCAAAGTTATTTTCCAATATAATAGACTCTATATAGAATGGTTGTTGTTATAAACGAGTAGTGGGTGAAACAATTATAAAAGAATATTGATAAAAGGTTAATATACCGAAGTTCATCACCAATGGTTGCACCAATAATTTATTAGAGAAAGGATGGAAAAATGCACCTAAACATTTATTATTATCATCTATACAAGATCATTATAACATAATTATACTCTATATCATGGATTTATTATTTATATCAATTTGCTACATGTAGCCTAAAAAATCATCAAGGTGGATCTTTAGTCATGATATTATCATGTAATGGTGAATAGGTAGGGTATCCCCAAGGATGGTTTTCTTACAATGTACATGAACTGATATTTCATAAGGATGCCATTTAGGCCAAAAAAGTATCTATAAATTGTCATGGGAAATATTAATAGTGTTTTTATTGATTACCCCATAAATAAATTGTTGAATTTATAGATAATATTTTAATCTACTCCAAATGAAGGTATGAACATAACGAGAATTCAATTTGAAAACAAAAAACATTTTGAAAGGAAAATTTATATGAAATTTATATAAAATGTGAG
Source organism: Viscum album (assembly GCA_963277665.1). NCBI lineage: Eukaryota > Viridiplantae > Streptophyta > Magnoliopsida > Santalales > Viscaceae > Viscum > Viscum album. The sequence continues at coordinate 1,417,956,268 of OY728161.1, read as the reverse complement.
TTTTGGTTATGTAATGCATCATTAATGATTTATTTTATCACATACCAAGGTATATCTATGGATCCATGAAAACTTAATTCAAATGAAGGATTTCCAAGTCCACCATATATTTTGGAAATCTATAGTTTCATTGGATTAGTTGAGTACAATAACAATTTTTTAGAAAGTAATCATCATTTTCATGGTATCTAACAATGATAAATATTAATTGGGTCATCTTTTTTATATAGTTTAATGAGAAAAAAACATTAATGAATTGAAGAAGAGGATCATCTTTTCCCCATGTTATCATTAAAAAATAGTAGAGAAGGATTTATTATCTATAATGATGCATAAAAAATGTTATTAGAGTTTTTACTCATGATAGATGAAAATTTGAAATATTATAACACCTAAATATTAATAATATATGATATGTCCTCCCCAAATATCGAACTAGAATTTTTGGTAGTGAAATTCACAATGATTGATTTGTGACATTACTTCTTTGATGAAAAGTGTGACATCAATATAGATCATAATATTATCAATTAAATATAAAACCAAAATGAGATTAATATGTACCATTTATGGTGGTATTATATAATCAAGGACTATGCTAGTTCAATGCATTACAATAGAAGGATGAATAAAAGGAGGAAGATTCTATGAAACAAATATTATTAAATCATATCAATGAAGATGTTTGAAAGATACCATTTATTTTAGGACATGAAAATCATATATATATTGAAATAATTAAAGGATAATTATATTTAATTTCACATAAAAACTACATGAATATAAATTTATTAATGGATCATGATGTCTCAAATGAACGATGAGGTGCTATAAAAAAAATTTAGTGAATATTCTAGAGTCAAACATTGTTAAATAGATAATTATAAGGAATTGATGCTTAATTTGTGTCCCATAAAAAAAATAATGAGGCAACATCAATATGATTTTAACATATCATCAGACACTTTTATTCATGGACGAACTAATATATATATATATATATATATCTATTAAGTAGTACTTATAGTGGGATAACTTAATGAGGTACATTCTATAACTTATATCATGATACTTGAGGATGAAACAATTTAAGGTTAACTGATTTATGTATAAGGGTATAATGAAATATATTTCCCCTACATTCATGGAAATGGTATAACATAACCCTAATTTAATTTTGGGTGTCATTAGGACCCCTAATGATAGTAACCCCAAATGGGTGGTATTATATCAATTTTCTAAGATATGTTTTTTATTTACTTCCAAAGATGAAATTTCTAAAAAAAACACGTATGATATACATAAATGGAGTGGTATGAATACCTAGAGTACAAATCTTTATTTTATCTGATTGGAATTCTAGGTTTACCTTGATGTAATTGATATGTGGTAAACATGTATTAGATATCAATATTAGCTTTATCATGGATTATCACCATCCTACTGATGGCAAATCTGAAATAACCTTTAATACACTATATGACAAACTAAGACCATGTTTAAGGTATTTACAATTATTTTTAGATCAATAGAATCCCCTTCTAGAAGTGCACAAATGAAAAAATTACCGTTCATGAATTCAAATGGATCATTATGAGGATTTGTATAGGAAGTTGTGTCGAACTATAAAATCATAGGATGAAGTTGCAGAATAGATGCTTATGTGACATAACCATATCCAGATGATGAAATAGAAGGTTTAATCCAATCTACCAAATATGAAGTATTTGAAATATCGGTAGGCATTATATACAAAATATTATTTACTTGATCTAGAGTTTGACATTGGAGAAAAACTATTTCTTCATATATTACTATAGAATAATGCCTTGAGGTTCATGAATAAGGGGATATTTTTGTATGTACATCGTCCCCTTTGATATCCTCGATCACATTAGAGTGTTGTCTTATTGACTGGAACTCCCCATAACATAAATGAAATAAATTATGTGTTTTATGTATCTCTCATAGGTAAATACATACTAGACACATCACATGTACTTAATAAAATAATAGTTCAAATAAATAATATTCTATCATATGGGGATTATCAAATAAAGATCATATGTGTGAGATGAGAAGTTCTATAAAATTAGACCACTCCCCTTGCCAAAGTATTATGGTTGAACATAATGTCTAAAGGAGTGGAATTTTATGAGGAATAGACAATGAAATAAAAGTATCCTAATATATTTTTTTTTGTATGAAGTTAGAATTTCTATAGAATAAATTTCAAAGAGGGAAGAATACAATGAAATGACGTTTTATAAATGAAATTTACTTTTCATGTGAATACATATTTTATTATAAACTAAATTTATATAAAATAAACACATTAAATTGGTAAGTTTTATCCATTATAAGTCATATACTATCATATATAAAATGATATTATGTATAATAACCATTGATATTATATTTACTATTATAAAATATAATGAAATTTATACAATAAGGGTTATGATAAAGTCTAATTGACATAGTAAAAACAAGTGATGGCCTTCACCAGTAGGATCATACCATATGAATAAAATTTATCATTGCTTCTGATGGAGATATCATAATTGGGATTTTCAATTCACAAAACCAATGTCGAGACTGAATAACTTTTGAATGAAAAAGACATTTAAAATAGAATCACATGCTCATGAGATCATGACCCAAATCATATATGTCGAACCACCCCACAAAAATATCATAATAAAAGACCATACCCTCAGGGAATAGACTTTTGTAAAACATTGTTAGGTATATAGTAACCAAATGAATGAATTTTTAAATTTATCGTTTTTAATATAAAATAATTAATATATTTATTCATTAATATTATTTTTTTATATGATAAAATAATGAGTTTGTAAAATAATAGATTATAATGCTTTGAAACACCAATATTGTTTTGGAAAATACAAAGTTTTAATCAAGACCTAATTTTTTTGAAATAATTTTATTCAAATAAATGATATTTTAATAATATAATATTATTTAATAATATTTATTGAAATTAATTTTCATTATGATTTTGTGATGTCAAGTGTAATTTTTAAATGGTCCAAAAATCTATTTCTACAAATGGAAATAATTACTCAATAAATGTGGATATAATATTAAAAAATTAAAATTATCATAATTATATAACTATATTCTTAGGATAGATATTATTTTTATAATCAAAATTTTGAAATTATCCATTGGTGTAACGCCTCGACCCTAATCACTCAGAGTCAGTGCATTATTACATTACATTGGAATGATCATAAATGATCAAGTCTCAAAAGACCGATTAGTTTAGTAGCCTTGGAAACCCTAGATATATTCATAAGTATTACATTACATCATAATGTAAAACAAAACTACAACAACATATTGTCTTCATATCCCCTCATACTATCCCTGCAGGTTATTCATAAAATACTTCTTCACATCCTGGAAAAATTAAAACATTGAAAGGGGTGAGCTCAGATTCTCAGTAAGGATAACAATATAGCAGAAACTTTCCTAAATAAACATAAACATTTAAGGCAATGTATAACTAAAACAAAAGCCTTTTAAACATGAACTTAATCATAATATGGATCAAGTAAAATGAAATAATGGAATTTAAATATTCACATGGATATTATAATAGTTGAATAATCACATGAAATATCGATAAACACTTTCATAACGATGGAAAGCATAATGTCAGACTATCACAACCACGTAGACAAGGCCTCGTGGCAAGACTACAAATAAGATTTTTTCAAGGCCTCATGCCAAGATAGTAGTTTGTCTCATGAGATCTAACGATGCATCGAGGAGTTATAGTAGGATCCACCCGTAACATATTAAGTCCAATTCATTCCCTACAAGAAAAGGTTTAAATATGTCAAAAAAACATAACATAATCGTATCACATAAAACATGCATAAAAGAAACATAAATTTACACATTTCAATAACAAGATAACAATACAACAAATTGATATAATAAATAAATTATAAAAACCATTTTCAATAATAAAATAAAAGAAAAGTAAAACATGGTATTTATTTTTCATTTAAAAAAGTTATGTCTTGTAGAGGAAACTGAAACACAAATAATGGTCACAGCGGTGGAGAAGTCGTTTTCACCGCATAACTAAGACAAAACATTCCTTTTGTTGTTTAGTAAAAATTCTTCGTATAAAAATATTCCTTTTGAGTAAAAGTAAATTTCAAAAGAGTTTATACACCGTATAAATGAAAGTTGTGTATTAACAAAAATATGCCTCAATGAAAGGAGATTGAGATGAAGTCCCTTACCTCGTGTCCGAATTGACACGATCATTCTTTAACATTCTGAATAATAAAATATAGTTAATTTATACTTGCATAAGAACTATTTTCATGTTCATTATTCCTTTTAGATCACTTATTACCATGTTATGAACGTTATGTAATTGTTTTAATTAACAACGGTCGTCTGGTCGATCTTTGGTACTTGAGTCAAAAATAAACTTCTTATTATTACAAGTTATTCATGTTGTAAAATATCAATTATATCCAGAATTATATTCATTATGTAGATATCATGTATATCATATATATCCAATATATATATATGTGTGTATTTATAATATTACATAACATTTAGAAGTAAGAAATGAAATGCACCGTTCATGGAGATGGTAAGTCGTGCGTACGCATGAACGCTACTTTCATTTATATTTTGTATTTAATTGAGTGAAATAATAATAATATAAATGTATATTATAAATAAATTATAATATCATATATAATGTCATTTACTCAATCCTTTATACGTCCCATATATGGCATTAACGATTCAAATCCCTTTGAGGGGGCGGTAGTCCGCACTTTCTAAAATGAAATTATCACATTTTCCCATAATGGAAATAATAATGGTATGCCATAAATGAAAAATAAAGAAGCATAATGAAAGCATAAACATAATATATATCATATATAGAAATATTTTCATCATAATTGCCAACATGAGAGGTGTTAAAAGAAGATTGAACAGTCATCATTTCGCGAGGCAGTAATTCGCCAACCACAGAAACAGTATGTTCTTTAACCATTAGACATATGTGTGTGTAATTGTTAATCTAATACATCTCACAATAATATCCTAGTATATTTATGATAATTTTTTTTGTTACAGTAGATAACTATAAAAAGAGTTTTGGGGGCTGGAGAAGCAAAATAAAACAAAATAACACAAGTGAGACATTACCTTTAAATCGGGCAACTCTTTAGGATTTGAGCCAAAGGCTTCATTGAGAAGACTTCTGCCCAATGTGAGGCTTCTAGGAGTAATATAGGGATGTTGGGAGAGTATTTGGGAAGATTTTGGCCGAGCCAAATGGCATTAATGTGTGAATAGGGTGGTAGAGGTGGGGGCCTTTTATAAGAGGATAGGAGGGGCACTCTTGGAAAGTCATGAAATGTTACATTATTATGAAGTGATTTTATAATTTCAAAGGTCCCACAATTATATATTTATAGGATATGGTGATAAGGGTTATAAATATACTCATCCAATAGGTTTTTGACAAGTGTATGTCTTAGATTTTACATTATCTATTTATTTTATTTAAATCATTAAATAATGAGGTAATCGTTGCATCTTCATGGTGTCATAAGAAATTTAATTTATTTAATGTCTAAAAATTATAAAAAAATAACCATGATGTTGGAAATATATTTATATTTCCAATGGTTATTTATAGTCGAAAATATAACTTGTATAACCGCTTATAAAATTGTTTTAGTAAAACAACACATGTTTGTGATAATTTTATTTTTAATTTAAATAAAAAGTTATTAATGTCATTTTTTTACCCAAGTGGCTCCATGGGGACCCCAAGTTGACCCATAGATTGTATTGGTCTGACATGACTCATACAATAAATGTACGGCGAGTGTAAAGGTAATTTCATATTATTATATCATTATATTTACCTTAAATTCACTAATTACCATTAATAATGATTAATAAAAAAAGTTACTATTCACCAAAAATTATTTTAATCCCATTGAACCACATTTTACTTCCTAACGACAATGATGTATTTCAGATTTTTGAAATTCAAATTACATAGGTGGTGAAATTTCATTTAAACAAAATCAGTTTTTTAACTACCACTTAGTGGTTTAACTATTCATCAAAAATCGACGTTTTTTAGAAAAATACCAAAAATTCACCCTAATCTATAATTGATATTCCGAATTAAAAAATGTTACCTATTTTGAAAAATTAAAAACATACAAGTTGCATTATTTAATTTTATAATTAACTCCCATTGTCAAAACAAATAGCGTGTTTTTATGAAACAATATTAATCAAAATATTGACAATTGTTTATGTCCAATTTCAATGTGAAATTAATTTAATGACCACCAATGGATAAAATGGTAAAATTAAATTATAATTATACTTTAAAACCACTCAATAATATAATTTATCACTATAAAATATTTTGATTAAAAAAGTTGTTTTTACGTATTTTTCACTATTCATCAAAAATTGGATGTTCTCGGAAAAATACCAAAAAATCAACATAGTCTAATTCTGATATTCCGAATCCAAAAATGAAGTCCATTTTGAAATATAAGATTTATAAAACTTTAAAAAGTGGGTATTACTATTCAAAATGGCTACTTTGATTTGTCACGGTGTATTAGAATCTCAAACTTGCGTACAATGCAAGCTATTGCATTATTGAAAGAGAACCGTACAGTGGAAGCATGGGGTGTTACATTCTCCCCTCCTTCAATAATTTTCATCCCCACAGTTTGAAAATGTTCTTTGAAAATAAAACTCTGAAAATAGAAAATACCTTTGTGGAAAACCCGCATCAGAAAATAAGGTTAAAAAAATATAACTTTAAAAGAAAGAAAGAGAAGTACAAATGTCACCCGAGATAGCCCATACTAGGATTATATGAAAACATGGATATGAAGGAGAAACAAACCATCAAGGTCTGATGGAGAGTTCTAGAAAACATTATTAGGGGAAAGTTAACTATAAGAAAATCACAAACTTGTGATTGGTTAAACAGTCATTGATTCCCCAATTGGAAAAGTTAACTGACATCATTTTTGTTTTAAGTTACCTTTCATAATGTTGTGAATTTTATTTAAGAGATTTACTAAGAATGTAAGGAAATATACTTACTTTTCATGTAAACTATAATTCTTTAATAAATTATTACCACAAATCCATCTTTCACCCCAAAAGGTAATAGAACTCAAAAATATTCAATTTATCATAATTGTATAAGGTTCCGAATATTAACACATACCATTTAGATTAGGAAAAATATTTTTAAAAAACCAGGGAATTCTTGTAGGCTAGTGGTAGGTAATAAAGGCATGTCTCACTATGGTTGTGGGTTCGATTCATGTACCTTAGTTCGACATGACGAGTTATCCCCCAACCTGCAGGTTGTCCTTTTTATAAAACTATAGTTTTATAATATTTGAAAAATAATATTCAGAAATGTTTTAACCTTAAACAATACAATCCAATGTTCAACTTAATCCATTTCAACCTTTATAGTTATCCAAAATACCTCTGTCCAAACATTATCTAAAAGGTCTCTAAATTCCAAAATCTATTGTAACATCAGATTCCCCAAACAAAGTAATGTTTCTCTTATTGTCATATACAAAAAATATGATTACCTTCATCATATTAAAACCATAATGAAAACCACAAGTACTACAGTACAATCCTTATATATATCACATTATTCGTATAACCATAATATAATCCTTAAGTCCAAAAACACAAATACAATAATTATTCCACTTCAACTATAGTAACAGCATATGATTGGCCTTGATACCGTGGCCTTTTCTGAGTTATGTTTCCCTGATTCTTAGGACATTCATTTGTATAATGCCCCATTTCCCTATAATTGTAGCATTCAACATTGATAGCCTCTTTCTTTCCCTTTCAATCACGAGCCTGGTGACATTTTTCTCGATATTTATAACAAACTCTCATTCTTTTTAGGCAAGTACCGGGGTGATTCTTCCTACAATTATCACATAATGGAAAATCCTTATTTCCCATTTTCCATTTATCTGTCTATTATTCCATAGTTATCTTCTTCTCTTTCTTTACTTTATTGTCATAATATTTAGAGAATTCTTTTTTTGTCTTGATAGAACATGAGACAATATCTTCGTACGTTGAGAAATATTGTAATACTAAATCTCGATAGAGAAATGGTTTTAACCCATCAAAGAAACAATCAATCATACTTCTTGGGTTATGTATATAATATTTAGCATACCTCGCAAACCTAGTAAAGTTGTCCTCCTACTTTGCGACATTATCATCATCCATTTTTCTCGAACACATAAAATGCCTTTCCATATATGCTCGATGGTCACGCGGAAATTATTATTCTAAGAAAAGCTCTTTAAACTCCATCCATTCCATATTTGATACTTCATCATCTCCCTTTGTGTTTTGAATCAATGACCACCATTGATCGGCATCTCCAGTGAGGCAGTAAACTGCCACGATAACCTTTTCCCTTTCAATACTCCACAAGGCATGGTATATTTTCTCTATGGAATTTATCCATTGCTCAGTTACTAAGGTATTTTTACTCCCATTGAATGTTGGTGGTTGTTTCCTCATGAAGAGGTCTAACATTGATCCTACATGTTGTGGATAAGGGTGCTCCATACGAGAAAGGTTATTATTCATAACCCGAGTGAGTTGTCCCAGTATGGTGATAAGCTGATCAGCACCAGTTGTATCACCCGCTCCACAATAATTATCTTGACCAGGTGGGAAATCCCTACATAGAGTGTGTGCATTGATATGGTTTCCATTCCTTCCACTAGGATCCATTTCTAAATAAAGTCATAAACTATATTAGTTTATGAAATGAGATACATAATTCCATACTTAAAAAACACTTTACATAAATTGAACAGTTTATGGATATTTTCCATAATCATAAAAATGTTTTCTTTGAGAAGTATATATTCATAAACCCTTCATAATGGTATGTAAATAAAATGAGAATTATCCTAAACATATCCCCCGGGAGTGTCGTAACCAAGAGTGCACCAAGGCCCGTTGTCGTGCACCCGTTCCCATTCGAGTCTAGCTCAAAGTGGTGTTTGCGAGTTTTACCCCTAGGTATATCTCTGCCAAAGCCGCCTATACCTATTCGTATCCAGGCAGGGATGTATTGCTCTGAAAACACACAAAATCTCTATAATTACAAAATTTTAGGAAGTTCTTCTATACTAACTTTCAAAGTCTATCTTAGGGCTATGTGCTCTAATCAGAGTTTTTCTAAATCTAGCTTCCAATGTTAGTACTAAACTGCCTACGATACCAACTATAACTCTTCGAACCTAGTCACCCAAAGTCGGTGCATTATTAGATAACATTGGAATGATCATACAATATCAATCCTCTAAAGACCGAGAAGTTTAGTAGCCTTGGAAACACTAGATATATTCACATGTCTTACATTCCATCATTAAGTAAAACAAAACTACAACAAAATCTTGACTTCATATCCCCTCAGACTTTCCCCACAGGTCATTCATAAAATACTTCATCACATCCTGGAAAAATTAAAACATTGAAAGGGGTGATCTCAGATGCTCAGTAAGGATAACAATATAGCAGAAACGTCCATAAATAAACATAAACATTTAAGGCAATGTATAACTAATACAAAAGCCTTTTAAACTTGAACATCAGCATAATATGGAAAAAGTAAAATGAAATAATTCCATTTACTTATTCACATGGATATTCTAATAGTCGAATAATGACTTCCATTATCAATAACCACATTCATAATGATGGAATGCATAATGTCAGACTATCATAACCACAAGCCAAGGCCTCGTGCCAAGACTAAAAATAATATTTTGTCAAGGCCTAATGCCAAGACACTAGTTTGTCTCATGAGACCTACCGATGCATCGAGGATCTATAGAGGGCTCCACCCGTCACTTATTAAGTCCAATTCATTCATTATATGAAATTTTTTAAACATATTATAAAACATAACATTATCGAATCACATAAAACATGCATAAAGGAAACATAACATTTACACATTTCAATCGCAAGATATCAATACAACACATTGATATAATAAAAACATTATCAAAACCATTTTCAATACCAAAATAAAAGTAAATTAAAACATGGTATTTATTCTTCATTTAAAAAACGTTATGGCTTGTAGAGGAATCTGAAACTCAAAAAATGGTCACGACGGCAGAGAAGTCGTTGTCACCGCATACGTAAGACAAAAGATTCCTTTTTTTGTTTACTAAAAAAGCTTCATATAAAAATATTCATTTTGAATAAAAGTAAATGTCAATGGGGTTTATACACCGTATAAAGGAAAGTTGTATATAAATCAAAATATGCCTCAATGAAATAAGATTGAGATGAAGTCCCTTGCCTCGTGTCCAACTTGACTCAATCATTCTTTAACCTATTGAATAATAAACAAGAGTTAATTTATACTTGCTTAAGAACCTTTTTCAATTTAATTATTCATTTTATATAACTTATTACCATGTTATGAACATTCTGTAATTATTTTAGTTAACAATGGTCGTTTTGTCGATCTTTGGTACTTGAGTCAAAAATAATGTTCTTATTATTACAAGTTGTTCATGTGGTAAAATATGAATTATATCCAGAATTATATTCAGGATGTAGATAAAATATATATCCTATATATCTAGTATATATATATGTATATATGCATTTATAATATTACATAACATTTAAAGGTAAGAAATGAAATGCACCATTCATAGAGACGGTAAGTCGTACGTACGCATTAACACTACTTTCATTTTTATTTTGTATTTAATAGAATTATATACTAATTATATAAATGTATATTACAATTCCAGTATAATATCATATATAATATCATTTACTCTATCCTTTATACATCCCACATATGGCATTAATGATTCAAATTACTTTGAGGGGCGATAGTCCGCACTTCCCAAAATGAAATTATCACGTTTACCCATAATATAAATCATTAAGGTATTCCATAAATGAATAATACTGAATCATAAAGAAAATAGAAACATAATATATATCATATATAGAAATATTTTCATCATAATGGCCACAATGAGAGGTGTTAAAAGAAGAGTGAACAATCATTGTTTCGTGAGGCAGTAATTCCCCAACCACAAAAACAGTATGTTCTTTAACCATTAGACAGAGGTGTGTGTAATTGTAAATCAAATAAATCTCATAAAAACATCCTAGTATATTGAAGATACTGTTTTTGTTACAAAATATAGTAATAAAAAGAGTTTAGGGGGTTGGAGAAACAAAATAAAACAAAAGAACACAAGTGAGACATTACCTTTAAATCGGGTAACTCTTTTTGATTTGAGATAAAGGCTTAATTGGGATGACTTATTCACCAAGTGAGGCTTCTAGGAGTAATAGAGGGAAGGTGGGAGAGTATTTGGGTTGAGTTTGGCTGAGAAAAATGGCTTGATTGTGTGCATAATGTGGTAGAGGTGGGGGCCTTTTATATGAGGAGAGTAGGGGCACGCTTGGAAAGTAATGAAATGTTACCTTATTATGAAGTGATTTTCGGATTTCAAAGGTCCCAAAATTATATATTTCTAGGATAAGGTGATAATGATTTTAAATCTAGTCATCCAATTGGTTTCTGACAAGTATATTTCTTATATATTACATTATCTTTTCATTTTATTTAAACCTTTAATTAATGAGGTAATCGCTGCATCTTCATGATGTCAAAAAAAATTAATTTATTTAATGTCTAAAAATTATAAAAAAATTACCATGATGTAGGAAATATTTTCACCTTTACAATGGATATTTATAGTCGAAATGATAACTTGTATAACCCCTTATAAGAATTGTATTAGTAAACCAACACATGTTGGTGACAATTTTATTTTTACTTTAAATAAAAAGTTATTAATGTCATTTTCTTACCCAAGTGGCTCCATAGGGCCCCCAAGTTCACCCATGGATTGTATTGGTCGGACATGACTCATCAAATAAGTGTAGGGAATGTTTAAAGGTAATTTCATAAAATTATATCATTATATTTACCTTCAATTACCCCAATTACCTTTAATCGCGATTAATAAAACCTAAAAGATAATATTCACCAAAAATTATTTTAATCCCATTGAACCAAATTTTACAAAATAATGACAATGAAGTATGTTGGATTTATGAAATTCAAATTACAGAGGTGGTAAAATTTCATTTAAATGAAAAATCAGTTTTTTAACTGCCACTTAGTGGTTTCACTATTCATCAAAAAAATAGAAGTTTTTCAGAAAAATACCAAAAAATCACCCTAAGATATAATTGATATTCCGAATTAAAAAATGATGTATATTTCAAAAAATTCCAAAAATATAATTTGAATTAATTAATTTTAAAATTAACTCCCGTTGTCAAAACAAATAGCATGTTTTTAAGAAACAATATCAATCAAAAGATTGACAATTGTTTATGTCCAATTTCGAAGTAAAATTAATTCTAATGACCACCATTGAATAAAATGGTAAAAGTATATTAAAATTATACATTAAATCCACTAAATATTATAATGTATCACTATAAATTATTTTGATTAAAAAATTTGTTTTTATGTATTTCTCACTATTCATCGAAAATTGGAAATTCTCAAAAAAATACCAAAAAATCAACATGGTCTATTTCGGATATTCCGAATCAAAAAATGAAGTCCATTTTGAAATATAAGATTTATAAAATTTGAAAAAGTGGGTATCAATATTCAAAATGGAAACATTGATTGGTCAAAGTGTGTTAGCATCTCGAACTTGCAAACAATGCAAGCTATTGCATTATTTAAAGAGAAGCATATCGTGGAAGCATGGGGTGTTGTAATTGGTGTCTTTTTCAAAGATTTCTTTGATTTTCTAATATATGGGAGAAAATTAAATATATTATAATTAGACTATGAAAAATATGTTATCATAAATTCCCATGGGTTTTTTAATAAATATAATAATGGTTATGAAAGAAAACAATATTGGTAACAAATTAATATATTTTCCTTTTTTATTTTTCTTTATTATTTTTATAAACCCATAACAGAATCATCCAAAAAAAGTATTATATTTTAGGTTTTTTAAATGAATTATTTTATACAAGAATCAATTTAACATCAATAAGTTCACTAGATTAATGTTTTAGATTTTTATACGTTTATAATAATGAAGAAAATTCTTGTTTGGTAGAAAACATTGGAAAACCCATTCAAAGGCCTCCGGTTTTGATTATAATATCTTATAGAGTCCAAAATAATTGTTTAGAAATTAAAAAAGAATAAAATATCATTCACTATATAAACCCATACAACACCTCATTAATCATCATTAAAAATTATTTGTGTTGAAATATACTCTTCCCTTCCCTCTATTAAGTCACCCTCATATCCCCATGCACTTAATATGCTCCTCATTATCATTCAGAATCACCATATTAAGGAATGGGGTCCATTTCTTATCTAATATATCCATGAACAATCATTATTTCATGCCATCCCATTCCCAAATTTTTTATTCTAGGATATGATTTCAAACATTCCACTTACTATTCACGTTATTTAAAATAAATGAGATACCTATTTTTTATCATTCACACCTTTTATAATACATTAGATGCACTTGATATGCTGCCTAAATTATTCCATGATTTTCAAAACAAATAATTTACATAGTGAATAAATATTTCCATTTACGCTGAAGGGTATTGAAATAATAATAAATGACCTCCATGAATTAATTATTTATAAGAATTTAACCCAAATTCCTTAATCATGTGGTTAAAATTGATTAAATATATACTTATGTTGTATGATTATGTAGACATTTCTACATGTACATGATATGAAACATAGAGGTTGACCTATAATTATATATCCATCAAGTGCATATGGTAATTATTTTATCTCATTGGTATTTCATTAATGGTTCTTGGTAGGATTTCCAATTCACTCCATGTTATGTTCCATAAGATGTTATCCTTATCTTTGGTTTGTGAGAAAAAAATTTATGTTGTTTCCACATTCCTATATTTCCTTGTTGGTATCATGTTATATCATGTAATATTATTCAAAATGATGATTCTAATCCCATTAATGTCATATTGATATGCATTGACACATATTTATTACATTATGTTAACATTATTTTATTATTCTCTTACTGAGAAATATATCTCACCCCATTATTATGTACATCCTCATGCAATGCTTCGAAGTATTAGAAGTTCCATTGAAGATTATGGAATGTCTCGAGGTTTTAAATGAGGATTTGTTCTAATACATAATGTTGATGTTCTATTTACATATTTCTGTGACGTAAATAGGTAAAATGATCTTCTATGGTTGTATTATGTGTATCTTTTTGTAATAAATTTTAAAATAAGATATATTAAATGTAGGGATATTCATTTTAATTCCATAGTTTCAGGCTCTATATGAAACAGAATATTCCCTTATCTATATAAATATACACCATTTATAATGGTATTTTCCGAATTTGTAAATTAATAATGGTAATAATTATTTATTTTGATAATACCCATTAGTTAGATAATAACTATTTGACCTATATACATCATATATATATATATTGATATTCTTTAAAATTTACATAAAAAAATTATCATTCCCATGTTTATTCTCCCATAGTATCAATTCCATAGAATGTATTATTTTCTCCCTAATCATGATGCTTATTATTTGTAAACATATTTATATATATTAATGAAATACATATTTACATTTTTTTATAAATTATTTGGTATTATAAATATAGACACCATCAAAAAATTTAAATATTAAAAGATATTATTCCAAATCATGTTTATATAATACATAAAATGGTTTTGTATAATCTAAAAATGTTTTACAATGAAAATATATTAGTAAATTGTAAAATAATACAAATAAAACTTATTTAATAAATTTATCGAGAAATGCACATGTAATAATATTTTTTTTCTTTTAATCCATCAGATGTATATTTTATTTAATTTGTAAGATATTTTTTTAGAATTTAAATTTCCATTTTAGATGAACTTATGTTCTTATGTAAGAAGTTGATAAATATAATTTAAACTAATCTCAATAGATATTTCCAATGTTTTTTATATCCACCATGATGAAAAATATCTTTTATCTTTCAGTTTATATGAATATTTTGATTTTATTTGTCCGAATGCTTATAACTTTTGAATAATAAGTATATAAATTTTTGAAAGAGGCCCCAATGTATTCAAATATTACAAAATTATCTGATTTAAAATATTTCTAATGAGAACATCACCTAATAAAGTAAATTTTATATAGTTTGATTGAGAAATGATTACATTCACAATTTTTTATCTAATATGAAAATTTTCAACGAAACAATGAACATTTATAGATTTTTATTTGATGTCATTGATCTCAATAAATAAATAATTTTTTTCCATTCATAATAATCTCTTAATCATAGTTCAAGAAAAAAATAATACCATTATATAAATGAAATTAATTTAATATTAGTCCAAATTATAATCTATTGAAAAATGAATCTAAAAAATTGTTTCATAAAATGAGTTTGTTTAAAATAATTTCATTCCACTAAAAGAAAAATGAATTCTAGAAAAAAATTAATTTATATTAAAAAAGATAATATTATTATTCTACAACTAAACTTCTAATTTAAATTAATTGTTAATAAATAAAAATTGATATTAAGAAGAGTGTTATTATTAATGGATAAAATGTAATGTAACTCACATATCAATTGATGAAAAATTAGTATAATAATACTATCAGGATTAAAAATATTCTTCTATGGGAGAGAAACAGGATGTGATTCAATAAATTAGAAAATATAAGATGGATCAGGAGAATAAATTTACACAAATGTTGATTGAAAATGAAATATTTTAGGATAATTTCAAAAAAATTATTCCTTTTTATATGAAAATTACTATGAACCCAAAATGATGAGCATAATGTTATTCAGATAAATGACTAGTTTGTGGTTATGGATTATGAAAAATATAATTTTTTCTATAATTTTTTACTGAATAAAAACATAATATATTTATTTTTGAAAATATTTTTCAAAATTATTTCTTATTAGAGAGAGATCATATAAAGTAAAACATTATGGGAAAAATAGTTTAATTTTTTCATTGATCATGTATTAAGTTTATTAAATAAATAATATATTAAGAAAATGATTTTCCACTAAAGATAACATGATGTTATTATAGTTGAATGTTTTTATTAATAAGTAAAACAATCCATTTCTAATAATGTATCACAATTATAACATCCTTCATTATTAATTAATGGAAAATAACCTAACATCATACATGAAACAATTTTAATTGTTAATCCATGTAATGATAATGACACCCACCAAACAATGGCTTATTTATTATTTTATTTAATAATAGAGGGATTTTAAAATTTAAAAATTGATTTTAGATTTTATTTTTGTAATATTTAATTAATGAAATTTTCCAACATAAACCATAGAATTCATACACATCAAATATAAGAAAATATAAAAATACACTAACGTACCTTCCCCGATTTAATTAATAATTTTATTGAAATATATTACATTTTTATTCATTTTAGGGATATAAAAAAAGTGAAAATAAATAATTAGAGAAATGAATGAAATTAACAAAAATTTATTCACTAATAATGGTAAATTAAAATAAATGTACCTTAAATAAATTATTAACAACCATGGATTTTGACATACTACGTATTATTGAAACACATAGTCGTGAAAACATTAAAATAGGAAAAAAAGAATTATTTTTAAAAAAAATGTATGATATCCCAAGGATGATATTTATTCTAGATAATCCCAATTAGTTTATATATATATATATATATAGAAGAAACAATATAAACAATGATAACAAAACTAGAAAATCATATATGAAAATTATAGGGATAAAATTTTTATTATGTGATGTTTTAATGAAATGGATTTTTTGGATGTAATATGGTAATTTTTTTAACATCAAATTCTACTATGAGACCATTGCCTATTTCATTTTATTCTTAAAAATTCTAAGGGTGAAGGTTCAGAGGGTTTGGGAAGCATCGAATTGGTTTTGTGGATAATTGGTGGGGTGAACAGTCTGTGAAGAGTTTTCCCAAACCAGGAAGGGAACCAAGGTCAATACATGCATGTTTGAAGTCATTGGACAATATCCCACACATAACCTCATCATGGTTCGCCTAACCGTGTGGTTAGATAGTGTGTTGAGTCAAAACTCGATCATATTTTTAGATAGTTGATAATTTCTTATCCAATTCACTTGTTTTTCCTTCCAAATATTCATTAATCGAGATTTCCAATCATAGACGGCTAATGAAATTTTCCCACACTCTTTGCAACCAACTGAGAGCCCTCCTTTATGTGATTTGAAGCCCGATTCTTGTGGTATGTTCCTGATCTTTATGAGTTTTGTCTCATTTTTTAAGAACTCCTTCACATTTCATTAAATTTTCCTATATATAAACATTTTTTGGATATATATATGATTTTTAGAATCAAATAAAGGAATATAAGGTGTTTTTCTTGATATAAGTGGATATCTAAGATAGTTTCATGGATCCTTGACCACGATTCACTAGGTACATATTTGTTCTTCATCGTTCCTCTCATGATTCGGTAGATCAAGTTACATATTAATCTATGATCCTATTTATTTTTCATATTTATGCATGTTATGGGGTGATATATGTTTGGTGATGAATAATTAGTTGATTTATAGTCGTGATATTGATCGAAGAAGATATATAAGGCCTCTTCATGGAGAAACAACCCGACTTCTTGTGTGTTCTTTGTTCATTATCATGATTCGTCAAAACCATTGAGGTAGGTGGATTCGAATTTATATACACTATCTATTATTTATTGAAATAGTTTTTGATTTATTAAATTAAATTAAATTGATTATTAAATCATGATTTATTATAGTTAAAATTTCCTTAGATTAAAAAAAATAATATATTTATTTCATATTATGATTTTTTCCGAATTTCTAAAATATTTTTGGCATTGGAGAATATTATAAATATGGAATTTTATTGAAATGGATATGTTTTGGAACTAATTTGAAGGAAATTTTTTTCTATAAAATGTAATTTTACTGAAACAATATTTTTTCATGGTCCTTGGGTATATTTATAGTTGAGATAATATTGAATATATTGGGATTTATTAAAATATGACCTTATACTAGGTTCCAAATGGATTACGGCACAAAGGATATAATTACCATGTGACTACATGGTAGATCGATGAGAAAACGCTCTTGAATATGGAACTGTCATAACAAATCACGCATGTATGTTATTATGATTGTGTAAAATGGTTTGGGTATTTAAAAAAGGATATTGTGAAATTGATTTAACAACGTATTAGTATTTTTATGAAATGATAACTTTTGTGAAATTTTTTAATAGCACTTTTGTATTTTTTGTTGCAACTGTTACATGAACATGTTTATATTTATTTATAAAATGATTTTAGTGGAAATCCTACGATGTTATTTACTCACCCCTACATTGAATCATTGTTTATTTTTCAGGTGTTATCTTCCATGATAGTGGGAAATGAAATATTTCTCATGTTTTTAGAACAACTCTGTGGTACTCGGGATACATGGTGATCTTAGTGAAGGGACCATGAAGAGAATATAGTCATGTAGTCTTCATGGATTATTTAGTTTTCCATCCTCTATTTATACTAACATTTTGTTTTTTTCGGTTGTTGCACACATTGGAGTTGTTTTTGTTCTTTATAATGTTATTGAATTGTATTTCCATAAGAATGCATAATATATTGAACTATTTTCTAGTATTTTGTTGATATAATGGTTTAATTCTCAAAGGGTAAATCATCCCAACATTCATATGAAACCCTTAATCAGTTAGTGTCATCTTTGGCATCATTGGAATGATTCATATATCCTAGTAATGATTCATCTTATTCTCAATACAATGAGAATTAAAAGGTCATTAAAAATGGAATAATCTTTTCCAGTCTTTTCCTAACAATTAGTTTTTAGTATTCCTTATCTTGGATTCAAAATTAATTTTCTTTTATTCATTGGGTCAGAATAATAAACAAAGTATGATTATTGAAACATGAAATGTATAGCATAAAAGGAAATAGCTAACCATTTATGTTGAAAATCAAGTTACTAGGAAGATGGGTACATAAATGTCTAGTGACAGTTCTACGGGTTTGAAATCTCATTGTCATGGGTTTATAAAATGGGACCATCATGCCATGAATTAGAGAAATTACTTCCCACAAGTAGTGGATATGTAATTTTTTGTAATTATTTGTGTTGTGTAAAAGTGTTGATTTTTGAAAGAGTATGAAAATGATATTCAAAGAAACGATTTTGAAAAATTGAGATGATGAAAATGGATTGTTTTTCAAAAGATAGAATTATTTTTTTAAAAACATTAGTTTGTGAAAAAGGTTTTATTATATAATTTTTTTTATGTTTGAAGTGATATAATTGGAAATACTAATCCATCCGTTTATAGAGAGTGGAGCTTATAATGATTGTGGTTTGTTAAGAAAATGGAACCCATTAGGCATCATAGGAACCAACCAAAAGAATATATGGAGAATATGGTTTCACATGAGCCACATGTTAACCAAGAACTGGTTAAATGTATCGTTCAATCATTTCATGCTATGAACATGGGGAACTATAGGGATTATCCAATGCACATATATTATTCCATCGTGTTCATTACAAATAATGAACGGAAATTATGGGGTGATTCTAAACCAGAAAAGGTGGAGGTGTGGCTGAAAAGGATGAATTGTATCTTAAAATGCATTGAAACACCATCAGAGCACAAAGCCATGTTCTCCAAGTACATGCGCACAGATCTTTAATTTTAGTGTTATGGGCTAGTTCCACATACTAATGAGGATCAAAGCCTTTTTTGGGAGAATTTTTTGGATCTTTTTAATAACAAATTCTATCCTCAAACATTCAAGATCTAGTGGACGATGAAATTATATTAAATTATGTTTTCAAATTTATCTGTCAAAGAATATGAGGCCAAATTAATGAATTTATAATGATTTTCCACATAAGATTCAGCGATTGTGTCTCTAAATGATTCCACCATCGAATTGTGGCTATGTAAGGATATTGGATTGATGATTTTTGTTATCTATATTAATGAATATATAAATATGGTGAATAGAGTTGTTGTGGCTAAACGAGCCATCTCAATAGTTATCGGAGGAGGAATTATGATAATCTATACTAAAAATGTTTAAAATCCAATACTGATAGAAATAGAAAAAGATACAAAAATTTACTAGGTGGGAGAGTGAATCATAATCAGACATCTAGATCAATAAATCTTCCTCCACGATCAAAGTTCCATGCATGATGCTACAAATGTGGTTCTTTTGACCATAAGAAGAGGGAGTGTACATCACCACAAAGTGAATTACATAATTTCAACCTGATGGGAAACCATAAGAACTTTTTTCGCAGTGCTCCTAGTTCAAGTTCTAAATACATTACTCATATGTTGAAAGCATCATATTCTTCTATAGGATGAGGCTAGATGAATTACTCTTGTCAGTAGAGAAAATCTAGTCACGACGATTCTCATAATACCATGAATGGATAGAAATGTAAATCTCAACATGAAAACAAGTAGTAGAGTGAAACAACAAAGATACTATAAGGAGATCATCATATGATTGTTGATGATTTGGTATGACCATCTATAGTGAGAGGTAGAAATCATTTTAATAATATCCTTGTGAAAGTAATTTTTCATATCCACGAATCTCATTCCTTAATTTCTTATTTTGTGGTTGACCTGCAATGTTTAAAATGTTAAATTATTACCTTTATGAAATAACTAAAAAACACCCCTATATTAAGGAGAATGTCAAGGAATTTTGTGTATAGCATGTTATATAATTTTTGATTGAGCTAAAATGAAATGAGACTTCTATTAGAGATGGATTTCATGACATAAACCAATTTATTGATTGGATGTTAACGTTCAATTTTCAAATGTATTATTATAGAAGAAATGTTCATTTGAATTCAGTGGATAGTGTGATGTATCTAATCAAAGGAGATAAGGATTTGAAGAAAGCTGAAATGTGATAGATTGAAATTGTGTTGGGAATGATCTCTTACCAATTGGTACTGTCGACTATGTCATTATTTGAAGGGATATAGGATTTTAGTTTTCTAGAAGTTGTGGATCAATTTATAGTTGGATTTCCAATGAACATCTAAGGGTTCCCACCTATAAGGGAAGTGGAGTTTACTATTTATATCCTTTTATAGACAAGAAAGATTTCCCATCCATCTTATATTAAAACACCAACATAATTAAGGGAACTGAAAGTGAAGTTGGAGGAGTTGGGGAGAAAGGGGTTCTTTTGGCCATGTAGGTCTCCAAGGGAAGCTCATGTCTTTCTCACGAAGAATGAATATTGAAGTCATAAGCTTTTTGTAAATTATTGAATGATTAACATTGTTATTATAAAGTATCTGTATCCACATATATGAATTGATGATATTTTTGTTCAGTTTAGGTGATCTCAGTGGTTCTCTAATATTGACTTGTGATCAGGATATCATCAATTGTGAGTTAGTAGGGATGATATTCTAAAGAATAATTTCAGAAGGAGTTATTGACACTATGGATACATATTTATTTTATTCAGTTTATCGAATACAACAATAGTTTTCATAGAACTAATGAATTTGATATTTTAGTGATATCTGGACTCTTTTGATTTAGTGTCTGTGAATGGCATCTTGTTGTATTAAAGGACAAGAGCTGAGAATGATCAACACCTAGAGATATTATTGAGAATCTTGAGAGATAATCATTTTTCTGAAATTTTGTCTAATGTGTTTTTTGGATAGAATAAGTATTCTTTCTCATCCATGATATTTTTAAAAATGGTGTTTTAGTTGACCTTGAAAATTTAGATGTTTTTCTCTCGTAAAAATAGAAAGATGAAATGTTTAAAATACTGTTTTATCTGGGACTTTCAGGTTACTACCAACACATTTTGTGTGATTTCCCACAAATATATTTGTCATTCATAGCTCTAATAATGATGAAAAATCCATTAATATGGATGATGGAATTCCGGATTTCTTTTCAAGATTTGAAGTTCATCTTACACTAACACCATTTTTGATTTTTCTGAAATTAAGATTGGGGTAAGCGGTGTACTATGAAGCTTTGTAATCTGGGTTGGTATGGATTATCTTTCCAGGATACCATGTTTTTACTTATGTTTTAAGGCAGTTGTGTATTCATGATAAGAAATACAGAACACATAACTTCTAATTAGTTTCCATAGTACGAACTTTGATAAATATGTATCACTATCTCATTACTGAAAAAAATTTGTGTTCCAAGATCATAAGAGATCAGAACACATTATCTACCAACTAGATTTGAATCTACGGTAAAGTATATAGATAAAGTGTCTGCAAATTTTATACAATAACTTGTTGTTTACATTGGGAATGAGAAGTGTTAGATGCATTAAGATGTAATTCATTTGATCATTTGGAAAAAGAATCCTCGAATTAATGGTAGTTATTTTCATTACTTGATGACATGCACGTAAAATTAAAAGACTGAGGTGATGTTGTAGTTTTCATTCATTTTTCACTCATTTCTATTTTGGTAAATAAGGTCAAAGAGGAATAATAATCTGATCCATAATTTGTAGATATGAGTTCTAAACTCATTTTTGGGGAGACCATTGTGTGTAGAAATCATAATAGGAGTTCAGTTTTTTGTGTCACAGATCCAAGGGTTGTATGTATTTCATGTGACGAACAGATAGTTCTTTATTAAAACCATTAAGGATGGGTTGTACAACTAAGAACATAGAAGATGAATAATTCATTAAATACACAATTTTGGTGGAGAAATATGGAAAGGAATGTGGATGAGTTCATCTCATTGTGCTTAACATGTCATCAGGTTATTATAGAGCTTTATAGAAAAACATGTATGTTATAGTAGTTACATATTCCACTATCGAAATAGGATGAGATTGCAATGGATTATTATATAGGTCTTCCAATAACTATCCAGAAACATGATTCCATATGGTTGATAGTGGATCTTCTAACCATGTAATACTATTTCATCCCTAACCATGAATATCATATGGTGGAGGATATGTCCAAAATAAATATCTATAAAGTGATAAAGAAGAATTTTTTACTAGTGTGAAATGTTTCAGATAGATTTTTGAGGTTCACATCTCGTTTCGAGAAATCCTTATAGAATTCCCTTGGCACTCAGTTAAATATGAGAACAACATATCACCCTCACACAGATGGGAAATCTGAATAGATGATACATACATTAGATGAATTGTTGTGGACCTGTGAAAAGAAATTTTGTGTCTCATTAGAGGAGAACGTACCCTTAGTGGTGTTATAATATAATAAAATTTATCAAGACTAGAAATATATGGCTCTGTTTTAAGAGTAGTGTGGATTTCCTTATCATTTTCTGTAATGCAATGTAGAAACAGGTGAATCTTTAGGAGTCGAGCCAAGCCTTACCCATGAAATTATGAAGACTATTTATCTGATCATAAAGAGGAAGGAGAATTCCTAGATTTGTCATAAATTCTATGTCGATCGTCTTTGATGATCGTTGTCTTTTTTTGTAAGTGTTCATGTGTTCTTGAGGGTCACTCCATGGATTGGGCATCATAGTGTTGGAAAGCATAACAATCTATCTATGAGATATTTTGGAACATTTGAGATATTAGAATGGGTTTGAGGAGTAGAATATCAGTTGGAATTACCACAGAGGGTTAGTTTGGTGTATAATGTGTTCCACATATCCTAGTTGAAAAAGTATCGTCCCTATCCTGACCTTGTGATCCGATGGGATCACATTG
The DNA here is from genome assembly GCA_963277665.1 of Viscum album. NCBI lineage: Eukaryota > Viridiplantae > Streptophyta > Magnoliopsida > Santalales > Viscaceae > Viscum > Viscum album. The sequence continues at coordinate 1,417,932,242 of OY728161.1, read as the reverse complement.
ACCTAGAGCTGGATGCTTCTTTTGTACACATCCTGGTGCATATTTTGGATAATATAGTGAAATTATTTCATTGAAAAATCATTGGTCTAGTGTGGGTTTTATGGATACGTGGTCAGATTGATGAAGAGGTGGGAGTTCAAGAAGGAAATGAAAGGGAAATGGTCATGACGCTTTTAGAGAAGCGATTGTTTTCTAATTTCTGTGGACGGAAATTCCAATGTTGAGCACAATGTAGTAACCCAGGTTTCTGGTATGTGGTATTTATCTATTGATTTTTGTTCTTATAAATTGTAAGGGTGATGGTTTGGAAAGTTTGTGAAGCATTGAATGGGTTTTGTGGTGAACGGCAGGGTGCACAGTCTATGAACAGTTTTCACAAACCCTGATGAACGCCTAGGTGAAACCATGAATGTGATAATATTGTTTTAGAGTATCCCCCATACATCTTGTTAGTGGTTTTCATATCCTTTTATTCAGAGCATTAGTAGAGTAAAAAACTAGATCTTATTTTTTTAGGATGATGCTCATTTTTACTCCAATTCATTATTTTTGCCTTCAAACCATCCATAACATGGTATTTCTCTCCAAAGAAGGCCGGAGAAACTTTACCAAATTATTTGGATCCATCCTAAAGCCCTCCATATGTGATTTTAAGACCTAATCATTCAGTATGTCCCCAATCTTCTTAGGTTTTGACTAATTTTCTTAGATATTCAATCCATCTATTCTTGTTTGTGAAGCTCTACACCCTCTGTGGGTAGAACTAAATTTTTCTCATTAAATAATGTCATATATGGTGTTTTTATTAATATTGGGGGAGATCAAATCATATTTCATGGAATCATGACCCTTTTTCTAAGGCAATGACTTGGTCAAAGGCAAAGACACAAAATATTATAAAAAATAAAATGAGAATTACAAGAGCCTAAAAGAGAAAATTTTGTTACAATCATTCTAAAAAAAGGGGTATAGATCAACAAGAAGGTTATCAATCCACGTAATGATTGGGTTCATTCCCTTTTTTTCAAGACCATCCACCACCATGTTTGCTTCTCGGTAGACATGAGTGGCAATGTATATAATATCTAGTAGAGAGTTTAGATATTTCTTCTAAAGGGGCTGTCAGGGATTCATTAATGATCGTAGGATTTTGATCCCAAGTCTTCCATTCGTGAGGGGTTCACAACATGTAGATCGGGTGACTGTTACGAGATTCCTTTAAAAAAACTAACAGTCCAAACAATGTTTTTAATGTAGGAGTAGATTTTCTTGTTGATACTGATAGGCCACCTATAAATCAATATTTAATAAACCATTTTGGAAACAATATAAGATTTCACAAGGAAGATTCTACCTGCCATAGAAATCAATTTTCCTTTCCAGGAGGCATGTTGATTAATGATTTTCTCAGTGATTACATTAAGGTATATCTCCATTATTCTTCGTTCCTCTCACATATTCTTTAATCTACATAGATATTCTTCTATGATCGAATTTAATTTTTTTTATATTTCCCTATTAGGGGTATATTTATTTTGGGGTGTTCTATATAAGTTTATTTTGGGTCCTGATCATTTTAGGATAAGTGATCTACAGTCATTTCTTGGAGAATCGACCCGGCATATTGTGCATTCATTGTCCCTTGATGTGTTTCATCGAAACCATTGTGGTAGGTGGAATCACTCTAATTTCCACTTACTATATTTTATTTTATTATTTTTGAATTGATGAAATTTAATTAATTTATTTTGAAATCTTGGTGTAACACCTAGAATAAATATCCTTTGTGATTATTTATCTTTTTTGTGAATTTTAGAAATCTTAATAAATTGATGTACAATTTTCATTACATTATTCAATTTATTATGGTGATTTTAAATTATCAATGTACTAGAAACTATTTATGGTTTTTGGGAATAGGGATTTTAATAAGAAGGTTCTTTTATTGAAAGGGATTCATTTTGGAATGCATTTGATGGAAAAAGTATTCCATAAAAATATATTTTTATTGACAATAATTTTTTGAAATGACCCTTGGGAGTATTGGAGTGTTCATTCATAATTCATATACAATGGTCATTTAAAATATGAACATGTTATTGGTTCCAATGGGTTAATGACACATGGGATATAATTATCTTTTTATGAATTGGTAGATCAATGAGAAACTATTCATGAGTATGGAACTGTCATAATGAAGCATTCGTGATTGATAGTACGAATGTGTGGAATGGTTAGAGTATGCCAAAAACCATATTGTTAATTTTTTTAAAGATTTATTATTATTTTTATTGAATAGAAAATTAATGGAATATTATGTTTAATAGACCTTGTGTTCTATTTTGGTAACAATTTTTGGAACATGTTTATATTGATTTATAAACGGTATTTGGAAATTGATTAATATAATTTTATTTATCAAAAGGTGGATAACTCCATAATCCTAGTTGGGTGAGTTGGGAAGTCATTAGGGAAAAGAAATAGAGTATTATACCCACCCATGATTGGTATGTTTAGTTTTTTTCAAATGATATCATTTAGGATATGGGATATGGTAACGTTTCAGAAGTTTTTAGCACAACTTTGTGATACTCGTGTTATTTGGTGGTCTTGGATCATGGTGCTAGAGGAGAATGGCTTCATGTATAATTAATGGATTATTTAGTTTTCAATTAACTGTTTTCATTGATATTAGGTTTGTTTTATTCTGTTTCACACATTGAATTTGTTTTTTTTATGAATAATGTTTATAAATTGTCTGTCTTTGTGTGTTCATCATTATGTTATCATTTTTGGATATGGTGTGTAAATTTATTGGTTTTTAAAAAAAATAGGTAAATCATCCCCGCTGTCATTTGAAACCCTTCAGCCTATATTTCATTCCACTGGAATCTTGGGTATGTTGTTTATGGTCTAGTAATGATTCGTTGTATTATCATGCCCATAAGGATTAGAAGGTCAATATAGTAATGGATTTGTAAAATGAATACTATTAAATGGTATATAATCATTGGTTATATAATATTAAACAACCCACTAGTAAATAATTATCTGTATATAATTAATATTAATATAGTTCATTCATATTTTAAAATTATTTATTATATTTATTTTAATATAAATATAATAATTTTTTTTGAATATAATTAAAAGTTACTAAATCACATGGGAAAATACCAAGGATTCAAAATAGTCTATATTTTTTAATTACACATTTTTATTTAATTTATTACTTTTAAATGATGATTTGAATAGTATTTATTGAAAAATTTATGAAATAATTTGATAAATAAGGTTACAATATCCAATAAATAATTAAGTATTTCTAAGGAATACTAATGTAATGATTGACGACTAGACAAAAATGTTATATATGAAAACCATGTTATTTTATTATATATTTATTTAATTTAAAGTGATGATTCAAATATTTTTGGTATGGGAGTTAAATAAAAGTAATATATATTTTTATAACCAAATGAATATATAACCATGAAGAAAATATATATTAGTTTGTAATAAATATAATGTTGTGAAGTGTTAAGAAGAGAAGTTTTTCCTAATATTATACTTATTATATACTGATTAATTTTAATAAATAAATTAATCTAATAACTGTTATGGAATTATTTAAATGAAATTCATAATTTTCACTTAGGGAATAATACAGAGAAATCAACAATATTAAAATTATATTTTTTCTTAAGAAACATTTTTCTATTTTTATTTCTTTTAAAATATATTCATTTTAAATTGAAAATAACTTTTTTATAATTTTGACATTGAATACAAAAAAATGGGTTTAATATTTGAAATCATTATTTAATAATTTATTAATAATTTCATTTTCATTTTTATGGATAGAACTAAGAAAAAGAGGTAAACATTGTGTTACCACAGTAATGAGAAAATGATGTAAATTAGTTTCACTAAGATATAGAAACATAAAATATAACAATCAATTATCTCTAAATGTACTAAGGTGGTAGTTCTAAAACTAACGTTATAATATAAAAAATCACTTCGGATCCAAATTCCATGGGAAATTATGTTCCTTATTAATTATAGAATGGGTATTTGTGAAACAATTCAATCAATAACACCTTTAAAAGGACTATTACTCCACACACCTTAACCCATAATGATTAAATAATTATATTTGAATACCTGCCCAAAATATCTCTCTAATTATAGTCTCTCGTATTTTTGATCCTTTAAAAATATGAATGAGTCATGAATCCCCCTTTTCCAGAAGGTTCTCTAAAATGAAATTCAAGCCTTTAATTATGCTATAGTATAACAACCCTTAGAAAAGTCTAATGTAATGTTTTTTTATCACGATAGTTTTTTTTGAGTTATGTTCAATATTTACCTCAAATATTATTTTTATCTTTATGTATATCTCCATGAGTGTATAATATTATTTTTCTCATTAAATTTAATTGATTTACAAATCAATATAATGTTCTCTCTTTAAAGGGTCATTAATTCATATGACACCAAAGTAATAAGGGATTTCTTTTAATTCTATATTTAAATCAAGATTTTATATGACTAAATTAAAATCTGGATGATTTTTTTTATTTCTATCAAAAACCGAATCCATTTTGGTCATATATCTATTTAATAGGTTTACAAATCTTCATACCATTTAACGAGTAATTGTTTTATAATTAAAAACAAATGATTCATTTAAGTGATATATGGATTATTTATTATTTTAATAGGGTATAATTATTCTATATATATATGTTTATTATATGTTTTAATAAATAAAAATCATAATTTTCATAATATCTTATGGGTTTTTCATTTGACATTTAATTTTATTTTATGAAATTTATAAAAATAATCAATTTAATGATTGACACTAGGTAATTTCAAATTTTAATATTTTTATAAAACATGAATTTTATTATTAATTAATTTTCAATTATACATTATATAATTGTATTGGATAATTATTCTAATTATTTAATGATGTTTTCTAGTTCTCTTATAATGTTTTTTTCATTTAAATTAGTAATTATTAATGTTTATTATGTTATAAATATGGATATTTTCTATCGATAACATCTACTATGTTAATTTAGATTTATTATTATCATATCTTTTGTAAATATTTAGGAAACTTCTTTCATTATCCTGACCTAATCATGTTGTAGTAGAATTGAGAATGATTTCATGTTTACATGTAACACATATGTATGTTTTTAATTTTTTATGTGTGAGAACAGTTATTTATCCCTCCATTGAATTGGGAAATGATTAATTCTCATGAGAGGAAAAATAGGGGAAAATGGTATAAACCCTATACAATATGTTTATATGAAGATTGTGAATCTAGATATATTTCAATCCAAAGCATTGAGTAATGGATTATATTTTATGATCTTACATATAACATATTGGGGTGTAATATGAATAAACTATGTGAATCTATCCATTATATGATGATGGTCTCTGAAATGATCATGGGCATCAAATATGGTTTTCTATAAATTTGATATTCCTCATTTCAATGTAATTAAATATAATTATGTTTTTTTCTAATAGAGCAGGATTATTGACTCATGTTTCCACACCATTTTGGGTCATTTTTATAATTCCATGAATTATTTTTTATGACATTTATTTAAAAATATACTCTTAAAAATGATCATTTAAATTATTTATATTCTCAAAAAAACATTTTTATCTTATCATCACTAATGATATTTGATTGATATCTCTTAAATTTAACCGGTATTAAGCAGTTTATCTCATAAATTTTTAAATATTTCCATTCCACATTTTACAAAAAACATTTGTAACATATGATAATACTTGAATGATATCACATTTAATACATTAATGGGAAATGGGAATTCTTATTGTGAAATTTACATATTCTAATTATAGTATATAAATATAATATCATATAAATTATATGGGGTTATTTATTATGTGATGTAATAAATATCCACATAATATGAATTCAAATTGATATATGTTATTATTAGGTCGTTTTAGTGTTTATCAAAGTGGGGTTTAGTTATTTTTTCAGAATTTATTATGAAGGGTAAGATGAATGAACTAAAAATATGTTTTTTAGAATGTGATGTATTGAGAACTTAAACTGTCATATGCTAAACTGATATTTATAATTTATGATGTCTTTGGATTGATTTTCCACTGAAAATTATTACATAATATTGTTTCATATACTTGATACAAACTCAAAAGTCATAATTTGGAATAAATCATAAAATATAGTTGTTTTACAAATGAGAAAACAAATGGGATGTGTGATGTTAATGAAAATATTATGGTTATACATACCTAGGTGTCTTCAGTTTTGATTAATAATCAAATCCATATAAAATTCCATTTCAACAAAATATAATATAGAATATTATTTTAATGATATAATTAATATGGATGATATATTATTTAACTACATTTATATAATATGAGATAAATACCCAAAATAAATTTATCAATGAAACTATAAGATGTTTTAGGATTGTTAAATAATGGAATCAATAAAAAATTGACAATGACAATGAATAGGTTAGTTTCGAATACGTAGAAAAATACAATTTTTCCTTATGTATAAAAATAATTAAATATTTTATATGAAAATAATTAAAGAGATTAGAAATGTAATTTAGGAATACAATGGTTAAGGAGTAAAACCATTGTGATTAAACCCATTATCCTTTAGAAAAATTGATTTCTTATAAAATCAAAACTATTAAGGTAGTTCATGAAAATTAAGTGGATAATGGTACGATATTCACTAAAAGAAGTTAAATTGCATTGTCGAATCATAATATCATGATGTAAAACTGAAAAATGATTTAGTTCTCTCCTCATAGGAACCATTGTTTACATCATTGTTTCCCTACTATAATTACCGATGATTTCACTGTATAATTTCTTTAAATAAAAAATGCATTATATATTTGTATCCATACACAAAAGTAATCTAAAATAAAACCAATACATTTTTATACCATTAAAACATTGCCATTGAATTTTTCTATATCATTTAGACTCACCGAGTTACTAAATATATTAATATATATTATTTTAGTAAAATTTACACAATTTATTATTATGTTTATGAATCTATCTTTTTATTTTAATATTAATTTATTAAATAAAAGTATGTATATAATAATAATAATATTTTAATAATATATTATGTTAATTTATTAATTTCTTATATATAAATGTTTTTTTGGAATTATGAATATGAAAAATATTTATTTTTTAGAATATATTTTAAATAAAAATATTTTCAAATATACTTTATAAATTTATGGAAATTTTAAATTTATATATTTTGGAATGATAAAAGGAAAAAATAAAATTATTTTTATGATTTATAATATTAATATTATCGTAGGATATTAAATATGGTATTTTACTAAAAAGATTTAATTTTTTATAGTAATGAAAGTTACAATTTTTACAAATGAAATCAATTTTATCACATTATATTTATATAAGTATGAATTAAAATTTCATGAATTTTTTTCAATTAAAATATTTACATAATAAGTAACATTAAACATTGAATATTTTTTTAATATATAAATCCATATTTTACATTCTATACCATATGTAATATTTTAAAAAAATTGATCTTAATAACTTATATAATTGGTACATTTAAATTAAGTTTTTTTAATTTCATCAATATAATCAAATAAAATTTATTTCAAAATTTGATTCATTATATCAAAATAATTTATATTGTAAATTTTTGTTTTTTTCATAATGTATCATTTACTGTAGGTAAAAACTAATTTCCATTGTAAAAACTAAAATCGTAAAAGTAAATAATTAAAGAGTAAATAACCTCATACATGTTTAAAACATGTTTGGGAATGTGTTATTGAAACCTTTGATTGACATTATCACTTATCGACCATATTATATCACATTTTATGAGATACTTTAGATAATATTTAGAAACCCTAAAATTTTATAGAATTGTTTTTCATAAATTCTTGGGAATTTTATGAGTCCGGAATTTTTGACGGCGCGTGATTCTGAGGCCCGGAGTGCCCAAAATGATCCGTCGAAGTTTTGTTAATTGTAGATTAACGCGTGTGTGTGGTTTTCCTAAAAATGTGTAATAAATCTTAAATGGTTACATGGATCGGAAATCTGAGGCCACCGTTGTGCTCAGGATGGCAGTTTTACCCTAGGCGTGACTTATGTTTATACGGTGCGGGCCTCCTGTGTGAAAACCTGAAAATGGCATAACCATAAATAAAAAAATTAAATAAAGTTATTTTATTTTTCAAATGCTTATAACTAAAAAATAGTAACTCAAATTATAAATCTATGACCACTGCTAAACTCATGAGGGTAGACTTTCATTAAGCAGATACTATCTTCGGTCGGCGAGGGACACCAGAGATAGTTAGTTTTTGGCCGCAAATAATATAATTAGGTGAAAATTAATTTATTGAAAATTTCATAAAATATAAACAGTAACTCAGATTGGAAATCTGAGGGTACCGTTGGGTTTTTTGGCACGTGTTTCACCTAGGGAGAGCCTAACGTCGTCCGCAGTGGGTTGATAATTGTTGTTAATAATTTTCTGAACATTTTTTCAGGTGCGTTCAGTATTCCAACGAGCGGTGTTTCATAAATTTTGAACCGGTGCTCAGAATTAAAATATGAGGACACCATTGAACTCGTAGCACCGGTATTCGCTTAAGGATAACATTACTACAGTTGCGTTTTATCGTGATTACAGGTTAGTTTTTTTGGGGTTTTAATTAAAGTGAATAAAAAATATGGGTTAGTCATATTTTTATTTGAGGAGATAGTTAGAACCTCAAAGTGGAGGTTAGTGAAGGGGCCCACCTGTGCATATCCTTCCATGGGAGAATATTATGTGGTCGGGCCCACATGAACTCACACCCCCTTAAAACACCTTTAACCCTTCAGTTCCCCATTAATGGGGGAAAGACTTGATTTCCCCCTTAATGGGGCCAACACACCTAAGAGATAATTAATGCCTCAATTAATTATCTTTTAAAAACTTTTGAATCCTTCCACCCCATCTAATTTCATGAGTTGTTTAATTTAAATAAACACAACTCTTGTGTGTGGTTGTACCAACAAATAATGGAATCCTCCTCTATGATTTATGGTTGGCACATAATACATTGGTGGTGCCTTTGAAAAGTAGAGAGAGTATCCTCTCCAACGAAGAATGATATCCTCTCCAATGATGAACCCCCTTCACCACCGAGGAATGAAGTCGTCGTCTTCTACCTTCCAATCGGGGAAAGAAAGAGAAGACACCTCCCGTGAAGAACGTCGCCAACAACGACTTCATCTCCCCCCGACGTCAATGGAACGCCGCCGCCTTCCCATGAATCCGCTGAGCGAAAACCGATTACAAGGTAGCGAGATTTGATTTATTTTTAAAATATGAGTTTAAACCTCCGTTGTTCGTCGTACAAGTTTTTGGTTTGGAAAAATAAATGATATAGTATGATGAGGAGGGTTCGAACATCACGAACACTTCCCCCCCTTTTGTTTCCTTTTGATGACGATGGAGGAGGACCGTAAAAAGTAGCCGGCGGTGAAAGTCTGTCGGGTCACTGCAAGAGTGAAACACCGCCATGCCGCACAGAGGAACCCAGATGTGACCAGGAGGGTCGTAGCGGTGGCGAAGGGTCGTAGTGCCGTCGCACCGCACTAGAGAGGAACTACGGATGGGAGGGTCACGGTGCATGGAGATGTGAGGCGCCGTCGTGCCACGCGGAGGGCAGCGGGACCGCGGCATCATCGCGCCGCAGTGGAGGTGCAGAGGCAGCTGGTCGCACTGGTCCCTGTGGAGGTGGACAAAGAGGCGGGACCCTTCGGGCCCCACGGCTCAAAAAAACTGTTGGCAAGTGCCAGTTTCTTCAGAGAGGAACAGGGGGGAGCGACACCTCCTCCCACACATGGCCAACTTGGCTGCCCACGGCCAGGCCGCCCCTTGGCCGGGCCGCCCTCGAGATTGGCCGCACTCGTTCCGGGCTGTCTCTTCGGGTTAGTTCGTCCCCTCAAATCGGGTCGCTTCCTCATACTGGGTCTGACCTACGGACTAAGTCAGACACCAATTCAGACTGGGTCAGACCATGTCTGTCTGACTGGGTCGGACTGGACCCGGACCCACTTTGGTCGTTTACACCTCTTAGCCGGCATCAAGGGCTAAGGGTGTCCGATTGACATACTGCCTATGGCGATTGATTTAGTTGAGCGAGATGATTATTTTGGCATTCTCCACTTGAGGTTTGGACATAGTTGGGGTAAATCCGGGTTGGTTTGAGCCTCAAAAACCAACCGGGCACCTGGAACGGAAATGACAATAACTCTCAGACCGAGAGTCTGATTGATTCGTCGTCTACTGCGTTAGGTTCCTTATGATGAGGAGGAACTATATGATTCATCAACTCTAGAATTTTTGGTAGTTGATGTATCGACACGTGGCTCGAGGAGTGGAGCCTCCTAGAATTGAGCATACTGTGTACAGGAACCCTAGGGCTAGCTACGACTAAGATGTACTAGAATCCTCCATGGGTTCGATAGTGAGAACCACTATACAAGAATTTACTATGGGTTCGACAACGATAACTACTATACTGTAATCCTCTGTGGGTTTGACAGTGATGACTACTGTACCGGATCCTCCGTGTGTCTGACAGTTCTGACATCTGTTACTGTATCCTATGTCGGTACGACAGAATAGCTGGTCCAGTATCTTGTGTGGGTCTGATAACTTAGCTGGTCCTATATCCTTTGTGGGTCTGACAGCTTAGATGAATCAGTGACTACATTTGATCATCTCTATCACTCTAGAATAGCTGATCTTGTAACCTGTGTGGGTCTTACAACTGAGCTAGTCTGGTATCATGTGTGGGTCTGACAACTTAGATGAATCAGTGACTATATCTGATCATATCTTTCACTCTACAAAATATGTATACTTTTGTGAGTTGAGTCATGTCTTTCATCCATTATCATCGGGGTGATTGACATTACTTCCTTTGTATAATGGGTTGTGCATGGGCTCGAGAGTTAGAGCAGGACTGAGATTTATAACATAGGTATATGTATAGGTATATACCTAAGTAAGATTGGATGATAATTCGTGATTGTATATTACTAATGTGGTTTAACCATAGTGGATTCTGGGAGACCTTCATGGGTATCGGGGTCCTCTACTGAGTATTGTTATACTCACCTGTTCATGGTATTCATCCGCACATTGTTGTGATCTGTGCAGATGACGATCAGCAGTGATCTATGCTGAGGTTGATATATGAGAGGCTGCTCGGAGATGGACTAGATGGGATGTACCTCAGAGACGATTTGTTCAAGTTATGTACCTACCATTCATGTAGTATTTCCCGATGGAAGATCCAGGAGCTGTTTTCCCTTTTTAATTGTACTTGTAATTGTTGTTCAGTTGGGTTTTTATACTGGCCCATTTATTTTCAGCACTACCTTTGTATTCATTATTACATAGTCTTTTGCTTCCCATTGTGTAATTTTATTTTGTGTGATTTCTTGTTATGTAACAACAAAAGCTTCTACGGTACGCTTCTCTTTGGATTATGTGATTGATTTTATTTTACGCAACACCGAGTTCTTACACACCATAACCAATCAAACTAGCCGTTATGAATAGTAATACCTACTTTTTGAAACTATATATATTTTATATTTCAAAATAGACTTCATTTTTGGATTCAGAATATCGAATTTAGTCTAGGGTGAAATTTTGGTACTTTTCGGATAACTTTAATATTTTGATGAATAGTGAAAATTACTAAATTTTAATTAAAAACAACGATTTATAATAAAAATAATTAATAGTGATAAATTATGAATTTGAGTTGTTTTAAATTATATTTAGAATATATTGTTTCTATTTAATACAATTTTGGTCATTGTACATAATTTCACAATTAAACTGAACATAAACAAGTATCAATCTTTTGATAGTAATTATATCTTAAAAACACGCTTTTTGTTTTGACAGCGGGAAATTATTTTAAATTAATTTCTGCCACTTCTATGTTTTGAATTAGGAAAAATGGATTCTATATTTGGAATCAGGGTGTTCAAATTTTCTAAATAAGTAACTTTTATTTTTAGGAATTTTGAATAATTACTGCGGTAAAAATTTTATTTACCATGGTTAAGGGTAAATTCGGTAAATAAGGGTTAACAAATAATATTATAATAATATTAAATTACTTTGAAACATGTCCTAACCTTATTGGTGGATACATGTCCGACCATGGGAATCTTTTGGTCGATTTTGGGAGCCCATGGAGCCAGTTGTAAGTGATAGGGACACTTTATTTTAATTAAGTTAAAATAAGTACAAAAATAACATAAGCATATATCTTTTAGAAAAACAATTTTTACACAGAGTTATATATGTTGGATGTTCGACTATAAATATTCATTAGAAATATCAAAATATTTCCTACATATTGATATTTTATTTACAATTTTTAGACATTAAATAATTTAATTTATTTATGACATAATGATGATGCAGTAATTACCTAATTAATGACAAATTAGAATAATTGATATTATAAATACCCAAATAAGTATAATTTGAGTCTTTTTATGAACTACACTAATATTATAGGTTAATATGACATGTTAGGATTTATTTAATTAACTTTTTTTGACATAATCATTCTGTTATAAGTTTTACAAATATCAATTATTGAATAGTGTCAAAATTGACATAAAATAGTTTTTTAAAAAAATATTATATTATTAATTGATATTAAATTATAAAAAATATATGGTTAGGCAAATAGACTTATATAATGATAGGTGTATCATTAATGGACCACTTGTGGTTATCTTGGATGTATATGGTATGTTTATTAACCATATAATATAAAAATACAAAGAGACATTATAAAAGTGAAACTAATTAACTTGGAGTTAATACTTAAAGATAAGGTTAATATAAGTACCCCAACCTGTCTAAATTCTATTTTTTGAGAGGTTTACGACCCATCCCCATCTTTAATTTTAAATAATCCACTTTGGATCCATTAGAAACCGAATATGAATTTATTATAAATTAATATTTCTAGATTTTCCAAAGGTGCCCCTCACCCCTCTTATAAAAGGGCACTCATCCTTCTCATTTCTTCACACCTTCAAAGCCTTTTGGTTCAGCCAAAAAATGCCCAAATACTCTCCCAAGTAATCTCAATACAACCTAGATGCCTTAGTTTGATCATAAATCTATCCTAAGGAGCCCTTTTGATGAAACCAAAAGGAAGAACTCGAAGAAGAGGTAATGTTTTCACCACCCATTTTTCAAGTTCCTTTCTTCTTCCAATTCTTCCTTTTTTGTTATTACCATTCTAAAATAATAACTCTAGTATCTTATATATACTATGATGTTATTATAAATTTGTTACAACCATATTCAGTATTCTATATTCCCTTTGAATTACATGTCACCATACGTGTGTACGTACGGCTTACCGTCTCCACGTCGTGGTGTAATTGTTATTCAATATATTATTATTTGGATGTGTATAATAATGATGTGTTACTCATTTAATAATAAATATAACATGTTAATGATTATTTATATATGATATACCATCCATTTATATATTATTTTAATATCAAAGGAATGATATTGTTGCTCGTGTGTACGTACGGACTACCGTCTCCACGAACGCGATGAGATTCATTCTCTATCGTATCCATTCAAGTATAATTATCATTTTATGATTTAAAAATAATGTTTAAGGACTTGATATCATTATGGATATGAATAATATACAACCTATCCATGAAAAACATGGCTTATGTAACAAAACTTATAAAAGTAAACGAGTAATTTAACACCCAAAACGACGATAATACTAAGATATTATTAACAAAGCAATGTTAAAATATCATATATGATAACATATGAATGTATATGATTCTTTTATAATTTAATAACAATTATTTCACTATTATATAGGAGGTTAACCTACCCCCAACCAAGGAAAAGTACAAGGTAATGGTTATTTCACAATCTCTTCATTATCCGAGGTTGTTTATACGTAATAATCTACTGGGATCTATTTATCATCCACATCCATGTTTCTTAAAAATGTATTTCAAAACGTTTTTACTATTTCAAAGAATATGGGTTAAAGTCATTTATACCCTTTTTTGAATCTTTATAAGAGTTTTATAAAGTAATCTTTCCGTCGTTTTCCAAACACGGTGTTTTTAACCTTTTTGACAGAATTAATGTAAGAATGTTTTTTTAACTTATACGGAGAGTGCGGCTATTTTCCGCCGTTATAAAATATTCGAAGCTTCCCTTACAAGCTTATAAGAATATTTTCAAAGAAATTTTTTTATTTTATAAATATATGACGCTTAAATGATTTCAAAATAGAAAGAGATATTTCTCTAAAAAGAGTTTTTATTTCATCTATGTCAACATCCTTTGATGGATTTTACGGTTATTTGAAGTTGATTTATTATGATACAAAACTTCTATATTGTATTGAAGGTTTTGTGATATGTTTGTCTATGGATGTTCTATTTTTATACCATTTATAGTTTATGGTGAAAGTATTGAAATTTTTTATGCTAGTTTTAATACGAATGTTTATGTTATGTTTAAACCTTTTAATATGGGAATGAATTGGACTTAATATGTGATAGGTGGAGCCTGCTATAGCTCCTCGATGCATCGGTAGATCTCATGAGACAAACTAGTGTCTTGGAACAAGGCCTTAACAAAATCTTATTTGTATTCTTGGCACTAGGCCTTGGCTATGTGGTTATGATAGTCTGACATTATGCATTCCATCATTATGAAAGTGGTTATTGATATTGCATGTGATTATTTGATTAGTAGAATATACATGTGAATAAGTAAATGGGATTATTTCATTTTATTTGTTCCATACTATGGTGAAGTTCAAGTTTAAAAGGCTTTTTTTTAGTTATACATTGCCTTAAATGTTTATTATTATTTATGAATGTTTCCAATATATTGTTATCCTTACTAGGCATTTGATCTCACCCATTTTCTAGGTTTTATTATTCCCAGGGTATGAAGAAGTAAATTATGAATGACCATCAGGGATTGTATGTGGGGATATGAGTGTGGAATTTGATGAAAAGATGTTGTTGTAGTTTTCATTTTTATGATGTATTGTATTACTTATGAATATATCTACTGTTTCCAAGGCTAGTAAACTAATCGGCCTTTCTATATTTGATCCTTCTTGTGATCATGCCAATGTTATGTAATAATGCACCGAGTCTAGGTAACTGGGGTCGGGGCGTTACAGTTGGTATCAGAGGATGTTTAGTAAAAACCCTGGATGCTATATTTTGACAAACTCTGATTAGAGCACATAGACCTAAGATAAACATTGAGAATTAGTATAGAATAACTTCCTAGAATTTTGGTATTGTGGAGATTTTGTGAGTATTCCGAGCAATACATCCATGTTTGGATACGAGCAGGTAGAGGCTTCTCTGGCACGAATGTACCTAGGGGTAAAACCCGAAAACACCGCTTTGATCTAGACTTGAACGAGAACTGGTGCATGACAACGGGCCTTGCTTCACTCTTGGTTACGACATGCCCAGGGGAAATTCTTAGGATAACTCTCATTTTCATTACAAATCATTATGAAGGGTTTATGAGTATATACTTCCTCAAAGAACACATTTTTATGATTATGGATTATATCCATAAATAGTTCAATTTATGTTAAGTGTTTTATAAGTATGGAATTATATATTTTGATCCATAAACTGATCTAGTTTATGCCATTGTTTAGAAACGGCGCGTAGTGGATGAAATGGAAACTCTTTCAATGCACACACTCCATGTAGGGATTGCCCTCCTGCTCAAGATAATTATAGTGGAGCTGGTGATGCAACTGGTGCCGATCAGCTAATCACCATACTGGGACAACTCACTCAGGTTATGAATAATAATCGTACCCATATGGAGCACCCTGATCCACAACATGGAGGATCAATGTTAGATCGATTCATGAGGCCACAAATACCAACGTTCAATGGGAATAAAAATCCCTTAGTATCTAAGAAATGGATAAATTCCCTAGAGAAAATATTTCAGGCTTTGGGGAGTTGTGAAAGGGAAAAATTTATCATGGCAGTTTACCGACTTACTGGAGATGCTGATCAGTGGTGTTCATTGATTAAAAACATGAAGGAAGGTGATGAATTAACAAATATGGAATGGAGGGAGTTCAAAGATTTGTTTTTAGAAAAATACATTCCTCACGACCATCGAGCAGATATGGAAAGGCAATTTCTATGTCTGAGACAAAAGGGGGATAAGAATGTTGCAAAGTATGAGGAAAACTTTACAAGGTTAGCAAGGTATGCTAGAGATTATATACGTAATCCAAGAAGTAAGATTGATTGTTTATTTGATGGGTTAAAACCATTTCTTCATCGAGCATTAGTCTCGCAATCCTTTTCATCGTACGAAGACATTATCTCATGTGCTATCAATACCCAAAATGAATTCTCAATGTCTTATGACTTTAATGAAAATCAAGAGAAGAAGAGACCTACTGATTAATCTGGGAATAGAAATAAGGGGAAGAAGTTAAAGGTTGAATATCCACCCTATGGTAAATGTGTTAAGACACACCCCGATACTTGCTTAAAGGGAACATGAGTCTGTTACAAGTGTGGTGAAAAAGGCCACCAAGCTCGTGATTTCAAGGGGAAGAAGGAAGGTACCAATGATCATTGCTACAATTGCAGGGAGATGTGGAATTATGAAAATTAAATTACTAAGCATTAAGAGAACTTATCTCAGAAAAAGCCAAGGGATCAAGGCCAAGCTTATGATATCACTACTACTGAGGTAGAAGCTCAGAAAGACGTGGTGGCAGGTAATTTAATGGTTTCCTCAAGTTTAACAAATGCATTATTTGATTATGGATCATCACATTGTTTCATATCTTCCTAGTTTTCTAAGAAAATTAGATATTTACAATATGATTTTACAAGGGAGTTGTCATTTAAAACTCTCAAGGGAAGTATCATTGCAACAAAGTTTTGTGAATCAGTCCCCATTAGAGCACATAAATGTTATTTATCTGCTGATCTCGTCATCATACCTATGATTGAGTATGATATAATCCTCGGTATGAACTGGCTTTCAGACAATGATGTGGAGATTTATTGGAAGAAGAAAGAGGTTACGATTCTTGATGATGATGATAAGGAACAACTTATCTTTAGAGAAGAATCGTCACCACCTAATTCTTATCTAGATCCACCCCCAGTAGCTCAACTATATTCGATTATTGGGGAGGAAGAGAATGAAATGACTATGGGTGAGGAATGGAATGTTAAAATAGAGGATGTACCTATTGTGAAAAAATATGTAGATTTATTTCCAGAAGATTTACCTAGACATCCTCCAGAACGAGATGTTGAGTTTTCCATTGATTTAATTCCTGGGTCAAGGCCTATATCGAAGACCCCTTATAGAATGGACACTGTAGAATTATTTGAATTACAGAAATAAGTAGAGTAATTGATTAATAAGGGATTTATTCACCCTAGTGTTTCTCCATGGGGAGCCCCGTTTCTTTTTGATAAAAAGAAAGATGGATCTATGAGGTTATGTTTCGACAACAGGAAGATCAATGTTATAACGATAAAGAACATGTATCCCCTACCTCGCATTGATGATTTATTTGACCAACTGCATGGATCTCAATACTTTTCAAAGATTGACCTTCGATCTGGATACCATCAGTTGTGTTTTAAGAGGGAAGACATTCTGAAGACAACATTTCGAACCAGGTATGGGCATTACGAGTTTACTGTAATGCCTTTTGGATTGACTAATGAACCCTCTGTATTCATGGATCTGATGAATAGTGTTTTCATGGAGTATCTCGATGAATTTATGATGGTTTTTATTGATGATATCTTGGTATACTCCAAAAGCTATGAAGATCATGAAAATCACTTGTGCATTATCTTGAAGACTCTGAGAAGGCATGAATTATATGGGAAGTTTAGCAAGTGTGAATTCTGGCTTCAGGAGATTTCTTTTATTGGAAATATTTTCTCTAATGATGGAATCTCTGTTGATCATTCTAAGACCAGGGCAATCCAAGAATGGCCATCTCTTACAAGTATAACTGAGGTACATAGTTTTATTGTTTTGGCAGGTTATTATCGACGTTTCGTCCAGAATTTTTCCCGATTGGATAACCCATTAACGAAGCTCACACGTAAAGGGGGTAATTTTTTTTGGACAAAAGAGTGTGATGAATGTTTCGAAGAACTGAAGACAAGATTAGTCAATTATCTTATATTGACTCTACCATCAGGGAATGATGGGTTCGTTATTTATAGTGATCCATCGATGAAAAGAGTTGGTTGTGTCATTATGCAGAATGATAGAGTTATTGCCTATGCATCATGACAGTTGAAAATTCATGAACAAAACTATCCTACTCATGATCTCGAGTTAGCAGCTGTGATATTTTCTTTGAAGATATGGAGGCACTACCTCTATGATGAAAAATGTGAGATTTATACTTATCACAAGAGTTTGAAGTATATTTTCTCACAAAAAGAACTCAACATGAGGCAAAGGAGATGTCTTGAATTATTCAAGGATTATGATTGCACGATAAACTACCACCCGGGGAAAGAAAACAAGGTGGTAGATGCTTTGATCAGAAAAGATCCTGGAGTTTTGAACAATATGAGAATTGAAAGGGATCCAATTTTCATGGATCTAGTGAAGATGGACATGGGAATAATCAGGGAAGGAGAAACATCAATGCTATTTCAAATGGATGCCAAACCATCTTTACTAGAAAGGATTAAGATATCTCAGATCGATGATAAAGAATTTCAAAAGAATATTAAAGCTGTGAATGATGGGAGATTGAGAGACTTTTTGTATGAAGATGGAATTTTGAAATTTGGGAAGAGACTTTGTGTTCCCGATATACTTGATCTAAAATGGGAATTGTTGGATGTTTATCATAGTTACAATTTCTATATACACCCTGGGAGAACCAAAATGTATAGAGATTTGAAGGAACATTTTTGGTGGGACAACATGAAGAGGGATATTGCTGATTTTGTGTCAAGATGTATGGTTTGTGAACAAGTAAAAGCTGGAATGCAATAACCTGGAGGAGTCATGCAACCTATTCCCATACCGGAGTGGAAATGGGACAATATTACAATGAGCTTTGTCATGGGACTATCAAAGAATCCTAGAAGGAATGATGAAATTTCGGTTATTGTTGATCATCTTACCAAGTCAGCACATTTTCTTGCTATAAGATATGATCTACCTCTAGAAATTCTATCAAGACTATATATTAATGAATTTGTGAGACTTCATGGAGTACCCCTATCAATTGTTTCACATCGTGATCCACGTTTTACATCAAGATTCAGGAAAAGTCTTCAGAAATCCCTGGATACTGAACATCATTTGAGCACTTCCAACCACACTCAGACAGACAGACAATCAGAACGGACTATTCAAACCTTAGAAGACATGTTGAGATCCTGCTCACATGACTTTTAGGGTATGTGGGATCAATATTATCTTTGGTATAATTTTCCTATTACAATAGCTTCCATTCGAGTATTCAGATGACACCATATGATGCGTTATATGGAAGGAGATGTCACACACCAACCTGTTTGGATGACGTTGGTGAATGATAACTTGTAGGCCCAGAACTGGTGGAGGAAACGATGGAAAAGGTGAATATAATCCAAAATCACATCAAAGCAGCTCAAAGTGGGAAAAAGACATATGCCAATAATCGAAGGAAGGATTTGGAATTTCATTTCGGTGATCATGTTTTCCTGAAGGTATCTCCATGGAAGGGAGTCATATGTTTTGGTAAGAGAGGTAAATTGAGTCCCAGGTATATCGGACCTTTCGAAATTCTAGACCAAATTGGGGTTGTAGCTTACCTATTGGCAATGTCGACAAGTCTCTCGAATGTTCACAATGTGTTCCATGTATCTCTGTTGAGGAAATACATGTCTGACCCAATG
The DNA here is from genome assembly GCA_963277665.1 of Viscum album. Taxonomy (NCBI): domain Eukaryota; kingdom Viridiplantae; phylum Streptophyta; class Magnoliopsida; order Santalales; family Viscaceae; genus Viscum; species Viscum album. Next base: position 1,417,912,130 of record OY728161.1, on the reverse strand, counting down.
CATGTACTCACCTATGAGGAATTGGAACTGGAACCCGATATGTCTTATTGCGAAGAGCCCGTCAAGATTCTTGATACGAGAGAACAAGTACTGAGAAACCGGATGACGTGTCTGGTAAAAGTCTTGTGTTGAAACCATAAGATGGAGAGGCAACGTGGGAACCTGAGGAACTTATGATGAAGAACCACCCTAGTATTTTCATGTGGTAGTATTCTAGAAATTTCTAGGACAAAATTATTCGAAGGAGGGGAGAATTTAACAACCCAAGCTTCTAAGATACGCTTCTCTTTGGATTATGTGATAGCGTGTGTCGTACGCAACACCGAGTTCTAACACACCATAACCAATCAAACTAGCCGTTATGAAAAGTAATACCTACTTTTTGAAATTATATATATTTTATATTTCAAAATGGACTTCACTTTGGGATTCAGAATATTGAATTTAGCCTAAGGTGATATTTTGGTACTTTTCGGATAACTTTAATATTTTGATGAATAGTGAAAATTATTAAATTTTAATTAAAAACAACTTTTTTAGTCAAAATAATTAATAGTGATAAATTATGAATTTGAGTGGTTTTAAAGTATATTTAGAATATATTTTTTCAATTTAATACAATGTTGGTCATTGGACATAATTTTACAATTAAACCGAACATAAACAAGTATCAATCTTTTGATAGTTATTATATCTTAAAAACACGCTTTTTGTTTTGACAGCGGGAATTAATTTTAAATTAATTTCTGCCACTTCTATGTTTTGAATTTGGAAAAATGGATTCTATATTTCGAATCAGGATGTTCAAATTTTTTAAATAGGTAACTTTTATTTTTAGTCATTTTGAATAATTACTGCGGTAAATATTTTATTTACCATGGTTAAGGGTAAATTCGGTAAATAAGGGTTAAAAAATAATATTATAATAGTACTAAATTAACCTAAAACGTGTCCTAACCATATTGGTGGATACAGGTCCGACCATGGTCATCTTTGGGTCGATTTTGGGACCCCATGGAGCCACTTGTTGGTGATAGGGACACTTTATTTTAATTAAGTTAAAATAAGTAGAAAAATGACATAAGCATATATCTTTTAGAAAAACAATTTTTACCTATTGGTATAAATGTTGGATGTTAGACTATAAATATTCATTAGAAATATAAAAATATTTATTACATAATTATATTTTATTTATAATTTTTAGACATTAAATAATTTAATTTATTTATGACACAATGATGTTGCAGTAATTACTAAATTAATGAAAAATTAGAATAATTGATATTATAAATACCCAAATAAATATAATTTGAGAATTTTTATGAAGTACACTAATTTTATTGGTTAATATGACATGTGAGGATTGATTTAATTAACTTTGTTCGAAGTAATAATTCTGTTATGAGTTTTACAAAAATCAATTATTGAATAGTGTCAAAATTGACATAAAAGAGTTTATAAAACAACTATTATATTATTAATTGATATTAAATTCCTAAAAATCTAATTTTTGTCCAAGAGACTTATATAATGATATGTGTATAATTACCAGACATCTTTGGGGTTTCTTGAATGTATATGGTATGTTTATTGACCATATAATATAAAAATACAAAGAGACATTGTAAAGTGAAACTAATTAACTTAGAGTTAATACTTAATGATAAGGTTAATATGAGTACCCAAACCTGTCTAAATTATATTGGTTGCGTGTTTTTCAACCCATCCCCACCTTAAATATTAAATAATCCACTTTGAAGCCATTATAAACCGAATATGAATTTATTATCAATTAATATTTCTAGCTCTTCCAAAGGTGCCCCTCACCCCTCTTATAAAAGGGCACTCCACCTTCTCATTTCATCATACCTTCAAAGCCTTTTTTTCGGCCAAACTCTGCCCAAATACTCTCCAAACTTCCCTAAATAAAACCTAGGGGCCTTATTTTGATCATAAAGCCAGCCTAAGGAGCCCTTTTGATCATATCAAAAGGAAGAACCTGAAGAAGTGTTAATGTTTTCACCACCCCTTTTCAAGTTCCATTCTTCTTACACTTCTTCTTTATTGTTATTACCATTATAAAATAATAACTATAGTATATAATATATATTGTGATGTTGTTATAAATATGGTACAACCATATTCAGTATTCTATCCACCCTTTGAATAACATGTCCCCATACGTGTGTACGTACGGCTTACCGTCTCCACGTCGTGGTGTAATTGTTATTCAATATATTATTATTTGGATGGGTATAATAATGATGTGTAACTCATGTAAATAATAAATATAACATTTTAATGATTCTGTATATACGATACACAATCCATTTATATATTTTTTTAATATCAAAAGAATGATATTGTCGCTCGTGTGTACGTACGGACTACCGTCTCCACGAACGCGATGAAATTCATTCTCCATCGTATCCATTCAAGTATAATTATCATTTGATGATTTAAAAATAATATTTAAGGACATGATGTCAATCTGGATATTAATAATACACAACATATCCATGAAAAACATGTCTTATGTAACAAAACATATAAAACAAAACGAGTAAGTTAACACCTGAAACGACGATAATACTAAGATATTATTAACAAAGAAATGTTAAAAGATCATATATGATATCATATGAATGTATATGAATCTTGTATAATTTAATAACAATTATTTCACTATTATACAGGAGGTTAACCTACCTCCATCCAAGGAAACGTACAAGGTAAGGGTTATTTCACAATCTCTTCATTATCCAAGGTTGTTTATACGTAATAATCTACTGGGATCTCTTTATCATCCACATCCATGTTTCTTAAAAATGTATTTCAAAACGTTTTTAATATTTAATATAATATGGGTTAAAGTCATTTATACCGTTGTTTTAATCATTATAAGAGTTTTATAAAGGAATCTTTCCATCGTTTTCCAAACAAGGTGTTTTTAACCTTTTTCGACAGAATTATGGTAAGAATGTTTTTTTATCTTATACGGTGAGTTCGGATATTTTCCACCATTATAAAATCATCGAAGATTCCCTTACATGATTATAAGAATATTTTCATATAAAATGTTTTATTTTATAAATATATGACTCTTAAATGATTTCAAAATATAAAGAGATATTTCTCTAAAAAGAGTTTTGATTTCATCTATGTCAACATCCTTTGATGGATTTTACGCTTATTTGAAGTTAATTTATTATGATACAAAACTTCTATATTGTATTGAAGGTTTTGTGATATGTTTGACTGTAGATGTTCTATTTTTATCCCATTTATAGTTTATGGTGAAAGTATTGACATTTCGAAGGCTAGTTTTAATATGAATGTTTATGTTATGTTTAAACCTTTTCATATGGGAATGCATTGGACTTAATATGTGACGGGTGGAGCCCGCTATAGCTCCTCAATGCATCGGTAGGTCTAATGAGACAAAATAGTGTCTTGGAATAAGGCCTTGACAAAATCTTATTTGAAGTCATGGCATGAGGCCTTGGCTATGTGGTTATGATAGTCTGGCATTACGCATTCCATCATTATGAAAGTGGTTATTGATATTGCATGTGATTATTCGATTAGTAGAATATTCATGTGAATAAGTAAATGACATTATTTCATTTTATTTTTTCCATACTATGTTGAAGTTCAATTTTAAAAGGCTTTTTTAGTTATAAATTTCCTTAAATTTTTATTCTTATTTATGAAAGTTTCCGCAATATTGTTATCCTTACTGGGAATTTGAGCTCACACCTTTTCTATGTTTTATTTTTCCCAGGGTATGAAGAAGTAAATTATGAATGACCTGCAGGGATAGTATGTGGGGATATTAGTGTGGAATATGGAGAGAAGATACTTTTGTATTTTTCATTTTAATGATTTAATGTAAGACTTATGAATATACCTAGTGTTTCCAAGGATACTAAACTAATCGGTCTTTTGAGATTTGATCCTTCTTGTGATCATGCCAATGTTATGTAATAATGCAACGACTATAGGTAACTGGGGTCGGGGCGTTACATGTTATAAATGAAAATCCTTCCCAGCTACGAGAACTATGACTTTGGTTCTCGTAGCCTGCCCCAGTCCTATGGAAGGCGGGCATGGGGTAGTCACGAAACTGGTCCCGATGATTGGTCCTGAAAAATTTGTATCATAGGAGCTGGTTCTTCCACAAAACATAGGTCTCTGATCTGTCTTACTATTATGTAATATTGTTATGAATATTGAGTGTGTTTTTTAGTCCAGGGAGTCTAGTGTTGGTGTGGCAGCCGACGTATCCATACACTAGGAACTAGACTTCTGATTTCCGACTTAGTGCACGAAAACACAGATTGTCATTGTGTTTTCCAGAGTCTCCTTTGTGAACTCTTTGAGTCATCTCGCCAGGTATAACTTATTTACCCTAGTGCACTTGTTCCTCATCAGGATGCCACTACGTAGACAGCCAGCTAGGTTTTCCAAGAGAGTACTCGATGACGTCCCACCAATAACGAGGAACTAGTGTAGGGCCCTCTAACTATTTTGGCACCTTCGGGTGTTGTACTAGAAGCACCACAACCCATTGGGAAGAAGATTGCACCAGCTGCATTGGAGGATGGTGCAAGCCGACTGAGCGTGTTGCACAAGTTCCAACAGTAGTGGCCCTTGAGGTTTCGACGCGAAACAGATTCTCAGGCATCAAATGACTATATGGAGGCGGTTACTGTAGTTTTCCACCTAGTTGAGACACTAGTAGAGTAGATGTTGATGTCTGCTACTAATCTTTTTAAGTGAGGGACCATGAGGATAGTCCGCATAGCGATGAGGTTTTGGTACTTGGACCATTTTCTGAGATGGTTCCTTCGGGCAGTGTGCCAACTATATCACTGCCCCATTGGTTAGCAGACACTACCAGTGGTACTGGTAGAGGACACTTGTAGGCTTAGTACCTTACAATTGTTTCTGCACCAGTTATCACTCATGATCTGAGGTGAGCCCGACCCACACGCGGCTAACGACTGGCGTGAGGAGGTGGCTGAGAGTTTTCTAGAGCTTATACAGTTTCGGCAGGATGACATGTCAGTAGTTGAGTATCCATCGAGGCACACTGACCATTCTAGGTACTCGAAGAATGTGATGCGAACAATGCTTTAGAGATTAGTCCTCTGAGTAAGGTGTGTTTAAGAACATCTGAGCCAACTCTTTTCCTTCTATGCACTCTTACTTATGTTAGGGTGCTAGAGAGATCCTTTGTGGTTAAATGTTCTTCGGCTGTGCAGATACAACTACTGTATGTTAGAAGTGGGAAGCTGTGAACGAGCGTCAGTCTCAGAGACATGGGAATGTGAGATGTTTCAGGAAGAGGAAGTGTTAAGGACAGATGAATCTGCAGGCAGTTGCCGTGGAAGCAGAGCTAGGAATGCAGAATGAGGTTGTGAACATTTCGACATGTTATAACCAACGTTCATTGTAGTCCCCACTAGGCTCAGGGAGATGATGGGTAGGGGAAGAGATTAGCTACATGCGGTCAAAAGTTTTTACCCAAGCGATCTAGTAATGATTTGACATATGGACTGTGTCTACTACTAGCTATCGTATCAATAGACATAGGTACCAATCCTTCCTTCCTTCCACGAATCTTTTCCCAGACCTAGAGATTTCGGTTAAACAGTTGACTTGACCCTCACGTCTGGAGATACATTTTGTAGGAGACTTGATAATCACACTTACACTGATGGTGTGATCTGACCTTTTAGGTGAGAGTTTCAGTTGGATCCTCTTGGAGGCGGCGTTGAGGCCATAAAAAGATAGTTTGGGTATGGACTAGGTAACCATAGTTCATACACATATTGACTGTATTACGAATAAAAGTTTGTGGATTATCTACAACATTGGGATGGGGTTTTCCTTGGTCAGTGAAAAGGAAAAACCAAGCAGCACAGGATGGAATCATGCATAAGAGGGTGCATTCGATAACTCATGAGTCGGCTAGACATTCCTTTGTGCCAGACATCTCCAGAGTTGCAACAACACTATCAGCTTTTCCGTATAAGAGGAAACCCTCCGTGTGGTCGGAGAGATGCCAGCAGAGCTTTCAGGTGCTGAGGAAGAGGCTGACTAGTTCCCCAATCTTTAGGCTTCCATAGGAACACATAGGGTACGTAGTTTATTGCGATACTTCAGGGACCGGACTCGGATGTGTTCCAATGCAGGAGAAATATGTGTTCGTATATGGCTCTCGGCAGCTGAGACAGCACAATAAGAACTATGCTACCCATGACCTAGATTTAGAAGCAGTGGTCTTCGCCTTGAATATGTGGTGGAACTATCTTATGGGAAAATTTTTTACCGAATACTCGTATCACAAGAGTCTCATGTATATCTTCTCTCATGAGAACCTAACCATGATATAGCGATGATGGCTCGAGTTCCTTCAGGACAATGACTTCGAGATAGTCTATATTCATGGGAAGGGGAATGTTGTAGTAGATGAACTCAGTTGGAGATCTGGTATACAACTGATAGGCAATGTGACAGAGCAGCTAGATTCGTTACAGATATCCTTTTTATAGAGAGATAGAGAATCCATACTTTAGTAACATACATTCACTCTCCCACTCCTTCAGTGAGTCAGGGTGGTGCAGCAAGGGGACACTGACTGTGAGACACGACGTGCTGAGATATCCACAGGACATGCACCTGATGAATTATATGAAGGTGGGGAGCACTTCATTCTCTTCATAGGACATACCATGGTACCAGTTGCAATTCAAGATGAAGTTTTGATGGATTTACAAACATCCCCTTTAGTGGTATATCCTGGAGTGGTCAAGAAGTACTTGGACCTTTGACGACAACACTGGTGGCCAGGTATGAAGAAGGTAGTAGAGGAGTTTGTCTCTCAATGACTCACTTGCCAGCATGTGAAGGTGCAACATTAGGTACCAGTAGGCTAGGTTCATCCATTGGAGTCCCAAAGTGGAAGAGGGATCAGATATCCATGGAATTAGTGACGGGTCTTCCACGTACATCCAGGATATGGAGAGCTCTAGAGTTCGAGGATGGCGGCCACATCATTCAATGGGTCTCATCTTGACGAGGTCTACGGAGTTTTGGACGAGGAAGAAAGTTATCTCTGAGGTTCATAGGACCTTTCTAGTTCCTCAGTAGAGTAGGCGAGGTGGCATACCGCTTATCTCTTCCAACTCAGTTGAACCGTGTGCACATTGTCTTCCACGTATCTTAAGTGAGGAGATAAATGCATGACCCATCCCACATCATCGACCAGAGGGAGTTGGACATCGATGACATGGAAAATTTCATGGAGGTTCTAGTGGAGATTGAGGATCAAGAAGAGCGTGTCCTGCGTGGATGTTCGATTCCTCTAGTGTTGGTTCGTTGGAAGCACTAGAACCTCCAATATATCACATGGGAGCGGGAGGCTAAGATGCGTGTTCAGTACCCCCCCTTTTTGTTTCCTTAGTGTGAGTTTTAACTTATAGGGATGTAAATCCCTGAGGTTGGGAGAATGTAAAGTCCCAAAAATTCTGTAAATTTTTTTTTCATAAATTCTTGGGAATCTTTTGAGTCTGTAGTTTCTGATGGTACGCGATTCCGAGGCTCGGAGTGCCCGGAATGATCTGTCGATGTTTTATTAATCTTAGATTAACGCCTGTATGTGTTTTTCCTGAAAAAGTGGAATAACTCTTAAACAGTTAGTCAGATAAGAAATATGAGGCCATCGTTGCACTCAAGATGGTGGTTTTACCCTAGGCATTACTTTATGTTTAGTCGGCGCGGGCCTCCTGTGAGAAAACCTGAAAATGGAATAACCAAATATAATATAATTAAATAATGTTATTTTATTTTTCAAATGCTTATAAATAAAAAACAGTAACTAAGATTAAAAATTCGAGACCACCGATGAACTCATGAGGGTAGGATTTATTTAAGCAGATACTAACTTGGGTTGGCGAGGGACATCAGAGAAAGATAGTTTTTGCTCGCAAATTAAATAATTAAGTGAAAATTATTTTAATGTAAAATTATTAACTTTTAAATGGAAACTCGGAATAGAAATTTGAGGGTACCCTTGGGCTCTTTGGGGTGTGTATCACCTAGGCAAAGCCTATCCTTTTCCACAGTGGGTCGAGGATGACTATTAATAATTTTCCGATCTTTTCTTCAGGTATATTCAGTAGACGTGCGAGCGATGTTTCAGAACATATAATCTGGTGCTCAGAATTGAAATCTGAGAAAACCATTGAACTCGCATCATCATAATTAGCTTAAAGAGACCTTTACCATAACTTTGTTTTATTGAGATTGGAAGTTTGTTTTTTGGGGGTTTTTAATTAAACTGAATAAAAAATATGTGGAAGCCATATTTTTATTTGAGGAGGTAGTTAGAACCTCCAAGGGGAGGTTAGTGAAGGGGCGACCCACACATAACCTCCCATTGGAGGATATTATGTGGCGGGGCCCACACGATCTCAAACACCCTTTAACCATTCAGGTCCCCATTAATGGGGGAAACTCTTGATTTCACCATTAATGGTGCCAACACTCCTAAAAGATAATTAATTCCTCAATTAATTATCTTTTGAAAACATTTGAATCCTTCCACCCCATTTAAACTCATGAGTAATTTAATTTAATTAACCACAACTCTTTTGTGTTGTTGTGCCAACAAATAATGGACTCCTACTATATTTTTTTGGATGGCACATAATACATTGGTGGAGCCTTGGAGAAATAGAGAGAGAATATTCTCCAATGATGAATGATATCTCATCCAATGATGAACGCCCATCTCCACTGAGGAACGATGACACCATCTTCACCCTTTCCAACTAGGGAAAGAAAGGGAAGATGCCGCCCGTGAAGAAAATCACCAACGACAACGTAATCTCCTTTCGACTTCAAAGGGACAATGTTGTCTTCCTGCGACTCCGTAGAGCGTACATCGATTACAAGGTATGGGGATTTTAATTATTTTTTAATATGAGTTTAAAACTCCATTATTCATAGTACATGTTTCTGGTTTGGAAAGACAAATGATTTCATATAACGAGGTGGGTTCAGACCACACGAACATGGCCCAACCCTCCCCCTTTGTTTTTGTCTATTTGATGACGACGGAGGTGGACCGCAAAAAGGAGCTAGTGTACCATGGTCGGAAGGGCATCGACCGTTAGAGAAGCACATCGTCGTCATGTCGCGTGGTGTAGCTGAAGGCCATGGCTAGGTCGTGCCACGACAGCGGGGGCTTGGCACCGTCGCACCATGGTGGAGGTGTGGAGGTAGCCGTCTGGGATGGCCTCCGTGGAGTTGGACAAACAAGAGGGACCCTTAGGGTCCCGCGGGTCAAAAAAATGGGTGCATAGCACTGGTTTCTTCGGAATGGAATAGTGGGGTGACAACTCCACCCACGCGCGGCCTGCTGGGCCACGCAGGCCGGCCTGCCAGGCTGCCACCAGCCAGGCCGCCCGCGGCCGGGCCGTCCTTGGTCAGGCCACCTATGGATGGGCCATCGTCATCCGGGCCACCCTCGGCCGTGTCACCAACGGCCGGGCTGCCCCTTGGTCGGGCCGCCCATGGGCCGGGCCATCTCAACTGGTTGGTCCATCCCATCAACTCAGGTTTCTTCCTCAGACCAGGTCGGACCCGCGTACCAGGTCTTACCCTGATTCAGACCGGGTCAAACCGTTCAGTCTGACAGGGTCGGAATGGACCCGGACCCGCTATGACCATTTTCAACTCGTAGCCTACATCTAGGGCTACGAGTGTCCGATTGATGTACCGCCTACAACAATGGAATTCTTGGAGTGATACGATTATTTTGGAATACTCCACTTGAGGTGTGGATGAATTTTGGTTACAACTGAGTTGGTTTGAGCATAAAAAATTAGTCGGGCCCTGGAACGAAATTGCCAATAACTCTCATACTGGGCGTTTGATTGACGCGCCATCTGTCGCGTTGGGTTCCTTCTTATTAGACGGAACTACGAGATACATCAATTCAAGAAATCATGGTAGTTGATGTATCAAAACTTGGTTCAAGGAGTGGACCCTCCCAGAATCGAGCATGTTGTCTGTGGGAACCCTAGGGCTGGCTGTGACTGAGATGTACCTGAATCCTCCGTGGGTTCGACAATGATTACAACTAAACCAGAATCCTTCATGGGTTCAACAACAATGATTACTGTACCAGGATCCTCCATGGGTCTGACAGTTGTGACATATTTTCACGTATCTTATGTGGGTCCAACAGAATTGCTAGTCCAGTATCCTCTGTGGGTCTGACAACTTAGCTGGTTATGTATCCTGTGTGGGTCTGAAAGCTTAGATAAATCAGTGTGTATATCTGATCATCTCTATCACTCTATAATAGCTAGTCATTTATCCCATGTGGGTCTGACAACTTAGCTGATCTTGTATCCTGTGTGGGTATGAAAACTTAGATTAATTAGTGACTACATTTGATCATCTCTATCACACAATAAATGATGTATGCCTCTATGAGTCGAGTTATGTCTTTCAACCATTATCATCATGGTGATTGACTTTACTTTATTTATGTAATGGGTTGTTCTTGGTCTCGAGAATTGGAGATGGACTAAGAGTGATAACTTTGGTATATGTATGGGAATATAACTAAGTACTTTTGGCTAATACATCTTGATTGTATCTTACCGCTGTGGTTTATCCTTAGTGGTTTCTGGGAGACCTTCGGGGGTCTCGGAAACCCTACTGAGTATTGTTATACTCAACCCTACATGGGATTCACCCGAACTTTGTTGTGTTCTATGCAGATGAAGGTCAGCAGTGATCGAGGCTGAGGATGATGGATGGAAGGAAGCTCGGAGCTGGACTAGATGAGACGTACCTCAGGGATGAGTTGTTCGAGTTCTGTACCTACCCCTCTCGTAGGATTTCACGGTGGACGATCCATGAGCTGTTTTCCCTTTTTACTTTTACATGTACTTGTTGTTTAGTGGGGTCTGTATAATGGCCCATTTACATTTAGTACTACCTTTGTATTCAGTTTTACATAGTGTTTTTCTTCCAGTTGTGTACTCTGATTGTGTGTGATTTTTTTTATAAAGGCAATGCCATCCCAGCTTAGGGAAATATGCTTTTGGGTCTAGTCACCATCCCCTGGCCTATGGAATGCAGGCTTGGGCTAGTCACTGCATGAGTCCCGGGGACGGGTCGTGACATAATAGTGATGTCACATTAATGAAAAGGCCTAGGTATTTACAAAATAGTTATTCCGTGTCACTTATATAAGTGTAACTTCTATCATAATTTCCCTTCATAGTAAATCCTACATATTGAATGGATCACATGAAGGGAAATAAACTCTTACTGTTACTGAGAAATAAATCCTTCTCATTCTAATGTGTATTCATCACTAGTCATCCCAAGATACTAACTGATGTTGCTCAATACATGATAAAAAAATGATGATGAAGATGTCTGTATCTATCTTGGATGAAAACAGCCTTAATGTTCCCTAGTTTTTGTTCCACACAAATTTACCTCCCCTAAAAAATCCATTCAACAGTCATTTCTATTTATCACTATTTCTCTCAAAAATATTATTTTATGTGGATAAATTAATGAACATAAAAAATTTGTTAATGAGGTTTATCTTCATTATGGATTCCTACATATTTACAGTGTTGTGGTTTTAATCCACAAAAACTAATGAAATTTTATTATCAATAAGAACACTGGAAATAAAATAACACAGTTCCCATTGAAATATGATGTTCAAAAATTTATATATTATTAATAATAATGCATAGAATCCATCGAATGTATGACCTTTTAAAAGAGATAAAAAATTATCATATTATCTTCATCGGAAATATGATCTCCATCACTACATCATTTATCCTCATGTATCCTATGTTGTACACATATTATTAATAGAATATGTTTTATGTTTTATACCAAACATTCTAGAAGATGAGTTGATCTTGAACCCTTAATACAATTTGTAGGATTGCGTTTGAAATAATAATACTTTCATGAATGTGAAGTCCTGAAGGATTATTATTGTTTGTGAATAATAGTTGAAAATGAATCTCTATTTCACTGGGTAGAAAATAACAAGGTCTGCATCATATGAAACATTTTCCCCATTCCTGGAAATTTAATTTATAATTATTGATGAGGTTTCATAGAACCTCCACATTAATTTACAATGTCTAATCCTCTTTTTACCCATTTAAAAGACTCATTAAAAATACTTAAATATATGATCAACTATTAAAAAAATCACATCATGATTTGTAATTAAATATTCCATGTGATATATAATCATACACTTCCCAAATTTTAATTTTTTTAAACCATCATAAATTTCCATGTATTCATGAAATTGACTATATTTTATAATCATATATTTGAATAAAATCATATACATTTCACTATTAGTTACATGAATTGATTTATATGTATCATTAAAATATATACATAAATCTATTTCAATATGTTGGAAATTTTCTATGTGGAAATTAGATATGTAAAAATTTGGGTTTTCCCTAAATCATCTATGTAGATAATATTAACCTTTATGAACATTTCTGAAATCTCAATGTGGGAATATGCTATATAATAATTAGATATGTGGTTCTAATTTAGCTTCACCACTCAATTTTTTTTGGATATACATACAATTATTACATATCATATTGGGATATGTGATTCTGTTTTGTGAATGAATCGACAACACAGTGCTCCAATGCCCCAATTTGATGACATGAATTTTCTACATGGATCAGGGTAATTATAGAATCCAATCATATAAATTATCACCAACATTATCAGGATTATAAGACATCTTCAAAACTTCATCACTTATAATTGTTGTTGTATTCTATACTCTTTTATCCACCAACAGTTGTCTTTGATAAAAGTTATTATCCCCACAATAATAATCACTTGTGCTTTTGTACGAAAAAAATTACAGTATCGTCATAAAATATTTTAAATATGATCCCCCTTTTTATTTTTTAAATATACATTCCAATAAATATCTCACATATTGAAAATAAAACCAAATTTAATGAATGAATTAAATAAATACTCCATATCAATGACTCATTAATTGATCAAATATATATCTAGGTGAGATTTCATGGGGTAAAAAACAAGAGTGGAATCCACTTACATCGAAGAAATCATTAAATGTATCATACAATGATTTTACATTTGTAATGAAAACCAATATGGATTGGTACTTGAAATAAAGATTTATATTTATTTCCATCAAAATTTAATGAACACACAAAAAATTTTCACAGGAAAAGGTAAATTTATTTCAAAAAAATGAAATCTATTTAGTAATTTAAACATGAATGGGTTAGGGGGAATAAAAAACAAACCTCCATGATGATAAGTAAGACTCACTATAGATTTTATACATAAAATATCAAAGTGAACTATAATAATTTGTTTAGTAAGGATGTTAGGAATCTATTTCATAGAAGGAAAAAATTATAGCATTAAGATAACATTAACCAACTTCTATAATAAGAAACAATAATTCATATCAATGTTTCTGGATTTAACATGTTGGTGTTGATTAATTGATATATTTATAGACCAATGGGTATTAAATTCAATGATTTGAGGATATTAATATCTAATATTCAAATCATCTAGTTTTTTCTTCATCTAAATCTTCTAATTTGTTTCCTATGATTCAAGAATATATCCAGCTTCATCTGATGCCAATGTCACTGAAGACTATTTCCTTCAGTTCTATGATACAAAAATTCTTCCAAAAATTAATTATCCACTAGATAATGATATTCATTCACTAATATAATTTTCCCAATAAGAATCTATAAATTCAGTTAAATCATGATCTTCTATCTTCCTAGACTTCAATCCATGAATGTATTTATTTGTGAATTATATCTATAATATATTTGATTCCAAAGACATGACTCATTAGGATTAAATTAATATATATCATAAATAATGGAATAATATAAAACAAAAGGGTTGGTAACTATTATTTACATTATAAAGCTAATCGAATGTCTAATTTTTTTCATTATCAAATTTCCCACCATCGTATCGGCTTCACATTTCTCTATACCTAAATAGGGGTAGTATAACATCTACATTTTTGTTGTCTAAATTCATTAATCTCCACATTATAATTATTTTATGAGTTAAATGTTATCTATCTTTTTGGGAAATTTATAAACCTTCGAAAAATTTCATCCCACAATGAATTGAAAATTCAAATCCCTCCTTCATATATATTTAATAATTGCACATAATATTTTCTCAGTGATATAAAAAATGTCACCAATATAAAAAGAAAGATAAAGTGTTACAGTGTTAGATTTATTGAATTTCGTTATCAAACTATCCATCTATCTAATTATGTTCTTCTCGGGTATTAATCAATCTGAAAATACAATAATCATGTATGAAGCATCAAGTCATAAAGCTCATTCTTTAACATATATATTTTCTTACCATTATAATCTTGAATGAGTCCCTCTATCTCTTCTATGCATTTTTATTTACACAAATCACCAATTAGAAATTATTAATAAACATAAAATTTAAATGAATTGAAACATCTCCATGATGTTGAAACTAACAAAATCATACTGCATTCATACTGTTCCATAGGAAAAAAATTTCATCAGTGTTAATTCCTTAATGGTTTGAGTATCCTATTTAATCTAATCTGTGACTATTTCTAGGCAATTATACCTTTTCAAAGTATATATTCTGTGAAAACCATAATGTATTAATCACATAATTTTATCTTAGAATTAGAACATATTCCCACATCTAATTATTCATAATATAATATAGTTATCCATTCATATTATGAAACCACTTTTGGTTCTCAAATTCATCCTTTTACTATTTTAGTTTTAATCATTAATAATAAAATAATATTACATGTTTCCATTATTCTTCTTATATCATCATGTGATTTTGAAATTTACTTAATATTTTTGGTATTTTGAGTTATAGACAATAATAATTTTATCATCCGTTACATACAACATTGATTTAGGCTTTCATTATAGGCAACATAGGGAAAATATTTCATCACACTAAACATTGAGTATAATAGAAACTTGACATATTATTAAAATATTATTATTTTATACTAATAGTGGTGAAATATAAATTATAAAGGTTATTATTAATATCATTAAATATATTTTGAAAATATGGTTGATAAATTAATATAAAATTAATTATTTTGTGACTAATTAATTATAAATGAAAACAATAAAATTTTATAAATAAAAGGAAATAATTTTATAAGAAAATAATATTTTTCACAAAAATATGATTTATATTAATAAATTTACTAAATCACTTATTTTACTCAATTTTATATAGTATATGTCAACTAAATATTTTTAAATTCTAATTATTTTATTTATAGATAATAAATAACAATAAATAGAATTTATGATTAAAAAATTCCCTTTAAAAAATGTATTTTTTTAACTTATAATAAAATAAAATTTTGAATTATTTATAAAATTAATTTTATTAAATAAAAGTAATTTTTAAAATCAGAATGTAGAAATTACCATTGTTTAATTTTATTTAATACTTCTTAAAAGTATTATTTTTTGTTAGATAGTGAAAAATATTGATTTTTATTGAAATAATTATTTTTATTTAAATTATTTATAAAGGTAAATATATTTTTAATTCATTATAAATTTAAAATATTATTATTTTCTATAAATTTAACTAATTTATTTCATTAGAATAAATTTAAAATTGAATTTTCATATAAAAAATTCCGAACTTTTGATGTTTTTCTATTTAAAAACAATCTATCTCTTCACTTCTTTGATATTAATTTTAAATTAATGACCACAAATTCTATTAATTAAATGTGAAATAATATATTAAAAATTATATATAATCATAATTATTAATTTCTAATAATTTTAACTTAATTATTTCCCAAAATTAATATTTAATGAATAAAAAAACAATTACTGCCAGTACGGTTAAAAATGGGTTTACTCGGGGTTAAACTGAAATGAAATTGTTAAAAATGACATATATAAATGTATGAAATATATATTATAAATTCTTTATAAACATTACTGATCTATATATTTAAAAGGTAATAATTATGTCCCCTATATCATTTATGAAACAGACAACTTGTTTCTTTAAAAAATACAATGTGTGTCTATCTACCCCACTTATAAAGGTCAACCCTCTCCTCTCTTCATCACACCATAAAAAATACTTGGTTAGTCAATAACCATAAAAAGAAATTTCAAACATCCCTTAACTCAACCTAGAATCTATATATAGGTTGAAATCCCATCCTAGTATGGATTTGTAGTGAAAACATAAGGGGGATACCTGAAAAGGAGGCGATGATCATCAATAAGTTTTTTATTTTTTCATCCACCCTGTGATTTTTCATTATATCATACTGATATAAAAACCACTGTATATTCTATATAAGAATAATTTTAATGTTAATTTCAAAACCAACAATATTCTCTAATTTAATCTAATGGGATATGAAATTATCATTCATATATATGAAAAACTACCACCTTAAGAACCAAAGTCATTATTTTTCTATTACATCCACTAATTGTTGGAAATAATGATGAATTTAATTCCTATATGTTATTTTTATGATATTATTATAAATTTAGAATTATTATTTTCACACATACCTTAATGATCTCAATTTTTTGGGAATATGATAACATTGCACCAATATTTTTCATTATTTCAATCGGTCAAGAAAATGGAAACAATGTTCATACGTACTCATGACATATGATCTCCATGAATGATGTATTTCATTTTCTATCACTAAATTTTATGAATTATTCTAGATACATTAATATATATATTTATAATATATAATATATTTATATCATATTTATAAATATGGTTATTATGGAACCATTTGCAATGTAATAAAATCTAAAATATGAAAAATTAAAACCAAAAATAAAAACAATGCTGTTATTACTCGAAATGTTACATTAACATGGAATTGATAAAAAAAAGTTAATAAAAGGTCATATGAAATCATATATGGTATAATATATATAAATATTTTCATTAATATTATAGTAATGAACTTATATTTATTATACATTATGTTTGAACGTGTATGATGAATCTCTAGACAAATGGAATGATATTTTTATATCAATTATATTTTTTGGGAAACAAATTCAATATCCACCACATGTTTATTTTCGGTTGGATTATATACTATATAAGAATGTATTTTATTATTATTTTAATTAAAATTATTGGGATTTATAAATAATTTTTATTATTTATTTTTTGGGGGTTTTACTCATCAAATGATACTAAGTGGTATGGGGGTTTGTTACAATTTCCCCTTTTTGAGATGTACATTAAGTTATGAACATATTTTCGTCCACAATGTGTGTATAATGATCCTCTGAAATTTAATTTCATTAATTAATTCATCCACATGAAATTTTATCGTTTCTTTATGTTTTTACTTAATGAGGTATATGTTTTAATGTTACAAATGTGGTAATGATTTCATTTTATAATTTCATCATTTATTTTAATTGTTTGTGATTATGTTTTTAATGATATAATAATATGATATAACTATAAATAATTCTCATTACAGTTATTCCCATTTTATTATTCATGACATCTTCTATTAATCTTACTATTTTTCCACACATTGGTACATAAAATAATTATGAAAATGCATTTATGAAAATACAACATTATTTCTCTCTTTGATCGGAATTATTTTTTCTACCAAACCATTTTACTAGAATGATTATGTAAAATGTTTTTACTCACATATTATTTTTGTAAATTAAATATCTACCCATGATTGAATTATTAAAAATTTCTTTTGATCGGTTATTCATGTCGTTTTCAAAAGAAAATCATCATTTTAATTAACTATAAATGTGGAAATAATATTTGTTTTTAACATTAAAATTAGGAATTATATTTCCTTTCATCATGAATTCTCAATGATTTCGTGATTATTCTACATATATTAATTTTTTATAGATATTATTTTCCTTAATATTAGGAAAATATTATGATTTTAAATAAATGGGTTTAATGTAAAATGTTTTTCTAAAATTTTTTATATTGTGTATAATTATTGTCAAAGTGGAAATTATATTTTCCTAATTAAATGTTTTAAATAATCAATAAAAATATTTTCCCATATTAAATTTCATCCATCTATGTTACCTATTTCTGAATGGGGAAATGATCCATGAATAAAATACATATTATTTCTCTTAATGGTATATGTTTTTTTGGAATGATGTTTATGAAACATGTTTCTCTTCGATGGGTTGTACCATTAGGTAATAATTATAAAACCCACTTCTTTTCAGGGCTTATTCTAAGATTAAATGATAATTATTTATATATCTTTTCTACAAGTTATGATGCGATGAAATGTTTAGGATACCAATTTCATTTCATGGTTATTATAAGATGAATGTTTTATGATCTAGTTTAGAATATACACATGATTTTCATTATTTGAAGGTGGTCATGTAAAAAAAAAGAATATGATATGGTTATAACCAAGGAAATTGTAATATTATAATAAATGTTGGGTGGGACATATATCACCCATTTATGAATTTTGTATGGATTTATATCACATTATTAGATAATACTGGAATGGTGAGTGAACCTAGTTTAGTAATTCATGGATGGATTGTGTAGTGAATGACATTTTTTAAGATATGACTGTAGTAGTGAGTAAATTGATTCAGTATAGTTAATTTTTAACTATAATGGTTTCATGAGTGAACCTTTACTAACATGATGGTTTATGGAGTGAAACCAATCCACAATTAGGAAAGGGATTACATTGGGAATGGTGGTGTTTCCCTTTGAGGAGGTGAAACCACTGAGAATGAGGGTAAAAAAATGGCTATCCCAATCCCAAAGTAGGTACATGGGTGGATATCCCATGAGTAACATGTTCTAAATGTCATGATGGTTATCAATGAAATAATATTTTCTATTATTATGTGTATTCTAAAAATCTATGACTTATGATAATATTATATATTAATAGATCATATTATTTGATTATCATTTGATTAATATCTTCTGAACTAAAAATATTTATGCCATTATTCATGTTTCTGATATATGAAATGATGGGAATGAAAATCAAAAGTTAAGATCAGAATCATGTACCCAAATTTTTATCTTATTATATCATATGATCATAGATTGATATATGGTATGTTTACCATTACACATCATCCATGATCATCCATTTTTTTGTTTACCTTCCCAATGTTATGATGAAATGTTTTATGAAGGGTATTTCAATTACGACTACTAAATAGAGGGATCATTGTGGGAAAATTGAATACCAGTTACATGATTAGAAAACTGTGTTCCACATTTCGAAAGGCCTTAATTTTTTTTCTGTATCCATTTGTTTATCTATGTTAATGAATATTTTGGAATATGTAATATCCATGTTTGAGAAGCATGTGTTTCTATATGTATCATTGCATTTAATAAATTATTTTGATCCGATAAAAAAATCACAATATCAAAATTCTTATTCAGTATAATTTGAACTATATTTAATATCTTATCTCAAACATTATCCCTAGAATTTGATGAATCAAAATTATCTGTTTGAACGTGTATGATTTTAAAAATTACAATGACTGGTTGGAAAATTATAACATAATCATCATCAATAATAATGATAACATTATTGATTTCATACAAATGTATGAAAATATAACCATATAGAGATTAATAATTATCTCTTATCATCTATCATAACATCTATATGAACTTCTATTAGGTAAATAACCAAGGAAAATTCCAACAATAACAATTTTCTAAATTCTCATCTAAACTTACCCTTCTTATATATTAATGGTCAACTAACAAAAACTATATAGTGTTTATTAAATATCAATATATTTAATTAAATGTTATAATTAGTAAAATATGAGTTTGGATTTATGAGAAATCCATTTTGAATTATTTATTATAATTTATTATTATTTAACCAATAATATCATGATGTTTCTTTCTCTAGCAGTATTATTAATTATATATCAACTACATTATTCTTATTTATTTCATCGACTCTATTATTTTGAGGTTTGTCTTTAGAAATGATTTCATTTCAAACACCATATTTATCATATTATTCAGTTAACTATTTATTGGAATACTAACTTCCAAAATTATCTTATATTATTTTCAAGGATAATTCGGTCTACATAGCTGCAATTATTCTTATACACATAAAAATAGCCATTTTTTAAATTTTGTGGAATGAAATTTATGCACACAATCCTTTTTTAATCATCTAAAAATATATCTGTAACACCCCAAGCTTCTACGGTACACTTCTCTTTGAATAATGCGATAGCATGTGTTGTACGCAACATCAAGTTCTAACACACCACAACCAATCAACCTAGCCCTTATGAATAGTAATACCGACTTTTTGAAATTATATATATTTTATATTTCAAAATGGACTTCATTTTTGGTTTTGGAATATTGAAATTATCCTAAGATGATGTTTTTGTATTTTTCTCAGAACATCTGATTTTTATGAATAGTGAAAAATACTTAAAAAACATTTTTAATCAAAATAATTTATAGTGATAAATTATATTATATAGTTGTTTAAAATAATAATTATAATATATTTTTACCATTTTATCCAATGGTGTTCAT
Source organism: Viscum album (assembly GCA_963277665.1). Taxonomy (NCBI): domain Eukaryota; kingdom Viridiplantae; phylum Streptophyta; class Magnoliopsida; order Santalales; family Viscaceae; genus Viscum; species Viscum album. Next base: position 1,417,891,382 of record OY728161.1, on the reverse strand, counting down.
TATAATTAATTTCACTTTGAAATTGGACCTAAACAATTGTCAATCTTTTGATATATATTGTTTCACAAAAACACACTATTTGTTATGACAGCGGGAATTAATTATAAAATTAATTAATGAAACTTATATTTTTGGAATTTTTAAAATAGGTATCATTTTTGAATTAGGAATATCAATTATAGTTTAGGGTGAAATTTTGGCATTGTTCTGAAAAACTTCAATTTTTGATGAATAGTGAATCTACTAAGTGGTAGTTAAGAATCTGAATTTTTCATAAAAAATAATTTAACCACTTCTGTGAATGGAATTTCAAATCTCTGAGAGACACGGTCAATATCAAGAAGAAAAATGTGGTTCAATGAGACGAAAATAATTTTTGGTGAATAGTAGCTTTTTACTTTTATTTACCACGGTTAAAAGTAAATATCGTAATTAAGGGTAAAAATGATATTAATATACCATAAAACATGTCCTAATTCTATTGGAAAAGTTTATATCGACCAAAAAAAACCTTAGGAATAAAATATTATCTTTTAGTTCCACTTGGGTTAGATTAGGACATTTATTATTATTTAATTTAAAGAAGAGATAAAAGAGTTAAAATCAATGTTTATTTAGTAAAACATTTTTAATATAGGGTTACACATAAGATAAATTCGATTGTAAATATTCATTAGAAACACAATAAGATTTCCTACATAATTATATTTTATTTATAATTTGTAGACATTAAATAATTTAATTTAGTCATCACATAATGATGAGGAAGTAATTACCATAATAGTAAACAATTAAAATAATTGATATTATAAAAACCAAAATAAATATAATTTCATACTTTTTATGAATTACACAAATTTTATAGGATAATATAACATTTTAGGATTAATGTAATTAACTTTTTTCGAAGTAATCATTCTTTTATGATTTTTATAAAAATAAATTATTGAATTGTGTCAAAATTGACATAAAAGAATATTTAAGACAAATATTATATTATTAATTGATATTAAATTCTTAAAAATCTATGGATTGTCCAGAAGACTTATATCATGAAAGGTGTATCATTAATGGACCACTTGGGGGTCTATTGGATATATATAGTAAGTTTATTAACTATATAATATAAAAATACAAAGTGACATGGTAAATGTCAAACTAATTAACTAAGAGTTAAAACTAAAAGATAAGGTTAATATAATGACCCAAACCTATATAAATTCTATTATTTGAATGTATTTCGACCTATACCCACCCTAACCTTTAACAATCAACTTTGGAGCAATTAGAAACCGAATATTAATTTTTTACAAATTAATATTTCTAGCTTTTCCAAAGGTGCCTCTCATCCCTCTTATAAAAGGACACTCCTCCTTCTCATTTCTTTACACCTTCAATGCCTTTTAGATCGGCCAAAACCTGAACAAATACTCTATCAACTCCCCTCAAAACAACCTAGAAACCTTAGTTTGATCCGAAATCCAACATAAGGATCCCTTTTGATCAAATCAAATTGAAGAACCCGACGAAGAGGTAATATTTTCACCACCCCTTTTAAAATTCCTTTGTTCTTCCACTTCTTCTTTCTTTGTTATTACCATTCTGAAATAATAACTCTAGTATCTTATATATAATGTGATGTTATTAAATAATGGTAAAACCATATTCAGTATTCTATCAACCCTTTGAATAACATGTCACCATACGTGCGTACGTACGGATTACCGTCTCCACGTTGTGGTGTAATTGTTATTCAATATATTATTATTTGGATGGGTATAATAATGATGTATAATTCATGTAAACAATATATATAACATGATTATTATTCTTTATATATAATATACCATCCAAGTATATATTATTTTAATATCAAAATAATGATATTGTCGCTCGTGCGTACGTACGTACTACTGTTTCCACGAACGAGATGAGATTCATTCTCCATCATATCCATTCACGTATAATTATCATTTTATGATTTAAAAATAATTTATAAGAACATGATATCATTCTGTATATGAATAAGATACAACCTATCCATGACAAACATGGATTACGTAACAAAACATATAAAATAAAATGAGTAATTTAACACCCGAAATGACGATAATTCTAAGATATTATTAACAAAGTAATGTTAAAAGATCATATATGATCTCATATAAATGTATATGATACATGAATAATTTAATAGAAATTATTTATATATTATACAAAAGGTTAACCTACCCCCAACCAAGGAAAAGTACAGGGTATGGGGTTTGTTATCTCACTCTTAATTTCGTGAGAATTCCATTGTTCACCACTTATTTATTGCATGTGGTGTATGTGGAATACCCATAATTGTATCCATTTTGTATTATACTTTATTTTATGGGTATTTACATCATCATTTTATGATACTTCTTTCATGGGTGTATGTTTCATAAGTTACCTAATCTATAAGGGAATTTGAAATTTTAATTTCCATTTAATCGGCTTTACGCAAACTTCATTGATTATTTTACTCTAAGATTATGTGTGGAATAACTATTCATTTTCTTATGACATAATTTCTACTCCACTTTTTTGTGGATATAATTTTGATACACATAATCACTCCAATGATAATTTCTCAAGTCATCGATATGAATTTGATAAGAGTAATTTTTACTCATTCTACATTTTTTGAGTTAAACATCCAATTCATTGGTGTTGTTTTTACAAGATTATGTGTTAATATCCTTTGATTGTTTTACACTGAATATCCAATAATATTTAGTGTATTTATATTTTTCACACATAACTATGTCATTGATTTATCCTTAACCTAAGGATACGACCTTTATGAGAGATTTCATCTCAATTTAAATTCCATTGAGACTTATTTGTTGTTATACACCAAATCACTTTTATGTGGTGTATATAATGTACATTGACATAGTATATCATGAATCCCTTTATTCTCATGATATTAACATGTTTTTATTACCGCAATTATTTTTATTCAAGTGTCTCTCTTTTGGTTAGAATCTCTAACTAAAATACTTTTTTTAAATGTTTTAAGGACATATTCATTTAAATATTGCTCATTAATGTCGAAGTTTTAAAAATGGTTTTAAGGATTTATTTATATGGACATTAAATTTTTAAAATTAAAACTTATTTTAAAAAGTTATAAAGTGGTATGGGACACTTTGATTCAAAAATCTATTTTGAAATGGCTTCTTGACAAATAGTGTGACTTTTAAATGATTTCAAGAATAAGGGGGGATATTTATCTCAAATAGTTTTGATGATTATTTTCATCTATGTCAACATCCTTCATTATTCTTGATTTAGGTTAATGTGATACAATAAAATCTTCCATATTGTATCGAATGAGTTATGTTTGACTGTAGATGTGCTATTTTTATACCATTCATGGTTTGTGGTTAATGTATTGACATTTTGTATGCTAGTTTTAATAAAAATGTTTATGTTATGTTTAAACCTGTTCATATGAGGAATTAATTGGACTTAATAAGTGACGGGTGGAGCCTGATATAGCTCCTCGGTGCATCGGTAGGTCTCATGAGACAAACTAGGGTCTTGGCACAAGGCCTTGGCAAAATCTTATTTGTAGTCTTGGCACGAGGCCTTGGCAATGTGGTTATGATAGTCTGGAATTATGCATTCCATCATTATGAAAGTGGTTATTGATATTTCATGTGATCATTCGACTAGTTGAATATCTATGTGAGTAAGTAAATGGCATTATTATATTATATCTATGCCATTTTATGCTGATGTTCATGTTTAAAAGGCTTTTTTTAGTTATAAACTACCTTAAGTGTTTATGCTTATCTATGACAGCTTCTGCTATAATGTTATCCTTACTGAGAATCAGAGCTCACCCCTTTCAATGTTTTATTTTTCCCAGGATTATGAAGAAGTAATTTAGAATGACCTATAGGGATAGTATGAGGGGATATAAAGAAAAGATGTTTTTTTATGATGTAATGTAAAATTTTATGAGTGTATCAAGTGTTTCCAAGGCTACTAAACTAATCGGTCATTCGATACATGACCTTTCATGTGATCATGCCAATGTTATGTAATAATGCATCGACTCTAGGTAACTGGAGTCGGGGAGTTACAGTTGGTATTAGAGAAAGTTTAGTACAAACCTTGGATGCTAGATTTAGATAAACTCTTATTAGAGCACGTAGACCTAAGATGAACTTTGAGGATTAGTATAGAAGAACTTCCTAGAATTTTGGTATTGCAGAGATTTTGTGAGTTTTCCGAGAAATACATCCATGTCTGGATACGAGCAGGTAGAGGCGGCTATGGAACATATGTACCGAGGGGTAAATCCCACAAACACCGCTTTGAGCTAGAATCGAACGGGAACTGGTGCACGACAATGGGCATTGCTTCACTCTTGGTTATGACACTCCTGGGGGAAAAGCATAGGATAATTTTCATTTTCTTTACAAACTGATTTAAAGTATTATATTTATAAGATGAGAGTGAATGACCTTGGTTAATGCTAATGTGTTTCTAACAGACAATATAGTGACATGTTAATCTCTAAATGATTGTATGACTACTATTACTCACACAATGCTTTCTGGTTTTAGTCAATGCCTGGATTCCAAGGAAATCATAGTGACTTTGAGAATGACGTACAATGTGGGAACGATGTTGGAAATGAGCAAAAAAATGGAATGTTGATAGGCGTAAAAGATATCATCTTTATGCCAAATCAATTTCCCAAAAATATGATCAACAATATATATATAACCAATTACCGGACTCAACAAAGAAGAGAAAGGTGATGAATGATAAGAGATCCAGTAGTGGAGACCATGGAGAATGAAATCCTCAATTTCCATCATGAGGGATATGTGGAAGGAGAAACTGAGGAAAGTGCCTCAATGGGACAAAAAAATGGTTTACATGCAGGAAGGAAGGACATAAAGTGAAGAATTGCTGAAGAAAAATGAAGAGTACTATGGAAGAAGATAAAAATGGGTCCAAGAATAAATTTACAGTCATTTTCCGTAAATGTAGGGGACCCAGCCATTACCAGAGTGAATGTCATATTCTATAGGATATTTTATTGGTGAAATAAGAAGATATGTGAAAATAAATTGTTGGATAAATGTTTAAAAATTATAAGTGATCCTTATTGAAGGGTTTACTTTGGAATAATTTTATCTTGTATTTGTAACCCTAACATTTTCCATGTGAGAATGATATTTGAGGAAGAATTATCTTTTATCTTTGGGATATAGTAATAAATAACCATTTGGTTATATATGATCATTGGGTTTGAGGCTATTACAAATTATTATAATTTGGGATGAAAATGCAAGGTATGAGATAACATTTGTGGTTAAATTATGTTATGGTTATTTTGAGAAATTTATCTCATTTTGTTAATGTTATAAAATATAGTTTTTGAAAAAGAAAATCATGCAGACCATGTGATAACCCATCGCGTCGGAAATATTTATGGGAATCGAACCCACAACCAAAGTGTGATTGGGATTTATCGCCTACCACTCGACTACGTGAACTCCCTGGTTAGTGTGACTATTATTTTTAGTTAAATGATTTTATTGATCAATAATAATTTGATATGGGATCTTATGTCTTATCAAATGAATACCCTTAGTATAGGAAAATTATTTGGTGATTAAGTGATAAATGTTAATTTGGAAGTTGTTTGCTTTGGTGTGATCACTATATGCCCAAGGAAAATAGAATATTATGGGATTTCATTTGAGGAGTAATGGTGGATTTTTATCTATGTTTTTATTGTGAATTTATAATGAATTGGGTTATTTATGGAAATGATTAGGTTAATTAATTTTAAGTATGTGACTTTCAAAGTAATTAATGTCATTTGGTGATACAATTTAACATGGAAGACTACATTCTTAATAAGTTTTTGTTTTCAATATTTTTTTGGATTATATTGAAGTATTTTAAGGACAATTTATTATTGGATGGTATTTATTTAACTTTGGGGTATTGTTGGTTTAATTTTGGAAAAAAATATTAGTGTTTATTTCTCTCAAGGAATTTCCTTTTAGGGGATCATTATATCTTGTACTAACCATTTTGGTTTTGATTAATCTCTAAATAAAATGTAAATATATAGTTCATCCTGCATGGATCATGCGATTCTATAGAAGTTTATTCTACCTCTTCCAGTGTGACCATGTATTCTTGAATACTCATTGTTAAAAAAAATTGTTAGTGGTAAAAATTTATTAAATAATGAAAATCTACTTAAAAATTAATTATATCTCTTAATGTTATTAGTCAATATCATAAATTAATTCCTCATCCTTATGAAATGTAACTTAAAACAAAAAAATGGTGTCCATTTACTTTCCTATTAGGAGACTAATGGTCATTTGTCCCAACCCAAGTTTGTGGTTTTTTTATTGTTAACTTTCTCCAGATCATGATTTCTATCCCTCTCCATCAGAACGTGACACTTAGTTTATCATCCATATCCATGTTTTCCTACATGGAATCCGAGTATGGGTTATCTTGGTTGACCTTTATACCTCTCTTTCTTTCTTTTAAAGTGATAGTTTTATTGACTCTTTTTCCGATGTAGGACTTTCCATTATATTCCCAAGCACAATTTTAAAAATTACGAGGACGCAATTTATTGAAGAAGGGGAGAATGTAACCCCCCAACCTTCTACGGTACGCTTCTCTTTGAATAATGCGATAGCATGGGTTGTACGCAACATCGACTTCTAACACACCACAACCAATCAAACTAGCCTTTATGAATATTAATACCTAATTTTTGAAATTATATATATTTTATATTTCAAAATGGACTTAATTTTTGGTTTCGGTATATCGAAATTATCCTAAGATGAATTTTTGGTATCTTTCTGAGAACTTCCAATTTTTATGAATAGTGAAAATTACTTAAAAACAACTTTTTTAATCAAAATAATATATAGTGGTAATTTATATTATTGAGTGGATTAAAATTATTATTAGACTATATTTTTACCATTTTATCCAATGGTGCTCATTAGAATTAATTTAAATTTGAAATTGGACCTAAACAATTGTCAATCTTTTGATATATATTGTTTCTTAAAAACACGCTATTTGTTGTGACAACGGGAATTAATTATAAAATTAAATAATCAAACTTATATGATTGGAATTTTTTAAAATAGACATCATTTTTGAATTCGGAATATCAATTATAGTTTAGGGTGAAATTTTGGCATTGTTCTGAAAAACATCAATTTTTTATGAAGAGTGAAACCACTAAGTGGTAGTTAAAAAACTGAATTTTTCATAAAACATAATTTTACCGCTTCTGTGAATGGAATTTCAAAAATCTGAGAGACAAGGTTAATATCATAGAGTAAAATTTGGTTCAATGAGATGAAAATAATTTTTAGTGAATAGTAACATTTTACTTTTTTTTACCACGGTTAAAAGTAAATAGGGTAATTAAGGGAAAAAAAGATATTAATATTACCCTAAAACATGTCCAAATTCTATTGTACAAGTGTATCTCGACCAAAAAAAAACCATAGAAATAAAATTTTATCATTTGGGTCTACATGGATTAGATTAGGACATTTATTATTATTTAATTCAAAGAAGAGTTAGAAGAGTTAAAATCAAAGTTTATTTACTAAAACATTTTTAATATAGGGTTATACATAAGATAAATTCGATTGTAAATATTCATTAAAAATATAATAATATTTCATACATAATGATATTTTATTTATAATATTTAGACATTATATATTTTAATTTATTTATGACATAATGATGATGGAGTAATTACTATAATAGTAAAAAAATTAAAATAATTGATATTATAAATACCAAAATAAATAAAATATCAGACTTTTTATGAATTACACTCTTTTATAGGATAATATAACCTGATATAGTTTATTTAATTAATTTTTTTAGAAGTAATCATTCGGTTATGATTTTTTAAAAAGTCAATTATTGAATAGTATCAAAATTGACAGAAAAGAATTATTAAAACAAATATTATATTATTAATTGATATTAAATTCCAAAAAATATATGGTTCGGCCAAGAGACTTATATCATGATAGTTGTGTCAGAAATGGACCTCTTGGGGGTCTCTTTGATGTATATAGTATGTTTATTAACTATATAATATAAAACTAAAAGATAAGGTTTATATAATAACCCAAACCTGTCTAAATTATATTGATTGAATTTATTTCGGCTTATCCCCACCTTAACCTTTAAATAATCAACTTTGTGCCATTAGAAACCGAATATAAATTTATTATAAATTAATATTTCTAGCTTTTCCAAAGGTGCCCCTCACCCCTCTTATAAAAAGGAACTCCTCATTATCATTTCTTCACACCTTCAAAGCATTTTGGATCGGCCAAAACCTGCCCAAATACTCTCTCAACTCCCATTACAACACCCTAGAGGCTTTAGTTTGATCAGAAAGCCAACCTATGGATCCCATTTGATCAAATCAAAAGGAAGAACCCGAAGAAGAGGTAATGTTTTCACCACCCCTTTTCAAGTTCCTTTCTTCTTCCACTTCTTCATTCTTTGTTATTACCATTATAAAATAATAACTCCAATATCTTATATATATTTTAATGTTATTATAAATATGGTACAACCATATTCAGTATTCTATCCACCCTTTGAATAACATGTCACCATACGTTCGTACGTACGGCTTACCGTCTCCACATCGTGGTGTAATTGTTATTCAATATATTATTATTTATATGGGTAAAATAATGATGTATAATTAATGTAAAAAATAAATATAATATGATAATGATTATTTATATAAAATATACCATCCAAGTATATATGATTTTAATATCAAAATAATGATATTGTCGCTCGTGCGTACATACGGACTACCGTCTCCACGAACGCGATGAGATTCATTCTCCATAATATCCATTCAAGTATAATTATCATTTTATGATTTAAAAATAATGTTTATGAACTTGATATCATTATGGATATAAATAATATACATCCTATCAATGACAAATAAGGCTTATGTAAGAAAACATATAAAAGAAAATGAGTAAGTTAGCACCCGAATCGACGATAATTCTAAGATATTATTAAAAAAGAAATGTTAAAAGATCATATATGATATAATATTAATGTATATGATTCATTAATAATTTAATAACAATTATTTCAACATTATACAGGAGGTTAACCTACCCCAACCAAGGAAAATTACAAGGTAAGGGGTTTCTTATCTCACTCTTAATTTCGTGAGAATTCCATTGTTCACCAATTATTTATTGCATGTGGTGTATGTGTACGACCCATAATTATATTCATTATGTATTATACTTTAATTTATGGGTATTTAAATCATCATTGTATGATCCTTTTTTCATGGTTGTATGTTTCATAAGTTACCTAATCGATAAGGGAATTTGAAATTTCAATTTCCATTTATTTGGCTTTACGCAATCTTCATTGATTATTTTACTCAGAGATTATGTGTGGAATAACTATTCATTTGCTTATGTCATAATTTCGACTCCCCTTTTTTGTGGATATACTTTTGATACACATAATCACTCAATTTATAATTTATCAAGTCATCGATATGAATTTGATAAGAGTAATTTTAACTCATTCTCCATTTGTTGAATTAAACATCCAATTCATTGGTGTTGTTTTTACAAGATTATGTGTGAATATCCTTTGATTGTTTTACACTGAAAATCCAATCATATTTAGTGTATTTATATTTTTCACACATAACTATGTCGTTGATTTATCCTTAACCTAAGGATACGGTGTTTATGAGAGATTTCATCTCAATTTAAATTCCATTGAGACTTCATTGATGTTATACACCAAATCACTTTTATGTGGTGTATACAATGTACTTTGACATAGTATATCATGAATCCCTTTATTCTCATGATATTACAATGTTATGATTACCAAAATTATTTGTATTTTTGTGTCTCTCTTTTGGATAGAATCTCTAACTAAAGTACTTTTTTTAAATGTTTTAAAGACTTATTCATCTAAATCTTGATCATTAATGTCGATGTTTTAAAAATGGTTTTAAGGATTTATTTATATGGAAATTAATGTTTTAAAATTAAAACACCTTTTAAAAATTTTCAATGTTTAATGGGACACTTTTATTAAAAAATCTATTTTTAAATGGATTCTTGACAAATAGTGTGACTTTTAAATGATTTCAATAGAAAGGGGGATATTTCCCTCAAATAGTTTTGATAATTATTTTCATCTATGTCAACATCCTTCATTATTCTTGATTGACGATAATGTGATACAATACAATCTTCCATATTGTATCGATTGAGTTATGTTTGACTGTGGATGTGCTATTTTTATAGCATTCATGGTTTGTGGTTAAATTATTGACATTTCGTATGCTAGTTTTAATAAGAATGTTTATGTTATGTCTAAACCTGTTCATATGATGAATGCATTGGACTTAATAAGTGAGAGGTGGATCCTACTATAGCTCCTCGATGCATCGGTAGGTCTCATGAGACAAACTAGTGTCTTGGCACAAGGCCTTGAAAAAATCTTATTTGTATTCTTGGCATGAGGCCTTGGCTATGTGGTTATGATAGTCTGGAATTATGCATTCAATCATTATGAAAGTGGTTATTAATATTGCATGAGATCATTAAACTAGTAGAATATCCATGTGAGTAAGTAAATGACATTATTTTATTTTATCTTTTCCATTTTATGCTGAAGTACAAGTTTAAAAGGATTTTGTTTTAGTTATAAACTGCCTTAAGTGTTTTTGCTTATCTATGAAAGATTCTGCTATAATGTTATCCTTACTGAGAATCTAAGATCACCCCTTTCAATGTTGTATTTTTTCTAGGATTGTGAAGAAGTAATTTATGAATGACCTGTAGGGATAGTATGAGGGGATATGAAGACAAGATGTTTTTTATGATGTAATGCAAACTTTTATGAATGTATCTAGTGTTTCTAAGGATACTAAACTAATCAGTCATTCAAGAATTGATCTTTCTTGTGATCATGCCAATGTTATGTAATAAGGCACCGACTCTGGGTAACGAGAGTCGGGGCGTTACAATATCAATATAATTTTCTTTATACGTGGACCCTTTATTCATAGGTATTCAAGTATCTGATTTGATCATTTTTTGTGGTCTTATAGCTTGAATTTCAATCCCTTTGTGAGTTTTGTTAATTATTTCCCTAATTTATAATTTTTTATAGATAATGGTAGTGTATTTTTTTAGAACATGGTTATAATTTATAAATTATTCAATGTTAAAACTCCTCATGTTTTTTGGACAAAATCGATATTTATTATCTACCACAAATTTTATGTTCTTATTAATTGAAATATAAAATTTAGTTCCTTCTCTAATATGAAAATAATAACCTGGGGTTTCCAAACCCGTAATTATAACTACAAAATTATATGATATATTAAATAAATAATAATAATTACTAATGATAATTTGTTTTCTTATTCCACAAATTGTTGATATACTCAACATATTATTTCATTTCCCATCAACAAACGACACATTAAAATGACTAATTGGATTCTTTACAAAATCTATTATCCTTACACCATTAATTTTTTAGTATATTGCTTTACCAAATTTCGCATCCATTACATAAATATTAATATTTTTATCATATTTTTAAAATATATTATCATGTATGATGAAAACCCACTATCCATGTTCCAAGATCATTCAAATTTATAAGCATTAAATTCCACACACTACATTTTCAAAACATTTCATCTCATGATAATATTGATAGTTTATAAGGATTTGACATAAATTAAACTACAAATGAATAAAATAAACACATATATCTAATATATATCCATCATGATCAGATATTTCGTAAACCTCTATCATCGTTCAAAACAATTTCCCCATTTAACATTCTTCTCAGGATACTTACTCATTTTTTGATTTCTTTTGTAATTTATGTTCTTCGCCTTGATTAATTCTCATTTATCAATCCTATTAATGTTATATTGTACCAATATTTGTATAATTTTTTTTAAAAAAACTACCAAACCAAATATATAACCACAAAACATTCTTTTCAGAATGAATTTATATTATTTTACTCTAAATTAATGTCACTTTAGTATTTGATTTGTTACTTATTCGTTTAAAGATCATCTTTTATCATTGATGAAATAATTTTGATTATTTTTTAAAAAGGTTTTCATTGGACCATATTTTTTTACCTTTCTATCAATTATTTGGCCTCAATATTTCTTATTATTTACGTTTAATATTTGACTATAAATTTATTTTAATATCAATTGCAATGGATTTTTTTATAAGAACATATAGTATTCTGAATAATATTAATTTTTAAAAATATTTTTTAATATTAATTTATTATTATATATAATTATTGAATTCAAACATCATATTTTTTTAGTTTATAGGATTTATTTATCCTTATCATCAATTTTTGTATTTCCTCATTACCATGAACAATCGTAGATGTCATTTAGTTAATATTAATTACTCTAATATCTATTATAATATTTTGATTCTCAATTTCCTAACGAAATGTATCCTATTAAACCTAGTGTTCAATTTTATACTATGATATTTCTTTGACTTTAGTTTTGTATTTTAGTATACTTTCTATATACATTGAGAACACTTTTATTTCCATTCTCATTGTGAATTCATTAGAAGTATCACATTGATCTACTGTATATTCATAGTTTTATTTGGAATCCTGATCTAATGAGGTCTTTTGTTCATCACATTCCAAAATCATTCTCTATTAGGAACCTTAGATATTATTCTCATAATAACATATTTCATCAGTATAAAAATAAATATCTTCAAATGATATAATATTTCTTATAAATGATATAACATTGATTTTCCTTCCAATTTACATATTTTTTAACAAAATTTCATTAGTCCTTAACTTGGTAGAAGTTACAGCTTATTATTATTCTTCTGTAAAATTCATTTGTTAATTTAAGGAAAATGGAAATATTTTCAACAATTAATGAATTCCTTGGGATATTCACCTTTATACATACCTCTACAAAATGTTAAACTTCTTATCATCAATGAAATTAATTTAGTAAATTCATCGATGTCTATAGAAATATCAAAAAAGATCTTCTAGTAATATATTTTCAAATTTTTGAAAAATATAAAGTAAATACTTCTTTATATTTTACCTTTTCTTTTTAGTGATACTCCCATACCAATATTATAGTTTGTGATTGTGTTGTGAAATTAATATACAAAGAGGTCATCAATATATCATACTTTAATAGTTAATAATTTTTCATAAAACATAAACAAAAAGATTCTAATCAGATTATTTAAAACACTTTAGACATTAAGAGTTTCTCTGAATCATTTTATATTTCGTATAATTAGATTGGAACATGTGAATAAATAATGAAATGATTCATCTGGTTGAATTATGATATAATGAAATAGTAGTCTACTTCTAAAAAGCTTGTATTCTTTCACCATTTTACTTTTTTCTTAAATACTATTATTCTCCTCCAAAATATAATATATACATCAATAAGAAATAAAAAAATTAACTTATTTTTAGATAATTAAGAAAATCATCATTTATTATATTTTTAATAACTTTCAATTATTTTCCCCTCATAAAATGTCCAAGATGAGTCCTCTGTTGGTATTCATTAATCTATAGTGAGAAGAATTTTATACGTCATGTGAAAGTGAGATGAAGTAATGTCCCATTATATCATTCCTGGTATTGAATAATTTTCAATAATATATTTTAATTCCTTTTTTAACTAAATTTTATTGATATATTGGATCCACCATATTGAAACATCACAAATGAGACTTGTCTTTGATGATAATTGAAAGGATCGATGGGGGTAAATATGTGAATAATATGTTTTCAAAATCCATCGATCTCTTATTATTATTAAAAAAATGTTATTAAATGATGAAATAATATGTAGATAAATAAATAGACACACAAAAATTTTTTAATGTATTTCTTATTAATTAAGGATGAATATGTTCCCTTTTTGTTGGGGTATTTATCCCTTTAATGATGAGATCATTTTAAAATTACGATCAACATTGTGAAGGTAATAACCATGTCCCTATTATGTTATTGAGTTCAACAAATCATATCACAGAACAAATGAATCTTAAGAACCATTTAATTTATGAGCCTATATGTGATCTCCATCATTATTATAAGGCCCAACCTTAAAAATTACTTAATCTTGAGATAATTCAACTATTTTACTTTAATTCACCTTTAGGATATATTCATGTTTATAGATTTAAAGAATTTTCTCATAACTCATATATATAATCATAATTATTAGAAGTAGACACTTTTACTCATGATCCATTTTTTCATAAAATAAAAACTCAGTAAAAAAACAATGTATCATTTCATGTATTAACAATATAAATTTTCCGTGATCCCATCGATGACTTTATTCTTTTTTAATTCATATGAAAAACATTACAAACCATGGTATGAGCATAAAAATATCCGCAACAGATACAAAAATAAAGAAATATTTTAGTCATGGGAAAACATTGACAACCTAGAATACATTATATAAAAAAGTAATAATTTTAAAATTTATGAAGTAATAAATATACATTTCTGAATATATGATTGTGGACTAGCCTTTTTTTAATAAAAATATTACAATCATTCCCATAGAGGAAAGAATATATCATATAAAGGTAACTTGGGACATAAACATACTTATATGGAATTACTATATTGTCGACGTCCACATATATCACTAAATATAATAGACATACGACTGACTTCCATACCTAATGAATTATAGGATATAACGTTACCACCCATCCTTGGATTATCATGGAACCACACATTAATTTATTATCATGTAACCACCCATAAGATGAAGATGTACAATTAGATAATAATAATAAAATAAATTATGGTAATTATCAACATTTTACTCAAAAGATTTAATTTTCAATCATGAGATCATTTAATGATATTTAAATAGTATATCGAAATTCAAACCAATTTTAAATACCAAAACACCCAAAAAGGGAATAATATATTTATTTTCCTTTCAAGAACATTATGTCATTTAGAGTAATCCACATATCAAATACAGGTTACAATGGTAGATGAGTCATTATATCCATATATGTTATAAAGACACCTTTTTCATATAGTAAAATAATTTATACAAATAATCATCCATTTGAATGAAATTAAAAGTCAATGGGGTTTATTATACATCTTAAAAAATGATGGATGTGTGTAAAATCAATGTAAGTCTCAATAAATGGAGATTGAGATGAAGTCCCTTAACTTGAATCCTACTTGTCTCGTTTGTTATTTATATTAATGAATAATAAATTTAGGTTAATTTTTACTTTAATCAGAACAATTTTCAAATTCCATCATATCCAGAATATTACCCATGATTTAAATTTCATATACTTCTAGTATATATGTATTTATTATATCATAATACAAGTAGATAAGAAATGAAATTTATTGTTCACAGAGATGGTAGGTCGTACGTACAAAGGAACACTACTTTTATTTCGTGGTTATATTAAAAGAATAATAAAAAGTTATATAAAATCATATTATAATAATACTATTATATTAATGTCATTTATGTCTCATAGGTCCAACAAAACCATCCATTAAAAATTTCATGTATATAATGAATGAGTTATATCACTTTGAGGGGGCGTTAGTCCACAATTTCTCAAATGAAATTTTCATATTTACACATTATAGAAAGTATAATGGTTTATGGTAAATAAAAAATAAAAATACATAGCGTCAATATAAATATTATATATTTCATATATAAATACAGTTTTTTCAAAATGTGAAACATGAGATTTAGTATGATAAAATTAAACAATCATCGTTTCATGAGGCCATAGTTCTCCATAAACAGAAACAATATATTATATATCCATTAGATGAAGGTGTGTGTAAGTGTAGGTCTATCCCATTACATAAAAACATTCAAGTATATTTGGAATCTATTTTTGTTAAAAAATAATGTAATAAATATAGCATAAGTGAAGGGGAAGGAAAATAAAGGAAATGAGCTTTATACAAGACATTACATCAAAATTGGATATCTTCTTTCGATTTGAGCCAAAAGGCATCATTGATTTTCTGTGTAACTAGGTTAAGCATTAAAGAGAAAGTTACTAATGTTGGGATATTTTTTTAGTATACTTTGTATGAGCCACCAGGCTTGAGAGGTGTGAGTATATGGGTATATGTGGTGGCTTTTTATTAGAGGGAGGAGGGGCATATTAAGATTTTTTTAAATATGTTTTTATTAAATATTTATATTCGAATTCAAATAATTAAAATGTGATATATTTTATTTATTATATTATTATGGTTAAAAATACTTTGATCAAATTGATTTTATACTAGTTTAGGTCAAAACATAACCTCATCTTTTAGCTTTAACTCTATTTTAAAAACATTATCTCTTACCATGTCTTCTGGTATTTCCATAATACATAGTTACTATAGTTACTATAAAATGGAAATAGAACCTCTAGTTGATAATTAATGACATTTTAATCATTATATATGTTATATGGCCGAATCATTGTTTTTTAGTACTGTTATACTTTTTAATAGAATTTTTTTATAAAAACTCATTTATGTCAATTTTGAAACTCTTTAGAAATTGATTTTTGTTTGTAATAACATCTTGATTGCATCAATACAAAAGAACTAACTGAAAGATAATATGTCATTTTCATTCATAAAATTTTTGTATGGCATCAACATTTTCCAATTAAATTTATTTTAATATTTATATTATAATTAATATGAATATTTCATTAATAATGTAATAATTACATTATCATTGTGTCATTAATAAATTTTTTTTATTTAATGTCAAAAAAATATAGATAAAAGACCATGATTTAGGAATTATTTTAAGATTTATAATGACTATTAATAGTCAATGAAATCATTTATATAAAACAAATCAAAATTATTATAGTTTGGAGATACATGTTTGTATAATAGTTCCATTTCCATTAAATTTATTATTACAAAAGGTTATTATCTCATCCAATTGGCCCATGGTGTCCTAAAATCGTCCCAAGGATGATCATGGTCGAATATACCTTATCCAATAGGATTAGGACACGCTTTTGGGATGTAGTATATTATAATAATGTTATTTATTAACATTATTTATATGATTTATCCTTTATACATGGTAATTAGAGATTATTTCTGATGTTATTATTCATAATAAAAATAACGTAAAAATTTACAAAATTCAAGCATTATGACTGCAAAAATGGAATATTTTTTTCAAAATACAAAAGCATATAAATTTTTGTAATTAATTTAAAATTAATTCTCTTTTTCAAAACCATAAAGAGTGTTTTTAAGAAGTAAAATCTTTCAAAAGTTTGGCATACATTTATATCCAATTTAAATGTGAATTTACTTATAATAACCTAAAATTTGTTAAATTATAATAATATCATCCAATTTCACTTTTAAACCAATTAAAATTAAAATCTATTCAGATAAATAAATTAGTTGAAAATGCAGTATTGAATTAAAATGCAGTAATTTTTCCTAGTAATTAAAATATGTATTTTATAAAAAAACATAAATTTAATCCAATGTGAATATTTATGTAACAATTCTAAATCAAAGGTTAATTTGGTCAAATGGATCATTTAAATAGAAAAAAACTAGATTTTAAATGGGTTCACCATCAAAAGGTGGTAAAATGACCTTTTAAAATATTTAAGATTTTTTTTCTTAAAATTGGATTCATTCTCAGTTTAAGCATCTATTTTTTTGGATAAAATATAAAACATTTAAAAATTTTATATAGTCATATTTTATATATTTCCATACATTCCCACCAATACAACAGTATTCAATTTACTACCATTTAAAATAATAATAATATTATTGTATTATTTTTTGGTGTAACTCAATTTTGTGTGCAACGTATGATTTCAGATAAACCTATAACAACCCAAGAATCCACAATTCATTTCTCTTAGAATATTATAATATCGTGTGATGTTCACAACACTGATTTCAGGTGCATCGCGACTTATCAAACTAACTGTTTTAAAAGAAGTTATGAATAGTAATACACACTTCATAAAATTTTATAAATTTTATTTTTCAAATTGGACTTCAATTTGAGATTCCTAATAACATAAATATATTAGGGTTAATTTTTGGTATTTTAATGTTAACGTTCATATTTTGATGAATAATGAAAAATACTAAATTTTAATTAATTTTTTTTAATTGAAATAATTTATATTGATAAATTATACATTTGATTTGTTTTAATATATCATTAGATTATATTTTTATCATTTAATATAATTATGGCCATTTGAATTAACATCATATTTAAATTATATATAAACACAAGTCGTTCTTTTATTAGTTTTTACTTCTTAAAAACCCACTTTTTTGTTTTGACAATGTGAAATAATTATAAATAAATTTTTTTCAACATCATTGACATGAATTTTTTAAAATGGATTCCTTATTTGGAATTAAAATTAAAAATTGTGTCAATATATTAATATTATTTTTTGAAATTATGAATAGAAACTTCAGTAAATATTTTATATACCATGGTTAAAGGGTAAATCTGTTAAATAAGGGTAAAAAATAATATTATAATAATACTAAATTACCCTAAGACGTGTCCTAAAAATATTGAATGATAGATTTCGGACCATGGGAATACGTGGGTTGATTTGTGTTACCCTATTGATCCACATGTAATTGAAAATGGCACTTTATAAAAATTAAATTAATGTTACCGAAAAAATAACACATACATATATCATTAAGTAAAACAATTTTTATAAGGGTTTATATAAGTGATATTTTACACTATAAATTTTAATTAAAAATATAAAAATATTTCTTATATCCTAGTATTTTTTTTATTATTTTTTGACGTTAAATAATTAATTTTATTTTGAAACAATTATGATGCAGTATTTGTTTTATTAATGAAGGACTCTAATAAATGATAATATTAATATTAAAATAAAAATAATTTGAATGTTTTTATTCACTAAAATAATTTTATTGGTTAATATGACATGTTATGATTTATTAAATAAATTTTTTTCTAAGTGATTAATATGTTATTACTTTCACAAATACCAAATACTAAATAGTGTCCAAATTGACCTAAATGACTGTTTAAACAAATAAAATTTTATTAAATAATATAATAGTTATAAAAATATAAGTCCTAGCCAGAAGACATATATATTGAAATATATTTCATTAATTATCCACTTTAGGTTATCTTTTAATTTTATTGTATGTTTATTAACCATGTATTATAATAATACTCAAAGACATGGTAAAAGTAAAACTATTTAACTAACAGTTAAAAATAAAAGATTTGGTTAATATAGTGACTTAACCATGTATAAAACAGTTTTGTTGAAAGGATGTTGACCCATCCCCACCCTTTCCTCTTAATAATTTTATTTTGAGCCACTATAAAATGAAAATTATTATATAATAAAATAACATTCCAAACATTTCTTAAATTGACTGTCACCTCTCTTATAAAAGGGTAGTTTCTTGTCTCTCAAATTAACACATCCAAATCATTTTGGCTCAGCCAACCCCTGATCAAATAATCTCCCAACTACCCAAACTATGAAATGGAGTCCTTACATTTGTTATAAATCTAACATAAGGATCACTTTTGTTCAAATCAAAAGGAAACACCCGGAGAAGAAAAAATTCTTTCATCAACTATTTTAAAGTTATGTTCTTCTACAACTTCCACTTTCGTTGTAGTTTCCAAATAAAAAATATATCTCCAGTAACTTGTACATAATAAGATGTTATTATGAATATGGTACAACGATATTCACTATTCTATCCATCCAATCAATGAAAAAGTCACCATCTGTGCATGTGTATGGCTTACCGTCTCCATGTCACAGTGTAGTTTTGGTATTCCACGCTTCATTTTTTTGATGAGTATAATAACAAGAATAATTGATGTAAATAATAAACATAAAAAGTTATTATTCTTTATATGTAATATACAATCCAATTACCTAATATTTTGACAATAATATAATTTTATTATTGCTCGTGTGTAAGTACAACTTACCATCTCAATAACGCGATTAAATTTTATTTCCCATCGTAACCGTTAAACAATAATGTTCATTTGGTGAATAGAAATAATTTTTAATGAATTCAATATCATTTTGGATATGAATCTAATACATAAAATTCATAAAAAACATGTCCTACATAACAAATCATCTAAAATAACTGGAATTAGTTAACACCTGAAACAATGACACTCTTAAAATAACATTTACAAAGAAATATTAGGATATCATATATGATATCATATTTATGTATATGGTTCTAATATAATTTAATAACTATTATTTCACCATTATAAAGTTGGTTAACATACCCTCGAAAAATGAAAAGTAGAAGGTAAGGGTTTATTTTATAATCACTTTATTATTGGAGGTTGTTTGTACGTAAGTATCTACTGGGACTTCTTTATCATTCACATAAGTGTTTCATAAACATGTATTTCAATTTTTTTATTGTTTTCTAGAATATGGGTTAAAATCATTTATACCATTTTTTACTTTTTATAAAATGATTCTATAGGAATATTTTATCTAATTTCCATACAAGGTACTTTGTGACATTTTAATCAAAATTAAGGAACGAATATTATTTTAACTTATATGGTACGTGTGGCCATTTTTTACCAATATAACACCTTTGATGCTTCTCATGAAATATTATAAGATTATTTTGAAAATAAATGTCTTATTTTATAATTACATGACATTTAAATAAATACAAAGATGAAGGATATAGTTCACTCAAATAGTTTTTGGATTTATTTCAGCTATCAAAATCCTTCATTGGATTTTACATTTTATTAAGATAATTTATTAGGATACAATATACCATATTCTATTGACGGTTTTGTGATATATTTTACTATGGATGTTCTTTTTTATACCATTCATAGTTTCTGGTTAAAGTATATAAATTTTGAATTCTAGTTTCAATACAAATGTGTATATTATGGTGAAACCATTTCATATTAGGAATGCATTGGACTTAGTAAGGGAGGGGTGTGGCATGCTATAGCCCCTTGATGCATTATTTGGTCTCATGAATCAAACTACAGCCTTAGAATAAGGCCTTGAAAAAATTTTACTTATATTTTTGGAATGAGGACTTCACTCTTTGGTCATGATGTCGGGCATTATGCATTCCATCATTATCGAGTTATCTAATGATATTACAGGTGATCATTTGACTAGTAGAATAACCCTGTGAATAAGTAAATGGAATTATTTTATTTATCATTTCTATATTTTTAAAATGTTTATGTTTAAAATGTTTATGATTTAGTCTTATACATTTCTTTAAATGTTTATGCTTATATAAGATAGTTTATGCTATATTGTTATCCTTACTGAGCATCTGATCTCACCCCTTTCTTATGTTCTATTTTTCATAGGATGGGTTGAAGTATATTATGATTGACCTGCAGAAATAATTTAAGGGGTTGAGTCTAATAATATGGGAAACAATGTATTTTTTTCATTTCATAATTTAACATAAAACATATATATGTATCTAGTAATTCTAAGGCTACTAAACTGATCAGTCTTTCCAAATTTTATCCCTTGTGATCAATCCAATGTAATGTAATAATTCACAAACTCTAGGTAACTAGGGTCGGGGCATTATAGTTGGTATTAGGGGAAGTTTAGTTCAAACCTTGGAAACAAGATTTAGAAAAACGCTGATTTGAGAACATTACCCTATGAAAAAATTTGTGGATTAGAATAGACGAACTTACTAATATTTGGGTAATAGTGATTTTTTTTTTGAATTATCCATGAAATAAATCCCTCTCTTGATATGAGATGGTAGAGGAAGATCTGACATAATTGTATCTAGGGGTAAAACTAGAAATCACTGCTTTGATCTAGACACGAACCAAAACAGGTGCACGATAACATGAAGTGTTGCACTCTTGGTTACGAAACTCCTAGAGGATATGATTATGGTAATTCAAATTATCACTACAAACAATTAAAAATAATTTATTAGTAAATACTTTATCAAAGAAAACATATTTTATGGTTATATATTATATACATAAACTGTTGAATTTATGTTATGTATTATACTTGTTTTTAATTATGTATTGTGATTCATAAACTAATCTAGTGTATTCCATTTTTTTTTAATGGAACAGAGTGGACATAATGAAACTGTATCAATGCACATAATCTATATAGGGATTTCCCTCATACTCAAGAAAATTATAGAGGAGCGGGTGATGCAACTGTTGTTAAGTAGCTTATAACCATACTTGGAAAACTCACTAAGGTTATTAATAATAAGCTAACCCATATGGAGAACAGTGATCCAAAACAAGGAGGATAAATGTTAGACCTCTACATGAGGAAAAAACCACAAACATCCAATGGGACTATAAGTCCCTTTGTAGTTGATCATTGGATTTGTTCCTTAGAGAAAATATTTCATGATTTGTGGAGTAGCGAAAGATGAATTGTTTTCATTGAATTATATTACCTAACAAGAGATGTAGATCAATGATGGACTTTAATTATAAATAAAAAGGAGGAAGAAGATGTTTAAAATAAGGAATAGAGGGAGTTTAATGATGTTTTTTTTAGAAAAAATACATTCCTCATTATCATCGAGCGGATATGGAAATGAAATTTATGAGTCTGAGGAAAAAGGAAGATTATGATGTTGCAAAGTGTGAGGCTAAAATTACAAAGTTAGAAAATGTTGTTTCATGTTATATATGTAACACATAGAGAAAGATTTATCAATTCATTGATGGTTTAAAACAATATTTCTGCCAAGTATTAGTCTCACAATCTTTCTCGACATTCGAAGATATTTTATCATGTGCTGTCTTGCTAGAAAAGTAGTTCTTTATGTTTTATGTCTTTACCTAATTTAAATAGAAGAAGAGATCTACTGAACACTCTAGAAATAGAAATTATTAGAAGAAGGGAAAAGTTGAATTTTCATCATACAATAAATATGTGAAGAAACACACTGGTACTTTATAAGGGAATGGAAGTCTAATACAAGTGTAGATAAAAAGGCCACCAAGCTCATGATTTCAAGGGAATGAAAGAGGCTTTCAATGTGTAATTCTAAAATTGAGGAGAAATATGGATTTATGAAAATAAATGTAATAAGCATCAGGGAAACATACCACATAATAGACCAACGGAGAAAGGAAAACCTTATGCGATCACCACTATAGAGGTTTATTTTCGGAATGACGTGGTGGCTTGTACATTAATCGGTTCAACATATTTAGCCAATACTTTAATTGATCCCTGATCCTCTCATTCATTCATATCTTCCCATTCTTCCAAGAAAATTTGATATTTATAATTTGATTTAATAATTGAATTGTTAGTCAAAACTCCTAAGGGAAGTATCATGTTAACAATGTTTTGTGAATGAGTTTCCATTATTGAATATAATCAAGCTTAATATATTGATATCATCTTCATACCCATTATTTAATTTGATATAATACATGGTTAGGATTATATTTTGGACCATGATGATAAAATTTATAGCATGAATAAGGAGGTTAAATTTTTGGATGATGATAAGGAATATCTTATCATTTGAGAAGAAACGTCATCATATGATTTTCATCTAGATCCACCACCAGTATCTCTACTGAATATAATTATTGGGGAGGAAGAGAGAGAAATAAATATGAGTGACTAAAGGAATGTTCAATTAGGCGATGTAATTATTTTGAATGAAAATGTTTATGTGTTTCAATAGCATTTGCTTGGACATCATCCAGAATGTGATATTGAGTTTTCCATTGACATAATTCCCGTTACAAGCCCATATCAAAGAACCCTTTTAGAACAGCCACTATGGAATTAGGGGAACTAAAGAGTCAAGTATAATAATTTATTAATAATGGATTTATTCCCCATAGAGTTTCCCCATGGGGATCCCATTTTCATTTTGTTAAGAAGAATGACATATCTACCATGTTGTGTATTGACTACAGGGAGATCAATGCTATAACAATAAAGAAGAATTATCTGCTACATTTCATTGATGATTTATTCAATCAACATCATGGGGATCAATATTTTTTAATGATTGAACATAAATTTTGATACCATTTGTTGTTTGTGAAAAATGAAGAAATTTAAAGTAGATAATTTCAACTAGGTACAGGCATTACAAGTTTAGAGTAATTCTTTTATGGACCGACAAGTGCACCATTTATTTTCATGTATCTATTGAATAGATTTTTCCAAGAATATCATGATGAATTAGTTGTGGTGTTTATTGATGATATCTTGCCATAATAATAAAAACTAGTAAGATCATGAGTATCACATGCGCACTATTATAAAAACTCTCAGAGAAAATGAATTATATGTGATGTTTAGAAATATTGAAATCTGGCATCAAGAGATTTCTTTTCATGGACATATTTTTTGTAATGATGGAATCTCAGTTGATCATTCAAATACAAATGCTATCCATAAATGGATAGAAATGATGAGTAAAATTGTGGTACACCGTTGTATTGGATTTGCAAGTTATTATTGGTATTTCTTCCAGAGCTTTTCCCAATTGGCTATCCCATTAATTGATCTCCCACGTATACAGGTTAAATTTGTTTGGAAAAACGAGTGTGAATATTATTTTGATGAATTAATGATTATATTTTATGGTTCTCTTATCTTTACTCTACTATTAGGGAATGATGGGTTGGTTATTTATAGTGATTCTTCAATGAAATGACTTGGTTGTTTCCTTATGCGGAATGGTAGAGATATTACCTATGCATCACGATAGCTAATAATTCATGAAAAAAACTATCCTACTCTTGATCACGAGTTATCATTTGTAATATTTTCTCTAAAGATATGGATAAAATATGTATATGGTATAAACTATGAGATATATACAAATAACAAGACTTCAATATGTATTTACTCACATAAAGAACTCAAAATGAGGCAAAGAGGATGGCTTGAACTACCCAATGATAATGATTCACTATACACTACCACCCATGGTAGGTAAATAAGGTGGCACATGATTTGATTAGAAAGGATCATGGAGTTCGGAACTAGATGACAGTTAAAAGAGATCCATTTTTCAATGACCTATTTATGATTGATATGGGAATAATCATGGAAGGTGAAACATCAATACATTTTCAAATGGTTCCCAAACCATCATTATTAGAAATAATAAAATATTATCAGACTGATGATGAGGACTTTCAAAAGAAAATTAAAGGTATGAATGATTGTAGATTGATCGAATTCATATATGAAGATGTAATTTTGAAATTTTGGTAGAGACATTGTGTTTCAAATATTTCTGATCTAAAAAGGGAGTTTTTGGATGATTTTCATAGCTCTAATTTCCCTATACACCCTGGTAAAACTAAGATGTATAGATACATGAATGAAATTTTTTGGCAGGACAACATGAAGAAGGACATTAATTATTATGTGTCAAAATGTATGGTTATTAAATCAAGGAAGGCTGGAAGACAACATCAAATAGGAGTCATGGCACCTTATCTCATACTTGAGGGGGAATTATTTGATATTAAGTTGGACATTATCATGGGGATACCAAATACTCATAGAAGGGCTGATTCAGTATGGTTCATTGTTGATTTTCTTACCATGTAAGAAACTTTTTCATGCTATAAGAGAATATTTACCCCATGAAAGTTTTGTAAGTCTATATATTAATGAAGTTGTAAGAGATCATGGTGTACCACTATCGATTTTTCTAGTTCTGATCCCTATTTTATATCAAGATTCTAGAAATGTCTTATGAAATCCATTGATAATGTGCTTCATTTATGCACTACCTACCACCCTCAAAATAATAGAAAAATATAATATACTATTAAAACATTAAGAATAATTGTTGAGATCTTGCTCACATGACTTTGATCGTATACATGATCATTATTTACCCTAGGTATAATTTTTGTATAATAATATCTTCTATTCATGTACTTAGATGGCACCCTATGAAGTGTTAGATTTAAAGAGATGTCCCACACCAAATTTTTGGGATAATTTTGTGGATATAAAACACTTACGACAAGATCATGTTGAGGAAACAATAGAAAATGTGATGATTATCCAAATCCACATCAAAGAATCTCAAAGTAGGAAAAAGTGTTATGCCTATAATCAAAAGAATGATTTGGAATTTCAATTAGGAGATCCTGTTTTCTTTATGGTATATCTATGGAAGGGTATTGTATGATTCCGTGAGAAGAGTAAATCATGTCCTAGTTATATTGGAAATTTGAAATTCCTGGATGAATTGGAGTTATAACATTCTATTTGGAAATGTCTCCATGTCTCTCCATAGTTCCTAATGTGTTTCACGTATCACTTTTGAGAATATACTTTCTTGAACCAATGTATGTACACATATATGAAGAAATAGAATTGGAACATGATCTATCTTATTGAGAAGTGACTATTATAATTCTAGATACTAGAGAAAAAGTGTTGAGAAACTGTACCACTTGTTTGGTAAAATTTCATTGGAGATAACATAAACTGAAAGAAGAAATGTGGGACCCTGAGGAATATATGATGACAAAACACCAAAATATTTTTATGTGGTAGTATTCTTGAAATATTAAGGACAAAATTATTTGAAATAGGGAAGAATGTAACACCCCGTGATTCCATTGAATGACTTTTTTTAAAAACATAATTGTGTGTGATGTACACAATATCGTGTTCAAGTGCCCCCGACCTATCAAACTAACTGTTTTTAAAAGAAGTTATGAATAGTAATACCTAGATTTTGAAATTTTATAAATTATATTTTTCAAAATGGACTTCATTTTTGGATTTAGAATATCTAAATTAACTTAGTGTTAATTTTTTATATTTTTATGATAACTTTCATATTTTGATGAGTAGTGAAAGATACTAAATTATAAATAAAAACCAGTTTTTTAATAAGAATAATTTATAGTTTTAAATTATACATTTAAGTATATTAAAATTATCATTAGAATAAATATTTGCAATGTAATATAATTTAGGTCATTTTATTTAATTTCACATTTATATTGTATATAATCACATGCCGATATTTTAAGAGTTTTTATTTCATAAAAACCCACTTTTTGTTTATGAAAAAAGGAATAAATTTTAAATAAATTTTTTGCAGTTCTCTATTTTGAATTTGGAAAAATGAATTCCATATTTTATATTATAAAATTCTAAATTTTTTAAATAGGTAAATTTTATTTACAGATATTATTAATATTTATTTCAATATATATTTTACTTACCATGGTTATAGGGTAAATCTGATAAATATGGATAAAAATAATATTGTAATAATATTAAATTACCCTAACACATGTCCTAACCCTATTTGATGATTCATGTCTGACCATGGACTTCATTGGGTCGATTTTTGGTCCACAC
This sequence comes from Viscum album, assembly GCA_963277665.1. Lineage (NCBI taxonomy): Eukaryota > Viridiplantae > Streptophyta > Magnoliopsida > Santalales > Viscaceae > Viscum > Viscum album. The sequence goes on along the minus strand of OY728161.1, from coordinate 1,417,863,759 downwards.
GATTCCACTTGTAAGTGAATATGACACTTTATAAAAATCAATTTAGTGTTATGGTAAATGTAAAATAAACATATATATTTCAGTAAAATAATATTTATAAGGGTTTATGTAAGTTATATTTTCGAATATAAATATTAATTAGAAATATAAAAATATTTACTATATCATTGTATATATTTATAATTTTTAGTCATTAAATTATTAAATTTATTTCTGACAGAGTAATGATGAAGTATACTCATTATTAATGAAAGAATCAAATAAATGATATTATAAATACTAAAATAAATATTATATGAATTTTTTTATTCCAGAAAATAATTTTATTGGTTAATATGACATTTTATGGTTGATTAAATAATTTTTATCGAAGTGATAAAGTTGTTATGACTTTCGCAAAAACCAAATACTGAATAGTGTAAAAATTGTCATAAATGAGTTTTTAAAACAAATATTATTTTATTTGAATATATAATATTTCTATAAATATAAGGTATGGAAAAAGGATTATATAATGATATATATGTAATAAATGAACCAATTTACATTAGATTCGAATTATATAGTATATTTGTTATCCATATATTATAATAGTACACGTCGACATGTTAAAAGATAAACAATTTAACTAAGAGTTAAATATAAAATATAATGTTAATATAGGAACATAAAATTTTCAGAAACCTGTTTTTGAGATTATTTAGACCCATATCCATATTTTCCTTGATATAAAATCATTTTGACCAATTTGATAGAGAAAATGATATTATAATAAAATAACTTTTTATGATTTCCCTAAAGGGACCCACACCTCTCTTATAAAAGAGTATTTCCCATTCTCTAAAATTAACACGTTTAAAGAATTTTGGATCATCCAAAACATTCAAAAATATCCTTCCACCTATAATCAATTCATCATAGATTCCTTACATTGATCATAAATCTGTCTTATGGAGTCCTTTTGATCAAATCAAATGGAAACCTTCGAAGAAGAGGCATTTATTTCATCACATATTTTAAATTTATTTACTTCATCAACATCCCTTTTCTTTATTGTTTCCATAAAAAATAATATATGTAGCTCCTTGTACACACTGAGATATTATTGTGAATATGGTACAACCATATTTCGTATTATTTCCATCCTATGAATGACAATGTCACCATACGTGTGTATATGTGTCTTCCTATTTCCACGTCATGTTGTAGTTTGTTATTCAACACTTCATTATTTAAACGGATATAATAATCTATATAATTGAAATAAATAACATATATAACATGTCAATGATTCTTTATATATAATATACCATCCAATTAGATAATATTTCACCATCAATAAAATGATATCGTCACTCACCCATATGTACGGCTTACCTTCTCCACAAGACGACGTAATTTCATACCTCGTCGTAACCATTCAAGAAGAATTTTCATTTTATGATTAAAAATAATGTTTTCAAAAGTTAATATCATTTCATATATTAATAAAATCATCTTGCCCATAAAAAATATGGATTACATGACAAATGATATAAATATATACAAATCAGTTAACACCAGAAACACAGATACTACTAAAATATCATTAACAATGCAATATTAGAAGATTGTATGTGATATCACATTTATGTAAGTGGTAATTTTATAATATAATAACAATTATTTCACCATTATATAAGAGGTTAACATACCCTCGACTATGGAGATGTAGAAGGTAATGGTTAATTTTACAATCTATTTATTATCTGAGGTTGTTTGTACATATGTATCTACTAGGACTTCATTAACATCCATATCGGTGTTTCATAAAAAAAATTCAAACCATTTTTTGTATCTACTATAATATGGGATAAAGTCATTTATATACTTTCATTAATTTTTTATAAAATGTATTGAAAGGAATATTTCTACAGATTTCTAAATAAGGTACTTTAGAAAATTCTCGACTAAATTAAGGAACAAATGTTTTTTACCTTATATAGTGGCTATTTCCATTTTCTGCCATTATAACACCTTTGAAGAATCCATTGAAATATTATAAATATAATTTTGAAATAAATGTTTTCTTTTAAAATTACATTACTTTTAAATGAACACACATTAGAATGTGATATTTCAGTCAAATGGTATTTGGATTGATTTCATCTATATAAATATCCTTCATTTGATTTTATGTTTTTTTGAAGTTGATTTATTGTGATAAATTATTCCATATTGTATTGACTGTTTTGTGATATGTTTGACTTTGGTTGTGAGATTTTATATCATTCATGGTTTATGGTTAATGTATTGACATTTTGTATGATATTTTTAATACAAATGTTATTATTATGTTTCAAACTTTTCATATGGGGAATGCATTACACATATTTACTGATGAGTGAGACCTGCTATATTCCCCTGATGCATCAATATGTCTCATGAGATAAACTAGGGTCGTGGAACAAGGCCATGACAAAATATTAATTGTAGTATAGGCATGAGGCTTAGACTATTTGGTTATGATGTCTATAATTATGCATTCAATCTTTATAAAATAATCTATTGATATTACATCTAATCATTCGACTAGAAGAATATACAAGTGAATAAGTAAATGGAATTATATATTTTATCTCTTTCATATTATTGTAATTTTTTTGATTAAAATTCATGTGATTTAATCTTATACATCTCTTTAAATTCCTATGCTTATTTTTTATAGTTTCTGCTATATTGTTATCCTTATTGAGCATCTGATATAAACCCTTTTTATGTTTTATTTTTCCCAGGATGTGAAGAAGTATATATTATGATGGAACTACATGAATAGGCTAACAGATATGAGTGTGCTCAAAGGGGACCCAATTTTTTTTGTTTTTTCATTCCATTTTGTAACATAAAACTTATGTATATATCTAGTAATTCCAAGGACACTAAATTGATCATTATTTATGAAGTTGATCCTTTCTAATCATGCAACTATTATATAATAATGCACCGAATCTGGGTAACTAGGGTCAGGGTGTTTCAAAACGCATATTTGGGTGTCAAGTATGCTATCAGAAGAAGTGTCCTTTTTTATAAACAAAATAATATCATATTAATCAATATTAATCTATTTGAAAATGTATTATTCAATAAATACCAAGGTTGTTACATCCTTCTCCTATTGTAAATTTCTTCCCCACAATTTTATTTAAATATTATATAAATGGGGGTACATCTCCCTTATTTTATTTTCAAATTCTGACAATGTCTCTTTAAACATATGGATTCCCTCAAAAAAATCACAAGATGAATCAAATTATTCTACAAAACATGCTATCTATGGTCAAGAATATGTACTATTTATTCATAATAAGAAATAATCTCATCCAACTGAACTACCTCTATACAAAAAACATGATATGGATCAAGAATATTAATTTTCAACATTAAAATATGAAAAAAATTGAAAACCTAGGATAAACATGAAGTTAATGATACCCTTTAAGAAATTGATCCAACATTCTCAAGGATTTCATTGGGTCTAATGAACAACAAACTCACCATTCCCTTCTTACCAAAACACATCACACTTTCCCTACAGAAAAATTTGTAAAGACGGGATAACCTACCTTGAATGAAATACCCTTCCTCCTGTTAGCCGAATAACTTTTCATCATCCTCTCAACTATCCTCATTTGATTATGAGTCAGATGATCTTTTTTACCATCTATTCTACCAATTCTTGTCCCATCAACATCCATTCACCTACATCATCCCAAAAAGAAGTACTTCGATAGCACATTCCATGTAATGATTCAATTGGTACTATATCTATAATAGAATGAAAGTTGATATTTTAAGAAACCTCATCCAAACAATGATGTAGATCTCAAAATCTTTGGTTATCCAATGAACAAGAATGTATCATATCCTCCATGGTTTGAATTTTTCATTCTGACTGCCCATATGATTGATGATGAAAAGTGGTACTGAAATTTAATTTATATCCTAATAACTTCTGAAGGCCTTTTAAAAAATATATAAGTTATCTAGAGATCACCATTAGATACAATGGAGATATGAACTCCATGTAAACTACCCATATCATTAATATAAAATATAGAATGTTTATTGAGAGGCAATGTTTCTCGAATAGAAACAAAAGGTGATGATGTAGTAAGTCAAACAAAAATAACCCAGATTTCACTATTTCGTCATGATTCCTTTGGTAATCCTACTACAAAATCCATGGATATATTTTCCCATTTCCAATCCGGAACTTGAAAATGATGAAGCATCCCATTGGGTAACTTACGTTCTGATTTAATCTGCTGAAAAGTTAGCCTCATCATAGTAATGCTCGTAATATCTATTTTCATTCCATCCAATCAGAAATAATCCAGAAGATCTATGTAAATCGTAGTACTTCAGTGATTAACTAAAAATTGATAACTATGAGCCCCAAACAACAACACTTTCATCAATTATGAATATGAGGGCACACATAATCTCTTTCCAAACCAACAAATAAAATCTTTATCAATGTTAAATTTAGATTACTTACACTTCTAAACCAATTCAACCTTTTTATAAAAAAACATTGTCCTCTTATTGTACATTCTTAATTCTATAAAATAAGGATATTTCACATCCAACTGAAAAAAAACTGAATAATTCCCTCACCCAACAAATTATAATTTAAAATTCATCAAATCAGAAACCAAAGGATCTCCTTCTAAAAGTATCATGTTTAATTTAATGTTACTCTTTTGACTCAAAGCGTCGGCCACTATATTTTCCATTAATGGATGGTAATGAATCATGAAATGCTAATCTTTGAATAATTCTTGTTGTCACCTTTTTCTAATGATTAATTATTTATTCGTGAATATAGACTTACAACTTTTGGGATTATAATCTCTTTCACACTTAAGATATTCAAATGATGCATCCAAATTTTTAATGAAAAAACAACAACAGAAAATTCCAAGTCATATGTAGGGTAATTTATCTCCTAAGACTTCCAATCATGAGAATCATAAGAAATTACATGATCATTTAGAACATAAAATTTCACATAAATGATGAATTTTTGTTGATAAAAAAATTACCATTTCTGGTAGGCATGTCCATTATTTAATCATTTACCAATATTCTTTTAAGTTTCTAAAAACAATCATCACATTTTTTTCCACATAAACATATTTCTTTTACCTGTTTACTTATTTAGTGGGCCAGATAATAGATATATTCTTTCAATAAATCTTTTTTAATGACCAAATAATCCTAGAAAACTATGATTCTCTGTGATATTTGTAGGTATTGTCCAAATTCAACAACCTCTGTTTTATAATGCTCAATAGTTATTCGATCATTAGAAATAATATGAACAAGTAAATAAATTTATTGGAAGAAAAATTCATTCTTTCTAGACATTACATATACATTATTTTATTTTACGGTTTGGAAAAAAATCCTCAAGTGGCATTCATGTTTCTACCGAATTTTAGAATGTGCCAAACTCCCATCTATAAACAGAACACCAAACTGATCCTAAAACTGATGAAAGAAAAATTAATGAGATTCATAAATAAAATATCTTCATTAGATAACCCAAAGTTAATAACTACATACTCATAATTCCAACATCTCATTCAGAAAGCTATCTTTGGAATGTCATCCTCTTTCACATTTTTCTGATTGTACTCAGACCTCAAATGAATATTTGAAAAATACTGAGCTCCTCGAGGGAGAAAAAATAATAATCAATATGAGGAAAAAAATTATTGTTCTAAATAATGATGTTATTCAAAGCTCTTTAATCAATACATAGTCACATAGAACCATATTTTTTAAACAATAAAACATGGGCACCGCATGTTGAAGTGGAAGGTCGAAAGAAACCATTATAAGGTAATTATTGCCACTATGTTTTTTTAATTCCACTAGTTCTACTTAAGGCAATATATAAGTGGGTTTTAAAATTGTAATATCATCAAAACTAAATAAATTTTCAATTAAACCTCCTAATTAGGAATAATAAAAGGGAGTTCATTAAGAAATATATATTTGAATTAATTCACCACTGCAATGTCACTAATCAAAAAAAGAACTTTATTTTCAATAACATGAGCCAGATAATAGTAAATGGCATATTCAATCAATATTTCATATTATTGATATGTAATTAACGGTATGGAATAATTAAATAAATCAATATTTGGTTTATAATATATTTTATCATGATAAACTAATATCTAATACATTTCCAAAAAGAAATCAAATTCTACTATGGTAATTTCAACAATATATTTTGGAAGGGACATCCCATTAATAATAATTAGAAGATTTCTCTAAATCATGGTTTCTTTAATACATCCACCTGGAGTATTTACCAGAAGTTATATATCAAATTCATGAGGTTCTACTTAAAATTTACTTCTATTGCTCTCATAAATGAATGAATGTGAAGATCTGAAGTCAAATAGAGTATTGGTATATTTTGAAGAAACATGTAACATACTTGTCACCATTACATTTGATGGTCCCACAACAACTGTAGTACTAATTATTTTTCCACATTATTATACATTTTATCTTTCTAGTTTCCAGTACGTGTAATCATATTTGGATTCACATTGGCATAATGTCCTGTCACATTTCAACCGAATCATCTTACCAATGTGTTTTCATTGACTTCCTAATAATCATCTTTATATTTACGAGAAATATGACCAGTTATAAAACAGAAGATGAACATCCTAGAATTTGAGAATAATTCTCAATGATGTTTTTACCACACTTCTGGAAAGTTGAAAATTTATTTTTCTTAATTATAAATATCTTTGTTAAATTATTTCACATTGTTTTCCAACTGGATCTCTTCATTGGGATCTTTTCAAGTTATAGATGCTCATCAGAAAACTCTATTTATATCTTCCTAGCATATCATAACGGATTCTCATTACTTTTGATGTAATGAGATGGTATCAAACATAGATATTTCTACATCATTCTCAAGTAAAACAGATTTATATTAATATCAATATCGCATATAAAATTTTGAACGCACCATGAAAAAAATGTGATATTTTATTCATATTCACCCATAGAATATTCCATGGTTTTTATCAATTCCATGAATTTATATTCAATCCTATGTAAAATAGCATTATGAAAGTATATAGAACGGAATATATTCATAAATTAATCCCATTCCATGTCATTAATCACTTCACTTCCATTGATATTTATAATCATTAACCACTACTGATCCGGTTTAGTATCAAAATTTCAAACAAAAATACTATCCTTTTGATTGTCTGAACACACCATTACATCAAAAATATTTTCCAGTTCTATAACCCAGCCTTCTACTTGCAAAGGTTCAGATGATACACTGAATGATGGGGGGCATCGCATCATGAAATAATCTATGATCGACATATGCTTATACGGATGATCTAGTTGATCTCGTGCATAGAAACCACCACCATTTATTTCCCAGGTTAACTAATCTATAACTGTAACAAACTATTCAATTCTGATTCTGACCATATCTAACTGTAGATTTGAATGGTTCATTCCCTCTATATTCCTTCAAATCACAAATTTCATGTTTCCTCTTCCGAAAACCATTCCAAACAAATACATCTTAGATAAAGCAACATTTATATATTTAAATTCAACAAAATTGTTATCGAAAGGTAAAAATATATTATATATACACTATTAAACATATTATAACTCCTTATGTAATCTAAACTGACCATTGATTCCAAATAAAATGGCCCGACCTTAAACAATAATTAATCTTCAGAGAAGTGAACAATTTGACATTAATTAACATTCAAGATCTTTTATGGTTTATATAATTAAAGAATTGGGTCATAACTCATATATAGAAACATAAATATTACATGTAAATACATTTACTCATGATATATTTTATTCGTTAAACAACAACTCTTTTAAAGTAATCATGGTATAATTTCATGTTTCAATAGCATAACTTTCCCTTAATCCCATCCATGACTCAATTATTAATTATTTCCTATTAAAAATATTTCAAAAAATAGGATGAGAATAAAAATATCTCTAAAGGATATAGAATGAATGAAACTATTTTCATGGGAATACATAAAAACCAGGAAAAATTTATCATAAAGTAAAACTTTTCAACTTTATTAAGTAGTAAGTATAATTCACTAAATATATGTTCATTTCATACACATTTTATAGCCCAAGGATGACCATAAATACAATTGAATGAAATATATGACATAAAAAGATATCATTTGACATAAACATACATCAATAGAATAACAGTATGGTTGACTTCTACACATATCACTAAATGGAATAATTATAATGCCAAATTTAAAATTCAATGCATTAGAGGATATAACATAACCACCGATTTTTTGGTTTATCATAGAACCACCCATCATTGTTATATCACATAAACACCCATCATAGGATTATCACGTAACAAACTATATAATTTCCAGGTACCATTATATAATCATTAAACATAACGGATTGAAATTATAACCATTTCAATCATAAAATTTCATTTGCAACTACAAGAATGAATTATAATATATATGAGAGAGTAAATGAAAATTCAAAAAAATTTAAATACCAAAAAAACAATAATTGGAATAATAGATTTCTTTTATTTTTAAAATCATTAATTATTATAGTAGATAACACATATCAAATAATAGTTATAGAGGTATAGTCATTGTCTTCACATACATTAAAAAAATTAATTTTTATGTTTAATAAAATGTTTCATTGAAAAATTATTTCATATTAATGAAATTAAAATTAAAATAATATTATTTTATACCGAATAAAATAAGGTAGTTTATAACATCAAAATATTCCTCAATGAAAAAAGATTGAGACAAATTACCTTACCTCGAATTTGACTTGTCTCATTCATTATTTACATTACTGAATAATAAAATAATGTTCATTTATATGTTTTTATGAATAATTATCATAATTATATTTTATTTTATATTAGTTATTCCCATTTTATAAAAAATTACACAATTTTTATGTTCATATCAGTCGTTTTGTCGATATTCAGTACTTGAGTAAAAAATGAACCCATTTTGATGTAAATTTTCCTTGTGGTCAATGTTCATCAACTCATGAATATTATTCCTAATTTCAAATTCATATATATCTAGTATATATGTTTTTATAACATCATTATATTTTGATATAAGAAATGGGATGTACCGTTCAGGTTGAAAATAGGCCATGCGTACGCCTGAACATTAATTTCATTTTGATGTCGTATTAAAATAATTATAATCAAATGGTATAAAATTATATTATAATTAAAGTTTTATATTAATTTCATTTATGTTTCAAATTTTTAGTAAAATTATCTTTTATACATTCTATGTATAGAATGAACAAGTAATATCACATATTATGGGAGGTTCTCCACACTTCCTCAAATGAAATTATCATATTTACATGTTTTGGAATGCATAAAGGTTTATTATAAATAAAAAATATAGATGAATATATTCTATATAAATATAATATATAAAATAAATAAATATATTGACATCATAATGGTCACCATGAGAAGTAGTTTGATAAAATTATATAGTCGGCATAATGTGAGTCATTAGTTCACCGTACAGAAAAATAATATTTTCTATATCCACTAGATGGAGGTCTGTGAAAGTGTATTAATAAAAAATATTCTAACCACATCCAAGTATATTTAGGACACTGTTTTTTATAAAATAATTGAGTAAGGAGAGAATAGTTGTGGAGAAGGAAATAAGGAAAGGAGCCTATGTTTCCTCAAAATTGGGAAACTCCAATTTATTTGAGCTAGAATGACTCATTGAGTCATTGTATACCCAAGGTATGGATTCTAGGATTAAGGTATGGATATTGGGAGTTTATATTAAGTGAATTTTAATGATCCCATTGGCTTTGGTGGAGTGATTAAGTGGGTAGAGGTTGTGGCCTTTTATAATATGGAGGAGGAGTAATTTAGGAAAGGGTTGAAATATTATTTTATTGAAAATAGATTTTCAAAAACTCATAGTTAATAAGTGATATATTTCAAGGTTAATATGAGGATGGGTCGCAGTCCTCTCATCCAATGGGTTTCAACTAGTTTAGGTCATAATATTAAACATATCATTTATCATTAACTTTTAGTTAAAAACATTAACTCTTACAATGTATTCTTGAATTTTAATAATATATCTTAAAAATAATTACTATTAAATGACAAGAGAACTTCAAAAGGTTCATTAATGAAATGTTTATCATTATATAATTTATTTTTTTGAATCAATTATTTTTAGAATAATTATATCATTTAATAAAATATTATTTGTTATAAAAACTCATTTATGTCAATTTTCAAACTATTAAAAATTAATTTTCCCTAAAGTAATAATATGGAGATTACTTATAAAAATAATAATTAAATAATATATTATACAACATAGTCATATATAGATTTGGTTTAAAACATCCAAATTTTAAATTTCTATTTTTTTAATATTAATAATATCAATTATTTGAATATTTCATTGATATGATAATTATTGCATCATGATTGTGTCATCGATATATATATTTATATAATGTCTAATTTTTTAATTAATATACCATGATGTAGAATATATTTTAAGATTTCAAATGACAATTTATAGTCTCTGATATTATTTATATAATCAAAATTAAATTTTTTTTTAGGAGATACATGTTTATGTTATATTTCCCTTTTCATTAAATTAAATATTATAAAAGGTTATTATCTCACCAAATTGGCTCTATGGGGTCCAAAAATTGACCTAAGGATGATAACGGTGGAAAAAAATATCATTAAATAATGTTATGACTTGTTTTATGGTAGTTTTAAAGTATTATATTATTATTTTCCCCTTATTTATATTATTTACACTTTAACAATGTAAATAGAAATAAGTACTGAAGATACTATTCATAATTTCCAAAACTAAAGGGGACCTATTTACATAATTTAGGCGATCTAATTCCAAATATGGAACACATTATTAAAATTTCAGTCCACATAAATTGTAATAATTAAATTAATATTAATTCTCATTATCAAAACATGAAAGCTAGTTTTTAAGAAGTAAAATATGTACAATTATTGAAGTGTGTTTTTGTCCACTTTAAATTTGATATTACTTATAATTACCATAAATGGATGAAATGATAAAAAATAATTCAATTAGACATTAAAATCAATTTAGAGGACAACCATACTATATAAATAAATTTGATGACAATGTTGTGCAGTATTTTTAACTATTAATTAATATATTTATTTAAAAAAAAACAAATGTCAACAAGTGTAAATTTTTATTTCCTGCTTATAAATAAATTTTGGAAATTTTATAATTGTTAATATAAAATTTAAAAATCTACATTTATAAATTGATCTCTATCAAATGGCCATAAAACGAACTTTTAACATATATTATGGTATTTTATGCTTAAAAATCGATTTATTCTCATTTTATGCCTCTAAAATTTATTCAATAAAAGTAAAAAAATTTATAAAACATTTACAACTATATTGTATTTTGATATGTTATTTACCTCCAATAGGACATATTTGAATTTAATACCATATAATAATAATAATAATGTTTTATTATATTTTAATATAACTCAATGTGGTGTGAAACATAAGATTTCGAAGAAACCTATTGTTCGGTGTTCAATATGCTATCAGAAAAAGAGTCCAATTTAGCATAAAATTAATATATTATTCATAAATAATTATAGATATGAAAATTTATTATATTATAAATACCTAAAATGTTACAATTATCTTATTTACTTTTCCCTTAACAATATACTCGTCAAAATATTCTTATTCCACATGTATCGTGATTGGAGAAAATATCTTCTTCACTAATATTTTTTGGTGTTACCTCTACTAAAAAATGACAATTGTTTAAAAAATATTTTCCTATTCAAATTACATGACCCAGATAATCAATGTTTCATGACATAAGTTATTTCAAAAGTATTATGATTCATTATATAAAATATTTGTATGTTATACATTGTTTTTTGGTGTAGATGGGAATATACTCCCATGAATAGGCTAAAACATTAAACCTTGGTATTTACATGGAAATTATATGTGAGACATCATTTACATTACCCATACATGTACAATATTTGACATTTGAACCATTCCTAATAATGACTCAATTAATATCATGGAAAATATGCTCAAATCATCAATTAAATTCAAAAATGACTAGGTATTCAACATTCCACATGTTATATATATATATATATATCCATATCCTCAAAACATTATTTTATAAAAACATTGAGATTTAGACATGATATTTTATTATGATACATCACACAATTAGCTACATGAATTAATTTAGCTATATTACACAATCAACTACATGAATGACTTTATCTACATCTCAAAATAAGCTATCTGAATCATTCCAGATACATTGAAAAATCTCCTATAGGGATAAATTACACTACATCAAAAAATAGGCTACATGAATCATCCTTGATATGTTTCATAATTTTCTCTATGAATAAATTTTTCAACATCGTGTTATCAAATACATAGTGACTTGGATACATCACACATTTGACTATATGACTCTCATAAAATGTCAACCACATCATTGAATTCAATATATAGAAATAAGATTCATATAAATCCACTACAAGGATCTCAATTGATTACATATCTAAAAAACATATGTGGTTCTTCATCAAACTCATATATAGAATATTATTCTATGTGATTAAGTTATATATTGGAATCAACAATTATATTTCCCAAAATGTACATTTTAGTATGTGATTTGGCTCTACGAATCTAGAATTCTATAGAAATCACTAAAATATATATTAAAATTCAAAATCATAACTCCCATGATTTATAAAAATATGATAACTTCTCAATGATTATGTAGACCTTGTTTATTTATCCACAAACACATGTCTTTTATTCTTTTTAAGATCAACTCATCAATTTTCCCCGTTTTCAAATATTGAACGAAAATAAAACATCACCCACATAAAGGATAAAATCATAGTTAGGCTCAAACAATTATTATTAATCTCTTATACATTCAATGTCATGTTAATGAGATTCTAGTTTTCTCAACATACCAACCGTTAATGTATTAAACCCTTTTGAATAGAAGATAATCAATGATATTATATATATATATTATGATTAAATACATCATTTTTTCACTTTATTTATGTGAATTGTTTTCTCCAAATATTTCCATTACATGAATATGAAATAAAAAATTAATATAAAAATTATACATTTATATTATTATAATTATAGAATAATAATCAAATTCCATCACCAATAATATTTTGAAAAACATAACCATCATTTGTCTACTATGAAAAATTATTACTCCATGACACAACATTAATTATTTACCATCAACACAATAAAAAGATAATCTTAATAGTGTTTTCAAAATATAAATATGTTATTTACAAAATAATTTATATTATTAATTGGTAAACCATATTAATAATATTTTTATTCTATGAAAAATGATATCATCTTCCATGTGTACATGAAGACAGTCACCTCCAAGGAACATTTGGTTTCTATTTTTTCATTACATTACCAAAATACTAAGATTATCATGATAATTGTTTTAATATATATAAATATATACAAATTTATAAAAAAAATTAATAAATTTTGAATATATATTGGATAATCTCTTAATATTACACAAGATAGAAAAACCGGGTAAATTAAATCATCCAAAAGAATGTTTTATAAGGAAAAATTAACTTTTTTTAAAGGAAATAACATCTTATAGGTTATATTATTGTTATAAGTATTCCAAATTATTATAAGAAATGCTAAAAAATAGTAAATTAAACAATAATGATCATTTTACCACAATATTACTACTAAATCAAAACATATTCATCTAATAATTCAGATAATTTTTTGTTTTTTGTAGTTTAACTAAAAACATGAAAAAATAAATGAATTTATATCAGGGATGACAATAGAAAATTGAAGAATAGTAGTAAGTGAAATAAATTAATAAATAATGATTTATATTTTTTACAAAAATATAAACAAAAAAATATAATTAATAATTTAATAAAACATCCTTCAATTACTAATGATCTCCAAAGTATGATCATCATCAAATTCATTATTAATGATCATAAAAAAATAAAACGATATTATATCATAAAAAATAATTATTAAACATGAATTAAATTAAATTTTATGATCTTGTAATAATTAAATTTGGGATAATAATGAATAACTATATTAAAATTTTTAATTTAGATCAAAATTGTAATGATTACCATAGACATGTTATCAGTCATATATAATTACTAAAATATATACCAGAAATGATTAGTTTTTAATGATTTTTAATAATTTAATAAGTTTTAATAATCTTGTGACATAAATTATCAACATATCCTTGTCTTCTTAACTATAGTTCAAAGAACATTGTAAAACACAAGGAAATATGATAATGTTTTTCTTGTTCTGAATCATGATTCTATGATACATGTTACATCATAGACACCATGATTCCTTTGAATTGTCTTATTCTGATTTAACACCCCTTGAAAATTAAATACATTGATTCACTATAAATAATGCAATTTACTATGTGAATCAAATTTTTTATCATTAAATTTGTTTTGAATGAAGTGTTACCCATGTCATAATGGAGTTTGGTATCTAAATTTTATTTCATTGAGTTATGAACATACCCTTGAACTTATTTTATTTGAGTCTATAAAATTATTATCTTCAATTTTATTATGTGTTATCCAATAATTTTAATCATTTTTAACAAAGAAAAGCGGTATCATGTACATCATGGATAACACTGAATGTTTTCTTTATGTGATATTAATTAATAAAATATATTTCATACAGTTATATATTTTTATCCTGAAAAATGGTATTTAATGCATGCGTTGTCCCATCCTACAATTTTATTATGTGGTATTTTATTTTCATATTTGGGAAAATTATTTTTAATGGAAAATGATTTAATTGAACTTATTTTTTTGTGGGTTTTCAACCAAAGTAGTATCAAAGTATGCAAAAAGACCTTTAATTAAATTGTTTTATCATTGGTTCCAATTTCATTATTAAAATGATTATTTCTTTAACAATACTCCATTATTTGATATTTTTCTTAAAAATAATGGATTTTAAAATCATTCACTTCTAAATTTCAGAATATAGTTTTCAAATTTACACTTAAGTATCTATTTTACATCAATAATTAAAATATTTTCTAAAATTCATTTATGTTTTCACATAAATATTCTATTTATATTGAATTGGATTTACCATCATGGGTTCCATATCAAATGAATAATTCTATAATATATTTATTTATTTATAATTTTTTTAATTGAACTTGTTGTTACCCCATGAAATTATGATAGACTGACATTGTATTAAATATCATTAATGACATGAAACAACAGTTCTAGAAAGAGTTTAAAATCAATATTTTATTTACTATTATTCATAAATTCATTATATTATATAGATTTAAATTCATAAAACACTTAGTTACATTGTGTTACACGAAAAATTGAATTTTATTTTTACCTTTTATTACACACAAGACTACGTTTTTAGAAGTATAATATATTATTAAAATAATAATTTTTTCTGAAATAATATATAACATAGATTATATATTGTAGGGTATGATTATAATTTAATACCAAATTAAAAAATACGGTTAAATTCATTTTTAACCAATAAATTATATGTAAATAAAAAATATAATGTACATGTTTTTTGTAATAAATTAATTTTATCCACCAAATGTATTTTATCATAAAAATAATCTAATTACCATTATCTAGTGAACATAATGATGTTTATATATTAAATATTTAACAAAAGTTTTTCCATTTTTCCAATTTATTTAATAATAATAAGATAAAAGCGAATCCAATTTCATCGATAAGAAGCTATGTTATTCTAAATTAAGTTTGCCCTACATTTAATGGAGAAACAATTTTTTAAAAATTGTTTAATAATTTAATAAATATTATTCGAAAAAATAAAATACATTTTTAATAGTGTAATGTCAAAAATATAATATGGTGGTATTTTGTTTTATTAAAAAGTTTCGTTTTCTTATAAATAGAGAAAAATAATGATATTTAATTCCAAACTGACTTTTCATCTAAATGTATTTTAATATAAAATTCACTTTTAAATAATATTAAATGTAATTTTAGATCAATTATTAATATTTTAATCCAATTTCGAAAAATTTTTTCTTTTTATTTTAAAATTATAAATAAACACATAGTAAAATTTTCATCACATTCACATTAAATACTATTTTCGAATAACATTTGCACGATTTATTTTATATTAATTTCAGTCATTTATATTATTTAAAATTTTAAAAATGGATTCAGTATTTTCAATTATAAGAATTTAAAATTTATTATATGGTACTATTTATTTTTTCCCAAAAATTTTAGTAAATTTAGTTCAAATTAATTATATCGATTGACAGAAAAACAATTATACCTAGTGGATAATCATAAAATATAATGTTGAAAAATGAACCAAAATTATCGAACACTAATTTAATGGAAATATTGAAATATTATCCTTTCATTTATAAATTTTTTTGTGTTATTTAATTATCTTTTTTGCTAAAAACATGGGTACATATATCTTCTTTAAAAAAATTCCATGTTATTCCTATCACCCAAAATAAAAGGCAACACTATCCAGTTTGTAGACCCCACTATAAAATATATTGATTGGAAAATAACTACCAAAATCAATCCCCAAATTCCCTATCCACATCTTATAGTCCATATTTTTTTCATAACTCCATATTAGGAAGGAATCAATGCAAATATTAAGAATATCCTCAAAGAAGAGGTAAAACTTTTCTAAAAGTTTTTTTATTTTATTTTTATATCCATTTACTTAAATTAATATTATATATTTATTATATAAATAACTAATGACATAAATATATTGTAATGTTTCTATATTATTTTTATATCCTACAACCATTGAAAATTCCATAAAATGGGATTTGCAATCATCATTCATTTATATGACTGACATCTACCTTATGAAATGATGTTGTTCATTTTTATATTACCTCCATTAAATGATTCAAATAATTATTTACTTATATTTTATATATTATAGAATTAATATTTTTAATTTAATTATGGTTCAATATTTATTGAATAACACATACATTAAGGATTTACTTTTTTGGAAATATTGTTATGTAATTCTTGTGTATTGTGGAATACCGCCTCATGAAGTGATGTTATTAATTCACATTTTACAAGGAATGTACTATAGATTTATTTAATAAAAACATGTGATATATATATTAATAATTATAATGTAATTAATATATATATAATTTACATTTATTTTTTTAATATATCTGGAAAACCAAAACAACATTCATGCATACATACGACCTATCATTTTGTTGATCATGGAATTTAAATTCATCTAACTATGTTTAATGGATCACTATAAATAAATATGTAATAAATCTATGTGATATTCACATCATTATTTACGCTATTCATATGATAAAATCATGTTCTACATAAGTAGAACAATGAATTACAAGGCGAAACATACATGTTGAAGATGTAAATGCATACCCAAAATAGTGAATATAAAGAAATATTATTAACAACCCGATGGAAATATGTTTTAAAATAATCGTATAAGATATCATATATACTAATAGTTTTCTTTTAAGTAGTTATTTTTTTTTAAACTGCAATATATTAGGTTAAAGCATGTGTGACTAGATGGAATGTGTGTGGGTTATGATTCCATTTCAATTTCATTTCACTGAGGCATTTTTTAATTTGATGAACATAGTTCCTTTAATAATATATATATATATAGCCCCTATAAAATTAAATATAATTAGTACATAATTATTAATTGTATTTTTTGTATCAATTTGATTTATTTCATCTAAGGGTTCTTGAACATAATGTTACTATGTTGTAACGATATTTCAGAACTCAATTCTTCCTAATTAGGTTATAATACTTCCTCATTATAATTAATATTTTATGATTATGTGTATAATTTCTTTTATATATATATATATATTTAATCTTATTTTATGAATATTTTAGGTAGATACACATAATCAATGTATTGACTAATTCTACATCAAGATTATAATCATTTTATTGGCCTATTTCACAATATCGTTCTAATTGAGATTTTATATTTTTTTAATTCCATTAAATGAAATTTATTGAAAATTTATTAATAAAAACATTCATATTCTTCTCCATAGTTTATTCAATATATTTTTCATTTGATAGTTAAATTTTTTAATTCATTGGTTTTTAATATTAATAAAAAAATTACATCTAAAATAAAATTTCATTTTTATCATCGGTTGATAATATATTTTAAAACAATATATTGATTTCTAAAAAAATAATTTTTTCTTTAATGTTTTTTAATTTTTTTTGAAATTACGAATTCTGAATCTATATTTAAAGGAATATAATTTTAACTTTTATAAAAACAATGCTTTTAAAACATTTTTTATAATGAAAAAGGAATTATATTAATTACATCATATAGAATATGTAACATTATTTCCTTGAAAAAAATTTAGTTTTTTGAAGATACTTTAAAATAATTTTTTTATTTTTATTTTCAAATAAAAATATTTTTCAAGATAATTTTCAAAATAAAAGGTATATTTTCCTCAAGAAATATTTATAATTATTTTTAAATTTTTTTTATTCATCAATTAATTCAATTTATCATTCTTCAATTGGTATGTGGTGTATTTATACAATAATTATTATTCTAATGTATGTATAATGATTATTTTGACCCATGATAGTATTGGAATTAACATACAAGAATCAATTTTGTAGTCAATAATGTCCCCTTCAGTTATTCAATTTCCAGTGAACGTTGATCATTAAATTTCACAAAAATATCAACATTATTTATCATGTATATCATTATTAGTTAAATAAAATAATATTTTTTTTATAAGGTATTTAATTTTATAATTATTTTATTAATTGTAAAAATATTGAAATAACACTTTCTTTTTGTCGTTATGAATATTTGATGACATTGAAAATGTAAAGACCGTAAAATTCAAGGGAAATTTTTTCTTAATTTTCTTTGGATTTTTTTACAAGAGCGCGGTTTCAGACGGCACCTGATTCCGAGGCCCGGAGTGCCCGGAATTAATTTCCGAAGTTTGGCTCGGGTACGTTCAGTGAACGAACGAGCGGGAATTCCTAACTTTTGATCCGGTGCTCGGAATTGAAATCCGAGGGCACCGATGAACTCGCAGTGCCGATATTCGCTTAAAGAGACCCTTTCGGGAGTTGCGTATGTTGCGGGTTGAAAGTTAGTTTTGGGGATTAAAAGATAAGTAAAATAAAATTGTGTGTGAATTTTATTTTATTCTAGGTGGTTAGACTCTCTCATGGGAAGTTGTTGGTGGGGCCCGCAACCACCCAACTTCCCATGTGTGGTTATGAGGGAGGTGGGGCCCACACGAACCCCCCACCTTTTCAAATTCCCTAACCCCTCTAAACCCCCTCTTTAATTTGTGACTCTCCCCTACATTAAAACTTGCCAACTTATCTTTCCATTTAATTTCTTGACAACTCAAGATTTTAATTAATGTAATAAATTCAACTTTTGAATTTTTGAAAGGTGGGCAAAGTGAAAATAAAATAAGGGTAGCTTATTTTATTTTGGGGGTTGCTGTGTTGTGTGGAGATTTGAGAGAGGAAGAGTTCTACACTTTGAAGAACTTCTTTTTCCTCCTTGAAGAACGCGAAGAACCTTCGAACATCGACGAAGAACGCCACGTACTCGGGAATCGTCTTTCGCGACGCCATACCCGCGACACCGACGACGTCTTCTTCCGCGTCATCTTTTCCCGCGACGAATCGTCGTCAAAGAACTTCGAATCCTCGCTTCACGACATCGACGTCCTTCTTCCGTGACGCCGACCACCGCGACGCGTCTTCCGCGGGTCGTTGACGATCTTCGTTCTTGAAACCAGAGTAGGGGATGATCTTTATTGATTATTTTTTTTTTTTCCTTTCTTGAATCGTGGATTTTAGCATGACTTAACGTGTGACTTATTTTATTTAAGTTCCGTTTTTATTTCTTTAACGTGAGGGGGACCGGACCGCACGAACACGGCCGAATCCCCCTCCATCGTTCATGTTGTTCATGCTGGAGGAAACAAGTAACGTGGTGCCGTCGCACCACGCGGATGAACGTTCAGATATTTTCCGCAACGCCGTCGCGCATCGCCGAGGAGAGATTTCAAGAACGTGACGCCGTCGCGCCGCGTTGGGAGGATTCTTGGCACGGAGAAAGGGGCGCGGTGCCGTCGCACCGCGCCGGACGACGAACACCGCGGCCGGTTCCGGGCCGCGGTGAGACGAGGAGACCGCGGCCGGTTCCGGGCCGCGGCGGAAGGAAAGACCGGCGGCCGTGCCGCCGGCGTCGGAAATCAAGGGCGGGACCGGAATTTCCCGGTCCCGTTAGTAAAAACCGGCCGGCCAGCGGGCCGGCCGGATATCATAAAAACCGGGGGTTTAAACCCCCGGCCGGCTCTTCAAACCCCCCTCTTAAAGAGGGGGGCGGTTCTTTTAAAGAGGGGGGGGCAACAGCCCCCCGGTTTTATCAAGCCGGCCCCCATTTGCGGGGGCCGTTTTTGTCAAAGGCACGGCCTTGAGCCGTGCCGCTTGAAGAAAAACGCGGGGCTATGCCCCGCGTGCCAATCACGTGCGGCGCCCAGCGCCGCCGCCGCGGCCCGCCGCCGCCGCCGCCGCGGCCCGCCGCCGCCGCCGCCACGCGGCCCGCCGCCGCCGCCACGCGGCCAGCCGCCGCCGCCGCCACGCGGCCCGCCGCGGCCCGCCGCCGCCGCCACGCGGTCCGCCAGCCGCCGCCGCCACGCGGCCCGCCGCCGCCGCCACGCGGCCGGCCGCCGCCGCCGCCACGCGGCCAGCCGCCGCCGCCGCCACGCGGCCCGCCGCCGCCGCCTCGCGGCCAGCCGTCGCCGCCGTCCGCCGCCGTCCGCCGCCGCCGTCCGCCGCCACCGGCCGCCGCGCCGTCCAGAGGGGGGGGGTCGGGCCGGGTCGGCCCGGACCCGGACCCCCCGTTTCGGACCAGATTAGGTTTTTGGCTCATAACTTGAGCCTCGGACCTCCGAATGACGAACCGTCTGCGGCAACGCGATCCTTGGATCGAGACGATCATTTCGGTATATCGCACTCAAGGTTTCGGGTTACTTTGAGTTCGGCCGGGTTGGTTCATTCACGAAACCAACCGGGCCTTCGGAGCGAAAACGCTCATATCTTGAGCTACGGACGTCCGATTGACGTGCCGTCAGTCGCGTAGTGTTCCTCTTAGTGAGACGGATCTTTTGGCATACTCCGCCCGAGGTTTGGACGCAGGTGGAGTACGGTCGGGTTGGTTTTGCCTTAAAAACCAACCGGGCCCCGGAGACGAAAATGCCATTATCTCTCAGACCGGGCGTCCGATCGACGCGCCGTCTGTTGCGTTGAGTTCCTTTTGACGATACGGAACTTTTGGATACATCAACTTCGGTCTTCGTGACAGTTGATGTATCAGCCTCTCGGCTCGTGGAGCGGATCCTCCGTACGAGCTTGCTGTGTGCGGGAACCCTAGTGCTGGCTGCGACTGTTCTACTGCTACGACTGCTACTGTGACTGCGACGACGACAGTACAGAGATCCTGTGTGGATTCGACGACGACAGTACAGAGATCCTGTGTGGATTCGACGACGATGACTACAGCACTCAGCGATCCTACATGGATCAGTGCTACAGGTTCTGTGTGAGCCCGATCCTGTGTGGGTCCTTGCGCTCAGCGGTTCTGTGTGAGCCAGCGCCTACAGGTTCTGTGTGAGCCCGATCCTGTGTGGGTCTTGCGGGGGTTAGTTACCTATCGATCCTTCATGGGTCCGACGACTTAGATGGATCAGTGATCATCTTTATCGTCCCTGAAGAAGTATACCTGTGTGAGCTGAATCCTGTTACTTTCCTTTGTGGAATACGTATACTTTCCTGCGTGGACTGAGTTATACTTGGGCTCGGAGGTTGGAGCGTATTTGAATTGATGACTTAGGTATATGTATGGGCATATACCTAAGCAGTGTTGGTTGTTACTTCGTGATTGTACTTTGATTCGTGGTTTATCCTTTGTGGATTTTGAGAGACCTTCAGGGGTCTCGGGGACCCTACTGAGTAGCTTATACTCACCCCTGCACGGGCTTCGCCCGCACTACGTTGTGTTGGTTGCAGACGACGGACAGCGTTGACCTTAGCTGAGGTTTGCGGAGCGGGACGGTACCCGGAGGTGGACCACTGGGCGGGACGAGCACGGAGCGGACGGTGGGACCCGTGGAGCAGAGGAGCTATCTGTACCCACCCTTCAGGTGGGATTTTCCAGTGGACAGCACGGAGTAGCGGCCTTTACTTTTCAGTTGCTGTTTTTCCCTTTTCGAGTTGTACTTTACTTTCAGTTTGGGTTTGTATTCTGGCCCATTTACTTTTCCGCACTTCAGTTGTACTCTGCTTGCTTAGTGTTTACTTTCCGCTTGTTTACTCTGTGGTGTGTGTTTACTTTTCAAAGGCAATTCCTTCCCAATTTGCTGGGATCTACGCCTTGGTGCTAGTCGCCAGCCCCTGGCCTATGGAAGGCGGGCTTGGGGTAGTCACGGCACGGACCCCGAGGGCGGGTCGTGACAAATTGGTATCAGAGGAGTTCGGTTCTACCGCGAACTCTGATCTTTTCTATGTGAAGCAATAATGTTTAGCGTATTGAGTGTGGTTATCAGTCCAGGGAGTCCAGTGTTGGTGCGGCGGCCGACGTATCCATACACCAGGACCCTGACTTCTGATTTCCGACTTAATGCACGGAAACATTGATTGCGTGTGTGTTTCAAAGTTTTCTTTGTGATTACTTGTGTCAGCTCACCGGGTATACTGATCTGCTTAATGAAAGTCTCAAGTTTTCTTTGTGATTACTTAATTCAGCTCACCAGGTATACTGTTCTGACTATGGCACTCTTGATCTCCTTTTCAGGATGGCCCCACGACGACAGCCAGCTAGGGTTCCGATGGTCGAGCGAGACGACAGCCCACCGAGCGACGAGGCCTCGGTGCAGGGCCCTTTTCCAGTAGTGGCACCGGCGGTAGCTTTACCCGCCGAGCCCCCGATGCTTCCAGCAGCAGCCGCTGACGATGCACGTCGCCTCAGCGCACTGCATGAGTTTCAGCGACAGCGACCGCCCAGGTTTCGCGGGGAGACGGATCCCCAGGCAGCAGAGGACTGGCTGGAGGCAGTGGTTCGAGTGTTTAGGCTAGTGAGGACACCAGCAGACCTCATGGTGATCCTCGCTGCGAGCCTACTACACGCAGCAGCAGGACGATGGTGGAGCCTGATGCTCCAGGTGCACGATGAGGCATCTCTACTCTGGACGGACTTCGAGAGCCTCTTCCGCTCTGAGTTCGTCCCGGCCACCCTTCGAGCGGTGCGTATCCAGGAGCTTCTACAGCTGCGGCAGGGCAGCATGACGGTCGCCCAGTACTCGGCGAGATTTACCGATCTCTCGCGCTACTCGACCGACATGGTACGGGACCCATTCTTCCGGGCCCGGACCTTCGAGCAGGGTTTGAGACACGAGATCAGGGCATCGCTGATCTCCCTCAGCATACCGACTCAGACAGGAGTACTGGAGCGGGCTCTTCTGATCGAGAGCTTCCTTGCTGAGTCTACACCAGCACAGCGACCCACCGCAGGGCGGCACGTGGCAGAGTCATCTGCAGCAGGCAGTCGACAGATGACTCAGGGGTCCAGACAGACCAGACCTTCAGGCAGACGATCTCAGGGCACTGGCTCAGCAGTGCGGGGCACACAGCGCGGAGCCAGTCTTCCGAGAGGCAGGCAGTGCTACTCGTGCGGCGGACAGGGCCACATGGCTCGTGACTGCCCGACCCGCCGTGCCGAGGAGCAGCAGTCAGTAGATGGACCACCGAGGCAGAGGCAGAGGGTCGACCGTGGCGGTCCGCAGGGAGGAGGCGGACGAGGCAGAGGAGCTGGACGAGCAGCTGGTGGTGGCCGACGCTTTGAAGCTTTACCACCACCACCACCAGGAGGTCCACCCCGACCACAGGGAGCTGGCGGGCAGCGACAGGCACAGCTCCAGGCAGCAGAGGCCTACGACCACGGCGCACCCGAGATGATTCGAGGTACTATCTGTGTCTATTCCACCCTTGCTGCAGTTCTTATAGACACAGGAGCGAGTCATTCTTTCATAGCCGCTGCCCTTGTTCGGAGCTCGGAGATCCCGACAGAGCCGTTGGCTCGATCCTTACGGCTAGAGACTCCTACGGGAGCAGACTCGACGATCACGCACTGGTGCCGGCAGTGTGAGCTTACTCTAGGAGGCGAGAGCTTCGGCTGGGATCTTCTTGTAGCAGCGTCGAGGCCTTACGACGTCATCTTGGGCATGGATTGGCTGTCCACGGTCCATGCACAGATTGACTGTTTTAGGCGCAAGGTGCGATGTGTACGCACCGACGGGAGCAGGTTCACCTTCACCGGCGAGAAGGGAGCCTTAGCAGCACAGGATGGACTTCCGCGGAGGAGAGGACAGCCCATCACTCATCAGTTGGCTAGCCTTATCCTTGGAGCAGTTGACGTGCGGAGTCCTGGTTTTCCTGCAGTGGTGGATCAGTATGCGGACGTTTTTCCCGACGATGTTCCAGGGCTACCTCCTCGCAGAGAGGTAGACTTTTATATTGACTTGTACCCCGGGACAGCCCCGATATCCACTCCAGCATATCGGATGGCCCCCGCCGAGCTTCGAGAGCTACGGGTACAGTTGGAGGACTTGCAGGGCAAGGGATTCATCCGACCCAGTGTTTCACCCTGGGCTTCCCCGATATTGTTCGCCAAGAAGGCGGACGGAAGCTTGCGACTTTGTGTTGACTATCGTCGCCTGAACCAGGTGACAGTGAGGAACAAGTATCCGCTACCGAGGATTGATGACCTCTTTGATCAGCTCAAGGGAGCACGGTGGTTCTCGAAGATAGACCTCAGGTCAGGCTATCATCAGCTCAGAGTCAGAGACGAGGATGTGCAGAAGACGGCCTTCAGATGTCGGTATGGCCACTATGAGTTCTTGGTTATGCCTTTCGGTGTAACCAATGCTCCAGCAGTGTTCATGGCTCTCATGAACAGGATCTTTCAGCCATACCTCGATCGGTTTGTCGTGGTCTTCATCGACGACATTCTGATTTACTCTACGACAGAGGAGGAGCACGCCTATCACTTGCGAGTTGTTCTTGACACACTCCGAGAGCACCAGCTTTATGGTAAGCTCTCGAAGTGCCAGTTCTGGATACGTGAGGTCCACTTTTTGGGACACGTTATCTCTGAGGCGGGAGTTGCAGTGGATCCCGCGAAGATTGAGGCTGTGTTAGCATGGGAGCCACCCAGGAGCGTGACTGAGGTTCGGAGTTTCTTGGGACTAGCTGGATACTATCGGAGATTTGTGCCGAACTTCTCCAGAGTTGCGGCATCACTCACAGCGTTGACGAAGAAGGGGAAACCCTTCGTGTGGTCAGACAGTTGTCAGCAGAGCTTCGAGGAGCTGAGGCAGAGATTGACTAGCGCACCTATCTTGAGGTTGCCTGAGGAGGGAGTAGGGTACGTAGTCTACTGCGATGCATCAGGGACCGGACTCGGATGTGTTCTGATGCAGGAGCGGGCCGTGATCGCCTATGGATCACGTCAGTTGAGGCCGCATGAGCAGAACTACGCTACCCATGACCTAGAGTTAGCAGCAGTGGTCTTCGCTCTGAAGACATGGCGACACTATCTGATGGGCGAGCGCTTTACGGTCTTTTCCGATCATCAGAGTCTCAGGTATATCTTCTCGCAGAAGGACCTGAACCTGAGACAGCGACGATGGCTCGAGTTCCTCCAGGACTATGACTTTGAGATAGTCTATACTCCTGGGAAGGGGAACGTAGTAGCTGATGCCCTCAGCAGGAGGACGGGCATTCAACTACTTGAGGAGGCGACGGAGCAGCTAGCCTCTTTGCAGATATCCTTCGTGGATAGAGATGGAGCAGCCTTTCTACAGTCTCTCACAGTCACTCCTCCACTACTGCAGCGAGTCAGGGAGGCACAGCATGGGGACGCTGACTGTGAGACACGGCGTGCACAGATATCCTCGGGACAGACACCTGATGGTTTCTCCCTTGGAGCAGAGCACGACATCCTTTTCAGAGGACGTACCATGGTATCAGTCGCTTTGCGAGAGGAAGTGTTGAGGGAGTTTCACACTTCACCTTTAGCGGTACATCCTGGAGTGGCGAAGATGTACCAGGACCTCAGACGACAGCATTGGTGGCCGGGCATGAAGAAGGCTGTAGCAGAGTTCGTTTCTCGATGCCTTACCTGTCAGCAGGTGAAGGCAGAGCACCAGGTACCAGCAGGCTTGGTACAGCCCTTGGAGGTTCCGGAGTGGAAGTGGGACGGCATATCTATGGACTTCGTGACTGGACTTCCACACACTTCCAGAGGTCACGACTCCATCTGGGTGATTGTTGACCGACTCACCAAGTCGGCACACTTCTTACCCATCAGAGAGCAGGGCTCGGTGGAGAGCTTGGGACGTCTCTACGTTCAGGAGATTGTGCGGCTCCACGGCGTGCCATCATCTATCGTTTCCGATCGTGATGCCCGCTTTACTTCCCGGCTTTGGAAGGGGTTGCAGGAGGCGTTCGGGACGCAGCTACGTCTTAGCACAGCTTTTCACCCTCAGACGGATGGTCAGACGGAGAGGACCATTCAGACTCTCGAGGACATGCTCCGTGCATGTGTCCTTGACTTTGGTCGTAGCTGGGAGGACCACCTACCTTTGGTGGAATTCGCATACAACAACAGCTACCACTCCACCATCGGGATGGCGGCGTACGAGGCGTTGTACGGCCGACCATGTAGATCTCCTTTGTGCTGGACAGGCCCAGGGGAGTCAGCACTAGTGGGACCGGAGATGGTCCAGGCCACGACAGAGAAGGTCCAGGTCATCCAGGAGTGGATGAGGACAGCTCAGAGCCGGCAGAAGTCATATGCTGACAGGAGGCGGAGACCACTAGAGTTCGAGGATGGCGACCACGTCTTCTTGCGGGTCTCACCTCGACGTGGTATTCGGAGATTTGGCCGAGGCGGCAAGTTATCTCCGCGCTTCATCGGACCTTTTCAGATTCTCAGCAGGATTGGCGAGGTGGCTTATCGCCTGGCTCTACCACCTCAGTTGCACCGGGTGCACGACGTCTTTCACGTATCCCAGCTGAGGAGATACGTGCACGACCCGACGCACATCATTGACCATGGGGAGCTTGACGTTGACGATGGGGCGACTTTTACGGAGGTCCCGGTGGAGATAGAGGATCGACAGGAGCGGGTCCTACGTGGGCGATCGATTCCTCTTGTGCGCATCAGATGGCAGCACGGGAATCTCCAGGAGAGCACTTGGGAGCGGGAGGCTCAGATGCGTGCTCAGTACCCTCATTTGTTCCCCTAGTTTTTGTTGTATCTTTACGGGGACGTAAAGCCCTGAGGTGGGAGTAATGTAAAGACCGTAAAATTCAAGGGAAATTTTTTCTTAATTTTCTTTGGATTTTTTTACAAGAGCGCGGTTTCAGACGGCACCTGATTCCGAGGCCCGGAGTGCCCGGAATTAATTTCCGAAGTTTGGCTCGGGTACGTTCAGTGAACGAACGAGCGGGAATTCCTAACTTTTGATCCGGTGCTCGGAATTGAAATCCGAGGGCACCGATGAACTCGCAGTGCCGATATTCGCTTAAAGAGACCCTTTCGGGAGTTGCGTATGTTGCGGGTTGAAAGTTAGTTTTGGGGATTAAAAGATAAGTAAAATAAAATTGTGTGTGAATTTTATTTTATTCTAGGTGGTTAGACTCTCTCATGGGAAGTTGTTGGTGGGGCCCGCAACCACCCAACTTCCCATGTGTGGTTATGAGGGAGGTGGGGCCCACACGAACCCCCCACCTTTTCAAATTCCCTAACCCCTCTAAACCCCCTCTTTAATTTGTGACTCTCCCCTACATTAAAACTTGCCAACTTATCTTTCCATTTAATTTCTTGACAACTCAAGATTTTAATTAATGTAATAAATTCAACTTTTGAATTTTTGAAAGGTGGGCAAAGTGAAAATAAAATAAGGGTAGCTTATTTTATTTTGGGGGTTGCTGTGTTGTGTGGAGATTTGAGAGAGGAAGAGTTCTACACTTTGAAGAACTTCTTTTTCCTCCTTGAAGAACGCGAAGAACCTTCGAACATCGACGAAGAACGCCACGTACTCGGGAATCGTCTTTCGCGACGCCATACCCGCGACACCGACGACGTCTTCTTCCGCGTCATCTTTTCCCGCGACGAATCGTCGTCAAAGAACTTCGAATCCTCGCTTCACGACATCGACGTCCTTCTTCCGTGACGCCGACCACCGCGACGCGTCTTCCGCGGGTCGTTGACGATCTTCGTTCTTGAAACCAGAGTAGGGGATGATCTTTATTGATTATTTTTTTTTTTCCTTTCTTGAATCGTGGATTTTAGCATGACTTAACGTGTGACTTATTTTATTTAAGTTCCGTTTTTATTTCTTTAACGTGAGGGGGACCGGACCGCACGAACACGGCCGAATCCCCCTCCATCGTTCATGTTGTTCATGCTGGAGGAAACAAGTAACGTGGTGCCGTCGCACCACGCGGATGAACGTTCAGATATTTTCCGCAACGCCGTCGCGCTTCGCCGAGGAGAGATTTCAAGAACGCGACGCCGTCGCGCCGCGTTGGGAGGATTCTTGGCACGGAGAAAGGGGCGCGGTGCCGTCGCACCGCGCCGGACGACGAACACCGCGGCCGGTTCCGGGCCGCGGTGAGACGAGGAGACCGCGGCCGGTTCCGGGCCGCGGCGGAAGGAAAGACCGGCGGCCGTGCCGCCGGCGTCGGAAATCAAGGGCGGGACCGGAATTTCCCGGTCCCGTTAGTAAAAACCGGCCGGCCAGCGGGCCGGCCGGATATCATAAAAACCGGGGGTTTAAACCCCCGGCCGGCTCTTCAAACCCCCCTCTTAAAGAGGGGGGCGGTTCTTTTAAAGAGGGGGGGGCAACAGCCCCCCGGTTTTATCAAGCCGGCCCCCATTTGCGGGGGCCGTTTTTGTCAAAGGCACGGCCTTGAGCCGTGCCGCTTGAAGAAAAACGCGGGGCTATGCCCCGCGTGCCAATCACGTGCGGCGCCCAGCGCCGCCGCCGCGGCCCGCCGCCGCCGCCGCCGCGGCCCGCCGCCGCCGCCACGCGGTCCGCCAGCCGCCGCCGCCACGCGGCCCGCCGCCGCCGCCACGCGGCCAGCCGCCGCCGCCGCCACGCGGCCCGCCGCGGCCCGCCGCCGCCGCCACGCGGTCCGCCAGCCGCCGCCGCCACGCGGCCCGCCGCCGCCGCCACGCGGCCAGCCGCCGCCGCCGCCACGCGGCCCGCCGCCGCCGCCGCCACGCGGCCCGCCGCCGCCGCCACGCGGCCAGCCGTCGCCGCCGTCCGCCGCCGTCCGCCGCCGCCGTCCGCCGCCACCGGCCGCCGCGCCGTCCAGAGGGGGGGGGTCGGGCCGGGTCGGCCCGGACCCGGACCCCCCGTTTCGGACCAGATTAGGTTTTTGGCTCATAACTTGAGCCTCGGACCTCCGAATGACGAACCGTCTGCGGCAACGCGATCCTTGGATCGAGACGATCATTTCGGTATATCGCACTCAAGGTTTCGGGTTACTTTGAGTTCGGCCGGGTTGGTTCATTCACGAAACCAACCGGGCCTTCGGAGCGAAAACGCTCATATCTTGAGCTACGGACGTCCGATTGACGTGCCGTCAGTCGCGTAGTGTTCCTCTTAGTGAGACGGATCTTTTGGCATACTCCGCCCGAGGTTTGGACGCAGGTGGAGTACGGTCGGGTTGGTTTTGCCTTAAAAACCAACCGGGCCCCGGAGACGAAAATGCCATTATCTCTCAGACCGGGCGTCCGATCGACGCGCCGTCTGTTGCGTTGAGTTCCTTTTGACGATACGGAACTTTTGGATACATCAACTTCGGTCTTCGTGACAGTTGATGTATCAGCCTCTCGGCTCGTGGAGCGGATCCTCCGTACGAGCTTGCTGTGTGCGGGAACCCTAGTGCTGGCTGCGACTGTTCTACTGCTACGACTGCTACTGTGACTGCGACGACGACAGTACAGAGATCCTGTGTGGATTCGACGACGACAGTACAGAGATCCTGTGTGGATTCGACGACGACGACTACAGCACTCAGCGATCCTACATGGATCAGTGCTACAGGTTCTGTGTGAGCCCGATCCTGTGTGGGTCTTTGCGCTCAGCGGTTCTGTGTGAGCCAGCGCCTACAGGTTCTGTGTGAGCCCGATCCTGTGTGGGTCTTGCGGGGGTTAGTTACCTATCGATCCTTCGTGGGTCCGACGACTTAGATGGATCAGTGATCATCTTTATCGTCCCTGAAGAAGTATACCTGTGTGAGCTGAATCCTGTTACTTTCCTTTGTGGAATACGTATACTTTCCTGCGTGGACTGAGTTATACTTGGGCTCGGAGGTTGGAGCGTATTTGAATTGATGACTTAGGTATATGTATGGGCATATACCTAAGCAGTGTTGGTTGTTACTTCGTGATTGTACTTTGATTCGTGGTTTATCCTTTGTGGATTTTGAGAGACCTTCAGGGGTCTCGGGGACCGTACTGAGTAGCTTATACTCACCCCTGCACGGGCTTCGCCCGCACTACGTTGTGTTGGTTGCAGACGACGGACAGCGTTGACCTTAGCTGAGGTTTGCGGAGCGGGACGGTACCCGGAGGTGGACCACTGGGCGGGACGAGCACGGAGCGGACGGTGGGACCCGTGGAGCAGAGGAGCTATCTGTACCCACCCTTCAGGTGGGATTTTCCAGTGGACAGCACGGAGTAGCGGCCTTTACTTTTCAGTTGCTGTTTTTCCCTTTTCGAGTTGTACTTTACTTTCAGTTTGGGTTTGTATTCTGGCCCATTTACTTTTCCGCACTTCAGTTGTACTCTGCTTGCTTAGTGTTTACTTTCCGCTTGTTTACTCTGTGGTGTGTGTTTACTTTTCAAAGGCAATGCCTTCCCAATTTGCTGGGATCTACGCCTTGGTGCTAGTCGCCAGCCCCTGGCCTATGGAAGGCGGGCTTGGGGTAGTCACGGCACGGACCCCGAGGGCGGGTCGTGACAGAAAATTGTTCATTAATTGAATTGATTATTTTCAATATGAAGAATGATTTGGTCATACTGACATTAATGGTTAATGGTTAATGATATTCCATTGATTCATTAGTAGTATCATGAGATGAATAATTTAAACAAATAAATTTTAATATGTAGTTGTTTTAATCTATCATGGTATTAGATATTGACGGTAATGGTATCGTGTTCTAAGGAAACATGACGTCTAATAATGATGTGTCACCAATATTCAAAATTGAGTTATTAAAATCCATGGTATTTTCACTATAATTAAATATATTAATGTTTTTCATTCCAACCTTGTTTATTAAGTGGAATTTTTTTTGAGTTATGTACCATTCCAAATAATTTATTCATTATAAATTCAAACATTTCTATTTTTTAAATGGAATGTATTCTCAGTTATTTTAAATTCCATAATGTGTATGTCTCATACAGTCATTTAAATGTTATGTTTTCTCTATTATTTAACCTTTTAGGTTTATTATTAATGTTTATTCTTGATATATTAAACGTAGTTCAACCCTTACTTAGAATTGGAGCTCACCATTATTTTGATTCCTTTACCTATGAAACAAAATAATTTATTAGGATAGATACGAAGGGATAAAAGATTGAATAATGTTGTTCTCAAAATAACATATTTGAACATTTCTTATTCAACTACATTATAAAAAAAATTGTGTGTGTCTATTTTAAAAATACAACTAAACTCGGTGGTCATTAGTATGAAATTTTTATGCATCGTATGAAAATGTAATTGTAGTGGGAACTGGGTAAAAGCTAATGGGGCATGGGTTACTACAGTTGGTATGAAAGCATATTTGATAGCATCCTTTAGAATAAGATTTTAGAAAAAGTATATTTGACAACATAACCCTAAGATAATGTTAGAGAATTTGTATAGAATAACATCATAATTATTGGGTAAAATATAATTTATATGATTCATTCTAACTATACATCATTTTATAGATACTATAAGTGGGTCTCATTCTAGAATAAACATTTTTATGGTTCATAACTCCAAAATCGGTGCATCTAGAATCCCTGAAGCATATCCTAGTATAGAACATTGGGCTACTAAATCCACATGGTTTGGCACACCTGGGGTATATTCCTTGGATACATTATTTTTTCTTTACAAACTATAATGAAGGCTTTAAATAGAAAATGAAAACGAATTTTCTTTATTAAAAATTAGAAAAAATAAGTACATATGTTGAAATAAAATTGATTAAGTATTGATATTTAAGAAAAAAATTGTTAAAGCTTTTTTAATGTTATTATAATGTCTCATCCTGAATCACCACT
Source organism: Viscum album (assembly GCA_963277665.1). Taxonomy (NCBI): domain Eukaryota; kingdom Viridiplantae; phylum Streptophyta; class Magnoliopsida; order Santalales; family Viscaceae; genus Viscum; species Viscum album. The sequence continues at coordinate 1,417,831,019 of OY728161.1, read as the reverse complement.
ATGACAGTGGTCACACTGGTGGGTCACATGACCCAAATCGTGTCTCTATCTAAACTAGAGATTTTCGACTACTAGTGCTGGTATATTGATGGTATTGTGGATAGATTATACCACCTGGATCAAATTAGATTATCATTTAATCATATAATAAATAAATAATAAGAACTAGTAATAAAATAAATATATCTAGTGTAAGAATAATATAATATATGGACAAAAAATAGTATGGACAAATCCAATTCCACATAACGATCCATGTAATGTCAGGTGTTATTATAAGATATAAGATGTAAAAAATTACAAAATAGAGTGAAAACCCAATGGTAAAATCATCAAGATTATTGAGGCAGTGTGAAATCCTCTGCTCTCTAGATCTCTTGTACAGATCACTGCCAAAAAAATGAATCCAAAGGAATTCCAACAAGATGATATAATAGAGTTCAAAACATAACCCAAGTAGGAAATGAGTTATAAATCATAGTAGGATAGAACCCATTATGTCCATTCAAATATATCTCAGGAACTTAATAATTATTCAACAAGTTCCACATAATGTAAATTAAAATTGATATCAAATTAAATAATAGAAACATGGTTCATGTTCTTAAATGGAAACTTATCACATACAACCCACATCTTCCTAATCTGAATATATATGTTTGTGGGTAGATACTTATATATCAGTAAGGGTCACCAAAATAGGTTATATATTTTCTTACTAAGGTATAAATCAATATTAATATAAGATAAACATGTGTACTCCACCCTCAGGAAAACCAAAATCATTCCCTTAGGAATAACAAGAATCTCACCCTCAAGATATCCAAAATATCTCCCTTATGCAAAAATAGGATTTCTCCCTTAGTCTAAAAAAATTACCACACACACTCATAACTAAAATATTTTCCATAGGAATTGTGTGATTGTGAATCTAGCCATAAGGAATAAGAAATAATCATTAACCATTGCCTCAATAATTTATAAAATGTGTTCCTAGAACTTTGGAGGTATGAAAACATATAGCAATCCATCAGGAATCCAGGCCATTCTTTTTTCCTCATAAATCCAATAGAATCATATACTCTTCCCTTGGGAATCAATTACATATGTTAATTGACCTCTCATAATATTAAAGGAAATGTACCATTAACTCAGGAATCAATATAAAAAATGAGTAGTATATGGGAAAACACCACATGAAAAATAGTATCAACCCCTTATGTATTTGTTAGGTCCACAAAGATGAATACCCTGAGAGGGGGGTGAATCAGGGTATGAATAGATTAAAATTAAAGCCGGTTCTAATCTTGTTTCACTATTAATCATAAAACTCTTCTCTCTCTTTCCATTGAACAATATACATAGAATGTAAAGAATGCACAGGGCACAAAAATTTTTACTTGGTTCACCCTCACTGGGCTACGTCCATGGAGAATACAATGGTGATGTGCCGCTGTACCAAATCCACTATAAGAACACTACTATTTACAAGGTTCAGGATAGATCGATTCTATTCCCAAGATCATGCCTTTACAATCTTTAGGGTCAGCTCATTGTTTTCCCAAGGGTCACTCCCTATTTCTCACTCTCTCTGGCTCATTACCGGTGGAGAGGACCACCTTTTTCCTCTTCCTTTGCACACTACTCTATAATGGATCCACTCACAGTTTAATGACCTATAAGTATCTTCATTATCAATAATTAATTCATCCTTAGTTGTATGTAGATGCTCTATTGAAGTCCATCTTTGACCCGTAGATGAACCTCAGTTTGCACTGAAGGTATCGGGAAATCTTCCAGCTTCCCCACAGCCCGGAATCACTGCCGGGAACCAATGTTACTTGGTACCCTTCTCTAAGTTGGTGCACAAGTCAATGATGGCACGCAATTCCACCTCATCCATTTCCACGACACAAGCTTCTGAAACTCCAAACCTTCGCAATGCACACCCTATTATGCCCAAACAAATTTTTCCACGCAACCAACAACTTTCACTCTTCATCAAAACTTGGTGCACAAGTGTCACCAAACCACTTGCACATCATTTCCTTCTTTAACTCTTAACATTGGAGACTCTCTTCCTTCCTCTCCCAGACCACCTATGGTGTACATCTATCACCTGGAATGCAACCTCTACTTGAACTACCACACACCACTTTTGTGACCACCACACCTGTGCGACGGGAGCACTGATTTTCTCCAAGTGTTGAGCTCATGCAGAATGAGGAGGGGTCGACCTATATCTATAGGCATTTTGAAACCCTGGGTGATGGTGTACAAGTCTCCCCTCAGTGTGCATGTCTTGCCGCACAAGTCTCTGATTCCGAGAATCAGTTGCACGACCAAATTCAAAAATTGGGTGCCCCTTTTCCCATTACCAATCCATTGACGATGTTCTTGAATCAAACATGCATCGTTAACCATCTGCCTTGAAATCGACATGCCATCATGAAATACCTTTTGTCAACAAATTTGAATGTCATGGTTCTATTTTTCCAAAATCACAACACAGATATCCACTTTGTAAATAAACACAATCACCTCAAAAATGCTCCAATGATACCTTGCAGGATTTTTTCCCAACAGTATAAATCACATTGATACCAAAAAATCATAAAATATAATAATGAAAAATTAAAATTAAAATTTCAAATATACTAGATTTATCATCATAATATAAAATGACAATTTGAAAAAAATTATCATATGTCAAAACAATAAATTTTATTATTCGATGATCCTACTTATCAAAATTATTATATCATAACTGTTTAATTAATCAATCAACCCTAAAATTTTTAAAAATTAATTAACAAATATATACATGGGGATTCTACCATAAGAAATTACACAATTTAATATTTTTTAAAATTCAAAATTTTAATCCATAAATAAAATAATGTATCCAATTTATTAAAGGTTTATAGAGTCATGTAGACAAATTCCAAACAATGTCCAAGGTGGGAACACCTATCGGGTGGTTTCAAGAACCATTCACCATTCATATAGACTAATATGAATTTAATGGATATTTAAAAATAAAATATAATTTTTAAATGGTATTAAACAATTTATCTACTCATCCCGTTATAAGAGGGTGAGGTCGCATATAGAGCACATATTATGAATAATTATATCAGATAAAAAATGTCTTAGATTATTCCATCGATATTGATTCCATTAAATTTAATTATTTTAAAACATTTATGGGAAGAAATCCTTTATGTCAATCTATTCCATTCAATTAATACAATTCAATTCATACCATTTAATTTTACAAGTCTTGTAAATTCACTAATGAAGATTCATGTGTTACTTATAATGTACATTTGAATAATATTAAAATTAGTACCTAACCATTCTTATTTTTTTATAAATCATTCAAAATCATTAAATTAATATGATGGTCTGAGAAGTTAGACGGTGCCTTGGTTCATGAAATATTTTATGAAATAAATATCCTTATCTAATCTCAATAGGGGAAATGTACTAAATATATCATATATCCAAAAATTATATTAAATCATAATTGAAAACAAAATCCACAATACAAAAATGACTAATATCACATATAATAAGGAATATAGGAAACAAAAACCATACCAAGAATTATATTAATAAATGTCACTTTTTTTGGTGACATCAAACCACCACCGAGGGGTTATATTAGGAAAACCGCATATTATTTATACAATTAATTTATTATACTAATTCTTTCATTTAAGAATAAATCACTCGATTTATCAAATCCACACTTATATAATATATAATTTTGAAGGGCCAATGTAAAGGGATTTAACCACATGTTATGAAAACCAAGATGAATGCTTTGGATCTTAAAACATTAATTTGAAAACACTTGATGTTTCTTAATTTATCCTATGAGCGTATTCACATTAGTATATATATATATATGGACACCTAGACCCCATGTACATATCCACATATACCTAAATTTATTAAACGGAATCCTGACATACATACAAATATATGCATATACCCATTAATTATCCCACACATATTCATTTTATTATTATACATATACACACCATGAACTATATATATATATATAATCATTTCTGTGACTTGATGTATAAAAAATGGAAAAACATACATATAAATATGCATATGGTTGCATACACGGTGAGTTTCCATTAACTCTAGTGACTCGAAACCACTTGATAAGGTCAAATTCATAACATATAAAATATTAGGGACTCATTCACACTATGTAAAGGTTCACCTAACTTATAGGAAAATTATTAAAACATAGAATTGTTGAAAACCCTAATTATTAGTGGATAGGAAATAATGACCATACATAAAAAAATAAACCATCATTGGGGAACCAAAACAAACCCATCCACCTCGCGTTTAGTGGTTGTAGCTAGAATACACATGAAGGGTTCCTAAAAATACTTTTGCACACCATAAAATAGAAATAAACGCATAAATATAGATTAAACCCCGTCCTAGGGTTCAACCAAAATATGTAAGATGATGCAGAGGAGAATATAGAAAAAAAATTAGAATAGTAACCCTGAAGGCATAACATGATTATTCATACAAGAATCACGATGAAAGGAGAATAAATATATAAAGGAGATGAGGTTAGTGGGAGGTGTGTTGTGCATCTTATAGTGGATCCCTGGGAGGGGGCATCGTGCATTGGAGGTAATGGGAGAGGTAGATCCATCTTTGGGTTTTTTAACCATAATCATAAATAATAATAATATTTTTATTTTTATTTTTATTAAATATATTTTTTCACATTTATATTCATTTAATGTTCATTTAATTATTTTAATTTCATTTAATAAAAATATATTTTTTTCATCTATGTGATGAATGGTTCTAAACTAATTTTTCACCCCAACCATCTCATCTTGACATGACGTTTTAGTTCATGAAAATCCGAATGCAACACAGAACATCTCCCCCCCACTCAAGCCTTGAACCACATCGAAAAACAACTCAATAATGTGATAAAATAAAGGAAATAGGTTACAAATCTTGGTTTTAAAAATTGTTTATCAAATAAATGAAAAAATTTAATTTTTTTAGGATTTTAATCCATTTTAAAACCATGGGTATTTACAACTTCCCCACCATAGATCATAGAATCCCTGATAAGACTTCCTAAATAATAAGAGGATCACCTGGCCAACAAGGGTAGTGACAGATCTCTCAAAGGGTCATGTTATGTAGTTATTTATAATTCTCAAGACACTTATAAGAAATGATTTGAAAAAAAACATTTAGTACATTTTGTTCATAGGGAACACTCCATTTTTTCAAACTAAATAATTGAAAATGGAATTTTCGAGAATTTTTAGATATTGACTTGACCATGCCATCATCACTTTGAAAACTTGACTTTGGTTCTACCCAACATAGGTATTAACCTTTAAACATGGTCCTAATCTATACCATGACACCTCCAACAACTAAATTTACTACGATGCAGGCCTCAATAATTCTAGAAATGTTTTGTGGTGAATTTGAAATTCTTAGATGGTCAATTTCACATAAACCTTATTTAGCCATATATAGCAATATTCTCATGAATATATGAATCTCACACAATTCACACAGGTTTAATATAGCGACATTCCATAAACGGTCCTTCACTAACGATTCCAATGAACAAGAGTAACAACATGTTGAGAAACTCCTTCCATCCATTCATTAAGAATAATGGGTTAGACGCCTGCTATTTTTTAAATTAAACTAAGATTCCTTCTTCCATGTTTTCTCATATTCACAATATGTATATCCATAGAAGTCCATACCTTCCATCTGGTGATGTTATCTGATTTAAGTATCACTGATCCTGAAAAAAATTCTAGGATAAGCTTGTATTGGATTGGGGGTGTAGGACACTATCACGGGGTAGTCCATACTCAATTTTATATATGGTGACATTTTACCAGCCAGGACATATAAATCATATCATTATAGGATCCCAGAGCGACAACCTCTGTCATTCAAGTCAATAGAAATGTCTGGTGTCCAGGATTTTGTATGTGGACTTCTTACATGGGAACCCATTTATTATTTTGGACTAACCATGCCTATATAAGAAACAATCATCTAGTGTGGAAAATGGTCAATGATTACCCAAACAAGGCCAATAGCTGTTAATGAATTAGCATGACATGTGACTGACACACTCTTAGATTATAAAGGATGATGTTAAGATTGATGACAAGCTCTTATTTTAGTAGAATAAAGTAATATGAATTTAAATATTACCACAACAAAAGAAACCAAACCACTACTAATCAACATCTAGGATGAAACTTGGCATCATCAACTGATGCACCAATATTTACCACTCCCATTCCATTACGACCCAAGGCATTCTGTGATCGTTCAACATGCCACCAAATTCCATTGATGAATAATGGTTCATTACAAGGGTAACATTCACTGAGAAATATATCAATGTAATTTTGTTGAGGAGGCACTAATAAGATTTTAACTCTCCAGCCTCAATATAATTCATGAAAAAAAACAATCATTTTCCATTGGTCAGTTTAGGTTATGTTCCTTATACATGCAATGAAAAATTTAATAAAACAGAGGGGATTCTCTCCACCTTTTGAGTGTCTTAATCGTCTAAAAAATATAGGAGTAGCTACTCGTAAAATAAATATATCATATTTACATTTAACATATGTGTGGTTGTTAAACCCCATGATTCTAAAGTACGTTTCCCTTTGAATAATGTAATAGTTTGAATTGAACGCAAGTTCGAGATTCGAACACACCATGACCAGTAAATGTAACCTTTATAAATAGTAATACCCACTGTTTTAAATTTGATAAATTTTATATTTCAAAGTGGACTTCATTTTTGAAATCATAATATCAAAATTATCTTAGGGTGAATTTTTGGAATTTTTCTGAAAACATTCAATTTTCAATGAATAGTGAAACACACTATGTTATTGCTTAAAACTGACTTTTTATTTAAATAATTATTTATTTAATGTAATTTTAATTTAGGTCAAATTAGATAAAAAATACCTATATATGTTTGATGTAATTCATTAGACTCATTTTATAATAAATTTAGATATTTAAAAATTTTATTGAACATTTTACTATCTTGTACCCACCTCCTATGTGCATTTGCAAATTTAAAAAAGAATAAAAATTTACCCCTTATGTGATTTTAATTTCAAAAATATGAGAGACATGGTTGATATTATTATGTATTTAAAATGAGGTCTAATAAAATGAACATAATTTTTGATGAGTAGTAACTTTTGAGTTTTATTTTCCACGTTTAAAAGTAAATATTTTTATTAATGGTAAAAATGATATCATAATTACCCTAACACATGTCTTAATCCTATTGTATAAGTGTAATTATACCAAAAACAACCTGTGGAAGAATATATGACACCCTTTGGTCCACTTGGATAAGATTAGAACATTTATTTTTATTTTATTTAAAGAATAGTTAAAAGAGATAAATTCAAGGTTTAATAACTAATTAATTTTTAATATTGGGATATACATAAGATAAATTCAACTATAAATATTAATAAGAAATATAAAAATATTTTATATATAATGGTATTTTATTTATAAATTTTAGACATTATAATTTAATTTATTTATGACACAATGATGATGCAATAGTTACCTTATTAAGGAAAGTATAACATAATTGATATTATAAATATCCAAATAAATGTACATTGAGACTTTTTACAAATTAAACTAAATTTACTAGTCAATATTAAATTATAGGGTTGATTAGATAATTTTTTTTCTAATTTATCATGCTGTTATGATTTCACAAGAACCAAATACTAAATAGTGTAAAAATTCACATAATTGAGTTTGTAAAAAGATTACTATATTATTAGTTGATATAATATTCCTAAAAATGTATGTTTCTTCCAATGGACATAGATAATGTTATATACAGTAATAATGAACCACTTGGGGTTATCCTGGATGGTTATAGTAAGTTTATTAAACTAATACTATTAAAATACAAAGAGATATGGTAAATTACAAACAACTTAACTAAGAATTAAATCTACAAGAAAAGATTAATGTGATTCCCTAAACCTATCTAAAACGTATTGTTTGATAGGTTTTGACCCATACCAACCATATACTCGAAATAATTTATTTTATAGCCAATATAAAATGATGATGATTATATTATAAAATAATATTTCAAGTTTTTTCTAAAGTGACCCTCATCCCTCTTATAAAAGGGAACATCCCCTTATTTTAATTATATACCTCCAAATCAATTTGGATAGGCCGTAACCTACACAAACATCAAAACAAATTTCATCCCGTCATCCTAGAGGCCTTCATTTGGTCATAAATCCATCCAATAGAGCTGTTTTGATCAAATTAAAATGAAGAACCTGAAGAGAGGTAAATATTTCATCACCACTTTCATGTTATTTTTTCTTCCACCTCCTCTTTCTCTATTTTTTCTATTTTAATGTAATAATTGAAGTATCTTCTATATAATTTGATGTTATTATAAAAATGGTATAACCATATTCATTATTATATCCATCATATGAAGGACAAAGTCACCACATGAGCGTACGTACGACATACCGTCTCCACGTCATGGTGTAGTTTGTTATTCAAACACTTCCTTATTTGGAAGTGTATAATAATGAATCTAACTGATGTAGATAATAAGTATAATATGTTAATGATTCAATATATATGATATAACATCCAATTACATAATATTTCAACATCAATATAATGATATTTTTTCTTGTGCATTTCTACCAATTACCGTCTCCACAAACGCGATAAGATTCATTCCCCCTCATATTTATTAATGAATAATTTTCATTTTATGATTAAAAATAATTTTTATTAATAGATTATAATTATTTATTTGAATCAAATACATCATATCCATTAAAAACATGACTTACATAACCAAGCATATGAAGGAAGACAAATTAGTCAGCACCGGAAATAATAATACCTATGAAATATTATTAACAAAGAAATAATAAAGGATCATATATGAAATCATATATATGTATATAGTTCTTGTATAATGTAATAAAAATTATTTAACTATTATAAAAGATGTTAACGTACCATCATCAAAAGAGAAGTACAAGTTAGGGGTAATTATGCAATCACTTTACTTCTTAGAGGTTGTTAATACATAAGTATATACTGAGTCCTATTTTACATCCACATCTATGTTTTAACAAAAATTCAAGTGAAAATATATTTACTAGTTAATATACTATTGTTTAAAGTCATTTATAACCTTATTTGACAATATACATTTTGAAGGAAATCATTTATTAGTTTTCCCAATAATGTAATTTATGTCCTTTTCGACAAAATTATGGTAAGAATGTCCTCTTTAACCTATAAGGATGGTGTAGATTTTTCCTATGATATACCATCATTGAAGCTTCCCATACAAGCATATAATATTATTTTTAAAATAAATTTTTTATTTTGTAATTATATTAATTTTATATGATTTCCAAATAGAGAGACATATTTCACTAAAAAAAGTATTGAATTCATTTATGTCAACATTCTTTGATGAATATTAAGCTTATTTGAAGTTGATTTATATTGATACAAAACAACAATATTGTATTGAAGGTTTTTTGATGTGTTTGACTGTGGATGTATTATTTTTATAGCATTCATGGTTTATGGATATAGTATTGACATTTCGTATGCTATTTTTAATAAAAATGTTTATGTTATGTTTAAACATTATCATACGAGGAATGAACTGGACATAGTATGTGACAGGTGGGGCCCACAATAGCTCCTCGAAGCATCGGTAGGTCTCATGAGACGAACTAGTGTCATGGCACAAGGCCTTTACAAAATCTTATTTTTAGTCTTGAAACAAGGCCCTGACTATGTGGTTATGAAGTCTTCTATTATGCATTCCATCATTATGAAACTAGCTATTGATATTGGAGGTGATTATTAGACATCTAGAATATCTATCTGATTAATTAAATGGGATTATTTGATTTATCGTTTCTATATTATTCTGAATTTTATGTTTAAAAGGCTTTTTTTATACTCATATACATTTCCTTAATTATTTATGTTTATTTATGAATGCTTTTGCTATATTGTTATCCTTACTGAGCTTCTTAGCTCACCCCTTTCTATGTTATATTTCTTCGAAGATGTGAATACGTATATTATGGTGACTTGTAGTGATAAGATAAGGATATAATTGAGTTTAAAAGAGGAAAAATGGTGTTGATGTATTTATTTCATGATGTAATGTAAAACTTATGAATGTATATCGTACGTCCATGGATACTAAACTGATCGGTAATTCAAGATATGATACCTTGTGATTATTCCAATGTTATGTAATAATTCCCCGACCTAGGATAACTGGGGAGGGGGTATTACAGTTAGTATAAGTGGAAGTTTAGTTCAAACCATGGAATCTATATTTAGAAAAACTTTGATTAGCAAACATAACGCTAAGATAGACTTTGAGGATAATTATAGAAGAACATCCAAGATTTTTGGTATTTTATAGATTTTGTGAGTTTTCCAAACAATACATCCCTATCTGGATAGGAGTAGGTAGAGGTAGCTCTGGAATAGATATAACTAGGGGTAAATCCCAAAAACATCACTTTGAGATAGACTCAAATGGGAACTAGTGCACGACAAAGGGCCTTGATGAACTCTTGGTTACGAAAAACCCAAGGGATATGCATAGGATAATTCACATTTTCATTAAAAATAGTTATTAGGGTTATTGATTATATAGTTCCTCAAATAAAACATATTTATTATTATAGATTATATCCATAAAATTTTCAATTTATGTCACTGTTTTACATGATTGGAATTATGTATTGCGATTCATAAGCTAATCTAGTGTATGACATTGTTTATAAATGTCACCTATCAGAAGTAATGGAAACCTTATCAACTCATGAAATCCAAGTAGTGATTTCCCTCCTACTCAAGATAATTTTTGGGGATATAGTGACGCAACTGATTCTGATCGTCTTCTCACCAAACTGGGACAACTCACTCAGGTTTTGCATAATAACCATACCTGTATGGAGCACCCAAATACAAAATGTGGAGGATCAATGTTAGACCACATCTTGAGATAACAACCACCAACATTCAATAGGAGTATAAATCCATTAGTAGTTGAGTAATGGAAAAATTAATTATGCAAAATATTTAATGCTTTGTGGGTAGCGAAAGGGAAAATGATTTCATATTAGTTTATTGCCTCACAATAGAAGAAGATCAAGGGTGGTCATTAATCAAAAAACACAATGTAAGATGAAGAAGTATTTAACATGGAATGAAGGGAATTTAGTGAAGTTTTCCTAGAAACATACTTACCTCGGGACCATCGAGCAGATATGGAAAGACAATTTTTTAGTCTGAGACAAATGGAGGATGAAAAAGTAAAAAAGAATGAGGCTATCATCACAAGGGTAGAATGGCATGCAATAGATTATACACGTAACCCAAGGAGTAATATTGATCGATTCGTTGATGGGTTAAAGCCATTTTCCGTTGAGAATTTGTCTCACAATCCTTCTCATCGTATGAATATATTGTCTCATGCACTATGAATATATTGGAGAAATTATCTAAGTCTTACGACTTAAAATCAGAGAAAGAGAAAAATAGATGTGCTAAACACTCTGGAAATAGAAATAAGGTGAAGAAGGGAAAATTTGAATATTCATCCAGAGGTAAATTTAGGAAAAAACATCTTAGTACCAGCCTGAAGGGAATGAGAGTCTGTTACATGTGTGGTGAAAAAGGCCTCCATGGATGATATTTCAAGGGGAAGAAAGAGGCTGTCAATGTTTTATGCTACAATTATAAATAAAATGGGAATTATGAAAATGAATTTCCAAAGAACCAAGGAGAACATAACTCATAAAATGCAAAGAGATTATGTCCAAGTTTATGCGATCAATACTACTGAGTTTGATGCTTTGAAAGATATGGTGGTAGGTAATTTAATAGTTTTCTCATGTATATTCAATGATTTATTTGATTCTAGATCATCACATTGTTTCATACCTTACATGTTTTCTATGAAAATTAGATATTTTCAATTTGACATAATAGGGGATTTTCAGGTCAAAACCCATAACTGAAGTGTCATCACAATAATGTTTTTTTAATAAGTTTTCATTTGGGAATATTAATGTTCATTTATCTGCGGATCTCATCACCATACCCTTGATTTAATTTGATATAATCTGATGAATGGATTTTCATTCAGACCATGATTTGAAAATTTATTGTAAGAAGAAGGAGGTTACAATTTCTGATGATGATATGCAGTACCTTATCATTAGAGAAGAAACTTCACCACATGATTCTTGTCAAGATCCGCCCCCAGTAGCTCTACTAAATTCAATTATTTGGGAAGAAGATAATGAAATAAATATGGGTGAGAAAAATAAATTTTTAATAGAGGACATTCATATTTTTCAGGAATATGTTGATGTGTTTCGATAAGATTTACGTAGACAACCACTAGAATGAGAAATTGAGTTTTCTATTGATTTAATTCCTAGTTCATGGCCTATATCTAAGACCCCTTATATAATGGCCACTATGTAATTAGTGTAAATAAAGTTTAAACTAGATAAATATAGTTAAAAGGTATTTATTTTACCTAGTGTTTCTTGATGTGGAGCCCCTGTCATTTTTGATAAGAAGAAAGATGGATCTATGTGGTTGTGAATTAACTACAGGGAGATCAATGCTATAACAGTAAATAAAAAGTAATTCCAACCTCACATTGATTACTTATTCGACTAAATTCATGGAGGTCAATATTTTTCAAAGATTGACCTTCGATTGGGATATCATTAGTTGTGTATAAAGAAGGAAGACATTCCAAAAATAACATTTTGAAACAGGTACGAGCATTACAAGTTTACAGTAATTTATTTTGGTTTGGCTATTGAACCCTCTATCTTAATGGTTATAATGAATATATTTTTAAAGTAATATCTTGATGACATTTAATTGGAATTTATTGATGATATCTTGGCATAATCAAAATGATATGAAGACCATGAAAATCACTTGAGAATTATCCTAAGATCTCTTTGAAGAAATTATTTATATGAGAAATTTAGAAACTTTTATTTCTAGCTATTAGATATTTCTTTTCTAGTCCATATTTTCCCTAAAGATAGAATCTCTATTGATCCTTCAAAGACCAAGGCAATCCATGAATTTCCAGCACCAACAAGTGTAATTGAGGTGTGCAATTTAATCATTTAGCAGGTTCTTATCAATGTTTAGTTAATAATTTTTCACGGTTGTCAAACCCATTAACTAAGCTAACTCGTAAATGGGGTTAAAATTTTGCAGAATAAATAGTGTGATGAATTTTTTGAAGAACTGAAGAGAATATTGGTTAATACTCGTATCTTGACTCTACCATCATGGAATGACGGGTTTTCTATATATAGTGATGCATAAATTAAAGGATATTGTTTTGTTTTTATGCAGAATGATTGAGTTATTGCCTATGAATCACAATAGATATATATTGTTGAGAAAAACCATCCTACTCATGATATTCAGTTAGCAGCTGTAATATATTCTATGAAGATATGGAGACACAATATCTGTGGTCAAAAATATGAGATTTATACTGATCACAGAAGTTTGAAGTATATTTTCTCACAGAAAGAACTCAACATGAGTCAAAGAGGATGTCTTGAACTACTCAAGGACTATGATGTCACAATATACTACCATTCGTGGAAGGATAATAAGGTGGAAGATGCTTTGAGTTGAAATGATCTTGTAGTTTTGAACAAGATGGTAGTTGAAAGGGATCCTATTTTCATGCGTCTAGAAAATATGGTTATGGGAATAACCATGGAAGGTGAAATATCAATACTTTTTCAAATGTCTGCCGACCCATTATTAATAGAAAGGATAATGTGTTATCAGAGTGATAATTAGGAGTTTCAAAAGAATATTCAAGTTGTGAATGATGGGAGACTGAGTGACTTCATATATGAAGAAGGAGTTTTGATATTTGGTAATATAAATTTTGTTCCTAACATACCTGATATAAAAAGGGAGTTGTTAGATGATTCTCAGAGATCAAATTTCTCTATACACCCTGGGAGAACCAAGATGTGTAGAGATTTGATAGAACATTTTTGGTGGTACAACATGAAGAGAGAGATTGCTGATTTTTTATGAATATGTATGGCTTTTAAAAAAGTCAATGGTGATTGTAAACATCTTGGAGGAGTCATGAAACCTCTTCCCATACCTGAGTGGAAATGGGATAATATTACAATGGACATTGTCATGGGGCAACAAATGACTCCCAGAAGGAATGATGCAATATAGGTCATTATTGATAGTCTTACCAAGTTAGCACATTGTCTTGATATAATATAAGATTTGCCTCTTGAACATATGGAAGGAATATATATTAATGAAGTTGTAAGACTTCATGGAGTACCAGTATATATTGTTTCTAATCATGATCCCCATTTTACATCAAGATTCTAGAAATGTCAGTAGAAGGCCCTGGATACTGAACATCATTTAAGCACTGTCGACCACCCTCCAACCGATGGACAATCAGAATGATCATTTCAAACCATATAAGACATTTTGAGATATTTCTCTCTTGATTTTAAAGGTATGTGTGATTAATATTAATCTCTGGTAGAAATTTTCTATAACAATATCTTCCATTCAAGTACTCAAACTGCACTATATGAATCATTTTATGGAAAAAGATGTTGCACACCATCTTGTTGGAATGATGTTGGTGAAAGAAGACTCATAGTCCCAGAAATTGTTCAGGAATCGATAGAAAAGATGGAGGTTATCCAAACCCACATCAAATCAGCTCAATTTATGAAAAAGATATATACCGATAACCGAAGGAAGGATTTGGAATATCAGGTAGGAGATCATGTTTTCATGATGGAATCTCCATGGAAGGGAGTTATACAATTCGGTAAGAAGGTTAAATTAAGTCCCAGGTACATTAGACATTTTGAAATTTGATAACTAATTGGGGTTGTATATTAATGTATGGAAATGCCGCCAAGTCTCTCCAAATTTCACCATGTCTTCCACGGGTCACTAGTGAGAAAATACATGCATGGGCCAATGCATGTACACACCGATGAGGAAATTGAACGAGAACTTGATCATTCATATTTTGAAGAGCTTTTCAATGTTCTTGATATAAGAGAACATGTGTTGAGAAATTAGATGACTTGTCTGGTAATGTTCTATGGAGAAACAATAAGATATAAGAGGCAGCATGGGAACCCATTGAACTTATGATGAAGAACCACCAAAATCATTATATTTAGTAATATTCAATAAATTTTGTGTTGGAATTGTTTTAAGGAGGGGAGAATTTAACACCTCAAGCATCCACGGTACATTTTCCTTCGAATAATTCAATATCATGCATTGTACGTAACTTCGAGATTCTAACACCCCAGGACCAATCAAACTAGCCGTTATGAATAGTAATATCCACTTTTTGAAATAATATAAATTTTATTTTTCAAAATGGAATTCATTTTTGAATTCGGAATATCGAAATTAGCTTAGGGTAAATTTTTTGTATTTTTCTGAAAACTTTCAATTATTGATGAATAGTTATAAACACAGTGTTTTAGGTTAAAACTTACTTTTTATTTAAATAATAATTTATTTAATTTAAATAATTTTTAGGTTAAAATAGATACAAAATACATTTATAAGTTCAATTCAATTCATTGGAGTCATTTTATAATCAGTTTGGTTATATAAAAAATAAATTGAATTTTTTACCGTCTTTTACCCACCTCCCATACAATTTTAAAAATTTGCATAAAACATAACTTTACTACTTTTTTGAGTAGAAACTAAAAAATACAATAGACATGGTTGATATTAGTAAGAAAAATGTGGCTCAATACGATGAAAATAAGTTTCGGTGAATAGTATATTTAGACATTTATTTACCGTGGTAAAAAGTAAATAGGGTAATTAAGGGTAAAAATGATATGATAATTACCCTAACACATGTCCTACCGCTATTTTATAAGTTTAATTCGACCAAAAACTACCTTAGGAATAAAATATGATCCCTTTTGGTCCATTTGGGTTTGATTAGGTCATTTATTATTTTTTATTTAAAGATGATTTAAAAGAGTTTAATTCAATGTTTAATAACTAAACCATTTTTAATATAGGGTTATACAAAAGATAAATTCGACTATAAATATACATTACAAATATAAAAATATTTTCTACATAATCATATTTTATTATAATTTTTAGACGTTATATAGTTTGTTTTATTTATGACACAATGGTGAGGCAGAAATTACCTTATTAATGAAAGATTAAAATAAATTAAATTATTAATATCCAAATATATGTATATTAAGACTTTTGATGAATTACAAGAATTTTATAGGTTAATATAAAAAGTTAGGGATGATTAAATAATTTTTTTTCTCAATTTACTCATCAAGTTATGATTTTCATAATAACTAAATACTAAAAACTGTCAAATTTGACATTATTGAGTATTTTAAAAAAATATTATATTCTTAATGGATATAATATTCATAGAAATTGAAGGATCGGCCAAAGAACATAGATAAGGATATATATATTAATAATTAACCACATGGGGTTCGTCTGGATTGTTATAGTATGTTTATTAACCATATAATTTACAAATACAAGGAGACATTATAAATATCAAACTATTTAACTAAGAGTTAAATCTAGAAGATAAGGTTAATTTGGTGACATAAACCAGTATAAAACAAATTGGTTTTGAGGATTACGACCCATGATTAACTTAGCCTAGAAATAATTTAGTTTAGTGCCATTACGAACTGAATATGATTTTATTATAAAATAATATTTGAAGCTTTTCCTAAAGTGGCACTCACCTCTCTTATAAAAGGGAAATATCCCTTATCTTAATTTCACACCTTCCAATCCATTTGTCTTAGCCAAACCCCACCCAAATATCCTCCCCGATTTTCTGCATTCATCCTAGAGGATTTCCTTTTTTTCACAATGCCAACCATTGGATACCTTTTGATCAAATCAAAATGAAGAACCCAAGAAGAGGTAAATATATCATCATCTCTTTCATGTTATTTTCGTCTTCCACTTCCTCTTTCTTTGTTTTTTCTATTTTAAAATAATAAATCTGTTATAGTATATATAATATGATGTTATAATAAAAATTTTACAACCAAATTCATTATTCTATCGGTCATTTGAATGAAAAAGTCACCATACGTGTGTACGTAAGGCTTATCGTCTCCACGTCGTGGTGTTGTTTGTTATTCAAACACATAATTATTTGGATATATATAATAAGGGGTATAAATTATGTAAATAATAAATATAACATGTTAATGAAAATTTATATATGATATACTGTACAATTACATTATATTTCACCATCAATATATTGATATTGCCGCTCGTGCATACCTACAGATTACAATCTCCACAAACGAAATGAGGTACATTCTCCATCATAATCATTCAAGAATAATATTAATTTTAGGACTAAAAATAATATTTATGACCATAATATCATTTTGTATATGAATCAAATACATCCTATCCATATCAAAACTGGCTTACATAATAAAGAATATAATGGAAAATGAATTAGTTAACAGCCAAAATTATAATCCTTCTGAAATATTATTATCAAAGAAATATTATAGGATCATATATGATATCATATTTATGTAAATAGTTATTGAATAATTTAATAACAATTATTTAACTATTATATATGAGGTTAATGTTTCCTCTACAAAAGATATGTACAATGTAAGGGTTAATTCTACAATCCCTTTACTTATCCGCATATATTAATACATAAGCATTTACTAGGACCTCTTTATTATCCACATCCGTGTTTTATTAAAAATGTAATTCAGTTTTTTTACTATTTACTAGACTATGGGATAATGTAATTTAAACCCTTATTTGACCACATATTTTTTTAACGGAATATTTCCGTCATTTTCCAAACTACGTACTTTATAACATTTTGAACAAAATTAAGGTAATAATGTCGTCATTTTTCTAATACGGTGTGTGCCACTATTATCTTCCATTATAACATCTTCGAAGAACCCCATACAAAATTATAAGAATTTTATCAAAATAAATGTTTTCTATTATAATTATATGGCTTTTAAATGATTTCAAAATATAAAGGGATATTTTTCTTAAAAAATTAGATTACATTTATATCAACATCCTTTGATGGATTTTGAGCTTGTTTGAAGTTGATTTATTGTGATACAAAACATCCACGTTGTTTTGAAGGTTTTGTGATATTTTTGACTGTGGATGTGTGATTTTTACACCATTCATGGTTTATGGATAATGTATTGACACTTCGTATTCTTGTTTTAATACGAATGATTATGTTATGTTTAAACCTTTTAATACGAGGAATGAATTGGACATAGCAAGTGACGGATGGCACCCACTACAGCTCCTCGATGCATCAAAAGGTATAATGAGAAAAACTATTGTCTTGGCACATGGCATTGAAAAAATATTATTTGTAGTCTTGGAATAATTCCATAACTCTGTGGTTATGAAGTCTGGCATTATGCATTCCATCATTATGAAATTGGTTGTTGATATTTAATGTGATTATTCAACTATTTGAATATCCATGTTATTAGGTAAATTGAATTATTTGATTTTATGATTTCCATATTATGAGTAATTTTGCTATTAAAAGTCTTTCTTTATTCATATAAATTGCCGTAAAAGTTTATACTTATTTATGAAAGCGTCTGCTATATTGTTATCCTTACTGAGCATCTGAGATGAGCCCTTTAATTATTTTATTTTTCCTAGTATGTGAATAAGTATTTTATAGTTGATATATAAGAATATGATAAGAAACTAAGTTTTTTCAAATGGTGAAAAATTATTTTGATGTTTTTATTTCATGATGTAATGTATAACTTATGAATGTATCTAGAACTTCAAAAGGTACTAAACCGATCGGTCTTTCAATTCTTGATAACATATGATCATTCCAATGTTTTGTAATAATGCATCGACTCTAGGAAACTATGGTCAGGGTGTAACAGTGGTACTCCTCTGAGTAACACTACTTTGGTCATTGATTTTGAAAAAACAGCCCAAACATACCAACCGACATGTGCAAACACTTTCTTCTCTTGAAACCCCATTTTGATTATTGGGAAAAACATGATTTCTGTACACACCATTCACTATAATTAGAGGTGACCTGAGGTTGTGCGCAATTACTCTAGGCTTAAAGATTCCACAAAACTCATCTAGTTCATCACCACCTTTAGTGATCGACAGTACTGTGTACATCAACATGTAATACACTAAGTTTATACTTGCATATGTAACATTCTAAATACAACCCACATGAATAGAATACATATAAATTCATGTATTGGATGGTCTGAACTGGAGTTTCATTCCAGAATCTCATTTCCAAATACATCCACTATTATTGGTTATAGAATATCATGGTGTCAATCAATGAGGAAGAAAAAAGGGTCTTGTGACCTACTGAGTATCTAACCGTGCTCGAGGCATGTCTAACTAGATGAAAATGGGCGCTTCTCAATTATCATTCAAACATAAAGGTTCTAAAACACACCAAAAATCCCATATATATAAGGGTGACATTAGAAATAAAGAGTTATATTAGGGAAACAACACAGGAATTTCACTGAACATCAGATATTTTATTAGATTAAGAAATAAATGTTAACTCTAAGGTTTTATTTACTATTAGATAACCCCTAATGAAACAAATTTCATCCCCAACCCCGGTATTTCTTGAATAGAGTGTCACGGGATAAAAAATTCAATCATTAAGTCATTTCTAAATAAATGAACTCATAATGAAAGAGTTTGTGCTTCTGTTTATAGGAATCTCGTATGAGAAACTAAAACTTCCCTTACATTACTATTTGAAAAGAGGACACCACTATAGTTTCCATTTCTATCCCCATTTCAATTATTAATATTTTATCTACAGTCACAAATATATTTAATCATAAAATATGCTAAAATTATATAAAACAAAAAACAAAATGTATTTTATTTAGATAATTCAAAAGGAGAATATAGTCAAGTTTCATAGAAATTCCTTTTTAAAAATTATCATTAAAATATTTAAACATTACAAAAAAGTACCAATTTTAAATTAAATTACCTAAGTACATAATTTCCAATATTCAACTCAATGAAAAATATTCTTGTTTCATAAAAATATCATTTTAATTATTTAACAATGATTGACATGCCGTCATATTTTAGTAATTTATCTAAACAAATTACCTTTTAGTTATTAAAGATAAGGAATCATAAATGGTTCCCCAAAGTGAAATAGGGTTCATTATATTTCAAAAAAATAATATTTTATTATTTAATGAATTTATCAAAAACTATACAGTGTTATTTCATAAGAAACAATCTCAAACTAACCTACTTGGGTGCAGTTGCATAATTTAGAAGTTATCCAATTCATTTCAAATTAAAATTGAGAATCCCTTATATTTAAAACAATCTCAAATATATCATGGTCATATTTCATACTTCATTGACATGGGTGCCCACCTACCAATCACTAAACCACTGATACACTTTATACATTGTCATTTGGATCCCAATTAATTACAAACAATCCATTTATCCCATGAAATAAATTTCCTAGACACAAAACTAACAGGACTTCCAATGAAGCTAACACAATATAGATTTGCTACATGATCATAAGAGTAACATATTAACTCATATGAAGGTTATAAAAATAGTTATTCTAATAAATAGAAAACAAGGAATATCACTCAATGAACACAATCAAATCAGTAGGAAACCTACATAGGAAACTAAAGTGCCTGGAATATGCATGGAATGTGAATTTATATGTTCCTATTATGATATATGTAATGATTCACCCTTTATATATTAGGCCGAGGGATATGTTTAATAAATTCATAAATTAGTATGAAGTGGAATGTAAATGATTCATTCATGGTTAAATAATATCAACTATATCATCAAATTGTATAAACAATAATCCAGGCCCTGAATACATGGTCATTTCTCAATGTATTGGGGGATCAGTACCACGAATGACTATTTACTAAGCAACGACACAGACATAAATTGCATTGTTCTAGGGAATAAATACCAAAGGAAAAAAACTACCCTTTGATTCCACATTATAACAACCCTTATCGGTCACCACAAATATGGTGTTAAGACCAGTTGGTCACATGATCTCATACGTGCCACCCCAAATGAAAGAGACTGTCGACTAGCCACAATGGTCTATTTATGGTACAGTGTGGAGACTATACTCTTTTGGTCAGAGTAGAACAAATCATTACCAGATAAAAAAGATTTCACCAATGAGGATGTAGTAATAAAAGAAATACAAGTACTGGATGAATATTATAATATTTTAATAAAAATGAAATGGTCAATAAAAATTCCATTTAATCATGAATTTAATATCACGTTTTACTACATGGAAAATATGTAAAAAACCCAATAGTCAACTCCTTGACAATTCGGAGCTAGATCCCAGTCATATTCTCCTTACTTCCCACATACACAAACTCCTCTAAAGAAAAATATCTAATGACCTTCGAGCAATAAGAGCTACATGGGATCTATAAAGAACATGAACATGGGGTGAGATATAAATCATAGTAGGCCAACACCCATAATTTCTATCCCAAATAATTTCATGTATTCATTAATGAATGATAGTATTCCACATAATATAAATGAAAAATGATATCAAATGAAATAATAGTAACTTTTCTTGGGTTTCTAATTGAACACCTATGTCATACCATTTGCATTGGCCTATGAAAAAATTATATATATGTGTGTTGATCCTCCTAAATATTGAAGGATCACCCAAATCAATGTTATATATTCCACCCGAAGATGAATCACCTAGAATATACCATATACATAGGGAATCTTCCCTCATGTTTACTAGAACCTCATCCTCATGAATAACTAGGATATCTCACTTAGGCTATCCAAAATCTATAACGTAGTCGTAATTATGATTTTCCATCAAGATAAGAAAAATAATGCCATCAAGAATGAATAGAATGTTTTCGAAACAAATTTTTTAGAAAATTCTTCTATAACTTTGGAAACTAACTTAATCATATACCCTACCCCCACGAAATGTAGTACCAATGTGCCTAGTCCTCTTGTGGTGTGAAAACATGAAACAATCTATCATTTTTCAACACTAATAATGTTTTTCTCAAATATTACATATAATCATTTAATTTACCTTGAGAATCTTAAAAATGTTTACCATTCCCTCATGAATTATGAAAAAACATACACCAGGCCATCACACATCCATATTAATAATGATTTTTATCCAGATAAATTCAACATGACCAACAGTATCCAAAAATCATGTATCAATCACATTGACATAATATAAGATAAAAATCTATGAAATCAAAATCACAATTCTAGAATCAATCATACTTTATTTAACATTAATTAACAAAGATAAATTTATAATAATTACCATATGTCAAACGAATTAATTTTTATTATTCTAGGCTCCTAATTATAATTATAATTATATCAAACTTGTTTGATAAATCATTTGACCCGAAAAGTAGTAATATAATAATAAATGTTTTTAGAAAATATGATTTTTCATATGATATAACATAATTTAATATCTATAAAATTAAAAAGTCACAGCCAGTAATCTTTTAATTAATCCAATAAGTAATATGGATTTACAATCAAGAAGATGATGTCCTAATAATATCCATGGTGGGGACACCTATGCAGTGGGTATAGGTATCAGTCTCCTTGCTTATAGAACAAAAGAAATATAATCATTTCATTAAAAACTGTAATAGTTTTAGTAGGATTTTCTAATTTATTGGGTCATTCTTGAGACATTATGGTGCACTCTCAGACAGTGCAATTACTATGGATAATTTTATCAGATAAAATGGATTTTTGATTACACTACCCAAATTAATTCCATTCAATTTCATTCATTTAGAATATTTATGTATGGAAAGACATCATGTCATGGAATTCCATTAAATTAATTTCATTTCAAAAAATTCATTCAATTTAATTTATCATGGTTCATGTGGTACATAGAAGGTACCATGGTAAATATGGAAAATTCCAACATGGGAATTACAATTTTTTTTAAATCATGACATGTCATTCAATTTATAATATGTGTTAAGCACATAAATAGTTCCTTGGTTATTAAAAAATTACAAAATGAAACTTCATTTTCTAATGTCAATTGGGGTATTTCCTAAATGTTATTTATATCAAACAATGACATTAATGGTTAAATAAAACCAAATCCAAAATAAATTAATGACTAATATCTTCAAAAAGAAGTAATATAGAAAACTCAAACCCTAATAAGAATGATATTAATAACAATAATAAGTTTTTATTTTTAAAAAACCCCGCCTCCATAGAGGGGTTTTTATAAAAAAACATGAAACTTTTTCATAAAAAATTCTTTTTCACAAAATATATATTGAAATTATGATTCCATTACCCAATTTATCAATGAAACACATAAATCATTATTATATTTTAATGGTATAAGTAAAGATATCCTACCTCAAGGTATGTGAACCATACTGAATTCCTTAGCTAATGGAACATTATAATGAGACCACATGAATTTACTGCCTTCCGCCTCCATGGACATGTACCATCTCACACTACTACAAAAACGGGCAATTACAGCGCTAAAATCGGGCTTTAACAGCGCTGATAAAGGGGGGGGGTCCTTTAACAGCGCTTTTTTAGAGCTGTTAAATGTCACCTTTAACAGCGCTAAAAAAGCGCTGTTAAATGTCACCTTTAATGGCGCTAAAAAAGTGCTGTTAAAGGATACCTTTAACAACGCTAAAAAAGCGCTGTTATATGTTGCCTTTAACAGCGCTAAAAAAGCGCTGTTATATGTTGCCTTTAACAGCGCTTTTTTAGCGATGTTAAATGTCGCCTTTAACAGCGCTAAAAAGGCGCTGTTAAATCCCTGCCTGCTGCTAATAAAAAACCTGCACTAGTACAGCCAGCCGAGCAGACCTGCACAAAAACCAGTATATCAACCACAGACCTGCACAAAAACCAGTATATCAACCACAAGCATGTCATCAACCGCTCAGAACCCAACCAAACAGTGTTCTTACCATGATTTAGATACCATCTACCCAGAAACCAAAACTACCTCATTACATAGTATCACAAAATATTCCTACACAACTCAGAAGATAAATACTAGAAAATTCCACTATGCATTGTTTCTCCTTGGATTGCCACTTGGTTTTGACAAATCGTGCAGATCCCATGCTCCTTGAATCATTCTGCAATACATAAAAAGGATATCCTAACTCTCCCAACCATCACCCTTAGTAATTATGTATATTAATACAAAAAAGGTAACATATCATAAATTGGGGGACTGTAATGAGACATCAAGATTAACATTCTATATATAGGATCGATGTCTGGTAGGATTGGTTGGGTTGATACATGACTCTACCTGGACCTCAAAAATAGATATATGATCTCACTCCAGGAATTTCAGAGAGACTCCAACTATGTCTAGGACGTCCTGCTGAAGCGATCATACTACCGTAAGTCGGAAAAGATACCAAAACCATCCTAGGAAGGATCATGGGAGCCAACACTAATGAAATATGTCCTTGATATAGTGTTCAAAGAGATCAAGCATGGTAGATAAAATTATGTGTCATTTAAAGGGTCACATGCCTTGTCGCTTTACCCTGGGTAACTCCAATGTTCAGCTGCCTGTGTGAATATACATGTCGTATCAATAGGAAATTACATGGCATGTTAAAAAACATATACGTGTTACCCTTTGATCTTGTGTCCTCTTAAGCACCCTTTCCCTATGTTAGTACATGACGTCGATCTCGTGTGATTCTTCCTGTGTATCTGTACAAGGGATAAACTGCGTAGCTGGCTCATTAAAGACGTGTAGTGGGATATATTCCATGTAGGAAAGCCATGTAATCCACCCCAGGTTTGACTCGTACACATCACATATGACCCATGGATCATTGTACTAAAGTGTTAACACAATCCTAAGGTGTTTGGTCGGTTTCCCGTATATCAATTGTTGATTTCACTTAAAAATAAATCCATTTTGAACAAAATAGAGGCACTTTGAGTGGTGTCGGCCACACCGGGCCTCGGATTGAGTCGGGGTTGACTCTTACACGTCAAATTTGACCCATGGATCATTGCCCTTAAGTTTCAACAGAATCCAAATGCTTGTCGGTTTGACGCATGTCAGTTGTTGATTTCACTTAAAAATAAGTCCATTTTGAACAAAAGAGAGGCACTGTGAGTGGTGTCGGCCACACCGGGCCTCGGATTGATGTGGTTTTGAATCGTACGCGTCACACATGAGTCATTGATCGTTGTGAAAAAGTATCAACGCAATCAGAAGCCGTTAGATCGGTTTGGCGTATGTACGTAAAATATTGTCCATTTTAAACTAAATACATACACTTGGAGTGATACCGGTCACACCGCGCCTCTGATTGAGGCGGGGTTGACTCGTACACGTCACATTTGACCCATGGATCATTTTCCTTAGGTTTCAATAGAATCCCAATGCGTTTGGTCAGTTTGTCGTATGTTAGTTGTTGATTTCACTTAAAATTAAGTCCATTTTTAACAAAACAGTGACACTGTGAGTGGTGTCGGCCACACCGGGCCTCAGATTGATTTTGTGTTGAATCGTACACGTCACACATGAGTCATCTATTGTTGTGAAAATGTATCAACGCAATCAGAAGCCGTTAGATCGGTTTGGCGTATGTACGTAAAATATTCTCCATTTTAAACTAAATACATACACTTGGAGTGATACCGGTCACACCGCGCCTCTGATTGAGGCGGGGTTGAATCTTACACGTCACATTTGACCCATGGATAGTTTTCCTTAAGTTTCAATAGAATCCCAATGTGTTTGGTCGGTTTGCCGTATGTCAGTTGTTGATTTCACTTAAAATTAAGTCCATTTTTAACAAAATAGTGACACTGTGAGTGGTGTCGGCCACACCGGGCCTCGGATTGATGCAGTGTTGAATAGTACACGTCACACATGAGTCATTGATCATTGTGAAAAAGTATCAATGCAATCAGAAGCCGTTAGATCAGTTTGGCGTATGTACGTAAAATATTGTCCATTTTAACCTAAATACATACATTTGGAGTGATACCGGTCACACCGCGTCTTGGATTGAGGCGGGGTTGAGTCTTACACATCACATATAACCCATGATTCGTTGTCCTAAAGTGTCAACACAATCCGAAGGCGTTTGGTCGGTTTCCCGTATGTCAGTTGTTGATTTCTCACTTAAAAATAAGTCCATTTTGAACAAAACAGAGGCACTTGGAGTTGTGTCAGCCACAACAGGCCTCAGATTGAGGCGGGGTTGACTCGTACACGTCACATTTGAAGGTGAGTATGCATACACGATAGTTGACCTTCTTAGAGAAGGGTTTCTGGAAGAGTATAAAAGACATGAAGCAATGAAGATCATTAGAGTGTTGGAGCAAATGTGGTTGCTATAAACAATGTGGAAATCGGCTTGTGCAAAGCGACCTAAGTTACAACTTGCAGGTATTGTACTCTATTTTTTTCTGGAAGGTGTCAGTTTAAATGCATTTTGGAATGATCATTGCTAGCCATTGTATTTTAGGTTTTTTTGACAGCCGATGGGAAAGGGTGGGGTCTGAAGACATTGTAGGATATGTCGAAGGGTGATTTTGTGTGTGAATATGTTGGAGAAATGTTAACTCCCACAGTTCTGAAAAGATTCACTATTTAAAAGAAAGTCACAAGTTTATATACATCACAAGATGGTCAGTTTAAAGACATTTTTAGGGACACTACTAAAGACATGCTCAAATATGCACACATCCCCCACTTTTAGATCGTTGTCTACTACAATGATCTTCCAAAAAAGATATGCATTAGAACGCTCATGATACATAGAGAAATTCACTGGCCACCTTCGAGAATGATCTGAAGCACAAACCATGACAGCATTATGTTTTTAACTTCACCACCTCAATTGAGAATGTGAAACCTTTCAGGACTTGGCGCCATTGTATGTCGTTTCGTCCACTGAATGGGTCTATCCTTTTATTTAATTTTTTTAACTTCAGTCAAATATTCTAGAAAGATGTAGCGGCAGATCCTTCACCATTTTGTTTTGCTGAACATCTCATTACATTGTTAAAAAACAGCAGGGTGTCTTGCATGGGCAATACGTTCCTGTATTGAAGTTGATGCACTCCCATTTATCCGTAGGGCCTTGAATATATGAAAGGTGATACTTACATACATTATCATATATGCATATACAGTTAACAAACAAACAAATATGAATTTTCATATTATATGTAAGTAGAAAAATTCCAATATATATATATATATATAATCACTTCCATTGGTGAATTTATATATAATGGGGGAAGATGCATATAAATATACCAACCTATACATAAGCGGTGAGTCACCTTTGACTCCAATGACTCGAAGCCACATGAAAAGTTACTACACCCTATAGATAAAATACAATGGACTCAAAAACAATGTTAAAAGGATTATCACACATGAAGAAAATACCAGGTTTTCAAAAATTATGAAAATCCTAATAATTAATATAGAAATGATAATGATCTTATGAAAACCATTCATAAAATTGTCATTGGTGAACAAAATCAAACCCATTATCTTTGACTATGGTAGAGGATGCTGGAATAAACATTATTGAGTCTTCATAACGCCTATACATACCCCAAAACCAAAAGGAACAAAAAAATATTGGTTAAAAACTATCCAAGGCATCAGATGAAATTTGTAGGTGGATTCAGAGAATAAAATCATCCAAAAATGGGTGGAAAGAGGATATAGGTAAGGGTTGAGGTATAACCCTTTTAGGGTTCATAAAACATAAACCAATATAATAATATTATTATTATTATTACTGTAATGGTTAAAACTATTCATTATTTTAATTCCAAAATTATTTTCATTTTAATTTAATTTAAATAATTCAATATAATTATAAAAAACTCATGTTAGTGAGCTATTGAGGGATGGATGGTTCTAGACTAACCATTTCCCCTTTCCAGCTCCTACTGACTAATGGCTTAATATATAGACACTATCAAAACATGACGAAACAACAGGTAACCACACCCATTACTTGAACAATGTCACAATAAAGATATTAAAATTATCAAACTCTCATAATTATGTTTAAATTATCTATTTCAAAAACAATACTTCTAGAATGAAAAACATTTAATTTTCATTAGTGATTAATTTAGTTAAACAGCATAGTATGTAAATGTTATTTTCATTATAATAATCACCAATCATCCTAGTATACTGTTATATTTTAGAAGCACATGATTCTCCATTCTAGTAATAGATTTGGATACCAAATTTGATTGAGAGTATAATACTATAAATAATTCCAATGTCATAGACACATATTTTTATGTTTTATTTGATGTGAAAATATAAATATTAAATATATTATGCAGGAAATTTTGTTAAAGTATGAATATTTTATTGTAAAAATAATTTCTTGAATAATGTCCTCACATTTTAAGAGTGTTGGTAAAAAATAGTACATTTAGAAAAATACGATTATTTGACATTATGGGAAAAAATATCATTTATTGAAAACATTACCAAAAGAGATATTAAATATATAATTTTATTTCAAGGATGCCGATCATAATTTTTGGATACACTACATAAAATATATAAATTATTTTTAGAAAATGAACAACTTGTATGTAGGTTGAAGACTCATCATATTAGGTGAGGTAGCAGGGCTAGAACCCATGACCAAAGGACCATAAGGGTTTCAATCCTACCACTTTCCAACACATTGTCCTAGTTAATTTTCCATTATTTTGTAGTTAATAAATTGGACAACTAAATATTAATAATAAGGAAATAGTATAATATTTTAGGTTTGATATTAATATGTTAACCATAATAGTCATTGAAAATATTTAGAGGCATATATAATGACTTGTAACTGTTTTATATATCATATGATCTAGAAAATGATATTTTTATTGAAATAAGAAAAATTATTTTTTGGATATTCATTTACAAGAGATAGAGATCAAAGAAAAACCAACGGAATATAATATTATTATCAAATAAAAATTTATCGATTAATAATATTTCTTAATGTTCCATGGTATTAAAATAATTACTAAAATTTATAAAATGTACCATGAAATAAAATTTTATCCAATTTCCATCATTTCTAATGACAACAATTAACTTTTCACAATTCTATGGAGTATGGATTCAGGGCCCTCATCAATGAAATGATTATTCAGATACCTCAGATCAGTGGACTAAATCGATCTCTATTATTATTTATGATTTTCGTTGAGGTTCATTTTTTCACTATCCACTAATGTTCTCATATGTAGAATCCTAATTGTATCTTATTTTATATGATATTTGTACTTATTTTTATCTATTATTAATGGAATAATAGGATTATCATTCTACTATATTGGGATTTAAAAAATTAATTTTTAAATACCAATCCATGGACTACCAATATCAAGTTAAAAATATGAGAGGAAAATTTATTTAATCCAGGGAGAATGAAACACACTGAAATTTTGGAAGATAAACATTTTATTCAATAATGTTTAAAAAATGAACTAGTAGGAATGGATGTAATAATAAATTCAGATTAATTAAAATATATTTAATATTAATAATAAATTCAATATAGGATATATCTTACCATTTAGAGAACACTGAGTTAACATATTTTACACATTGCAATGACATTGATTGTGAGCTTTTGTTGCAGATAATGACAACTTTTATTGAACATAAATATATTATTAAATTATTAATATTTATTATAATATAATTTAATCTATATGTTTAATTAGAGATTAATTTTATCATTTAATAACTTCTATGAATATTTTTTTAACTATTTGTTTACAAATAAATTCAAAAGGAATATAAAACCCCCTGAAAATAAAGAAAACTGTTTTATAGAAGCTATTTTTATGTGCTATGGAATTTTGTCATAATAAATAAAAATAATTACTATTCTAGGAAATTAATAAAGACATTTATATATTATATAATGTATAATTATTTTTTAAATTTATCTAATATATTTTTTTGGCATAAAATAAAAAAATACAATGTTATGTATAAGAAGCTATATTTTAATGTATTTTTTCTAAATATTAATGGTGGAAATTTTTTACGTATACATTTTGACTTTAAAAAAATTTATATGAAAATAAAAGTTAAATTTTCATGTTATATTGTAAATATTATATTAGAGAGAATTTTTGGTATTTTTATGAGAACATAAATTTATGTAAATCGTTAAAAATAATATTTTATAATTGAAACCATAAAAATGATCTAAATGAATTATAATCTTAAATTTTAATTTAAATTGTAATTAATGTAAAATTATATCATTTTTACATATATTAATCCAATTTAGGTTTTTTTGATAAATTTATATATTGAATTAATCTATTGAAACATATTAAAATTTTGAACACTTACTACAAAAAATCGATTTCTAATCCTGTATACAAAAAACAGTTAATTAATTTGAACCTATTTGGGGATTTTAATTTCAGAAATTGAATTGTGTATTTTTAATAGAAATAATTTAACAATAAAAATGATATTTGTTTATTTTTTTACCAAAATAATTAGTGAAACTAGTAAAAGTTAATTTCACTGATTAAGCGAAAACAAGTTTTCTTATTGGATAATCGTAGAATATAAGGTGAAAAAATGACAAAAATCATTTCCAAAATAAATTTTAAGTCTATATATAAAACTTAAACAATATTTAATACAATATTTACAATTATTAATGCCAATTGGAAGGTAAAAACTTTTGTATCTCTATAAGAATCTCGAAAAAGTCAATGTGAGTTCATTCACCCACTTATAAAAGAAACCCCCTCTCTCCTTTTTTCACACATCTCCAGTCACATTAGATCAGCCCATACCAACACAAATCACATCCATGATTCCCTATTGTCAAAAAAATGTCTTATATTTGGAATATATCCAACATATTATGTAAATAATGTTGGCTTCATGAGGATATCTGAAGTAGAGGTATTGATTCTCTAAACCATTATTATTTTATTTCCTTATCCACCTCGTTAAATTATTCATAAATAATAATTATATAATAAACTCACTACATAATAGTTAGATATATTTTTTAATGTTAGTATTACTTCATACAACCACATATATTTCCATAAAATTTGATAAACAATCATCATTTGTGTTTTCGACATATTATCGCCTCACGAACTGATGTCATTTATTATTCTATTACCACCATTCAAGGTTGGGAATATTGATGGATTTATATAGTATATATGATATATATGAAATTATTAATTTTTTATTATTCTACAACTTTTATATTACACATTCCATCGTGATTTAAAATCTATGGGAATATGTTAACGTTGTTCCTTTGTATGGAGGACTAATACCTCACAAAGCGTTGTGATTCATTCACAGATTACATGGAATGAATTGAGGATGATTTTATAAATATATGTGTATATATATTATAATATTTATACTATAATGATAATATATATATACCATTTAAAATTTTCTCTTTTAATGTATTAAAAAAATTGATACAACGTTAAAGCATACCTAATACATATTGTCCCCATGAACTGTGAATCTCATTTAACTTCACAAACATTTTGGGATTATAAAAACTTTACAAATAATAATTTTATATTATTTTAACATCATTATTTGAAAAATTAAGATGGCTAAAAATGAACCAATTAATAGGGAATAATAAAATGTTAAAACATACATGAATAATAATGAAATTAACACCCAAAGTAGTGGAAATAATGAAATAATAATAACCAATGGGTGTTATTATAATATAAAAGAATCATATATGATATAATAAATATTAATATGTTTTGAATATAAGTTTTTAACAAGTTCTTAACCACTATAAAATATGTAAACGAATATATGACGAAAAGGAACATGTGAGGTAGGCACTTCCATATCAATTTCATTTAAATGAGGCATATTGTAATATTATGAACCTAATTTATCTCAAATGGTCACTAGAAATCAACTATAACATTTAATATCAGTAATTATTCACTTTTCATGTTATTTTTGCATTCAATTTTAATTATTTCATATTCATGTATTTGAACATAATGTTTCCATGTGTCAATGAAATTTTATAACTCAATAACATTTCATTGGGTTATATTACTTCCTTATTATTGTTAATATTACATGATTGTGTGAATAATTACATATGAATATTGTGAATACCCTTAAATTTCAATGGAATTTTTTTTCTTAATTTTTTTTGGGATTTTACAATAACACAGTTTCTAACGGCACCTGATTCTGAGGCCCGGTGTGCCCGGAATCAATTTCCAAATTTAAGCTCGGGTATGTTTAGTGAACAAACGAATGGGTTTTCCTAACTATTGAACCGATGCTCGGAATCGAATTACGAGGGCACCAATGGAATCGTAGCACCGGTAATTGCTTAAGAACATCTTTTCCAGAGTTTTGTTTGCTCGGGTGAGGTTATTAAATTAATTGGGTTAACTAATGAACAAAATAAAATATTGTGTTACAATTTTATTTTTATTCTATGTAATGATAACCTATGCTTTGTGGTTGGAGTGGGACCCAATAATATTCTTACTCCACTAGGTAGGATATTAGTGAGGTAGGACCCACACGAGCCCCACCCCCTTTATTTCCTTCTACCTCCGATGTTTTTGTAATTTGGTAACTCACCCGCACCCCCTCTTAAATGCCAAGTCAACTCTCACATTTAATTGGATTATTAAAATCCTCCTTGATTGGTCATCACGCGTTAATTAAATAGTGATTTAATTTAAAATTTTAATCAAGAGGTGGAATGAGTAATAAAATAAGGAAACGCCTTATTTTATTATTGTTGGTTCGTTGTGCGAGAAGGATTGGAGAGGAACCTTGGAATCCTCATCTTCCTCCTTGAAGAACACGAAGAACACACCGTCACTGACGAAGAACGCTGACCTCCAATGAAGGATCACGATTAACACTGATTCCTCAGAGATCGATGATGTGACACTGTGTACCGTGGCACCGATCCTCTTCTCTGCGACGCCGATCCTCTTCTCTGCGACGCCGTGTACCGCGACGCCGACGATCCTATTCCACGACGCAGTCTTCCACGACGTCCCTTTTCTGCGACAAACCTCGTTCGAGGACTTCATCGAGGTAGGGGGATTGGTTTAATTTAATTTATGTGGATTATATCCTCGGCATGTGTTTAAATTGATGAAATTCATTGAAACCACTAATGCGGTGGGTGTGGACCAACGAACACGTCTGAACCCACAGTTTCTCTGTTCTTGATGCGCGGAACATTGGGCAATGATGAAACAGAACTGTTGAGCGAATGGAGGCCGTCGAAGTAATCTACGGGTCCCGAGATGACCCCATACGCAGACGAGAGAATGAACGGACCACCTGAGCGGCTCCGGTGGCCCGCAGACTTCACCGGTGGCGGCTGGCACTGGCCGGCCTCCCAGAGGCGGCGGCGTCCCGACGCGCCGCCTGGAGGGACCGTCGCAGCTTCAGCCGCGGCGTCATGCGACTGGTCCCACGGCCACGCGGAACCCGGGGGAGATGCGGCACCCAACGCGACATCCACTGGAATGGAGCGGCCCCCACATGGAGGGTCGTGGTTCGAATTAAGTGGGGTAGCTTCCCCCCCTTTTTTGCTCCGCTCGGCACTGGCCGAGCTGGGCACGCAGGCTGCGCGCGCTAGGCCAACCGACCGCCCAGGCCGGGCCGGGCCACGCCGACCGGGCTGGTCCATGCCCACTGGGCCAGGCCACACCCACCGGGCTGGGCTGCGCCCTAATGGGCTGGACCCGGACCTAGTTCGGGTTGACCTCATATGGGCCGACCCAGGGGGTCTCGGGCCGGGTCGGTCCGGTCCCAAAACCCCCAAAACCGGACAGGTTTTTTTTTGCCCATATCTTGGGCTACGGACCTCCGATCGATATACCTTCTATTGTGTGGCGATCCTTGGAACGAGATGGTCATTTTATTATATTACACTCAAGGTTTTAGAGAATTTTGTGTACGGCCAGGTTGGTTCGAACACGAAACCAACCGGGCCCTCAGAGCAGAAACGCTTATATCATTAGCTCCGGACATCTGATTGAATTTCCGTCGACTTTTTTGGATTTATCATAGTGGGACGGACCTTTTGGATTACTCCTCTAGAGGTTTGGATGCAGTTGGAGTGCGGTCGGGTTTGGTTTTGACTTAAAAACCAACCAGGACCCTGGAACGAAAAGAACAATAACTCTCAGACCGGGCGTCCGATTGACGCGCCGTCTGTCACATTTAGTTCCTTTTGTCTAGACCGAACTTTGAGATACATCAACTCCAGACTATGTGTCTGTTGATGTATCGAACCCTTGGATCATGGAGCGGACCCTCCCGGAAATGAGCATGCTATGTACGGGAACCCTAGAGCTGGCTGCGACTGCGACTGATGAAGACTGCACTAAAATCCTATGTGGGTTCAACAGTGATGAATACCGTACTGAAATCCTCTGTGGGTTCGACGACGATGAAGACTGCATTGAAATCCTATTTCGGTTCGGCAGCGATGAAGACCGTACTAACATCCTACATGGGTTTGATGGCGATGAAGACTGCACTGAAATCCTATGTGGGTTCGGCAGCGATGAAGACCGTACTGAAATCCTCTGTGGGTTCGACAACAATGACTATTGTTCCCATATCCTACATGGGTCTGGAAGTGTCTTACTATGTTCTTGGTATCCTATGTTGGTCTGGTAGAGTATCTGGTCTGTATCCTATGTGGGTCCGACAACTTGGCTGGTTTAGTATCCAACGTGGGTCCCAACTTAGATGAATCAGTGGCTATATCTGATCATCTCTATCACCTTAGGAAGAAGTATACCTGTGTGAGCTGAGTCTTTACTGTCAATCTATATATTCGATATGATTGACTTTCTTTCCTATGTAGATTGGTTTGTGTTATCCTGTGTGGTTTGGGTTGTACTATCCTGTGTGGACGTGATCGAACTTGGGCTTGGGTGTTGGAGCCGAACGGGAATTTATGACTTAGGTATATGTATGGGCATATACCTAATTAGTTTTGGACGTTACTTCGTGATTGTATCTTTCCTTTGTGGATTGTCTTTTGTGGGTTTTGGGAGACCTTCGGGGGTCTCGGGGTCCCTACTGAGTAGCATATACTCACCCCTACACGGGCTATGCCCGCACTACATTGTGTTGGATGCAGATGATGGACATCACTGATCGGGGTTGAGGCTTGTCGAGCAAGTCGGTACCTGGGGGTGGACCACTGGGCAGAACATACACGGAGCAGACGGCTGGACCCGAGGGGCTGAGGAGGCTATCTATACCCACCCTTCAGGTGGGACATTCAGTGGAAGGCTCAATGTTGCTACTTTACTTTCAGTTGTTGTACTTTCTTTCTAGTTGTACTTTACTTTCAGTTTTGGTTTGTATCCTGGCCCACATACTTTTCCGTACTACTTTTTGTACCTAGTTTTACTTATTTTTTTACTTCTTCTTGCTTACTATGTGGTGTTTGCTTACTTTATAAAAGAAAATTCCCTCCCCTTTTTGTTGTGATTTACTTCTTGGTGCTAGTCACCAGCCCCTGGCCTATGGGAGGCGAGCATGGGGTAGTCATGGCATGGGTCACGAGGATGGTTCATGACAAATTGGTATCAAAGGAGTTCGGTTCTACCGAAGAACTGAAAACAGTGATGTTTCTTCTATGTGAAGCAATAGTGTTAAGGGTATTGAGTGTGGTTATCAGTCTAGGGAGTCCGGTGTTGGTGCGGCGGATGACGTATCCATACACTAGGACACTGACTTCTGATTTCCGACTCAATTCACAAAAACATTGATTGCATGTGTGTTTCAAAAGTTTTATTTGTGATTATTTTGTGTCAGCTCACCAGGTATACTATTTGACAGTGGAACACCTGTTTCTTTTCAGGATGGCCCCGTGACGGTATCCGGCTAGGGTTCCAAGCTATGTGTGAGACAACAGCCCACCGAGCGACGAGGCCTCGGTACAGAGCCATTTTTTAGCGGAGGCACCGGCGGTACCACAACATGCCGAGCCACCGATGCCACCAGCCCCAGCCATTGATAGTGCATGTCGCCTTAGTGAAATGCACGAGTTTCAGAGTCAGAGACTGCCCAGGATCCACAGGGGGATGGACCCTCATGCAGTTTAGGATTGTCTAGAGGCGGTTGTGTGTGTTTTTAGGTTAGTGGGGACACAAACTGACCTCATGGTGATCCTTGCAGTGAGGCTCCTGCACGCGGTAGCAGGCAGATGGTGGAGCATGATGCTCCAGGTGCATGATGAGGCATCTCTTTTATGTGCGGACTTTGAGAGACTCTTTCGCTCGGATTTCATGCTAGACACCCTCTGTGAGATAGTCATCCAAGAGATTCTACAGCTGCGGCGGGGCAGCATGATGGTCACCCAATACTCGGCAAGATTTACCGATCACTCGCGCTATTCGACAGACATGGTACATGACCCATTCTTCCGGGTCCATACCTTCAAGCAGGGACTGAGGCATGAGATCAAGGCATCGATGATCTCTCTCAGCATTCTGACAGATGCAGGAGTACTAGAGCAAGCTCTTCTCATAGAGATATTTCTTGCCAAGCCTATGCCAGTAGCGAGACCTACCGCAGGGCGGCATGTAGCAGTGTCGTCTGTAGCTAGAAGTCGACGTATGTCACAAGGGTACAGGAATACCGGACCATCAGGCATGCGACCTCAAGACACTGGCTCAGGGGTGCGGGGCACAGGGCGTAGAGCCATACTTCCGAGGAGCAGGCAGTGCTACACATGCGGCGGGCAGGGCCACATGGCTCGTGACTACCCGACCCGACGTGCAGAGGAGCAGTAAGCGGTTGAGGGTTCACCAAAGTAGAGGCAGAGGGTCGAACGTGGTAGTCCGCCAAGAGCAGGTGGACGAGGAATGTGAGTTGGCAGAGTAGCCGGTGGTGGGCGAGGCTTTGATGTTTTAGCACCACCACAACCAAAATGTCCACCCCGACCACAGGGAGCTGGCGGGCAGAGACAGGCTTAGCTTCGGGCAGTAGAGGGCTACGACCACGGTGCGTCAGAGATGATTCAAGTTACTATCTCTGTCTACTCCACCCTTCCTTCAGTTTTTATTGACATAGGAGCAAGTCATTCTTTTATTTCCGTTGCCCTTGTTCGGAGCTCAGAGATTCTGATAGAGCCATTGGTAAGATCCTTACGGCTAGAGACTTATACGAGAGCAGACACGACGATTACGAACTGGTGCCGACATTGTGAGCTTATCCTAGGTGGCGAGATATTCGGATGGGATCTTCTTGTAGCGGCATCGAGGCCTTACAACGTCATCTTGGGCATGGATTGGTTATCTACATTCCATGCTCAGATTGACTGTATTAGGTGCAAGGTGAGGTGTGTACGCACCGATGGGAGCATGTTCCCCTTCATCGACGAGAAGGGAGCCTTTGCAGCACAGGATGGGCACATGTAGAGGAGGGTATAGCCCATCAGTCATCAGTTGTCTAACATCATCCTAGGAGGAGTTGATGTGCAGATTCCTAGTTTTCATGTAGTGGTGGATCAGTATGCAGACGTTTTCCCTGACGACGTTCCAGGACTTCCTCCTAGTAGAGAGGTAGAATTTTATATTGACCTGTACCCCGGGACAATCCCGATATCCAATCCAGCATATCGGATGGCCTCTGCTGTGTTTCGAGAGCAATGGGTATAGTTGGAGGACTTGCAGGGCAAGGGATTCATCCGACCCAGTGTTTCACTCTGGGCTTCCCCGATTTTGTTCTCCAAGAAGGCATACAGGAGCTTGCGACTATGTGTCAACTATCATCTCCTGAACCAGGTGACCGTGAGGAACAAGTATCCGCTACCGAGGATTGACGACCTCTTCGATCAGCTCAAGGGAGCACGGTTGTTCTCGAAGATAGACCTCATGTCATGCTATCACCAGCTTAGAGTTCAAGACAAGGACGTGTAGAAGACAACCTTCAGATGTCGGTATGGCCACTATGTGTTCATGGTTATGAAATTTGCCATGACCAATTCCCCAGCGGTATTCATGAGTCTCATGAACATGATCATTCAGCCATAGCTTGATTGATTTTTCATGGTCTTCATCGACGACATATTGATATACTCGACCACTGAGGAGGAGCACGCCTACCACTTATAGGTTGTACTAGACACACTCCGAGACCACCAGATTTATGGAAAGCTCTTGAATTTTCAGTTCTGGTTACGTGAGGTCCACTTCTTGGGACATGTCAACTCTGAGGCAGGAGTTGCGGTGGATCCTGCGATGATCGAGGCGGTGCTAGCTTGGGAGACACCCAGGAGCGTGATGGAGATGCAGTGTTTATTTGGTCTAGATGGCTACTACCGGAGATTTGTGATCGACTTCTCCAGAGTTGCGGCACCACTATCAGCTTTGAAGAAGAAGGGGAAACCATTCGTGTGGTCAGACAGATGACATCAGAGATTCCAAGAGCTGAGACAAAGATTGACCAGCGCGCCTATCGTGAGCATACCAGAGGAGGGAGTAGGGTAGGTAGTCTACTACGATGCATCAGGGACCAGAATTGGATATGTCCTGATGCAGGAGAGGGTCGTGATTGCCTATGGATCAGGTCAGTTGAGGCAGCATGAGCAGAACTACGCTACCCGGGACCTGGAGTTAGCAGTAGTGGACTTCGCTCTGAAGATGTGGTGACACTATCTGATGGGAGAGCACTTTACAGTCTACTCTGACCACCAGAGTCTCAGGTACATCTTCTCGCAGAAAGACCTGAATATGAGATAGCGGTGATGGGTTGAGTTCCTCCAAGAATATGACTTTGAGATAGTCTATACTCCTAGAAAGGGGAATGTGGTAGCCGATTCCCTCAGCAGGAGGACGGCCATCCCGCTACTCGGTGAGGCGATGGAGCAGCTAACTGCTTTGCAGATATCTTTCGGGGATAGAGATGGAGCAGCCTTTCTTCTGTCACTCATAGTCACTCATCTACTACTGCAGTGGGTAAGAGAGGCACAGTGTGGGGACGCTGACTGTGAGACGCGACGTGCACAAATATCCTCATGACATGCACCTGATGGATTATCTATAAGAGGAGAGCACGTCATCATTTTTAGAGTACTTACCATGGAACCAGTTTCTTTATAAGAGGAGGTGCTAAGAGAGTTTCACACTTCCCCTTTAGCGGTACATCTAGGAGTGGCGAAGATGTACCAGGATCTAAGAGGACAAAACTGGTGGCCAGGTATGAAGAAGGTTGTGGCTGAGTTAATTTCTCGAGGCCTCACCTGTCAGCAGGTGAAGGCAAAGCACCATGTACCAGCAGGCTTGGTGGAGCCCATGGAGGTCCCGGAGTGGAAGTGGGATGGGATATATATGGATTTCGTGACTGGACTTCAACGTACTTCCAGAGGTCACGACTCCATTTGGGTGATTTTCAACCGACTCACCATGTCGGCCCACATCATACCCATCTGAGAGTAGGTCTCAGTGGAGAGCATGGGGCACCTCTACGATCAGGAGACTGTATAGCTTCATGGTGTGCCATCATCTATCGTCTCCGATTGAGATGCTCGCTTTACTTCCCGGATTTGGAAAGGGTTTCAGGAGGCATTCGGGACGTAGCTACGTCTTAGAACAGCCTTTCACCCTCAGAAGGATGGTCAGACGGAGAGGAACACTCAGACTCTTGTGGACAGTCTTCGTTCATGGGTCCTTGACCTTGGTCGCAGCTGGGAGGACCACCTACCCTTAGTGGAGTTCGCGTACAACAATAGCTACCACTCCACCATCGAGATGGCACTATACGAGACATTGTACGACCAACCTTGTAGATCACCTCTGTGCTGGACAGACCCTGGGGAGTCAGCACTTATGGGACCAGAGACGGTCCAGGCCACGATAGGGAAGGTCCAGGTCATCCAATAGAGGATGAGGACAACTCAGAGCCGACATAAGTCTTATGCTGACAGGAGGTAGAGGCCACGGGAATTCGAGGATGGCGACCACGTCTTCTTGCGGGTCCCACCTCGACGTGGATTACAAAGATTTGGTCGAGGTGGCATGTTATCTCTGCGCTTCATCAGATGAATCCAGGTCCTCACCTGGATAGGTGAGGTAGCTTATCGCCTGGCTCAACCACCTCAGTTCCACCAGGTGCACGACATCATTCACGCATCTCAGCTGAGGAGATAGGTGCACGACCCGATGCATATCATCGACCATGGGAGTTGGACTTTGCTGATGGGGCGAATTTTTCGGAGGTCTCAGTGGAGATCGAGGATCGAGAGTTGCGGGTACTACGTCGATGGTTGATACCTCTAGTGCGTATCATATGGCAACCGAGGAACCTCCAGGAGAGAACTTGGGAGCGGGATGCTCAGATGCATGCTCAGTACCCACATTTTTTCCCCTAGTTTATGATGTTTCTTTACGGGGACGTAAAGGCCTGATGTGGGTGTAATGTAAAGACACATAAATTTCAAGAGAATCTTTTTATCGGAATTTTCATTGGGATTTTACTAGAACACATTTTTTAACGGCACCTGATTCCGAGCCCCGGTGTCCCTGGAGTCAATTTACAAAGTTGAGCTTGGGTACGTTCAGTGAACGAATGAATGGGTTTTCCTAACTTTTGAACCGGTGCTCGGAATTGAATTCTGAGGGCACCGATGGAATCACAACACCGGTAATTTCTTAAGAATACCTTTTCCGGAATTGCGTTTTCTCGGGTGAGGATATAAAATTAATTGGGTTAATTAAAGAATAAAAATAAAATATTGTGCTACAATTTTATTTTTATTCTATGTAATGATAACCTATGCTTGGTGGTCTGAGTGGGACCCTCTAATATCCTAACATCACTAGGTAGGATATTAGTGAGGTAGGGCCCACATGAGCCCCACCCCCTTTATTTCCTTTTACCTCCCACGTGCTTTTAATTTGGTAACTCATTCGCACACCCTCTTAAATGCCAAGTCAACTCTTGCATTTAACTGGATTATTAAATGACTCATAGATTGTTCAACGCACGTTAATTAAATCGTGATTTAATTTGGAATTTCAATCAAGGGTTGGCATGAGTAATAAAATAAGGCAACACCTTATTTTATTACGGTCGTTTCATTGTGAGAGAACGATTGGAGAGGAACCTTGGCATCCTTATCTTCATCCTTGAAGAACACAAAGAACATATCGTCACCGACGAAGAACGCCGACCTCCGATGAAGGACAACGATTAACGCTGATTCCTCGGAGATCGACGACGTGACGCCATGTATCATGACTTCGTGTACGCAATGCCGACGATCCTCTTCCACGACGTCGTCTTCCGCGACGTCCCTTTTCTGCGACAAACCTTGTTCGACGACTTCATCAAGGTAAGGAGTTTGGTTTAATTTAATTTATGTGGATTATATCCTCGATGTTTGTTTAAATTTTTGAAAGTTGTTGAAACCACTAACGCAGTGGATGCAGACCAACGAACAAGTTTGAACCCACCGTTTCTCTGTTCATGAGGCGCAGAACTTTGGGCGATGATGAAATGGGACCGCTGAGTTATTGGAGGCCGTCACAGCAATCTATTGGTCCCGAGATGACCCCAGGCGCAGACGGGAGCTAGAACGGACAACCAGAGCGGCTTCGGTGGTCCGCAGACTTCACCGGCGGTGCGGGCTACCCGGAGGCGGCGTCGTCCCAGCGCGCCGCCTAGTGGGAACGCCATGGCTGAAGCCGCGGTGACATGAAACTAATCCCACAGCCGCACGGGACCAGGGGGAGATGCGGTGCCCAGTGACGCGTCTGCTGGCAAGGAGCGGCCCCCACGTCGGGGGCTGCAGTTCCAATCAAGGGGGGCAACTGCCCGCCCTTTTTCGCTTAGCTCGGCACTGGCTGAGCTGGCTACTCGGGCTGCATGCGCACGCCAGGCCAACCGGCCACCCAATCCATGCCGAGCCATGCCCTAATGGGCTGCACCCGGACCCGGTTCTGGTCAACCCATTTTGTTCCATCCTAGGGGGTCTCGGGTCGGGTCGGTCTGGGCCCAAAACCCCCTAAAACCGGACATGTTTGTTCTTTTGCCCATATATTGGGCTACAGACCACCAATCGACACACCATCAGTTGCGTGTAGATTCTTTGAACGAGACGGTCATTTTGGTATATTAAACTCAAGGTTTCAGAGAACATTGGGTATGGCAGAGTTGGTACGAACACGAAACCAACCGGGCCCTCGGAGCGGAAACGTTTATATCTTTAGCTCCGGACGTCCGATTGACGTTCCGTCGACTTTGTTGGATTTCTATTAGTGGGACCGACCTTTTAGATTACTTCACTTGAGGTTTGGATGCAGTTGGAGTGCATTCGGGTTGGTTTTGAATTAAAAACCAACCGGGCCCCTGGAACGAAAAAGCCAATAACTCTCAGACCGGGTGTCCGATTGACGCGCCGTCTGCAATGTTGAGTTCCTCATTTTAGGATGGAACACTGAGATACATCATCTCCGGACTACGTGTTAGTTGATGTATTAAACTCCTGGATCGTGGAGCGGACCCTCCCGGAAACAAGCATGCTGTGTGCGGGAACCCTAGAGCTGGCTCCGACTGGGACTGATGAAGACTGCACTGAAATCCTATGTGGGTTTGGCCGCGATGAAGACCATACTAAAATCCTCTGTGGGTTCAACAGAAATGAAGAATGCACTGAAATACTATGTGGGTTTGGTAGCGATGAAGACCGTACTAAAATTCTCCGTGGGTTCGACAGCGATGAAGATTGCACTGAAATCCTATGTGGGTTCGACCGTGATGAAGACCGTACAGAAAGCCTCCGTGGGGTCAATGGAAATGGATACTATTCTTGTATCCTACGTGGGTCTGGCAATGTCTGACTCTATTCTTGATATCCTATGTGGGTCTGGTAGAGTAGCTGGTCTGTATCCTATGTGGCTCAGACAGCTTGGCTAGTTTAGTATCCTACGTGGGTCCCAGATTAGATGAATCAGTGGCTATATCGGATCATCTCAATCACCTTAAGAAGAAGTATACTAGTGTGAGACGAGTCTTGAATTTCAATCTATATCTTTGATTTGATTGACTTTCTTTCCTATGTGGATTGGGTTGTGTTATCCTGTGTGGTTTGGGTTGTACTATCCTGTGTGGACGTGATCGAACTTAGGCTTGGGTGTTGGAGACGAACGGGAATTTTTGACTTAGGTATATATATGGGCATATACCTAAGTAGTGTTGGATGTTAATTCGTGGTCGTATCTTTCCTTTGTGGATTATCCTTTGTGGGTTATGGGAGACTTTCGGGGGTCTCGGGGTCCCTACTGAGTAGCATATACTCACCCCTGCACGGGATATGCCCGCACTACGTTGTGTTGGATGCAGATGACGGACAACGCTGATCGGGGTTGAGTCTTGTGGAGCTAGTCGGTACCTGGAGGTGGACCACTGGGCGGAACGTACACGGAGTAGACTGCTAGACCCGAGGGGATGAGGAGGCTATCTGTACCCACCCTTTAGGTGGGACTTCTAGTGGACGGCTCGACGTTGCTACATTATTTTCAGTTGATGTAATTTCTTTCCAGTTAAACTTTACTTTTAGTTAGAGTTTGTATCCTTGCCCACTTAAATTCCCGCACTACTTTTTGTACCCAGTTTTACTTAGTGTTTACTTCTTTTTTCTTACTCTATGGTGTTTTTTACTTTATAAAGGCAATGCCTTCCCCTTTTTCTCGGGATTTAAACCTTGGTGCTAGTCACTAGACCCTAGCCTATGGTAGATGGCTTGGGGTAGTCATGGCACGGGTCCCGAGGACGGGTCGTGACAACTATATATTAAATCACTTCCACTTTTTAATGTGGATTTTTATTCCAATAAGATAATATATTCATTGATTAATTCTCAATTCAATGTTATAAAAATTTAATGGGTTTGTTTCACAATCCCACACTAATCAAGATATTTTATTATGGAAATTCCATTAAAGTTAAATATATTAACATCAATTAATAAAAACTACCATATTTTTTCTCTATGTTTATTCCCAATCTATTTAATGTTATAATATGATTTATTAACTATTTAATGAAAAATATAATTGAAAATTTCATTTAATATATATTTTAACTATATTCTCTTTTTTTTAGAAATAGGTTTTCATAATGAACAATGTTTTCTAAAAATTATTTGAGAAATTATTTCATTAATCATTTAAAAAAATTTATTTATATTTTTACCCATATATTCTAATTAGGTTTTTCAAATAAATATTCTTTTCACATTATGAAAATGGAAATATTCATACCCCTTTATAATAAAAATTATTTTTTATCTTTTACTATACTACCCACCATCATTTATTAGTGGCCTCTTTTTAAATTTCATGGAGATAATTTTTTTTAAAAAAATATTTTAAAAATGAGTTTCAAAT
Organism: Viscum album; assembly: GCA_963277665.1. Lineage (NCBI taxonomy): Eukaryota > Viridiplantae > Streptophyta > Magnoliopsida > Santalales > Viscaceae > Viscum > Viscum album. Next base: position 1,417,786,208 of record OY728161.1, on the reverse strand, counting down.
AATATTATTTTTGAATTTCATTTTAATGATGAAAAGTATATTTTCCGCATGAATATTTTAGATATATTTTTTTAATAATTCTATTTTTCATAGATATTATTCTCAATCCTTACTCCAATTGTTATTCATCTTATTGATAACATACATATTCTTTCTCTAGATGGATTATGATAATTTTGACGAGGTATAATATTGAAAATTACTTCCATGAATAAATTTTGTAGTCATTAAAATTCACTTTTCTAATCCACATTATAGTGACCATTGAACATAAAAGTTACCCAAAATATCCACAATATTTATCAGTGATATGATTTTTTTATAAATAATTAAATTTCGACATAAAATGTTTAAATTGATAGTTATTTTTTTAATTGGTGAAATATTGAAAAATATGATTATTTTACGCGATATGGTTATTAGATAATAATAAAAAAATTAATTAAATGAATTATTTGATATATGACATTTTTTGGACCTATGGAAACAGTGCTACATTTGATTCATTCATAACTGAAAATTATTCCAATAGATGATTGCAATACAATTACGGTTGACCACCCCCATTGAAACACATGGGAGAGAAAAACTAGAATTAAAAAGGCTTTGATACCTATTGATAGGTGCACTTGGTAAAACACCTATAGTGGTAGGGTGAATCCAATTAAAAAAATTAACTAATTCCCCTTTGGTTCTTGTTTCATCACTAAAAAACACTTCTCTATTTCACTCGGAGAAAATAATGAACAGAAATTATATCATGAATAGGAAAAAACCAATTTTACATTGTTCAACATCACAAGGATAGGTCCATGAAGAATACAACAGTGATGTAACGATGTACCAAACACACTTGGGATAACTGCTAATAATGATGTTCATGATAGATCAATACTATACAAAGGATCACTTCCCTTTTAATGTTTGGGGTTTTACCACAATAATCTCAAGGGTAAATATCTTTGTCTCTTTCTTTGGATCAATGTAAGTGCAAAGGATCACATTTCTCCACATCCTTCATTCCCTGATATTGGAAGTGATTCACCCATAATTTATTACATGTGTGACCTTATAGTATCTTCAATGAATACTTCCTTAGTTGTATATTGATTCCTAGGTGATGTTCTAATATTTTACAATAGATTAATACCATTTTACCAAATATGTACAAGGTAATTAATTATAAAAAACATTCTCAATCTTCTGAACCATTTCAAACCTCCTCTGTCATGAAGCAGATATATCCATTGCAAGGATAAAATCCTTTTGTTATGCTTAGAAAGGATTGGAAAAATTTATTACTTTCACGATGCTCAGAACATCCTATTTTCATGTATAGACATTACGAACATCTTATAATATCACCTTCACGAATAACCCATTGTGAACCACCCTTCATGGATAGCCTTCATGATTATAGATCCTCAATATTTTTCCTAGTCTGAAAACATTTTTGAAGAGAGTATATGCCACTTTATATGATTTTCCACCAATTCCAAAACCTGCAAGGACACGACCTCATCATTACGGGATGCTCATAATTTTCTACTGGGATGATCCCAATTTCATGATGATCCTTAGACATCTCCCATTCACAATAATTTTTTGTAATTGTGGAGATCCCTATCAATAATTAGCATCACCATGATTCTCCACACATGATGTTCCTCACCTAGATTGATCAGGATGTGCATCGTACTGAAAAAGCTCATTGTCAGATTCATCACACCTTCACACAACACCCATCACACATACCATTATTTATGAAATTCATTCCTTTTAAATATTTTTATAATGCCTTCAATAAAATTATTATTTTTCAATACTAGTCAAAATCTATATAATGGACCACAAATTATTGGAAAACACTAGAAAATGAAGTCAACTTGTGTACTCAATTTTCATTATCACTCACATGGCAAGAATTCAAACTTTGTGGGTATTTTTAATCATTCGTTATCAAAAATCACTTTGGATATCACAATTTGATCTTCTAAACCTTCTTTTTCAACCAACACATTCAACCCAAAAATACAACAATGTTTCTATGAGGGTTTCTACACAACAATCTATCCCTTTGTGATTGTTGACAACTATGAAAATTTTATACATAAATATGGATTATTCCATATTCTACTATGATAGGTATAAATGATTTAATCAACACACACTCTAATCCTACATGAACCATTAATGGCTTGATAAACAAGAGTAGCATGAAAAGGTTCATCAATGAACTAATTTATTCCAAATATTCACAATAGCTTTCATCGCAAACTCAATCTATCCTGATATATATAACTTGATTGATGATGTTTCATTTCTTTATATTTAAAAATCACCCTATAATACTGCTCCCCTTATCCCACTCCTCCACCTATCAGTTTATACCCGTTGTCTTAAAAAAAAAATTCTCTATTTTTAAATCCAAATGTTTTCCCATCGTTTTTTATTAACCCAAAGGACACTAATTTCAGGTTTTCAATAGGGTAATGAACAAAAATCAATACATTATGAAAAACATACAATACATTAGGAGATAGGGGTTACCCATCCACACTTTTTTATGTGTATGGATTTGATTGAACTGTAAGAGCTAGTCAATTCTATTAAAATACATCTTTGGGTAAGGAATATATCAGTATATCTGTAAAATTGTTATCTATAGGCATATAATCCAATATCACAATCCTAATCTCCAACATTAATTTGATAAAATGTTATTTTATTTCAAATTTCTTTTCCCTTGATAGATGGATAGAATGTTTTCTATTATTTATATAACTTGAATTGTTGAAATGGATTTTGATTGGAGACTTAACATCAACTCTCATATCATCATATTGGTGCCTCATCCACAATAACGACAAGCATCCTTGAGTAGCGCCAATATATTCAGATACTGAAGTGGTCAATGAAATGGAATAGTTTTTCCTTATTTTCCTAAAAATACATAATCCACAATTATATGAAGCACCTCCTGATGTTGATTTATAGTTATTTGTTGATATGGCATAATCTATATCTGTATATCATAATAACCCTTGTTTATTTTTATCATTATAAAAACATTATTCCATTGTTCCCTTGATATACTAATGTATTATTGTTTACTAAAAACATGTGGATTTCCTTGCGATTTCTTTGATATCTCACTTCTTGACATGTGGCAAAAAAAAATTGTTTTGACCTTGTGAATTAAAATAGGATTCCCCTGATATACATGTATTAAATGAAATTATCCCCATTTCCTTCATCACCCCATGTCATTATCATCTGTGTATCCACCAATTTCATCATCTACTAGTAATTATCCATTCAAAATCAACTCGAAAACTCATTTACATATCTAGATTGAGAAATGAATGTTCCAATTTTCCTTTTGTTACCTAAAAATCAAGGAAAATATCCGCAGACCCATCATTAAAATTTCAGACTCACATTTTATAAATTCTATAAATTTTCTACACTACACTTCATATTATCCAAAAATGATTGTAGAATCTACATTTACCAACACCATCAACCTTTAATTAATGTCATGGTTTAAATATAGATTATAATCAACTCTACCACACTGAAAATCATGTTTTTTCCTAATCTTATCTAGACTTTAATACCATTCTCTTTTTGATTACATTAAAACATATAAATCCTTCTTCAACCAAGAACTCTATTATCATCATCCTAAATTAGAAACCCATCTCGATGATCAATATAAACATCTTCTTCATGAACCCCACTATAATAATCAGATTTCACATCCATCTAGTGAACATTGAACACTTATTTCACTCTTATTTCCATGAATACAATGATTGTTTCTAACTATTAAACATGTGAAAATGTCTCATACTCATCGATACCCTCTATATGAGAGTACCCTTTTATATACTAATTGTGATTTTTTTGTATCACTATGTTGTCTTAATTAATCTTTTTATGATATACACATTTACACCCTATGGCATTTTTAACTGTTGTCCTTGAAGCAATCTCCCATGCCTAATTTTCTAAAATTGGTCAAGATATTCATTCATATCCCGAACCCAATTCTCATATGAAGAATCTTCATTAATACATTGAGGATCGTCCTTTTATATGTATGATGATAATTTTAGAGAATTATTTCTTCTTATCTGTACTGACACTACCTGTTCACCAATATTGTAATACCTATCAATTTTTTCTCATCTCCCAGGCCTTTGTGTAGATACTAAATTAATCTAACCCTTACCATCATATGAGTTTTCATTTGGAACTGGAACATCCCTTGATCTTCCTATCTATTCATCACTATCTTCTTAGGAAAAATCATTTATATGATTATGATTTTCATGATTATCCATTATAGTTATATTATAGCATTCAAGAAATATTCATATATTATTTTTGAATCATTTATATGATTTTATTTTCATGGAGTAGCCATGAAATATCCCTTCAACTCCACGAGATTCAATTTTCATGTGTTTCTGTATATTGAGAATGAGACACCTACTTTTAAAGGCTCAATGATATTTAATGACAGATTCTTTCTAGTCCATTGTTGTTATAGATACTTTTCTTCATTAGAACATAGTAACACTCTATTTGATATGTATACAACTACCATCACCGATTATTTCAAATTTTCCATAAAATGTATTTCTAAATGATAATTTCTTATGCATGTTTTTTATAGTCATATTTATTATCTCACCTACCCAATTATACCATGGAGTTCATATAGATAAAATATGGTTCCTTATTCCATCTTTCTCAGGATAATCATCCCCTTGGAAATTTTTGAATTCTATTCCATTATCTATTCTGGTCATTTCTAGTTTGATTAAAACAATCAATTTACCTTTTCTATTAATAAATTTTGAGCTTATATTCTGTAACATTATCTGAGCTCACTGAATTAGAAAACATTGATTTATTAATTTCATAATTCATATTAGAATTCCACTATTCCTACTGCAGTATATAGTGTTTTTTATCATGAACCATATTATTTTTTGTCATCAATTTGTCTCTCTAAACATCTATTTACTCAATTGGGGAATCTAATTTGACTTAATGGTAAACTCTACCTTCTACTTCTCTATCATCATTGTCGAAAACTTCCCTTGTTTCGTAATTTACCCCAATTTCGGCCATTGCCAAGAATTATAATTTATTAAATCTTTCAACTCTTATGATTCAAACTATTCTGAATTTTCATCTCCTTTTGAAAGTATACTATTCTTTCTAATGAAATTACAATTAAACATCATGTTCCTTGTCATTTATGATGAAGAATTATTCATGGGAATTTCAATTTCATTCTTATCATCTTCTTCAAACATCATAGGTCAACATGATTCATGTACTAAATCATTTACACATAAAAAGCATGAATGTGTATGTTTCCCGTCCAACTTCTTTTTTCATATTTAATGATTTGAGGATTAGAATAACATCACCTCATATATTTATTCCTCATCCTATCCATATTATATTGAGAGATTGTTAATTTCCATGAATTCCACCTCTTTATATTTCCCATTCTCCACAAAATCATATTTTTCATTTCTCATTTCATATGTTACAAAGGTATTGGGCAAGATATCCATTTTCAGTTCCATTGTATCTATATAGTCCAATAATAAACCATTTAGATCGAATGGAGGTGGATGTATTCTCAATACACGCTTTACAATCTTTATATCATCAATGACTTTTCCAAGACAACACATGTCTTCCTCAACAACAATCACCCTATAAATGAATTCTTTAATAGACACATTTTGGTTCATTCCCAGATCATCATACTTGTTCTATAGAACGTGGATGTTTTTCTCTCTAATCATTGAAACAACTTCATTTATATTCAATATCTTTCCTCATATATTATATGATTTTTTATAGGACATAAAATTAATATAAATTAAAATGTTTTAGGTTCCCCCTAATGAATTGATTCATTTAGAATCATCAATCAATTATCTTAGATCAACTTATGTTAAAGCTCCACTCCCAATAATCCCCAAAATACCTTTCATATCTACTATAAACACATCCATTAACATTGAATGGTAGTAGTTTTTCATCATATTGTTTCATAATTAAAATTTATTCCCATTGAAGATTGTAATAACATTGTGTTTGACCACCTGCATTAGTGGCCTTCGAAGAGAAACACTAAGGTTATCCAAGTTCTGATAATTTATTTTAGCTCCACTTGGTCTAATACCCTTAAAGGGGGAGGAGTGAATCATGATAAGATAGATTTAAACAAATTCCCCTTTGGATATTGTTTCATCTCTAAACAAAACACACTCCTCTTTTTGTCCCATAGAAAAGTATGAATGGATATTATACCATTCACAAGACACAAGAATTTTACTTGGTTCACTCTCCCTAGGCTATGTCCAGGGAGTATACAATGGAGAAGTAATTATGAATGAAATTAACTAAGTATCACATCTTATAATGATGTTCATGCTAGATCACTTCAACACCTAGGCTCACTTCCCTTACAAGGATTATGGTTTTCTCCCTACATTCCCATGGGTCACCTCCTACGTCTCTTTCTATGGCTCACTATAGGTGGAATGGATCAACATCCATATCTTCCTTCAGTCACTACTATTTGAAGGGATTCACCAACTGTTTATGAATTTTAGGTCCATTACTTATCTATAATGAATACATATGTATTATAAAATGGATGTCATATTGAAGTTCCATGTTAATTCCGTGGATGGATAACAACATTCAAAATATGTACTGTGAAATTCCTTCTGAACAAATTTCTTAGTGCTCACATCCATCATGAAGCTCCCCACTTGTGAATCTTAAATAGACTTTGTAAACATCCTCTCCATTAATAATTCACACTTATCCTTTGATTTTTTTTACATTTTCGATGCTTAGATCATTTGGTAGTATTTTACAACTTTAAAAACATCTGTTCAAATAACCTTCAAAAACCACCATTCATGAACCACCATGTTGATTCACGAGCCTTATCATTTCTGCTATGTCACACTATATTACTGAAGGGATGAAGATCATTTATTTGTGTTTCCATCAATTCAAAAACCCTCAGGTCGATGTCATCACTATTTCACATTCCTCATACTTCTCCCCCTTGATGCTCAATTTTTATGGGATAAACTATAGTCATTACCCATTCATGATTCTTGTTTTAATCATGGAGATAACCATCAATACATTTTGCTGTTGCACGGCCCCAAACCTGATGCTCTTCATCGTTGCCGTTCATATAGATCATCGTACTCATGGATCTCACCATCAGAATATTTAAAACAAAATGAAACAACCAATTCTAATTCCATTATTCATAAAATTCATTCATTTTTCATATATTAATAAGTCCCTCAAGGAAATCCATATTTTTCAATGATATTCAATATCCAAATTTGGGACCCTACTATTATATAAACAACTGGGAAACAATATAGCCTTGTGTATGATGTCATATGTACTTCATCCATGATAAACATTCATATATTAAGTGTATTTATTAACATTCCTAGTTAATAATGTATCTAGATATCCAAAAGTGATCATTGTAACTCTCTTTCTCAACAAACACAGTCAACCCAAAAATACTACAATGTTCCCTTGAGCGATTTTTTACAACAAATAATCATTGAATTGTCATATCAGGGCATCAATCTCCTATAAAAAGACCAAAATAATGATTACCTGATGTGTGATAACACATCAAAGATGATTTAAACCCATCTAGTGGTGTTTATTCAAAAAAAAAAGAATATAATACCAACCCCATTTTTATGAGGTAGTAGAACTAACGTGTGAACCCGTATGGGTTGTATTTTTCAAATATGATTTTTTATTTAATTCATTTCACTAACACATCATATATGAAGGACACCATCCATAAAGTGTTGTGATAATTTACATATAGGTAATTTTTAATCTCTTATTTTGACATTAATAGTGTGTAAAAGTTAAATCCCTTATGTGATGTAATCGTGGTGACCAATCTGATTTTATCAATTAATAGGGAAAAAACCCTGAATATTTTGAGTGGTGATTGGTAGATGTTGGTACATGGGGTTGATGTTTTGTTCTATTACATATAACCATAGAATTGTGAAATTATAATCTCATTTATGAACTAGAATATTCCTCATAACAAATGATATGGATCCACCTAACAAATGTGATTCCGTAAATAATACATATTTTCTAAAAATGGGTTAAATTTTTTGATTATGCTTCCATGAACTACTTTCAGCATAATATTGACAGACCGTGATGTCTTACCCATGCAGGAATATCAAAATTTATTTATCCATCCAATTAAGAAGTCCACCTATAATTATTCTAGTCACATATTATTTTCCTCATCATCATTACATTGAATTCCCAATATATGTACATCTATGTTCCCAATGTATAATATATGACCAATACTTTCCTCATGAATGTATTACCAACCATTAGTTTATCCTCCTTGGTATCCATCCTAGGTAAAAGTAGATTATGATACTGATTAATTTCTTTAAAGGGACATTTTGGTGAATATAGGCATCCTTACACCCCATATTATACAAATAACTCAATAACACAATCAACAATATTTTGATATTCACTATTTCATATCAATTGTTCCCTATATGAAGAAATTCATCCAATATTATGATGAATATGGGGATAACACAAATCCTATGATGGTCCAATAAACCAGTTTTGATATATCTTTTATGGAGTTGGGAGATTTTTTTGGGGTTGGTGAAAAAAACTCAATTGTTTTGTCATGTGACCATTATGGTGGTAGACATGAAACTATGAGGTCTAAACTTCTAGGTAACATGTTCAATATCCAATTGGAGTCATCCAATATCCTTAAATGTGTGTTGTAACCAATAGGCCGACATCCACTATATTTTTAAATTTCTTCAATGGAAAAGGTTCTATTTTTATATCTACCATTGTAGATATCCATTATAATTCCATTGTAGACGCTGAAATATTATGGAGGATACATTTTAGAATCTAATACTTCACCATTAATCAAAAAAGTAAAAATCAAGAGTATGTATGCTATTTTCTTTGTTGTTTCATCTTACAGGATACATGATAAAGGAATTATTCCACCAAATTAGTTCCCTAAAACTCTTAAACCAATGACAATGTATTTTGAGGTTTGAAACACGGAACCTGTATTTATCCCATTTGTTTAAACAATACTAATGTAGTATATTTCACAATAGGTATTCCCATTGGTTTTCAATGAGTATGTATAACATCATTTAGTTAATAGGGTAAAACTATTTTCTTAAATTATCACATGGTTCTCCACCATATTCTTCATGGTTTTAGCAACAACATCAACATTATAAAAATCCATTTTATTATTACATAGAAAATTAGTAAGGTCTAGTTCACCTAAGTAATCTCATAAAACTCTTCGTCACAATTGATTTTATTTATGAATTCATTAGGTTGGATTCATAAAATTTTTGTTCATGAAAGACTAATAACAAAACTGATGATTATTATCAAATATCATAGACTACCTCATATATCCCTACCAATTCAATATATGACCCAGTGTGGTGTGTTTATTTTTTGAAATTTTAAATATTTATTATTAAGGATCTTATAGGAGTTAAAACTAATAAATGTTAATTTTTAGAACAAGGGTAGATTATCCTAAAACTCTAGATGCCTGAATAAAATATATAAGGATAAGGTCAACCCTATATTTCAACACATTTTTATTACTTATGTGAAACATTTACTAAAGAACCAAATATGAAAAAGAATATGTCATTGAATGAATAAATCAAGATCCATCTAGTTTCAGGATATGTAAGACAAAATCTATCCCAAGATCTCTATTTTGTAGCTTCAAACATTGGATCCTAATTGTGTGGAAGATGAAACTCTATGCTCATACAATATAATGTTCATTGCTTCATGAAATCACCTAATTTAACATAGACAAAATTAAAATAAAATATTTTTTGAATTACCTTAATACATACCTTTGTTTCATTTGAATTATCTTGAGACTATTTCATGGAACTCCATTCCATAAATAACAATTTTAACACAAATGATCCATGCCTTACACAAGTTAATGATTAAAAAACACCAATGTTTTTAAAAAAAGAGTATTATATCGTAACTTGAATCCTCCTCCATGAGATAAATTTTTAGAAGATTTGTTTAATCCGGGGAAGGTAATAAACCCAGTATAAGATAACTAATGAAAACATCATACCCATAGTCATGATATTGACATTACAAATCCACCCCCGAAAAATTTATTTATTTGGTAGAATATGGGAAATAAACACATATATCACTGTTCTTCCTATGAAATCGTTCGGAATCCTCAAATGTGAATGTATGAATAATGTCCTCATTATAGTTCCTAACCTCGTTCAAATTAATGAACAACTACTTCTAGAAGGCCATAAATTATGTATAATCTCCCTTACTAAACATTATATAAGCCACCATCTAGTATAAATCAATCATGGTAGAACTAATTATTAATCAACAATCAATCTATTGTTTTTAAATTTTTATGTGGTAGTAATTCTTACCTTAAAAGGAGAAAATTTATGGATTGTTCTTGTCACATGACATTAAACTATGTATCATTAAAATTGAGGGATTTGGTTCCTTATACTACATTGTATGTATGATTATTTTATGAGTTTCAATCCCATAATCTGCTAGTTATATTGTCACATCTCCTACTATGGTGGAAGAATCATGAAAGAGGAATAATTTTTTTATATTGAATTAATCCTCCGAAAAACGGATAATAGTAATTGAACGATGTAAACCCTTTATTTTATAATAATAATATGATAAGTTTACATAGAAAATTATATTATGAACACTCGTATTGAATAAGAACTAACAGATCATAACAAACTAGATCTTAAACTATAAGAACCTAAATGTAAAAAAGTAATAAATTTTCAACAGAATACAATACGGAAAGATAACAAATATGTGAATATAATAAAAGTATCCCATTATTTCCTTATGTCATGATAATAATATGACTTATGTAACTAGAAACGGATGACCCACAATCCCAATTAATTAGAAATGAACCATTTAATATGTCCCAAACATTAGATTCTTCATGTGATTATCATCTTTTTGCTTTAGTGATGTGTTTTGGATTCCTTGGGAGAAAAGGCAACGAATCATTTAGTGTAAATATGGTAGTCCATTAGATTAGATCCTATGATACCTTGTGTGATCATCGCAGAATGTCTTTGGTGATGAGCCTATGAATGTGAAGGTAATGTATTGAGTATTCCTTATGATATGTGTCTAATATTCACTCATTACCCAAAATATGAATGAAAAATATCCTTTAAACAAATATATAATAAAAAAATTCATAATTTTCATTCATATGATGATATCAAGATTCCGTGATGGATTAACATGAGGAAAAAAACCAAATAAAAATAAAAAATTCCAATGTAAATGACTTCCTCATCACCTAAAAATACAATTTATCAACCTTACTAATGTAGGAGGAGATGTAACTAAATGGTGTCTAAATGGATATTACATTGAGAATAGTATTAAAAGGCATTTCTTAAATCAATGAGTGTATTTTTAGTAGAAAAAAAACTCTACAGGTATTTGATTACATAACATCATCCATGTCCAATTAAGGTCCCATAATCACCACCTCAATGGTTAAAAGATGAATTGTATTGCAAAGTGATAATAAGAGACCATAATCCCAACCATTTGTAGTGTAGTCCTACATCATGATCCAATTCAATATGACATAAAATATAAACATATAAAATAACAATTCTATATAGAAAAATATGTTACTGAGGTAATAATTTAATGACCATGCTAAAGGTAAAATTAGATGAAAGGGATTAACTAAGTGGAAATGATCATAAAAAATAAATAAAAAATATATATTTGTGAGGGAATTTATGATCAAACCTTATCCTATATAAATTATTTTACTAATATATATATTATTTCCATGATAAATTTAATTCTTAATTGATTAAAGTATTTGTATTTATGACAATATCACCCAATCATAGCTAAAAAATTACCCATCTTCTACATAAATTCACTCAATCATTTCCTTGGGATTCTTCTTGAATCTTGTCCCAAATTCCCTCACTAAAAAGACAATCCATTTTTTTGAACCAATATCCACAGGAATGAGTACCAGTAACATCATTTAAAAGATATTATCATTAATAAGATTAAATTATTTAATGGATTTTGACCACTTCAGAGTCAGTTGATATTTTCAGCCTAGGTATTAAATAATAATTTCCCTTTAATTGATATATGTACAATATTTAACACCCAATTTATTTTTTTGGTGTATATACATCCCCATGGATTTATTTTATTCTAATTTTTTATTTATTCAGGTTATTTTAATATCTATATAAGGTTCTATAATTTAAAGTATTTTAGTTAAATTTGGATCAAAAATAGATTTTTTCTTCCAAAATAAATTTGAAGTCATTATTTTCTATACCTAAACTACAATTATCAGAAATTTTATGTTCTATCTCTGTAAAAAAACAATTTTTTTAATGTACTATAATTATTTATGGGTTTTACATAAGATATTACCAATTCACCTACTTCTTTATTATAATTCACTTTTAATAATCCTATTAAGATATATCAACAAATCACTTATTTTGGGTTATATTTCATTCCATTACAATTCATTGTTATTGTATGATTTTATGGATGTCAGTAGCTATAATAATATAATTTCGTATGCTAATTTTATATTGGTCATGGATTCTTCTACAAATTATTATATAAAATATTTCTTAACCTTTAATACATTGTTGATTTCTCCCACTATTTTCATCAGTTATCTTTAAAATGCATTGAATTATATTTTACATAATTATTAATGTATTTTTTTTTAAATTTTACCATTTTCTATAAAAAATAATTTTTTTATAGATTATTTATTTTTGAAAAAAATTGATATTAAATGTAAATACCATATTATTATTTAATTATATTATTAGGTTCACATATTTAGTGTTTTTTTACCTATGTCTCTATAGATGAATGATTCATAATATTCCAAAATAATGTATTCTAATGATAACAATGAAATTGTATTGTATTATGACATAATGTCTTGTGGATATAATTAGGAAACATGTTTGTAATGTCTCATATTTTTACAATTTTTTATTTTAATATTATGTGGGAATCATTTTGAGACTAGTCTTCGAGATGACATGCAATTCCGAGGCCCGGTGAGCCAGGATCAAATGATTGAATTTAAATCAATAATTAAATAACGCACGTATGTGGTTTTCCTGAAAAATTGGGATAACTCCCGAATGGGTGCTCGGATCAGAAATATAAGGGCACCGTTGCGTTCAGAACATCTATTTTACTTAGGTGAGGCCTGACATCGGCCATCGCAAGTCGGTGATGAAATCTAGTTTTTGGATGTAACAGTAATAAAATATTTATTAAAAATATTTTATTATGTAGCGAAAACTTTTTAAATCTATTGTATGGGATATCTTTTATGCTTTTTAAATAATGTCTTCTGCATGGGTCCAGTGATACAAACCTCATAACCATGAAACCCCTAGAGCCTCTGGGAATGCTCTAGAGGAAACCCCCAACACGGTAATGATGTTGTTGACGATTTTCAATGGCAATGATGAATCGGTGACCAGATCATCACCAACGAATGTCGTAGATCTAGGTAGGAAGTTCTTTTTTGATTTTCCTTTCCCCGATCTTGATTTCTACGATGAATGCAGACTAATCTGCGAACTTATTATCCCGTAGATTGATCTTTTTACGGGCGGGTGTGATTTGGGGTTTTATCAAGAAATCAAATACTCAAGATTTATAATCTGTTGATTGTTGTGGTTTTGATCTAACAGCGGATAACACGGATCTTCACTAATAGCGATCGAGTTTTGTCCCTCTTCTTCGATTCTTGGTATTTTTTTCTCTCGTGCATTCATCATTGTGTTCTATGCATTCTTGGAGGAAATCGATTGTTGCACATTCGTTTGTTGGCACAAAAATCTGAGATTGTAGATCCAACCCTGAAGTGATGTCAAGGAGGTGCGACGATAGTTTCGGCGGATGATTCAGAGCGGATCGTGAGATATGAGTTTTCAGGAATTTTTCTTCAGATGGATTGTTCGAGGTTTATGATCCGATTTAAGGACGAAAACACAAGTTTCAATGATCGTATGATGAAACAAACCAACCCCTGGATTATCAGGACGAATGGACGAGAAACCGTGGATCTGGAGGATCAGCTGCTGTGCGAGGAGGAAGACGGTGTTTCTGAAAAAATCTCGACTACACGGCGTATAGTATAGGCTACACGACATGTGTTCGGAAAAGGACCACCTGGCGTGTACTCTAGGTGTACAGGGACACGGGTTGGGAACATGGCCAAGGACACAATGTGTATAACCCTCCCCGGCCAGACCCGACCAGCGACACGGGATACCCCGTGTGCTGGTACACGGGAAGACGACACGGATAGAGACCATGTATGGGTACATGACCAGCATACATGGAGCGAGCCCCAGGTTCTCGGACATTTTGTTTGATTCTTCTACATTTCTCATGGTTACTTTATATACGACTTTGAATTATGACACGGGTCGTTTACATGTGCAGCATTCGGAGTTAAAGAACACGGTGTGCAAGCCAACTACATGCTGTGCAGTCTAGTTTTATACAGACTGGACGGATGGCATGGGTTATTACAGGGGCAGTACTCGGGGTCAAGGAACATGGAATGTGACCATACTACACTCCGTGTAACCAATTTTATATGGCTTGATCCAGTTGCCTTATGTTACTTGTGTTAGTTTCCTTAGGGCTCGTCCCCTTGGTCTTTCTCCTGAAGGTTCTCGGTATCATTTCATACATATAGGAGTATGATCCCTTCAGAAGGACTTCTTGAATAGAGTTTTTGGAATCCCCTCTGTGAGACATAGATCCGGATCCTCTATTCATTTCTGGATCCCTAGGTAGAGTTCTTGGTATCGACATTACCAACTTTACTCGGGTGCTGATCTTCTACTTAGCGGATTAGCTCCGAATGAGTTGTCAGAATCACCCCAATACTTGGTGGTGATCCTCATCTGAGCACCATGTTCTCAAAGTACTTGTTGAGTGTGTTCTCCTAGAACGTGTACTCTGTATATCTCTCTCTTCATACCTAGGAGTGTGTTCTCCTAGTTGCATTCTTATTGGAATCTTCGAGCTGGATCTTAGTGGTGGTTTCAAAATGGTCACTTGTGTATGAGTATATCTGGATACTCTTGTTGTATGTTTCGTAAACATGTACTGTATAGATCTGACAATACATTTCTTTTGTGGTATTTCCCTTTTTGTATTCCTTTGTGGTTTCGGGGTGTCCTACTGGGTATTTTTTTACTCACTCCTGCACAGGCTTTGCCCATATGAGTCGTGTCTTGTGAAGACAAGCGAATCTTTGATAGGATTCTAGGCGGACCAGGATCAGATGGTATTCAGTGAGATCAGATAGGCTGAGGTGTGTTCCTACGGCTAATGACTGTAGTCCCAGAACCTTTCATTACATGTTGGACTTTGTTACGGACTCTCTTTTGGTGGACTTGTAATTTTGGCCCAGGGATTTACTTCCTTGTACATTACTTTCCTATCATACTCTGTTGGCTGGGTTTTAGTGAATACATTCATCTTCTCCTTTTATTAATTTTTACTTTTCAGCTTTGTGGGCTTGGAGATGAGTGTGCATGTGTACATGATTTTAGGCAATGTCTCCCATGTTAGTAGCATGTCTACTCGGTGCTAGTCACCAGCCCCTAGCCTATTGGAGGCGGGCTTGGGGAGTTGTGGATCGGGCCCCATTGGGATGGGTCATGACAGAGTGGTATCAAAGGTGGTCGGTTCTACCTTAGGACCAAGAGTCTGTGAGTTGTTTTGGGGGCAACAGTGTTAAGTGTTTCGAGTTCTGATTTCAGGCCAGGGACCCCAGTGTTGGTGTGGGCGGCCGACGTATCCATACACCAGGACTCTGATAACATTCTTTTCGACTCAGAACAAGAGAAAACTAGTTGCAGGGGAAAATAATGGTACATGCATCATATAGGAATGGGTTGTGGTTTCCATGTCCATCTTGAGTAAGCTATCGAGATATAAACACTAACTGAGATACCTCTTGTTTCTTTACTGGATGACTCCATGACGCGCACCCGCTAGGATCCAACAGCTCGGTCACAAGGATGGTCCCCTCATTGTTGAAGCTTTGATACAGGGACCAGATCCCCTAGTTTTACCATTGGGTGATGTACCAGTTATCCCACCACCTTTGGAGTAGTGTTTAGTGCCTTCTGTACCAGTGGAGGAGGAGCGCAGGCTGAGCACACTCCATGACCTTTAGATATAGAGACCCCTCATGTTTTGAGGCAAGCCTGACCCTCAGACAGTAGTGGACTGGCTTGAGGCAGTGGCCAGATTCACCCATTTGGTCAGGAAACCAGCAGACCAGATGGTGATCCTGGCAGTGAGCCACCTGAAGGGCTCTGCAGGGCGATGGTGGAGTTTGGTTATTCGGACTCATGAATATGCGACTCTTTCTTGGCCGGAGTTTGATCATCTCTTCAGAGATGATTTTTCACCGGTTACCCTCAGAGCAGTACATATACATGAGCTTCTTTAGCTTCAGATGGGAACCATGACGGTGACGGACTATTCATCGAGGTTTACCGAACTCTCGTGGTACTCAATGGATATGTGTAACGCCTCGACCCTAGTTAACCAGAGTCGGTGCATTATTACATAACATTGGCATGATCACAAGAAAGATCAAATATTGAATGACCAATTAGTTTAGTAGCTTTGGAAAAACTAGATATATTAATAAAGTTTTACATTACATCATAAAAATGAAAACTAAAACAACATAGTCTCCATAGTCCACACTCTTATCCCCTCATACTATCCCTGCAGGTCCTTCATAATTTACTTCATCACATCCAGTGAAAAATAAAACATAGAAAAGGGGTGAGCTCAAATGCCCAATAAGGATTACAATATAGGAGAATCTTTCATAAATAAGAATAATCATTTAAGGCAATGTATAACTAAAACAAAATCCTTTTAAACTTGAACATCATCATAGTATGGAAATAATAAAACGAAATAATTTCATTTACTTATTCACATGGATATTCTACTAATCGAATAATCACATGAAATATCAATAACCACTTTCATAAGGATGGAATGCATAATGTCAGACTATCATAACCACATAGCCAAGGCCTCGTGCCAAGACGCCAAATAAGATTTTGTCAAGGCCTTGGGCGAAGACACTAGTTTGTCTCATGAGACCTACCGATTTATTGAGGATCTTTAGTGGGCTCCACCCATCACATATTAAGTCCAATTCATTCCCATATGAAAAGGTTTAAACATAACATAAACATTCGAATTAAAACTAGCATACGAAATGTAAATACTTCATCCATAAACCATGAATGGTATAAAAATAACACTGCCACAGTCAAACAGATCACAAAACCTTCAATACAATATATAAGTTTTTTATCATAATAAATCAACTTCAAATAAGCATAAAATCCATCAAAGGATGTTGCCATAGAGAAATAAAAACTCTTTTTAGAGAAATATCTCTTTCTATTTTCAAATCATTTAAGAGTAATATATTTATAAAATAAAACATTTTCTTTGAAAATAATCTTATAATCTTGTAAGGGAATCTTTGATGATTTTATAATGGTGGAAAATAGCCACACCCGTCGTATAAGTTAAAAAACATTGTCACCTTAATTCTGTCAACAATGATAAAAAAGACCTTACTTGGAAAATGATAGAAGATTCCTTTATAAACATATTATAAAAAGTCAACAACGTTATAAATGAATTTATACCATAGTCTTTAAAATAGTAATAATTATTTGAAATACATTTTTAAGAAACATGGATGTGGATGATAAAGAGGTCCTAGTAGATAATTACGTATAAACGACCTCAGATAATGAAGAGATTGTGAAATAAACCCTTATCTTGTACTTTTCCTTGGTTGGGGTAGGTTAACCACCTGTACAATGGTGAAATAATTGTTATTATTCTATACATGAATCATATATATAAATATGATATCATATATGATCTTTTAACATTGCTTTGTTAATAATATTTTAGAATTATAGTCGCTTCGGGTGTTAACTTACTCACATTCTTTTATATGTTTTGTTATGTAAGCCATGTTTGTTATGTATAGGTTTTATCTTATTCATATCCAGAATGATATTAAGTCCTTAAAAATTATTATTAATCTTCAAATGAAAATTATACGTGAATGGATACGATGGAGAATGAATCTCATCGCATTTGTGGAGTCCGTAGTCCGTACGCACGCACGAGCGACAATATCATTCTTTTGATATTAAAATAATATTTAACTTGATGGTATATCATATATACATAATAATTATCAAGTTATATTTATTATTTACATTAATTACACATCATTATTATAACCATCCAAATAATAATGTTTTTAATAACAATTACACCACGACGTTGAGATGGTAAGTCGTACGTACGCACATATGGTGACATGTTATTCAAAGGATGGATAGAATACTGGAATATTGTTGTACCATGTCTATAATAATATCAAAGTATATATAATATACTAGAGTTATGATTTTAGAATTGTAATAACAAAGATAGAAGAAGTGGAAGAAGAAAGGAACTTGAAAAGGGGTGGTGAAATCATTACCTCTTATTCGGGTTCTTCCTTTTTATTTGAACAAAAGGGCTCCTTAAGTTGGCTTTCTGACTAAAGGAAGGCCTCTAGGATGGAGTGAGGGATGTTTAGAGAGTATTTTGTCAGGGGTTGGCCGAACCAAAAGGCTTTGAAGGTGTAAATTAATGATAAGGGGGAGTGCCCTTTTATAAGAGGGGTGAGGGGCACCTTTGGAAAAAGTTAGAAATATTATTTTATAATAAATTAACATTTGGTTTATAATGGTTCCAAAGTAGATTATTTAAAGGATAAGGTGGGGATGGGTCGAAAACTACTCAAACAATATAATTATTACTTCGAACAATGTTAATTAAATCATTTATAACATGTCATATTAACCTAGAGAATTAGTGTAATTCATAAAGAGTTCTAAATTATATTTATTTGCGTATTTATAATATCAATTATTTTAATTTTTCACTATTATGGTAATTAATGCATCATCATTTAGTCCTAAATAAATTAAATTATTTATTGTAAAAAAATTATAAATAAAATATAATTGTGTAGGAAATATTTTTAGCTTTCTAATGAATATTTACAATCGATTTTACATTATGTATAACCCTATATTAAAAATGTTTTAGTAAATAAACATTGATTTTAACTCTTTTAACTCATCTTTGAATTAAATAATAATAAATGTCCTAATCTAATCCAAGTGGACCTAAATGATAATATTTTATTCCTAAGGTTGTTTTTGGTCGAGATACACTTGTCCAATAGAATTAGGACATGTGTTAGGGTAATATTAATATCATTTTTACCCTTAATTACCGTATTTACTTTTAACCGTGGTAAATAAAAGTAAAAAAGTTACTATTCACAAAAAATTACTTTTATCTCATTGAACCACATTTTACTCCTTTATATTAACTATTTCCCTTGGATTTTCGAAATTCCACTCAGAGAAGCGGTAAAATTATGTTTTATGAAAAATTCAGTTTTTTAACTACCACTTTGTGGTTTCACTATTCATCAAAAAATGTAGTTTTTCAGAAATATTCCCAAAAATCTCCCGAAGCTAATTTCGATATTTTGAATCCAAAAATGATGTCCATTTTGAAAAATAAAATTTATAAATTACAAAAATTTGGTATTACTATTCATAACGGCTTGTTTGATTGGTTATGGTGTGTTAGAACTCGATGTTGCGTATAACACACGCTATTGCATTATTCAAAGAGAAGTGTACCGTAGAAGCTTGGGGTGTTACATTCTCACCTCCTTCAAATAATTTTGTCCTCAAAATTTCTAGAATAATAGCGCATGAAAAGACTCTTGTGGTTCTTCATCATAAGTTCATCGGGTTCCCACATTGCCTCATTCATTTTATGGTTTCTCCACAAGACTTTTACTAGACGAGTCGTCCGATTTCTCAGTACTTGTTCTCTCGTATCAATAATCTTGACGGGTTCTTCGCAATAAGACATATCAGGTTCAAGTTTTAATTCCTAATAGGTGAGTACATGCGCTGGGTCAGGCATGTATTTCCTCAATAGTGATACGTGGAACACATCATGAACTTTGGAGAGATTTGGCGGTATTGCCAAACGATAAGTTACAACCCCAATTCGTTCTAGAATTTTGAATGGTCCGATGTACCTGGGACTCAATTTACCATTATTACCAAAACATATGACTCCCTTCCATGGAGATACCTTCAGGAAAACATGATCACCGACTTGAAATTCCAAATCCTTCCTTCGATTATCGGCATAGCACTTCTACCTACATTGAGATGATTTGATAAGGTTTTGAATTACCTTAACCTTTTCCTTAGTTTCCTCCACCAGTTCTGGGCCTACAAGTTTTCTTTCACCAACGTCATCCCAACATGTTGGTGTGTGACATCTGTAACGTCCCACCCCCCGTGCCGCGCAACGGGTGCCCCGACCCCGGTTCGCCACGTGACCTCAAGCGCATTTCAAAAAATTCCAGAGGCTGGCAACTAGGAGCGAGGGCCCAGGTATGATAGTGGGGAAACTATGCCCTCATTTATCAAAGTGTAGCGCAACGGAATACCAAAATAATCATACAACAACAGCGGAAGTAGTAAACATACACAACTGAAATAACTACAGTAGTGGATATAGACAACAGTATAAAAGTGATGATGCTACATGTTCAAAGTCGAAGAAAACAGCCAGGACATGTTATACATCATTGTGATACATCCAAAAGCAAAGTACAGAAAAACAAGTAAACAGCTGGAAGCGGCATCGCGAGCCTCGGCTCGGTCACATGCCCTCTTACTCCTCAGCAACTGTCAAGTACCTGTATAGATACTCTTACCCCTACATACACTTGCAGCAACGTAATCTGTTTGGGCCGAAAAACGTGACCCAAATAGGGTGTGAGAAATATATCTCAGTAGGGACCCACCAAAGTCTCGTGCTCAACTGTGTGTAAAACATTCAACAGGAATGCAATAGTAAATGAAATAACTATGCAGTACTCAAAAGTAACTAACTTAACAGTTAAATTTCCATTTTATTATTCATTTAATTCCTTTAATTTAGTATCGTTTTTGTGCTCAGCACCAAGCCCTCTGGCTAACCAGAACCGTGCCCTCAGGCTAAAATAGTAACCACGCCCTCAGGCTTGCCCTCATGCCATATAGAATCCAACCCGCAGGTATTTCCCGCAGGCGTAACATAAATTCTCGCCCTCAGGCTTACGAAGTGTCGCCCTCAGGCATAGAAGTCAAGCCCTCAGGCACGAAAGGTTGCCCTCAGGTGGAATAACGACAACCCTCAGGCTAAAACACTCATGCCCTCAGGCTAATCACAACAACGCCCTCAGGCTAAACAGGTAACCGGGAAATGCCCAACATATCAAAATGCAGTAAACAAGCAATTCATCTCAAGGAAATTCTACAATTACTACATTTAAGGCATACCCTCAGGTATCCTGACCAAACAGCTAAATAGAGGAACACACCCCTCGGGATGGTCCTAGATCTAAGAAATGATCCCAAACATCATTTTATCATCACCATTTAATCACCTATGCAATTATAGGCATTAAATATAGCAACAGCCTCAGCCACACGACACCCCAACATGGGTTCGTGGCACGAAAATGCACAAAAACGCATGACAGTTGGAAAATAAACACCAAGCCACCTACCTTATGTTCCAACGAACACTATACCCGAACACCGGCTCCAGAAACTCCCAAGAACGACATAGATTTGACGAAGAACAAAACCCATTCAAACGTAAATAACATACGTTTGGAGAAGAATTGGCAAGAACGGTACCAGGAGGAGGAAGGGCTTACCCGTGTGGTTCCAACGAGATCGTCCGAAGCCGAATCAGATTCTAGACGATCTCCCGGCAGATCATCAAAGGTCCGACCTCCTCCTTTGTCCCCAATGTGGATCAAATGCCTCCTCTTCCAAATGAGGAGGCTACTGCATGTTTTAAGACAAAAAAAAACAAAGTACACGGTCTGTACTTATGACTACACGGCCTGTACTTCTTTCATTTAACAGTTCATTTGGCGGCACCGACATTGTTCACCTGCCGACAAGAGTACACGGCATGTACTCCCGAGTACATGGCGTGTACTGCCACCCAGCTAGCAGTGACTCCACCGCCTTACTTTTTAACCTTCAGACTGACTACACGGCATGTAAAGGACCACTACACGGTGTGTAGTCAGTTCTTACACCCTTTGTGGCCGGCGAGGCTACACGCCCTGTGTACATATCCCAACATGTCCAAAAGTACACAGCGTGTGGGAAAAGTACACGGCATGTTGTTTCAAAATTTAGTATTTTCCCCATTTTTCCATATTTTTTCAAAATAACTTAAGGAAAAGGAAAATAAGAAGCTCGTACCTCTAAAACATAAACCGGGTTCTTAAAAACTCCCCCTTATAGAAATTCATCCCCGAATTTCCCTTTTGAGGGTGGCAAAGAGAAAGCTCAGAACAGATCTGTCCACTGAGGACGTACATTGACATCCCGCTCCCAGGTCTCGTCCTACACTCGGCCATGCTGCCATAGCACCTGTACGAGAGGAAATGACCGTCCTCGGTGGACCTTCGTGCTCCTATCAGCGATACGAATCAGATTCTCCTCAAAGGACAAATCATGCTGATGCTCAACCTCCTCAGGCTGAAAGGTGTGAGATGGGTCTGAATGGTAGTGACACAACTGAGACACATGGAACACGTCGTTCATGGCTCGGTACTGCTGCGGTAACTGCAACCGATAGGCCACCAGCCCGAATCTCTCCAAAATCACGAATGGCCCCACATACCTCGGGGAAATCTTACCCTATCTCCTGATCCATTTGTGTCCCAGCCTCGGCGAAACATGCAAGAAAACCTGTTTCCCAACCACAAACTCCAAAGGTAATCTATGGTGATCATCATAAGACTTCTGGCGAGACTGCGCGGTAGCCATCCGCTTCCGAATCAACTGGACCAGCTCAGATGTCTCCTGCACGAGCTGTGGCCCCAGTAAAGCTGCCTTACCTACCTCTAAACAGCACAAAGGTGATCGGCATGGCCTACCATATAAATCCTCGTATGGTGCCATCTCAATAGTTTCCTGAAAACTAATTTTATAGGAAAACTCGACTAAAGGTATATACTTCTCCCAAGAGCCCCCAAAGTCCAGGACGCATGCACACAACATGTCCTCTAGCACCTGTATCGTTTGCTCTGACTGGCCATCTGTCTGAGGGAGGTATGATGTGCTCAGAAGCACCTGTGTACCCAGTGCCCTCTAAAAACATTTCCAGAAATGAGACGTAAAGAAGGAGTCCCTATCTGAAATGATACAATGAGGTACCCCATGAAGACGTATGATCTCTTGGATATACGTCCTTCTGAGCTTGTCCACACCAAAGGTCTCCTTGATTGGCAAGAAGTGAGCTACCTTCGTAAGTCTGCCCACACCAACCCATACGGAGTCATTGCCTCGATGTGACCTTGGAAATCCCATCACAAAATCCATCGTGACATCATCCTATTTCCACTCCGGAATGGGCAACTGTTGTAACAGCCCAGCCGATCTTTATTGCTCTGCTTTCACCTGCTGACAGGTGGAACACCTCGTAACAAAACCAGCTATCTATCTCTTCATACCTGGACACTAGTAATGACGTCTCAAGTCTTGGTACATCTTGGTAACCCTGGGATGAACTGCCCAAGCTGAAGCATGAAACTCCCTCATCATCTCCTCGCGTATATCCACTAGAACCCATACACGTCCATGGAATCGCAAAACCTCGTAATCGCCTATCGTCCAACCGGAAGGAGGGTCCTCACTTGCCACCAACTCCCATAGAACTAGGCCTTCTGAAACCGATAGTTGCCTCATCCTCACTCTGTCCAGGAGGGTAGACGTTACAGCTAATGAGGAAAGATATGACACTCCCTGAATTTCATGCACCTTCAGATGCATCTCAAAGAACAAAGCCATAAGCTGCCATTCACCACTGGCCTCCTGCACTCCCTGTATCTGAGTGTTCCTGCTCAGTGCATCGACTACTGCATTACCATTACCAGGGGTATAAGAAAGATCAAAATCGAAGGACTGTAGGTACTCAACCCACCTCATCTGCCTCTAATTTAGGTCATGCTGAGTAATGATATACTTGAGGCTTTTGTGGTCGGTGAAAACCACAAAATGCTGTCCCAACATGTAATGTCTCCAACAGCGCAACAAATTCACAACTACAGCCAACTCGAGATCGTGCATTGGGTAATTTCTCTCATGTGGCCTCAACTGCCGAGACCCGTACGCCACAACTCGGTCGCCCTACATCAAAACGGCTCCCAACCAAATCCATGACGCATCACAGTAAACTGTATAGTTCTTCCCCTGCTCTGGGAGTATCAGAATCGGTGATGATGTCAGCCTTCACTTCAGGTCTAGAAAAGCTGTCTCGCAAGCTTCTGACCAAACGAACTTCACACCCTTCTTAGTCAGACCTGTCAACGGTGCTGCTAAGAAGGAGAAGTCCTGTATGAAGCGTCTGTAGTAACCAGCCATCCCTAATAAACTTTGTATCTCAAACACGTTGTTGGGATGATCCCAGGAAACTACTGCTCTCACCTTCTCTGGGTCCACTGCAACTCCTGCCTCTGAGATGATATGACCCTGGAAGTGAATCTGGTCCATCCAAATGTGGTACATTGGGAGCTTAGCATATAGACGATGCTCTCTCAGTGTAATCAATACGATCTCAAGATGGGTGGCATGGTCGTGTCGAGTGTGAGAGTACACCAAGATGTCGTCCATGAAAACTACCACAAATGAATCAAGATATAGATGGAACACACGATTCATCAGAGCCATGAAAACTGCTGGCGCGTTCATGAGTTCGAATGGCATAACCATATACTCATATAGAACATACCTGCTCCTGAAAGCTATGAGAGGTATATCATATGGTCTAACGTGCAGCTGATGATATCAGGATCTCAAGTCAATCTTCGAGAACACTCGTGCTCCACGAAGCTGATCAAACAAATCATCTATCCTCAACAAGGTAAATCGGTTCTTAACCGTCAACTAGTTCAGCTTTCGATAATCCACACAAAGCCTAAGGGTACCATCCACATTCTTAGCAAAAAGGACGGGAGAACACCAAGGAGACGTACTGGGTCGGATAAAACCCTTTGCATGTAGCTCCTCTAACTGCCTCTTGAGCTCCTGCAACTCAGGCGTGGACATTCTATAAGGAGGAATGGACCCCGGTGTTGCTCCTGGAACAAGTTCGATAGAGAAATCCACCTCACGAACCAGAGGTACACCTGAAATGTCATCCAGGAAGACATCCCCAAAATGATCGAAAATTGGAGGGAAAACCGTCTGACGAGTCCCCCGGTCATCCAGATATAAGCTCGCAATCAAGGTTGTGACTCCACCTCGCCCATGATGCTCTGGTCCTGCTCGACTCGCCTGAACATCCCACTCACCCTTGTATAGAAACTCCCCGCCCTCTGGTGACATGAAACGCACCCTGCGACGATAACAGTCTACAAAGGCTCGAAAGGGAACCAACCAGTCCATCGGAAGAATGATGTCATAGCTCGTCATCTCCAGGACATAGAGGTCCCAACGGATGTTACACCCACCAACCTCAAGGGGGCACTCCTTGCACTGACGCACACCAACCGTCCTAGTCCCCAACGAAGTGTCTAGCGTCATGATAGCAGAAGAAGTAGAAACACGGAGCCCAAGGCTCTCTACAATGGGTACTGATAAAAAACTATGTGTATCACCCATATCAAAAAGTACTGAAGACAAGACAGAAGCTACTAGAATAGTACCTCTGACTGTCGAAGGTCTGGGATCCTGCTCCTGCTGGGTCTGTTGCACTGCATATGCCTGACCAGTGTCGCGACCCTACGACACAGCCTGGCTACCCTGCGCTGTCCCGCCCTACTGCCTATAAGATCCTGGTGTCTGGCTACCATGACCACGACCACCATCTCTGCTTGCACGCCCTGACGTATTCCAGTTCCTTGACTGGTAAGAAGCCACTAGTCCTAATCCCGCACGCGGAGTCTATACAGAACCCCTCTCACTAGCCACTGGTAGAAATGCCCTGCAAAAGCGCTGTAGATGACCCATCTTGCTGCAAGCTCGGCACTCTACTGGGTCTCGTGGACACTGCGGCCTCTTGTGCCCCTCTCTGCCACACTGGTAGCACCTGATCAGGCCACCTAAAGAAGCTGCCTGGCTGGTACTGCCGCCCTGAGAGAAGTCCATCTGCCTCTTCCTCTTGCTAGATTAAATAGTACAAGTAACTGGTTTCGAACCGCCCTGGCCCACACCACTATATTCTCGCAGGTTCCTCTCTGTAATCAACGCCTAGTTCAAAATCGCATGTACATTTGGTAACCTGAAAACATTCACCAGCGCTCAGATGTCATATCGAAGACCATCCTCAAAACGTCTGGCTCTCAGCGTCTCATCACCCACCAGCACGGGTGCAAAGCGCTGAAGCTCTGTAAAACGAGAAGAGTAGTCCATCACCGACATAGCACCCTGCTGCAGATTCATGAACTCTTGAGCTCTATCTTCTCTCAGTGTCTTGGGAAAGAAGAAGTCATAGAAGACTATTTGAAAATCTTCCCACGCCATGTTCCTGTGATGCTCTGACTGGGTGGTAGCATCCCACCACCTCTTGGCGGAATCACGCAACATGTACGTCGCGAGTTGACCCTCCACCCTGGAGGCGTCTCAAGATGCTCGAAAATAGTCTGCATCGATCCTAGCTAGGACTTTGCAGCCTGTGGTCTGTCATCCCCTAAAAACGTAGGCGGGTGCTGCTGCTGGAAGATACGTGTCAGCTCGGCCATAGATGTGGCATCCTGCAGTGCTCCCTGAAAGGTCTGCATGAACCACAATACACCTTCACGGAACTGCGCCTCTGTGCCCGTTTCCGGTATAACAACATGTGCCGCATCTAGCTCTGCTGGTGGATCAACTGGTATCCCATGGCCCACCATCTCCGAAGTATAATCGTCGCCGCTCTCTTGGAGAACAACTCGCGGTCGTCTAGGCCGCATGACTCTACAAGGACAAAAGAGTGCCTCAGATTCAAGATTATTAAGACTGAAACGAAGGAACCACAAAGAAACAAGAGGAGGAAGGCGGTTCAAAATTTGCAAAAGAATACTACACGGCGTGTACACTGACTACACGGCGTGTACTTGACTTCCTTTCCCCTGCCCAGGTCCTTCTACACGGCTAAGCCACATGACGTCCATTCAACAAAACTACACGGCATGTATAATATCTACACGGCGTGTACGGTGTTATTTTCCAAATTCCTGTGTTGTATGTGACATGGCCGACTACTCGTCTTTACCACACACGGTGTGTTACACCCGTACATAGCGTGTACACCACGCCGTTTCCCAGCCACACGGCAAACTCCACACGGTCTGTCCATGGACAAGATTACACAGTGTGTCCCAAAAGTACATGGCCTGTTCTGATAGAGGTGACACTGGCCCGTGTTGTTAGTTACACGGCCGAGTCCCCAGATCACACTACACGGCGTGTCTATAATTGAAACGACGTGTTCTGTCTAGGAGTTCACCGACCTGTGTTTTTAGTTACATGGCCGGACTCTGGGTCTACCCTACACGGCATGTACAAAACTACACAGCGTGTCTTACCCAACCCCTTTCCCTACCCCATGTCGCCACCCACACGGTTTGTGACACTGGAAGAGACTACATGGAGTGTACTCAGGGTACACGGCGTGTACTCAAAAGTTCATATTTCTTCCCGAATAGAAGAACATACACGGCATGTAAAAAAAATACTACACGGCATGTATACTGGGTTTCTGGACAGTATGCCTGAGAAACTTATCCAGAACCCAGAAAATATTGAAAACGACACCTAAGTGTCAAATTCCGACCCATGGGGTCCATACACCCCACGAATCAAATTTTGACATTTTATTTGTGTTATAACCAATAACCATTCAATGATCCACCAAATTCCAGTCAATGGGGGCCCATACTCTCCAAAGACCAGAGTTTGGTGTCCATTCTATAAACATGCTCAAACAATAATACCATATCACAAGGCATGTATTTATCATGTAGCTATCACAACAGCATGCTTTACTAGCACAACAAGTATCACAAAAACCTGAAAATTCTAATGCACCTACATGGCATGGAAACTATGCATGGCATGTGATATCTAGCATGTGCCTATATGATGCATGAGATGGAATACCCTCATCTCATCAAGTTGCAACTAAATATAACCCACATATAAAATATAAACAACACAATCTAAGTGTGTCACCCAACTGTGAAAACATATCAACTGTAAAATTGCAAGATCAAAGAATGAAAAGTACGAGGTAGACTGGCTTTTCCATGTACATGGGTTAGCTACGCCCGGGCACAACTTATTACCAACTATCATTCGTCCTAACTCTGACTACGGCTCCAAATAGTAAGTCAATGAAAAGAAACTCCTTTGATACCACTTTGTAACGTCCTGACCCCGGGTGCCACGCAAGGGGTGCCTCGAGCCCGGTTTTCCACGTGACATCAATCACATTTACCCAAACACTAGAGGCTGCTGACTAGCATCGAGGGCCCATGTCTGATAGTGGGGAAACTATTCCTTCATTTGTCAAAGTGTAGCGCAGCGAAATACCAAAATAAACATACAACAACAGCGGAAGCAGTAAACATACACAACTGAAATAACTATAATAGTGGATATAGACAACATTATAAATGTGATGATGCTACATGTTCAAATTCTATGAAAACAGCCAGAACATGTTATACATCACTATGATACAGCCAAAAGCAAATTACAACCAAACAAGTAAACAGCTGGAAGGGACATCGCGAGCCTAGGCTTGGTCCCATGCCTTACTACTCCTCAGCAACTGTCATGAACCTATATAGAGACTCTTGCCCCTATCTACACCTACAGCAACGTAATCAGTTTGGTCCGAAAAACGTGACCCAAACAGGGTGTGAGAAAAATATCTCAGTAGGCACCCACCAAAAGCCCATGCTCAACTCTGTGTAAAACATGCAACAGCTGTGCAATAGTAAATGAATTAACTAATAAGTACTCAAAAGTAACTAACGTAACAATTATATTGCCATTTTATTATTCATTTAATTCCTTTAATTTAGTAACGTTTTTGTGCTCAGCACCAATCCCTCAGGCTAACCCGAACCATGCCCTTAGGCTAAAATAGTTACCACGCCCTCAGGGTTGCCCTCAGGCCATACAAAATCCAAACCGCAGGTATTTCCCTCAGGCGTAACATAAATTCTCACCCTCAGGCTTCTGAATTGTCTCCCTCACGAATAGAAGTCAAGCCCTCAGGCATGAAAGGTTGCCCTCAGGTGGAATAACGACAACCCTCGAGCTAAAACAGTCACGCCCTCAGGCTAATGACAACAACGCCCTCAGGATAAACAGGTAATCGGGCCATGCCCAACATATCAAAATTCAGTAAACAAGAAATTTCTCTCAAGGCAATTCTACAGTTACTACATTTAAGGCATACCCTCGGGTATCCTGGCCAAATGACTAAATAGAGGAACACACCCCTCGGGATAGTCCTGGATCCACACAACGATCCCAAACATCATTTTATCATCAACATTTAATCACCTATGCAATTCATGGCATTAAATATATCAACGGCCTCAGCCACACGACACCCCAACATCGGTTCGTGACATGAAAACGCACAAAAAATGCACGACAGTTGGAAAATAAACACCAAGCCACCTACCTTATGTGCCAACGAACACTATACCCGAACGTCGGCTCCAGAAACGCCCAAGAACGGTGTAGATATGATGACGAACAAAACTCATTCAAACGTAAATAACATACATTGGGAGAACAATTGGAAAGAATAGTACCAAGAGGAGGAAGGGATTACCTGTGCGGTTCCAACGAGATCGTCTGAAGACGAATCAGATTCCAGACGAACTCCCGTCGAATTTTCAAAGGTCCGACCTCCTCCTTTGGCTCCAAAATGGATCAAACGCATCCTCTGCCAAATGAGGAGGCTACTTCCTGTTTTAAGCCGAAAAAACAAAGTAAACGACATGTACTTCTGAGTACACGGTGTGTACTTATTTCATTTAACTGTTCATTTGGCGGCAATGGAACTGTTCACCTACCGACAAGAGTACACGGCATGTACTCCCGAGTACACGGCATGTACTGCCACCCAGCTGGTGGTGACTCCACCGCCTTAATTTTTAACCTGCTGACTGACTACACGGCGTGTAAAGGACCACTACACGGCGTGTAGTCGGTTCCTACACCTTTTGTGGCCGACGAGGCTACACGCCCTGTGTACATATCCTAACATGTCCAAAAGTACACGGCGTGTAGTTTCAAAATTTTGGAATTTTCTCCATTTTTCCATATTTTCTCAAAATCACTTAAGGAAAAGGAAAATAAGAAGCTCGTACCTCTAAAACAAGAACCGGGTTCTTACAACATCTCTTTTCATATAACGCTTCATATGGTGCCATATGAATACTTGAATGAAAGTTGTTGTTATAGAAAAATTCTACCAAAGTTAAATATTGATCCCACATACCCTGAAAGTCAAGTGAGCAGGATCTCAACATGTCTTCTAAGGTTTGAATAGTTCGTTCTGATTGTCCATCTGTTTGAGGGTGGTATGCAGTGCTCAAATGATGTTCAGTATCCAAGGCTTTCTGAAGAAGTTTCCAAAATCTTGACGTAAAATGGGGAACATGATCAGAAAAAATCGATATGGGTACTCCATGAAGTCTCACAACTTCATTAATATATAGTCATGATAGCCGTTCAAGTGATAAATCTCCCCTTATAGCAAGAAAATGTGCTGACATGGTAAGATGATCAACAATGACCCATATTGCATCATGCATTCTAGGAGTCTTTGGTAGCCCCATGACAAATTCCATCGTAATATTGTCCCATTTCCACTCTGGTATAGGAAGAGGTTGCATGACTCCTCCAGGTTATTGCCTTATAGAATTCACTTGGTGACAAACCATACATCTTGACACAAAATCAGCAATCTCCCTCTTCATATTGTCCCACCAAAAATGTTCCTTCAAATATCTATACATTTTGGTTCTCCCAGGGTGTATAGTGAAATTAGAACTATGAGCATCAACTAGCAACTCCCTTTTTAGATCAGGTATATCAGGAACACAAAGTGTCTTCCCAAATTTCAAATTTCCATCTTCATACACAAAGTCTCTCAATCTCCCA
The DNA here is from genome assembly GCA_963277665.1 of Viscum album. Lineage (NCBI taxonomy): Eukaryota > Viridiplantae > Streptophyta > Magnoliopsida > Santalales > Viscaceae > Viscum > Viscum album. The sequence goes on along the minus strand of OY728161.1, from coordinate 1,417,754,613 downwards.
TCATTAACAGCTTTAATCTTCTTTTGAAATTCATCATCATTGGTCTGAGAACTCTTAATCCTTTCTAGTAAAGATGGTTTGGAAACCATTTGAAAAAGCATTGATGTTTCACCTTCCATGGTTATTCCCATGTCCATCTTCTCTAGGTCCATGAAAATTGGATCCCTTTAAATTCTCATATTGTTCAAAACTCCATGGTCTTTTCTGCATAAAGCATCTACCACCTTGTTTTCATTCCCTGGGTGGTAGTGTATCGTACAATCATAATCCTTGAGTAATTCGAGCCATCTCCTTTCCCTCATGTTGAGTTATATTTGTTACAAAATATACTTCAAACTCTTGTGATCAGTATAAATCACACAATTTTCACCACAGAGGTATTGCCTCAATATCTTCAAGGTAAAGATCACAACTGCTAACTCTAGATCATGAGTAGGATAGTTTTTTTCATGAAATTTCAACTGTCGTGATGCATAGGCAATAACCCTATCATTCTGCATAAGGACACAACCTAGTCATTTCTTCAATGCATCAGTATAAATAATGAACCCATCATTACCCGATGGTAGATTCAATATAAGATAATTGACTAATCCTCTGTCCAGTTCTTCGAAACATTATTCACACTCTTTTTTCCAAACAAATTAAACCCCTTTACGTGTTAGATTTGTTAATGGGTTAGCCAACTGGGAAAAATTCTGGACGAAAAGTCGATAATAACCTACCAAACAAATAAAACTGCGTACCTCATTTATACTCGCCGGTGCTGGCCATTCTTGGATTGCCTTAGTCTTAGAAGGATCAACATAGATTCCATGATTATAGAAAATATGTCCAAGAAAAGAAATCTACTGAAGCCAGAATTCACACATGCTAAACTTCCCATATAATTCATGTCTTCTCAGAGTCTTCAGGATAATGTGCAAATGATTTTCATGATCTTCGTAGATTTTGGAGTATACCAAGATATAATCAATAAATACCACAAAAAATTCATTGAGATATTCCTTGAAAACTCTATTCATCAGATCCATGAATACAAAGGGTGCATTACTAAATCCAAAAGGCATTACTGTAAACTCGTAATGCCCGTACCTGGTTCGAAATGCTGTCTTCGGAATGTCTTCCTTCTTCACACACAACTGATGGTATCCAGATCGAAGGTCAATCTTTGAAAAGTATTGAGCTCCATTCAGTTTGTCAAATAAATCATCAATACGAGGTAGGTGACACATGTTCTTTATTGTTATAGCATTTATCTCATTGTAGTCGATACATAACTTCATTGATCCATCTTTCATTTTAACAAAATGAACAAGGGATCCCCATGGAGAATCACTAGGTAGAATAAATCCCTTATTACTAAATTCCTCTAGTTGTTTCTTTAGTTCCACTAATTATAAAGTGGCCATTCTATAAGGGGTCATCGATATAGGCCTTGATCCAGAAATTAAATCAATGAAAAACTCAACATCTCATTCTAGAGGATGTCCAGGTAAATCTTCCGGAAACACATCTACATATTCTTTCAGAATAGGTACATACACTATTTGAACATTATTTTCCTCACCCACTGTCATTTCATTCTCTTCCACCCCAATAATTGAATTTAGTTGAGCTACTGGGGGTGGATCTAGATAAGAATTAGGTTGGGACGATTATGCTCTAAAGATAAGGTGTTCTTTATCATCATCATCAAAAATCGTAACCTCATTTTTTTTACAATAAATCTTCGCATCATGGTCCTAAATCTAGTCCATACCGAGGATTATATCAAACTCAATCATAGTTATGATGATGAGATCCGCCGATAATGAACATTTATGTGCTCTAATGGGTACTGATTCAGAAAACTTTGTGGCAATGATACTTCCCTTAGGAGTTTTAACTGACAACTATCTTTTTAAATCAACATGTAAATATCTAATTTTCTTAGAGAACTGGGAATATATGAAAAAAATTCGATGATCCAAAATCAAATAATGCATTTTCTAAACATGAGGAAACCATTAAATAACCTTCCACCACGTCTTTCAGAGCTTCTACCTCAGCAGTAGTGATAGCATAATCTTGGCCTTATCTCTTGGCCTTTTCAAAGGTAAGTTCCCCTGAAGCATAGGAAATTCAATTTTCATAATGTCCCATCTCCATGCAATTGTAGCATTGAACATCAGTAGCTTCCTTATTCCCTTTTCAATCACGATCTTGGTGGCCTTTTTCACCACACTTGTAACAGACACACATTCCCTTCAAGAAAGTACCAGGGTCTTTATTCCCACATTTACCATAGGATGGATATTCAACCTTTCTCTTCTTCCCCTTATTTCCATTCCCATATTGATCAGAAGATCTCTTCTTCTATTGTTTTTCATTAAAGTCATAAGACGTAGAGAATTCCTTTTCTGTCTTGATAGCGCATGAGATAATATCTTTGTACGATGAGAAGTATTGTGAGACTAATGATCGAGAGAGAAATTGTTTTAACCCATCAATGAAATGATCAATATTACGTCTTGGGTTACGTATATAATATCCATCATACCTTGCTAACCTTGTAATGTTAGCCTCATACATTGTGAAATTTTCATCCTCCTTTTGTCTCAGACATAGAAATTGCCTTACCATATTTGCTCGATGGTCACAAAGAAAGTATTTTTCTAAAAATAGATCTTTGAAAACCCTCCATTCCATATATGATACTTCATCATCTTCCCTCTTGTTTTGAATCAATGATAACCATTGATCAGAATCTCCAGTGAGGCGGTAAACTGCCATGATAAATTTTTCCCTTTCACTACATCCCAAAGCCTGAAATATTTTCTCTAGGGAACTTATCCATTGCTCAACAACTAATGGATTTGTATTCCCATTGAATGTTGGTGGTTGTTGCCTCATGAATCGATCTAACATTGATCCTTCATGCTGTGGACCAGGGTGCTCCATACGGGTAAGGTTATTATTCATAACCTGAGTGAGTTGTCCTAGTATGGTGATAAGTTGATCAGCACCAATTGTATCACCAGCCCCACTATAATTATCTTGAGCAGGCAGGAAATACCTACATGGAGTGTGTGCATTGATACAATTTTAAATTCTTCCACTAGGTGCCATTTCTAAACAATGGCATAAACTGGATTTGATTATAAATCAAAATACATAATTCCATACTTATAAAACACTTAACATTAATTGAACTATTTATGGATATAATCCATAATCATAAAAATGTTTACTTTGAGGAAGTATATACTCATAAACCCTTCATAATTATTTCTAATGAAAATGAGAGTTATCCTAACCATATCCCCTTGGAGTGTCGTATCCAAGAGTGCTGCAAGGCCCGTTGTCGTGCACCCGTTCCCGTTCGAGTCCAGCTCAAAGCGGTATTTTCAGATTTTACTCTTAGGTGCATATGTGCCAGAGCTTCCTCTACCTGCTCGTATCCAAAGAGGGATGTATTTCATGGAAAACTCATAAGATCTCTACAATACCAAATTCTAGGAAGTTGTTCTATACTAATCCTCAAATTCCATCTTAGGTCTATGTGCTCTAATAAGAGTTTATCTAAATCTAGCTTCCAAGGGTTGTACTAAACTTCCTCTGATACCAACTGTAATGCCCCGACCCCAGTTACCCATAGTCGGTGCATTATTACATAACATTGGCATGATCACAAGAAAGATCAAATCTCGAAAGACCGATTAGTTTAGTAGCCTTGGAAACACTAGATATATTCATAATGTTTTACATAACATCATAAAAATGAAATCAACAACAACATAGTCTCCATAGTCCACACTCATATCCCCTCATACCATCCCTGCATGTCATTCATAATTTACTTCTTCACATCCTGGGAAAATTAAAACATAGAAAAGTGGTGAGCTCAAATGCCTAGTGAGGATTACAGTATAGTGGAAACTTTCATAAATAAGAATAAACATTTAATGCAATGTATAACTAAAAAAACCTTTTAAACATGAACTTCAACATATTATGGAAAAACTAAAATGAAATAATTTCATTTACTTATTCACATGGATATTCTTCTAATCGAATAATAACATGCAATATCAATAACCACTTTCATAATTATGGAATCCATAATTTTAGACTATTATAACCACATAGCCAAGGCCTCGTACCAAGAATAGAAATAAGATTTTTTTCAAGGCCTTGTGCCAAAACACTTGTTTGTCTCATGAGACCTACCGATGCATCGAGGAGCTATAGCGGGCTCCACCTGTCACACATTAAGTCCAATGCATTCCCATATGAAAAGGTTTAAATATAACATAAACATTCGTATTAAAACTAGCATACAAAATGTAAATACTTCATCCATAAACCATGAATGGTATAAAAATAACACATCCTCAGTCAAACATATCACAAAACCTTCAATATAATATTGAAGTTTTGTATCATAATAAATCAACTTAAAATAAGCATAAAATCCATCAAATGATGTTGACATAGATGAAATATAAACTCTTTTTAGAGAAATATCTCTTTCTACTTTGAAATCATTTAAGAGTCATATATTTATAAAATAAAAAATTTTCATTTAAACTATTTTTATAAGCTTTTAAGGGAAGCGTCAACGATTTTATATTGGCAGAAAATAGCTACACCCATCGTATAAGTCAAAAAACATTATTACCTTAATTCTGTTGAAAAGGTTAAAAATGACCTTGTTTGGACAATGACAGAAAGATTCCTTTATAAGCTTATTATAAAAAGTCAACATGGGTATAAATGAATTTATACCATAGTCTTTAAAATAGTAATAATTATTTGAAATACATTTTTAAGAAACATCGATGTGGATGACAAAGAGGTCCCAGTAGATAATTACGTATAAACAACCTCGGATAATGAAGAGATTTTGAAATAAACCCTTACCATGTACTTTTCCTTTGATGGGGTAGGTTAAACTCTGGTATAATGGTGAAAGAATTGCTATTAAAATATAAAAGAATCATATATATATTAATATGATATCATATATCATCTTTTAACATTGCTTTGTTAATAATATTTTAGAATTATCGTCGTTTCAGGTGTTAACTTTCTCATTTTATTTTATATGTTTTGTTATGTAAGCCATGTTTATTATGGATAGGTTGTATCTTATTAATATCCACAATGATATTAAGACCTTAAAAATTATTATTAATCTTCAAATGAGAATTATACTTGAATGTATACGATGTAGACTGAATCTCATCGCGTTCGTGGAGACGGTAGTCTGTACGTACGCACGAGCGACAATATCATTATTTGGATATTTAGATAATATTTAATTGGATGTTATATCATATATACAGAATAATTATCATGTTATATATATTATTTACATTATTTACACATCATTATTATAACAATCCAAATAATAATGTTTTGAATAACAATTACACCACGACGTGGAGACGATAAGCTGTATTTACACACATATGGTGACATGTTATTCAAAGGATGGATAGAATACAGGAATGTGGTTGTACCATGTTTATAATTACATCAATGTATATATAATATACTAGAGTTATTATTTTATAATTGTAATACCAATGAAAGATGAAGTGGAAGAAGAAAGGAATATGAAAATGGGTGGTGAAATCATTACCTCTTCTTCAGGTTCTTCCTTTTGATTTGATCAAAAGGGCTCCATATGTTGGCTTTATCACTAAAATAAGGCATCTAGGATGAATTGCGGGAATTTTAGATTGTATTTGTTCATGATTTGTCCGAACTAAAATTGTTTGAAGGTGTGAATTAATGAGAAGGGGGAATGCCGTTTTATAAGAGGGGTGAGGGGCACCGTTGGAAAAGATAGAAGTATTATTTATAATAAATTCATATTCGGTTTCTAATAGCTACAAAGTGGATTATTTAAAGGATAAGGTGGGTATGGGTCGAAAAACACTCAACCAATAGAATTTAGATCGGTTTGGGTCATTATATTAACCTTATCTTTTAGTTTTAACTCTTAGTTACTTAGTTTGGCACCTACCATGTCACATTTTATTTTTATATTTTATAGTTAATAAACATACTATAAACCACCAAGAGACCCCAAGTGGTCCACTAATGATACACCTATCATTATATAAGTCTCTTGACTGATCCATAGATTTTTAGGAATGGAATATTAATTAATAATATATTTATCGTTTTAAAACACTTTTATGTCAATTTTGAAACAATTTGGAAAATTGATTTTTGTGAAAATCATAACAGAATGTTTACTTCGGAAAAAGTTTATTAAATAATTCCTATTATGTCATATTGACCTAGAAAATTAGTTTCATTCATAAAAAGTCTCAAATTATATTTATTTGGGTATTTATAATATCAATTATTTTAATTTTTCAATATTATGGTAATTACTGTATCATTATTGTGTCATAATTAAATTAAATTAATTATTTTCTAAAAATTATAAATAAAATATAATTATGTAGGAAATATTTTTAGTTTTATAATTAATATTTAAAATCTAATTTACCTTATGTATAACTCTCTAATAACAATGTTTTAGTAAATAAACTTTAATTTTAACTCTTTTAACTATTTTTTGAATTAAATAATAATAAATGTCCTAATCTAATCCAAGTGAATCTAAATGATAATATTTTATTCCTAAGGTCGTTTTTGGTCAGGATACACTTGTCCAATATAATTAAGATATGTGTTAGCGTAATATTAATATCATTTTTACCCGTAATTACCCTATTTCTTTTTAACTGTGGTAAATAAAAGTAAAAAGTTACTATTCACCAAAAATTATTTTCTTCTCATTGAACCATATGTTACTCCTTTATATTAACAGTGTTTCTCAGATTTTCAAAATTCCACTCACAGATGCGGTAAAATTATGTTTTATGAAAAATTTAGTTTTTTAACTACCACTTAGTGGTTTAACTATTCATCAAAAAATGATGTTTTTCAGAAAAATACCAAAAATTTACCCTAGGCTAATTTCGATATTTCGAATCCAAAAATGAAGTCCATTTTGAAAAACAAAATTTATAAATTTCAAAAATTTGGTATTAATATTAATAACGGCTAGTTTGATTGGTTGTGATGTGTTAGAACTCGATGTTGCGTACAACACACGCTATTGTGTTATTCAAAGAGAGGCGTACCGTAGAAGCTTGAGGTGTTACAATACAGTCAAGGATTAGTACTTTAGAGCTAGGACTTTTGAGTAGGTCTTGCGCAGAGATATCTGAGCTAGCATCATCCCTATGAGCATTCCTACTTATGATGGGGTGCTCGAGCAGGCTTTGGTGGTTGAAAGCTTCTTGGCAGAGCAGAGACAACCGTTAGTTGTTAGTAGGGAATGAGCTGGTGCAGAGACCTCGGTAGTACGGAGCTGATATCCAGAACCTAGGCGTGGGAGACATTTTTAGAGGAGACCCCAGGACTGGGGATCTGTCGTAAAAGGTTCGCAGGGCGCATCCAACCAGCCTCGAGAGAGGCGATAATACTCATGTGATGTTAGGGGACATCTCGCTCGAGATTGTCTGACCCTAAGTACTGCTAACATAGGAGTAGTGGATGGACCACCATGGTAGAGGAAACTTGTGGAGCAGACATATCTGCGTTGTAGCATACACGGTAGAGGAGCTGGGAGAGAAACTGGAGGTGGTCGGCATTTTGACCCTTTACCACCAACACCCCCAGGAGGTCCACCGCAGGCACAGGGAGCTGATCGACAGAGGCAGGGACAACTGCAGGCGGTAGAGGCGTATGACCCAGGTACTCCTGGAATGATTAGAGGTACAATATGTGTATTTTTTTTACTTTGGCTGCCGTACTAATAGAGAGAGGTGCTAGTCATTCCTTTCTGGATGCATATCTTATTCGAGACCTTGAGATTCCAGTTTAGTCGTTGACTCGACCCATACTCTTAGAAACACCGACTGGAGAATATTCAGAGATCACAAACCTCTGAAGACAGTGTGACCTGACCCTTGGAGGAGATAGTTTCGTTTTGTACCACATGGTGGTAGAGTCGAGGCCTTACGATATCATTCGTGGATAGATTGGCTATCCAAAGTTCATGCCCAGATTGACTGTTTTAGGCGAAGGGTGCGGTGTGTCCGTAGTGATGGAACGAGGCTCCCTTTTTTCAGTGAAATAGTGACCCATGCAGCGCAGGATGGACCTGTGTATAAGAAGGCACAACCGATTTCACATCAGTTGTCTATCCTAGCCCTTGTCGTAGTAGTTTTTATGAGTTTCCAGTTTCCAACAGTAGTGGCTGAGTACAAGGACGTATTTCTAGAGGATGTCCCCGGACTACCTCCCCATCGGGAGATATATTTATACATTGAGATGCAACACCATACGACACCGATTTTAGCCTCAACATATCGTATGGATCCTGTAGATCTTCATGAGCTCAGGGTGCAGCTGGAAGACTTGCAGAAGAAGGGCTTCGTGAGACCCAGTGTTTCACCTTGGGCGGACCCAGTGCTGTTTTCCAAGAAGGAATACGGGAGCTTAAGGCTATGTGTGGATTTCAGGTGCTTGAATCAGGTGACTATGAAGAATCGGTATCCACTACTGAGGATCGATGAATTCTTCGACCAGTTGACAGGGGTACAATGGTTCGCAAAGGTTGATCTACGATCAGGCTATCACCAGTTGCGATTACAGGAGGAGGATATACCAAAGATGGCCTTTAGATGTCTCTACGGTCACTATGAGTACTTGGTGATGCCCTTCAGCATGAAAAACTCCCTGTAATTGTTCATTGGACTCATGAACTTGATATTTTAGCCCAATCTAGATCTTTTTGTAGTGGTCTTCATCAACGATATCCTTGTGTACTCTGTGTCTGAGGAGGAGCACGTGGGACACCTAAGGATGGTTTTGGACACACTTTGAGAGCACCAGTTTTATGGGAATCTCTCGAAATTTCAGTTCTAGATATGGGAGTTCCACTTCATGGGACACATTATCTCAGCCGATGGTGTAGCAGGGGACCTATCCAAGGTAGTGGCAGTGTTTTCATGGAAGCCACCCCGGAGCGTGATAGAGGTGTGAATTTTCCGTGGGTGGGTAGGATACTATCGGAGATTCATTCCTGATTTCTCTAGGATTTCATCATCCATGATAGCACTAACCCGAAAGAGGCAGCCTTTTGTGTGGACCAAGAGATGCCATCATGCTTTCCAATAGTTGAGACAGAGTCTGACGATCGCCCCGATTTGGAGATTACTGGAGGAGGGTGTCAAGTACGTAGTGTTCTGCGATGCATTAGGAACCAAGCTTGGTTGTGTCCTGATTCAGAGGCAAGCGGTGACTACCTACGGCTCATGCCAGTTGAGGCCCCATGTAAAGAACTACGCGACCCATGATTTGAGTTGGTTGTGGTAGTATTCACGTTGAAGATGTTGCGACACTACCTGATGGGTGAGCAGTTTACCATCTACTCTGATCACAAGAGTCCCAGATATATCTTTTCTCATATGTATTTGAATTTGAGACAAAGAAGATGGCGTGAGTTCCTCTAGGATTACGACGTTGAGATACTTTACACACCTTTGAAGTGGAACGTTGTTGCAGATGCTCTCAGCATGAAATCAAGTTCACAGTTATTAGATGAGGTGACGAGGTTGTTGGCCTCCTTACAGTTATCCTTAGTGGATGGAGATGAGGGAGATTACTTTTAATCGATGGTTGTTACCCCACAACTCTTACAACGAGTCAGGGAAGCACAACGTGGGGATGATGTACGTGAGACTCTACGTGCTTAGATATCCACAGGTGATGCTGCTGATGGATATTCAAAAGGCGGGAAGCACATTGTTCTTTTTAGAGAGGGTATAGTTGTACCAGTGATGTTGCGGGAGGAGGTTCTATGGGAGTTCCATAAATCTCCTTTGGCGGTGCATCCAGGCGTGGAAAAGATATACCAGGACCTCTGACGCCAGTTCTAGTGGCCAAGAATGAAGAAGAGTGTCACAACATTTGTTTCTCGATGCCTTACATTTCAGCAAGTAAAGGCTGAGCACCACGTGCTATCAAGTCTGACTCAGCCCATGATGTGTCAGAGTGGAAGTGGGACGGGATATCCATGGACTTCATGAAGGGGTTACCACGTACGTCCATGGGACATGACACCATCTGGGTGATCGTTGACCGACTCACCAAGTCGTCCCACTTCCTAGTCATACGGGAGAAGAGTTCAGTAGAGAGCTTGGGGCGCCTCTATGTGCAAGAGATAGTACGACTTCATGGAGTTCCATCAACAATCGTCTCAGATCATGATGCATGTTTCACATCCTAGTTGTAGAAGGGATTGTAGGAAGCTTTTGGTACACAATTAAACTTGATCATAGCGTTTCTTCCCCAGACTGATGGCCAGACATAGAGAACCATCCAGGTCTTGGAGGATATGCTTCGAGCTTGCATATTTGACTTCGGTCATAGATGGGAGGATCACCTACCACTAGTGGAATTTTATTATAACAACAGTTATCATTACACTATTGGTACGGCACCATTCGAGGCTCTATATGGACGACCTTGCAGGTCGCCAATTTTTTGGACTGACCCTGGAGACTCAGCACTCATGGGCCCAGAGATGGTGAGAGCTACAACAGAGAAGGTGCAGGTCATCCAGGAGCGGACGAAGACTGCATAGAGTCGGAAAAAGTCTTATGTCGATAGGAGGGAGAGGCCCTTAGTAGTTCGAGGAGGGAGACCATGTGTTCCTTCGGGTCTCACCTCGAAAGGGTTTGCAGAGCTTTGGATGAGGCGGAAAGCTATATCTGAGGTTCATCGTTCCTTTCCAGATTTTGAGTAGAGTGGGTGAGGTGGCGTATCGCTTGGCTCTACCTCCTAAGATGGACCGGGAACAAAACGTCTTCCATGTGTCCCAGCTACGGAGGTATGTGCATGATCAATTGCACGTCATTGACTGGGGTGAGCTGGACATCGATGATGGAGCGTCCTTTACTAATTACCTAGTGGAGATTGAGGATCTGTAAGAGAATATCTTTCGTGGGTGATCTATTCACTTGGTGTGTGTCCGGTGGTAGCGAGGGAATGTCTAGGAGAGTATGTGGGTGCGGGAGGCTCAGATTCATGAGAAGTACCCACATCTTTTTGAGTATCCTTTGTTTTGGCTTTTCGGGGACGTAAAATCCCTAAGGTGGTTATGATGTAATGTCTTGAATTTTTACAATGTTTTATTTTAAAATTATATGGGAATTATTTTGAGACCATTCTTCGAGATGGCGTGCAATTCTGAGGAACGGTGACCCCGTAACAAAATTTTGAATTTAATTAAATAATTAAATAACGTGTGCATTAGGTTTTCCTGAAAAAGTAGGATAAATCCAGAATGGGTGCTCGGATCAGAAATCCTAGGGCACCGTTGCATTCAGAACAACGATTTTACCTTAGGCAAGGCCTAACATCGGCTATCATAGGTCAGTGGTGAAATCTAGTATGTGGACATAACAGAAATAAATATTTTATTAAAAATAGTTTATACTGCAGCAAAAGTTTTTTAAAATCTATTTTAGTGTATATCTTTTATCTTTTTTAAATAATGTCTTGCGCAGGGTTCCAAGGTTACAAACCTCCTAACCCTGAAACCCCTGGAGGCTCTGGGAAATCTCTTGAGGAAACCACCAACGTGGCGACGACGTTCTTGACGATTTTCTCTGGCGATGAAGACACGATGACCAGATCTTCGCCAACGAACGCTGCGGATACAGGTATGATTATTTTTATTTTCCGTTCCTCATTTTTCATTTCTACGATGAACGAGGACTAATCTGCGAATCGATTATCCTGCAGATCGATCGTTTTGCGGGCAGGTGTGATTTGGGGTTTTTTCAGGAAATAAAATACTCGATATTTTTAATCTGTTGATTTGTTTGGTTTTGATCTAACAGCGACGAACTCGGATCGTCATGAACAACGATCGAGGTTTGTCCCTCTTGTTCGATTCTTTGTTTTTTTTCTATGGCGCGTTCTTCATTGTGTTCTATGCATTCATGGAGGAAATTGATCGTTGTGCATTCGTTTATTGGCGCAACAATTCGAGATTTTATATCGAACCCTAGAGCGATGTCATGGAGGTGTGACGACTATTTCAGCGGATGATTCAGAGCGGATCATGAGATATGAATTATTCGGCATTTTTCTTCAGATGGATCCATCGAGGTTTATGATCCAATTTATGGACTAAAAACACCCATTTTGGTGTTCATATGATTAAATGAACCAACCGCTGGTGTATCGGGAAGAACAGACGAGAAACCGTGGATCCAGAGGATCAGCCACGATGCGAGGAGGAAGACGGTGTTTCTGAAAAAATTCATACTACACGGTGTTTAGTATGGGCTACATGGTGTTTGTTCATCGCCAGGCCACCTGGTGAGTACTCCGGGAGTAGAAGGACATGGGTTGGGTACCCGGCCAAGGACACAGAGTGTATAACACTCCCCAGCCAGACCCGGCCAGATACACAGGATACCCCATGTGCTGGTACACAGGTAGAAGACATGGATAGAGACCGGGTTTGGGTACATGAACAGCGTACACGGAGCAAGCACAAGGTGCCCAGACAAGGTGTGTGATTCTTCTACACGCCGTGTTGTTACATTCTATACAACTTTGTGTTCTAACACGGGCTGTTTACAGGGGAAGTATTCAGAGTTAAGGAACACAGTGTGTAAGCCTACTACATGCTGTGTAGTCTAGTTTTACACAGACTGGACGGATGACACGGGCCGTCACACGGGCAGTACCCAGGGTCAAGGAACACAACGTGTAACTATAATACACTTCTTGTAACCAGTTTCACATGGTTTGAGCAAGTTTCCATCTATGAATTGGGCTAGTTTCCTTAGGGTTCGTCCCCTTGGTCTTTCTATTTAAGGTTCCCGATATCATTTCTTACATATAGGAGTATGATCCCTTCAGCAGGACTTCTTGATTGAGTTTTTGGAATCCCCTCTATGAGACTTAGATCCAGATCTTATTGTCATTCCTGGAACCCTAGTTAGTGTTCTTGGTATCGACGTGACCAACTTTACCCAAGCGTTGATCTTTTGCTTAACAGATTAGCTCAGACTGAGTTGTCGGAATCCCCCAATGACTTGGTGGTGATCCTCATATGAGCTTCATGTTCTCAAAGTACATTTGGAGTGTGTTCTCCTAGAACGAGTACTCAATATCTCTGAATCTTCAGACCTAGGAGTTTGTTCTCCTAGTTGCACGCTTAGTGGAATATTTGAGCTAGATCTTAGTGGTGGTTTCGAAATAGGCAAATGTGTATGAGTATATGTGGATATTCTTGTTATATGTTCTGTAAACATATACTATGCAGAGCTAACTGTACTTTTCTTTCATGGTATTTCCCTTGTTTTATTCCATTGTGGTTTCAGGGTGACCTACTGGGTATTGTTATACTCACCCCTGCACATGCTTTGCCCGCACGTGTCATGTCTTGTGCAGAAGAGCGAGCCTTTGAAAGGATTCTTGGAGGACTAGGACCAGATGGTACTCAGTGAGATCAGACAGGTCGAAGTGTGTTCATATGGCTATAGACTACAGTCCCAACACCTTTCTTTACAGGATGGACTTTTTTACAAACTCTCTTTCGATGGACTTGTACTTTTGGCCCAGGGTTTTACTTCCTTTAACTTTACTTTCCTGTCGAACTCTGTTGGTTGGGTTTTAGTGTATGCATGCATATTCTCCTTTTAGTAGTTTATATTTTCAGCTTTTTGGGATTGGAGATGTGTGTGCATGGGTATAGGTTTTTATGAAATTCCTCCAAAGTTAATATCCTGCCTACTCGGTGCTAGTCACCAGCCCCTGGCCTATTAAAGGCGGGCTTGGGGAGTTGTGGCTCGGGCCCCGCTGGGACGGGTCGTGATGGTGTTTCTTCTTCATGAGGTAATAAATCTGTTATGAAATTATGAGTCTTTATAGGTTAATAAAGGACACATATGTATGGGTTTTTATTATATTATTTATGTGCCAAGAAGTATATTTCCATATAATTAATTGTGTAATGATATTTATATTATGAGGTGGGATTTAAGGGACATATTAGTGAATAAAATTTTCTATGTTTATATGATAGGTGGTACATAAATGATTTCCCCCTCCAATGAATTAAATAATACTTTATATCGTATTAGTTGACATATTAGTGGATGACGAGTAAACCCAATTGACTATGTGAATCTGTCTTCCATATATGGATTGTCATGGTATTGAAAATTGATATATGAAATTGTGTAATATAATTTTATATTTGACATTTATATGTTTCATAAAATTCTTTTTTTTAGTTTTCGTGGATCATGAATATTTAATTGTGTTTATATATTTATATAACTCATTTATTATGTTACACCAAAAGACATATGTCATGACTCGTGTTTTAAAAAGATAGATTTTTGTGTGTTATTTTACGATAATATTTTACTGGTCTATGAAAATGTTATATCACCAATATATTCATCTTCTAGTCACTATGTATTTTTGATTGATATCGCCAATGATCAACCCCTGATGAGAATATCAGTTTAACAATTATTAATGCTTCCATTACTCTAGTTTTGAAGAATATTTTAATATCAATTATTTCTAGAGTGATATCAGATGTTGGTTATTTTGGTGTAAATTATAATGAATCGTTATAAAATAATAAGATCATATATATAATCCCTAGTGGATGTAAAATAATAAGTCCACATGTAAGGCTTAAGTTTATATGTTATGAATATTCCTGAAAACAGTATTAAAATATATTCATATTATTCTCAAATCATATGAACTAAAAAGATAATGGCACTATGGAATGAATGGAATATTAATTGGCCAGGTAGAACAAAATGGACAAAATATTTCCTATAAATGAATAACAATATAATTATATATCAAAAAAATAAAAATAATATTTTTTTGGATGAATGAAAACTTACTATTATTCAAATAGAGAAATCAAATAGAATATGAAAACCACATATTGGGAATTTTCTAGGAATAATTATAAACCAAATGAATATAGGCTCTATTTCAAATTGGTGAATATAAACCAAATCATATTAAAATATATTTTTTACAAAAACAAATTGATAAAAATTATGCAAAAAATTAACAACCCAATTGGGTAATAAAGAAATAAATATTCTAACAAACTAGATATGATGTATTATATAGATAGAAAATGATTACAAGAAATGATATAAAATGAACCATAACAAAATACATATTTCAACCCTTTGATATTTTTTACTCAAAAACACAACTTGGAACCTATTTGAGGTTTCACAGTAACTCCATATGTAAACATCAACCCAAAACCCACCAAATGTAAATCTTCAAATATATTTGACCCCTAAAAAATTAAAACCAGTAAATATAAACACAAATAAATAAAACTTTTATATTTCAATATTAAAACTAAAATATATCCACTATATATTGAAAAAATTAGTGTTATATTTTATTGTTTGATATAAAAAATTCTATAAGAAAAGTAAGTGATAAATTATAGACTAAATATATGGATATAAATTTAATAATATTTCAATATTTTTAGTAATCCATTATAATAAAAAACCTCAAAAACATAAATATTGTCAAGAGGGTTTGATACTCTACTTACCTATGATGGTAATATGTTATGAAATAATATCCCTAAGATAACTCTTATTGGACTAATATGCATGATTATGAAAATGACGTAAAACATATGGTGGGGAAATTATTTTAAAGAATAATTTTATCATAGGATTCAAAATTCACACCATTAATAATAATCTTTTTTAATATTATAATTTAAAATAAGATAAAAATTATTTATTAAAAGTTGAAAATTAATGATAAATAAAAGTAATAAATTCATAATTTAGAGGTGATATATCTACTTGAACATATATAATCACAAAAAACATATATAAACATATTTATATATAATCAAATACATCAGTAAAATAATAGATGACTGAAAAACATGAAATCCCTATAAGAAATTATAATACCTACAAAACATATTACATTATTCATAATATTTCAGGATCCAGGTAATACATGTCCTAATAATTTTTAAAAAATAATGAACTTGCTTCTCTACTGTGGTATACAAATGCAGGATTGAATATCATAATGTGCAACTGCTTCAACTAAATTTGAGAAAACATTAGCTATACCAAATACCTTTACCAATATCAATTCTAAAACATTTCTTTGAAAAAATTCATCATCTACTATATTTTCTTCCTCTTAGGAATGATTTATATTCAATGTGATTACACTACTCTCTTGGAGATAGTTGATTCATAATTGAAAGGATATAATTTTAATATTCCCTAAATGTAAAATTATGGCTTTCACTACAAGTGTTGATTCAAATTTATCCCATTAGAGCCAATATATATTACTTGAAACATTTTTAATGGCGTGTCTTATTGAACAAAGGTCATATTCAAAGGCAGTTCCATTACTATCATAGTGATAGAAGCATCCATTAATTCATTTTCAATCACCACTTGTCATTGATAGTTTCAATAATGTATTGGACATATATATATATATATATCTATTTTATATTCATTAATTTGTTAACAGTATCGATTTAAATAATATCATATAATTTTCTAACATTATATTAATTTAAAAATGATAATTTTATTTATGTGTATGTGTGTATTTCAACATCCACGATGTGATATGATTCATTTATCAAAACTAAAATACATGACGTATAAGTATAAGTGTAATTGATGAAATAATATCATGTTTATTTCTTATTTATATTTCCCTAAATATAATATTCTACTTATTTTCCTTCTAACAAGATCATTGAAAATTGAAAAATTTACTCATGTGTATATTTGGAATAATATCTCTATGAGTATAACATAATTGATATTTAAAAACAATCATTGATGATTTTTTTAAATTTATAATTAATAAATGAAAATAAAAATTATATAATAATAATTATTATAGACATGATTTAAAAATTAACATGTTAATAATAATTAACCGTCCAAATTCATTTTGGATATATGAACTGAATATCATTAAAACATTATATGTGAACTTAATTGAGTATGCCAAAAATTTATAAATGGTAATAATGAAAATAAATGCAATAGGAAATATGATACCATTTATTATTAAAGTAAAAAAATTAACCTATGTTCATTATAAATGTTGATAAAGAATGTACGTGATGAGTCAGACCAATGGAAAAGGATTTCATCTCAACTTCCATTTATTGATGCCTATTTTTCAATTATGCACATATTTTAATTAAAATTATTTATATATATTCCATTTAAATGTTATGACATAAATAAATCATACTTAAATTTGTAATATTATTTAATTAAAATTATTTCTTTCGAGGGTAATTTGCTCAAAATCTACAAAGTGGTAAGCTCTTCATAACTATATTTTCTTTCATTTTGTTATATTACATATTCATTGAGTTTTATAATATATTATTCTGTGAGTTAGGTCCTATTATACTTTTAGGTTTTATTTAATATTTATTCCTACATTTAAATATATTACGCAAAATCATTCATTGATTAATTCTGACATCATCATATTGATCTATGTATGGTTTCATTATGTAAAATTTTCATCATTAGGTCATATGCTATGTTACTCAATTAAATTATTTTGTAAGGTATATATACTACCGCAATAATGATAAATTTCTTTAATATCATTATATTCATGGTGGATAAGGTATTCTTTGGTAATATTTATTTTCAGGGGTTTTGATTTTAATTTTATCTATGTGATAAAGGTTATATCTGAATCTCATTTTTCTTCCTAATTTTTTATATTTACACCATCATGTGATGTATTATTTTATATTTATATATTGAACCCAATATATCATCTCCAAATCTATGATTTTTCAAAATTAAAATTTTCCCCACCTTTTCCTCTATTAATTACATAAAATATCAAAAAAAGTATTTAAAAAAACGAACATTATTTCCTCTTTAGTTGAGAATCTTATTCTTCGATGTCCATATTCTCTAAAATTATTTTCATGAATTTTTTTTGTATTCCAATATGATTTAAAATTAATTTTTACACCATTAAAGAAATATTAAAAATCGTTAAAAAAATTTATTGTTATTATAGAGAAATGGAGTTTTAACCTTTCTAAAACGTGAGGAAGGAATGTTTGACAAATTATTCAATATGAAATAAATTTACCACTACAATAACCAGATATTTATTTGAATATTACTTTAATATATTATTAATTCATTTCACAGGAAAACATTTTCCATTTTATTCTGTAAATTTAATTATTTTGAATATGTGATTTCAATGTAAAAGGGTATTTTTTCATGAAATGTTTTGTTATGATTTTGGAAATATTTCATATATATCAATATCCTTTGTTTAGTCTTTCTATATAATATGTTTATAATATTATGAAACTATTTAGAACATTTTTCATGGTGGTTCATTATTATATTTAATTTGATAATGTATGGGTATTTTGTATACTTGTTCTTTCAATATAGATAATTATTGTTTTTTACATCATTATTATTATGTTGTACTAATTATTCAAATGATGAATTTATTTAACTTATTAAGTTCTTAGTGGGGGAAAAATTAAATATACCCCCCAATTTCATTTCATTTTATCATCATACTAAATATTTTTGGTATCATGTTATGTCCTTACCCATTTATGTATGATGTATTGGAAGGTGTCCTGACTCATCCAATTAGATCCTACTTAACAGGAGAAAGGCCATATTTGAAAACAAGAAGCCTACCTCCAATAGGATTGGGGAGGGAAAAAATATCATAGAAGGATTAACTAAAATGGGGTTCCTATCACTAATGTACATGTACATATGGGCATAATAATATCTATAAAAATGTTCATTGAATTATTAATAAAATAATATACCATATATTGATAAAAATAATGAATTTATCTGTAGTTAAAAAATTAGTGTAAAAGATAATAATCCAAAGTAAAAATGGTGAAAATTAATGATTAACTAAAAATGAGTTCTAATTTGAAAAAATAGAAAATAATAAATGTACTGAGAGAGGTGAACTTCTGAAATCAAAGTCAGCCACCATAAAAGGTCATTGCACCCAAGTTTCACTAATATCAATAGATGTATTTCTATAAATTTCTTTCATCTTCACAATAAATATTACATTTGTGAAAATCCAATGTAGGGGTGACTTAAACATACATAGTATGCTGCCCCAAAAACAACATTTGTAGAAAAAAACAAATGATATTGTATTAACCCATATAAATATGGAACAAAAACCCAATATATAAATATATTCATACAAAGAATCCTAGTAGATAAGGAATGGGTATGCCCATCTATATGTCTGTCAAATATTGACGAGTCTTCCTAATGCTACAAATTCCATCAATGCTACCTAGTATCATGCACAACCTTGGAATAATTTTTCAATGGGCCCTCCCGTAATTGATTCACTCCATATCTACGGGATCATAAATTCCTATAGAGGAACCTCTATCTAATAAATCTAAAATATGTGAATGTAAAAATTAATTGATAAATTAAATGTTCCCAACAATTTTGGAGTACTAAAACTACCAATTTAGTGGTCAATTAAATCCCCAATGAAGTAAAACATGGTTTATTAACCAAACCATCAGTCTGAGGATCCATATTTTGTAATATACATTATAAAATATCATCTATAAAATTTTCATGGTCAGTAAACGTCATATCATATATCAACATCCCCAAAAATTACACCATCATGTTGTATGAGGATAAAAAATCAATATATACTTCTCACAGTTTTGAATCTGATTTCTGAAGTATAAGATACTGAAAGTATAAGTTACTAGAATAAGTACACAACATGTATTGTCTTCTACAAAAAATGGGGCCTCACCTTGATACATATTCCTGTTCACATATAGACATGAATTAATAATCCATGTCACACTACATGGAATGAACTAGCTAGGGATGGCATGTCTCAACCACCTAATCCATTCTAATTTATTTAAAACCATTATCATGTACATCATCCCTTGATTGTGTAATCATTCATGCCCATATATCATAACCAAGTATGAGTACACAACCTTATCCATGTACTCCTACATTTTCCATTTTACATTCCATGACAATTTCTATGTAATACTAAAGTACACAATGTGCTCCTATTATATGATCATTCAGAGTCTGTTGTGTCCACTCACAAGGTGATATTTTTTTAGCAGAAACACATTCCTCCATATCCATGGCATGACATTGAATATATTCCTCATAGTTTATGTCATGTAGTAAATTTTTTTACGAAAAACATATATCCATATTATGTTTTAAAATATCCATTTGCATCCATGAAATCCTCCGTTTTACCACATGAAATTGAACACTAAAACCATTTACCATTAACTACACATCTGGGGGATGGAAATCAGATTACAATTATCCACTAATGATATATCATGAAAACCTGTTCCCAAATTTCTCTCATTTCCACATCAGATCCCATATCCATGATGTATCACCCATGATCAGTATTGAACCATTCAAAAATCCCCTTCCCAATCATTTTTTTCATAACCACCATGAATCTGAGGGTTTTATATCACTCGAACATATAATAAAAATGTTTTACCATGATGCCAATGGTCAAAAATGATGAAAATGATAAAATTGTTGGTAAATTCATATGAATTAAAAAAATACATAAATATAAAAGATTTTTGGTAAATAAATCACAATATTGGGGATACAAAATGGTGGATAATGGCATAACACAATATATATTATCGTAACAAATTTAATTTATTTAAATGGGATAATCTAATAATAATTAATGATCGTAATCAATAAAGATAAGATATTCTTTCTATATCAAATTAAAATAGGTAATTAAAATCTATAACATTCCATGCATCAATATATTATCAATTTTTGGAATAATTCATTATCCAATATTGAAGATGGTCATCTTCATTGACTTCCGGTTGATCAACCTTGCTCTGAAAATTGTTCGTCATCTAATCCAATCCACCAATGAAGAATGCCTAATGATATTCTAAAATCCAGCTTGGGTTATATGTAAAACCCATTAAATTCATTATTATTAGATATTTATAGATTATTTGATTTATGAAATATATAATAAAATCAATATGTTATTATTATTTACATTAATTATACACATAATAAAAAAATTGCCTCCCACTAAACATAAAATAATGCGAATAATTATGACAAATGAAGGGTAAATCCCTTATTATAGAAATAATATTGTAATCCTATTTTCGATTCAATGTCCTTGTAGTGAATCATGACCTAGTATAACAGAACCAGTGCCTGCGACCATAACATTGGGATAATACACATGAAAATCATGTCCTAAAGAACCAAATAGTTTAATATTCATGTTATTCTATACATATACATGATCCATGTATTAAAATTGAATATTTTGTTTTATAAAATAATAATTCCTAATAATAAACATCTTCCATCTAGTATCTCCCTATAGATATATCATAATAAACATCTTAGATTCCTTGATAAGGTAACCCAATAATTGTGGGATCAAATGTTCAGTAAGGATAAATTATTCCAAAATCCATCATGAATAAATAAGAATAGAAAAAATATCATGGTAAATAAAATAACACAAATTACATCTAAACAATTGTATTTTGTGTCATCAATATGGGATGGAAAATAACTAAAACAAATTTCATTAAAATAACATCTTTGAATGAATGGATATGTGAAATAAATATGGAAAGCTAAATCAATGACCTAAAATTATATTTTTTCATTAGGATATGAAATAAATACATCCATGGATTTTCCATTTAAAAAATATCTTGGATAATAATATATAAAATATTAATGTTGGTAATTAATAAATATCGAAATTCGTGTTTCACATCCACATGGTAATTTTACTATCAAGATAAATTATCAATATTTTTCAAAAACATGTGTGCAACAAATCATTAATATTCCAACTAATTCATGTCATGAGACAATTGATTTATCTATGGGATATCATTAACTTCTCCCAAATCATATTAAGTTATCGAATAATCATACTAATTAATCAATAATGTTTCTTCACATCAGTTTTTCATATCGAGTAAATGATATGAAATTATCAATATTTCAACAATTTTCCAAATAAATTCCAAGATAAACACTTTATATAAAAATGATTTATATTTTAGAGAGTAAACATATCCCAAATAAATAATGTAGATATTTATGAGAACAATAATGATTAATGGTCAATGGAAGTAAATAACTCAAGTGTATGACAATGATGACAAAAATGATTCATGAGTGTAAATTTTAACTGTAGCATTGACCTATGTATTTAATATCCATCAATAAGAAGAATAGATATGGTAACAATAAATTTTATACACATTGGATAAAGAATAATGACTATTTTCATTGATGAATAGAAATTAAAAAAGTTCTTAAAAATATTTTTGAAGAAAATATCCATTTCATTTTGATTTTTTTTTGATATATATATATATATATATATATGAAAACAAAATTTTAAAAAAATTTACGTAATATTATCTTCAAATGATTAAAAAGGAGACTTAAATGATATATTAATGGTTAATTCTTTTTATGGTGAAAAGAACAATCATTGTTTTCATTATAAACTTTATATAAAAGATCCTTATTCAGAAAGTCTATTGATGTTCCTTTGAATTTTTAAAAAAACATAAAAATGTGTAAAATTTTATTTTATGAAATAAATTTTAAAATATTAAAGAATGTATTTATGAAATAATTATTCGAAATAATGGTTTTTTATAAAATCATATTTATAACTTATGTGAGAAATTCCCTCAGGACTCATTATAATATATTGTCAAGAATATTAAGTACCAAAGAGTAGATGAAATGTTGTTATAACTTGAAAAAAATCATGAATAGACATATAAGAAAAAACTTAATTATTTTACTAAATATTTATTATACAATATCATTTAATTTAATTTTTGAAATAAATAATCTTAATCAGAATGATATTAGAAATATACACATAAAACGATCATTACGATGAAGTGAGTATAAAAAAATGAATGTATTATGTGAATCAAATATAAGTACTTAACAAATATTACAATACATAGATAAAATTTATTATACAAATAATAATAAAATTTTTAGGATAGAGAGGATGTAATATAACATAATTAAAAATAATATATTCATAAAATTTCATTCCGAGTTTGTAACATAATGTTTAAATCCTCATAGATGTAATAAATAAAATTAGAACACATAATATAGTGAAAAATTACTTATTCATGATATTAATTGTAATATTTTTTATATGAACCACATTAATGAAACTAGGTCCATAACAATATAATATGCTTCAATAGAAGGAAATTGAGACGGAATTGCATAACTCGCACATTAAATTTGGTTATAGATGAATTAACATCATGTATAACATTATTAAAAATGACAGTTACTTTTTATAGATCAAAATTAATATTCATGATATCTAATATGATATTTTTATAACATCTTATCGACCATTTTTTTATAATCCATAACTTTTTTAGGATTTGTTTAGTAATATTCTAGTTTTTAAAATTTCTTTTGACTTCTAATTTTTTACATATTTCATATATTATGAAGTAATCATCTCAAAATATAAAATAATTATTTAAAGGGAATATATATTTAGTTTATTTGTATTTATAGTAATCAATAAAAATTAGTTTTATGAAATAAAATTCCCGTTTGTGGAGATGGTAGGTCATATATATTAAAGATCTTTGTTTGCATTTTTTTGTCATATTGAAAGAAGGAATACTAAATTATATATATATATTTACATATTATCATTCTAGTTTCTTAGTTATGTTTTTTATCTCACATATCTTTATTGAACCCATCATTAGTGAATCCCATGTTACATATAGATGAACCAAATCACTTCGTGAGTTATTAGTTCAATGTATACATGGATAATATTATTATATTCCTATAATATGGAATGAATGGATGGTTTTTATATTATAATTCAAAAATCATAAATATTTTTTAAATATCATATATATCTTATGTATAAAATCAATCCATTATTATTCCAAAACATAAATGGTTGTAATTGAGGAACAAACAATATCAATTCAAAGGGAAATAGTCTGTTACACACATGAACGATGATTAGGTTTCACAATTTATGAAAGTCTTTGTGGATGTAGGTCATACCATTAACATAAAAAATATCAATATATTTATGATTGTGATTTTATTAGATATTAAAGATATAATAATATTTTATTGAGTTGTAGAAGAAAATTACAATAATTATTTTATAAAACCATTAAATCATCTAATGATAGTATCCATCAGTTTAAACTAATACATTTTTAGTTGGATTTAATCATAGGAAAATATTATGGGATTAGGGGATGGAATATAGTACTCATTTAGATAGATATTTATGGATCCAATGTGTTTTGAGTGTCGTGGAGAAGGGAGAGAGTGGTGGCCTTTTATAAGTGGGCTAGTAGACACGCATTCCATTTTGTATCATTACCTAAAGAGTGTATTCCATTAAAAAATATCCATGAACTATTATTGTCTAAATAGTATGATAAAATTTGATTTCAACAAGTATTTGGCCATTTGAACAACTTATATTCCATGTTTAACCACTATGAACTCATTTTTCTCTTAATAAATGTTATTAAATGATTAATATATCAATATATATATTCTTTAATAATTAAGGTTAATATATTAGGGATTAAAAATTTTTCTAATTAAAAATAAAGATTAAATTTTTCCAATGTAAAATAAGCTTACTGTCAGATATTAATTTAGAATTAATCCCACAGATGCGATGAAAAACGAGGTTTTAATATGACAGTGTTAAATGGAATATGTTGATTTTTATATAAATTCCATAAAAAATATATTCCAGTGAAATAAATTGTATTAATAATTTTATAATTTATCTAACTATAATTCCCAAAAATTATAATTTCATTTTACATTATAAATAATTTCGATGAAAACTCACATTTCCATTAAAATCCAATATTGTTCATGTTTCAAAAAAAATTCATCATAAAAAATCATATGATAAATTTCAAAATAATATTTCAAAAATGATGTTATTTTAAAAAAAATTACAAATATAACAAAATTTATTTTTTAAAAAACTCTTCCTTTAAATGTGGGAAAACATGACATTAGAAAAATAGAAATTTCTATGCATAAAATTTCATATTTTATTATCTATTTCATTTAAAATCTATTGTATACATGTAAAAAATATATATTTTATAATTAAAATATAAATTAAATTATGAGAATACATTAATAATAAATAATTTTTTTATTAATATATTTTTTATTGTAGAATAAAATTTGTTTTCGATAATAATTAAGTTTCTTTATAATAATTTGGTTTTTATATTCATTTAAAATTAATTTTTAACTTGTGAATTCAACCATATACATTTTTAAGATTATAAATATGATTCATACCCTCTAATATAACTTCTTATTTATATCTTGTTATATTAAATAATAATATTTTAATAACATATAGTTTTACATTAAAATTAGGTCTTGCATATAATGAAAGCTAATGAAGAATGTCATTGTTTCCTGTAATAAAATCTAGCTCAATGCAACAAGAATTTTAGGACATATCATAAAATTAATTTAATTAAAAATTTAAATATATTGTAATGTATTGGGATATTGGATTACATTATTCGCAGGTTGGAGCATGTCATAGATTCAAGTGAATAAAAAATTGTTATTTTATAGATTTTAGGTTGTTACATTTTTTCCACCATAAAAAATACTCATCCATGCTATTTAAACATGCTCAAGGTAAATTACGATTTGATATTTAATGATTAATGTTTTTATAAACCACATCATAAAAGGTTTTTTAAAGTATCCACTTGATAAGATTGATATTGAAAAACAATAGTCCTAAAGAATAATATATAAATAGTTTTCAATGTAGGAGAACACTGGTAGGATGATACAATATGGAATTGGATGAAAAGTGTAAATATTTATAGATATTGATTGAGGTCATTGTTCTCATACAAGTAATTAATAAATGGAAATATGAGGTCCTCCAATCCACAGATCTGTGATTATTTAAAATGACACATAATTCATTAAATATGAATGTAATATGGTGTCAATATTGTATTTCATGGTATGTTCCCTACTATTGAGGAATTATATTACTATTATAGAATATGAAGAAATACACATACATGATATTTTTCTATTAAAAAAAAATTCAACCATGATTTTTGCTTCGATCATCTTCCATTTTATCCCCTTACTCTGTGATATGAATAAAATCACAATTTTATAGTCCCAAATAACTAAAATTCACTTCTAATATATTACATGATTTATATTATAGAGAAACATATTTTGGTCTATGTCAAACTATTTTCTAAAACCAATAAGGTGAATAAATTAATCTATAAAACTCCAAATTTATACTACAAATTCATTATTTTTATTTATTTTTCGCATTGTTTAACTAAAAATAGTTACATATTAAATAGGACATATTGTTGGTCAATGGTTAGTGTTAAACACATATCATCCCTCATTCATTGGATCAAACCCAATAGCCATTCCAGATTTGATTTTTTGTCACCCTATATGTAGTTTTTACTTTTTATAAACCATATTAATGCAATTCTTATAATGTTCCTAGAAACATGTCGGATATCCTTAAAATAAAATCCTTTATTAAATTCAATTGTTAAATATTGTGTTCAATACCATATAATTTTCATCAAAAATTATAATAAAATAGATTTTAATATAATGATCATATTAACCACAAAATATATCAATACCTTTTATGTGTAATGTTATAATTCCTAAAATATTATTTTCTAATTGAATATATATACTCATAATAAATTTCACCCATAGTGTCTCTAATATTTGAACACTCACATCACATAATGACAAAAAAAATATTTTCTAATGGATGTGAACTTATTTCCAGTATAGAGATCCTAAATCATTGTGGTTTTCATAAATGTTATGCAAATAAAGGCACCTTTTCTTACCAAATTTAACAGAACCATTATATGTTCCATGATTCTTATAAAAATTGCTATTGAAAAAAGTTTTTCTCAAATTTTTTTCTTTAATCAAAATACATCATTTGTTTTATTTCATTGTATGTCCTTCCTTTTTCAAAGGACTAACAAAGTAATTCATTATCAATATCTATTAAAATTCTTCATAATATTTTTAAAATAAAATTTGTGTTTTTCTAATAACAACCCTCATGAGGGTCAAAAAAGATGTGTAGTATGTTCCGTTGTTGTGTACCATGTTATGCATGTGTGAAGCCCAACACCCTATTTTTATTGTCATTACCCCTAGTCATATCTTTTCTAGAACGACATCTACTAGTAGAATTCATATATGTATTAAATTTCAAGAAGACACACATAATCACTATCTTACAAAAACATTATGATGTAATTATATACATATCCACAAGATATATCTTATTATTATGTTCCCTAATCTATGGTTTCCTAAATCTAGATTCCAAGGTTGATAATAAAATATTTCTAATACCAACTATAGTGACTCTGACCCCATCATCCTAGGGTGTATGCATCGTACCATTACATTAGAACCAGATACAAAGTAGTAAAATCCCAAAGGACAGAATAGTTTCATATTATTATTACACCTGATACGTAAATATGTCTTATATTACAATTGAATAAGAATAATTATTATATAATTATTTTTCATGAATATCATTATTCATCATGTGTTTATATATATATCAATCATAGTAAACATCTTTGATTTATGGGGAATAAAAAAATTATAATATCAAATGATTAGTAAGGCATAATTTCAACAGAATATATCATGAATTAACAAGAATTATTACAAATTCAAGTTAAATAATGGAGTAAAAATTCCATTTCAAAAACTAGATAAAACCCCATAAATATATAAAGGAAAATAAATAACAACAAAATTCATTTATATAAATCATCTTTATTACTATATAACAAAAAAATCTATATGGGATGTTATGTAACTGAAAAAACATTCCATTAGGTAAATAAGCTGAAAATTAAATCAATAAATTGATTTTTTCATAGTAAAAATGTAATGGATAATAATAAATAGATTATGAATGATGAAAATCCAAAATTACTAGATTCCATGTTTCCCAGAATAATGATAACTTTACTGTCAAGATATATTCTCAAGAATGTTGAGATATACTGGGTAAAAACCGATATAATTATGAAAGCGATTGGTTACATTAGACTACCAATTCATTGAGGGGATTTCATTAAATGGGACACACCCATGTATCTTGGACCTAATTAATCCTCATATATCGAATAACCAATTTAATTTATTAACTATGACCCTTATCATCAATTATTTTTATAGAGTAATGAATATAGATTTTTCAATATTTCCATAGTTCATAAAATTACTATCACATTAAACACCGTATTAAAAAATGTTATATGGTTTTAGAAATAATAATATCCATAATAAATTATATCTTTATTTAAGTTAAATTTTATGTTAACTAGTAATTGGAAAGTGAATAATTAAAGGGGATGTTAATTAGAAAAAATAAATTCAAGGAAGTGAAAATCAATAATATCTTTGGTCAAAATAATAACAATCCATCAAAAATATGAATAAAAATGGTATCAATATGACATATACCCATTGGAGTAATTATAATGGTTGTTGTTATTTATGATGAAAAAAGTAAAAGGATCATTAAAAACAATTCTATAGAAAATACCCATTTCATTTTGAAAAATAATTAAATTTTCAAATTAATTTTCAAAATATTTTATCTAAAATTATCAGGGTAAAAGTTGTATGTGTGATTCAAAGAAATAAAGTTGGGTAATTACCTAAAATAGAATGATAACATTCTATTTTCTTTTTAAAAATGTTTGAAAGGTGCCCTGTTCGGATATTGACACGAGTATTACATTGAAAATATATATATATATATATTAAAAATGGATAAAAAATTAATTTAATACATAAATGTTTATTTATTAAATAAATTTTTTTATATTTTTTTATAAAACATGGTTTTGTTTGAAAGCAGAATTTTTAGCAAAGAGAGAAATGATGTTCGATTTAAAAAAATATCAACAATATCAAGTAAAAAAGGCTATAAAATGGTTTTATCAGTTGAATGAGATCACAAATAACCATAAGAGAGGATAATGAATGATTTTACTTACCAATTACCTTATAAATTCCATTTAATGTAATTTTAATATTAAACAATATAGATTCAAATATTATTGTGATATAAACCCTTAAAATGATCATAAATTTAATGTGATAATTAATCAATGAGTCAATTATTATTAAAACATTTAAATCGAAATAAAAAAATAAAATCAAATATATATATATATATATATATACATTCATAACTAATTTTACATATTATCATAGAATATTAATGATAGGAGGGATATATTATAACCGTGATGAAAAGGAATGGAGTTATGAAATATACATACCACATGGTAAATTTATGTTAAAATCCACTTAGATAAAATAAATTAAATTAAAACTCATAATACCATTAATATTTATGTATTCATTATATTAAATGTTGTAGTTAAATTATATAAACCATATTATTGAATCTGGATGCATAACATTACAATATACCTAAATAAAATGAAATTGAGATGGATACCTTAACTCACACTTTCATTTTGATCATACATTATATAACCTCCAGTATAATTATTTTAGACATGTAAATAGCTTATTATAGGTAAATATTGATATTTATGTAATCAACTATGATCCTTTTATAAAATCTTATCATCTATTTGTTAATAAATAATCATAATTTCAACTATTTCTGGTGTTAATTACCATGTTTTTCATATAAGTTTTCACTATTTATATATTGTTCCTCTTTCATAAATAATGATTTAATCATTTCCAAAATGTAAATAATTATTCTAATAACATTTTTATTTCTAATATATGTATTTAGATTAATCGAATAAATTTAGAGATAGGAAATGACAAGCAACGTTCTTTGAGATGGTAGGTCTTATATAAACATAAACATTGTTTCAATTTTTTATCATATAGAATAATATAAAATAAAATACTTTATATATAATCCTTAAATTATCATTATTATATTATATATATCACAAAATTTTATTAAAATAATATATTATAAATTCCACATAAACTGTCAATGAGTCACATTGCTTCATGAGGGATTAGTCTATTGTACACACTAATGATGTTATCATATTCTCACAAACAATAAATAAAGAATTAATGTAGAATATGACTATTATAAAAGAATAAATACTTTATTTATATCATAAATATAATATATAAACCCAAAATAAACCATTATTCTAAATCATTAATGGTTGTAATGAATGATTGATCAATAACCATTCGTGAGGCGGTAGTCTATCGTACACATGAATAATGATTTCTTTATCAATTTTTATGAGGTGTGAGTGGTTTTAGTTCATACCCATAAATTTAAAAAACACCATTTTATTTAATATAATTTTTTTATAATAATATCACTACATAATTATATTTGATGTATTTTGGGAATGAAATAAATTAAACACTCTTTTAAAAGTTCATTACCTCATTTTCAGGTATACTCCTCACGGTTGCAATAATTCCTTCCAATGTTCCTTAATTCCAAATATAATTATTATAGAATTTGGGGAGTGATTATTTAAATATATTTTAAATGGAATTTGATTACCTAATTTTGTTTGAGATGTGATAATAATGGATATGGGGATGGCCATTTATATGTGGCAGAGAGGACACACATTTCATTTTTAAATATATGTTATTTGTTCGCATGTATTTATATATCAAGAAGAATAAATAACACCCAATATTATATCCATTATAGGGTAACTTCTAAATATTATTATAATTTTTTTTTGAAAAAGTTTTGGGCAATTATTTTACCTTATATTATAACATTAATCACATGGAAAACTCATTGAGTATCGTAATTGAGGTAATTACTTTTAATTTTCTTCACTAATAATTATTTAAAATAATTAAGATGAACATATTATAAATTATAAATTATTCTTATTGAAAATATCAAATCAATTTTAAATTAAAAAAATCCTTTTTATGGTAGAAAATAATTAAAAATAAATTTAGTTGACGGGATGAAAATACACGTTTTTAATGATAAGTGTGAAATCATTTACTGTGTTTGATAGTCTAAATTCTATATAAATTATATTTAAATGATCTATATTGGATTAATATATTTTTATTATATCTAATGATACATGAAATCCAAATTTATATAAAATTCAACATTAAAAAACTTCCGTATAAAAAGTCAATTTTCATTAAGAAATCAGAATTTTCATTATTAATGAAAGAAAAAAAAACTTCACAGAAAATACCAAAAATTAACCCCACAAAATTGTTATACTACTATTATGAAATTAATATTATTTAATAATATAAAATTTATATATTTTTCAAAATATTTATTTAAAAAAATTTCACCAATAAATGGCAACAAAATACCTTTATAAAAATATAACATTAAATGCGTAAATTTAGATATCATATTATTGTAGAACTATAAAATCTATTGATTTATTTTTAAAACTTTATAATCAATATATAATATTTATATTTAATTTTATTCAGCCATAAATAGATATTAATTTAAATTATTATGATATAACTCCATTTGCACATAAAAAATAAATGTTTATAAAACCATTTTCATTATATTCAACTTTTTTATATTCATTTCAAATTAATCAATATACCATGAATAAAAAAATATATTTTCACAAGATATTAAATCCTAAAAAGAAAATCATATTAAAAAAAACATTATATCTTATTATATTATATAACAATATTTTTATAATATGTTGTTGTTCATTGAATCTCTATATTGTATATAATTCGAGCTAATGAAGAATTTCATTGTTGTGTTTAATGAAAAATAACGTATTATTGTGAAAAATGAATTATATAACATATTATGAGATAATATAAAATTTTAAATATGTTCTTATATATTTAGGATTTATATTCCTCTCTATTCTTCTTGTTGGGTTTCCTACACTCTATTGAATACAATGTTATTATTTTATAATTTTTAGGGTGTCTCAATCATGAAAAATTGGATCACTGAAAAGAAAAAAATTATTCATGGAAATAAACTTAAATATATTAACATTTTCAATATATTAATTTAGGGCCCTTACGAAACCACGAAACATTGTCAACTCTAAGGATAAATCTAGACCTATATAATTGAAATATATAAAGTAAAAAATAATCAAATCCAATGACACTAAATTATTGCCTCCATCATGTATATTATCTTTATAAATTACATGATAAATAATGATGTGGATTTATTGAGTTTGCATCTGACTCTCTCACTTAAATGAAATCTTATACACACTCCTCTTCTTCCATATCTTGTGAAACAATGGAACAATATTACCTCAAAATATCATCAATATTCCTTGCGAACTCCATAAATATGGATCCATCCTCTATAACTAGTTAACCATTCTAAACAATGTGCATAGGGTTGTACTCATTTCACCTTTTCTAATAAAATTTATGATTTCATGAACATAGTATAATAATGGTCAGAGGGATAAATTGAAATCAAAATTTACATCCTTCCCTATGATCTTGAATTGATCAGTTAACCTTATAGATAAGTTTCCTCCCATGCTATAGTATTGAAATCATTATCATGGGGAGAAAATCAAGAAAACATGGTCTCCTTTCATGATCTATCAGTCCCAATGATGTTAATTTTATTATTATTTTTAATTCTCTATGCTTTTATAATATATTAATGAATTATAAAAAAGTTCATCATATTCTCTTGCATAATATTTGGATGAAAATAAGATTTATCATTAGTCTCATTCCAATATAAGAATTACCGTTAGGTTCTCCCATAAAGGGATTGATATTTTCCATCCAGATATTTTAAAGATAGCTATTATTATACGAAACTCCACTAATGGAAAGTGATCCTCCCAAATTCGGTCAATGTCTAATATGTAGGATCTGGGAAAATCCTGTAACGCCTAAATAGTCCACTTAGTGTGGCCATCTATTTGGATTGGAAATGTTGTTCTAATTTAAAATTGGGTCAAAAAATCCATATGAAGTCCTCTCCACTACTATGAAATAAATTTAGCGTTGTAGTTAGATACAATCATTGAAGGTACCCCATGAATCCATTCATTATGATTCACGTACAATATCCCTAAAATCATAACCTAACTCATCTCTTAGATGGTATGGATGTTCACCAACATGGTTAGTATGTCAATAATCACACAGATATCATCATTGCTTCCCAATACATAAAAATACCTATCATAATCACCATAGAAATGAGAACCAATTTCAAATTACCCAACTTGAGAGGATGTGTTTAACCTTCAGGAACCAATTAATATCCTTTACCTATAGGCAATGAGACACCAAGAGATGAACATGGCTATGTTCAGGCTCATGAAAGACATATAAAAGAGACAATTAAATTCTATGTATATCATTTTTACACTAGGATAGAAAAAAAAAATTTAATTTTAAACTCCCTCATCACCTCCTCATGACTTCTGAAAAGTACCACCATCCATTCCTAGAAATTGATGATGTGCACTGCTCTATCAAAACAACCATAGGCGGTATCACAATATGATTCCCAGTCCCATTGACAAATATTTTCAATGTATCACAGTTGACCATCTATCATAATCTGAATAATTAGCATATTTAACACCATATACTGATGAAAAACATTAGTCCTCTATTCCACTATGGTAACCTATAATTAATCCAGTAGATTTGATTCCACCTCCACCAAGAAGGAACACTAATTCCTATTAAATGAATCTTACACCACATTTTTATTCCTTAATTTTCTATCTCGAATTTATATTCAAATAAAAGCAATAAATATCCCTATTTCCCATGATTAGATCTCCATGAGTGAATATATACCATCGAATATACTAGTTTTAGTAAACAAAAAACCCCGCAACTAGAAGATAGTGCCTAAAAATCATCATAATGAACAATACCCCTTCCAACTAGATGTCATAATTTATAGATTTATACTCATGAGGTCACGACTACATCGATATGTATGTGATAACATGATTCCTATTATTTAAAATTTAAATATTTTATTCATAGGCCTCAAAAAACACTATATACTCATTTTCCACCACTAGTGGTCTCAATAAAGGACCAATAATCATCCATGTAATTAAAACTTAAAGGATCTATGTCACTACACTATCAAAATAAATTAATTCCCGTTCCACATCATGGTGGTCAAAGGGGATCTAACCCGATATAATTTCTACAATAACGACTTTTAGAACCCTATGATTCCATGAAAACTGCACACATTCAAAAAACTATAGGTTGGACGCCAATACAACTTCATCAATCATTAGTAGGTCCATAGTTATTCCATGTTTAAAAATGAAATTCCCAAAAATGTGAACCTTTCAGATCTAGACCATCCAATTTGAGATCATACCATGAAGCTAGAACTCCCAAAAATATATCTCAGAAATTATGTAGATTATCAACACGAACCTCATCTGATGATGAGTAAATGATTAAGAAATCGACGATGAAAAATACAAACCAGTCTAAGAATAAGAGAAATATTAGATTCAGATGATACACAAACAATGTAGAGAAATTCATCAAAATAAAATGAAATTTGAAGAACTCATAGGGTTTATAGAACCTCAAAATTCTTTCTTTGGAAAACTGTCCTCATGAACCCTCAACTAGTGGTAGATAGATCTAAGATTGATCTTATAGAACTAGCCCATGCATGTCAACTGGTCTAAAATCGTTTACATTTTCTGTATCATTACCTAAATAAGGCGTTGATAACATATACATATCCTCAAACTCTTGTCCTCTATTTTCATGAAAAAATGTGTTTTACCTAGGGGAATCACTAGGTCAGGTGGAAACCATCTCCATAATGTCCTCCAACTAAACCCTTAGATCCTACGTATTAGTGAGATGCATTTGAAATTACTTTTAACTTATATGTTATAACATGGGGTTCATGTTAATGTATAATCCATATACCATCATTTATATAAACCCAATACATCCTTGATGATTACATTGATGAAGTCATCAATATCCAAATAAATAAAAATTGAATACGAGCCCGCTATACCAATAGATAAACTGTCTAACTGATGGGTAATGGGTTGTATCATCCTACCAGATATTACCACTCACTCGCCCATGAGATATATCTCTCTATGAAATGGTAATTTTGTCACATCTATTTGATGGAATTCAACTAATTTCTGATTATATTAAATTTTGGAAAAAATTGTTGATAACCAATCCATTTCCAATATGTCATTATAAGGATTCATCCTGAAAACCAGGAGGTTCCACGAGAAACCCTCTCCACTGATCACTCTCTCCAACTATTAGAATTTATAAAATATCAAATAATCTATCAATGTAGCTACCTAAAGACATAAATGATTGAATATGGTCTCTATAAGAATCTCCATAACATTCACAATGTATATTTCAATAATAGAATTACTCATTCTGGTCTCTACTAGTACCATAGAAATAGTATAAAACAAACATATCAACATCAAATCATTTTTTCTGTATCATGGTCGTAGCACTACATAAAATGTTTATGTTCAGGGAATTAACTTCTAGTACTCATTATTTAATGTCAGACACAAAGTGGTGGTTGTAGAAGTAGCTCATAAAATCAACCTCTACATAAAATTCCTCCATTCAGAGATCCACTGGATCATCGATATGTACCGCCTCCATGTGATATGCCTTTACCATTAATGTCCAACCCCTAATCACAACATTATATCTATCATGTTGGTCAATCCACTAACATTCTAAATAGATTGGAATTATGGGTCAGGAAATGAAATTCTATGTGACCCCACTCTTTATAAGAATTAAAACATCGCTATCCTAGTTTTTTTATATCCATTACATTATATCTAAACCATGGATATATGTGTAATAATTTGAAATTTAGAATGAATCCTCTAACCAAACCTCAACATATGATACCCACATCTACTACAGATTAATCTTTCACATGATTCCCACGTCTATCTCTAATCTCCAAACATACCTCTTGTCGGATGTTATCAATCAGCATAGCAACATCTAGAACAATAAAACATGTTGTAAGGAACATGAAGACTACAATGGAAACTATTACTATGTGGAGTTCATTATAAAAAATAATTTTACAAAAAAATTAATCATAAGCTATATCCATATACTCATTTGCGAGGCCAATAACATTTACAATGTAATCTGGAATTTACATATCACCATGATGCATCTTGATATGTTCATGAATATATATATTAATATATATATATATAGAATATTCAAGAAGTTTAATACTCATCAAAAAACTATATATAAAAATAACACAATGATAATATTTAGTCATATCTGGCCTACATAATTACAAATTACCACTTCCCTACTAATATATAGAAAATCTGGCTTCCAAGACAACCATTAGATTAGTTGGTGTTCAGAAAAGCCAAAATACTCAGATCACCAACTCATTAAAATTCTCTAATTCATGTGGGTCTGTATTTCCATAGATTGTTTGCATATTATTATATTGGAACTTGTGGAGCACACTAAGACTTTATGTGCAGTTATCTGGTACTTCTAATACTCACTACTTCTCGATATGTGGGCATACTAGTCCCTATCAACCTATAGGAAAAACACATCAGATGGCCCCTAAACTGAGGCCTCATAACTGCACATTATATTTTCATGATCCTTTATTTTTAACCTAAATAGATGTATTCATGGTGGCATCCTAAAAGTAATCATGACATATCATGACTGGAGGATTATATATATTTTTGGAGTAATCTAATTAATTATATAGAATAAACATAACAATATATGATTCATGCACACCTATTACCTATAAAAAATCTCAAGGTATGAAGTAACAATATGTTGGTTGTCAGATTCATGGTCAATAGAGACTTAGACCACCACAGGATCCCTAGGTTCCCTAGAAATAAATAGTCACATGAAAAAGTATTATATAATTATTCATAGTCATGATTGATCTTCACAAAGGGGGACACTGAAATCACAATCCCTATGAATGAAATAATCTAATAACAATCTTTCATGAATTGAACCACTGGGGAAATCTTGGAATTTGAAAGGAAGAGTTCGAAAACCCAAATCCAACAACAAATATTATAGGGACAAGAGAGAAGCAACATGATGTCATCACTAAAATGATATTCTGTTTATTAATATACCTCTATGTTCCCACCAAACCATATCAAATAAAATTTAAAGAGGGGTATAAATAATAGAAATTAAAATATATTCTAAATTTGTGAATTAAATAACCTGTCTGGTATACACTAGAGTATGATAGAAATAATACAAATTTAATTGGGGAAAAATATATTCCCAACTTTATGTGAGTTCCAACTAAACACCAACTATTAAATTGGAAATGTACCGGGTGTCCTGTAATAATGATCTAGAAGTCATACCACCATATATGTTCAATGAACCCAATTATACTATATCTTCACTATTATATCAATTATTCATTCCTTCATCTAAAAAATTCAAGACACATGAAGATGACGATTACATAGGGGTGAGTATATACGTACCCCATATTATTACTCAAAAAATAGAAATGGAAAAATAAAATGATATAAAATATTTGATATCAACTAACAATAATATGGAAGAAGAACCCAATACACACACATACACACACAAAAACACAAACACAAAGATATATATTCCCATGAATAACAGTATTAGTGAGTGAAATAGGATATCTATCTCACAAGACATCCATATCTATTGATTATACATGTAGATCTAAAATATTTTCTCTAATTCCAATCATTACACACATCCTCAATTCAATATATGTGGATGGGCCCGTTCCTCATTACATCACTTCAAATCCTTCGGGGAAAAAATCTTAAAGTGGAAACACTCCCAACATGATCATGAAGACGAGAGAGTACCCATACATAAATAGAGGACTCAAACCTTTCTATAGTGAAGTACTAACTCATCCTAGGTAAAAAATGTATGGGACCCTAGCCCTTGTGTGATAGGGGAGTTCCAACCCAAAAATCACTCTAATAATCCTATCCAAATAACTTACATCATCAAAATTCCCAAAAAGAAGATCATTCTTGGTACCCCTAACATCTTACATCATATCCCATAATGATGGAAAAAATTTCTTTATACGTACAAAAAAACTCATGTTTGGCTACTCATGGGCCCATCTATGAGTAATGAATACTTATATATAAATGGTAGCATCTTCTCAGAAAAGTACATGAAAAGTATAGGGGTCCACAAGACATATAACCTCACCTCACTCCATTGTCACATTCCCCTATAGACATGGCTTGGGAAGCAGCTTCATTTTACATGGAATGTACTAGATATATATAGTGTGTCTCATCCACATTCCACCTACCCAAAATATTTTTATCATGCTTCTGTACATTGGCCGAAAACCATATAATTGGTTATGTTTGGGGATTCTAGATATGTCTATTGATCATGGCCATGAATGTGTAAACAATCATTTGTGTGAACCCCATATTTTCTTATTTTTCTATTCATGTCCTTTCAAATGTATTATAGTGGTATACAATGATTCCCTATTAGAGGTTCACAGGGCGTGAAGTTTCTCCACATGATGTGTTATATTTTTCAGCACTCGATACCCCATTATACATGGCATGGAAACTACAAAGAATGTGTTATTCATAGTACACAATGTGTAGTCGAATGTTTTATAGAGAACTCAGTTTTAACCAACGAATCAAGATCTTCATTATCAGTTGAGAAATACACAATTTCACATTAAATAATCTATGGTTAATTCCCTTATCCATAAAATCCCAACTTTCAGTGGCTGAAATTGGAATATGATCATCTGTAGATGATCTACCACACATCTTGGGCACCTATCATAACCCACCTCCACTCCGGATCATAAATCCAAAAATAATCACCCATGATCCATCCTGATCTCACTGAAAATCACTATCTCATTAAATATTCCCAAACATCAATGAATTTGTCGCTTCAGCCACATTTGAACCCGCACAAGAAATGATGAACCATGACCCCTATGGTGAATGGTGATAACATGAAGGAAAATGGAGGGGAATGCATAAAAATGTTGTAAAGGCATCTTTGAGAAGTGTTATTATATAAAATCACATAAATATAGATATCCTTGGTTAAATCAGAGGATAAAAATAATCCAATTGGATTTCAAATTAAAATTTAATTAAAATGGATTATGAATGAATAGAAAACTCAAAAAATTAAACCACATAAATAATATATGATTGGATGAATAAAAATTGTATAAATCCAACATATATCATTCCCAACAATGATTTAGAATTTTTTATGAGTGAATAATTCATTTTACTATCTTAAAGATGATTTATTATATTCACTAACTCTCAATGGACGTCTATATAATTTTTATTCATCTTCAGATCTAACCCAACAATGTTGAACAAATAATAATCTTCACAAATCCTCTGGGATTTATACATATATCCTTGTACATTATCCAAAATAGGAAATTTATATTGGATTATATTTAATTCATGTAACAAATAAATATATAAAATATTTATTTTATAGAAACCCACCCACCAATGGTCACCTCCATAGGAATGTATGATGACAACCAAAAATAGGACGCACAAAGGGTATACCCAACATTCAATATTCCATAATTGTATCATATATCCCATAAAAGGTCCCAAAAAATGTGCAAGAAAAATGAAACTATTTTTTGTGTTCATTAAAATATATTATTTTTTTATATATTAATTACAGGGTACTGAGACACCCAAAAAATGTAACGATTCCAATGGTATATCAATATTTATTTATAGAAATAATAAAATGAATAATCCTATATAACTAGAACTTCAATTGAACATTTTATTTATGGTATGTTAATGATTTCAAAAATTATGCATTCCACCATTACATGAATAGTTAATGACGTCCTAGTGATTATTTTATTGGTCATGAAATCCAAGAAATTTATTCAAGCACATGTGATTTATTATATGGATTATTTTACTATTTTTTATTAATTACATATTATTCTTCCCTTATTATCTTAAATTATATGAATACCCTTAAAAATTATTTGAGGTCACTGATTTCTTATACCTTCTTTCCATAAAATATTAATAAGTATATAATGATTGATATATTTTAATACGATAAATAGAATAATAATATTGTCAATGACAATAATTTATTTTATATTATGTTTTCTATAATAATGTTATGTTCTATTATGTATCTAATTAGAATAGAATACTAATATAGTTTACCCTTTGGGTTGTGATCAGTTATATTATATGCCCATTTAATAAATAAACTACTGAATCTAGGACACCAAAATTGAGTTCATTAGAGTTATTATAAAATTATATTTAGTAAAATACACAAGAGTATATTTTTGAATACATAGAGTATGTTATAAAAACACTTGATAATATATGATTTCATCACTGTATAAATTACAATATTCCATTGTTAAGGTAATGTAATAATTTTTTTTTCTGTTCTTAGATGTATATACCTATATGGATACAACATGTAGTTGTGGATTTCTCACAAATTCATATTGGAGTAAAAAACTTGAGGGGAGTTGGTCAAATGTATGTCATCATTCATTCTAGTTCCTGATGAGTGTCACCTTACAACACCTATTGTTTGATACTAATATTTGATAAGGCATAATCACCAAAAGTTTCTTTACAAAACCATTTTATGAATTTGAATACATGAATACCATGTATAATATAGATTAAAACTAATGTGTCATGTAATGAAAAGACAGTTCTCAGATGTAGACATCCCATAAATAAAATTTTATAATTATGGTTATTTTTTATTACATACTTATTTTTTTGTTAAACATGGGAACTACAAGGAATTGAGTAATCATTGAATGTTATGGATACTATTATGATAACAAACAAATGATAAGACAGTTTGGGTGAAATATATTGTGATTATTTTTATTCTGTTTCCCACATTCATGATTGAAAATGTGTACCTTAACAAAATTTTAGACTAAACATAGAAGAGAAGCACAATTATTCATGGAATATCGAAAGTGGAGACCATTGAGGAAATAAGAATCAATTTATTTTATAAAAAAATATGGAAAATTAAATCCACATGGAATTTATCAATGAAGTTGTGGATGTTTTTTGTGTTGAAATTATAGAAAAGAGAAAAAAATTGAACATGAGTTTTATGTCTTAAGCAAGGTGAAATAGTGAATTTTTAGAGTTAGTGAATTAATCCATTTGTTCAATCATAGACCAAAGAAAGACCAATGTTATTAGTATTGTTAATGTAAATTTATTGAAGTTTTTATGTATTAGTCATCATGATTTATTTTATATCAATTATAATATCAGAATTGTTCTACAAATTTATTCATAAAATATTTCAAACAATTTATCGAATGGTATTGTAGAACAAGAATCATGACTTTACAATATGGTGAAATTTTATGAAAATTACACAATTGGGGGAATGATAACACTTAATATTCATATAATGTTGATGTTATAATGCTTAGTTTAGATAAAGAAACAATTTTCATTAATGGAGTAATGAAGATAATATTGGTGACATTGAAAATGATTAGTGATTTTTTGACAATGTAATTTTTGTGGATTTTATTAAATTTTCAGATTCATAGAAATTTATTTTATAATTAGTTATATTAGTTATTAAATAACGACATTGTTTATTTTGAAAGTAGTTACAATTTCATTGAGTTCTTAGTTTTTTATATGTATCATTTTCTATAAATGATGGGTTGGTAAAATAATTAATGATAGATAGAAATAATTTTCACTATTTTATTGATCTTATGTTATTATAAAACAATATTTTATATCTTAAATAATATAACATTCAAATCATGGAGTATGAAATGATGTGTGAATTTATCAAATCATAACCATATAATGAACATTTCCTTATGAAATAGAATTAAATCTTGTAGATGTATATCACATATTCACCATCATCAATGTAAAAAAATCTGAAACCTTTGGAAAATAATATTGATATAATTTTTTATACATTTATCTTCGTTTATGATGAACTAGTAGTATTTTCACCAATCTTTTATTTATGTCTGTGTTTTTTTTAGATTTTCTTGTCTATGATTGCTGTTAATTTCTATAAATCACTAAGAATTACTTTTCTCCTAAGTAAATATATTTTGACATAACATTAATGTTCTATTACATGGAAACATAGCTTTGGGTTATTCTATATGATCTTATTAATTCACTTTCCCCTCTTAAAATATATTCACTCACCCTTTA
This sequence comes from Viscum album, assembly GCA_963277665.1. NCBI lineage: Eukaryota > Viridiplantae > Streptophyta > Magnoliopsida > Santalales > Viscaceae > Viscum > Viscum album. The sequence continues at coordinate 1,417,711,988 of OY728161.1, read as the reverse complement.
AGATTTAGATTTTCCACAAATGAATTTTTAAATTTCAAACCCACGATTATCATCATCAGGATAAAATATCAATGATGAAATTTATTTAAGGTTTTTTAATTTACCATCATGATATTTAATGTTTTATTTATATTAACTTTTTGATATCTTTGGAAACACGCATCCCCAAATCTAATAAGTATGTAATATTATTATTTAAATATTTAAATTATAGAATAGATGTAAAATTGTGGGGAATGAAAATGATTAAATAAATTATGAAATATATAAAAATTACAAAATCAATATAAATTTAATGATAAATTAATATATACTAATCACTCAATTTTTAGTGATTTTATCTATTTAATCAAAATTTCATTTTTTATAAAATTGTTTTTTTATTTGAATTTTATAAAAAACTTATTATTTTTAATTTTTTAATATTTTATAAATTCATTTTATTAAAAATTTATTTTCCATAAATTATCATATCATAATTAATTTAGATTGAAATATCTATATTTCTTTAGTTGATTGATTATTTGATAAATAGTGAAAAATACCAATTTCTCTAATATTATCATTTATTTTAATTAAAATAATAATTTGAATCTACCATTATATTTAATATTTGGTTGAATAGTTAAATATTATATATTTCATTACGACTAATTAAATATATTTCATTTCATTCATAAATTTTCATTATTTTCATAGGATTTTATTTGTATGATTAAAAACATGGTTTTATAAAATCTATTTTTAAGGTGGACAATGGTTTTCCGTTTTCATTAATTAAAATAACCATTAATAATGTATGATTAAAATGATGAGAAAAAAAAATTATATTTATTATTAATTAGATTTATTTAATTATGATTATTTGTGATAGATTTAATATATGATCATCTATTTAATGAAAAATACATTTTTGGAAATTAATTTTTCGATACAATTTTTCACATTTAATATTGAAATAAATCCATCATTTTTTAAAATGAATCATAGAAAATAGATACAATATTTGAAATCCATATTTATGAATTTCTAAATTGGTCCCTATTATTTTGGGTCCTTATTAATAGTGAAACTAGTATTTATTTGTTACCAATGTAATGACTGTATTGGTTAATTAATGATAAAAATATTTGATAAAGGCAAAATAATAACCATAATAATTTCCTTATTTTTATTGGATGGATTTATTTCATCTAAAATTATCCATAATTCTAAACTATGACATTTTGTTACCATATGAACATAATTATGACTTACAAAATACATTATGTGATGGAAATAAAATAATATAACATTATTAATTTTAAAAACTATAATATTAGGTGAAATGGTCAAAAAAAACTATCTTTGGTTATAAATATGAATTTTAATGGTAAATTATTTTTTTGATGGAAAATTGTTTAAATATTTTTGATTTATTTAATTACCTTAAATTATTACGCAACATTAACACTAATATTATAAAATATAAAAGAAAATAAAATAAATTATATTAAAAAATATAAAAATTTGTATTATTTGAATATATTATTGTGTTAATTTTCATTACACATTTATATAATTTTACATATGTTTAAATGGTATTGAGTCAAATTCAATCTTTGTCTTACTGCTACTAAATTCAAAATTAAATGAATAATACCAGAATCTTAAATAGTAATATTTCAATATATATAATAAATTATTAAATGATTTAAAATTCCTAAAAATATTATATTGACCTAAACGAATGTAATTATAATATCAAACATGGTCCATTTATGGTATGTTAATCCTTTCACAGAAAATTTCAGGACCTATAATGAGTAGCATCATTTATATCAGAGTAACTGTCAAATAAATGTCAAAAGGGAATAAAATAATGAGATATGGGTGATAAAATAACATAAATGTTTGAAAATGTTATTGGATGAGGTTATTTATACTCACACTCATCTTATCAATAAATATTTTCAATTTTTACTTGTATGAAAACAAAAATTTATTTATATTAACTTTATAAATTATGAAATTTTATGAGATTCACTCAACTCTCTTATAAAAGGGAACATCCCCTTATCCTTTATTCACACTTCAAAGACCTCTTTATTAAGAAAATTACTAAAAAATAATTTCGTTAATATAAATAGCACATCTTGAGACTATTATTATTATTAATCCCTCCATTGATGGATTTTCCTGCAAAAAAAGAGGGTTGTTGAAGAAGATGTATCAATATTAATAGAGAGTTTCTATTTTATTTATTATTACACCTCATTCAAATCATATTAAAATATAATTATATAATCCATAATTATATTATATATATACATATATGTTATTATTTTAGGGGAATCATCAACATACATATCCCTTTCCATCAAATTAGGAAGATAAACATTGTTCATCTTAATGGTGGACTATCACATCATGAATCGATGTAATTCATTTTCCATCACTACCACTCCGAGGTTTCTTTAATGATATGTTTAATATATAAATTTATATATATATATATATTACATTCCAGTAATATTTTTTATCATATAAAGATAACTTTACAAATATTTTCATACCATTATATTCATTTTAAAATGACGTGTAAATGTCAAACATATTTTCTATTACGACATCCATGAAACAATGTGAATAATTTTTCATCATGAAATTACAATAATTATATATATATATCTATGTATTTTAAGTAAAAGTATTATAATTTTTTATACAAATCATTCGAAGCACAAATAATAGTACACAGGTTTTGTCCAACATGATTGTTGAAGAATTTAAAAGTTACTCAAGTGTATGATGGAATTTCATTCTTCATGAATGCAACATAATTATGTTTTCATAAATATCATTAATTTTTGATTTATAATATATAATTGATTTATTAAATTTATAATTATTACATGATTATAATTCTCGATATGATGGGATAACGTCCCCATTGACTATAATCAACCAACCAAATACATTTTGATTATATGAATGAAATATCCTCAAAACATTGGATGATTAATTAATTAAATAAAATAAAAAATAAAACATGGTTAATAATAAACATTGAAAATATTATTAAGAAATTAAATGATTTTCATTAGCTTATTATTCAAGATGTTTAATAACACATGTGACGAGTAAGACCAGGGTGAAGAGATATCATCTCGATTTCAATTCATTTAGATATATTTTATTGTTCTGCAGAAAATTTCTATTATATAGGTTATATAATACCAAATTAAACATTATAAGATTAATAATTCATACATTTTGGTATTTGATCTTTTTATTTAATTATTTTTGTCAATGTTTATTAGATTTTAATGTTATAATTTTGAAATTATTTCATAAAATAATTTTTTTCATTAGATTATATTACTTTTTAGTTTTATATTATATTCAAAGATTGTGTTTTAATGAATATTCATTATTTTGTTGTTTATTTTAATTTTATTTAATTTAAATGTTTTAAACATAATATATAAATTGATCAGTTCTTAATTAAATGTTATGACCATTGTAAGGATTATTCATCTCTAATTGTTATTATTGGGAGTATGTTATATTATTCATATATTTTATTTATTGAGAAGAGTATTCTAACCCTATGACATGCAATTTCATGATAATCCTAAATTTCATGATAGATAATGTATAAATTTATGTTATTAGTTGAATTAAAATTATTATTTTAATACTATGAAGTTGTTAAGTAATTATTTTTAATTTTTTTATTATTCGAGATTGTTTATATTTACATCAAAATCATGGAATTTTTTTTGAAATGTCTATCTTAATCCCAATATATAATAATTTTCTCTATTTTGTTGAAAACCATATATTCTACTTGTATTCATACCTTTTATGTACTCAAAAGATAAATAGTGATTTTTAATAACCAGCATCATTTCCTCTTTAGCATTGAATCTTTTTTTTCTGTCCCGTTTTTCGTAAAAAAATTCTTTGTTGTTTTTCATATTTCTATTTTATTTTATTATTGTTATTTTTTACTTTGTTTTTACATTATACAAAATTATTTAAAAGGAATACTCATTCATTATCCATTGAAGGTACTTTCTATTTCTTTTTTAAAATTTTTGAAAATTTTTCTTTTTGCTTATATAAAATAATAGAATTTTAACGATAGTGACCATTCATTTTTTTATAGATTTATTTCCATAATTACATGTTATATTAAATAAAAATTTCCACAAAATTTCTTAATTATGTTGATTTTAAACAAGTTATTTTGGAATGAAAATTCTATTCTCTTAATGAAATTTTACATGGATCTTATAAACATATTATCATATATGTCAACATAATTTTTGGAATCTATTGATTTATAAACATTGAAATATTTTCATAATATCCACCAGAATTCTCTTCATGGTTTTTGAGAACCATGATAGTGGAAAACATTATTAAACTTATATTATTTCTCTCAATATAAAGATATATTTATTTTTAAGTCATGTTGACTTAGTTGTATTTAATATAAATATAAGGAGTAAATTAGACATATTAAAAAATGTGTTGAAATAAAAATTATAAATCCCCTTTATATTGAATTATGTCTCATTAGAAAAACTAGTTTTTGTATCTTGCTATTGATTTATAATTTAATGTATGATTTCATAGAATGAGGACTAGAAGCTATGTTAATGATGTCTGAAATTATACATTCCATTATTATGTGAATGGTTATTTAAAAAAATGTGATTATGTTATTAGTTATGATATATATTGACAAATATCAATATAAATTGATTATTTAAAGGAAATATATGATCATCATATATTTTCTTATATTTTTAATGTCATATCTCATTCTTTTTATGAATACCCTTAAAAAGAATTTAAACTCACAAATTTCTTTTATTTCATTTCCCTAGAAAACCCGTGATATTTTTGGAATTTATATAAGGGGATATGATAATGGTAAAAATGGTGTTCTCAATGAAAATAAACTTTTTTAAAATATGTTCTTATATATACTGTTATATTATATTATCTATTTAGATTGACAAGACTACTAAACTATTCATTCCATTGGGATTTTGTAATTATTATATTATTCTACTGTAATATACTATGTTGGTTTGTGGTGTGTTTCATGCGGGTCAGTTCTGGACATGGTTCCTTGACTGGACTGTTGATGGTTTTAGATTTTGGGATTTTTTTTTGGGATGGGTTCCTTGGCCAGAATGGCTATGAATCTTCATATACAATATTTGTTGGTCCACACTTTTCCTTAAAGAGAGAGATATATATATAATCTTTTTTTTTTGTTTATCCAGTGTAATAAAGTATCCAACACCCTTAGGTTACTAGAGTGGGGTATTTATATTTTCTTATGGTTATATTGTGATTATTTTTTATGTTATTGTTATACACTTAGGTTTACTGTTCATAATGTGATTACTGGGAAAGGAATAATATATCCCTATAATGAATGGATAATTTTTGATATCTCATGAGAAACAAAGAATTGAAATGGTGAGATAACCATGTTAATTAAGTGAATATATTTACTATGGAAGTATTGTTTGTTCTCCTTGAATTAGGAGGCAATGAGAATATATAGTGAACATAATCCACTAGTGGGAATAATAAAACTATTTAATTTTTCTCAGTGCATGTTGACAAAGGAATTGAGTTTCTATATTTATGTATATTATATAAATTTATTTCATAATCAAATAATATTTTATATTAGATAATTAATGATTATCGAATATTTCACACCCATAATAATTTTTTAGTTTTTTATGCTATTTCCATATTTCATAACACATTATTTACTATATTTTACTGATTAAGAATTACTTTTCTAAGTAATGATCATGTTGTCAAACCCTTAGATAGTCATTTATTCTGACATTATATTAATGATATATATCTCCGCTGTTTACGTTTATTGATCATCAAATCACACCCATTCATATTTTCCTATTTTCCTAGGTAATGAAGAAATGATGTAAATAGTGTATTTATAATAATGGTACCATGTAATATGTACTATGTGGTAGATGATAAAGATCATTTCTAAAACAATTTCAATATATATCTAGAATATAATGATAATAAACATATATGTGTCTATGCATTGTATAATTTTTTGACATTTTTGATAATCATCCATAAGATGTAATATATATGTATAAAATTCATGGGTTCCATTAGTTACTATTAGAGAATTGTTTAGTTATATTTTAAGGTAAGGATTATAATAAAATTTGTGAAATCACATGGGAGAAGACAATTAATTGGGTATCATCCTGTAATCCTAGTAAGGTATACATTGTGTTTTTCCTAGTAGGGGAATCTATATCTTGATAAAAACACATTGGCATAGGCTCTATATCTAAAGCACATTACTTTAAGAAAAATTAATTTAATAATTGGGTTATAACATACTATTAGTCTTCTGGTAGTTATATTTTAATTATTTTCATTGTTTTCCTTATTTTTTATATATGTAGGGCCGAAAGGAAAATGAGAGGATACCTAAAATGGTGAAGTTAGTGATTTGATTGATTCTCTTGAAAAATGTAACATTTCTACACAAATTATATTTATTTACATGATGTTTACTATGGTTAAGCACCAATTAAATCATAAAATGATACCAATTCATTTTTATCAAGAGGGAATAGGTTTTCCAATTATTATAAGGATTTTCAATTTTATGACATGTCATTTTGTTACACATCATGTAATACACTGTGATTTTTATTAAAAAGGATACATGGGAAAAAGTATAATTTCCACCTCTTTAGATTTTATTTTCCACGAAACAATTCTATTTCCCTCGAAATTTTAATTCCCTTAAACCCTTTTGAGTCTTCATGATAAATAATTAATCATTATTGTAGATGTTGGGTGACCATACTAGAATGTTTTCTCCACATATCTTTTTAATTTTATCTTCATCTTGTTGTAATCTAGATATTTCATCATGGTATTGATAGATCTCTACCTTATGTGGTTGAATACTCATGATAGGATGATTTTCAAGATCGTATCTTTCTTCATTATGGTTGGTGGATTATATTGTGAGAATTGTTGTTTTGTGAATGGTAGGTGGTTCCTTTATTATAAAAAATTACAATTTATCATAATTATATGATTAAATTTCGATTGATAGATTTAAAAATATTTTTTGAGAAATTATTTCGAATTGTTTATTATCAACTCCATTTCATTGAATTAGTGAAATTGTTTCCGGAAGTTTGGTTTTGGTGGGAAATTGGTCAAACCCCCTCAAATTCTTGTGAAATGGAATGTGTTTGTGAACTTTATGGAAACTGCTTCAATTTAAAATAAGGAATTTAAATTTTGATATTTGTTTGATGGATAATTTATTAATATGATTTGATGACATTTATTTCATATTGTATTTGATAAAAATGGTTTAATTTTTTTTATAGGATCCATTGGGTTCTATCTTGGAAAAAGGGAATGTCATTGATTAAAAAAAAGATATGATTTGTAATGGAAAATTGGAATATTTGAAATGGGTAATGGGATGATTTTTATCTTAAATCCTTTTAAAATAAATTTCACATCATTTATTTTGTACAAAATATAATTAAATCCTTAGGTAGGTAGTGAGTTATTTGTATGAATCTTTATGATTTACAACATTCCAAAAAATCATGTTACATCTATTAAGAGATGGTTAAGAGTCCTATTTTTCCTAAATTCAAAGGGGTTTATGTACATATTATTATGTAACCTTTAGAGTGGGTTCACTATATTGGGTAACTATCATACATTCATAGGAATTTCACCTTGTAGCTCACATTATTTTATTTCAAATGAAAATATTTCACTATTGTGGACAATATTACATGCATTTGGATTTTTAGAAACCATTTTATATGAAAATTCTATTCATTTAATCAATATTTTTATTTATATATATAATTATAAATGTATTCCATCCATTTAAATGAAATGCATTTTTTTCAAATATTCAATGGAAATTATAAAATAATTTTTTAAAAAATTTGAGTGCTCTTTATTTGGGGAATTAGATGTTTAAATTTCTTATTGAAACCATGGCGAGACCCGAAGAGGATTTTTACTCATTTAATACGTATGACTTCATGTGTTTATAGATTATCCCCATCCAGGTTTGAGAAAAGGTAATGCACCACTTATAGGTGGTGCTAACTACTGATCTGTGTACATGGACAATTGTGTCTTTTGGGGCATGGGAATTTTATTTGTTTCATTACACATTTGTATAGTGTTTTTGGGATTTTTATTACATGTTTATTTCAAAATTTTCATTGGAAAATGATTATCACTTTTCATTTTGTGGATTTCATGTTTTAGTCGTCGACCAATGGGGTTCAGGGACACCTTTCATGCAATGTAAGTACCATCTCATTTTTATGGTTACCAGGGTACCCTGTTTAGTTTGTGATAATGTGGTAAAATAGGATCAGGTTTATATTCTTATTTTAATATCTGTAAGTTATGTGATATCATTTAGGGACATTGGGGGTAGTTTAAATTGTGTGTCTGGACAGATCTCACAATAATTATCCTTACATTTCTTTGGTGGATAAGGAATGAAATTTTTTTGGATTAGCTATATTATTTTATCCAATATTTATTTGAATTGGATTGAAATACACATGATCATGTTATATCTATTAGGATTTATTTCCCATGTCTCTCTTGTTGACTATAACCAAATGAATTCCTTGTTGTCTATTTATTGTTGTGTAACATAATGCCTTCGGGAAAACATATGAATCTAATATAGGAGGAACTTTCCAATGAACCATGGTGATTGAATCCAATAGTAGATCTGAATATGGTAGAGGTTATTGTTCACACTATCAAATCTCTAGGATAGGAACCACCCCATGTTCATGTCCTATATATATATGATTAACATAGGGGGGTGTTCCCATGTTCTTTTAGCAAGAGTTGCTTTCCTAGAATCCAAAAATCGTTTAATTTCTAAAATGATCATCAAGAGGATGATAAATGGCTGAGAAAATTCGAATTCTATTAGTGTCATGGAAAAACCCTATAAAAAATGTGAAGTTTACCACTTTAAAGCTATAATGACATGTCATGAGATGGTGGGCCACTACAGTGTCAAAAATATAGGCTTGAAGTCTCAGAATGGAAAGATTTCCAAGCTATTTTCACCGACCATATCTATCAAAATTTTATGATTTTAGACAAAGATAATGATTTTTTCAAATATTTGTAGCATAACATGACCATTATAGAGTTTGATAATCTTTTTATAGAGCTAGTGCAGTTTTCACATGAGATAGAATCCAATGTGACGATTCTTACACTATAGTTCAAGTTAAAAATTTGATAGGATATTCCTTCAAAAAATATCTTACTAAAACTACCTTTTTATGCTGATGCGATTGATAGAGAACAAATGGTGGAATTGGATATGGATGGAATTTTAGTGTTATTTAGAGTTTCCTTCTCCTTCAGTGGCATTAGGGTTTATTTTATTGCAAAGAAAAAAAGATGGAGTATTGTTGTGGTTCTCGATATCAGGTCATTCAAAACCTCTATAATTCATAGAATAAGCCCTATGATTTTCTAATATTGTTGAAATAAAGTGAATTCAATGGTGTTTCCTACTGAGTTACCCATCAACTATAGATCACGCAGACATTAATGTAACTTTTAGAGGTTCTTCGGTGTCTTTTTCACTTTGTGTAGTGCAATGGGATCATTATCTCATTCCAAAACATGGGGAAATCATATTATTCATATACAAAGGTGTTCTTTCCATAGGCATCCCAAACGATGATTCTTCACATAGAGGAAGAGTCTCTAGAGGAAGAGAATGCCAGTATACTCACTATGAGAGGTGCCATTACTATAGCTTTATCTTTTGTGAATTATCTATTTGATACAGATGAATCCCATTCATTTACATCTACCTTTATTGCTAATCTTATAAGTATTCTTATAGATATTTTATCTTGTGAAATGGATATTACAAAATCCATTAGTAGGATTTATGATAAGGGTCTCCACAATAACCCTTTTTTTCCTCTATCATATTTAAATAATACTTAGAGTTCATTATTCGTGAACATATAACCAGTTTACATTATATTTGGGATTAATTAGATCATTTAGAAAAAATCCTAGATTGATTTCAATCTACAATGGGTCTCCATTTATACACTTAGTGGTGTGTATCATGTCATCCAAGGAGAATTATATCTATGGTCGAGCATAGTCAATGATTATTATGTGGATTTGGGAAATAATATATCTATATTATCCTTTTTCTGGAGTAGGAATATTTGATTTGTGATCTTCCTCCACTAGTCATTGTGTTTCCCAATGTGTTTCTTTATGAAATATATATTTTTTCACCAGTATGGTAGGTTGAATTTTACATTGATTTATTTCATGATACTCAACTATTGTTTATTCCCTCTTACTATATGGTGACAGTTGAAATTAATGTGATGATGTCACAAATGGGATATCTTCTTGGAAAAGGATTTATATGTCCATTTTGTCAACATGGACAGTGCATGTTCTCTTTGATAAAATGTTTGATGATTCACTTATCCTATTCATTGATTACTGAAGGATAAATCAGGTTATGGTTAATATAAATAACATGTTACAAATGATGGATGATTTATTTTATTAGTTGAATGGTGTGATATGTTTCTCAAAGATACATCTCTACTCGGGTTATAATCATTTGATGTAAAACAAATCGATAATTCATGATACAATCATTATTAATATATATGGACATTATGAGAATCGTTTTATGCCCCTTGGTCTAAAAACTATATCTAAAATATTAATGGAATTTAGTAATAGTATTTTCCATGAGTATTTTTTTTACATAGTGGTGATCTTTGTTGATGAAATCCTCACTTACTCTATTTCTAAGAAGGATAATGTGCATCATCTGATTTTTTTTTGAGTTTTCTCATAAATCACCGAATTGATTCCATGACTTTGTAATGTGATTTCTTGATTCAAGAAGTGATGTTATTGGGACACATGGTGTCAGAACTAGTAATATAAATTGATCTTAGGAAGGTGGATGCTATTATGACATAAGAGAAACCATGCAATCTCTTTAGGATCTAGAGCTTCTTATGTTAAGCTAGATATTATCACTAGTTCGAGAAGGACTTCTCAAATGGTAGATTCTCTAAATAATTCACTAACATTAAAGGGTGTATTTTATTATTGGGATGATATGTGTCATATTTCATTAGCTAAGAAATTATTTTCACTGCTGCACTAGTTTTGAATCATCATGGGGCTGGTTAAGACTATGTGGTATTTTGTGACACATTAGTTTTTGTTTTGGTCTATGTTCATATAAAATGTTGTTAGACTATCTCTTATGGATCTCCTCATCATAGGACACAAGAGTATAATTATCCAACACATGACTTTATAAATTTAGCTGTGATGCACGAACTAATAGTTGGAATCATTACCTATATTGATAAAGGATTAAATTGTATTTAGTCCAATAGTTTGTGATTTGAATCATCACTAAAAAAAATTAAAATCTCCACAAGAGGTGTTGGCTGGAATACCTCCAGTATTTTGATTTCTATGTTTCCTAGTCCTTAGGGAAATGGAAATTCATTATAAATTATTTTATATTGAAAATTATGATCCATACATTGAATAAATTGATGAAATCATGGAACGTTATGGACCACTTTGCACAATTTCATTTTAGATTCCACGGATTTTGAGTCTAGTATTCCTTGCCTAGGGATTATGTAACATCCAATCTTATCAAATGGATTCTTCAGGGAAAACCGCATGATGCTGAGTTCAACATCATTAGAGACACTCTTTATTGAGAGGATAATTTTTGTTGAATAGAAATTCTACAAAAAGTGGGGTTTCTCTAATTTCAAAACTATTTTCTAATACCGTCTTCAGTAATAAAATATTTAATGGGGGTTCCATATTGTTTAGTGTACGATGCACCAAATACCCATGAAGAAGTTCAATGATATTAGTTTATAGTTTTTTTCCTTATATGTTATGGGGATTTGATAATTGTGCCTCATGTCGTCATACCTTGCAACTAGTCATGGAATAGAACTTGAAAACATTCATTTTTATTTATCAACATCCATTCTCTACTTGAAAGTGTAATGAGATCTACAGGGACATTGTGGATATGATTACACATACCAAAATAATGAAGAATGTGATATGTGTTATGTAAAAAATTTTACCAAATTGGAACAATTTATACCCAATCATGATACAAATAATGTTAATGGGTTGGGAAATATCTTTTGGAAGTATATTTTTAATCATCATGGAGTTCTATCTGCTGTATATTTTAATAGTGATCCTCATTTCATGTCCCATTTTTTAAATACCTTTAAGAAGAACTAGGATCATAGTTTTATTTTATTACAACATCCCATCAACAGTTATATGGTCAGATGGAATAATTTATAAAAATTCTACAGGTTATTCTTCACACCTATATTCAAATCTTTGGAAGTGATTTTGATTAATATAATGGGCTGGTTTAGTTTACTTATAAAAATTATCACCAGTTTGTTATTTTATGGTCATCATTATATATATTAATACAGTTGGTTGGAGATTGGAATAGGATCATTATTTGGAGAATGGTTTCTTTACGAGATTATATAAATGATACAATTTAATTGTTAGAGAATGTTAACATTTTTTAGAAGGTATATGTCTTATGTTGACTATCATTATATACCATTGTAATTATTATTTATCAATCATGTATTTTTTAAAGATTAATCTTAATTGGGTTATCAAAGGCTTGGGAAGAATGGGATGCTTTCTCCTCATTTTGTGGGACCATTTTAGGTGGTATAGAATGTGGTGAAAGAGGATTATCATTTATGACATCTGAGGTAGGTGGCGCCGATTCATAATGTGTTCCATGTATATTAGTTACATATGTATCTATATAATCCATTTTAGGATCTACGCTGGAAGTATCTTGAGGTTGAGTGTGTATTATCTATGGTTGAACATCTAATTCTCATAGTTGATTATGAAACCATAGTGATTGATCGGTGGTAAATACCTTTCGTTTATGTTCTATAGAAGAACTGTTATAATTATCATGTGGAATTGCAGTACAAGGAATTAATTAGAGTTTAGTGGACTAACATTTTCAATATATATGCTTATTCATAGGATTTATGAGGACATTATGTGTTTATGGATGGGGGTTTTAAAATACCATTACTCTTATGATATTTGTGTTTTAAAAAATGTCATGGTTTACTTTTTCATTGATTGGGTTGGGCCTAGACAAAATTTGGGGGATACCTATAATATTAAAGTCAGATATTTGTTATATTTTTAAAAGAACCGTTCTATTCGGAAACCATCAAGATATTTACACACTATGTATTATGGTTACATTGTAATTAAACAATAAAAGAAAAATTATAATTTTTTATAAAGATGTGGTGAGTTTGTTTGGGGATTATGAGGGTGTTCAACTTCACAACGTGTAATTGGTTTACACAAAATGTAAAACTCCAGGCATTGAATTTAAATAGGAAACATGAAAAATTATTATATACTCATATTTATAATTTCTTGATCTCAACTTATGTTCCTTTCCCTAGAGATTTTGGTGCCCTCAAACCCTTCCGAGTTGTCTGTATCATCGGTTGATCACTATTGTGGTTGCTGCGTGACATTCCACATAAGAATTCTACTTGTATATTCATCTATTTTTATTTCTCTCTATATAATTGTGATATATCATGTTTGTATTGATTTATCTATACCCCGTATTAGTGAATCTTTTTTCAATGTTGAGTTCATATATCTTTTGCGCCCTCTTTCTAGTCAACAGTATCTGTTGTGGGAATTGTGGTTCAATGAAAGGTAGGTGGTTCCATTACGATGGATAAATTTGATATATCCTGAAATGAATGATAAAATATCAATTTTTTATTTAAATTAATTTTCATCAAACTACATTCGGTTTTTTAATTTAAAAAACCAATTCCAATGAATTTGATAATTTGATTTTCAATATTTAATTTTTTGAAGGATATTGGGAAAAACACCAATTCCATTGAATTGGTTTCTATTTATGAAATTCATGGTAACATGTAAAATTTAAATTATTGTATATACATTGTGAAATAGTTTTGATGGTAATTTTTATAAATTAAATTGATTAAATTAATGTAAAATTATATGTTATAAAATATGGATAAAATTGATTTGATAAGAACATTTTGGTTCAATATTGTAAAAATGTATTTTTTATGAAAAAAAAGCGCTATGGTCTTTGAGTGGGAATTAGAATATATGAAATTGAGAATAGGATTAATTTTATTTTAAATTGTTTTAAAATAATTATCCCATTCTTGTTTTTGCACTCTATCACATGAAATCCTTATGTAGTTAGTGAATTATTTGGATAAAACATTCTTATTTACAATGTTCCAAAACATAAAGGAAGCATCTCCCATCCATTAAGAGATGGTGATAGGTCCTTATTAGCATGAGTACAAAGCATCATAAGTACATGTTTTTATGTAACATTGATTGTGGGGTCCCTATAGAACTAAACAATAGAACCTTATTTGGAATTGTACAATGGTCTTCACAAGAAATTTTAAATTGAAATATTCAATTATTGTGAGCAGTTTTACATGACATTGGATTTATATAAACTATGTAATATTAAAAAGGCCTTTATTAATACATTTAATTACTATATTTCCATAATTTTAAATTTAATCCATATTTTGAAATGTAAATAAATATTTATTAATATATTCTATTGATATTCCAAAGATGATTATTTAAAATTTAAAATATATTTATTTGGTTAATTTAATGTTGGAATCTATTACCGAATCCTTAGTGAGACCCTACACAGATTGAATCTCACACCCTACCAATGCCTTCAGATGTTTATATATTATCTCCTTCCAGGTTCAAGAATGGTTAAAGTACCACATGGAGGTGGTTCTAGCCATTGATCTGTGGACTTGGGGTGTTCCTTCCATTAGGACAAGGGCATTTTTCTTTCCATTTTCTAGTACATTACTATAGTAATTTTGGTTATTTTTTATCTTTTTATTTTAGGTACTCAATTCCCAATGGATTTTCTTTTGTATGCACACTATCTTATTGTTGGCCATCTATAATTTTGGTGAAAAATATGTTCCCATATTTAATTTTTATGATTCTAGTTTCTATTCACATTACAATGTGTATCGATAAATCCCTTCAAGTTATGTCAAAACAAGGGTGGTTTTTGGGTTACCAGCATACCTGGGTTGGTTAATTACCTAGTGTTTATCTTCATATTCACATGGTCTATGAAAAAATGTCATATCATTGCACTTGGTTTGACACTCATATGCGATATGATTAGGATAATTAATATCCAATTTATAAATAATTTTGAAGAGTGAGAGGATAGAATCCATGAAATCATATGATGAAATAAATGTATTATAATATGAACATAAAATGATTAAGGCATATAAAAGGGTTTCATAATTTATAATATCTTTGGAAATTTTTTTTATTTTATGATTTCTCACTCAAATTAATTGTTCTTGATTCTCATGCTATGATTATTCGTTTTAGTAAATGTCCAAAACATGAAAAAATAAAATGTAAAAATAATTTTTTGTCCAATACAACAGTGTTACACATAATAAACAAAATTTAGTGGGAGTTAGGATAAAAATAATGGGTTTATGACTATTCATTTATCTAAAATTATTATTTTCAATTGGATCCTGGTTGAAATTTAAAAGGAGATAGAAAAGGGAGTTTTAAAACATTTCATGTGACAAAGTCCCTATAGGAATGTATATTTAATATCCAACATGTCATAAATGTGGGAAGAATCACTGAGGAAATGATATCAATCAATCTATATTATGATTCATTTAATGATGTTGATGGGATAAAGTATACATATTTTTATAGAAAAATGAGGTATTCAATAGAGGGATATAATTTCCTATAATAGTTTCAACTTCTAAATAATTTTCATTAATGTGGGATACATTTGAATTATCATAGTTAATAACATAATCCACATCCGATCTCATAAACCAAGAAAATAAAAATGCCCTAATCGTTTTGTTTATCAATAATGTGGATAATAATAATTAAGTCACACATATCCCCAACTCTAGGGAATATGTTATCATGCTGATGAATACAATCATATGCTCTATGAAAATAATATTACTATCTTTTAATGGTTAATCAGTTTATCTGTTGCAATGATTATTTATTTTTGTATAGATCCAATATCAATATCAATTAAATGGTGTCATATTTTCTATTCTGAATCAATAAAATATTTCGTATTAGTTTGGTGACTGAAATGAACCTTAAATTGTAGTAACCACCATTTTATGGGTCTTACTATCTACTCAATAGTGATATTTTTCGAATTCATTTTCATTCATCTTGAAGAATTATTAGTAGAAAAGTGGACTATATTACATATTACAATTAATAAGAATGTTGTTATAATTTCAATGTAAATTTATTTATGTATATGATACCTAACATGTTTTTAAATATTGATATTTTAATTCACGTAAGTTAAACTAATCTCATTGATAAATATGCTAAGAGGGTCAAGAAATTAGTGTTTGTAAAAGCTCATTTAATTTTATTAGTTTTAATAATTAGAATAATTGTTATTATAGTCTTGTATAATACTATTGTTTCATGTAATGTTGATATAAAATAATAATTCATGATATATTTTAGTTTAGAATATTCATTTTTAATTTTATCTCTTTTTTATAAAAACAAATACTTATTCACAAGATTTTTGAAAAAGAAAATATAAACATAAATTTTGTATGTGAACATTAAAATAATGGTTTAATAATGATATTGTTTAATATAATATTTATCTATTGAATTAATGATTAATATTTAATTCAATAAATATTTTATTATTTATTGATTGGTAAATTTCATGTGACAATTACTTACATAATTTAATGTCTATTTGGAAATAATATACAATTATTTTAATAAAATTTAATAAATATTAATTTATATAAAAATGAAGTTATATTTACAAAAAAACTATGGGATATGATTATATTAATATTATTTTTATTGGAAGCTTAACATTAAATATATTAAAAATGTTGTTATGTCCCTTCATTATTATTCTTATTATTTAATCATATGCATATAAGTATAAATATAAAAAACATATGAAATTGATACTTCTTGTGAGAAATGAAATAATATTTATAATATACCAAACCCTTAGAATCATGCCTTCAATACCCTTCATATCAAAAATTAATAGATTACAATAGAATACCTTATTTAAAAAAATTATGAATAGTTACCATTAATGTAAATTTTAAAATCAGTCAATAATTATATAATTATTTCAGTAGATATGTTTATATAATATATATAAGCCTAAATGAACCCTTTAAAATATTCTCTACCATAAAAAAACCCAATGTGAGAAACAATAAAAATAAATAATAATATTATCATAGTAAAAGAATAATATAATTTAAAATACTTATAAAATAGTCTGAATGATCCTATCCCATAATCTTCTGAATAATTTTGTGTAAACAATTATATTACTTAGTTGAAATAATAAAAAACAAAATTTATTACCCACCCAGTGAATCCATTCCTTACTAAAACATTCAAATGTAATAATTTTGATAAAAAAATTAACATTATTTATAAATTAATTGAATTATTTTACATTTTTTTATAGATTTTTATTTCTATAATTTCTTCAAAAATCCAACACATGATCTAAATCGTTCAGAAAACCTATATTTATTGTAAAGGAATATGGTATCATTTTTTATAAATATATTGTAGGATTGTAAAATTATATATACTATGAAGTTCTCTATGACTAGAGATTAATCATGTAAAGAAATCATAGGAAAGAGTTTAATTAATTTTGAATAAGGATCTAGTTGAATCATTGAGAACCGTTATGGAATAATTTAATATCATTTACTATGAAAATTATCCAGGTTCGATTTGACCTTTCTTGTAGAACTGTTATAGATTCATTGTTTTTCAATTTATACGATAATTATCCATGATAGGTGATGAATAATTGGGAATTTTTATGGATTCATTGGATATTATTTTGTATGAAATTTTCTTAATGATTACTATTATGATTGGTGAACATATCTTCGATGACTATGGATATGTTCAATGAAGTGACCATTATTTTAACTAGTGATAATCCCTTAGTTTAGTGAAGAATAATATAATAACACCATTTAAATAATCATTGTAATGATTAATTGTATGTGGGTAATTTTTAATTATTTAAATAAAAATAATAAATTTCATAAATAAATTTGTGATGTCCCTGAAATTGTTCTATTATGTCAATAAAATTAATAAACTAAAAATGAAAAATATGTTTTCCTTGAATAATATTAAATTATGTAGGACACGTTAATTAAATATATACATATATATTCACGATGAAGAATGGATTTTTTTTGGTATTGTATTTCATATTTAGTATTTTCTATGTACATTATTAACCACATAGTAATACAAATATGTGGAAACCATTAAAAGACCTCAAAGTCCATCCAATTGATCATACGTGGGGGAACCGAGGTTCAAATTCTTAGGATAGTAGGGCCAATGATACTTTAATGAAACAGAAACGTGATATTTCCATGTATAGGCCCATAGGATAATGTACATGAGCGCACAATGGTATGGTAAAACTTGGGCAACTGTTCCATGACCTGTGTTTGATGGGGTATGTGGGTGAAGATCCCTTACTATAATTACAGAGTTTGAACATAGAATATCTTGTAATAAATGGAAGAGTGAAACTAGGAACTCAATCAATGTGGGATGTGGTGTAACATCCTAGAGCTCGTGCTACATTTAATGATAAATATATTTCACAATCAGTTTAATTTAGATCATCAAATATATTTGATCTCCCACACCATAAGAGTTATATTAATTATCATTTTCATCCTGAAAAACCATTCAGATGAAATTAGTAAAATATTTTTTTTGGTCAATCAATGATCAAATTTGTGGGAACTATGGATATTGTAATACTAACATTTTTATACCACAAGGCGTTAAAAATTCTTGAATATAACAACTATCATGTATGTGTGTGAATAAATTGATGACATAACATGAATTGAATATTTTTTTTTTTGTAAATTCCAAACAGAAACATGGTTGATTTCAATATTTTATGGAGGATGTGAGTTACAAATCATGTGGAATATACCATGAACTTTTGTATGAATGATCACCTTATTTTTCGGTGTAATTTTTTAGGGAACCAATATTTTTGGAATATGAAAATACTATAACACAACTTAATAATATGATCTTTCTAGACATCCAATAATTATAAATTTTTTCATATAAGGATGGTGGTACATGATAATAACTGGAGATGAATACTCGATTGAGTGTGTTTATATGATACTATGAGAGGTTTCTTTTATTATGATGAAAATTTAGCACAAAAAGACAATTGTTTCATAAAAAATGTTTTTATATATCAAATACATGAACAAAGAAAGGAAATCCACATGGAATTAAATTTTTTAAATGAAATGTCAATTTACACATTGAATTACTATTTCTATGAATGATCTCATGGGAGCATTAATCCATTTTACAGAACCTCCATTTCTTCTAATAATAACGTTGAAATACCATTTAAAAATTCCATACACACTATATTTCATGAAGGGGGATTTCCAATCTTGTGCGTGGTATAAATTTACATAGTACACGAATTTTTACATGAAATATTTCAATATATAAAATATCACACAGACACACAAACTGAATGATTCAATTTTCATGAAGAAATGAAATCGTATACCTTTTCTAGTGGGGATGATGAAGTTGTAATTTTCCACACATTGATTTTCCAATCATTCTTTTTGTGTGAAAAGTAATGGAGAAAAGGAATGTAACATATTGCCTTATACACATCATCATCCTAATTAATACCACAAGGATACACTAGCATGTACAATGAAAGGTGGAAAAATCATGAATACATAAACTGTTGGTCATGTAGTCTCAAAAAAATTGATAGATCATTTAATAATATATGATAATGTTTCAAGAAGAGGACATGTTTCAGTTAGGGACGATTTACCTTATATACAATAGTAATGGAGAATGATTTTACATCACTTTCACACATCACATAGAGGTTGAGAACATCATTAGTATAGGGAATTATATGGATGATAAATTGTTTTTTGAGGAAGAATACAACATGTATTGCATGTCAGATTTCTTAATTGATCATTATGAGAAAAGTAGTGAGTTTAATTTAAAATTGCATCCTCGTGTTATTGAAGACTACTTGGACTATTTCCGTAAAACATTTTTCATAAAGTTTAATTTTAAGTATAATGATTATGGAACATGAGTTTTTTGATGATGGAGAACCATATTTTGTATTTAATAAATAATGTTATGAATTATTTTGAACCACTATTGATGAACTTGTGGTGCTAATAAGAACAATTCCAATTTTGAATTTGTGGTACCAGTATAAAAAATTCACTAATATATAATGAAATTAATTTTTCTTGCATTATAAATGTGTACTAATTATAGGTGTTGGTAATGAAAATAAGGTAAGAGTGAAAAAATAATATAATAAACAACAAATAGTTTTACGAACATACGGATTTGGTTTTTGTAGTAAAAATTGTGATAATATATTTGGGATGTTGTATGAATTATTACATTCAATAAATTTAATTTTTGGTGTTCATTTACGATCATTTCCAACTAAATGGGTCATTAAATCAATAATAATAATAGCTCATTGGAAATAAAGTAAATTTTTTATGAATATGGTTAAACATTTTCACCCCCTCTTAGTATCCCTACACATTCCATCAAGACTCTACAAGTGGTATCATGTTATTGGATTTCACCTTACTGGATTCATGTTTTTACAATGTTTATATAATGTTTTGATTGGATGTTGATTATGATATTACATAATTAGAAAACATAGTATCATGTTCTAATGATGAATAAATTAATGTATCAAGCAAGGCTATGAAAATAATATGAAGAACGAAGTACAAATATAGTTGAAAATACCAATGAAATATGTGAAATATCATTAGTATCCTAAAAAATCTTTTGAAAAAGATCCTTATGAATAAACAATATCATGATATAGAGAGTATGTGAAAGTTGAATATCTATAATCTTATAAAGACAATTACTCTCAATTTAAAATAAATATGAATAATGATACCAATGAAGTTATTTTATATCAACGTTATTTCAAGATTTTTTATTTTTGATTAATCATATCATTAATTTTAGATAAACAAATAAGATAATCTACTTTTAAGGAAATTCATAAATTTTAGTATTATCAAATACATTGCTATTAAAATGGATAATTTTTTACTCTTTGAAATAAATATATTAAAATAGTTGAATATAAATTTCAATGGAATGCCTATGACATCATCATGAGTTAACATCAATTTGGTGAAGTAATCCATTCACATGAATCATTTTTCAATGTTTCTAAGGATGTTAAAAATGATCATCTTTAAGATAAAATGGTATTTTTAATGAAATTTAAAAGATATAGGATGAAAAGGCCAAGTCGCATGATTATTATAATCAGTGGATTTATTCTATAGAATATTCACATGAAGATACTATTAATATTAATGGTTCCCAATTAGAAGTTAAATCTAGAATTATATATGTCCATATCTCATAATGAAGGTATTAGATATAATAAAGATAAGACTAATATAATAAATTATTAATGTCATGATAGGATTAAATAATTTGAAAATGATAATTTTTTCCATAATATGTGATATCCTGAACTACTTGTTAATTTTTGAATCGTGATGGAGAATTACGAAAGAACATCGTATACCACTAAGAAAAATAATTATACTACCCAAAAATATGAAGAGAGTCATGAAAAAATATAATTTTTCTCAATAAAAACTATTGATTATGTTCAAATATCAAAAGATAATCATTATAGTTGAAATAACCTCTCAAAATAACCTCTTAATAAATCTAATACAAATTTATAGGAAACTATTACCTACAACGTATTTAATTTAATTTTGACTAATACAAACCCATCACCTTGTGGGTGTCCAAAGCTAAAATTTTGGAATATTTTGGACGATAAAAAATATGATACATCCATATAAATAACAAGTATAAATACAAGAATGATCAATAATGATATCATCCAAAATGATTCTCCAAAGAAGATAATTCAAAACGAAGACAAATAAGATACTAAATATTGTTAGATTAGTACTATAGGAAATGAGAGGGATATTTTATTGGCTACATTTTTTGCTACTAAAATACCAGGAAACATTTTTTTGGTTGTGGGAATTAATGGAAAATGTATGATTATAAAATTATGAATACATTCAGGTGGAATAGAATTGAATAATTGAATAAAACTTCTAAATATATGAAACCTCTATAGACAAGAATGAATTTTTGTAATAAAAATAAATTCAAATATCTTGAATAATTATATGATTATTAAATCACATATTGTCACATATTAGAAGAGTCTTGGTTTGAACTGGTAAGGTTAAATTACCACTCTAATGTGAATAGGAGAAAACAACCAATAATATTGATGGTAAAAATGAAATGAAAACTGGTTACCTTGTGATATAAATAGGTAAAGAAAAATGATCATGAAATTAAAAACAACCAAACAAATATCTCTTATGATGAGTGTGGTGATAGAATCCAAGAATTTAGTGAAAATAAATATGTAATGATTCTATTACAGAAATATAGTTCAAACCATGGAACAATACAAACCAGCCATGGAATGTAAATCCCACATAATCAATTTGAATTCATAAGTTACTTTAGCTAGTAGTGAATAAAGTTGTAAATATTGAGTGAATATATTCTTGAATATGAATTTTTTAATTTAACGAATAATGGTAACACAAAATAATTTTCATTCCATTTGGAAGCTTAAAATTAAAATAAGTTAACAATTATTTCTAATTATTTGTCATGATAATGTTAAATATGGTGGAATAATGAATAAATAAAATTCATAAAAAAAATATTAATAAAGGTAAAAATGAAAAAATGTTTTCCCCCATTTAGAATAATTTGAATTTAAAGAGAGGTTTTCAAAAGAATACAACTAAAGTTCCTCAACAAAAATTTTGGTTGGAGAAATAATATTGGAAATAATTCAAATGAATATATCCCACATCTAATTATTATAGGTAGAATCCGAATATATAAAAAAATTATATGATGTTATTACATTAGTGGGAGATGTGAAGATAAATAATCCACAATTGATGATGGTACAAGGATGAAATTATTCAATGTTTATAATGAAATATTACTATTGAAATATAATTGAGACACATGATCAAATAGTATATAACACTGTATATCTATATAAAAAATTATCTCTATTTAGAGATAACATTATGAGCCCTTGAGAACATACTATGAATCTCATAACTTTTAAAAATAATTTCCTTAAGTATTTTTTTGTATTTTTGGTCATAAATCATATATAATAGATGGTGAATCTCATTGTATATAGAATGACCCTATGGAAAAAGTGGATAAAAATGTAGAATAATTTTTCATCACTAAATAATAACTGGAAATCATACACAAGGTGGCTCATTTACCTGAACACCATAAAGACTATCTAATGAAAATATCCACATGTTAAATTTATGGAAGTGAAGCCTTTGAGGGGGGAGAAATGATAATGGATATTGTGTCATGAATAAATCTAAGAAAATTTGGATGATCATGAAATCATTATAAATATTTATAATGGACATAATCCATTTAAACTGTTTTCTTATACATTGATTATATAGAATTTTTTTATAATGTGGGGGAACTTTGTTTTAACTAATAAAAAATAAATGTGGGGTAAATTATTCTATAACATGTATTTTATAATTATTTTACTAAATTATGAATGGTAATATGATTCTTGATAAATCTATTTTATTAAACATACACTTTTATAAATAATCATGTTCTAGTCATGGTATCACATGAATGATAGTTAATAGACATCATAATAAACCGTGGCTATATCACTACTATTTTCTAAACTAATTTAGTCAATATAAACTAATAATATTCTAAATAAAGTTTCATTTCCCAATGAAATATATCGTACCATCTTTCCTTTTGTAAAAGGATTAGTGAATTTTAAATGAATTAAAATACAAGAGATGAATGGATAAAACCACTTCGTTGATCCTTTTCTTTTATTGTAAATAATGGTGAGAATATACTTCAGTATTATCTATTGAAATGGTATTGAAAAGAAATATAGTTCCGTGATTTAATATATATTTGGATTTTAATGAATATTGTTGAGTTAATTTTCAACATATTGTATTTTTAAAATATATATTTTTTCTGAATTCCTCAATAATTAGTTATTAATAATGTAATTATATATATAGAAAGAGTATATAAAAAATTAATTAATGATTTTAATGATTATGGTAGATTCATTAAGGATTAGTTTTATGTTATTTATTAATAAATTTATCTATTTTTGACGTGAATATTCTTGTTGAATTTTAATGGAATCATTATTTTCCACATGGAAAGGAAATTCTCAATGACTGGTGATGATTCATTAATAATTGTTATGAATTCATTTTATTTCAGTTGTTATGAAAATTTTCAATGTATAAATGTGTGATAAGAGAACCAAAAATCATTTCTAAAAGAAACATTATAAAAACAATACATTTTTTTAAAAAATATATTCACTTATTTTGGTGAAGTAAAATTGAAGAAGATAAAAAATGATCAATTTCATGATGAATTGATTGTTATAGAACATTTAATGGTTTCATGATAAAATAATTTCACTACACGAATAAATAAGTGAATTACATGAAATATTTTGATTGCATCACAAGAAATAAATGTATCTATATGAAAATATTTTTTTATGTGGATTATTACATTATGAAGGCTCTAAAAATTAGCATTATAAAAATTTTCAAGATGGTAATGAAATTTTAGTATTGGTTGGGATCATTATTGTATTATTAAATAGTATTAAACTATATATGTATATTGTATTGAAATAAAATCAGTTGGATGAGATTGAAATGAAAATTCGATGGCTCATGAATATGGTTGTATTTGATTTCAATATATAATAAGGAATCAAAATTCAATGTATTCTGAATTTCTAATTGATTAATTATTAATAAAATAATGATAATGTCAGAATTATTTTAATAAATAATGATAAAGGATGGTGATGATTCATTGAGAATAGTAATTTATTCATTTGTACAAATTTGGTAAGACAATTATCCACATTATGATTGGATAATTTTTATAGACACAAATTTTCCACATCATATGAAAATTATCCATGATTTTTTAAAAATCGTGGTGAATTTTTATTAATTTATTGGGTTTAAGGCTTTAATAAAGTTCTATATGCTAGCTACAAAGACTGTTGAACTAATTTTAAATGATTGAAGTCATGTTTTAATGAGTTCAAATTGTTTCAACAGGTGATAATAATTTATTTTGGTCAATAACAACATAATAATTCCATGAAAATATTTATTTTCATGTAAAAGTTGTTGTAAAACATTATTTTACTATTTCCATGAAAAAATAAAGTTATTGCATAAATAAATAATAAAATTCCTCTTAATAGATATATTATTATATACTAAATAAATATAAGTCAACGAGAAATGCGTTTATTAATGTGTATTATTAAATTATGATGACCATGAAAATTATCATAATATGTATTTTAATGGTGAATATGGAATATGAGATTACATTTGGTATTATATTATATCTCATACTTAGTATTTCTATAAGTACAAGATTATACCCTGAAAAAAAATATATGAGACAAGCATTACAAGATAACTACCCCTAGCCCATAAATAACACTTGGGGGATCCAAGGGTCATCCCCATGGGAATGTCATCGATGGAGTCTTATTAGTAGCAATTATGTGAGTGGGATGTGTATAGATCCATAAGAGTGTATGATAGAGTGTGGATGGGGATGGGCCAACTGAGATGGTTGGGAGGCAACCCATATGTGAAGGCATATACGAGTGTTGATCCCCAACTACTATAGAAAAACCTGCAGGAAAAAGGACTTCTAATAATTGAAGGAGATAAAAATTCAACTCAATTGATGTGAGATATATTGTATCAAGGTAATATTCATCCTTCCATTTATGATAAAAAAATTCGCTGATTCATATTATCTAGATGATCACACAAATTAAATCTCCCACACCATGCGAGTTTAAAAAAAATCATCAGCATGTTCCTTTATTCCTCGTCTGATATATTTAGTATGCTAAAGATCATGCAGAACTATTAATGATCAAAATTAAAGTAACCATTCCTATTCGTAGACCAATATTATGAGATTTTCATACTTTAAAACATAATTCATGCAATCCCAGGCACATACTGTAGAATTTAGATACAAAACCCACTCACATACCTACTATCATGCAGTTTCATTATGTTGGATCTCTAATGAGGTTACCCATTTGGTTCCCCACGGTTGGTAAATGGTATATTCCACATTGGCTAGTATGGGATGACCCTTTTTTACTAAGTCATTATTCACATACTTGGGAAACACTACTGGAAATCTAACCAATACCAACGGTTTGGAACTGTTGGTATAGGCCTCCAAAGCGTTGGTATAGCCTATACCAATAGTTTGAAGAACCGTTGCCAAGTAAACCATTGGGATACGTCTATACCAACAGTTTTGGGAAAACCGTTGGTATAGACGTATCCCAACGGTTATGGAAACCGTTGGTCTAATTAATATGAAAATCTATACCAATGGTTATGGAATCGTTGGTATATGTATTTCAAAAAAAACATTCACTGTGATTTCATCCCAGGACCCCTAGTTTATTATTCAACGACTTAACCACTAACCGATAATGAATTTTGTGAATATAATTACATAATTATATATATGTATTCTCATAATGATTTTAAATTTTGATTTATAAAATGATCTGGGTATGAAGAAATGATAAAAAATCAATGTATATATACCAACAGTTGTCAAAACCGTTGGTATAGGCCTATACCAATGGTTTTGACAACCGTTGGTATAGATTTTGATTCTGGATTTTGATTCTGGGGAAACATTGATTTGTGGGGGACCAGTCCCAACGGTTTTGGCAGACCGTTGGGATAGGTATACCCATTCCAAAGGGTTTTGGACAAACCGTTGGAAAAGGGTATACCTATCCCAATGGTATGCCAAAACCGTTGGGAAAGGTGGCCAAAATATGATTTTCCCAACGGTTTGGCCTAACCATTGGGAAATCCATACCCTTTGCCAACGGTTTGGCCAAACCATTGTGAAAGGTGGCCTCAAAGTGGGATTTCCCAACTGTTTAGCCAAACCGTTGGGAAAAGGATCCTATTCCAATGGTTTTTACAAACCATTGGTATAGAAGCGTTGGGAAAGGTCAGATTTCCAGTAGTGAAAATACTATGTATGAAATAAAATATCAATCCAATTCCAAAAAATACAATCTTCATTATGAATATATATGTGTGGATAATTTTTATGGACTTTATAATGTAACACTAATCATGAAAGAACATATTTTTCTAATCATTGTACATAATTAATTTAATTTTATATAACTAATTTACAACCATTAGTAATTTATAAATGGTATAAAATTCATTGTCCATGGAAACCATTGTTTTTTACGTCACAAATAATTCATCATGATAATGTAGATTTTCATAGTATTATTATGTTCTTTATCACCAAAATATGTCATTAGAACTTATTTTAAAAACATTTACTCATTATTACATGTATTTATCAAGAATAATTTTCATACCGACAAACATTCAATGAAACCAAAATAATTCTACATGAATCATCACTATAATGACTTATCATTTATTATTGAAAATTATCTAGATCTAATTAAATTTATTATTATGAATAATGGTAATATAACAGATTCACTTATTTGGTTTTATGATTTCGGATTTAAAAATACCGTTAATAATTTTATTCGATGCAAGTATAGCCGTTAAAAAATGATCACATGATTAATATAAATATAGGGATTTAACAAATGGAATTTACTCATAAAAAGGAACTGATGGCCTCATCCATTAGAGTTTCTCTGTATGAAGACCATTTGTCAGATCATGGAAAGGAGGTGACATCACTAGGCTTCTCTCTTGACCAAACCCAAGAATTGCTTTAACATGTTAAGCTAGACCAGAACCACCTCTTGGGGAAGTGGAGGTTGATAGAGATTACCATTTGAGCGATGTCATTTGAGCCACCCCAAGAGTTTGTTACCAACACAAATGTTTCCCATCAGTATTATGTAGGTGTTATAATGGTTATATATCAAGACCATACCGCTCAGATTATGATCATTGTATTTGTATATAAAAAATATATTCATTTGATTATTTTCTCCATATAATTTTTCAAGCACAAATATTAGTATTAATTAATATTAAATTAAGAAATTTATTTTTATTAATTAATGGGGTTTTAATTAAATTTTATTTTAGTGTTATTAATAAATTACTTTTTAAATATAAATTACCGTAAAAGTTTAGTGAATACGATTTAATTTTCTATTAAGGTTAGAAAATGTCTTTTTTGAAACCCAAGTATTTTGGATAAATGTCGGTTTTTATTTCAAAAGTGAAAATTCACATGTTTAGAATTTTATTTAGAAAAAATTAATATTAATTTTTTAATCATGATTTCAATAGTTTCCAACTATGAATTATTTATAATTTTCTGGGATGGTCGAATTTTTGTGTAAAAATTAAATATATTATAATTATATAATTCATTTTATGTCATCATAATGTGTTAATTGTGGTGAAATAAATTACTAAAAATAGGATGTTATGTGAATATATGTTTTACCATTAAAATGATGTGATTTAAGGTTTGTTTGATTTTTAAAAAAATCATTAGTGGACCTCCAAGACTTATAAAACATTTTTACTTTTTAAAATGATTTTCTTGAGTGTATAACTCATTTCTACCTAAGAAAGACTGATATTATAATTTATTCGGACATTAGAAATATAAATAAATTATTTCCACTCTGCTTTGGAAATAAACATGCGACACAATCATGGGATGGTTTGTGATTTTGATTAGTTTAATGTGTGGTCCCCAAAACTAAATTAATAATGAATTCCATCTCATTTCTAATATAATCCCACCAATGCTCCCACATAATATTCAGTCAATGCATTCATAGATCAAAAAACCTCATCCATACACTCTCTATAATCCTACTAAAGTAGCCCATGCTCCCAATAATCATATCTGAAGACTTTCCCATGCCTTTGGCATCACACTTCCAAATAATGGATTTCCTCCTTTATCAGTTTTGTCCAAATTTCACTAGGTTTTAATTCCATTTTATTATCAATTACAAATTATGGGGTATGATTTCTTAACTCCCCCCATAATTCCATTTTCATGATTTAATGATGATATAGATCTTTCTCTCTCATTAATTCCTCCCTTGTTCTCCCATTACAATGCCGAAATTCAGTAATGAATTTGTCTCTTCTCATTTACATTCCAATAATTATTTTGTTTTGTGAATATAAATTCAAATACATATGTTGGGAGATGTAATCAATTAAACCATTATTGTACACTAAAATTTCATATGTTGAGACACCCAATTCCCTACCATCAACCATTTTTATTAATTCTTATGTCATGTCGGTATGCTGCAGATATTGCAACACATTTTTTCAAGACAAAGTCATTTTGTAGTAAAAACAATTCACATTTCCCTATCATGGGTTTTCACATTTATCCAGATTTACTTATTTATTATAGAGTTTAATGTATGAATTTCAAATTTCTTTTATCATGTAATAAATGATTATTTTTAATTATTCAATGTTATATGATCCATGTGGCACACTTATGCAAGAAATGAAATGATCAAGAAGGGTACGCCCTGATAGCGCTCCATGCATTGGGTAAAAGATAATATCATGCTACAACAAGTGCAATGAGTTTTTACTCATGATAATTCATGTACAATGTGGTTATAGTCATTCTACATGTGTAATTATCCTTGGATCATACTAATACCATGTTTAGTGTTGTTTCCACATTTCAATGTTATGATAATCATGTTATCTTGTGCCTTTATGTTCAGGTTTATCTTATGATCCATGGAAATGCCTATTGCCAAAAATGTACTATATTTATTCATGTTATTCCCTGTTTACTCCCTTACTGGGCTTTATAGATCACCATTCTTTTATTCACTCTCTCATGTTATCCCATGGAATGCTAAATATGAAAGAATGATGTGGTCAAGTAAAAGATTTTTTTAATAAGTTGTTGCATATTATGTTTTAAGTTGTTGTGTACTATTCATAATCCCTAAAGCCTCTAGAGCATTGAATCTTCTATTTTTTATCAAGTGACAATTTTATTTAATAAAATAGGAATAACTATGAAATAAAGAGTATGGTTTTTATAGGTGGTATCAAAGGAAAAGTTTAGTTATTTTTGGTATTAGTATTGGAAAACCATAGTGAAAGCATTAGGGATAAGACTAATAATAATAAAAACATCCCAATTTTTTTAGTATTGAGAATGTGTTTTATCAAGAAAATAAATACCTATCGGGATTTGAGCGGGTAGATCATGCTCTGAAATAGATGTATCTTAGGGTAAAACATAAAAAACCACTTTAAGCTAGACTTGAATATGAACTGGTGCACTAAAATGGTCATCTCTACACTATTGGTTACAACATTCCCATGGAATATTCTTTGGTAAAATCATAATCTTATTACAAACCGTTATTAAGGGAATAAAAAATTCACGTAATAATATATATTTTGATGTAGATCTTGAATAACATAGATTGAAGCCTATAAATTAATATGTTAAGGAAATAAAATTAATTTATAATTCATCCATTTCGTATTGGATTACCCATTATATGTTACCCCTAAAATTCATTTTATTCCCACAAATATCTAGTAATAGGGGGACTCGGGAAAAAATCGATGTGAAGATAAATGAGATGAATATTCTAATGATATTCCCAATCCAATGGGTGCGGGAATCATAGTCATGGTCATGATACTTTCTCATTTAACTCAATTATGGATTAGAAACCTGGGTCAAGAGTAACATTAAACCCCCTACTAATGAAGAAGTCACAATCAAGATAATGATGAGAAAATGCCTCCTACTACTAATAGATTTATAATACATCAATAGTCGAACAATGGATCAACTCCATTGAGAAGATCTTCTCAATCCATCAATGTTATGAACAAGATAAGTTTTATCTGGATTATTATCATCTGGAAGGTGAAGAAGATCAATGGTGGACATTGATTTAAAATATAAAGCCTAAGGAAGAGTTTGAGGAATTAGAATTGAATGATTTCTATAAAAAAAACTACAACAAATATTATCCTCATACCCTCCAACATTAGATGGAACGGGACTTCCATGCCCCTAGAATAGAGATGAAAAAAATCAAAACATATGAGGCATAATTTACAAGGATTTCATGATATGACTTCGGCTTTGCTATTACCCTTGAATGCAAGGATGAATGCTTCTTTGTGAGATAAAACCAAGCATATAGAGATACCTAGTGGTCAATTACATTGAGAATTATGATGATGTTGTCTGATGTGCCCTCAATATCGAAATGGAGAACGTTGAATCCGAGGGGTATCATCGGTATATGAAGAGTAAGGTGGACTTCAATCCTGGAAGTTCAATGGATAAATCCAATGGTTCAAAGAAAATCAATAACCCAAATTTCCAATGGTGTAGAAAGAAACCCCCCATAAATTGGATGAAGGGGATTAGGAAAAAATTTAGATACGGAAGAGAACAAAACATGGACATTATCTGATGAAAATAAAAACAAGTGGCTACAACTGAGGATAGGAATCCTTTGTTCGACACTCAATACGTTGTTTATTTCTACAACTGAAATGAACTGGGGGACATTGCAAACCAGTCCCTTAAGAAAAGGGTTTTTAGAGGAAAGAAACAACATCCAAGGTAGCAAGGGTGAGAATTTTCCATCACAACCTTTAAAGTGAACCCTTCCAATGAATTGGTGCATGTAATCTAGTTGCTGGTTGAAGAATAGAGAACATAGATTTTGATTCTTGTTCTATGAATTCTTTTTTATAATGAATGATTAGTAGAACACTCCCAACACCACCCCAAATCATGTAATAAAATATGTCGGTGAGGAAAAAATGGGACAATCATTGCAACACATGAATATAACTCCCCCCTATCACAATATATGGATTGAAAATTCCATAAAATATCATCATACTCCCACTAATGTAATTTTATGTAATTTTAGGCATGGATTGGATTTCATTATATAGAGCCAACATAAATTGTTGTGATAGGGATATTACTTTCCATATAGAGAATCGACCACCGATTGTATACAAGTGAATGGTGGAGGATGAATCTTCGTTAAATACATCATCTCTAGTGTGGATATTACTACCATATCAGAACACATGTCTTTCACAGATTATTGATTCCATGGAAGCTACCATCCTTGAATAAATTCTTGTTGTGATGGAATACTCTGATGTGTTTCTTGAGAAATTGCCTAGTCTTTATCCAAGAGTAGATTTTGAATTCTAAATTGATCTAATACCAGGGGTAGTTGCAATATCTATGACTCTATATAGAATGGCTGTTGTGGATCATGAAGAGTTGAAGAAACAAATTCAAGAGAATCTGTATAAAGAGTTTATATGACCAAGTGCTTCGGCCTGTGGTGCAACAATCCTCTTCGTCAAGAAGATGGATGGATCAATGCACCTTTTCATTGATTATCGTGATCTTAACAAAATCAAGATAAAGAAAAAGAATCCCATATAATGAATTTATCACTTTTTCAATCAGCTATGTGGAGCACAATAATTCTCCAATTTGGATTTTTGGTCGTGATATTACCAAGTAAGGGGGATGAATGAGGATATCCCCAGGACTCCATTTTGTACATGATATGGTCACTATTAATTCATATAAATGACTTTTAGACTCACTAATTCTCCATAAATAATAATGGACACGGGTAATAGAGTCTTTAGAGTTTACCTTGACAATTTTTTGGTTGTATTTATAGACAATATTATAATACACTCCAAAACCAAGGAGGATCATGAGGAGCATGTAATCACTATACTAGAGACCCTGCAAAATGAGAATCACTATGAAAAATACAACAATTGTGAGTTCTGGTAGATGGAAGTCTCATTCTTGGGTCATATAATAAAAAGTAAAAGGATATCTGTGGATACCTCTAAAATATATGTAATATAAGGATGGATGAGGCCTACATTGGTGATAGATATACTATGCTTCTTGGGAGTAATGTTTCCTAGAGTGATGAAAGTGATGAGAGCATTAAAGGGTTAAAAAGGAGGCTTATCACTATGTTTATGATCACATTACCCACAAGTTAAGAACTTATTGTGGTGTTTAGTGATGCTCAGAAGAAGCGTCTAGGATATGTTTTGAGAAAAATTGGCCATCTAATTGAATATGCTTCATGGAAATTAAAAATTAATGAGAAAAACTATCCATCACAAGAACTTGATATGACTGCAGTAATCTTCGCTTCCAAATTTGGTGATATAACATAATTGAGGAGAAGTGTGAAATATATATGGACCAAAAATCCTCAATTATATATTCACACAGAAATTGTTTAATATTAACCAATGAATATTGTTAGAGATAGTCAAATAATATGACTGTTCAATCCTTTAACACCCTAGAAAAACGAACAAGGTGTCAGATTCTCTATGTAGTAAGGAACCGAAAATTCTATCATTGATAAGAAGTGAAATGTATCTAATCTTCATGTATTTGATGAATATTGACATGGGAATCATAAATAAGGGGATTTAATCAGTCCTTCAAAATTTATTGATCAAGACTCTATTTTGGAATGGTTAAAGGATGATCAAAGGATGATGTGGGAAATCATAAAAACTAGAAACTAACTAAAAATGGAAATCCACATAGTTCAATGTTAATTCAGAAGGAATTGTGAGATTTGGGACAAGACTATGTGTTCCATCATGTTCAAAGTTAATGAATTAAATTTTGGATGATGCACATAGTTTGAATTTCTCCATTAACCTAGGAAACACAAATATATATCGAGATATCCAAGAGAATTATCAGTGGGATAACATGAAGTTGGAGATCACAGTGTGTATATCAAAGTGTATGGTATGTCGGTAAGTGAGTGATGAGAATATGAACTATATGGGGATGGAGAAAACATTACCCACACAAGCATAGACATGGTTGAAAATAAACATGTACATTGCCACTGGACTTCTAAATATATCCAAAGGAAACATTATTATCTATGTTGTTGTGGATCTTCTTATAAAGACATCACACTTCATTGAAATTTGAGCGCATTTCTCGTTGAATCAACTTGGATGGAGATACATCAGAGATGTGGTAATGTTGCATGGATTTCTACTATCGATTATATCTGATTGAGATTTAAGATATAACTTTATTTTTTTGGAAGGGACTTCATCATGATCTGGATACTCAGCTGAACTTCATTATCATTTGTCATCTTCAAACTCATGTCCAATCTGAGCGGGCTGTCGAAAAACATGAGGAAATGTTGAAAGCATGCTCAATGGTATCTAAAAGGTTATGTGATCAACATCTTAATATAGTTGAGTTCTCTTACAACAAAATTTTCCACTCAATAATACAACTAAATCCTTATGAATCCCAATTTGGGAAGAGGTGCAGAACACCAGAATGATGGGATAATGTTGGAGAGAAAAAATTCCTAGGTCCATAAATGGTTGAAGAAATAGTGGATTATGATAAGACCCTACGACGGCACATTACACCAACTCAGACTCGACAAAACATCTATGTTGATAATCATCAATAAGATGGGGAGATAGATTTTAGAGACAATTTAATCCTTTACATATCACATTTAAAGATGTTTATGAGATTTTAGATGAATGGAATGCTTAGTCCAAGGTAAATAGGCCCTTTTGAGATCCTTGATTGCATTAGAGTAGGGATTTATTGACTAGGACTCCCCCCATAACTTTTTCCAATTACATGATGTATTCCAAGTATCAATATTTGGGAAATACATACCTGATCTATCACATTTACTTAGTCAATAGGTGTTACCATTAGAGAATAACCTCTCCTATTAAGATAGGTCGAGAAGATCATATATCATAGTTGAAAAGTTCTACAAAATAAGATAATTCCCCTCATCAAGGTTGTAGAGACACAAATCTTGACATACATGGACATTACATTACTTTTGCGGAATACATAATACATAACAGAAACAGACACACAAGGTCCTTAATAGTTTAGTGTCTTTGGAAACTCAGAACATAATCCTCTAATCATGGTGAAAGATCTTCAACATCTCCCATAACATTCTTTTCCTTTTGTATTTCTTACATAAAACTTTTCATTAAATCCTGGGGAAAACAAAAAATATAAATGGTGAGCTCAAACGCTCAGTAAGGGTAATCATGGATAAAATAAAACAAATCATATACATTTGATCTTAAAAACATTAACATAATGTTTAAACATAAAAATCATTGGCAATGACATAAAACATGGCAGTACATAAGGCATATATCATAATGAAATATTAATCATGATAAAATAGAATGGGATTAAAACATGTGATTGTGGAAACCATTAAGCACATGATATGATTTCCATAGAAGTCAATGCATTGCTTCCAAGACCATCTTATTGGACAAAGTCCCCTTCTGAATTGAGTTCACTCCTCATTCCAGTCCTGTATTACTGATCCGGATTAACTTACCATTCAGCCATGTCTATCTCATGATATATAAATCTTTACCTAATGCATTGGAAGGATATATAGGTCCCACCCATCTCATAATGAAATCATTCTTTTGTGTGCCACAAAATCATAAATCATACATCATAAAATAACCCTTGTAATTGAACGAGATTCTTAAACATCATGCCATTATAAAATAATCCATATAAAAAATGTATATCATTTCATAATAATAAAAGTGAAACCTTGTATATAATTGAGACATTATACTTGAAACATACACATATGAAATAATGTCGTTTTAGATGGTAAATGGTTTTGATAAAACACTTGAAATGAATTCTTGAAGAAAATATCCTTTCTTCTTTAAAATCATTTTCATTTCCCAAAATGTCATGAATTTTTAAAAGAAAAGGATTTTTTTTGAAAATAGACATGAAATATTGTAGAGTAAGCTTCTTGAAAATAAGGTGTTATGAAACTATAAATATCCTTTTGTGTCGTATAAGTTAAAAATAACATTCTTCTCTTACTTTTGTCGGAAAATTAAAAAAGTACCTCTTATGGTAAACAAAAGAAACATTCCTTCCATACAATGTGGTAAAATTAGAAAAGGGTAAAAATATCTTTAAACATACAAGGATGAAAATTAAACATCTTATGAAATCATTTTGAGAACATATGGACATTAATAACAATCATAACCCCAATAAATACTTACGAATAAACAATCTCAGATAAGAATGAGACTGGAATAATTATCCCTTACCATACGTTTGATATGCATTGTATGTATCTAAAACTCTTGTATATTGATTTAAATAATGTCATTGACTTATTACAGAATCATATTCATTGCTATGATAACATATATGGTTCACTTATGAATTTATATTATCTATTCTTTGTAAATTCATTATTAAAGCAGCATTTTGGGTAAAATCATTACATTTATCGTACATGTTTGGACTTGTTGTTCTTGATATTATTAATTATATCCTTATTTACTTAATTACATAATTTGAAACAATATTTATATGTAATATATATTTATAATATACATATATATATGATATATTGATAAATGGAATGAAATACACCATTCATGGAGACAGTAGGCCGTACGTACGCATGGATGATGTTTTTGTTTCCTTATTGAATTGAATGGAATTAAGTAGATGAAATACATATATATATACATAAATCCAGTATCATTATTATGTAATATATATCATTATTAATTATTATATATAATTTATAATCATTTATGAATGGTTAACTTGGAGAATGAATCTCATCACATCATGGAGACGGTAGTCCGTACTTACGCACGAGCAATGATATCATTACCATGATCGTGGAATTGTATTTAAGTGTATGTGTAATCTTTAAGAATCAATATCACTTTACAATAATCATATATTGTTATTTATTTACACCATTATACCCATCCAAGTAAGGCGGTGGTCGAAAACAGATTACACAACGGCGTGGAGACGGTATTCCCTACGTACGCACGCGCGGTAATTTCATTTTTTGTAGGACGGATAGAAGTTGAAATAGGGTTGTTTCATATTTATAATAACATATCAGTATATAATTAATACTTATGTTATTACTTTATAATGATTCAACTAAAGAATAAGAAGTAGAATAAGTAAGAAACATGAGAGAATCGGAAGAAGAGATTAACTCTTCTTCGGCGCACCTCCTTTAAACTTCCTCTTAAGGAAGTAGAGGTGGTCTTATGAGAATACCAGAACCTCCAGAATGTTTCAAGGGAATAGGAGAACAGAAATGGTCAGGGGTTGGCCGAGTTTCAAGTCTCAAAAGGGTGTGAAGAGAAGAGGGAAGGGTTTCCCTTTTGTAAGGGAGGAGAGGGGCACCTTTGGAAAATCTTAAAATATTAATTTTATAATAAAGTCGTATTCGGTTTATAACAGCTCCAAATTAATTTATTTCAAAGATAATGTTGGGATGAGTCGAAATAATCTCAAAAAATATTTTTTAGACTAGTTTAGGTTATTATTTTAACCTTATCTTTTATATTTAACTCAAAGTTAAATAATTTAACTTTTACCATGTCTTCTTGTTTTCTTACACTATATGTTTAATAAACATACAATAACCAGCCAAACTAACCCCAAGTGGTTCATTATTAATATATATAACCTTATATATGTCATTTTTAATGACCTTTTATTTTTAGGAATATAATAACAATTAATAATATAATATTTTATTTAAAAACTATTTTTTGTCAATTTTGACACTATTTGTTAATTGATTTTTGTGAAAATCATACCAGCGTGATCAGTTCGATAAAAGTTTATTAAATCAATACTAATATTTCATATTAACCTATAAAATTAGTGGGATTCATAAAAAGTTTCAAATTACATTTATTTGGGTATTTATAACATCAATTATGTTAATATTTCATTAATAAGATAATTACTGCATCATCATTGTGTCATATATAAACTAAATTATATAATGTCTAAAAATTATAAATAAAATACCATTATTTATTAAATATATTTATATTTCTAATGAATATTTACAGTCTAATTTATCTTATGTATAACCCTATATTAAAAAAATTTAGTTATTAAACATTGATTTTATCTATTTTAACTCTTCTTTAAATAAATTAACAATAAATGTCCTAGTCTAATAGAAGTGGACCTAAATGGTCATATTTTATTCCTAAAGTTGTTTTTGGTCGAATTAAACATATCCAATATAATTAGGACATGTGTTAGGGTAATAATAATATAATTGTTACCCTTAATTATCCTATTTACTTTTAACCGTGGTAAATAAAAGTAAAACGTTACAATTCAACAAAAAATATTTCTATCTCATTGAACCAAATTTTAGTCCTTGATATTAACCGTGTCTCTCGGATTTTCAAAATTAAATTCACATAAGTGGTAAAATTTCATTTAAATGAAATAGTTAGTTTTTTTAACTACCACTAAGTGGTTTCACTATTCATCGAAAATTGATGTTTTTCAGAAAAATACCAAAAATTCAGCCTGAGAATTATTTAATATTATGAATTAAAAATTGATTTATATTTTTCCAAATTAAAAAAATAGAAGTGAAATTAATTTATTTTAAAATAAATTCCTATTATCAAAACAAATAGAGTGTTTTTAAGAAACAATAACTGTCAAAAGATTGATACTTGTTTATATCCAATTTCAAAGTGATATTAATTCCAATTACCAACATTGGATTAAATGGAAAAAATATGTTAAAATTAAACTTTAAAACCAATTAAATAGATATTCTATCCATATAAATTATTGTGATGAAAACAGTTGTTTATAATTAAAATATTGTGTGTTTTTATTATTCATTAAAAAATGAAAGTTATCAGAATAATATGAAAATTTTATCCAAATTAAATTTTTATATCCTGATTCCAAAGAATAATTTTATTTTGACAAATTGTACTTATATAATTGTCAAAAACAAGATATAAAGTCGGTGCTCCATCAAAAAGCGGCAAAACTGCATTTTTTTAAAAATACTTATTTTATATGAAAAATTTATTTTGATCTCATAAAATGTTCTAGAAAATAAGTAAGATGAATAATAATGTTATAAAATTCAAAATATAGTAAATAATATTCATAATGGCTATTCAATAATATTATACCAATATATCATTGTTTAGTGAAACCTAATATTGCGTTCAACACATGCTATCGTGGAAGGTCGCGATTGCGTGTAATGCGAGCCGTGTCAAGTTTTCGTGTTGTGCAAGACTCTTTTGTTGTTTCAAATAATAGAATCCAACCATATTTCATTTATACGTTGAATATATATATATATATGTGTGTGTGTGTGTGTGTGTGTGTGTGTATATATGTACTCTCAATGTTGCATAGAATGACTATTATCAAATGAACTTGAAATTATGTGTAACACAATCCCAGAATAGTGTCGCGTATACTGCAAGCTAATACGGTGTTGCGTATTGCACAAGATAATTCTGGTGTAGTATAAAACAATGACATAAAATAAATTAATAAGAATATTTATCCTAAAATCTCGGGTTGTTACATTCTACCCCCCTTAAAATTAATTTCTCCCTCGAAATTCGTCGGGGGTTATACATGGTTGTCTACTTGAAAGTTTATTTAATTGAAACCCACATCGTAAAATTAAATACCAAAACTTAAATTTAATAACTAAAGTATTAAATTTTATGGTTAACCAAATTATCTAATCACTAGGTTTCAACATATTATAACATAGGTGAAAATATGGATATGTAAGAGAAATCTAACCATCAGGTTCTGATGGTGAGTGGTAGAGAACATGGCTATGAAAAATACGACAATCACAAAGCCATAAATTTGTGGTGATCTAAGGTACTATCTGATTCATCAGATATGAGGGCACTAGGACAACATTTTCAAGATCATTTCTCTATATTTTATGAGTTAAACAAAATACTTACAAGATTTTGGTACAATCTCACTGTTGTTCATGAATTGAACAATTTCCACTTCATCTCTTAAATTAATGAAGTTGAATTTGTTATTCTCGATGTGTTGGTAGATCATGTGATAGAATTATGGTCCATTCTATCTGTTTCAATCAAAAGGCTAGAAAAATATAGAAGTCAATATTATGGTGATATTAAACGTATATGGTTCTAAAAATTGTCTTATTCTTTATTTATCACACTACTTAATAAATTAAAACTAGTTTCCACTAACTTGGGACTTCCTCTAGGCCAGTGGTAGGCGATAAAGTCCTGTCACACATCAGTTGTGGGTTTGATTCCCACAGCCGTGTCCGACGCAATGGGTTGTCACTCGTCCTACAGGATGTCCTTTTTATAAAAATACACTATTATAATATTCTAGAAATAATATCGAATTTTTTTCTAGCCTTAAACAATACAAACTTATGTTCAACATAATCAATTCGAATCCTTAGGCTTATCAAAAATAATTCTTTCCAAACTCATTGTATAAAGAGAACGATTACTAAAAAAGTCATATAACAAGTATGTGAATACCATCCTTTATCCCACATATATCTTGTTGGTCACATTCCAATCATATGAATACCTTAATCATGTATTCTCTTGAAAAAAAATGAATACCCATTGAACCTTAGTGAAAACATGAATGCTTTCAAAAGTAAATTGTTTCCACATACCAAAATCCAAAAATTCTATATACTCAAACCATGATATAAATTTGTGCTTATATCAGTCATGAGCTCATGAATACTGTCA
Source organism: Viscum album (assembly GCA_963277665.1). Taxonomy (NCBI): domain Eukaryota; kingdom Viridiplantae; phylum Streptophyta; class Magnoliopsida; order Santalales; family Viscaceae; genus Viscum; species Viscum album. The sequence goes on along the minus strand of OY728161.1, from coordinate 1,417,670,727 downwards.
AACATTTCATTTTCATCTTATCCCTTCATTATGTGTATATCATCTTCTTTCAAAAAATATCTCAATCACTTTCCATGGTTACTGATACCATAAAATTATTGAAAACCACAATAGACCAATACATAAGTATTCCAATATTCCATGATATTATATACAAAATTATTTTGGAATACCATTATATAAACACTTGATCATTCCACCACATCATTGTCATATTAATCATTTCCAATAGTGATTGCATGTGACTTCCCTTTGTCCTTTTCCATAAGTCGTTTCTCATGTCGATCACCATTAACCCATGGATTAGGGAATTGATTAGCATAATTCCCCATTTCATTTCACTTGAAGCATTTTAGTGTTGGTGGTGAATTATCTGTAGTCTTTTCTTTATTCACATCATTGGAAACCCTTTTTCAATTACATCGACACTCAGCTGCTTGATGACCATCTTTTTCACAGTTAAAACATTTTCTAGTCCCTTTAAGACAGTCTCCACCATGATTCTTTCCACAATTTGAGCATAAAGGAACATTCATCTTCTTTTCCACACTGTTCTGAGATTTCACCGTGAACTCCATCTTTCGTTTCTTGTCCAAACCATCAGATGGATATGTAACACCAACTACCATTTCTACCTTGATAGCACGAACCAAAATTTCTTCATAGCTACTGAAGTCTCTTATAGCTAATTCCCTTCGAAGACTTGGTTTTAAGCCACTGAAGAATCGATCAACTTTACTTTCAGGTTGAATGATAATTCTAGATGCATAAAATGAAATCCATGTAAAATTTGCTTCGTATATACCAAAAGATTCATCATCCTTTTGCTTAAGCTCAAGGAACTCCTTTTCCATCATTGTTCGAAGAATATGAGGGACATACTTACTGAAAAACAAGTTCTTGAACTCGTCTCATTCCATGGATTCAATTTCATCATAGGGCCATGTATTCTCAATTAGATCCCACCACTGGTATGCTTCACCTTCTAAATGGTAAATAGTTAGAATGAATTTTTCATGTTCTGAACTGTGAAGTATGGAAAATATCTTTTCAATGGTAATGATCCATTGTTCAGCAACAAGTGGATCAGAAGACCCATTGAAAGAAGGTGGACGTTGCCTCATGAATGAATCAATAGAATATTGTTCCCTTCTCTGCTCATTCATAAGTCCATAAAGATTCATAGCTTGTGTAATTATAGCAATAATATTTTGCACTCCATCTCCCAAAACATTGGTTTGTTCAGGAGGACAATCATTGCATTGTCGATTACATTGATCAAAACAGTTCCTTCGGGTTCCAGCCGTCATATGAAACCCATAAATAATAGTGTGAGAGGAAAAAATCATGCTAGGGAAAAAACATAATTAAGGAGGAGTACCTTCAATATCTAACATCTTAGGTTTAATTCTAATATCATTACTGTAATTCTAGCACTATAACCTATACTTATACTTAACCTTAGGTACATACTTAGACATACATTAGAAATATATCTAGGGATCTCACTAATGTTTTCACTTCCTAGTTTCCAAAGGTTAACTAATCCTTTCCTCTGATACCAATGGTAGAGACACGAATCCTAACGTACATGGACATTACATTACTTTTTCAGAATACTTAATACATAACAAAAACAGACAGAAAAGGCCTATAATATTTTAATGTCTTTGGAAACTCGGAACATAATCTTCTAGTCGTGGTGAAATATCTTCAACATCTCCCATAACATTATTCCCCTTTTGGTTTTATTACCTAATACTTTTCTTTAAATCATGGGGAAAAGAAAACATATAAATGGTGAGCTCAAATTCTCAGTAAGGGTAATCATGTATAAAATAATACAAATCATATAAATTTGAACATAAAAACATGAACATAATGTATAAACATAAAAACATTTGATTTTGGAACCATTATGCACCTAATATGATTTCCATAGTAGCCAAGGAATTGCTGCCAAGACCATCTTAGTGGACAAAGTCCCTTTATGAATCGAGTTCACTCCTCGTTCTAGTCCTGTATTACTGAACCGGATTAACTTACCGTTTCAACAATGTCTATCTCATTAGATACAATTCTTTACCCAATGTATTGGAGTGAGATATAGATCCCACCCATCTCATAATGAAATCAATCTATCGTGTGCCACAAAATCAAAAATCATACATCATAGCATAACCCATGTAATAGAATGGGTTTCTTAAAAATCATACCATCATAACATAATCCATATAAAGAAATGGATATCATTTCATAATAAGAAATGTGAAACCATGTAAATCATAGATACATTATACCTGAAACATACACATATAAAATAATGTCATTTTAGATGTAAAATGGTTTTGATAAAACACTTGAAATGAATTCTTGAGGAAAATATCCTTTCTTCTTTAAAATCATTTTCTTTTCACAAAATGTCATGCATTTTTAAAATAAATGGATTTTGTTGAAAATAGTCATGAAATGTTGTAGTGTAAGATTCTTGAAAATAAGGCGTTATGAAACCGTAATAATCTGTTCATGCTGTATATGTTAAAAATAACAATCTTCTCGTAGTTTTGTCGAAAAAGGCAAAAAATACCTCGTATGGTAAACAAAAGAATGATTACTTACATACGATGTGGTAAAAGTAGAAAAGGGTAAAAATGACTTTAAACATACAAGGAAGAAAAGAAAAAAATTTATGAAAACATTTTGAGAACATATGGACATGGATAATAATCATAACCCCAGTAAATACTTATGAATAAAAAATCTCGGATAAGAATGAGATTGGAATAATTATCCCTTACCTTACGTCCGATATGCTTCGTATGTATCTGAACCTCTTATATAATGATATAAATAATGTCATTTACTTATTATAGAATCATATTCATTGTTATGGTATCATATATGGTTCACTTATGACATTATATTACATGTTCTTTGTAAATTCCATGTTAAAGCAGCATTTTGGGTAAAATCGTTTCGTGTATCGTATATGTTTGGACTTGTTTTTCTTGATATTATTACTTATATCCTTATTTACATAATTACATAATGGAAAAAATGATTTATATGTAACATATATTAAGAATATACATATATATATATATATGACAGATTCATAAATTGAATGAAATACACCGTTCATGGAGACGGTAGGCCGTACATACTCATGAACGTTGTTTTCTTTTCCTTATTGAATTGAATGGAATTAAGTATATGACATAGAAATATATATATATACATAAATACAGTATCATTATAATGTCATATATTTCATGATTACTTATTATATATACTTTATAATCATTCATGGATGGTTAACATGGAGAATGAATCTCATCGCATCGTGGAGACGGTAGTCCTTACGTACCCACAAGTGATGATATCATTCCCATGATCGTGGAATTGTATTGAAGTGTATGTATAATATTTCAGAATCAAAATCACTTTACAATAATTATTTATAGTTATTTATTTACACCATTATAACCATCCAAGTAAGGTGGTGTTCGAAAACAGATTACACCACGGCGTGGAGACGGTATTCCGTACGTACGCAGGCACGGTGATTTCATTTTCCGTAGGTTAGATAGAAGGTGAAATAGGATTGTTTAACATTTATAATAACATTTAAGTATATATTTAATACATATGTTATTACTATATAATGATACAACTAATGAATAAGTAGTAGAATAAGAAAGAAACTTGAAAAAATCGGAAGAAGAGATTACCTCTTCTTCGGCGCACCTCCTTTAAGAATCCACTTAAGGAAGTGTAGTTGGTCTTTTGAGAAGACCAGAACCTCCAGAAGGATTCTAGAGAAGTGGATAATAGAAATGGTCAGGGGTTTTCCGAGCTTCATGGCTCAAAAGGGTGTTAAGATAAGAGGGAAGGGGTGCCCTTTTTATAAGGGAGGAGAGGGGCACCTTTGAAAAAACATAAAATATTATTTTATAATAATGTCATATTTGGTTTATAATAGCTCCAAATTGATTTATTTAGAAGATAATGTAGTTATGGGTCTAAATACTCTCAACCAATAGATTTTAGACATGTTTAGGTTACTATTTTAACCTTATCTTTTAGATTTAATTCTAAGTTAAATAATTTAACTTTTACCGCATCTTCTTATTTTATTACAGTATATGGTTAATAAATATACTATAACCAGCTAAAAGAACCCCAAGTAGCTAATTATTAATATATATAACATTATATAATACATTGTGACGAAACATATATTTTTATAAATATAATAACAATTAATAAAATATTATTTATTTTAAAACTATTTTATGTCAATTTTGACACTATTTGTTAATTTATTTTTTTGAAAATCATAACCGCATGATTAGTTAGAAAAAAATTAATTAAATCAATAATAACATGTCATATTAACCTAGAAAATTATTTGAATTCATAAAAAGTCTCAAATTAAATTAATTTGGGTATTTATAACATCAATTATGTTAATATTTCATTAATAAGATAATTACTGCATCATCATTGTGTCATACATAAATTAAATTATTTAATGTCTAAAAATTATAAATAAAATACCATTATGTAGGAAATAGTTTTATATTTCTAATGAATATTTATAGTCTAATTTATCTTATGTATAACCCTATATTAAAATTTTTTTAGTTATTAAACATTGATTTTATCTATTTTAACTCTTCTTTAATTAAATTAATAATAAATGTCATAATCTAATCCATGTGGACCTAAATGGTAATATTTTATTCCTAATGATGTTTCTGGTCGAATTACACTTATCCAATAGAATTAGGACATGTGTTAGGGTAATAATAATATAATTTTTACCCTTAATTATCCTATTTAATTTTAACCGTGGTGAATAAAAGTAAAAGGATACTATTAACCAAAAAATATTTTCATATCATTCAACCAAATATTAGTCCTTGATATTAACCTTGTCTCTCATATTGTCTAAATTAAATTCACAGAAGTCGTAAAACTTCATTTAAATGAAAAATTCAGTTTTTTAACTACAACTAAGTGGTTTCACTATTCATCGAAAATAGATTTTTTTTTCAGAAATATACAAAAAAATCATCCTAAGAATTATTTGATATTACTAATTCAAAATTGATGTCTATTTTTCCAAATTCAAAACATAGAAGTGACATTAATTAATTTTAATATTAATTCCCGTTATCAATACAAATAGTGTGTTTTTAAGAAACAATAATTATCAAAAGGTTGATAATTGTTTATATCCAATTTCAAAGTGAAATTAATTTCAATGACCAACATTGGATTAAGTGGTAAAAATATATTCGAATTGAACTTGAAAACAAATTAAAAATATAAGATAACCATAAAAATTCTTGCGATGAAAAAAGATGTTTTTAATTAAAATATTGCGTGTTTTTATTATTCATTAAAATATGAAAGTTATCAGAATCATATGAAACATTTATCCAAAGTAAGTTTTTATATCCTGATTCCAAAGAAGAATTTTATTTTGTCAAATTGAACTTATATACATGTCAAAAAAAAAGATTTAAAGTGGGTTCTCCATCAAAAGGCGGCAAAACTGCATTTTTTGAACAATACATATTTTATCAGAAAAATTTATTTTGTTCTCATACCATGATATAGAAAATATGTAAGATGAATAAAAAAGTTATAAAATTAAAAATGTAGTTAATACTATTCATAACGGCTAGTCCATAATATTATAACAATATATTGTTGTTTAGTGAAACCTGATATTGCGTACAACACACGCTATCGAGGAAGGTCATGATTGTGTGTAATGCAAGCCAAGTCAGTGTTTCGTGTTGTGCAAGACTCCTTTGTTGTTTCGTATAATAGAATCCAACCATATTTCATTTATACGTTGAATATATATATATATATATACTCTCAATGTTGTTTAGAATGACTACTATCAAACGAACTTGAAATTGTGTGTAACACAATCCAAGAATAATGTTCCGTATACTGCAAGATAATACGGTGTTGCATATACCACAAGATAATATTAGTGTAGCATAAAACACACGACATAAAATAAATTAAAAAGAATACTTATCATAAAATCTCGGGTTTTTACATTCTACCCCCCTTAAAATGAATCTCGCCCTCGAAATTCATCGGGGTTATACATGGATTTCAACTTGAAAGTTTCTTTAATTGAAACCCACATCGTAAAATGAAATACCAAAACTTAATTTTAAAAACTATAGTATGAAACGTAATGGTTACCCAAATTAACTAATCACTGGGTTTCCACATAGGAGAAAATAGATGCTAATATAGATATTGAAGAGAAATCTAACCGTCATGTTCTGTTGGAGAGTGTTAGAGAACATGGATATGAAAAAGACAATAATCACAAAGCCATAAATTTGTGATGATCTAAGGTACTACCTGATTCATTGGATATGAGGGCACTGGGACATCATTTTAAAGATCATTTCTCTAAAGTTGATAAGTTAAAAGAAATACTTACATGATTTTGGTACAATCCTACTGTTGTTTGTGAATTGAACAATTTCCACTTCATCTATTAAAGAAATAAAGTTGAATTTGTTATTCGTGAAGTGTTAGCAGATCATGTGATAGAATTATGGGTCATTCCATCTGTTTCAAACAAAAGGTTAAAAAAAGTTATTAGTCTATATTATTATGCGATTAATTGTATATGGTTCCAAAATGGTTTTATTTTTTATTTATCATACTGCTTAATAAAATAAAACTAATTTCTACTAACCAGGGACTTCCTGTAGGCCAGTGGTCGGTGATAAAGTCCTTTCACACTTCAGTTGTGGGTTTGATTCCCACAGCCTTGTCTGATGCAATGGGTTGTCGCCCATCCTGCAGGTTGTCCTTTTTCTAAAACTACACTATTATAACATTCTAGAAATAACATCGAAAAAAAATTCTAGCCTTAAAAAATAAAAACTTATGTTCAACATAACCCATTCGAATTTTAGGTTTATCCAAAATACTTCTTTCCAAACTCATAGTATAAAGAAAACGATTACTAAAAAGGTTATATAACAAGTATGTGAATACCATTATTTATCCCTCATATATCTTGTTGGTCACATTCCAATCATGTGAATACCTTAATCATGTATTCTCTTGAAAAAAATGAATACCAATTTAACCTTAGTGAAAACATGAATTATGTCAAAATTTAATTGTTTCAACATACCAAAATCTAAAAATTCTATATTCTCAAACCATAACATAACTTTGTCCATATATTAGTCATGAGCTTATGAATACTGTCAAAAATTTCATTTTCTCCTTATCCCTTCATTATCCACATATCATCTTCTTTCCAAAAATATCTCAATCACATTCCATGGTTACTGGTACCATAAAATTATTTAAAACCACAATATACCAATACATAAATATTCCAATATTCTACGATACTATATAAAACATTATTTTGGAATCCCATTACATAAAAACATAATCATTCCACCACATCGTTGTCATATTAAACATTGCCAATAGTGATCTCATGTGACATAACATTGTCCTTTTCCTTAAGCGGGTTCTCATGTCGATCATCACTATCCCTTGGATTAGGGCATAAATTAGCAAAATGCCCCATTTCATTGCACTTTAATCATTCAAGTGTTGGTGGTGGGTTCTCTGTAGTATTTTTATTATTCACATCATTAGAAACCCTTTTTCCATTACTTCGACACTCAGTTGCTCGATGGCCTTCTTTTCCACACTTAAAAATTTTGTAGTCCCTTTAAGAAAATCTCCACCATGGTTCTTTCCACACATTGAGCATAAAGAAACATTCATCTTCTTTTGTCCATTGTTATGAGATTTCTCCTTGAACTCTATCTTTTGTTTCTTGTCCAAAACATGAGATGGATATATAACACCAACATCCATTTCAACCTTGATAGCACAACGCACAATTTCTTCATAGCTACTGAAGTCTCTTATAGCTAATTCCCTTCAATTACTTCGTTTTATGCCACTGAAAAATCGATCAACTTTACTTTCAGGTTGGATGAAAAAGCGAGATGCATACCTTGCAAACCTTGTAAAAGTATCTTTTTATATTCCAAAATATTCATCACCCTTTTTCTTAAGCTCAAGGAACTCCATTTCCATCTTTGATAGAAGAATAAGAGGGATGTACTTACTGAAAAACAAGTTATTGAACTCGTCCCATTCCATGGATTCAATTTCATCTTGGGGCCTTGTATTCTAAATTAGAGTCCACCACTGGTCTGCTTCACCTTCTAATCGGTAAACAACTAGAATGACTTTATAATTTTATGAATAGTGAAGTATGGAAAATAACTTTTCAATGGTACTGAGCCATTGTTCAGCAACATGTGGATCAGAAGACCCATTGAGAGAAGGTGGACATTGCCTCATGAAGGAATCAATAGAATATTTTTCGCTTCTCATATCATTTGGAAGTCCATAATGATTCATAGCTTGCATATGTATAGAAATATGATTTCCACTCCATCTCCCATAACATTGGTTTGTTCAGGAGGACAATCATTGCATTGTCAATTACATTGATCAACACGGTTCCTTCGGGTTTCATCCATCGTCTAAAACCCAAAAAAAAATAGTGTGAGAGGCAAAAATCATGCTAGAGAAAACAACATAATAAACGGGGATTACCTTTGATATCTAACATCTTAGGTTTAATTATAATTTCATTACCATAATTCTAGGACTATAACCTATACGTATACTTAACCTTAGGGACATATCTAGACATACCTTAGAAATATCTCTAGGGATCTCACTAAATTTTCTGCATCCACGGTTCCAAAGGTTTACTAAACATTTCCTCTGATATCAACTATAGAGACCAGAATCTTGACGTACATGGATATTACATTACTTTTGAGGAATACTTAATACATAACAAAAACAGACACACAAGGACTGTAATAGATTAGTGTCTTTGTAAACTCGGAACATAATCTTCTAGTCATGGTGAAAGATCATCGACATCTCCCATAACATTTTTCCCCTTTCGGTTTTCTTAGCTAAAACTTTTATTTAAATCCTGGGGAAAAGAAAACATATAAAGGGTGATCTCAAATTCTCAGTAAGGGTAAGCATGGATAAAATAAAATAAATCATATACATTTGAACATAAAAACATGAACATAATGTTTAAACATCAAAATCTTGGGCAGTGACATAAAACATGGCAGTATATAAGGCATAGATCATAAAGAAATATTAATCATGATAAAATAGCATTGTAATAAAACATGTGATTATGGAAACCATTAAGAAAGTGATATGATTTCCATAGTAGCCTAGGCATTTCTTCCAAGACCATCTTAGTGGAAAAAGTCCTTTTCTGAATTGAGTTCACTCCTCGTTCCAGTCCTGTATTAGTGAACTGAAAAAACTTACCGTTCTAGCCATGTCTATCTCATGAGATATAAATATTTACCCAATGCATTGGAGGGATATATAGGTCCCACACATCTCATAATGAAATCAATCTTTCGTGTTCCATAAAATCGTAAATCATACATGATAGCATAACCCATGTAATAGAATGGGATTCTTAAACATCATTCCATCATAACATAATGCATATAAAAAAATTGATATCATTTCATAATAAGAAAAGTGAAACCATGTAAATAATAGAGAAATTATACTTGAAACATACACATATGAAATAATTTCATTTTATATGGAAAATGGTTTTGATAAAACACTTGAAATGAATTTTTGAGGAAAATATCCTTTCTTCTTTAAAATCATTTTTTTTTCAAAAAATTTCATGCATCTTTAAAAGAAAAGGATTTTTTTGAAAATAGTCATGAAATATTGAATAGTAAGATTCATGAAAATCTGGAGTTATGAAATCGTAAAAATCTGTTCGTGCCATATAAGTTAAAAATAACATTCTTCTCGTACTTCTGTCAGCAAAGTCAAAAAGTACCTCACATGGTAAACAAAAGAAACATTCCTTCCATACGATGTGGTAAGAGTAATAAAGGGTAAAAATGATTTAAACATACAAGGACGAAAAGTAAACTTTTTATGAAAACATTTTGAGATCTTGTGGACATGGATAATAATCATAACCACAGTAAATATTTACGAATAAACACTCTCAGATAAGAATGATATTGGAATAAATATCCCTAACCTTACATCTGATATGATTTGTATGTATCTGAACCTCCTGTATAATGATTTAAATAATGTCATTGACTTATTAAAGAATCATATTCATTGTTATGATATCATATATGGTTCACTTATGACTTTTTATTACCCGTTCATTGTAAAATCCATGTTACAGCAGCATTTTGGGTAAAATCATTTCATGTTTCGTACATGATTGGACTTGTTGTTCTTGATATTATTACTTATATCCTGATTTACATAATTCCAGAATGTAAAAAATGATTTATATGTAATATATATTCATAATATACATATATATATATATGTGATAGATTGATAAATGGAATGAAATACACAATTAATGGATACGGTAGGCCGTACGTACACATAAATGCTGTTTTTGTTTTATTATTGAATTGAATGGAATTAAGTAGATGACATAAATATATATATACATAAATCCAGTATCATTATTATGTCGTATATTTCATTATTAATTATTATATATACTTTATAATAATTCATGAATGGTTAACAAGGATAATAAATCTGATCGCGTCGTGGAGACGGTAGCCCGTACGTACGCACAAGCGATGATATCATTCCCATGATAGTGGAATTGTATTGAAGTGTATGTATAATATTTCAGAATCAATATCAATTTAAAATAATCATATATAGTTATTTATTTACACCATTATACCCATCCAAGTAAAGTGGTGTTCGAAAACAGATTACACCACGGCGTGGAGACGGTATTCTGTGCGTATACACGCGCGGTGATTTCATTTTCCGTAGGTTGGATAGATGGTGAAATAGGGTTGTTTAATATTTATAATAACATATCAGCATATAATTAATACTGATGTTTTTACTTTATAATTATACAACTAAAGAAGAAGAAGTAGAAGAAGAAATAAACTTGAGAGAATCGGAAGAAGAGATTACCTCTTCTTCGGCGCACCTCCATTAAGCTTCCTGTAAAGGCATTAGAGTTGGTCTTTTGAAAATACCAGAACCTCTAGAATGTTTCTAGGGAAGTGGATAAGATAAATGGGCATGGTTTGGCTGAGCATAAATTCTCAAAAGTGTGTGAAAAGAAGAGGGAAGGGGTGCCCTTTTTATAAAGGAGGAGAGGGGCACCTTTGAAAAAAACATAAAATATTATTTTATAATAAAGTTATATTTGGTGTATAATAGCTAAAAATTGATTTATTTCGAAGCTAATGTGGGGATGAGTCTATATACTCTCAAAAAATAGGTTTTGTACATGTTTAGGTTACTATTTTAACCTTATCTTTTAGAATTAACTCTAAGTTAAATAATTTAACTTTTACAGCGTCTTCTTGTCTTCTTAAAGTATATGGTTAATAAACCTACTGTAACCAGCCAAACGTACCCCAATTAGTTCATTATTAATATATATAACCTTATATAAGTCATTTTGATGATCCTTAGATTTTTAGGAATATAATAACAATTAATAATATAATATTTAAAAAAAACGCTTTTATGTCAATTTTGACACTATTTGTTAAATGATTTTTTTTTGAAAATCATAACAGCATTATTCATTCGTCAAAAGTTAATTAAATAAATACTAACATGTCATATTAACCTAGAAAATTAGTTTAATTCATAAAAAGTCTCAAATTACATTTATTTGGTTATTTATAAAATAAATTATGTTAATATTTCATTAATAAGATAATTACTGCATTATTATTGTGTCATAAATAATTTAAATTATAAAATGTATAAAAATTATAAATAAAATATCATTATGTAGGAAATAGTTTTATCTTTCTAATGAATACTTATAGTTGAATTTATCTTATGGATAACTCTATATTAAAAATGTTTTATTTATTAAACATGTATTTTATCTATTTTAACTCTTCTTTAAATAAATTAATAAAAAATGTCCAAATCTAATCCAAGTGGACCTAAATGGTAATATTTTATTAATAAGGTTTTTTTTGGTCGAATTAAACTTATAAAATAAAATTAGTACATGTGTTAGGTTAATAATAATATAATTTTTACCCTTAATTATCATATTTACTTTTAACCGTGGTAAATAAAAGTAAAAGGTTACTATTCACCAAAAAATATTTTCATCTCATTGAACAAAATATTAGACCTTGATATTAACAGTGTCTCTCAAATTTTAGAAATTGAATTCACAGAAGTGGTAAAATTCCATTTAAATGAAAAAGTCAGTTTTTTAACTACAACTAAGTGGTTTCACTATTCATTAAAAATTGATGTTTTTCAGAAAAATATAAAAAATTCACCCTAAGAATTATTTGATATTCTGAATTCAAAATTGATGTCTATTTTTCCCAATTCATAACATATATGTTTCATTAATTAACTTTGAAATTAATTCCCATTATCAATACAAATATGGTGTTTTTAGGAAACAATAACTATCAAAAGATTGATACTTATTTATATCCAATTTCAAAGTGAAATTAATTCCAACGAAAAACATTGGATTAAATGGTAAAAATATATTTTAATTACACTTTAAAACCAATTAAAAATTTAATCTATACATATATATTATTGCGATGAAAAAAGTTGTTTTTAATTAAAATATAGTGTGTTTTTACTATTCATTAAAATATGAAAGTTATCAGAATAATATGAAAAATTTATCCAATGTAAATTTTTATATCCTGATTCCAAAGAAGAATTTTATTTTTTCAAATTAAATTTATATACATGTCAAAATAATATTTAATGTGGGTGCGCCATCAAAAGGCGGCAAAACTGCGTTTTTTGAAAAATACTTAATTTATCCAAAAAATTTATTTTGTTCTCATACCATGTTCTATAAAATATATATGACGAATAATAATATTATAAAATTTAAAATGTAGTTATTTCTATTCATACTAGCTAGTCTATGATATTATAACAATATATCGTTGTTTAGTGAATCATGATATTGCGTACAACACACGCTATCGAAGAAGGTCGTGATTGAGTGTAATGCAAGACAAGTCAGGGTTGCGTGTTGTGCAAGACTCCTTTGTTGTTTCGTATAAAATAATCCAACCATATTTCATTTATATGTTGAATATATATATATATATATATACTCTCAATGTTGCGTAGAATGACTACTGTCAAATGAACTTGAAATTGTGTGTAAGACAATCCAAGAATGGTGTTGAGTATACTGCAAGATAATACAATGTTGCGTATAGCACAAGATAATCATGGTGTATCATAAAACACATGACATCAAATAAATTAAATAGAATACTTATCATAAAATCCAAGGTTGTTACAAAGGTGTTGTGTATAAACCATATGTTTGAAGAGGAAATGTGGCAATCAAATGAAGTTATGGAGAGGCTTTACCCTCATCTGTTTTAGTATGGGAAATATAAATTCCTAAGGGGATATTTTATAAAGGGGAAATATTGTAACGACCAAAAAATTTGTAAAATAAAATTAAACTTGAATTAATTAAATGTATTATTATGTAAAATTGATAAATATCATATTCCATTATTTGATTTTCTGATTTTGGATTACAAAATACCCTTATTAACTATAATCACTGCTAGTATAGACATTGAATAGTGATCACATGATTAGTATAAATATATGGATTTAACAAATCCTATTTACTGATACAAAGGAAGTGATGTCCTCATCCAATTGAATTTCTTAGTATGAAGACCATTTTCAGAGTTAGGAAAAGAGGTGGAATCAATGTGGTTCACTCTTGACCCACCCCAAAAAATCATCAGCACCTTAATCACGAATGAAGCCTCCTATGAGAATAGTATAAGTTGATAGAGATTACCACCTGAGTGATGTTATCCAAACCACCCCGTGAGTCTGTCCCTATCAAACACCTCACCCTTTAGTTTTATGCAACTGTTATAAGGGGTAATGTAACAAGACCATATCACAATGATTATGTGGATTATATTTTAATATAATAATGAATATACATTCATTTCATTAAAATTTCATAGATAATGTTTTTTAAAGAACAAATAGTATTTTTATAAACAATTCAATTAAGAAATATATTTTGATAAATTAATTTTCTTTTAAATTAAATAATATTTTATTATTATTAATAAATTATATTTTATATATAAATGGTCATATATTTTTTATAAATACAATAGTTATTTCTATTATTGTTTTAAAACTATTTTTGTCAAACACATGAATTTCCGATAAATGCCAGTTTTTATTTTAAATGTGATAATTCCCATGTTTAGAATCTTATATATAAAATATGGATATTATTTCTTGAATACGTTTGTTGAAATTATCCAATGATGAATTTTTTATAAATTTCTAAGATAGTTTATTTTTTTGTTAAAAATTAAATGTCGTTCAATTATATAATTTGTTTTATGATAGTATAAAGACCTAATAGTGATGTAAAAAAATTAAAATGGGTTGTTCTACCGATATATTTTTTACCATTAAAATTATTTTTGATTAGTTATTCTTGATTTATTCCAAAAAGCTTCAGCGGACCCTCCAAGTCTTATAAAACATTTTAAATTTTTTAAATTATTTCCTTAAGATTATCACTAAACAACACATAATAAAGCATATTATTTAATGAAGTTAGGATATTTTACTTATAAAATAATTTTTCCAATCGTATTTCAAGAAAAAAATTGGCAAAAACCATGGGTTGGTTTTTGGTTTTGATTAGGTTATTTTGTGGTGCCCAAAACGTAAATAATAAAAGATTCTCACTCCTTTCGTATATAAACCCCCCCAAGCACCCACTTCCTCTTCATTAAAAGTGTAGGGAGATCAACCAAAAACATCAATAATATCTCTCGAATCCTCCTAAGGCACCCCAAGTTCCCCCAAATCCTATATAAATCCTCTCACAATCCTTTGTTATCACACGTCCATGTAAGGGATTTCTTCCATTCAAATTTTTATCCAAATTTCACTATGTGGTTTTGCCCTTTTATTTTCAATTAATAATTATGAGGTATGATTTTGAACCTCCCCCATACTTACCTCCATATTTTTAATGATGATATACCTCTTTTTTCTCATTAAATCTTCCAATGTACACCCATTACCATGCCGACATTCAGTATGTAATTTTTATCTTCAAATTTATATTCAAGAAATTATTTTTGTATTATGAATATACATACCATTAATTATGTTTGGATATTTATCCATATTACGAACATAATTTACATTTCATGTACATTTATAAGACACCCCTTTCTCTCTCATCAACCATTTTTATGAATAATTGTGTCATGACGTTATGCTGTAAAAATTGCACCCCAGTTTTCCATGCCAATGTCATTGTGTAGTGACTACCATTCTCATTTCTCTATCAGTGGTATTCACCTTTATTCACATTTACTTATTGGTTATTGTGTTTAATGTATTAATTAGACATTCTTTAATCATGGAATAAATAATTATCTTTAATGAATCTATTTTATATGATCAATGTTGCACACATAGATAGGAAATGAAATGATTAAGAAGGGTGCGCCCAGATAGCAATCCTGTTCATTTGGTAAAGGATAGTATCATGATACATTAATTTAATGTATGGATTATTAATTTTAATTAATGTGCAATGAGGGTTTAATAATTATTTATGTTCAATATTCCTTAGATCATTCTAATTCTATGTTACATGTTGTTGCCACATTTCCATGTTATGATAATCGTGCTATCTCATGACTTTTTGTTCATATTTATATTATTCTCTATTTATATGCCTCTTGCTAAAAATGTACTGTATTATTTATGTTATTCCTTTTTTACTCCCATACTGGGCATTATTTCTCACCCTTTTCTTAGGCATGTCCGCTGGTTATCCCATGCAATGCTAAGTATGATGGAATGATTTGGTCTTAGAATAAATGTTTTCAATAAGCTATTGTGTATTGTGTTTTATGTTGTCGCATAATGTTTCAAATCCCCAAAGCCACTAGATCTATTGATCTTCTATGTTGTATTAGGTGAATGTTTTATGTGTTAAAATATGTTTATGTATAAAATAAAGAGTAGGGTAACAATAATCACCATTCATGGATAATATTCATACAATGTGAAACAAATTAGACCATAAAAATTCTCCATGATTCATCACAAAAAACATGGAGATATTTCTTAATAAATGGGATAAATTGAATACATAAATATTACCTAATAATACATACGAGTCGTCTTCAACATTTTTTAAACACGTTCCAAAATTATCTTTCAATGAATAACTAACTGGATATTAAATTTTTATTACCAAATAAAATTTGAGGAAATATCGGTGAACATGAAATTGTCAAATGTTTATGTTCTGTCCACACAAGGATCCCGCAATGTTGTTAGAAAAAAGAATAAGAATATGAGAACCAAGAACCCAATCAATTCCTCAATGATGTGAGGATACCTATGTATTCGGTTCAATACCTATATGATTATAAAAATGATCATCCATATTGTTCTAGGACTGGATATATTCCTCCAAAGTGATCATCCATTCATTGAAACCATTCTCCAAAATGTGGTCACATTTGTTGATCCAAATCTGTATCACTTCATTAATTTCAACTCAAATCAACCTCTCATTAATTTATTTAAAAACCATTCAATGATTTAATATGAATTAATTATTCTATCATTTTTTCCTAAGAGTGTTGAGCGAGATATAAGAATTAAAAAATCATCATTTCCACCTTTCTTACCATTGTACATAAGCTTTCGTCAATTTTTGTATCCATGTTCATCACTATTACTTCACTAAAAGGGGCCTTGAATCCATTAAATATAATTTTTTCACCCAAATATTCATATTGCTACTTATCAAATTTTATAATTGTTGTATCCCCAAGTATTTTCACGATCATATTTTCATTCACCTTCCAAAATGATCTATTTACAATTATCTTTGGGATATTCAAATAATAATTGTTTGGTATTTCCTTTTCCATACCATGTTAACTATAAAATTCCAGGAGATTATATTTCAATAATTTCCCTTACTAGATAAAAACACCATGTTCAAATAGGAGTCTCACTTATAATGCACCAACATTAGGGATTCTGCATCATTTTCACTTAGTTTAGTATCACTGAAAGACCGTGATGTAACCCTCTTTCATTTACATCTTCACACATATGTTTTCCATCCTACCATATCATAATTACCCTTCCCAATAACAATCTATTATGTGAAAAGATTGGGGTGTTGAATATACCCTAGAGATTCATGTTGATTAAGTGGCCCTTGACTATGAGACAAAATTGTTTTTGAACCTATGGAATCATGAAACTTATAAATCACTCGTTCATATACATCGGAATCATAAACACTGGAGGTTGTGGATTGAATGACCCCTGAAGAATAATCATTCCTCCAAAAATATCCTTATAATCATAAGAAGGTCTACCATCACACATGTCATGTTATTAGTTCTTAGCATCCTCCAAATCACTCCTTATCATAGAAAAAATAACCACAACAAGTTGGTCATGAATCCTATTACATGAAATTACTAGAAGAGAATAAGAATTAATGCCTTTCACATGAAGGAAATGATCAGTGGAGATGTCTGTGATAGTTGGGCCAATAAATAGACTAGGGTTATTCTTACATTTTAGATTCATAGTCCCTCTCTATTAGGATGAAATTTTGGGTTCCAACACTTATAGGAAGAGAAAAACTCTAAAAAAGTATCAAATAACACCCTATGGATGAATCTAAACTCTCTTCTGACTATAATATATACCCAATCATCCAATGATATATTGACATAAACCTCAACACATAAATGAGGATAAATATGATAGAAAACCTCATTTTTATACTATATGCACATAATAAATTGGCTATCATGTTTCCCAACATGAAGATAATTGATAGATCTTGAAAATTAATTGGATTTTCTTGAAGGCTTACATAGAGTGAGGTATTTGGAGTATCATGTTTTACTTTGAAATAGTTATACCACTATAGGAGAAAAATGTGGGATTCATTGAAAATTTGAGGGGCTTTGGATCAAACTCAAATCATATCACCCTCATTGTATAAACATTTGAGTATATGTCTCATTTTAATAAGTCATACTACTCCTATTATCTATAAGGACATGGATCTTGAAACAAATATATTAATTGAAGTGAAGGATGGTTGATGTTGATTTAACTAATCCAAGAATGTTAGGTTGAGATAAGCCAAAGGTACCATGATCTCCGAAGATGAAATCATGAGATATAGGATA
Organism: Viscum album; assembly: GCA_963277665.1. NCBI lineage: Eukaryota > Viridiplantae > Streptophyta > Magnoliopsida > Santalales > Viscaceae > Viscum > Viscum album. Next base: position 1,417,652,332 of record OY728161.1, on the reverse strand, counting down.
TTATCCAAGAGATCGTGAACTTTGGGGATGAGAAAAATTATAGTAAATGTTTGGAGAGATTTAGGGTTTGGGAATTGGTTGAATGAATGAGGCAGTTCCACAGACGAAGATGAAGGTATTCCCCCCTTCGTGGGCGAGGGAGCGACCACATTGGATGAAATTGTCCTATGGAATTGCTATAGGAAGTCATCATACCGTTACCATGATTCCTTCTATGTGTAAAAAACCATACTAATCAAAAAAAAAATTTGTATTTCAGTCTCACACATTGTCATTGTATTCAATACCTTTTCTTCACATTGTAAAATACAAATTATGAAAAACAATTCCAATCCCAACTAAATCTCAAATTTTTTATTCATCATGAATATATATGTATATATATATTGATAATTTTCATGGAATTGATAATGTAATAATCCTAATGCACAATGTATTTTATATGGTATTCAATAAAATTATAATGGAATTATAGTAATATTTCATGTTCATCACACATCTCTTCATCAAATTTACTTTAATTTCATTTAAACATTTAAATAATCTTTCAAAATATGTTCATTCTAAAAATGAATATTTAAATGGTCTTATTCAAATACTATTATCCCATATAAGGAATGAGAACTCATTAAAACAATGTGAAATTAGTATCTCATATCTTAAATCATTGAATATCAGTAAAATAATAATTAGTTTTAAAGATTATAGTTTTCCTACCAACTATCATACTATTAATCAAAAAACATTCACCAAGATTGATCAGAAATCATGTAGAGTTCTCATAAAAAGTGACAACCAGTTCTAACATAAATGTTTTATCAGATTAATCACATCATACTTGGAGAATCAATTTTTTAAACAAGCTAAAATAAATCCATAATAATTATCCATGAATCAACCCCAACACTCTTTGAACGTTCTAAAAATGTTTAAATCATTCTCAATCTATGATTAATATCTAATCATAATTTAATTTATCATACATTTACTTTTGATTCCTTACAATATAAAATATATAAATAAAACCATATTTTTCTAACATCCACTTGGATTTTCACTTTCATCAATGTTCAAATGGATAGAAACAAGAACAAAAGTCATGAACAATGCATGATGATCCCATATAAAGGATCCAAGATCATTGAATACTTCAATTAGATACACGTCATGATCCATAATCAAATCAAATAAGTTTTTATCCTTGTAAATAATATCTGGAAATGTGGTAGAGTGTGTATAATCATTATATTTATTATTTTATTTGATAGTCCAACCAAAATTACAAATTGGATTAAAAATTGTGTAGATAATGTACATTTGATATATGTAATCACATTTTTATCCATATAGAACATTTAGTGAGCCATGTGTCCATTACACGCACCATTATGTGCCACATGTTTACTTCCAAATGGGTGACATGGCGAAAAATGCACTAAATAGTGTGTCTTAGGCATGTAAATTCCATGAAACAGATATCGTACCACACAACATGCAGAACAATATTTATGTTATATTCTATTTCTTAACTAATATAATAACAAAAATAATACCAAAATCACATTATCCTTAGCTAGATGTACATCTCTTGTGGTATGTTTCATTCAACTAAAAGTATATAATGTGTGTTTAAAATGTATTATATTGTATCACATGATTAAAAAACTCTATAAAATTCAATATCCATTGATCATTCCATTAATATTAGACACATTAATAGTTGTGAATGCCATATACATATTTGTAATGTGTTGTGGACATAAACACCATGAATAATGTGATTCTTATCCAAAACATCTATATAAAATTTATATCAAGGAATTACATGTAGTAAAATATTTCTTGTAAGTATACAGTATGTGAAATAGACTATATATAGTTTGTGTTAATGGAAATTTTCCATGATAGTACACATCATGTATATATATATATATATATATAATTTCATTTAAGGATTTAAACTGATACACAAGATATTTGTAACATGGCCCAATACCTTTACAATATGGAAATCTTATTTTCAAAATATAATAATAAGTTTATGATTTATTTAGAATAATATAAGATTATAATCATATTATAATAAACTGAAAATAATGAAATAATATATAAACAAAAAATTAATTTATTCATTAATTGACAAATTCATTATTTAAAGTGAAACATATATTAATTTAATTTAATTTAAATTACTCAAAGAAATACCAAATGTATTTTAATTACATGTTGTGATTGATAATGAGGATAACCACCCATTTTATGTGATAGATTTATTCATTTAATTTATGAAATTAATTCATGTATTTGTGTGTTATTTAATTTAATTAATTATAATTATTTTTCAATTATCCATAACACCATTTTTATGGCCATATGTCTCGAAGGATTATTTTATGTAAACCAAAACCCCTGGTACACCTCACTTATGAGTGAGTACACATTTGCAAATGATGGCCTTACTAGCTAAAGGAGATGATTTACTACATGATATTATGTGATTATAACCATGGATATATGTAAGATTATTGATAAATGGTTCATCATGATCTATGCATGAGCTCGTGGAGTTATTTACTATAGGTTTATGGTTATTTTATACACACATAACAATCATATCATTAATAAATTGTCATGATCATCTTAAATATTAATTTTCTTTTGTCAGTACAAGATTGTTTATTTTATAATATAATTAATGGGTTATTTATGTTATCAAACATGATCACATAAAAACATTATATTATGAAAAATGATAAATATGAAACAAAATAAAATTATTATGTGTATGTTAATTTTTCTTACATTTTTATAAAACTATGTAAATTCCACCTAATATAATAATGTGTGAGATGAATAAAATAGAGTATATTTATGAAAAATTCAAATAAAAGTCTCTAATTGAAAATGTTGAATTATATAAATATATCAAATTATTGAGTTAGGATGAAATCATAGTCAATGATTCATTTTTTCCATTATTTGGAGGAATTTAATTTATCAAGGTGTCATAAAATATAAAATCAAATACCTCAACAAAATTAGTGATGATTGTAATAGAAATAATTTAACACGTAAATCATTTATAAAGTTATTTTAGAAATTTGAGTATTGGATTTTAGGATTGGCTCAGACTCTCAACGAATAAATGTAATGTGAGTTAATTTAGTCAGATAGTAAATCCTACAAAAATAACCTCAAGTAATATTCATGTACAAAGTATCATTTTTAAGACTAGAGATGTATAAATTTCCACTAAAATATTTTTGTTCAAACATATATCTAATCAAATAAGGAGGAATTATGGGATTTTTTAATACATTGGGTGATTGAATAATGTGATTAATTATATTATAATCGGTAATCAAGATAATGAAATAAATACATAATTTTTATATCATAAATTGAAATCTATTTGAAAAATATACTATCTATACAACACATATTGGAAATATATAATCTATTGACTAGTGCTAACTTCTATAAGTAATACTTTTTTTCCCATTGTACTTTGAATATAGATGATGATTTAAATTCTGGAGTCTAATGTTCCTTCTATGCCCCATAGGAGGGTGGTGTGGAGGAGAAAAATGTCTTCTGGAATCATTAGGACAATGCATTGGATTCAAAATTCCTCATGTTATCGTCTTTAACAACTGATCTATAAAAAAATTATAATATCATTTTTTTCATACTCTATGTGGTCATGTATATATGACATCTATCAATGGAAAAAAGAAAAGAGATATATGAAATGTATAATGAATTAAATCAAGGAGAAGGGGATCTATCATGACCTTGTGTAGTTAATATAATGGGAAACATTGGTCACATTATTTATTTAATTCATGTAACCTATTTAATAATACATATACCACACTATTGGATCACTTAGATAGATATTCCTAGGTTTTATTATGAATATCTTTATTGATACATCCTAACCGAGCAGCAACCAAACAGCTCCCATAGATGCTGGGTAATATGGAGTTATGTAAACCTCATTGTATGTCAGATACTTATGACTAGTAATGAGTGACGAGGCCCTGTATATGAGGAGACAATGCCCTAATGAAAATTTGTAACATGTCGGTATAAAAATATTATTCAACAGTGTATGTAAAATACAAATCAATACAAATGAAAAATCATTCAGACAGCTGTAACCAAAAATTACTTGAAGCAATCATATAAAATATGATGATCAAGTAATGGCTCTAAAAAGCAATATGAAAACCATATAGACCTCTCATAAGAATGAATTTATTTAGGGGAAGAATGTACAAAAGGAACTATCTCTTGTAATAATAATGAGCATAGCTCCGACATGTTCTCCCCTGCTATTATGTACAATAAAATCAGGAATCATAATATGGGATCATTCCCTTTTCAATGCATGAATCCCTAAATTCAGTATGAGTACCAAATCTTAGCCAAACAGTGTGTAATATATCACTCAAGAGGACACCACTAATGGATTCTACGAAAATCTATTTATTGTATTTTAAACATTTTCAATGTGCATCATATCACAGATATAATAATAGAGAAATTAATGTGTGATAGAATAAATCAAATCATGTCTCCCTATAAATAATATACCATACACCATAAACAAGGTTAGTTAGAAATAAAAAAAACTAGTGTAATCATTTAAATATAAAAACTATAAAATGTTATCCATAAAATGGATATCAGTAGGCATATAAAAATAATCCAAAATGGAGATTCCATGTCATCATATAAGAAACATCCACAATAGTTGTGTTGTATAATAAAATGAATAACAAAAAAACAACACAATGTAAACATGTGTTGAATCTCAAATGGTTGAATCCAATGTATATAAGAACAAGACATCTTCATTGAGTCCATGGATCATCTCGATGAAATCTCAACAATGACTTGGGTGGAGTCCATGTTACTTGTAAAAATATAATATCCATTTTGAGTCTTAAAAACCCATATTAAAGTCTTTTAAAGGCCCATGGCCTCCAAATGATTAAATATTCAAGGATTACATATGTCCAAGACATCCACTACAATAATAAATATCAATGTATTAGAAATTTATATGGAATCAAATGGAATATGTATGCATGGAGATCATCAAAAGAATTCACATACATTATCGATTAATCGTTCCAATTTATTCAATAATTCATATCTAATTACATTTCATGATTTCATTATACTCATTTACAAATTTACTTTTTAATAATTAAATCATTTCACGTCATGCCTTCACATGGATTGTAGAAAACCCATATCTTAATCATTCATTCAATTATCATTAAATTTCTCTAGGCTTTAAAAGATATTGGTGTACTCACAAAAACAAAATGTGGAGGATAAAATATGTAAGATAGAAATTCACTCCCCTTGGGTGGCCTATGATTGTATAACAACCTTCTTCATTCTAAAAGTTGTTTTTGGGTAACCTGAATAACTAAATAAAAATCAATATTTTCATGTAATTTTTGGAAAATAATAATAAATCACACCATATAACTCAAAATAAAACAAGGAATATATCCCAAAACCATGATGTAAAGGTTTAGAAAACCCACTATATATACGTGGTTGTACACACATCCTTTATAGACCACTAATTTTGTCTAGGTAGAGTGAGAAATAATGAATGGAGGAAAATCCTAGAAAAAAGGCTTATTATATTTCACCAAAATTACTATTTTGATATAAATGAAAATGTTGAATGAATAAATATTTCCGTTAAACTTACCAACATGCAAAAAGTAGACTAACATTCATTGAATATGAGTTTGGATGGAGAATCAAGAGCAAATCCAATTAATTGAGCTCAATGGGTGCTCCCAACATGAGGGGTCTATCTGTTTTAATGAATGGATGGAACTAAATTTGTGTTAAAAGAAATTACATAAAAATGTAAAATTACCATGTTTTAACATGGTCATATTGCTTTTCCACTTTATTTGGCAGCCTTTTCCCCAACTTTGTGATCATTGATTCATCATGGGGGACCTCAAACTGTTAAGGTTCTTGATTTGGGAAAGGATATATAATTTTTTTTTCTAATAATTCTTAAAGATCCCCTAAATGGGTGTGTGACCCTAAATTATTGGTTTCCCCATAATTTCATCCTTCTACTAATCTATTTCAATCTTCCACATGGTTTACTCAAACCATCGGGCCTGGGATGCACAATTTCTACTAATATTGTAGCTGGATATCATTTTCTAAATATCGAGACTTTGGGATCAGGAAAATTCTTTAACACCCCCTAGAAATACCATGATAGGAATAATTAGTCATATTATGTCATAATCAAGATGTTAAACCGAAACTAAAATAATCTTTACCTCATAGGATAACACATGATCTTATAATATCACCTGTCCCCATAACACAGTTTGTCCTCAAATTTCATTTCTAATTGTTTTCCAGAATCTGTAAGAATAACTCCATCAAATGAAAAAATATGTTCAACTCCCAATAATTTGTCATATCCTATAAAAATCCATTACACTATATAAAACAAACAATAGTAACTAACTACCATGGGATAGACATGATGATCTTGTTAATGATACGAATTGAATTAACCTCAATGTGTTAATCATAATGTAACTCCACATAATCCCACTATATATTTTGATATGGGTCTTAGTGGAAGTGGTGTATCTAGGATATAATAATTTTTTCATGTGTGGCTTGATTCCTCATATGTTACTGAAATCAATAGGCTACTAGGATCACTCTCTCCAGAATCTCGAATGACCTATCATTTCACATTGATGGCATACCCTATCTCGCAATATTTCAATATCCCAAATTTAGTGAGACTTGTAAAATACCTGATCCTAGTCCTAGATTTCAATAGGTTTTCATAGGAAATCATAATAAAATTTTTCTATAGACTGTGTAATATCTATCCTTTTTCCAAATCAACTACACCTACTAAAAATCCTATAGAAAAATACATAGTCTAAGTAAACATGTATGCATTACCTCAATCTATCACATAGGTGATCAGAATGACCTACCATTAAAATATTCATATGGTATCATATTTATAGTCACTTTATTTATATTTTTGTAGTAAAATTCAATAGGGGGTATATATCTCAGCCATGATCCCCTAAAATCAAGGACCCTTACTCAAAGCATGTACTCTAAAACTGGAATAGTGTTCTCTCGCTACTCATCTTTCTGAGGGTAGTGTTACATTCTCCCAAACACCTATGTACCAATCTACCTATTAAACATCATCCAAACATGATATGTAAAATTTTCTTACAAAATTATAGCATGGTCTGAGCGATCCCATTAAGGAATAAAATTTCATGGATATATAAGCTCTCAAGCTAACATTATAGGACTATACCCCTGGTTGGTAGGAAATGCATGGCCTCATGAACATTTCCACAGAAAAAAGGAATAACAACCTTAAGGTGTCCTTGGTAACCCATTCATGATATACATCAAAATATTATCCCATTTCATCATTGGAATTGGTAAATATTATTTATTTCCAACTGGTTACTGGTGTTCTATCTTCACATGCATATAGGTGGAACACCTCGTGAAATAACCATCTATATTTGATTTAATCCCAACCACCAATACTAGAGACACAATTCTGAGTACCTATTAGTAACATCAGGATAAACAGTCCTAATTGTGGCACAAAACACTCATAACAGTTCCTCTCATATGTTTTCTAAAACCCAATGGTGTCAATGAATATGAATTGTTTCATCCACACCCATAGTTGTACCATGAGATGGGACCTCATATTCTACACTACCTCATTGGACTATGACCTCTCAGTTAGATATATTTATCATCATCACTATATCTAGATGAGTAGAAGTAACACCTAATGATTGATGAATTCTCTTCCCATGATTATCTTATACCTCTAATAGACTCTCTAAAAACAATGCCATAAGATTTCACTAAATACTAGCCTATTGTAATACCAATATCAGAGTCCTCAAAAATAGTGAATTGATGAAAATATTCCCCTTTGTAGGAATGAAAGAAAGATAAAATTAAAAATACCTTAGGTATTCAAACCACCTAGGCTGCATTAATTTTACGTCAAGTTGGGTAAATTTGCACATCAATATTTTGTACTCTTTGTACACTATAGTGAGATCTCCATGTAAATAGGTCCTCCAAAAACATAAGAAACATACCAAATTTGATGACATGAGATTTTTCAATGGGTAATTTCCCTTTTATGGCCTCAAATGATGATAAAAGAATGTTATGAATAAATGTTCATACATATGAACTATTGAAATCCAAAAACATAATTTGTCACAATATATAACATATCTCCTTCTTAGATATGGAAGAATTTGGTTCAGTGTTATAGTTTTTTTCCCATTGATATTTTGAAAGGATGACTCATTTTTATATAACAATAAAAACATCAAACCCTTTTATGTTATTCCAGAAGAAGGTACTTGTCTACATGATACATCCTTTAGGAAATGTCTATAATACCACGGTATCCCAAAAATATATTTACATCAAATAAATATTCGGATTGATCATAGGAAACTACAGATCTAAACATATATTTGTTAATGTAAACTATTTTTGCTAATATAAAATTACCAGAATGTGAATCTTTTCCATTTGAAATGAAATATTGTTATAATAACATATAAGCAATGTTCTCCTAGTGTATCGAAAATAAATATCAACATGTTAGTTATGGTCATGTCGATTGTGATAATACAACGAGATATATTCCAAAAATAACACCCCAATAGTGTATTCATAACGATGGAATAAAAATTTCCTATGTACACTGAAAATTTTATATCATGTTTGGGAGAACAAATGACATAACTAGATAATTATATACACTATAAATACATCAGAATGTTGGGAAAGTTATGTTTGCATGTAAAAATTGAACATGGGGATAACTTGACCTCAAAATCTATATTCACAAAATCATGATATCCTTAGATATTGTCAATGAGATCATATATACATAGAAAATTATAATGGGGTTTTACCATGAACTGGCTCAATATCTGATAGTCCACACACAAACTGAGAGTAATTTCATACTTTTAAAAAAAAATTACATCAGAACAACATCTATATGTACTGGATCGTATAAACAAATTTCATTCCACTTCCTCAAGAAGCCACATAAGATCTTTCAACTATATATTAGCTATCTCATATGGAGGACTGGATAATTGTGCATCTCCAAGAACAAGATTTATATAAAAATTATCCCCTCTACGAGGTGGTAAACTAGAAACTTAATATAGGAAAACATCAATGAAACCATTATCAAGTGAAAAAATGTCTACCTAACATGATTAATGGTCATCCAGAATGGAACTATATTTATCGGTTACCATCCTACCATGCCCATGATACTCTGTTCTATCGTTTCTTAATTGGAATTCCCATTCAAACTTAAAAATAAAAACTCCTCCCTCTAGTGATGTCAAATTAAACATCAAATGATTGAAATTGACATTGGATGGATAAGATACAAGACATTCCATCATCAGTATAACATTTAACAATGTTATCCCATGGACAAAAAGATTCCATATGAAGTGACATGCACCAATCTCATTGGGTAACTCCATGTTGTAGCATACACCCTCTATTCTAATCCACTACATGGTATCTATGGACATAATGCTAATAGAAAATTGAATAATGAAGCTATTAATCTCCATAATAATAAAAAATATTAAAACATGAGATTCAATTTTTCAAAAAGAGGGGATACTATATTAGAGGTTATTAATATCATACCTCTCACTATACATAGTATGGTTATCTCCACCTTAGGGGAAAGAAATACAAATTATTCTAGGCATGAACTATAGCCCTGTGAAACAACCTCACTACATAAATTAGGTCCTCTATCTTTATTAGGTAAAAGTGGTGTCTATCTACCTATTGTATGACCACATCCTTGGCTTGAATGATTAGTACATCTATAGATCCCATCCTACAAAATATCTGCAAATACGACTAAGGAACATAGATTTCGTGTTAATGCTCATACATGGATTCAATGATAGATTGTCTTTAAGAAACAAAATTCAAGTAACATAATCCCCCAAGATCATCACTCAAATAGGTCCATATTTCTCTAGTTCCTCATATATCCCCATATCCCACTTAGATGATAGATGAAATCACTATCAACGTAGATGATACTCTCTATATAAAATTATTCAGAATAGTGCTTCCATTCACTAGAAGCTGGACTACTAGGTCGAGTGGATGAATGCCCATTCCATGCACCCCCATATTCTCTATGTTTCTTCTCAACAATAATAGCATGTTTAACTATCATTCTAAAATTTTTCATAAAAAAATGTTTACCTACGATAGAATATAATTATTGATAAATTGTCAATGAATGTCACCCTTGATAGCTCATCAAAAACAAATCAGTGATAATCAATAACTCTATATAAAGAGTATGAAATAATCAACAACAGTCCAGGTGCCCTACTCCATAATGATAAACTTGCTATCCCTTTTAGCACTCAGTGTCTCAAAAAATAATTTATCTTAAAACCTAGTTTTTTAAAACCCTCCAAACCATATGATAGAGTGTATTCATATGGTTATAAACATCTCAGTATAGTTTACCTATTACCTAATTATTATATGTCCTGATCACAACTCCCCTCTCATGAGGTTTCTCTAGATTCTCAAAAATTTACAAAAATGTCTCAAGCCATAGCTCGACATCATGGGGAAAACCATATCAAGAAAAAATTGGATGATATTAACTATAAAAAACATTTTATCTATTCATTATATCATGAAGGATGAAAAATTGAAAAAACATGAACTATAGGAGGATCTCATGGTATCTCAGTGTCCAACACCTCTAGAGGATTATATTCCCCACTCAGTTGGTGTATGACTGGTGGGTTTCATGGTAAAATGACTCTATCATGGGTACTAAAAACCTCTGAAAAAATTCACATTCATAATCTCATTGATAAAACTACAGAACATATAAAATCCTTACTAAAAAAAACAGTAACCCTCTACTTCTAAAAAATGAAGTATTGTGTATACGAAAATACAAAAAATGCTATAAAATACACTTCATACATCCCACTAAAAATATAATTCAATATATGTTCTCTATTTCAATAATTTCTATTTCATTTAGTTTATATTTATTTCATTTTTAACTATGAATGGTTACTAAAATGGTTCACCACTTATAATTCATAATATAAAATTGAATTCATAAATAATTTTGTGGAATACACATAATCCCAGTCACAACACATTCTCGTCCATATATCCAATGGTGCTTGAATTAACATTCTACAATTGACCACTTAGGGTGTCTGTTGCATCCTATATAAGAAAACACTGTTTATTTTTGGGAAGATACTCTATGTCCCGAACATGTTTCTCTATTCCATGTAGAATTAATTTATCAATTATCAATTTAAAACATGTATGGACCACAAAATTAATTTACTTCAGACATATAATTCATCTTATGTGGACAGACATATTGCATGGAATATTAATCGTATCATGTGCCTAAAATATTTACGGAGATAGAATAATCACATCAAATCTAGTAAGAAAAACATGATATTTTCTAGGAAATTTGTATTTTACTGGTATGCATTTCAGATACACCTAAGAACATATACATAGTAAATTTTAATACCTCCATATTATACAATATATTATCTCAAAATAGTAAATTTTGAAAAGTAAAACTCATTTTATAACACTCAGTAGTGTCCCATACTATTAGAAATTAAAATTTTCACTGAGCTATAGGTTCGCATGGCCTCAATCATTTCTCCCTGTATTCCAATGGATGGAGACTATAATTGAGGCCCTAGGGTGTTTCTAGGGGAGTTTATTCCTTTATGGAATAATTTAACACAACGATGTAAATAAATCAGATAATATGAAAAATATAATATAAATTTAGACAAAAGACAAATCATATAAAGGAATATAAAAATAAATATAAAAAAGTAGTCAAATTCAATAAGATGATCATTTAATGTCTCTAAAAATTAGTAAAACATATATAAATACATCATAGTACAATAAATGAATCAAAATATTACAATACCAAAAATTTATATCTTCAGATAGAAACATCAGAATAACTCAGTCTTATACTACAATTCTCATAGGAAAAACAAAATCAAGTATCATAAAATGAGGGCAAGACTTAGTCTCTACCCGCATCCATGATGACTGGTTGGGTACACAATGATGACCAGCAAAGATTTGAGATAACACCCCATAGGATGCATGAAATTTTGTCTTTACCAAATCAATTATATATTATATAAATAGATTATGTCTGCAATATATCACATTTATAATAGTAGTAAATGTAAAATCTGATCCTATATTTACAAACACGGTTCCCTATATAATATAATCAGGATCCCATAATGATGGAATGAAATAAAGAATAAATAAATAATTATAATTTATTCAGTCTAAAAACAATAAATTGATACCATTTCCAGGGCTATTTTTAACCATGTAATAAAAAACCATAATAGACACACCATTTCATTGAATGTGTAGCTTCATCAATGAAAATTTCGTGTACTCAAATGTATAAAAAACAATGTCAATACTGTGTAAATGAGTTTATTACTATGAAATGCCAAATAAAATATATAAAAGACCAGTTTGCCTTCAAAAAATCCATGGCGAATCTCATAGGAAACTCTATAAATTCTCAGGTGTAGTTCAAGGAGCATGTTAACGATCATTTCCCCTGAAAGTCCACAATATTAAGATCTTAGGGGTTCCACGGACCATAGAATCCTATACAGTTAGGATCCAAGTATTAATCAATTGAAATGAATCCATTTCCATAATCAAGACCCATAGAGTAAATATTTCCATGGCCTCAAATGGGATCCAGATATAAGGATATCATACGAGGTATCTACTACCATTATCAATTCATCCTAATAATTCAATAAAAATTTCAAAAACAATAACATTTCATCACATCATATAACTCATTCAAAAAAATATATTTATTAAATTGAAAATATTCACATCGTCTAATCACATTGAATGGATGAAAAAAAATATATTAATCATTTACTAAATTATTATTCAACTTTTTTATGCTCCAAATACGATTGGTGTTCTGAGACACACCGAGTAGGCTAGTATAAAATCGTATAGATAAAATGAAAAACCATATGGGTTTCCGAGGATGGTTTTATCAACATACAACAATCAGAAATGTTTTAGGGGAAACAAAATAGGTTCCAGACAATGTAATCAAGATGATAAAATAATTTTAAAGGAATTGTAAAAATACTGATGTGTGACACAATATGAAAAAGGTATATAGAACATAAAAAAGAGGGATATATATAGACTACTTACTAAAGAAATTTTATAGAACACTCATCCAATTTAAAACTCTTATTCTATCTAGGTCGAGATAAATGTGATGAAAATACCAAAATCCTGAAAATAGGTCACACTAAATATAAACTAAATTACTCTTTCTATATAACGAGAAAATAATAATGGAATTATAGGAATATATAAGTTAATGACATGAATTTAAAAATATTATTTTCATTTTAATGTGATTGATGATGGATAATTGGTAGAAAAGCCTATAAATTAAGCTTCAAGGGAGGTCCCAATGCTAGGGGTATGTCTGCTACAATAATTTTAGAAAAATAAATATTTATTATTATATTTTAATGGGAAAATATAAAATTCACACATTTAAACTAGTTCACAGAGTTTGGACACATTTTTTGGAAAATCACGAACTGAGAATGCACCCTTCTATTCATAAAGGGTGACCATTCATGGATCATGACCATGATTTGGCAAACCATTCACAAACCATCCATCAAACCTCTGATGAATATTGATGGTCCCTCATATGATCATGTCCCATAGAGTAATGGTTTCCTAAAACATTGATGCCTCTTGAGCCTCCATTCTATGAACAAGCACTGAAACCCCTGAGACTCCTATGATCTAATTATGAACTCACCTTAGGTAATAATAAAGGAGATTAAAATATAAAAATATATATACATCAATTGAAAATATGGGATATTGAATATTAAAAAAATATATTGAAGTCACTCTTGGATCTTCAGAAAATGATTCTAGATGAGGAAAATTGCATGAATAATGAAAATAATTATATCCTTACAATGAAAAAATGGAAAAGAAAGGTTAAAAGGAATATAGAATATTTTGGGACCAAGTCACGTTCACAATGCCTTTACCAAAATAGAATAATCCCGAGGAATGATATTGGATAAGAATTAGGATGTTTTTTTCAATAAATTCCATGGGAGGAAGAACTATTCCTCATTAGATATTCATGGGTAATCTTAATGTTATTTCATTATTGAGTGAAACCATTTCATTTTTATAATTTTTTATTAGATACAACAATATTTTCACAAATTTGTATCCAAATATTGGAAACAGGTAGATTATGAATGTTTTCTAATGTAGTTGTTTGTCTTGGAGCTAGAAAAGGAGTTGGACTTAAAGTGTAGTATATAAGAGACTACATTCTCCCATTATATACTAGATTGGTTCTATATTATTACATTTATTACCATCCAAAGGAATATATAAATATTCTATATAGTTCGAGTCTATACATTTTTATATTAGTTACTTAAATTTGTTAAATAATTTTTTCTACATTTATAATCATTATATAGGAGTTTTGATAACACATTTGAATAATTATTGTTACATAGTAGAATATGAATGACAGTTTTTAAATGGACATGAAAATATGATCCCATTACATTTAAAACAACATGATTTTCTCGTCTATGAAATGATTATGTAATAATGAATAAAATTAAAAAAAAATTGATTAAGTGTATTATTATTCTGTTAGGTATAAATCATTAGATATTTAATTGTTTTATATATGGAAAAAATGAATAAAGATACATTTAGTTGAAACAGATAGATATCTATAGAGATACAAAAATGTATTCATACAAAATCTAGTAGGAATTTTTCAGTTAAATATAATGATATATAGTGTATATTATTTCCATTACTAATGGTTTTTTAGGGTTATAATATATATTATTAATGAGGTATAATAATTTTCAATTTGAGAAATTATAGAATATAGGAATGAAATATCTAATAATATCAGTAAGAGGATGATGAATCTCTATATAGACTAATAAATTGAGTATCTTAACAAATATTTAATCATGTATATAAATGTGGTTGGTGTATTATACTAATTCAATACTCCTTATAAGATAAAATGAATACAATTAGTTAAATGTGGAATCACAAATTTATGTACAAGGTGGGGTCAGTGATGAGTTTCAAAAATATTCCAACAATCATTTATGTATATTCAATAAAGGATACATCATACATACTACATTGAGTGCCAACTATAAATGAATGTATATATCTATATGTTTTATAGCATGGGAGGGAAAAAAATTCATAAATTATTATATGGGGAGGCAAGGTTATTATATGGGATAATCCTTGTAAAATCTAGCATCACGAGTCATGATGAGCATCACTATATTATATATCAATGAAATAAATCGGAATACTCTATAAATTATCAATGATAAAAGGTTTATATTTGAAATGAATTCAACATATCATGAAAATTAACACATAAAAATGAGATATAATAAGGTAAATGTTTAATTTGACGAATTTAATTCTCTAGATATATATCTGTGGATCTATGGAAAATTTCCACTCATCCTACTGTAAGAATTTATTGCATAGATTCACATAGGGTATATGATCACTATAGAGGTTAGAGAAATTGATAGATATGGTTTTCTTCTAAATGAGGATGGTGAAACCTTATTAGTCTATAATACATCATACTTATATTATAAATAGGTATTAAACAAAATTTATTTTGAAAAGTGGAAATAGTCAATAATTTAAAAAATTGATCTCTTGAACCAAAATTATGTTTTGGATTTTGTATATCCTCATGTTGATGTTCATTTGTTTGTCTTCAAATGTGTATTCAATAAGAAACAAGACAACAAAATGTTATTAAAAATAAAAAAATATTTCATTCTAAATTGTTGAGAAAACTACTAGGCATAGAATATGAAAAAATAATTTCACAAGTCGATATGAAAAAATCTATATAATTAATCATATAGTAGTGTTTACACGAATTATCATATTTGGAAAATGAATTTTAAGAAATCCTTACATAATGGAAGCATTTATTTATATGTTTATAAAATACAACAAGAAAAGATTGTGACACCATGTTTCAAATAAGGTTTTGACATTTCATGGTTTCATATTTTGGTGGAGGTAAGAATCAATACCATGGAACATTCATTGTGAAAAAACAAAAATGGAATATGGTTTTATCAACAAAAAATTTCATATATGGTGTAGATGTACTTATGTGGGAGTGTATTAGTTTCTCTATTTTATATATTGGTGATATATTATTTATGTGAAATGATATTGATCTATCAAAATTCTTCGAGTTTATCAAGGTACATGCACGACCAAATATGTTAGAGATCTAATATAGAAAAAATAATTAAGGTTTAATTGCTAATTAATCTTGGTAAAAATATCTTTAATAAAACACATACTAAAAATAAGTGCATGTATAATTGATGAGTATAATCACATACTATTGTATGATTTTATTATCCTGTATTCCATTCTATATAATACAATTTATGTTTTATACACCCTTAGAATGTTGATAGAATGTGAAGAATAACATTGAAAACCACATTGTTATGTTGTAAAGAAAATAATACATTATATACATAATACAATAGATATCTTGAATGTTAATGGAGGATATGAGGATCCGGTAATGGGGGGATACAATGTATATTTAGTTTGTAAATAGATCAGAATGATCTAAAATCCCTTCATGGACATGTTTTTCTTTAATGGCGGTGCAATGTGTTAAAAGTCATCTAAACCTCCAACAGTCACTGATTTTATAGTAGAGTTATAATATATTGTTGATTTAAATATATTAACATAATTGGAATAGTTATATAACAACCTCCTCGAGCCTGGGGTTATACCCAGCTATAAAATATATATCGCTCTTTAATGTAATAATATCTCAACATTGGTTATATCCAAGGATCCTTTGTCGAATAAATCGATGAAGCATAAACATTATAGTATTTCATCATGATAAATTTTACTTAATGTGATGAAGTCATATTAATAATATTATCCAAAGAGGAAAATATCATAGACCCCTTCAAAAAATCAATATCTTAGAAGAAATATGAATATAATTTGAAAGCTAGCATGTTAAAAATTGTGAAGAGTTTCCTCTACTGAATGTTGAAGTGTATATAATTTTTTTTCATAAGAAACTATAAATATACTTTAAAATACCATAATATTCATAAATATATTATCACTTAATTATTGTTATTCAACAATACATTTGTGTGATAATGTCTCTAGAGAGTTTTCTCACATCAAAAGGATAAAATAGTTAAATTCTCTAATGTGATCCAAGATGTTCTTTGATAATATTAATGATTATATTTATTATGTTCTAGATAAAATAAATATTATTGTGCATATATGATATTTCATTATCCGGTATTAGTTTGAAAAAGTTATTTATTTTTTTCCTCGTGATGTTTGTGCATGGATATCTCAACTAAGGGAGGTCAATGAGATATACATGCTAATATGAATTACACATGTTTATGTGTTATTAGATATTCATATATAATTTTTTTTTATTAATTAGAAAGTATATAATTATTAAGCCTATTGATTAATCACATAATATTTTTTCAATAAAAATAATAAGGATATATGTCAGTGGCGATGTAACTTACACTGGGTGCATCATATGTGATATGAAGTTAATTGTAATATTGAATGATGGGATTTAAATATACCATTTTAATGAAATAATATATCTTAATAAATTTTATTTAAATGGAAAAATGTAATTAAATCAATTATCATTGTAGTTTATTAATGAGTTCATTTATCAAATATAATTAATCATAATTCATGTTTATATGGTGAAGAATGAAAAATGAATCATTGCTAAAGTGATATCAATATAAAATTAGATTAAATTACACAATATCAGGTATAAAATGGATGTTATCATTTAAATATTAGCTTAATTGTATATTGGTTCATCGTTGTGTTTTGAGATATTGATCATGGGTTTTACGCGAGTCTACATTTTTCCACTATGAACAATCCCTGATGTTAATAGTGCAAGTGTATTTATAATGTCATTTAATTTTGTTGAATTTTATACTAAGTAAAAAATTATTATTCCTTATTTTTGGAATAATATTTATTCACGTAATATTGAACACTAAAATTAAATCATGATATTTCTTACTTATAAGTGAGATATATTTTATCACATATTTATTTTCTGATTTGTAAGAAAAAAATAATTATTTATTCCCATGTTATATAATTGATTAATATAATTATTTTTTTGTTAACATAATAGTATTATAAATACTTATTATTAGTTTTTTTATATATTATTTATATATTAAATTAAATATATACTTTTTATTTTGTTATTTTTTTTAATAATTCAAGGATTGATAAATTATCTATGAGGATTAATTAGCCGAGTTAATGAATTTATGAAAATTAAAATAATTTATTCAATATTATTTAAATATGTATAAATAAGTATATTTTAAAATTTTAATTTAAATATGATCATATCATATGATATATTAATGATGTTATTATTATTTCAAAATGTGGTATTAATTAGAAAAAATATTTTGATAATATAATCTATGAAATTATATATGTATAAGGTTATGTATATAAATATTTATACATCACATTTATGAATTGAGACTATTTATAAAAAATGAATGTATGTATATAATTATATCAAGACCTATAATGATGTCTTGTCGACCCTTATTGTAACACCCCAGGTAAATAAAGAATATGAAATTTTTATATTTATCCCTATTTGTGAATAAAATGTTAATATTACTTTAAAAGGAACTCTATGCTTGATGGCTTACCCAATACGCAACAACGAGTTTCATTGAAATCTTATGTTGCACTATAATAATAAAATAATATTATTTGAAATGGTGGTTAATGCCTAGCTGTTGTAATGGTGGGAGTGAACAGAACAAACTACAAAATGATTACAAATGTTTGGAAAATATTTTTACTTTTTACAATAAATGATAGAGGATTAAAAATGTGAATGAATTCAATTTTAAGCGTAAACATTCTAATATTCTTTAGAAGGTCGATTAAACGCCTTTTGATGGAGAACTACTTTTAATTCCACATTTTTACAATTTTATGTGTTATATTTTACCAAATAAAATTCTTCTTTAGAATCGGGACATCAAAATTTACATTGTGTAAATTTTTGGTATTTTTCGGATAAAGTTCATTTTTAATGAATAGTGAAAAATATTGTATTTTAATTCAAAACCCCTTTTAATCTAATTTGTTTATATGATTATATTACCATTTGAATTGGTTTTAAACTCCAATTATAATATATTTTTACAATTTAATACAATAGTGGTCATTGGAATTAATTTCACTTTGAAATTGGACTTAAACTAGTTTCAATCTTTTAATAGATATTGTTTCATAAAAACACGCGATTTTTTTTGACAACGGAAATTAGTTATTAAATTAATTAATGAAACTTATATGATATGAATTTTTTAAAATAGACATAATTTTTGAATTCGTAGTATCAAATATAGCATAGGGTGAATTTTTGGTATTTTTCTGAAAAACTACAATTTTTGATAAATAGTGAAACTAAGTGGTAGTTAAAGAAGCTGATTTTTCGTTTAAATGAAACTTTGCCACTTTTGTGAATTTATTTCCAAAAATCTGACATACATGGTTGTCATTAAGAAGTAAAATGTGGTTCAATGAGATTAAAATAATTTTTTGTTGAATAGTAACTTTTAAATTTTTAATCGCGATTAAAGGTAATTAGTGTAATTTATGGTAAAAATAATGTTTTAACAATATGAAATGACCTAGAAACATGTCCTTATCTCATTGGATGTGTCATGGAAGACCAAGAAAATACATGGGTCAACTTGGGGACCCCATGGAGCCACTTTGGTTGGAATATGACATAAATAACTTTTTATTTAATGTTAAAATAAAAATGTCACAAGCATGAGATGTTCCACTAAAACAATTATTAAATGGGGTTATACAAGTCATATTTTTTACTATAAATATTAATTAGAAATATAAAAATATTTCCTACATCATTATATTTTTTTATAATTTTTAGACATTAAATAAAGTAAATTATTTATGACATCATGATGATGGAGCGATTACCTCATTAATAAAGGATTTAAATAAAATGAAAATATCATGTTAAAACTAAAACGGACACTTGTCAACGACCAATTGGATGAGTATATTTCGAACCATTATCACCTTATCCCCGAATTATATCAATGTGGGACCTTTTAAATCCGAAACTCATTATAAATTAAAGTAAAATTTCTTTACATTCCAAGAGTGCCCATCCTCTCCTCTTATAAAAGGCCCCCACATCTACCTGCTTACCCACACCTCTCAAGCCTTTGGGTCGGCGAACAATTGAAAATTTCATCTCTCCACATCCCTATCTTCATCATTGAAGCCTAACATTGGGAAAAATCTTTTCCAAGGAAGACTTTGAGCTCAAATCAAAGAGAGTTACCCGATTTAAAGGATGTCAAAGAACGATCGAGTCTTGTCGGACCCGAGGTAAGGGATCCAACCTCTCTCTTTATTTTTATGTACTCTATTTTATGTCATTTATTTTAAGCTCATATTTAATATGTTTTTGGATGATCTTTTATATTCCTCATTCTGTACGTTTTTTGTTCATATAATGAGAAACCCTATTTGATCTCATCAATCCATTATCGGAATATTTAAGTGGCGCCATTAGGCTGCCAAGTTTTCGTAAGGTAATTTTCATCTCACTTTTATTTTCATGACATTTATGCTACGTTTTCCACTATTTCCTTTTAGTGGTGTTTGAACTGCCCATTATTATACAATTTTTGTAGTATAATTTCATTTATGGGTATTGACATCTTCATTGTATGACCCTTCTTCCATGGGGTGTACGTTTTGAATGTTACCCAACTCGGTAAGGGGACCTTTCACCCTCCTATTTTTAAAAGAATTATTTTGTTATGTCTTTTAATTCACATACTGTTATGTTAGGATATGTTATTCTATATACTTATTTATGTAAATTTTATGTCCATGTGATTAGATACCCTTTATCTCTCTCATCAACCCTTTTTGTAAAATTTTATGTGACGTCGTTAGGCTGTCAAATTTTACAAAGGGATATTCTTAACCCAATTTTGATTTCTTTGGGTTCAACATGTAGTTATTGAATATGTCGTCCTTTTAATATGTTTGAATGAACTTTTATTGTTTTACAATTAATATCCACTTATATTGGGTGTATTTATATTTTCCACACATAATTATGAGATTGATTTATCCTTAATTTAAGGATACCTTCTTTATAAGAGATATCATAACATTTTACATTTGTATTGAGACTTCAAGGTTGTTCTGAACCAATTCACTCGTGTATGGTGTATATACAGTCCTTTGGAATATTATATCATGAATCCATTTATTCTTATGATATTATAAAGTTCTGATTAAATGTTATTCCTCAATTATTGTATTTAAGTGTCTCTAATTTGGGTAAAACCCCTTTAACCAAAATATCACTTTAAATATTTGAATGACTTTTTTATTAATATCCATGTTTTCAAAATGGTTTTAAAGACTTATTTATATGGATATTAATGGTTTAAAATGTTAAAATCTTCAAGGTTGTATGGGATACTTTGATTCAAAAATCTCTTTATTAAATTATTTAAATGGTTTTGAAAATGGTTTTTTGAATGGATTCATTATTTCAGTATCCTAAAATGATATATTGTGATTAAAATGTGGAAATGTTATGTTTCCTTTATGCATGTTTTATGTGATACATTTATGTTATGTTTCTTGGGCATTGTTGTGAAAACGGGTGGTTCTGTGATAAACTAAGGACGGGTGAGCCCGATATAGCTCTCCAATGCATTGGGTAACGCGAAGGGGTTAAACGTTAAGGTTTATCCAAAGAGATTTAGTGAATATACTATGATGGGAATTTCAAACGTAACCAAGAGGGTTACTCTCTATGTAAGAATGTTATGAATGCCTCAAGTTACCTTTATGCCTTATGATTTCTATGTTTTATTCATGATTTGATGAGGTACGTTAAAGTGCTTATGTTTTATGAGTAAAGAATAATTTCATTTATTCTTATGTAAACATGTACTCATTTTTCTTTCTATATTTTTATATCCCTTTCTGAGCTTTTAATGCTCATCCCACGTTTTTAAAATGTTTTACACTGGACTTAAAATGAATAGGGTCAAGGATGGGATCAAGGAAAGACATGATATCTAAAACATGGAACTAGACATGTTTCTTTTAAGATTTTTTTATGGAAACATAGTATAAGTGTCGACTTTGTAATCTTTTGAGATATAATAGTTATGTCCTAATTCTTTAAAACTATAAACCTGAAAATATCCTCAATGTAAATTATTCATTTAATTCAATTTTAAGTAAGGTTTAAGTTCTGGGCCTTATAGATGGTATCAAAGGTCGGTTTAGATAACTTTAGAGGTTAGTGTATTCTCTAAGAATAAGTGACATTACCATAATGGTTAGGATTTCAGAACGTTTTCTAGTTTTAGATAAAGTGAATGAGTAATTATATCTTAGTGTTTGTCTTCCTCATTAGTACATGATGATTTTGTTGATATACACACACTGACATTTCTGTTTTTAGTAAATGGATGGATCAAGCAGGCACCAAAGTGACAATGGGTGTGATGGAAACTGTGGTGGTGCTGTGATTAAGAGACTATAAGAAATGGGGGATTCAATGAGGAATCTCATGGTTGTGTTAAACCAACAATCAAGGATTCATGATCAACTGCTTGAACCTTTGTGAGTTCTATAATGCATCATGTACGAGATGACCAACTCAATGTTGAAGTTCAGGTAATAATTATAAAGGTAACCATTAGGGTTTATATGATCCTTACATTTTAGGTAATTATGGGTTACTCTATGATATGATGGAAAATGAAAGGCATGAGATAAACATGAGGTTAATATGAGTTATGATCATTTTTGAAGATTTTATCTTGTTTTGGGGAATGTTTTAAGAATTATGTAGTTTTTGAAAAAGGACAACACATAGACCATGTGACAACCCGTCGCGTGGGACAAAGTTGTGGGAATCGAACCCACAACCTAAGTGCAACTGGTATTTAACGCCTACCACTGGACTACGTGATGTCCCTGGTTAGTTTGACTAATTCTTTTTAGTTAGATGATTTTAGGAATCAATAGTAAGTTTATTTTGGGTTATTAATGGAAATTATTAACCTATCATCGAGGATATGTGATTAGGTTAATTACATTTCAATGTGGGATTTTAAGAGCAACCGATGTTATTTGGAGATAAAAGTTAATATGTACCTTGGAAGATTATGTGACTAAATCCTTCAAATATTGGGGTTTCAATCTTAGTATGGTTTACATTGGAGAATTTTAAGGACAAATTGTTTATCGAATGGTCCTTGTTGAACTTTGGGTTTTGTTAGACACATTTTGGAGATTAAGAATAGATTTTCTTTTAATAAAGGGTTATCCTTTTCTGGATTATCTGATCTTGTACTAACCTTTTTGGTTTTGGTTTTGTTTAAGGTCTAAATACATGGGAAATATATATTTTTCTTTTGTGGATTAGGTGATTCTATAGAAGTTTATTATAGCTCTCTTAATATTAGAAAGTCATCCTAAATACTCGTCTTTTGGAGAAAATATGATTTTGTGTAAGAAATCTAGTAGGATATGAGAGTCTACTCGACAAGTAAGTATGTTTCGTTAAGATCATAAATAAATTCCTCAATGAAAAGTAACATAAAACATAAATGTTGTCTATTAACTTTTTCTACTGGGGAATCGAATACCATTTAACCTACCACAAGTTTGGGATTTCCTTATGGTTAACTTTCTCCTATACATGTTTTCTATCACTCTCCCTTAGAAGATGACCCTTTGTTTTTTCTTCCATGTCCATGTTTTCTTACATGGAATCCTAGTATGGGTTAACTCGGGTGACCTTTGTAATTCTCTTTCTTTATTTTAACGTAATAGTTTTACTCACTCTTGTTCCGATGTGGGACTTTCAATGAAGTTTCCGAGACCAATTTTAAAATTGTGAGGATGCAATTCCAAAAAGGGGGGAATGATATAACACCCCAGGTAAATAAAGAATATGACATTTTTATATTTATCCCCATTTCTGAATAAAATGTAAATATTAATTTAAAGGGAACTCTATGCTTGATGGCTTACCTAATACGCAACAATGAGTTCCTTTGAAATATTACGTTGCACTATAATAATAAATATATTATTTTAAATGGTAGTTAATTCCTAGCTGTTGTGGTGGAAGGAATGAATAGAACTATCTAAAAAATGAATATATATTTTTGTCAAATATTTTTACTTTTTACAATAAATGTTAGAGGATTAAAAATGTGAATGAATTCATTTTTAAGTGTAAACATTCTAATATTCTTTAGAAGGTCGATTAACCACCTTTTGATGGCGAACCTCTTTTAAATCCACTTTTTGACAATTTGATGTGATATATTTGACAAAATAAAATTCTTCGTTATAATCGGGAAATCAAAATTTACATTGTGTAAATTTTTGGTATTTTTCCAATAAATTTTATTTTTTAATGATTAGTGAAAAATGTTGTATCTTAATTCAAATCCTCTTTTTAATATAATTATTTATATGATTAGATTATCTTTTGAATAGGTTTTAAAGTCCAATTATAATATATTTTTACCATATAATCCATTAATGATAATTGGAATTAATTTCACTTTGAAATTGGACTTAAACTAGTGTCAATCTTTTAATAAATATTGTTTATTAAAAACACGCTATTTGTTTTGAAAACGGGAATTAATTATTAAATTAATTAATGAAACTTATATGATTTCAATTTTTTAAAGTAGAAATCATTTTTTAATTAGTCGTATCAAATATAGCTTAGGGTGAATTTTTGGTATTTTTTTGAAAAAACTTCAATTTTTGATGAATAGTGAAACCACTAAGTTGTAGTTAAAGAAGCTGATTTTTCATTTAAATGAAACTCTGCCACTTCTGTTATTTTATTTTTAAAAATCCATCATACATGGTTTTCATTAAGAAGTAAAATTTGGGTCAATGAGATTTAAATAATTTTTTGGTGAATAGTGACTTTTAAGTTTTTAATCGCGATTAGAGGTAATTAGTGTAATTTAAGGTAAAAATAATGTTTTAATAATATTAAATGACCCAGAAACATGTCCTACCCTCATTGGATGTGTCATGGTCGACCATTAAAATCCATGGGTCAACTTGGGGACCCCATGGAGCCACTTTGGTTGGAAAATGACATATATAACATTTCACTTAATGTTAAAATAAAAATGTAACAAGCATGAGATGTTTCACTAAAACAATTTTTAAATAGTGTTATACAAGTTATATTTTTGACTATAAATATTCTTCAGAAAGATAAAAATATTTCCTACTTCATTATATTTTTTTTATAATTTTTAGACATTAAATAAAGTAAATTATTTATGACATCATGATGATGCACCGATTACCTCATTAATAAAGCATTTAAATATAATGAAAATATAATTATAAAACTATAAATTACACTTGTCAAAGACCTATCAGATGAGTATATTTCTAACAATTATCACCTTATCCTAGAATTATATCAATGTGGGACATTTTAAATCCGAAACTCATTTTAAAATAAAGTAACATTTCTTTACTTTCCAAGAGTGCCCCTCCTCTCCTCTTATAAAAGGCCCCCATATCTACCTCCTTACCCACACCTCTCAAGACATTGGATCGGCTAACCCATGCCCATTTCATCTCTCCAAATCCCGATCTTCATCATTGAAGACTCACATTGGGCGGAATCCATTCCAAGGAAGCCTTTGAGCTCAAATCAAAGAGAGTTACCCGATTTATAGGTCGTTAAATAAAGATCGAGTCAAGTCGGACCCGAGGTAAGGGATCCAGCCTCTCTCTTTCTTTTTAAGTACTCTATTTTATTTCATTTATTTTAAACTCATATTTAATATGTTTGGGGATGATCTTTTATATTCCTCATTCTGTACTTTTTATGTTCATATAATTAGAAACCCTATTTGATCTCATCAATCCATTTTTGGAATATTTATGTGGCGCCTTTAGGCTGCCATGTTTTTGTAAGAGATTTTTCATCTCACTTTTATTCTCGTGAAGTTTATGCTACATTTTCCACTATTTCATTTGAGTGGTGTATGTATTTACCATTATTATACACTTTTTGTAGTATAATTTCATTTATGGGTATTGACATCTTCATTGTATGACCCATCTTCCATGGGGTGTACGTTTCAAAAGTTACCCTACTCGGTAAGGGGACATTTCACCCTCCACTTTTTAAAAGACTTCTTTTGTTATGTCTTTTAATTCACATACTATTATGTTGGGATATGTTCTTCTATATCCTTATTTATGTAAATTTTATGTCCAAGTGATGAGATACCCTTTATCTCTCTCATCAACCCTTTTTGTAAAATTTTATGTGATGTCGTTAGGCTGTCGAATTTTACCAAGGGAACTTCATACCCCAATTTTGATTTCTTTTAGTTCAACATGTAGTTATTGAATATGTCATCCTTTGAATATGTTTGAATGACCTTTGATTATTTTACACTTAATATCGTCTTATATTGGGTGTATTTATATTTTTCACAAATAATTATGAGAGTGATTTATCCTTAATTTAAGGATACCTTCTTTATAAGGGATTTCATAACATTTTACATTTCTATTGAGACTTCATTGTTGTTACACACCAATTCACTCTTGTATGGTGTATATACTGTCCTTTGTAATATTATATCATGAATACATTTTTTCTCATGATATTATAATGTTCTGATTAAATGTTATTCCTTAATTATTGTATTCAAGTGTCTCTAATTTTGGTAAAAACAATTTAACAAAAATATCACTTTAAATGTTTTAATGATTTTTTCTTATTAATATCCATGTTTTCAAAATGGTTTTAAGGATTTATTTATATGGATATTAATGTTTTAAAATATTAAAAGCTTCAAGGTTGTATGGGATACATTGATTCAAAAATCTCTTTATTAAATTTTTTAAATGGTTTTGAAAATGTATTTTTTGAATGGATTCATTATTTAAATATCCTAAAATGTTATATTCTGATTGAAATGTGGAAATTTTATGTTTCCTTTATGCATGTTTTATGTGATACATTTATGTTATGGTTCTTGGGCATTGTTGTGAAAACGGGGGGTTCCGTGATAAACTAAGGGTGGGTGAGCCCGATATAGCTCTCCAATGCTTTGGGTAACACGAAGGGGTTAAACGTTACGGTTTCTACGAAGAGATTTAGGTAATATACTGTGATGGGAATTCCAAACGTTACCAAGAGGGTTACTACCTATGTAATAATGTTATTAATGCCTCAATTTACCTTTATACCTTATGATATCTATGTTTTATTCATTATTTGATGAGGTACGTTAATGTGCTTATGTTTTATGAGTAAAGTATGATTTTATTGATTCTTATGTAAACATGTACTCATGTTTCCTTTCCATATTTTTATAACCCTCACTGAGCTTTTTATGCTCATCCCATGTTTTTGAAATGTTTTACACAAGACTTAAAGATGAATAGGGTCAAGGATGGGATCAAGGAATGAGATGCTATCTAAAACATAGAACTAGACATATTTCTTTTAAGAGTTTTTTATGGAAACTTAATAGAAGTGTCTACTTTGTAATATTTTGAGATGTAATAGTTATGTCCTTATTCTCTAAAATATAATCCCGAAAAGATCCTCAATGTAAATTATTCATTTACATCAATATTATGTAAGTTTTAAAGCCGAGGCCTTATACTTATTCTCAAGTCCATAGAGTGAAAAGGATAATCCCTTGATGTGTTCTAAAATGAATGTCATCAAGCCCTTATCTCGAAGTCAGTTGAACATATAGATTGAATAATATAAATTCAATAATCGTGGTGAATTTATGGATACAGAAATACGTATCATCCATTTAATTATACATTACAATGACAATCCTAAATGAGAGATAATGGAAATTTTTATGAGTATAATCCTATTATAGGTAATTATTTCAGTAAAATAATAGGAAAATATATGCAAAATATCATCTCTATGATATTGTGGGATTTATTTTTTCATGTTTTTTTATTTTTCCAACCAATGTAAAGATAAAAAAATTAGGCACCCACCCAACAACTTTTTTGTACCCAGTAACCATCAACATGAACATACACACTACTACAATACCAAATATAAATGACACGGTGGAAACATATTTTATATTATATTATGATTCGTAACATATATTCCCAAAAATATAAAAATAATAATTTATAATTAAAATAATCAAATTGTTAAAAAGGTATAGAAATCAAAAATAATTCATATATGGTCGTTGAATGACTGCCAACAAACATAAAGTATCTAGAGACGTCTCCATGTATCCCTAAACATATAAATGATCAAACTAGAAATTAAAATGAGATTATATCTCTAATAAAATATACACACACATATATATATATTGTGACAAATAATACAATTCCTCTACCTATATCCTTATGGAATCAGTTTACACAAACATGATGGTGTGCATGTGATGATGAGTTAAAAAACATAGTATGATATCCTTAATTATTTCATTTGAAACCCATTGATTTGGAACTCATGACATTTCTAATAAAATAATATATAAATTTTCCATATATTATATATTTTGACAAAGGAAAACATTTCAATAATGTGCAATATAAAATTATTTATATAAAATTCTCTATAAAACCGGACTTTAAAAACATGATTTAACCCAAAGTAAATGAGTAATAAAAAAATATGTAAATCCTACTCATTATTAAATAGAATATACTATTTTTATTCCCCTTACAAAAAAATTCCCTTTATAGAATTTTTATGGTTTCCCAATCTATGTCTCAACCAGCTAGGGCCACAAGATTATACTAGACTGTAGGACCATATTCTTAATCACTCCAAAACATTATAATATCAACCAATTTATTTATTCTAGACATTAATACATTACCTTGAAATAATTAAATTTTAAAATTCATATTTTTCAAAACTGACAGACATAGTTGAAAATTATAGGATATCATTTCTATAAAATATACCCAAAAAAATATTGTGGCCATGATAAATAAATCAGAAAACATAAATAACATCCAACATATTTAGAGGATTAATTTTTTATTCCATTACTCTATTTAAAAAATTTTATCAGGAAAAAATAATCAAATATAACATAATTACCTACATCACCAGGTAACTTATAAAGACATGGAAATTATGTGGAAACTTTTTTATTAAATACATTGGAATATCACGTGTCCTGAAAAATTTTTGTTGCTTGATTTCAAGGCTCAGTGTTCTCGGAATCAATTTCTGAAGTTTTGTTCAGGTACGTTAAGAAAACATACAAGTGGGCTTTTATAACTTTTGAACCAGTGCTCAGAATTGAAATTTTCTGGAACCGTTGAACTAGAAACGTTGATATTTGCTTAAGATTGCTTTCGCCTCGATGACAGATGGTCGAGAATGGATGTTAGATTTTGGGGTTTTTTATAAAGTAAAAAAAAATAACTGTTAGCATATTTTAATTTTTGAGGTGGTTAAAACCTCAAAGAGGTGGTTAGTGGTGGGGGCCACAACACCCTAACCACCCTTGGGAGGTAATGGTGGTGGGCCCCACCCACACATATCCTCCCTTTGGGAGGATATATTTTATGTGGACCACCAACACATAACCTCCCTTGGGAGGATATATTTGGTGGGGACCACACGGGCTTTAAACCCCCTTAACACCCTATAATGTGAGAGGAAACTCTTCACCTTCCCCACCATTTAATTGAGCCAACTCCACCCATTAATTAATTGAGTTAAACCATTTAATTAAAACACATTTTGAATTATTTGGAATATTTTGGCCAACAAATTAAACAATGGGTTATCTTAACCCATTATTTTTGTTTGGAAACTCATTTGGTGGGGCTTTGAGAAAGGGCTTGGAAGAACTTGGAGAACAGTTGGAGAAACTAATTCTCCAATGAAGAACGATCTTCAACCGTTCCAAAAGAGAAGGATTCGACCATGAAGAACACCATATTCGACATCATCAACTCTGAATGCTCATCTTCCAATAATAGATATCCTCTTCATTCTCCGACATTGATGAATCGACACTGCCTTTCCACGACATTATCAATGATCATCGCCATATGAGGTATGGGATTTGAGTTGATTTTGTTCCTGTTCTACGTCGTTAAAATTATTGAATCTGAACTGCCGATTGATATCACCATAATGAGGAGGGCTCGGACCACACAAAAACAACCCAACCCTCCCCCTTATTATTCTCATTTTTTGACGACATAGGCAGCACAACGTCGACTGTCATTGGGCCGACAACAAATGAAATTGTCTGCGAAGAAATCCATCCATGAAGGAACCGACGACACAAGTGTGTCGAGTCTCCAGAAGTGTGTGGCACTGCATGCCATGTGGAAGAACAGGGGGTCAGGGCCTGGCCGGGCCGTGGCGGAGGAGGAGTGGTGCCGTCACACTGCGTGGTGGAGCTGAGCCGCGGCCAGGGTGGGCCGTGATGGAGGAGAAGGGTTGGCCGGCGTCAGCTGGCCGCCGGAGGTGCAGAACCGGCTACCCGCTCATCCAGTCAAACAATGTGGGACACCCCGGGTCCAGCGGGATACTGAACCAGCAGAGAGAGCCGGTTCTGTTCAGAAGTCAGGTGGCATGGCACCCCCCCCCCCCCCCACACCACCACTCGCGGCTGGGGCAGGCCCCGAAGGGCACCGCCAGCCGCTGGCCGACCAGGTCACACGGGTTTCCAGCTGGGCAAGCAGGCCGCCAGCAAGGCCACATAGGCCACCCCCTCATGCTGGACTTCTACATTTGGCAGGGTTGGACCCACGAACTGGGTCGGACCCAATGACAGGGTCAGACCCCAGTCTGAAACTATTTGACCCAAACACACCTTTTCACCCCTAACTTGGGTTATGGGTGTCCTATCGATGGACCGTCTGCGGCGACTAAAAGCTTAGAGTGACACAGTTCTTTTGGAATACCCCACATGAGGTTTGGAAATAGTTGGGATATGGTCTAGTTGGTTTGAACCTAAATACCAACTGGCCCCCTGGATCAAAAGTTCCAATAAATCATAGGCTATGTGTCTGATTGATGTGCCATCTATTGCGTTGAGACACCTATGACGAGGCGTACCATTGAGATAAATCTACATGGGACTTCGTGATTTTTTTTA
Organism: Viscum album; assembly: GCA_963277665.1. NCBI lineage: Eukaryota > Viridiplantae > Streptophyta > Magnoliopsida > Santalales > Viscaceae > Viscum > Viscum album. The sequence goes on along the minus strand of OY728161.1, from coordinate 1,417,620,740 downwards.
GTAGTGACCAATATCTCATGCAGTAGATTTTTTTGGAGAAGATCGAGCAAAGTATGAATACCTAGTAGCTAGCTAAGACCAGACAACTACTAACCTTTGGACTTGTAGTGTTTCGACAAGCCCGGTGGGAAGATCCTCTGTGTGACGCAACAGACCCACAATGGGGAGCACGTATTTCTGATGTGGAATACCCACGATACGCGATAGAAGGAGTACCTTTTTAGGCGAGGAGTGGGAACACCTCTATGTGACGCAGCAGACCCATAGTGGGGAGTTCCTCTTTGTGACGCAGCACACCCATGGTACATGACATGAGGAGTACCACTTAAGTCTACGATAGTGTAAAGCGCCACTGTGTGACGTGGCAGGCCCATAGTACTATATAGAGGAGGAGTACCCCAGCAGCCAAGGTTTCGACGGTTTTACTGGGAGTGTTACATGTTACCACACCTAGAATAAAATCCTAGTAAGAGCTCAGGAAATGACATTAGTGTTTTCCACATGATTGAGATGGGTTACTAGATAACTTAGTTATATATATGTGCATCACCCTATGTAATGGTTGTCCATTGATTTCTAAACATGTTTTTTATCCTTTTTGGATTTTGTGTGACCTTGAGAGTCTCGGGGTCCCTACTGAGTATCGTTATACTCATCCCTACACTGTTTATGGACGCACCAGGTTGTGTTGGTTATAGACGATGAAAAATACTTACTGAGGTAGATACTAGCTGGACTGGACAGTACCCGGAGGTTGAACACTCGGGGATATGGTACACGGAGTGGACAAATAGACATGGAGTACTTAGGAGGCCATCTGTACCTACTCTTCAGGTAGGAACCCTAGAGGATAGCCCTGTGGCTGCATTACTTTTCATATTTCAGTTGTACTTTTACTTTTCTGTTTCCTGGTACTTTACTATTGGGGTTGTATTTCCAGGACCCCTTTACTTTCATCACTCTCTTTTGTATACAGTTTTACTTAGTGTTTTACTTCCAATTGCATACTCTGTTGTGTGTGATCAACTTTTGAATTCAATACCTTCCCAGTTAAGCGATTTACCCCTTTGGTGCTAGTCACCAGCCCTTGTCCTATGTAAGGTGGGCTTGGGGTAGTCACGATACGGGCCTAAGGGGACGGGTCGTGAAAAATTAGAATCAGAGGAGTCGTTTATACCATAGAACCTAGGACTCTAATATTTCTTTTCTATGAAGCAATATTGTTAAGTGTACTAAGTGTTGATTCTAGTTCATGGAGTCTACTATTGGTGCGGGCGGTTGATGTATCCGTACACCAAGACACTATCTTTTGATTTTCGACACAATGCATGAAAACACTGATTGCGTGTATGTTTTAAAAAGTTTTTCATTAATTAATCTCAACTAGGTCATCTCACCAGGTATAAATATTTTGACAGTGTCACATATATTTCTTTCAGGATGCCTCCCCGGAGAGCCCTGAGAGTCATAAGCTCTGATAGCACACCGGGATATGAGGACTCAGTGCAGGGCCCTTTACCAGTGGAGGCACTAGTGGTACCACTCTCAATTGGTCCACCGAGACCACTAGCCCCAATAGCAGATGATGCACACCGCTTGAGTGCATTTCATGATTTCCAGCACAAGAGGCCACCTAGGTTCTGTGGAGAGAAGGACCCACAGGTGGCTGAGGATTGGCTGGAGGATGTGGTGAGAGTCCATAGACTAGTAGAGAGACCAACAGAGATCATGGTGATCCTTATTTCCAGCCTCCTTTAGGTAGCAGCAGACATATGGTGGAGACTGATGATACAGGTACACGACAAGGCGACACAACTCTGGATAGACTTCAAGAGCATGTTCTTGGTGGAGTTTGTTCTAGAGACCCTACGAGTGGTGCAAATACAGGAGCTACTTCTTCTGCAACGGGGAAGTACGACAGTAGCGCAGTACTCAGTGAGGTTCATCGACCTCTCATGGTACTCCATATATATGGTGCGAGACCCATTATTTAGGGCCCAGACCTTTGAGAAGGGGCTCAAGCGAGAGATCAGGGAATTGATGATCTCCCTCAGCATCCCGACGTAGGCAGGGGTGTTAGAGAAAACCCTCCTAGTGACGATTTTCCGTGCTAAGAAGTCTCCGGTAGTGAGACCCACCACTAATTGACATGCATCAGAGTCTTCTGTAGCTGTTAGTAGACATATGAATCCGAGGTCCAAGAGGACAAGACCCACAGGTGGATGATTGCATGAATTAGGATCAGTTGTTCGCGGCACCCATGGAAATGACATATATTCCAGGAGCAGAAAGTGTTACTCATGTGTTGGGCAGGGTCACATGGCTCGTGGCTATCCAACACCCCGTTTATATGATCAGGATACAGTTGAGGGACCTCCCATGCAGAGACAATGGTTTGACCGAGGTGGTCCACAGGGTGTAGGTGGACGTGGTAGAGGAGCTGGTCGAGCAGCTGACGGTGGACGCTGTTATGAGGTGCTACCGCCACCACCACCAGGAGGACCACCCCGACAACAGGAAACAGGTGGACAAGGAAGATCTCAGCTTCAGGCAGCGGAGGCATACGACCATGGTGCTCCGAAGATGATTCGAGGTATGATATGTTTCCACTCTACCTAAGCTGCAGTTCTTATAGACAGAGGTGTCAGTCATTCATTCATAGCCAATGCCCTTGTTCGGAGCTCTATGATTTCGATGGAGCCATTGACTCGATCTGTAATGACCCAAAGTTTCATTAATGGAATATCCCTCTTGATCTAGTTAAATGCCTCTTTATAAAAAAATGTTTTTATAAGATTTCAACTTCTTTGGTTTTATGTTATGAATTGTGACCTTTGTTAATATATCCATTGAACAATGATCACATGATTATTATAAATATAAGTCTTTAACAAACCCAATTTTTCTTATACAGAGGAAGCGATGGCCTCATCCAGTAGAATTGCCACATACGAAGCCCATTTGTCGGACCTCGAATAAGAGGTGGCATCCTTGGGCATCTCCTTTTACCAATCCCAAGCAGAGCTTCATTATGTCAAGATCGAACATGACAATCTACGGGAAAAGTGGAAGTTTATTGAAATTACCACTCGAGCGATGCTATCTGAGCCACCCCAAGAGTCTGTCACCATCGCACACCTTACCCTTAGTTCCTATGCAGCTTTTTTAGGAGGTTATGTAACAAAGATGTAGTACTATGTTCATGTACATTATTTTTTTGTATATAATAATGAATATAATTTCTAGACATTTTTTATACATTGTAAATATTTTTTAAAGTACAAATGGTGTTTTTTGTTATTATTTAATTAAGAATTCAATTTTATCAAATTAATGGATTTTTGAATTAAATAATATTTTAATAAAATATGATTATTTAATATTAAATTAATATTTATTAAATATAAATGATCTTATAATTTTATGAATGAAATTAAAATTTTTATTAAGGTTTGAAAGCCATTTCTGTCATAACCCGTGAATTTTCGATAAATGTTGGTTTTTATTTTAAAAGTGAAAAATAACATATTTAGAAATTTATTTAGATAAAATAACTGTCATTTCTAGAATCAGGACGTCGAAATTATCCAACGGTGAATTTTTCATAATATCCCGAGACAATCAAATTTTTGGGTAAAAATTAAATACTGTTTAAATATATAATGTGTTTTATGACATCATAATGACCCAATGGTGATGTAATAAAATACTATATTCCTTATGTTCAGCAAATATATGTTTTAGCATTAAAATAATGTGTTTTGGGTTTGTTTGACTTACTTTTCAAAGCATTAATGAACCCCTCAAGACTTATTCAACACATTGCCTTTTAAAATTAATTTCCATGGGAGTGTGACTCACCTCCACCTAAGAAACCTTATTGTTATAATAAGTTAGGACCTTGGCTTGGTAAAATATTTTTTCCATCTTTCATTTTCCTGAATCCATGGGCAAAAACCATGGTATGGTTTGTGGTTTGGATTAATTTAATATAAGGCGTCCCAAACCTAGATAATAAAGAATTATATCACCTTTCCTATATAAACCCACCCAAGCTCCCACTTCCTCCTCACTAAAATCCTTTGGAGTTCGTCCAACCTCTGCCCTACTCTCTCTATAATCCTCCCAAGGTGCCCAAATCTCCCAAGAAGCCTCTCACAAGCCTCTCTCTAGCCATTGAAAGCACACTTCCAAGTAATGGTTTTTTCATCCTTTCTCATTCTTTGTCAATTTTCTTTACGTTGTATTTACCTTTTAATTTCAATTATGAATGTGGGGTATGGTTTCAAACCTCCCCCATACTGCCCTCTTATTGTTTGAGTGATGGGAGTACCCTTTCTCTCTCATTTAATTCCTCCCATGTACACCTGTTACTATACCGAAATTCCGAAAGGAACTTCACTCTCTTCTTTTACATTCAAGCAATACTTTTGTATCATGATTCTAAATTCCATTTCAATTGTTGGGATATGTATCTATATGACCTCCTTACTATCCATTACATGTAAATATGATGAGAAACCCTTTTATCTCTCATAAAACCTTTTTTATGAATTCTTATGTCAGGCCGTTATGCTGCCGAAATCGCACCGATTTTCTAAGCCAATGTCATTGTGTAGTGAATACCATGCCCATTTCTCCATCAAGGGTATTCACCTTTATAAAAATTTACTTATTGATTGTATAGTTTCATGTATGAATTCGACATTCCTTTATCGTTTTATAAATGAGTATGTTTTATGAATCTATGTTTTATGATCCATGTGGCACACTTACGCATGAAATGACATGTTTAAGAAGGGTGCACCCTTATAGCGCTCCAATGCATTGGGTAAAGTATAGTATCATGATACATCATGTGCAATGAGTGTTGACTCATTCTAATTCAAGTTCAATGAGGGTTTACTCCTGCTTCATGTGCAATCAGGGTTTACTCATGCTCCATGTGCAACGAGCATCGACTCATGCTAATTCCATGTAAAGTGTTGTTGCCACATTTCCATGTTATGATTATCATGAATTTATGTTAATGTTTATTTTATTCTCTATTGTAATGCCTATTATCTAACATGTATTTTACTCCTCATGTTATTCCATGTGTACTCACTTACTGGGCTTTATAGCTCACCCTTTTCTTATGCATGTCCTCAGGTTATCCCATGCAATGCTAAGTACGAGGGAATGTAGTGGTCATGTAAAGGAAGTTTTCAATTAAGATGTTGTATTTCATGTTTTAAGTAATTATGTAATATTCCTAATCCCCAAAGACAATAAAACTCTCGATCTTCATTGTTGTATCAAGTGATGTTTTGTATAATAAAGAATGTTTAAGTTGTAATAAAAAAAAGGGTTGTCATAGTTGGTATCAGAGGATAGGTTTATTTATTTTTGGGATTAGGAAACCCTAGTAAAGCCTTAGATACAAGACTATGTATAATAAAAACATCCCTAAGTTTTCGTAAATACTATGTAAGTGGATTATTAATCAATTACATCCCTATCTGGATACGAGCAGGTAGAGGCGGCTCTGGCACAGATGTATCTTAGGGGTAAAACCCGAAAACACCACTTTGAGCTAGACTCGAATAGAAACTGGTGCACGACAATAGGTCTTTCTTCACTCTTGGTTATGACACTCTCGAGGGATATGTTTTGATAAATTCACAATCTTAGTATGAACCCTTATTAATGGAAAAAATCCCCTAGGAATATATGTTAGAAAGTGGATCATGAATAGCCTATATTGAATCCTATAGACTCATGAGTTAAAGAAATTAAAGTTTATTTATAAGTCGTAAAATTTTGTCTTTGGATTACCCTTTATTTTTTACCCCAACCTTTACTTTTATTCCAGCCAATGGCTGGTAATTGGAGGACTCGGGCTAACAACCGTTGTGAAGATCAGTGTGATGACTGTACTAATGAGATGCCCAATCCAATGGGAGTGGGAATCGCAATCTTTGTCACGCTTCTCTCTCAGCTAACTCAAGTTTTGAGTAGAAACACAGATCAGGAGGAACGTACAAACCCCCCAAAGAAGGAACAAGCCACTATCGAGAGCTTCATGAGGCAAAGGCCTCCTACGTTTAGTGGATCATCTGATCCCACGGTCGCTAAACAATGGATCAACTCCATTGAAAAGATCTTCTCCATCCATCAATGTTCTGAACAAGAGAAGGTTCTCATGGCTGCTTATCATATGGACAGTGAAGCTGATCAATGGTGGACATTGATCAAATATACGAAGCCTCAGGAGGAGATTGAGGCTTTGGAATGGAAGAAATTTCGGAAGATGTTTTTTGATAAATATTTTCCGTGCACCCTCCAGCTTATGATGGAATGGGACTTCCTTTCCCTCAAGAAAAAATATGAAGAATCTGTTAGAGAATACGAGGAAAACATCACATGGCTTGCACGATACGCTTCTGGCTTTGTCGTTACCCCCGAATGCAAGGTTGGCCGCTTCTTTGGTGGGCTGAAGCCTAGCTTGTGGAAAGCATTAGCGATCCGTGACTTCGAGAGCTATGAGGAAATTGTATGATGTGCCCTCAAGGTTGAAATAGAGATTGGGGAATCACAGAGGTATCATGGGGAGAAGAAGCGTAAGGTGGACTTCAATGCTGGTGGTCCGATGGATAAATCCAACGGTGCTATGAATTTCCAGCACCCCACTTGCTAGATGTTTGGGAAGAAGCACCGTATAAATTTCCTTAAGGGGACGAGAAAATGCTTCAGGTGTGGAAGAGAAGGGAACCTACCTATTAACTGTCGGTAAGAAGGACCCACAGCTACGACAGAGGAGAGGAACGCTCCATTCGAACCTCAACGCTTTGTTAAATGTTATAAATGAAAAGAACTGGGTCATTTGGAAAATCAGTGCCCTAATCTAATGGTTATCGGAGGAAACCAACAACCTCCAAGACAGCAAGGATGAGCTTTTTCCATCACTTCTACTGAAGTGAACCCCGAAAACGAAGTGGTGACAGGTATGCTAGTTATTCATTCAAGAATAGCGAACGTACTTTTTGATTCAGGTTCTACGCATTCTTTTATATCTCGAATGTTTAGTAGAACAATCCCAGCACCACCACAAATCATGGAAGTAAAGATGTCGGTGAGTACGGAAAATGGGGAAATCATTGCATCCCATGACTATAAGTCCTCCCCTGTTATAATATGTGGATTGACTTTTCCCGGCGAATCTCATCATACTCCCTTTGTTGGAATTTTATGCAATTCGTGGCATGGATTGGCTTTCCTTATATAGAGAAAACATAAATTGTCGGGAGATGGAAATCACACTCCATATGGAGAATCGATCCCCGATTCATTACAAGTCTCAGGAGGAAGACGAATCTCCTTTAGCTTCATCATCTTAAGAATGGATATTACTGCCCTATGAGCATGCATATCTGGCTCATATGATTGATTCCAAAGAAGAAACCATCCTTGAATAAATGCCTATTGTGAGGAAATTCGCGGAAGTGTTTCCCGAGTAACTGCCTGGTCTTCCTCCTAGAAGAGATGTTGAGTTCTCAATTGAACATATACCTGGGGAGCTACCAATATCCAAGACTCCATATAGAATGGCTGTTGTTGAGCTTGAAGAGATGAAGAAACAACTATGGGAGAATCTGGATAAAGGGTTTATACGCCCAAGTGCTTCACCATGGGGTGCACCATTCCTCTTCGTCAAGAAGAAGGATGGGTCAATGCAGCTTGGCATCGATTATCGTGAACATAAGAAAATCATGATAAAGAACAAGTATCCACTCCCATGACTTTATGACATGTTCGATCAGTTGCGTGGAGCACAATACTTCACCAAGGTGGACTTGTGGTCGGGCTATTAACATGTAAGGGTGAAGAAGGCAGATGTCCCCAAGACTACTTTTCGTACAAGATACGAGCACTATGAATTCATAGTAATGACTTTCGGACTCACCAATGCTCCAGAAATTTTCATGAACATAATGAATAGAGTCTTTAAAGATTACCTTGACAAATTTGTTGTAGTCTTTATAGATGATATTATAATATACTCCAAAACCAAGGAGGACCATGAGAAGCATTTAAGAACTATAATGGAGACTTTCCGCATAGAGATTCTCTATGAAAAGTACAGCACGTGTGAGTTCTGGTTGAAGTAGGTCTCATTATTAGGCCATATCATCACAAGCAATGGGATATCTGTGGATACCTCCAAAACAGATGCAATTTAGGGATGTCTGAGGCCAACATCGATAACAGATATCTGTAGCTTCTTGGGGTTAGCTGGATATTATAGATGATTTGTGAGAAATTTCTCACAATTTTCCATCCCTCTTACCAAGCTAACTCGAAAGGGATTAATGTTTTCATAGAGTTATGAATGCGAAGAATGCTTCACGGAGTTGAAAAGGAAGCTTATCACTACGCCCGTGCTCACTTTACCCACAAGTGGGGATCTTTTTGTGGTATGTAGTGATGCCTCAAAGAAGATATTAGTCTTTGTGATGATGCATAATGATAAAGTGATATCTTATTCCTCAAGGAAGGTGAAAATCCATGAGCGAAACTATCTAATGCATGATCTAGAGTTGGTGACTGTGATCTTTGCCTTGATAATATGGCAGCATTATCTCTATGGAGAGAAATGTGAGATATATATTGACCACAAGAGTCTTAAATATATATTCACACATAAAGAGCTTAATATGCGCCAGAGAAGAAGGATAGATCTCATCAAGGATTATGACTGTTCAATACATTACCACCCTGGAAATGCGAACAAGGTGGCAGATGCCCTAAGTAGAAAGGATCCAGCGATTCTATCAATGTTGAGAATTGGGATAGATCCAATATTCTTAGACATGATGAAGATGGATGTGGGAATCATAAAGAAGGGAACATCATCAATACTTTCACAAATTATTTCTCAACCATCTCTTTTGGAAAGGTTAGAGGATGATCAAAAGGATGATGTGTGAATTCCATGAAAAGTGGAAGCTATCAAAAAGTGGAAATAATCGGAGTTTAATCTTAATGAAGAAGTAATTGTGCGGTTTGGGAAAAGGCTATGTGTTCCATCAAGTCCGGAGCTGAAGAAGGAACTTTTGGATGATGCACATAGTTAAAATTTCTCTATTCACCCAGGGAGCACAAAGATGTATCGAGATCTCCGAGAAAACTTTTTGTGGGATAATATGAACAAGGGCATCGCTGAATATACATCAATGTGCCTAGTGTGTCAGCAAGTGAAGGCAGAGAGGAAGAAGTACAAGGGGATGATGAAACCATTGCCCATACAAGAATGGAAATGGGAGAACATCACCATGGACTTTGTCACCGGACTTCCGAGGACATCCAAAGGCAACAATGCAATCTGGGTTGTTGTGGATCGTCTTACAAATATTGCACACTTCATTTCTATTCGAGAGGATTTCACTTTGGATCAACTGGAACAGATATATATCAGGGAAGTGGTAAGGTTGCATGGAGTACCACTATATATTGTGTCTGAACGAGATCCAATATTCACCTTTATGTTTTGGAAGAGTCTTCAACATGCTCTGAATACTGATATGAACATCAGTACGGCCTATCATCCTCAAACTGATGGAAAATCAGAGCGGACTATCCATACACTTGAGGATATGTTGAGAGCATGTTCAATGGTCTTTAAATGAGGATGGAATCAACATCTTCCTTTGGTTGAGTTCTCTTTTAATAACAGTTTCCACTCGAGCATCCAAATGGCACCATATGAAGACCTGTATGGGAAAAGGTGCAGAACACCGGCATGTTGGGATGAGGTCGGTGAACGTAATATGATTGGAACAGAAATGGTCGAAGAAATGGTGGATAAGGTGAAAACCATTCAGCAGCATATCAAGGCAGCCCAGAGTCGACAGAAGAGTTATGCAGATAATCGTCGACGAGACCATGAATTTAAATTTGGAGACATTGTGTTTTTATGGATATCTCCGTGGAATAAGGTCATGAGGTTTGGATAGAAATGGAAGTTAAGTCCAAGGTACATAGGACCCTTCTAGATTTTTGATCGTGTTGGGGTTGTGTCCTATCTACTAGTACTTCCACCTACTATGGCCAAGGTGCATGATGTCTTCAATGTATCCCTCTTAAGGAAGTACATAACGGACCCATCACATATACTCTCTTCTGAGGTGGTACAATTGGAAGATGATCTTTCTTATGAAGAGCAACCAGTGAAGATCTTAGATCATAGAGGAAAAGTTCTCCGAAATAAGACAATTCCCCTCGTCAAGGTGTTATGGAAAACCCACATGTTCGAAGAAGCAACTTGGGAGTCGGAGGATATGATAAAGCTGAGTTACCCACATTTGTTTTAGTGTGGGGAAAAGGAAAATTTCTTGGGAGAAATTTCTTAAGGGGGGAACATTGTAACGACCCAAAGATTCATTAATGGAAAATCCTTCTTGATCCAGTTAAATGTCTCTTTATAAAAAAATGTTTTTATAAGATGTCAACTTATTTGGTTTTATGTTATGAATTGTGACCATTTATAATATAGTCATTGAATAGTGATCACATGATTAGTATAAATATAAGGCTTTAACGAACCCAATTTTACTCAGACAAAGGAAGCGATGGCCTCATCCAGTAGAATTTCCCATACGAAGCCCATTTGTCAGATCTCGGAAAAGAGGTGGAATCCTTGGGCATCTCCCTTGACCAAGCTCATTCCGGGTTTAATTATGTCAAGCTCGAACGTGACCGTCTACGGGAAAAGTGGATGTTGATTGAAATTACCACTCGAGCGATGCTATCCGAGCCACCCCAAGAGTCTGTCACAATCGCAAACCTTACCCTTAGGTATTACGTATCCGTTTTAAGGGGTTACGTAACAAATAAGTAGTACTATGTTCATGTACTTTATTATTTTTTATATAATAAGGAATATAATTTCTGGTCATTTTTGATACATTGTTAATATTTTTTAAAGTACAAATGGTGTTTTTAGTAATTATTTAATTAAGATTTAAATTTTATTAAATTAAGGGATTTTTGAATTAAATAATATTTTAATAAAATATGGTTATTTATTATTAAATAAATTGTTATTAATTATAAATGATCTTATAATTTTATGACTGCAATTAAAATGTTTATTAAGTTTTGAAAGCCATTTCTGTCAAAACCTGTGAATTTTCGATGAATGTTGGTTTTTATTTTAAAAGTAAAAATTAATATATTTAGAATTTTTTTGATAAAATAAATGTAATTTCTAGAATAAGGACATCAAAATTATCCAATGGTGAATTTTTCATAATTTTCTGATACAGTCAAATATTTGGGTAAAAATTAAATACCGTTTAAAAATATAATGTGTTTTATGACATCATAATGACCCAATGGTGATGTAATAAAATACTATAATCCTTATGATCGGCCAATATATGTTTTAACATTAAAATAAAGTGATTTTGTGTTTGTTTGACTTACTTTTGAACGCATTAATGACCCCCTCAAGACTTATTCAACACATTGCCTTTATAAATTAATTTCCATGGGAGTGTGACTCAACTCCACATAAGCAACCTTGTTATTTTAATAATTTAGGACCTTGGCCTGGTAAAATATTTTTTTCCCTATTTCCTTTTCTAGAATCCATGGGATAAAAACATGCGATGGATTGTGGTTTGTATTAATTTAATATAAGGGGTCCCAATCCTAAATAATAAAGAAATCTCTCACCTTTCATATATAAACCCAACCAAGATCCCACTTCCCCTTCACCAAAATCCTTTGGAGTTCGTCCAACCTCTTCCCTACACTCTCTAGAATCCTCCCAAGGTTCCCCAAGTTCCCAAGAAGCCTCTCACAAGCCTCTCTCTAGCCTTTGGAAGCACACTTCCAAGTAATGGTTTTTTCTTCCTTTCTCATTTTTTGTCAATTTTCATTAAGTTGTATTGCCCTTTTAATTTAAATTATGAATGTGGGGTATGGTTTCACACCTCCCCCATACTGCCCTATTATTTTTTGAGTGATGGGATACCCCTTTCTCTCTCATTTAATGCCTCCCATGTACACCCGTTACTATGCCGAAATTCTGAAAGGAACTTCTCTCTCTTCTTTTACATTCAAGCAATACTTTTGTATCATGAATCTAAATTCCATTTCAATTGTTGGGACATGTATCTATATGAGATTCATCGGACCTTTCCAGGTTCTCAACAGAGTTGGCGAGGTGTCTTACTGCTTAGCTCTACCACCAAAGTTGCATCGGGGGCAAGACATCTTCCACGCATCTCATCTAAAAAGATACATGCATGACCCTTCCCACATCATCAACCATGCAAAGCTGGGAATCGATGACAGGGCGACATTCATGGGGGTTCCAGTAGAGATTGGTGATCGACATGAGTGGTTCCTACGTGGATGGTTGATACCTCTGGTGCGTGTCCACTGGTAGCACGAGAACCTCTAGGAGAGCAATGGGAGCGGGAGGCTCAGATGTGTGCTTAGTACCCCCATTTGTTCCCATAGTTTGAGATGTAACTTATGGGGACATAAAACCCTAAAGTGGGGAGAATTTCATGACCCAGAAATTCTATGGTAATTTTTTTTCATAAATTCATTGTAATTTTACAAGTCTGTGAAAATTTACAATGCTTGATTCCGAGGATCGGTTTGCCCGGAATAAATTTCTGAATTATTGATCAGGTACGTTCAGTAAACATATGAGCGTGATTTAATATCTTTTTGAACCAGTGCTCAGAATTGAAATTTGAGGGAACTGTTGAACATATAGTGTCAGTATTCACTTAAGATGGATTTTTCCTCGGCAGTATATGGTGGAGAATGGAATTAAGATTTTGGTGTTTTTAATAAAGATAAATCAAAATAATTGTTAACCTATTTTTTGAGTTGGTTAAAACATCCAAGATGTGGTTAGTGGTGGGGGACAACACACCCTAACCTCCCATGGGAGGTTATGGTGGTGGGTCCCACCTGCACATAACATCCTTTTGGAGGATATCCTTGGTGGGGACCACATGATATTTAAACCTGCTTAACTCCCCATAATGGGGGAGAAAACTTATCGCCTTCTCCATTGTTTAATTGATCCAACACCACAAATTTAATTAAATGAGAAAACTCATTTAATTAAAACACCTTCTGAATTATATTGAATATTATGGCCACAAAATTAAATAATGGGTTAGCTTAACCCATTATTTTTGGTTGGATATTAATTTAGTGGAGCTTTGAGAAAGGTCTTGGAAGAACATGGAGAACCTTTGGAGAAAATAATTATCTAATAAAGAACGATCTTCAACCATGACAAAAGAGAAGGAGTCTCCCATGAAGAATGATGTCTTTGAATTCTTCACCTCCGAATGCTCATCCACCAATGGCAAATATCCTCTTCCTTTTCCGACATTGATGAATTGACGCCGCCTTTTCGCAACTTCATCAACAATCATCGTCATACGAGGTATGGTATTTTAGTTGATTTGGATCCCGTTATACGTCATGAAAATTATGGAATGTGAATTGCTGACAGATATCACCATAACGAGGAGTGCTCAGACCGCACAAACATGGATCGAAACTCCCTCTTATTATTATCGTTTTTTTGTAATGGAGTCAGAGCAACGACAACTGGCATTGGGCCGACCGCAAAGGAAACTGGACTTGAAGAAATCCAGTCATGATGGAATTGGCGGTGCAAGGCCGACGGTCGACGGAAGGGCGTGACACTGACGTGCCGCATGGAGGAGACGAGGGCTGCTGCCAGGTCGAGCTGCAGAGGAGGTAGCGCAACCCCGTTGAACTGTGCGGGGGAGGTGAGTCATGTCCAGGGTGGGCCGCGACAGAGGATAATGGCCCGCCGGCGTCGGCCAGCCGCCGGTGGTGCGGAACCGGCTGGCTGCTCGGCTAGCAGGAAATGGAGGGACCCAGCCCCCAAGTCCAGCAGGGTAATGAACCAATCCCTAGCTTCAGTTTTGTTTGATATAAGGGGAGTGTGACACCTCCCAACCCAATCACGGCTCAAGCGGGCCCTGCAGGGCACCACCAAGCACTAGTCAGCCAGGCCACGCAGGCCGCCAGCTGGCCATGCGGGCTGTCGGCCAGGCCACGCGAGCCGCCCTCGAATCGGGCTGCCCCCTCGGGCCGGGCCTCCCACGGGTCAGGCATCTCCATTGGGCCGGTACGCTCCCATGGGCTTGGTCGGACTAGTAGACGGGGTCTGACCCACAGACAAAGTTGGACCTCAGTTCGAACCCGTTTGACCCAAACACACCTTTTTGATCATAACTTGGGATAAAGGTGTCCGATCGACGAACAATCTAGACGACCGAAATCTTAGAGCGAGACAGTTTATTTGGCATACCCCACATGGGTTTTGCAGATAGTTGGGATACTCTGGGGTGGCATGAACCTATAAATCATCTATACCCTTAGAACAAAATGCCAATAACTCAGAGATCGGGAGTCCGATTGACGCGTCGTCTGTTGCGTTGAGACCCCTATGAAGAGGCAGACCTTTGAGATACTTCTACATGGGATTTCCTGACAGTTAGAGAATCAAATAGTAGCTCGTGGAGAAGATCCACCCTGAGATGAGTGGGAAGAGTTCGGGGACCTAATTGCTAGATGAGTCCTGACGACTGCTGACCTTTCGACTCAGAGTGTTTCGACTAGAACAGTGGCAAGCACCTTTGTGTGATGCGGCAGACCCACACTGGGGAGAACATTTGTGTGATGCAGTAGACCCATGGTACTCAAAAGGAAAAATACCTTAGCTGGATATTGAGGGGGAGCACCTCTGTGTGACGTGGCAGACCCACAATTGGGAGGGACTATGTGTGATTCAGCATGCCCATGATACTCAATAGGAGGAGTACCACAGTAGTCCAGGATAGTGGGAAGCACTTCTCAGTGACACAGTTGGCCCACATTACTCTATAAAGAAGTAGTACACTAGTAGCCGAGGTTTCGACAGTTTTACTGGGAGTTTTACATGGTACCACCCCAAGAATAAAATCCTGGTTTGAGCTAAGTCAATGACATTAGTGTTTTCCTCATGATTGAGATGGGATACAAGATAACCTAGGTATATGTTTCGGAATATACCTATGTAATGGTTATCTTTTGATTTCATACATTGTAGTTTATCCTTGTTCGATTTTGTGGGACCTTGAGGGTCTCTGGGTCCCTACTGAGTATCGTTATACGCACCCCTGCACGGGCTATGCCAATACAGGATTGTGTTGGTTGTAGATGACAGACAACATTGACTGAGGCAGATAGCTTCAGGACTGGATGGTAAATGGATGTGGACCACTCATTGAGATGGTACACAGAGTGGATGAACGGAAGTGGAGTGCTGAGGAGGTCATCTATACCAACCCTTTAGGAAGGAACCCCGGAGGACAACTCAATGGTTGCCTTACTTTTCTTCATTCATTTGTACTTGTAAATTTCTGTTTCCTTGTACTTTACTATTGGGCTTTTATTTCTGTCCCCCCTTTACTTTCATCACTCTCTTTTGTATACAGTTTTACTTAGTGTTTTACTTCCAGTTGTGTACTCTATTGTGTGTGTTAAGTTTATAAAGGCAATGAATTCATAGTTTAGGGATTGAAAACATCGGTGCTAGTATCCAGCCCCTGGCCTATAGAAGGTGGGCTTGTCTTAGTCACGATATGGGCCCTGGGGGACATGTTGTGACATAATTGTTAAATCTTCCATGAATAAATAAGATTTATATTCCCAACACATAAAATTTAATTCTAAAATAATAATCAAAAGTGTCTAAATAAAACATCCAAGTATTCCACTGAAACCACATTGTTTGTGTGTATAAGATAGAGAAAACTATAAATTATAAGGTAATAAATAAAATATCACCTTATCTCACGAGTTTTGCAACCCATCAATGTGTGAATGAAATTTTTTCGAGGGTCTGATTATTCTGAAATATCCAAAAATATATATCAAAAAAGGAATCCATGTGGGGAGTTGAAAATGATATAGTCCTGGTTATGTTTTTGTATGATCAAATATTTTCTTTTCAGGTATGTTTTTTTTCTAGAGTTTTTGAGAAATGAGGAGTTTATGGGAATTTTTTGAAGTACACATCATGTACTAAATAATTACACATCGTGTACTTCATTGCCGCAGGAGGCCGTGTGCTGGCTATGCCATGGCCACACACACGGTCATGTTGGGTGATGTGGAGGCCACCTAAAGCGGAATACAGCAAAGGCAACTACACGTCATGTACTTCAAAAGTACACGCCGTGTATTTTTTTTCATTAAATGCACCGGGGTCACGTCTGATGGACAGAACCATGTCCTTCTCATCCTCGTTCATTCGAGAGTGTCGAGCAGCCATAGATCTTCAGTGAGCCCCTGAGCCTCCATCTGTCCTCTTAATAAAACATAGTGGGTTGCGTTGGAATCACATCAGTGAGTTATTCCTTCTCCAAGAGAATCGTTTTCTAATTCATCCCCTTTTCCATGTTATCGTGGGTTGAATGTTTTATATTTTCTCGTAGATCTACTATGTTCTAGGGTGATTCAAGCCAGGTGGTTCAAGTAAATTGATCTCCTATCACTGAGGTAGGTGGTTTGTTCCTTTCTATAGAATGTCTTTGAGTTTTATGTGAAAATATTCCCAATACCCATGAACGGGGTATTTCACATTTTCCATTTTTTCCCTATTGTTTGCCTAAAATGATTTTATGTCTGAGTAGTGGTTATTGTGTGTGAATAGTGTATTTTTTTCTTTGGATGTTTTTCCCATGCATGTTTTACCTGTATTGTCCTTTTGGTCTAGTTTTCCTGTTAGGCTACTGTTTACATTCCCATGATTAGTATTGTAGGATGGTCTGACTATTTCTCTGATATGATATTATACTGTAGAATGCAATACAAGTAGTTCTTGAGGTATACATTGGCTGTTACTTGATGATATAATTGCAGATTTTACACAGGGCCATGAGAAACTAGTGTACTAGACCATAGGGAGAATTGACGTAAGGGCCTCTCCGGAGTGCCTTTCAAAATTTAAAATGTGACACCACTGAGGGAATTGACATTGTGTGCTTCCTCATAGATTATGTAGTTCCTCGATGTGGGACACAAAGAGAATGTGATGTAAGTGCTTCCCTAGAGTGCCTTTTGTTCCGTTATGAGACTCTATTTGGAATTGACAGTGAGTGCTTCCTCAGAGAGTCTATACATCAACTAAACAAGAAGAGTGACACTGTGTGTGCTTCCTAGAGGGTAGCTTGTATCAGTTAGGTAGTACTAGAGGGGAAAGGCTATGAGTAAATCCTAGAGGGTTACCTGTTGTGATTATGTGCTTTTTTTAGTTGTTGATTGATTTTGAAACAGTGGATTGTTACGGTTGAGAACATCATTGTTTATTGTTTTATATCATTTACCTGCCATATATTCACTGACTATTTGGAACATATCATTTGGTGAATGCCTACTGGGATTCGTCTCACACCCTATTTGGGCCATGCTTTTGGACCCAAACAAATTATATTGTTGCAGGTATGGACAACTAAAAGAACCCTTCTACTTCAGGTACTTTATTTCTTGTGGATCTGGAGAGCATGGGACCAAGCTTAGGTTTGCGATGGTGAGGATCTATTTATCTGTTCTTTTTGTACATTGGTTTAGTACTGGATGTATTCAGCATTATCACTAGCTTGGATGATTTCTTAGACACATGTACCATGCATAATTATATATATATATACTCCAGTTGTTTATTATATTAGTCCTCTAATGTTTACTATTGATGGATATTTACGGCTTCTGCTATTGTATATTTGATTCTCTTCCATTGTGTTACTCTACCAATGATTTCATTGATTCCCCACCATCATACCCAAGGCCCTCGCTACTAGTCTCCTACCTCTGGCGTTCGGGGAAATGTGCTTGAGTCAATGTGACCAACCGGGTACGGGGCGACTCTAGGTGGATTCAGGAACCGGGATATTCACAAGTGGTATTAGAGGAATTGATTTCTATTGACATACTATTTGGATCCTTTATCCAGGGATAGGGGGAATTGATACTTGGTAATAAGTTTTTCCTTGGATTACCTAACCTGTTTACAGGGAAAAGCCAATCTACCTTGTTAATTGTAATTTTTTTCTGGTATTTCAATTTTATAGTTGATTTTATTTCACCATTGGGTGATTCACATGTTTTTTTTTGTAATTGTTGATGTTAGTGAGGTTCTATTTCTCTCACAACCCGATAAGATGAGGGTATTCCATCTCATGCATCATAACGACACTTGCTATAAATCACATATCATGCATTGTTTCCATGAATATATAAGGTTCATTAGCAATTACTTGTTGTTGTGATAGATCTTGTGTATAATATGCATGTTGTTGTGATAGATGCATTGATAAAATATCTACTTTTTTTAGAGCATTGATTGTGTAAGGTTCTGTTGGAAAGAACACCAAATTTCAGTTCTTAAGGTGTTATGGGCCCTCATGGACCAGAATTTGGTGGATCATTAACTTTTTTACCTTTATTATAACTTGTATAAGATGAAAATATTTTATTTTCATGGAGTATGGGCTCTAATGGATTGGAATTTTACACCTTCAAGTCTTGATTTAGTATTTTCTGGGATCTAGAGTTGTTTTTGAGGATTACTATCTGGAAAAACCCAAAATAAATTCTGTGTAGTGTTGACTACATGAAATGTGTTCTTCTGTTCATGAAAAAATATGCGTATTATGTACACATTGTGTACTTTATGTACATGCTATTTAGTTTGTACCCACGTCACATGCCATGTGGGTAGAGACATGGGATAGGGAAAATATTATGGGAACACACCATGGACGGGTTGTGCATGTCGTGTAGTGTAATCCTAGCAACCCGGTCGTGTAGTAGATAACATGGGTCAGGGGAGTATCTTCTTATACACACTGTGTCAGGTTTGAAAATGTTGTTTATTCTGAACCAAGTACTCGACCGTGTCACTAACAACACATGCCAGTTGAATCTTGTCTTGTACATGCCATGTTTACCTAGAACACTCCATGTAGCTTTGTCTTGGGAGAGCCGTGTGGCTTAGCCGTGTAGAAGGACTCGGCCAGGGAAAGAGGACTCAAGTACAAGCCATGTGTTAGGATGACACACTATTTGGCTTGGGTGTTACATGACCAGTTGTGGCAGGAGTACCCACCCATGTAAATAAATTAAGGGAACACGTTGTGTAGTAATTGTACATGCCATGTAATCATTTTTTGTAAAACACGAATGATTTCCCTCTCATGTCACCTTCTTACACTCATAGTTTGTAGTCCTTGATAATATTGATCTACGGTGTGCGTTTAAACATGAAGAGTCATGCCACTGAGACGTCCTCCGGTTTTCCTCCAATTACAGGGTACTAATCAGACGCCAAATATAGTTGATCTGGGACTTTCCACAGATCCTCCCATTGTTCCCGTCATTGAACAAGTAGTTATACCTATTACCAGTTCTAACGTATAGTTTAGGAAAGGGTTCATAAGGATTATTATGACCTACTAGGGAGCTCTTCCACCTGCCCCATCCCTGGATGATTTGACGTGGGATTTCTAGCAGCATCATCCAACCACATTCTCAGGGGAAGGTGGATCTAAGGTAGCCGAGCCATGGCTAAAATCCATGCTGATGATCATTGAGAATCTGGAGATGAATCCAGAATGGAGGGTGAATCATTCCACATACATGTTATGGGATTTCTCCAGGAGGTATTGGGATGTGATGTCAAAGGAGGGACATCAGCACGTTATGGCTTGTAAGGAGTTCCAGTGCATCTTCTATGACTACTTCTTTCCGGAGAACCTGAGGGTCGACCGAGCCAAAGAGTTCATGAGTCTAGAGCAGGGTACTCATTCTATTTTGGAGTACTCCTCTCATTTCACCGAGAATCAATGTTTCACACCCTTCCAGGTAAGAGATGGGTTATTCCTTTCAAGGGTGTTTTAGGATGTCCTTAGGTAGTACATCCTCTCTCAGGTGAATATCTAAAGGTTGGCTTCCATAACTTCTATTGCCAACGAGGCACTGAACTCCAAGCGTAATCTGAGGGATTCCGGAGTTATGATCTAGGGAGGCTAGACATTTGGAGTTAGCATCACTTCTTTTAATAGTAGGAAGCACCACATGGAGTCTTCACACAGAGATCCGAGGAGGCCAGACACATCTTTTGGTAGCCAGGTGGTATGCTACTAGTACAGGAAAAGTGGCCATATGAGGCCTCAGTGCCCGAGAGACCCAGTGGAGTGCCGATATTATGGCATGGTGATTCACCTTTAGTGTTTCTCTCAGGTTTTCCCACCAGCTGCTGGTGACAAGTGTTCTTCTATGACTCCGCATTCGGGAGAAACACCGCTAGTTTCTCACAAGTTTGGGAACATGAGTTCTCTCGGCTTTTGAGGACAAGGTGGAGGTCATGGTTGTGGTGGTCAGTCGCCATTCATTCAGCGACAATATAGTGGATCCTCTTAGAGTTTTCAATCAGGGTCACAAGGCCATGGAACATGCCATGCCATTTCAGTGGAGCAGAACTTGTAGTAGCAGGATCCCAAGAATTCTACAGTTCGAGGTATGATCCTAGTTTCCTCATTTTTATCATCAACTCTTTCTGATATAGGGGCTTCCCATAGATTTATGTTTCTTTCTTTCATGTAGAGCCTTGTGCTCTGTATCTTTTCTTCTATCTATGTCTTGATGTTAGACACTCCATTGGGGACTAGAATGGATACAGTACATCAGTTCAATGAGTGCACTCTAGAGGTTGTTGGGTGTCACTTCTTATGGGATCTCTATGTCCTAGAGTTGACTTGCTATGATGTCATCCTCAGAATGGACATGATGGTTCCATTCTACAAAGTCATTGACTGATATCGTTGAAGGGTGAGTTTCATATCTCCATAGGGTGGATCATTCCTTCATAAGGGCAAGTGGGATGTCCTGCCATGAAGAACGGGTCTAGAGCATCATGGGATGGGAGGAGTTATAACCATGATTTCCATTCTATATCTGGATGACCAAGGGACTTCACATTTATACTTTCATCCAGTGGTGGATCGTTTCATATATATATTTCCAAAGTAATTTGTTGGTTTTAATACAAAGTGTGAGGTGGAATTTTCGATTGATCTTGTTCCAGGAGCAGAACCGGTGTACATTCCTCCTTATAGGATGGCTACCGATGAGTTTCAGGAGCTCGATATGTAGTTGGAGGGGTTGTAGGCAAAGGGTTTCATCCGGCCCCGTACTTCTCCATGGGGATCACCTGTCCTATTTGTGAAGAAGGCAAACAAGACTCTCATTATTTTCATAGATTATAGTAATTTGAACTAGTTGATGATGAAGAACCGATATCTCTTGCATAGGATTAATGATCTCTTTGATTAGCTTCAAGGATCCCAGGTGTTCTCGAAGATTGTCTTGAGGTCCGGTTTTCATCAGTTGCACATTGGACAATCTGATATACCTCTCATAGCCTTCTGGAGTAGGTATGGTCTATACAAGTATATGGTAATTCCTTTCGGTCACACGAACGTGCCTGTAATTTTCAGGGCACTGATGAACCGAGTGTTCCATCCATACATCGATTTTTTCATGGTTGTCTTCATGGATGATATATTGGTGTAATATCACACTCGACATGACCAGGAAACACATCTTGGGATAATTTTGAGTACACTAATAGAGAATCATTTATATGATAAGCTCTCATAAATTCCACTTTTGTGTTGAACAGATTCACTTTTTTGGTCATGTTATCTCAGAGACAGGAGTCTCAGTCGACCCATAGAAAGTGAGAGCAGTAGTTTCCTGGAAGAATCCGAAGAAGGTATTTGAGGTGCGGAGTTTTCTAGGGCTGGATGGATACTATAGACGCTTCATACAAGACTTTTCATGTTTAGAAGAAGCTCTATCGTGTTTGACTGAAAATGGTGTGAAGATCCTCTGGTCAGATTCTTGTGAGTCAGCCTTTCAGGAGATGAAAGGGATGTTGAATTCATCACCAATACTAGTATTTCCAGATCCAAGCAATAGATATATTGTGTTTTGTGATGCTTCACGTATCCAGATGGGATCAATACTTATGCAAGTAGAAGTATTCATTGCATACTGGTCTCGGAAGTTGAGGCCACACGAGAGGAATTACACGACTCATGATCTCGAGTGGGTGGCAGTTGTTCATGCCTTGCGCTCTTGGATACATTATCTTATAGGAGGGAATTTTGTGGTTTTCTCTAACTAGAAAAGTCTTAGGTACATCTTCACTCAGTGTGATCTGAATTTGAGACAACGAAGGTGGGTTGAGTATCCTTAGTCATTTGATTTTGATATTGGCTATATGTCGGGGAATGAAAACACAGTGGCTGATACGTTGAGAAGGAAAAATCATATACATGCAGTTCAGAAGGCTAGCAGTGAGTTGTAGCTTATTGCTCTATTCTCAGAGTTTCATTTAGAGGTTCATGACTGATAGGGGTAGACATTTCAATCTTATGTAGCATTCACATCTACCCTTCTTGATCGAGTACGAATGAGGAAGCTATCAGATTTTGAAGGCCAATTCCTATGGGAGAGTTTGTTAGGAGACGACCCTACCTATGGGTGGAAAATAGCTGAGGATGAGATCATTCATTTCTAGGGTTTTGTATGGGTTCGAATAGATATATATGAGGAGATGATGCAGGATTTTCATTCCTCAATTTGTGCAGTTCATCCTAGGGTCACCAAGATGTATCATGATCTATACATTCTTTATTAGTGGCCACGTATGAAGAGGGATATTGCTGGTTTGATCATGAGGTGTTCCACTTGTCAATAGGTGAAAGTGGAGAATCAGCAACTAGAAGGGCTTTTACAGCAGTTACCCATTCACAAGTGGAAGTGGAACGACGTAACGATGGATTTTGTGACCAGTTTGCTGAGGTAGCCTCAATGGAATGAAGTAGTTTGGGTTGTCATTTAAAGGCTTACGAAGGTTTCTCACTTCATTCCAATTGAGGATACTTTAAGTGTTGATGATCTATGATATTTTTACATCTATGAGACTATACATCTACATGGAGTTCCAAACTCGTTCATTTCAGACCGGGAAGCTCGTTTTACATATAGGGATTGGCAGGGGCTTCATAAGGCTTTGGGTATGCAGGTACGTTTGAGTACAGCTTACTACCCTCAGATAGATGGCCAGTCCGAGGGTATGATTCAGGTTCTTGGTGACATGCTCCGAGCATGCATTCTGGATTATAGAGGTTCTTGGGATAAGCACATACTTCCTGTGGAGTTTTACTAAAACCATATTTTTAAGAAACTATTCCGATGGAACCTTGTGAGGAATTGTATAGTAGATCATGCTAATCATCCTTATGTAATATAGAGGTAGGATATGCATCTATTCTAGGACCTCATCTGGTTTAGAAGACCACGAAGTAGATAGAGATGATTCAGAAGAGGATGGTTATAGCACAGTCTCGTCTGATGTATTATATTGATCAGTGGAGAAGACCTCTGGAGTTCGAGGTCGGGGATCAGGTTTTTCTATGTGTCACACCAAGGTTGGGATGGAAGAGAATTATGAGACATGGTAAGATTTCTCCAAGGTACGTCGAGCCATTTCACGTGATGGGGAGACTCATACCGGTGGCCTATAAGTTTTAGTTAACTCAGAGGTACTGGGATATGCACAAAATTTTCCACGTTTCTCAGCTCCTACGTTACTTTTCAGACCTGTCTCATGCTTTCCAACCTAAGGAAGCCGAGTTGGAGGTGGATGCATATTTTGAAGATCATTCTATACCAATTTTTGATTGCAGTATGAAGGTTCATCGTGGCTAGTCTGTTACTTTGGTAATGGAGATATATCCACACAGGTGAGTACAGGATGAGACTTGGGAGAGGGAGATCGATGTACGATCTCAATGGCCAGAGTTGGTTCGGGTTTCATCTTATACGCTGTTCTAGGGAAATTCAGGGACAAATTTTTTTAAGGGGGGAAGATTGTAAGAACCCAGATCATCTTTTTAGGAATTTTCTCCCTTTTTCTGGTGTTTTTGAGAAAACATGAGTTTCTAGAAATTTTTAAAGTAGACGCCATGTACTTTGTAAGTCCTTGCTCGGTACTTTGTTGCTGTAGGAGGCCATGCGCTGGCCGTGTCATCTCCACACACATGGTTGTGTGGGTGATGTGGAGGATGCCTAAAGTGGAGTAAAAAAGGCACGTTTAAGCCATGTACATCAAAAGTACAGGCTGTTTATTTTATTTTTTTCATTAAACACACTGGTGTCGCGTCTGACGGACAGAACTGTGTCCCTCTAAATGTAGTTTTTCTGAGAGTGCTGAGCTTTTGCAGATCTTCAAGGAGCCCTAGAGCCTCTATCCGTCCTCTAAATCAATCATTGGCGATTTAGTTGAACTCGTATCGGTGTGTTCTTCCTTCTCTTAGGGAATAGTTTCCGATTCCTCCTTTTTTCCATGTTATTATGGGTTGAACTTTTTAAAAATTTTCTTCAATCTAAAAGATTATAGGGTAATTCAAGCCTCGTGGTTCAAGTATATAGATATCCTAATGCAGAGGTAGGTGGTTTGTGCCTTTTTGTATAATGTCTTCATGTTATATGTTCAAAATTTCCCAAAAACCATGAACGTGGTATTTTGTGTTTACGATTTTATCTCTATTGTTTTCCTGTTATGCTTGTATGCCTATGTTGAGGTTACTGTTTTTGAATAGGGTAATTTGATGTGCTTTGGATGTTTATCCTATATTTTCCTTCCTGTCATGTTTTTTGGTTAGGATACTTCTTACTTATTAATGCCTAGTATTGTTGGTTCTTGTGATTGTTTCTCTGATATGTTGTTATGTTGTTGAATGCTATCCAAGTATTTCTTGAGGTTTTCATTGTCCGTTACGAGATTCTATAATTTCTAATTTCACACAGGGCCATGAGAACCTAGTGTAGAAGACCATAGAGAGAATTGATGTAAGGGCTTCTATAGAGCGTCTCTTATAATTTACAATGCAAGACAACATGGGTAATTGACGTTGTGTTCATCCTCATAGATTATGTAGTTCCTCAACGCGGGCCACATAATGAATGTGACGCAATTGCTTCCCTAGAGCGCCTTTAGTACCGATACGAGT
Organism: Viscum album; assembly: GCA_963277665.1. NCBI lineage: Eukaryota > Viridiplantae > Streptophyta > Magnoliopsida > Santalales > Viscaceae > Viscum > Viscum album. The sequence continues at coordinate 1,417,595,562 of OY728161.1, read as the reverse complement.
CTATAGGGGGAATTTACGGTCTGTGCTTCCTCAGAGAGTCTATACTTCTTCTAAACGAGAGGGGTGAGGTTGTGTGAGCTTCCTAGAGGGTTGCTTTTATATGTTAGGTTGGACCAGAGAGGATAGGCTGTGAGTACTTCCCATAAAGTTACTTGTTGTGATTATCTAGTCTCTTTAGATGTTGTCTGATCATGAAATTGTGGATTGTTACTATTGAGTACATCCTTGTTTACTATTTTCTGCAATTTTACATGCCATATATTCACTGACTGTTAGGCACAGATATTGTGGTTGTTACCTACTAGGATTCATCTCACACCCTGCTTGGGCCATACTTTTGGGACCAAACAGATTATATTGTTGCAATTATAGACACGAGAAAGAACCCTTATACTTAACATACTTGATTTGATGTGGATATGGAGATCATGGTACCAAGCATAGGCTTTTGATGGGGATGAGTTGTTTATCTATTATTTTTGAAAATTGGTTTAGTGCTGGTTTTACTCAGCATTGTGACTTGATTGGGTGTTTTCCAATACATATGTACCATGAATCATTTTATATATGTGTGCTCCAGTTGTTTATTGTCTTAGTCTTCCAATATTTACTGTTGTTGGATATTGACTGCTTCCACTACTGTATATTTTTTTCTCTTCTGTTGTGTTACTCTACCAATGATGGCATAGTTTCCCCACAATCACACCCAAGTCCCTCGCTGCTAGTCGGAAGCCTCTGGCATTCGGGGAAATGTGCTTGAGGCAATGTGAATAACCATGTATGGGGGGGGCTCTGTGTTTCTTAAGGAAACAGGATGTTAGAGTTTTCTTAATTAGTTTTTTTGGAACAATTGAAGAAATGAATTTTTTATATAAATGTCCCAAAATTGGGGAATTTCACTTTATCCTAAATTATCCAATAATAATCAATTCAAAAGAACTATCAGCCAAAACACGAATCACCAAAACATCGACCACTATCTCAAATTACAATATTTATGAAATATTATGGAATAAAATAACAACATGGTAATTATAAATTAATACTCAAATTAATATAGACATTCAAAAAATAAAAATGCATACATAATTAATGTGATCCTTTATTTTAGTGTTTAATATAGGTTTGTAATATTATACTATAAACTTTTTTCTAATAAAAATCATATGCCATTGATATGAAGTCCATAATGTATGATATTGCCATATTATATTAATTATTACATATCCAATCATAGATTATGAAATGTATTTTTCATAAATCAATGTTTTATGTTTATCATTCCCTAAAATAAACATTGTAATTTAAAAAAATGATTATTTTAATTTGTCCATTAACTGTTACTATTTCTAAATATAATAAATACAAATATAAGTTTTTATAAATGTATCATATTGGGATAATCACATGAAATTATTAGAGAATATTTAAAAAACGGTTGTAACTAAATGCATCAATCAAACCAATTATAATGATTTTTTAAACTCCATAATGGATGTAGTGAATTTTTTGAGGCCTATATAAATTTAATATGGTACTTGAAAGTTGTTTCCATGATCATTATATTAATTCTACCTAAGATCAATCCTCTTATTATTAATTTACTATAAAGAGATATTATCATATATATTTTTCGAATAGAAATCCCATCCAAACGTGGGGTGATTTACTTGTATTTGGATAAATCATAGAAGAAGTATCACATTGGTTTCTTCATAGAGATATTTATAAAACATTTATTTCATGATAATATATTTCACCAAAAATGGTGTAAAACACACATATTTTGTTTAATTTATTTAAGGAAATATTTTGGTTCATTACTTAATGATAACTATTTTTTGGTTTTTTTAATTTCTTTAAAATGATTAATTTATTTTATTTGATCCTTATAAAACCACCAGTTGTATAATATATTTTTATGAATAAAATTATTCATGAAATAAACTTCCGATGAATAAAATTAATATATAATTCTAATCCATTAAGTACACTATTGGGAATGAACTATGGAATGAATTATGATATGTTAGATCATATGAAATGATTTAGATTTTCTACTATACTAAATACATTGATATATGATACCATAATTTTTATGGGATTAGATTGAACGATGTTGAATGTCTTATGAATCATCATTGTGTAATCGATTAATTTCCAACATAATATAATTTATGATATATATAATAAAAGTGTTTGATTGTTTCATAATGGAAAATATTCATAGCTTAATATAGAGCATTATATCTAATTTTTTATATTAATTAATTTAATAAAATATGAACTCATTTACAACTAATACTTTCATTATGATAAGCAGTTACCCTAAAATATAATTTATTTCACAACATTATATATCATAGACCGAGCTTACCAATCATAATATGAAAACCCAATTTTGAACAATATCATATATTATAAAATAAATTATTTCTTAAAATATTATAAGATGAATGTATTATTTTCTAATAAATAATGAATGAATGTTTATTTTAAATTTTTATTAATATTTATTAATTAGTTTTAGAGTATTTTTGGATAATATTTTACCTTAAAAAAGTTTTAAAAATAATTTTTGTAAAATATTTTTAAAATTAGATATTAATATTTTCGAAAAAAATTATTAGGTAATTATATAAAACAATAGTTTTAATATTAGATACCTTGGATTTATTTAGAATGAATTTTAATTTTGAAATTATAATTTTATAATAATTGTATGAGATAACTTATAAAGTGTATATAAATTTAATAAAATGATAAATACATGAATGATATAATATGTAATTATGAATTTTTAAGAACCCAATTTATTGTGGAAACTTTGTTTTTTGACCACAAGTAGTCGATATAACATTGGTGATGATGGGTAGTCCAATGAATGAGGGTCTAAAAGATCCCCTGATTAATGTAGTCTATCATATAATGTGATATTGATGAAACCAAAATTATATTAAGACAACCAAGGAAAAGAGGAATTTGAATACTGAGATATTTCCCTTTATAGTAGTTAAGGGATGCTGCTACTACTTTGATTAGATAGATTCATTTATTCAATGGGAAAACATTAAATGAGATTATTGTTTATATAATCATAATAGGACTCAAATAAAATCACTATAAATTTTTTGAACACTATTATTAATAGATATAAAAATGTTTTAAGAATTATAGTAAAAAAATAAGGATATGTGATTAAGTGGGTACAATGTATAACTATAGTTTCTGTGAATACTCCCTATATTTCTTCATATATTTTTCATATGATATAAAATTAAGTACCTTTTATATTTATCGTAGTATTTTTATGTGTTAATAATGTGTATAATGAAGGGGTCTATAATCTCACATCTATATTTGGTGCATTTATGTATATAGTAGCTAAATTATTTTAGGGAAAATGGTAAAGTCAATAACATATTTTTGTATGTGAAATAAAATTCCATTATATTCTCTGTGGATAAAATTAATTCTAATATTTTTAGAAATTTAAACTGCATTTTGAGTTTTTTATATGAACATACATTTATCTATAATTATTAGTTATAAAGGATATATGGTTAAAGTTCAGATAAAAAATATATGTTTAATATGTGTAATGTATTAGATGCTTCATGGATATGTTGTTTTCATTTTAATTGTTGAGTGAAAATCATAAATGTGAGTGTATATATTAATGTAACTGTTATATAAATATTATTTTTTGGAATATTCCTCACGGATTAACACTATGGTATATATAGGTTAGCTACCAGATATAGAAATAAAGAGATTAATGAAAAAAAGTAGTGAAATCATGAAAAATCGTTTTATATGTAAAGGTAAAATAAATGACACATAATATCAAATAAAATTTAATTTGAAAATATATTTATTTTTTCAAAGAAAAATTGAATTTCTTTGCATATTATGTTGGATTCAGTATAAGATACACTAAAAATGTTGAACATATAGGATATATAAAGTAATTTATATGATTAACAATATCTTATATAATGGTCATCAATTATAAAAAATGAATGTGTCATGATGATGTTTCAAATGATAATTTTAGAAGTTAACTACGATGAAGTTGTGCTGAAAATGAAGATAAAATATAATGATTCTTAAAATATATTTGACTTAAGAAATTAATAATGAATATGAGAGAATCAGTAAAATAAAATTGCTTGATTAGTGTTTTGGAACACTGAAGAATAATATTACACTATGAAAAATGTATATTAATGGAATACTAGATGATGATAGGTTTTTAGACTATAATAGAATAACCTTGTGAGGAGGTATCCATGTCATTGAAAGATATTGATGAGAATTATGGATTATGGTCACACCATGATATGTATGGATACACAATATGAAAAAAATTACGAATAAAAGATATAATTCCATCATTTTTTAGAATAAATGATGTACCACATTTTCTTATACTTATTTATAAAAACATGAAAAATATATATGAATTTCATAAGATTATTGATGTAGGATAATCCTAAGGCTCATGTGTAATTAAATAGTTATATAGTGCATTATTATTGGAAGAGAATAAAAATGAAGTGATATTATATAACATCATTAATATGAATATAAATTTTTGCGGATTTTAATACTAAAATATATAAATATATCATATGTGGTTTTTTGATGTTATAAATAGAAAAAGTTTAGAATTAAAAAATAATATAGAAATCAATATTGTATTGGAGGATATATATTTTGGATCAAATAATGGGAAATTGCATTCATTATATTAGTATCAAAGAAATAGAAGTTGATTATAATCATATAGAAGAAATTGTTTGTCGAATTCAATGAAAAAAGTAGAAGAGAATAAAATGAGAAGCAAGTGAAGGTCATCCCTATGATATCCCTATAATTGATAATCCTAATAATAAGATGTAAAATAAATATTGATATCATATAAGATGCTATTCTTGGGTGATAGACTAATATGTGCTACTATTGTAGTCTTTCTTATATCTATACAATCTCTAAGGTTGACATGATATAAATATATAATAAAGTTAGATTGGGATAAAGAATATGCACAACAAAAATGACATTATATATCAACATATACTATATGTTGAAGAACCGTTTATACAGAAAAAGTTTTTATTGTTGAATAAATGTCTTACAAAGTATAAAACAATATTTTGTAAGAATTTGAGGAGGACCATGTATGAATATAGTGATCTAGTATAAAAATATCTATAGAATTTGAGATATTGAAGTATACTAAGAGGTAGTATAAAGATCAAATTTGGATATATAGATTTAACAGGGGATGTGGATATTGACCGTGACCCATGGTCTCCATTGGATTGAAATTAATAAGTGTAAGTGTTTAGTATAGAAAAATTCATTCTCACCTAATTGTATTAACTTTTATTCACTTTGGATAAAATATGTGTATCATTATAAAACTAATCACAATAAGTAATATACCCAAACATTATGATAAATCCTTATAACAACCCTAACTGATCTCTCCACATGTTTATTACCAGCATTGAAATGTAGTGATGATTATAGAGGGTTTATAATTGTATTAAATCATCTTAACTTGGACATGAGTTTGAATATAACGATGGGTTGTTTAAATGTCGAAAATGAATTCTATAAAAAAATTTATAGATATTCCCCACATCCCTGATAACTTTCATGATCTACTAGTAACTAAAACTTTAATTAAATCTAATTTTGGATTTCCATGGTTGGACATATTTTCTTTTCTAGTTGTTCAAATTATATAAATATTATGTTTATATTTAAATATAATTAATAATTTTCAAAAATCATCAATAATGTTCCCTTCTCTATTTAAACAATATTGAATATTTATCTAAACTATTATTAAAAAGAAAATTAAATATTCAGGGAATCTCAAATTAATTTAAGAATATATTTATTTCTCAAGTAATTTACATTATTCATAGTGGTAGTTCATGTGAGTTATCTGTAAAAAAATAATTATTTTAATTAATGGTGTTCATACAAAGATCTTGATGGTTCAACTGAATCATTTGAAACCCTTATATATGACATTAATGATTACATTAAGAAATATATATGTGAAACATGAACTCTTAAATTTGATTATATATAGTTAATTGATGATGATAGTGAAAAACCAGATGTTTATCAATTTTCTAAGAGGAATATTTTTAAGAGGATATTTTTAAAACTAAAAATCTATCATTAATGAAATGATTTCCAAGGAGGTGTCCTTAATCTCAATAAATATAATTATTGATGGATAAGTATTCATTTAAATTTAGCATTTATGTGAAATATAAAAATAATAAAATATTAATAGATAAGACATGTACGTTAGAATAAACTCAAAAAAATTAAATTGGTCTTGATGATGACTAATTAGAGATCTAATTCAAATAGATTATGTATATTGAAAATTAATTACACAAAAGTACATGGATAGTTTAATATCAGATTTAGAATATTAAAATTCACTTATAAGACATATTTATGATTAATTATTGGTGAAAAAGGACCATCAAGATAATGATTCTGGAACTCCAGGTCCAATCTGGATATATGTAAGTGAAAGACCTTGAATCCATCTAAGATTCATTGAATGTAAACGTATCATACATTAAAGATCGTGATAATATTATATCATAAAAAAATGACTCGTATTATTGTAAAAAATATTAATATCATCTTATGGTAAATCTAATACAATATTATAGAAAAATATTTTCTTTTCTCTATAAATGTTTTTCTGTAATATTATTGTTTCATCTTCTAATACTAGTTGCAAATAAAAAATGTGGAAAATATGGGAAAATTGATAATAAATTTACAATGACATCATAAGTGGATATAACCAGGTTCAAGATATTAATCATCCCATGTTGATAAAAAAAATGAATATAAAAAAATATTGCAGGTAATAAAATATATTTAGACTACAAATAAATGTAGAATAAAAAGGATTATTACATGTTTTTGGTGTGTTCAATGGTTTATGAATATGTACAAAGTATTTTTTTAAAACATAAAAATTTATAACGTCTATGAAATGATAAATTTAATGGGTATATTAGTTGGCATTGAAATTAATCCATGTGTGAAGAGTCAAAATTATTTGATGAAGATTGGATTGAATTTGTACTACAATAAGTGATTGGTTTTCCATGTTCAATTCTATATGATTTAAAATTACTTTATTATTCATCCTGATAAATTATATTATAATTATATTTTTCATGATTTATATGATTAATGAAAAATATGTCCAAAAAATTAGAAATAAAAATATAGAAATGATTGAGAGTATTCTTTGGGGATAAACAAGTAAAGAATAGTTTCATACATGATACACCAAATAATACATTTGTGATAGAAAATATTGAAAATAATATATTAAACTATGGAGTGATAAGTGGCCACATCATGGAAAATTTGAATCATTCACTGAGTATTATAGACTAAGGAATGAATATGGAATTAGAGAGTGAATATATCAATGAAATAAACAAGAGGATTATTTTTTCAAAACATACCAAATATTATTTGAATGAGATTCTTCCAAAAAAAGTTTAAATTAAAATATATTAAGAAAAAATTTGGGAGATGAAAAAAATTATAATATGTCCCAAAATAATGCATTACTCATTTTATATATCAATTTTATGTTGATAGAATGATGGATAAATAACTTAAAAGGCATAGTGAGATAGATAAATACATAATTCTATATGAAGAAGAAATAAAATTTCATGAGGGTATACCAAAATGTGATAAACCAAGAACCCATGAGATTTATTTATGTATTGTGAAAATAATATTTTAATATTTCTTTAAAATTTCGGATTATTATACCATAATATAATGTGATATTAATATACACAACTAGATAACCATTGATGTTAGGTGAACGGAAAAAAATACATAAAAAATGATTTTAGTTTATTATCTTCTGTGGAAATGGATGTTCCACCCAAGGTGAAACATTAAGGTAAAAATATTTCCATGACCTCTAAATATGTTCATATTTTTCAAAAAAATATTGAGGGTATTTAAAGAATATTACAATGGATGCGGTGTATGATATTAAAAGAGTGTCATAGTTGTTAAGAAGTCTCAACAATGTTTATCTCAATAAGAATCAAATAAGGACCCACCATTTTCCATTATCAATTTGTTTATCTAAATATTTTTTGAATTAAAGGTGATTACTGAAGGGGATATCATAAAAAATATATTTTAATTGTTTATAAAAATAAAGGATATTAATCATTGAATGACTCAACTATTATCCTAATTCCTCCATAAACCATTCAATATGATATCATAATTTACATAGAGTTCATAACAAATAAAATCATCCATGATATATAAATGTTTTAATAAATCCCTTTAGTAGGAGCTAATAATAAGATATGTATGAAGAATTATATTATATAATGTTAATATCTAATTCTATCCCACTCTGAGAAAAATGTTACCGACACATGAAAATAACTTTTGCATCTTATTTTGATGTATTTACGATTTGAATTTTATGGGAATTTATATTTTAATACATAAGTGGGAGTAAATTTTCTTACTCATGAATGTTATAATTTTTGTTTATTCTGATTAGTGTAGTAAATTAATTTATTGAGAAAACTACATGAATAACCACTTGAAAGAGTAATAGGAGTATATGTGACATACTGTATATTTTTTAGTATAACATTGATCTATTCAGTAATGACACATGTTCTATAAATCGTTCTATCGCAATTATAATCATATTTTAATAATTGGTGGGTCATTTCAATATATAATGTTAATCCACCCGTATCATTATAGTATAATATTTTACCTATAGGAGGAATATATTATTTTAGAAAATTATGAGATGTGAATATCTTTCCATTACAGATGTATCATTTTATTTATTGCTAATAATGGGGAGAAAAGGAGAACAACTAAATTGATATTAATTTTATATAGGTGAAACTATAAAGCGTACTTAATGATGTTGATAGTTATATTGAAAAAAAATGGTTGAGATTGAAAAACATAGTGGTCTGTGATGACTATATTATCTACCAAAATGTATTTGAATATGCGTTCGATAATGATGAAATCCTAATGGATGAATTTCAAGATAAAACCCATGTTTTATGAACAATATCATGGAAAATGAGAGGGATGGACCTCATGATTGAGTAAGTGTATCTAAAAAATGGGGGGCTTAATGACAATACTACTTCCCTTAATAGTATGTAAGTGATATTGTTGTTGTTATTTCATTGATAACAACAATAAACATACTTATGGGAGAAACCATTTTATAATTTTATTATTAGGAAGATATTAAATAGAGTTAAATCTAATTTATAATGGAAGTGTAGGGAACTATTTACAATAGATATATGGATATTATAATTTAAGTCAATATTTAATCGATCTATGAGTAAAAGAGTTTAATGGATATAAATAGTTTTTTATAATCTATCCATATGTTTTATAAAAAATGGTTTATTTGGTATATGAAACATGTCCCATGGATTAAGATTACAGAAAAGTGAATTATTCAAAAGATTAATAAACATGAAGTTTTATTTCATTTAATTGGATAATGTTCATTGATGTGTCTTGAAGATAATTTTTTTAGAAAAATAGAAAACTATATAATCTCCATGTGGTTGGTAAATGTATGATTTAGAATCAATTGCATGAATAAAAGTAAATGTAAATGTTCCAAAAGGGTATGTAACATTCTAAAATATAGTTAAAAATTAACATGTATTTGTAATTTTATTTCTATAATCTAATAGTCTAGATGATATGTTGCCATGAAGTGGATGATAAATATTTAAAAAATGTTGTATTCAATATAAATACATAATATTCATTTAAATAATATACTATAAAATTAGAAATGATAGAACACACAAATAAGTAACTCCTCCTCAATAATTATTAACTTTGAAATTTTCATTAGAATACACAGTAAAATACATAAGTTTAAGATAACCAATATTTATAGGTACTCAATAGGTTGAAATGAAACTTAAGTATAGTCACAAATCATCTTGTGATACATAAATGTCAAATATCTTATACTTAAGTGTCACATAGAAAGATTTTGGAAAGTGGTTGGCTTAAATTGGCATATTTTTACATCCTTTACCCAATATGCATGATTCTAGTTGAGATATATAGCAAAAATTTGGAAAATAAAGATCCTCAATGTGAATTTTGATTGCTAAAATATCGTACACTAAGTTTTTTTCTTAAATTAATTATAATTTTTTTATACTTGTTTCTATAGATTTATAGTTTATTAATATATTTCACACTTATTATCAATTATCACATAAAATATTTGAAATCTGTAAGAAAATTTTCCATAAAAATACTCTTTTAGATGTCGAATTTTATTACACAATCAAAAAGGATAGTTTTTATGATTAGTTTATTCTTGGTTTATGATTATTTTATATATAATAGAGAATTTTAATAGTGAAGGGTTGTAAAAATATCTCCCTCTAATTCATTTTCTTTGTTTATTATTGAGGTCGAGTGTATGGTTACTCCAAATCTAACTATGATGGTTTCCCCATAAGGTAATCGTGAGGGTTACATTGTAATGTAGCCATGTAGGATTAACTGTAAGGTATTCACGAGGGTTGAAAATCTTATGGTATCCATGAGGGTTACAATAATATGTATGTAATCCCACCTATTTCCTTTATGTTATTATTTAGGTTTTCTATGTTTTATGAAAATCTCTTGTTTTAAAAAATTATCTATGTGAAGCTTTTTGTTCAAAAAGTATGCCATTGGGAAAATGATTTCATATGTTTATAAGTATTAAGGTTCTAAAGTTTACCATCTTTTATTTTATGACTGTTACTATTGTTTTTTGATCATACCTTGTAATAAAATGATTTACCCATGGTTTAAGGATGGACAAGATAATAGAAGAAGAATTTATGAATGTTTTGATGAATTTTCAAGAAAAGATTTCATATTTTAATTAAAACATTTATATTATGGAAGAAAATGACAATAGTTTATTAGTAACGACATTATTTTCTTGAGGGTCGATATGTATGAATTATTTTCATATTTTATTACACTCTAAATCGAAATGATCTATGGGAATGTAAAGAAGTGTGTTTTAATAGAATTTACTAGATTATGTTATGTTTATGGTTTGGTCCTTATAGTTGGTATCTGATCAGAGTTTAGATAAAAATATGGTATATGAATATTTTAATAAAATACCAGTAATTATTTTTATCCTATAGTTAATTGTAAAATGATATATCATTTTAAGACTACTATTTTTCTTTATTCAATACATTTTGGTTCAAAATGGTTTTCGATAGAAGAAACACGGATGGTGAAGTATGAAGGTACCGAGAGGAAGATATCGTTCTTAATCGTAAACCATGAGTAATGGGAATTAGAACTGAATAGTTTGTGATATTAATTTATTTGTTAAATAAGGCTATATCTAGTGTTGGAATCCAATAAAGTGAGAAAATGGATTTATGACTAAGGAATATAATGATAGTGGGACATTTTAAAGTGCAACACCCTCGTGCATTCATTGGATCTTATGAACCAATGCTTGCAAAATGGTGGATTAAAGCCCATTGAAATATATTCTATATAATGGGGTGGTATGATAATAAAAAAAAATTATATTTTTATTTATTGTTTTTAGGTTAAAGTTGTTGAGCTATGAAAATGCTCATGAATTTCATGGATAGTGAGTATATTGATGCCTTTAATTGGGATGAATTTAAAAATCTATTTCATGAGAAAAAATTCTGAATAGTTATTCAACTTGATATTGATAATAAATACCTTAAATTGAAACTAAATGAGAAAGCATCAGTATAAATTTTTGAATAGAACATTACCCAATTGGTAAGGTATGATCAAAATATTACCAAAGATCTTGATTGTAAAATAATTTTTTCACACATGATCGATGCCATGATAACGAAGGGCATTGGCGTCCCATGAATTCAAAAATTATGTTAATCTAGTTATATATTCTAAGAGGGTATGAATATATCTTGATGATGATCACATATAAATTGACATCAAGCAGATGATGTGGTCCATATTTAATGTGTTGGGTAACATTGAATTGAAGAAAACTAATAGTAAGAAAATTCAGTTTCCAATTTATTAGAAGTGAGGTAAAATATCTAGGCGGAATGACTTAAAAAATTCAAGATGTGTTTTTGATGTAGTATGTTTGTAAATATTGCCCATGATAATAATGAAAATATCATATTGATGATGTGTTTAATTTTGATAAGAAATAATTAATGCGATATAAATTTATCGAGATGGGGAATTATGAAAATAAATTCCCAAAGAAATATATCAATGATGGAAATCACCAATATTATAATTATAATGGTGTGGTGAGATCCATTGTGACTACATCAGAAAATTTCGGGTCATCAAATGATTTGGCGTCACATAATTAGTTTTTCACCCAATGTTTTCAAATATTTTATTATTATAGTTTATACACATTTTCTTATTTTTGATAAATTTTATAGTAAATTAGAAATTTCATCTCAAGTAATGATACTAGAACAGAATGATAAAACACCTTGGGAAATATTTTAGAAAAAATAAATTATAATAATATTCATCTAGTTTGATATAGAATAGAAATACCCACACACATTTTTTCCCTTAGTAGTGTTTTATGTTATTATGGTTATGGATTGGTCTTAAGATTATTATTATATGATTTATTATATATCAAAATAAGTTTTTTTAGAAATATTTTGGTTTTTATACAATAATTCACCCATATAATTGATAATATATAAGGAATCAATGAAAAAAGAAAAATTTTAAAATTAATTTTATCGTTCTCATATTACTGAAAATAAGGGACATTTTGTAATAAATTATGTTGTAGTGGTAAAAGAATACATTGATGTTTCTCCTCATGAGTTTCCCAGTGTTATAACTGATCAAGAAGTTTATTTTACTACTAAATTTACAAATGATGATAAGATAATTTCAAAACCCTCTTATATAATGGCTCAATTGGAACATGTGGAATTTAAACAGATGTTGTTGGAATTTATTGGGAATGGCTTCATTAATCCTATCACATCACCATGGTGTGTTACAATTTTATTTGTTAAAAAAATTTGGTTAGATGCGCCTTTACAATGATTATAGAGTTTTTAAGAAAATTAATGTTATGAAAAATATCTATTTCCTCGTATTGATAAAATGTTTTATCACATCCATATAGCATAGTATTTTTCCAAGATAGAGATGAGATTCATCAACCATCAGTTGATGGTAAAGGAAGATGACCGCACCAAAACAGATATTTTATATTATATAAAGACATTTTGAGTATTTGTTATTCCTTTTTCTTTGATAAATTACCTATTTCTAATCATTGATATTATGAATAGAATAATCCATGAATATTTGGATATATTTCATAAATTTCATATTTATGATATTTTCGTACTTTAAAAAATTATTAGCATCATGGTTAAGGATTTTCATGAAATCATTCAATGAAAAAAATTAATATATATAATTTAAGAAATTGTGATTTTTGATTATTATGTATTTTTTCATGGGAATGATTTAAATAAATACGTAATAATGGTTGATCCCTCTATAAAAAAGTGGTTGATGAATAGACAAGGCCTATAAATTATACATATATTCACATTCTTCTTGGATTAGTAGGATATTACCAATGGTTTGTTAAAAACTATTCACATTTATATATCCTATTATCTATGTTAAAAAAATTGTTTTAAATTTATTTGGATATATGAATTTGATTTCATTTTAAGAATTGATGAATTTATTCATGAATTCTCTAGTTATAGTATTTTTTTTACAGAAATGGAGACTATGACATCTGTAGTGATGCTTCTTTGAATGGAAATTTTTATGTTTTGATGTATAATGATCATGTAATTGGTTACACTTTATGAAAAATAAAAATATCATGAGATTAATAATCCCAAAAACTATTTGGAATTGGAATCATTAGTTTCATTTATAAAATTTTGGAAGAAACATTTATATAGAGCCATGTGTGAAATATATATTGGCCATAATAGTATGATGTATATATTTACTCAAAACAAATTGAATATTTGGTAGAGAAGAAGTCTTTAATTGGGAAAGGATTATGATTTCATGATTTGTTACAATCATGGAATAGAAAATAATGTGGTGGATTCCTAGTGTAGAAAACATGATGTTATATTTACAATGTTAACTTTTGAACATGAAACAAGATTTATTATTTGATTAATTTTGTCTTGGGGGTTATTGGTCTGTGAAATTCCAATGTTTTGTTTCAAGTGTTAGTGTAGTTTTCTCTATAAGAAATAACTACACAAGCATAAAAGGTATGTTGTGGGGTACATGAAATCGATGAAGTTGTTAATATGGGTTTATTTCTAGAATTAATAATTGATAAACACTGTGTTTTTTTATTGTGGTAGAAATTACATGTTCCTTGTGACTCCCATATGAAGAAATAATTGTTGTGCGAAGCTCATAGTTATCTATTTTCAATCAATCTGTATAGTACTAATATATATAGAGACCATTGAGATTATTATCTGTGGGATAAATTGAAGAGAAATAATTCCGTTTTTATAGTGAAATGTTTTACATGATAAAATGTAAAAGAAGTGTGATAACTACAAAAGGGGGTGCTTCAGTTATTCCAAGTGTCATATTGAAAATGGGAAAATATATTCTGGAATTCAGGGTGGGATAACCAAATCTTTCTCAAGGTAAAAATATTAATTGAGTTAGTTTTGAAGACTAACAAAATTTATACATTTCCTTCTAATTATATATTGAATGAATTTTGATATTCATTTCATAACAGTACCTCAATGTGATTTTTTATGTTACATGGATTACCTTAGTACATTTTATTATACTGAGATCCTAGGTTCACATCTACCTTTTGAGAAGGACTTATGATTTAATTTGGAGAAAATTCAATTTCATCACTTTTTTGCATTCAAAATATGATGTATTGATTGATTGAACAATTCAAACCATAAAGGAACTTATTTTAGCTTTTTCAAATTGATTTCCCATGATGTTGGGATCAACATCATTCTTTTTCTAGAGTTTTATTATGATAACTTTTTCATTCCCATATAAATATGAAAACTTTTGATGGATTATATGAAATTCATTGTCTGACTCAAATATTTTGAGATGAAATTTGGGAATGTATGATGATGTAAACAAAATTATCCAAGGAAGTGGCTATGAATGTGTAAATGATCTAGAAATACTAGTGTAAAGTACTAATCATGATGAAAATCTATACATATATTTATAGTAAAGACTACTATTTCAATGTATGTGATATTTTGTTTCATAGAAGTTCACAATAGAAAGGTGTTATTTATTTTGTTAAGAATGTACTGCTTTGTCAGTGGTTCATTGGACCATATTAAATCCATGAGAAATTGGGATATGTTTCATAACGAGTAGCATTTCCTCTAAGTTTATCTCTGTTACACAATGTTTTTCATGTATAAATGTTGATAATGTACAATACAAACTCATCTCATTTTTTGAGATTACAAGTACTTTATCAGGAAGGAATTTTTTTTGGATAATTAACCTATTCATATTCTCAATCGTACAGAGATTTTATTAATGAATAAGGAATTTCTACAGGTTAAAAATGTGTTGAGATAACAAATGGTTGAAAAGGAAACCTAGGAATATGAAAATTTTATGAGGATAAGGTATCCCCATTTTTTAATAACTAAAATTAAAATTAGAATGATGAAATTTCTAGTGGGTGGGGAGAATGTAACAACCCAGATAACTATAAAAATAATTCATTTGGAAAATCAATATTTATATTTTTTATAAATTTATAAATAATAATTTCTATTTATAATTAATGAGTTTATAATAATATAACATTTACCTCACCTATGAGTGTATACATATTATTTATGTATATTATAACATAATAAATTTATGTTTATATCATGGATCAATTAAATAAATGTTCTGAATGTTATAATTTATGTGTTGTATTTTCTAAGTCATAAATATTTAATTTCAATTTAATAATTAATATAATGTTTTAAAAGAAAATATATTTTCCTAAAATTTGATAATAGATAAATATTTTTTTCTTATGATTATGTTATAATGTCATGAGACCATAATTAATTTTTCAAATTCCCATAAATTCAGTTATAATTGTTAAACTAGAATTTTTTTATAAAATATTCCTTTAACTAAAAATTAAATAGCACATATATTGAAAATTAATTACCAAAAAGGTATTACTATTTTAATTATACACATCAGAAATTCGTTTTGTGGAATATTGGGATTTTTCTAAAATAATAGTTTTTCTGTAAACAATGAAATAAAGTAATTCACGGTATATATACATTTTTAGTTAAATACACTATTCCATGAGTAATATCTAATTTGAGAACAAAAATATAGATCCATCCATCATTAGTTTAATATATTTGTTGATATTTCACAATATATTCATATTCTTGAGTCAAAACAATAAACTAATGGATATATTAACGAGAAAACACACCACCCTCCACCATAAATACCCCCACATCACCTCTTGTCCTGGCAAGTAGAAGCAATTTAGATTACATAATTTCTTTCTAATTCCCTTCCCATGATGCTTCCACAATTCCAAGAACCTATGTAATCACCAATGTCCTAAAAACCAGGGGCCTTATGGTGGTTAATTGGAGGATAATTCAAGAGGTAATATTATCTTTCTTTTTCTGGTATTTTATTTACAATTCCTTATTAGTGTTATAATCTCTCCACATCACCATATCAATGTACCTTTAAAAATAAATTATCATATATATACTATTAGGTTATCATTTTGTTTCAAAAATTTATCACCTAAATTTTTATCCAATATCTTTTCATCTAAAAATGAAAACATCTTTCATGATGTGTCGATTTACCACCATCGTGTATAATATCCTGTCATTTATTATGATAGCTTTCAAATAAGGCCTTAAAAACTTTATTATTGTCAAATAATATATTATTATACATATTAAAATTTATTTAATATTTTATAATCAATATATAAAAATGATATAGAATAAATAGATATATGATTCAGATGATAATAAAAATAGACTTAATAAATTAAATTATTTTCAATAATGTTTTATCAAATTATTCATCATCATTTCATAATGAAAAATTAAATATTTTGTCATTTAGAATTATGTAATCATATTAATATAATTTCCTTCCACATCTTTATTTTCCATTCATTTTACATAATAACCCCCAAATGAACCAACTATGGAATCCCAGTAATAAATCCACTATAAACAAAGAAAATATAAAAATATTAATAACAAATAAGATTAAATTTATTATAAGAATATCATAGAATAATTAATAAATATGTATATATTTGTTAAATATATTAATAACACTTTTTAAAGCATTATAAATGTGGTTTTAACACATTTTAAGTAATACAATCCAGAGGAAATGGAATTCATAAACCAAATTTACATTATCCGGGATAACCATCTACTTCATTGATTATGTTGTATTATGATTATTTTTGAAATTATTTATGATTATGATATGTTTTATTATGTGGATTTACATTTTATAATACAATTCCATTATGTTTCTCAGCTATTAAAAAAATTATATAATATTTGTAAAACTTTTATATAAAAATCCACTTTTCATTATTGATTTTTTCAAAATGAATAATAATTGTATTTAGGATTAAATTTTTCATGTTTTACAATTATCTTATGGGTATTTGGAATATTTTTATAATGAATGGAGGTCCCTATATCCCCATATAATTCATTGGGTATATATTTATTGGAGAACAACTATTTGGTTAATCTATTTTTCATTGTGATGGTTACACCATATGGTACCCACCATTGTTACATTATAATATTTCCATTAGGGTTACACTATAAGGTATCTATTATGGTTACAAATAATATGGTATATGTGAAGGTTTCTATCGATACTATTTAATACCCAATGTCACCTTTATAGTATTATTTATGTTTTCTATATTTTATGAAAATATCATTTTTTCACAATGTAAAAATATATTACTTATTTTAGGTTAAGAATATGTATCTTAAATTGATTATATATATATATAATTATTCATGGAATTAATATTTCCCGTATTCTGTTAATTTCCCTTTCTATGCTTCTTTTCTCCTCCCATGTTTCATAATGTTAGTAATAGGGTTTAAGTAATAGTAAGTGAAAAGATAGAGAAAATATGAATGTTGTGAAGACATTCCATGAAAACTGTTTATGATTTTATTAAAATTTATTATTATTAATGAAGAAATAGATATTATTAGTTTAGTACACAAATTGTATCCTCGTTGGTTGATATGTTGGAATTATGTAAATTTATTCTAAAATTCTAATCCAAAAAGATATTTGGCAATATAAGGAAGTGAATTGTAATGGAATTTTCTGGGATATGTAATCAATACAGATGGGTCCTTATTGCATTCCAAAACATGAGGGGTGGAAATTGAAAAACAAATGACATCAGTTCACGTTGTAATATTCTTCTAAACACATGTATTATTATTTCATAACCTATTAGGTAGTAGTGGAGATGGATTTAGGTCATTCCCACATTATAAAACATCATACTATATGTATGATACCATGGTTATTATATTATAACTTTTTTAAAAAAATTGATAGAGGTGGAGAAATACTAAAATAAAGACACTAATTGAACACCATTATATCTTCTTTAGGTATCCACCTTTGTTTTTAATAAAATCATACATTTGTGGGTTTTGTAGACCAAAGAATGCCTCTAGGATTATGGGATTTGATTTCAAGAGGAATTGTCTTATGAATCATTGTTTGATGGTGTGAAGACGAGATTAGAGTAGTGGAAATTTATAATTGGGGGAGAGGATAAAATTATTATTTTTTTATAATAATTTTGTGATCATATGTTTTATATGGGATAAGAATCTAAAATGGATCATTCTAGAATCCTGGAGGTAGAATGAATGAATTTTTTGGATGGAAATTGTTTTAAGCTATGTGTATAGTTTAATGCCTGATAAACCGATTTTTTTACATTAACTGAGGTAATTAATTCTTATTTCATTTACTATTCATCAAAAAAATAAAAAATATTATACAAATATATAAATAAACTCCATATGGTAATTTTGGTATTCCTCCTTCTAAAATTATGATTTTTTTCCATATAAATATTCTAATATTTGTAAAAAAATAATATTAAATTGTATGCCTAATGAATGATTAGACTATCTTTTAGAAAAAATAACATTTTCAAAATACTTATTTTTTTCAATTTAATTATTCAAATTTGAAATATATAAATATATAAAAAAAATTTGAATGAAAATATATTTTTATAAGTTATTTAATTCCATTCATGTCATAAATTCAATGTTCTTGGAGAAAATATTCATATTTAATTATAAAATAATTATTTTATTACTATTTAGTTATAATTATTCTTTTGTGTAACTCCAATATTCAATGGAACAATATATTAATTGTATCGTATGATAAAATAATTGTTTCTTGTTTTGTATAATATAGTGTACAAGTTTCTTCCTTTGAATTTTGGTTGGTTTAAATTACCATACATTAAAAAAAATTACAAAAAAATCAATGGTTGGATAGGTATTCTTCCATATATGATGAAACACCATTTAAGACTACAATAAAGTTAACTTATATAAGAAATTCTTAAATTTAATATTTTTATAAAAAACCTAAAATATAGAAATAAAATTATTTAATGTAGTCATTGTTATATTTTAGATAAACTGCATCAGGAATCATAACACATAACTATCACCTACAACATTTCATTTCTAATAATGTTTCTATAGTTATGGATCATTAAATTGAAAATAAAAACTAACACACACAAACATAAAAAACATATATATAAATATATATGAGAAAAATATTATGTAATATAAACATTATTTTTTTATTTTTTGAAATTTAAATTTTTAGCCTCAATATCAACAAGTGATCACCATTAAACGATTCCTATGACATATATTTTCAGTTATCAACATATATACCATGTAAATACAAATATTTATGATTAAAAACGTATCATGAATAAAAAACATTTCTAAACAATTTACTAAATTATTTTCAAAATCCAAAAATAAATCTATATATCAATATACAATAAGAAAAATAAGGCCTTGGAGACAAGGTATCCTAAAAAGTGTGGGGATAACAAGGCTCTAAAATATGAAGTTGATATGAATGATTTGTCTCATGAGAATAAAATAAATCCCTAGTTGGTTAAACATTGGGTATAGGGTGAGGCATCCAATAATCTATAATATATAGAATCATCAAATATCATAAGGTTATAAGAAAAAGGAAAATCCCCTAAGCTTATTGTCTATTTCAAAGAAGATATTCCCAAAAGATCCTTCCATATAAAATCTATAAAGGGTGAGGCGAACCAAATCCATGAAAGAATGATCCATTAAATAATTAATGACCATAAAAGGGTGTGGATCAATATAAGTTATCACATTTTGGAAAGCGGATTCAATGAAAATAAGATCAATATGTTGGAATACATCCAGACATTGGAATTATTGGCCAAATATTTAGTAGAAATAGACAATGAAGACCAAATACTAAGGTAAGTATATTAGAATGGGTATTATATTGAATGAATTATTATTATAATATCAATCATTTATTTAATGATTTTCTGATTTCCATTTTTGTTCAATGATCCTCTGTAATTCCCTCGTGAGGATTCCCAATTTTTAGTAGAAGATATTTTGAAATAAAAAATCTAATTTTCTGACAAGTAATTAATGTATGAACAATATTAATAATACCCAATGACCACTATGATGTAAATATATTAATATTATTGAAATTTTGATGAATATAAATTTATAATTATTTTAGTTTTCTTACCCATCAATGAATGTAGAAAAAAACACCCAATATATGTATTTTATAATCGTTCAAATATATATGTAACACTAGATTCATCAATCATATATATCATAGTAGTTGAAATACATGTTAGATTTGTGAAACCATAAATTATTGTTTTTTTTATTTTTAATGTAACATATTTATAGATTCCATGTTATATAAGTAGTACATTAGGTCACATCAAGTAATATTTTTTTAAAGGAAGATAAACTAAAATTTAAATTTACTTATGTAGAAGAATATTGTATAATAAGTACCGATGGAAGATAAAAATTTACAATATCCACGACATATTATTTTAATATTCTCAATATATAGTCACTTTCACATATATCTGATTTCATTGAAAAATCATATAATGAATTAATGAATGAGAAAATATGAGATAATATTTTTATCCAATCATTAATCATATATGTATCCAATATTTTTTTCATAAATATTTGGTTTCATTATCTCTGATTAATTAGATTTGGTATTCCATTAATGAAATTAAAAATATTAAACAATTTGGTAATTTTCAAACAAATCAAAATAATATTTAGTAAATAATTCTTAACTCATATGTTAGGTGACGAAAAAGTCCAGCAAGCCAGAGTTAAAATGACCCCCTCAATATCCAACCATTGTAACCTTTTTTATATGAAATGAAACTAGAGGATTATAATCCATAATATCATGTATCATTAACCACATGTGACTACTTTTAATAAGATGATAGTGTAATGAATCCCCTATATATGTATTACTTTTTATGATATAATTTGTAAATGGGGATCCCTAGTATACAACTCATAGTATCTGGTTAGTTATTATTTAGGAGGTGGAAGATATGTGTATGCAAGCTATGACAGTCTCACCATTTTTTCAATCATTGCTCGTACAACTAATTTAATTTTATTTCCCAATGTTTTTTTAAATCTTCTAACCCATATTTTTGCGAATATGTTTCATCATCTCTCAATTTTTATTTTTTTAATGAAAAACATTCCAAATAGTAACACCTAACGTACATCCTCTAACATTATAAGGCTATTTTGGAAATATTAAAGTAGTACATAATTTTTTTCCTACTGTGTGGAATAAAATTCCCAAAAATATATTGCTAATTAATGTCAACCAAAATTGATATATTAATTATTTTATAAGTAAAAATAATTTTAAAAATAAAAATATTGATGAACTGTTATTTTTTTACAACTCAACCAGACACATCCTTAGATTGACCTCTTAAAAAAGTTACATTTTTTCATTCTCATTATATTAACTTTTAATGCTGATATGAGGATTTCGATGAACTAAAATTACCTCATAAGAGATACTACTATGTTTATCTCTTAATTCAATATATATTTCTACAATTATTATTTTTTATTTAGTAAATGATACCCTCAACATGATAAAGTATAAAGGTTTACATTAATCCACAAGACAATTGGTAGATATCATGTAAAGGTCTATAAAAAATAAATTAATAATTAATCTGTTAATATATAAAATATACTTCAATAAAAAATAATCATCATTCCATAACAGCTTCATCATGTCAGTTAATGAAAATTTTATTCCATGAATCTCTATATAAAAACCAATTAATTAGGTATGATATTTCATTCTATAACATCAAATGAACATAATTTATGTCAATTTTGGTATAATATGTTTCCATCGTGTTATTGATAATCATAGAAAGAATTTCACAATTTAAATAATTTCATGAAAGCCAAATTTTATCATTAATTGTATACATTGAATAATATATATATATATATATATATTATAATATTTGATGAAATATATGAAATTAATAAATTAATCTATTTTACCATTAAGCAAACCCACACATGTTATTACATTTCCAATTTGGGATAATTGGGTTAGTATTATCATCAAATATGATATTTATTCCCTGCTCTCTATGAATAGGTTTATAAATCATTAAAATTTTAATACCACATCTAATAACTCAAGGAATCCTTTACACTAGAAAATTAGAATAATACTTTGTCATAGGGGACCTACATGTAGTCTGACTAATAATTGTGGTTAGATTAAAAGATAACTTTTATTTAATAATTTAATTATATTATATTTAATAATACCTAAAAAAATATATAGATCACTAAATATTATCCAAACACTATAAATAATAATTAAATATATTAATGCAATGATATTATTCGTATATACATATTATTAGAAATGAAAATATGAAAAATCATTTGATGAAAATTTTTCTAATTTAATAAATAATGTCAAACATGTGAATATTTCGAAAAACTTACTACATAATTCTTATTAAAAAATTATGAAAATTAAACTATTAAAATCAAACATCAAAAACTAATAATTTTCATCGACATTTATAAATTTTAATATCCCAGTATAAAAAATAATTTTTATATCAAAACATTTTACAAAAAATAATGATATACACGAGGGATTCAATCAAATAAAATTTAACCGAAAACTATTGAATATGATATTCATCACACAAATCAAATAGTTAATCAATAAATGTTTATATATATAATAATAAATATTAAAATTATTTAGTTTTTACATGTGTAAATTTTAGAAGAAAATAAAACTTAAATATCTACCATAATAATTAGGTGAGTAACATAGTGTTTTTCATTTCACCTTAGCATGAGAATACAAAACAATAGAGAATATTTCTCCATTATATTGATTATTATCATTAAGAAATCGTGTAATAGGTGAATAAATATCACATAACACCATGAAATCATCATAATCGCCAGAATTATTTATTTTCTCTTACAAAATCACATGACCCAGATCATTTGATCAGTCAGTTTCATAAAACATCTATTTTTCATAGTTCACTATGATATATGGTTCTTATTTGAAAACAAAATTTTTTATATAAATAATTTTAATTGTATAATCATCATGTTTTACAACACTATTACTATTAACCTAGACACAATAAAACATTATTACAATAAATATAGTATATGAATTTTTTCATATAACTGTAGTAACTCAAAAATACTCCATTAAAGTATAGATTATTTTTTATTATTTTTTAATCAACAGATGATATTTTTATTTGATGGAAATAATCATAATATACTAAACATTATAATTCTAATCATTTTTTCTTATTAAAAGGGATCAATTAATTTCAAAAATAGACTGTTTGATCATATTAAGAGAAGGGCCCCCTTCGAACCATTTCTATGTTGCTAATGTAGATAAATCAAGGATGAACATATATTTAAAAATTTAATCAAATATTGTTTTATATACAATAGTTAACCAATTATTTTAATATCATACAATTAATCAAGAAATGTGAGATTATATTTTTGGTTGAACCTCATGAATTTTTTTTTTAAATTGTATAAATTTTCTTTCATCACTTTTTCATGTCAAATTTACATTACAATAAATATATGATACCCTATAAATTCACTATCAATTGTAAAATATTCAGAGATAGGGTTCCAAATATCATCTAGGTCAAATAAAGAATTTACAAAACAAACTAAATCCTTCCAATATATTTTATTATAAAATGGAGAACACCAATTGATAATGATTTTAAGTTTATCCATTAAATAGATTAATATATATATTTTGAAAGAATACATCTAATATAAATAAATGGGTCGACACATTAATATATATTATTCAGAAGATGATAAATTATATTAAAACGTTGATGGGATATACTTTTCTAGTAAAAAAATTATAACTGCAAATTAATTATCAAAAACATTTAAGAGAATGTGATCAATAATTTTAGTAATAATGGATTTAAAAAAAATAATAAAGTCTAAGGATATATTTTTTGAATGGAATAAAAAATATAACATGTGGTATAATGGGATGAATTTTTTTAATCATTCAATGACTACAATGAAATTTCAATCATATTAATTCATAATACTATAATGACAAAAATTACTCCCAATTAAATAATATCTACTAGGTTAGTGAATACAATGATTTTTTTCAAAAAAAATTTCTTCACTGTATTTCATAATGTTTGAAAAGGTGGATATTAATATTTTTCATTTCCTTCCATAGTGGGCACTAAATATAAACATATTCATATGGATATTATGCCCAATATAACATGAAAACCATCATTTTTCTTTACTTTTTATATCAAATAGTATACCAATAAAATGATCACATTTATTTTTCATAGCCTAAATAAATGTTCTATTTTATCATTAAATAGCTCTAATAATTTAACATAAATTAGATAGATTATTTCTACTCTGTAAAATTTTGAATACTTGATCATCCTTTCATTAAAAACATAAAATCAAAAATTTTCACCATATGATAATATTATTCAATCAACACTTGTTTTGGGGGGATATTATACTACATTAATTGGATATATTACATTTTATGTTTATGATATGTGATACCGATTATAATAAAATCATTGATGTCCCATCTGAACTATATTTCATATATTTTTAAATTGATATTATGATGTATATTTATTAAAATTTGGACAATATTTATGTCCCAAAATATGTATCCAAATAAGTTTCCATAACGAGGAATGTATTTTATTATTATTGTTATTATAACACTGAAAAGAAAATCCTCTTTATTGTTTACATAAAAACTTAGCACATATCTCTTATATCAATTTCTAATCATCCATCAATAGTGATAGAAAAACATAAATATCATTTAGATATATTTTTTTCTAGAAATAATAATGCCCAAGATAATATATATTATTACAATATATATTTATTGTGAAAATATTTAATCATCCAAAAATAGTTGATAGACAATTTTGGATATATAGAAACCAACATAGATTTTTTCATTTTTGCATAATTTCTTTTAGGGATTTCTATCTTAAAATAAAATATCAATTAAAATTTTATCGGATTTCATCAAATGTGGTGAATTAGAGAAATGATTTATGTTTATTCATAGATGTACATGTCTATGTTCTATCTTTTTATATTTTCAAAATTTTAGTTTTGAAATAGTTACATAAAGCCTTTAATTATTAATGATTCTAAATTTATTTAGTGGGAGTCTTGGTGCCCATAGATGAGAATAATTCAGTGTTTAATTTTTATTCTATGATATATTTTGATGTCTAATATTTAATAAATAATTTTATGAAATAATTTTCCTCCCAAAGAAATACATATTCAGTATAGAAAACATGTTTCCATGTATAACTCAATCCCTTCACGATTAATATATTCATTACATCATAATTGGAATATATCATCCTTGTTGCAACTAGATGTAGATTCTTTAAAATTTAATCAATATCAATTAGTTCCCACACCCCCCCATTAATTTAATTCATGTTAATTAATTTCATAACATATCATAATGTTTAAAATTTTGTATATGTTGAGTATTTTTTTTAAAAGAATCTCTATAAATAATTCAACATTTGATAATTATTATACGGTCACATTCCACACATCATTATTTAAATCGTCTATGTAATCATTTTTCCCATTATAATTATTTTTATCAACATTAGGTGTTGCATTTTCTATTATATAAAAATTTATGATCCCACATGTATAATAATCATTAACCATATTTCAAATAAATTAATCATTTATTTTTATATTATTTATCTTTTTAATATTCAAACACTTCAAAACATGGAATGAAAAATATATTTTTTAATATTTTATTTAAACAATTTGAAGAAATCATCAAAACTATTCCCATATTTATAAGTTGTTCTTATTAATTTTATCCAATTAAAATCCTTTAATTTCCCAACATATCAATTTCAATGGTGAATATATTAAAACATATAATAAAATTAAAATATTTATAAAATTAACAAATTTAACACATAATTACATGAAATAAATACAATCAATTAACAATTTATTGATTAATATTTATAAAAAACAACAATAGAAAATAAATAAAAAATGATTACATACAATTCCCATAGATAGACTTCTAAAATTCAAAGTAATGATAAAATTATATTAGTTATAATGATTATCTACAAATATTTAATATAAATACATTTAACATAATAAGTAAATAACTATTTCTCATTATCTGAATATCATCTATCTTGATGATTTACTAATCCCTAACATCAAAACATTTAAATCAATTTTAAAATATCTATCATTGAATATTCAATTATTTATTTTCTTTACTGATTT
Source organism: Viscum album (assembly GCA_963277665.1). NCBI lineage: Eukaryota > Viridiplantae > Streptophyta > Magnoliopsida > Santalales > Viscaceae > Viscum > Viscum album. The sequence goes on along the minus strand of OY728161.1, from coordinate 1,417,568,353 downwards.
TTTTATAAATAATGTTTTATAATTATAAAAATCCACCAATAGAAATATTTCTAATTAATAAAAAAATTTAACACATTAGAAAAACATTTATAATCACAAATAAATTAATACTATAAAACTAAATATCACCACAATAGATTTAAATTTTAAATTAAATTAATATATATATATATAATCAAAATTTAGAACTGAAAATTTCAAAATAATTAACCAAAATTTGAAAAAAGAAATCCTACATAGAAAAAATATAGAAAATGAAGATAATTTTTGGAAAAGAGATCCATAATGGAGATTAATTAACATTGGATAATAATCAATGAATAAATAATACTAACCATAGAGATAAAATATATTGATTGTAAAACACAGAAATGATTATCAAAATGGAGATTAGTGGAATGAATGAAATAAGGTATGATTAAAGAGGATTCAAATATGAAGACAAATGAAAAAAATAAAGGAAGATAAGTTATTAATTAAGGAAAATTGAGTTAGTTGAATCGGGGTTGAGAGCCACATGTCCGACATATTAGGGTCTCTGAATAAATAACGATCGATAAATGGTGGAAACCCAAGAATATATTTTTAAATGTTATTTTGAGGTTGGATGTTATTTAAATCGATGTTAATTTATTTAGAGAAAATTTTTGTTCAATGATTTTGGAAAAATAGTTGCCTAATGATAAAAAATATTTGATGTTAGTTTTCTGTAAAACTAATTCCAAATATTAATAAAATAACATTTTATGTAATTTTTCATATAAATTGGCAAAAATATTAAATAATGAATTGTTTAAACATTAGTTTGCTTATAATTGATATTAAATGTTCTTATAAATGAAAAGTGGTGTTAGTTTTGAAAAGTTTAGTGATATAATTTTGACACACACTCATAATTTTGCATTAGTGAATTAATAATTCGATGCATAGTTTTTTGTAGAATAAAGACAATATTATAATGAAAAACAAAAAACAATAAAACACTCTATTTTAATATAAAATTCTAGGATATTCAGTTTCACATGGAATAGATATATTCTATATATATGACTATATCCACATTTAATCTCATATATGTTATTTCATGAATCGGAAGAAAAAATAAGAAGGAATAAAAATCACATTGTAGTTTCCCTGATTTAGTTTAACTCCACCAATATTGAATGCGGTACCTATAAAGACATGACCTTAAGCATTCCGTAAACTTTTTTATGTCAATAAATCATTCACTAATCTTTCTTGATCTATTCAGTGTAAGAGATTTACAGTATTAGTTCAAAAATTATAAATAAATTAAAAAGAGGACACATATAATATGTATTAATTTTTCTGAAATTGTTAAACAATTAAAATGAAACCTTTTTAATTTTTGTCGAAAATATTCATGACATAAAAATTAAATTGTTCTATTTCTTTACCCAACTATAAGACCTATGGAAGGACTTGTTAAATATGTTTTATGGGAACAAAATCAAAAAAGGCGATATAAAAAATAATATATTAGTTAAGTGGAAAATATGAAAACCATGAAAGATATTTTTAAAATGAATACATTTATACCCAGAAAAGGGAATCATCATTCATATAATTACATCAGTTATCTTTTCTTGTGAAAATACATAGTTTACATAAAAATTAATGATAGGTATAGATAATTCAAATTAGTTCTATGGAATATAAGCTCATATAATGCCTACCAATTGAAATGAAATTATGTTTAACACTATGAGATTAAATGAATATTTTTTTTCAAATCAATTTAATCACTCTGATAGCTTAAGACATACACATTCAAATGAACAATGGTATAAATAATATTATTTAAATGTAAAATTTATAATGTAGCCATTAAATTATATTCTATTAATATTAATAACTAAAATATGAAAACTATATCAATTAAAAATGCATAAAATAAATTTAATTATCATCAATTGATTATAAATAAATATAAAATTCATTTTAAATTAAATGAAATGTATTCGGAAAAAAAATTATTCATAAAATGTGTTATCATAATTTAATTACTATTGGGGAATTATTGTAATGAATATTATATTTTATATATTCAATATTGTGTTTATATAGTAATATGATATTTTTTTGTCATTGTAAAATAATAAATAAATATTTGTGCTTAAAAATAATAATCTTCTAAAAAGAGATTTTGTCGCATTTCACAGATTTATTATATACATTTTTTAAACATTTTAATAAATATTTTTTTAAAATAATCTTTGTTTTTGAAAATCATGATCTCATACTTTTCTTATATTTAAATTTTTTAATTTTATGAAAATAATTATTTTTTAATAAATAATAAAAAATATTTTTATATATATTTATTTTTATTAAATAATTTACATATTAATGTTTTTTATTTTTTATATAAATTAAAATTATTTAAGTTTTATTATATATATTCTTAATTAGTTTATTGGAATTAATTTTATTTACAATTATTATGTAAATAAATTTATACCTAAAAAAAATTTCTATAGAAAAAAGATTTCTATTGCACATTAAGGTTTTATATAAAATAAAATTCATCAATATGTATGAATTTAATTTGAAAACATAGGTTACCTATTTGTAATAATCATGATTAATTTGTATATAAATTTTAACATAATCTTTTATCATTATGAATAGTATGAATAGATAAAAATACTTATCTCGATTTAGGTAGAAACTGGTATAATACATGAATAAACTACAATGATAATGATTAAAATGTAACATAACTCTAAATAATATATCTTTATGGAATAATTTAAAAATTATATATTTAATGGTCAGATAATGGTCCATTTTTAATTGTTTTCATGTTTCAATAACTGGTGTATAAATCATTTTTTTTCAAAAATTCAATTTGTGACCACTTTCCAACTAATACGAGGGAACATCCTCTACTATATTATTAAATCATCCTATATACTTTAGATAATCCAATACCTAAAAAATTATTTCATTATATCCATTTAAATTTCCAAGAATAATTTTTTGATTAGTAACATCTCGTTTGAGGGATTTTGGATCAACTATATAGAGTTTATCTTTAGACATAGTATCTTTTTTAACAGATCATTTTTTTAATTGTTCTTTAACATCATTTAAATATTATAAGCATACAAAAAAATAATAAAATATCTACAATATAATGATATTTTATTATGTTAATTTAATATGTTATTTCCATATACTCTAACATTAATTGGGATTTGAAACTATCCATTATGTGTGTGGTGTACAACCACTTCTTGAACTAAGGCCATTTTTATTACATCAACACATTGCATGAATAGATATAATGATGTTTTTAAAAAATTATGTTATATTTTGGAATATAATCTAATTATATAACAATATTATAAAATATTTAATCCTACCTTTGAATCTGTTAAAAAACTGATATCATCTCTCATTCATACTTGTGGACTATGTTTTCTATAATGTGATATGAAATGTTTTTAATGTTATTATAACATAGATGAAAATAAATAATTTTTTAATGAATATATATGATATTATAGTTTTTATAATGTGGGGAAATATTATTTACCATTGTTTTGAATAATTTTTTAAAAAACCGAATTTTTTTTCATGGAGACGTATGACCTATTGTCATCATATATGTTGAAAATAATTTTTCAATCACCAAATTTTTTGTATTACTCTAAATATATACATAAAAATGATATAGGATATTTATATAAAATATAATATATATATATATATATATTTACTACTATAATACAATATGTACTTAAACTACTGAACAATAACGTACACGAGGAACATAGTTCTTATCACACAAACAATGATTTTAATAAATAATTAATAATAAACCCATGATAAAAGGTTATATGTAAATCATATGTGATATGATATACATTATTATGGACATGGAATATGTTTACAATAAATATATATTTTTTATATAGGATGATTCATAACATATGAAGGAAATCAGACCGGAGGTATGGGTTTATTTAAAATTCTCTTTATTAACCAATGTTACATATGTTTACGTCACTTTTTGAGAGTATTGTATTATCATTATACATTGAAACCAATTTATTTAATTATAATTATTATTTTAAGTATACATTAAAAAAATATTACAATTTTTCATCTCATTGGATATTAAAATAGTTGATAATTTATTCTTCATGGAAACCCAATAGAAATTTCCTCTTCAATAAAAAATATTTTTTCTCCTAAATACATGTTTTTTGAAAATATTTCTATTTATTATAATTTTAGAAAAAAAAATTATTAGTTCATATCATTAATTTTTTGTATTTTCTAATATTTTTTGAATTAAATATTTTCAACATTTTTAAATTGAGGAACTTTTTAATCTTTTTTAAAAAATGTGAATTTTTTATCTTATAAAACAATTATTGAACTAAAGATCATTATGTAAAATCATTTCCCTAATTATTTCTTTATAATTTTTCTATGATTCATAAGAATAAAATAATTTCACAAAAAAATTTAATTGAAATTCCAAAATTAGAGAATATATATTCTTCATTAATAATATTATGGATCCTTTTATGGTTTTTTATATATCAAAAATATCAACATTTTATTTTACATATGATGAACTCGGTATACGATTTACTGATACTATATTTAAGTATGATTTATAATATTTATGATTTGTACTATTGTGGAACATTATGATATTTTGTAAGATAGTTCTTCCTATACAAAAATTTATCTTAAAGGAATGTTTCTTAAGTCATATAGATTATTAATATTATTGATACAGATCTATAATAGTAAGGTGGTAGGGGCCATGAAATAAAAATATCCTTCATGCCTTGGTAGGTATCCTTAAACAAATGAAGTGGGTATTTAGCTGGGTCATTTCCCATTTATGTATGATTTCATGGCATGTTGACATGATTGTTTTGATGTCTTGGTATAAGGCCTCGATTTCAGGATTTAAATGTCTATAATTTTGCATTTTATAATTATTCTATCATTACAAAAATTCTATGTGATTATACTTTGGTTATTATATACATGTATAATTTTTTATCTCATTTGAATATTTAGGTTAAATTATTTTGTCTTCGTTTATTGCTACCATATTTTTAATTATTTATTATCCTATGTTGTATTCGTACCCTTTCTAAGCATTATAGATCACCGTTTTCCTATATGTATTTTTTGTTGGTTTCCAATAAGTGTATTATGATAGATAAAAATGGATATTAATGAGGAAATAATTATTTACATAATGAAAATACTATGTTTTGTTTTATACATTCAAATGTAATGTGAGATCCATATATATATAAATATCTAATTTTACATGAATACTAAGCTACACCATCTTTCATGAATGGATCCCTTGTATATAATGCTAAAGAAATAATGTAGTCACACAATATGGGATTCTTGATTCTAGATAGGTATAGTTAGTATCACATGTTGTTTTTTAGAATCTTGTGGAACTATATTTACATGTTTATAGATTGTAGAATATATCCATTTAAATTACATTGAAGATAAGTATAAGTATATGATAAAATATTATTGATTTTTTAAGATATATATTATGTTTATTTCATTGAAATTCATCCCTATGAAGCTAATATAATTGGTTGTGTATATGGAAATGTTTTACCATAGGTTAATAACTCTAAAAAGAATCTTTTTAAATGGACTTATTCATAACCTAGTGAAAGAAAATGTGCCTTAAGACACATAAATTTTGATAGGAAATAATGATATTCATATGATAATTCACATTTTTTATCCATCATGAATTATTTAAATATATAATGATAATTAATGTCTATGGAGAAATCCGAGGATTCATTTATTGAAAAAACGTTTTATTATTTGACAAATTATAAATGGTTTATGAATATTTATAAAATTAATCAATGAGGACTTATAGTCATGTTTACAATTTTGTTTATGATATGGGAAAGAAAATAGTATAATTAAGTTTAGGTGGTTATTGGTTTGATAAAAAATATTTAATATTACTATTTGATAATAGTTATATGGATTCAATTATACTGTGAAAAATATCTGTGAACTCTAATTCCTATGTATATTCATTAGGCATTGAATTAGCTATGAAAATCCATAATAGTATGTTAATAACAAATATATTCTATAATTTTTTACTTTTTTTTAATTTTCATCCAATAAAATTTTTATTCTCCTCAATAAATATTTTATGTTATCCATAAAATGGATTTGATTCCTTAATATAAAACCCAAATCAATTGATGTGGAAGGGAAATAAAAAATCATATTTTGATCCATATTTTATAATTATTTATTTTAATAATAAATAAACTCCAATGGTGTAAATCAATTCCATTATATGTGTATTTATTTCTTTTCAATAGGGGGTTTATCTAATGTTCTTGAAAAAAACATGATGTCTACGTTATTTCTATTATCGGGGAGTTTTTGAATATTTTTATAGATGATTTTTCTAGTGCTCCACCAAATCATGATTCAAGGTTTTTGATATATATCATTCATAGAACTTCAAATCTTCCATAGACATTATATACAACAACGATGTATGATTTCAAAAAAAATTATGATGAAACTATAGTATAATCATGAAAAGGGTTTCATTTAAAAATGTTCATGTTGTTACGGTTAACCAGTTCAACTTCTGTAGAAGAATGAATGAATAATTAATCTCTTCCTTAATTATTGAAATCATAAGATGATCTCTATCAAGAGATATTATTCTCCACCCCATATTTATGTTTTTTGATCAATTACATAGTGATAAATAAATTTCCAAAACTGATCTTTTATTTTGGTATAAGTATTTGAGAGACAAAAATGAGTAAATAACAAAGAAAACCTTCCATATACAGTTTATACAATATAAATTTAAAATTATTTTTTTGGACATACAAATTACCTTAATATACTCATGGATATATTTAATATATAAATTAAATAATAAATTGATTAATTTTTTGTGTTATTAATACACGAAATTCATATATATCCAAAATAAAATTAGGTGGATGAGATTCGATTAGTATTTGTGCGAAATAACCTAAGGAATTAACATTTGTATGAAAATATTCCAAAGTGTATTTTTTGGATTTGGAATTTTTTATTATATATTCATATAATCTCATGTGTGGGTATATTTATAGGTCATTCAGGGAAAAAAGTGATTTATAAATGTCCCAAACTAACCACATTTAATAAGATATCTATTTTTCCTTGGTTTTCTAGATATTATCAACATATTTTGGAGAATTATTCATGAATTTCAAATCCAATAACCTAGTCAAATTAATAGCGGAAAAATTAATTTATACATATGAATATGATGAAAATATCATGGAACATACGGGAGGATTAGCCCACATACTTATGATTTTATTCCCCAGATGAGGTGAAGGATTTGTAATCTATGTTTACAAATTAAAAATGGATTGGGATGGGTCATCAAGTTGAATGGCATGGTAATAGTTAATGGCTCGTTAAAATTTAATGTTCATCAGATAAATTACCCATACAATTCATTGGAGATAGATGCTATAATGGTTCAAATGATATTACTAACGAATTATCATGATGCATAATGTTTTGATATATATAATGATAACAACATTAATCTACATATTCAATAAAAAGATTTGAACATGTGCTACAGAGTGTGGCTTGTTGAAATTAAATTTTATTAATTCCCTATAAATTAAATAACAAGAAAGGTGAACATGATGGACGAATATCTACATTGAAAGGAACATTCTAGTTTATATATGAAAAGGATCCAAAGAGATCCAGTATTTCGATATTTTTATTGTTTGGATCTCGTAATAATAAAACAATGTTAACAATCATATGATTCCCAAATATATTTTCAATCATTAATCCATGTGAGCATTAAAGTGATGTAAGAGTAAGATGTAGCGATATAGAATAAGGGTAAAAATATTATTGAGTTTAACCTTGATTATGATGAAAGGATATGTTTCATGAATATTGTTGGTCATATATCCATTCCAGATCTGATAATGGTTCAATTTTATGATGAAAATTTCTAATCATTCTCATTTAATCCTTGACTTATGAATATTTATAGAGATTTAAAATTGAATTTTTTGTATTATAAAATGAAGAGAGACATAAAAGAGTTTTTATATCAATACATGGTGCACTGAAAACATTGGTTTTAGGTATGAATGTTTAAGGGGATGTTAAAATTATTACACATAAAAAAATAGAAATTTTAAAGCAACATAATGGGTTTTATCGTCGTAACCCACAAAATATCAAAGTATTATTTCTATATTTTTTATAATTGATGTCTTAAAAAATCAGTAAATTTCATTAAAATAAATGAAAACATATATATTGATCATATTTAATTAATATACATTAGAGAGGATGTAAGGTTTATGGAATTACATGTTATATTTGATTTGATCTTAATATTTGGTTTTCCTAGATATTTTAGAAATATATATAGAAAGATCATGATATAGAGATGAGTTTCACGAATATATTTTATCATCAACTAGACTATTATTGTGAAAAAAATTCAACCCTTGTAGGTCAATATGTGATATTCTTCAATGAATTAAGTAACTTATATGGATCAGCACCTTCAAATTTTAGAGTTTTCTTGTAACAATATCTTTTAAATGAGATGTATTATGGAACCTTAGAAATCCCTCTATGAAGATAAGTGAAAAAGTCCAATGTGTTTGGAGGGAGCTGAAAAAAATAAGCTATTGGGACCTGATGAAGCTATTGAAATTGATGAAAAACGTCATTTTCATTCCAGAACACATCATGGTTTCTCAGATTTAATGGCAAATACCAATGATAATCATCATGGTTATTTTGAGATTGATATTTTTGAGATGGTGTTTATAAAAATATCAACATTGGAGGAGGTTATAATATTTTGAAAAAAATGAAAACTATACCCTATGTATTTTATATCCAATAATTAGTATGATCTAGTCATGATCATAGATTATCATTTTGTTCTTCACGCAATCCTATATCATGTTTATGATTTGTTCCATGTATCTTTGATGAGGATGTAAAATATTAATCATTAAAATATAATGACCAAAGTGGTTATATAAATAAAGACTAATCATTTTCATGAACAGAAACTGGTGGTATTTTAGTGTTGTAATAATAATGATCAATGAAATTAGACTACTCAACTCATCAAGGTTTTTTAGGGAATCCTCCAATTTGAGTAATCTGTGTGACAACTTGAGGATGTGATGAGTGATAAATATCCTCTATTCAATATATCATAGTGATTTAATTTAAAGGGTGAAATTAGTTTTTTATGTACAAATGTTACCAACACAATATTTTAGGAAATATATTCTTTCATATAAATGTAATGTCATAGACAGTTTGTGTCACTTACAAACCCAACATTAAATGAATAAAAATTTAAATTTTTTGTATGTAAACATGACTATTATAACAAAATTGTTATATAATCATATAATAATATGAATAATTAAAATGTGAAAATTACACAGATTAAACATGAACATAATATATTAATTGGTTTATAATTTATTTGAAATACCAATAATAATTATTTAAAAGCTGAAAAAATTATTTCCTGAAAACAATTTCTATACAAATTATGTGATTTAATAAATAATTAATTACTATTGGTGAATTATTTTAATGAAATTTATATATTATATATTCTAATAATGGTTTCGTCATTCAAATAATAATATTTCTATGCATTATGAAAGAATAAATCATGTTTTATGCTTCAAAAGTGAAATTTTCTAACAAGCTGGTTTGCTGAATTTTGAAAACATATTTTGATTTTTTTAAAAAAATATTATAAAATTTATTCATTAAATTAAACTAAAATTTTAAAATCATAATGGTAAAATTATCATATCCTTAATTTGTTATAATTTTTTGAAATGACATATTTCATGACGAATAGTAATAAATTCAAATTTTTATTCAAAGATACTTTTCGGTTTGAATATTTACAGAGAGCCAAATAGTTTTAAATTTTAATAAGTGTTAAAATAGATTAATTATCACATTAATAATTCAGTTTAGTTCATAGGTATCAATATTATTTCAAATTTTAATATAAATCATTTCATCTTATGAAACAATTTTCTTCAAAATACTGCATTTTCATTGTATTGTTTTGTTTTTAATTATTTTCTTCCACTTGTTTGTATTGAATTTAAAAAAAATGTCCATAATTTGAATCAAAATAAGTAATAATATTATATGTGGTAAATATACATTTTTCTTAATAAATAATGATAAAAGATAAAATCAGTTACTACAATTATGGTTAAAATGGTTTTATATAGAGCTAAACTATAATGATAATGGTTAAAATGCCCTATAAATTGTTATAATTTATATTTATGCCAAAATTTTGATTTTATAATTTCTATTTTTTGGTAATGTCCCATTTTGGGGAGCCTTTATTTGTATATTTGGTGGGTATTATTCATTCTTTACAAAATTTCCTAGTTTTTCTTCCCCACACTAATAAATGGGAACCCACATTCTTTCCACTACACTATTCCGAAACAATTTTACCTTTCCATGAATTATGCAACATCTGGACTTATATCCACACCGTTTAATATAATCTATGTGTTACTGAAATAATATTATTATGGATTTTGGACATAACCTAGTGAGGTTTTCCATTGTTCCAGAGAAGAGGTATTGTTGCTAAATGAATATTTTATCTTCTCCTCATTAAATTATTCCCCAAATATTATTAAATAATATCATATAAATCTCCCATATATTTTTATATTTAATTTTTTTTAGAATAATTATATATATGTCCACAGCCATTTAATGGGAAAAGAGTTGTTGATCGTGTGAATGTCAGACTACAGGCTTGTGAACTGGTGTCATTCGTTTTTTATCTCATATATCCAAAAAAAATTATAGATTTACCATATAGATACAATATTAATGAAATTAATATATATAAATCATTATTTTAACAAATATACATTCTTAACTTAAATCCTCTCCAAAAATGAAAACAACATTTTTGCACACGTTTGGACTACTTCATCCCCAACGTGATAAGGAACATTTTTTATTTTATATTTTATTCAATTTATGTGATATATTTAATTAATATGTATGATATATATGATATCATAACAATTATGTATTGGTGAAATATTAATTATCATTATTTTAATCCATTAATTAAAATAGTTCATCATCATTCAAATATACGTACAATATACGATCTACATTAATGGTGTAATTAAATTTTTTTATACATAACTTATTTGGAGTACTATAATGAAATATATAGTGAATATATATTATATTTATATCTTGGTTAATATAATCATGAGTATGTAACAACGATATAAATATGGGGACCAAAACTACTATACTATAAACATACATGAATAATGGAGCTCCTATCAGCCAAAATATTGACTTTAATAAAAATATCTTAAAAGAAGAGTAGTAAAGGGTTATAAGTAAATAATATATGATATAATTTATATTATTATGGTTAAAAAAAAATTTCATAATAAATCTGTATTTATTTTCTAGAAGGTTCAGTCATGTATTAATGAAATCATACCTGATGTAAGGTTTTGTTTGACAATATATTTATTATTTTGGATGGTCTATAATTTGTTATTCTTTTTTTGAATTATTTAATATCCCTATATTGAAAAAAAATTATGTTATTCAGATAAGGATATTCATGAAATTACCAAATAATATTACAATATTACTCTATTTGTTACTTCAAATGATTGAAAATAAATCCCTAAAAATGAATTTATTTATCTATTCTTTTGAAAATCCTTTTACATCAATATATATGTTTTCAAAGAAATTACAAGTGATTTTTTAAATTATCGAAGTGGTTTATTAAATAAATTATTATCCTTGTTTCAGTTTTTAAAAATTATTTTGAACGGAGTCTTCATTCCTTTTCTAAATGAAGTTTTTTTAAACCATTTTACAACAATGTTAAAGGAAAAAAAATTTAACATATATGAAAAGGTATATAATTATCCACTATAATGAACTATCATTGATATGAATCCTCCATTTTAATTTTAAATAATATTTTCAAATATTGTTATTTCCAATTATTTTGAATTTATTTAAAAATAAAATTCCTAATAAAAAAATGTATTTTCCTCAATAATGTTTTTCGTAGAATTTTTTATGGAATTCCATTCCCTAAATGAAATCCACCATTTATATTATATATGATTCACAATGGATATGATTTTCTAATATAATCCATATTATTTATTTTTATCATTTTTGATGAGTTTCTTTGGATAATGTATTAATATTACGTATAATATGTCTTCCAATATAGAGTGTTATAGAATTTTAAGTCTTGTTGATTATGTTATATTGATTATTCAAATTTTAAATGTGTCGGAATTATATGTGATGGAAGGGGGAGTAAATATTTATAACACCAATGTATTATAACCTATCAAGATACAAACTAGTTTCATTATTTTACTAATTCCATAACAATTTATGGATATTGTAAATGATCAATGAAATAATAGTACGGAAGACTTTTTACAATGCATAGATAATAGTTTTTATATGTATTAAATTAATAATTCGTTCATTATGCAATATTTTATTTTTGTAAAAGGGAATATTTTATTTTTAAAGATATCTATAGATAATTTTCTATCTTATTTTTGTATGTTGTATTATTGGATCATCATCTATTAATTCCATATTGTTCAGGTCTTATTTATTTCCAATCTATACATAGCCTTACTAAGCATTTAAGGTCAACCCTTCTTTATATTATTTTCCCGTAGGATTTGAAGTTGTGAATTATAATTTACATTTGAGTTTTTTGGACAAAAAAATTATGTAACCGTTGAAAATATTATGTTTTATTTCAATTTTCGAAATGTAAGTATAGATCTAGGTATATATATATATATTATTAATAATACTTAACCACTTGATCCTTCAACATGTAATGAGTTTCTTCTATTACATATGTAATAATGTAACCATAGAGGTTGGGTTACTATGTTTTGCGTCATTACAATATGGATGATATCAAATAGAATATTCTGAACAAAATAATCATAACTGATTCCATAAGAGAGTTATAATGGGGATCACATGACATATAATATATATTAGTCACACCCAATTTTTTAGGATATAAAATAAATATCTACCCATTTTATATGTGATAACATAATCATCCATGATCTATATTTTGTCTCAAAATTATTAGTTAAACAATTCCCAAGGATAATACCATCACATATTATTTTTAGAACAATATAATTTAAAAAAACAGAAAAATTATTTATAAAAAATACAAAAAACTAAATCACATATCAAAATACAATTTTATTTTAAAATTTTATTTTCAAAAAGAAAATATATTGAAAAATTAAAATGGTTCATTCTTCGTCCCCATGTGTTTTAATATAACAACCCTCATTTATAAAATTTTAATGAAATTTAAAAAATCCTGTAAAAAGATTCATTTTGATAACAATTTATGTATATTCAAAATTAATTAAACAAGTCTCATTAAAAATATTTTACATCCTTATGAAAACATGCAAACAATAATTTTGAAAATATGGAATTTGATGAAAAATACCATAATGAAAAAATTTAAGAGTGGGTTGTTAATGAAAAGTTCTATTTGTAAAATGATAAAATATTCCTTTTAAAAAAATTAAATGTGAAATATCATCATAAATTAACATTATCATACATTTAATATAAAATTATAATTTTATTGATTTTTTTAAGAACATGTAACTGGAAAGGAAGGATTTCAAAAACATCATCAAATAATTTACCATGAGGTTTCATGTTAATGTGTCCTCTACTATGTGTCTAAATTTTGGTGTCCATAATTTAAATTCTTAAATAGTAGTCAATTATAAGTTATTTACTTTCTAATTACTTATTTTTATGTTTATTATTCAATTTATTTTACTTATTACCATGTTATTTAGAAACAAAGAAGCATTTATTTCTATATCAGATGTTTTTATGACACTCAGAGAACATGTAATTAGTATATTGATTATGATTTATGTTGTTATTATTTGAACATAAATTGAATAATAATTATTATATTATTATATTTTTTAATATTTATATTACTTTTAGAAATATTCATGAAATTTGGTTACGAAAATTTAACTATATCATAATCATGAGGAATGTTGGCCATATGTATGCATGAGTAACATTTCCATTTTTCATCTATTACTATGGAATAATTATATGTTACGAACCAAAATATATTAATCTAGATCTAGTGGATACATTATTAAAATGGAATAAGATACATGAGATCTCATCTCCATGGATTGATCAGTTTTGTAGTCTTGCAGAACCAGATATATAAGTGGCACCCATTATACATTTGGAATAAACATAAAAAAATTATTATAGAAAACTATCAAAACCATTTAACTTAATAAATTAATTAAAATTCTTATCTATGGTAAAAAATCCTATTCAGGTGATAAAAAATTATCAATAACGGTTTTGTATATTGGAAGAAGTCATGAATATATAAGATATAATCAATTTGGAAATGTAAATAAACGAAAATATATATTGTTAAATAAATAAAATTACAATCATAATTAGATTATGAATATTCAAATAGGAAATATAAATAAATAATAACATATTTTATTTAATCACCAACATGCCTATTATGAATAAAAATGTCATATTCATTATATAAATTTAAAATATGGATCAAACATTCCATTAAACACAAAATCATACAATAAAATTCATCTATAGGTAAAATCAATGAGAAAATATCATGGATGAATATAATAAATTAATTCTCAATTATGGATGTGCATAATTGTTAGAAACCATATTTATGGGCATCAAGATACATATTCTGTCAAGACCATTTATATGATGGTTTAAAACTATCAATAAAAACCCTTTTAATAATGGATTACTAATATTATTCATTGGTGTAATGATGAATTAATGGGATATAAAATGATATACCTTTCCAATCACTGCATGTCCAAATAAATCCTTATATATTTATTAATTGACTTCATTCGTTAACAACTTCTGTTCTCATTATATATCCATACTATGAATAGAATAAGATTTTATAAATATTTCCCTATGTAATCTTGTAAAAATAAATGTCAACACCACATGTAAAAATGGTATATGGTTTAGGAAATAAATTTATCTCATATAAAATGAATAATTTTATTTTCTAGAAATATATTGTCTAATGAAAACTGATCTAAAGAATGTGAATGTCCGAATATAATGTTAAAAATCAAAAAATTATGAATGAAATGAGTGGTGATAATAAATTAGTCAAGATTATAAGATCATAATATAAAAATAATGAATGAATATTTATTTTTATTATAAATATCATATTGGTAGTATATACACCACATAAAAGTGAACAGGTGAATATTAATAAATTTATCTCAATGAAATAGAAAATGATATGAAAACCCATACCTCACTCTTAAATTTGGATGAACATGAATTAAACTACTATATAATGGTTTTAATAAGGTTATTAATATAAATCATAACAATTTTCATATATATATAATATCATATATGATCTTCTAATAACATTTATCACTCAGTTTGTTATATTATGTCGATAGTTTTTTAATTTTGATGTTAATTTCTATATTTTTCATGAATTTTATTTTCAGAAATTTTTTTGGTTATTTTTATTTTTTATAGATACATCATCATGGGAATAATATTTTTGTTTTAAATATAATATTTACTCAATATATAAATTTTTATAAAATTCTTATAATGTGGATATTGAAAATAAATTATCTCACTTTTTCGAGATGGTATTTTGTACTTATGCACAAGCGATTATATTATTTCGTAATGGGTGATTGGGTATTAAATTGGATGATAGAATAATATTATATAATCATCATAATATAATTTATATACAATATATTCATTATATTTTTACTTATTACCTCCAATGTAAAATGTAATTAAAAAATGAATCACAACACTTTGTGAGGCTGTAGTATACTGTACAGTTGAGTGACATTACCATATGTTTGATGACATAAAAAATCAGAATGTATTTGTAATTTTATACTTCCATAAATATAATAATATCATAATTATTAAATATATTTCTTAAATCAATCATTATAATATTTTTTATATGTGTTCTTTGAAAATACGTTAAATTGGTTCGCGAGATGGTAATCCATTTTACATACGATCAATGTTTTTGTTTCTTATTTAATCAATTCAGAGATGTATAAATAATATTCCATAAAATAAATAATATATATTGATATGTTATATAACTTTTTGTATATTATAATTGGTTATTACATAATTTTAGGTGGACAGAATATTGAAAACAAAAGTGCTTGGTTATGATAATTATCTTCTATAAGAGAAACCATATTGGATATTGAGATTAGAACAAAACATTATTTATTTTTATAGTTTACAAGATAAAAATGAGGATAATAATTTTGTTTATGGATTTTGCTATTTATTTTTTGAGACTATGTTCTTGAATGTTTTGTATATTTGAATGAAGTGACCTCTATTTTATAATTGAGGAGGAATGGGATTTTTTAAAATATCCAAAACAATTGAACAATAGGAAGTCACTATCTCCCAAAGATCATAAGAAATTCAAAAAATAATTTATTTTTTCATGACATGGTCTATCAGAATTACTCGAAGATTAAAAAAATTTATCATGTTATTCTTTTCCCATTATTTTTACTTCATTTTACCGCCCTATTTTTCACCATAGTAACTTGTATCATTTTATATTCCATGGTAATTTATAAATTATGAATAAAATTTAAATCATACATAACATAAAATTTATACACAATTATTATAAATATAAAATAAAATTTATAAAGTTAATATTTTATTTTCATGTGAAATTAATTTTAAAACAAAATAATTTAATTAACCAACCCACATTATCACCTTAATTGATGAAGTTAATTTTAAAAGTTCAATCTAATCATTTTAAGAAAAACAACATGATATTATAAATTATTATTAATTATTATGATTATAAAAATATAATACATTTTATTAAATTAAACTTGCATAAGAATAAAAAATATTTTTAATATAGTCCCACAATGCATTTTCAAAAATTATTTTTTTGGAAATGAAATTTTAATGCATACTATGATTTTTTATTAAATATTGCAATAGTATTCATCGATAAATGGATATAAATTTTTATTTTTAGATATAAATTATGTGAATTTTACATATATCATTCAACATTAATGTTTATATTATTTATATAAATCTGATATACACTATTCTATTTGATACAAATTAGATTTTCAATGGAAATAAAATGTTTTTTTAAAGTTATTTCTATTTAACTCTAAATATTGTTCTCAATATTTTTATCAACAAATAGTTAATAAAATGATAATTAAACATATTATAATACATTATTATAAATAATTTTTTTAATATTTTAATTCTATATTTTTTGTTATTCATTCAAACATATTTCTACATGAATATTTTAAAACAAATCTACGCCTATTTTGACCAATTAAAGTGAATTTTATATATATCACATAAAATAAAAATTAATATGTTGGGTAAAATTAAAACATTATTTTATTTATATTTTAATTAAAAATTATTATTCATATAATATAATTGAGTCTCGGGGTTAGAGGTATCATTTTCTATAAGAAATTTTACATTTTTTAAAAGGAAATATATCATAACATCTCAGAATATTAAATTCTTCCATAATATGAAACGTTCACCATATAAAATTCAACGTGCCTTTATGAGTTAACTCTCCTAAATATGTTAAACATTCAAAATAGTATCATGAATATGGAAGGTCTATTCATAGTTTGGTATATCATGATTTAATTATATCTCTTTAGAGTTGAGAAAATTCAATTGATCTAGAATGTAATTTTATAGCTATTATATATAAAAAATCAGGTACGTTAGATAAGGTTAGTGGATTTTTCAATCAATAACCCATGAATATAGTCTAATTTAAATTTTCAACAGTTCTAATTTACATGGTGCTTAGATATTACATCATACCTAAACATAAAACACCCTTACTTAGAGATACTATCATGAAAACATGATCTCTCACTTATAAAATAAAATACTTACTCTAATATTTAGGAATTCACATTACACTACATTTATATTATTTAATATGATTCTAAACATTATATGTATTTTTTGTTTTCTCTTCAATAATTTGTGGTCCTAGAGGTTTCCATACAAACACTATATTGAAAAAGTTGGATTATAAAATCTATTACCATGTAATTCTTCATATGACACAATATTAATACATTAATAGAATCTATTATTATATAAAAAATCTATATAAGGTAAATAATGATCCAATATAACTAGATAGAAAATTTATAATTAAGTAAACATGTCTAAAATTGTTTTAATAGTCCGTTTGGACTATCCATCACTTTGATGATGGTAATAAGTGCTCAAATGAATCTTTGTAACAAAAAACCGCCCTATGATTCATTCAAAATATTTTTTTTGTAAATGTCGATCTTGATTAGACACAATCAAAATATTTTATCCATGATACCATAGAATTTCATTAATATGGCTGCTTTTGAGGTTCTCATGAAATAATTATGCTCTTATAATGGTGAAACATTTATATTTGATATGGAGATAAATAATTGCCTATATTTCCTCATACTTTTTAGGATTCCTTGGAAGTTCAATGAAAAATTTGAATGTAATGTCATCCCCAGTTCATATAAAAATATGAATTTGTTTCTTGAATCCTCTAGGATTTTTTCTCTCCCATAATTGACATATAGACCAACCAAGAATCATGATATGTAGTAAAAATTTCCCCAATTCATGTTAACCCAACAAAAATGAACCCTCAAATCTATGTACCTATTGATGTTACAATGATGTACATATAAATTTGATCTATAATTCCAATCCAATAATTTCATTTTATATTAGATATAGATCAAACACAAGATCCCTTAATAAATTTGATAATACAACTTTAAAAAATTCATTCTAATAATATCCCATCATTCACAATTATAATTTTCATTTCAAATTTGTCATTATTATATTGATAATATTTTATTTTGTTTTCTATTTTTTCAATCATTTCAAAAAGATATATTTATATTCAACCTCAGTAAATTCCATTTCCATATTTACATGATCTGTAAACATTGAATCCATGTTAATCATCTGTTTTGTTATAAATCCAATATTCATTCTTATCAAAGCCTCAACCACAATTTATATTTACCTAGCTGGTAGTGTATCAAAAAATAAAAATCATTTTTTATCTTGATCCATCAAATTTTTCATCATGTAGATCTAATTTTGTGATAATATGTATTTTAGGATCTTATGGTATGTGTATATATCATTTATTACACTGTAAGGAAAATGTATCTTTGTCATCAAAGAAAATATTGCATCTTCTGACTCAAGATCATGTGTTGGGATGTTAGGTTAATGATTCTTCAACTTTCATATACATATGAAATAAATTTATAATTTTTTATAAGGAATCATAATATTCATTAATTCTATGAATCACTATAAATAATAAACCCATAATATCAAGATGGAAGATTGAAAATAGGATCATTGATCAATATCCTCTTTAATTATACAAATCATTATTAACAATACATTTTGTATATTTAAAAAACTTATTTATGTTTATGTTTGGATAATGGGATTATCAGTTGGGATATATTATGAAATAATTGCATACAGTAACCTTCCAAACCAATGAAACTACATACCATAGTTATGTTTGATGACACAGTCCATTCACAAAATAACTTTTTCCACGCTGGATTAACTGAGATATCATCCCTATAGAAAATATGGTAAAGAAAATAATCCACTTCATCTTATAATTCACACTTTGTAAACATATCATATAAGTATTTTAACTATGATTCTCATGAATCATTATAAAATGATTTACATGGTCCACATGGCTCCTATAATACTTATCGATATCATCAATGAATAGGAAAACAAAATCATCTAGATATTTCATCAATAACATATTCATTTTATCCCTAAAAATATAGTATTAATTTCATAATAAAAATGGAATTAATTTATAATAATAATTTCAATACCTCCTTCAAAATTATGTTTTTGTAATTTATTTATTTTTTTCACATAAATGATCATAGCTAGAATGATGTTTAGTATTTGAAAAATATTTTACTTTTTGATATTGATAAATTACCTTTTAAATGATATGTAGATGATACATGTTATTTATAATAATATCACTATTTTTAATATAATCTTTGAAAAAACTCTTTGATCCATCTTTCTTCTTAATGAAGATAATTTTAGCATCCTATTTTGAAAAACATGGGTGACTAAATTATTTATCACAAAACACCTCATGTTTTTTCATTTTTTATTAAAATTACATGATGTTAATTAAATAGATATTCATTTATATTTTTCTTTAATCAATGATAAAATTAATATAATACTAAAATTCACTCTCTAGTGGATTTCTAGGTAATTCCCTCTGAGATAAGACAATGTATTATTATATATTAACTACATACTAAATTTTGTTATTAGATTCAAAATAATATTTTATCATATTCCCAAATAATATATTTTATGTTTTATAATGGGATTTAATATCGAAATTACATAGATAATGAAGTCTCCACTACAATGATACTGAATTATATAACTTTCGGATCAATATTTATTTCCTTATCCTTGATAAAAAAGAAAATGCATCATAATTTGAAATCTAGTTCATACAAATGAATAATTCAATTTCAACCAAAATTATATAATATAGTATAAAAATCATGTTTACTTGTCATGATGGGTACATCCTAATGAATCTTTGTTATAGTGAGACTTTCAATAGAGGTTTTTACTGTCAACGCCATTCTTAGGGTTTATGGGAAGTATCTAATTATTATTGAAAACAAGGATGATAAGAAATAATGTGATGATCATGAATGAAATAATTCATTTGATAATTTTTAGTCTACCATAAATGTACAATCCACCACTTCATTTAATACTACTAACACTTTTATAATATTCACCTAATCCAGGAGTTATACCCAAGAAATATTTTATGCTAGATTCAATTTATACTGTTATAACTTGTTTTATTAATTCACCAATTATTTTTAGCGGAATCAGTAGGAAAAGATATTTTTTTTAATTACCATCGAATTCATGATAAATATAAATATTATATAAACATGTGTAAAAAACAATCACTACAATAAATAATTTACTATAATGATATATTCTATAGTTTTCAATGGATATAAATTGGTTCGTTCACTTCTTTTCATTGTATACACTACCATTTTCATGCTACACTGCCAAATTTGTTTCCTTGATTTACCTTGTATATATATTGTCTAGATAATAAAATATATACATTTTGTGAAAGATAATACTATTTCAACATATGATTAAAATTATTATGTTACCAGGGTCTTTATAAGGCATATCTTAATCCCTTCAATGAAATGGTAGATCTTGCATTAAATATTTTTGTATATAATCCATACCATACATGGGATTTCATTTAATAATATTCTCATAATCCACACTAATATTTTCTCCAAATTTAATTTTTATAATTACAAATCTCACCATTCCATGTGTTCTCTTGTTTTTCCTTCTCCCTAGTATTTGAGATCAAGGGAGACCTTTAATCAGAATCATCCTTGGGATAGTATGCTTCTATTATAACCATTTTATTTTCAATTCATCTTAATGGAAAACATATATTATCATGGGGAGTCACTTTGTTCATGACTACCACATGATTAGTAGTTCCAGTAATTGATGGAGGGATTCATCATCCTAGAGCTATCAAATATAAGAGAATCACATAATAAAAAAAACATATATCTCTATATATGAAATTTTATTTTTCAAAACCCAATTTATACGGCCTAACATATAAATTATCCCATCATTTCCAACTCTAGGTGTATTGAAATTTTTAGTAGGGTGGTCTCTACATTTTACATTATTTTTGATATCCTTTATAATAGAATCCATTTCTAAACAATAGAATAAACATTATTAGATTATAAGATTTTTAATTTTATTTAATAATTCATAAATAAAATCTCGTTTACAAGAAAACAAATATTGAAAATATATTTATAATTATTATCAAAATATTAAGCTTGTTGTATTTGGGGATATCCTAAATTTAAAATCCATCATAATGGTTTTTAATGAAAATTAAAATTATCCTAAGCTATAACCCAATAGTGTTAAACCAAGTTCACAGTAAGGCATGTGGTCATGCACTAGGTGATGATTTGGTTAAACTCGTTGCTCCCTTATTGGAGTTTCTACCCTTAGTTACCAATGTCCTGGAAACACACCAACATTTAGTATATAGGAAGGGAAGTATTCCTACTAAATACCTAATAATACCTAACTTAACATACATGGGTTTTTTTTCTAATATACATATCCTTAATATTTTTATTAGGGATATAGTCGATAATGTATGTTTTTTTTAATCTAGTTTCCAAGGTTTATACAAAAAATACTATAATGCCAAATTTAATAAACGTGATTCAAGTATCCCAATGGTTGTGTATACATAACTGAATTGACATGAGATACATGGTATGACATCACTAAGGATAAATTATTTGTAGTTATTTAATAATAAAAAACAAATATGGTACCCATTTTAAACTTTCAATAAAAATAATATTAATAAAAATCGAAAATAATCGGTATCGTTGAACTAATTTATTGAAATAATCTTCATATCATGTTGAAATGGTAAAAAATATGGGGGACATTAAAAACATTATAATGGTTATGTGCAACAAATTCTAACATGATTTGATAAGACATGCTAAATATTGAAATGTAAATAACTGAATTCACATTAAATTTAATTATTAACATCACTCTAATTATTAGAATAAAATATTAACCATAATCTAATAGTAAATAAATGAACACAAATTTGATAAAATTAACAACATGAAGAATTTGAAATGAAAAAAATGAATATTTCAAGGTAATTAACTAAGAACAGAATTCATTTAATAAATATTATGATATTTACATTCATCCATAGAGAACATCGTTAGTAATATCTCATTTATACTAATAATAACTAAGATTTAAATTTATGAAATTATTAATTATTGGACATCATGATATCAGGAACCATGACACATATACATTGAAGACAATTCGTAAAAAAGTTTTAACCATTGTGTACAAACACATTTAATTTTACCTTACAGATTTTCGACTTTATAATACAAATTCATTAAGGGACTATATAATTTCATAACCAAACCTTCACTACATGTCCAAATAATTCCTCAAATATCTAATAATCAATTTAATTCAAGGATAATGGTGTCCATAACCAAATATCCTTATTGAATAAAGAATATAAATTAATAATAATTTAAATATATAATCAAATAACGGTAAAATAATACACCATATATAAAATGGTATAATATTTGTTAAATCATAAAATAAATAGAATAAATAAAACTAATATTAACTTTAAATCTAATTTCTCATTAAAAAATGACCATAAAAATGTGATTATCTCAATAGAATGTTAACATCACAATATTTAGAAAGTGAGGTGACCAAAAGTTCATTAGGTGAATAGTTTCATACAATAAAATTATTTATATGATTTTATTCCAAATAACTACATCAATTGGTCATGATATAAATTACATAAATGTTAATAGTATCATATCAAGAAATATTTTCGCATGATATAGAAATTTAGAAGAAATCATTTACCTAACACTTTCTTTAGGATAAACCTGTTTGGAAATATTTATGATGGTTTAATGAATGTTATTATTTTTTTCAATAACCAAATTCATATTTTAAATGTCTTATATTATCCTCTTGTAACATTTACAATTCGCTTCTTACAATTATTTCAATATATTCCCTATATTGGATATTAATTGCCATATTTTATCATGTATGATTTGTCATTAATGTTCCAATTATATTTCACATCATATAGTTATATCAAATAAATCATTATAATACATTTATACATTTTTAGAAAAAATTTATAAAATTTAACATATAAAATAAATCACATCACACCAAGTAGCTGTTAATCCATACGTACAGATGAGAAACCATATCATTTTTAATGGGTGAATCTATAAGAACCTGGGTGATATATTAATTTTATATTACAAATTTAACACCATATATACTTCACAGATTCAAAAGATATATCATCATTACTTTCCATATACTTCATATTTGAAAAATCAATCAAATCCCTTTGTGAGGTGGTAGTCTACATTAACATGAGTTACATTATAATATTATAAAATTTATGGAAGGTATGAAGGTATATTTGATATTATAATTACATATTTATAATGATATAATAAATATTAAATATAGTCCTTACTTTCAGTTTTATATACAATTATGAGATGTGTTTTTGGGAAATGGTTTATATCAGTTCATGAGGTGGTAATTCGCTGCACATAAGATCGAATATTTTGTTTCATTTTTGATGGAGGATGATATGGATACATATTATTAAATCAACATAATAACATTTCAATATATGGTAAATACGTTTTTGTATTAAATTGGTACTATTATTACATAATTTATGGTGGGGGAATAATAAAGAATACCCAAGGGCATTGTTAATATAATTTTATTCCATAAAAAACCACCTTTGGATCCATTAGTAAGGGCCATTGGGATGGTAATTTTGGTGGAACATGTCCTATATAATGCTAATAATTATATTTAAGAGGTATTATGGTAGGTATTGGTGATGAAAAATGTTGTGATATATGCGAGTGATTGGAGGGAGTGAGTTACATTTTATAATTTATGTGTAGTGAACTTTTTTAATACAAAAATATATTAACAATTGTGTGCCGATCTCAAAAATCCATAAAATTTTTAGAATACGAATTTTAGGTATGATATGTTCGATCAACATTTCCAATAAAAAATATATTTTTTAACATTTTATTTCTTATCCTTTATGATTGTTTATGTTTATAATATTAGTTTTCACTATGGTAACATGTATCTTTTGTTTTAAATTGGTAAATATCATTTATTAAAAATTCAAAAGATGAATTCTGAGATATTTTTTTACTAATAAATTCAAATATTAACTAAAATTTATCCTATAAAAATTCTATGGGTGTGAGAAATTAATCTTAACACAAGATCATGTAATGCCCAAAAAGTCATTTTAAATATTTCCATCATAAAAAAATTAATTTCCTTTCAAATAATTATGTAAATATTTATGTTTAACATATTACCCATTATTATAATTTTTTATTAAAAATATGGAATTTATATTATTAGATTAACTAACAGAAATAGAAAATTTTATTTTAATATAATCCTATAATTCATTTCAAAAAATTATGTTTTCATGAAAATCATTTTTAAAGAATTATATAAACTGGATTGAAAGAAATAAAAAATAAATGAGTTTAAATTTATATATTTAGATATATAATATAATTTTTTTAATAAAACCAATTCACCATTAAAAATTATTTTTATTAATAATAATGATTTATATTTTTCTCTTTGAAATATAAAAAGTTCTGTAGCACATAATTTTATTGAATAACAATTATTTTTATAGATAAATATTATTATATATATTTAAATAAAACAGTATTGTAATTAAATTTTAAATTAAATATATTCTAATACAATATTAAATACAAAATTAGGAATTGTTTAATATTACATCTTCAATTATTCATAAAATATTTTTACTACAGGAAAATGTATAAAATTATTTTTAGTTTTATTTTTACCATGTGTGTTGAAAATTGATATTCATCCTATAAAATTAAAATTATTTTACAATTATATATTAAAAGGAAAATTGAATTATATTTTTATTAATATAAAATTGGCGTATACTATTGTTGACTCATAATGTTTTGTGTATAACAAGATTTCATGGAGTTTGTGTTTATTTTAAAAATTACATATGTCATAATGCATCATGGTGTCACATAGAATTTATTATTTTATACATAAAAAATTGTCATCATATCATAAGTACCATATTATTTATATAAATATACTTATTTATTATCATTATAATGTGGTGATGAATGAAAAATAATATTTTTTAGGGAGGTTGTAGTCCACACATAAGCATGAACAACATTATAATTTTTTAATGAATGGTAATGGAAAAATTAAATGATATATTATATTTTCAAAATGAAAATTTTGTCCAAGATATCTTTTTTTTGTTATTTTTTAGAATCAAATTAATGGTTTAGTGGGAAATTAACATTCGACCATTTCACAAAAAAAAACAACAACATAACCATATTTTATAATTCAATGCTGTCAATAGTGAATGTGATATTTCAAATTTAAAAGTATACACCTCGAAACAATCATTTTTCGACTTCCATGAGTCATAAGATGTTAAATAGTGATCCACCTCTATCCATCCCCCTTAAAAACATGTTGACCTACAATATCTTCAATACTAGGGGGATCCCACCAACAATCATCCCACCAATGCTTCAATTAAAAATCAATAAATTCACCTTCTACCTATCAATCATATGTTATACTTTGAATCTAACCAAAATAGTTAACTACAACGATACATGGAAATCAACCCCGTATGTGAAAAAACAACATGCTAAAAATGAGAGAAACCATATTTTTCGATGTGGTCTCAACATCTTTCATACACCTTGTATCATCTTTAATGTTTCAATCACAAGTGAAGAATTGGTTTCATTGTCATAGGATACCAAACCATAAAACAAATCATAGAAAAACAAAATAAAAATCCACATAAAATTAATCAAAAGAAAAATATAATAATAAAAAAGCAAACCAAATGAATACAAGAATACATCTATGTAAGAACAATATAGAATATATAGAAGGAACATGAACCAAAATATGAGGTTAAATCCATATTATCTATGAAAAAACGTACCAAGACATCCACCGACCCCCCACCAAGACCATCCCATGTTTTTTCAAATCACACATTGACCCTAACCTATATTTTGTCGATCCCGATTGGTTGGAAAATGAGGGATGTGGAGATTTTTAACCCTAAATGACCCCACCAATTCTGACCCAATCAATACAAAACCCCCACTCATAAGCCCAAAATAGGGGGTTAATGACGAGGGTAAGGGTTAAAGAGAGGTTGTGAATGGATTATTCAATCGATTGAGAAAATAGAAATAGGAAATTAGGGTATTTAGAACACATGAATGGAAGGTAAAATATTGTATGGAAATGAAAGGAGCACCTCGGATGATAAATGGAGCATAGATGAATTATGTTTCACACAAGATCATGATTTTAAAGACTTGTATTTCTCGTGGATTTTTTTTTCAATACATGGGAATTTTACGAGTCCACAGTTTGTGACGGTGATTGATTCTGAGGCCCGATATTCCCAGAATCAATTTCTGATGTTTTGTTAACGTACGTTCAGTAAACGTACGAGTGGGATTTTATAACATTTGAACCGTTGCTCGAAAAAGAAATCTGAGGGCACTATTGAACTCGCAACATCAGTGAATGCCTAGTGAGACCTATAGCATAGTTGAATTCTGTCGAGAATAGAAGATAGTTTAGGGGGTTTCTAAATTAAAATAAATAAAAATAATGTGTTCAACTTATCTTTATTTTATGGTTGTTAAAACTTTTAAGTGGATGTTAGTGGTGGGGGCCACCCTCACATAACCTCCCTTGGGAGGATTTTATTTAGTGGGGCCCACATGTGTTTATTAACACTTCTAACTCCCTATTAATTTTGGGACACCTCTAACACCCCATTTATGTGGATTAAACCCTCTGCCTTCCACCATTACATTATTATGCCAACACACGTTATTTAATTTTGTGGAGCCGGGATATAAATTCACCATTTTGAATTACTTGCCAACACTTAAAATAATAGGCAGTCTATTATTTTATTTGGGGTTGGCATTTTTCATCCTGTGAGATTTTTGGAAAAATATCTCAACGGAGAACCATTCTTCCAACGAAGAACATGATGAATGCGAAGAACGTTGACGAACTTCTTCTTCCTTCTTTGACCGAACCTATGGAGAAGGAGTTGACCGCAAATAACGCCAACGATGCTACTTCCTCGGTCTCGTATCCCAGACACTTCCCGACGACAACGAATCGACGCCACCTTATTCTACAAGGTAGGGGTTATTTTTACGATTGAATATTACCCTTCGTACCTCTTTGTATGTTGTGTGATTTGAGAATCGAAATGTATCGATGTAATGAGGATGGTTCGGACCGCACAAACACTGCCCGACCCTCCCCTTTTCGTGGTTCTAGTTTGATGATGATGTAGGTGCTTCACACGGTGACCGACAATGAGCCAGCCACGAAGAAGCTAGAGGCGCAAGGCCACCTAGTTTCCACAAGGGCATAGCACCGCCGTGCCGTTCCCAGGCAGGCAATGGCAGTGCTGAAGGGGCGCGGTTTCATCGCATCACGTTGGAAAGAAGGGCTGCATCCATGAGGGCCACGTCGGTCGGACAAGGAGCGCGACACCGTTGCGCCGTGCAGATACCAGAAGGAGGCCATGGATAGGCCACGCTGAGGTGACGGGGCGTAGCGCCGGTGTGTCGCCCTATAGTATAGAGCGGCTGGCTGCTCGGGCTAGCCCGGAAGTGCAGGACCCCGTCAGGTCCCGCGTGAGCGAGACCTGTGCCACCCGGCACCAGTTTGATTCTACTCGAACGACTAAGACGTTAGGGTGCGAGGGTGCTCGCGGTTCCCCCCTAGTCAAATATAAGGCGGACCCCCGCTGGGCCACCAGGTCGCCAGGCCAATAGGGCTGCCGGGTTAACTGGGCCACCGGGCCTCCTTTATGCTCGGCTGCCACGGGCTGGGCCACCTTGTGCCGGGCCACCTAGGGCTAGGCCAGGCCGGGCCGCCCCCTCTATTCAGGACGTCCACTTGGTTCAGGCCGACCACTCGGGCTGAGCAGCTTCCGTACACTGGGTCAGACCCTGGTGTGGACCGGGTCGAACTGGACCCGGACCCGCTAAGCCCCGATTACACCTTTTCGCATGAATCATGGGCCACAGGTGTCCGATCAACGAACCTTCTACGGTGACAGAAATAATAGAGTGAGATGGTTCCTTTGGCATACCCCACATGAGGTTTGTACACATTTGGGGTATGTTTAGGTTGCTTTCAACAGAAAATTGAACCAGGCCCCTGGAACGGAAATGCCAATAACTTACAGACCGAGCATATGATTGATGGGTAGTCTATTGCGTTGATACCCCTATGATGTTGTGATCCTTTGAGATACATCCATTCTAGACTTCATGACACATGGAGTATCAAATAGTAGCTCATGGAGAGGATCCTCCAGAAGATGAGCAGGCAGAGTGCTGAGACCTAGTAGCTGACAGACCTGACAACTACTTGACCGATTCGACTCAGAGTGATTCCACATGCCTAGTGGGGAGAGCCCAATATTTTGCAGTAGACCCATGGAAGATGGAGCTCCTGGTAGTTGGCAGCATACCCACAGTACTTGATATGAGGAGTACCACTGTAGGCTATTATGGGGTGTGCCCGATATTTGGCGGCAGACCCACAGTGGAGGAAGCACCTAGTAGTTGGCAGCAGTCCCGCCGTACACGACCGGAGGAGTACCTCAACAGTTGAAGGCCAGTGAGAAGTGCCTCGGTGTCATCAAATTTCCACTGTACTCGACAGAGGAAGAGTTCTCTAGCATCCATGGTTTCGATAATGAAAATCCTGGTTGAGCTGAGTCAGTTACCTTTGTGTATTTCATTATCATTGAGATGGGTTACTTGATAACTTAGGTATATATGGGAAAATACCTAAGTAATGGTTGTCCGTTGTTTTCATACTTCGTGGTTTATCCTTGTTGGACTTTGTGGGATCCTGAGGGTCTCAAGGTCCCTACTGAGTATCGTTATACTCGCCCCGGTACGGGCTATGTCGGCAGCACGTTGTGTTGGATGCAGACGACAGACATCGCTGACAAAGGCTGAGAGCCCCGGGAATGGACAGCACCCGTAGGAGGACCATACTACGTATCGATATGAGGTGGAGTCTAACGGATGTGGGGTGCTATGGAGGCCATCTTTTCCTACACGATTGGTAGGAACACCAGAGGACAATCCAGGAGCTACACTCAACTTTCAGTTGTTTTTTCCTTTTTCAGTTGTACTTGTTTTCAGATGTATCTTTACAGTTGGGCTTGTATTCTAGACCCCATTTACATTCATTACACATATTATAGAGATTTTAAATAGTTTTTTCTTCTACTTGTACATAGGTTGACTATGTTTATGATTTATAAAGGCTATTCCTTCCCAGTTCTAGAGAATTCCGCCTTTGGTGCTATTCGCTAGCCACTGGCCTTTGTAAGGCGGGCTTGGTGGAGTCATGATACGAGCCTCGGGGGACGGTTCGTTACAAATTTGGTCTCAGAGGAGTCAGTTCTACCATAAAACCTAGGACTCTAATATTTCTTTTCTGTTAAGCAATAGTGTTAAGGGTACCGAGTGGGGTTTTCAGTTGAGGGAGTGCATTGTTGGTGCGGCGGCCAACATATCCATACACCAGGACCCTGACTGCTAATTTCCGACATAGTGCATGAAAAAACTAATTGCATGTGTTTTTCAAAAGTTTTTATTTAAGTATGAACAACCAGATCCGATCACTAGTTATAGTATTATGACGGTGTTTCATATGTTTCTTTCAGGATGCCTCCCCGCAGATGACCAGTTAGAGCCCATAGAGTTGTACGTACTGACAGCCTTCCAAGCAATGAGGCCTCAGTAAAGAGCCCTCTTCCAATTGAGGCACCAGTGGTACTACATCCCTTTGGGCCACCGATTCCACCAGCCCTAGCAGTAGAGAGTGCACATCGCTTGAGCATGCTGCACGAGTTCCATCACCAAAGACCACCCAGTTTTAGAGGAGACATGGACCCGCATGTAGTTGAGTATTGGCTGGAGGCTGTTGTGAGAGTCTTCAGACTAGTAGGGGCACCAACTGACTTCATGGTGATCCTTGATTTCAGCATCCTTTAGGGAGAAGTAGGCAGATGGTGGAGCATGATTCCCCAGATACATGATGAGGTGACACTTCTATAGGAAAACTTCGAGGTCCTGTTTCGGGCAGAGTTTGTACCATCCACCACTCGAGCGGTAAGAATACAAGTTTTACCTCATATGTAGTAGGGAAGCTTGAGTGCGGCTCATTACATAGCGAGGTACACATACCATTCTCACTACTCCACTGATATGTTACGAGACCCGTTCTTTAGGGCCTGGACCTTTGAGCAGGGACTCAGGTGAGAGATCAATGCTTCAGTTATCTCCCACACCATCCCGACACAGAGGGGGTGTTGGAGAAAGCCCCCCTAGTGGAGAGTTTCTTTGCTAAGTAGTCTCCAGCTGTGAGACCCATGAGTAGTCGACTTACAACGGAGTCTTCCTGTAATTCCCTGACCCC
This sequence comes from Viscum album, assembly GCA_963277665.1. Lineage (NCBI taxonomy): Eukaryota > Viridiplantae > Streptophyta > Magnoliopsida > Santalales > Viscaceae > Viscum > Viscum album. The sequence goes on along the minus strand of OY728161.1, from coordinate 1,417,536,709 downwards.
AGTTACCCACAGTCGGTGCATTATTACATAACATTGTCATGATCACAAAAGATAATGTCTCAAAATACTGACTAGTTTAGTAGATTTGGAAACACTAGATACATTCATAAATGATACATTACATCATAAAGTAAAAATTCACAATAACATAGTCTCCATAGTCCACACTCATATCCCCTTCAGACTATCCCTGCAGGTTAATCATAAAATATTTATTCACATCCTGGGAAAAAAACATAGAAAGCGGTGAGCTTAGATGCTCAGAAAGGATATCAATATATCCGAAGCTTTAATAAATAAACATAAACATTTAAGGCAATGTATAACTATTACAAAATCCTTTTAAACTTGAAATTCAGCATAATATGGCAAAATTAAATTGATGTAATGCCATTTTCTTATTCACATAGATATTCTACAAGTCGAATAATCACATGCAATATCAATAACCACTTTCATAATGATGGAATGCATAATTCTAGACTATCATAACCACGTAGCCAAGGCGTCTTTCCAAGACTACAAATAAGATTTTCTCAAGGCCTCATTCCAAGACACTAGTTTGTCTCAAGAGACTTACCTATTCATCGAGGATCTATAGCGGGCTCCACCCATCAATTATTAAGACCAATGCATTCTGTATATGAAAAGGTTTAAACATTTCTTAAACCATAACATAATCGTATCAATAAAACATGCATAAAGGAAAAAAAATTCCAACATTTCAATAAAAAGATATCAATACAACACATTGATATAATAAAAACATTATCAAAACCATTTTCAATAAAAAAATAAATTTAATGTAAAACATGGTTTTATTTTTCATTTAAAAAACGTTATGGATTGTAGAGGAAGTTGAAACTCAAATAATGGTCATGGCGGCGGAGAAGTAGTTGTCGCCTCATACGTAATACAAAAAATTCCTTTTGTTGTATAGTAAAAATGCTTCATATAAAAATATTACTTTTGAATAAAAGTAAAAGGCATAGGGTTTATACACTGTACACATTAATGTTGTGTATAAAACAAAATATTCCTCAATGAAAGGAGATTGAGATGAAGTCCCTTACCTCATGTCCGACTTGACTCGATCATTATTTAACCTCCTGAATAATAAACTAGAGTTAATTTATACTTGCTCAAGAACCTTTTTAAGGTTCATTATTCCTTTTATATCAATTATTACAATGTTATGAACTTTATATTGTCATTTATGTTAATAACGGTCGTTTTGTCGATCTTTGTTACTTGAGTCAACAATAAACTTCTTATAATTACAAGTTGTTTTGTTGTATAATATCCATTATCTCCAGAATTATATTCATGATTACATATCATATATATCATATATATCCAGTATATACATTCATTTATAATATTACATAAAATTTATAGGTCAGAAATGAAATGCACCGTTCATGGAGACGGTAAGCTGTACGTACGCATGAACGCTACTTTCTTTTATATTTCATATTTAAAGGAATGAAATCATACTTATATAAAGGTATATTATAATTCCAGTATAATATCATATATAATATCTCTTACTCTATCCTTTATACATCCCACATATGGAATTAATGATTCAAATCACTTTGAGGGGGGCGGTAGTCCGCACTTCCTAAAATGAAATTATCGCGTTTACCCATAATGTAAATCATAAATTTATGCCATAAATGAAAAATACAGAAGCATAAGGAAAAAATAAACATATTATATATCATATATAAATATAGTGACATCTTAATGGCCACCATGAGAGGTGTTAAAATAAAATTGAACAATCATCATTTCTTGAGGCGGTAATTCACCACCCATAGAAACAGTATGTTCTTAAACCATTAGACGAAGGTGTGTAAGTGTAAATCAAATAATTATCATAAAAAAATGATATTATATTTAACGTACTTTTTTTGTCACAAAATAAAGGAATAAAAAGTGTTTATGTGGTTGGAGAAGCAAAATAAAACAAAAGAACATAAGAGAAGACATTACCTTAAAATCGGGTAACTCTATTTGATTTGAGCCAAAGGCTTCCTTGGGAAGAATTCTTCCCAAAGTGAGGATTCTAGGAGTAATAGAGGGAATTTTAGAGAGTATTTGGGATGATGTTGGTCGAGCCAAATGTATTTGATGGTGTGAATAAGGTGGTAGAGGCAGGGGCCTCTTATAAGAGGAGAGGAGGGGCACTATTGGAATGTCATGAAATGTTACATTATTATGAAATGTTTTTCGGATTTCAAAGGTCCCACAATTATATATTTCGAGGATAAGGTGATAATGGTTCTAAATATACTCATAAAATAGGTTTTTGACAAGTTTACGTCTTTGATTTTACATTATCTTTTCATTTTATTTAAATTGTTAATTAATGAGGTAATCACTGCATCATCATGGTGTCATAAACAATTTAATTTATTTAATGTATAAAAATTATGAATCAAATACCATAATTTAGTAAATCATTTTAGCTTTCCGATGACAATTTATAGTCAAATATATGACTTTTTAAACCCCATGTAAAAATTGTTTTAGTAAAACAATACATTTTTATGGCACTTTTATTTTTACTTTAAATAAAAAGTTATTAATGTCATTTTCTTATCCAAGTGGCTCCATGGGGTCCCCAAGTTGACCCATGGTTTTTTTTGGTTGGCAATGACTCATAGAACAATTGTAGGACAAGTGTAAAGGTAATTTCATATTATTATATCATTATATTTACCTTAAATTACACTAATTACCTTTAATCGTGATTAATAAAACTTAAAAGTTTGTATTCACCAAAAATTATTTTAATCCCATTCAACCAAATTTTAATTCATAATTACAATGATTTATGTTGGAATTTTTAAATTCAAATCACAGAGGTGGTAAAATTTCATTTAAATGAAAAATCAGTTTTTTAACTACCACTTAGTGGTCTCACTATTCATCAAAAATCGATGTTTTTCTGAAAAATACAAAAAATTCACCCAAAGATATAATCGATATTCCGAATTCAAAAATGATGTCTATTTTAAAAAATTAACATAATATAAATTTCATTAATTAATTTTATAATTAACTCCCATTGTCAAAACAAATAGTGTGTTTTTAAGAAATAATATCAATCAAAAGATTGAAAAAATTTTATGTCCAATTTCAAAGTGAAATTATTTCTAATGACCACCATTGGATAAAATGGTAAAATTATATTATAATTTTACTTTAAACCCACTCAATAGTATAATTTATCACTATAAATTTTTTTGATTAAAAAAGTTTTTTTTAAGTATTTTTGACTATTCATCGAAAATTAGAAGTTTTCGAAAAAATACAAAAAATTAAACATAGGCTTAATCAGATATTATCAATCCAAAAATGAAGTCCATTTTGAAAAATAAATTTAATATAATTTCAATAAGTGGGTATAACTATTCAAAATGGCTACTTTTATTGTCTGATGTGTGTTAGAATCTCAAAGTTGCGTACAATGCAAGCTATTACATTATTGAACGAGAAGCATACCATGGACGATTGGGGGTGTTAAATTCTCCCATCCTTTAATAAATTGCGTCCTTGAAATTTAAAAATGATCATCGAAAATAAAAGGTTGATAATAGAAAATGCCTTTGTGGAAAACCCACATCAAAAATAAGGTTAATAAAACTTATCCTTAATTAGAGGGAAAGGAAAATGAAAAAGTCACCACCAGGTAATGATCCCGATTAGGAGAACATTGGTGGAAATTAGAGACAAATAATTTGAGGGAAAACGTAAATATCTGTAGGGAGTGATTGAGGTCATCAATCACAACCTAGTGTAAAATTGAGGGCATCAAAGCCTTCAATAAATGGTGATTTATAATATCATCAATTCAACAAAACATAAGGTATTAGGATAACACATTTTTTTAATATCCCTTTCTTAGAGTTTAAGAATTAATTTAGTCATAGAATAATATAGAGGTATATATATATATATATACTTGACATGTAGAGTTTCAACCCTCAACTAATTTCTAACACAAACTCATCTTTCCCTCAAAAAGATAATAGAACTCAAAAATATTATATTTATCCTAACTGTACAAGGTTCAAAATATTAACACATACCATTTAGATTATGAAAACTATTTTTTAATAACTATGGAATTCCTGTAGGCTAGTGGTAGGTAATAAAGTCTTGTTGCACTATAGTTGTGGGTTCGATTCCTACAGCTTTGTCCGACGCGATGGGTTATCCCCTAACATGCAGGTTGTCCTTTTCCTAAAACTATAGTATTATAATATTCCAAAAATAATCTACAAATTTTTTTTACCCTAATCACTACTATCCAAAGTTAAACATAATAAATTCCAACCTTTGTAGTTATCCAAAATACCTGTGTCCAAAAATTTTCGAAAAGGTCTCTAAATTCCAAAATCAATTGTAACATCAGATTCCCCAAAGTAAAGTTTCTCATATTGTCACATACTAAAAATATGATTACCTTCATCATATTAAAACCTTAATGAAAAAAACTAGTACTGCAGTACAACCATTATATATATCATATTATTCTTATAACCATAATACAGTTCTTGTGTCCGAATACACAAATACAATAATTATTCAACTTCATCTGTAGTAGCAACATAAGCATGGCCTTGCTGCCTTGGCCTTTTCTGAGGTAATTTTCATTGGATATTAGGGTATTAATTTAAATAATGTCCCATTTCTCTACCATTTTAGCATTCAACATTGACAACATCTTTCATTCCCTTGTAATCACGAGCTTGGGGACCTTTTTCTCCACATTTATGACAAACTCTCATTCCTTTTAGGCAAGTATCGGGGTGATTCTTCCCACAATTAATGCATAATGGAAAATACTTATTTCCTTTTTTCCCTTTATCTATCTTTTGTTCTTCCATTATCTTCTTCTCTTGCTTTACTTTATTATTATAAGATTTAGATAATTCATTTTATGCCTTGACAGAACATGAGACAATGTCTTCGTATAACAAGAAGGATTTTGAGACCGATGCTCGACGGAGAAATGGTTTTAACCCAATAAAGAAACGATCAATCTTACTTCTTGGGTTACGTATATAATATGCATCATACCACGCTAACCATGTAAAGTTGGCCTCATACATTATGACATTATCATCCTCCTTTTGTATCAGACTCAAAAATTTCCTTTCCATATCTACTCGATGGTCACGAAGACATTATTTTTCTATGAAAAGCTCATTGAACTCCCTCTATTCCATATTTGATACTTTATCATCTTCCATTTTGTTTTAAATCAATGACCACCATTGATCAGCATCTCTAGTGAGGCAGTAAACAGCTATGATAACCTTTTCCCTTTCACTACTCCCCAATGAATGGAATATTTTCTCTAAGGAATTTATCCATTTCTCAGCTACTAAGGTATTTGTACTCCCATTTAATGTTCGTGGTTTTTGCCTCATGAAGCGTTATAACATAGATCCTCCACTTTGCGGATCAGGGTGCTCCGTGCGAGTAAGGTTAATATTCATAACATGAGTGAGTTGTCCCAGTATGGTGATAAGCTGATCAGCAAAATTTGTATAACCAGCTCTACTATAATTATATTGAGCATGAGGGAAATCCCTATATGGAGTGCGTGCATTGATAAGGTTTCCATTCCATTCACTAGGCACCATTTCTAAACAATTTCATAAACTAGATTATTTTATGAATCTAAATACATAATAACAAACTTGCGAAACACTTAACATAAATTGAACTATTTATGGATATAATCCATAATCATAAAAATGTTTTCTTTGAGGATGTATATACTCATAAACCCTTCATAATGGTTTGTAAATAAAATGATAATTATCCTAAGAATATCCCCCATGAGTGTCGTAACCAAGAGTGCAGCAACGCCCGTTTTCGTGCACCAATTCCTGTTCGAGTCTAGCTCAAAGTGGTGTTTTCGGGTTTTACTGCTAGGTACATCTGTGCCAGAGCCGCCTCTACCTGCTTGTATCCAGACATGGATGTATTGTTAGGAAAACTCAAAAAATCTATATAATACCAAAATTCTAGGATGTTCTTCTATACTAATCCTCAAAGTCTATCTTAGTGCTATGTGATTTAATCAGAGTTTATCTAAATCTGGCTTCCAAGGTTAGTACTAAACTGCCTCTGATACCAATTATAACGCCCCAACCCCAGTTACCCTGAGTTAGTTCATTATTACGTAACATTGGCATGATCACAGAAGATCAAGTCTCAAAAGACCGATTAGTTTAGTAGTCTTGGAAACACTAGATACACTCATAAATGTTACATTACATCATAAAGTGAAAAATCACAATAACATAGTCTCCATAGTCCACACTCATATCCCCTTCAGACTATCCCCGTAGGTCATTCATAATATATTTCTTCACATCTTGGAAAAATAAAACATATAAAGGGGTGTTCTTAGATTCTTAGTAAGGATATAAATATAGCGGAAGCATTCATAAATAAACATAAACATTTAAAGCAATGTATAACTAAAACAAAATCCTTTTAAACTTGAACATCAGCATAATATGGCAAAAATAAAATTACTTAATACCATTTACTTATTCACATGGATATTTTAATAGTCTAAGAATAAAATGCAATATCAATAACCCCTTTCATAATGATGGAATGCATAAATCCAGACTATTATAACCATGTAGCCAAGGCCTCGTGCGAAGACTATAAATAAGATTTTGTCAACCCTTATGCCAAGACACAATTTTGTCTCATGAGACAAAATGATGCATCGATGAGCAATAATGGGCTCCACCCGTCACTTATTAAGTCCAGTTCATTCCTTATATGAAAAGGTTTAAACATATCATAATCCATAACATAATAGTATCACATAGAACACACATAAAGGAAACAAAACATTTACACATTTCAATCACAAGATATCAATACCACACATTGATATAATAAAAACATTATCAAAAACATTTTCAATAATGAAATAAAATAAAAGTAAAACATGGAATTTATTTTTCATTTAAAAAAATGTTATGGCCTGTAGAGGATGCCGAAACTCAAATAATGGTCACGGCGGTGGAGAAGTCGTTGTCACCGCATACGTAAGACAAAACATTCCTTTTGTCATTTAATAAAAATGCATCGTATAAAAATAATCCTTTTGAATAAAAGTAAAAGTCAAAGGGGTTTCTACACCGTATAAAAGAATGTTTTGTATAAAACAAATTATGCCTCAATGAAAGGAGATTGAGACGAAGTCCCTTACCTCGTGTCCGACTTGACTCGACCATTATTTAACCTCCTGAATAATAATCTAGAGTTAATTTATACTTTCTCAGGAACCTTTTTCAGGTTCATTATTCCATTTATATAACTTAATACAATGTTAGGAACACTATGTAGTCATTTAAGTTAATAATGGTCGTTTTTTCAATCTTTGGTACTTCAGTCAACAATAAAGTTCTTATAATTACAAGTTTTTTTCGGTGAATATCCATTATCTCCATAATTATATTCATGATTTACATATCATATATATCATATATATTTATATAGTATATATATGCATTTATAATATTACATAACATTTAGAGGTAATAAATGAAATGCACAGTTCATGGAGACTGTAAGTCGTACGTTTTCATGAACGCTACATTCATTTCTATTTGATATTTAATGGAATGAAATCATAATTATATAAAGTTATATTATAATTCCAGTATAATATAATATATAATATCATTTACGACATCCTTTATACGTCCCACATATGGAATTTACGATTCAAATCACTTTGAGGGGGTTGTAGTATGCACTTCCTAAAATGAAATTATCGCGTTTACCCATAATGGAAATCATAATGTTATGAAATAAATAAAAAATAAAGAATCATAAGGAAAAAATAAAAATAATATATATCATATATAAATATAGTGACATATTAATTGCCAATATGAGAGGTGTTAAAAGATGATTGAATAATCATCGTTTCGTGAGGCAGTAATTCGCCACCCCCAGAAACAGTATGTTCTTTAACCATTAGACGAAGTTGTGTGTAATTTTAAATCAAATAATTCTCATAAAAAAATACTAGTATATTTAATATAATGTTTTTTTCACAAAATAAAGGAATAAAAAGTGTTTAAGGGGTTGGACAGAAAAATAAAACAAAAAAACATAAGAGAAGACATTACCTTAAAATTGGATAACTCTTGTTTATTTGAGCCAAAGGAATCCTTGGGAAGACTTATGACCAAATTTAGGCTTATAGGAGTAATATAAGAAAGTTGAGAGACTATTTTGGAATAGGTTGGCCAAGCCAAATGACTTTGATGGTGTGAATAAGGTGGTAGAGGTGGGGGCCTTTTATAAGAGGAGAGGAGGGGCACTCTTGGAAAGTCCTAAAATGTTACATTATTATTAAGTGTTTTTAGGATTTAGAAGGTCCCAAAAATATATATTTCTAGTATAAGGTGATAATGGTTCTAAATATACTCATCCAATAGGTTTTTTACATGTTTATTTCTTAGATTTTACATTATATTTTCATTTTATTTAAATCGTTAATTAATGAGGTAATCGCTGCATCATCATGGTGTCATAAAATATTTAATTTATTTAATGTCTAAAAATTATAAAAAAGTACCATGATGTTGGAAATCGTTTTATCCATCCAATTATTTTTTATAGTCCAATATATGACTTGTATAACCCCATGTAAAAATTGTTTTAGTAAAATAATATATGTTTGTGACACTTTTATTTTTACTTTAAATAAAAATATATTAATGTCATTTTCTTACCCATGTGGTTCCATGTGGTACCCAAGATGATCCATGTATTTTTTCGGTCGGCCATGACTCATCCAATAATTTTAGGACAAGTGTAAAGGTAATTTCATATTTTTATATCATTATATTTACCTTAAATTACACTAATTACCTTTAATCGCGATTAATAAAACTTAAAAGTCATTGTTCACCAAAAAAAAATTTAATCCCATTGAAACAAATTTTACCTCCTAGTGATAATTATGTATTTTGGATTTGTTGAAATTCATATCACATAGGTGGTAAAATTTCCTTTAAATGAAAAATCAATTTTTTAACTACCACTTAGTGGTTTCACTATTCATCAAAAATCGAAGTTGTTCAAAAAAATACCAAAAATTCACCCTAAGATATAATTGATATTAAAAATTAAAAAATTATGTCCATTTTACAAAATTCCAAACATATATGTTGCATTAATTAATTTTATAATTAACTCCCATTGTCAAAACAAATAGAGTGTTTTTTAGAAACAATATCAATCAAAAGATTGACAATTGTTTATGTCCAATTTCAAAGTGAAATTAATTCTAATGACCACCATTCGATAAAATGGTAAAATTATATTATAATTATAATTTAAAACCACTAAATAGTATAATTTATCACTATAAATTATTTTGATTAAAAAGTTTTTTAATGTATATTTCAATATTCATCGAAAATTGGAAGTTCTCGGAAAAATACGAAAAATTCAACATAGGCTAATTCTGATATTAAGAATCATAAATGAATTCCATTTTGGAATATAAAATTTATATAATTTCAAAAAGTGGGTATTACTATTCAAAATGGCTATTTTGATTGGTCGCGGTGTGATAGAATCTCGGACTTGCGTACAATGCAATTTATTGCATTATTGAAAGAGAAGAGTACTGTGGAAGATTGGGTTGTTACACTTCCTCAGCTGACAGTAGACAGTTGACGTAGAGGTTCAAGAGGACTATACCCATAGGTCGTCGACAACACAACTCAGGATCGGTTCTGTGGGGCACCCAGAGTGGAGACAGAGCCGAACATGCCAGTAGAAGACAGTGTTACTCCTACAGCGGGCTTGGTCACATGGATCGTGACTGTCTGACCCGCCAATATGATGATCAACAGACTGTTGAGGGACCTCCCAGGAAGAGGAAAAGTTTGATCTAGGTGGTCCGCAGGGCATAGGCAGACGTGGAAGAGGAGATAGTCGTGCAGCTAGCGGTGGACGACATTAAGAGGTGTAACTGCCACCACCACTAGGAGATCCACACCTACCATAGGTAGCAGGTGGATAGGGGAGTGCATAGCTTCATGCAGCTGAGGCCTACGACCATGACGCTCCAAAGATAATATGAGGTAAAATATGTGTGTACTCCACCATAGTTGTAGTTATTATATACATAGGTTCCAATCACTCTTTCATTGCCACTTCCCACGTTCGGAGCTCAGAGATTCTGATGGAGCCTTTGGATCAATCCTTATGGCTATAGACTCCTACGAGAGTAAACACGATGATTATACATGGGTGCCAGCAGTGTGAGCATACTCTAGGAGAAAAGATCTTTAGATGGGATCTCCTCGTAGTGGCGCCGAGGCCTTATGACGTCATATTTGTTATGGGCTGTTTATCTAAAGTCCATGCCCAGATCGACTATATTAGGTGGAAATTGCAATGTGATCTCAAGGATGGGACCAGGTTCACCTTCACTGACGAGAAGGGAACCTTTGCAGTGCAAAAAAAACTTAATCGGAGGAGGGTGGAGCCGATCACTCACCAGTTAGCTTTCCATACCCTCGGAGCAGTATAAAAAGTGAGTCTAACTTATCCTGTAGTGGTGGACCAATACGTGGTTGTTTTCCCTGAAGATGTTCCAGGACTACCTCCTCACAGATAGGTGGACTTACAAATTGACCTATAAAATGGGACGACACGGATATCTACTCCAGCATATCAGATGGCTCCCGCTGAGCTTCAAGAGCTAAGGGTAGAACTGGAGGACTTGCAGGTAAATGGATTCATCCTGCCCAGTGTTTCTCCCTAGGAAACCCTGATTCTGTTCACCAAGAAGGCATACGAGAGCATGAGGATCTGTGTCGTCTACCGTCGCCAGAACCAGGTAACCTTGAAGGAAAAGTACCCACTCCCAAGTATTGGCGACCTCTTTGATCAGCACAAGGGAGCATAATGGTTTTAGAAGGTAGAACTCAGATCAGGCTATCACCAGATTAGAGTTCGAGATGAGGATGTGCAGAGGATAGCCATGAGGTGTCATTACGGAACTACGAGTTCTTGGTTATGACCATCGGCGTATCCAACACTTCAGTAGTTTTCATGAGTCCCATCAATAGGATATTCCAGCCATACCTTGATCAAATTATCTTGGTATTCATCGATGACATACAGAACTACTCGAATACGGAGGAGGAGCATGCCTATCTTTTGCAGGTAGTACTGGACACACTCTGAGAGCACCAGCTTTATGGTAAGATCTAAAATTGCGAGTTGTGGATTCTAGAGGTTCATTTCATGGGACATGTCATCTCAGAGGATGGAGTTGCAACGGATCCAGCAGAGAATGAGGCAGTTCATGCTTGGGATCCACCCAGGAGTGTGACAGAGGTAAGGAGTTTCTTGGGCTCGGGCTATCCGGGAAGTGCGGGGCCCCATCGGGTACCGCATGAGCGGGACCGGCGCCACCCAGCGTAGTTTCAGTTCTACAAGAACGGCTAAGGCATTCGGTTGATAGGGGGAATGCTTTTCCCCCGGGTCATGACTCAGGTGGACACCCGCCAGGCCACCGGGTCGCCAGGACGACTGGGCCACCTGACCGCCTTGGGTCGGACCAGGCCGTCCTCGTCCAGCACGCCCTCAAGTCGGGCCGCACCTTTGGGTCAGGCCGCCCCATCAGCTTAGGCCGCCCACTCTGGCCAGGCCGAGCAGCTTCCTTAGACCAGGTTAAACCTGCTTACTGGTTCAGACCCCAGTTAGGGCCGGGTTAGGCCGGGTCGGTCCGAATGGGTCAGACTTGACCCGAACACGCTATGGCCCGAATAAACCTTTTTGACCGTATCATGGGCCGCATGTGTCTGATCAACGAATCATCTACAGATACGGAAAGCATAGATCATGATAGTTCCTTTGGAATACCCCACTTGATGTTTGGACACAGTTGGGGTACTGCTGTGTAGGATTGAACCTAAAATCCCACTGGGCCCCTAGAACGGAAAAGCCAATAACACACAGACCGGGCGTCAGATTGACGCGCTGTCTGTTGTGTTGATACCCCTATGACGTGGCAGTCCTCTGAGATTCTTCCAAATGACACATCGTGACACATGGATTATCGACCAGTAGCTCATGGATAAAATCGTCCCATAGACGAGTAGGCAGAGTGCAGAGACCTAGTAGCTAACAGACCTGACAATTTCTTTACCGATTTGACTTATAGTGATTCGACTGGCCCAGTGGGGATCTCCTTTTATTCGGCCGAAAATCCTTGGGGAAGAGAGCACCTGGGAGTTTATAGAAGATCTGCGATACTCGATAGGAAGAGTAACTCTGTAGGCTATTAGGTGGAGTGCTCGATATTTGGAGGCATACCTACAGTGGACGGAGCACCTGGTAGTTGGCAGCAGCCCTGCGGTACTCGACAGAAGGAGTACCTTAGCAGTCCATGGTTAGTGAGAAGCACCTCAGTGTCGCGAAATCCCCACTGTACTCGACAGAAGAGCAGTCCTCCAGCAGGTGTAGATTTGATAATGATAATCCTGGTTTGTGCTAAGTCAAAGACCATTGTGTATTTCCACATGATTGAAATGGGTTACATGAAAACTTTGGTATATGTATGGGCATATAGCTATGAAATATTTTTCTGTTGATTTCATACTTTTTGGTTTATCCTTTTTGGATTTGGTGGGACCTTGAGGGTCTTGGGGTCCATACTGAGTATCATTATACTCACCCCTACATGGGCTATGCGCGCACCACGTTGTGTTGGATGCAGATGACAGACAGCACTTACGGAGGCTGAGAGCGCCAGGACTGGATGGTACATGGAGTCGGGCCTTACAACATATCAGTACACGGTGGAGTCTAACGGAAGTGGGCTGCTGTGGAGTCCATCTATACCGCCCCTTCAGGTAGGAACCCTAGAGGACTATACATGAGCTACTTTCAGCTTTCAGCTCTTTGTCCCTTTTTCAGTTGTACTTACTTTCAGTTGTATATTTATTTTTGGGCTTGTATTTTGGCCCACCATTACTTTCAGTACACTTTTTATATATCTTTTACATAGTTTTTACTTCGTATTGTATGCTGGTTGTGTGTGTTTACGAATTATAAAGGTAATGCCTTTACAATTTTAGGGAATTACGCCTTTGGTGCTAGTTGCTAGCCCCTGGCCTATGGAAGGCGGGCTTGGGGTAGTCATTATACAGGCCTCGGGGGACGGGTCGTGACAATTATTTCATAGGGGGAGTTCACATGGATTTTTATCTCTGTATAAGCAATAGAATGATGGAGGGTGGGGGTATTATAGTGAATAAATTAAGGAAATTAATAACGATGTTCAGGAGGTATTCCTCTATACACAATAATTATATATTCATTTCCAATTTAATATAAGGTAAGATGAATTTTGTTTATTATATTAAAATAGTAAAATACCATAATATCGTATATTAGGGTGTTATTATATCACCATGATTGAATAATAATTCAAGGAGGTGATAGAAGAATCATGACATAAATGCTCGATTAGGAACAATACCTCTTATTCGGACCACCTCTCTGCAATTTTACATAAATCCATAATTTATTTTATTATTCACCAAAAAATGCCTCTAGGACATGGTAATGGATTTAATTGAGGGATTTGGATGGTATTATTTAACCAATAGGACTCTCAATTATGAAGATTAGTGGAGAGAGTTTTTTCATTTATAATTGGAGGAAGAGGTACACATGAAATTTTTTTAAATGAGAAAATCATCTCCTTCTATTTCACACTCTAATAGCCACCATAATTGACCATTTTAGAGATTTAGATAACATAAGGTAAAAATATTTCTAAAAAACTTTATATATAAAAGTATTAATATCATCTGATCCATTATAATTTATGTTTAATCCCTTGTTAAATAAATTTTCACTGTAACAGGAGTAAAATATTTTACTGTTTTCACAATTCAATATGACCCAAAATTAAGTTGAATTTATTATATAGTATTTATTATTATTATTAAAATTACATAAAAATTTTTACCAAAATAAAATAACCAAATTCGAATAACTTAATTAATAAAATAATCCCTAAAATTTTGATGGGAAGGAATTTTGTTTACGAAATATAATTTTCAACCATAATATGATATTATATGAACTTTATAACTACTATTAATAAATATATGAATTTAAAATAATACATATACAAATACACCATATAAATTCATATAAATTCATTCTTATTTTGGTGTTATTTTAATTAGTTAAAATGTAGTTACATTATAATATTTAAAACAGCTTTTAGGCAAATGTTTTTTAAGACCATAAATAATGTTATTCTAAAACCCTATATCAAGATGATTCAAATTTAATTAATTGGATTGAATATAAATATTTATTAATTATTTTATATTAAATTAAATATGATGATTAATAGGACATTTAAAAGAGAAACTGTTTTAAATGAATTCATTGATTTCCAAGAATCAGTATTTTACACAATTCACTAGAAAAAATATTATTTTAAAAAAAATACACTAAATTTACCCTATGTTAATATTAATGTTAAAATTTTTAAAAAAGTGATTTTTATCAAATATAATTTTAAAAGTAAAAATAAACATATTTTAATACATTCTCACATAATGTAATTAGAATAATTTTTGCATAATTTTTTTATTAAAGAAAAAATGACATTAATTAAAATTTATATCTTTTTTTCTAATGATGTATCAGTTACTAAATATTGAATATGAAAATTATATATATCATAATTTAGTTAATACTATTCATATAAATGAATTTATTATCTATGTAATATTGATAATAGATTTCACGGGTTGTCTATGCTCTTTGTTGAATGTATTGTATGCTATGGAAAATAATTATCTTCTTTATAATATTTTACTGGAAAATTAGAAATACCTTGAATTAATTTCATCCTAAATATTTGGACATGACATTAGAAATAAATTTTTTTATATATTAAAATAATTTAATTGAAATTCCATATCATAGAACAGGTAAATAAAACATCCTATTGAAAGTGGAAAAAATAAACATCAAAGGTCATCATGAATAACACATGACTAGGTTTACAAATCTGAAAAAAAAAATTCAGAAGTGAACATTTTGGAATGAATGAAAATATTTATTCAAAAATAATAATTTATAGTGTCACAGACCATTTATCACAAGAAAGAGAGTTATCATGAGAATATTAATGACCAAAACACCAAAAAATAAAGAGTTGATAATGTAGTACCCCCAGATTCTTTTATGTAACCATTGTTTTATGCTTTTTAAGTAAATGAAGCATATGAGAAATGGTTGGGGAAAGTATGGAGACTTTTAAAGCATAAAAGGGAAAAATGTGTGGACGCACAAGCTACGTACGGTTTGCCCAAACCGAACGGAAGCTGTACATGTGGTGTCACTTTGGACAGTTGAGAACTAACTGTGGGTGCATGGTTTCGGAAAACCATGTGAGGAGGTCATGTGGAGCGCCCCTTCCAAGAAGTGTCTACCACATGGATAGCGCATGATTTGACTAACCGTGCGAACTAACCGTGCGTGAAGTCAACATATATCCTATTTTTAAGTATCTAATCAGTTTTATCCTTAATCCCATTCGTTTTTTATTTTAGATGGCCCTAACTCGGGATTTCTCTTTTGTGAAGGTGGGAGAAAACATACCAGGCGTTTTGGAATTGATCCAGAGGGTTGAATTTGAGATTAGAGGCCGTTTGATCAACGTAAGTCTCATTTCCTTTAGTTTTCTAAAATCTTCATCTTCCCTCTTGATGGATCCTTAGCTCTACGCCCAAGGTGGGTAGATCTAAGGTAGTGGATGACTTTTATGTAGGTGTTTGGTTATGTTGGTTCTATGGGAAGGAATATAAGGAGTTTTGGGGGACTAGTTGAATCGTTTTTGTTGGAGTTCTTAAGTTGTTGTTGGTTTCTCCTAATTTGTTGAGGTAGGTGTCTTCAATATCAATTCCTCTCTCTTAGAACTCGAAGGCATTGTTTAAATTTTTTTTCCATGATTGGAATGGGTTGTTTATCTATCGTGAAAGAATGATTGAAACCCATTTTTAGTAACAAGTTATGGAAATCATGTGTTTTTGGAAACTGGATGTTGAAAAAATTTAAAATGGTGGTTTTAAATTGGCTGTACTTTTTTGAATGAAATAAATGGTTTTCAATAAAAGGGTGATTATTTATTGAATGGTTTTGAACACATTTGGTTTTGGGCATAGATTTCCATGGGTTGTGGTGTGTGTTCTTGTGCATTGGGATGTATAATGGTGTGATGTACCCCCAAAAAAATGGTTGGGATGGATAAGGGTGATAAGTAACCCCATCAAAAGGATGGGATGGATAATGTCGTGAAGTATCCTCATCAAGGTAGTTCACTAAGTAACGACTTAGTGGACGGATAACTCACTACTGGCGAGTATAGAGAGGTCTAGGTTGCATGCATGGTTGGTTGTGTGCATTTGTGAAATGGAATGAATGTGCCAAAATGGAAATGGTAATTTGATTGGAAACATGCTTGGTTCCTTTTATTGAGAAAGATGGTTTTTTTGGAAAATGGTTTTTGACAAGGAACATGTTATATTGTGAATTGTTTTGGAATTATTTTATATAAATTGTTTAATATAAATGGTATAACATGTTTTATCCTAGAGGCAAGACTTGGGAAGTTAATGGGGAAAACCCACTGAGTTTCATTACTCACCCCCTACTTTAGAACGTGGGTGCTTTTGCATATGTCATATACCGGGATGTTGGAAAGGGTAAAGTGTTGTATACTGCTTCGTGATGCTTGGGATGGTTCATGATGTTGGAACTTGGAGCTTGTGAAGCATGGAGTCGGATTGTTGTCTTGTAGTCATTGATTTTTTCATTCCGCTATTTACTTTGATATAGTGTTGGTTTCCGTTGTGGTCCTTTGTTGGTTTATGATAAAATAAATGGTTGAGTTGTCCTAGTTTTTATCATGCATATTTTAGTTGATTTGTTTGGTTATGGTTGTCGGCCCTTGTGTATGATCTAAAAAGGGTAAATTTTCCCCCCACTTGTTTTGAAAACCTTTCGCATTTATTGCCAACATTTGGCGCCTTGGGGATGTCGCATAAGGCCAAGTAATAATTTTTTGATCTCTCAAGGCAATGTGAATTGGCGGGTCATTACAAATGGTATCATCTTATTCAGTCCTTGCCTAACAAGTGGTCATAGATGTTCTCGGTCATGGAGTTTAAATTAATTTTAGTCTATTCATTGGGTTGGAATATTACAGAGGAGTATGATTGTCGGAACTTGAAATGTATAGCATAAAATACGTAGCTAACTCGTTTAGGTTGAACAACAAGTTACAAGGGTGTTGGGTACATAAGTGTTTTGGATACACTTCTAGTGTGTTGGAAATCTCATTATCATGGGTTTATCCAATGAGATGAGAATGAAATTCATTGTATAGGAATGACTTCCCACTAGGATTGAAAATCTCATCATGATGAATGAGTAAGGATTTCAGGAAAGGTGCGAATTTTTGAAAAATGTAGAAATTTCATTCAACTAAAATGATTTTGAAAAGAGGATATTTGGTGTATTTTGAAAATGGTCAGATATTCAAAATGAAAGTGGGATGTTTTCAAAAATGGTTGAACATGGGAAAAGGTTTTTTTGAAAAATAATGTGGTGATAGTTGATGTTATTGAATTTGAAATAATAAGACTTCAATTTCTAGGAAGTGAGAATAATGGTGTGCGTTGTTTGTATAGAAAATAGCACCTATTAGGCTTTGTAGAAACCAACCCAATGAAGCTGAAGTGAATGCGGTTGCACCTGAACAACGAGTGAAACAAGAGCTGGTTTAGAGTATCATTCAAGTGTTCTAGGCTATGGACACGAGGAATCAGAGGGATGAGTCAAGGTCTGTAGACAATTCCGTCCAGTTCTAGAAGATGAATCCACCCATCTTTCGGGGTGATTCTGAACTAATAGGGTGGAGGAATGGCTGAGTAGGATGAATCGTATCTTCGATTTCATCGGCACACCAATAGAACTGAATGTAAAGTTGAATATGTTAATTCTGGAGGATCTTGCATGATAGTGGTGGGAGCTAGTGGTGCAGGTTAAGGTGGATCAAGGCCAGGGCAGGGAGCAATTTGAGGAATTTTTCAATATAAAATTATATCCTCACACATTCAAGATCCAGATGACAATGGAATTTTTCAGCCTGAAGTAGGAGAATCTCTCTATCACGAAATATATGGCTAAATTCATGAATTTGGTGTGCTTTTCCCCAAATGTTGCTGCAAGTGCATCGCTGAAAGCACGAATCGTTGAATCAGGGTTGCAACAAGAGATTCGCCCAAAGATTGTTGTGCTCTGTATTAAGGATTACATGGAAATGGTAAATAGATCAATAGTAGCTGAAAGATACATATCTGGAGTTATGGGAGGAGAAAGTATGATGATACCCACAGGAATGGTGGAACTCTAATACTGGGAACAAGCGGAAGATGGACACCTACTTCCAAGGAGGGAGTGCGAATCGGAATCAGATGGATGGATTGGTGAATCTCCCTCCACGACCCATGATGACGCTCAGTGGTTTCAATGTGGTTCAACTGACCACATAAAGTGAGAGTGTATGGTGCAACCTAGACAATGTCACAATTTCCAAAAAATGGGGCATCTACAGTGCTATTATAGAAATACTCTGAGGTCGGGTGCACGTGCAACTTCCCAGGTGTCGCAGGAATCGTATGCTTTGACAGGACGAAGACAGAAGAGTCAGTCTCATCATCATAATAGAGATAGACATGTTGATTCTCGAAATACCATGACTCTATACCCATTGCAATCTCAGAAAGGAATCAAGGATAAATGTGTAGTGACAAAGAAATTGTATGGCCCTGAGTAGATGGTTATTGATGATTAGGCTGGACCATCAATAATAAGAGTTATGATTATTTTGAATTCTACCTTTGTTCAAGTGTTGTTTGATACTGGTGCCTCACATTCCTTCATTACTTCTCATGTTGTTGACTTGTTATGTTTGAAAATGGAAATGATGTCTTTTGTCTTGAAACTGTAAACTCCTCTGGGTAAAAGGGAATGTCAAGCCATCATCTGTGGATAATGTGATATAACTATTGATGAAGCTGAGCTGAAATGGGACTTCCCCATGTTGAATATGGATGACTATTATGTAATCGTTGGTATGGATTGGTTGATAAGGTTTAAGGATCACATCGAATTTTAAAGGAAAATGGTGACTTTCACGACTAAGGACGACATAGTCCATCTCTTTAGAAGAGAAAAGATAGTAATGAAAGGCGTAAAGAGCTTGTTGGCACCAAAGCTGGGAACGATCTATCAGAAATTGGAAGTGTTGACTTTGGCATCAATGAATGAGATTGAAGAAAATATTTTTCCATCTATGGTGGATCATTTTCCAGATGTCTTTACCAAAAACATCTCAGGGTTACGACCGCTAAGGGAAGTGGTGTTTATGATTGATCTCCTTCTGGGGACCCTCCGTATTTCCATTTCATCTTATAAGATGACACCGAAATAGTTATAGGAATTGAAAGTGTAGTTAGAGGATCTGAAAAGCAAGGGTTTCATTTTTCCATGCATGTCTTTGTGGGCAGTACCGGTTTTGTTTGTAAAGAAAGTAGATGGAACTTTTAGGCTATGAGTGGATTATGGTAAACTTATCCAAATTATGATAAAGAATAGAAATCCACTCCCACACATTGACAAATTTTTTGATCAATTTAGGGGAGATCTGTGGCTCTCTAAGATTAACTTGGAGTCAGGATATCACCCGTTGCGAGTTCGAAAGGAGGTTATTCCGAAGAAAGCCTTCAGAAGCCGATATGGCCACTATGAATATGTAGTCTTGCCTTTTGGTCTTACGAATGAACCAGAAGTCCTTATGGAATTAATTTATTAGATATTTCAGTGATATTTGGATTCTTTTGTTGTGGTGTTTGTGTATGGTATATTGTTGTTTTCAAGAACAAGGGCTGGGCGTGAGCAACACATGGAGATAGTGTTGGAAATCATGAGAGACCATCAGTTGTTTGGAAAATTTTCAAAATGTGATTTTTAGATAAAATAGGTACTCTTTCTGGGCTATGTTGTTTCTGAGAAAGCTGTATTAGTGGACCCAGAAATGATAGAAGTTTTTATTTCTTGGATACCATAGAATAATGTATTTGAAATGCGAAGTTTTCTTGGTTTAGCTAGTTATTACCGAAGCTTTTTCCGTTACTTCTCATGACTAGATTCACCTATGACAGCATTGAAAAATTAGAACAGTTCAATTTCAATGGACTAAAGAATTCTAGAGATCTTTTCAAGAGTTGAAAGTTCGCCATAAATCAGCACCCGTCTTGATTTTTCTCGAATTGGTATCGGGGTATGTGGTGTATTGTGATGCTTCAGGAATAGGTTTGGTTTGTTTTCACATGCAAGGAGACCATGTGGTTGCTTATGGATCAACACAGTTTATGGACCATGAGAAAAATTACCCAACACATGATTTGGAGTTGGCTATTGTCATCCATGCTTTGAAAACATGGAGAAATTATCTCTTTGGAGAGAAATATACCGTGTTTACGGGTCACAAAAGCATGAAACACATTTTTTCAAAGTGATATTTAAATTTGAGAAAATGTAGATGGATGGAATATCTTCAAATGTTCGACTTTGACATGATGTATACACTGGGTAAGGGAATTTTGGTGGCCGATGCATTAAGCAAGAATTCGTATACTCTGTTGGCGAAAGAAGCATCGGATGAGTGGCAGTTGATGTCGTTCCAAGATGACATACATATGGAATGTAAAGAAAGAACTGATATTGCATTTTTCCTTCTAGTTCCACTTGTTCATGATTTTGTGGAGATACTAAAGGAGGCACATGAATTCGATGTAGAATGTGTTACGATGAGTTCAAAACTCAATGGTGGGGAGTCCATTGATGGAGGAAAGCTGGATGGTAGTTCAATTTTGTAGTTTCGCGATCGGATGGTTGTACCTTTAACTAATCAGAAACAACTCTATCATGATTACCACCATTCCGGATGGGCTTTGGATCCAAGAATACAGATGATTTATATGACGTTGATGGCACAATTTTGGTGGAAGCATGAAAAAATGGTTGATGAATTTGTTTCAAGGTGTTTAACTTTCACCATGTTATAGTAGAACATCAGCAGCCAACGAGTATGTTGCAGTGTCTACCAATTCCAGTGTGGAAATGGGAGTAGATAGATTTAGATTTTGTTATAGGTCTTCCAAGAACATTATGGAAACATGGTTCCATTTGGGTGATAGTGGATCATCTAACCAAGACGGGCCATTTCATCCTGATTCATGAAACTCATACAGTGGAAGATCTTTCAAAAATATATATCTGATAAGTGGTAAAGAGACATTGTGTACCAGTGTCCATAGACTCAGATAGAGATCCATGTTTCACATCTCATTTCTAGAAATCATTACAGCAAGCCCTTGGGACTCATTTGATGATGAGCACGGTGTATCATCCTCAGACGGATGGCCAATCCAAGCGGACAACAAAAAACATTAGAAGTCATGTTTCGGGCCTGTGTAATGGATTTTGGGGGCTCATGGGAGGAGAATATACCCTTAGTGGAGTTCCCATACAATAACAGCTATCAAGACTCCATACACATGGCTCCGTTTGAAGCATTGTATTCGTATCCTTGTTGTTCTCTACTTTGTAGGGTGGAAACAGGTCAGACATCACTAGTTGGGTCGATCCGTGTCCCAGAAACAAAGGATAAGATATAGTTGATTAGAAAGAGGGTGGATATGCCTCAGAGTCATCATAAATATTATGCAGATCATCGCCGAAGACCATTGTCTTTTGCGGTGAGTGATCGTGTCTTTTTGAGAATCTCTCCAAGGCATGGAAAACGTCCTTTTGACAAGCAGGGAAAATTATCTCCTTGATATATAGGCTCTTATGAGATACTACAATGGGTTGTCAAGGTGGCGTATCAGCTGGCTTTACCACCACAGTTCAGTGTAGTGCATAATGTGTTCCATGTATCTCAGTTGAAGAAGTATCAGCCCGATCATGACCATGTGATTAGATGGGATAACATTGACCTAGAGCCAGATTCATCATTGATACATACCCTAGTACAGATTTTTGATATTCAAGAGAATGTATTCCATGGAAAAATCATCGGTCTAGTGCAGGTATTATGGCAGCATGGTCAAATTCAGGAAGGGACTTGGGAACGCGGGATAGAAATGATAGAGTAGTGGCCAGAACTCTTTCATTCAAGCAATGGTTTTATAATTTCAGAGGACGGAAAGGCCAATTGTGGTGAGAATGTATTACCCCCAGTTTCGGGTATGTATCCCTTGTTTTATGATTTTTATGTACATGAAGCATATGATAAATGGTTGGGGAATGTTGGTAGACTTTTAAAGCATAATAGGGCCCAATATGGGGACGCATGGGCTGCGCACAGTTTCCCCAAACCATGCGGAAGCCATTCAGGTGGTCACACTTTGGATAGAGGATATCACACGGTGGGCACATGATTTGGGAAAACCGTGTGAGGAGGTCGTGCGGAGCTCCCCTTCCAAGCAGTGACTATTGCGCGGTTAGCGCACGATTTGACTAGCCGGCCGGAATTACTATGCGTGAAGTCAACTTAAATCATATTTTTATGGATCTAATCTATTTTATCATTAATCCCACTTTTTTTGCTCTTAGACTGCCCTATCTCGGGATTTCTCTCTGGTGAAGGTGGGAGAACACTTACTAGGCGTTTTGGAAGTGATCCGGAGGGTTGCCTTGGAGTTTAGAGGTCATTTGATCAAGGTAAGTCTCATTTCCATTAGTTTTCTTAGATATCCTTCTTCCCTATAGATGTATCCTTAGATCTACGCCCAAGGTGGGTAGATCTATGTTATTGGATGAATTTTAAGTCGGGTTTTGGTTTTTATGGTTCTAGGGGAAGAAATATAAGGTGGTTTCAGGGACAAGTTGACTCGGTTTTGTTGGCGTTCTTCGTCCGTTGTTGGTTTCGCCGAATATTTTGAGGTAGGTGGCTTCAATCATGATTCCTATATCATATAACTTGGAGGATTAATTTAATATTGTTTTCCTTGATTTGAATGGGTAGTTTATCTTTTTTGAAATAATGTTTGAAGCTTCTTTTTAGTAACAGGTGATGGAAATCGTGTGTTTATAGAAAGTGGTTGTTGAGGTAAATTTAAAATGTTGATTTTAAATTGGATATGGTTTTGTTGCCTGAAATAAATGTTTTTTTTAAAATAGGGTGATCCTTTATTGACATGTTTTTAAGACACGTGGTTTTGGGAATATATTTTCATGGGTTGTGGTGTGTGTTCATGTGCATTGTGATGGATAAGGGCGAGAAATACCCCCATAAAAAAGGTTTGGATGGATAAGGGTGAGAAGCACCCCCATCAAATTTTTGTGAAGGATAAGGTCGTAAAGTACCCCCATAAAGGTAGTTCACTAAGTGCGACTTAGTGGAAGGCTAACTCACCACTCACGTGTATAGGGAGGTACAGGTTCCATGCATGATTGGTCATGTGTATTTGCGAAATGGAACAAAGGTTCCAAAATGGTAATGGGTATTTGATTGGAAACTTGATTGGTTGCTTTTCTTTGAGAAAATGGTTTTTTGTTGCAAAATAGTTATTACATGGAACTTATTATATTGTGAACTGTTTTGGAATGTTTTCCTATAAATTGTTTTATATAAATGTGCTAACATGTTTTATCCTAGAGGCATGGGTTCAGATGTCATCAGGGAAAACTTACTGAGTTTCATTACTCACCCCCTGCTTTGGCATGTGGGTGCTTGTGCAGATGTCATGTACCGTGATGTTGTCAAAGGTAAAGTGTTGCATACTGGTTTGTGATTCTTGGGCTGGATCATGATATTGGATCTTGGAGCTTGTGGAGAATGGATTTGGGTTGTTTTCTGGTAGTCTTTGAGTTTTCCTTTCCTCTGTTTACTCTGATATAGTGTTGGTTTCCATTGCGGTACTTTGGACGGTTTATGATAAAATAAAAGGATGAGTTGTCTTAGATTTTATCATTCATCATTTAGTTGATTTGGTTGGGTATGGTTGTTGGCCCTAGGGTACATTCTAAAAAGGATAAATCATCCCCTCTCTTGTTTTGAGACCCTTCGGCATTTATTTCCAGCCTTTGGAACCTCGGGGATGACTTTTAAGGCCTAGTAATGACTCGTTCAGCTCTCGAGACAATATGAATTGGTGGTTCATTACATTAAATATATCATAATCTCATAAATAATAAAGGAAATAAGATAACACATAGATTTTTAAGATCCAATCCCTTGAGTGGAATAATTTATTACCATCTAAAATTGGAAAAAAGAGAATATATTTACCTATTAACTATAATTTCATCCATTAATAAATATTTACCACAATAAAATCATTTTTGTCAAAAAATTATCAATGAACATAATTTTTATGAATTCACAATGCACTGCAATTAACATTGAATATATAACATATATAAAAAGGTATAAAAATAAATAACAACTTTCATTAGACAATAAAAAAATGAAAACTGTTATCACATGGTATAATATTTTATTTATTGAATATTCCTTCTTATAATTATTCAATAGAAAAATAACTCCAAATATTCCAACTAAATCATTCAATTATAGTGTATAAATTTCATCAACATTAGTCCTGAAAATAATTGAAAATTTATGATTAGAATAAATCTTCACATATGATTTTATGATAATTTTAACATTAATCTCTAAATTACGACATTCAATGTTAATATTTTCTGTTAAAATATTGATATGATCAAATAAACAAATCTGAAATTAAATTCTAATCATTATCATAACTAACCGGATTCATGAAAAAAGACAGCATTGAATCATTTGATATTCCAAAAGATAATTAAACCTTTTTCATTAAATAAAATACCCTAATGTTTTGTCCAGAATAAACATATATGGTTCCCAATGTCATCAACGTCTTCCAACAAAACATTAATAATCTAATCACTAAATCAATTTTTAATCCTATGGATATCTATATAATAAAACATATGTTGAAAAAATAACATAATCATTATCATTGAAAAAATTTAATTTAAAATGCTATGACATACTATCCAGTAAATCACATATTACTATGGTATGAACTGCACCCTTATCACCCTTTGGTTGTGGGTTTAAGAAGCATAGAACTTCTACATATGGTAGGTTATACTTTTTATAAAACATTAACAATATAATTCTTGTAAAAATATAAAAAATATGATGAAAGTCATCATAAATATTCTTTTACATCTTTATTAATTTAAACAATTAAAGTTAAAAATAAATTCATACATATGTACAAAATTCTAAAATGAACATGTATTCTCAAATAACAATTCATCATGATATAATTATGTTTAAATATACCTTAATAATTTATCAAAACATCACAAATGACTTAAAAAATATTCCCATAACATATAATATCCAATTATTATAAGATAATAAAAATATTTAATCATCCTTAAATATACCACTAATTCATTATTTTTGAATCCCAATATATAGAAATAGTAGTGAGAAGACATTATTCAAAAACCATTAATGAATATTTTCCACATTATTTTATAATGTAATCATCATAATAAAAAAATAACTATGTAAAAATTTAAGGAAGGGAAAAATAGAATAAAACATATAGTCCATACATTACATAGATCCTTTTTAAATTCCCATTCATAAATTATAATGGCATTATAAATTTCCTGAAATTTATATACATAGTCTAAAGACTTCAAAACATTCAAAATTCCCCTAGTAAATTTATTTTAAATGTTTTCTTTTCACCCCATGTCACGACATGTCATAGTGGGGCATGTGTCACAACCGCCCAATCCCACCCCTAGAAGGCTTGGGGACAGTGACTAGCACCAACTAGGAATGTCACTAACATGGGAGGTATTTCCTATGTACATGTATACACACAAATATATCAATGCCCAAAAATGATAAAATGTAAAAAAAAACAACTAAGAAAAAAAAATTTTATACAACTATCCCAATAAACAGAGTATAATAGGAAAAAAAATAAGTATTGTAAACTGGGCCAGAACAAAATCGAACAAAAAATAAAGTATCTATAATCTACAAAGTCCCAAATATAAACAAAAATGTACTTGTATGTCTATTGGTATCCATAGAAACACCTCACCATGCTTGAACTCACAAATAACTTTCTGGGTTGGTCTACCCTGGACTCCATCAATAGGTAATTCGTCTACACAAGACATTACACATGCAAGTAAAAACTATTTATGGGTGAGTATAACAACACTCAATAGGACACCCCAAACTACAAAGCAATTCACTAGTTTAATGTACAGTCATCTATACACATTAAAAGTCTAAAATTCTATGATAAGAACATATCCAGATATACTCAATCTAAGACCCACAATATAGATTAATGTAACATTGACCACATACCCACACTAGGGATTCAGTTTTATAGATTCTACAAAATACTCATTCGAACAAACACACTATTGAGTCTGACAGCATTGTTGATGTATTCTTGAGAAGTGTTGTTCATCTGGAAACATCATGTGAGAGATATACTAATAGACATATCATGAAAAAATGATACACCTATCCCATGAAAACTCAATCCATGAGTGGGGAAGATCATGATACACATACGTAGATCATTGTCAGGTCCATGGGGTGATACCACAAATCAACCAGATTCACCTACTAGGATGAGGATTGATGTATGATTATATTTGTCACTCGGATACAAAAACTCCACTTTGGCAACTATAATGGTTATAATATCCACCTCTAGGTCACACTGTTTGTATTCTTGACCCTCTATAGAAAATCATGTTAAAGGGATCATACTATAATTATTAGGAAGTTAAACCAACCAACCTATAAGGAAACAATCAAGGGACTGATCCCTAATGGGGCTTGTCCAATATACAATGGAGAATTGATTAAAAAATGTAAAAAAGATAAACATGGTGTGTAGTAGGTTCAAAAAATATGTTCCATAAACATGAGTACTAACCATGTACCATGACCCATGTCCTTAGAACATGTTGTGTAAAAAGAGAGTATAAGGCATGTAAAAGTTTCACACATAGTTTCCTTCTATCTGGGGTCCACCCATGTACGCGGGATATTTTCCAATACACAGTGTCAACCCCATTCAGCCTACTAGTGTACTAGTACACAGGGTAACCCATGTAACTTGTATAGGTCAAGCCACATGGTGTGGTACATGCCATGTAGTCAACCAATGTACTCCACCTGGTGTCCAGGAATATCATGAGATACATGTTGTGTGACAATTTAATGCCACCCAAAATCCTAGCCAGTACTGAGTGGGGGTCACACACTGTGCAACCCCAGGATACACACTATGTTTATCATGAATTTCTATAACCATTTTTCATCCTATGTACACTAAGGCCATTACTATTGTTCTTTATCCAATGGTTCATTCACCATGATACTAGAGATCTAATGTCATCTTGTTTTCATATAATAGAATTGGTGAGTTTTGGGCCAACAATTTTCCTTGAATTATTATTTTGATCACCATAATGGAAATCAAATGATAAACTTTTTCTCACAAATAGCTCTGATCTATCCATCGCCATCACCATCACACCTCTGTCAGGTGTTCCTGATGCTCGATCTAAATTTCCAAATATTTGGGCCATTGAATTAGGGTGGAATAATAATTGTTTATAATATTATAAGAAATAAAAATTACAAAACATATGGAGGAGAGAAACTAACCTCCAGGTAACAAACTAGTGGGGCATAAACTGACCACTTTTCATTTCCAT
This sequence comes from Viscum album, assembly GCA_963277665.1. NCBI lineage: Eukaryota > Viridiplantae > Streptophyta > Magnoliopsida > Santalales > Viscaceae > Viscum > Viscum album. The sequence goes on along the minus strand of OY728161.1, from coordinate 1,417,508,749 downwards.
CCTGATATATTTCTGTAATAATGATCAAAAAATCAAACAAGTAATCTTCCACAAATTCATGAAATAAATCCGTCACACAAGAACAATCGAATCGTGGGTCACCCTATTCTTGTTTTGGACAAAATTCATCATTAATTAAAAGAATGTTAAAAAAAGGAATTGGTATAAAATTCCGTACCTTTGTGTTTGAACGTCCACTGAGGAGGATCTATCATCGTGTCAATGCCATTGGAAATATCCAGCAAAACATCATCTGCCAATCTCTGATCCATGATCTATCATCATATTCTATCAAGAGAATTCTATAGGATCTCCCAAGATCCTCTAGGATGTTATAGGGTTATGATCCTAACCCTATGTTATATATTATAAAAAACATTCTATGTCTCTATGTAATGTTAAAATTGAAAGTAATTCTTATTTTTTATGTTTTTTAAAATACCAAAAACTAATCTTCATGGTTTACCTATGCCATCCAATGGTTGGCATCCTCATGGGTAGAATTGATATTCTAAATTCAATATTGCCCTTATATATCCAATCTATTAACACATTTAAATGTTATTCCACTTTTATAAAAAAATATCATGCTTGTTATTTAATAAATTTCAATCATTTATCTTTGGCACACAATGCCTGAGAATTGAATGATGTCCCAACACATGGTCTAAATTAGATTCATATAATATTTAAGAATAATACATAGTATACTATAGGATATTACATACTCCCCACCATGGGGATTTATATCACTAAAAAGATAAAATATGTGATACTAAAAATGAAGTGGGTACTCGGAAAAGATCTACGACTCCTGCTCCCCTGTGATCTCCTAGAGAATCCCATGATCTAACTAGGCACACACCTAATGAAATTATAAACCACATTTGATCCTCTCTTTTCAGACATTGATATCTAGTGGGTACGAAAATGTAACCCTATCCTCGATTTCTAGCTCAACCAAGTCTATGATGTGAATTTTTTTATTCACATTCCTCCTCAGTGGTGAAACATAGAAGATGTTGTATAACAAGTCCAACTATGGGGGAAGAGGTGTGTGATATGCCACCTCACAAAATATTTATAGTATTTTAAATGGGCCTATAACACCTGGATATAACCTTTCACACCTGCAAAATCTCTATAACCCTAATCATGGTTAGACCGCAAGGAAAACATGGCCTCCTACCTCAAACTCCAATGGTATTTTCTATCTATCAGCATAAGATTGTGAAAGAATATATGAAGTCTTCAACCATTTCTAGGTGATATGAACCTTCTTTGTAGTACCTCCATCCAACTCAGCGTCCTTGAGTGTCGATTCTCCTGGGTCAGTCCATCCATGTGGTGACTGACATGGTCAGCTATATAAGGCCACAAATTGTTCTATACTGATGATGGAATGATATCTTTTTTTACCTTAACTCCTCTATATTTATGTTCGAATCCAAACTATAAATAAAAACCAACATTCAAGTCTGTATAATGTCCGCAAAGACCTGAATTGGCAACTCCGTTTGGATATCTATCTATGGGTGAAAAAATATGATCAAGAAGAAATGGGTCCCCAATGCCTCTCAAAATCCCTTCCACAATAAAGATGTGAAACGAGCATCATGATATAAAACTATTGACATTGGGACTCCATGGAGTTGAAATATATCTTGTACTTAGAGGCATCTCAAGCTCTCTACTAAACTATGCTCACAGATTTCTAGGAAGTGGGCCGACTAAGTGAGTTGGTCAACGATCAACCAGATGGAAATAAATCGCCTTGATGTATATTATAAAAAATTAAATAAGTATATTGATCTACTATTACACTTCCATTCATGAAAATCAAGGGGTTGAGATGAACCCACTTTAACATGGTTCTCTTCTATCACTTCTTTCAATGTAATGAACCAGGAAACAAACTCTACCACATTCTTAATCATCCTTTGCCATTGAACTAACATCAGGGGCCTTGGTACATTTTCATTGCATCTGGGTGTACCAAAAAAGGGGATGTATTAAAATCCCACATATTGTCCTCCTGAAATGTTACTGGTACAATTTTATGTCCTTTGAAAATGATTATCTCTTCCCAACCATGTGAAAATCCATCCGGCACATGCCCTGTGGACATCTGAGCATGTTGGGTCCTAAAGTCGATATCTACAAGATTATCATCCCTGACTCGATGTATGATTGGGTGGGTGAAAAAAATTGTGTAGGTAATATGCATCATCCAAATACAAAATATATAAAATTAACAAGCCCAATTACTCTGATGCCTCATTCATATACTGTAAACTATATCTCCCACTAAGAGAATCTAACACAATGTTGACATTCACAGGAATATATAAAATCCCAATGACATTATCTGGGTGGATATCTATCCATATAATAAATCCCATGTTCTGACCAATTATATAGAATATATATATGAGAATCATCTGATCGAATTAGATGATTAACTAATCACCCATCAGGTAGAGTCCCCCAATCATCAATGTCAAGTCTACAATTTCTTACTAGTAGTTTTTGGTGATGTAGTCCTGCTCTTGTGGTACCAACTAGCATGACCCATATAAAATAACAGAATTCCTCTACACTAGGACACATCAAATTTCATTCCTTTATACATTGCATATCACTATGTACTTAACAACCTCCCAGAAAAATCACAAGGTTTTAGAGCTTCTCAAAATATTCCTCTTCTCTTGAAATCAATGACCAGAGGTCAACCTATTAGTACCACAGTAACACACTCAACTACATGAATAGGTCATCAATCCTCGTTTTTTGGATACTCATTCATCATGGAAACTTGATTTTAGAGCCAACAGTCCCCACACAACCTCATGCTATTGTCAACCATCACAGAAAACAAAACTACTGATGCCCAGTATCAAACACGGGGTCTCAGGAAGACCTATCCATAGCAAGTAATCCAACAACACCATCAGCTTGTGATGTTCTATGTGATACATATGATATGATGGTGATGATATCATTATCGTACCAATGTTTAAATAAATGAATAATTATATTTCATAGAAAGAAAATAATCCTGGAAAATGAGAGACAACTTCATTCCCCACAACCACCATAGGAAATGGGAGGCTCATAACATCAAACACTATGAGGGTTATTCAGGCCAATTGATGAGTAATTGTCTTCAAAATCTGTTGTGTGAGTCCATCCCACATTTCAGATGATACAATTTTCACCAAAAACTTAAAATGGGTGCTATCACTATTGAAACACCACACCCATCACCTAAAATAGTCATTCAAAAAAATAATGGTGGGTATATAGTCCATTCCAAGAATAATGTCATATGGATTCAACGTCGCTACCATGAGATCACAAAAAAATCACTCCACCATGAGTCAATTCACACTGTCGACACCAGTAAACAATAATTGGGTGTCCTCTAGTTTGAGTCTCTAATCGTGACGATCAATTTAATAAATCAACCAGAATCTCAATGTATAGAACAAGATATGTGGTAAAAATATAATTACTAAATGATGTGTCAATTATCATGGTAGATAATGCAGAGACGATATAGAACATACCAATAATTACTCATACATCTACTCAGTCATAATCTTCGATCACATGTACTTTACCCCACCCCTTTCCTCCACCCCCTTGTGCCTGGGGTGGACAACATGGGGGTTGGGCTAGTAACATGTCAAATCCTATAATACCTCTTTCTATTATCAAATTTACTCTACCATGTTTAATGTCTCGTGATTTTCTGTTTATTATTTTAGATATTATATGTTATTATTTCGAGACCAAGCGCGAAGACGACACATCATTCTATGGTCCAGTGAGCCCGGAATGGTGGTTTGAACTTTTTTTAAGTTAAGTAAGTCGGCACTTGTGCACGGTTGTGGCAGTTTCCAAACAGATACCCAGATTAAAAATCTGAGTGCACTGTTGCGCCCGGGACATCGAATTTACCTAATAATGAGGCTAATCACGAACGGCGTGAGTCAAGGGTAATGGTTAATTTTTCGGATGTTTTAAGTAAAATAAATGAAAATAAATCAACATGTATATTTTATTTCATATATGGAAACATCTACTGCAGCACACCAACGGTGCTGCAATTTCCTAAATTAATGGCGTGTCTTAATGACTTCCAAATGGAAAGTCAATTCCATTAATACTTCTGCATAATTAAATGCCAACATGTTTCCCATTTTAATGGTTTACGTAATTGTACGTCGTTGAAAACATAGAGAGAGGAACCTCTACAGAATCTGTGGTGTGTTGGAGCAAATTCTCGACAACAGATCGAAAACAAGGATCGTTGCGCCGACATTGAAGGATATTGACGAAAACGGAAGAACGACGCCTTCGTCAAATATCGATCCTTTCGAATGGAAGGGGATGTTATTTTCGATTTATTTTCCCCGTATTTGAGTTTAAACGACGAACACGTTTCATCCATGAACAAGTTGATCCGCGGATTTGTGCGTTCTTACGGAAGGGATTTTATTTGGGATGATTATGGGGAATTGATCCATTTTTTATGTTTTTGTTGATTCATGATCCGTTTAAGCCTATTAACGGGAGCGGATCAAAGCCGTGATGAACGAAAGAGGACGTTCATTCCTTAATTAGTTATTTGGATTTCTTCCTCCTTTTTCCCCGCGCGTTCTTCGCATTCTTCGCGGGGCGACGAACAACGGATCGTTGCACATCCATTCTGCGATGAAACGATACCAAATCAAATGTTTGACATCGCAACGACCTTGTGGAGGTGCGGAAACGATGGTGGAAGATGAATCAGACCAGATCAAAAAGAGAATTCATCGAGCGTTCTTCATGCGGGAAGATCCGAAAATGGTTTCGGAGCCGATCAGAGGCCTGAAAATGGCGGAAGCAGCTTCATGGTGTCAGGGTGACCAGAACAAGGATGTTTTGTGGAGATCAGAAGTCCTGATTGATGATCAGAGCAGCATGGGAGGTGCGTCGGTGAAGAGCGCCGTTTGTGGAAATTTCCAGAATACACGGCATGTACTTCTGAAGAACACGTCGTGTAGTACTGGCGGTGGTGGCTAGGGTTTCAGGGTCATAGAAAAATCACACGGCATGTGACCCCGGTCACACGGCGTGTTGGACCTTCCCTGAAGCTCGGCATGTACTTTGGGTAGTACACAGACACGTGATGATCTACATGCCATCAAGCAGAACGGCATGTACAGCTTGGCAGAGGAGGCTACGCGGACCTCGGCGTGTATCCCGAGGATACATGGACACGGGATGGAGTACACGATAGTGTACTCCATCACACGGCCAGGCGAGACCAAATGCGTGGGTCACCCCATGTGTAGATTGCATAGGTCGAAGTACACTGGTTGGTGACAGTGTATGGGCACATGGCCAGAGTACATGGAGCCAACCCCATATAAATCGACTCGGCGTGTACTCCTTACTACACGACATGTACTATGTTTTTCTACATGACCTACCTCACGACACAGGCCGTTGTACATGGACAGTACCCAGGTCGGACAACACGGTGTGTATCATTTCTACATGCTGTGTACTTTTTGGAAAACAGATTGTTCCATTTGTTCAATGTGCCCAGAACATCTTTCTTTTGGGTTAGTGCACCTTCTTATTGTTCCCATGAAGATTTGGCATCTTTACCTCATGCATGATTATGATCCCTTTAGTAGGAAATTCTATGATAGAGTCAGGCATCCATCCAAGAGGCCCGGATCGGGATCCTCTATCAATTCCATACCCTATGTAGAGTCAGGCATCGACATGACCAAATGTACCGGGCATTGATCCTCTACCTTGCAGGTGAATTCCGTATGAGTCGCGGTATCCTCCATGGCCCTGGTAGTGATCCTCATCTGTGTATCGAGATCTTTCCACTCAGGAGTGTGTCTCCTGTAATGTGTGATTCTATCTACCATAACCTTTCCACTAAAAAGTGTGTCTCCTGTAATGAATGTAGCTATCTCTCGTGACGGTTCCTAACGAACATAACTTCTCAGAAGAACTTCATCAGAGCTATAAGACTTGTGGAGTGTGTTCTCCCGGAACGAGTGCATCACGGAATCTTCGAACGGAATCCCTTGCGAGGGTATGCGGTTGGGTGACCTGTCTCTTGACCATGGGTCTAGGTTTTGAGTATATCTGGTTTTTTCTATATGTTTCATAGACATATACTGTGCATAGCTGACTGTACCTTTACTTTTTGTATTGCATTTTGTATTTCTAGTACCTATATTGAGTATTGTTATACTCACCTTTGCACGGGATTTTCCCACACGTCTGCTGTCTTGTGCAGACAAGCAGCCATTTGACAGAGTCCAGGGCGGACCAGGACATGACTGAGCTTTCTGAGTTCCCTACAGGCCAAGGTGTTCATACGGCTACGAGCGGCAGTCCCAGTACCCTTTTGTGCTTCCAGGTTGGACTTTGTAGTTTCAGACTCTTGTTTGTTTGCTTTTGGGTGGGCTTGTATTCTAGACCAGTTTACTTTTACATCACTCTACCTTTTGTCGTAATCTGTTTGTTGGGATTTTTAGTTGTATGCATGCATTTTGTTCCTTAGTGTTTTAAATTTCAGAATTTGTGGGCTTGTAGATGTGTGCATGTGTACAGGTACTTAGGGAATTCCTCCCATGTTAGTGATATGACTACTCGGTGCTAGTCAGCAAACCATGGCCTATTGGAGGAGGGTTTGGGGAGTCATGGCGCGGGCCCCACTGGGATGGGTCATGATATTTTGGCATCAGAGGTGGTCGGTTCTACCTTAAGACCAAGAGTCTGTGAGTTTGGTTTGGGGAAACATTGTTGAGTGTATCGGGTTTGACTTTCAGGCCAGAGACCCCAGTGTTGGTTTGGCGGCCGATGTATCCATACAACAAGACTCTGATAACCTACTTTTCGACCCGTTTCATGAATACACGAGTTGCGGGGAAATAAAAGGTACACGCATCATATAAGAATGAGTTCTGTTTTCCATGCCCTTGTTTCCAGCTATCCAGATATACTCATTGACTGTGACACATCTTTATTCTTTACAGGATGCCTCCATGATGCATACCCTCTACGATTCAGCAGCACGATCATGAGGATGAAACCCTCAATGATGAGGCTTTGATATAGGGACCAACTCCCCAGGCGTTGCCACCAGGTGGTGCACGTGCTATACCACCACCAGTGGAGCAGCCACTGGTGCCCGCGGTACCGACCGGCAAGGAGCGCAGGCTCAGCGTGCTCCATGAGTTTCATAGATTGAGGTCCCTCACGTTATGAGGTGAGACCGACCCTCAGGTGTTTGTGGACTGGCATGAGGTAGTGACCAGAGTTTTTCATCTAGCGAGGACATCGGCAGACCAGATGGTGGTCCTATGAGCGATCCTTCTTCAGGGTTCAGCAGGATGATGGTGGAGTCGGACAACGCAGACTCGCAACAAGGAGACTCTTTCGTGGATAGAGTTTGAGAGACTCTTCAGGGAGGAGTTTTCTCTGGTTATTCTGAGAGATGTGCACATCTAGGAGCTTCTTCAGCTCCAACAGGGCATTATGACGGTGGATGACTATTCATCTAGGTTCACCACACTCGCCAGCTACATGATGGACATGGTCAAGGATCAGTACTCCAGAGATCAGACCTTTGAGCGAGGTCTACGGTGTGACATCAGAGATAGTGTTGGGCCTCTATTCATTTCAACTTATGATGGAGTGCTTGAGCAGGCCTTGGTGATCGAGAGCTTCTTGGCGGAGCAGAGACAGCCACCGGCAGTCAGCAGCAGGCAGACAGGTGCAGAGACACAGACAGTAGGGATCTGACGTTAGGCACAAGGATATGGACGTGGGAGACATCATAGGAGGACCTAGGATAGGAGATCAATAGTCCATGGCTCTGGGGATGGATCCAGTAAGCATAGGGAGAAGATATGATATGCATGCGATGGTAGGGGGCATCTCACTAGAGATTGCCTGACACGTCGAGATGTTGGGAGGGAAGTGGTGGATGGACCACCGAGGTAGAGGCAAAGAACGGAGTAGACAGATCCGCCAGGTAGCGGACGTGGCAGAGGAGCAGGGAGAGCTGCATGTGGTGGCAGAGGCTTCGACTTACATCCACCACCACCCCCAGAAGGTCCGCACCAGGCACAGGGAGCTAGGGGACCGGGACTGGGACATCTGCATGCAGTCGAGGTATACGACCCAGGGGTTCCAGGGATGATTCGAGGTACAATCTATGTCTTTTCTACCTTAGTTTCCATACTCATAGACACAGGTTTCAGTCATTCCCTTTTAGCCACATGTCTTATACAAAACATCGAGATTCTGGTAGAACCGTTGACTCGATCCTTATGCTTGGAGACACCTATGGGAGGAGACTCGACGATCACGCACCTTTTCAGACAATGTGATCTCACCCTTGGAGGTGATAGTTTTGGTTAGATCGTCTCGGTGGTAGCATCGAGGCCTTACGACTTCATTTTCGGTATGGATTGGTTGTCTTCGTTCCATGCCCATATTGACTGTTTTAGGTGAAGGGTGCGGTGTGTCCTCCGTGATGGAACAATGTTTTCCTTTGTCGTAGAAAAGGAAAACCATGAAGCACAAAATGTGCTCATGTATAAGATGGTGCAGCCGATCACTCATGAGTTGGCTAGCCGTACCCTCGGAGCAGTAGATGTTGTGATCTCTCAGTTCCTTGTAGTGGTGGTGGAGTATGAGGACGTCCTTCCAGAAGATGTTCCAGGGTTACCTCCCCACCGGGAAATTGACTTCTGCATCGACTTACACCTAGGACGTCACTGATTTCCTCATCGTCTTATCGGATGGCTCCTGAAGAGCTTCGCGATCTGATGGTGCAGTTGGAGGATTTGCAGAGCAAGGGTTTCGTTAGACCCATCGTCTCCCCCTGTGGGGCTCCAGTCTTGTTTTCCAAGAAGGCGGACGGGAGTCTGAGGTTGTGCGTGGATTACCAGCTCTTGAACTAGGTGACGATGAAGAACAAGTATCCACTATCGAGAATTTATGACTTCTTCGATCAGGTAATAGGGGCACATTGGTTCTGTAAGGTTGACCTTCGATCAGGCTATCAACATCTACGAGTGCGGGATACTGATATACCGAATACGGCTTTTAGATGTTGATACGGTCACTATGAGAACTTGGTGATGCCCTTTGGCATGACGAACTCCCCTGCATTGTTCATGGGGATGATGAACCGGATCTTCCAGTCGTACTTCGACCGGTTCGTAGCGGACTTCATCGACGACATCCTTGTGTACTCGGCTCAGAGGAAGAGCACTCACGACACCTACGGATGGTTTTGGACGTACTCTGGGGGAACCAGCTTTATGGGAAGCTCTCAAAGTGTCAGTTTTGGATTCGGGATGTCCTCTTTCTAGGATATGTCATCTCAGTAGATGGAGTAGGTGTGGACCCATCCATGGTGGAGGTTGTGTTAGCATTGGAGCCACCTCAGATTGTGACCGATGTGTGGAGCTTTCTTTGGTTGGTAGGGTATTACCGGATATTCATCCCTGATTTCTCCCGGATATTAGCACCGACGACATCCTGGACCATGAAGGGGAAACCCTTCGTGTGGACAGAAAAGTGTCAGTATGCTTTCGAGATGTTGAGACAGAGTTTGACGAGCGCCCCAGTCTTGAGATTGCCGGAGGAGGTTGTCGAGTACATAGTTTTCTACGATGAATCAGGGATCGGGCTCGGTAGTGTCCTGATGCAGCGGAATGCAGTTATTGCTTATGGTTTGTGCCAACTTAGGCCCCATGAGTTGAACTATTCAACCCATGATCTCGAGTTAGCATCGGTAGTCTTCGCATTGATGATGTGGAGACACTACCTTATGGGCGAGCGGTTCATTGTCTACTCTGACCACAAGATCTTCATGTACATATTCTCATAGAAGGATCTGAATCTAAGGTAGAGGAGTTGGCTAGAGTTCCTCCAGAACAATGATTTTGAGATTATCTATACTCATGGAAAGGGGAACAAGGTGGCAGATGCCCTCAGCAGAAGGTTGAGCTCACAGATGTTGACTGAGGCGACATAGCAGTTAGCCTCGTTACAATTATCCTTTGTGGATGGAGAAGATACAGCTTACCTATTGTCGATTGTTTTCACCCATCCACTCTTACAACGAGTTAGGGAGGCACAACATGGGGATGTTGACTGTGTGGATTTACGTGCTCAGTTATCCACAAGACATGCTCCTGATGTATATTTCCAAGGTAGGGAGAACATAATTCTTTTCAGAGGACTCACTATTGTACCAGTGGCGTTCCAGGAGGTGGTCATGAGGAAGTTTCATACATCCCCTTTGGTGGTACATCCTAGAGAGGCAAAGATGTACCAGGATCTCCAACGACAGTTCTGGTGTCTAGGCATGAAGAAGGCAGTAGCAGAGTTCGTTTCTCGATGCCTCACATGCCAGCAGGTGAAGGCTGAGGACCAAGTTCCAGTAGGGTTAGCTCACCCCCTGGAAGTTACAGAGTGGAAGTGGGATGGAATATCGATGGATTCATGAAGGGCTTACAACGTATGTCCAAGGGGCATGATTCCATCTGGGTGATCGTTGACCAACTCACCACGTCGGCCCACTTCCTAGCTATAAGGGAGCAGAGTTCCGTAGAGAGATTGGTACGCCTCTACGTGTAGGAGATAGTTTTTCTTCAAGGCGTCCCCTCGACTATAGTCTCAAACCGAGACACACGCTTCACATCCCAGTTGTGGAAGGGATTTCAAGAGGCTTTTGGGACTCAGCTATGCTTGAGTACAAAATTTCGTCCCAAGACGGATGGTCAGACGGAGAGGATCATTCAGGTTCTGGAGGATATGTTGCGAGCCTGTATCTTGGACTTTGGTCATAGTTGGTAGGACCACCTACCACTAGTAGAGTTTGAATACAACAACAGCTACCACTCCACCATTGGTATAGCACCGTTCGAGGCCTTGAATGGGAGACCCTGCCGGACACCGCTTTTCTGGACCGACCCTAGAGAGTCAGCACTCATGCGTACAGAGTTAGTGCGAGCTACCACAGAGAAGGTGCAGATCATCCAGGAGAAGATGAAGACTACACAGAGCTGGCAGAAGTCTTATGCTGAGAAACGACGGAGACCTCTAGAGTTCGAGGAGGGAGACCACATCTTTTTTCAGGTCTCACCTCGACGAGGGTTGCTGAGATTTTGCAGAGGCGGTAATCTATCTCTGAGGTTAATCAGACCATTCCAGATTCTGTGCAGAGTGTGAGACGTGGCGTACCACCTAGCTCTACCTCCACAGTTGCATCGGGTACATGATGTATTCCGCGTGTCGCAGCGGAGGAGGTACGTGCATGACCCATCACACGCCATCAACTGGGGTGAGCTGGACATCGAGGAAGGAGGGGCCATTGCTGAGTACCCGGTGGATATTGAAGATCGGAATGAGAGGATCCTTCGTGGCCGATCGATTTCCTTGGTGCACGTCTTGTAGAAGCATGAGAATCTTAAGGATAGTATGTGGGATTGGGATGCTCAGATTTGTGCCCAGTACCCTCATATTTTTTAGTAGCCCTCGTTTATGCTTTTTGGGGACGTAATGCCCCATGTTCGGGAGAATGTAATGTCACGTATTTTTCCGTTTATTATTATAAATATTATATGGAATTATTTAGAGACCAAGCATGAAGACGTCACATCATTCCGAGGTCCAGTGAGCCCGAAATTGTGGTTTGAACTTTTTTTATGATAGGTAAGTCGGAACTTGTGCGCGGTTGTGGAATTTTCCAAACAGATGCTCGGATTTAAAATCTGAGCACACCGTTGCGTCTAAGACAATGACTTTACCTAAGAATGAGTCTAACCTCGATAGTCGCGAGTCGTGGGAAAAGATTAACATTTCGGAAATTTTAAGTAAAATAAAATAAAATAAATTAACAAGTTTATTTTATTTCATTTAAGGAATGATCTGCTGCAGCGTGGAAATGGCGCAACTATTTCCTAAATTAAGGGCGTGTCTTAATGAATTTGAAATGGAAATCAACGCCATTAATACTTTCGCGAAATTAAATACCAACATGTTTTCCCTTTTAATTAGTTATGAAATTCTATGTCGTTGGTAACGTAGATAGAGGAACCTCTACAGAATCTACGACGCGTTGGAGAAAATTCACGACAACGGATCGAAACCAAGGATCGTTGCACCGACATTGAAGGATCTTGACGACAACGGCAGTATGACACCTTCCGCAATGGTCGATCCTTTCAAAAGGTATGGGTTTTTTATTTTTGATTTCTTTTCCCCGTATTTGAGTCTAAACGATGAACGCGGATCAACGACAAACAAGTTGATCAGTGGATTCATGCTTTCTTAAAGGATGTATTTTCTTTGGGAAGATTATGTGGAATTGGTCCATACTTTATGTTGTTGTTTATTCTTTCTCCATTTAATCCTATTAATTGGAGAAGATCATCGCCGTGACGAATGATGGCGGAGGTTCGTTCCTCAATTTGTTATTTGGATTTCATCCTCCTTTTTCCCCGCCTATTCTTCGTGTTATTCGCGGGGCGACGAACAACAAATCGTTTCACATTCGTTCTGTGACCCAATGATCCTGAATCGAAGGTTCTTCATCACAATGACTTTGTGGAGGTGCGACGACGATGGCAGACGACGAATCTGACCGGATCAGAAAGAGCGTTCTTCGAGCGTTCTTCATGTGGTAAAATCATAAAACGTTTTCGGAGCCGACTAGAGGCCTGAAAATGATGTAAGTGGCTTCGTGGTGTCACAGAGACCAGAACCAGGAAGTTTTTCAGCGATCGGACGACCGGATTGATGATAGGAGAAGCACGGGAGGCGCATCGGCAAAGAGTTTCATTTCTGGAAATTTCCATAATACACGGCGTGTACTTTTGAAGAACATGCCATGTAGTACTGGCGGTGGTGGCTAGGGTTTCAGGGTTAAAGAAGAATCACACGGCGTGTGACCCCAGTCACACGGCATGTTGGACCTTCCCCAAAGCTCGGCGTGTACTTTGGGTAGTACACAGACACGAGATGATCTACAGGGCTTCAGGTGGCATGGCATGTATAGCTTGGAAGATGCGGCTACGTGGAGCTCGGTGTGTATCCCAGGGATACACGAAAACGGGATAGAGTTCATGACCGTGTACTCCATCACACAGCCAGGCGAGGCCAGTAGTGCGGGTCACCCAGAGTGTAGATTTCACAGTTCGGAGTACACGGGTTTGTGACCGTGTACGGGCACATGGCCAGAGTACAGGGAGCCAACCCCAGTTACCCAGACACAACGTGTACACCGTACTACACGCCGTGTACTATGTTTTTCTACACAACACAGGTCGTTGTACATGGGAAGTACTCGGGGTCAGACAACATGGCGTGTATCATTTCTATACACCGTGTACTTTTTCGAAAACAACTTGGCCATTTTGTTAACCGTGCCCTGAACATATTTCATCTGGGTTAGTGCCCCTTATTTTTTCCCCCTAAAGGTTAGGCGTCGTTCCCTCACACATGATTATGATCCCATTAGTAGGACATTATTTGATAGAGTCAGGCATCCATTCAAGAGGCCCAGATAGAGATCCTCTATCTATTCCAGACACTAGGTAGATGCAGACATCGATGTGACCAACTCTATCGGGCATTGATCCTCTACCTATCATGTGAATAACGGATGAGTCGCGGTATCCACCATGGCCCTGGAAGTGATCCTCATCTGTGTATCGAGATCATTCCACTCAGGAGTGTGTCTCCCGTAATGAGTGCTTCTATCTACTGTAACCTTTCCACTCATGAGTGTGTCTCCCGTAATGACTGTATCTATCTCTCCTGACGGTTCCCGAAGAACAACACTTCTCAAACTGACGTCATCAGAGCTATAAGAAACGTGGAGTGTGTTCTCCCGGAATGAGTGCATCACAGAATCTTTGAACGGAATCCCTTGCGGGGGTATGCGGTTGTGTGACTTGTCTCTAGACCACGGGTCTGGGTTTTGAGTATATCTGGTTTTTTCAACATGTTCCATAGACATATACTATGCATATCTGACTGTAACTTTACTTTGTGTATTGCTTTGTGGTTTTCAGAGTACTCTACTGAGTATTGTTATACTCACCCCTACACGGTCTTTGCCCGCACGTCTGGTGTCTTGTGCAGACGAGCAACCTTTTGACAGAGTCCAGGCCGGACCAGGACATGACCGAGCTTTATGAGTTCCCTACATGCCGAGGAATTCATACGGCAATGAGAGGCAGTCCCAGTACCATTTTGTGCTTCATGGTTTGACTTTACAGTTTCATACTCTTGTTTGTTTGCTTTTTGGTGGGCTTGTATTCTGGCCCAGTTTACTTTTACATCACCCTACCTTTCGTCGTACTCTGTTGGTTTGTATTTTTAGTTGCTTGAATGCATTTTGTTCCTTAGTTTTTTACATTTCAGCATTTTTGGGCTTGGAGATGTGTGCGTGTGTACATGTACTTAGGCAATGCCTCCCATGTTAGTGATATTCCTACTCAGTGCTAGTCACCAACCCCTGGCCTATTAGAGACAGGCTTGGGGAGTCACGGTGTGGGCCCCACTGGGATGGTTCGTGACACCATGTCTTTTTTTAAGTGGATATTCCATCTCCCATAGTTTTCTGTTCCTCAGAGTTCCATCCACAATCACCCAGTCAGCAGCACAGATGGTTAAAAAATAACGAATATGATGTCCCCTACCATCAAATAAGTAACATTTCAATTTTCTAGGATGATGTACCCAACCTATGATCCAAGTACTAAATTTCCACTTTCTTGGTTCCCCCTCTTGAAGCATCATGTAGTCCTCGGTACCAACGAATAACATCGAATCTCTGCTACCAAGGTCTCTCCTCCTTCATTCATACAATTGATTTCCAATAGTTGTATCTTCTCAACCATTAAACCCTCAATCTCCAATGATCCTTCTAGTACCCCAAATAGGTAGGAATACACACACTAGTAATGATAACTCATAGGTCACTACACAGACCTTTCTTGAAGTTATGAATCCTATAATGGTGATCATGAATCATATATATCAAGCATATAGGGTGTTTGGTATGTCTCTATGAAAACTTAGACACATAAATTCCATCCGTCCGAAGCTGTCGAATTTTTTGTATATGAATTACCCATATATTGCACTTGTACAACTCCTCACTGAAAAGGATCTCAAACATTGACCATTAATGATTCACCCTATTGTACGATGAGGTAACAAAACTCCATCATCATCTTGTGAAACCCATAAGATGTCTCAACACTAGTATCACTATATAGAATTTTGGTTTCCTCACTGGATGGAAAACTATCGTCATCACCTCATGATATTCCTTAGCCACCTAAGGCTCAGGCTCACCTTGGAACTTAAGGGGTATCTATCTTTGAATCTCATGGACTATTATCTTCATGAACTTTTTATCATTTTGTAATATATTTAAACATTTTTCACCATTGTTGGGGGTATAACTGGTGCACCACAGAGAGTTTACATCGGTGGAACTAATCCTATTGTCAGTGGCTCATACCCCAGGGTGTCATCCTCATGATCATAATACTAAATTCTAATTTTGGAGAATATTAGGATAATTATATATGGAATAATGATATACCATTATTGATGATTTTATTTGTATTGATGATTCATGAATGACTTGAAACAATAATCAATTCATTTATGATATATGTAGCATTATATTCGATTAAAAAAATGTTCTCACATACTAAGTCTAAAATAAGGTTATAAAATTTATGGTTTATGGATACTTCAGCCTCTGTATCAACACTAGAGTCCCTTTCCTAAAATAATAACACTAACACATTAATCAATTGTACAAAACCAATCATACACACTCTAGATCATTAGGTAGAATCGACAAGCTCTAATACCACTCTATCATGACCCATCTGAGTGGGTCTTGTGACATGATTGCCCATGAACTCCTCCAATAAGATATGGGTTTGTGACTAGCACTGAGTAAGAATATCAAAAAAATGGGAGACATATCATATGTACCTATACACACACATACCTCCCCATTCCCATAAATGTCAAAATTTAAAAAAACCAGTAAGAACCAAATTCATGCATACCACTATCATAACAATCAAAGTAAAATAGGAATGTAATGTGAATTAAAGTAAAAATTGATAGAATACAATCCCACCAAAAATAAGATAGAATTTAAACTACAAAGTATATTCTGTAAAAAAAATTACTCAAAATGTTATTTAGAATCGTATGAGCACCTTGGCCATCCTAAACTCAAAATGCTCTGTCAAGTTTTAGTCTGACATTGACTCCTAAAGAAGGTGTCTCATCTGCACAAGACATGACACGTGTAAGAAATACCTATGTATGGGTGAGTACAACAATACTTATTCAGACACAGAAAAACCACAAATAAATAAATAATGTAATGTTACATTCAGATATACATTATATATATATATAATAAATATAACAATAAAATTTCTAGATATACGAATGGTTACACTTGTAGTATAGAGTTATGTCATAACAATTTCATTGCCAAGATAGAAATTTAGTCTAATAGATTCCATAAAGAACTCATATGATATAATACACTAATTTGTCTGATAAAAATAATTAAATCTAACTAATAATTAAAATTCTTAAGGAACCATCATGAGAGAGAAACTCTGATACATCTAGAGAGAAAATATGATACAATCGTTCTGGGAGAACTCACTCCATGAGTAGGGAAGACAGAAATACATCAATTATGATAAATTCCATGTTCCTAGGGTAATACAACAAGTCATCTGGAATGACATGCTATGTAGAGGATCAATGTCCATTACAATTGGTCAGGTCGACACCAGGACTCTACAACGGTAAGAAGAATTGATAGAGTATCTTGCTCTAGGACTCTCTGAGGGGATTGTAGGCTCTATCTAGAAAGTCTTGCAGATGGGATCATATATTTTTTATTAGGAAACGATACTCACCAATCATTAGGGAAACAATAAAGGGAACAAACCAAAACAAAACATGTCTATGATATGGTGGGAATGAAATCCAAGCCGTGTAGAAATTTACATGTATCGCGTAGTAGGGTCGCATGTCATGTTCGTTGACCCAATGCATTAATTGTGTACAACAGACAATGTCTTAAGAACAATTCATGTAAAATGAAATTACATTGTATGTAGATGGGTCACACACCATATCCTTCCATCTAGGTTCCACCATTGTACTCTGGCCATGTCTTAGTAAATGTTGTCAAGCCATGTGTGCCTACCAGTGTACCAGTACACGAGGTAACCCCTGTAATAGGTCTTATACAAGTCGTGTGGTGGGGTACACACCATAAAGGAAACCAGTTTACGCCACCCCATGTCCTTGTATCTCCCAAGATAAATGCTGAGTCTTGAGGAAGGCCACACATTCCATGTTACTTGTGTCACACATGGCATGTGATACATTACTACATCTCAAAACCTTAGTCACTACTGAGTAGGGGCCACATGGTGTGTAAATTTGGGTTATACATTGTGTTGATAATGTATTTATAGAACTTTTATCCTTCCTCTGTGTTCCTAGGATGATTCCCAAGTGCTCGATTCATTATTCTGTTATCCTCAAAACTCTATATCCATGGTCGTATCATTGTCATAGCACCGAATCGGCATGTTTTCGATCATTGATTGTATCTGAATTCCATTTATGACCACCCACATAAGAAATTACATGAATAATTATATCTCATGAATCACTATGATCTATCCATTGCCATAATTGTTTTACCTCTTTTGGGTCATCCCGATGTAATATATTTAATTTTGGAGCATTTATCTAAGAAAATATGTCATAGAAATCATAAATTCATAATCTATGGAGAATAAAGTATGAATTGCACAAATGGAGTAGAATAAATATGATAAAGAAACATAATATTGTAACAGTCCTTGGAAATTTTTGATTTCATTATTGAGTTGTTCCAATAATAACTATCAACAAATGAAATAATAAATCACCCCCAAATTACTACAATTTAAGCCTCCCTCTAGAACGATCGTACTGTGCGTCAACATGTTTTTGGGTTGCTCCACATTCGTCCTTAATTATTAAAACATGGAAAAAATGAATTTATATAAAACAATCTACATTGGGATTGGATAATTCACTAAATATGATTGATCATTGTGTCACTACAGTTTACATGATCTATCAATGTTGTGTTCATCGATCTATGATCGACAATCTATTATCATTTTTCATTATGATAAGTCCCCAGGTTTTCTCTAAAACCTCCACAATGTTCCAGGGTTACCATCCCAACCATTGTTCCCTTATTATTAAAAATTTTTGTTGCGTCGCTCAGTAATGTTAAAAAGAAAATAACTTAATAATTTATTTTATTTATTAAATAACCAAAAACAACTATTCGTTGTGTACCCACAAACACCAATGATAGGCCTTTCTTAGGGAAAACTCATTACTCTGAATGCAATGGTTCCCTCATATTTCTGATATATACCCTCATTTTATATACATTGAACCATTTCATGAAAACCATGTATGTGTTCTATTTAATATAATTAATATATTTCAAACAATTATTCACTAAACACCATGCCTCAAAATCCAATGTCATCTCAGTGCCTGATCTCAAAATAATTTAGTATAATGATTAAAAATAGTACATAGAAAAATCCAAGATATTACACCCCACAAATAAAAATTTTAATTTATACATTGGGATTAATTTTACACTCTTTCCTAGAGTGAACCGAATGATAATTTTTTAATTTGATGCTAATTAAAATATGCAATACTTTACCTTATAAAATATGTCTTACTAATATATTATTACATTTTCTTAGGTACATCATCCCACATTGTTAACACATATTTCATTGAATATATTAAATTTCAAAAAATTTACCTGAACTTCCATAGAGGTTCATTTCCCTAAATTTTGTGGCTCAAAGAACTCACATTGGTTTATATTTTTAATAATATCTTAGGATACATGATTATAATTAAACTCTATATGGTTCACTATAGTTCCCAATCCATTTAGTTAATTGTTCAAAAAAAAACAACATTTTCCATTATATGCAATATTAATTTTTCTCTAACTATATCAATCCATTTAATAAAAAACTGGTTAGTGTGATTATATAAAGTAAATTGTAATAAACAATAATATGTAGTATATAAATACTATCTTATCTTTAAAATTTCTTTCTCATATTCAACACTTTTAATTTATCAAAAATAATAATAAATCATATAATCCTAAAAACATTTTTTATTATAGAATATTTTTATCTTAATATCAAATAACATCATAAACACTAATGTTAATTAAACAAAACATTGATACAATATATTAGAAAATTTCATTAAATATTTAATATAATTTTCTATCATGACATCTATTCATTATATTACATTTTTTGGATCATTTTAGTTTTATTGTTTTAAATGATTTGGTCATACATAATTTATAAAAAACCAATAGTATACAACGTGGACACTTTTGATCATTATAAATTTCACAATAATAAAAATATTTTATAAATGAATCTTTTTTTAATTTCTATTTACTACAATCAAGATCTTAAAATTGACTGGTTCCTTATTCGTACCCATCATTAAACCCTGTGAAGAAAAATTCATAAATGTTTGATGAAGAAAAAAAGACCATTAAGAGAGATAAAATTTATAAATTCTCTAGTCCAATGAATAATTTGAAACCCCAAGAAAACCATTTCTTAAGAACATACCTTTTACACAGAAAGGGTGTCATCTATTTCTATAAATTAATAATAATCATGCATTTTAAAGACATATTATTTCCATGAAATCTCATTAGAAAGCATAGAAAATTCATTTAGATGCCTTTGGAATTAATCCCATAGAACACATAAAAATTGGAAGATAAAAATAACAAAATCAAATATAATATCCCAATAACATAAATATTGTATATTCTATTTGAAATCTAGAGTGTGAATCCCTGATCATATAAGGTATATCATTGTTACCCCATTTTTAGTATCTATAATTGCACTCAAACCTTAATTAAATATACATCTGGCTCAAACATGATCTATAATGGGGTTCTCCCCATCATTTACAAAATTTATAATGATTATATAATGAATTATGGTTTTTAAGCTTTAAAATTTTCATCAAAAAACCCATCAAAATCTCTTTCAACCCCATATGGAAAACTCGATCGAATATAAAAATACCCTCTTCATAAAAAACCATTTTCAAAAAACAATAACCATATAAATAGAAATAATATTTTTTACATTATTAAGTCATAAAACATTTTAATGGAATCCAAACTCCAAATAATGGTTTTTGTGTTGGGAAATGTCGTTGTCTCTTTATTTGTTTAAATATAACATTCTTTTTTGTATTTCACATCAAAATTCAAATGATTCAATAATAAGATTATGTTTAAAATACATTCATGGAATTTAAAAAAAGATATAAAATTTTATTTATAAGCATTTTATATCAATATACAAGTTGTCAGAAAATTATTTTGAAAATATAGACATGAAGAAAAATATTTGGATGGATGAGTTTAAAAGGTGATTTTTATAGCTAATTCCCGCTTTTAAATCATTAAAAATATCCATTAAAACTGATGGTGAAAAATGGTGAAAAACAAAATTTATCATCCATGTAAGAATAGGAATAAATTATATTGAAACAATAATAGGAACATGGACATGGAAGAGAATTATTTAGAAAATAAAATTTTAAAACAATTAAAATGAGTTATTATGTTAAACTATCACTTACCATGAGTATGACTTCCCATTTTCGTTCTTTATCTTCCAGGGTAATAAACATATGATTATTACATACTTTCATACTATCAATTTTCAATATTAGTATACCTTTAATTTTAGTTATTATTGTGTTATTAAAATTATACTATCATTTTGGTTCATATATATGTTTTGAAAATATTCAACTCATATATACGAAATGACATGGGTAGGTTTACTATGTAGAAAGGGGTAACTATTTCATCATATCTATTTTAATGCTATTTAATAAAATTATACCTAAATTAGACTATAAATACAAATAATAAATTATAGGTAAGAAAAATTAACTACGTTACAATCCTAGAGACAATAGGTTATACAAACTCCAGAGTAACGTTTCCATTTTCAATTATAAATAGGGTAAGAATGTATGTATTATTTAATCCTCACATAATGATATTAATTTAATAAATAACCTCTTAGATAAAAAATATACATATATATATCATCTATGTGATCTAATGGTGAAAAAATATCTCCTAGCAACGTGATAGTGGTAGCCACACATACCACCCCATGACTTTATCATTTATCAATGAATGGAAGGACAAAAATTAAATAATATATTTTATTTTTAGGAATGAATAATATATAAATAATATAATATGTAAACATAAATTTAATCATTCTAGACATTTATTATTGGCGATGATGGAAAAATAATTTATTCATCTTTTTAGGTTGTGGTGGGTTATACATGGATATGATTGTTTCATTTCCAATTTAACAGAAGAGGATAAATGATCAGGATATGAAAGTACATAAAAAATATACTTATATTAGATATAATAGGTTTATTTTAGTATAATGGTTTAATATGATTTTATATAGGTGTAAGAATAATCAAATCAACACGGATCATTTTGAAATAATATATCTTCTTCAGACAATTTGTAGAGGTTTACATATAAACCATTAAAATTTTGATAATTGATCAAGGCATATTGTACATTTTCATGAAATTAATTTTGGGATTTTGTAAGGTATTATCCAAAAAAAGGATGAAACATTGTGAATTGGGTTGGAGAATCTATAGAATTTTATATGTGGTAGAGATGACATGCTTGATAGTTTTGGAAAGAATATACTATTAACACCTTTTTCAATTACCACAAGGGAACAAATTTGAAAAACTGCGAGTCATATATGATTTAATGTTGAAATATAGAGTTCTTATACATTTTTTAATTTTTTTCATCTAAACCAGCTTTCATTCCATTTAAATCCTAGTAAACCTATTTCCAAATTTATCTCTCTAAAATATTATTAAAATTTTAACTATTAATTATAAAAAAATTATTTTGACCTTATTTTATAATATAAATTGTTTTTATAAATTTTATGGGAGAAATTGATCCAAATAAAATTCATAATATAGGTGAAATAAAATTTTAAAATATACCTGAATATGAGATGAAGAGGATATTTTTTCATGAAATGTATTATTCAGGCATATGATTACATTATATTGACATTGTAACTAGTATACATCATTATATGAATTTATATTCATATTTTTATATATATATAATCAATAAATTTAATTAATATAATTATTCTTTATGGGTTATTATATTAAATTTAAATGGAGAAACATTACGCACTAAAATAAATTTTCAAAAAATTTTTCTAAAGAATATAATGCTCTTATAGTAAATTTAATTATGAATATTATTAAAATATAACTATTTGGAAAAAACAAAAATACAGAAAAATTATTTAAATTGAAGAAAAATTCAATGAATAATCGTTTTTTTAAATTACTTAATTTATTTTAATGATATAACATTTTTACAAAAAAAAAATTTCATTGTTCGTTGAATAAATAAAATTTCTTCTAAAAAATCACTATAGGTTTATTTTAATATGATCATCTCAAAAATTATTTTCATATTTTCAAAAAAAATTCTAAATTTTCCAAAAATTAATTACATTATTTTCTCATAGAATTCAATAAAAATATATTTTGATGAAAATATGTTTTTGAAGAATATAATGACTATTAAAAACTGAGTGATTTTTTCCGTTGAATTTATCAATTTATCTATATTGATAAAAAACCTTATATACATTTAATATAGTATTTTACACAATTCATACCCACAAATTTAATTTTTAGAATATGGTTGTCATGTATTTCATCTGTTGTTTAAGCTGGATTATGCATATCGTATATGATATAAAAATAATGTTCTTCTATTAAAATTCCATGGTGTGATTATTAGAAATATTCATGGGAAGCTCCTCATATTCCATATATAGTTTAAATTTGATAAGGGTCTATATATAATGTGGGGACGACTATAAAGTCATTTTTATGGTTAATCATAAATTATAATTGAAAAAATATATATACATATATATACACTCATCATGATATAAAATAGAAATATAAAACAAAATATCAAATAAATTCAACAGAAAACAATAATTTTATCCATCATATAATAAAATTTACTAATATTCCTCACAAATTGTAATACCATTGAGAATCAAATTATAAATTTCAACTACTGGACATTAAGTAACTAGAATCACAACAGGAAAAGTAGACATCAGTATGGAATCACGAAATGTCAATGCAGTAAAACTTGGACAAACTTCATCACCTAATTCACTATACTATGTTAAACATACATCTCACATATCGGTAAGAACTGAAACATTTATTCAATACATAAAAAAATGAATGATAGAAAATAAAAGTTGATATTGACATGGTTTGTAAATTTATCATATATCCCTTGAAAAATCCTGGAAACATTTATTCCATAATAAATTAAAAATACCTTACTATGATAGGTAATTGAAATCCCTAATGATTAATAACAAGAGTAATTATATAAATCATCGGTGTGTGGTCGCTCCCACATGTTATAGTGGAAACCACTATTCTACTAGTTGTATCAACCTACAATAATTGTTGGTATCTATTTACATCATTTAATTAAACCCAATAATCTGTAGTTTTCTAATGTTAGATTTATAATAATCAGTAGGTGAACAATTAAACCTCATGTCACTATTTTTTTGAAAAACCATGTATGGTGATATTTTGAATAATACAATATCCATATATATTTTATTCAACGTCATTGTATAATTGTAAATCTATTAAATTATCTTAAAAAATACACATTATTCTATAAGAAAATAACAACCTCTAACAACATTTTTTCCATCCAAGTTAATATCTCTACCACTACCATCGCCTAAAAAAAGGTTTATTTGTATCCTTTATTCCATTAACCATTGTATAACAATTGAACATGATTTATAAATTATAGAAATTTCCAACATAAATATTTCTTTAAATCTACATCATGATTTACCATTATATCAAATGTCCATTAATTCCCCATTTATTCACCCAATTATAAATGTGGAATAATAATTCCTCACACATTATCTAACTATTTCCATGGTCAACATATCAATCCAGTTTTTCTATCTCAAAGTAATCCATAATTACAGATCCTCATTTTATAGAATATTTTTTAATATGTGTTATTATAGGATTATTATTTTTCTTCCTTATTTAAAATATTTTAGTCTTTAGTCGTGTGGATATCACAATAGTTATTAATATAAAAACATTACATTCCTATATGTTTTTCCCAAATTATATTCTTTATATTAAAAATTAATTTAATAGAATTGTTTTCTACCAAATTATCTACCTATATTATAGGGATTGGAATCATGGGTTGCAGTGTTGATGTCCATTATAAAACGGTTCCACCAAAATTAAAGACATATCCAACATTTCATTTCAAGGAGTGTGAGTCAACAAAATAATTGTTACAATATAAAACCAAATAGATCTTTCAATGTAATGTAATATTCACCATAATTCATTATATTAAGGTACGATAAATTTATATTCTTTTATTTCTATAAATCATTCCCCTGATTCTATTTATATTGGAAACCACTCCAAATGCATGGGTTATGTCTGGTCCAACTCAAATCATGGATAACTAATACATCCTTTCACCGATTCAAAATATATTGTCACTATGTACTATAACTCTTTATTTATCTATATTTCATGTTCCATTGAATGTCTTATTAATCAAAAAGGTGGGTTTATAAAATCTTATATCTAATTAAGATTATAATTTTTATAATCCCTCGGATATAGTCCTTCTATGGTAGACCCAAATATTATATTTTGATATATCAATAAATACACATACTAAATATATTATTTTCATCATTATGATCATTTATTTGAATATTTCAAGAATTATCATCCTTTATCAATTAAATTCATCTTATTTATAGAAACATAAAACAACATAATCAATGTACAACCAAAAATGAATTATCCCCATTATTGGTGTTTTTAATTATCAATAAAGATCTAATTTTCATTGCATGAAATATATATCAATGATTAATGATTGATGATTATAGTCTAAATACCTTGTATTTATTTTTAAAATCTAGGAGAATATTATTTCATTTCTACATCAAGTCATGATCACATGGATCAATGATATAAATTTTCTTCTTAATATATATTTATTCCAATAGTTTCCCCTAATAAAAATCCCCCTTTATATCAATTTTATCATGATGATAACCATCATCAGGAAAAAAACTCAAAAAATTAACTATTTATATTATATAATAATATATTAAATATTTAATATGAATCTATTATCTAATTAAATTGAAGCCTCTCACTAATAACCTTCCTTAAAACTTTATAAACTTATTAGATTCTTCTTTTAACTATATCAAAAATTAATTTTATTTTTCCCTCTTTCCATGAAATAGTTAAAATAACTCCTTAATTTTTTTTACATGAAGTGAATCCAACTAATCTGTCATATACATCCCCCAAAAATTTTGATATATTATGATTGATTATTATTATTGGATTTATAGTTTTCATGTATTTGTTTAATAAAAAAATTTCAAGTCACCTTTTTATAGTTGTACCTATCGTGTGGCTATTTTTTCCAAATTTATTCTAATGGGTCTAATTTTTTAGTTTCAAAAACCTATAAAATATCACCATTCATAAATAAAGACTGATCTCTGCTATTTATTAAAATTTCATGTGTATTTTACTTTGTATGAATTTTTAAACAACAAGAGTTTCCCTAAAAATGTCCCTCTTTAAATTTTAGTCATTCAGTAGAATCAATACATTTATAATTTTTAGATTTTCAATTTCCTTATGATATTACATATTTTTCAACATGTATAAATATTGATTCATTAATTTTCCCCTCCTTCTCAACTAAGATACTATCATTCTGAATTTGTCTCTAATTATAGAGCACATTTTTACATCTCATGACATTTTTATTGTCACCATATTAATGTCAAAATCATATATTTTTTCTCTATTTCCAATATTGAAATTTTTGTGAAACACATATGTAATATTATCCATATATAATTTTTTATATTATCATAGGATCTACATCATAAGACGTTATGGTGAGATAAATATTTTGTTTTATCATCCAATATTATAGCTGGATGCTCATATCCCACGTGTTCTGATGAAGTGTAGTTGATCTTGTATTCTATATTGTAATCTAGATATACTTATTTTTTTATTATTCTTAAGTGAAGTGACAAGATTTGTTCCATTTCCATAAATATATAGACAATCCACTAACTACTATATTTTTCCTACCATATAATGTATATTTTTAAAATTTCAGATAACCATGACATTGCATATATTTCTAAAACATGATTAAAAAAACACCAAACATATATTGACCTCAAGTTTTTCTAAATTCTTCCCATTTCCATTTTAAAAAGAAATGTTATTTCAAAAAGGAAAATAATATTCCAAATCGACTTTTCTTGAATAACACCCACACATTTCTCATACTGTAATTTATGAATAAAAATATATCATGACTCCCATGTTATATTTAACCACGGAAAATACCCATAAATAAAATTTTAAAATATCCAATGTCTATAATTTAGGTATTATCGAGACCAAATTGATAGATACATTTTTTTATTTCTGATTATGAGTCTAATTTTTTTGATGTTTTATTGTTCCAATTAAATGAAGACGTATTCCCTTATAATATTTATACTCTTCCCAAAGTGAAGACATTGTAGATATTTTTCCCAAATGTGATACTCCTATTATAGCGGCTCTAATATGTGAATCCAACTATAATAATTTTATTAAATATATTGTGATAAATTTTACATATTTACCTATAAAAATCGATCCTTTGGTGATGTTTCAACACAAAATTTTAAAATATTATCCCTTAATAAACATCATTTTGTTTTCATTTAAAAAATAATATTATTTTAGAGACATTGAATATATTTGAATAATATTTTCTCTAATAGACTTCTATTATTCAACATAAATTTCTCATATAACCCCACCTTAATGTCATGATACTCGTTATACAGAAGATGAAATGTTCCCAATTTTAAACAGACATAATTTTACACATATACCTTTTCACCAGGGGAGTTGAATTATTCTCATAAATCTATAATATTTAATTCCTCATGATTGATTAAAGTTAAGATTAGAATGTAACCATTCTTAGATATTGGGTTTTTTTTTATTCAATCATTTGGACGTTGAACCTCCAAAATATCATTTTTCCTTTTTGTAATCTTACATGAATACATACAAACTTACCAGAGTGTGAACATGATGGCCCTGATATGGTATATTTACATATTCATCTACCACTTAACTCTTATTATTCTTATCTTCATCTTAGATGATGATGTTTGTTCTCTCTTATATAAAAGTTTAATGAATCACCAATTTTTTAAAAAATATCTAACCTCCATAGCTCTTAATTATGAATCACATTCCACAAGTCCTTTAATATAATGTATGTTTTCTTGATGGATATACTCATTATTGTTATCGTTACATCCAATGATCGAAAATAGGATAATAAAAATATTATTTCCCATATGTTATCCATGAAATTTCATATTATGGAGTTTATTTTGATTCTAATCATATTGAAACAATTCACATGATTTTACACCAACCATCCTTTAAATAAGATCATGTTTAAAAACCATATTACCAAGAATAAATATTTTTTCTACTATAGAATTCTCATATATATCATGAAACAATTTCATATATTCTGTTATACTCTAATTATACAAGATATTGAAGGACAAATTTTATATTAATTACATGCAAAAAAATTAACATTAAATATAGTGTTTCATTTTCTTATTTCTCCATTATCTCAGGATTAACATCATGAAATAGATCTTCTATGTCATTATGGGTGAGGTTTGTCTCCCAAAAACCCCTCATTTTTAGAAATATATTAAAACAATATTTTTATATGGACCATTAAATCCTCATATTCTATTGTTATGAAAACATTAAATTGTAGTAGAATAAAAATTAACCTAATTAAGAGATAATGTTGATCAATATATTATATAGTGAAATTTTGACCCACATATATTTTGAAAAAACTCAGGTCAGATACAAATTTTTTTGAATCCCGCCACAAAATTAAGCCTCATTATAATTAGTTACCACATTGAAATTTTTGGAGGAGTGATATATAATGGATGATATATATATAAATGTAACAGAACAATGGTGATCTTACTATACCATATTTATACACTAATTTTGACCTAACCGACTGTTCTCACTCATAAATCATAATGATATTCCAGGAAAAGAATAAAATGAAATCACATAATGAACATAATAGGACATACATAGTTCAAATGTTTTTCCTACATCTCTTGGAGTAAAAATTTTAGAATCTATTTTATCAGTTGGACATAAGATGTCGAAATATCTATGACTTAGAATTCATGTTGATCCATAACTTGAGTTATCAAATAATAAATTACTAAGGGGTTTTTCCCAAATTTAATGGTGGGACACAACAAGTCAATCTATTGCACTAAAAATTATATTTTTCTGATCCAACCATAAAAAATGTTGACTACTATTTCTATTAATGTCTCCATGGTGGGATAACTAATCTAATGTAGATGAAAAGAGAAACCCCACCTATCTCAAATAATGAAAAATATTGTTTGGGTTGATATATATGAAAAATGTATACGACATATAGTGATGAAAATATAATGTATATCTATACATCCAATATATTAACACTGTCACCACACAAATGGTTCAATTGAAAATATATAACTTCTGATTGCATCAATGATATCCATCTAAAGAACACTATTACTCCTCCACAAGATCACTAAATCTACTAGAGTTCACCCTTAAATTAAATTTAATCCTCCCCTTGAATTTGTTTTACATAATGGATAATATACATATATAAATTATAACCTCATTGTTTTATCATATAAAAAACAATAATTTTGTAAAAAAACATGAGATGATGGTAAATATTTTCTTGAAT
Organism: Viscum album; assembly: GCA_963277665.1. Classification (NCBI taxonomy): domain Eukaryota; kingdom Viridiplantae; phylum Streptophyta; class Magnoliopsida; order Santalales; family Viscaceae; genus Viscum; species Viscum album. The sequence goes on along the minus strand of OY728161.1, from coordinate 1,417,479,483 downwards.
CCTTGCCTAATTCCACCCCTTACTCGTATAATGATTTATATATTATCCATTAGTAGTATGGTCCTTTCCCTATCCGGATCGTGAAATAGAATTTTTACATAAGTACTAGGGATCCCAAAAATTGTGTAAGTAAATTATAGTATTCCACCACTTCTTATGTCCCTAATTATATATATATTATTTTAAGATAATTTTCATTGTAACATGTCTGAAAATCTGAATATATTAGATTTTGATGTTTAATTAAATATGACACCAACATGTGTACTATAAAATAACCTAGGTGTGACTATACCTATATAATACAATGCTGGTATGGCTTTAAACATATCACATAAAAAATTTTGTATTTAGTTGTATTTTCATCATCTATGGGAATTACATGCCCCACAAAATGGCATCTAATTCATGAGAGATACACATAAATAATTGTAATATGGTCCCTATGATTACATTATCATTAACACATTGATCATATGTCCTAAAAACACAATATTATCCATCGAAATAGAATACTTTATATACATCATACTATAGGGAATAATATCATAACGTTTTCATAAAACAGGTCATGTCATACCTAACCATGGGAATAGTCGCAAAGGGAAGTGTACACTTAACAATTAGATATATCAAAGGAGTGTAAATCACATTATACAAAAATATTATCTTATAGGCATATCATCACCTTCAATGGAATCATCTATTCATGTGTAGAATATACTACATACTAGTGTAGAAAAAGAAGACAATACATATCATCTCATCTCTATAATAATCAAGGGGTGATGTGAATTCCAACCATAGCCATGTTGATAATATCATTAATAGATTAAAAAATTAATATATTAAATACATCAATTATCTTATCAACTATGATAGAAATGGTCATTATATATAAAAAATAATAACCCATAATATAATGGTCCATCATACTATATATATAAAAAATGAAAAAAAATTATTAAAAACATAATATAATAATTCTACCGTATAATTGAAATATCACTACTAATTATTTTAATAATAATATGTTATCATTTCTCTCAGATGACCTAACTTCAAAAAATTGTTGATGGAATTATCCACTGGGTTCCACTAGCTAATGTAAATGATTAGACACCCAATTGTAATTTAATAAGACAATGATTAAAGGGATACTCTAGATCAATATAGGATCCTTAACTCAAGAACACCACATCAAACCTAAACTCCCTTACTCAGTGAGGGATGAAGATATATACTTAGGTTCCACTATTTTATTGTAAATTTCTATGAATCCAATTTAGGTTTAGGGCATTATGGTCTACAAACATTAAATAAGGACCACACACATAGGTTTCCATCACATCATGGTATAGAAACAAACAGGTCCAATGTATCTCTATAAATTCATTCCCAATATAGTTAGGGTTAATTAAAACCCATTTAAAATTAAATCGAGGTTAATCACACATAAACAATGGGAGCATGCATAAAAAATTTCATAATAAATGCATAAAATAGAAGGATTAGTCAAGAATCACCCACCTCAATTTAATAAATGCCTAAAAATCAAGTATAACAAAAATTATAAATCATACATATATATTTTTTGAATGATTATTCTTTTAAAAACATTAATTTTTCTAATTTTTTTGTTACACACATCATCGAGTTTTAATGAACAACAATATAACATTAAAATATTATTTAAACATGATTGTGAGAACATGGCCACTAAAAAAGGTGATATGACTAATAATAAAATATATTATAAAATTAATAAGAGATATTATAATTAATGAAAATTTATTCCTAAATAAGATATCAAATTTTAATAATTTATTTATATTATTCAAAAAAATTATTTTATATAAAATGATTTTTGTTAGATTTTTTTAAAAAATAAAAAAAATAAGTTTTTCCAATTACAAAAAATATTTTTGGAAAAATGGAATTAATTTTTGTAATAATAATTTCAAAATAATAATTGTGTAAATTTTTGATATTTCTCAAGAGATATTATTGTTTTGATGAATAATGAAAAATAATGATTTTTCTTATAAAATCATCATTTTATTTTAAGGAATATTCTAAATAAATTATGTATTAATACAGCTATAAAATGTATTGTTTTCATTTATATTATTATTAATACAATTTATTTTATTTTAATAAATATAATATTTAATTGGGTGGTTATACGTATTTATATTTATGATATTTGTTTCATTGGAAAACATATATTTTTAATAGTGTCTATAGGTTTAATTTTATATTAAATTCAACCACTTATGTGAATTGAATTTGTTAAAATGGATATAATAATTGGAATATCAATAATTAATATTTTATAACAATTAAAAAATAATTTTTCTCACAAGAATGGTAGAAACCGTAAACTTTAATTAATATAGTTAAGGTTCAAACAATGTTTTTCACCGTAAATACTCATGTGATAAAATTAATTCTCCATATAGATATTTTTTATTAGAAAAATTGGATTTATGTTTTATAATATTATTTCACAAATTATTTAATATGGAACATTTCATTTTAGGAACAATGGAAACATTAAATAGGTTAAAAGACTCTATATAATGGTGAAAACAAAATTGGAATATATAAGTAACCTGATATTTTATGGGAATAAAATGTTTAAAAAAGTGAAAATATAGGGCATGTTATATATAAAACATTTAATCCTTAATGTAAATTATTTTTCAATATTATATATACTATTTCTGGGAGTGACTTCCCATTATTGAATATTTTTCGGTATTCATATAAAACCCACTGTTTCACACTTATTAAATGGAACCCCATCTCCTTTATTATAAAAAATAAAATGAATTTTTTGAAAAAATAGACTTCCAAATCCCTCCATAATTCTCATTAGAGGTTATATATTCCTTAGTATTATTACGAAACCATTTATAAATGTTTTTGTTTGAATCGGAAAGTGGTTAATCAATGAAGATGAATAATATTTAAACATTCATTTTCATTCTAAATAATTAACATAATATTTAATTATGTTGAAATAAAAACAATATTATATTTAATACAATGATATTTTTTTATCTAAATATACTATATCCATCACCTCTTCTGAAAAATGGGAAATGAAATGGTCACTCAAGTGTAAGGCAGACTACTATCTTGCAAATATATGTTTTTCATTTTCTATTATCAATTCATAGAGCTAGTTATAGTTATGTATTAAATGTATATATATGATAATTTGGATATAAATATACACATATAATTATATTATATATTTTCCCTTATTACTTTCAAATCATTAGGAAAACGATAATTCCTCTCGTCTCTAAGTGGGGACAACCGCCTCAATGAAGTGATGCTATTTGTTTTTTTATATTATTTATCGAAGAATTGAAATTATTTTCTATTTTATTATTATTAAATATATAAATTATATTAAAATGTATAGATAAATGAGAATTAATATTTTCATTTATTTCAGTACTTTTATTGATAAAACTGAAATGGTATTCATGATTATGTATGGTCTATCTTCTCAATGAACATCGTAATTCAATTTTTCATCGCTAATTTATAATGAAGACTATAAATACACATATAATTAATATATTATTATTTTAATTAAATTACTAATATTACAGGGATTATGTGAAAATAATCTATGCACATGTACCAAAACTTATGAACCAAAACATATTACAATAATAAATCAGTTATCACGAGAAATTGAAATTTTAATAATGAAAGGTTGATGGCCAGGTGGATAAATGTTATAAGTGAGTTATATATTATATTATACATATTATTTTGGTTCTGTAAATTCTATACAATGAATCTATATGTATTATATAAGTGCATCAAATTAATATGAAGCAAATCGAGACTAGTGGTTAGTGATTTTAGCCTCACTTTTATTTCCATGGGACAAATAAAATACTAATAATGTCTTTCATTTGTGTTGGGGGATATACATCTTGGTGAATTTTTTATGTTTTTATATCCATGAAAATTATGTCATTTACATATCATTCTATGATTAATATTTTAATTAGATGTATGATTAAAAATTTTCCAATATTGTAACGGTTTTATGAAAGAATATCATTATTTATCAGAACTATTTTTTATAATGGTTTCAATGATGAAATATGAATATTTACATCTCAAAAATTAATTTTTTTATATCACCTTTTATTTTTATGGAATACATGTTTTACTTTCATTTTTCTCTATTTTTTTTCTTGTTTTTAAAAATAATAATTTCATGGAAAGTCACTTTTTTAAAAGATTTAGTTGAAAATTCATTTTCTTCCAAGTATATATATTAAATTTTTTTAATAAAAATTTTTCTAATAGTCTATAGTGATTATTTAAAGTCATTTTTACCCATTTTTCATATTTTACAAAATAATTTTAAATTAATCATTATTTAAATTTTCTGAGAAGAGGTACATTTTTCATTTTAAAAATATGATAATGGAATCCTTGTTTTACAATTTACAATATGAATGTTTATTCCCTACAAAAAGACCAATTTTTTTTTATATAAATCTATATATGTTTCAAAATATATATTTAATGAAAATATGGTCTCTAAATTTTGTGAAATTTTTATATTTTTGTAATTTTTTTCTTGTAATGGAATTTTTTTCCCAATAATATATTTTATGATCTTTTATTGTATCTACTTTAATCAATTAAAAGGAAAATTTTTTATACTTATTTTATAATATTTTTATGATCCAATTATACTCTCCATACTCCTCCAGTATATTTTGATGATATTATGATATTATTTTTTGAAAAAAAATCTTTTTCAAGGGTTGTACTTATAAAATTCATTTATTTTTCTTGGGTTGTGATGAAATGTTTGTGGAACACATTTAATTTTTATGGTTATTATATTATGAATTTTTTATAATCATATGGAACACATATTAATGACTTTAGTTATGTGATGGGTGTAGCTAGAATAATATATATCTCTATTAAATTAGATAAATATTATTATTTAATTAGATCGAAGGATAGAAGAGAGGTTACCCAAATAACAAAAAAATATTGCACAGGAAAGGTTATCCATAGCCCAAAAGATGGTTCATGGGAGGTTATAACATCACTATAAGATGTTATATATGTTGTTATACAATCCCTAAAATTGTTACATTGTTTTTTATTTCAATCATAATATATTATTAATTTCTTTATCTTTAGACTTGACAAAATATTTTCAATGCTTTTTTACATTCCAAATACAATTTTTTATTACAATTTTATTATCATAGATATTAATTTATTTCCTCTATATTATTATTTTATTACGAATTTATAATATTTATTTCATGACTATTGATTATGATCTATGATATGCAGGATATGGTTTCAGAATTTGATTAAAATTATCGTATATTTTATTGATCATGTTATGTTAATATATCCCTTATTTACCTAGTGAGAGAATTTGACCTCACCCTTTTCTTTTGTATCATTTCCATATGTTAGGATGATGTTTATTATATTATATATATATATATGTATGGTTGATTTTATGATAAAATTTGTAGACGATATTATAGTTCTCTTATGAACAATTTTCTAGTGTGTGAATGTTTCCAAAGAGACTAGAACTACATAATTTATCCATGTAATGTTATATTATGAAATGATTTTCATAAAATAAGATGTGATATCTATAAATGAAATATATGGGTCTCTTTAGAACCATCTCACAAAAATTGAAATTAACTAACATGACAAAACCCCAAATTTATTGGATATAAAATAAAACACATTGAATTATCATAAGATACACTGATCATATGAAAGAGTATAAATAACATTATACAAAAAAACCTCATATGATATATGATTCATGAATTAATCTTTAAATTAAGTATATATCAATATATATGTTAATAAATCTTTGTATTATAGAATTTAGCATCAAGGATGATATAAAATTTAGGAACCCACACAAATGATGTCATTAAAACGAAATCCATTTAATTTCATTAATTTAAAAAAACAAAATAGAGAATAATTAATAAAATGGACCTACATATTATGATGAAAACCCCTCTTCGGTTACATACATGTTTTCAACACTCTAGGAATCACATAACACAGTTCTCATGAACAAACATGAAAAATTACTCCATGACATTATAACATATCCCCCCATTCTACAACACAATGCTTCACCATATACCATATTTCATAGCATGACCCCTTTGTTGTGGAGTGACACAACCCCCTCAAACTATAATTCAAAAAAATGGAACCATGATTAATAGTGTGACACAAGGCTTGTATTATATTTTTAATCATATACAACCCCTAAAACATTTTATATCCCAATGGATTTGTAGAAACCTACCACAACTATCAGATATTATTCTTAAAGAGGACAATATCCATGCTTTAGATCCTTATGAAACATTGTAGTTTTTGACTTCTAGTGACTTTTTTACCAAAACCGAACGTGAAATCCAATGAAACATTTCCCACGCCACCACCTAATACCTCTAACATACCAAAAACAATATAAACATGATATTGGGTACAAATTTAAATAAATATTACATTTATGGATGTAGTTTGTTTGAACCCACGTTTTCACATTTTTATGTATAGGACTGAATTGGAATAAAAAACGATTAATAGAAAAAATACATGAAAATTTAATAGATGAGATGATATGGTGAGATATAAATCCCTTTTATGTACTAATTTTATATAAATTTAAATATGACACATTATATGTCTGCATTCAACCAATAATATAGAATGTTATGAAATATGGTTCCATTAGACTCTCTGCTATAATGAAAATATTATAGGTGAACATAAGAGTTATGTTTTCTTATTTTATAAATTACATGGTTTATACTTATTAAAAAACAAGTAATGTTTATGATAAAAGAGGAATCATTTTGAGTCAATCCATATTATATATTCATAAAATATATTTCAATTGAATTATCCATGGTTAATATAATATATGGTTGTCATGATATTATATTTAAATAACAATGTGATGAGGGGATGATAAAGGTGGTATCATTAATCTGTGATATATAAATATTTTCACTATAATGTATATGAATGTTTTTAAAAGGGGTATTTGATTTAGTGTGAGAACATGTAATAAAAACCTTATTAAATGAAGGTATAACATGGTATAAATATGATAAAATTAATTATAGAATATAAAAAAGTCATCAACATCAACCGTTATAAAATTTAGTTCAATTTGAGAATATTACATTTTTAGTCGAAAAAACATTTTATATAAGTATAGGAATATATATAATTTTCTTAAGAAAATATAAAAACATTATGTGTTAGTGGAACTCCATTAGAAACATCCAAATGTTAATGTAATTTAATTAGAGAATCAAGAAAAAAATGTAATGGGTTGGAGTATTAATATAGGTCTTTAAATTCATTAGACGAAAAATAGACTAATAAAAATTATTATCCAATCATGCACAAAATACGATTGGGTGTTCCAGTGTCCTATAGATATAACTATATTGCTGAAGCATTATGTAGTTGTATACATATTCTGAATTTAATGTCCAAAATATTCTTAGTTTTTTAATTATTTCAATTTATTTTATAATTATTTTATAGTAAAATAATAGATAACTAAACTAGGAATGACATTTCTATGTTCTAGTGCTGTATTAATAATAGATATAGTTAAAATATCAATCTAAAATAAGTAAAAAATTGAATACCTAAGAATCAACCATTTAATATATAGTAAATTCTAATGAAAACTAATTGAAGTTTTAGGAGGTAGGGGAAATATTTCAATAGGATGAAATTATCTAGGATACATGATATGTTATTGAAAACCATTGGAAATGAAAATTTAAAATTTAATGTTATGAAATTCAATTCGTATATTTTTAGGGTTATATGACACTAAAACTATAATATAATTAATTTTTTTTGAATATTCATGACATACAATTCAAGGAATTAATTTATTGGGCTTATAAAATTCATTGAAATATTTTATAAATGTTTTTAATTATTAAAATTTAGAATATAATGGAATATATCAAGTTTATATGGATATAAATAAAGAAATATCATTGCTCCATATTTTCTACAATTTGATAAGAGGATTATAATTGATTTCATAGTGTTTTATAAATAATATGAGATGATAGTTTTAATATAAATAGGATAATATTAATCAAAATATATAACTAATTTTACAATAGGGTTTATAAAATTGGTTCATCATGGAAAACGTTCCTATCTTTAATATTTACTTAAATATGATTTAAATATTTCTTTCTTCCATATTTGGAATACTGTATAGACTAATGTCATATAACTATAATGTTTCGCCTAATATATTTAACACTAAATGATATATGATTACTTATAGATTAATTTGTAAATAGACACACTAGAACGAATAGTTCGATACCACTTTAATATAAATATTCTTCTGTATCTTAGTATCGCATTATGTTAAGAAAATTTCTTCTTAAAGTCTAGTGGAAGTATGATTAGAAATTTCTATGATAAAAAGATAATAAATATAATATTATACTAGTCAAAATAAAAATTTTCTTCCACAAGATATCCTAAAATAATTTAATATTTATTATTGAAGAAAACTATTAATATTAACAGTTAATTTTTTTACTAAAATGTTATTAAGGGAAAATATTGAAAGGATTGATTTTTAAATGTTTCTTATTAACATGGAAAGATTTATAAATAGAATATATAATTTAATAACATTGTACCATGTTTTTTATTAAGTAAAATATATCGAATACTATTTTCAAAGATTTCTCCATTTGGAATCAGATTTGTTAGCCTCGCAACTATTCAAAAAAATATTATTCATATATGTTACTCATTAAAATATTTTTATAGGGTAATTTATCATATTGTCACATTATAAGTCCACATACTTAAAAATTACTTAATATTGGGTTACATTAACAATTCACATTGGGGACCTTTTTAGGTTCAATGTTTTTGATAATTAGAACATAATTATAAAATAATAGACGCGGACATTACATAGGGATAGTTACACTAATTATTAACTTTTTCCACTAAAGGGAAACCTTTAGACCAAATATAATATCTTATTCTTCATAAATATAATATTCACGCCTTCCATTCATTTATCCATTCTTATAGTGTGTGAAAAACATTTCAAAAACATGGGATGAGCATAAAATTTTACTAAGAGACATAAAAAGAACGAAAACCATTAATCTAGTTAAAAAATGGTAACACATTTAACTTTTTTTAACATAATTAAAAAACATTTTTATAATAATAACACTCAAACATTTTTCTCAAATTAAATCATCAAACTAATATAATTCAATTAATACTCATTTAATTGAATCAGATCATTATATACATAAAACCCTTTTAAATTCCATTCATTGAGAATTACCATGTGTACTACATCTAAATTGAAGATCATTATTGGGTATCATCATTTTTATAAGCTATATCGATATCACATGTGTGCTATAATGGGCCTCATCCAGTCATATAAGATAAAACAGGCAGATCTGTGAGTTATAATGGGGCTCAACCCTTCAAATAAGCTATGTTTGTCTCACCCTTGAGATAAAATGGTTATAAAACCTTGGTAAAATCCATATCGGGCACACATGTTTCATATAATTCTCATGTACAATTTCAAAAGAACTTTCATCCAAAAACCCTTCTAAAAAACACACCTAATACCATACAAAAAACATTTTCATATAAAGATACCATTTTCATTTAAGATCCCATTTTAAATTCCATGATATCTAAATAAATTATTATGGTATTTATTTATAATAAATTAAGGTTTATATAGGATGTAATATATCAAATAATGGTTACAGTGGTGGAGAAGTCATTATTTCCCTAAATATTAAAATAAATAACAAAATTTTTCTTATTTTGTAAAGAAAGTAAAAATAATTGTATAAAAATATTCCTTTTGAAAACATTGAATGAAATTATATATAAACATAATATGATTTTTATTATACTTTTATATCTATATAAATTAATATTTAAATTAATATTATGTTGACAATGATTTGATAATTAAATCATTAATTGTTCATGGTGTCCCACAAAATGTGGATCATTTAAATCTTAATCCCCATGAATTAATAAAAAAAATTGTATCTATATAATATGGATATGAAATGTCATAGTGTCTTTATATAAACCTTATAAAATAATAAATGTGGGTATTAAATATAAATTCCTCAATAAATGGAGACTATGACAGAGTCCCTTACCTTGAGTCTGAATCATAAGGTACAACCATTATGTTCTTGAATAATAAACAAAAATTAATATATAATTTCATGAGAACCATTTTCATTTTTATTATTCATTTTACATCTCTTATTACAATTTTATAAATGTTACACAATTATTTTAGCTCGTATGAGTCATTTTTGTCGATATTTAGTACTTGAGTTGAAAATGAACTTGTTTTGAGGTAAATTTTCCATGTATTAAAAATAACATCATGTTTATAATATTATTAATTAATTAAATATCATAGATATAAAGTATATATATATATATATTATTCATAATATTTTGATATAAAAAAAGAAATGCACCATTAATGAGGATGGTAGGTCGTACGTACGGATTATCGCTACATTAATTTTTTATCATATTAAAAGACGAATAATAAAATGAAATAAAATTATATTATAATACCAAAAATATATTTATGTTATAAATGTCTCATAGTTTAAATAATACAATCCCTTATGTATTCCATGTGTAAAGGGAATGAACACATCTCTTTGAGGGGGAGACAGTCTACACATCCTCATACAAAATTATCATATTTATGTAACATGGAAAGCATAAAGGTATGTTAAAAAAAATTATTGAACAATAGAGGCCATATAAATATAGTATATATCATATCTAAATATATTTCCTTCATAATGGAATCTTTGAGTGGTGGTAGGAGAATATTGTATAATCTTTTTCCAGGAGGTAGTAGTTCGTCGTACATAGAAATAGTTTGTTTGTATCCATTAAATGGAGGTTTCTATATGTTTAGTTCAAATCCATATCATAAAAATATTATATTATATTGAGGATATAGTTGATTTAATTTAATCATATAATAATATGATCATAGGTAGTATGAAAGGAAAATAATTAAAAGTAACTTGATAGAATATGTTACCTCAAAATCGGGTATATTTTTTTTATTTGAGGAAAAAGTATTTCATGGATTTAATTCAATACAAGGGAATGATTATAGAAGTAATTAAGTGTTTTTCAGAGATTATTTTAGTATATTATGGATAATCCAAGAGACTTTAGAAACATAAGTATGTCGGTAGAGGTGGTGGCATTTTTTATGGGTAAGATGGGTACTTTAGGAAATTGTTGAAAAAATCTATTATTAAAAATTTATTTTCGAATTATAGTAGCATTAATGTGATGTAATTCAAGGATAAGATGATGATGGGTATAAATCCTCTCAATAAATAGGTTTCAGACATGTTTTTGTCATAAAATTATGCTTATCTTTATGTTTTAACCCATAATTGAAAAAACTATCTCTTACCTTGTATTCAGGTATTTTCATAATATACGGTTAGTATAGTTAATATAAATATCAATAAAACCAGAAGTAGATCATTAGAAAGTTTTTTTTAATTCATTAAAAAAGGATTCCTTCAAACCAAAATAATTACTCCAAATATAATATTTCATAATCATCAATAAAATTCATGGATGGAATGAAAATATTCAAAATAAATTTATTTAAATATTTGTAATATCATTAATTTGATTCAGTCATTTATAAGGATATCACTATATCATAATTGTGTAATAAATAAATTCATTTATTTAATTCTGAAAATTATAAATAAAATAACATGATGCATGAAAATTTTTAATCATTATAATTAATACATATCTTAATAGAGATCAGTTACATAACCCCATAATTAAATTTATTTAGTAAAAGATACATGTTTTTGTTATATTTACTTTTTATTTAAGTTAAATGTTATAAAATATCATTTTACCATCCAAGTGGCTCTCAAATTCCAATGTTTCTGTCTTCAGATGGTCATGGTGGGAAATATAACATCCAATTTTATTAGGACACATATTATTGTATTTTTATATTATTATAGTATTTTTGCCTTATATACCTAATTTACTATATAACCATGGAAAATAAAAATAATTACTGAAGTTAATATTCAAAATTTAATAAAATAAATGGTAACTTTTTATACTATTTTGACATAATGATTCCAAATATGTAAACCAATTTTATAAATACAATTAATTTAAATAGTGTTAATTAATTAAAAGTTAATTTATTTTGTAAAAACCAAAAAGTTTTTTTATGAAGTCAAAACTATCAAATGTGTGACATGGGTTTATGCCAAAATTCAATTTAAATGTACAAACAAATAAAAATACTAGATTAAATAATAAAATAATAATCTAATTACACATTAAAACAAAATAATAGTACAATCTAACTACATAAAAATATTAGATGAAAATGCATTTTTGAAATAATATGTTGTATTTTTCACTATTAATAAAGACATGCTTGTTATCATTAAAATATAAAAAAATTCATGAAAATTAAAATTTGATGTCCCGATTCCAAATTAGATGTTTATTTTTTAAAATAGAAGATATAATTGTGTCAAAGCTAAATTTAAAATGTTTTCTCCTTCATAATGCAGTAAAAATACATCTTTAGAAAAATACTTATTTTATCTGAAAATTTTGAATTTGTTCTTTTATCATACATATATAAAATATTAGATGAATTTAAAACATTAAATTGAATTTCTAACATATATTTTTCTTTAAATAAATATTTATAATGAGTTATATGATTTTATAAAATGAATTATTAGCCTTTTCATTATTCTTTCGTAAAAACACCTCCTTTATATTAATTTTTTCATTTATAATAAATTTGGTAAACAATTAATCATTAATTAAACATGTGTAAAAAATATATACATAATTTAGTTGTTATTATTTATTCTTGACATTCCAATGACTAGTTTATAAGTGTAATATTTAAATAACAATATTTAGTTGTTCACTTAAGCATTATACAATATATCATTTATTATATTAAAAATATCGTTTGTCTCTTAAATATCAGCATGTTACATCATTCCCATTTTGGAAAATCATTCACTGAATTTTTAAAATGTTGTCTTAATAAGTTAATTGAATATCCGACATCAGAAAAAGAGTCAATAAAAGTATAACATTAAAAAAAGAATGGAAAGTAAAAAATGATACCCGGTATGACACAGACAAAGTTTTCATGTATGAAAACATGGATATAGAAGAAAAACTAACCCTATTTTTCAAACGGAGTGTGATATGTAACAATATTTAGAGAAAGATGACAATCAAAAAACCATAAACATGGGATGTGTTAAATGGTCAATGATTTCCTAGCATGAAAAGTTAAAAAAATATTTTAATATACTTTAAATTATCTTAAGGAATTTATTAATGTTCTTGACTAAGAACATAAGGAAATGGACTTAATTTTCAAGAAGAGTTTCATCTGTAAAATAAATTTCTACCAAAAACTCATCTTCTCTACAATAATTGAGTATTTAAAATAACTTGGTTACACCCAATGTGCTATAATAAAAATCAAGAGAATCATATAATCCACAAATGATAAAATCTCTATTTCTCATATCTGTAGACATTAACCGAAAACGAAAACAATTAGTAAAATTTTTGATAATCCCATGTAGAATAATCCATTATAAAAATAAATACTACTCGTAATCCCAAAAATTTGACAAACAATACACAAATTTCAATAGTGACCATTCAATAAACAATTCTCTATAAAATTACACATAATATTCCACTAAAATAATAAAACACATAATTCATAAGTATTTGATCCCATAATCATCCAAGATAAATATTAATGTTTATCTCCAAATAATATCAATCACTCTTAATTTCTCATACCAAAAGAAAATTACCCTTACCACATATTTTCCAATTTATGTTAATAATATATAGAAAAGACCTGAATCACCATAAATCCAAAATGAAAACATAGATTCTTCCAAAATAAATTTCAACAATTACTCTGTTAAAATCCCACAGTGTTAAATTTTCCTTAATCATATAACCTTCCAAAAACCATGAACGTCTTCCAAAATAACATTTATCACATAATAACAAAATAATTTTCCTATAGTACTGATATCCATTTGATAAATCATATTTCTCCTAAATCAACTTATTCAAATTCCACGAAATCATTTAACTAAAAAGAAAAGCTAATACAAATCTGGGACTTCATGTAGGATAGTGGTAGGTGATGTGCCATGTTATCCCTTTGGTTGTGGGTTCTATTCCTACGGCCATATCAGACACAACTGGTTGTAACCCATCCGATAGGTTTTCACTTTTATAATACTATAGAATTTTTATAATAATCCAAACATGAGATAAAATCATCAAAAATATATATAACATTTTTTAACATCAATTATTATTCAATGCATTTAGTTTTCATCCTCAAACGTAATAAAACCAAAGTACATCGAATATATTTTACTCCAAATGTACCTTTAATGAACATGAAAATTCATACCATAACCATCAAAAGGGGATTATATGACATTGAATGTATTATAATACATAAAATTATAAATCAATGATGATATCCACAACTATGAGGAGAACGTGCTAATCTCCAATGTTGTCTAAACCCTCATCTAGTACCAATAATAATGCATAACCTTAAACATTATATAATCTTGAGTTAAGTCAACAATTCACATTGAGTGTCTTTTCTTGTTTTAATTCATAGAAAAATAATCTATAAATATTACACAATTTAACCATACATTACATGTGGACAATGAGACTTAGTATCCACGTTTTCCCACTAAAGAAGTCCTTTTAAACAAAACATTATTTATTTTTCTGTATAAAAATATTCTTTACATCTTCCATTATCTTATTCATATATATAACAATTATAAAAGAATTCAAAAACATGGTAGGATATTTAAATAAAAATTAATGGACATAATAACAATGAAAACTATTTCCCTATTTTAAATATATTCACTCATTTATTGTTTTTTTGAGAGAATTAAACACTATGTTTTAACCTGAAAAACACTCATACTTTTTTCTATTATAAAATCATTAAACTAATATTAATCAATTAAAAATGATTTAGTTGACTTAAAGAATAATCTACATTTAACCCTTTCAAATCCAATTAAATTGGAAAAACCATATGGTCTACATCCATATTTAAAATCATTAATGTGGATCACCAATCATATAAGGTATATCTGGCTAACCAATGAGATATATTGGGGATCATCCCATCTTATAAACTACAACGAGCTCACTCGTGAGTTAAACTGTTGATCAACCATTCACAAAAGCTATGTCGGGCTCACCTATGAGCTATAATGGTGATAAAAGCTTTGTATAAGTTGGATTTTCCTCACCAGTTTCATGTAATTCTCTTGTACGATTTCAAAACACACGTTAATCACAAAACCCATTTGAAAAACTCATTTTTCCCCATATGAAAAACATTTCTATATAAAAATACTATTTTTATATTAGATTCCATTTTAAATAACATGATACCCAAATAAAAGAATAAATGATTTATTTAAAATACATTAAGGTTTATAGAGGAATCAAAATATAAAATAAAGGGACCCATGACAGTGGAGTCGTTATCGATGTATTCGTTAAAACAAATAACATATGTTTTTACTTTTTTTAAAGAAACTAAAATCATTTGTATTAAAATATTCTTATTTAAAAAATTCAATTCAATTCCAGATATACATAAATTTTCCTTTATAATCCTTTGATATCTATATAAATAAATATGTTAATTAATATCACGAAGATACTGAAATCCTTAAACATTCAATTTGTCCCATACAACTTTTAACATTTAAATATTAATCTCAATGAGTTAATTAATAAAATTATTATAGATAAATTTTAGATATGTAATGTTATAGTTTATATATATTCACTTTATTAAAGAATATAGGGGGATATTTTCCAAAAATTCCCTAATAAAAGGAGATTGTGATGATGTCCCTTACCTTGAGTCTGACTCATCTTGTATAACCATTACATTCCCCAATAACAAATGTAAGTAAACTTATAATTTATTGAAATCCTTTTTTAAGGTTTATTACTCATTTTAAATCAATTATTAAAATGATATAAAAATTACATAATTATTTATGTTTGTATCAGACGTTTTGTCGATATTCAGTACATGAGTCAAAAATGTACTTGTTTTGTTATAAATTGTCAATATAGTAAAAATTACATTATCTCTATAATATTATTTATTATTTAAATATCATAAATATAAATATTATATATGTATTTATAATATCTATTATATATGGTCATAAGAATGGAAATGAACCATTCATGGAGATGGTATGCCATACGTACACATGATCACCACCTTCAATTATTTTCATATTCAATGAATAACAATAAAATGAAATAAATGTATATTATAATTCCAATGTTATATTTATTTCATGTATGTTTCAAATGTTTAATAATAATATCTATTATACATTCCATGTATATTTTGAATGAGTCACAACCCTTTCAGAAGGTGGTAGTCCACACATCCTCAAACGAAATTAGCATATTTACACAACATGGAAAACATATTGTTATGTAATAAATAAATATTACGGAATAAAAGAGACCATATAAATATATTATAAATTATATATAAATAAATTTATATATTAATGGCCACCATGAGATGTTTTATGAGAAAATCGAACAATCATTGTTTCGTGAGGTAGTAGTTTTCCGTACACAGAAACAATATGTTCGTATCCATTAGATGGATATGTATGTATGTTTATTTAGAATAATCCTCATAAAAAAAATACTATTTTATTTAAGATACTGGTTTTTATGTAATAATATAATATGAAGAGCATATGGAGTGGAGAAGGAAAATAGTATAATTGAACTTGATGGGAGACGTTACCTCAAAATCAGGTAACTTATTTTAATTTGAGCCAAACAACTTTGATGAATTGCCTTCTGACCATGGTAAGGAATCTAGGTAGAAAGTATTGATTTTCTAAGATTATTTGAGTTTAATTTGGATGATGAAATGGGGATTTATAGGTGTGAGTATGTGGGTATAGGTAGTGGCCTTTAAGAAGAGGGTGGAGGGGCACATTAGGAATGTCTTGAAATATTATTCTATTAAAAATTTATTTTATAATAAAAATAATTCAAAAATAATTTAATTATAGGTTAAGATGACTATTGGTTAAAATCATATCATGATATAGGATTTATAATTTTTTAGGTGATAAAATTAAAATTATATTATAGCATTAACCCTTAGTAAAAAACAATAACCCATACAAAATATTCGTGTATTTTTCTAATATCTGGTTACTATAGATACAAAAAAGGAAAATTGAACCACAAGTAGTCCTTTTATGACATTTGTAACATTATATTTGTCATTTTTATGAATCATTTATTTCTAGTACTAATATATCATTTAATAAAATGTCAATTTTGAGAACTCATTTATGACAATTTTTAAACTATTTTGTAATTGATTTTTGTTAATTATTTAAAAACATGATTCGTTGAAAACAAAAGTATGAACTAAAAGATAATATATCATTATAATCAATAAAATTCGTGTATGGCCTAAAAATGATAAAATTTCATTTATTTTGAAATTTATAATATCATTTATATGAATCATTCATTAATATAGTAATCATTACATCATATATCTGTCATAAATAAATTAATTTATTTAATGTCTAAATATAAGGCCTCGACCTTAAACCTTACTTAATATTGAATTAAATGAATAATTCACATTGAGGATATTTTCAGGATTAGATTTTTAGAGAATTAGATCATAAATCATGAATTACATTCCACATTTAAACAAAGTTGTAACATAAAAGATAGTATTCGTTTTTTCCAATAAAGAGAAACATATTAAAAATAAAACATGGATTCGTTCTTGACACTTCCTTGACACTATAAACATATCATACACCTTTCCCTTGACCTATTAAAAACATTTCAAATAATTGTGATGAGCATAAAATTCTCAGTAAGGGATATAAAAATACTGAAAGGAAACATCAGTATGCATGTATACATAAGAATCAATAAAATCATACATTACTCATAAAACATAAGAACTTTAACGTACCTCATCAAATCATGAATAAAACATAGAAATAAAAAGTCATAAAGTTAAATTGAGGCATTAATAACATCTTTACTTAGGGATTAACCCTATTGGTTATGTTTGGAATACACATCACAGTATATTCCCTAATTTTCTGTGGATAAACATTAACATTTAACTCCTTCGCGTTACCCAATGCATTGGAGAGCTATATCAAGCTCACCCACCCTTAGTTTATCACAGAACCACCCATCTTCATAACAATGCCCAATAACCATAACATAATCATAGCACACAACTTAATAATAAAGGAAAGATAACATTCCCAGATTGAAATAACAATATAACATTTTATGATATTGAAATAATGAATCCATTCTAAAAACCATTTTCAAAACCGTTTAAAACATTTAATAAAGTGATATTTAATTCAAAGTGTCCCATACCACATTGAAGATTTTATCATTTTAAAACATTAATATCCATATAAATAAATCCATAAAACCATTTTAATAACATGTATATTAATGAGAAATATTTATAAGATTAAATCTTTAAAACCTTTAAAACGATATTTTTGTTAAAGTGTTTTTAACAAAATGAGAGACACTTGAATACAATAATAAAGGAATAACATTTAATCAAAACATTATAATATCATGATAATAAAGGGATTAATGATATAGTATTCAAAGGATAGTATATACAACATATAATATTGAATTGGTGCATAACAACAATGATGTCTCAATGGAAATGTAGATTGAGATGAAATCCATTATAAAGATGGAATCCTTAAATTAAGGATAATTCAATCTCATAATTATGTGAAAAAAATATAAATACACCCAATAAATGTGGATATTAGGTGTAAAATAATCAAAGGTCATTCACATATATTCAAAAGATGTCATATTCAATAACTACATGTTGAACCCAATGAAATCGAAATTGGGTTAAGAAGTTCCCTTGACAGCCTAACGAATTCACATCAAATTTTAGAAAAAGAGTTGATGAGAGAGATAAAGGGTATCTCATCTCTTGGACATAAAATTTATGGCAATAAGGATATATAAGAACATATCCCCACATAATAAGATGAAAATTAAAAGACATAACAAA
The DNA here is from genome assembly GCA_963277665.1 of Viscum album. NCBI lineage: Eukaryota > Viridiplantae > Streptophyta > Magnoliopsida > Santalales > Viscaceae > Viscum > Viscum album. Next base: position 1,417,460,096 of record OY728161.1, on the reverse strand, counting down.
ATAAGTCTTGTAAAAAGAGGAGGGTGAAAGGTCACCTTACCGAGTTGGGTATCCTTTGAAACATACACCCCATAGAAGAAGGGTCATACAATAAAGTTTTGAATACCCATAAATGAAATTATACTATATAAAGTGTATAATAATTGGAAGTACATACACCACTCAAAGGAAATAGTGGCAAATGTAGCATAAATGTCATGGGAATAAAAGTGAGATGAAAAATCCCTTATGAAAACCCGGCAGCCTAACAGTGCCACTTAAAACGTCTAAAAATGGTTTTATGAGATCAAATAGGGTCTCTTATAATATTAACGTAAAAAGTACAATATTAGGAATATAAAGGAACATCCCCAAACATAAGAAAGATGATCTTAAATGAAATGACATAGAACAGAGTACTTAAAAAGAAAGAGAGAGGTTGGATCCCTTACGAAAATTCGGCAGCCTAATGGCGCCACTCAAAACATCCAAAATGGAGTAATGAGAGAAAATAGGGTCTCTCATAATATAAACATAAAAATTACAGTAAGAGTAATATAAAATAACATCCCAATCAAAAGAAATATGAGCTTAAAAGGAATAACATAAAAGAGTGTACTTAAAAAGAAAGATAGGGGTAGGATCCCTTACCTCGAGTCCAACATGACTAGATCATTATATAACCTCCTGAATAATAAAATTTTGTCTATTTTAAATTTCTTAAGGACCTACTTTAATTATTATTATTCAGTTCATATCACATATTATAATGTTATAATAATTGGATAATAATGTGTGTTCATATCAGGTCATTTTGTCAATGTTCGGTACATGAGTAAAAATTGAACTTGTTGGAAACAAATTTTCCATGTAGTTATAGGTAAATCATATGAAGAATAGTATTGATGTTTTAAATTTCATATATATCTCATATATATTCTTTTTATAATATTCCATAACATTTGGAGATAAAAAATTAAAAGCACCGTTCATGGAGATGGTAGGTCGTACGTATGCATGAACATTACTTTCTTTTTTTGTCATATGAATGGAATTAAAACAAAAAGAGAGATATATATATTATAATTCCATAATTATATCCATCATTGAGATGTAATATATTACATATAAATCCATTATATATATTTACTTATAATAGTACATAACATTTAGAGATAAGAAATGAAATGTACCGTTCATGGAGATGGTAATCCGTACGTACGCATGAACGATACATTCATTTCTTTTTTATTATTAAATGGAATTAAATAATAATGATATAAAGGTATATTATAATTCCAGTAGGATATCATATGTAATTACATTAATTCCATCTTTTATATGTCCCACATATGGCATTAACGTATCAAATAACTTTGAGGGGGCGGTAGTACACACGTCCTAAAATGAAGATATCGTGTTTACCTATAATGGAAATCATAAAGGTATTCCCTAAATTAAAAATAAAGAAGAATAAGGAAAAAATAAACCTATTATATATCATATATAAATATAGTGACATCTTAATGGCCACCTTTGAAGGTGTTAAAATAATATTGAACAATCATCGTTTCGTGAGGAAGTAATTCGCCATCCACAGAAACAGTATGTTCATTAACCCTTAGACGGAGGTGTGTGAAAGTATAGCTCGAATACATCTTATAAGAAAAACCTAGTATATTTAAGATACTGGTGTTGTTACAAAAAAGGTAATAAATAGAGTTTAGGGGGTTGTAGAAGAAAAATATAACAAAAGAACACAAGGGAAGACATTACCTTTAAATCGGGTAACTCTCTTTGATTTGAGATCAAATTCTTTCTTGGAAAGGATTATTCCCAATGTGAGGCTTCAATGATGAAGAGTGGGATTTGAAGAGATGAAATGGTCAGGGGTTGTCTGAACCAAAGGCTTGAGAGGTGTGGGTATGGTGGTAGAGGTGGGGGCCTTTTATAAGAGGAGAGGAGGGGCACTCTTGGAATGTTATAAAAGGTTACTTTATTATAATATGATTTTCGGATTTTAAAGGTCCCAAAATTATATTTTTCGAGGATAAGGTGATAAGAATTCGAAATCCACCCATCCAATATATTTTTGACATGTTTTGGTCTTAGATATTACATTATCATTTCATTTTATATTAATCGTTGAATAATGAGGTAATCGTTGCATCATCATGGTGTCATAAATAAATTAATTAATTTGATGTTTAAAAATTATAAAAAAATATCATGATGTAGGAAATATTATTATCTTTATAATGAATATTTTTTTTCAAACATATGACTTTCATAACCGCATTTAAATTTTTTTTTTGTAAAAACAACTCATGTTTGTGACAATTTTATTTTAACTTTAAATAAAAAGTTATTAATGTCATTTTCCAACCAAAGTGGCTCCATGGGGTCCCCAAGTTGACCCATGGATTTTCTTGGTCATAAATGACTCATCCAATGGTGGTATGACATGTTTCTAGGTAATTTAATATTATTAAAACATTATTTTTACCTTAAACTACACTAATTACCTCTCATCGAGATTAAAACTTAAAAGTTACTATTCACAAAAAATTATTTTAATCTCATTGAACCACATTTTACTTATTAATGAAAATCATGTATGTCGTATTTTTTGAAAATAAAATCACAGAAGTGGCAAAGTTTTATTTAAATGAAAAATCAGTTTCCTTAACTACCACATAGTGGTTTCACTATTAATCAAAAATTGAAGTTTTTCAGAAAAACACAAAAAATTCACCTTAAGCTATATTTGATATACCGAATTAAAAACTGAGGTCTATTTTACAAAATTCAAGACATATAAGTTGAATTAATTAATTTAATAATTAATTCCCGCTGTCAAAACAAATAGCGTGTTTTTAACAAACAATATCTATTAAAAGATTGACACTAGTTTAAGTCCATTTTCAAGATGAAATTAATTCCAATGACCAATATTGGATTAAATTGTAAAAATATATTCTAATGTCACTTTAAAACCAATTCAAAAGATAATCTAATAATATAAATAAATTAGATTAAAAAGAGGGTTTGAATTAAAATACAACATTTTTCACTATTCATTAAAAAATGAACTTTATCGGAAAAATACCAATAATTTACCCAAAGTAAATTTTGATGTCCTGATTCTAATGAATAATTTTATTTTGTCAAATATAACACATAAAATTGTCAAAATGTGGATTTAGGAGAGGTTCGTCATCAAAAGGCGGTTAATCGACCTTTTAAAGAATATTAAAATGTTTATACTTAAAATTGGATTCATTCGCATTTTTAATCCTCTAACATTTATTGTAAAAAGTAAAAATATTTGACAAACATATATAATCATTTTGCAGTTAGTTCTATTCATTCCCGCCATTACAATGGATAGTCGTTAACTACCATTTAAAATAATATTATTTTATTATTAGAGTGAAATGTAAGATTCCCAAGAAACTCGTTGTTGTGTATTTGGTACACCATCAAGCATAGAGTACCTTTTAAAATTATATTAATATATTATTCACAAAATGGATAAATGTGAAAATTTCATATTCTATATTTACCTGGGGTGTTACATCCTTCCCCCCTTTTGGGAATTGCGTCCTCACAATTTTAAAATTGGGCTTGGAAACTTCATTGAAAATCCCACATCGGAACAAGAGTCAGTAAAACAATCACTTTAAAATAATGAAAGAGAAGTACAAAGGTCACTCGAGTTAACCCATACTAGGATTCCATGTAGGAATACATGGATATGGAGGAAAAAACAAAGGGTCATGTTCTGAGGGAGAGTGATAGTAAACATGTCTAAGAGAAAGTTAACCATAAGAAAATCCCAAACTTGTGATGGGTTATATGGTATTCAATTCCCCAGTAGGAAAAGTTAACAGACAAAATTTTTGTTTTAAGTTACTCTTCATTGAGGAATTTATTTTTTAGCTTAACTAAATCATAATGAAACATACTTACTTGTCACGTAGACTTTCAACTTTTACTAGATTCCTTAATCAAACTCATATTTTCTCCAAAAGAAGAGTTTTTAGGAAGACTTGTTCGCATTAAGAGTACTATAATCAAATTCTTGAGAATCACATAATACACAAAAGAGAACTATATATTTCCCATGTCTTTAGACAAAATCCAAAACTAAAATTGTTAGTATGAGATAAGATAATCCACAAAAGTATAATCCTTTATAAAAAAAAATCTATTTTTAATCTCCAAAATTTGTCCAAAAAACCCATAGTTCAACGAAGACCATTCGATAAACAATTGTCCATAAAATTATTCAAAGTAAACCAAACTATGATTGAAACCCAAATATTTGCAGGATTTAATCACATTGTCTTCCATGGTAAAAATTAACTTTTATCTCCAAATAACATCAGTTGCACTTAAATTCTCATATTGAAAAGTAATTAACCTAATCACATATCCTCGATGATAGGTTAATCATTTCCATAGATAACCCAAAATAAACATACTCATGATTTCTAAAATCATCTAACTAAAATTAATTAGTCAAACTAACCAGGGACTTCACGTAGTCCAGTCGTAGGCGATAAATACCAGTCCCACTTTGGTTGTGGGTTCGATTCCCATAGATTTGTCCGACGCAATGGGTTGTCACACGGTCTGCGTGTTGTTCTTTTTCCAAAACTATATAATTATTAAAACATTCCCCAAAACAAAAAAAAATCTTCATTAATAATCTAACATATATTTTAACATAAATTTTGTCTCATGACTTTCATTTTCCATCATAATATATAATACCTTATAATTACCTCAAAAGTAAGGACCATATAATCTCTAAGGGTTACCTTTATAATTATTACCTGTATGTACACATCAATTGGTCATCTCGTACATGATGAATTACAGAATATACCAAGGTACAAGTGGTTGATCATGAATCCTTCTTAGTTGGTTTAGAACAACCACGATTTTGTTCATTGAATCCCCCATTTCAGCCAGTCTCTTAATCAGAGTACCACCATAGTTTCCTTCAAACCTACTGTCACATTAGTGCTTTCTAGGTCCATCCATTCACTAAAAATTGAAATTTCAGTGTGAGTATATCAACAAAACCATCATGTACTAATGAGGAATATAAAAACTAAGATATACTTACTCATTCACTTTATCTAAAACTACGACTCTTTCTGAAATCCTAACAATTATGGTAATGTCACTTACGCTTAGAGAATACCCTAACCTCTAAAGTTATCTAAACCAACCGCTGATACCAAATATAATGCCCTGGCCTTAAACCTTACTTAATATTGAAGTAAATGAAGAATTCACATTGTGGATCTTTTCAGGTTTAAAGCCTTAGAGAATTATATTATAAATCATGAATTACATTCCACATTTAAACAAAGTTGTTACATAAAAGATAGAATTCGTTTTTTCCCACCAATGGAAACATATTTAAAACAAAACATGGATTCATTCTTGACACTTCCTTGACACTATCAACATATCATGAACCTTTCCCTTGACCTGTGAAAAACATTTCAAAAACATGTTATGAGCATAAAAATCTCAGTAAGGGATATAAAAATACGGAAAGGAAACATGAGTACATGTACACATAAGACTCAATGAAATCATACTTTACTCATAAAACATAAGAACTTTAACGTACCTCATCAAATCATGAGTAGAACATATAAATCAAAAGGAAAAAAGGTAACTTGAGGAATTCATAACATTATTAAGTAGGGAGTAACCCTCTTGGTTACATTTGGAATACCCATCACAGTATATTCCCAAAATGTTTTCGGATAAATCTTAACGTTTAACTCCTTTGTGTTACCCAATGAGTTGGACAACTATATCGGGCTCACCTGCCCTTAGTTTATCACGGAACCACCCATCTTCATAACAATTCCCAAGAACCATAACATAATCATGGAACATAACTTAAGAATAAATTAAAGATAACATTCCCCTATTGCAATAACAATATAACATTTTAAGATATTTAAATAATGAATCCATTCTAAAAACCATTTTCAAAACCATTTAAAACATTTACTAAAGAGATTTTTAAATCAAAGTGTCCCATACCACATTGATGATTTTATCATTTTGAACCATTAATATCCAAATAAATAAATCCATAAAACCATTTTGAAAACATGGATTTTAATGAGAAATATTTATAAGATTAAATCATTAAAACATTTAAAACGATATTTTTGTTAAAGGGTTTTTAACAAAATGAGAGACACTTGAATACAATAATTGAGGAATAACATTTAATCAAAACTTTATAATATCATGAGAATAAATGGATTCATTATATAATATTCCAAAGGACAGTATATACACCATATAAGAGTGAATTCGTGCATAACATCAATGAAGTCTCAATGGAAATGTAAATTGAGATGAAATCCATTATAAAGATGGTATCCTTAAATTAAGGATAAACCAATCTCCATAATTATGTGTGACAATTATAAATAAACCCAATATAAGTGGATATTATGTGTAAAATAATCAAAGGTAATTCAAACATATTCAAAGGATGACATATTCAATAACTACAGGTTGAACCTAATAAAATCGAAATTGGGTTAAGAAGTTCCCTTGACAGTCTAACGACGTCACGTCAAATTTTAGAAAATGAGTTGATGAGAGAGATAAAGGGTATCTCATCTCTTGGACATAAAATTTATGGAAATAAGGATATATAATAACATATCCCCACATAATAAGATGAAAATTAAAATACATAACAAAAGAAGTCTTTTAAAAAGAGGAGGGTGAGAGGTCACCTTACTGAGTTGGGTAACTTTCGAAATGTACACCCCATAGAAGAAGGGTCATACAATGAAGATGTGAATACCCATAAATGAAATTATACTACAAAAAGTGTATAATAATGGGCAGTAAATACACCACTCCAATGAAATAGTGGAAAACGTAGCATAAATGTCACGGGAATAAAAGTGAGATGAAAAATCCCTTACGAAAACTTGGCAGCCTAACGACGCCACTTAAAACATCCAAAAATGGATTTATGAGATAAAATAGGGTATCTAATAATATGAACATAAAAATTACAGTATGAGGAATATAATATAATATCCCCAAACATAAGAAATATGAGATTACAATAAATTACATAAAAGAGAGTACCTAAAAAGAAAGAGAGGTTGGATCCCTTACGAAAATTCGGCAGCCTAACGGCACCACTCAAAACTTCCTAAATGGATTGATGGGAAAAAATAGGGTCTCTAATCATATTAACATAAAAGGTACATTAATAGTAATATAAATGAACATCCCAATCTTAATAAAGATGAGCTTAAAAGGAATAACATAAAAGAGTGTACTTAAAAAGAAAGAGAGAGGTAGGATCCCTTACCTCGGGTCCGACTTGTCTCGATCGTTCTTTAACCTCCTGAATAATAAAATGTGGTCAATTTATAATTTCCTAAGGACCCAATTTAAATATTATTATTCAGTTCATATCACATATTAAAATGATATAATAATTGGATTATAAAGTGAGTTCAAATCAGATATTTTTGTCGATGTTCGGTACATGAGTAAAAATTGAACTTGTTGGAAAAGAATTTTCCATGTAGTTATAGGTACATCATATCCAGAATAGTATTGATGTTTTCAATGTCATATATATGTCGTATATATTCATTTTATACAATTCCATAACATTTGGAGATAAAAAATTAAAATCACCGTTCATCGAGACGGTTTGTCGTACGTACGCATGAACGCTACTTTCTTTTTTTTGTCATATTAATGGAATTAAAAGAAAATGAGAGATATATATATTATAATTACAGAATGATATCCATAATTTAGATGTAATATATTACATATATATCCATTATATATATGTAATTATAATAGTACATAACATTTGGAGATAAGAAATGAAATGTACCGTTCATGGAGAAGGTAAGTCGTACGTACGCATGAACGCTACATTCATTTTTCTGTATTCAATGGAATTAAATAATAATTATATAAATGTAAATTATAATTCCATTATGATATCATATGTAATACCATTAATTCCATCCTTTATATGTCACACATATGACATTAACAAATCAAATCACTTTGTGGGGGCGGTAGTCCACACTTCCTAAAATGAAGATATCGTGTTTACCTATAATGGAAACCATAAAGGTATGCCATAAATGAAAAATACAGAAGAAAAAGGAAAAAATTAACATATTATATATCATATATAAATATAGTTACATCTTAATGGCCACCTTTTATGGTTTTAAAATAATATTGAACAATCATCGTTTCGTGAGGCAGTAATTCACAATCCACAGAAACAGTATGCCCTTTAACCATTAGACGGAGGTGTGTGAAAGTATAGATCGAATAATTCTTATAACAACATCATATTATATTTAAGATACTGGTGTTGTTACAAAAAAAGGTAATAAAAAGAGTTTAGGGGGTTGGAGAAGAAAAATAAAACAAAAGAACACAAGGGAAGACATTACCCTTAAATTGGGTAACATTCATTGATTTGAGCTCAAATGATTCCTTGGAAAGGATTATGCCCAAAGTGGGGCTTCAATGGTGAATATAGGGATGTGGAGAGATGAAATGGGCAGTGTTTGGCCGATCCAAAGGCTTGAGTTGGGTGGGTAAGGTGGTAGAGGTGGTGGCCTTTTATAAGAGGAGAGAAGGGGCACTCTTGGAAGGTTATAAATGGTTACTTTATTAGAAAATGATTTTCTGATTTTAAAGGTCCCAAAATTATATATTTGAAGGATAAGGTGATAAGAGTTATAAATCCATCAATCCAATAGATTTTTGACATGTTTAGTTATTAGAATTTACATTATCTTTTCATTTTATTTAAATATGTAAATAATGAGGTAATCGCTGCATCATCATGGTGTCATAAATAAATTAATTTATTTAATGTCTAAAAATTATAAAAAAAATAAGAAGATGTATGAAATATTTTTATATTTCTAATTAATATTTATAGTCAAACATATGACTTGTATAACCCCATCTAAAAATTGTTTTAGTAAAAATAACTCATGTTAGTGACATTTTTATTTTAACTTTAAATAAAAACGTATTAATGTCATTATCCAACCAAAGGGGCACCATGGGGTCCCCAAGTTGACCCATGGATATTATTGGTCGTACATGACTCATACAATTAGTTTAGGACATGTTTCTAGGTCATTTAATATTATTAAAACATTATTTTTACCTTAAACTACACTAATTACCTCTAATCGCGATTAAAACATAAAAGTTACTATTCACAAAAAATTATGTTAATCTCATGGAACCACATTTTACATCATAATGACAACCATGTATGTCAGATTTTTTGAAAATAAAATCACAGAAGTGGTAAAGTTTCATTTAAACGAAAAATCAGTTTCTTTAACTACCACTTAGTGGTTTCACTATTCATAAAAAATTTATGTTTTTCAGAAAAAATACCAAAAATTCACCCTAAGATACATTTGATATTCCGAATTCAAAAATGATGTCTATTTTAAAAAATTCAAAACATATAAGTTGCATTAATTATTTTAATAATTAATTCCCACTGTCAAAACAAATTGCGTGTTTTTAAGAAACAATATATATTAAAAGATTGACACTAGTTCAAGTTCAATTTCAAGATGAAATTAATTCCAAAGACCACTATTGGATTGAATGGTAAAAATATATTCTAATTCAACTTTAAAACCCATTAAAAATATAATCTAATCATATAAATAAATTAGATTAAAAATATGGTTTGAATTAAAATACAACATTTTTCACTATTCATTAAAAAATGAACTTTATCGGAAAAATATCAAAAATTTACACAAAGTAAATTTTGATGTCCCGATTATAAAGAAGAATTTTATTTTTTCAAATATAACACATAAAATTTTCATACAGTGGATTTAGGAGAGGTTCTTCATCAAAGGCGATTAATCGACCTTTTAAAGAATATTAGAATGTTTATGCTTAAAATTGGATTTGTTTGCATTTTTAATCCTCTAATATTTATTGTAAAAAATAAAAATATTTGACAAACATATATAATCATTTTTTAGTTAGTTCTGTTCATTCTCGCCATTACAACGGCTAGGCTTTAACTACCATTTAAAATGATATTATTTTATTATTAGAGTGCAACGTAATATTTCCAAGAAACTTGTTGTTGTGTATTGTGTACGCCATCGAGCATAGCATCCCATTTAAAGTTATATTAATATTTTATTCACAAATACAGATAAATGTGAAAATTTCATATTCTTTATTTACCTAGGGTGTTACACTAAAAATTATTAATAAAATACAAAATCATAAGAAATATATTTATCATTATAATTACTATATATATTCATATATATCAGTTATATAGCTATATATTGATATTTGTTTTGTGAAAGATACATGTTTATGTTATATTTCTCTTTTGATTAAATTAAATATTATAAACTGTCATTTTAACACCAAACATGATCCCAAATGCCGATGGTTCTTAATTAGAAGTTTTATGGTCATAAAAATATCATCTTGTAGGAATAAAACAAGTTTTATGGTAGTTTTATATTATTATAATATTATTTCATTACCCCATTTTTTGATAATTTACCCTTTTACCATGATAAATAAAAATAATTACTAAAGATATTATTAATATTGAAAATAAATAAAAATGTACATATTTACCAGATTTGGGCCATCTGATTCCAACTATGGGAAAAATTTCCTAAATTTAACCCACCAAAATTGTAGTAATTAATTTAATATAAATTTCTAATTTTAAAACATGAAAGTGGGTTTTTAAAAAGTCAATAATATCAAATGATCGACATGTCATTATTTAAAATTTCAATGTAATATTACATCCTATTACATATTAAAATTAATTAAAAAGTAAATATTAATATATATTTAAATTATATGAAAATGTAATTTTGAATTAAAATTTAGTATTTTTCAATATTCATTAAAACATAATAGTTATTAGAAAAAAAATCAAAAATTAATCCAAAGTTATTTCTGATGACACGTTTCTAAGAATTAATTTTATTTTGTGAAATTTACCATATAATGGTGTCTGAAAACTAAATTTAAAAATGATTCACCATCAAAAGGCAGTGAATCTGCATTTTAAGAAAATTACCTCTTTTACAGAAAAAATTGTAGTTTTTCTTATATAATATCTAGAAAAATATTTATTGAATTTATAAATTAAATTTTATTTATATCATATATTTTCATTAAATATAAATCCATAAAGTGTGATATGATTTTATGAACACAATTATTATCTTTTAAAATAGATTTTCATAAAAACACAATCTTTAAATTCATTATTTTTCTTTTCATTTCTAAAAAATTTCGTAACTAATGATTCATTAATTAGACATGTGTTTACAATATTTTCATAATTATGTTGATTCTATTCATTCCAACCATTCCAACAGATAGGTTATAATAGTAATTTTTAAATAATAATATTTAATTATTCCTTTATGCTCAATTTAGAGTATCATGTATGCTATTGAAAAATGTTTATTTCACAAATATCATGATTATACACACAAAGTTATGTGTATCAAATTTTATTATGTTATATTTTGGTGTAAACCAATAAATTTGAAATCAAAATAAGGAATCTTTTGTGTCTTATAATAATAGATATGATTAAAATAGTTCTTATGTATGGTAATTTATAATTTCTAATTTGATTTAAAAATATAAAATATATCATGTTTTAGAATAGGTAATTTATACTTTATCATTGTATCATGTTTTTGAAAATATTTACAATGGGAAATTATAATTTTCCACTAAATTTATGCATTTGAGTTATTCATAATTGATTATTGTCATTGTTAATAATTGGTTACAATGAAAATTTTGGGTTAGTATGCATATTGTTTTTTATATAAATATTCAGTATAATTTTATTAAAAAAATAATTTTTTATATTTGGATAACTACTCATGTATACCATATTGTGTTCTAGACACTATTTAATTTGTATACTAAGGGTGAAAATTTCTTATTGAGTCCATGTACTTGAGGATTGGGTGATACCTATCACAAAAACCGTCATAATATGATTCCATTGTTATGTTATATTAAGGCCTATATAATTGGTGGTGGTTTTGTATTATATTGATTGTGTCATTAGTTGATGTTTTCCCATGTTGATATTTTTCATCTTATATATGTAATATGAAACATATCTCCTTGATTGTGAAACATCAAGAAAGTGTATGACCATACATTTAAAGGGGTCATGTGATGTTTATATCTCATGGAAGATGGGTATGTGAAGTGACCATCTACTTAGGTGAATGGCATGTCATGAGGTAATTAATATTTTCATTCTATACTCATAGAATCGATACCATTTTACTAGGATATATGTGATTAACATTTTCCATGTTCCACGGATACATAAAGAATAATAAAAATGAAATATATATTTATGAATACTTTTTAATGATTCAATGAATGGATACATGTATATATATACATTGTTTTCATATATATAATATTAGAAATGACTATATATTTAGTAGAAATTATGTTTTCAAAAAGTCCTCCCTTTTCAAATATTTTTGAATTTGGTATTTTATAATTATTGTCTACATTATTATTGTTCACATGGAAAAACTATGTTTTTATAAGATTTTGATTGAGTATAATAAAATTAAAAAAGAATATTTAAATGTTTCAACATTATATCCAAAAATATTTTATGAGTGATAATTTCATTTTTACTCATCTTATGTGATTCATGGTGATCCTGATGATATAAATGTTTTCCATGAGGTGTCTAAAATTTTTATTGAATATGATTTCAAAAGTTATTATATATGATAAAATATAAGGTGAAATTTCTAGAAGATTTTTAGTCGTTACTATAAGCGGATGAGTATTAGAGATATTACCTAATGCCAAATGTGTATATGATATTTGGTCACCAATTAATTTTTCATGAACTAGACAAAGATTTGAATTTACCCACTACTACCAAAACCCCACATCCATTATATTAGTATTTGCAAAAAGTGCAGAAGAAATTACTAATATGGGGAGGCTTATCCCTATGTATATGTACGCAAACATACAAACATATCGATATTAATGTTCATAGGTGAAGGGTAAAAGATAAAAAACACTATAAAGAAAGAAAAGAATTCATTACCTTGGTGGTTTAAAATAGTATAAAAATGAATATTTAAATTATAATTGGAAAAATACACACCTAAGAAAAATTGGGTCCCAACTAGAATTTTTTTTAAAAATATAAGACATATCATTTTCGAAAGCCTAATGATTGACTACTATATGCAATCAAATGTAATAGGTATCCTTAAACTCCTCTGAATTCTCCACTTACTTGTGCATTTTATACATAAGACATGACACATACATGAAAAGTCCAAGATAGGGAATGTATATACAAAACCTATAGGAAATCCTGGTGATAATTGTGCATCAATAAATGATAAAATATGAATATGAAGGTATTAGATAACACAAGGTAGAGTGAAAGATACAAGATCAAGAAAAAAACAAGACAATTATACCTATTATAAACATAAGTGGAAAACACAATGAGTTTCTGATATAATGGATGAATCTTCTCCACTTATAGTAGGATCAAAGACATGTCCAACCATGTCAAACTATAAATAGAAATCACATGGAATATCCCAAGTTTCATCCCCTCTCATGAAAATAATTATCCAAATCCATGGTGTTGATACTATAGAATATATATATATATATATATATATATATATATATATATTCCTTGTAAAGATAAGTCTAGGAGGAAGGGTAATGGGTCTCCATTTCACATCTCATCCCAAGAAGATGAGTAGCGGACATTTCCCAATGCCAATCAATAACACCCAACATATCAAAAAATATCTCATAAATAAATTTCCTCGTAAACCCATGCCTCTTAACTTTAGTGTATAGTCGAGGGATCACAAACTAGATGTAGAGGACCCACACCATAGTACATGAAGATTGGGGGGGGGGGGTCCACTATAGTGTTAGGAGGACTTGATCCATATTTTGATTGGGTGGTTTCACTCTATAAATATTTATATAAAGGACCCATTCCCAAGTCGATGGGGGTCCATTCGAATGTCCCAAGGACCCATGAACAATATTTGAAGGTGTTCCATTATTGTCATCAAGCACCCACATCCTATACAATAGGGGAGTTCCGTTAAAATGTTGAGGACCAAAGACCCATTATAGTAGGGGGATCCACTATAGTCATCGATGACCCACACCCAATCTGATAGGGGGTTCTGTTTAGAATTCAAAGACCCATCCCCTAGTGCAATATGATAGTTCTACTCGGGGCATCAAGTAACTACACCCTATGTATTAAGGGTATTCCACTGAAAAAAAATCATTAAAGGACCGACACCAATATATAGGGAGTGTCTCACTATAAAGGGTGATAACTTAACTTGCCAGCACTATTATAGGGTACAATACAGTATTCTCTACTGATTCTACCTAATCACTACCTTTTTTAAGAATCATCTCTATAATGATCCATACTCGAAACACTTAATTTAATATCTCATAAGAAAAAATAGAGTGAACCATTATGTTATAAATTAAAAAACACATAGTATAGGCCACTCATGGAAATAATAGTTCAAAATAATTAGAAATAAATGATTAAAGATTCCATAAATGGAAAATGTTGTACACAGTTTTTGGGGGGACCCAAATAGAATGTGGTGCCTCTAAACCTCTTCGATGTGCCCCCTTCTGAAAAACATCTCGAAAAACATTTAGTAGTCCACAAGGTTAATTTAGAGTACACAAAGTTTCTAGGCTAACAAAGACCAGTTTTTTGTGATGCATTCCATGTCTTTGAAATAACCCAATGTCAGTGTACATTGATACATAGTTTAATTCTTCGCATGGGTTCTAACAATGTGATCTAGACACGTCTGTGCACTTAGGCAGACAACTGTTTACCTAGACATGTACATCTATATATAATCTCACCCATGAGATCCTCTACAAGGGTTTCCCATATAGGGAAGGGATACAAGGTATGTAGGATTTCAACACACCATTTTTTACTTTATAATTTCACAAAATACATTTCAACTTTATATAGGGGCTACTCACCTTGTGTCCATACTTTTAAATAGTGTGCATTTGTTATTTCTCTATAAATCTAGAGCCATAATTTTCACATTGAATTTATATATACCATTGTATATCCAACTTTTATTCTTCCAAGAATGTGTTGATCTAGTCGTGATAAGACATTTGGTGTCATTCATTACATGGAAATTGAATCCCAACACCAATAGAAGTTTCAATCACGATTTCATCTTGTATCCAAGCAATCTGACTTCGATTATTCCAAAACCGATCTTCCAAGCAGTCATCCTAGTACCAAAATTATCCATTATATTGTCATATTTCATTTATTCATTCCTATTTCATTGATTAATCATGATTATGGGGATTCTATATGGCTTTGAGCTGCCCGAAAATGTCATAATAGGATCGTGGGATCCTACAGATCACGAATCAAAATAAGTAAGAGAGATAGGGGCCAATATTTTTAAATTAATATCTTCATAGAATTATTGTACAAAGATAAAAATGGTCATTCGGGGTTATAAATAATTGAATAAATTCATTTATTCTTGCACATGGGCACGTTAGTAGTACTCAATTGAAACATATTTAAAGAACAAGGATCAATATTCACAATATATTTAATTAAAAAAAGTTAAAACACCAATTTATGAGACCTACATATATAATGGATAATTCATTATAAAATAACATTCCTACCAATGATATATGGATATAATTGCGTTCTCTACATCATAAACTACTCTAATCCAATGTTTCATCATCTTCTTATGTGATCCTCAAACAAAAGAGTTAAGTGGTGCTCTTGATTTCTCTAAGGGTTTATGGGAAAATCCCAGTACAATACACCATGGAAATATTCTTATATATCAATTCACTAAATTAAAATGGATAACGTAGTTAATTAATTATTTGTTTCACTGAATGTAACCCCAATGAACGTGAAATCAAAACACCCTGCACTGTCCCATTTTATATAACACCAAGGGTAAAAACCTAGTACTAGAAAAAAAATCCTTCATTGCTTTTTTTGAGCATCCTTTTAAGTGTAATCCCATTTCTATTTATATAACATTTTAATGTAATAAAAAATATTTAATATATTTATATATTAATTCATGAAGACATACATCATAATCGTATGTCATCATAGTGCATAACAATATATATATTTAAATATTTAAAAGACATAAAAGGATAAAAAAACTTGTCACAATATAATTCTGTCTATAAATATCTTCATACAAGAAAATAAAATCATATTATACAACTCATGATACTATGATTGCATCTGGATCTCCCACGCTCAGGAACGCTCTTGCACATTTATTTGTTTCCACACCACACAAACCATGATTTCCATATAAACAGAGGGCCATGTACAATAAATCCTCAACCATATCATGGTTCTCTATAATGGTGTCTCCAACCATGATTTCCATCTTTCCCCATTAGATGACGTGAATGCAGTCATTAAATTCTCTTTCCATGTGTGACATGAGGAACACTTGGTGAAACTGCTCCATCTACAGGGTATATAGAGGTAGTAAAAAACCGCTTCAACCTTATCCTTGATCTCAAATGACCCGAAAAAACTCATTGACGTATTTCCTCCCCACCTGAACCTCTACAATAGTCATCATGGGGAAACCCTATGGAAGACATAGTCTCCTTTATTGAACTCCTAGGAAATATGATACAGATGTGCATAAGATTTCTATCTACTCTAGTCCATCATTATCTACATAATGAGGTTCTAAATGTCCTCTATTGTAACTGGAACCATCTCTGGTCCCATAACATATGTCTCACTAATCTTTGTCTAGTTCAAGGGTGACCTTTAGTGATTCTCATATATGGACTCAAAAGGAGTCACACCTATTGTAGAGTGGTAGCTATTTTTGTATGACACCTCTACTGATGGATTGTGATCCTCCAATATATGAACAATGTCTTATAAACAAGACCTCAACATATCCTATCAAACATGGATATTATTCATCTAATTCCCATCTATGAGGGGTTGAATGTTAGTAATCATCCTCATTTTGGTTTTGTATTCCTTCTTCAGTACTGTCCACAACTGTGACATAATCAATATATCATGGTTAAAGACAATCATAGAGGGAATCCTAAGAAGGAGGGAAACATTTTTTAAGTATAACTTACTTAAACACACCATCGAACTCTAATCCCAATGGAAATAAAATGTGCAGACATCTTGAGCCGTTCAAAAATCACCCAGATAGGGTCATGGCCCGTTGTTATATGTGGAAGCACTATATAAAATTCAATGTATAGGACATCTAACTTACAATCCAGGATCTCAAGGGGAAGAAAAAATCCATGTGGAACATGGGGCTCTGCCTTAATCCATTGACATGTGAGGAATAAAGAGATAAACTCTCCTACTCTTCATAAAATATTGGACCACCAAACAACCACTTATGCTCACTATAATGAAACCATATCAGGTTATAATGTAATAGGAGAAGTGTGGAACACTCATATCACCTCAATTTCCTTCCTTGGAATAATATTTCAACATTCCCTCCTTTATAATATTAGTCTGGTCAGTCCCCTATTCATATATTATCACATATGACCTCATAGTTGATATCTCCCGCCCAAGACTCTCTAACACACTCAAGAAGTATAGTATTCACTACTATCAACAACAGAAAATTAGTACACTCTAACTTCAATACGTATAGCTATGAGGAGGAAAAAAGACCCAAATCCTCATACACTGAGTGAGTTTGGGATTCATTCATAGAGAATATTCAATGATGATAACCTTCCTCGGAGTATAGATATCTTTAGGTTATAGTCCTAACAGTACTCCAGCCTGAATTGGTGTCTTAATTTTAGGTTTTTATACATGAATATTTTCATATGAAACTGATAGTCTGAGTAAAAAACAAATATCTCTCCTAGAAGAAAATGAATACATATTCTCAAGGAAAATACTACCACTCCCATCTCTAGGTGATGATTTGTATAGTTCTTATAATGGTATCACTACTGCCTCGACTTATATGTTATAACCGCATGTCGCTACATCCACACATAGTTGAGACTATATCATTAAGGGACTGTAATATACTACAAACTCCAAGACTTGTTGTGGGAGTATAAAAATTGGAAAATTTGTTATCCATTGCCTCAAATCATCTATCTCCCTCTGGTACTAATCATACATGGTTCAAATCATCCCATTCATGATCAAATAGATCAAGTGGGATGCGATCATAGATAAGACCCCAATAACCTCCTATAATTTCCCACCATGAAAAGAATCCTCCACACCAGTATTATGTTGATGGGTGGCTCCCATGAAAAGACATTTTCTATATTTGTTTGGTCCATGGGTAAACCATGATACTAAATGGAATGCTCCAAAAATGATAGTTTTGAATCTAGAAATAGTGCTTCTTGATCATTCAATAATGATGGTTCTCATGAAAAAAATATAGGACCATACTCATGTTATTTGTTTTCTCCTCCTCTACGTTAGCGCATAAGAGAATTAATATTATGATGAACAAAACGGTCCACATATGGCTCGAATATGTGGTTCATCAATGAAAAACACATTGAAGGATAATAAATCACACCAAATGGGATCACTACAAACTCATAGTGTCTGTACTAATGTATGAATGAATCATTTAGAATATCAGCATTTAGAATCCTTAACTGGTGGTAGATGGACCTTGGATCTATCATTGAGAACTATTACATTCCTTGAAATTGGTCAAAGTGGTCATTATTACTTAGAAATGGGTTCTAGTTCTTTATCATGGCATGGTTTAGGTAATGATAATCCACAATAAGATACAAGTTCCAATCTGCCATTTTAAAAAAAATACTTGATTTTTTCAAGGGGGCCCATTGGGTAAGATAAAATAATTATCTTAATAGTCCACCGAAAGAAAAATATTACTCGTATCTAATTAGGGGTAACCAAATAAGCCATAGAAGATATAAAATATGTCCCTTAATGCATTTCAATGCAAAACTCTCTCTCCTACTTTTGAGTTAGTCCTGAAATATTTGGGGGGAAGGTGTCCAAATAATACTAAAAACTGAAAGAACTAAAATTCGTGAAAATAATTCAACAAATATGGATAAATATTCCATCAAATTGGTAATGGTCAACAATTTTTTTGACACAGAACCCACTCCCCTTATATGAGATGTTTCATTCCAAAAAAGTAGAATCACTTCCAATTAGTGCATTGAAAAATTATGTGTTAGTGGTTATAGTTAATGTAGTATAAGAAAATGAATACCAATCTATGCCTATAATGACATAATTGGGTTACGTCATGGTGAAAACAGGTCCCACATTAAAAAACCTATGCTATGTGATAGATTTCATTATTGGTAAATATAATATACATAACATGTGTTCCCTGTAGGATCCTAAAAAATATTTTTTTGGGATAACACCTCAAATGGGAGATCATCAATCATTATTGTAGTATAGGTAATATGGAAGGAATAGAACTTGTTTCTAATAGTAATAATAAAAGAATAGAAAGAACACATATAGTACAACTAATTATCTCGTTCATTGTGGGGTAATAACCCTACAGATCATTCAGTTGTTTTTCTCCACTGCCAGTATCACTCTGAGCCTCACTAGGATAGCCTACGAGGTTTCATGGAAGGATCTTATAACATCTTCCACCTCCCATATCCCCATGTTTCCCATCATCAAGAATCACCTCCTACGGTGCATAGCTATCAATGCCTGTGATATACTTGATCATGGTGCTACCACAACCACGGTTGTAAGTAAAATATCCTCACGTGCTACTTAGGACATCTTGTATGGTAGCCTTTCACTATGTGACATCACACATTATAATAAAATCCCTTCCCCTCTCAAGTATTTCATACTCCTCTATGAAATTTATAAGGACCTAGCCATAAAACATTTCATAATCTTGAATTAAAATTATATTTCACATTGAAGATAATTTCAGGTTTATAGTTTTTGAGAATTAGGCCATAACTGTAACATTACATCAAAAAATATTACAAAGTAGAAAATTAAACTAAGTTTCCCATTTTTTTCAACAAATAAAAACTCTTGAAAAAAAACATTGAACTCTTGTTCTATGTTTTATAAAACATGAATTTTCCTTGATCCCATCCTTCACCCTATTCATCATTAAGTCCTATGAAAGAAAATTTCAAAATGTGTGATGAGCATAAAAATCTTAGTAAGGGTTTAAAAATAAGAAAAGGAAACATTAATGCATCAATAAATACAAAATCAATGAAACTATACTTTTCAATCATAACATACCTCATGAAATTATATGATTTATGAATAACACACAAAAATCATAAATCATAATGGTATCATGTGGAATTCATATCAAACATACATTTTAGCTTTCACAGATACATGGATAGTTAAATTTGGAATATTCATCACATTATATTCCCTAAATCTCTTAAGTGAAATATTAATGTTTACCTCCGTCATATTACCCAATGCATTGGAGAGCTATCTTGGGCTCACTCTCCCTAGGCTTATCAGAGAATCAGCCGTATTCATAAACAATTCCTAAGAACCATAACATAGTCATAAAACATAAAACAATCATAGGGGAAATATAAAATTTCCACATTCCTATCACAATATATTATTTCAATATATTAACATAATCCATTATTTCTCCAAACATTTTCAAAAACCATTTAAAAAATTTAATAACATGATTTTTGAATCAATGTGTCACATACCACTTTGTAAAATATAAATGAATTATCATTAGAAAAAATTAATGTCTATATCAATAAATCCTAAAAACCATTATGAAAACAAGGAAATTTATGAGAAATATTTAATAGAATAAATATTTTAAACCATTAAAATGACATTTTAGTTAAAGAGTTTTTAACATAATGAGAGACGCTTGAATTAAAATATTTGCGGAATAACATTTAATCATAAAATTATAATATGATGAGAATAAAGGAATTCATGATATAATATTCCAAAGGACAGTATATAAACCATATAATATTGAATTTGTGCATAACAACAATGAAATCTCAATTGAGTGTAAACTGTGATGGAATCCCTTATAAAGGCGATATCCATAGATTAAGGATAAATCAATTACATAATTAGGTGTGAAAAATATAAATACACCCAATATAGGTGGATATTAAGTGTAAAATAATCTATGGCCGCTCACAAATATTCATAGAATGGAATAATTGTGATGTATATGTTTATCCGATCAAATTGAGTTTGGGCTAAGAAGTTCCTTTACAGAATTTCGACAGCCTAACGACATGACAGTAAAATTCAAAAAAAGGATTGATGAGAGATAAAAGGTTATATAAACATTTTAACATAATATTTACATCAATATGGTTATAGAATAAAATATCCACACTTCAGAATATGTAAATTAAAAGACATAACAAAAATATGTGTTTTTAAAAGAGGATGGTGAAAGGTTCCCTGACCGATTTGGTAACATACGAAACATACTCCCCTAGAAAGAAGGATCATACAATGAAGATGTAAATGACCATAAATTGATTTATATTACATGATGAATACAATCATGGGTAGTATATACACCAAAAAAACTAAATAGTGGAAAATATAACATGAATCTCACATGAATAAAATAGTGAGATGAAAACCCATTACCACATCACAATCAATCAAGTCGTATGAACATAAGTTAATAACCACAAAAATAATCACATAATACCATGAATATAAAGAGAATAATGATAATATATATCTTATATTAGTGTAGAATACACCACATTCAATAAATATGTTCCAAACAATGGAAATCTCACATAATTAAAAGTGAGAGAGAAACCCCTTACCTTGTGTCTGTCATGAATTCTTTGTTCCTTGTTCTTTATAAATATTAATCATAAGTTAATTTATACTTTTATAAGAACCTTTTAAAGTTTACTTTTACTCTTATATCACTTATTTCCTTGCTATAACAATTAGTTAATTATTTTAGTTCATATTGGACATTTTGTCGATGTTTGGAAAATGAGTAAAAAATAAACTTGTTATAATTACAAATTTTCCATGTGGTAAAAATTCCATTATATCCAGAATAATATTCATGATTTTGATATCATATATATCATATGTATTCATAATATATGTATTTATAATAGTACATAACATTTAGATATAAGAAATTAAATTCACCATTCATGGAGACGATAAGCCTTACCTACGTGTGAACGCTACTTTCATTTCTATTTCATATTAAATGGAATGGAAACCTAATAATAAATAGGTATAATATAATTACAGTATAATATCATATATAATTTAATTATATCCATCTTTTATTTTTTTTCACTTATGGCAGCAACGAGTCAAATCACATTGAGGGGGCGGTAGTCCGAACTTCCTCAAATGATATTATCGCATTTAACCATTAAGGAAAACATAATGATATGATATAAATGGAAAATATAAAACCATAGAAACAATATTAATATAATATATATCACATATAAATATAGTTCTATCATAATGGCTACCATGAGACGTGGTAGGAGATAATTGAACAATCATCCTTTCGTGAGGTAGTAGTTCGTCATCCACATAAACGTAGTGTTCTTTAACAATTAAATAGAGGTGTGTGTAAGTGTCTTTCAAATAATTCTCATAAAAAAAGTTTTATATTCAGGATAATGTTTTTGTTTTAAATTAAAGGAATAAAAAGTGTTTATGGGGTATTAAAAGTAAAATAAATGAAATGAACTTATGAATAGATGTTACCTTTAAATCATGTAACTGCATTTGGTTTGAACAAAAATGATTTCATGAAGTGCCTTATGCCTATGGTAAGTTTTATAGGATGAATATAGGTACATAGGGTGATTATTTGGTCAGAGGTTGGATGAGCCCGGGGTTGAGAGGTGTGAGTAATGGGATAGGGTTGATTGAATATTACAAGTGGAGGAGGGGTTCTTCAGGAATGTTTGAAAATATTATTATAGAATATACTGATTTTGAGTATGTAAATGTCCAAAACTTATTAAAGATGACTATAAGATTACTCATGTTCGAAATATAATCATCCTACAATAATGGAACCGATTTTTGATATTTTTTTAATTTGAATAATCTTATTTATTTAAATGATCATTAATGAGGTATACTGACTAATTTTTTTTTTATTTTATTACCAAATAAATTTTAAGGGGATGTGAGAAACCCCAAGTCCATAAAATGGGAAAAAACATCAAAAAACCCAAGAAAATACTGGTCTTGCCTCTACCCAGAAGCTCAACATTTAAAGGCCTCCACCAAAGCATGTGACTCAGCAAATAGTCCCATGAAAAGATTCACATGCATTGTACTAAAATAAAAGCCATACCCTCTCAGTCTTCCACTCCAAGTGACATTATGAAGTGACGCCCTTGTGCTCTAAACCTCATCTAAGGCAAGATAATAAAACTTTCTGGACATGAAACACCAAAAATAACCTCGGGACACACAAACTGAAGAATAAATTCCTCATATCAAAACATCTCAAGAAGAAGAGGTCACCACAACATTATTCAAATAATGGTAAAGCAGCATTGTTGAAAAACAGTTTAACTCTACCCTTTACCGTATCTCTAAACAAACCCCAGGATATAGCGGATACTTGGGTCTCTAGTCTCCCCATATCAGGGCATCAAGTGAAGATGACTGTTTTTCCCATGCTTGTATGTACTCCTCCAGTCTGATTTTCTCCTTATTTAATCCCCCAACTAGGATTGTGTCCTGTTTGTCGACCCATATATATTTTTCTTCATTAAGATTCACTTCAATTTCCCGGACCATCATCATGGTCACTTCCTCTTCTGACGCATTGAGAAATAACACCTGCTCTATTACCTCATCATCCAAACATAAAATCAGCTCCAAGGGCAGTGTAGATTGACCAGGTGGTTCAAATTGACACCTGACCTCACTATTCAACTTCTCATCTAATTTCTTTTCTGTTGACCGAGTCTTCATGGGAGGTGGTAAATATGAGTAATACTTCCTACCCATCCTCCTCCTATTTCTCATGTTGCTCCTTGGACTTGACGCCCCTACAGATAAACTCTTACTATTTACAATGGATTCTTCCACCCCACATCCAATAGAACAAACTGGAAAAACATGGTAAATTTGTCAAACTTCCATATTAAGGTCATCGAGGATCTTCATGTTAGTATCCTCTCCCTCAAACCGCAATCGGTGATTCATCTCCCGACCCTACCTCTACCAGACCTTCAAACCTATTACCCAAGATTATTGGGATCTGAATTGAGTATCCCGCAACCCCTAATATGTTGGAGGGACTTGCAAGGTCCTGCCATAGTTTGTTGAAGACATATGTACCCATCGTATTTTATTGGTGGGTTGCGACTACCTTCCCCGCACCATAACCCACAAAAACCTCCAGGTTGCGATCCACTGCCTCGATGCTGGTAGATTTTTCCACACCCGATCCACTAATATATCTTCACTGCCGCTATCATCCCCTCATATTTCCCTCTATCTCGTTCCAACCGCCTCACAAGTTTCCGAAGACTTGCTCGGAATAGGTGTCACTGTCCTTGGTGGAATCAGGACCTCCCGATCAACCTTCAATAGCTTTTTAAGTCCCCTTCCCACCTTCGATGGATGATCCCGATAACAGACTTCCATGGAAAGACCCAGCCAACCACATGAATTGAAAAAATCCATCCAACTCTCATAAACCACATGCATCTTGCATATGTACTCCTCTTCAACTATGATCCAATAAAAATCGAAGGGAACCCTAGACACATAAACCTCTACACAGATTCATGGATTTATAGGGTGAAAAACCAATTCTGTGCAGCTATCTGAACAGAGGTACATACAGATCATATTACCTAGCATTCTGATAAAAGAGGGATTCTAGAAGGGTAACAGAAAATTAGGAAAACTAACCCAAATTTCAACGGAGGGAGGGTAGTGCATCATGTGTAAATCGAACGACCATCGGAAGTGAATGAACTGAAAGCCGTTTTAGCATCAGGGATCCCTCGACTAGGCGCTGATGAGGACCTCCTATGAAGCGAATCAGATCATAATGTGTTGATTGTCATGTAAACCCACTATCGTCGTATCTTTCAAGTCCCAGGTGTTGAGGACGAAGCGATCAATGTTGTCGACTTAAGGTATTCTCTGTTTGAACCGTGCCACTACTGTGAGCTTTAGAAGTGCAAAAGTTTTTGTAAACACTGTTGTTGATATCTGAAGGTTTGGGAAACCATGAGGAGCTCTGGTACTTTGGGGCATATCACTGCCTTTGGAAAAGGAGGTAATAGCTCAGGATTGGAGAAGGTCTGGAACCTCGAAGACCCCCCCCCCCCCACGGGGGGGGGGGGGGGGGGGGGGGTTCTGCCCGGCCATCGCCATCTTCTCCGAGAGGATAATGGCTCACCTAGGGTTCACGACGCCGCGTATGAGGTTTACACTACATCATTATTGTGTCATAAATAATTTAATTTATTTTATATCTAAAAATTATAAAAAAAAATTCCACGATGTAGGAAATATTGTTAGCCTCCAGAATAATATTTATAGTATAAGAGATATCTTATAAAACCCAATGTAAATATTTATTTAGTAAATGATATATGGTTATGTCATTTTTTTCTTTACTTTAAATTAATTAATATAATGAGTTTTTATCACTTGTAAGTGGAACCATGGGGTCCCAAAATCGACCCAAGGATGACCATGGTTTGACATGTATCATCCAATATGACATGAACACATGTTACTGTAAATTTAATATTATAATAATATTATTTTTTTTACCCTTATTTAGCAGATTTACCATTTAACCATGGTAAATAAAATATTTACTGAAGTAAATATTCATAATGACTTAATATAAAAGTTACCTATTTAAAAATTTTGGACCTCCTTAATCAAAATACGGAATATATTTTTCCAAATTCAAAACACAGAATTGGATGAAATTAATTTGAAATTAATTCCCATTGTCAAAAGCTATAAGCATGTTTTTATAGAATAAAAATTATCTAATGTTTGACACGTGTTTTTGTCCAATTTCAATATAAACATACTTCTAATAACCAAAATTGGATTAAATTTTAAAAAAATCTAATTAAACATTAAAAAAATTAAATATATAGTATATACATATAAATAAATTAGATTAAAAAGTATTTTGGAATTAAAATATCGTATTTTTTAGTAATCAATAAAAAATGAACTTTATCAGGAAAATACCAAAAAATTAGCCAAAGTAAATTTTGCTTTTACAACTCTAAATAATAATTTTTTTTGAAAAATATAACCTATAGAGGTGGAAAAAATTATATTTAAAAAGGGTTCACAATTAAAAGGTCGAAAATGAACTTTTTAAATAACATTTGAGTATTTATGCTTAAAATTAGATTCATTTACATTTTTAGCCTCTAAATTTTATTTGATAAATGTAAAAAAGATTCACTAAAATATATAATCATATTTTAGTTAGTTCTATTAATTCCCACGAATACAACATCAAGGCATTAACTACCATTTAAATTAATAATAAAACTATAATATTTTTTGGTATGACTCAACGTTGTGTGCAATAGATGTTTTAAAATAATATCATTACTACATATCAGGTATGACCTCGAACATAGCATAACATTTAATTTTTTATTAATATTTAATTTAATAAATTTAATAAATATAAAAATTTCATATTCATTATGTACCTCGGATGTTACATCCTTCCACCCTTTTAGAAATTCTGTCATTGCAATTTTAAAATTGGGATCAAAACATTCATTTAAAGTCCCCCATCGGAAAAAGAGACGATAATATAATTACTTTAAAATAAAGGAAGAGAATTAAAAAGGTTATATGAGGCAACATATACTAGTTTTCCATGAAAACATTGGTATGGTGGAGAAAAAAACCATCATGATCTGATGAAGATTGATAGAAAAAATAATTAAGAGAAATTTAACCACTATAAAATCACAAACATTTGATGGATTAAACAGCCTATGATTCCCCAGAATGAAAATTTAACATACACGATTTTTTTATTTACGTTACTTTCCAAA
Organism: Viscum album; assembly: GCA_963277665.1. Lineage (NCBI taxonomy): Eukaryota > Viridiplantae > Streptophyta > Magnoliopsida > Santalales > Viscaceae > Viscum > Viscum album. Next base: position 1,417,432,835 of record OY728161.1, on the reverse strand, counting down.
AAGTTGAATAATTTTTTTACCCTAACTAAAAACAAAATGAATCGAACTTACTTGTCATGTAGACCTTCATACAATACTAATTTTAAACCACAAAATCATCTTTTCTTCAGAAAATGAGTATTCAAACATACTTGGTCACATTAGAAGTGATAAAATCAACTACTAGGCTAACACATTATCCACAAAATATGAACTATATATTTCCCCAGTCATTAGACATCAACCAAAAACAAAATGGTTAGTATGATATTAGATAATCCCCAAAAATGGATAATCCTTTATAAAATGAAATACTAAATACAATCACCAGAATTCAACAAATACTACTATATATTCAACAAAGACTTTTCAATACACAACTATCCTAAAAATTATTCAATATAATACAAACTAAGATTGAATCCCCGACCACAGATTGATTTAATCACACAATCTTCCATAGTAAATCTTAAAATTTATCTCATAATAATATCAAATACTCTTAGACTCTCATAATGAAAATTATTTATCCTAATCACATATTTACTATGATAGTTTACTCATTTCCTTAAATAACCCAATATTTTTATATATCTACAATAAAATATTTTATTCCTCAAAAATAAAATTCCTCAATTACTCATCAATTAAAATCATGATGTATTATATTTTCCATAGGCATATAGTGGTTCCCCAAATAGGGAACATATTCCAAAATTACCTTTATCACTTAATCAACAAATCATGTTCCTATATTAATGATATCCATTTTAGAAAACAAATTTTCCCCCAATCAACTTATTATTGATCCATAAAAACATCTAACAAAAAAGAATAATTCAGACTAACTGGGGACTTCATGTAGGCTACTGGTAGGTGATGCGCCTTTGTCGCCCTTCGTTTGTTGGTTCAATTTCCTGCGGCCTAGCCAGATGCGACGGGTTATCACCCATCTCATTGGTTCTCCCTTTTTATTAAACTCAAAAATATCCCTAACATGTTTTCACTTAAATTGTTTTCTTATACATTTCATTTTCATCCTAATACATCAATACCTAAAAATTTAAATTAATGAAGCCTAATATATATTGTCCTCTTTTCTTATTTCTCCTCTATACGATAAAATAAAACAATTCCTAATAGAAAAAACAACAAATCATCATCATGGTGTCCAAATGGTTTCATCGTCATCTTATTCACCTAGGTAGAAGTTCCATGCATTGGAAAAATGATTTAGAGATCCTTAAAAATCACTTGCTTCATTTATCCAAATACTCCTTGTTCAACATGGGTCATATGGATGTTTACTGAAAAACAGTTTTAGAAAATAATCATGTATGACATATAATTTCAAAAAATATGACGTAACATGATTTTTATAAAATAGTCGGACAGAATTTGGGATGAAACAATCAATTAATGGTGTTTTTAAATTACCAAAAGTATGTTTTCTGATTCTATATTCGAAAAAAATATAAATAGGTTGTGCAAGGTTATCCTTTTTTAGATCCTTTTTAAAAATCATAATATGCTTCAAAACCCAGAGATAAATTAAAATAATAGAAAATTCCTTGAATATATATATCGTTCTTCAAAATATAAGAATATTATTACAAATACTTGATCTGAAAAAGTTATAAAAAAATAATTTAACTAATATAGTAGACCTAGGGATTAACCGTGTGTTTAATGAAAACCCATAATCCCAAAAGTTTACTATACCGGCCTCTAATAGAAACTATAAGGACCCAGCATTAAAACACTACATAATTTTGAATTAAATTAATAATTCACATTAAGGATCATTTCATGTTTATCGTTTTAGAGAATGAGGCCGTAACTACTACATTACATCTCAATAAATTACTATGTAGACACTTCTACTCAGTTTAAATATTTTTTCATAAAATAAAAACTCTTTAAAAACAGATTCATGTCTAGTTCCATGTTTCATAGGAGATGGATTTACTGATTTCACAACCTTGTCCCTATTAATCTTTTAGTCCTATGATAAAAACATTTCCAAACGTGGGATGAGCATAAAAAGATCAGCAAGGGTTATAAAATACGGAATGGAAAAATTAACCCATCAATGAATACAAATTAATGTGACCATACTTTTCATTCATACTATACCTTATGAAATCATAAGATTAATGAATAACACATAGAAATAATAAATCAAGAAGGTAACTTACCGAAACCATATAAGAAATACATTGTATATTTCACATCTACATAGGGAGTTACATTTGAAATACCAATAATACTATATTCCTTAAATCACATTGTAGAAATATTAATGTTTACCTCCATCACGTAACCCAATTAATTGGAGTGCTATCTTGGGAAAACCCGCCATAGGTTTACCATGGAACCACCTATATTCTTAAACAATACCGATGAACCACAATGTAGGCATAACACAGAAAACATGAAAAATAGAAAATATAACATTCCCACATTACTATCATGATATATTATTTTAAGATATTTTCAGAATTAATTCTTTATCAAACCATTTTAAAAAACTATTTAAAACATTTAATAATGTGATTTTGAATCCACGTCCCCCATACCACATTGAATATTTTAAATGAATTATCATTTGAAAATAGTTTTTTCCATATAAAAATATCTTAAAACCCATTTCGAAAATATGGACATTAATTGGATATATTTAGAAGAATAAATAATTAAAGCATTTAAAATGATATTTTGGTTAAAAAGTTTTTAACAAAATGAGATATTCTTGAATAAAAATAATGGAGGAATATAATTTTATCCAACCATTATAGTATCATAAGAATAAAGGGAATCATGAAATAATATTCCAAAGGACAGTATATACACCATATAAGAGTGATTTGGGGAATTAAAAAATTAATTCTCAGTGGAATGTAAATTGAGATGAAATTTCTTATAAAGAAATTATCCTTATATTAAGGAAAAATAAATTACATAATTATGTGGGAAAAATATATATACAACCAATATAAGTTGATATTAAGTGTAAAAAAATCAGACTTCATTCACACATATTCATAGCTGAAATAATCAAGAAGTATAATTTTAACATAGAGAATTACAATTGGGTTAAGATGTTCCCTAATAGAAATTTGATAGTCTTACAACATAACATAAAAATTAATAAAATGAGTTGATAAGAGATAAAAGGATATCTAATCACTTTTAAATAAAATTTACAACAATAATAATATATAAGAACATATCCCAACATAATAAGATGAAAAATTAAAAGACATAACAAAAAGAAGTCTCTTAAAAAGAGGTGGGTGAAAGGTTCCCAGACCGATTTTGTAACATAAGAAACAAACACCACATGAAAAAGGATCATATAATGAAGAATTAAATACCTATAAATTAAAGTATATTACACAATTAATACAATTATGGGCAGACATACACCACATAAAAGGAATAGTGGAAAATAGATCATCAATCTCACTGGAATAAAAAAATGAGATAAAAACCCCTCACCATGTTCTAATCAATAAAGTCATATGAAAAAATTTTAATAACCATTAAATGAATCAAATAATACCATGATTCTAAATACAATCATGATAATATATATATAAAATGTTAGTGTATAATACACCACATGAAATAAATATGTTCCGAACAATGGAAATCTCCCGAAATTAAATGATAGATAAGAAAACCCTTACCTTGTGTCCGACTAATCTTTGTTGTTAATTATTATTACTAAATAATAAACATAAGTAAATTTATACTTGGTAATTAACCTTTCTCAATTTTATTATTAATTTTATATATCTTATTTACTTTCCATCAAAATTTTTTAATTATTTGTGTTCGTTTTGGACATTTTGTGGATGTTCAGAAGAAGAGTCAAAAATGAACTTGTTATAATTAAAAATTGCCCATATTTTCCAAATTATATTATATCCAGAATAATATTCAAGATTTATATATCATATATATCATATATATCCATTATATAAGTATTTATAATAGTATATAATATTTTGAGATAAGACATGAAATGCACCGTTCATGGAGACGGTAAGCCGTCCATATGCATGAACCCTACTTTCATTTATATATCATATTTAATGGAATGAATAAATAACGATAAATAGTAAAATTATAATTCTAGTATAATATAATATATAATTTAATTATATCTATTATTTATACATTCCACGTATGTCATGAACAAGTCATATCACGTTGATGTGGCGGTAATCCTCACTTCCTCTAATTAAATTATCGAGTTTACCCATTATGGGAATAATAATTGTATGATATAAAAGGAAAATATAGAAGCATATAAACAATATAAATATAAAATATATCCCATATAAATAAAGTGGCATCATAATGGCCACCATGGGTGGCGGTAGGAGGTAATTGAACAATCATCGTTTCGTGTACCAATAGTTCACCGTCCAAAAAAACTATTTGTTATTTAACTATTACATGGAGGTGTGTGTAATTGTAGTTAAAATAATTAAAATAACAACAACCTAGTATATTGATGATACTAGTTTTTTTATTAAATAAAAGAATAAAATTATTTTAGTGGGGTTTAGAAGTAAAATAAATGACCAGAACATAAGACAATACGTTACCTTTAAATCGGGTAACTCCCTTTGGTTTGAACCAAAAGTATTTAATGAAGTGCATTAAACCTAACCTATGTCTTATAGTTCGAATATAGGGATTTAGGGAGCTTAATTGGGAAGATTTTGGTTTATAAAAGGGGCATTAGAACTGTGATTTATGGGTTTGTGGTGATCGATTTTTATAAGGTGGGAGGGGATCTTTAAGAATGATTGAAAAAATTATTTTATTATATAATTCTTTTTGGTTTATAAAGGTCCAAACCTAATTTACATAGAATATAAGATGACTCATGTTCAAAATAAAATCATCCAATAAAACTTTTACATGATTTGGATATTGTTTTAATGTTTATAATCTAATTTATTTATATCATTCATTAATGAGTTAAACACTACATAGTTATTGTGTCATAAATATATATATTTATATGATGTCTCAAAATTAAAAACAAATACCGTGATGTATGAAGTCTTATATAATTTCAATGAATATTTATATTCAAAGATATTACTTATAAAACCCCATTTAAAAATTGATTTACTAAAAGATACATGTTTATGTTATTTTTGACTTTACTTCAAATTAATTAATATAATGTGTTATTATCAATCATAAGTGACACCATGGGGTCCCAAAATTGACCCAAGGATGATAATGGTCGGACCTATACTTGTAAATGTTATTAAGACACTTGTTTTGATAAATTTAATATTATTATACTATTATTTTTTACCCATATTTACCTGATTTACCCTTTAACCATGGTAAATAAAATATTAACTAAAATGAATATTCATAAATGTTTAAAAATATGAGTTACCAATTTAACGAATTTGTACATAATAATTAAAAATATGGAATTCATTTTCCCAAATTTAAAATACGTAATTTTTAGAAATAAATTTAAGATTTATTCACGTTATCAAAAAAAGAAGAGTTTTTAAAAGAAATAGTAACAATCACTAGATTGTCAATTGTTTATGGCCAATTTCAGTGTAAAATTTCTTCCAATGTCCAAAATTGTATTAAATGTTAAAAACATAATATAATTATACTTTCAAACCAATTAAAAAGATAATATGACCATAAAAATTAATTAGATTAAAAGGTATTTTTGAATTAAAATACAGTATTTTTCCCAATTCATTAAAAAATGAACATTATCAAAGAAAATCAAAATTTTATGCATGGTAAATTTTGATGTTAGGATTGTAAAGAAGAATTTTATTTTTTTCAAATAAAACATATAAAGTGAAGAACACAACATTTTAAATCTTTTCACCATTAAAAGGTAGAAAATCAACCTTTTAAACAATAATAGAGTATTTATTCATAAAATTGGATTCATTCTCCTTTTAATCAACTAAAATTTATTAAATAAATTTAAACACGATTAAAAAATATATATAATCCTATATTAGATAGTTTTATTCATTCCCACAAATACAACGGATAGGCGTTAACTACAATTTAAATTAATAATAATATTATATTAATTTTTGGTATAACTCAACGTTGTGTGCAACATAAGCTTTCAAAGAACCGCAATATTTCATTTCAGGTATTCCATCGAACAAAGCGTCCCCTTTAAAATAAAATTTATATTTAATATACAAATATTAATAAATATGAAATTTTTTTATTCATTGTTTACCTTGGATGTTACAATATCTCTAACCATATTCTTTAATATGATAATTGTGAGGTCACATGCTTCATAGTCTTGGTGGGTGGATTCAGGTATCTTTTTCAGATGACATAACTCTATGAAACCACTTACTACTCAAGATATATTTGTTACCTCAAACACAATGATCTCTATCACTTGTACCCACTCAATCACCCAATCATTGGTAAAGATACGCATGGGAACCATGATTCCATGGATCCCTTTATGGACTCCATTCTCAAACATCTAGGATTGGAAGTAACAATTTTGGATCTTTTCAAGGGAGTAGCAGTTATGGTTTTCGATCCTTTACACATACACAACCACCAGCATCCCTCTCTAATACAACACTAGAAGCTCTAAAATCTAAACTGATTTCTGGTAGGAGGGTTAGTAATCCTCACATATATATTGTTGGAAGTCAATACATGATAATGTCAAATCATAATGTACCTATGTAAATATTTTCCACCAACTCTCAACTACATCATAGAAATGTTTAGAATCCAATAAAAACTAATGATCTATAAGGGCACGAACAATCATGAACACATTAAACATAAACTATATCAATTCATCTACTATATAAGGATCAGTGTCACTACCGAACCACTATGTCCAATGGTGGTGGAACTCATGGTGCACGCTATGACTGTGTGGATCCTCATCATGCGCTACCTAGAAGATCTATAACTCAATAGTTGGAGGCACTAATACATTCCCACTAAGGGGAAGAGTCTTCTAGGATGGACCTTGAACTGAGGCATTGTCTCACCTAAGACAATCACCGCGATCCAAAATTGGTATCCTAGCTAGATGTCATCATGGTGGAATATTCAGACATATTAGAAATACCAAGGTAATATAATCAAATATATATATATAGGGGAGAAATATTTGTAAGGATATTCAAAGACTCAGTCCTATATAATTCATGTTGCATAGATCCCAACAACCAGTGTCTCAATGTGATGACTGGAAAAGAATGTAGTAAATTTCATGGGGAATGGATACATTGACCACATGCACCAAAACATGATTCTCTATCCCAAGATCCTCACTTTAGACACTTTGACATGGTATCCCTAATCTAAAACAAATCCTATATTGTGGACTAGTTCAAAAAAATTTCCCAATTAATGAACTTGATCGTACAGAAATATGTCATGAAAAAGAAAAATATAGGGTTTTGGCTATATATAATCAAATACCACCTCAATTGGAGAAGTGGTGGAGATTAGATTCCAAGAAATCACAAACACGAGTAGGCCATTATCTATGTACATGTATCCACACATACAGCTATCTCAATGAAAAGGTACATAGGGATAGAGTAAGAGATAAAAAAACTATAATGTAAACCAAACAAGCCTAAGATATATGGTGTGAAAGAGTATGACTGTAATCACTAGAATGTAATGGGAAAAAATTTATGACCAGAATAAAATTTGTCCCAACATGAAAATATTGTAAATGTAATCTACAAAGAGACACAAGATCCTAAATCCCAATATATGACCACCATACATGGTATAATGTACAAGGTACCCATTATATCACTTGTAGTCATCGCTGATCTATCTGTAGTATTTATTTGATAACACACATTCAATTAAATCCCATGTAGGGTTGATTATATACATAAAATACAGTAATATCTAATAGCTTATAGGAATGTAGTAAGAGATACCACACGAATCGAATGACAGTAGTTTGAACATGTAACAATGAAAGAAAACTGATAATCCTAAGACCAATGAACGATTAATAGTCTAAAAAAGGGGCTCAACATAGCGTGTAGATGAAATACACATCTATTGTTCTCCACCTATAGTAATAATGTATAATCATCCAACCATGAAAATCTAGAAATCAAATGTAGAAGGAATACCCCATGTGTCTTCTCTTGTAATAGAACAAGAGTATCTAATGATAATGTATTGATATAATGGATATTTATATGATCAATAAAAAAATCCCTAGTGAGGGAGTATGTAGATCTCCATCTCACATCCCATCCCTTGAAGATGGTTTCTAATATTTCAAAATGTTTATCAATGATACCCAATGAGTCATTTTTTTACTCAAAATTAATCTTCCAATTCATGCCATCCCTCTTCATGATGTTCTATAGTCTAGGGGATAGAGAATCGAAGTATATGAACCATTTTTGAGTATATTAGGGGGGTTAAAAACTATAATTACCCATACAAGACTCACACCCTTGTTGATTGGGGGTCCAACCTAGTTTAATAAGGGCTTGAACCCAAATTTTATTGGGGTTTCCACAATGTGTGTATCAATTGAGGGACTTCACCAATGCTGATTGGGTGGAGGGGGTTCAACTCTAGGATCATAATGATCTATGCCCGACAAAATAGGTAGTTTCACATTAGTAATAAAGATCCCATTCACAATCTAATAGGGGTCCCACTAAAAATTTTAGAACCTGCACCCTGTTATAATACTGAGGTTCATCATTAATCGTCGAGGAATCACATCCTATCCAATAGAAAATCTACTCAGAGGTTGAGGACTCATGACATAGTACAATATGGGGGTTCCACCCTTGTCCACTAGGAACCATGATCTACATGATAGGGGTGTTCCCTTAATAATTTAGATGTAGAGGACCTAGAACCATGATAATTGGTAGTTCATCTATAATAATTGAAGACTCAACTAAACAGCTACACTGGATTGTCCAATATAGTAGCCTTTGGGTAATATATCAGATCATATCCATCATTAGGTGTAGTCTCAATAAGCACAGTGATCTAAATATTTCAAATCATATATCTTAAACTAAAATAGTGAGAAAAAATACATTCTATGAAAAAACTCATAATAGGAAAATCTCGGTCCAAAATCTGAGTTCATAAGATGGACATAAAGATAATTGAACATTCCTAAAAAGTAATGAATGGGTATACTGTATGTGTGAGGGGACCCATTTGAAATTTGTTTTCACTATACGTCTTGTTCATTTCCCTAGATAGAACACAACTGACATCCAATGTATCATTACATGATATATAGGTGGATTGTATAATTTTTCAAGGATAATCGGGGCCATGTCTTGTGTTGATGGTCTTGTCATTATACTAACCCAGTGTCAGGGGTACTTTTATACACAACCTGTTGCTACACTGGGAGAGATTCTAATGTGATCTAGTTGTGTCCATGTACATGATACATGACCATGTACCTATACATGTATATCCAAATGGGATCCCACAATTGTGATCCTCTACATGGGTTTCCCTTATCAGGAAGGGGTACAAGATGCTTTGGAGGGCTACACATGGCATCATCCATACTATTTCAAAAATACTTCGCCACCGCACGTATGAGGTTACAATATGTGTGTTCATCCATTTACCCATAGTGTAGTTAGAATTTTTCATGAAATCCTATTCCATGATCTGTGTATTTAATCAGTTTATTATTCTGTAGACCCCTTCTTGAATCTACATAGGATTAGTGGATCATCTCAGAATCATGTTTTTTCACATGATGTTTTTTAAATCAAATCCCTTCACCTAAGGGAGTTTCTATTTTGAGTTTCTCACATCACCAAGATATCAAAAATTAATTATTGATTGATCAATATTCCAAAAACTATCATTATAACACAATTATCCTTGATATAGTCTTATTTCATTGATCTTTACATCATGCATTGATCGTTCATGATTTCGAGTGTCTAATCGGGCATAGTACTTCCTGAAAATGTCAATTAGGGAATGTGGTGTCCTAAAGATTAAGAACATGATGAAATTGTATAGAAATGATATATAAATTTTTTTAACATGATCACTAGATATATATTATTTTCCAATGACCAAGAAAGAATATTTGGGTTTAGAATATATTGACCATTTCAATTCAATCTAGTACATATGTGAAGATGTAGGACATCGTTGTTGTAGATTGATTGAACTGGGATTGATATTATCAATCTATTTAATAAAAAGTTATTAAAACAGTAATTGATGAATACTACATAAATATTGGATATTTATTCAATATATAATGCTTTAAATAAAGATCGAAGGGATATGTTTCTTTCACTACATACCATTATCCCCCGATATCACTTTTTATCATTGTTTGTGGCGATATGCAAATGAAGAGGGATGGAGTGGATCTAGAATTCTCTTAATGTCTATGCAACTAACACTATAGAATTTAACAAAGAATAATTCTTATAGATAATTTCATTGTGATAAAATTAATGAATAAAACAATTAATTACTTCATTATGTGTACCTCTAATAAATGGGGAGTCTGAACACCCCATACAGACCCATTTTAATACACAATTAGGGTAAACACTATTTTTTGGACTAAAATGTGGTCTCTGTTATGTGGTAAATGATTTATTTTAAATGTTACACAATTTATTCTAACAAACCATGGATGCATGATATAAAATATATTATATATTTTTAAAATTTAAATTTTGTGCATAGTAGGACTCAGAATTGCACAATGTCTGTGATCATATATCTATAAATATATATATAAATCTTTCATTTTTTTACTAGGAAATCATGGACTATAAAATCATAGTGTATGATATAAAGAAATATTATTATATGATATCTATTTAAATAAACAAAATCATATTACAATTATAAAATGACAAAATGAATGATATGGTGAAATAATATTACTAATTCATTAGCTAATTATAATAATAAATTTCTTCCAATGGACAAAATTTTAATAATATATGTATATTTTATCTAATTTTAATTTATGAAAAAATTAATATGTAGTTTTATTAATTAATAGATTAAACATAAAATTATTTTTGAATTAAAATTAATCATCTTTACTATTCTTCACAAATAAATCATTTCAAATATATAAAAAATTTAATCTTATGATACTTTTGATATTAATATTTGAAAACTATTTTTTATTTTATCACATTGAATTTATAAAATTTGAGAAATATATTTTTAAAATAAATTTATCATAAAAAGGTGACAAAACTGTTATTTACAAAATACTATTTATTACCCATAATTTGAGATTTAATATTATCTACAATCTATAAAACAAATGATATACATGTTAAAAATATTAATGAATATATAATATATAAATTTATATAAATTAATTAACCAATAGTGATTCATTTAATATATTCATATAAAATACAATTGAACACAAAAAATTGGTTTCCATAAAATGATTTCATTTTATTTTAAAAAGATAAAAAATTTTATTTTTTTATTACTCACCAATGAAATAATTATGTTATCATTTAGAAAAAAATTATTTTTATAGACATATTAATACATGCCAAAACAACGGATATTAGAAATCTATATGAGAAAATATTATTATTTAAATAGTATTTTATTTTTTAATTATACTCCGTGTTCCGTGTAATGCATTCTGAACTAAGAATTTTGTGTAACAATAGTGAAGTGAAAAATTTCATGTAGTTAAATATAAAATAAAAGGTTCATATAATTTAAAATTTTAAAATGATTAAATAGATTTAAAAAATTTTAAAAATAACATGGTGGTTCATTTTACCCCATTGAAATGAATATCACTTTCGAAATTTGTCTCTATCATCAATGGTCTAACTTTATGAATATATTTCAAAAAAATAGATTATTAAAATGGTTAATGAAATATTTTCTAGAAAAAGAAAAGGTGGGGTGTGAATGCCATTTAGATAAACACTTGCTAATTTAATAAGTAGGAGATCATATGTGCGAATTGAAAACATATACATAGATGAAAAAACCATTACCCATTTTACTAATGGAGAGTGATTTAGAAAAATGATCCCAAGATATTTAGGGAAGCATATATATTTAACCACTAATAAATCATAATCCAAAGATGCATGAAAATTTCATTGCTATCATCAAAAATATTCAAAATAGGAAACAATTTTATTTTACAATAATTTTCCAAATTTTTAATAATTTCCACGCGAATATATACTAACATAATATCATTCCATTTCATAAAAAATTTCAACCATGGTGTATTATCTGATCATGTTACACATCATATATTATCAAAATAAATAAAGGGAAATTTTTTATTCCTAATTCAATAATAAATCATTAGATCCACAAATATAATGATGAGTCAGATCATTTTTAAATAGTTATCATCATAGAAAAAATCGTTATCATAAGCAATGTATAATTCATTATATTGTGAAATAATACCATATTTGATAAAACATATTCAATGTAAAAAATTAACCATTAAAAAATTGGTTAACCTTATGAAGCTTCTCAATAACATGAAATGTATAAACAGAAGGATCATTCCATTAATCCTAAAAAAAATCATGAAATTTTACTTGATTTTCATGTAACAAAAATGTGAATACCTTTATCATGTATTCTCTTGAAAGCCAATTTTCCATAAAAAATTGTTCAAGAAAACCATTATTTCTAATTCCTTGAATAAAACCACACATTAATATTTATATTCCATAAAAACAATAATGTTGTGAACTCCCACAATTATAACATAAACCACATTTTAAACATATTAGTTATCAGTTTTGAGGTTATAAAAACAATTCAATTTACTCAATAGAAATCATCTTTTTATCGCAAAATAATCATCTAAATATCAAGAACATGTTAAGGGTTATCTTTACCTTAATCATTTTGTTTCCATCAATATCACATTTCTATTAATAAAACATTCTAGGTTATCAGAATAATTCAACATATTCTTTCAAATCCTAAAAGAAAATATTTTTTTGGACAATGGTTATATATTATTTGTTTCAAAAAACATTAATCTAAATAAATAATCACTTTATTCATACTAATAAAATGAATGTCAGGGAATAGTTGAACTCTTGGTATATAAGTTTATTTGAAATTCAAGGCATTGATTTGGGGAATTACCATATTCTACATATATAAGTATATGAGCTCCTCCCCAAATTTTCACTCACTGAACTTATTTTTGAATCATATAATTTCTTCCCTAACATTGGACATATTCATTAATTTTTCTTATTCCCTCCTTATTAACGTGTATGAACTTGTATACTTGATCCTAATGTCCATTTCCACACTAACATTTATAAAATTACTTCATCCTCTTATTCCATATGTTAGTAATGTCTTAAAATTTAGTGTTGTTAGTCATATATTTATATGAATGAATATGAATAATCACAAAATATTTCTCCCTATTCCACATCAATTTTCATTTCCAATAGTCACTGAATTTAATATCAAATTAAATGTTAACATAGTTTTTTTTGGTTGAATCCATTAACTAAAACTAGAATCCTTAATTTGAGAAATGATAATCATTTTGAGCAATCACATAATAATGAAAAATCTATTATATAATGAATAAATATTGAAACATTTTTAATCAATGAAAGCTTCGTATTATCTGTTGTTATTCATTTTAATCATCTATTTAAATCATATAATATGGTTCTTAATGAAGTTGTGAATTTCCAAGTCATGTCCCCCATGAGTTTCAAACTAAGTGTTAATTAAGGATCATTAATGTCAAGTTGTTCCTATGCAATTAAAGATAAATATAGCATTTTTGGTTTTGTTACCACTAGATACATCTCTTCCTAATCCACATGCACATATATTCCACTGATAAGGATGTAATTTTTTGTAAACAACTCATTCTATTATTTTACAATTTTTCTAAGAAATTTCATATACATAAACACATCCTTTGAATTATCATTAGAGATATCCATAGATACATACTTAAAAATATATCTAGGGATCCAACTAAACATTTCTCATCATAGTTTATAAAGGATTAATAATCCTTTTTATTGATAGAAAAAATAGTTACCTTCACACAACATAAAATTTTATTACATTTATTGATATGAATATTCAATATATTACATTAACTGTCACGACCCCCTCCCCACAATGTGTAGCCCTCCTAGGCCAGCAAAGTGAAAAGGGAGATAATGACCCCCGAGTCCCGCCTCCAGTAGGCCCCGGGTTGGCGACTAGCACCGAGGGTATAATAACATACAAATGGGAGGCATTACCCTCTAAGAGAACACATGCAGAAGTAAGAGATAGAATAGACTCCAATCAACTCCAACTCAGAACTGAAATATAAAAGGAAACCAAATACATATATGAAATGTCATGCAAAAGTACTACAACTGAAAGGGGAAACTAAAAGTACCCAAAACAAAGTAAAACGACAGCGACCACAAGCCCGAACAGCTCCTCCTCCAACCGCAAGCTAGTAGTAACCAGCTTGATCTCCAACCTGCTCCATGTGACCTGAAAAATAGTTTATATGTACATAGGGTGATTATAACAGTATACTCAGTAGGATCCTCCCCAATCCTCTTGTGCAAATGTAAAGAAAGCATGCTAAATCCCAGTGAACAACAAGTGAAACTAACTCGTCACCTAAACATGTATACTATGTTCCCAACCTCACCATGGCTACTCACACCAAGTAACGCATAGAAGAATATGGAATATAGTAAAGAATGTCAAGGGTACCCCGCTACTACTTCCCCACTGGTTTGCCGCTTTGCCCCAACGACATACGTCCTATGCATCTCTCTCCAAAGGCTTGCCCGCAGACACCTGGGCTAAGCTCCACAATCTGCACCTCGTGCACCACAAAGGATTTCCCGCAGACACCTGGGCGAAGCACCACACCATCCTCACAACCAAAGTAACCAGGTAGTTTCCGGGATCCACCACAGCTTGTATAACGTGTATCATACATCGGGTATAATACCTCAAGCCATTACAGCCCATACTCCGAGTAAGGATCCTCAAGACATTATAGTATATACACGTTACACCTATAGTAGTCCATAGGATACTATATCCAGAATATATGTGTGGGAAATAAACACAAGCCATCACAGCCCTCTACACACATATATGGGTAAAACTAACCACTGTGCCTACCAGCACAAAGATCTACCAAGAGAAGAGAGCAGGGCCAAAGGGGGTAGTCAGCCATTCAACCTCCCATCAGAATGTTAGGGAAAACACCCCCCCAGGGATCAGAATCCCCGGGGTGTCAGTTTCCCTTACCGACAGGGTGGAGTAGCGTATAGAAACACAAAAAGTACAGAATATATAAGTAACTCACATCCACACTGTGGGATTACCTAGTCTCAGATACAACTGCAGCTAACGTCTCTCAGACCCCAGGCTGCTACTTCTAAGACTACGTATCCTATAAGCACACCAACATTTGAAGAGATTTATTAGATTAATCCGTTCTCATTTTATTAGTTCCGCTGTACATTAATTAATTCTTTAAACATTAATTAAGAATGAACAATTCCACATTAAACTGAAATGGCATCACTTTCAAAAAACAACTGGTCCTTTTTAAGATTCACATCACCTTTAAATTCCAGCATCTCCATCCCCATGGAATTTCACCATTTAATCAAACATTCATTATAGAATTACTTTTCCACATTCCCAGGCATTCTAGAAAAACATCCTATGCTTTTAAACACAAAGGAGGCTCAACACGGTGAGTAGATATACTACCCGTTGAGTCTTTGCCGCCTATAGGAAGAGCATATACCCATTCTCCCTCGGGAGGCTAAACACGGAAAGCACGTGGCATACCCCGCGCATCTTCGCCTCCTTCGGAAGAAGGGTAGCAAGACCAGCTGCCTTGAGCAGTGGGGAAAAGCAAAGCATATTAACATTCAAGAAAACCGCAAGCAACCAGCAGCCACATCCATCCCATTCCATCACCCCTGGTGTCCTCCTCGACACCCACATACATAAATCGATGCATCTCGCCACACTAGGCGTCATCCGCTTCCACAACCACAAGGCCTCCATGCCTCCACATATCACAATAGCCCTCCAGGCTCACATCACAACACAAGCAGCAGGAAAACAAACATCACATCATGAGATCTTGACCCTTTAACAAACAACAGGGTAACTCATAACCCTTTTAGAAATTCCCACATAATCTGTTCTCTAATCCATATTGAATTAACAGATTTGTCATTCGTAGGTTCCAATCACGGATACCAAATCAGTAAGCTATCACAATTAAATAACCATGCTTACTTCCCTAATTTGATTATCCTCAAATTAGAACAACTACAACAACGGCAAAACAAGATTAATTTACATGCCTATTTATCTTTCCAATTAATTAACAATTAATTCCAGCTTTACGTTCATTATCAATTTCAATCATGAACGAACAACAAATCAAAGAGAACATAGATATCACTATATTTAGGAAAACATGAGGCAAACCGTTATCACAGTATAAAGAAACAACATGCGATCAACCAATTCTTTTAATCTGGTTCATGTATTTAATTAGGTCAATTTCATTGTGATCCAAAGGAATAAATCATGCTAATTCTACGATTGCACATACACAATTAGAGAAGCCATGAATCCCCTACCTCAAACAGTTCCTCACGTTCTTTATCCACACAACAGGTCACGATCCTCCCCTCGCGACAACTGCATCCACCGGAGGATGCTGCTGTACGACAGTACCAACCAACCCCAAGAAAACCCATTATAATATTGGAGAATACATGGTATAATTATTGAAAGGAGGATAGGAGAAGATGAACCCCAAAAGAATGACGATACAACATACCTTATATCGAAGATTGATCGACACGGCTCAGTTGCATCCAAAACATAACAGAACCAATCCTCGGGGTAAAGATTGATTGTGCAACTCATACGAAAAGGATTGAAAGTTTCTAGAGTCTCATAGCCGAGAAAAAAGAGAAAGAACAAGGGAGAATGATATCTCGTCCCTTTTTAAGATTAAATGGGGCGACGGTTTAAGATCCGGTTAATTCTCCATTAAAAACGGATCGCATTAACCCACGTGGTTTGACCAAGTAAAACATTCCAAGCCTTAGGAATAATTAATAAAGGATTTATGGCATTTGAATAGGCCTTAAGAGCCCTTAAAATAAGGCTTTAAATGTATTTTACGTCAAAGGAAACGTAAAAAGGGGCAAAACTGTAGGAGTCTGGAAACACTGTTCACCCACCGTTACTGTACATGAAACCGATCTGTGAAACCGATCTGTGAAACTGATCTATGAAACTGATCTGTCACACCAATCTGTGAAACCGATATGTGAAATTGATCTGTGAAACTGATCTGTCACACCAATCTGTGAAACTGATCTGTCACACCGATCTGTGAAACCGATCTGTGAAACTGATCTGTCAAACCGATCTATGAAACCGGTCTGTGAAACCGATCTATGAAACTGATCTGTCACACCGATATGTGAAACTGATCTGTGAAACTGATCTGTCACACCGATCTGTGAAACTGATATGTGAAACTGATCTGTCACACCGATCTGTGAAACTGATCTGTGAAACTGATCTGTCACACCGATCTGTGAAACCGATCTGTGAAACTGATCTGTCACACCGATATGTGAAACTGATCTGTGAAACTAATCTGTCACACCGATCTGTGAAACTGATATGTGAAACTGATCTGTCACACCGATCTGTGAAACTGATCTGTGAAACTGATCTGTTACTGTTCATAAAACTGGAAACACTGTTCACAGAACTGGAAAATTGGCAATGTGTTGGGGATAAGTCCCCTTGGCCTCCTGGAACACCTCCAACACCAAAATTCCACAAAGTAATGGACCGGAGAGGTCTGGGCCATTACATTAGATACCTCTCAAAACATTCTCGTCCTCGAGAATTAAAAACCAACCTAGAAGAAAAGAGGGGTCCGAACAACCACCCCATAAGATACCTCTCAGGGGAAAACCACCATGAGTAGTTCGAAATCTGGAACAAAAATACGACATCCAGGAGTATGGGAACAAACAATCCATACCCAAACAATTCAAACATAACATCAAATCAAAGGTACATAAATAAAACATGAAATATCTAACCAGAGAGGAAACATCATTACATGAAAGGAGTTAAACATTGAAAAACTCTGGGTACTGAGCACGTATCTGTGACTCACGCTCCCAGGTACTCTCCTCCATGCCACCGTGTCTCCACAAGACACGAACTAAGGGGATAGAACGCCCACACAACACCTTCTCCTAGTGGTCTTGGATCTCCACAGGTCGCTCCTCGAAGGTTGGATCATCATCAATATCGATCTCTCCCCAATCGATAACATGAGATTCTCCATGAAGATAATGATGGAGCTGTGATACATGGAAAACATCATGTATCCGACTCATCTGAGGGGGAAGTGCTACTCGATATGCCACAGCTCCAACACGAGCTAACACCTCGAAAGGCCCAACAAAACGGGGATAAAGCTTACTTCCGCGACCAAACCTTCGCTGCCCACGACGGGGAGTCACCTTCAGAAACACATGATCCCCAACATTAAACTCTAACGGTCTCCTTCTTTGATCAGCATATTATTTCTGACGATCTTGTGCTGTCTTCATCCTCTCACGAATCACCTGAACCATCTCTGTTGTATTCTGCACTAGTTCTGGTCTGAGAATTGCTGACTCTCCGACCCCAGTCCAACACAACGGAGAACGGCATGGCCGACCATACAAGGCTTCAAACGGCGCCATACCGATGGTAGAGTGAAAACTATTATTGTAAGAGAACTCTACCAAGGGTAAGTGCTTCACCCATGAACCTCCAAAATCAAGAACACAAGAGCGCAACATGTCTTCAAGAGTCTGGATGGTTCGCTCTGTCTGACCATCCGTTTGAGGTTGAAAAGCAGTGCTAAGGCACAGTTGAGAGCCAAAAGCATGCTGGAGACCTCTCCACACCCTCGATTTAAAACGAGGATCTCGATCAGAAATGATCGTCTTAGGAACTCCGTGAAGCCTCACCACCTCCTCCAGATACTGCCTCGACAAAACCTCCACTGAGCTCGACTCCTTGATTGCTATGAATTGGGCCGATTTAGATAAATGATCCACTACCACCCATATAGCATCATGTCCTCCCGGAGATCGAGGTAAAACTGTAACAATGTCCATTGAGATGTCCTCCCACTTCCACTGAGGAATCTCTATGTGTTGGAGAAGACCACCAGGAGCACGGTGTTCGGCCTTCACCTTCTGGCAGACTAAACATCGAGACACACACTCTGCAACCATACGATTCAGCCCAGGCCACCAGAACTGACTCCTTAAGGATCAGTACATCTTCTTCACACCCGGATGTACTGCCAAGGGTGAACTATGGAACTCTCGGAGAACCGTCTCGCGCATCGCCAAGGGAACAAAAAGCCTGCCATGATACAACACTCGGTGTTGTTCATCCTGCGACCAACCATCAGGGGCCTCCCAACAAAAAACTCTGTCTCTCCCATCATCCACCTCCAAATCACCAAACTGAGACTCTTCCACCTTCTGCATCAGGGATGACTGCACCGTCATCTGGAAAAGACAACCTCTTCCCCCAACTTCTCCCATATCAAGATGCAAAGATGATAGTTCTTCCATCACTCTCCAGGAATCACCAGATTCATGCACAACATCATTACGTGACTTTCGGCTTAGTGCATCAGCTACAACGTTCCCTTTTCCAGGTGTATATGATATTTCAATGTCGTATTCCTGCAAGAACTCCATCCACCGACGCTGCCTCAAGTTCAAGTCACGTTGGGAGAAA
The DNA here is from genome assembly GCA_963277665.1 of Viscum album. Classification (NCBI taxonomy): domain Eukaryota; kingdom Viridiplantae; phylum Streptophyta; class Magnoliopsida; order Santalales; family Viscaceae; genus Viscum; species Viscum album. The sequence continues at coordinate 1,417,412,939 of OY728161.1, read as the reverse complement.
ACATACCTCAAACTCTTATGATCGGTGAAAACCAAAAAGTGCTCACAAATGTGGTAATGTCTCCACAACTTCAGAGCAAACACCACGGATGCCAACTCAAGATCATGGGTGGCATAGTTGCGTTCATGGGGAAGTAACTGCCGAGACCCATAAGAAACAACGGACCTCTGCTGCATGAGAACACAGCCTAGCCCCAGATGTGATGCATCACAGAAAACATCAAACTGGACTCCCTCCGCTGGAAGAAAAAGGACTGGAGCACTTACGAACTTCTCCTTTAGATACTCGAAAGTTGTCTGACACTGATCAGTCCATATGAATGCTTGATCCTTCCTGGTCAAAGCTGTCAGAGGAGTCGCAACTTGGGAGAAATTATCCACAAACCTCCTGTAATAGCCTGCGAGACCAAGGAAACTTCGCACCTCTGACACGGTCTTGGGGGCTGGCCAAGACACCACTGCTTCTATCTTCGAAGGATCCACAGCTAATCCCTATTGGGACACAACATGTCCCAAGAAACAAACTTCTCGAGCCCAGAACTCACACTTGGACAACTTACCAAACAACCGATGTTGGCGAAGAACTCCCAAAACGGCTCGTAGATGCTCTGCATGCTCCTCTTCAGATGTGGAGTACACAAGGATGTCATCGATGAAAACCAAAACAAACTTGTCCAGGAATTCACGGAACACAGCATTCATCAACCCCATGAAAACAGCTGGAGCATTTGTCACACCAAATGGCATTACAACAAACTCATAATGCCCATGACGTCAGCAGAAAGCAGTTTTCGAGATATCCTCATCCTTTACACGCATCTGATGATATCCTGACCGCAAGAAGATCTTTGAGAACCAACTTGCACCCTTTTGTTGATCGAATATGTCATCAATCCGCGGGATAGGATAGCGGTTCTTTATTGTCACTTTGTTTAATCGACGATAATCGACGCACAACCGCAAACTGTCGTCGGCCTATGTCACAAAAAAAAACTGGTGCACCCCACGGTGACACACTTGGCCGAACAAAACCACACTGCAACAGACCATCGAGCTGTATACGTAGCTCTCTTTACTCAGAAGGGGCCATCCTATACGGAGACATAGAGATAGGAGACGCTCTCGGTTGTAGCTCGATCCCAATCTCGATCTCTCGTCGAGGGGGTAAGGATACAACCTATTCTGGAAAGACATCAGGGTACTCTTCTACGACCCTAGGAAATGCCAGTTGTTGAACCTCTGAAGAACTCAGCATCATCCCAGCCATCATGGATGATAAGGATGAAACTCGTCTATGACTCATCTGAGGATCTCTCTCACCAACAAACACCACTTTCTCTCCATCTTCATCAAAGAAAACTACCTTCTTCCTGTAGAAATCCACAACAGCATGCACCGAATACAACCAATCCATGCCAAGAATGACATCATATGGTTGTATTAGAAAACATAGGAAATCTCCCGAAGAGCGGTGTTTCCCCAACACTAGCTCACAGTCTCTATATACTTCAAACAAGCTATCTCGACCTCCAACTAGCGTAGTCAACGCCAAGGGCACTAGAAGCCTCCCTACCTCATGTACCAAAGCGTGGACAAGGGTATGGTATATAAAGGAGTGTGTCGCTCCTGAATCAAACAAGGCATACACCAAGGTAGAAAACAAGCAAAGGGTACCTCAGACGACGTCTGGCTCGCCTGTGGCTGGCAATGCTAGAGCATGAAGCTGACCACGACCACCTCCACGTCCTCTCTGACCCTGATGACGACCACCACCACGGCCGCGCTCTGCTCTATGAGGATGGGGAGCGTCATGGGGCTGTCCTCTGCCTTCTCCATCTACCCCCTGGTGATCTAAAGTTGTTGCCACCTACTGCTGCTGCCTCGGCTGGAACTACCTCAACGGAGGAACCTGGAGTGGAGCGCCTGGTGCACGATGACTGCTCTGAAAAGTTGGGCACTCCCGCTGCTGATGACCACGTCCACCACAAGAAAACAAGCGCCTGATCACTTTGCATAGGCCTGAGAGTTTCTGCCTTCAGAGAAACGAGATGGAAAGGGCTGGGACCTACCCCAGGTGAACGAAAACCCTTTTTCACTGAAAACCTTGAACCCCGGACCACAGCTCTGTTTCGTGAGGAATCATGACGATTCCCCTCTCGTGATGATCCGGTCCTTTCCAAAGTCCTCTCAACAACCTCGGCCCTCGCCAGCACCTCTAGATATTTCTTCCGCATAAATGGGGTGACCTGGCGCTGGATCTCTGGACGCAAATCCTACTCGAAATGCCTCGCCCTGGCCTCATCATCTGGTAACAGGTCTGAAGCATATCGTAGAAGGTTCCTGAAATGGATTCCAAACTCCCGAACACTAGAGCTCCCCTGTCAAAGGGTAAGAAGCTCCTGGCGACTAGACGCCTTCGCAGTTGATGAAAGAAACTCGACTCTAAAACTGTCTCGAAACTCCTCCCATGAGATCGCTGACTCCTCACGATGCCCGAGGAACAAGAACCACCACTGTCTCGCTGCTCCATGCAACATCGTCACAACCAAGGACACCCAGTGTTCCTTCCGAGCACGAATCGAACTGAAGCCTATCTCGACCTCCTCCAACCAGTCTTCTGTGACTGCATCTGAAACGGAGCCCTCATACTTCTGTAGACTCTGGCGCTGAAACTCTCGGAGTGTCTTCCTCCAAGTGTCATCGTCGTCAACCTCTACCCGGCGGCGATCTGCTGGAATAGCCTGCTGGGCACCTTCTGCGCAAACCTGACGAGGACGTCGACCAGGAGCCATACCTGTAATATAACAACTGTTAGAGCTCCTAAGCCTGGCATATGGAAGACTCAACATTGATTAATTAATTGTTTTGTTTTATTAATTTTAGGTTACCTATCCCAAGGTCTACCCATTCAAACACAGGCGCAAAGAATAATGATGCATGATCCTTTCCTAGGTCTCTACCCTGCAACCAGTATCACTTTGTTTAGTAGCCATCGTAAACTTAAAGGTCCGTGAAACCGATCATAGGGTGTAACAGCCCGAGATTTTATGAAAAAATATTCTTTTTATTTTACTAATGTCTTGTGTTATATGATACACCAAAAGGAGCTTGCACAACACGCATCCTTGACTTGCCTTGCATTACACGCAATCACAACCTTCCTCGATAGCGTGTGTGGTACGTAATCCTGAGTTTCACGAAACAATGATATGCTATTAAAATATTATTAAAACTAGCCGTTATGAATAGTAATAACCACTTTTTAAATTTTAGAAATTTTAACTCTCAAAATGGACTTCATTTTTGGATTCGGAGTATCGAATTTAGCCTAAGGTGAAATTTTGGTGCTTTTCGGATAACTTTCATATTCTGATGAATAGTGAAAATTACTAAATTATAATTAAAAACAACTTTTTTAATCGAAATAATTAATAGTGATAAATCATTAATTTGAGTGGTTTTAAAGTATATTTAGAATATATTTTTACAATTTAATACAATGTTGGTCATTGGATGTAATTTCACATTTAAACTAGACATAAACAAGTGTCAATCTTTTGATAGATATTGTTTCTTAAAAACACGCTATTTGTTTTAACAGCGGGATTTAATTATAAAATTAATTAATGCAACTTTTATGTTATGAATTTGGTAAAATAGACTTCATTTTTGAATTCGGAATATGAAATATAGCTTGGGATGAAATTTTGGCATTGTTCTGAAAAACATCAATTTTTGATGAATAGTGAAACTACTAAGTGGTAGGTTAAAAACTGAATTTTGCATAAAACTTAATTTTACCGCTTCTGTGAATGGAATTTCGAAAATCCGAGAGACATGGTTAATATCAAGGACTAAAATGTGGTTCAATGAGATGAAAATAATTTTTTGGTGAATAGTAACTTTTTATTTTTTTACCACGGTTAATAGTAAATAGGGTAACTAAGGGTAAATATGATATTAATATTACCCTAACACATGTCCTAATTCTATTGGACAAGTGTAATTCGACCAAAAACAATCTTAGGAATAAAATATGACCATTTAGGCCCACTTGGATTAGATTTGGACATTTATTATTAATTTATTTAAAGAAGGGTTAAAATAGTTAAAATCAAAGTTTAATAAGTAAATCATTTTTAATATGGGGTTATACATAAGATAAATTCGTCTATAAATATTCATTAGAAAGCTAAAAAGATTTCCTACATGATGGTATTTTATTTGTAATTTTTAGACATCAAATAATATAATTTATTTATGACACAAAGATGATGCAGTAATTATCTTATTAATGAAATATTGACATAATTGATAATATAAATACCCAAATAAATGTAATTTAAGACTTTTTATGAATTCCACTAATTTTCTAGGTTACTATGATATATTAGTGTTGATTTAATCAACTTAGTTCGAACATATAATTCTGTTATGACTTTCACAAAAATCATATATCAAATAGTGTCAAAATTGACACAAAATAGTTTTTAAATCAAATATTATATTATTAATTGTTATTTTATTCCTAAAAATCTAAGGTTCGGCCAAATGACTTAGATAAGGATATATGTATTAATAATATACAATTTGGGGTTCGTTTGGCATGTTATAGTAAGTTTATTAACCATATAGTGAAAGAAAACAAAAAGACACGGTAAAAGTTAAATTATTTAACTTAGAGTTAAATCTAATTGATAAGGTTAACATAATACCCTAAACTTGTCTAAATCCTATTGGTTTATAGGATTTCGACCCATCCCCACTTTAGCTTCGAAATAAGACCCTTTGGAACCATTATAAACCGATTTTGACTTTAATATAAAATAATATTTTGAGATATTCCTAAGGTGCCCCTCTCCTCCCCTATAAAAGGACACCTCCTCCCCCTCCTCCTCACACCAATTTGAGCACTCAAGCTCGGCCAACCCCTGCCAATTTCTCCTCTCCACTTCCCTAGCAACATCCTAGAGGTTCTGGTCTTCCTAAAAGACCAATTTTAGTGCCCTAATAGGAGGTCTCAAAGAGGCACTTCAAAGAAGAGGTAATTACCATTACCAATTCTTTCATCTTTATTTCTTCTTCCACTTCTTCTTCTTAGGTTGTTTCATTATGAAGTAATAACATCAGTATCACTCATATACTGATATGTTATTATAAGTATGAAACAAACCTATTTCACCATCTATCCATCCTACGGAAAAATAAATCACCGCGCGTGCGTACGTACGGAATACCGTCTCCACGCCGTGGTGTAATCTATTTTCCACCACCACCTTACATGGATGGGTATAATGGTGTAAAGAATAACTATACATAGTTATTACAACATGATATTGATTCTGATATATTGTATAATCCACTCCAATTCAATTCAATATTTATAGAAATGATATCATCGCTCGTGCGTACGTACGCAATACCGTCTCCACGACGCGATGAGATTCATTCTCCATGTTAACCATTTAAGAATGATTATAATGTATATACAAGAAATAATTATGAAATATATGACATTATAAAGCTACTGGATTTATGTATATATATACATATGTATGTCATCTACTTACTTCCATTTCAAGACAATAAGGAAAGGAAAACAGCGTTCATGCGTACGTACGGACTACCGTCTCCATGAACGGTGTTTTTCATTTTATTTATCTACCCATTATATATATATATACTGAATATATATGATATATAAATCATATTTTATATTCTGGAAGTAAGTAAATCATGATATATGTAATAATGATGTCAAGAACAACAAGTCAAAACACCTACGATAAATGAAACGATTTTACCCAAAACGCTTCTTTAACATGGAATTTATGAAAGAACGGGTGATATAATGTCATAAGTGAACCATATATGATATCATAACAATGAATATGATTCTGTAATAAGTCAATAACATGATTTAAATCATTATACAGGAGGTTCGGACAGTTACAAAGCAAGTCGGACCTAAGGTAAGGGAAATATCACAATCTCATTTTTATCCGAGATTGTTTATTCGTAAGTATTTACTGGGGTGTATTTTATCATCCACATCCATGTTCCCTCAATATGTAATATTGTTTCCATCCACTTGCAATAGTTTAAATCCAATTTTACACTTAGGTGAGTTTTTAGTAAAGAATATAAAAGGAATCTTTTGTCGTTTTTCCGTACGAGGTACTTTTTGACTTTTCCGACAAAAGTACGAAGAATATTTTTTTTAACATATACGACATGAATGGATTTTTAAAACATTATTTCCAAGAAGCTTCCTTTAAAAGTTTTCAAGTTTATTTTTAATCAACTTCTTTTAGTTTAAAGTTTTATGACATGGTAAGAAAGGAAAAATGTTTTTGAAAAAGAAAGGATATTTTCCTTAAGAATGGAGTTCAAGTGTTTTATCAAAATTATTTTCCATCTAAGATAATAAAGGGTTCTGTTTTTATCCCTATTATTACATGGATTTGATTATGTTGTGATGGAAATATTTTTATGAATTCCTTTACCTTATATGAATTGTTTTATGATGTCATGTTGTTTAAGAATCCCATTTTTATTACATGGGTTACGCTATGATGTATGGTTTCTGATTATGTGGCACACATAAGAAAGGATTCATTATAAGATGGGTGGGACCTATATCTCCCTCCAATGCATTGGGTAAAGATTTTATATCTCATGAGATAGACATGGCTGGAACGGAAGGTTATTTCGGTTTAGTGATACCGGACTGAAACGAGGAGTGAACTCGTTTCAGAAAGGGACTTTGTCCACTAAGATAGTCTTGGCAATGAGTCATGACTAACAAGAAATGATTTTCCATGATTATGTGTGCATGCCACAAAGTTTCAAGTTTTATGTTATGATTATGGGGATCTCATTTTCAATTCTATGATTTATCCCATGTTATGATATTATGAGCTCTTTTGCAGGTCAAGATTTCCAAAAGATACGTTCTTATGTATATGATGTGATTGATATTTCATTTGTTTACCCTTACTGAGCATTTGAGCTCACCCTTTTTTGTTTTTCTTTCCCCAGGATATAAAGAAAGGTTTTAGGTTAAAAAAAGGGGAAGATCATTATGGGAGATATTGAAGATCTTTCACCACGTTTAGATGATTACGTTCCGAGTTTCCAAAGACACTAAACTATTATGATCCTTGTGTGTGTGTTTTTGTTATGTACTAAGTATTCCGCAAAAGTAATGTAATGTCCATGTACGATAAGCTTCGGGTCATTATAGTTGGTATCAGAGGGAGGTTTAGTCAACCTTTGGAAACTAGGATGCGAGAACTTTAGTGATATCCCTAGAGATATTTCTAAGGTATGTCTAGGGATGTCCCTAGGGATAAGTATACGTATAGGTTATAGTAATAGAATTACGCTAACGATCATAGAATTAAACCTAAGATGATGGATATTGAAGGTACTCCCCCTTTATTATGTTGTTTTCCCTAGCATGATTTTTGCCTCTCACACTATTCTTTTTGGGTTTTAGACGATGGCTGGAACCCGAAGGAACCGTGTTGATCAATGCAATAGACAATGCAATGATTGCCCTCCTGAACAAACAAATGTTATGGGAGATGGAGTGAAAAATCTTATTGCTATACTTACACAAGCTATGAATCATTCTGGACTTCCAAATGAGCAGAGAAGGGAACAATATTCTATTGAGTCCTTCATGAGGCAACGTCCACCTTCTTTCAGTGGGTCTACTGATCCATTAGTTGCTGAACAATGGATTAGTACTACTGAAAAGATATTTTCAGTTCTTCAATGTTCTGAACATGATAAAGTCATCTTAGCAGTATATCGTTTGGAAGGTGAAGCTGATCAATGGTGGAATCTTATCAAGAATACGAGGCCAAGAGATGAAATTGAGTCCATGGAATGGGACGAGTTCAAGAACTTGTTTTTCAGTAAGTACTTCCCTCGTATTCTTCGAACAAATATGGAGAAAGTGTTTCTTGAACTGAAGAAAAGGGACGATGAATCTGTTGGTACCTATGAAGCAAATTTTACAAGACTTGCAAGGTATGCTTCTGGAATTATCATCCAACCTGAAAGTAAAGTTGATGGATTTTTCAGTGGCTTAAAACCAAGTCTTCGAAGGGCATTAGCTATAAGAGACTTCAGTAGCTATGAAGAAATTGTGTGTTGTGCTATCAAGGTAGAAATGGAAGTTGGTGTTACATATCCATCTCATGGTTTTGACAAGAAACGAAAGATGGAGTTCAAGGAGAAATCTCAGAATAATGATGAAAAGAAGATGAATGTTTCCTTATGCACAAAGTGTGGGAAGAAGCATGGTGGAGATTGTCTTAAAGGGACTAGAAAATGTTTTAAGTGTGGAAAAGAAGGTCATCGAGCAGCTGAGTGTCGAAGTAATGGAAAAAGGGTTTCTAATGATGTGAATAAAGCAAACACTGCAGAGAACGCACCGCCAACACTTCAATGCTTCAAGTGCAAGGAAATGGGGCATTATGCTAATAATTGCCCTAATCCAAGGGTTAGTAATGATCAACATGAGCAACCACTGAAGGCAAAGGACAAAGGGAAATCACATGCGATCACTATTGGAAATGTTGAATATGACAACGATGTGGTGGAATGATTAAGTGTTTATGTAATGGGATTCCAAAATAATGTTGTATCATTGAGTATTGCAATATTTATTGATGTGGTATTCAAAGTTATTGAGATATTTTTTTTGGAAATAAGATGATATGCGCATAATGAAGACGAGAAAATGAAATGTTTAATAGTATTCATGAGCTCATGATTGATATAAGGACTAACTGATATCATGGTTTGAGTATATAGAATTTTGAGGATTTTGGTATGTGGAAAGTGTTAACTTTTAACTGCACTCATGTTTTCACTAAGGTATTCAAGAGAATACACGATTAAGGACTTTGAATGTTTGGAATGTGACCAACAAGACATATCTTATGATATGTGGGGATCAACGACAGTATTAAATCTCTGGTACTCGTTGTCACTATATTATGAGAGTGGACTGCAGTATTATGTATAAGCCTAAAGATTAGACTGGATTATGTTGGACATAAGTTAGTATTGTTTAAGGATAGAAGATTTTCGATATTATTTATGGGATGTTATAGTAACGTAGTTTTAGAAAAAGGACAACCTGCAGGACGGGCGACAGCCCATCGCTTCGGACAAGGCTGTAGGAATCGAACCCACAACCGAAGTGCGACTGGCCTTTATCGCCTACCACTGGCCTACAGGAAGTCCCTGTTTAGTAGAAACTAGTTTTATTATATTAAGCAGTATGATATATGAAGTCCATTTTAGGAACCATATATGATTAATCTCACTATAGAATGACTTATGTATATTTAATAACTTTTGCTAACCTTTTGTTTGAGACAGATGGAATGAACAGTCATTCTATCACATGATCTGCTAACACTTCACAAATAACAAATTCAACTTCATTTATTTAAGAGATGAAGTAGAAATTGTTCAAGGCACGAACAAAAGTGAGATTGTACCAAAATAAAGTAAGTATTTATTCTAAGCAAATTTTCAACTTTAGGGAAATGATCTTGAAAACCAAAAATGTTGTCCTAGTGATCTTATACCTGATGAATCAGATGGTACCTTATATCATCACAAATCTGTGGATTTGTGATTACTGGCTTTTCCATAGCCATGTTCTCTACCACTATCCATCAGAACATGATGGTTAGATTTCTCTTCCATATCCATATTTTCACCTATGTGGAAACCCAGTGATTAGTTTATTTGGGTAATCGTTACATTTCATACATTAGTTTTTAAAGCCAAGTTTTGGTATTCCCTTTTACGATGTGGGTTTCTATTAAAGAAACTTTCAAATAGTAAACCATTTATAACCCCGACGAATTTCGAGGGCGAAATTCATTTTAAGGGGGGTAGAATGTAACAGCCCGAGATTTTATGAAAAAATATTCTTTTTATTTTACTAATTTCTTGTGTTATATGCTACACCAAAAGGAGCTTGAACAACACGCATCCTTGACTTGCCTTGCATTACACGCAATCGCAACCTTCCTCGATAGCGTGTGTGGTACGTAATCCTGAGTTTCACGAAACAATGATATGCTATTAAAATATTATTAAAACTAGCCGTTATGAATAGTAATAACCACTTTTTAAATTTTATAAATTTTAACTCTCAAATTGGACTTCATTTTTGGATTCGGAGTATCGAATTTAGCCTAAGGTGAAATTTTGGTGCTTTTCGGATAACTTTCATATTCTGATGAATAGTGAAAATTACTAAATTATAATTAAAAACAACATTTTTAATCGAAATAATTAATAGTGATAAATCATTAATTTGAGTGGTTTTAAAGTATATTTAGAATATATTTTTACAATTTAATACAATGTTGGTCATTGGATGTAATTTCACATTTAAACTAGACATAAACAAGTGTCAATCTTTTGATAGATATTGTTTCTTAAAAACACGCTATTTGTTTTAACAGCGGGATTTAATTATAAAATTTATTAATGCAACTTTTATGTTATGAATTTGGTAAAATGGACTTCATTTTTGAATTCGGAATATGAAATATAGCTTGGGATGAAATTTTGGCATTGTTCTGAAAAACATCAATTTTTGATGAATAGTGAAACTACTAAGTGGTAGGTTAAAAACTTAATTTTGCATAAAACTTAATTTTACCGCTTCTGTGAATGGAATTTCGAAAATCCGAGAGACACGGTTAATATAAAGGACTAAAATGTGGTTCAATGAGATGAAAATAATTTTTTGTTGAATAGTAACTTTTTATTTTTTTTACCACGGTTAATAGTAAATAGGGTAACTAAGGGTAAATATGATAATAATATTACCCTAACACATGTCCTAATTCTATTGGACAAGTGTAATTCGACCAAAAACAAACTTAGGAATAAAATATGACCATTTAGGCCCACTTGGATTAGATTTGGACATTTATTATTAATTTATTTAAAGAAGGGTTAAAATAGTTAAAATCAACGTTAAATAAGTAAATCATTTTTAATATGGGGTTATACATAAGATAAATTCGACTATAAATATTCATTAGAAAGCTAAAACTATTTCCTACATGATGGTATTTTATTTGTAATTTTTAGACATCAAATAATATAATTTATTTATGACACAAAGAAGATGCCGTAATTATCTTATTAATGAAATATTGACATAATTGATAATATAAATACCAAAATAAATGTAATTTAAGACTTTTTATGAATTCCACTAATTTTCTATGTTACTATGATATATTAGTGTTGATTTAATCAACTTAGTTCGAACATATAATTCTGTTATGACTTTCACAAAAATCATATATCAAATAGTGTCAAAATTGACACAAAATAGTTTTTAAATCAAATATTATATTATTAATTGTTATTTTATTCCTAAAAATCTAAGGTTCGGCCAAATGACTTAGATAAGGATATATGTATTAATAATATACAATTTGGGGTTCGTTTGGCATGTTATAGTAAGTTTATTAACCATATAGTGAAAGAAAACAAAAAGACACGGTAAAAGTTAAATTATTTAACTTAGAGTTAAATCTAATTGATAAGGTTTACATAATACCCTAAACTTGTCTAAATCCTATTGGTTGATAGGATTTCGACCCATCCCCACTTTAGCTTCGAAATAAGACCCTTTGGAACCATTATAAACCGATTTTGACTTTAATATAAAATAATATTTTGAGATATTCCTAAGGTGCCCCTCTCCTCCCCTATAAAAGGACACCTCCTCCCCCTCCTCCTCACACCAATTTGAGCACTCAAGCTCGGCCAACACCTGCCAATTTCTCCTCTCCACTTCCCTAGCAACATCCTAGAGGTTCTGGTCTTCCTACAAGACCAATTTTATTGCCCTAAGAGGAGGTCTCAAAGAGGCACTTCAAAGAAGAGGTAATTACCATTACCAATTCTTTCATCTTTATTTTTTCTTCCACTTCTTCTTCTTAGGTTGTTTAATTAAGATGTAATAACATCAGTATCACTCATATACTGATATGTTATTATAAGTATGAAACAAACCTATTTCACCATCTATCCATCCTACGGAAAAAGAAATCACCGCGCGTGCGTACGTACGGAATACCGTCTCCACGCCGTGGTGTAATCTATTTTCCACCACCACCTTACATGGATGGGTATAATGGTGTAAAGAATAACTATACTTAGTTATTACAACATCATATTGATTCTGATATATTGTATAATCCACTCCAATTCAATTCAATATTTATAGAAATGATATCATCGCTCGTGCGTACGTACGGAATACCGTCTCCACGACGCGATGAGATTCATTCTCCATGTTAACCATTTAAGAATGATTATAATGTATATATAAGAAATAATAATTAAATATATGACATTATAAAGCTACTGGATTTATGTATATATATACATATGTATGTCATCTACTTACTTCCATTTCAAGACAATAAGGAAAGGAAAACAGCGTTCATGCGTACGTACGGACTACCGTCTCCATGAACAGTGTTTTTCATTTTATTTATCTACCTATTATATATATATATACTGAATATATATGATATATAAATCATATTTTATATTCTGGAAGTAAGTAAATCATGATATATGTAATAAGGATGTCAAGAACAACAAGTCAAAACACCTACGATAAATGAAACGATTTTACCCAAAACGCTTCTTTAACATGGAATTTACTAAAGAACGGGTGATATAATGTCATAAGTGAACCATATATGATATCATAACAATGAATATGATTCTGTAATAAGTCAATAACATGATTTAAATCACTATACAGGAGGTTCGGACAGTTACAAAGCAAGTCGGACCTAAGGTAAGGGAAATATCACAATCTCATTTTTATCCGAGATTGTTTATTCGTAAGTATTTACTGGGGTGTATTTTATCATCCACATCCATGTTCCCTCAATATGTAATATTGTTTCCATCCACTTGCAATAGTTTATATCCAATTTTACCCTTAGGTGAGTTTTTAGTAAATAATATAAAAGGAATCTTTTGCCGTTTTTCCGTACGAGGTACTTTTTGACTTTTCCGACAAAAGTACAAAGAATATTTTTTTTAACATATACGGCATAAATGGATTTTTAAAAAATTATTTCCAAGAAGCTTCCTTTACAAGTTTTCAAGTTTATTTTTAATCAACTTCTTTTAGTTTAAAGTTTTATGACATGTTAAGAAAGGAAAAATGTTTTTGAAAAAGAAAGGATATTTTCCTTAAGAATGGAGTTCAAGTGTTTTATCAAAATTATTTTCCATCTAAGATAATAAAGGGTTCTGTTTTTATCCCTATTATTACATGGATTTGATTATGTTGTGATGGAAATATTTTTATGAATTCCTTTACCTTATATGAATTGTTTTATGATGTCATGTTGTTTAAGAATCCCATTTTTATTACATGGGTTACGCTATGATGTATGGTTTATGATTATGTGGCACACATAAGAAAGGATTCATTATAAGATGGGTGGGACCTATATCTCCCTCCAATGCATTGGGTAAAGATTTTATATCTCATGAGATAGTCATGGCTGGAACGGAAGGTTATTTCGGTTTAGTGATACAGGACTGAAACGAGGAGTGAACTCGGTTCAGAAAGGGACTTTGTCCACTAAGATAGTCTTGGCAATGAGTCATGACTAACAAGAAATGATTTTCCATGATTATGTGTGCATGCCACAAAGTTTCAAGTTTTATGTTATGATTATGGGGATCTCATTTTCAATTCTATGATTTATCCCATGTTATGATATTATGAGCTCTTTTGCAGGTCAAGATTTCCAAAAGATACGTTCTTATGTATATGATGTGATTGATATTTCTTTTGTTTACCCTTACTGAGCATTTGAGCTCACCCTTTTTTGTTTTTCTTTCCCCAGGATATAAAGAAAGGTTTTAGGTAAAAAAAAGGGGAAGATCATTATGGGAGATATTTAAGATCTTTCACCACGTTTAGATGATTACGTTCCGAGTTTCCAAAGACACTAAACTATTATGATCCTTGTGTGTGTGTTTTTGTTATGTACTAAGTATTCCGCAAAAGTAATGTAATGTCCATGTACGATAAGCTTCGGGTCATTATATAGGGGGCCCTGAAAGCCTATGTCTCTGCCGGTCTCCAGTCTTTACCCCACTTGCTAAACATGAATGACACCGTTTCCCTACCATCCCATGCATCCTCACCTGTGCCTAACTCCAAACTCCATCATATCCCTCAACCAGACCTCTGATACCACTCTGTCGCGACCCCCTCCCCACAATGTGTACCCCTCCTGGGCCGGCAAAATGAAAAGGGAGATAATGAGCCCCGAGTCCCGCCTCCAGTAGGCCCTGGGTTGGCGACTAGCACCGAGGGTATAATAACATACAAATGGGAGGCATTACCCTCTATGAGAACACATACAGAAGAGAGAGATAGAATAGACTCCAATCAACTCCAACTCAGAACTGAAATATAAAAGGAAACCAAGTACATATATGAAATGTCATGCAAAAGTACTACAACTGAAAGGGGAAAATAAAAGTACCCAAAAGAAAGTAAAACGACAGCGACCACAAGCCCGAACAGCTCCTCCTCCAACCACAAGCTAGTAGTAACCAGCTTGATCTCCAACCTGCTCCAAGTGACCTGAAAAACAGTTTATATGTACATAGGGTAAGTATAACAGTATACTCAGTAGGATCCTCCCCAAGCCTCTCATGTAAAAGTAAAGAAAGCATGCTAAATCCCAGTGAACAACAAGTGAAACTAACTCGTCACCTAAACAGATATACTATGTTCCTAACCACACCATGGCTACTCTCACCAAGTAACGCATAAAAGAATATGGAATATAGTAAAGAATATCAAGGGTACCCCGCTAATACTTCCCCACTGGTTTTCCGCTTTGCGCCAATGACATACGTCATGTGCATCTCTCTCCAAAGGCTTGCCCGCAGACACCTGGGCTAAGCTCCACAATCTGCACCTCGTGCACCACAAAGGCTTGCCCGTAGACACCTGGGCGAAGCACCACACCGTCCTCACATCCAAAGTAACCAGGTAGTTTCCGGGATCCACCACAGCTCGTATAACGTGTATCATACATCGAGTATAATACCTCAAGCCATTACAGCCCATACTCTGAGTAAGGATCCTCAAGACATTATAGCCTATACACATTACACCTATAGTAGTCCATAGGATACTATGTCCAGAATATATGTGTGGGAAATAACCACAAGCCATCACATCCCTCTACACACATATATGGGTAAAACTAACCACTGTGCCTACCAGCACAAAGATCTACCAAGAGAAGAGAGCGGGGCCAAAGGGGGTATTCATCCATTCAACCTCCCATCAGAATGTTGGGGAAAACACCCCCCTAGGGCTCAGAATCCCCAGGGTGTCAATTGCCCTTACCGAGAGGGTGGAGCAGCGTATAGAAACACAAAAAGTACAGAATATATAAGTAACTCACATCCACACTATGGGCATTACCTAGTCTCAGATACAACTGCAGCTAACGTCTCTCAGACCCCAGGCTGCTACTTCTAAGACTAGGTATCCTATAAGCACACCAACATTTGAAGAGATTTATTAGATTAATCCGTTATCATTTTATTAGTTCCACTGTACATTAATTAATTCTTTAAACATTAATTAAGAATGAACAATTCCACATTAAACTGAAATGGCATCACTTTCAAAAACAACGGCTCCTTTTTAAGATTCACATCACCTTTAAATTCCAGCATCTCCACCCCCGTGGACTTTCACCATTTAATCAAACATTCATTACAGAATTACTTTTCCACATTCCCAGGAATTCTAGAAAAACATCCTATGCCTCTAAACACAAAGGAGGCTCAACACGGTGAGTAGATATACTACCCGTCGAGTCTTTTCCGCCTATAGGAAGAGAATATACCCATTCTCCCTTGGGAGGCTAAACACGGAAAGCACGTGGCACACCCCACGTGTCTTCGCCTCCTTCGAAAGAAGGGTAGCAAGACCAACTTCCTTGAGCAGTGGGGAAAAGCAAAGCAGATTAACATTCATGAAAACCGCAAGCAACCAGCAACCACATCCATCCCATTCCATCACCCCTGGTGTCCTCCTCGACACCCACATGCATAAACCAATGCATCTCGTCACACTAGGCGTCATCCGCTGCCACAACCACAAGGCCTCCATGCCTCCACATATCACAACATCCCTCTAGGATCACATCACAACACAAGCAGCAGGAAAACAAACATCACATCATGGTCTTTTGACCCTTTAACAAACAAGCGGGTAACTCAGAACGCTTTTAGAAATTCCCACATAATCTGTTCTCTAATCCATATTGAATTAACATATTTGTTATTCGTAGGTTCCAATCACGGATACCTAATCAGTAAGCTATCACAATTAAATAACCATGCTTACTTCCCTAATTTGATTATCCTCAAATTAGAACAACTACAACAACGGCAAAACAAGATTAATTTACATGCCTCTTTATCTTTCCAATTAATTAACAATTAATTCCAGCTTTACGTTCATTATCAATTTCAATCATGAACGAAAAACAAATCAAAGAGAACATAGATATCACTATATCTAGGAAAACATGAGGCAAACCGTTATCACGGTATAAAGTAACAACATGCGATCAACCAATTATTTTAATCCGGTTCAAGTATTTAATTAGGTCATTTTCATTGTGATCCAAAGGAATAAATCATGCTAATTCTACGATTGCACATACACAATTAGAGAATCCATGAATCCCCTACATCAAACAGTTCCTCACGTTCTTTATCCACACAACAGGTCACGATCCTCCCCTCGCGACAACTGCATCCACCGGAGGATACTGCGGTACGACAGTACCAACCATCCCCAAGAAAACCCATTATAATCTTGGAGAATACATGGTATAATTATTGAAAGGAGGATAGGAGAAGATGAACCCCAAAAGAACGAAGATACAACATACCTTATATCGAAGATTGATCGACACAGCTCAGTTGCATCCAAAACATAACAGAACCAATCCTCGGGGTAAAGATTGATTGTGCAACTCCTTCGGAAAGGATTTAAAGGTTCTAGCATCTCTTAGCCGAGAACAAAGAGAAAGAACAAAGGAGAATGATATCTCATCCCTTTTTAAGATTAAATGGGGCGACGGTTTAAGATCCGGTTAATTCTCCATTAAAAACGGATCGCATTAACCCACGCAGTTTGACCAAGTAAAACATTCCAAGCCTTAGGAATAATTAATAAAGTATTTATGGCATTTGAATCGGCCTTAAGAGCCCTTAAAATAAGGCTTTAAATGTATTGTACATCAAAGGAAACGTAAAAAGGGGCAAAACTGTAGGAGTCTGGAAACACTGTTCACCCACCGTTACTGTACATGAAACCGATCTTTGAAACCGATCTGTGAAACTGATCTGTGAAACTGATATGTCACACCGATCTGTGAAACCGATCTGTGAAACCGATCTGTGAAACTGATCTGTGAAACTGATCTGTCACACCGATCTGTGAAACTGATCTGTGAAACTGATCTGTCACACCGATCTATGAAACCGATCTGTGAAACAAATCTGTCACACCGATCTGTGAAACCGGTCTGTGAAACCGATCTGTCACACCGATCTCTGAAACTGATCTGTGAAACTGATCTGTCACACTGATCTGTGAAACTGATCTGTCACACCGATCTGTGAAACTGATCTGTCACACTGATATGTGAAACTGATCTGTGAAACCGATCTGTCACACCGATCTGTGAAACCAATCTGTGAAACTGATCTGTGAAATTGATCTGTCACACCGATCTGTGAAACTGATCTGTGAAACTGATCTGTCAGACCGATCTGTGAAACTGATCTGTGAAACTGATATGTCACACCGATCTGTGAAACTGATCTGTTACTGTTCATAAAACTGGAAACACTGTTCATAGAACTGGAAAATTGGCAAAGTGTTGGGGATAAGTCCCCTTGGCCTCCCGGAACACCTCCAACACCAAAATTCCACAATGTAATGGACCGGAGCGGTCCGGGCCAATACATTAACCCATGCCTAATAACCATAATATATTACTGACTTTATAATCTTAGAGCACAATTTAAAATCCAATTATAAAATTGTCTTACTATAATGGGTTTACTCCCTATTCCAACCATTATTATCTCACTATATATTTAAATCATTACCTAATGCATTTGATAGAGATACTTATCCCACCCATTTCATAATGAAGACTCTATTTATGTGATTAAAAACATAATAAATAATAATCATATCAGAACTAATGAAATAATAAGGGATTCATAAAAAATTCATGATATCATAACTTCTGTAAAAGAGAGGTGTTACATAATTATTTTGTTATAGAACAATCTAATAAATGAATAAGGTTTTTGGAATAATTTTTTCATGAAATAATATGTGTTAAGAATTGGTTTAATAATAATCATTTTATAAAATTTTAAATCATTCATATAAATAATTTGATTATTATCATTGGATCATATCCCCGATAGGGCATAGATTACACTAAAAATTTCACCATGGATGAATATTTTTTTTTACTATTAATGGAAACCACTATTGTGGAAAATTTGCATTCCGCATTGAAAAATCATTTTTAAAATAGTAAACATGGTTTAAGAAATTTTATTTTAAAATAAACATAAATTTTTTTAAGGATGATCAAAAAATAATTTAAAACTAATTTAAAAAATCAATCCATTATTAAATTCATTTATTTGAAAATGACCGTTTAAACATATACACGGAAAATTGAAAATAATATTAATGATTTTATAAAACCAAAAATATATCTAAAAACATTTCATCGAAAAAAAGCTTTTAATATCCTTAAAAATTATTATTTAAAATAATTTTTATTAAACGTGGTTTTATAAGAAAACACATTTCCTCTCGAAGAGTGAAATGAAATCAAATTTTCTTTAAACCATTTTCTTAATTATATTAATTATGAATGACTGAAAATGGTACTATTGTATTAAAATATAATGAATAACCATAGAAAAACAAGAATGATAATTACATGGTGGTATATCATGTGGCATAAAAAATTGATACATGGTCCTACACAATCCAGATGAATGATGAGATTGTTGTGTAAAATATTTACAACATTGGTAACATTTAACTATAAACCACATGAAGGAAAAAATAAAATGGAACAATAAATAACATGTGTATGATTAATTTCTTATATTAAATGTATAATCAGATATATATACACCACGTTAACTAATATACGGGCATAAAATAATATAAACCTAAAAGAATGATAATTGAAACAAATATCCATTCTTAGTTTGATAACATTTAAACCATTAAACCCACAAAAGAGAGATCCAAAAATAGTTGTAAAATTTCCATTTTTTTATAATCATCATAAAATACATTCATTGTAATTTAAATCATGATATAGAATAAATATATGGTTAATAGAGCATGTGCCTTAGAAATGTGGAAAAGGGAGACATAAATCCATTACCATAAATCTTTAATCCAATCGTAATAATTAAAAATTCATGTTTAATTAATATAAGTTTATTATAACTCTATAATGTTAAAAATATAATAATATATCCAAATATATATGAATTTTCTATGTACTTTTATTTACATCTTATTAAAGATTTCATTTTAATGTTATGTTTCGAGTAATAGCCACGTCGTTTTTATATATGTTTTGTTTTTTGATTTTTGGTCTTCTTAATATGATCATGATTTAATAATATAAATAATGATTAAAAGGATATAATAATTATATATATTCTTTATTTGTGTATTTATAATAATCTGTCATATTTAGTGGTAGGAAATTAAAATCACTATTCATAGAGATCGTTGGTCGTATAAACACATTTATACTATTTCCATTTTCATATAATATTGAAATAATTAAAAGTAAATGAAATATATATTTATATATTATTATAATTATATTATAATTTTTATTTCATTTATATATCACATATTTTTATGAATCTCATCCTTATATATTTCATGTAATGTGTGAATGAATTACATCGCTTAACGAAGCGGTGGTCTGCCATACACACAAACGCTATTAACATATACATACAAAATGTATAGAATGATAGTATTTTTGATAAATTAATTAATGAAAAATAATGAAATCATAAATATCATATATATAATATATAAACTTTCAGTCCGTCATTATTACCACCGATGAAAAGGTATAATAGAAAAACAATAAATATCAATTCACGATACAATAGTCCGGCATACACACGAATGATGTTTTTGTAACCCATTTTATTGATGTCTATGATTATTTAGTTCATAACCATAGCATATCAATATATAAGTACATGAAAGATACATACATAATTATATAACCATTTTACAAGAATAATTTAAGTGTTTGGAGGAAGAAATAAATTGATTGTTCTAGTTGATAAACATTACGACATATTTTGTCATCTTCATTATATTTTCATAGAAAACATGATTGGATATATTGTTTCCAAAAATATTTCATATATTATTAGTTATGGGAAGTTTATACGAGATTTGGAAAGATCTAGGTCGATCCTAATTTCATGAGTGCTGTGTATAAGTGGGGAGACTATGTGGCCTTTTATTTTTGAAGAGGAGTGACAATCTTGTGTATACAAAAATGTATATACTATTTGGAGGTTTATGTTACATAACATGGAACCAATAATGAATTATATTCGATTAGAGGGATTATATAGTTGATAAATATCTCTTCTACAAAAAAATGAAACACATTTTCATCATGTTATTCATTAGCCTTTTTGTTTACTCAATTTACCCGTTTTCGTACATAACATTGTGACATGAATCTGTTTATTTAACTAGGTAATTTATCATTTAATACTAAAAATAAAATTCATTTTAATAGATAATTTATACATAATTATTCATTATTAAAAATCCAATTCTTTATATATAAATTCTATGTGTCTGTAAATTTAAATTTAATATAAATAGATGTAATGTGAAAAAACATTTTATCATTATCTATACTAATAGAGAATTTTCAATTTAGAGGAGAAAATTTGTTTAATAATTGAATATATAATATGTTTAATGAAATTTATAAATAAATTGGAAAATTATATATTTCTAAAAAATTTGATTTTTTTAATAATATATCATTTATTTTAAAATAAAATTAATGCCAATTTTTACAATAACCATTTAATTTGATTTAAAAAAAATATAAATTCATTTATGTAATTTGAATATTTTATGATCAAAATATTTTAAAATTATATATTCAACTAAATATTACTGTAACTTATTAATTAACTAAATCTACATTAGTTGTAATGTTTTTATTATCATTTATTCAATTTTACAATTACCTAAATAATTCATGCGTTGACATTGCATAGAAATAAAATGATATTGTTTCCTCTATAAAAAAATTAATATAATTAACATAATTAAAAAATTGTCTATTTATAAATTATATTTATTCCTGAATATATTATTTTCTCTAACCCAAAGGATTAAATATTTTTAACGAATGATGGGCATATTATTATTTTCTTTTCTTGAATAAATTATTATATAAGAAATTTTCACGGAAAAGTACCTTAATATTTCATAAATATAGAGAATAACGGTATAAGGGTCGAAATATGTCATGATAATTGGAATTATAAAAGATGATAGCTCATCTTTTCCCTTATCTATTATGTTTAACCCACAATAAACGATTTTTTTAATAATAACATCAACTAATAACAACTTTTCTCATTAATCATTATGTTGAAAATTAAATTTGACCATATTAGATAAATTAAATTAATATTATTAAAATAAATTTTTTCATTTCCCTATATTAAATAGAAATATGTGGGTACGTTTTAATTTAAAATTATATCCATGGATTTTATGTGAAAGAGATATTATAATGATAAAATGGTGAAAACATTACGATGATTTTATATAAAAAATCAATAGAAAATGATTCAAATGACATAAATTAGATTCAAATATGTAAAATTAATCTAATTACACATTAAAACTAATGGAAAATATAATTTAACTTTATAAATAAATTAATCTACGAAGCGAGTTTCAATTAAAAGTCATTATTTTTCTCATATTCATAAAAAAATCAAAGACATTATAAAAATCCAAAAAATTTAACCTCATATAATCTTGATATTTCTATATCAAATATTTTAGTTATTTTATGAAATAAATTATTTAAAATTTGAGAATTTTTTTTAAATCAATGAGACCATATAAAGGATAAAAAATACATAAAAAAATTTGTAAGCATAAAATTGAAATTATTAATATCACATGTATAGAAAAAATGAAAGAAAAATTATAAAAACCTTATAGGAAATAAAATATATGACATTAAATAAAAGGAATAACAAGGTTTTTTTTATTATTTTATTTTTATAAAATACACATGTCTGTATTAAAATAATTTTTCCTAGTAACTATTTCATTTTATTGTTGAAAGGGTTTTATTTTATTTTATAATCAATTGGTCACCAATGAATTCCTCGTATAAACATGTGTAATCAGGATTTTAATAATCTATTTAATTATTTTCATACACTTCATTCTTATGACTAGTTTTTTACAATCACAATAAATAATATTATATAAGTATTATTTCAGGTTTGTATTAATGTCTATGATTCGTCCACAACAAGACAAACCTGAAATTGTGAATAGGAAAAGGGCAATATTTTATTGTATATAAATTATTATAAACTCAATGATTACATAAATGTAAAATATCACAAAAAATATTTATATTTGAAAAAAAATATTAACCAATTCTCTGGTTCTTAAACTTTCCATAATAAAATAGCTAAAAACACTCCTCTTTTGTTGAAACTGTGTGAACAAACCATGTCATGTTTTGTTGTTACGATTAATTAATCATACAAATATTTTTTTTATTTAATAAATTATTATCCTTATTTTATATATAACCCCACAAAACATATCATTACATTTCACTCTAAACACATGTAGAACATTGTTACTCTACCACCCTCTATATAATACTCATAAGGATTTCCTAGGCCCATAAGAATACCCTCCCATGCATTTAATAGCAACCTGACATGGTGGGTGATCCTTTCATTATTTTCATTATTCAACAACCTATATTATATTATTCAATTTATTTCGTATTGTTCTTGTTGTTATGTGTTTTCACCTATTAAACAAACATTAATTAGGTTTTTAATGTGATTATATAGAAATTTCCCTCTCATTTAACCCCTTCATAAACATTTATATACAAAATTTATGCTACTAAATATATCTAGGGATTTTCCATTCCAAATTGTATTTAGTGAATACCCATACACATTTATAATCAATGGTATTAAAGTAGTTGTACCTATCCTTTTGTGAATTTTGATTTATATTTATGTATCACACACTCGTTAGTCATTTGGTTATGACATATAAGAAATTTCTTAATGTTTTAATATATGTATAAAACAATGAAGAATTTACAAGAAAATCATTTCTATTGTGGACTCATAATTATATGTATAGTATATTGATTTTATAAATTAATGTAAGCCTATGGAACCCTGTTAACATTTAATGAAAAATACAATTATGAGAGTTGAATATTGAGAACCTGAATGATATTGAAGAATGATGGTGGGACATTTTGATTATTCATTATCATGCTTTATGATATATGATTAATAGAAAAATCATAGATGATATTACTAACACCTAAAATAAGGGTATAGTTGAATTTTATGGATGGTTAGGTTGAACTTATCATGGATAAAATATAGTTCAATTACATAAATTTTGAAATTGTTGGATGAATCATATCAGATAACGTTTCAATAGAAGTGTAGGATCTTTTATATGGGATAATTAATTGCATTGAAAAAATGATTGTAGAGAAATTTGATGTCATGTATATAGGGAACAAATGAATTAACTAAGTTAATAATAAATAGTTATAGCTAAATCCATGACTAATTAAGGGTCCACGCTATGAAAATCACATAATTATATCATGATGGATATGGAACATTTATCCTCCACTTTAGATATAGGGATGTAATGTTAATGAATATCGGAATGTTCCCTACCCAAATTTTATTGTTATATATTTACGAGAATTTATTGTGATTTTATTCCTTGATATCTATCCCTCTCTATATGTACCTTATAAATTTATATAATAATAAATGAATGATTTATATACCAAACAAACATATGATTTTAAATCAACGTGAGGATAGTGATATAAATATAATTTAAATTACATCAATTTAAGGGGGATCGATACAGATTCAATGTAGGTATATATCTCATATGGTTAGTTAAAATCTCATCATCAAAGTTACACCTCTTGTATTGTATATTTTTGACTTATTTCAGGATTAATTGTTAGTATTAATCTAAAAAATAATTTATTCTTATCAATAGAGAACATAAGAAATTATTTATCTATTTAAAATGTTCTATATAGAATGTCCATAAATGAGTTGCACGAATAAATAATGATACAATTACTAAAAATTTATAAGTGTTTAATTAATCTAAGTTTGTTACCAAGGGTGTCATGTTTTATTTTTTATCTAGAATGATGGAGAAAAATTGATATAAATTTATTATGGGTAACATAAAAATATCACGATCATGAATATAAAGCATTGGACTATATTGATTACTTTTATAGCATGTTATAAGTAGGTCAATATTTTTCCCATAGTGATCTTCTATCTAGATTCCATTAGTTATGGGTAAAAATTGATTTCATACCCAATAAATCATTTTGTTCAAGTAATGGAATTTTATAATTGATTGGGAATCCACTTATTGTTAATAATTATCCCCAATACCATCATGGATTTAATTAATTGATTATTTAGATATTACCATATTAAAAAAATTTAGCATTTACCATTGATATTCATATATATTATAATAGAAAGTGTGAATATAAATATCACATGTGGATATTACAAAATACCCTACGGAAGGATAATATCTATGAAAGATTTACTATGATTTTATTGTTCATACATAATGTTTCATTTTTTGGTTATAAAATATTAATAGATGGTCTAACTAGGGATATATCAAAGAAAGTTTCTATTGAAAATTTAATACACCAAACACTATAACTAAAATCCATTTTTTCATGGATTGGTATGATATTATTGATTCCTTGTGAAACATTGATCATAGATATCTAATCTAATTACCTTATTAAATTGGAAGGTAGTCATGTTATATTAGACTATTGAGTGAGATGAAAATATCATGGAACATAAAGGAATGTTGTTCAATTCACATATAACCACAGTACCCAATAGGGTAGAAGGGTTATTATTTAAACTAAGTAATCGAATAATAGTTTCGAATTTGTTCTCCTGAAAATTTAAATTGTGATAGATTATTTGTCTGATCAATTGATGGTTTATGTGAAATAATTAACAGACCTAGGATTGGGAGGTATCAATGTTATAATTAAGCATTAATGATTTCAATTCATAATGTTTAAATGAAATGTAGTGAAATATATACTAATATTATATGTTTAAACAATATATTCACTATTAAGGTGTGGAATATGAACTATGGAATATTTTTGGTGTTAATTAAAAAAATATTATTTCTTAGTACACAACCTCCATAGGAATGAAAACACGATAATTGATACTTTCATTAAAATGTATAAATCAATATATTCAATGTTGAGGATCACAACATATCAATTAGTTATTTATTTTAAAGAATGTACAATGATATATTGAAATATGTTGAGAAATAATATCTTTCAATCCAAGTAAATAATAATGACGTACAATATTGGAATGTGGGGTTGAAAAAGAGGGCGATAAATGTTTATTAGTTAAACATTAATTGTTATTAGATGTTACGATCCATCTATATAGTATTTTTCTCCTCAATTAAAATCCCAAATATGTGAATATTGTAAGAATATAATATCTCATAATTATCTATTTAAAAGTAAAGTAAGAGTACATATAAATAATTGAAAAATAATTTCTTGATTAACTAGATTATGAGGGACATTTTTATATATCTATCATAATTGTTGTCATGTAAGAAATTTAGGATCTAGTGAGAGATTTATATATAAATTTTATAACCATTAGTGAGTATTATTTTCTTAATGAGTATTATATTCTTAATAAAAATTGCTATATATATACTAAAGAAGTGTTTATGTGAGATTTTGAATCACAATCTATTGTACCATACTGAGATTTCAATTTTACCATGACGTTATCAAGAATCCTTCTAGAATCGCAAGATATAAATTTGTGTTACAATACTTCTTATAATATTCTGGAAAATATTATGTTGGAGAGGACCAATAAAACCCTAGATGTAATTTTTATATCCTTATATCTAGAAGTAAATTATTGTTGAGATCAACACCATCTTCAATTAGTAGTTTTTACACCAATAACTTTTACCCATGAATCCAAACTTTTCCTAATTAATTCATATAATTAAATTAACATTCATCATCAAAATACTGGGATGATTGTGGTGAAAGAATGATATTTAGAATAAATATATCTAAATAATTGAAAACTAGGGTTTTATTAATTCCTAACTATATCAATGTGGCTCAGAGTTGATATAAGAGTTATAATGAAAATCATTTGTGGGATGTAGAGTTTGATGTCATTGAGAATTATTTCATACAATTTTTAAATCGAATAAGGTTCCAAGATTTGTATGGAAGGTAATGATGAGCCCTAAATATATTTTTGCATTCTAGATTTTTTTATTCTAATTGTATTGTATCTTATTAGTTATAACTCAATGAAAACTGATATCGACTTTATGATGTATTCCATGTATCTCCCTAAAGGAAATATATACGTAATATTTTACATATATATAAATTAGAGGCTATACTACTAGATAAAGAAATTTGGTATGAAGATAAACCAATAGAAATATAATACCCCTAGATATTGTGAATTATTTTCAAATAAATTTAATTCCATTGATATATTTGGAAACCAAAAACAAAAATTTAACCATGTACTATGCAAACACTAGTGTATCTTACATTACACAGAACACTGATTTATAACAATAACATTATATATATTTAATATAGTCATTTTGAAGTAAATTTTATAACCTATAATCTAAAAAGACTAATATAAAAACTGTTTACTACTTATTAAGTTGTATGTGTACTATTTTAAATAATGAAAATATATTTATAAAAAATATAAATATTTTTTTAAAATTATTTATATGTTTTGAAAAATTTATTATATAAAAAATACAAATATTTGAATTTTATGTTTGAATTTATAAAATGAATGATTGAATTTTTGGAAAAAATTAATTTACTAAAATAAACGACACATTTTAAATCTTAATGTAAATAATAGATTAAGGTGATGATTTTTTGTTTGTTCTAAAATTTTTCAACAGTAATGAATACTAAAAAATATATAAATTTCATTGATATATAAATTTTAATTTAATTTTCAAAATGATATAATTTAATTTAAATTTATTAAGGTATAATTAGTTTTATTACACATCCATTTATCCAAATATATCATTGGAAATATTTTTTATTGAATAT
Source organism: Viscum album (assembly GCA_963277665.1). Classification (NCBI taxonomy): domain Eukaryota; kingdom Viridiplantae; phylum Streptophyta; class Magnoliopsida; order Santalales; family Viscaceae; genus Viscum; species Viscum album. The sequence continues at coordinate 1,417,385,242 of OY728161.1, read as the reverse complement.
AAAAATAAAGATAGTGTAAATATTTATCATTTTCACATTAATGACATTGTTTCACCTCATATATACATGATTAATATTATATTAAATTTATTCAAATAAGTGAGTTATATTAATTAATATTTATTCCATATATAGTATCAAATTAATATATATATTCATATAATGTCAATAGATTTTTTCTAAAAAATAAATAGTTGAAATAATATAAATTATACATTATGTTTAAGGTAAATACGAGATTCATATGGGAATTAATCATAAATGATGATGGTTAAAAATAACTCAAAACACAAACATTATAGTTAAACATTATATGAATAAATATTATGTTTTTATTTTTTTATATTTAATTGATGATGATCCTGAAATCTTGTATGATAAAATTATTTCATATCATAAAATAAAAAGTAGAAAAAACAGTGTATGATAATTTAAAACACATAATAAAAACATGTAATAATAATATTATGGATTTTTTAATTATTAAATAACATAATATTAATATATATGGTATCAATTTACTCTTTATAAACGTATCCCCCATTTTTATCACCACAAAACTGAAGCGATAGAAAAAAACCTATTCTTTTTTTATTTTTCCAAAATGAAGATGTTTCCATTTATTTTCTTCTAAAAATATATATTATTTGTATTTAAAAAAATTAATATAATATTTTCTTTATTTTCATTTTCCTATCCCCCATTTTTTGAAAAAAAAAGTTCAGTATGTAAAATATTGTGTATTACACTAGAATATTAGTAATCTATTTATCACACTATTTATAAACTTCTTTTTAAGTAAATAAAGTTTATAATGAATATTTTGAAATAATGTAAGAAAATATGAAAATACAATAATTAAAATGATTATAAAATAACAAGAGTAGTAAATTTCAACAAAATATTTTATTACAATCATCCAAAAAATATTTTATTGTAAAAAGATGAAAAATTTATACTTTGTTGAAATTCTGGCACAATATAAATGTTAAATACCTCTAAACAACATGAAAATCCATTTACATGACCTTTACAGGGATTAGTATCTACTTATTTTTGGAGATATCCTTTTTACTGTTAGATTCATGAATGAGAGGGGTTGGTTATTAGGTAATGTAGTCGAGAGAAGGGGACCATCAATAGTTGGTAGAACATCATCACCTAACATTAATGAGGATTATCTAAGATGAACTTAATCACCAAGAGAAATCCAAAATGTATTTGAATATATATTAAAAGTATCTTGTTGTTCCGTATCCTAAAAAATTTAATCTTCATGAGTAAATATTAATTTAATGGATGGTACATGTAGGAAAAAATATGCTTCTTTAAGAAACCATAAATTTTACTTTTTAGGATCATCAGATAGATTAAATACCTATTTAATATGTTGATAGGTATATAGATAATTTTCCCCAATATAACGTCCATTGAGCCTACTCCAATGCATTTGAAATAATATTTTAGCACTATAATCAATCCTTTTTACCATTTAATTTTTTAAATTTTAAAAAACACATAGACAATCATCCGACACTCTCTAAGAAAAAATTGAAAAGATAACTGATTGTATTGTTTCTTAGTAACACTAGACAACGAGCCACTTAAAATTTAAACAAAAATATCTAAAAATTCACATTATAGTTAATATTTCTTTTTTATTACAGTCTTCATCACTTTTTGAGGATTCTACAAATTTATCAACATCAACTACATCAACATCCATGTAATCAAACTTGAGAGTATTTAATAATACATCCTGAAGATATTCAACATTATTATCAATTTCATCATTGTTTTTTGAGAATTTTCAAGGTAACCATTATATAAAATTCATGAATGTATATGAGTACTTATTTACATTAAGAGTGTCTTCAGGTGTATATTCAAGATTCTGCTTTAGATTTTAACATATTTATTTTTGAGAACTATCAATAACATCAGTCATTCACACTAACAATCTTCACACATTTTGTATAAAAGTTCTTTTTATATTTTAAAACATATATCTCCACAAATAATCTCATTTAAGATAATTGAAAACTAAAATTACTAAATCTAAATTGTGAGATAACTAAATTATCATTAAAAAAAATTGTGAACTATTTGTAGTTATAGTAATATATTTTTTACAAAATTTCTAAAATAAAATGTTCTAATAGTCTCCATTTTCATGAGATATCTTTTGAGGCAATATATTCTAACTAATCTCTCATTTCATTATTTGGGTTAGATAATGTAGACTTGAGTGATTCATCTTCAAATGTTTTATTTGAATTGATTTAATGATTTATTTTAGAGATAATTCTATTTACATCAAATGATTAATTACTTCAATCTCCCTATTATTTGGGGAAATGTTTTCTTTAATGGATTTAAGTCTGTCTTCATAAACTAATTGATTCACCGAAGTTGTTGGAATTTCGTGAACAAAATGAGCTTTATAATATTTTGTTCTTCAGTTTAATTTTTCATCCTTCTATTAAAATTATCGATAGTGGGAATCTAGGAGGATTCAAATCATTATTCTTTTTCAATAATTTTTTGACCATGACCAATATAATAAATTTTTGTAATATACAATGATATCCTTTCCATCTAACCTTGAGGTTGTTCTAGGTTAGATACTAGGCGGTTTCTTTCATTATGGATACTTTGAAGGTCACACGAATGAACAATTAAAACTCATAACCTTATTGTTAGGGTTGATGCGTCCTCATAAAGCATTGGAATCATTGTATTTTGAGATAAATCCACGATTAATACAGTAATTTTAGGAAAACTATATCCCCTCTATGTTAAATAAGGGTTTGTTTTAAGAATCTAGTAAAATGTAATAAAATTTGTAATGTTAAACCTAATTTTTTCTTTATTTTTTTTTTAAATACTATCATTTTGGGTTTATAAACCATGAAAATATGTTGTCTCATTATCATACAGAACAACATCAGTACTACGAAACACTATGGTTATGATTAAACCATAAGGGTAGAATTTAATGTATTTATTATGGACATGAAACATATATCATATAAAATAATATTCTAGGTTTATAGTCCTTTCTCGAGTCAAAAAGGGAATAAATATCTAGAAAATTATTTTTCTCAAACTCAACATTTTAATAATATATCCCTAATATGATGAAGTTTCTCCAAACCTCTCAATCTAGCTCCATATTATTCTCTTTTGACATTTATAATAGTATTCTTGAATAGTGATTTCGAGATATTAGAATGTGTAAAATTATTAACGGTAAATAAATAGATACTGAAGAATGTATATACATAATTTTGAACCATTAATTCATTAGATAACATTAGGAATGTTAGCAACATATCATTCTGGTTGATGGTGGAAGAGACTCTATCATTATCACCATGGATGTAATGAATTGACGACACACCTAAGTGAATAAAATATTTCCTAAAAACAATAGAGTCCTAGGAAAAATAAATTTTTTTTCCACCCTTTATAGTGTAAATAAATATTTTTCATCATTTTTATTATATCTATCCATTGAAAATTGATAGTATGTCTGGTTTTCACTTTTCATGTAATTCTTCGACGTTTTGATCTTCTTGTTGAGAAATCATTGGGTTTCGTTTTTTTTCCATTGACAGAGGTATTAAAGGGTTTGGCAGGATATGATACACATAGATTAAACCACGATAATGACAGGGTTCAAATTCATTAAATTCATTTAACACATAGTGTTAACTATCATTATTTTTTAATGGAAATCAAGGTGTCACATAGTAATATTCATGTAATTATTATTCATAATAGGTGACATGGTATATCCAATGTGACCATTAAAAAAAAGATAGGAACACACAATATTTAAATAATGTTTATAATCTATTAACATTAAATATTATAGATATAATATAAAATATTTTCATAAATATTATACATACAAAATTCTGAATAAATTAAATAAAATATGTTGAATAAAAAGGTTTAGTGAAAATATATTCTCAAATTTATTCAATGAAAAAATATCAAATTTTATATTTAATATTTATTAATCATTCCTCATTAAATGATTTTATAAATCAAGGTGTTTTATTCTTAAATTATATATTAGTTTATTTGAGATTTTGATACAACAAGTGTTACCACATCTGATTCGAATAATATTAAAGTTAAATCTAAAATCCACTAAGGAATGTTTCATCCACAAACCCTACACAGATAAAAATCATTTTCCAATATAGTCAACTCATTATTAGATATTACTAAATATGTTTTCTGCTTACATGATCATGAAAATATATATTTACCTAGAAAATGATTGTTTTGTCAGGTGTTATATATATATAATATATATCTATAAAAATTATCATCTAAGTATGGAATAAAATAAAAAATCTAGTTTTATAGATAAAAATAAATGGTTATGGTTCCATTGAGATGTAATAATATTATTTTAGCAAAAAATAAATATGATTCATTAGTGTTGGATTGAAATCATACAAAAATAGATACTAAACAAATATATGGAATACATGCAGTAAGGTAAAAATCATCCAATGATTCCATTATAAAACACGTTTTTGAATGTCTTTCCAGATTTATTAGAGTCATGCATGATATTGGAACTCATATGAGTTGATTATTTCTTATTATTTTTACATCCAAACATATTATGTATGTTGATTCTGTAAATTCTATGAATTAAAATATTTTAAAAATATTTTTTATAAAATTGAAATACTAGAAAAATCTTTAGTTCGACAATCATAAAAATTTCAATATGAAATTAATATAGTATGCATATACAAGAAGGGTTATAATAGTATTTAATATGGATATAGTATACAATTTAGCTTGGATCTTCTTTAAATATAGTAGGTTCATTTTTTAATACTTTAAATCCAATTGAAAAAAATATAATATTTTATACCATAAACTTAGATCTTGCTCAATTCTATATAGATCCATGCTATGGTTAAGTAATGAATTTTTAATATGAGGATCATATAATCTAGGAGGGTGTCCTAAATAGACTTACTCTATTAAAAACTATTTATAATCAAACATTTTACAACCATCTCATATATTTTGAAATTAATATTGGCTGCCTATGCAAGAAGGGTACTAATAGCTTCAATTATGGATATAGTAGAAAATTTAGCTTCATAATATATTCCTTCTTCTTAATTATTTCCATTGTAATGTAGTCTATATTTATTAAGGTTATTATGTCTGGATCATTTTTATTATTTCATAAAACCCATTTTATTTCAATTAAAGTATTGTTTGAGGGTATTACAACAAGTTTACATAAATTATTTATTTAATTTTTTATCTCTTCTAGCATTGATAAGAACCAAATTTCATTTGATATAGATTCTACTACATGTTTATTTTTCAATTTGGATCAAAAAGAAGATAATTATACTTAATTTCCTATATTTATTCTAGTTTATAATCCATCATCTAGGTTTCCTATATCAATTTAAAATGATCAATATTTATGGTTTTTTGTTTTTCTAGGAACCAAAAATTTTGGTTCACAAGTTTCCAATCTTATTCGAATAAATGATATATAATGATGATCCATTTCGACAATATTTTTCTGATTAAGGATAGGTTAAGGTCTCATTTTTAAAAATAATAATTTGGATCATTAATTTGATTATTTTTGTGACCGAATTGATCTTTTTTATAAAATTTCACTTGAGATGATTCATCAAAAATACTTTTCCATTTATAAAATAAACAATAAGAATTATTAGAAGTTGAAAAATAATAGGAAGATACCATTATCATCCATTAAATTGATCATTAATGTATTATCATTGGTGTTCAATATGTAATCCTTACATCCAAATACATTCAGTTATTGTACCTTAGGATTTCTATTATTCCACAAAAAAATTTGTAATTTTTAAAATATGTATTATCAGTACTCTACTATGTTTATAATAAGATTTTTAAATAGATTCTTCCATGTAATTAGTGGGATTTTTAAATTAATGAAACATAGAACTAGAAATTTTAGGAAGAGTCCAATTAATTTTTTGACAACTAAATTCTGTTGAGGTGTCCTAGGGGATATGAATGAATGTTTAATTCTATTATTAAAGTAAGAAGAATTTAATTCAGGATTCTAAAAACAAACCCATAATCACTTTTCAGTAACATGATTTGTAAATGTTTTTCATTTTTCACAATTTTAAAAAAAATTATAATAACATAGCATGATTCACATTGAAATATTAAAAATTATACCCTTGTAAATATTGAAAATTAATCAAGAAAATCCTAAAAATTACTTAATAGTTGGACATGTTGTTATTGTTAGTCTGAAAAAATCCATTGGATTAATCTCAAGTGGTTTAAAATTTAGGACTTCCTTAATTGGTTTGAATGATGACTTATTTTTCATACCCATTGGGTATGGATCTCAGACTTTTTTTCTATAAAATTTAATATTTGGAATTTTATAAATAAAATATATTTTACAAATCATTCTAAAATAATTATCATTATAATTTCCATGTGTTATATGCCAAATCCATGATCCATTAATTTCATCAATCAATCAATTTAAAATTATTCTATAGAATGAGTTAATATCTTGTGTCTAAACATTGTCTGTTATGGGCGGACTAAATTTTAGAAAACCATAATTATAACTATGAATCAAGAATTAGAAAAATCAATTAATGATACATCATCAAAAAGTTAATAAATACTAATTAATTTGTGGTTTAACCATTAAGTGAAATGTACATTATTGATAACTATAGACTGAGGATATCCAACTGAAACAATTCCAACTATCATTCCATTTTCATTATCTTTAAATTCAACATATCCATAATTTAACTTTGATATTGATATTAAATTTAACTAATGTCAACTAATTTTTCTTGAAATCCAATATCCATGAATTTTTTTATTGATGCTCATATGGACATATTCTAACAATGACCAACCAAACAATATATTATTTTGGTACCAAAATTATTTTGATTCTAGAGATGATATCTATATGAAATTTATGAATTTTTAATAGCATATACTTTTCAGTAAATAATGATGATTGTTTTGAAAAATACTTTTAATGGATTATATTTTTTATTCCAGAAACATGATAATTTTTATTTATAAAATATTATAAAAATGTTATGTTTCACAACAAATAACAGAAGTATCATTGGCAAGATTTATATTTTTTAGTGTGGAAAAAATATTATCTGTAAATCATAGATCTTTTACCTTGCCTTTAGATTCCAAAATATTCATTTCTAATATGACATTGGCCAATACTTTTATTTATATAGACATATCCTTTTATAATAGAACGTGCATCAACATTGTAATTTTAAAAATCCTTATTTGGAGTTTTTATTTTTCCGACTTATACAACAAACGACACATTTTATTTTTCTAACTAATTTTTCATATATGAAATTTGATGGCTCTGATTTTCTTCTTCACCAGAAGGTTTATTATTTTAATTTTGAATATATTTAATTTTCAACTTCATGATTTTATATATGATTTCTTACATGGTGTATTTTTAATTTAATTATATATGTGATAATTTTTTATTTTCTGATACAAATAAATGGTTACAATAATAAAAATACAACGCATGTGATTGCACAATGAATCATATGATGGCCTTTTGATACATAGAATCAACTTCTGATTCTCATTACATTAATTTTATATAATCAATAGAAGCACTCATGGTGTCATTTATAGCTTTGTTGTATTCCATATATCTATTATTTATGAAGTACATATAATATTCGTTCTTCTCAACATTTATTTTTTGATATTAGCATTTGATGTGTCCTACATTTTTGAATTCATGGAATATCAAGCCTTACGATATATAAACATTATTTTTGTTCTTGTTGATGGATATTCTAAAAATTTTTCTCTTATTATATTATTATTTTATCTTTTGATAAAATTGAGAAATATGATCATTTGATTCTTTATATTGTGAGATGTATTCTTTTTAGAAATTTTCATATATTTGTGAACATTATCTCATTCATTCATCATTAGAAGTAGAAGCATTCATGTTTGGGTTTTCATTTAAAATAATTTCATGTCCATCACATGATGTTTCAATTTCATATTTATACATCATGACAGTTTTGATGATATCCTTTATCTCTAAATTGGAAACATATTTATATTTTTTAAGGAATATGAAATTACACTCCACTTATATGGTAATACCCTAATATTATTCAATGTTTGTTTTCATTGAGTAACATGAATTCCCAGAGAAGAATTTTTTCTTCGAATCTCAGTATGACTTCCATTCAGTTGATTAAGGTTTTCTCCATCATCCATTTTTAATTTATTGATCATAATATAGGATATATCATTTCTAATGGATTTCTAGTTTTTAGTTCCTTCATACGTAATTACTATAGGATTCCATATTTCAATGTGATGTGTAGAATTGAGAGATTTTGATGAACTCATCTAATCATAATCAAAAAATTATCCAATTCATATCATTAGATTTTAAACCATAATATTTGATTAAGACATCATAACATGTTTCAAGCCTTATATTTGGAATTTTCTATGTAATAACTACTTTATGGTATATTTTCAGACCAATATATTTTTTATAGATGGCCATAAGATCCTCCCAATAACTACAATTTCGATTTTAAATTATATAAATATTACAATGGACATTCCTTCCCATTTATCAACCATAATACCCATTTTTTATGAATCGTTGTAAATGATCATTTGATAGTTTTGAACACCTTAATTACATGATCAAGTAAAAATTCTTATCCAAGATAATGATTGAATTAATAACCCATAGGGGTGAATTGTGTTCTTAAAAACATTTTCAAATATATGGCCAATATATTTTATGTATACTAGTTAAAATAATTCCATAAAAGTATATGAAATATGTATATAAAATCATGCGAAAAAGAAATTTAAATCATATAAATATAATGGATCGGGGAATATAAAACACATAGTACAGTCCATCAATGCTCTACTCTATGAGCATGGTTATTTTTTATAAATCAACTTTTTTACTGGGGGATCCCAGCTGATTACAAGATGGTATCACTTAGTTAATAGGACAATTATATTTTAACCAGGCTCTCATAATAATAGGCATCTCCCGGGTAATAACCACACTCTTACACTAAGTTCATATAGGATGATATAATTAAAAACTGTGTAAGGATGATTAAAGAACCCAGATCCAAGAATAATCTAATAGTATATTACTATTTTAAATGAGAAAATGATATAATTAAAATTATAAATTGGGATTATCTTCAGGGAAACTGTTAAATATTGGAAAATTATGTATGAAGGATTTGTGTTTTTTAATAAATAGGTCTCAAACATTTTTACTTTTTTAAAATGAATGGAAAATTCACTATAATTAATATTCATCCTTCTTATTAACTTCATATTCCTTATGAAAATCATAGTAATATATTTATATGTTTGTTTAAGCTAGAATATAGAACAATGCAAATGGTCAATAGAGAAAGGTATCTATCATTATGTAGAAGATTATTAAGGACATGTATCCAAACATTGCAAATATCTGTATTTATTTTCTGGAAGAAATATTCTCACTCTTCATATTTTATTCTCAACATATGTTTTTTATAGACTGATCATTAATTAATTTAATAAAATACTATGACATGATTTAATGAAATAAATTTATTTATTGAAATATTAACAAATTAATCATGATGTTTTATAGTACTAAATTTTCAAAAGATAAATTATTAAATATGAACACATAGTATGATAACATATCAGAAGATAATTTGGTTCTTCCTTATAATATAAGGTCACTTTTGGGCAGCAGAAGATAATTCACCACCATAAGAAAAAAAATTATTGTAGTGTAATGCATAAATTCTTCACTTCATAGAATAATGACCTTTGATATTTTCATGATGGCTAAACTTCTTTTCTATGTATCATATGTAGTCTTTGTAAGATAAAATCATTTTCTATTAATTATATTTATATTTAATTTATGATGTTCCTCAAATAATGTAAGATAAAATGCATTCATATCGTATCAGAAATATCTTAGGGAAAATTGTAACATAATCTGAAACACTTAAAAAACATTTTATAATAACATTAGGTATTTTTTGAATCATCAAAAAATGTAAAAAATGATATATCGGAAAAATTTACTATTTACAATTGTTCCATGATTTAAACAAGTGAAGAATTATTTCATTCAAATAATTTCAAGCGTTCTGGACAACTCACATATAAAAGGTTACTCAATATCTTATCCTATTCACACAATCATACCCTTTAAAATCTTCCAATACCTCACATATAAATTCCAAAATCAACTCTACTCATCCATGAATCCATTTTTTGGTCATAAAAATAAACAAGTAAGGATTTTGGTGTAAATCTATATAGAATACCCGAATAAAATGTTTCATTGATCAATGATTTTTTAATTATTAAACCTCCTCCTTATATTATTATTATAAAATTACGATATAATATCATATTATAATACATATAGAGATATTATTTTATGGTATTCTATTTATATATAACTATATACTCTTATAGAAAATTTATTATGAAATCATCTTTTGTGTGTAAGAAAAAAATGGCATCCTGAATTGATGCCATTTGTTTTTACATTAGGCCGCTCTATGTTGTATGTATAGATTATTTTATTGATTATATATGTTTTTCTGATTTTAAAATTGTTCAAGAGTTAATTCGTTAAATATACCATCATGATTTATAGTTTTTGGGAATCTAATAATGGTGCTCATGAGTATGGTAGATAATCACATTGTGAATAAATGTCATTCATTCATGCATTACATATAAGATATTAAGGATAGAGTTAGTGAAGATATTTGACAAAAAAAATTATTTTTATTTATTATATATACAATTGAAGATTCATTCAATAAATATGATATGAAAATGGAAATAAAATTCTTTTATATGTAGGACTTACCATATCCATGAATAATATATTTCGTTTCATGTAAAAAATATATAATAATCTAAAAACATTTAATGGAATCCATCCTTTTTATTATATAAAACATCATTTCATTTTACAAAATAGAGGATCTAAATAGTATAGTGTCTTGGAAAAAATTAGATAATACATGAAAACATATAACATTATTTTAATCCTAGTGAATTTATACCTAAAATATTCATCATAAGATCAATTGTTACTTCTGAATTCCTGGAGTCATACATCAATGAAAAGGGTGAGTAGAAGGCTTGGTATGGAAAACAAGTGGATCATTTAACATTTTAACTTGAGAGATATCATTAAGAACATGCAGAATATCATAACAGAGTGATACATATGAATATAATAAAAATAATAACATGATAAATAACATGAGAATTTGTCATGAAAATGTAATTTAGATGTTAAAATAATATCACCAAGGTCCATCACCTAGGTGTAATAAAAATAGCATGGTTTTTCACCAAGGTATCATAAATCTTGTAATCTCTTTATATTAATTTCATTACCAAATACATTGGAGGTCTATAACGGATAACTATAAATAAGTATTTATATTAATGTGATCTAAATATATCATAATCATACATTTCAAAAAAAAAATAGATTAAAAGAAGTGGTTTTTATATCAAAATAAATGTGTATTAAAATGTTTTTAAAAAAATGATCATTATGTCATTTATAACCCACATAAAGAAAATGATGGATTTATGTATGACAATTTCATAATAAAATAAATAATTTTTATGTCATGATAAGAAACCATGGAATTTAAAAAGTTTTCTGTATTCGTATAAGGAAAATTAATTAATTTCATGATAAAACGAGAGAGATTTTTAGGTGAAAATTCTACTCCATAAGGACTATGCAACGTGGTCTTAGGAAACATTAAATAGATATTATATATATACAAACCATTATTAAGACATTATAAATTCATAATAAGGATATAATTACATTGATATTAGAACATTGAATTGAAATTTTCAAGGAAACCCACATTAAAGATAATTTAAATGAAAAAAGTGATGTTGCGAATTCCAAAATGAAAGTTTAGTAGCCCAACAGTGTTGGTTAAAACATCAAAAACTAAGTTTAAAATAGTGAAAAGTGTCTCTCATTATTTAGAAATAAAATGGAACAAACTATGGATATATCATAACATTACCTACAATAATAAATTATACGTTAAAAGACATAAGAAAAAAGATGTATTAACTAAAAGTGGAGGGTGAATGTTTCCCATACCATGATGAGTAATTTATAAAACACAATGATTGGGACCTTATGGGATTGAGGGAACCTTGGGAGGACTATGTGAGAGGTAAAAGGACCATATCTTTATTTACGGGGAATTGGGAATGAATGTAATGAAGGAATCGGTTGGTATTTCTATAGAAAATTGAGGAAATATTTTATTAATTTCAAAGGGACACCTAAATAGTTGTATTTGGAAATCCATGGGATTTACAATGGTATTTTACAATGGTTTTAGCCACATATAATTCCTCGTATAATACTTTAATCCAAATGATTATATCATCATTTTCAACAACATATTACACCATGTTAATGTCATCAAACACACCAAAGACTCAAAATTGCAATTTTTTCAATTGAATGAGAAACCAACTTTTTCTAAAAATGAAAAAGATTCACCCTAACTTAATATTAATTTTCTGAATTAAAAAATGAGCTCTATTTTATTAAAATAATTTTCTAAATATGAGATATTTAATTTTTACGTTAGATCACTATTTACTAGAAATATAATAATACATATATAATAAATATTGAAATAGTTATTTTCTCATCCTATTGTATCATATTACCATTAAATATTCATAAATTGTATTTATATTTAGAAATGTTTGGTTGCAATTCCATTGGTCATATTACTATTCAGAAAGCCAATATTACTATTCATAATGTACTATTCACCAAAAAAATATGTTGATCTTATCAAACATTAAATTTCATAGTGATCAAAATAGTATATATCCATTTTTTGAAAATCATTTCACATTATTAATTATTTAATGTATAAAAAAATATTTTTATTTACTTTTTTTTAATTCATCAATAATATTAATCATCAATGAAAAAAACTACAAATTTATCCTATATTTATTTTGACATTTGAAATTCAAAAATGATTGTTATTATAGAAAAATAAAAAATAAAAATTTTATTTATAAAAAATGTTTACAAAAATTAAATATGTTTTATTATATTTACCCTTATATCACATGTATAGGATCATAGACTAAGGCGTGCAATAGTGAGAGAATATTAGGGTGGCTTAGACAACATTTCCCAAGTAGGGATTTTTTCCTATTTGAACTTCTCCCGTAGGCAATTCCGTTCAATCTTAACATATTGAATATGAGCTTTGACTTGGTCTAAGGCTATGTCTAGTGATGCTACCTCATTACTGAGCTCTGACAGTTGATCTTTGTATGACCTATGTCTTCTAGATGAGGTTATCAACTCTTCTTTCTTCATTAGTTATCCATTATTATACCTATTTTTTATAAAATTATAACAATAAACATTATTTGTGTGTTCCATGGTCATATAATGGTCAATACTCTATGGGTACATTTCAATTATACTTATTTGGTTTAATTGACAATGAAACAGTAAAACATATATCATTAAGAAACAAAATATTATTCCAAACATTAGGTAATTATAATATTCCCCGTTAAGAATTTTCGTCCCAAATTTTTAGCTCATATGCTCCGAATATAAAAGGTTTGGGAGCTTCTACCTCATATACTCCTCTTGTTCTATCATGGCTTCTTCGTATCTACGGTTACTCCATAAATTTTTAACAAGATGGATAGTCTTGTTGCGTAGAACCTTGTCTCTATGATCTAAGATCTCCACCAAAGGCTCCATATAAGAGAGGTCATGTTAAATTTGTACCACCTCTATATTTATTAATAGTGATGGATCAGGTATATACTTCCTCAATATAGAAATGTGTAAGAAATCATGAAAATTGTATAAATTAGGAGGACATTCAAGTTGATATGACACTACACTTATGGGATCAATGATTTCAAAGGTTCAATTGTACCTATGGATTTACATCATTTTCATACCTAATCTCATTAATCCTTACAGGGTTAAATTAAATGAAATACATTTTCTCCAACATCAAACTAGAAGTCCCTTGTATCATTTATGACATTTCTCTTTTTGGACTCTAATCAGGCTTAATGTGATGGAAAATGGAATGGACATTTTCTTCCATCTCCTGTACAAAATAAATCCCACGAATCATTCTCTCACCAACTTCATCCCAAAAAGTATGAGTTCTACATCGATTACCATACAGATCTTCATAGGGAACCATTTAAAATACCAAGTGGAAATTAATATTATAATATAACCATACTGATAAGAGATGTTGATACCACCCACCTTTAAATTATATTGAGCATGTTCTCAACATTACCTATAGTGTTTGAATGGTCCTTTCAAATTTTCCATTAGATTGGTTATGATAATCCATACTTCAATTCAATTCGGTACACAGAGAATGTTGAACATAATATCTAGAATTTTGATGTGACCTTTGGATCATAATTAGATTTGATAGAATGTGGAACTATAGGTAGCTTTACAACTTCTAGCACGTAAATACTAACAATTTGATCAAGAGTGAAATCTTACTGAATAGAGATAAAATGTACAGTCTTCTTGATAATGTCAACTATAACACATATCACATTAGATCCATTCGATGTTCTTGAATGAATAGTGACAATTTTCATAGTGATATTGTCCCACTTCCATGATGTTATGAGTTGTGGTTGTAATACCCCAATAGGATGATGTCTCTCTAACATCATTTACTGACATAAAATACACTGTGCATTGTAGTCTGCAATCCCCCTATTCATATCATCCCACAAAAACTTATCATGAATGTCCCTATACATTTTTGTGCTTCCATGATGTATATGGAAAGTAAGGTATGATATTCATCCATCAGTTCTTACTATATTTCAATAATAGATGGAACACATAGTCTTGAATGAAATTTCTATACACCTTTTTTATAAATATTGAACTTGGGAACTTCACATCCGTCATAGCCTCAAATATATTCTATAACAAATGATATTATTTCTATGATTTCTTGAACATCTCTATTAATAACTGTTGAGAAATTATTTTGGATAGGTTTAATGATGTACCTTCCATTATAATTCACATGTCCATTTTCACTAGGTCTTCTATCAAGGGATCTTTTTTAATCCTCGCCATGGAGAGAACAACTTAGTCATTACTACTTAATGCATCATCAAAATTGTTTTATAATCTAGGAAGATAATGAATTGATAAATAATAGACATAAATAAGTTATTACCATATTATTTATCTTATATTCAATTCATTTTGTTTTAAAATAAACTTCAAACATTTATGGATTATGTATATATCACATTTTTCCCCTAAAGATAGTGCCTCAATATCATCAGAGAGAAAAGAACTGTAGCCTGAACAAGATCATGAGTAGTATAGTTTTGTTCAAGAGTCATAAAATATCAAGATTTATAAGAAATTACCTATTGATTATTCATGAGAACACAACCAATCCCTATTGGATATGAATCTTAAAAAATAAAAAATATTTCTCTACTAGAGGGAAGCGTTAACACAGGTGCAGTAACCAATCTCTTTTTCAGCTATTAGATAAACCCATTACACTCCATTATCTAGATGAACATAACCCCTTTTAAAGTTATCGTGGTTTTTGGATATGAAAATGTTGAGAAGGTTTTCATAAACCACCTATAATATCATTATAATCCAAAGAAACAATGAATCACATTAAATATTGTATGATGAGGCCACTCGTCTACAACCGTTGTCTTTGCTTGGTCAATTATGATTCCTTCATTAGTAACAATTTTCCCCATGAAAGAATCTTTTTATAAATAAAATTAAAATTTTAATCCATTCCAAAATTCTCCAACATCTATAGAGTTTTCAAATGAATACTTATATAATCCCCATGCACCTCGCGACATTTTGAATATATTATAATAGCATAAAATAAAAACTACAAAAAAATTATCAATGTACTTATTAATGACTCTATATATAAAATCAATAAAAATGGAAGGACAATTAGTCAAGACAAATGGCATAACTTCAAACTCATGATTCCTAAATCTTGATCGAAAGTCATTTTTTTTGGAATATCTTGTGCCTTCAACCTCATTTAATGATTATCAGAATGAAGATCAATCTTAGTGAAGAAATGATCCCCATGAAGATGGTTAAATAATTCAATAATTATTTGGAGTGGGTATTTGTTAATCACTATCTTCCCAGTCAATTAATTATAATCCAGGCACAGCTGTATTGAAGCATACTTTTTCGTTACAATGAGAATAGGTGCTGCCCAAAGAGAAATTCTCATTCAGATAAACCCCTTCCCCCAAAGATCTTAGTGTTCTTTCATTAATTCCCCTAGCTCCACATTTTCCATCTTATATGGGGTGATTGATATCAGATGATATCCAGGTACAAGTTAATTGGAGAACTCATCCTCTTATTCCAGGGGTGGTCTGGGCAACTCTTCAAGAAATATATCAATGTATTCCTAGATGATGGGGACATATTCTATCATTAAACTATCATTTATATCTTCTTCTTATTCACCGATCAATTATGTAAAGAAGGATATAATTTGTGATTCAAGAAATTATCAGTTTCAAATATCTCTCCATGAAGATAATTATAGGTTTCCCAATCAATACTACTATGATTTCAATGCTTCTGGATTTTAAATTAACATTACACTTTGATAGCTAGTCCATCACTAGTATTATGTAAAATTCCATCATGGGAATGAAAAATAGATTTGTGATATGATTGTGCTGACTAAGGTAAATACTAGAGTTTCTAAAAACTAATTATTCTTGGATAATCCCACCAGGAGTCTTGACTGATAACCATACTTTTAGAAACTCTGGTATTGATTCTATGTTTTTTGAAAACTTTGAGGAAATAAAGGAATACATAAAACAAAAATTGGACAAATTTCATGTTAGATGTGAGAGAACAACAAGAGTACCTTCCACCCCATCATTTGGAACATCAACATCAGTTTTAAATATAGAAAAATCACATCATCTCTCCCTAGGTATTTGTAGAGGTTGATGTTGATTCCCTTCCAATACCTTCTTATTTAGACATTGATTGGATAAGGCTATAAGTTTCCCACACTTGATGTTTTGGACTTCAGGTAGGACATGAAAAATATTCACTTATTTAATACTGTTGATATGTTTAGGCTTTTCCTAATAACTACAATTCCATGCTCAATCAACATCTCTTCAAAAAATTTAGAACTTATAACTCCTAATCTTGGAGTTCCATGATTGCGTCTTCCCACACATATTACAGTTTTGAAGTTTCACTTTCTTTCTTCCTCTTCCTTGATCAATTATCCTCCAGGAGCATGGCTCTATTTATCTATTCCTGTCAAGGGATTTATGAGACCAAAAAATCTCACTAATCTCTAGTTTGAAATTCATATCACTACCCATGATCTTCTTGTACTTATTTTTGTATTGATTGGATATCTTTTCCCACAAATGAGGTCTTAGTCCTCCAACAGATCTATCTACAATACAATTAGGATCCATGAAAAAGGTTGAGGTGTAACATGATTGACTATTGAGGTTTATCTCATAGATTCCAATATATTCATTCTCATTTTTCATCATCTCTAGTATTTCCATCACCATTTTTGATCTCAACAAATGTGGGAAATATTAATTGAAAAATATCTCTCTGAAATAACCCACTCCATAGCATAAATGTCCAATATTATCCTCATGTTTTAACTAGTTCCCACCAATGATATTCTTCTCTATCTAAGCAGTTAATATACTGGGTGAACTTCTCTTTTTCGGAGCAGCAGTGCATATAAATTATCTTTTAAATAGAGACGATCCAATATTCAATAATCAATGCGTATGTATATCCACTAAATTTTTGTGGTCATTGACCCATAAATAATCAAAAAAAAATTGTCCCATTCATCAGAAAATTGGTCTCCCATCATGGTAGAAATTATTTCCATAAAATGAGTTTGTTGGTTCATCATTCTCATGAATGTTTCCATTACAGTTTATATCGAAGGGACGTTATCTCATGGTCCATTGCAGTCAGCATTTGCATGATTCTTACTATTTTCATACATTCTATAAAAGGATAAAACCTTTGTGATAAGCTTATTTCCTTTATAAATCTTCTATCTATAATTTTTTGTCTTAAAATATCATGATTAAATATATTATTCTTTAACAAAAATATCATTTCCCTTAAATCCTTCGCAATGATTCTTAAAAAGTAGTGATTTACCAAAAATATATTTTGGGAGTGTCATCCCATCAGTGTAGAAATTCCCATTCTCATTCTTTAGTTCATGTTAAAGTCTATAATAATGTTGTATTTTTGAATTTTAACCCTATATACATCTGTTCCACAACCACATCAACAAGTTTGTATCCAGACATGGATTTATTTTTTCATAAAAAACATACTTAATATTTCACTAATATACTATCTTGTTTTTAATATATATAACTTTTTTTATGGTTCATACTGATATTTTAGTATCCCAATTTTTAAAAATTACTGAACAATTCTTTAATACCAACTATGGAATCTCCTATCATATGTACATAACTTTTCATTTCGTTTTACAAAACAAAAGATCTATATAGTCTAGTGTCATAAAAATGGTACAAAATACATGAAAACAAATCACATTATTTTAATCATCATGAAAGGATTCATGAAAAGTTTATAATTTGTAAAATTACCTAATTTAATATCTTGGAGGCATTTGTCAAATTAAATGGTGAGCAGAAGATCCAGTAAGGAATATATGTGTAACAGTTAACATGTGAACTTGAGAAATATCAATAAGAATATGGGGAATATAATAATTTAATTCTAAAGTGGAATATCATAACAATAATAATATTAAACATATATTTATAATGTAGCTATAATATTTAATTTAGGCATTAATAAGCATATCACCATGGTCCATCCCCATGGTGGAAAAAAACATACCAACGTTATTTCCCAGGGTATCATAAAACTTGTCATCTCTAAATATATATTTATTTACCCAAAGCATTGGGGAGATATCATTAAGAATCCAAAATATGTTTTATTTTCATGTGTGACACATATATAATAAAAAAAATACACAACTAACCCATAGAGATCCAAATAAATTGATTTTTTATAAAAATCATTATGTTTTAAATAGTGCTTAAAACATGATCATTTTGTCATTTATAACCCATTGAAATGGAATGAAGGACTTAAGTATAAAAATTCCAAAATCAAATAAATCATATTTAGGTATGGATAAATACCCAAGAAATGTATGAGGTTTGGGTATTAATATACATAAAATAAATGAGTTTCTTGATAAATAGAGAGATATTTTGAGGCGACTTTTGTTGCAGCATAACAGTTAGGCAAAATGTTTTTTGAAAACATTAAATTGTCTGGGGAAAGAGTCCATCCAATCATATAAAATTCTTAATACAATATATGTAAATAATAACATGGAGATAAGAATATTTTATATATTTTTTCAAGACATACCACAAATAATATAATTTGAATGAAAAAATAGAACTTCTGAATTCCATTATTAAAATTCGGCAGCCTGACAACATTGCATAAAATTTTAGACATTCAGATGATGAGAGTGAAAAGGGTCACTAATAATTTGGAAATAAAAATTTTCCTAAATAAATATTCAAAATATTGTACCCCAAAATAATAAAATATAAATTAATAGAAATAACAAAAAATAAGTCTTGACTAAAATAGGAGGGTGAATGGTTCCCTTACATTGGAGAGTAACTACTAAAAATCGAATAACGGGACCCTGGGATATTAATGTAATAATAAGGGGACTATTTGGGAGGTAAAAATATCATATATTCGTTTAGGTGGAATTGAAATTGAATAGAACAAAGGAATGGTTTTGTATTTATTGAAAATGATAGGGAATATTTTATTAATTTTCCAAGGGACACATCAGTAGACATATTTTCAAAACCATTGATTTTCCCAGGGCATTAGTCAAGGGTTTTATTCACCTAGGTCACATCAAAACAAATTAATCCAAATCATACAAACAATATATTTAATTACCTATTGCATCATTTTTATGTCATAAAACACACCGAAAAGCTCAAGAACTGTTTTTAGCTGTTCAATAAATAATAGAACATTTTATAAAAAACTCAAAAAGTCACCCTAACCTAATATTGATTTTTTAAAATCAAAAATGTAGTCCATTTTATGAAAATAATATTCTATATCTGGGTTATTGTTTTTAAATAAAATAGATATTTACCACAAAAAATACTAATACATAATTAATAATTTTTGAAATAATTATTTACTTATGATATTATATTATATTATAATTCAATATGCTAAAATTATATATATAGTTACATAAGTAAGGTTACTATTCAATTGGTCATATTACTATTCATATGGGTAATATTACTATTTAAAATTTAATATTAACAAAAAATTATGCAGATCCTATCAAACTCTATTTTGCATAGTAATCAAAATAATATATTACCATTTTTTGAAAATAATTTCACATTTGTAATTCTCGGAAGTATAAAATATATTTTAAATTATTTTTTTATTAATTTCATGATTAATATGAAACATCGTAGAAAAAAACAAAAAATCCATCCTATATTTATAATGACTTTTGAAATTAAAAAATGATGGTTATTTTACAATAATAATAAATAACAATTTCACTCAGACAAAAGTATTACAAAAAATAACTAAATCCTTATAACATACCTACTTATAAAACATGTATAAGTCCAATGATTAATGTTTGCGATGGCTATAAAATATTTGGGCGGCTCATACAATATTGAATGAGTAGTGATTTCAATCAGTATGAAATTCTCACGTAGAATATTTCCTTCATGAATATAACTTGATTATTATATTGGGTGTGGTTGAGGGAAAATCCTAGTGACCCTACTTCCTTCCCATGCTCTGAAAGATGGGATTCCTATTTCCCTAGTCTTCTGGATAAGTCAATAAACTCTTCTTTCTGCATTAATAATCCATTATTTTTTATACTTTTAAAAATATTATAATATTAAACATTATTATTGTTTCCAATGGTTATATAATAGTCAAAACTAAATAGTTACAATTCAATTATACATTTATAGTTTTGATTGGTTATAACATAATAAAACATACATTTTCAAGAAAAATAATATTATTCAAAAGTTTGGGTCCGTACACATATAAAATTAATCTATATGATATATAAAGCATGGTTTACATTTTTTATATGATGATACGATGATCTATGTCAGTGTGACAAAAATTACATGTTAAAACATACCTGAAAAACAAAGCTATTATTCTTCTAAATGTAACATTAACATGGAATTATTAATAAATTATTATAAAATTACATAAGAAATATATATATGTTATGATATATATAATTTTAATTATTTAATTTATTTATCCATAAAATATATTTATTATATAAGAAGAATTAATAATTACAAAATGATTCATGACGTATGGTTAGTGACTTCCATCTCACATTGGATTCATGCACAAAATATAATATTCCCGACGTCTTTCATTAATATGGTGTATATTCTTTTCTTGGTTGTATTTTATGATTCTTTTGACATCAATAATTAATACTCATATAAACATATGATCAACTCTCATTATTGGGGTTTTGGGTTTTAATGTTATCAATGCAGTAAAATATTGTGATCTCAATTTTCCATCATTGAGATGATCATTATGTTATGAACCTACATTCTGTAATTTGGTGTGTATGAAAACACTTTTACATTAAAAATAATGAATTTATTTTCCCTCATTATATTTAATTTTCAATTTTGTGATACCTTTAATGTACTTACAATTCAAATAAACCAAAAGTGTTATGATTTTATGATACAGTATCGTCATTTATTGGGAATGTGTATTAAACAATAAAATTTATGATCCAGCTCTTAATAAACACATAATTATTATTGTCATGTTTCTATTATGGATCATTTCATGTAATAATAGTATTTTATCTTTATTTGGAACTGAAAATAAATTGGATAAGGTTTACCTAAATATGCTACATTATTGAACCCTTTGGTGGAAAATAATTTTTCGCTAAAAACAACACTTTATAAAAATGTGTTAAAATGATTAATTATACTCTTATTAATTTTAAAATACATTTACATATGTTTGAATATTTTTCAAAAATATTTAGAAAGTATTAATCATGTCATTTTCTGAACAATTCTCATTTTCCTTTTACTGAGAATTGGAAATAAATTTTTTTAACATGTGGAACCTAAATAAATCATCTCATCATTATGAAAATTATTTTAATTGAATAATTTATTATATGTTTACAATGATATTTTCAATCTAAATGGATTCCAAAATTCACTATGATTTAAAATGTTTTGTTAATTAGGAATGGATATTTTCCCCATGTAAAGTGTTAAATGATTGAAAAAAATCACTCTCCATCTAAGATGAAATATGTTGATGGTACCTTTGAAATACTCAATATATGATCCAATAATACCAATATTATTGATTCGTACAATGGTATATTTTTATGATTTCATGAGGATTATGGAACCCCTTTGTCTTTTATGGTTTATTACATGATAAAGTTATTATTAAAACCACTTCTTTAAAAATGGATAATACTATGAATACACGATGAAGGGATTGTTAAATCCATTCCTCTTCTATAATATATCATATGATGAAATGTTTTTTATACACATTTCATTTCACATATATTGATATGATTTATTTTATAATGTATTTGTGCTCACAAAAATATGGTTTTTATTAAGACATGATTGGAACCTATATCTCCCACAATGAATTGGGTCGATATTAATATCTCTTGGGATATAAAGGATTATTATAGTGAATAATCCTAGTTTATTAAAGTACATTGTGTTCTATAATGGTCTTGGGAGTCATCTTTGACTACTGTGATGTTTTGGGGACTGTTACCTTTTATATATGACAACCTTGAAAATGAGCCTTAAATAATATTGAAATGTATATTTATGCTTATATTCATGACACAAATCTATGTTTCTTTCCAATGTTATGCTCTAATGTATTATGTGATTTTATTCAACTATGAAATATGTTTTATGAGTTTCTAATAATTCTTTCACGAAACAATATTTATGAGATTTGATATGATGTGTATAGTTATAAAATCTTATGGCCATGTTCTCAAACCCTATGATTATGTTATGCTTATATATCTCCCTCTTTCACCGATTCTGAGAAGTCTAATCATTCCCTTTATTATGATTCCTTTTCAAAGGATTTGAATAATAATATTATCTATTAAATTTTTATGAAGATGACTATATATTAATATCGCAGTGGAAGTTGACGCAATTTACCTATGGACCAATTTTTTCTGTTTTCATGTTTACACAGATACTAAATTATTACGGTCCTTTAGAGTGTGTTTCAGAATTGTAATGAATATTTAAATAATTTCACATATATGATTTATAAAAATATTTCACAAAATTTTATGTGGTATGTTTGTATTATATGTCCATGGGAAATTAGGATGAGATAATCTCACTGAGATCCATAATGAGGTGTCTTAAGATAAGTATATAGACATATCAAAGTATAAGAAAATTCCCTTGAATTTTTGAAAATGGTAAAGTGAGTGATTTCAAAGAAAATCACATTATATTATGGATAATAAAATAGGATGTGAAACTAGAACTGAATTAGAAAAAGTTAATAAATTTGGAATGGAAACATTTAGCTAGACTCGATCATCACATGGTGAATGAAAATGGGCATTGATTCACACCTAGTTTGAAACTCCTAAGTGGTATGATTTTGAATGTCAAAATAACATTTGGAACTATCATGAAGTATTTATATATATAATGAATATGAATGACATAGTAAAAACCCACGATTTCATAGATTAATGAATGTGTTATTATTTTTACATATTAATTGTGATTTCTCATGACTGACTTGTTTCCCTCCATGATTATTATTTCAAACACTATTGATTTTCGTTTTAGACAATAGCTAATACATGATGTATCCTTATAAATTTTTTGTATGGTAGATATTTAAATGAATTTACAATTGATGATTCAATGGTTATTGGAGATCAAAGGAAAACTCATGTTTCTAGTCTCACACAACATTATCAAGATAAAAATAATGTTGTAAATCCAACTGAACAAAGTAATTAATTACAATCTATAGAGTACATCATGAGGAAAAATCCACCTTCTTTTTGTGGTTATTCTAGTCGAGTGGTTTTTATAAAATGGATATACACCACTAAAATGAGATTTTAAATTTCTTAGTGTCCAGATCATGAAAAAAAAAGCATTTACTTATTCCTCTACTTGTATTAAAAAGCCAATTATTGGTGGAATATTTTCAATAATGTGATGAAACCTAATTTAATTAACTCTATTTATTGGGATGATTTCATGAAACTGTTTTTAGTAATTAATGTCCTCATATTATAAATATAATGATCGATAAAGGGTTCCTTGTGCCAAAAAATATGGTGGATGAATTCATTGACACCAATGTGGATAAGTTTATATGACTTGTGGGGTATGTTTAAAGTAATATTATACATCATAAATGATAGTTTTATTGATTATATAATATATTATAATCATTTCCTTGAAGGAAAATATCCATAAGAGACATCAGAAGCTCTCAGGATATTATTTGATGTTCTTTCAAGGAGGAAATGGTTGTTTTAGTTACATATTAATTTCATGATGTTGAGATGAAAGGAAAATGGAATTAAATGGAAAATATATGATTTATGCAGAGAATAAGATATGATTTTCATTATTCTTAATGTGTGATAGGAATCATAAAGTAAATTATATTGGGCAAATGTAAATGTTTTAAATGTGGAATACTTGTTCAATAGAAAATTGATTTCCAATGTGATGGGATGATTTTTGCTCACAAATAAAATTGAGAGAGTACTTTATAGAATAAACCACACAAATTCAAGTGTTATGAATGAAAATATTATAAAAATATTATTTCGAGTGACCAAATTTGAACATAAATGAAGAGGATTTTTGTCAGAAAACTCTTAATCTGATAGAAAAAGGGAAATCCCATGTGATCAATATTTTTTATGAAGGGACAATAGTAGTGTTGTTAAAGGTAAAAATACCTTATAGTGGATAAATTTTAATGAGAAAATAGAATTTTAATCTACATATTTTTCATATTAAAAAATTTCATAAGGGTGTCATTATTTCATGCAAATGATTAGATGTGTAATATAAATTGAAAACCTCTTATGGTACAATAATCACATGTTAGGAATATTATTCTTCTATGTATTACATTGGAAGGAATGTTATTCCTAAAAATATTTTCATTTAATGAGTGGTTAATGTTGATGTTATATTGGTAATGGATTTCATATCTCTACATAAATACCACTTCGATTGATGAGGAATCCAAGTCAAATTTGATATTCCAAACCAAATTATGATCATATATAAATTAGATAATACGTAAGAACTCATAATAGAGCTTAATTTAATATTATGGATAACAATTACCATTCAAAAGGGTAGGTTATATCAAATGGTTGAGGATAAACTCACCATCGATGAAATGACTATCGTGGAAAAAAATTTGTGTATTTTAGGAAGATTTGTGTATCTTTCCGCTAAAATGAGAATTTGTGTACCCAATATAAGTCATACATATTTCCACACCAACTTCATAGGAATCGTTAATAATTACAACAATAGATATAATGATATGTATGAACATATTCCATGAAAACCAAGATAAGGGATTTATTCGGGCTTGTGAGTAAACAAAGGATGAAACTATTCATTTTGATAAAAATGAATATTGATGGATTCCATAAGAAATTGTTTATTGGGAAGTGAAAACAAACACAAAAAAGAATAAGTATCCTCTACACTATATTAACAAGTTATTAGATCGTCTTTAAAAAGATAAATGCTTTTTCAGATTAAAATTTTTTCGGGGTATCTAAAATTGAGGGTAACGAAGAAGGATATACCCAATAAAACATTACATAGAGGTATTGAAACTATTAATATATTATTATTATTATTGGTATTAATAATTCCCAATCTATATTTGAGGATATAAGGAAATGTGTCTTTATAGATATCCTTTATCATTTTTTGGTAGTCATCATAAACGATATTCTTATCTACTCAATGATTTATAATGATAATGGATACTACATGGGAATTTTGCTAATGAACCTAAATAAGGATAAAATATATATAATTTAAAAAATGAAAATTTTGGTTGCAGAGTGTTTCATATCTGGTTCATATAATCTCAATAGATGGTATATTCGAAAATCTAGGAAGGAAATATGCTATTTAATGTCATCCTAGACAGACAATGGTGACTAATATTCATAGTTTCATTTAATTAGGTATATATTATCAATGATTTAACGATAAGGTAGAAAAAAAAATATTTCTCTAGAAAAGTTAAATTAAAAGGGAGTATTGTTCCTATGGATTGGTGACAATGATGGAAATTTAGACGAACTGAAGAGAACATTAGTTGGTTCACTTATGTATACATTATCTTATATTAGTTATGTGATTTTAATTTATATTGTTGAATCCATGATTGGATGGAGATGTTTTCATATTCATAAAAACATTATTATATCATATTCCTCACAAAAAATTATTAATTTTTAGCATAATTAGAAAAATCACTACTTTAAGCTAATTATAGTAGTTGTTTCATTAATTATATTGAATAATTAGTGTTGAGGGGAAAAGTGCGATAAAAATAGTTAAAATAAAATTTTAAAAAAATATTCAAATAGTATGAGTTTTAATATGAACCAAATAACATTACTAGATATAATTAATTATTATGACTACTCAATACATTACCACACTATGAAAGTGAACACGGTGGTAGATGCTTTGTGTGGAAAGGATCATTCTAACATTTCCATGACGATGATGAAAAAAGATCATATATTTTATGATTTGTAGTGGTTGGAACTCGTTATTATGGAGATTACGGAAAAAATATATCTTTATGAATTGAATAATGAACCATCTAATCAAGCAATTATTAAAGATGTAGATAAAGAGGGAATATAGATGTAAAAAATATTAGAAATGTTCCTGAGATTATCCTTGATCATGACGGAATGATAAGATTCTGGAACTATGTATGTGATCTATCCAAACTAGATTTGATGAAGTTGTTTTAGGAATAAATTATTTATTTATTTTGTTTGTGAAATTGGTATGTTTTAAGATGTATATATGTTTTAAAGAGTACATATGATGGGTTGGAATAAGGAGATATATTGTTGAGGTATTATAACGTTTCATGAAATTTCTATAGGTTAAGGATGGATTTTAAATATCTAAGGGTCTTCTACTTCCATTACCCATACCAGGAATGAAATATGAATGCATCACAAGGGATATAAATATTATAGTATAAAAATGTCCAATGGATGTAATTATACATGCATTATAATTGTTCCCCTTCATAAGTAGGAACACATCATCGCTATCATAGGATACTTATACCTGTATCAATATTCCGTGAAATACATTAACAATATAGAAATGTTTGAGGGAGCAATAAATTTAATTATTTATTTTTACGATATAATAATTTGCATAATTCTATAATGAGTTATTTAATAATCATGTTATACAGAGTTGAGTTATATGAAAACTTATTATCCTAATTTATATGGATAATACGGGAGAAAAATTGAAACCGTAGATAATATATTGAGATCATGTTAATTAGATTTCAGTGATGTCTAGTATCAAAACCTTCTTAAATTTTAATTTTAATAAAATAATATATTTCACTAAATAATTCTTATAGATCCTTAAGAATCACTTTATGGATGGTAATGTAGGGATATAACATGATGGAATTAATATGTTGGATGAAATATAATGGGAGTTAAAATAGATGATGAAATTAAAGATAATGTTAAATCCATTATGATTGATGTCAACGTAGATTCAATTTGGAAAAACAGAAATTGCTGATAATAAATGGCATGAAATATAATTTCAATTTTAGAAAAAGGATTTTCTATGAATTTGTCCCTGTAGTAAGGTTTTGATATTTTTAAAGAAAGGAAAACTAAGACCTAGGTATATTAGTCCCTTTGATATTCATGATCAAATTTAGATGTTATCCTATCATTTATATCTACCACCTAACCTCTCTAATGTTCACAATGTGTTCCATGTATCCCAATTGAGAGAATATATTCATGACCAATCACATTTATTGAACTCATAGGTCATACAAATGGAGAATGAACATTATTATAAGGAGAAACAGATGGATATTATAAATCAAATAGAGTATGTTCTAAGAAACATTTCTACTCACATGGTAAATTATTATTGAAAAAACAATAGTTTGAGTATGATACATTGGGGCATGATGATATTATGAAAAACCAATTTCATTTTTTTAGTAAAACCACAATATATTATAAATATATTTATATAAAGATGAAAATTATAAAATAGATAATAATATTATTTATAACATTAGTAAAAAGTAATTTTTTTGAATTATATATAATGGTTTTATATAAATTAAAAATATTGAAAAAAATTACATAATTTTTAGTAATGTATGTATAAAATTAAAAAATATTATTTCATAAAAATTGATAATTTTTCCTCTGTAGAAATTAATGAAAATAATTTTTGACACTTTTTTGAAAATTAATATTACCAAATAAACCCAATATTAAATATAACCTTGTAAAAATATTATTATGGTGATTTTTTTTATTTTCAAATGATACATTTTCTTGAAATAATGTGAAAATATTATTTTTAATTGAAAAAAATCATTCTGTATATTTTTTTATAAAGTAGAAAAATATTTAAAAATGGTTTTAATAAAAAAATAGTTTTATAATACATATAATAAACCATTTTAGGTAATTTTAATCATATCAATATTGAATTATGAATCAAAAACATTGTATAAATTTGAACATTTTCTCTTTATAAATCTTCTTTCTTATCACATATAGATGATTAATTTAAAATTAAAATTTAACAATTATGGTAATAGAACTTCTAAAATTTCACTATAAAATTGGAATCTGAATAATTTATATTATATAATACGGATAACATAATTTTTGACTAAATTTTATATAGAGAAAAAAAATACTCACTGTGGTTTTGGTAAAAATGGGTTCTCTAAGGGGGTAAAAATTGTTAAAAATAACCGAAAACACATCAAATTTTTTTATAGAAACATATTTAGATTTTCCCCTATATTTTATGTAATTTAATATTATTGTATCATTTTTACATGAAAAAACAGGGTTGTATTTCTTTCTTCCACAAAAGTATGTGTGTTTTACTAACCTCACGTACAAAAGGCCACCACTTATTATCTCATCTAAACACAATAAAACAATTTTTAGTCATGAAAATCCCAAATGAATTCTAAAATTCTCTTATATCATAATATATGCCTTATTTTGAACAAAAAAATCAACCAATTAGGGATTTTGTTTCAAACCTATGTTGGAAATCTGAAAAAGAGGTGACGTATATAAATGCATGTTTTTGTCTTATTTATTACGCCTCCTCATTAAATTTTTAGTAAAAAATATTATATAAAAACATTATTATTTTAAAAAAAAACTATATTATATATATATATATTCTTAAAAGCTTCTACAATTCATTCTAATGGTCTATGAAATCGTTATTTATTTACAGCTGACTATAGTCTCAATAACAAAGGTCATTATTGTTTTGATTACAACATCTAATATCCAAAAATAATGATGGATTTACTGATTATATATTATATTTATGACAATATTATTTATTTTGAATTATTATATCATATATACCTTCACGTTTTCCATTTGGGGGGAATATTATAATATCAATCATCTGCAAGGATGACTACCCCATTGTTAAGTGATATGATTCATTAAAAATATATATATTATGCTTCAAAGACAAGATTAATGAAAATGTATGATATATTTTCAATAAAATTTATTATGGAATGAATATTAAAATCATTTAATGATCATTCATTAACTCCAAAATTAAAATGGAATCAATATTCATGAATACGTAGGACCTACCGTTTCAATGAATGATGTGTTACATTTCCTATCACTAAAAGTTATAGATTTATCATAGTACATATAAAATGAATATATGTGATATTAATAAAACGGATTAAATTAATTTTATCATGAAATATGGATTGATTTCAAATTACCAAAAATTAAAATCCAAAACATAAATTAAAAACAACAAAGTTATTACATAAAACATTTCTATAACATAAAATTTTATAAAAACATGTAATAAATGTTAATAAAAAATAATATATGGTAATATTTATAAATATTTTTGTATAGTATATTTATAATAAAAATATATTTATTATATAATAAGGATTCATTTTTTTACCAAACTCAATATATAAGGTATGTGATTTCCATTTAATTTTTAATTTTGATGAGAAAAATTATATATTCATAATGTGTGTCTTTTACGTGGTGTATATAAATCCTCAAAATTTATTTTATGAATATTATCCTGAAATTAATCTAAATTAAAAATCCATTTTAGGATCTATATATCATTGGCTTTATAGTTTCAATGTCATCATTATTAAAAGATATTTTTATCTCAATCTGTAATGTTTGAGACATATGGTATGTTATGAAACTATATTCATTAACAATGTATATAAATAGTCCCTTTGATATGTAATATCATTAATTTATTAATCCTTATTACATTTTCAGTTAAATTTTTTTTACTTCTTCATGGGGATGATACTTTAATTATAATAAAACTATATTGATATTATGTTATAGTCTCATTGTTTATAAGTATTGTTTAGGATTATATTTTCGATGAAAAAATAATTTGATCCACCTTGAAATTAAATCATAATATTAATTTGTATATGGATATTAATGATATTTTAATTTAATAGTACAAATTATCCAATAATTATTATGTAAAATTATTTAAGAAATGTTTTTCAGAAAATATGTACTTATTTCTCCCTTCAAACCAGGATCTATTTTTCTCCAAAACCATGTCTTATAGAAATTCTATATTTTCCACGTATAACTTTTAAAAGAAATATTAACAAATTTTTTACTTATAAATTTTGTTCATGTAATCCTCATGACATTTTCAAGGAAATAATCGTTTTTATTATGAAAGGTGAAACGAATCATTGTTTGAAAATGTATGGCATGAAAAAAATTCAAATAGCAGTGACCATTATTTAGATTGAAACAACCATGATATTTTTTTAGTTTAATTTTCATGTAAAAATATTTTCTAATTGATATATGTTTTAAAATGATTCTTTTCAAATTTGAAAGTATTCCTTATAAATTTTTTAAATTCATTGATTAAATTCTTTTTCAATCGACGAAGACATCTTTTGATCCTTACTATTATTTATTAGGGATAAAATCCCTAGTTACAATTATTATTCTTCCTATTAATGGTTATTTCTGATGGATTTATGTTTTTTTCAATTGGATACTCTTTAATTGGTTATACCATGATAAAAGTACTCTTTAGACAACTTATTTTATAATGCGATATGTTATATCAAAATGATGAAATGATTATGAAACTTATATTCATTCTACAAGATTTTATATAATGAATTTTTTATGAAATATACTACATTTTGTTGGTTATGATTTGATGGATATTTTTTATCTTTTTCAAGATAGTAATATGGTTTCTGTTATTATATGTTTCAGACCAATATCACTCTCCAATGTATTTGGTAAGGATTTATGTATCAAGACGTAGAGAGGATGGAATTGGGATGAAAACATTATTCAATAAGGGACCTTTTCTTCTATGATGGTCTTGGGGGTAGTCCATGAAAACTATGATTATTTGTGGATTATACTCATTCAGCAATGATATCCTTTTTAATAATCATTAATTAATATATATATATATATTATTATCTATTCATTTGTGTATTCCATAAATCAATATAATATTAAAATGTTAATATGTCATGGATCATGTTAATTGATTTGGTTATGATTCATGTATTCTGAACTTCCAATCTTTTTACCAAGACTCAATATTATGTTCTTTTATATGCAAGATATTTTTTCAATAGTTATGTACATGTTCTCAATCTCTTTGGTTCATGTTATTCCTATTTATTTCAGAAATTTAACCATACAAAGCATCTGAGATCACCCTTTAATATTTTTCACTTACTCATGTTATGAAAAAAATTTATTATTTATGATATTTATAATATGTAATATAGCGATTAATATCATAGTGGGATATGTTCTAGTTTACAAATATACCAGTTTCTTGTGTTTCCAAAATTACCAAGATACTAAGCTGTTACGGTCTAAAGGAATGAATTTTTTAATGTAATTAATATTCACAAAAGATGATGTAATATATATATGTGTGTATTTATATATATATATATATAATATTATATGACCTATACAATATATATTAGACCACAGAGATAATTTTCAATAGTAAAATACTAATCTATAGTAAAATTTCAATATATGAATTAGAAATATGGGAAATATACATAGGAACTGGTGGATGTGATGATGTATAGATATATAAATTTTTGTAATATATAGATGAACCATTAAGGGTGATTTTTTTTATGTGGGGTATAAAAGAACACTCCATGATATTATATATACTTCTTTTGAAATAAACATATGGTATTTGATAGCTTGCTATAAGTGAAACCCTAAGTCTATATTAACCATGGTATAGTAAGAAATCATAACATAAAAATCATATTGCAAGGTATAAATTCTAATAAATAAATGATTAATTTTTTAATAGTTTGTTTACTTCAAATATATTGATTCATATATAAAAATAAGTACTCAATTTTTAATAAATTCATTTTAAGAATAATGAAATGTTTTATTCAAAAATGAGTTTTGTTACATTTTGATATATGATAATTAAAATTAATTTCTATAATTTTTAGAACATTTAGTTTTATAATGAAATTAATTCTTATAATTCATCATGTTAATTATATCATATTGTGAATTTTTTGGATATTTAGAATTTTATTTTTTCAGTAAATAGTGAAAAATATCATTTTTGTAGAAATTTTCTTTTATTTTCAAATAATGTACAATTATGATTTCAATATTACATTAATTGAACATAATAATTCTTTGATTTCATGTAATATACGTATTTACATATTACCATCATTATAATAGTAATTTCTATCATGTAATGTTGGGCTTAAAAACATTTACTATATAACTATATTTCTCTTGGACATTTTTTATATTAATTTATTATTTTTTCATATATTGATTAATTTATTTTATGATGTGTATAGATTATATATTTAATATAATATTTTCTGTTTCATATTATTTTATTACAATACATTTAATGTAATTATAATAAATTCTATGATTAAAAATTCATTTTTTTGAATTGGTTTTTTGGTTATCAAGAATAAGTGAAATTAAATAATAAAATAATAGATATTAAATCTATTAAAAAGGATTCTATAAGTGTAACCATAATTACTAAAATATTTTAATATGTTATGAATAATTTTTATCATATTAAATACTAAAATAAATAAAATTATGTTACAACAGTAAAGGTTAATATGGGTTTACTAGGGGAGGGGTTAAACTACAAGATAAGGGTATGATTTTCACATAAATATAAAAAATAAATATCTCATAATATATATCAAAAATACATTTTCATATCTTATAATACATGTTCATTTTTATCATCATTTTTATAAAACTTAAATTAAAACATTAATGTCTTTCATGGAATACCATGTGTGTCCATCCCCTCACATACAAAAGGGAACCTTTTCTCGTTCACTATTCACACCCATTGACCTATCCAGAATAAGAAATACATACCCTAAATTTAATCATATAATTAATTTATTCACGATATATTTTCTATTCTACATAGACCATTTATTCAATGATTAAATACTAATATATAAGAGTTATCTCAATGAACATATACAGATCTCAACAACACTCATCCAAAATTATGTAATCTTATATATACTTTAAATATGGTGAACCTATAAAAGATTTATGAATACATAATAATAAATATTATTATATCTTATTATAAAGTTGAAAAAAACTTTATTATCTTAAATTAAATCCAATGGGGGGGTAGGAGTACTACTCGTTCATACGTGTGGCCTACCACCTCCATATTGTGATTCAACTCATATTTAGTCATTATAATTCATGGTGGGTTATTATGATAAAATTAAAATTTTTAAAATGATATTTAATATATATTAATATATATTTAATATTGGACTAATTTTTATGTTTTTTTAATTCCAGGATTTAGAAACTGGTAACATCACTCTTGTGTTCATATGGACTATAGTCATAATATAACGATATAATCATTCTTTAGTGATTGTTAATTTTAATTTTCATAAATTGATATATAATGAATAAATATGATATTAAAATCATTATAAAAATTAATTATATTAATTAACCATGATCAATGTGAATGGAACATTAGATCTAAACAAAAATACCAGTGTAAAATAAATTATTTAATGAAATATCATGATGATAATGAGAATTATTTATGAGTTGAT
The DNA here is from genome assembly GCA_963277665.1 of Viscum album. NCBI lineage: Eukaryota > Viridiplantae > Streptophyta > Magnoliopsida > Santalales > Viscaceae > Viscum > Viscum album. The sequence continues at coordinate 1,417,350,375 of OY728161.1, read as the reverse complement.
GATAAGAATTTAACAAAAAATCCATTTATGATATTTAATATATTATTATGGTTATTGTGTAGATGTATAGAAAATTAATATTTATAATAATTTATGTTATAAATCTAATAAAATAAGACAAACTTTATTTAATTGTGTTGTGTTACAATATCATTTTTACTAGGATTGATTACGTATAATTTTTCAAATAATGATGTTTTGTGATATTTATCCAAAAAATATTTATTTTAATACCCTCGTGAAATTTATATAAATCCAAATGAACGAATTTCTAAACTATCATGGTATATCTTTTATCTGAATATTTCATATAAGTTTCCTTGAATTCATTGAAATCAAATTTTTTCCATTAATTTTTTTAATTTTATATATTTTTTGTAATTTATTTCAAAATGAAAATATATTTTTTATCCTAAAATGAACTAGAGATATTTTAATATAGTATTCATTGGTAAATTTTTTTTGATGTTTAATAGGACTTATATGGAATACAAGACAAGGATTCTATATTTATTTTTTATATGGATGGTTTATAAATGTACTTATCAAATTTGTATGTAACATGAATCCTTTACATGGATTTGATATGTTTATATGATGTAATTAATATGATCTTGTGACACCAATATATATTCTTTCAATTATATTGTGGGTGGTTTCGTTACAAACCATAGATAAGTGGTTAAATTAGTAAACATGGTTGTGTGGATGCTTTATAGACCCACAATTAGTTGACAAAGGAGGATATCTCATGATATAATAAAGATTATAAAGGCGAATGAAACCAGTTTCATAAAGCACAATGTCCAAAAATATTATTTGGATTGAACCATGTATCAGGAAATGATGGAGTGGGAAGTAATCCCAGAACACTATGATAGTATTGGTACTGATACTTGAAAATTGTAAATATTTTATATACTTATGTGTGTGCTAAATACTTTTGTTATAGGAATATGATCTGTTTTCATTGATCTTAATTGATTACTAATGATTATAAACTTTTATTCCTTACGTAATTTTTTCGACTGAACTTATGTTATGATTCATGATTATTTATAATAAACTATTATGGTACGATTATTGTATGTCTTGAACACATTATCATACTCATATAATGGTCTTTCTGTCATTTATGATCATTGAATTATATCTATTATGTTTATCCTTATTTATCATTTGATCACACTCTTTCTAATGTTCCCTTAACTAGTTTATAAAGGAAGGTTTGATGTATGATATTTCTAAGAGGGGTTGAAAGAGCACTGTCGTGGGCACCCTCAAATGATTAATGTGGTTTTGGGGTACTTAGATGCAGCAGAGTGGCTGACCAGGTCGTCTCTCAAAAGAGGAAGTGAATTTAACAACTTATTAAAGGTATTTTAAAAATAAAATAAAAGAGAATAAAATAAAAACACTACTTTAAAGGATTGGGTTTTTTTCATAGTTTATGAATCTAGAAGATTTTTTATGGAAGAATATTGTATATTTTTTTTGTTTTTAGTTTTGAAATGAATTTCGATTAAAATGACACAACAAGAAGATGTTTTTTTGGAAATCTATTTTAAAAGGCATAATCAATCTAACTGTACATCTTAATTCACTTATTAATAATTATAATTTAAATCAATATCCACTTAATTATGATCCCCTAATATTTTATCCCTTGAACCCTACGAGAGTTAACTTAACCACAAAGATAAAATTTATTAAACCCTAGGCTAGCTTCGGAACATGCAATCGCAACACCCTGCTTTGATAGTTGTTCTAAGGATAGCTTATGGTCAGTGGCTAATTAGAGCACATATCCAGTCTAGAAATGAGGATGAATTGTGTTTATAGATTATATTTTAACTCTACAAATTAATCCTGTGTGGTCTTGTATTACCGATTAAGATTACGCTCTCACAATTTACACAGAATCCCGACCTCGCATTTTTTTTTGTTAATTGTTCAATTTCATTCTTAGTTTCTTTTAATTTAAAAATACAATTCATGGATCATATTATGTGAATTACATTATCTCATTAATTCAAAATAATTAAACGAAGAGGGAAGAAGATAGATCGATTACCAAAAGACTACTCGTCCATGGGTGACGTAATCATCGTAGAAGCGTTTTGCATGTGCAACGATTTATAATGGGTATACCCCAATAATGCTTCTACTCAAGAATCCATCCCAAAGAGGAAGATTATTAGAATAAGAAATTTAAACAAAAAAGAATAAAATAGAAGAAATAAAAGAAGAACAAAGAAGTTTATTACACAAACAAAGTCATTACAACATGAAGGAGACGAAGAATGCTTCGTCGAAGGGATCCTTGCTTCAAGAGATACCCTTATTGAAATGGTTGGAGAATTGGAGTGGATCCACTTATCCTCTTCCCTAAATATCCCAAATCACGTCCTAACCCCTCCAAATGAGAAAAACACTAATTTATATAGGGGAGGGGAGGAGAGGTTACAAGTGGTTTCAAGTGTGAATGTGGAAATTCGGCCAAATATTTTAATGTAAATTGAACCGCCCATGTGACCACCAAAACGTGAGAATTAGCTGACTTTCCAGATGGAAAATATATGCGGATATAGGTCCTCTATCTCTTCTAAAAATATGGGCTTAATCAAGTCCCGTATGAAGGAGTTATGGCCGAAATACAGAAGCTTCTCAATTCTGGAGAGTCCAGACCAACATTGAATTCATGGACCATTTTCAAAATCCCAATTCACTCTTTAGTTTTAGTGTCCTGAATAAAAGTTGTATATAATTATGTCAGGAACACTGTTACAAAATTTATATTTCAAATAATAAATATAAAAATATTTATCTTTGAAATACTACAATGAACTATAAATTGTAAAACTGGAATTTTTATCAAATATTCAAATGAATGATCTAATCGCAAATACTTTCTAATTAAACATATTTAACACAATGTGAGGAAATTATATCATTTATAATCAATAAACTACTCATTAAAATAGTTTTTTTTCAACTACCCCAAATTTACCCTTATGCACTCTTGAGAAAAACCTCACATCAAGTAAACATCAATATCAAATCAAAACCAATTTTAAAACACATATCCTTGAGATCAATCAATTAGACACCAAGAAACAAAAGATATCATTACTCATAAAAAACCTCATTTCAAGTTCTCTATTAATATCATTCAATATATTTCTACTTCATTTATCCTCCCATGTACAAAACACTTACCTCACTTGAATTTTCTCTCATCACTCAAATATCAATTTTTTTTGCAATGACTTTCTCACCAAACTCATACAAGGGTCACCATAGGCTTGATAGTTTCTTACATCTCCACCTAATGTGAGTCAAAGACATATGTTTATCATGAGGACTTTTCAGGGTTGTTCTGTGGATTTCGGTTGGTAGGATATAGATGTGAAAAATTCGGACGCTGAATGTGGAGGGCTTGACTCTTTTTGAAGCAAAATTGCATTAATCTAATTTTCACTTAAATATGGTCTTCTCCTAAATCCCCATAGTATCAATTCAGCTCCATCATATTGAAAAGTCAGGAATGGTTTACACCATTCATCATTTCAGCATCAAAAATTTCAATCTTCTCAAACATGATTTTCTTGAAAGCTCCAGATGGGCACAACTTTCAACCTCAATTAGAAGCTCCAGAAAAGGCACGACTTCACTTGTCATGAAAGCTCCAGAAAAGGAACAAATTTAAATATAATTACTTTCTTTAGAAGTAAACACATCTCTTAAGAATTTAATTTTCCTCCCAAAATATCACAGAATGTGGTGGAACAACACAACATAGATTCCCCCACACTTAAGCTCAACTAGATTATGCAATTTTATTTCAAGAGTTGGTTGGATAGGGAAAATTGGCTTGTAATGCGGCTAACCTAATAGGATGTGCATGGCTTCTAAGGGATACAAGGATTAAATATTCAAGGTAGGCCATTATAAAAAAAAGGATTCTTTGAAATATGGGATTTAATACCAAACAAATGCCTCAATAATTTAAACATAAGTACCTCAAACCCTCATGTTTTGACAGGAATAGATCAAATTCTGGTTAAATCAAGCATGGTTTGGTTCTAACAAGAATTGAGGTGAATGTAAAGAATATGAAAATAATGGTTCAGAAGCCTCACAGGAAAGTGATTTCAAATATAAAGATAGTGAGATGTGGCATGGGAATAAAAATTCAGTGTACTTTTCATGAAATTACTAAATATTTGTACATGAAACAATGTCATTTCAGCATTCATTTAAGCTTAGTATCAAGGGTTAAATTGATTCACTTATTGATATGGATTTAAAAATGGTAATGAGAATCATTTCAGCTCGATAATTTCAAAACACAAAGAAAATTGAAAAATAAACACTCAAAATTTGAAAAACACAAAAAAATTGTTTTTTTAACAGGAAAACAATTGAAATTACTAAACTAAAAGGTTCCCTCCCCCACACTTAAAATATTACATTGTTCTCAATGTGAACCCGTGAGATGAAATATGCACATGAAATGCAGAATTTTTAAATAGGACAAATAATTTAAAACTGAAAGGGTTAAGAACAGCCTGATGTGCTCAAGTGATGATGGGTTCATGCAGTGTGATAAAATCCACTGCATCAGTAGGAAGTCCCTCAATGAATCTCTTCAAACGTTTCCCATTGACTTTAATGCTTCTTCTAGTGTCCTATTGTGTGATCTCCACTGAACCATAAGGAAAAACATTAGCTACAATATAAGGACCTAACCATCTGGAATGCAACTTACCAGGCATCAGCTTCAGTCGTGAACTATAGAGACAGACTTTCTCTCGAACATGAAACTCTCTTTGTTAGATCATTTTGTCATGAGATGATTTTGATCTTTCCTTGTAGATCCTTGTGTTCTCATATAATGAAATTCAAATCTCCTCACGATATTGAATTTTCAACTTCTTTTGAATTCCAGCTTGGGCCAAATCCATGTTGCATTTCTTTATATCCCAACATACCCGATGCTTGACTTCCTCTGGGAGATGACATGCATTACCAAAAACAATCCTAAATGGGGACATACCAATGGGTGTCTTTTATGCTATCCTATAAGACAACAATACATCATCCAAGTGCTTTCTACAATCCTTCCTATTTGGCTGCACGGTTTTCTCAAATATTTGATTCAACTCACGATTTGAAACCTCAGCCTGGCCATTTGTTTGGGGTGGTATGGTGTTGATGTTTTGTGTGTCACCCCATACATTCAAAGGAGGGAAGAAAAATTTATATTCCAAAAGTGTGTCCCTTGGTCACTGATGATGGCCTTTGGTACTCCAAACCTACAAAAAATATGTGCCTTCACAAAATCCACAACAAAATGAGAATCATCAGTCCCGGTGGCCTTGGCCTCCACCCATTTACTCACATAATCAACAGAAACCAAAAATATACATGAAACCATATGAACTTGGAAAAGGACCCATAAAATCAATGCTTCAAACATCAAAAATCTCACAGAATAGTATGGGTTGTTGGGGTATCTCATGTCTCCTAGAAATGTTCCCACTATTTTGGCAATGAGAGCATGACTTACAAAACACATGGGCATCATGGAATAAGATAGGCCAATATAATCGAGAGTCCAAAACCTTCCTAGCTGTCTGTTGGGGTCCAAATTGTCCACCACAAGCAAGTGTATGACAGAAATGCAAAACAGAATCAAACTCATGATCGGGAATACACCGCCTAATGACTTAGTCACTACACATGCGCCAGAGGTATGGATCATCCCACACATAAAACCTAGACTCACCTTTTAATTTTTGGACTTGATGTTTCTTTAAATTTTCAGGGATTTCAGAGGCAACAATGTAGTTAACTAAATCTGCATACCAAGGATGTGTACCTGAAATGGAATATAGATGCTCATAGGGGAATGTGTCCCGAAGTGGTACCTAGTCAGAGGTGTATTCCTCTAGTTTGTGAGTAAGCCTACTCATGTGGTCTGCCACCAAATTCTTTGATCTCGTTTTGTCCTTTATCTCGATGTCAAACTCTTGAAGAAGGAGAATCCAACGGATAAGTCGTGGATTTGCATCTGGCATCTTTAGGAGGTACATCAAAGCTGTATGGTCAGAATACTTTAGAGAACAATAAATATGAATGGAATTTATCTAAAGAAAATATGACAGCAAGAAACTCTTTTTATATGGTAGTGTAGTTTGATTGGGCTGAATCCAATGTCCTTGATGCATAGGCGATCACATGTGAACGTCCCTCCACCATCTGATATAAGACCGCTCCAACCGCGAAGTTGGAGGCGTCACACATAAGTTCAAAAGTAATCTCCCACCGTGGGGGTTGTATGATAGGTGGAGTTGTCAAACACTACTTTATCTCATCAAAGGAAGTCCTACAAGAATCATCAAACACAAAATCAGAATCTTTTTGAAGTAATCGTGACATAGGAAGAGCGATCTTACTAAAATCATTGATGAAGCGCCGATAAAATCCTGCATGCCCTAGGAAAGATCTAACATCACTCACACATGAAGGATATGGTAAGGATGAAATAATGTCTACCTTAGATCTATCAACCTTTATCCCATGTTTTGACACTACATGCCCTAATAAAATTCCATGCTCTACCATAAAATGACACGTTTCAATGTTCAGGACCAGATTCTTCTCAATCCAACAATTCAACACCTTTCCCAAACTACTAAGACATTCATCAAATGAAGACCCATACACAGTAAAATCATCCATAAATACCTCAATGCAGGTCCCAATAAAATCAGAAAAAATACTCATCATACATATCTAGAAGGTACCTGGGGCATTGAAAAGTCCAAATGGCATCCTCCGGTAGGCAAATGTGGAAAAGGGACAGCTGAATGTAGTCTTCTCCTGATCCTATGGAGCTATAGGAACCTGAAAATATCCATAAAATCCATCCAAGAAACAATAGTGTGTCTTCCCAGCTAGTCTCTCAAGCATCTGATCAATAAATGGGAGGGGAAAATGCTCATTGCGAGTGGACTGATTTAGTTTTCTATAATCAATACACACACGCCAACTGTTTTGCACCCTCATTTGAACTAACTCATCTTTCTTATTTTTGACAACAGTAACACCACTCTTCTTAATCACAACCTGAATTGGACTTACCTAATGAGAATCTGAAATGGGAAAGATTATACCTGCCTCGAGCAATTTCTCAACTTCTTTTTTATCAACATCCAGGAGGGTGGGATTGAGTCTCTTTTGTGGGTGTCTCGCCAGTTTATCCCCATCCTCCAAGAGAATCCTATGGATGCAAATTGAGGGGATAATACCGGATATGTCAGCCATGGTCCACCCAATCACCCTGATGTTCACCCTCAAAATATTCAAATGCTTTTCTTAATGTTCAAAAGGGAGATTGTTAGCGATGATAACAGGTAATCTCTCACCACTCAACAAGTATGAGTATTTCAGATTTGGTGGAAATGGCATGAGTTCTAATGAAGGAGGGTGTATTATGGATGGAGACATTAAAGGAACTAAAATATATGCACAAAGTGAATCAGTATCAGAATAGACATCATCAAAATGAGTGAATAAAGCATCAAATCCATCAGCATACTCAACATTCATGTCAAAATCAAAGTGAACATGATCAAAATCAGAATATGAATCCACATCAAAATCAAATCCAAGAAAGGATTGTGTATCAGCAACATGTGTGGAAGTTCTCTTAGACATCAAACTCAAACCAATACTCATAATCTCCCTAAGAATAGGACAATCAAATTCTATGGAGTTTTTTTTGGTGGTTCAAAATGGGAGATAACAAAAGCAAAATGGTCCTATGAGGGGTACTTCATGGAATCCATAACATTAAATATCACTACTTCATATCCAAACTCCATGGAAAGTGTACCATCATTGACATTTATGATAGTTTTTGCAGTCTTGAGGAAGGGCCTACCTAAGATAATGGGGGCATGAGAACTTACCTGATCATCCTCCATGTTAAGCACATAGAAGTCTGCTGGAAAGATCATGTCTCTTACCCGGACAAGTACATCCTCAAGGACTCCCGCTGGATATGTCGTAGCTCTATTCACCAACTGCACCACTACTCTTATCGGCTTCAACTCACCAACCTGCATGGAAGAGAATACAGAGTGAGGCATCACATTTATAGAAGCACCTAAATCACAACGTGCATCAGAAAAGTGCAACTCCACTATGTTGCATGGGATGGTGAATGTCCCTGGATCCTTTCACTTAGTTGGCATTTCTAGAGTTGGTGAAATGAGTGCTGAGACATTCCTTCCAAGGTTGATCCTCTCATTTCCCTTGAGCCCTCTTTGATTGGTGCAGCGTTTTTTTAAGAATCTTGCATACCTTGGGATTTTCTTAATGGATTCAAGTAGAGGAATGTTGATCTCCACATGCTTGAATGTATCCAAAACCTCTTTTTGAATTGCTTCTTCAGCCATCTTCTTGGTTTGAACAACATTTTTTGGAAAAGTAAGGGGTTTAGGAAGAACACCATCAATAATTTTCTTTCCTTCATCTTTCTCCTTAGATTGATCATCAGTTGGTATGGAATGTGTCTTCTCTGGAGTTGAGGTGAATCTCGATGGAATGGTAGGTAAATATGTATAGTTCATTTGATTCCCACTTCTCAATGTGATGGCACTAACATTACCCTTTGGATTTGGAGTGGGTTGGAAGTATAGATTTTCGTAATTCTTACTTACACGTTCATGGAGGGCGGTGGCAATCTCGCTCATTTGAGTCTTTAACTCCCTGAGCTCCGAACCTTGAATTTTTAGCTCATTTTGTTGATTAGGAACAATTTGTTGGATAATATCATCAGTGTTAGAGTCTACTTTGTGTTGGAGATTCCCTTGTTGCTGACTCGTTGTTGTTTGAGATTCGAATCTCTGTTGGGGTTGTTGGAAACCCAATTGGTAAGGTGGAGGCTGCTGGATGTTTGGTTGAAAAGGGGGCCTTTGTTTTTGTCCAGAGCCATACCTCATGTCCGGTTGATATTTCTACCCTTGGATGTACGTTGGAGAAAATGAGTCAAATTTCTTTTGGGGATATGGTTGTTGCTGCTGAAATGGTCTCCCTGGGAATACTGCTGCACAATATTCTGTTTCTTGTAGTTGGGGGAAATAGTCAGTTGGATGGCTTGTATCAGTGCAAATGCCACAAGGCCTTGAAGGAGGGGGTAGAGATGTCTTTTGTGCCAAGGAAATTTTCCTCACCATACTATTCAATTCTTCTAAAATGGTATCAATCAAATGACACTCATGAAAAGAAGGACTTACATGATGTACTCCCCTGATATGTGGTGTACCACGATCACCAAATTGTTGAGTGTTTTGGGACATCTTGTCTATCAATGCGCGTGCGGCTGCTGGTGTCTTGTCCACCAATTCTCCTCCACCTGCAACATGCACCATGCTTATCTTCATAGGTGTGAGTCCTTCATAAAAGTACGGAATGAGTAATTTCTCATTGATTTGGTGATGTGGGCAGCTTGCACACAACTTCTCAAATTTCTCCCAATACTCATACATTGACTCTCCTTGTTCTTGCTTGATCCCCAATATCTCCTTTTGAATGGATGTGGTCCATGATGCTGGAAAAAATTTTTGAAATAAAAGGAGTTTCAAATCATTCCAACATGTTACATATTCAGGTTGGAAATAATACATCCAATCTCTTGCAGTATCATCAAGTTAGAATGGGAATGCTCTTAATTTAATTTGATCTTCAGAAACATTTCTTGGTTTTAAAGTTGAGAAAACCACATTAAATTCCTCAAGGTGTTTTTTTGGATCCTCACTAGATAAGCCATGAAACTTTGGAAGAAGCTGAATTAATCCAGATTTCAATTCAAAGTCTGATTCGAGATTTGGGTATGAAATACAATTTGGTTGATAGTTAATATCAATTACAGCCCATTCTTGAATGGTTATATTAAGTTCATTTTAATTATTTCCAGCCATTGGTTCATATTTTATGTTTGAATTTGAATTGCTTCCAATTTCAATTTTTCAAGAAGAGAGGAACTCACCAACTGGTTGAATATTGAAACTTCCCATAGACTGAGAATTTCTGATTCATGCCCTAAGGCTACTTTGACTCTCAGAGTCAAGATCTAAGAGATCTTCAGGATTATTTCATGTCATAAATAAAATAAAAATGAAAATAAAGAAATTGGACCATATTAAAATAAAAATGAGAAGTTTGAGTTGATGGTCTAAAAAGAAGTAGAAGAAAATAAAAGATGAAGAAGAAAAATCAGATTGGGTAAAGAAGGAAGAAAGAAGAGAGGAAGAGAATAAAATGTAAAATAAAATAAATACCTCTAATTGGTTGAAATAATTAGTTGCCTCCCCAGAAACAACGCAAATTTTAAAGAGCGCTGTCATGGGCGCCCTCAAATGATTAATGTGATTTTGGGTTACTTAGGTGCAACAGAGTGGCTGACCAAGGTCGTCTCTCAAAGAAGGAAGTGAATTTAACAACTTATTAAAGGTATTCTATAAATAAAATAAAAGAAAATAAAATAAAAACACTACATTAAAGGATTGGGGTTTTTATCATTTATGAATCTAGAAGATGTTTTCTGGAATAATATTGTATATTTTTTTTGTTTTTAGTTTTGAAATGAATTTCGATTAAAATGACATACAAGAAGATGTTTTTTTAGAAATCTATTTTAAAAGGCGTAATCGATCTAAATATACAACTTCATTCAATTATTAATCATTATCATTTAAATCAATATCCACTTAATTATGATCCCCTAATTTTTTATCTGTCTAACCCTACAAGAGTTAACTTAACCACAATGATGAAATTACTTAAACCCTAGGCTTGCTTCGGAACACACAATCACAGCACCCTGCTTTGATTGTTTTTATAAGGATAGCCTATGGTAATTGGTTAATTTGAGTACATATCCATTCTGGAAATGAGGATGAATTTTGTTTAGAGATTATATATTAACTCTACAAATTAATCTCATGTGGTCTTGTATTACCGATTAAGATTACGCTCTCACAATTTACACAAAATCCCGACATCGCGTGTTTTTGTGTTAATTGTTCAGTTGCTTGCTTAGTTTATTGTAATTTAAGAACACAATTCATGTATCATGTTTTGTGAATTAAATTATCTCATTTATTCAAAATAATTAAACAAATAATGTATAAGAATGATTGATTACTAAAAGACTACTCTTCCATGGGTGATGTAATCATCGTAGAAGCGTTTTGCATTTGCAAAGGTTTATAATGGGTATAACCAAATAATGCTTCTACTCAAGAATTAAATCCCAAATAGAAAGATTAATAGAATAAGAAATTTAAACAAAACATAAGAAAATAGAGGAATTAAAAGAAGAACAAAGAATTTTATTACACAAACAAAATCATTACAACATGAAGGATAAGAAGAAGGCTTCTTTGAAGGGATCTTTGCATCAAGAGCAACCCTTATTGAAATGGTTGGATAATTGGAATGGATCCACTTATACTCTTCCCTAAACTTCCCAAAGCACTTCCCAACCCCTCCAAATGTGAAAAACTCTAATTTATAGAGGGGAGCGGAGGAGAGGTTACAAGTGGATTCAAATGTGAATGTGGAAATTCGGCTAAATATTTTAATTCCAATTGCACCGCCCATTTGACTACCAAAATGCGTGAATTGGCCGGCCTTCCAGAAGGATAATATGTGATTATATAGGTCCTCTATCGTCTCTATAGATTTGGTCTTAATATAGGCTCAGCTGAAGGAGTTATGGCCGAAGTACAGAAGCTTCTCCATTCTGGTGAGTCCAGCCCAACTTTGACTTCATGACCCATTTTCAACAATCCAATGCACTCTTTAGCTTTAGTGGCATGCATAAAAGTTGTAGATAATTATGTCAGAAACACTATTACAAAATTTAAAATTCAAATAATAAATAAAAAAATTTATCTTCGAAATACTATAGTGAACTATAAAGGGTAAAACTGGAATTTTCATCAAATATTCAAATGAATGATCTGATCCCAAATCATTCTAATTAAACATATTTAACACAATGTGAGGAAATTATATAATTTATAATCAATAAAATACTAAATAAAATAGTGTTTTATCAGGGGTTCTAGTATTGACGAACATAATTAAAAATGATTTATTTAATTTAAGTCCTAGTTGATTAAATTTTAGTGTTTCCAAATAAATAAATCCCAAATAGTATCTAAGTGTATATTTTCTATAAATGTATTGAATATTCCGAAATTATAATTAATAATTTTATATAAAATCCAGATTTTTTTATATTATATAAATCATAACTACTATTAGCCTCTTCATTGATTGTAATTTAATAGTTTTAATCATTTCTTCCATGGTTGAGGAGGTTATTAGTGTCTGTTTTAATCTTGAACACTTGGATTAGTGCACCTGTTTTTATAGTATGTAAATTCCTCAAAACCAAAAAATTGAAATTATTATGGATCCTTATAAATAACAATTCATTTCATCTTTATTTAAATTACTCATTTTGCATAATAATTTTGTTAATCGAGTAATTCATTTACCAATTATAAGAATTCTTCTATTTTGTTTGAGACATTTCCCTTTGTTTCCCTTCCGACAGTTTTACTGTAAATGAAATCAAATAAAAATCCGTTCATAATCTCCATCCCTTGATATTAAACGAAACCATATGATTTTTTGATTTGGTTTTATTGGATGTTTAGAAAATATCATCTCATGAATTATAACTCTAGATACTAGTGTGAGGATAAACACAATATTTTCCTCACCAACTTTTCTCACACTTTGTTTCAAATTAAAAATATTACTATGTTATAAATCAAATACATTTTTAGCATGGTTCTTATTATCTCAATGCATTTATAAATAAAATAATGATGGATTGAGTGATGAAATCATAACAATATGGTTGAATTATCATAATAATAAAAGTATTTCATTTTTGAAACATCTTTCTCATTGTCATTATTGCGTTTCACTATAAAACCACTATATTATCCTATATAAATATTATTTTTTCCTAATATAATTTATGTTTTATATTATTACACATATCAACCCAATAACTCAGTGTAAAAACGAATCAATCCTGTATATAATAAAAAATATATAAAATGATCAAATAAATATTATCCCATAGGAATGTAAATACATGTGCCCAGTGAGGGTGCATTCTTTATACAGCATAATAATGGTCAATATATACTCGACCAAATAATTTTAGGGTTATAAAACCATGTTGAATCTATAAAAAAACACAAAAAATAAATGTTTCTAGACTATAATGTATTTATATGATATGCATCTACTCAAATCATTAGAAATATTTTTGGATATCATCCTATACTTAGAATAATTTTTAGGGTTTTAACAAATGTTATATAACTGAATAATCAATTTTATATGAATTTATATATAGAAATAATAAAAAATGTATCTAATACCAATTAATTTGAACCATTCCCATCATAATTTAAATAATCCCTCAATCCATCAATTCAAATAATACATCTAAAAAATTGTCTCACAACCCAAGCACTTAAATGTATAATTTTTTCAATATTTTCTTTATTGACCTATAAATTTTAAATTATTGATAATATATTTCCCCAATCATGATCCTAAAGAACAACTTCTACAAAAATCAAATTATATAACAATTTTTATACCATAATGAATTGATACATATGAATGGGGTGGGCTCAGACATTTAGTGAGGTGAAAAACATATCATAATGTGTTAGTAAAAAACACATAGAATAATATAAAAAATAATTAAATATCATAATATGAGATCATAAAACCATTGATGAGAATCATTAAACATGATTATAAAACATAGTATCATATTTATAATGATAAGTATGTGTAAAGTTATTTTTATGCTCAAAAATAAAAATCAATTGACACAATATTGTTTATAGTGACCCAATACTTTTAAAAATATTACAAAATGATATAAATAATAATTATTCATTAAATAAAAATCATGTATAAAAAACCCTAGATTATTTGGAAGATTTTTTACATGATTAGAAATTTTGAAAATGAAATAACTTTTTCATTCATCTTTATACTAAAATCCAAACTCCCTTTGTTGTTATACAATTAGATAGAAAAACATGGGGAATACATATGCAAAGGGTGATGTAAAATTTCCATTATGGGAATATACATGGAATTGAATCATAACACTAGATTATGATGACATAACATGTTGACATAAATGAAATAGTTCATGAATAATTTATAGAGAAGAGAAATATAGATAATGGAAATATAAAATCCTAGAACCATAGAAATGTTGCATTAATATATATCCTCACCTAAACATGAGTAAATTCTAACCTGCAAGATCTTATAATAAGGTGATATTGTCTCATTGTGGATCATGTTTACTCTTGAATCCTATACATAAAATCTCATGAGACTAGAATATTTCCAAATTCATTAGATCAATAACTGGTCACACTAATCATAACTTGTACATGCATATGTGTTTCATATTAAAAATCTAACATAAGGTTCATCAACAGATAGAAAATGTGTTTCATTATCATTTCATAATGAGTACAAAAATGGTGTATCATAACGGTATCTCTAAATGAAGGTATTTAATTCAATATTGTAAAATAATAAAGGGAAAATAAAAATCAATTTTCCATAATTTTTTCCATCTAAAAAAAAATGAAATAGTGTGGTTATGTAATTTTACAAATCTTACACTAAAGATTCAATTTATGGAAATAATAAACAGTCTTTATAAAAGATAATAGCAATATTATTTTCATAAAATAATAAAATAATTAAATAGTTTTTTATGATAAAATATGTTATTTTGGAAATAAAGGTGGATTTAAAATTTTTTGGAGTGTACATGATAATGGCTAAAAAACATAGAGGTTCTATTTAATAAGGTTTTATTATTGAGATTAGTTTTAAGGGAACCTATTATGTAATGAATATTACCTTCATAGAATGTATAATTGTGAAATATATATATATATATGGTTTCATGTAACATCCATTTACCTTCCTTATAGTCATTATTTAAAAACATTTCATGATTTTCCCTCTTCATTGACAAGGTAGGGATGTAATGGAATTTGATGAATAATGGTATTATTGAAGTCAAATATTTGTTGGATTCTAAGAAAAAATAGCTTATTATATATTCTACTATGTATTTAAAAACTATTTGAAATGGTTACACAACATGTAAATTATTAAATTATAAAAATTATGTTTTTATCAAAAGGTGATGGGTTTTTGTTTGGTTTTTGTAATTTTTAATTACAGGGCATATAATTGGGCTACACTTAATGAAAATTCATGTTTTTTGTTTATCAATATGAATAAATGATTTTTTTCTATTTCCATCCTCTACAGTTTTTATTTCTATCAACTCAGGATCCAACCCAATCGAATTTGTATCCTTAAAACCATTTCCTCTTATTTCAATCAGTGATTGATCATCGTTACATTTGTTGTGTGAGTCCCCCTAAATTTTTTTATCGTGCCTCTTAGTATCATTATCATGCATTACATGGGGGTTAATATAACTTCTCAAGATGTATGGATTAAACTCCATGTTTCGAAATATTTTTTCTAAGTTGAGTTCCATGATCTACTATTCCTTTATTTTTTTGGTATGATCTATTATGTTCCATGTGTTTCTGTGAGAAAGGTAGGTTGTTCTGTTAGGATTATAATTTTTTATAAAAATATTGATTGATTAAAATTACATTGTTTAATAAAAATACAATTACATGAAAAAATTTCAAATGTTTTATTGAAAATTCAATTCCATGTATTTGTGAATTTTAATTTCATGTTGGTTTTGGAATGAAGATGGGGAAAACACTCAGTTTGATTGAATTAAGGAGTTTTTTAGAAATTGAAGGAAACTTGTGAAATTTAAATTTTTTAGTTTAAATTATAATTTTTTTTTTCACATTGATTTCAATATTTATTTAATAAAATGGATTGGATGAGTTTTTTAAGGAAACCCAGTGGTTTTATATTAGAAATAGGATGGTTTGATGAATAACATATGCTTTGGTTTTTAAATGAAAATTTGGAACTTTATAAATAGGGGAATGGGACAAATTTTACATTAAATAGTTTTAAAATAAATATCTTGTAATGGTAATTATTAGAGAACAGTCATGAAAACATATTTATTGAGTTATAGGGATAACTCTATTTTAATGATTTACAAAGGAAATAAACCAAATGTCGTAGATCACATCTCTAATGGGATGGTGATGAGTCCCCTTTGGAAATTGTTAGTGGGACATATGTATACACATATTTCCTCGATCACCTTTGAGTGTGTGAGGATCCAGTATTCTGGAACTATCATACCATTTTGAAGATGACCATGTATCTCAGACGTTTATATATGATATATAAATGGGAAATAATTTTTTAAAAGTATTTTACATGCCTAATTAATTTATATACATTTTTTCTTAATTTTGTTTGTGAACACATTTTCTAAAATAATTTATATCATTTGTAATGTAAATCATGAATTGTTTTTAAATATTCAATAATTTTCCATAACTATCTGAACATGAAATATTTAGTTGTTTAACTAAATTTTGGAGTCTCTTATGGAATCCTTTGTGAGAACATATTGGGTTATTTCCTCTCACCCTACATGTTCCTTCAGGTGTTAGTGTATTATATTCTTCCAAGATCAATAATTTGTCAAGCATTATATGGTAAATGTATCTAATAGTCCTTGGGGATTGGAGAGTTGTTTCTGTTGGAACATGGGATGTTATCTTATTTTATAGTAAATTTATATATTTCTTTTAGGATGTTTAACTGTTTGACTTTTGGTACACTAATCTCTACAGAGTTTTCAATTTGTATGCATAATAATTTTTATGTCTTCTTCTTGATGTTACTTGAAAGAAATAGTTACCATTATCACATTGAATGATTCCATGTTCTAGTTTCCAACCCACTGGAATCTAGAATGCCCTTCGGGTTATATCAGGACTAGCTTAGTTATTGGGTTCCTAGGGTACCTAGGAATGTTCATTAAAATGTGGGAACAATGGTCATGTATGATCTTCTTATATTGAAGTTTGTTTGTATTTGTGTATTCTTTTAGAGAATTATGAGTTAGTATTGATTTATTAGATTTCTAACTCTCATATTAATTAACCATATCTCACCATGTGTGGTATGGGATATGAATTTTGGGGACTAGTTCTATTTTTTCCATTATTTTTATTTGGATAGACTGAAATCAAAAACATATTATCTCATCTATTGGGATTAATTTCTAGTGTAGATTTTTTTATGTGTTTATACGATGCCTTCAATGTTGTCTGCTGATGTTGTGTACCACCATGACACTGATATTATGTGTCAACCATGTTTTGGAGGATGTTTCAAATAATCCATAGTGAGAAAATACAATCATAGACCTGATTCTGGTTGAGGTGGTCATGCATACTCTCCAAGCTCTAGAACAGGAAGTCAGGGCAATTCTTATTCAAGATAATATTACAGAACCTCATATCATTGTTATCTAGAATTAATCAAATGAGTTACACTTCCAAAATACATGATTGATTAATTTATGTAATGATTATCAAGAGGTTGAGGAATAATTTTGAAGGATATACCATTTATTGGAATTTCTTTAAACACTTGTGGACATTATGGTGATGTGTGCCACCATCATGTTTTATAGAACAAGAAGGTGATAGTGGGACCCAATGGGGGTGGAGATGAATCCTGAGGATGTTGATTGGAATGACATCAAGGAACTTTTCACCATAAAGTTCTATATGGAGTTGATAAATTAACTAAGGCATTAGGTTTCTTCAGTGTTCAGAAGATGAGAAAACCATGAAAGAATATATGAACTGTTTTGTGGTGGTAGTGTTGTTTTCAATTGAGATAACATGAAATGAAAAAAATGGAGACTCAATGGTTCTAGTTTGGATTTGATAATGAAATATATTATCAAATTTTTCACAATAATAGTTTCTACTTATAATGATGTTTTGGATAAAGAATTGATGGGTAAAATAAACCAAGAAGGAAAGGGAGGGATGATGGTAATTTTTATCCCCAATTTGGAAATGTTTTTTACTCTACGATAAAGTGAATAAGATATAATTATCATGGTGGATCTCGATATCTGGGGTTTTCTAGATATTATAAAATGAATGGTAGATGCACATTGATTTTCTACTATTATGGAAATCATGGTAATTATATGTGGGCATAAACTGAGGTACACAAAATATGTGTATCTTGACGATGCTAATTTCAATTGTACAAGTTATGGAATATATTTTAAAATCTATTTTGTGGAATGTTATCATCATAACCAACTAAATCTATAGTACACTCAGATGGTTCCTGAGTAAATGGGTTCCAACCACATGCATACAGAATGAAGATTCTTCATATAGTGGATGTGTCAAGAGAGGAACCAGATACATGTCTTATTACAATAAGAGGTGCCATTACCATAGATTCATCAATAGCTAATTTTTTATTAGATATGCTTTCATCTCATTAATTTATTTCAACAATTATTTTTGATCTTCTAAATACTCCGATAGAGGTTTTTCCTTATGTAATGAATATTAACAAACCCCGTGGAACAATGTGAGAGAATTATCTCTATAGTCTCGCTTAATATTTCTCTTTATTTTATGTTTAGATTTAGTTTTATTCTATTTCTCATTAGGAGTCCTTCTATTTTCATATTTATAATGTATTGGAACATTACAAAAACATTCCTTATTAATTGATATCTCCAGAGGGTTTCCATTTCTAAACCCAATGGTGGTTCTTGTTTCATTCCAAGATAATACGATGAAATTTCCATAAGATAGGGGTCTTCTTATAAAATTATGGGGAATGTAATATATATTTTTTATTTTGATTTTCAGTTGTAATAATTGAGGTATGATCTCCCATCATTTTTCATTGACTCTCTAAAATGTTTATTTTTAACTTATCTGGTATTTCACAACGAATGATGTATAGTTTTCTCTCGATTTAGTACATGGTACTCAACCATTTAAAATTACTTATAACAACACTGAACCATCTATGATTAATTTTTAATGATTTATATAGATGAAATTCCACATAATTTCTATATACATTTGATTGTGTCCCTTATGGAACCACAGATTATATTCACTATTTAATTTAATGGTTCATATAGCCTTTTTATTGTCTACCAAAAACTCAATAAGGTCACAATGAAGAAAAATTATCCATTTCCATGAGTTGATTATATATTTGACTAGTGGAAATGGTTGAAATCATTCTAAAAGAATGATCATTGTTATTGATACAATAAGTTGAGAATAAAATAATATTACATTATGAAAACAACCATTCAGAGCAACTATGAAAATTATGAGTACATTGTCATTCCATTTGGACTAAGGAATTCTCTTATAGTTTTATTGATTTAATGAAACATATTTTCCATGATAAATGTGATGAGTTAATTATAGTCTTTTTGGATGACATCACTATCAACTCTAATTCTAAATATGATCATGTGTGTTATCTAATAATTGTTGCAGAATTGTTTGTAAACTGAAAACATTATTTTAATAAATCAAAATATGATTTTTAGATATTATATGTGAAAATTATAGTATATATGGTTTAGAAAAGGTATTTTTGTTGATTCTGAAAATGTAATGTTTTTTGTCACATTAGAACAACCAAATAATGTTTTTGAGATCTGAACCAACTTGGGTCTAGTCGGGTTTTATCACTGGTTGTTATGGTCTTCTCAAAATTTTATTCTCTGATGGATACACTAACATGGAAGGTAGTAACATTTTTTCGGAAAAATGACATTAGAATTATTTTATTGATATGAAATTTCATTTGACTACTACTCTAGTGTTTACTCTTCTAGAGGCCAGGCATGGTTATGTGATATTTTTTGATGCATCAGGATCATGATTGTGTTATATTCTTATAAAGGGTTATCATGTTCTTTATTATGGCACTCACTAGCTTAGGCAACATGAGAAGAATTATCAGTCCAATGAACTGTCACATATAGTTTGTATGCACACAAGTTATATTAAATGAAATTTCCTTTATGGTCGAAGTTTTATCATGTTCTATTACTATAGAGTCTAGAGATATATCTTCTCTAAAATATATTTGAATCTCCACCAGAGGAATTGTGGGATGTACATAAATAATTTCAACATCAGCACTACCTATAACCTGAGAAAAGGGAATCTTGTTACTATAAGTCCCCAACCATAAACATTACTTAATCTTGAGTTATTATAAGAACACACATTGAGGATATTTTCAGGTTTAGAGTTTTAGATAATTAGAAAATATATCATGCATTATATTCCACATTTCAACAAGGTGTTTACATAAAAGACAATATTCATTTTTTCCATCAAAGGAGAAATATTTATAATAAAACATGGATTATTTCGTGACACATCCTCGACACTATCATCACATCACGTACTTTTCCCTTGACCTATGAAAAACATTTCAAAAACATGGGATGAGCATAAAAAGCTCAGTAAGGGATATAAAAGTATGGAATGAAAAAATTTGTCCATGTATACATAAGAATCAATGAAATCATACTTTAATCATTAAACATAATCACTTTAACATACCTTCTGTAATCATAAGATTTATGAATAACTCATCGAAATCATTACACATAAAGGTAATTTTTGACATTCATAACATTATTTCATAGGTAATAACCCTCATGGTTATGTTTGGAATACCCATCATAGTATATTCCCTAAATCTCTTCAGAGAAACCTTAGCATTTAACTCCTCCGCATTACCCAATGCATTGGAGAGATATATCGGGCTCAACCGACCATAGTTTATCACGGAACCACCCATATTCATAAACAATTCCCAAGAACCATAACATAATCGTATCATATAAAACATGCATAAAGGAAACATAACATCTCCACATTTAAATCATAAGATATCAATAACACATAGATATAATCAAAACATTCTAAAAAACATTTTCAATAACAATATAAAATTAACTTAAAACATGGTATATATTTTTCATTTAAAAAAGTTTATGGCATGTAGTGTAATCCAAAACTCAAATAATGGTCATGGCGGTGGAGATACCGTTGTCCCTGCATACAGATGACAAAAAAAATTCCCTTCTGTCGTTTAGTAAAACTCTTCATATATAAATGATTTCTTTTGAAAAAAATTTAATGTCAAAGGGGTTTATACACCGTATAAAATAAATATGTTTATAAAACAAAATATGCCTCAATGAAAGGAGATTGATATGAAGTCCCATACCTTGTGTCCGACATGACTCGATCATTCTTTAATCTCCAGAATAATGAACTGGAGTTAATTTATACATTCTTAGAAATCTTTTTCAAGGTCATTATTTCTTTTATTTCAATTATTACCATGTTATGAACATTATGGAATTATATAAGTTAAAACGGTTGTTTTTTCGATCTTTGGTACTTAAGCCAAAAATAAACTTCTTATAATTACAAGTAGTTCATGTGGTAAAATATCCATTATAAACAGAATTATATTAATGATTTTTATATCATATATATCATATATATCAAGTATATACATTCAATTATAATATATCATAACATTTAGAGGTAAGAAATGAAATGCACCATTCATGGAGACGGTAAGTCGTACGTACACATGAACGCTACTTTCATTTATATATTGTATTTTATGGAATGAAATCATAATGTATAAAGTTATATTATAATTCCAGTATAATATCATACATAACATCATACACTCCATCCTTTATATGTCCCACATATTTCATTAACGAATCAAATCACTTTGAGGGGGTTGTAGTCTGCACTTCCTAAAATGAAGATATCGCGTTTTCCCATAATGGAAACCATAATGGAATTCCATAAATGAAAAATAATGAAGCATAAAGAAACCATAAACATAATTTATATCATATATAAATAGAGTGACATCTTAATGGCCTAGATGAATGGTGTTAAAGAAGATTGAACAATCATTGTTTTGTGAGGCAGAAATTTTCCATCCACAGAAATAGTATGTTCTTTAACCATTAGACGGAGGTGTGTGTAATTTTAAATCAAATATTTATCATAAAAACATCCTAGTATATTGGATTAATTGTTTTTTACAATAGAAAAGAATAAAAAATATTTTAGGGGGTTGGAGACGAAAAATAAATCAAAAGAACACAAGTAAAGACATTATCATTAAATCATGTAACTTCTCATGGTTTGAACCAAAAGGGTTTCTTGAAGATATTTCTGCCTAAGGAAAGGCATCTAGGATGAAGGGAGGGATGTGGAGAGATAAAATGAGTAGATCTTGGCCAAGTCAGTGTCTTGAGAGGTGTGGGTAAAGAGGTAGAGTTGGGGGCCTTTTATAAGAGGGATGAGGGGCACTCTTGGAATGTCAAGGAATGTTACTTTATTATATAATTAGTTTCGAATTTTTTAGGTACCAAAATTATATATTTCTAGGATAAGGTTATAAGGGCTCTAAATCCCCCCACATAATAGGTTTTTACAATTGTACGTCTTAGATTTTAAATTATCTTTTCATTTTATTTAAATTGTTCATTAATGAGGTAATCGCTGCATCATCATGGTGTCATAACTAAATTAATTTATTTTAGGTCTAAAATTATAAAAAAAATACTATGATGTATTAAATCTTTTTAGCCTTCCAATAAATAATTATAGTTTAAGAGATCATTTACACAGACACAACTAAAATTGTTTTACTTAGGTGATACATACTGTTGTTATACTCTACTTTTTAAAAAACATAAAATGATAAAGTTTCACTATCACCCAAAAGTAATTCCATGGGGTCCCCATGATTGGAAAAAGTCATCCCATGGTCATACATTATAGAAAAAACAGCATTAGAACACATGTTGTGTTCATTTGTTATTATTATGATATTATTTTATGACACCTAACTACTCGATTACTAATTAATCATGATAATTAAATATAATTACCGTTGGTACTATTCATAATGTCCATGAACAAAAGTGTCTTAATTACATAATTTGGACCTTATGATGCCAAATATGGAATCCATTTTACCAAATTCCAAACACAAAAATTAAAGTTATTAATTTAAAAATAATTCCTATTGTCAAAACAAATTGCTGGTTTTTTAGAAACAATATCTATCAAACGTTTGACAATTGTTTGTGTCCAATTTCAAAGTGAAATTAATTCAAATGACCACCATTGGATTAAAAAGTTAAAATATATTATATTTAAAATTTAAAACCAATCAAAAAGATAATCTATCCTCAAAATTAAATTAGGTAAAAAATCAGTTTTGAAATAAAATGCAGTATTCATCACAATTCTTAAAAAAAGAACATTGTCAGAAAAATACCCAAAATTTATACAATGTAAATTTCAATGTCCCAATCCTAAAGAATAGGATTACATTGAAATATAGAGCTTATAAAATTTTCAGAAGATACATTTAAAAATGGTTCCCCATCAAATGGTGGTAAAAGAATCTTTTAAAAATATTAGAGAATTCAATGATTATGATTGGATTTATTTTCATTTTTAAGCCTCTAAAAAACTATCTAATTTATAAATAGACATAGAAATTAAAATACATAGTTATTTACTTACTTGGGATGTTACATCCTTCCACCCCTCTAAAAATTTCATCCCCATAATTTAGTTACTTATCGAATAAGTGGGGGTCTTTATACCTCATTGCATTTTCAGATTCCCATGTTGCCTCTTAAATCATGTGGGTTTTTTCACAAAATCTTTTCTTGATGAATCACCTTATTCCACAATACATTCTCCAAGTGGTCAGGAATCAGGACCGATTCTTCCTCATAAGATAGATTCTCTTCTAGCTGAACTACCTATGGACTCAAAACATGAGATGGATCTGGAATTTACTTCCTTAACATTGAAACATGAAAAACATTATGTACCTAAGATTAACTCAGAGGTAAACCCACTCGGTATGCAACTGATCCAACTCTCTCCAGAATTTCATGTGGACCAATGAACCTTGGAATTGTCTTTCCTTTCTTTCCAATCGCATCACACTTTTAGATGGTGAATCATTGAGAAAAACATTATCACCTACCTCAAAATAGAGATCCTTCCTCCCGTTGTCCTCGTAACTTTTCTGCCTTCTCTGAGTTGTTCTCATGTGTTTCTGTATCAGCTGAACTTTTTCTGCCAACTCTTCTACCAATTCTGGTCCCATCAACTTCCTTTCACCCACTTCATCCCAAAAATACGGATTTCTACACCACTTCCCATATAATGCTTTAAATGGTGACATCTGTATACTAGAATGAAAATTGTTATTATAAGAAAACACAACCAAAGAAAGATATTGGTCCCAACATCCATGATAATCCATCGAACAAGAACATATCATATCCTCTAATGTCTAAATTTCTCATTCTGACTACCCATCTGATTAAGGATGAAAATGTATACTAAAGATTAATTCAGTACCCAACGACTTCTAAAGGACTTTCCAAAAGTTAGAAGTAAACCTGGGATCATGATCAGATAAAATGGAGAGGGGAACTCCATGTAACCTGCGTATCTCATTATTATACAAATGAGAAACATGATCTAGGGAAAAAGTATATCTCATATCATGGAAATTATTAGATTTAGTCAAGCGATCAACAATAACCGAGATTGCTTCATTACCTAGAGGTCTCTTCGGCAACCCCACAAAGAAGTCCATGGATATATTCTCCCATTTCCACTCTAGCACAGGTAATGGCTGAAACATCTCATTCGGTAACTTCCGATCTATTTTAATCTATTGACAATTCAAACACTTCACAGTAAAATCAGCAATATCACTTTTCATTCCATCCCACTAGTAATACTCCCAGAGATCTCAATACATCTTAGTACTGCCTGGATGAACTGAAAATGGATGACAATGAGATTCACATAACAACTCTCTCTTCAACAGTGAATCACACGGTAGACACAATCTCTTCCCAAATCTCAAAACACAATCATTATCAATGTTAAATTCATGAAACTTACCCCTCTGAACCAGCTCTACGTTTTTCTGCAACTCACTGTCTTGCTTCTGTGCTTGCATAATTCTTTCTCATAGAGATGATTTCACTGATACCTGAAACAAAACAGAATAACATCCTCCAGCAACATATTCTATGCCAATTTTCATCAAATCCTTAACCAACGGATCATGTTCAAAAGGTAACATGGTTAATGAAGCATTAATTTTTCGACTCAAAGCATCATCCACCATATTTTATTTTCTCGGATGGTAATGAATTGTATAATCATACTCCTTGATTAATTCTAGCCATCTCCAATGTCTCATGTTCAATTATTTCATAGTGAATATATACTTTAAACTTTTGTGATCAGTATATATTTCACACTTTACACCATACAAATGATGACTCCAAACATTTAAAATGAAAATAAATGAAGATGATTACAATTCATATGTAGAGTAATTTACCTCGTGAGATTTCAACTGACATGAAGAATAAGAAATTACCTGATCATTTTGCATTAGGATGCAACCAAGTCCTTTAAATGAAGCATCACTGTAGATAACAAACCCACCATTCCCGGAAGGAAGTGAAAAAAACAATAAAATTCACCAATCTTCTTTTCAATTTCTGAAAACAATCATCATATTATTTTGTCCAAACAAACTTAACACCCTTACGAGTTAGCATAGTCATTGTACTAGATAACTGTTAAATTTTTTTAAAAAACCTTCAGTAATAGCCTGCCAAACCAAGAAAACTATGAATCTCAGTTACATTTGTGTGTCTTGGGTATTCTTCAACAACCTTTGCTTTTGTAGGATCAACAATTATTCAATCTTTAGAAACAATGTGACCAAGGAAATAAATTTGTTGCAACCAAAACTAACACTTTCTGAATTTACCATACAATTTATTTTCTTTTAAGGATTTCAAAATAAAACTTAAATGAATTAATGCTCCTCATTACTTCTATAAACCACCAAAATATCTTCAATGAAAACAACAACATACTTATCCATGAACTCATGGAAAATTCTATTCATAAGGTCCATGAATACAATAGGTGTTTTGGTTATCCCAAAAGGCATTACTACAAATTCATAATGGTCATATCTTGTATGAAACGCAGTATTTGGAATATCTGCTTCCTTTACCTTCAAATGATGGTAACCAGATGTCATGTAAATATTTGAAAAATACTGAGCTCCCTGGAGATGATAAATGAAATCATCGTTATGAGGAAAAGGATATGTGTTCTTAATAGTGATTTTATTCAAGGTTCTATAATCAAGGAAAAGTCTCATAGAACCATCATTCTTTTTAACAAATAAGATAAGAGCACCCCACGGTGATGTGATAGGTCGAATGAAACCTTTCTCTAATAAATATTTTAATTTCTCCTTAAACTCTAAAAGTTCAATTTGAGCTATTCGATTAGGGGGGTTTGAAATTGGCTTAGAATCAGAAACTATGTCAAACGTAAATTCAACTTCCTGATCTAGTATTATTACGGAAAACCCATCAGGAAAAACATCAGGATACTCATTTACCACTGGAACATCATTAATTTGAATGGTTCCTTTGTTTTCAACAATATGTGAACTGTAACATTCATTTCTATATTTTACAATTTTCTCAGCCTCCTGAAATGTTATCAATAGTAAGGGTTCAGCCTTGTACACAAACAAAAAGTCTTTCTGAAAAAAAAACGTCTTTATCTCTAAAATCAATCTTAGCATGGTAAACATAGGGCCAATCCATACCCAGGAAAAAATCAAACTCTACTAGAGGTAAAACAATATGGTTTGAAAGTAGGTTCTTTCCACGGATAAGGATAGGAAGATTCTTATGAATTATTTTTATCTCAACATTTCCCCCAGGTGATTTTACCACAAGTTCAGGAGCCATTTCTTGAGATGGAATTCCTAATTTACTAGAAAAATTTTCAGAGATGAAAGAATGTGTAGACCATGAATCAAACAACTCATAGGAATAATCTGAAAAAACAAACAAAGTACATGATACCACTTCATTTGATGGCCCAACATCTGTTGAAGTAGTTTCAAAGGATTTCATCACAATTTTTTTCTTGTATTCTGATTGCTCCCCATCATTTGAACTCTTTTTCGAACACTCAATGGCCTAATGACCCATCAAATTTCACTTGAAACATTTCACTTACTGTAAATAAAATTTGGTCTCACCATCACCCTGATCTTTTTCAGTGCAATAACAAGCCTTATGTACTATCTTACCACATCGGTAGCACTTTCCAGAATTCAAAAGACATTCCCCAGCTTTCCTTTTTCCAAATTTATCACAAACTGAAAAATTAGTTTTCTTACCATCAGACCTCTTTGACGGACTCTTCCCTTTCTACTTCCAACTTGGTCTCTTCTTCTATTGGTTGTTATAGAACACTTGATCATCAGAAAACTCCATTTCCACCTTCTCATCCCATTGAACAAGCTTTTCATAACTTTTTAACTCACGAGAAGCTAATGCCCTTAGATAATTTGGCTTTAATCCAGAGTAAAAACTATTGATTTTAATATAATGGTCTTAAATAAAATATGGAGCATACCTTGCCAATCGAGTGAACATTTCTTCGTAATCAGCCACTGAGTCACCCTCATGCATCAATTACAAGAATTGTTTTTCCAGCATAAGTTGAATAGACTTCTGAAAATGATTCTCAAGAAACATACCTTTGAATTCATACTAGTCAAGAGCATAAATCTCATTAGCGTCCCTGATATTTTAAACATAGACCACCATTGATCTGCTTCACTATCTAAACGGTAAACAGAAAGACTTACCTTTTGATTTTATGAACACCAAATGACGTCGAAAATCTTCTCCCGTGCTTTAATCCACCCTTCATCTAGCACATGGTCAAGTGATCCTCTGAATGATGGGGGATGTTGCCTCATGAAATGTTCCACCACTGACATGTTTCTTTATGGTTAATCTGGCTAATCTCCTGCATGGATACCACTACATTTTATCGCATGAGTCAACTGCACCATTACTGCAACAGACTATTCAGTTACAATTCTGACCATCTCAGGATGCTGATTCGGATAGTCATTTCCTTCTGTATGCCTTCCTTGCATTGCTTCCATGTTTCCACTATAGAAATCCATTCTGAACTAACATGTCTTAGATAAAGACACAGGTTAATCTTCAAATGCTATAAAATTTCAATTTGACCAATAAAAAATATTTTTGGATAATTATTTAATAGAATTATGACTCCTAAAGTTATCTAAACTGACCTCTGATACAAACTAAAAGTCCCAAGCCATAGACATTAAATAATCTTGAGTTTTTACATGAATACACATTGAGGATCTTTTTAGGTTTAGTGTTTTAGAGAATTAGATCATAAATCATGCAATACATTCCACATTTCAACAAGGTGGTCACATAAAAGGCAGTATTCATTTTTCCTATCAAAGGAGACATGTTTAAAATAAAACATGGATTCTTTCTTGACACTTCCTCAACACTATTTTCACATCATGTACTTTTCCCTTGACCTATGAAAAACATTTCAAAAACATGGGATGAGAATAAAAAGCTCAGTAAGGGATATAAAAGTATGGAATGAAAACATTAGTACATGTATACATAAGAATCAATGAAATCATACTTTACTCATAAAACATAAGCACTTTAACATACCTCATGAAATAATAAGATTTATGATTAACTCATAGAAATCATAACTAATAAAGGTACCTTGAGGCATTCATAACATTATTACGTAGGTAGTAACCCTCACAGTTAAGTATGGATGACCCATCATAGTATATTACCTAATTATCTTTGGATAAACCTTAGCGTTTAACTCATTCGCGTTATCCAATGCATTGGAGAGCTATATAGGGCTCACTCGCCGTTAGTTTATCATGGAACCACCCATCTTCATAAATAATTCCCAAAAACCATAACATAATCGTATCACATGAAACATGCATAAAGGAAACATAACACCTCCACATTTCAATCAAAAGATATCAATAACACATAGATATATTCCAAACATTATGAAAACCATTTTCAAAAAAAAATAAATAAAAGAAAATTAAAACATGGTGTATAATTTTCATTAAAAAATTTTGGCATGTAGAGGAAGCCAAAACTCAAATAATTGTAACGACGGTAGAGAAGTCGTTGTCGCCACATACATATGACAAAAGCATTTACTTTTTTCATTTAGTAAAATGATTCATATAAAAAATATTACTTTTGAATAAAATTAAAAGTAAAAGGGGTTTATACAGAGTATAAAATAAAGTTGTGTATAAAACAAAATATGTCTTAACGAAAGGAGATTTTGACAAAGTCTCATACCTCGTGTCTCACTTGACTCGATCGTTCTTTAATATCTTGAATAATGAAATAGAGTTATTTTATAATTACTTAGGAACAATTTTTAAGTTCATTATTCCTTTTATATCACTTATTACCATGTTAAGAACATTATGAAATTATTTAAGTTAATACGGTCATTTTGTCGATCTTTGGTACTTGAGCCAAAAATAAAATTCTTATAATTACAAGTATTTCCTGTGGTAAAATATACATTATCTCCAGAATTATATTCATGATGTAGATATCATATATATCATATATATCCATTATATGCATGAATTTATAATTTTAAGTAACATTTATAGGTAAGAAATGAAATACACCGTTTATGGAGATGGTAATTCGTACGTACGCATGAACGCTGCTTTCATTTCTATTTCATATTTAATTGAATGAATTCATAATGATATAATGTTTTATTGTAATTCCAGTATAATATCATATATAACATCATAATATACATCCTTTATAAGTCCCACATATGGCATTAAGGAATCAAATCACTTTGATGGGGCGGTAGTCTGGACTTCCTAAAAGGAAGATATCGCTTTTACCCAAAATGGAATCCATAAAGGAATGCCATAAATGAAAAATAAAGAAGAATAAGTAAAACATAAACATAATGTATATCATATATAAATATAGTGACATATTAATGGCCACGATGAATGGTGTTAAAATAAGATTGAACAATCATCATTTCGTGAGGCAGAAATTCGCCATCCACAGAAATAGTATGTTCTTTAACCATTAGACGAAGGAGTGTGTAAGTTTAAATCCAATATTTATCATAACAAAATCCTAGTATATTGGAGCACTGGGTTTTTTACCAAATAAAAGAATAAAAATATTTTAGGGGGTTGGAGATTCAAAATAAAACAAAAGAACACAAGTGAAGACATTACCTTTAAATCTGGTAACTTCTCTTGGTTTGAACCAAAAGGGTTTCTTGGAGATATTTCTACCTAAGGAAAGGCTTCTAGGATTAAGATAGGGATGTTGAGAGATAAAATAAGCAGATCTTGGCCGATTCAATGGCATGACAGGTGTGGGTAAAGAGGTATAGAAGGGGGCCTTTTATAAGAGGGAGGATGGGCACTCTTGGAATGTTAAGAAATATTACTTTATTATATAATGAGTTTCGGATTTAAAAGGTCCCAAAATTATATATTTCTAGGATAAGGTTATAAGGGCTCCAAATCCACCCATCTAATATGTCTTTGACAATTGTACGTATTAGATTTTACATTATCATTTCATTTTATTTATATAGTTCATTAATGAGGTAATCGCTGCAGCATCATGGTGTCATGACTAATTTAATTTATTTTGGGTCTAAAAATTATAAAAAAAACTAAGATGTAGGAAACATTTTTATATTTTCAATAAATATTTATAGTCTAAGAGATCATTTACACAGAAAAAACTAATTTTTTTACATGGGTGACACATACTTTGGTTAAAATCTCCTTTTAAAAAAACATAAAATGATAAAGTGTCACTATCACCCAAAAGTGATTCCATGGGGTCCCAGCGATTGGAAAAAGGCATCCCAGGGTCGGACATGACACAACCAATAGCATTAGGACACATGTTGGGGTCATTTTTTGTTATTATGATATTATTTTATTACCCTTATCTACCCGATTACTAATTAATCGCGATAATTAAAGATAATTAACGTTGTTACTATTCATAATGTCCATAAACAAAAGTGTATTAATTAAAAAATGTGGACCATATGATGCCAAATATGGAATCTGTTTTACCAAATTCCAAACACCAAAATTGCAGTAATTAATTTAAAAATAATTCATGTTGTCAAAACAAATAGCGGGTTTTTAGAAATAATATCTATCAAAAGATTGACAATTGTTTGTGTCCAATTTCAAAGTGAAATTAATTCAAATGACCACCATTGGATTAAATGGTAAAAATATATTCTATTTAAACTTTAAAACCAATTAAAAAGATAATCTATCCATATAATTAAATTAGGTGAAAATTTATTTTTGAAGTAAAAAGCAGTATTTTCACTATTCATTAAAAAATGAACATTGTCAGAAAAATACCCAAAATTTATAAAATGTATTATTCAATGTCCCAATCCTAAAGATTAAGTTTAATTTGAAAAATAGAGCTTATAATATTGTCAGAAGATACATTTAAAAATGGGTCACCATCAAAAGGCAGTAACACAATCTTTTAAAAATATTAGAGAATTCAATTATTAAGATTGGATTTATTCTCATTTTAAGCCTATAAAACACTATGTAATTTATAAATAGACATAGATATGAAAATACATAGTTATTTAATTACATGGGATATTACATCTTCCCCCCCTTTAGAAAATTTCATCCCCGCAATTTTTTACTTATCGAATAAGTGGGGGTATTTATACCACATTGCATTTTCAGATTCCCATGTTGCCTCTTCAATCATTTGGTTTTTTCACAAAACCATTACTTGATGAATCACTTTATCCCACAATACATTCTCCATGTGGTCAAGAATCTGGACCGATTGTTCCTCATATGATAGATTCTATTCTTGCTGAACTACCTCGGGACTCAAAACATGATATGGATCTGGCATGTACTTCTTTAACGTTGAAACATGAAAAACATTGTGTACCTGAGAAAAATGTAGAGTTAAAGCCACTCGATATGCAACTGATCCAACTCTCTCCATAATTTCATAAGGTCCAATGAACATTGGAATCAGTTTTCCTTTCTTACCAAATCGCATCACACTTTTCCATGGTGACAATTTTAGAAAAATATGATCACCTACCTCAAAAGAGAGATCCTTTCTCCTATTTTCCGTATAACTGTTCTGCATGTTGTGAGTTGTTATCATGTGTTTTTGTATCATCTGAACTTTTTTTCCCAACTCTTCTACCAATTCTAGTCCCATAAACTTCCTTTCACCCACTTCATCCAAAAAATCCAGAGTTCGACACCACTTCCCATATAATGTTTCAAATGGTTCCATCTATATACTAGAATGAAAACTATTATTATAAGAAAAATAAAACAAAGAATGATATTGGTCCCATTATCCATGATAATCCATCGAACAAAAATGTACCATATCCTCCAAAGTCTAAATTTTTCATTCTGATTGCCCTTCTGATTGAGGATGAAAAGCTATACAAAAATTTAATTCTGTACCCAACGACTTCTAAAGGCCTTTCCAAAAGATATAAGTAATCCTGGGATCACGATCAGATACAATGGAGAGGGGAACTCCATTTAACATGACTATCTCTATATGATACAAACAAGAATATTTATCTTGGGAAAAGGTATCTCACATAGCAAGGAAATGAGAAGATTTATTCAAGCAATCAATAATAACCCAGATTACATTATTTCCTTGAGGTCTCTTCGGCAAACCCACAACGAAGTCCATGGATATATTAGCCCATTTCCACTCTGGCTCAGGTAATGGCTGAAGGATCCCTTTCGGTAACTGCCGCTCTGCTTTTACTTGTTGACAAATCAAACACTTCACAATAAAATCATCAATTTCTCTTTTCATTCCATCCCATAAGTAATACTCTTGAAGATCTCTATACATCTTAGTACAACCTTGATGAACTGAAAATGGAGAACTATGAGCTTCCCATAACAAATCTCTCTTAAACTGTGAATCACACAGCACACACAATCTCTTCCCAAATCTCAAAACACAATCATTATCAATGTTGATTTCATGCAACTTACCCTTCTGAACCAGCTCTACCTTTTTCTGCAACTCACTGCCTTGTTTCTGTGCTTTCTTAATTCTGTCTGATAGAGATGATTTCACTGATACCTGAAACAAAACAGAAGAACATCCTGCATCAACAACTTATATGCCAATTTTCATCAAATCCTTAACCAAAGGATCATGTTGGAAAAATAATATGGTTAATGAAGCATTAATTTTTCTACTCAAAGCATCATCCACCTTATTTTCTTTTCTTGGATGGCAATGAATTGTATAATCATAATCCTTGATTAATTATACCCATCTTTTATGTATCATGTTCAATTATTTCTGAGTGAATATATACTTTAAACTTTTGTGATCAGTATATATTTCACACTTTACACCATAAAAATGATGACTCCAATCATTTAAGGCGAAAACAACTGATGCTAATTCAAATTCATATGTAGGGTAATTTAACTCCTGAGTTTTCAACTGACGTAAAGCATAAGAAATTACCTGACCATTTTGCATTAGAAAGCAACCAAGTCCTTTAAATGAAGAATAATTATAGATAACAAACTCACCATTCCCGGAAGGTGGTGTAAAAACTGGAACAATCACCAATATTTATTTCAATTTCTAAAAACAATCATCACATTATTTTGTCCAAATATACTTAACACCCTTCCGAGTTAGCTTAGTCATTGGACTTGATAACTATGAATTTTTTTAACAAACCGTCAGTAATAGGCTGCCAAACCAAGAAAACTACGAATCACAGTTACATTTGTGGGTCTTGGATATTCTTCAACAACCTTTGTTTTTGCAGGATCTAAAGTTATTCCATCTTTAGAAACAATGTGACCAAGGAAAGAAATTAGTTGCAACCAAAACTCACACTTGCTGAATTTCCCATACAATTTCTTTTCTTTTAAGATTTTCAAAATAACCCTTAAATGACTTCCATGCTCATAATTACTTTCAGAAAACACCAAAATATAATCAATGAAAACAACAACATAATTATCCAAGAACTCATGGAAAATTCTATTCATATGGTCCATGAATACATGAGGTGTATTGGATAGCCCAAAAGGCATTACTAAAAATTCATAATGGTTATATCTTGTACTAAACACAGTCCTTGGAATATCTGCTTCCTTTACCTTCAACTGATGGTACCCAGATCTCATGTCAATCATTGAAAAATACTGAGCTCCCTGGAGCTGATCAAACAAATAATCCATATGAGGAAAAGGATATATGTTCTTAATAGTGATATTATTCAAGGTTCTATAATCAATGAAAAGTCCCATAGAGCCATCATTATTTTTAACAAATAAAACAAGAACACCACATGGTGATGTGCTAGGTCGAATGAAACCTTTCACTAATAAATATTGTAATTCCTCCTTCAACTCTAAAAGTTCAATTTGAGCCATTCGATAAGGGGGTTTTGAAATTGGCTTAACATCAGTAACTAAGTCAAAAGTAAATCCAACTTCTTGATCTGGTAATATTCCAGGAAACTCATCAGGAAAATATCAGTATACTCCTTTACTACTGGCACTATCATTAATCTGAATGGTTCCTTTGTTTTCTACAATATGTGTAATGTAACATTCATTTCCATATTTTACATGTTTCTCAGCCTCTTGATATGTTATCAAAAGTAAGGGTTCATTCTTGTACACAAACTAAAAGTCTTTCTGAAATGATACATATTTATCTCTACAATTAATCTTAGCATGGTAAACAGAGGGACAATCCATATCTAGGATAACATCAAACTCATATAGAGGTAATACAATAAGGTTTGCAAGTATGTTCTTTCCACAGATAAGGATAGGAAGATTCTTATAAATTATTTTTGCCTCAACATTTCCCCCAGGTGTTTTTAAAACAAGTTCAGGAGTCATTTATTGAGATGGAATTCCCAATTTACTAGAAAAATTTTCAGAGATGAAAGAATGTGTAGACCCTGAATCAAACAATGCATTGGAAAAATCTGAATAAAACAAACAAAGTACCTGATACCACTTCATTTCATGGCCCATCATCGGCTGAAGTAGTTGCAAAGGATTTCACCACACTTTTCTGCTTGTATTCTGGCTACTTCTCATCATTGAGCTCTTTGTCGAACACTCGTTTGCATAATGACCCATCTCATTTCACTTGAACCATTTCACTAACTGTAAATCAAATTTGGTCTTACCATCACCCTGATCATTTTCAGTGCAATCACGAGCCTTATGTACCATATTACCATGTCAGTTGAACATTCTAGAATTCAAAAGGCATTCCCTAGCATGACTTTTACCGCATTTATCACAAATTGAAAAATTAGTTTTATTACCATCAGACCTCTTTGAAGGACTCTTCCCTTTCTCCTGCCACCTCGGTATCTTCTTCTATTGGTTTTTATAGAACACTTTTTCATCAGAAAACTCCATTTCCACTTTCTCAGCACATCGAAAAAGATTTTCATAACTTTTGAACTCACGAGAAGCTAAAGCCCTTCGATACTTTGGCTTTAATCCTGAGTAAAAACGATTGATTTTATAATCATGGCCTTAGATAAAATTTTGAGTATACCTTGAAAATCATGTGAAACTTTCTTCATAATCAGCCACTGAGTCGTCCTCTTGCATCAATTAGAGGAATTGTTTTTCCATCATAAGACGA
Source organism: Viscum album (assembly GCA_963277665.1). Taxonomy (NCBI): domain Eukaryota; kingdom Viridiplantae; phylum Streptophyta; class Magnoliopsida; order Santalales; family Viscaceae; genus Viscum; species Viscum album. The sequence goes on along the minus strand of OY728161.1, from coordinate 1,417,314,491 downwards.
ATAGCCTTCTGAAAATATTTCTCAAGAAACATTCCTTTGAATTCATCCTAGTCAATAGCATCAATCTCATCAGCATCCCTGATATTTTAACCATCGACTACCACTGATCTGGTTCACTATCCAAATGGTAAACAGCAATACTTACCTTTTGATTTTCTGAACACCCCATGACATCAAAAATATTCTCTAGTGCATTAATCCACCCTTCTGCTACTACAGGGTCTGATGATCCTCTGAATGATGGGGGATGTTGCCTCGTGAAATGTTCCACCACTTACATGTTCCTCTGTGGTTGATCTAGATGATCTCGTGCAAGGATACCACTACCATTTATCGCTTGAGTCAACTGCGCCATTACTGCAAGAAACTGTTCAGTTGCAATTCTGACCATCTCAGGATGATGATTCAGAAGGTCATTTCCTTCTGTATTCCTTCCTAACACCACTTCCTTGTTTCCTTTGTGGAAAACCATTCTGAACAAACATGTCTTAGATGAAGAAACATGTTAATACTAAAATTCTATATCATTTCAATTTGACCATTAAAAAATATTTTTGGATAATGATTTAATAGAATTCTAACTACTAAAGTAATCTAAACCGACCTCTGACACAGTCTAAAAGGCCCCAACCATAGACATTACATAATATTGAGTTTTTACAAGAATAAACATTGAGGATCTTTTTAGGTTTAGAGTTTTAGAGAATTATATCATAAATCATGCATTACATTCCACATTTCAACAAGGTGGTAACATAAAAGAAAATATTCATTTTTCCCATAAAAGGAGACATATTTAAAATAAAACATGGATTCTTTCGTGAGACTTCCTCGATACTATCGTCACAACATGTAATTTTCCACTGACCTGTGAAAGACATTTCAAAAACTTGGAATGAGCATAAAAAGCTTAGTAAGGGATATAAATGTACGAAATTAAAACATTAGTCTATGTATACATAAGAATCAATGAAATCATACTTTACTCATAAAACATAATCACATTAATATACCTCATGAAATCATATTATTTATTAATAACTCATAGAAATCATAAACACATAAAGGTAACTTCAGGCATTCATAACATTCTTACATAGGGAGTAACCCTCATGGTCACGTTTGGAATACCCATCACAGTATATTCCATAAATCTATTCGGAGAAACCATATCATTTAACTTCTTTCACATTACCCAATGCATTGGAGAGATATATTGGGCTCACCCGCCCTTATTTTATCATGGAACCACCTATCTTCATAATCAATGCCAAAGAACCATAACATAATCGTATCACATAAAACATGCATAAAAGAAAACATAACATCTCCGCATTTCAATCATAAGACATTAATAACTCATAGATATAATAAAAACATTACCAAAACCATTTTCAATACCAAAATAAAAAAAATTATAACATGGTATATATTTTTCATTTAAAAAAAATTATGGCTTGTAGAGGAAGCCGAAACTCAAATAAGGGTCACGGCGGAGGAGAAATTGTTGTCACTGCATACATACGACAAAAACATTTTCTTTTGTCGTTTAGTAAAACGCGTCATAAAAAAAAGATTCCATTTGAATAAAATTTAATGTCAAAGAGGTTTATACACAGTATAAAATAAGGTTGTGTATAAAACAAAATATGCCTCAATGAAAGAAGATTGCGACGAAGTCTCATACCCCGTGTCTCACATGACTCGATCATTCTTTAATATCCTGAATAAGAACTAGAGTTATTTTATACTTACTTAAGAACCTTTTTAAAGTTCATTATTCCTTTTATATCACTTATTACCATGTTAAGAACATTATGAAATTATTTAAGAAAAAACAGTCGTTTTGTCGATCTTTGGTACTTGAGCCAAAAATAAAATTCTTATAATTACAAGTAGTTCTTGTGGTAAAATATCCATTATATCCAGAATTATATTCATTATTTAGATATCATATATATCATATATATCCAGTATATACATGCATTTAGAATATTACATAACATTTAGAGGTAAGAAAATAAATGCACCATTTATGGAGATGGTAAGTCGTACGTACGCATGAACGCTAATTTCATTTCTATTTCATATTTAATGGAATTAATTCATAATGATATAATGTTATCTTATAATTACGGTATAATATCATATATAACATCATAATCTCCATCCTTTATACGTCCCACATATGGAATTAACGAATCAAATCACTTTGAGGGGGCAGTAGTCCGTACCTCCTAAAATGAAGATATCGCGTTTACCTATAATAGAATCCATAAAGGAATGCCATAAATGAAAAATACAGAAGCATAAAAAACATAAACATAATATATATCATATATAAATAGATATTCATTTTAATGTCCACTATTAAAGTGTTAAATGAATATTGAACAATCATCATTTCATGAGGCAGAAATTCACCATCCACATAAATAGTATGTTCATTAACCATTAGATGGAGGTGTGTGTAAATGTAATTCACATAATTATCATAAAAAATCCTAATATATTTTATATACTAATGTTGTTACAAAATAAATGAATAAAAAGTGTTTAGGGGTTTCGAGATGCAAAATAAAACAAAAGAACACAAGTGAAGTCATTATCTTTAAATCGGATAACTCCTCTTAGTTTGAACAAAAAGGGTTTCTTGCAAAGATTTCTGGCTAAGGTAAGGCTTCTAGGATGAAGAGAGGGATGTGGAGAGACAAATTTGAGATGATTATGGCCGATACAATGTCTTGAGAGGTGTGGGTAAAGAGGTAGAGGTGGGGGCTTTTATAAGAGGGATGAGAGGCACTCTTGGAATGTCAAGAAATGTTACTTTATTATATAATGCGTTTCAGATTTTAAAGGTCCCACAATTATATATTTGGGAGATAAGGTGATAAGGGTTCGAAATCCTCCCATTTACTATTTCCTTGACAAGTGTACGTCTTAGATTTTACATTATCTTTTCGTTTTATTTTAATCGTTCATTAATGAGGTAATCGATGCATCATCATGGTGTCATAATGTAATGGTCCGGACCTCTCCGGCCCATTCCTTTGTCAAAAAGAAGGTCACGAAGTGTTATGGAGGGTAAAATGGACTTTTCCCACACTTTCCGGAATTTTGAATGTACACGCCGTGTAGTGTGAGTAAACGTCATGTACCACCTTGCCGGGTACACCCCGTGTTGAAGGCCGTGTCCTTGCCGTGTGAAATAAATGTGTACACACAGTGTATCCAATACTACACGCAGTGTAGTCCCTCCCCATGTACGTGTTACCTTCAAACCGTGTGTTGACCAGTCAATGGTCATGTGCCATGTTTATGCTGTGTCCTTGCCATGTGAAATAAATTAGTACACACCGTGTATCCAATACTGCATGCCGTGTAGTCCCTCCCCGCGTACGCATTACCTTCAAACCGCGTGTTTACCAGTAAACGGCCATGTTCCATGTTGAAGCCGTGTCCTTATAGTGTGAAATAAATGAGTACATTCCATGTATCCAATACTACACGCCGTGTAGTCCCTCCCCGCGTATGCATTACCCTCAAACCATGTGTTGACCAGTCAACATCCGCATTCCGCATTGAAGACCGTGTAGGAAGCCGCGTGGTGACCGTGTGAAATGGCCAAGTACATGTCGTGTACTAGGAAGTACATGCCATGTACTTTTGTTTTTCACACCTATAAAAGGATAGTTCCTCTCCTCCTTTTCAAATCACTCCTCTTCTCCCCATTCCTCTGAGCAGAGCTATCCTAAGAGACTCGAAGGCTCTTTCTTCCATAACTTCTTCATCCGAGATCCAAGTTATGATCCGTCAGCAGTCACGAGATCGTCATGGCGAGGCAGAACTACTGAGCTTGGATCTGTTTTCATTCCATCGGTCCTTCTTTTCCAGCTTCCACTCGAGGATGTTTTTCTGGGATTTGACAGAAGTGACGGACGCCGACGAATGTCTTCTAATGTTTATCCAGGGGAAAGTTGTGATTAGAACCTATGGAGGTGGGGAAAAAACCTTTGTATCTCATAATTGTGCATCACGAGGGGTGGGTATCCTCTTGTTTTCATGAGAAATATTTGAACCAATAAGTAAAGATAATAACTGTTTAATGAATGGGGATGGGGAAGTTGTTATGTTTATCGTATATCTTTTGTTTTTATCTTGTGAATTGAATAGGCTTATGCCTACTAGAAATCATAGTCGTTGGGGGCCTTTACTTGTGTAATTAAACGTTTCTCTATCTTCTTAGACCGTTTTTTAATGGAACATTGTGGAATGTGGAATTTTGTTAATCACATAAAGTTGGATGATTAAAATATGGAACCCTTGTGTGATCACCCCGGTTAAACAAAATGGAATAATGAACATGTGTGTTATGGCTTGGTTACATGGTGTCTGAAAGGGGGGGGGGGTGAATCCTTGTTTGTTACGAATTGAATGGGTAGCAGGGCTGCAGTAAATGATGTTAATGGGGTGATGATTTGGCACAAACCTTGTTTTGTGGGCTGTGGTGGATCGGGTGAGCAGCGGGGCAGCGGTTGGCTTGTTTGTGGGTTGGTGTGAATGCTATGTTGGTGCTGGGCAGCGGGGCTGCGACAAATTGTATCAAGGTTTAAGGATGTATGGTGTGGTTTTCGTTATGGTAGTTGGCAGTGGGGATACAGGGATGGGTTGGAATGTGAACGAACTATGGTTGGTAAATAATAAATAAAAGTGGGGGTGTTAATGAATGGTGGGGCACAGTAATGGAATGGAAATAATAATCAATGGGGTTGGATGGATAATAAGAAGGACATGGTTGTGTTGCTTGTGTTTTTCTAACTTGATTTCTGGATGGCAGGGATATCATTACGAAAGATCGATGTGGTTGGTTGTGGAGAGTTTCCCAATAGTTAAGGAACTAATAAACTAATTCTGTTGAAACATGAAAACTTAAATGAGGTTGGGGTTGTTTGTTGTATGCCAGCTTCGTGGTAGCAGTGCCGAGACACGTGCTCAGTTTCTCTGCTTAGAAGCCATAGGTTGGGTTGTGTGTTTGGTATATATATATATATATATGTATCTGTATCTTTGTGATTTGTCGCACCACACCCATGTTGAGCACTTAGTGTCGAACACTCCAATTTCATGGGAGAGTGTGTTCCCTTAGTTACTAGCTCCCTCATGCTCCATCTTCCACAGGATGTGATGGCTTGAGGTGAACTTACATCCAAGACTCTTTGGGTAGGTTTCGATTGGGGTGGATTTGGCCCAAGACTCTTCGGGCATGTTTGTTTTCGAAAGAATCCTCTGGATGAGGCCCATGTGTCGTCGGGCGAGAGTTCTGTTACTATTACTGTTCCCAAGAATCTTTGGTATGAGGCCCAGGTGTATTCTGGTGAGGATGTGATTTTGGTTGAGGCCCATATGTGTGTTGGTGGGATGTGTGGTTGTGAGGCCCATGTGATTGCGGGCGGGATGTGCGGTTGTGAGGCCCAGGTGTGTGCGGGAGGGAAGAGTGTGGTAGTGTCAGGACCTTCGCTGTTAGGAAGAGAAGCTAACTAGTGGGAAATGGTGTGGGGTACCCAATACTCTTGTTCTTATATACTACTACTTGTTGTGATTGTGTTTTTGGTGAGTGTGTCTGGTGAGGTTGGGTGGATAGAATTCTGTGCTAGGATTCTTATGTTGTTCTCACTGGACGTTAGGATGTCTCCCCACTAGTGCACGAGATATTTAGGTTTAGCTACTGAGTATACTTTTATGCTCACCCAACGTTTACTTTCAGGTTTCCAGGAGGACTACCAGGGTCGTGCGGGACCCTACTAGTCGGGACAGTTACTGTTTTTGTAGTTGTTGTAGTCTTGTTTATTTTGGTATTATACTTTTTGAGCTTTCATGTACTCGTACCATGTTTTCAGAACTATTTATACATGCATGTGGGGATTGGTTTGGGTTTATTTCTATACTCTTGATCTTTTCCATTTTGGTAGTTGGATTTTCCTATTTCCGTGTCTTAAATTAATAAAAGAAAGGGTAATGCCTCCCATATATGTGAAAACATGGTACCCTTGGTGCTAGTCACCACTCTGGGGCCTACTAGAGGTGGGACTCGGGGGGTTATTATCTTCCTTCCAACATTTCCAGCTCAGGAGGGGCATCTTTGCTGGGAGGGGGTCATGAGAGAATGGTATTAGTGCAAATGGTTGAGAGATAGGATGGAGTCAAGAGTTAGGCACAACGAGGATTGCATGGGATGGTAGGTCAACAGTGTTGGCTAATCTTGGTGCATGACATAGGTGAGGGAAGACCGGATATGACACGAGATTTTAGGTCCCCCTATGATCCAATACAAGGACTTTGAACCTACCGAATGACAAGTGATACTACATTGATTTCAGGGTACAGACCCTAGGAAAGGTACATGCATCATCATGATTGTGTTCTTACTTGATTTGGGTGTTCTGGGAAAGAAATTGAAAAAAAATGATAAAATAAAACCTTGAGAAAATTTCCTTGATACTTGGGCTTAGGCATTTTTTGTTTACCGTACTGCTATGGAACCTAGTCAACATCATAGATGAAGTGGATCTGGGCGTGGACAGTTACACGAAGCAGAGTTGGCATCTCCGGCATGACCAGAGGTGGTGCAAGGTACGATTTTTTTGTTCACCACTCTCATTTCTGCTTTGTTCGATTCAGGAGATTCAAAATCCTTTTTTCCACCTGGTCTAGCCCATGATTTGGGACTAGACATAGAGAGACTTCCCATACCACAGGTGCCGAGTACACCAGTTTGAGGCCAGACCAACGTATATTGTGTTTTCCAGGGATGTGGACTGACGGTGGGACCACATCAATCTATTTGGGACCTCCCTTTGCTATAGATGCAGCCATACGATGTCATCCTAGGAATCGAATGGTTGTTTTCTGTTTGTTCCGTTATCGACTGCTTCCAAAAAAGGTTCGTTTTCTCTGACGTGGATGGGAATCACATATCTTTTGTTGGCGAGAGGAGCTATTAGGTAGGAAGACGGCATGTGAAGCCCCTCCTTTCCTTGTTAGGCTTGTTATCAGTGCTTCCAGCTGATACATAAATGATGGATGTCCTGGAGGTTGTTGGGGAGTTCCTCAATGTTTTTCTTGAGGAGGTTGTGACTCTACCCCCCTGACGTGACATTGAGTTCGGGATAGAAATACAGCATGGTGCCCGTCCGATTTTGATGGCCCCTTATCAGATGGCACCTTCGGTGTTGTGGGATTTACGGATTCAGATTGACGATCTGATTGAGAAGGGTTTTTTTCAACCCAGTATATCGCCATGGGGTGATCCTGTTTTGTTCGTGAAGAAGGTAGAAGGTGGTATCAGGCTATGCATGGACTACCGAAGATTAAAACAAGTAACAGTCAAGAACTGTTACCCCCTTCCATGGATAGATGATATCTTTGACCAACTGAGGGGAGAAGGTTGGTTTTCTAATATTGATCTACGATCTGGATATCATCAGCTGAGGGTAAAGGACAATTAAATCCCGAAGATGACATTAAGGTGCATGTATGGTCACATCGAGTTTCTAGTGATGCCGTTTGGAGTTACGAATGCACCATCTATGTTCATGGGACATAAGAACATTGTCTTCCTAGTGTTTTTGGACCAGTTCGTTGTTGTGTTTATCAATGACATCATGATCTACTCAAAATCAGAGGAAGAGAACGTTGAGCATCTCAGGGCAGTCTTGGAAGTCCATTGACACCACCCGCTTATGGGAAATTGTCGAAGTGTGCGTTCTTAACGCAAGAAGTACACTTCCTTGGGAACATGGTGTCTTAGAATGGAGTGTCAGTTGACCCATAGAAGGTGGAGGTAGTTGTTTCTTGGGAATCACCCAATAGTGTGGCTGAAGTTCATAGTTTCATGGGGTTGGTAGGTTACTATAGGAGGTTCGTTTCAGACTTCTCTCGAGTTGCTACTCCACTGACAGCTTTGACATGAGAGAACCAAGTCTTCTTATGGAGCGAGCAGTGCCAGAAAGCTTTCGACTACCTGAAAGAGAAGTTTTTCAGTGCTCCCATACATAGGTTTCCCGAGGAAGGGTTGGTGTATGAGGTTGTCTGTGATGCTTCTGGCCTTGGTCTGGGGTGCGTGCTGATGCAGAAGAAGGTAGTGATCTATTATGGGTCTAGGTAGTTGCGCCCTAACGAGCGTAACTATGCCACCGATGACCTAGAGCTTGTAGCAATAGTGTTCACACTGAAGTTGTGGAAACATTACCTATTTGTGGAGCGATTTGTGGTCTTCTTTGTTCACAAGAGCTTGCGTTATATATTCTCCATGTGTGACCTGATCTTACGGCAGTAGAGATGGGTCGATTTTCTCTGAGACCATGAATTTGATATCACTTACACTAATGGTAAGGGCAACATTGTAGCTGAATCCCTGAGCAGGAAGTCACATAAAAAAGTGGTTTGAGAATACGCTGAATCTTGGAATGTGATGGGAGAGTTGGTTTCCTTGCACTTGGATTCCAGGGTAGATGGTGTAAGAGGTTGTTTGTTTCAGATGACGGTGCAGTCCTCTTTGTTTCAGAAAGTGGAAGAGTCACAGTGGGGGGACTCTGAGGCGGAAGTGATGCGGGATCGTATTGATCAGGGGAACACTCCAGAGGGATGGTAAGAGGACAGCCGACATCAGATGCTTTTTCATGGAAGGATGTTTTTCCCAGAGACAATGCATGAGGGGGTTCTCCTTGAGTTCCATAGCTCATCCTTGGCGGTACATCCAAGAGTTTCAAAAATGTACCAAGGCCCGAGGGAACATTTTTGGTGGCCCGGGGTGAAACGGGCAGTGGTGGAGTTTGTGGTTAAATTCCTAGTGTGTCAGCAAGTAATGGTTGAACACCGTGTTCCTAGTGGTTTGTTTCATCCTTTAGATGTCCCCGAGTGGATGTGGGATGACATCTCAATGGAATTCTTCACAGGACTACCTAGAGCTTTGGGTGGTTATGATGCTATCTAGGAAGTGGTGGATTGACTGTCAAAATCAGCTCATTTCTTAGTAATTAAGGAGTCAGGCCCGGTGAGTACCTTAGCACAGAGGTACGCACATGAGGTTTTGTGGATTCATGGAGTTCCAAAGACAATCATCTTATATTGGGATACTCGGTTTACATCACGATTCTGGAGGGGGTTACATCATGCTTTTGGAACCCAGATATTCTTTAGCAATAAATTCCACCCCCAGGCCGATGGGTAGACAGAGCGGACTTTCCAGACGTGGGAGGACATGCTATGAGCATATATTCTGGATTTCAGAGGATCATGGGTACGAAACTTTACATTACTGGAGTTTTCCTACAACAACAGCTTCCACTCTACTATTGGCATGGCACCGTTTGAGGCTCTGTATGGAAGACCATGTCGTTAACCCATTTGCTGCGTAAAGGTTGGTGAGACAAGTGCTCTTGGGACAGAGGTAGTATGAAGCACCATATAGAAAGTTCATCTTGTGCGTGAGAGGATGAAACTGGCTCAGGACTGATAGATGACATATGCTAATCTTCGGAGGAGGCCTTTGGAGTTTGAGGTGGGAGACCATGTGTTCTTGATGGTTTCCCCTAGACGAGGGTAGTGGAGGTTCGGTAAGGGGAGTAAACACACGCCTAGGTTCATCGGACCTTTCGACGTGTTGAGGTGAGTCGGCATGGTGGCATATCAGCTGGACCTTCCTCCTCAGTTAGAGAAGGTTCATGATGTCTTCCACATCTCCCAACTTCATCGGTACTTACACGACGACTCTCACATTATCAATTGGGGAGAGCTACATATGGGAGACAACTCGACCTTCGATGAACGACCAGTCAGAATCAAGGATCGTAAAGAGAAGGTGCTCCATGGATGAACCATCGCCCTGGTTCATGTGTTGTGGAGGCATGGCAGCCTCGAATAGAGCACCTGAGAGCGGGAGGCCCAGCTGCACATTAAGTACCCAGAGTTGTTTTGACTTGTTTTTTCCCTTCTTCTTCTGAGCTTTGGGTTGATGTTATACTATGTACCTTTGATATATGGAATGTTTGGCTTCTCGGTTGTGAGATGTTTTGTTTTTATTGTTCTCTGAAAGTGTGCAACGTGTCCAAATATGTGGGAAAATGGGGAAACCCAATCCATAATAAAGACGCATTACTGCGGATGCGATTGAACCGGTGTGGGTGAGTCAGTCCCGCCTAAAGCGGATAATATCTCGACATGGGAAAAGGAATTCCCCAAGCCATGTGTTCGGGAAGTGTGTGGGTTTTATAGTGTTGGGGGAATTTTAAGTTGGAAAATCCTAATATATGGAAGTGGGAAGGCCCAATCCTTAATCGAGACGCATTAATGCAGATGCGATTAAACCCGTGCAGGCGAGTCAGTGCCGCCTACAGAGGATAATATATCGACATTGGAGATAAAATTACTAACACCTATGATTCGGGTTGTTGGTTGGGTTCATGTTATAATGAGACCCCTAAGAGGTATCATGTTGGGTTCCCCTAGGTTGGTTTTGAATTATCGGGGACGATAATGTTTTAAGTGGTATCTGATGTAATGGCCTGGACCTCTCCGGCCCATTCCACTGTCAAAAGGAAGGTCACAAAGTGTTCTGGAGCGTAAAATGGACTTTTTCCACACTTTCCGGAATTTTTTATGTACACGCCATGTAGTGTGAGTAAACGTCGTGTACCACCTTGCTGGGTATACCCGTGCTGAAGGTCTTGTCCTTGCCATGTGAAATAAATGTGTACATGTCGTGTATCCAACACTACACGCCATTTAGTCCCTCACCGCATACGCATTACCTTCAAACCGCATGTTGATCAGTCAACGGTCGTGTGACGTGTTGAAGCCGTGTCCTTGCCTTGTGAAATAAATGAGTACATGTCATGTATCTAATACTACACACAGTGTAGTCCCTCCCCGCGTATGTGTCACCTTCAAACCGCATGTCGACCAGTCAACGGCCATGTACCGGGTTGAAGCTGTGTCTCTTCCATGTCAAATAAATATGTACATTCCACGTATCCAATACTAAACGCCGTGTAGTCCCTCCCCGCATACGTGTTACCCTCAAACCATGTTTTGACCAGTCAACGGCCGTGTTCCACGTTGAAAGCCAGGTTGGAAGCCGCATGGTGACCGTGTGAAATGTCCGAGTACATGCCATGTACTAGGTTGTACACATCGTGTTCTTTTGTTTTCCACACCTATCAAAAGAGGTGTCCTCTCCTCTTTTTCAACTCACAACTCTCCTCCCCATTCCTCTAAGCAAAGCTCTCCCAAGATACTCAAAGGCTCTTTCTTCGATATCATATTCGTCCGAGCTCGGATTTACGATCCGTCAGCGGACACGCGATCGTAACGACGAGGCAAAACCTCTGAGCTTGGATACGTTGTCTTTCCTTCAGTCCTTCCTTTCCAGCTTCCACCCGAGGAGGTTTTTTTGGGATTTTACAGAATTGACGGAGTCCGACGGACGTCTTCTAAAGTAGATCCGGGGGAACATTGTGATCATAACCTGTGTAGGTAGGGATATTACCTTCGTCTCTATAAATTTTTCATCATGTAGGGTGTGTATACTCTTGTTTTCATGAGAAACGGTTGAACCAATAAATAATGATAATAACTGGTTAAAGAATGGGGATGGGGAAGTTGTCATGTTTATCTTATATCCTGTGATTTTATCTTGTGAATTGAATTGGCTTATGCCTACGGAAAATCACGGTCGTTGGGGGCCTTTTCTTTCACAATTAAATGTTTTCCTATCTTCTAGACCGTATTTGTGAATGGAACCTTGTGGAATGTGTAATTTGGTTAATCACGTAAAGTTGGCTGATTAAAATCTAGAACCCTTGTGTGATCACTCTGGTTAAACAAAATGGAATAATGAACATGTGGGTTACGGCTTGATTACGTGGTGTGTTAAAGGGGGGGGGGGGTGAATCCTAGGTTTTTACGAATAGAGTGGGAAGCAGGGCTACAGTAAATGATTTTAAAGGGGCGATGATGTGGCACAAACCTTGTTTTGTAGGTTGTGGTGGATCTGGTGAGCAGTGGGGCTGCGGTTGTCTTGGTTGTGGGTTGGTGTGAATGCTATTTTTGTGCTGGGAAGTGGGGCTGCGATAAGTTGTATCAAGGCTTGATCATGTACGGTTTGGTTGTGGTTATGGCAGTTGGCAGCGGGGCTGCAGGGATGGGTTGGAATCTGAACGGACTATGGGTTGTAAATAATAAATAAAAGTGGGTTAGTTAATGAATGGCGAGGCACGGTAATGGAATGGAAATAATAATCAATGGGGATGGTTTTCTAATAATAAGGACTTGGTTTTGTTTCTTGGGTTTTCCTAACTTGATTTTTGGATGGAAGGGATATGTTTTTCGAACGATCGATGTGGTTGGTTGTGGATAATTGCCCTGTAGTTAGTCAACTAATAAACTAATTCTTCTGAAACATGAAAACCTAAATGGGGTTAGGGTTGTTTGTTGTGTGCATGCTTCGTGGTAGCAGTGTCGAGACACGTGCTTAGTTTCTCTGTTTAGAAGCCATAGATTGGGATGTGTGTTTGGTATATATATATGTATCTGTATCTTTGTGATTTGTCGCACCACACCCATGTTGATCACATAGTGACGAGAACTCCCATTTCATGGGAGAGGGTGTTCCCATTGTTACAAGCCCCTTCCTGCTCCCTCTTCTATATATTTTGATGGCTTGAGGTGACCTTACACCCAAGACTCTTTGGGTAGGATTCTATTGGGTTGGATTTGGCCCAAGACTCTTCGAGCAGGTTTTTTTTCCAAGAATCATTGGAATGAGGCCCTTGTGTCTTTGGGTGAGAGTTCTGCTACTATTACTGTTCCCAAGAATCTTTGTGATGAGGCCCATTTGTGTTTGGGCGAGAATTTTATTGTTGTTGAGGTGCAGGTGTGTGCGGGCGGGATGTGTGGTTGTGAGGCCCATGTGTGTATGGGTGGGATGCACGGTTGTGAGGCCCAGGTGTGTGCGGGCAGGATATGTTGTTCTTGAGGCCCAGGTGTGTGTGGGAAGGAAGTGTGTGGTAGAATCCGGACATTCTCTGTTAGGATGAGTAGCTAACTAGTGGGAAATGGTACAATGTACCCAATAATCTTGTTCTTATATACTACTACCTGTTGTGATTGTGTTTTTGCTGACTGTGGCTGGTGAGGTTGGGTGGATTGAATTCTTTGCAAGGTTTCTTCTGTTGTTCTCACTGGACATTAGGATGTCTCCCCACTTGTGCATGAGAGCTTTATGTTTCCCTACAGAGTATACTTGTATGCTCACCCTACGTTTAATTTTAGGTTTCCAGGAGGACTACTAGGGCCGTGCAGGACCCTACTAGTCGGGACAGTTGGTGTTGTTGCAGTTGTTGTACTCTTGTTTCTTTTGGTATTTTTCTTTTTGAGATTTCTTTTACTTGTACCTTGTTTACAGAACTATTTAAACATGCATGTGGGATTGGTTTCGGTTTATTTCTATACACATTTTCTTTTCCATTTTGGTAGTTGTGTTGTCTTATTTCCAGATCATAATTTAATAAAAAAAGGGTTATTCCTCCCATATATGTAAAAAACTCATACCCTTGGTGCTAGTCGCCACCCCGGGTCCTACTTGAGGCGGGCCTCAGGGGTCATTATCTCCCTTCCACCATTTCCATCTCAGGAGGGGCATCTATGGTGGGAGGGGGTCGTGACACATAAATAATTTAATTTATTTTATGTCTAAAAATTCTAAAAAAATACTTTTATTTAAGAAATATTTTTATCTTCACAATGACTATTTATAGTCTAAGTGATCATTTAAATAGAGAAAAATAATTTTTTTTTCTTGGGTGATACATAAATTGGTTATACTTTCCGTTTAATAAAACATAAAATTATAAACTGTCACTATCACCCAAAAGTGATTCCATGGGGTCCCAAATATTGGCACAAGGCATACCATGGTCATCCATGACACAACCAGTAGAATTAGAATACATGTTTTGGTCATTTTTTATTATTATGATAATATTTTATTACCCACACCTACCTTATTACTAATTAACCACGATAATTAAAGACAATTACCGTCATTACTATTCATAATTTCCAAAAACAAATGTGTATTAATTACATAATTTTTACCTTCCGATTCCAAATATGGAATACATTTTACCAAATTCCAAACACAAAAATTGTAGTAATTAATTTAAAAATAATTCCCATTTTCAAAACAAATAGCGGTTTTTTTAGAAATAATATCTATCAAAAGATTGACAATTGTTTATGTCCAATTTAGAAGTAAAATTAATTAAAATGACCTCCATTGGATTAAATGGTAAAAATTTATTCTGTTCAAAAATTAAAACCAATTAAAAAGATAATCTATCCATATAATTAAATTAGATGAAAATGCAGTTTTAAAGTAAAATGCAGTGTTATTCACTATTCATTAAAAAATGAACATTGTAAGAAAAATACCAAAAATTTATCCAAATTAAATTTCAATGTCCCAATCCTAAAAAATAAGTTTATTTTAAACAACAGAGCTTATAAAATTGTCAAAATATATATTTAAAAATGGTTCGCCTTCAAAAGGTGGTAAAACAATCTTTTAAAAATATTAAATAATTCAATGCTTAAGATTGGATTTATTCTCATTTTTATGCCTCTAAAACACTATATAATTTATAAATAGACATAGATATGAAAATCCATAGTTCCTTACTTAATTGGGTTGTTACGGATATTGTTTCATTGAGAATGATACATCAAACTCAATCCCTGAAATAATCTTTAGAAGATTGGAACATGATGGCTCTCTTTTTTCAGTTTCATATTGGAGTCCATGAAACATTGGTTGAGGTTCTACTGGCCAATGTTCAGATGACATCAGCTCTTATCAGTTTAATTTTTTTTTACATAATCTATCTGATACTTTCTATATAATTATTTGATCTTTTTATGTTATAGAGACCATTTCATTGTATTCATTCTCTAAATATGGAATTTTATGCTATAATAATTAAATTACTATATAGTTATTATAATTGAAATATATTATGGGGGATTTTTATAAATATATAAGGTTAATACTCCCCGAAACTGACATTTTGTTCTATAAAATGTGGTAGAAATTTTGGTGCCTAGGTATGAGATGGGGAATTGCAGAATTTGACAATCATTGTTGTACATTACAAATGATGAAGGAAGTACACTAGAAACCTGTAGGTTTTCACTAGCCACTTCCAGTCCCTACATCAGTGTGGGATGATATATCAATGGATTTTGGGGTTGAGTTACCGTGTAACCAGAGTATGAAAAATGTTATATGGGTTTTGATCAACCGAATGACTATATACGATCACATTATATCCATTTATAATAAAACTAAATTTGAGTAGTTGGGAAATCTCTATGTGAAACATATTGTTTCTTCATAGCGGTACATATTCTATGGTATCATATGGGGATCCTCTGCTCACTTTTCACTATTGGAGAGGCCTTTATGATTCATTGTGATCATTGGTCTGTTTATGTCTTGCTTACAATTGACAGTCGAATATCTAGATAGAACGATCTATATAGATTCTTGAGGATATACTTCATACTTTTTTTCATTACCATGGAAGTTCTTGTGATGACCATATAGAATTTTTGTGTTTTCAAATAAAAATATTTACCATTATATGATCATAATGGCTTCTTTTGAGGGATTTTATGGTCATCCTTGCAGATCTCTGTGTGTTGGTCAGAGAATGTTGAAAGTTCATTAGTTGGACATGGAATTGTTCAAGAGAAAAAAATATGATGTTATTGATTTTTTAGATAAAATTGAAGCTATGGATGTGATATAAATTTTATTCTGGTCATTATTTTAGGTCGTTGGAATTTCTTGTTGGTGATTAAAAGTTTTAGAATCATTCAGATCAGTTGGGACGTCAATGTATTTGGAGTTGATAAAATCATTATCCTTGTTTTGTATGATATTTTGAGATTTTTTAGTATTTTGGAGAAATTTATTACCATTTAGAACATACAATGTAGTTGATGTTGAAATACAATGTGTTCAATGTTTCTCAAATTAAATAATTAACCATCTGATCAATATCTTATTCTTTTCAATAGTGATAAAATGATTGAACCTAATTTATCCGAAACTGATCATTGAGTAAGTATAGTTGATTCTGACAAAAGTTATATTTTTTTAGGGTAATATATTTTTTTCATGTTCATAGGAATCATAGTTCTTATTTCCACTATATATGGGGTTTCGATTACCTTATGAGAGAATAGTGGCCTCATCTTTTTAATATGGATTCTTGTTGATAAACATTTTCGTGGAGGAATTTTTTATGATGGAAAGATTTTAATATCCTATTAAATTTCTGATAGGAATGTTTTAGAAAATGTTCATGGTTTTTTATCATTTATAGGGATGGACTGACATGGAATTCGGAGGATACCTATACTTGTGAAGTAAGATATTTTATGAATTCTCATAAAAAAGTTACTTATTTTATAATATGAAAATTTTAACATAATATGTAATATTATAATGTGATATTTAAATAATAAAATAATAATAAATCATTATTCATCAAAATTAAAAAAAAATTCAATATTGTTTTTAGATTTTTCCATTAAACGAAGTCTAATTGTGTTACACATCATTGAATGTCTTGATTGTTGTTTTTTCATTTGAAGACTGGATAATTTTTTTTTCACCCTCTCTAGTATTTATTTATCAGGACCCAAAATCAATTCCATGTATATTTTGGATACCTCAAGACAAATAGGGTTTTGTGGATCTATGAATTCTCATCATTTTGGTTTTCATATGAATCACTATGTAAGTGTTCTATTGGGATCTTCATCTCCTTCACTTTATTTCCAAGGGGTGTGATAGATCATCTAGGGATTGAGGCATCTAAATAATATTTTGTTAAATATTTTTCATATGTTGAGTTACAAGATAATTTTATCCTTCATTTTTAAGTGGGTTATATGGAAGTTGTTATGTTTATAGGAAGAACATGGTATAATATGTTATTATCACAAAATATGATTATACATTAACTTATTGATTTAAATTCAATTGAATAATATAATTTAAATTACAAGGACTAATTTAAATGGGTTAATTGGGAACCCAATTCCATTGAATTTTGGGATTTTAATGTGATAGGTGTATTTGGAAAAAAAATTGGGGGAAACCCAAAAATTCATTGAATTATGGTATATTTGAGGAAACGATGGAAACTGTGGAATATAAATTTTTTTATTTAAATACTGCAATTAAATTCATGAAATTGAATTTAATTTTTTAAATAAAAAAACTCCTGAAATGGTTTAGGATAGAAACTCAATGGTTATCATTGAAAATATATGTTTCAATTAAAAACATGTTTTAGGGTTTTAAATAGAAAATAACACATCTAAAATGGGTAAATGAGATTAATTGTATAATCAACGTTTAAAAAAAATAACCCATTATTTTTTTCACTATATCACATTTAATTATATGTAGTTATTGGATTATTAGTTTAGAACTCTTTTGAAGCATTACAACTCAAAAAAACAAAGTGTGCAAGGTAGAATTTTTGAGGGGGTTGTTATGATTCACCTTTATCTAATGTTAAATGGTTGACAGTTTACACATATTTTCATGATCACCTTAGAGTGTATGGGGATTCCATATTTTATAAGTATCATAAATTCTGGATGCTATCGATGTATCATTCTTATTTATATATTATACATAATTTTGTGTTATGTTTGTTGGTAGTTTTAAATGCCTAGTGAAATTAAATAAATTGTTTTATATAATATTCTTTCCAGTAATTTTATTAAATTCTTTAAAACATTTCAAATTTAAATCATTATTGTTTTACTTATCATATAAACAGGAATAACTATTTATTTGAACATGAAAGCATTAATTTGTTAGTTAAATGTTGTAAAATATTATGGAATATTTAAAGAGACTCTACTGGGATTTTATCCCATAACCTACCAATTCCTTCAAGTTATTTTAGATTATCTTATTTAATGTTAGGGAAATGGTAATGGGACAATTAGTGGTCATAGTTGTTAATCCATAGGGCTTGTAGAGATGCGTCGATTGGGACATGGGAAGTTATTATATTTTTAGGAACATTTATAGAGTACTTTGGGATATTTAACTATTTGAATTTACGTACACTACCCCTTGGGTTGTTATCTTATTATATAAATACTGAATTTTTTTATCTACTTCTGACATTGTTGTGGCCAAAATTATTCCCAGTATTGTTTTTCATGATGTCAGGTAATAAATTTCATTCCGTGTGTATTGGGAATGACAATAGGGAAATATCTAGACTAGATTAGTTATCAGGTTACCAGTGTATATGAGTTGATTGAAGATAGTGGAACATATAAACAGAATATATAAGAATTATGTAATATTAATCATGAGATAAATTGATTCCATGATAGAGAAAATAATCAGAAAGGATGTATAGTTATCCAGAGATATCCAAAACCTTATATAAAAATACATAATGTATATGAACATAATGCCTTGTATAATCATATTAGATACCTTATTTTATTAATAAAATAATAATAATATATCTTATTCAATTTTTTTTTATTTTTTTCATTAATGGTCATTTAGATAATATATGAGGTTCAATTGTGTTGTTCTGGAAGCCTTTATTTATTTGATTTAGTGGTGTTGCACTTGTGTATAATTATGGATGTTACTGTAAAATGGAATCATTTATCCAAAAGAGAACTGATATGGTATTAATGCATATACATAACTATAATTGGTCCCAAATATCAGTTTATAGACATGTGAATGATTTATTTAATAAATATCATCTTTAATGAATGTGAAAAATATATGATAAATAATTATTTTATTTAAATAAATTTTATTTTAACTATAGCCATATATGGAGTCATTAGTTCAAAAAATAAGACTTATCATCCTTTAGGATGGTTAACCGACATAAAAGGGAAAATGTTATCATTTTTCATTGATATATAGGATATGTGAATAGGGTTGGATAAAATATATTCCATTATAAATATAAAATTTCATTATTTACATGAAATTATTGTTTTTATGAAATTTTGTATGAATTCAGTGAGGATGAGGTATATGAAGAAAATAATTTCAAATATGTAGTTTGAGAATGTCTCCACTTGAATTTCACCTCATTGAAGGAATCCTTAAGTAAAAGGTAATTGGTATTTTGGTGATTCCAATATGACTAGTAAATGGGGTGACTGGGGAACATTTTATTTTCATGATATTTGTAATGAATCAAGTCATGTATGGTTATATAAGAGGAGGTGGTGAGGGTTTGTATTTATAATGGGAGGATTGGACTCTTCTTGATTATTATATTCATTTGTTTAATATATTAGAATAATAATATAAATTGAACATATCATTATCGCTATATAAAAATATATATTAAATTATGAATGTTATTTCTTAGTAATGGGTTCATTATATCATGAAATTGTCAAAATTTAATGTATTTTCATTATAATATTAAATACAATGAATTGTCGTATTACACTATTTCCAGAAAATTAAACAATTTTAAAAAAATTCCAAAAAATAACTATAAATAATTTATGATTTTTTAATTATAAAAATGTAATCCATTTTATAGAAATTATTTTATTAATAATAGTTATTTCATTTATAAACAAATTCATTATTTATTAAAAAAATAATGATTTTTGTTTTATAATAGATTTTATCACCCATTGAAAAATTACATATTCTATAATAAACATATATTATTATTATTATAATAAATAATTTTATTTTTTCAATTAATTTTATAAATTTTAATTTTATTTTAAATCATTATATTAACTAGAATACTGAAATGGAAATACATATATTGTATCAAAATTTAAAAATCCAATTTATCAATTTTAAAACATGAATTTACCTATACCATGATATAAATATATCATATTTTTAATTTTATAATATACTTAAATAATATATTACATTTCCATAACATAGTTTATTATTCAAATAGTCAAATTAATATTTTTATCATTGTGATTACAATTCATGTAGATATGTTAAAATTCCAATGGTCAAGTTGCTATAGTAATCATCAAATATATAAATATCAAATAGGTTAATTAATTTATTTAAATATATATTATTTAATTCAATATTCATTTAGATTTATTTATATTATTTTTATAGATAATTTCATCCTAAATATTAACATTTTATTACTGACATTATCTTTTATTACTACATCTTTACTTGTCAGTGCAACCGTTCTAGGGGATCAAGAAAATTAATATTTTCATATATGACTTATTTTATTTTCTATGTTTTATCCCATTAATAATTTTTGAATTTTATTTGGTTTAATTTATAAATAATGCATCATTATTCATTTATTACAATATTTTATGTTGTTTCTCTATGTGATATATGTGTTTTATACAACATTAAAGAATAATAATATAGTAAATTTCAATGAAAAAATTATGCGTCATTACTTTATTCCCAATTAATAAATTATTCTTTGAAATTTTGTTTTACATTGTATGGTGAAACAACATTAGAGTAATTCACCTTCTTTGATTCCTCCTATTCATAGGTGACCTCCTCATAATAATGGTATCCTTATTATACAATAACTGTTTTTGATTTTATATTGTATATAATATTATCTCGATAGTTAAATATCCTGACGAGTTTCTACTTATATAATCGACCATTTTCCAGATTTTTCACTGTTTAATTCAATACCTTTGAGGTATATGGTATGTATATCCTCGATATTGATTTTTTTAATATATCATGTACTTGATACATGGTTGGTGGATGTGGTAGTCCATATTCCACAACTATGATGCAATCAATAATCTTATTTGGAATGATGTAACTAATACATATCATTCCATTGTTCCAAAATATATTCATTGTATTCAATGGGGATATATGGGGAAAAAATTTCTCCATTATCAAACACAAGGAAATTTTTTATTTTATAAAAAGATATTTTTTTAATTTGGTCACCTCTAATGTGCTAAAAAAATTTCATTACCAATTCTTCCATTTCCTTAACTATTTCTGGACCTAGTAACATACCTTAAAAAAATCTTCCCAATATACAGTTATTTTACATATCTTCTAATAAAGGACATCTAATGGATACCATTTATTTCGTGATTATAAAATTATGCTTTAATTGAACATGACTATAGAAATATGATTCCACCATCCTCTATTTCAACTCATCAAGCATACCCTCTAAATGAATAGAAATGATTAAATAGTCCACTCAGACTATCCATTAGTCTATGGGCTATTATAAATAAAAATTTCATATAAATGATTAGAGAATGTTGTATACTAATTTACATCATCTAGATAAATCTCATATATCAATGAAATAAAAACTATATTTGTGTCCCATGCAGCCTAGCAACTACTTTCATGTTTATTGAGTGATAAATACAATCAAAGTGAATTTAAGTGACCAGTAATTGTAATATGATCTAAAAAATTCATATAAAATTATTTTATCTATATTTCTTCTTATGTATAGTGAAAATATATATCGTTTTGTTTTACTATTACTATTTATGTATGGGTAATGGTTTCCTCATCCCCTAAGACAATTTATTTTAGTGTTAACCCTCTAAAATACCAATTTCCTTGATGTATATTTTTTAAATCTATTTCATCATATTGCAATAAAAAATTATACTCATGGATATTCCGATAAAGCTTATAGATCTAGGGCTAGATGGATAAGTTCAAAATATTTTTATCATTCAAAATAAATATATATATCTAAGGATATGATGGTGCACATAGTCATGACTCAATTATTTGGAATCCTTCATCATACATTTTCAACAATGATGATAGCCCGTTTTTGATAGCCTCTACCTTATCTTGAAATTCCACGTCATCTCATTTAGAATCCTTTAACATCTCTAAAAGGGATGATTGAAAATTAATTTTTTAAGGGAATGATAGTTTCTTTTTCATTGTGATTTACAATTCCATCATTTTAATGCCTCAAAAGATTTTATATTTCACAATTAAAATAATTGATAATGATACATGAACCATTCTAAATATATAATCACCCACATTATATGATATAATATGATGTTATTAGATTATATAGTCAAATTAATTGAATATATTTAACCATATTTTCATTTTCCTATTAATATGCTTGAATTTGAATATAAATTAGATGCTCTTGTGATCAATATATATCTTACACTACTCCCTAGAGATGTTGTAGTGACCTAAAACCCAGTATCTACGATCCAGTGTTTACATTTTACATTGATATAAGATAAAATTAATAACATAATGAAAGAGAAAATAGTTTATTAGTATATATAAAATATATACATACATTAAATTACATTTACAATTATAAACATAATATACTTAATGCATTTTCATTAATAATTCACATTATCATAATGTTGTATCCTTTCATTTCAAACAAATAGTGCTTCCTAGAATCCTGGGGAAAATAATAAAAAAAAATTAGTGACATATGATTTTCGGTATGGATTAGAGTGAAAAAAAAGATTTGAATAAACAAGAAATAATATTTATTTCATGTTAAATATCTGAAAAAAATCATTTCATAAATAACATGATTATAATATGGAAGGAATAAATAATGATCAAATTATTCCATATAAATAATCACATTACATTTTAAACATAACAATGAATATTATAACTAATTGAATAATCACATCTACTATAAATAACATAATTCATAATGATGGAATGAATAATTCTATATGAATAAAATATAGTGTTGAAAACATTTTGAAACAAATTCAAATAAATTTGTATGTCCTTTTCCATAACCATATCCAATTTGTTTCTAGAGACCAATTAAAACTTTGAGGGAATTTATATTTCCCCACCGATCAAATATAAATTCCATTTCATATCTCATGTGAATGGTGTGAATTATAATCAATATATAAACATGTATTTAATAACTAAAATATGATGATAATACTTACCCTAATAAAAATATATAATCTTAAACCATATAGAGTATAATGGATAATTTTAATTTAATAGTACATCCTCAATTAAGTAGATCATAATACATGCATAAAAAGAATAAGTATGATTTAAATATAACATATCAGTAGTGGATAATTATTATAATAATGGTTTGATAAATTTCATTACATGGAACACATAAAAAATGGCATTAATTTTTTTTAAGGAAAATATACTTTTCATAGAGAAGATAACATTTTTATGTAGAAGTAAAAAAAATTAAAAAATAACATTTATTGGGGAAAATAAATTGAAAGCATGTCATATATCCATTAAAATATTATTTTGTAATGAAGGAAGAAATATCTATTCATGTTATACATGTAAAAACAAATATTCCATTCAAAATTTAAGTGAATTCCAATCAATATTACTTTTTAAAATGACACGATGATTACTATCAAAATATTTATAGAAATATAAATTTGTAAAAAAATTATTAATAAATTATTATTATATTACAAACATTTTTTAAAACATTTCTACAAATAATGGATTTTGATGAAAAATAATTTTTTCGACCAATGTGTGAAATAATGAAGGATTTTATAAATACAATTTCTCAATCATTATAAGTACCAATGATCAGATACATGTACTATTTCATGTAAATGATCATTGATGCACTACTATGCATAAGTCATTTCCACTTGGTCTAATATCTATAAATTGGTTTTGTGGATGGTTTTTACATGATTTTCACAATGATAATGTATCTTGGTAGGTTTTTGGTTGTTAAAGGATAAAGCATGGACTCTTGGAAGTTTGGAGATTAATAAGGGAATTGGATGAGTGAGGACCATTTTCCCCTGATTATTCTGGAAGGGAGTCATTCAGATCAACTAAATGACAAGAAGGACGACAAAACATAGGGATTTCAAAGGAAAAGATGACTCACAGAGAGGTTGCATGGTTTATCCAAACCATGCAGGAGGGGATTACACATATAAAAAGGCCCACAGGGTTGTCACATGGTCTACTAAACCATGCGGGCCCTCCAGAATAAAATCGTGCTGCTCAAAGATTTAGGGTAGAAGCTCACACATGGTTGGCGCACAGTTTACCAAACTGTGTGCCCAAATGGTGAAGCTGCAGGATTTGAGACAAAATCTCTCAGAAATTTGGTGCAAAATTTATAAAAATCTTGTACAAATCGTGGGAGAGGGGATTCCACTTTCAGAAAGGCCCGCACAGTTGTCACATGATCTACTAAACCGTGCGGGCCCTCTAGAAGAAAACAGTGCAGCTCAATGATTCAAGGCAGAAGCTCACGCACGTTTGGCGCATAGTTTACCAAACTGTTGGCCCAAATGGTGTGGGTGAAGGATTTGAGATAGAATATCTTGCACGGTTGGTGCATGGGTTACCAAATGATGAACCTAAGACATTCATACCACTATAGCTTCCATTTTTTTTTCTTTTCCACCTTCCAACAACTCCTTTACCTGCTATTTTCTTTGAGGCTTTCATTCATGCAACTTGTGAAACATCCTTTTTGACCCTGGAGTCCCTGGGGAGTTAAAGGGAAAAAGAGGAGTTTAACTTAGTTGAGAAGGGGGAGATTTTGCTGGGAAACTTTTTTTGTTCTTGTATGATTCTTATTTCTAATTTTTCTTTATGTTCTATCGTAACGAAATCTATAATGCATTATAGTAAGTTTTTGTCTCTTTCAATCCTGAGTAGCACCCCCCCTTGTGTTGGAGCTGGAAATAACGTCCGTTCGTTAGAACCATTTTCTCTACTCCTGTATTTGTTCATGATCTCTCACCTAATTCACCAAACACTTCTATGTTTTATTTCACTGGAAACATCCATATCAGACCAAAAATGGAGTTTCCAGGGATCTTTGGGAGAATTAAAAAAAGAATATCCATGACCATTGGATATTTTTGTCATTTCTAGAGGGTGGTTCCAACACTAATAGTTAGTAGATATCAATATCCAGAACAAGGAATTGATTTCTATCGACTTGATCAGAACTCACCAGACCAAGGGAGTTCTGACACTTATGAAACCCATAAATTTGGGTTATCATGAACAATACAACATAATAGGGAATAATGTTTTAATGTCCCACAATAATGTTGTGCCCCGACATATTCTCACTATTATTTTTCAAAATGATGTTTATGTAATCTTCAGTTTTACATTTAATTGGTAGTGAATTGGAAAATCTCTAATAATTAGTTACCTTTTGAGGCCAGTACCAATGATCCAACAAAACATGTTTAAATTCAGCATCTTCACCAAGTGACGTAAATTCAAGAAACATAAAAGTCCAACTCAGTTTCCCTGTGGACCAACCCCGTACTCGCTCCAAATTTGGCGATTCATTTACCGGAAATATTGTTTTTCAGCCAAATTAAATTCCCTAACTTGTAATAGTGTAGTGATCAAGTACGGGGTTAGTCAACAGGGAAACTATGATGGTATTTTATGATTCTTGAATTTATGTCACTAAGGGAAGATGTTGAATTTAAACACGTTTGGTTGGTTCATTAGTACTAGCCTCAAAAGGTAACTAACTAATAGATCTTTTCTAATTCACTACCAATTAAACATGAAACTGAAGATTACATAAAACCAAATTTTAATAAATAATAGCGAGAATGTGTTGGGGATAAACATTAATGTGGGACATTAAAACCTTATTCCCTATTATTTTGTATTGTTTATGATAACCCACATTTCTGGGTTTCATAAGTGTAAAAACTCCCTTGGTCTAGTGAGTTCTGATCAAGTCGGTACAAATCAATTCCTTGGTGTGGCTATTGATTTCTACTGAATCTTAGTGTTGGAACCACCCTCTCGAAATGAAAAAAATGTCCAATAGTCCTGGATATTCAAGTAGTATTTCTCATAATGATCCCTGGAAACTCCATTGTTGGTCTGATATGGATGTTTCCAGTGAAATAAAACATAGATGTTTTGGGAGAATTAGGTGAGAGATCACGAACAAATACAAGAGTATAGAAAATGGTTCTAATGAACCCACGTTATTCCAAGCCCCAACACAAGGGAGGTTTAGCTACTCATGATTGAAAGAGCCATAATATTACCATAATTCATCACTGAATTCATTATGATAGAACATAAATAAATATTATAAATACAAATCAAACAATAACCAAACAAGTTTCCCAACAAAATATCCCCCTTCACAACTAATTCCTTCTCCACCTTTTTTTCCCATTCACTCCCCAGGGTCTCCTAGGTAAAAAATGTGATTTATCCAGTTGTCTAAAAGCAATCCTCAACGAAAATCCCAGCTCAAAAAGTTGTTGGAAAGTGGAAACGAAAAAAGATGTAAGCTTTAGTGGTATGCATGGTTTAGGCACATGGTTTGGAAAGTGGTATGCATGGTTTGAGCTGCATGGTTTTCTTCTAAAGGTCCCGCACGGTTTAGTAGAGCGTGTGACAACCGTACGGGCATTTCTATAAGTGGAATCCCCTCCCGCATGGTATGCACACTATTTGGCTAAACCGTGCAGCGACCATGCAAGTCATCTTGGCCTTTGAAATCGCTATCATTTATATCCTTCATGTCAATTAGTTGATCTGAATGACTCAATTCCAGCTTAATTAGGGGTAAAGGGTCCTTATGCCTCTAATTCCTATCTAAATCTCTAGACATCAATGAGACTATCATTTATCCTTTAGCGACTGAAAAACCTATCAAGATACATTATCATAATGAAAATAATGTAAAAACCATCCAGAAAACAAATTTATTGATGTTGGACCAAGTGGAAATGCCTTATGCACCGCAGTGCATCAATCTCCTGCACACTTGATTGTTTGTTTTTCCTCAAACAAAAGCATATACAGTCATTACCAAGGGGTCACCAAAGAGACTGGTAGAAATATCACAGATTATACCAATTAGGTGAATATGAATTTTGTACTAATTACCATAAAAAATTACAGCATTCATACTTCGTGGCTTCAAATGTCTAAGAAGTTAACCAAAAAAGTATACATAATCCAAAACATTTAACCATTCATTAATAAATTAATTTTTCTTAAAATTGAGTTCTCGATTCTGTATTCAAAGAGAATGTCTACCTACATTTTCATCATTTTATAAACTCAGATTATATATTCCAAAGTTTCGTCATCCCCAAATGACGGGTTATCATTTTTATAGGGCACACATCCTCATTGACTTGCATTTCTTGGAACAAGTTGAATGGTCCTCAAAATTATTGGGCATGCCATTGCATATCTAAAAATATATTATTTTTCTTTGTAGTGGTGTGAGATACTAGGATAAAAATTTCCCAATATTCTCATGTCAATATATGACGAAAATGTTTTAGAATTTTAAGAGTTTATGAAATTAAGACCGCGTAATAGCCACTGGTGCGACAACAACAATTCCCAAAACCTCGCCTCTCCTTATGCACAATTCGACTTCCATTTTAATGTGTTTCTAAATTCGAATTACTCGATCACAAAAATCCTATTTAAATAGAATATTTTTCTAAATGATTGGCTAAATTCTCCTTTTCATGTATTAAAAATTTTATTCACATCACAAACTAGGTTCATCAATACAGACAAATGAACCATTTTTAGAGATAATTTCTGAAATTCTGTTTTAGCTAATTGGTATTAAATCATGACATCTTTAACAACACTTTAAACACACCTAAGAAAATTTGCTACCCAATTTACATGGGAAATAAATCTATCAAAATGGGGTGCCAATTAATGGTGCCCTCCCCAACACATAAAACCGAGCACGGTCCCCCGTGAAGATAATAATGTAGAGAAGGGTGGGAAAACTTAGCATGAAAAGGGAGGATAAAGAAAGAATGGAAAAAAGTTAAAAGTGGAAAGCTCTTCTGAATCAAGGTATGTGTGAAAATAAGGTGGTGCACAGGATCCCGATGAACAGAAATATGGATGGTGTGGAACAGACAAAACTGCTACGGGCAAAAAGAATCAAACAAGTGAAGAAGAAAAAATCAGTACCAGCAGTAGGAAAGAAAATCATAGCACACAATCACACAAATACAGGAAAAAACATCACACCAAAAGAGACAGTACAAGACAGGTCAAAGGCACATAAAAGGAACAAAGTATAAAAAACATGTATCAATAGCTGGTCAGGGAGCCGAGGGGCTGAAAAAGAATGTGTGTGCTGCAGCGTCCATGGTCAGATCGGTTCTTGGTGGGGGAAGGTCCACAGGATCGGTGGGAGAAGAAGTTGTAGATGGTCTGACCATCTAGGTGAAATCTCCTGACATATATTAAGATGGAGGTTTGTGGGGAACAACTCCATATAAGGTGGGAGGCTGAAGATTGGCCAAATTAAGGCCTTCCACCTCCATGTGTGTCCGCTCCAGCTGCCAGTGGAACATTGAGTATTGATTCTTCTGCCATTTCCAGAATAGGTCAATGTAAGTCTATGGTTCTCATTGTAGGGCTAGGTAGAATGTATAGGGTGGGTAAGATGGGGGAGACACGGACGGGTGAGAGTTGGCAGCAGGAAAATCATAAGGCCCCTGGGATGTGGGGTGGTGGGAGACCGTAGGCTCAACAGGGTGCTCCTCTGCATCTGGGCTCTCATGTCGTGGTGCATCTGGGTCGGCCCCGGGAACTGCCCTCACGCAGAGTCACACACCGTCAGGATCCATAATTCTCATCCATCGGAGCAGAGTAATATCAAAATAGGGCACTGCTGGTAGTTCCACAAACTCCGCGGCATAATTCCGAAGGTGCAGCCGATCCGCCAAATGTGTGATGAAGGGTCCACAAAAAACATCACCCTTGGTCTTGGAGAACATATACTATAAATATTGAGTGAATACATAGGCAATATTGGTGGTGTTTCTTGTCTCCATAGATTCTAAAATCAATAGGTCTCGTGTGCTCACAGTTCCCTAGCTATCCGACTAGGCTGTAAAACAAGTAGTAATGATCCGATGGAGGACCCGGTGGACAAGGTTGATGAATATTGAGGCCTTGGAAGTACGTGGGTTATAAGGGTCCCCTGTTTCAATATGGACCAAAATATCTGGGTAGGGGTAGGATCCCATTCCAATGGTGCCAGGAAATACTAGTCACATTGGACATACTCTCTGTCATATAAGCCAATGAGGACTGCAAACTCACTTAATCTGAAGTTATGCTGCTGATTCATGATACATAATGTTACATCATCGGAAGACCTAATGGTAAAAACTTTGTCAGTTTTAGAGTAGTGATCTCAACAATGGAAGGTGGCCCCAAATTCCAACACCATCTCTTTATAAAGGGGTTGGTGAACTGCCAAGGCTGATGAGAGATTGCCCCGAGAAATATACATTTGTAGCTCCATCGTAATGCCCAGGGATTCAAGAAGTGATGAACACAACTCATGGTGAGGACTGAGCTCATGGTTCAATAAGGTATGGTATCTCATTGTCTCCTCATTCTTAGTAAACTTCATCTGATGGCCATGTGCGGAACTTGAGCTGGAGGCCATGCCTCGTTTGAAAGTTGACATAATGGTCTAGGGTTTGGGTTTTTTTGGGTAGCTGTAGTACAAAAAAATACAACATACATACTATCATGACATGTGGAGATAGAAATATGAATTTTCTAAAGTGAAAAATGTAAAATTCCTACTAAAAGTCCCATTTTGTGAATTTCAGTTTTGAAAACACATGTTCAGTGAAAATCATTGTGGCATGTGTGTGTGATGAAAAATCATTGAAATGACAATAGAGAATAGGGGGAGTGAATGGCCAAGAACAAAGAAGACGAAAAAAAAAGAAAATCGATGTGGGATAGTGTGCTTAGAAAAACCCTAGGTAAAGAGAGAGATAAAGGAAATAAAAGAAATAGAAAAGTGAAGAAGAATGAAGAATGAAGAAAAAAATAATACATAGGAGGTTGTTCTGGAAAGGGAACGTGGCTGGAGAACAGAAGGAGGAGGAGAGTAGGAAGATGAGATCTGCACGGGTTGGTGTAGAAGGAGGAGGGGTTCTGTACGGGTTGAAGAGGGGGGGGGGATCTGGTGTTTTATTAAAAAAATCACAGCTGAGGAGGCTTCATAGTTTGGGTGCATGGTTTGGTAAACAGTGCGCCAACCATGCGAGAGCCACTACTTGGGGGAGTCCAAGGGGCGCAGTTGGCGCATGGTTTAGTAAAACTTTCGCCAACCATGCAGTTGGTTCTTTGTGAGGAAATTTTTTAACATTTCCCCCTTTTAGAATGAAAACATACCCTTTTTTTAAATTCTTTCCCCCATTTTTATGATAAAAGAAATTTTTGTGGTTTTCCATTGATTGTGTAAGACATGCATTCACAAAATTCCATAAGATACCCCGACTTGGAGTGAGAATATTACACCATAACACACAAGAATAAAAAAACACTACCATTCAGTGCTAAGTACACTCAAACAAATGAAGCATTTAAATAGAAAATTTTTAAAAATGTCAGGTTACCTCCATGTTAGTGTTATTTTTTAAGTCTCAAGCTCAACATACCGGGGAATTTATCTATAAAAATTGAATGGTGGAAAATTTTTCCACCATTTTATACATGCTAAATTATGGTTTTAGTCACTTCTAATTAACATTAAATGTATTCCCATCTGCGCCAACCACTTCCACTGCTCAATGGTGGAAAAAATTTATCACCGTGAAGGGTCCCGACCACCGGGACTTCAACCTTCCTTGGTAAAACATAGGATGAGAGTTAAAGAGTAAAACTTTATCACCTGTTTGGAAGGATTTCCAGGAGATCATGCAGTCATGGACTACCTTTGTGATCTCCTTGTACAAATTCGCATTCTTATGGGCCTCCCGCCTAATCTCATCAAGCTCTGTTAATTGAAATTTTCTCATTTCCACTGTAGCCTTTAGATCATTGTTTTTTTCCTTGATAGCCCAATATGATTTATTCTCCATCTCCATATTTAAGTGGCAGGGTTTTTCATAGACCTATAAAAAAGGTGACATGCCCAAGGGTGTCTTGAAAGTTGTACAGTAGGCCCATAATGCATCATCCAACTTCTGGACCAACCCATTCTGGATGCTCCTACCATTTTCTCTAGTATTTGTTTTAACACGTGGTTTGACACCTCTACCTTACCACTGGATTGTCGGCGGTAGGGAGTCCCTTTATTTTACATGACTTTATACTTTAAGAGCACATTTCTCATAAGTTTCTTGTCAAAATGAGTATTGTGGTCTCTAATTAACACCCACAGGGTCACAAAATGACTGAAAATATATTTCTTGAGAACTTTTATGACTACCTGAGCCATATTATGAGTTGTTACTGCTGATTCCACCCACATATATATGTAGTTAACACAAACCAGAATGTTTGTGTGCCCAAAGGATGGGGGGAACAGACACCTAATGTTGATTCCCCACCCATTGAAAATTTCAACTTCTAGTATCGGGTGTTACCACATCTTGGCATGACGACCAACATTTCTAGTCCATTGGAATCAATCAATACAGGAGATAAAATGACATGTGTCCTTATGCATGGTCGGCCAGAAGAAACCTGATAGTAAAACCATGTAAACTTTTCATTCCGGCCCATGATGTCCTCATGTAGGAGAAGAGTGATAGAATTCTAAAATTTGTTGGATCTCTTCCTCTAGGACACAATGGTGGATTATACCATCTCTAGATGAGTGGAAAAGTAGGGGTTCCTCCTAGAAATACCGATTTCCCTCCGAAAACATCCGCTTACTCTGTTGAAATGAGAAGTCCGAGTGGAAAACTCATGTTTCTATGTAGTTTTCAAGATCAACGAACCATGGCTGAGGTGGGACACCAATAAGAAGTTAGCTGGTCATCTGGGAAATATTCCTTGATCTCTGAGTCTTATTCTCATTCTATGTGTGGTATCTCCATCTGGGATAAGTGATCAACCACCATATTCTCGCTGCACTTTTGGAAAGAACCATGTAGGAGCGGAATCGGTCAAATGCAGAAAACACAGCTAGCATTTCCTTCTACATGGTGGTGTAATTTTTTTGTGCCTCCTTTAATGATCGACTAGCATAATAGATAGGTCTGAAAATATGATCTAGCAACTGTCAAAGGACTTCCCTAATAGAATAATCACTCAAATCGAACATAAGTTCAAACTGCTACTCCCAATTTAGAGTGATCATGATGGGTACAGCGACCATTTTTTCCTTCAAAATATGGAAGGCTTCAATGCATTTATCTCCAAACTCAAAAATTGAATCTTTGGACAGTTTATTGGATAATGATTGATCAATCTTGGAAAATTCCTAGAAATTTTTTTGATAGAAACCCAAATGCCCCAAAAAACTCTGATTTTCATGGAATAATGTGGGAATTGAAAACTATGAGATAACCTCCATTTTGCCGGATCCACCTGAATTATTTGCATCAAGATCAGATGTCCTAGAAAAATTCTATGTTGTACCATAAAATGAAACTACTATCAATTCAAAACCAAATTTGTGTGCTCACATCACTCAATAACCAACTCTAGATTCGTCATATAAGTGGTAAATGACATCCCGTATACCGAGAAGTCATCCATGAAACGTCTAGAATCATCTCTGCCATATCATGGAAGATGGATAGCATGATCCTTTTAAAGGTGGCTGGATTGTTTCACATTACAAATGACATGCGGGGGAAGGTGAATGTTCCATATGGACAAGTGAAGGTTCTCTTTTCTTGATCATCCAGAGCAATAGAAATCTGGTTATATCTCAAATAATCTTCTAACAAATAATAAAATTAATGCCCCTCCAATCATTCAATCATATGATCCATGAATGGAGGAGGGAAATGGTCTTTCCTTGTGGCATCATTTATGTTCAGGTAATCGACACAAAACCGCTATCTCATGACTTTTTGGGACAAGATGATATAGTTCTTTTCATTAGGCACTACCGTGATTCCGCCCATCTTATGAACCATCTAGTGAGGACTCACCCACGGGCTATCGGAAATGTTGTATATAATAACAGCATTGAGCAATTTGATCACCTCATTCTTGAACACATTTTTCATGGGAGGGTTCAGTCTCCGTTGTGGTTGGTGGGATGCTTTTTCCCCTTCGTCCATAAGTACCATGTGAGTGTAGATAGTGGGTCTTAAACACTTAAGGCCAGCAACCGTCCAACCAATGGCATGTTTTCTCCTACGGAGAACTTGCAGAATAGCCTCCTCCTGGTCTTTTGAGGGTGATTCATTTATTATCACTGATGATGTATGTTCCTCTACCATGTAACCATATTTCAACGAGGAAGGTAGAGGTTTCAACACATGCTATGGACCCTTGAGAGTGGATTGTATGATAGGATCAACCTCATCTCCCTCTGAAAAATCTGGAACAATTTCCTTTTGCCAGTATTGGCGGCCTTGGCCTTCAATAATACTTTTGTCCTCCAAGTTTTTTTCAAGGTGGTCATCCTCCAGAACGAATTCTTTTCTAAAAGAATAAGATTGTGTATCATCTTCATCTAGGACAAATCACTCAACCGTTGTTTCCAAATCACAACAATACCCTTGCTCCATAAATGAAACTTGTTTTGCCTCATTGAGGATGTTGTAGGAGACCTTTTCATCACCAATACGGAAGATCATATCACCTTGGTGCACATCAATTAACACCATTCCGGTAGCCAAATATGGTCTTCCATGAATTAGGGATGCCTCATGGCCTTCTTCTATATCATGTATAAAAAAATATTCTGGTAGAATCAACATCCCTACTTTAACCAAAACGTCTTCCAACAGCCCCCTGGGTATTTAATAGATCGATCTATGACTTGGAGTGCCACTTGGGTGGGCTTATGATCGTTCAACCCTAAATTTATGAATACCCCAAATGGCATTATATTAACACTCTCCCCAAATAACAATGAGACTTTCCAAACTCACAAGGTTAGATAGTACATGGGATAGAAAAGATTTTCGGATCTTGGAGTTTAGGATGGAGAGTATGTTGGACAACCACCGAACATTCCTTTGTTAGGGTAATGGTGACCAAGTATTTTATTTTCCTTTTATTTGAAAGGATTTATTTCATGAACATCGTGTTGGTGGGCATTTGACTTAATGCCTCGTCAAAGGGGATGTTGATATGAAGCTTCTTGAAGATCTCCATGAATTTAGAAAATTGCTGGTCCAGCTTCCCTTGTTTCATCCGTACAGGAAATGGAAAAGTATGGTCATATGATTGGATGACTTCATTTCCCTTATCCTACGGAATTGCTGGTTCATCATCCTTCTCATGTCTTGAGGAAGATTCCTCAGCTGAAACTACTCCACCTGTGGGCATGGACTACTTTGATGTTGGGTCAACCTGATTCATTGTGACCTTTGGTGTAAACTCCTTCCTACTGCGTATAGTAACTGCATTTGCCTCCTCCCGTGGATTTTTCTCTATGTTTCCCAGTAGTGTCCCATGCGGTTTATGGGACAACTAATTGGAATGATGCCCAATCTGGTTCTCAAGGCTTCAGATTGACACCTCCTGGTTTTGAAATCGTGTCTTAGTGGTTTTTATGAATCTGGACATCATTTACTCCAACCAAGAAGAAGGTTCCGGCTGAGCTTGTTGAGAGACTTGTGGGGGAGGTGTCTTTATCAATGGTTGGGAAAGATGTGGGTTTTGATTCCCTTATTTCTGTTATGTGTTCTGATGGAATTGGTTACTCTGTTGCTACCTCCGGTACTGATTTTGGAACCGCTGTTGCCCACATCCCGGTGTTATTTGTGGTCGGGGCTGAGGGTTTTGTTGTTACTTCCCCCAGCCTGTAATTTGATTTTTGTGCCACCCCTAGTTCAGGTATTGAGGGTAGCTATTGGGACCTCTGTTCTTCCCAACATAATTAACCTCACTGGTGGAGGCTCCTACATGATCCCATGGGCACTCTCCCATGTAATGGTTGTCACCAAAATTACCACACGCTGGGGAACTGATACCTTGAACTTGAGATTATTGGTTTATATTCAAAGCATAAATCTTCTTTGAGAAGGCATCGAGTTGTGCCTCAAGCATGGTGGTGGAATCAATATTATGAATGCCCCTTTTCAAATGACCTATTTCAGAATTCCAATGAAAGCTATTGGTGGACATGTCTTCTAATAATTCAAACATATTTTCAGGAGACTTTATCATGATTGTCCCTCTAGCAGCTTCATCAAACATAGACTTTGTGTTAGTAGTGAGTCCACCATAAACAGTCCGGACTTGCATCCATAATCATAGTCTATGGTGTGGGAACTTCTTAAGGGCCTCCTTAAATCATTCCCAAGACTCAAAAAAAGATTCTGAGTTATGCAGCTGGAAATTTTGAATTTCATTTCTTAATGTGGAGGTCTTCGATGGAGGGAAATATTTGGATATAAAGGCTTCATAAAATGACTCCCATGATATAATGGTTTGCTGAGGCAATACCTTGATCTCTTCCTTCACCTTATCCCTTCATTTGAAGGGAAACAGTTTAAGGTGGATGGCATCCTCTGATACGTCGTGGTACCGAAAAGTGTCACAAATATCCAAAAAGATAGAAAGGTGAGCATTGGGGTCTTCACTTAGTAGACCAAAAAATTGGACGGTATTCTAAATCAACTACATTTTTGCTGACTTGATTTTAAAATGTTGGGCCTGTGCCGGTGGCCAGACTATTTCTGTGTCCACTCCTTGAATAAAGTTCAGTCCATATTCTATAAGAGTCTGGCGCGACTGCACTGGTTCCCGAAGTGCCTAAGGAATAAAGTATTATTGACCTTGATGGTAATAAGCATACTGATTCTGAGGAAAAAATGTGGGTTGCTTATGCTGAATGTATTGTCTCTGTGGTGGCTGACCGAATCCCAACACAAATTGAGCTAGTGGCCGCTGTTGGTTCCTCGACAGATACTCCATATAAACCCCTGGTGGATTCAAATGTTTCTATTCATTTCCACCCCATGGTGGATTAAAATTGATAACAAATTGTTGTAAAATGGCCTAGATATCCACCGGTTCTTCTTCCTGATGAGCCAAGGGATCACCTGCATTGTGATCACCCACAACTGTATGACATCACCTAGACAATGTTCTTTTGATTTTGGGGTCGATCAGTTGTAACTCCTATGACTCTACAATCTGGGAATGAGTGACTCGGTCAATTATATACTACAGGCCTGCACACATAGACAACACACCAAGCGTAAAAGGGAAACAATGTTGTAAAACAGAAATAAGACAATGAAATGATTATTTAAAAAAAATTTATATTTATCTTCACTAAATGATTCAAATTCAATTATCTAAAACAACCATTTAAAACTTATTTCCCCAGCAATGATGCAAAATTTTGGCCGGTCGTTTACCTGAAAATATTGTTTTTCAATCAAATTAAATTCCCCAACTTGTACTACTATAGTGTGAAAATATGGGGTCCGTCCACAGGGAAACTGAGTTGGTATTTTATGTTTCATTAATTGAAGTCACTTGGTGAAGATTATGAATTTAAACATGTTTGGTTGGTTAATTGGTACTGGCCTCAAAAGTTATCTAATTACTATGTATTTTATAATTCACTGCCGATTAAAAATCCAACTGAAGATTACTTAAAACCAAATTTTAATAATTAATAGTGAGAATGAGTCGGGGCTGGAAATTAGTGTGGTACATTAAAATCTTATTCCCTATTATGTTGTATTGTTCATGATTACCCACATTTTTGGGTTTCATATGTGTTGGAACTCCCTTGGTCTGGTGTGTTCCGATCAAGTCGGTATAAATCAATTACTTCGTCTAGATATTGATTTCTACTAACTCATAGTGTTGGAACCACCCTCTAGAAAAGAAAAAAATATCCCATGGTCAATGATATTCTTGTTTTAATTCTCCAAAAAATCCCTGGAAACTACATTATTTGTCTGATAATGATGTTTCATGTGAAATAATACATAGAAGTGTTGGGATAATTAGGTGAGATACAACGAACAAATACAAGTGTAAAGAAAATGGTTCTAACAATCCCACATTACTCCCAGCCCCAACACAGGGGGGGGGTTTACTTACTCCTGATTGAAAGAGCCATAAACTTACTATAATGCATCAGATAATTTATTACAACATAAGAAGAAGAAAAATTAGAAATAAAAATCATAAAAGAACCAAACAAGTTGCCCAAAAAAATCTCCCCCCTTCTCAACTAAGTTCCTCTCCTCATTTTTTCCCCATTCACTCCCCAGGGTCTCCCAGGTCAAAAATGAGCTTTCCCCAGTTTTCCAAAAGCAAGTCTCAATGAAAATCATGGGTCAAGGAGTTGATGGAAAGTGGAAAAGAAAAAATAAGGAATCTATAGTGGTACACATGGTTTAGGTTCACAGTTTGTTAGACCATGCACCAACTATGCGAGAGCTTCTGTCTCAAATCCTTCATCCTCACCATTTGGGTGCACCGTTTGGTAAACCATGCGCCAACCGTGCGTGAGCTTCTGAATTGAATATTTGAGCCATACAATTTTCTTATGGAGGGCCTGCACAGTTTAGTAGACCATGTGACAACTGTGCATGCCTTTATGTATGTGGAATCCCCTCCTGCACGGTTTGCACACAGTTTGGATAAAATGTATGGCCACTGTGCAGGTAATCATTGCCTTTGAAATCCCTATGTTTTCCGTCCTTCATGACAAGTAGTTGATTCGAATGAACCCTTCCTTTATTATCAGGGGGAAAGGGTATTTATGCCTCCAGTTACCTTCTGAATCTTTAAACATAAAAGTTTCTATGCTTTATCCTTTAGAGACTAAAAACCCTATCAAGATTCATTATCATTGTGAAAATCTTGAAAAAACCATCCACAAAACCAATTTGTAGATATTAGAAAAAGTGGAAATGCCTTATTAATAGCACTGCATAAATCATTAATTACAACATGATAATTAATTATATTGATTTTATGTTAGATATATCAATCAATTCTCCTCTGGGAAACTTGAAAAAAACAAACCCGAATAATGATGATAGTGTTAAATAAACTCTTACTGCTTTGGTTACTTTTGAATCTTGATCCCCATGACCAAAATAAAATTAAATAAAACTCTATATACTATAAAGATAAAAATAATAATGATATATCATATTAAATGTTCATTATTGAAACCCAAAAAATGGGATATGTTTTAAATATGACATATGTCTCACAAATTAAATATTGAGAAAGAAACCCACACCTCATGTCTGATTTCCGTAGTTTCTGTCAGTACCTCCTCTATAATAGTATTAATTAATTTTTTATTTATTAATAAAACCATAATAATTTATATAATATCATATATTATATAATTACAACATTATTCTACATATTTTTTAATAATATTTCATTATTTGTGATTGTTTCGAGTGTTAATTGCATTGTTTTGTAATGTATACTTTTTCATGAAACATGTGTTTCCTATGAATTATATATATATATATATCATATCAAGAATTATTATTAATCTATAAATATTATATTTACTCTATATATTCATTTTTAACCATTAGTGAAATTTTTACATGGAAAATAAATCACATCACTTTATAAAGATAATTGGTCACACATATGCATTAACGACAATAACATTCCCTTAACGAGAGAATGGTGATGGTAGTGGGAGGAATATTAAATTAAATCAATAAATATAATCTCATTTTTATCAAATATTTTATTTATTATTATTCGTATTGGATTCCATTTTAAGTGTTTGTGAAAAATGAATCACATCAATTCGTGAGGTGGTATTTGACCCCACACATGATGGATGTCATAATAATTAAAAGCGATTGGAATGTAAAATGGTATATGTTATATTAAAATTAATGTTTATTATAATATAATAAATATAATATAAATGTTTTAAATATGTCATTATATTATTTATTGAAATGTTGTAATGGAAATGGAAGTAGAACATCTAGTGAGAAGGTAGTTCGTCGTAGACAAGATCGATGCAATTAGATGGAAGTTGATATGAATAAATATTATTCCATAATTAAAATAAAATATAATTATGTGATGGATACTATTTTTATAATATAGGAATTATAATTACATTAGTAAGGGTGGATTAACAATAAGGAAATCAATTGATCATTGTTAGGATAATTACCCACTATAAGAGGAACCTCCAATGGATATCTTCTTAAAGACCATATGGATGTTATTTTGGAAGAACTAGATTTTTTATAATATGATTATTGATTTAGGGGTGATATTTTAGCATAGATTGGACATGAATATATTTATGCGTAGTGTGGATAAGTTAGTATAGGGAGTGAAATTTTATATGTTGGGAAAATGAACCCTCAAGGAAATTATATTGAACTATCATCCAAATAACATGAAATAATAATTTCATTAACATGAAAAAAACATTAAAATAACCATAGGTTATAAATTTAGATAAGATAAGGTGGAAATATTCCCCCAATATAATATTTTTATATGGTTTTAGTTCATTTTAATACATTTATTCTTTGTTTAAGGTCATAGTAATTTTTTTTATGCATAACAACAACAATTAATTTTTATTGATTTAAATATTAATTAATGTAAAATCACATAGATGAAATTTGATGGTAATATAAATAATTTTTATTATAAACATGGAATAAGTTTTTTAAATTATAATATAAAAGAAGTGACAGAGTTTATTTTAAAATTATACTCACTTAGACGGTGAAAGATAAGGTTCTGAAAGAGGAAATTGTAAATATTATATGAGGTTTTAATATCGAGATTAACTATTAAATTTATTAATATGACCCGAATTACAAAAATTTTAAAATAATTTATATATTTTTATATGGAAATATATTGTTAATATAATTTATCTTTGAAAATAATTAATATAAAATGTGGGTTTTATTAAAAATAAACAATTCTCACTATTCATAGATAAATAAATAACCAGAAAATCCTAAAAATTAATCTAATGTAATTTTGATAATATTATTTAATAAATGAACATTATTTTTTCGAATAAATTTTATAATATTTTTAAACATTAGTTATAAATTCTATTCACAAAGAAAGACAAAACCATATTTAAAAAAAATAATTTTGTATGTTAGAAAATATTTCATTAACACTCAATTGAGTCTTATTTAAATTATAATATTTTGATTACAATATAATTTATTTCGTACAATTTTTAATATATAAAATATTCATAATTTATTTATTAAAATTTGATCATCCAAACTTAATGTCCTTTTGTAATGCTAATGTTTAAAAAATATTATTTTTAATGAGTATCATGTTAGGTTTTTCTATGTTTTTTATCAATCACATGTTATCAAGTGTATTGAATTTATTGAAAAAGTAATTTATTGTAATGTCTTAATATGTTATATAATTTAATAGTAATTGGGTTAAGTGTAAAACACAATATTGTACATGATATTTTTATTTAAAAAAAATGGGTGGTATATTATCCTGCTTAAATAAATTTAATCCTCATAATTTAATCTTTTACTTGATAATAATTGGATAAAATTTTAAAATACCTTCTTATAAAACCCAAATGATATGAAGAGTTAATAGAAATTCGTCTTAATAAGTGATTATATGAAGCCTAATAATAATATTAAATACCAAATGTATAGGATTCTATGTAGGATATCATTGGTTAGATGTTATGAAATGAAAATTTAAGAAAAAGATAATAATTGTAGAGAGTGATTGAGGTCATTGATTTCAATAAAATGAACAATAAATGGAATCATAAGGAAGAAAATTTTAAATTTTAAATTATTTAAAAGAATGTATAATCTAAATCAATAAGTTTTTAGTATTACATTTGGATTCAATATCCTTTTATTAGAGTTTATGGATTCCTATACCATATAGACATAGAATATAAGAAAATATAATTACTTGATCTGTATTTTTTTCAAATTAGGAATTTATAATTTTAGATCTGCCTTGATAGCTTTCTACTTTGATTCATATAATAATAAAAGTATATCAATGATAAATTTTTTATTCCAAAAAATATACCTAAATTTTAACATATCATAAGATCTATAAATTGTTGATATGTATTTCTTTGTGATTTTAAATATTTTCCAAAACCATTGTGGTTACCATAAGTTATAAAATATAATAAATTAATATATATTCCAGGTCACCATAACAATGTGGAAAACTTTGTATTTATCCATCAAATTATTTTTATATAAACAAGGAATGTTAACAAGGAAAGCATATAGGTCAGTGGCATGTGATATACCATTATCATCATTTAGTTGTGTTCTCAAGACAAATGGTATTTCTAGATGACATTTATTTTCACCAGGAATTTATGTGGTCTATTTTCAAAAACTATATTAATTTAATTACTATAATGTTTAGGATTGAAACACTCCATAATTACTTCAACATTGATGATTAGATATGTCACGACCCGCGTTCACCAAAAGGAGGGAAGGGTCACCAGATTGCCAAGCCCTTCCTTCTTTAAGTTTAAGGAGAGATAATGACCCCTGAAACCAGCCTTCAATAGGTCCCAGAGTGGCGACTAGCACCAAGGGAATATAAATTACACACAAATGGAAGCCATTACCCATTTTGTTTTATATGATCGGGAGATAAGAAGATGAAAACCATCAACACCAAGGTAAATGAAAAGTAAATCCAAAATTAAACCATTCCCACATGGATGTTCCAAAAGTAAAAGCCACAAAAGGTGACTAAAAGGTAAGTACCAAAGAAAGGAAAACAGCAACAGCAACTGCCACAATGTTCCGAGCTAGTATGGTCACACGCGATCCCCGAAGTCCTCCTAGAAACCTGAAAGCAGTTTTATATACGTAGGGTGAGAATAAAAGTACACTCAGTAGGGAAAAAACAAAAGACTCTCATGCACAAGTGGGGGAACGTTCTAAAGTCCCGTTAGAAAAGGAGTAAACCAAATACCTATCAAGGAAAACTATCCACACAAGCCTCACAAAGGAGAACTCCCCAAATAATGCAAGTCATGTAGTATATATAATAAGATCACAACGATGTTTGGGTTCCCAATACCACATTCCCACTGGTTATCGAGACATCCTATGCATCGAACCAATCCCTGCAATCTGTCACCGCAGTCCCACTACCTCACCAGCCCGCACACACCTGGGCCACAACCACACACAGTCCCACTACCGAATCCCGCCCACAAACACCTGGGCCAGAACTGTCACACATAACCACGCCTGCAAAATCCTAGTCCAGAACAACTACCACCATGTCCAAAGACACCTGGGCTATAAGATCCACTTCCACGCCCGAAGACACTTGTGCCTCATCCCGAAGACACATGGGAAACCACCTGCCGCACACACCTGGCCAACCAATACACTACCCCGCCCGAAGGTTCTGGGGCTAATAATGGACCTCATGCCATCACATCTTGCCCGATGATACATGGGCTATCCGAGAAAGGGAGAAAAAAAGGAGCTAATAACCTGCCACTAAGAATAGTGTTGGGAAAAACACCCTCCCCCATGAAATGGGGTGTTCAGGAATAATTCTCAAATTGGGTGGGGCGTGAATAAGAAACAAAATGCTACAAGTATATATATAGGTAACAAGCACCCACCCAAAGCTAGATTTTTCTTCAGACAGCCTACAGATCACAACAGCAATCAAGTCTGAGTCACGACTCTCGCCAACAAAACCCATTTGTCCCATTCTTGTTTCATGTTCAGTGATAATGTTCAAATAAGTTCATGAACTACTGGGAAACTACACCATAAGCAGAACCAAGGAAAAGAATCCATCCAGTCGTTAATTTAAACATTCCCACCCAGTTCTCTTGTAATATTACAACAACAAGGGGGTAAGTGAGATCCCTCGAAGTACTGGAACCAAAGAAAAACCCTCAAGACACTACCATGTGTCCCCCGAAACAGTTTCTCATAAACAGAGGATCCCACCCAAATTCGTGATATAAACAAGTACCCACACGGTCTTAAAACTCACAAGCACTGAATCCATACCAATAGGGGATCCCATCCCCAATTTCACACAACCACCGAGAGTATAAAAAAATATTGGATCCCATCCCCTCCCACATTTCCACCAATCAGCCCATGAAAGAAAACAACCAAACCACTGCCACCATCACTAAGCATGGTCATGCCCGTATTTTTAGATTTATAAGATTTAACACACTCCATGATTTCAATTCTGTATTTTGAATGGGGTTAGCACATAAGGGATTGATCTTAGTGCTTTCAATTTATTCAGCCAGGTATACGTGATTAGCCAATTTAATTTTCACAACAGTAGTTTACAATTAGGAACAAGCCATTTACAACACCATAAGGGGTTCATTAGTGCACAGACAACGACCACCATCGAACTCAATTTTCAGAAGGCACATGCCGACACAATTCAGA
Source organism: Viscum album (assembly GCA_963277665.1). Classification (NCBI taxonomy): domain Eukaryota; kingdom Viridiplantae; phylum Streptophyta; class Magnoliopsida; order Santalales; family Viscaceae; genus Viscum; species Viscum album. The sequence goes on along the minus strand of OY728161.1, from coordinate 1,417,271,003 downwards.
AAGATGATCATAATTTAAACAACATCAACGATCACAACCCCCCTTTATTCTGTATAGAAACAGGTTATTATCTTTATTTAGGTGTGGTTTATCCAATTATAGAGAATCAAAAGCATGCCCGCCCCACATGATACAAAAAAGAGAGAGACGAAGGAGAGATTCCCAACTTTTTTATAGATGATCGACACTTAGGCCGGGCGCAGAACATTACGGATAACGATGCGGCTCGCCCGATGCACTAGAAGCTATTCATGAGAAGCAAGATCGAGGAAAGAAGAAACCACGACTAACCCTTAGTTTATAAGAGACGCAGACGGTTGAGATGAGAACGCCAAACCGCATAAGGTGTGGGGGTCGTGGGTTGACCACGCGGTTGGGAAGTTACACACAGAGGTCGCTCGGGATTTTTAGAAATTAATTATGGGCTTTAAATGGTTTTAAAAGGAGTAAAAGAATTAATTTACGTCAAATCATACGTTGCGGGAGCGGAAAAGTCAGGTACGGGAAAAAGAACGAAAGGCTCGGTGAGGGGACACGGTGCCACCATCACGGTGTCACCCTCACGGTGTCACCCTCACGGTGTCACCCTCACGGTGTCACCCTCACGGTGCCACCGTTTTGGTGGAGCCTATCTTTGGAAAAGTAATGGGCCAGGTGGGTCTGGGCCATTACATTAGATACCTCTCAAACTATTCTCTCCCTCGAGAATCAAAAAAAAACAGAAGGGAAGAGAGGGTCTGAACAACCACCTCGAAAGATACCTCTCAGGAGTGAACCTAGTCGTTATCTAGAAACGCCTCCCTCTCATGAAACAAGCAACATACCATGCCAAACTTCCCAGGAATGTGGGGTGGGGATTCTCCTCCCCCATGATAAGATAATATCCGCTTTGGGCGGCACTGACTCGCCCGCACGGGTTTAATCACATCCACCTTAATGTGTCTTGATTAGGGTTCAGGTTCTCTCCTCCCCATAGCCAGGGCATTTCACACACATTCAGAAGAAATAGAGCCAGTACATTCCATATCCAAAAAGACAAAACTTTCTACTACAACATGTACAACAAGGAACAAAACAAAAAAAACTCTGGGTACTAGGTATGCATCTCTGCTTCTCTCTCCCACGTACTCTCCTCAAGCCCACAATGTCTCCACAAAACACGAACCAAGGGAATGGTTCCCCCACAAAGCACCTTCTCCTTAATATCCTTGATCATCACTAGTATCTCCACAAAAGTCACGCCATCCATTATGTCTAGCTCAACCCAATCAGGGACGTGTGAATCGTCATGCAGATATCGACAAAGCTGGGACACATGGAAGACATCATGTATCCTCAGAAGCGGCGGTGGTAACGCTAGCTGATAAGCCACTTTGTCGACCCATCGCAACACTTCAAAGTGTCCGATGAACCTGGGAGAAAGCTTACTCTCATTTCCAAACCACTGCTGCCCACGCCGAGGGGAGAACATAAAGAACATGTGGTCTCTAACCTCAAACTCCAAGGGCCTCCTTCTTGTATCAGCATACGTATTCTGTTGGTCCGGGGCCACCTTCATCCTTTCATGTATGCATTTAACTTTCTCTGTCGTTCTCTGCACCACTTCCGAGACAAGGATACCTACCTCTCCTACTTCGGCCCAACACACAGGTGAATGGAATGGCCACCCGTACAAAGCTTCAAACGGGGCCATGCTAATGGTATAGTGGTCTCTATTATTGTAGGAAAACTCTATCAGAGGAAAGTATTGCACCCATGATCCTCTTGTGTCCAGAACACATGACAACATCACATCCTCCATGGTCTGGATGGTGCACTCGGTTTGTCCATATTTCTGGGGATGAAACGTAGTGATATGGCATAACTATGTTCCAAAAACATGATGCAATACTTTCCAGACCAGCGAGGTAAATCGTGAATGCATATATGATACTATAGACTTCGGAACTCCATGCAACTGCACCACCTCACCCACATACCTTCGTGCCAAAGAATCCACTACATTCGACTCCCTGATCGCCAGAAAGTGAGCTGATTTTGTCACTATGTCCACTACCACCCAGATGGCATCCTATCCCCCTTAGACCATGGGTAGTCCCATGACGAAATACATCGATATGTCATCCCACTTCCACTCGGGGACATCTAGGGGTTGTAGTATGCCGCCTGGAACTCAGTGTTCATCCTTCACTTGCTGACACACTATGCACTTGGCCACAAACTCTTCCACCACTCACATAACTCCGGGCCACCAAAACCGTCTCTTGAGTCTCTGGTACATCTTGGAAACTCCTGGGTGTACTGCCCGGGGTGAGTTGTGGAACTCACTGAGAATTTTTCCACGCATCTCCTCTGGAACAAACATCTTTTCTCTAGAAAGGCATCTGATTCTGACCATCCACTGTCCATCCTTCCAGAGCATTGCCCTGGTCAACTCGGTCACGCATCACATCACACTCAGTGTCTCTCCACTGAGACTACTCCACTCGCTGAAACAAAGATGACTGCACTATCATCTGATATAGGCAGCCTCTGCCGCAATACATCTTCACATCCATGTGTAAAGAATCCAACTGCTATATCGCCTTCCAGGAATCCGCGACTCTCGGACCGCATCCTTTTGCGTCCTCCTGCTCTAGGCATTGTCCACTACATTGCCCTTGCCTTTAGTATTTGAGATCTCGAAGTTGTAATCCTGGAGGAACTCCACCCATCTCCACTATCGCAAGTTTAGGTCCCACTGGGAGAAGATATACCTCAAGGTTTTGTGATTCGTGAAGACCACAAAGCGTTCTCCAATGATGTAGTGCCGCCATAAATTTAGCACAAAAACGACCACTGCAAGCTCCATGTCGTGGGTGCGTAATTATGCTCATGGGGGTGTAGTTTCCTAGACGCATAAGGGATCACCCATTGTTGCTGCATCAACACACATACCATGACCTATCCTGAAGCATCACATAACACCTCATACACCGCCCCTACTTTTGGTAATCTCAGCACAGGGGCACTAACCAACTTCTCCTTCAGATAGCTGAAGGATGTCTGTACTACTCACTCTACATGAAAAACTGGTCTTTCTTGGTCAGGGCTGTCAAAGGGGCTGCTACTCGGGAGAATTTTGGTACGATCCTCCGATAGAAACCTGCAGCCCATGGAATCTATGTAATTCTTCCACATTCGTGGGTGCTTCCCAAGAAACAACTGCCTGAACCTTTGATGGGTACACCGCTACCCCCTGCTCGGACACCACATGCCCAAGGAATTGGACTTCCCGTGTCCAGAACATGTATTTTGACAACTTACCATAGAGCTAGTGTTATCGGAGGACCTCCAAAACCTTCATTAGGTGCTCCGCATGGTCCTCCTCTAATCTTGAGTAGACCAATATGTCATCTATGAACACCACTACGAACTGATCTAGGTACTCCCAGAAAATGGAGTTCATAATCCCTATGAACACAGCCAGGGCATTCGTAACACCGATGTGTATGAATACGACCTCGAAGTGTCCATATATGCACCTGAATGCCATCTTCGGGATGTCTCCCTCCTTCACTCTTATCTGGTGGTACCCATACCACTGGTCGATCTTTGAGAACCATCCTGCCCCTTTCAGTTGGTCGAAAAGTTCTTCTATCCTCGAAAGAGGTTAGCGATTCTTGATCATTACCTGATTCAGCCTCCTGTAGTCTATGCACAACCCGATACCACCATCTGAATTCTTTGAGAACAATACTGGAGCACCCCAATGGTGATGCACTTGGCCGAACATAACCCCTCTTAATCAGATAGTCAATCTGGATCCTTAACTCCTGTAGCTCTGATGGTGCCATCCGTTATGGTGCCTTCGTGATCGAACGAGCACCGGGCTGCAGGTCTATCCTGAGCTCTATATCACGTCGAGGGGGTAGAGTAGTCACCTCCTCAAGAAATATGTCCATAAACTCACAGATAGCCTCTGGCACCTCCACCGTCTCATCATCCACTTATTCCACTGACAACTCGGCCAACAAGGAGACGAGGGGTTCCTCTCACCTGCTGCCCTTCTGACTGCTCTGCTCGCTGGTGAAGGTAACACGCCGGCCACCCAAGTCCGAGAAAACAACCCTTCCTCGGAAACAGTCGATGACGACACACATAGAAAATAGCCATTCGATGCCTATGATGACATCGTATGGCTGTATATGTAGCAGAAGAAGATCCCTAATTGACTGATGTGGCCCTATCATCAGTCTGCATCACCGACAAACAAACAAAAAGTTGGTCTAACCCCCAACTGGTGTGCTCAACACCAGGGGAGCTAGATGTCTTTTGGAATCTAGGCTTAAATCATGGGCGATACTGGGTTCAAAAAAGGTGTCTGAAGCTCCGGTATTGAACAAGGAATAACAAAGAGTGCTAAACAAACTGATCATACCTCAAATAACCTCCGGCCTTGCTAGAACTGCTGCCTCCGCAGTGTGTAGCTATCCAAGCCCGGCTCCTCTGCCCCTCGGCTGTTGTCCACCTCCCCGACCATGCCCTAGTCGATCACCTTGAGGATCACCCTGAGGTTGGCCCCCTCCTCTTATGTATGTCCTCAGAGGAGCGGGAGCTCACTGTCCCTGCTACTGCTGCTGGACAGGCCTGGCTGGAAGCTGCTGCTGGGCCAGGTGCTGGGGCTGTCCGCCAACGCCATATTGTACCTGGTCTGGGCACTGATTCTGGAGATTTCCATGGCTCTCACAGACGAAGCATCGTGGTCATGGTCTCGAAGGGAAAGGGCGAGGACTGGGGGATCGAAACTGAAACTATTGCGGCCTACTTCCTGCGGGATAGAACTAGGAGGGTCCTGATGTTGGGGGTCTGAAGCTGAAGGCCTTCCCCTTCGATGTTCCCAACCTGATCCCCTCTCGTGACACACCTCCTAGAGCGTGCATCCTCTCCACCACTTCGGCCTTCTTCTGGACCGCCAAGTACATCGGCAGGGTAAAGGGGGTAACAACATACTTGAGGAAGGGTCAGAGTGCCTCCTCCAAACGTCTTTCCCAAGAAACCTCATCGGGAAAGAGGTCTGGAGAAAAATGTAGGAGGTCCTAGAACTTGATCCCTAGACCCCTCACAGACATACTCCTCTGTTGGATGGTGAGTAGCTCCTGTCTCTTTTCCGCCTTCATCGTCGAGGAGAGGAATTCCACCTGGAACTCCTTCTCAAAATCAGCCTATGCCACCATAGCCTCTATCCTCTCTCACAGGTAAAGCGTCCACCACTGAAGCGTCGCTCCCCGCATCTGGCTGACGACTAGAGGAACCCAGTACTCTCTCGGGGCCTGAATCAGGTCGAAGTCTATCACTAGCTCTTCTATCCAGGCTTCCGTCTTTATGTCAGTGGTGTTGCCCTCGTACTTCTCGAGGGTCTATCGATGGAAGGCCCGAAGAGTCTTCTCCCACTAGTCGTCCTATTCCTCTCGATAATATCTCTTTCAATTTGCCAAAGTAGTCTACGGGGCCTCGATCATCTGTACCAAACGTGGTCGCCTTCCAGGTTCCATAACTGCAAGGAAAATAAGGAATGCCTAAGCCCAAGTAGTGAAGAATATTGTTCTTAAAATGTCTTAAACTTTTCATTTATTCTTAATTCCCCGGACGTCCTTGAAGCAGGAGAACACAAGTCATTATGATGCATGTACGTTTCCTAGGGTCTCTACCCTACAATCAGTGTGGCCTCACTTGGTCGTTCGGTAGGTCAAGAGTCCATGCATCGGATCACAGGTGGCCCTAAAATCTCGTGTCCTAGAGGGTCTTCCCTGGCATAATTCACGCACCGAGGCCACCCAACACTGCTTCCCTACCATCCCATGAAATCCTCACTGTGCCTATATCCAGACTCCATCCTATCTCTCAACCATCAACTCAGATACCATTCTGTCACAACCTGCCTACACCAAAAGGAGGGAAGGGTCATGAGATTCCTAGGACCTTCCTTCTTTAAGTTAGAGGAGAGATAATGACCCCCGAAACCTGCCTTCAATAGGTCCCAGAGTGGCTACTAGCACCAAGGGTATAAAAATTACACACAAATGTAAGGCATTACCCTTTTTGTTTTATAGGATCGAGAGATAAGAAGATGAAACCCAACAACACGAAGGTAAAAGAAAAGTAATGCCAAAAGTAAAAAATTCCCAAATGCATGTTCCAAAAGTAAAATCCACAAAACGTGACTACAAAGGTATGCACCAATGAAAAAAAAACAACAATAGAGACTACCCCAAAGGTCTGAGCTAGTATGGTCCCGCGCGATCCCCAATGTACTCCTGGAAACCTGAATGCAGTTTTATATATGTAGGGTGAGCATACAAGTACACTCAGTAGGGAAAAAACCAAAGACTCTCGTGCACAAGTGGGGGAATGTACTAATGTATCGTGAGAAAAGGAGTAAAACAAATACCTATCAAGGTAAACTATCCACCCAAGCCACAACAAGGCACACTCTCCAAATAACGCAAGTCAAGTAATATATATAATAAGAGCACATCATGTTTGGGTACCCCGTGCCAATTTCCCACTAGTTATCGAGACATCATATGAATCGAAACAATCCCTCCATTCTGTCACCGTTGTCCCACTACCTCACCCGCCCGTACACACCTGGGCCACAACCACACGCAGTCCCACTGCCCAATCCCACCCACAAAGACCTGGGCCACAACTATCACATGTAACCACACCTGTAAACACCTAGGCCAGAACAACTACCACCACGCCCAAAGACACATGGGCTAGAAGACCCACTGCCACGCCCGAAGACACCTGGGCCTCATCCCAATGACACTTGGGAAACCACCTACCACACACACCTGGCCAACCATCACACTACCCCTCCCGAAGGTTCTTGGGCTAATAATGGACCTCAAGACATCACATCATGCAAGAAGATACTTGGGATATCCGGGAAAAGGAACAGAAAATGAGCTAATAACCGGCCACTAATAATAGTGTTAGGAAAAACACCATCCCCCATGTAATGGGGGTGTTCGTCACTAATTGGTCAACTTGGGTAGGGCACGAATAAGAAAAAAAAGCCACAAGTATATATATAGGTAACAACCACTCACCCAAAGCTAGGTTTTTCTTCAGATAGGCTATAGATCACAACATCACTCAAGTCCGAGTCACGACTCTCGCTAAAAAAAACTCATTTGTCCCATTATTGTTTCTTGTTCAATGATAATGTTCAAATAAGTTCATGCACTACTGGGAAACTAACACCATAAGCATAAATAAGGAAAAGAATCCAACCAGTCATCAATTTCAAAATTCACACCCGGATCTCTTCTAATGTTACAACAACAAGGGGATAATTGAGATCTCTCGAAGTACTTGAACAAAAGAAAAACCCTCGAGGCACTACAATGTGTCCCTGAAATGGTTTCTCATCAACAGAGGATCCCACCCCAATTCGTGATATAAAAAAGTATCCACCTTGTGTAAAAACTCACAACCACTGAATCCATACCAACAGGGGATTCCACCCCCAATTTCATACAACCACCAGGAGTATAAAAAAACAGGGGATCCCATCCCCTCCCACATTTCCACCAATCGGCCCATGAAAGAAAACAACCAAACCACTGCCACCAACACTAAGCAGGGTTATGCATGTATTTTCATATTTATAAGATTTAACACACTCCATGATTTCAGTTCTGTGTTTTGACCGGTGTTAGAAAAGAAGGGATTGATCCTGGTGCTTTCAATTTACTCAGCCGGGCATATGTGATTAGCCAATTTACTTTTCATAGCATGAGTTTACAATTAGGAACAAGCCATTTAAAACACAACGAGGGGTTCATTAGAGCACAGACAACGACCACCAACGGCCTCAATTTTCAGAACGCGCAAGCTGACACAATTCATAAAGATGAGAATAATTTAAACTACATCAATGATCACAACCCCCCCATTCATTCTTTATAGAAACAATTTATTATCTTTATTTAGGTCTTGTTTATCCAATTCTACAGAATCAAAAGCACGCCTACCCCGCATGATACACAAAAGAGAGATATGTAGGAGAAATTCCCTACTTGTTGATAGGATATCAAGGCTTAGGCCGGGCGAGGAACTTTACAGATAACGATGCGGCTCGCCCGATGCACTAGAAGCTGTTCGTGAAAAGCCGCGATCGAGGAATGAAGAAACCACAGATAACCCTTAGTTTATAAGAGCTGTGACAGCTGAGATGAGAACGCCAATCCACGTTAGGAGTGGGGGTTGTGGGTTGACAACGTGGTTGGGAAATTACACACAATGGTCTCTCGGGATTTTTAGGAATTAATTATGGGATTTAAATTGTTTTAAATGGAGTAAAAGAATTAATTTACTTCGAAACTTACGTTTTGGGAGCCGAAAAGTCAGGTACTGGAAAAAGAACGAAAGGCTCGGTGAGGCGACACGGTGCCACCATCACAGTGTCATCCTCATGGTGTCACCCTCATGGTGTCACCCTCACGGTGTCACCCTCAGGGTGTCACCCTCACGGTGTCACCCTCACGGTGTCACCCTCATAGTGCCACCGTTTTGGTGGATCCTCACTTTGGCAAAGTAATGGGCCAGGAGGGTCCGAGCCATTACAAGATAAACCTGAAAGCTTATTAATACCTTCATAAGATCATATATATCATTTTTATCAAAATATGAGGTTAACAGTTACTGTTCTCCAAAATCCATATTATTTTTACCATATATTACAACCTTCTATATATTAAAATTTCAGGGTAAAATTTAACCAATTATTTTCAATTCATAATGAAAAAATTTAATAATAAAATCCTAAAACACTGTACAATTATTTTACCCTGAATATAATTGAGTCACATACTCTTATATAATAATTCTTTAATACAAACATAATAACTTAAAATTTTCCACTTCATCTGTAGAAATATAATATTTTTTACCTGACCACCTATCATATTTTGAGGTATATATACTTGAAGATTGGGGAATTATTTTTTGCATAATCCCATATCCTTTTAGTGATGCATTGAAAATTATTATGAATATTTATTTTCATTGAAATAAATATAATAGTGGCCTATTGTGATTTATAGAACCAGGTACCACTAAAAGGTTCCCCAATTAGGTTCCCCACATGCACTCAATTGAACCTACTTGTATTCCATAAGGTGTCGTCATGCAGTGTGGGTATGGTAAGTCAGTTTTAGTGAGACGATTCCCCAAACAAATTCAAAAGTAACCAAGATCATATGTATATAAATAACCAGAATAATATGATTTCAAATGATATACAAAACAAAAAAAAATAAAATACTCAACTGAAAGGTAAAACACGCTATCAAAATTGAAATCTAAAGTGTCTACATTTCATGAAAATGAAATGACGGAATGAATCCATATAAATTTCCAAATGACGTCTGGTTCCCTCTCCCATACTCTAGTCCCAAACAACAACATATCACATATCCTTTCCCATATCATGTCATGAAACTACAAAGTCTACTCAGGTGCTGATTAGGTGGCCCAAATAGGGTGTGAGTATAACTGAGTAGGCCACCACCAATGGAACCTAAAAGAGGTCCAGTAATAATATAGTTTATGTTTGTTAAAAAGAAATAGATACAATTCATAATTAAAAAGTTATCACATTGTCATTTAATCTTTAATAACCCCATTAGTCCTTATTTCAATTAATGTTTTCCATTTCAATCATCATTCATTATTATCATTCTTTTGGAATTGAGTGTCATGTTAAGAACCCCAATATCATTCACTATAGATCACCATTCATAACTGTAAATATCTAACGCTTTGTAGGTTTTCAAACCTAGCTCCACAAAATCTCAACCATTGACATATATTGGAGAGGAAAACCATGACCATGAACCAACACATAATCATTATAGAACGCCATTCCTAAAACCAAAAACATCTCATCCATTTAATCGGTCAATAATTCAAAAGAATTTGCAACATCATTCCATTACTAATACAATGATTGGTTAAACATTTCATAGACCATTTGTTAACTCAACAATTAAAAAATAACATAATCCATTAATTAATTCATTAATTATTTTTCCAATCATCAAAATTATCATTCCATAATTAATTATTCTCAATTAATTTTCTATATCAAATCTCAACTTGTCATAATTTATTGTCACACAAAATTACCTTGGATAGACAACTTGGAACTTAATTAATTCTCACAATTAATTTTATTACATCACCAAAAATCATTTAATAATTAATTTCAACTGATTAATAAACATTAAACAATAAATTCAATATATCAATTAATAAATATCAACCCAAAACCAATCTCATAAAAGTATATATTTGGGAATCTTCCCTCCGTTTGTTTCATTATGAAATTATCAATTAATCACCATGGAAATAGAAAATAAACACCACATTCCTAATTACTCATGTTTATGAAATAAATTATCAAAGGAATCTAGAGAATCCATAATCTGAAATAAATTTTACAAAATTGCATCTATGGGGGTTATGTTTAAACCACCTATCTCAGTTTATTAATGGATGTTGGAACAATAGAAAACCCCAAAATCTGAGCAGCACAACGTCGTAAATCATGCTCCGGATCAACATCCCTAAACCCAAATTAAGATCAATTGCATCAAGATCATATAATTAAATATCTAGATCCACAATAATAGATATATATCACAATTCATTAGTTAATATTCTTGTAAACTATGTATATCATCCATGAAATTATTAAGGAACGATAGAGGAATGAATGGGGGAGCAATGGGATGAAATCCACTTACGAGGAAGATAAATGATCTTAAATACGGGATTTTGATCTCCAAGTACAATGTTATAATCACCTTCAAATCCCTTCAGAAGGCTCTGAGATCATCTAGAATTCTATACGCCCAAGACAATGTCGAAATATGAGTGTCTTGAAGGTTCGTGTGCTTTTAGAAATAGATTTTCTAATAAATAATCTCACACGAACGATTTTATAATCAACGGAGAATGGTTAGGGAAGACCGTGCACTGACCATGCGGGCCACACTATCCTAATTTTTATGGTTGTCATGGTTTATTCGCATAGTTTGGAAAAACCATTCATAAACCTTGCAAACCTATCTATCAATTTTTGCAAGGTTAGAATGGTTTAGTTTCGTATTTTTTCAAACCGTGCACAAACTGTGCACACCTAATTGTCCATTAGTTTTTCTTAAAACATCTCCAAAACAAACCCCAAGCCACTACTCCAAAATAATGTTACTTAAAAGAAATAATGTGTAACTAAAAACATGCTCTAGATGAATCTAGAAAAGTACAAGAACTTATAATCCCCCCCCCCATATAACAACTCATCCTCAAGCTTAACTCCCAAACTTCTATAATATTATATGCCAAAAATATTGGTCCATAGAGACCTCCTGTATACTTCTCATTCCCATTTTTCCTCTTGTACACTTTTATGTTTCCATAACGCATGAACTAAGATCATAGTCACACCCCATAACACTTTTCAACTATAACCCAACACACATATCAGATGCTACTGAGAGGATGAATCTATCTCTAGTTCAACCTCTTCCAAATTGATTTCATGAGAAGGGTCTGTGTGATAACTCCATAGTTATGGAACATGTAAATAAATCATGAATGGTGGTGATTTTGTTGGAAGGGATAATAATTATGCCATTGTACTGATTCTCTCCAGCACCTCAGAACATCTTACAAACCTAGGTGCCAACTTCCCATGCCCCTATATCCATTGGTGACCTAGTCTAGATGAAACCTGAAGGAATACAAGATCACCATCAATAAAAACCTTCGGTCATCTCCATCCATCATCATACAAATTATTCCCTCTTTGTTCCATAGCCATATGTTTTAAAATAAAATGCACATGTTCCAATTTTATTGAATATGACTCAGTCCCAATAGCTCTAAATCACCCAATTCTAACCAAAACATTATGATCTACATGGACTACCATAAATTGCATTGTATGGATCCATCTATATAGTTTCCAGATAACTGTTGTTATATGAAATCTTCACTAAGCCCATGTGATTCTCCCAAGAACCACCAATGTCATGCACACATGCTCATAGCATATCCTCTAACACATGTATAGTGCACTAAAAATTCCAATATGTTTGTGGGTGGAAGTACATACATAAGAAAACTTGTGTACCAAGATCCTTTTTTAAGGCTTTCTAGAAGAATGATGTAATGCTCAAATCGCAATTTGAAACTATATTTAATGGAACCTCATGAAAAGGAACAATCATTAATACATAATTTCTTCCAACATTTCTATTGTAAGGATTCCTTGATAGTGAAGAAAAGTGAGACATTTTTATGTTGATCTTTAATGACCTAAATAGATTAATTATTCCTAATTTCATTTGGATTTCCTGTCCTGAAATCCATAGTAACGTCATCCCACTTACATTCTAGAATTAGAAACAATTGAAATATGCCTCCTGGTTGTTATTGCTCATCCTTCACTTGCTGATAGGTGGAAAATCCTGTTAAGAACCCTACTATATCCTCTTTCATTCTTGGTCACCAAAACTATTGTTGTTGGTCATGGTATATTTTTTCACCCTAGTATTTACTTCCATCATTGATGAATTAAATTATCACATGATTTCCTATCAGATACTCGTAGTAATAACAACCCTATTTTTCACATTCAGGATCACATATTCATATATTATCTAGTATGAATGTTACTCTGCAACTTCAAGGATTTCCCTTAATGATAACGAATCTGGATCCTCATATTTCTTATCCCTGATCTATATCAAATCTGTAGGGTCCACTACTACATAATCCGTAGTCATCCTATCCTAACTCTCTTGAACTACCACATGCATTTCCACCTGAATAGTCGTCATATTCTTCTCTACACTCGACTCATATACCAACTGAGTCTTTGTTTTTCTTCTCATGGAATAAAAATATCTATTCCCCGTTATGGGTGTATATGCGAGTTCAAAAACAAAGGAAAACATATACTGTAAACATATTTGCAGTTGAATAATCATGTCACTTCGTGAAAATTTGTACATAATTCTTTTATGAATTGTATAAACTGAAATCATTTCACCCATAAGATAGTGTTTCTGACACTTAATAGAATTTACCACCGATTCCAACTTGGGGTCATTCATATGTTAATTCTTTTCAAGTGGCCTCAACATTTATGACTCATAAGAAACGACTTTATCCCCTTGCATCAATACAACTCCAAGTCTGATCCCAAATGAATCACAATACACCACGTACTACTCACCCGACTAAGGTAAGATCAAAATAGGTTCTGATGTCAAGTAATTCTTCAACATCTAGAAAGAATTATCTCATGATTTTTCCAATCAAGAATTACCCATTTCATTGTAAAACCTAAAATTGGTGTTCCAAAATTGGAAAAGTCATGGATGAACCTCATTTAATAAACAACTAATCCAAAAAATCATCAGATATAAAAAACAATTAGGAGGTTTCCCTAAGAAATCACTGACTGCACTTTTTATGGGTCCACTACCACACCTTCTTCCTAGAGGATGTGCAAAAAAAAAGTGTACCTTGACAATCCAAAATAGACATTTGGATAGCATGGATATAGTTGATGATCTCTCAGTTTGCTGAGGATGATGTAATGTTGTTGGGCATGATCGTCATTAGTCAAAGAGTACCCCATGATATCCTCCACAAACACAACTAAAAACTGATATAAGTATGAATGAACGATCATATTTATCAGTGAAATGAATACTATTAGAGATTTTTTCATCATAAAATGGCCATTCAGAAAACTCACAATGGCCATACATGCCTCGGAAAGCAGTTCATGGTATATCAGAGGTCCAAACTCTCACATGATGAAACCCTGATCTTAGATCGATGTTTTTGATCACCCATTCCTCCTTTAGCTAGTCAAATAAATCATAGATACGTTGAAGAGGGCATCAGTTCTTCAAAGTCTTTTTATTCATCTTATCATAATCGACACATAATGGTAAACTCTTATTAGCATTCATTATGTACAATATAGGTGATCACTAATGCGACCTACTTGCATGGATAAACCATTTATCCTCCAACTACACCAACTATGTTTTGAGCTGTTGAATATCAATCGGTTCTATTCTTTAAGGTGGAATAGATACAAGGTCATCCCCCAACATGAGGTCAATAATGAATAATACATCTATCTCAGGCGTAAACCCTAGATTTTCATGGATAAATACATCCTAAATTAGTTATAATGCATGTGTAAGGACCATTTAATACCACTCCAATCATCATACAAATGACTAGAAACATTGGCTATGATATCTCTTAGTTGTTATGTAATTGGCGCAACTTGTCCTACATGGATATCCCACTTTACATGATGAACATACTATTAACCCATAAGAGGTAAAAAGTAAAATCTCATGTAGTAAAATTCTATGTGGGATCGGTATGCAACTAGCTAGTCCATAACCATAATCAGGTTGAATTCCAATATATCTAGTACATATGTATCTCGATGAAAATTATAATCTCTGATCTCTAGCAGAAATCACCTGCATAAACAGATTTCCCTAGACCTTATTCCCAACAGTGTATTGATATTCATCACCGGTCTTATAGACTCCAACTCCATGCTCAAAAAATTAACAATATTTTCAGATATAATTGAATGATAGGCGCCAATATCATTCAAGTATGTAGCTAATGTACAATCTACTAGAATAGTACCTCTCACTATCGATGGACCAACCTCAATATCCTCACGATTAGGCTACACTACATGTAACTATTTTTCCCATATTACCTATAGTGTCATAAATACTTTTAGTAGCACCAATTTAAGGATATGGGCTCTTATACCCGGAATCATAACATCCACTACCTCTACTGCCATTACAGATAGAGATATAGCTTCCAGACCTATATGGTGTAGAAGACCCCCTTCCCACACTCTGACTTCCTGTAGCCTCTCCCCAATCACTAGCTTTCAACTTCTCCCAAAAAAAATATGTTGGTTCCCCATGTTTCCATAAAACAATAAACCACTTGTGGTTGAGGAAAATGTGTATGATAGCATCCCTTCCAACAACACTGGTGGAAAGTCCAAGAGTATGATATGGTGAAACTATTCCTCTAAGATGACCACCTTACTTTACACTATCATAACTAAGGTTCTCAAAAAGATGCTTCCTACTCTCTGAAGGCACACTCATAGATCATTAAGTGATAGTTACATGTCATATACTAGAAGCATCTTTCAGGATCCCCTTTGAAATGAGATCATGATTAACAACTTCTGAGAATTTTATCCACATAATGATATTTACCTGGGAATTAATTTCTCACCTAAGTCAATCCTTAAATCATTTAGTGAATGAAGCCTCATCTTCTAAAAAATCTGGTGAAAAAATCTATAAATACATGACACTACCATTATAATCCTTTAAGGACATTCTTTCATAGGTGAGATGCATAATCATTGAATCCTTCTCTTGTCTCAGCCTTTCTGGATAGAAATTCTTGAAGAAAACATATAGAATGTCCCTCCATCACATATCATCTGTCTATACTAATCGTATATAAATTTTCATCCAGCACCCTGCTAACCCCTGTAGCATATACACATCCAAAATGACCCTCCTCGGAGGCAGAACCTACATGTCATTATGTGTTATCTCTATGGATTCAATCCAGAATTCATCTTCCTCAGGTATACCCTCTCCTGTAAATGCTGGAGGGTTCTATAGCAAGAACTCCCTTGTCAACACATACCTGATTTTCAGAACCCACCCTGGGTCTCCCTCCATGAATTTCATGAAACAAGAAATGTTCTCTAAGAACTATTAGCCACACTCTTCATCTTTCCCCAATGGTGCCTCATGTTCCCTGTCTGAAAGTTCATGTGATCCATACCCCTTGGTCTCACCCTCGGCAAGCATCATGGATGCGTATATCTAACAAGACAAACACATATATCCAGTCTCATAATGCAAACTTATAGAATTTACATAAGAGGAGAAACTATCACAACTAGTTTCAACATGTTCTTTTCCCCTCTTCTCACCACGTGGTCAACACCGAGGCCTTATCACTATCCTTAAGCATACTACTCCTAGGCCTTGTTTAGAAAGGGTAAATACGTAATCATTAATTAATTTAGCCATTAATTAATGACATTGTCCCAAATTAATTTATTAATTAAATAATTAATTAATAATACTTTATCCATCAATCAAGGATCTCATTAGATACCCATTTATTTGAAATTTTAATCAATTTTTCAATCTCACAACCAGGAAAAATGTTCATGTTCAACATCATACCCATAAACCATTTTCCGATGAGCTTCTAGTATGATGTCCTTCACAACAACCCAGAGTTCCTAGAATTATGCATGAAGACACATGTATAGTGCCTCATTAGGTCACAAATCAAAATTCAACAACTCAAAAAATAAATATAACATCACACAACAAGTTCATTACCCAAGGTGAAATACTATCTTGTTGTAACAAAAAATAGAAATCATAACAATTCTACCATGAGTACACATATTTTCCCTCGTAATTAGGTTTACAACTCCAATGCACGAGATCATTACCAAACACTTAATCTTCCTAGTATCATCTCTACGATTAAAAAATTATTAAGAAAATTTATGAAGATTAAAAATAAAACTCCACAGATACATGTTTTTTATGTCCCAACATGGGTGCCACTAAAATGGTTTCCTGAGACGGTTAGCCACAAGACCCCAGGCAAGAATCATCATAAACTAGAGGGTGATGGCTACAAACGAGGGTTCAGAAAGTCTATCATGGGGATACCATACCCTATATTATTAGAATAAATCACAATCAAAATAAAAAAACAATAACCAAATTTTCAAGTGTATAAATAACCAGAATAAAACCATGTCATATGATATTCAAAAAATGAAAATACAATATTCAACAGAAATGTAAAACATGAAATGGAAATGTGAGTGTAAATCATCTAGAATGAAAAAAATGTAAAGACACGTCAACTCCAAAGAGGGTTCTGAACCATGTTTTTTCCCCCTCCCATGCTCCAATCACAAGACATAATCTATCACAGGGCCATTTCATTATCATGTCCTACCAAAACAATGTCTACTTTGGTTCCGATCAAAGAAACAAATAGGGTGTGAGTATACTCATTAGGCCACCACCAACACTATCTAAAACAATTTCATCATATTGTCTACAGTTTTATGAAGCAATAAATACAATTCATAATTAAGCAGTTATCACATTGTCATTTACTCTTTAATCACCCCATTAGGCCATGTTTTAATTCATGTTTTACATTTGAGTCATTAATCATTATTATCAATAATTTTTTGGTGAACATCATGTCATGAACACATATCTCATTATGTTTAGGATTCCTTTAATGACACTCTATATCTCATTTGGTGCTGGTCATCATGCCTAACATTCCTAAATCTCAACATTGGATAACTATTGGGTAGGAACAACATTTCCATGTCACAACTTCTAATCAGACAGGAATTCCTTGTCTTCACATTTAAAATCTAAACCCATAACAAATGTCCAAATCATGTATATATTTGGGACCCCCCCTTCAATTGTTCTCTTATTAAATTACCAATAAATACCCAAGGCAATAACAAATGACTTCCACATTCCTAAATACACTAATGTTGGAAACACATTATCATGGGAAGCTAGAAAATCCATAAACTCACATACACATATAAAATTCAAGACAATTCATGTTCGATTTAGACCACCTAACTCATTTTATTGATGGATGATAGCCCAATGGAAATCCCCAATATCTGAGTTACATAACATCATAGATCAAGCTCCAGATCTAAATCTATAAACCAAAATTTCGAACAATGGAATCATGATCTTGAAAATATAGATCTAGATCCACAATACAAGAACTATTTCTCAAAATGTTTTTTTATATATATGGTATATATAGAGATATTCCAGAAAAATCTCAAAAATTGATAGTGGAATGAATGGGAGAATCCATAGGATGCAATCCACTTACCGAGAAGAGATCAGATCTTCAATTCAGACTTTTGATCTCGATGAATGATATTAAAATCACATTGGAATCCCTCTAGAAGGCTATAAGATCACCTATAATTTTTTAATCCTAAGAGATGGTCGAAATATGGGATTCATGGGGGATCAAGAGGTTTTGAAAATGTATATTTTTTGGATAAATAAACCCACACACATGGTTTTCTAGGTAAGGCCACATGGTTAGGGAAAACTGTGCGCAAATTATGTGGATCTCTCAATCCAGGTTTTCCCAGTTGGAATGGTTTAGTACCACGGTTCTTCAAACCATCAACAAATCATATGTACCTATCTATCTAGGTTTACATGGTCGGCCTGGTTTAGTTGCACTTTTTTCAAACCATGCACAAACCATTCCCAGACCACTGTCTATAAGTTTTTCGAAAAACATCACCCAAATGAACCCCATGCAACTAATCCAAAAATTGTACTTAAAAACCTCAATAATAAAATATGAATGATCTTGATATGACTCTTGAAAAGGACAGGAGCTTACATCTATTTCACCACACTTGAAGTAAACTCATTTTTCTACAGAAAAATATACAAAGGTGTTTCTATACACATGCATCGCATTTGGATAATACATCATTTCTTTCTTCAATTTAACAAATTTTAATATCTAATATCCTCTTATTATAATTCTTTCCATTGAAATCATAAGAATTAAATAACTGTATCATTTTCATGATATAAAATGAAAATATACCCTCATATGATTTTAATCTTTGGGAGACTAGTTCGCTTCAGATTATTTTCATAATTCCATAAAATAGATAGTCGATATTTCACATTTTATTGTTTATATATTACATAATATTCCTTACTATACATGAAAGGTTGGATTCATTAATAGAAACAATATCCTTTTAATTCTGTTTGAGACTCCAGAACTGTATTTTCATATCCATTCATTTGACAAGAAGGAAAACCTTTTCTAGGAAGAGTATCTTAAAATAAATCCAATCCATGCTTATTATTTCATACTCATATATTTTGATTTGAGTTTATGACCATATATATATTTATCCCCATGGATATGATAAAATAACTTTGAAAAATTATTCATTTCATTAATTCCCATAGTGATTTTGGTATTATCTATGAAAAGTGTCCATTATTAATATACAAATGGATTTTTAGTTAGATTTAATGGTTTTATTTTATGTTGCATGAAGATGTATAACTTCATTACACATGTGGTGACTCTACATGTAGCTCAATATGTGAAGGGTTATTATTCATAACTTGAGTCAATTTCCATAATATCATTATAAATAATATATTTATAGCCCTATATCTAGCTCATGATTCATTATATTTCATGGGGGAATAAAAACATGAGTTTTATGCATTTATATATATGTCATTTCATTTATTAGTCTCAATTTATAAATTATTTCATGCCCAAGACTAGATCATGACATTATGATCATCAATGTATAATCTAAATACATTATAAATTGTTAATATAAATTTTTCAAAATCCAAAATTATAGAAGTATCATAAAATTGGTTTCATTAGGGATATCAATTATCCCACGTTCTTCATAATTGTGAAAATGTTAAATGTGGTTAATCAAAAGAATATCATTATGGTTGTTAAACCATGTGCATTGTAAAGACCAATTTTAAAAACTAGGTGATGATATTGTGAATCCTAATGCACCATTTTCGAATTTTTTGTGACTAGGTACATTTGTCCCCCAACAACATCAATATATATTATAAAAAATGTTTTTTATCATTGGAAACCGAATATATTATCCACCTAATTTTTTATTATCTTCTATACAAATTCTCAAATTCTATCAGTTATTTTTTCCAAAATTTATGTTTTTTGAAATCAATGTTGTGGATTTTCATTACAATTATTCTTATATGAACTATATTGAAACCAACCCTCATAGGCACGATCCATGGTTTACTTTATTTAAGGAAAGATTATAAAGGAATAACATCCCAATTGGGATAACCATTTAATAGTCTCGGAAAAAAAGCATTATACACGAAATTATAATTATAATGAAAAAATAAAATATAGATGATATTTTATAGGATTATTCAATTACACTATATATAAAGTACCAACATAAATTTGACAAAATACTTCTTAGTATATGTGGGAACATAAATCATTAGACATGGGTGATCTTAGAAGCTCAGTAAGGGTAAAAATACACTGATTTTATGAATAAATAATTCAGTATTAACATGTAATTGTAAATAACTCATACCCATACCATTTAATCAGCAACAAGATCATAATATTGAATGGATACACGATGATCAGATAAACCCACACAAATAATCATATGTTCATTAATATGTAATTGTGGATATTCTAACTTGTCGAATAATCACATGGATCATCAATCACTGAATTCATAATGATTGAATTCATATTTCAAGACACCTAAATCATACCATCAGAGGCCTTTTGATAAAAATCTGAATATATGTGTAATTCATTTTTAACAACCCAATCTAGTTTTTATCATGATAACTATTGTTTCATAAAGGATCTAAAATAGACCTCACCTATCACATAATCAGTACAATGCATTACTCGTATGAAATGGTTGAATCATAATAAATGTAAAGATTCATATTGAAAAAATATAATAAATTCTAATTCCTACCAAATTAATAAATATAATAAAAAATAATCAATACAAAAATGGTGGATTGAAATAAAATCATAAATCCTCAATATAATATATCAAAAAAATACATATAGGGAATAAGGATTATTTAATAAAACACATCTCTTATGTATCATAGGTATGATAATTGGTCTATGTCTTTGATGAATATAAATACAATAAAATTTTCAATAAAAACATTTTTAGGATTATTACCTTTTTATTTTGAACCTAAAAATATAAAAATAATTATCCACATAATATTTCTGAAAATACTTTTATTTAAAATTTTGATTTTAAAACGTTTAATAAATATTCTAAAACATTTAGTATTCAACATGAAATAAAATTCATCTCATATCGTACAATTTAAAAGAATGTACCATTTTAGTTTTTTAGTAAAATTGGAAGAATTCTAGTTTTGAAAACAATTGGAATATTTCATTCAATTTTTTTTGAACGTAAAATAGTTCATAACGTAATTAATAAAACAATCCCAGAAGAGTAAAATAATATTCTATAAAAATTATAAAATATGGATTTTCAACAAAAGATATAAATAATGTCAATTTTTTATAAAATACTTTTCAATCATTTTAATTTAAAAAGATTTAAAAATTGTAATATTACTTGATAAGATTCATTAATTACCTAATGAAAATAAAAAATATCAATTTTAACATTGATATTAACCAATACTTTCAAAGGATATATTATATAAAAAATATTCAAAATTGATGCCAATGTGAAATAAACCATTACCACTTTAGTAAAATTTAAATCATAATCCCAAATGAAATAAACAACATCAGAAAAATTAAATACCATAAATATGAATATAATACTGATATAACATGTCAATGTGGAATTATATAATACTTATAAAATAAATAATTGGTGAATTTTTCATATGTATCATGGAAATAAATGTTAGGAATAAAACCCTTACCTCCTGTATGATATCCATTTTAAATGATCAGACATCATTTTTAATGGTTTTAATAATGTTATTAATTTTTATAAAAACCATAATAATATTTATAATATCATATATTTTTCTGTTATAATATATTTCCACCTTTTAGGTAATAATATTTCATTGGTTTCATTGTTTCAGATGTTAATGGCCTTGTTTTTACTTGTAATTTTTGTCATTATAGTACAATTTCTCATGAATTAGATATATATATATATTATTGAAATAAAATAATTTTATAAATATAATATTTTCAATTTATTTTCATTTATATGAACATTTATTTTTGATGAAAAAACAAAATAAATCACATCGCTTCTTGGAGACGGCATACCTTACATACCATGAGCAATGTTATCATTCCATTAGCGAGGGAAAGGGTTAAAGAATCATGTGTTATATTTATTTTTTGATATAAAGATTATTAAATATATATAACATATATTCATTTATTTTAATGTTATTACATTCAATTTAATGTTTATGTGAAAAATTAATCACATTACTTCATGGGGTGGTAGTTCACCGCACACATGAGCAACATTAGTTTATTTGAAATAGAATATAACATAATATAGTTTATTTTATATAAAAATTTAATTTTAAAATAATATAATAAATCTCATTTAATTTTATTATAATCATCATTATATCCATCCATACTGTTTCTAATGGAAAATGAATTACATCAGTTCGTGTGGTGGTAGTCCACTGTACACACTATTCATGATTTCATTTCTCATTTGATAGAAATGGGGAAGGATATATATTATGAAATAAAAATTATAACATCTAATTATATCGAAAATAATTTGTTATCATATTATATGTTTTATGAAATAATTGAATGGGGAAATGGAGAAATAAAATCAAATATCCTTGTTAAGAAAATTAACTTCTCTAAGAGAAAACACCTTTAGATCTTCTATAAAGGGTCCTAGGGATGGTCTTTTGGGAGGACTAGTATCCATATAATAATTCTACGGATGTTAGGAATACAATTTTAAGGGAATATTTGATCCAATGGTATTGATTGGTGGGAAAAAACATTTTTTAGGGAGGTTGATTTAATAATTGGGGAAAGTGAACCCTCCGAGACGGTACATGGAAGGTTACAATAAATGATAATGTCATTCACTTGAAAAAATCAAATTAAAACAATTTTTATAAGATATTTTATAATATATTTTTTCAATATGTCCATGACATTTTAATTTCACAAGTTTTATAGTCATTTTTACTAATATCCACGTAGTTTACCGCCAAATAAAACTCATTTTAATATTAATCGCACTAATTAAATTTTTCTATTTTCACTGTTAATTTTTGTCAAAAAATTTAGTTAAACATATTATAAAAGAAAAATTAATATGATTAAATAATATAATCCATTTTTAAAAAAATAAATTTCTATAAATTTTTGTGATAAATTTAATATTACACCGACATAAGTGATGGAAAAAGGACGTTTTCAAAAAGAAAATTCTCATAAGTATAGAGTTATAAAATATCAAAATTCAATATAAAATTGATTCAAAAAAATTAAATTATTTTTAAATATAATTTAAATAATATAACTTTAATGTGATTTTAAATTAATATTTTTATTTTTTATATAATTTAAATGAAATGGATGGTTTTATTGAAAATTAATATTTTTTAGTATTTATAAAAAATGAATCATTCCAAAAAAATCATATAAATTCACGCTAATATGATATTTATTTAAATAATTATAACATGATTTTTATTTATTCAAATCAATTTTCAAAATTACAAACAAAATTATAAATTATTTCGGAAAATTGAGAATAAACCGACGATTTAAAAAATTCAATTTTCAGAGAATATTTATTTTACTTTCATTTGATTCAAATTTGATTTCAAATCAATTAATTACAGTTAAATTAATTTTATAAATTTATAAAATATAAACATTTAATAATATATTTATAGTTATTCATACTCTCTAACGTAACATCTAGGTTATAATTTTCATGTTTAAAAAAATAATATTTTAATATATTAACATGTTTTTATTACACCCGGCGTTGCATGCAATACATGATATCAAAATGATTTAATTTACATTAAAATAAATGTATAGAAGTTATTATGGATTTTATAATACATTGTTTTCTGTCACCAAATATATGAAGAATAATGTTCTCACTTAAAAGATCCAATGGTATTATATAGGTATATCCACCATCATTCCATTAGGAATATCAGGTCTTCCAAGTTGAGATCATGCATCAAGTATATTTTATATTGGAATTTAAACTACATTATTGATTAGTTTAACAAATTATAATTTTTCCTTATTATAAATAATGATACATTATTTTATTAATCACTAAATACTAATGATGTATCAAATTGGTGGTTATGTAAGTACTGTGTAGAGATAAGACACTTTTTCACCGCATTTATGCAGACTTTGAATTCTATAGCCCATAAAAATGATACTCCCTTATGAACTGGATTTTTTAGTTTGTTTTAAAAACATGATATGTTAGTTAAAAAATTAAAATTCCCAGATAGATCAATGAGGCTACATATATCTATTACAGATGCGCTCATGGGCCTCCCCTGATATGAAAATTTCATATAAGGTTCTACAGATATATATTTTATAGGGATCAAATTACCTATGAATAATACTTCATTGATATAGAAACTAAATTTACATTAACATTCATATATTTTCTAACCCCACAATGTCTTTATTACAGTATTAAAATACTCCTCATGATCTTTTATTCTATTGTATATTATGATATTATCTGCATTAAATATAATAAAAAATTCAAGGAAATATTATAAGAATTTATTAATTATTTTCATGGAAATTATTGTAGAATAAGTGAGTCAAAATTGAATCACTATGAAGACACAATGGCCTTATATTATTTGAATAATATTCATGGTAAATTATTCATTCTTCATCATTAATTAGTAATATCTCAACAAAAGGTCCACCATAGAGAAATAATTATGCCCAAATAGTTGATCGAACAAGTCATATATCCATGGTAGGGGATAGATATTCTTTATCATCATCCATTTAGCACATGATAGTAATTGTCGAGGTGCATTGTCTAATTATTCATCTTGATTATGAATATCAATGCACCACATGGCGAACCACTCCTACATATAAAACTCCCGATATATTCTGTTGTAACAAATTAATCATTTATTCTAACTCCATGATTCTTATCAAGTGTGGAGTTTTTAATATGGGTAGATATCTTGGTATACAATAAATTGATAACTCAACCTCATAGTCAGGTTGAAGGAAAGGTAATTCATTAATAAACACATTAGTGTATTCCCCAATAATGGCCATATATTCAAACATGATGCTTTACTTTTTAACATTCATTTGGCTTAGATTATGATTTCCAATATTGCAATAATGTCTATATTTGAGAAGAATATTAAAATTTAATTTATTTCTCCTCCATATATTTTTAATATATTAGGGTATGTCTCAGGATGAGATAATCCATCACCCTATCACAGTAGTTGATGATAGATTGATATAATGATAGAAAATACATGCCCAATAGAGTATAATACTCCACCAATGGAATTAATATGATATATTTTGGGAGGATTAGTTTTCAGTTATAGTGGGAAACTCATCCTACAAATCGTTTTTGTGGAAATTTAATAGATATGATAATTAAACAAGATATTTAAAAATTCATAGAATCAAAAAAAATAGTATGGTCATTATTTCAAAATGAATAACCACTGTACATATCACTACATAATTTCCAGGATCCACCTTAGAATTAGTGATAACCTATGTCCTTAAATACTAAATTAGAACTAGTTTTCCTTGATTATATCAAATAGCCATTGGATTGGGGAATTACCTCATATAATGACCATGCTCAATTAACATGAAACAATGTACTATTGGTTGAGTGCTGTGATGAACCATATCTAATAAATCATCATTAGTGGGATTCTTCATATCCATTCTGAAATGATTACCCTAATGATCCCGTTATCCAAATTTAATACATAAATCAGATTATATTAGATAATTTCCATTACACTTTTTCCAATACAATTCACATGTGTGATTTTGGGTTTTCTTGTATTCAGGGGGTTCATCGATTGATCCTCCAATATGAAACCAATTTTTTTTTATTTTTTATTCATTCCCTTGAAACCACTAATATGCCTCAATATCCATCTCAACCTTAAATGAATAATTGAAAATATTATCATACATTAAAATTAATTGAATCACCATGTTTTTTCATAGAATCAGATTTAACAAATTGGAGAAGCAGTCTAACATGATTTCAGAGATCATGATCAAGATAGAGGTTTATCATGAATTTCTTTTAAAGAATCCCTCCTTGTCCCTAATAGATTTATCTTTCTTTTTCACTATTAAGAGAAACTCTCTATTAATATTATGATTTAGAGTTTAGGGAGATAATTTTTAAAAAAATAATTCCTTGAATCCTTGGTAATACAAGTAATAAATTTTATCATTAGATATAATTCTCCTGATTAGCGTCCACTAATGATCTGCTTCCCTATTAAAATGATAATATTATATCGTGGATTTATCTTATTGTATGAATTTGAGGATAGATAATATCTTCTCAATAGTGAAAATTCATATTTATATGATTTGGTGATAAAAATACCCACTAATGGTAGGAGTTCTTTTTCACATACGGATTCTATTGAAAATACATCCTTATCAAGATAATTAAAATTATACAGTAGATTAATTTTATTATTCAATATTAGAGATAGTTGAAAATGTAATATAATAATGAGGAATACTCCCATTACTCTTAGGGTTGCATTCTCAATAGATAAATCATCACATTTCATATCACATTGGTTATTGTAACTTGTTCCCCCGTTTCCATCAATTAAAAATAGAAATAGAAACATAGTGGTCTTCAATAATTATATAGTGATTGTATGAAAACTAAAATATGAACATATAATGAATAAAATATAAAATAAATGAATATCCAATCTTTTGATTACCTATATTTCAATCTAGATTATCCTTGACCATTTTCATATACATGGACTTATCGTTATTGTTATCCCAATTTTTTTCATGTAAATCTCAAAATCAATAACTATAAATTTCATCTAAGAGGATATATACGGACCCAATCTTTTAAAACATATTATATTCATCATTTTATGTATAATAATACAGTAAATTCTAATAACATGTCAAATGCCCTAGTGTATTTGTAAGGTAATGTATATAATAATAAAACATTAAAATCTAATGAAAAATGTTTTAATTAAACTCCATAATTATACCTAACATCCATTGAGATCCTAAAACATCATAGAATATCCTATGAAGTACACAGAGAAAATGGGTGACCTAAAATTCCACGTATGGGAATAAACCTGGAAACAAGGAAAAACAATTGTGTTAAAAATAATAATCAAATAATAAAAAATGAATGAATCCAAATTAATCATATGCAGGTATAAAATTTAGAACATGAAAGAACAAAATAATTAGAAAATAAATATGGAAGAAACATGTATCGTGACAAAATCACGAGTCAAGGAAAACTATGTAGATGATATCTTATAGTAGACATAGTCAAATTTGGTATTAATTATACTACATAATCCTATACGTAACATTTCTTAATAATAAAACATTACATAATGAATTTGATTAATAATAGTTAATAACCAACATAACGTGTACAAAAATTTCCATTAAAAATAATAAAATCTAACAAAATTAATAGACATAATGTTTACCATTGGAATGAATTTGGTTTTTGTATTTATGTCATAATGAATACCAAATGATTTATTATAATGGTAAGAAAAAAATAATGGATTTAAATCATTCTTGGGTAGTCATAAATGAATTTTAATAATATATCGGGAATAATGTCGTCCAACTAAATTGTAAACATGAAAAAGATAGGTTAGAAAATTATAGATGTGCATAACATTATTATAATTTTATGGATAAGAAATAGAGACTTTAAATAGTACATGTTAATTATTATTATAAAAAATAGAAATAAAATAAAAAATTTATTCATTATAAGATAAAAACTTTTATAATATATAGGGTTATTCAAACATTTTATGGAGTACATATGTAAATGAGTAAGAAACATAGAACATTCCTTCAATAGGGTTTACAAATATATAGGAATTTAGAAGGGGACATTTTTTTAATTTATTTACCCACCAGTAAAAGATAAATTGAGAGAGTTATATATGTATTGAATATATATAAAATAAATTAGTTTTATATAGGAATAATGAAATGTTATGTTGAAGAAAAATAGAGAAAATGTTAGCTAAAGGGAATATGGAGGATCTAAATAATTCCAAAACATATGTACAAATGTATCTTCACTTTTAATTAATGTATATGATAAAAAATTTTATTAAATAATCTATAATTTAATTTACTCTTAAAAATAATTTTGATTTATTAAAATTTTATTAAGATTCTTTCTAGTCATTTTTATGTGTAATAAAGTTCATTTTCAGTGATCTTAGATAAGTTTTTCATGGTTTCATGGTCAGTTAATCTATGAATAATTATGTATGTGATTTTATAATGGTAAAAATTATATATAAGTGAAATTATATGGTAATAATTTAATATAATATATTTAAATGGTCACATATGTCATTTTTATCTAACTTTTGGATGATCCATTTAATAAGATAAAAATGTTAAATGTTTTGTTTATGTTAGTGGGTTTTAAAACCATCATAACTAATTTTCATTTTAATTATTATTTTTTGTATCTATAATGATTTGTGGTAGTGGAAAATAAATTACTAAAAATAATTACAACATTTTAAAAAATTATAATTGAATTTAAAGATTTAATTATTGAATTAGTGGTTAGTAATAACTCATCCATTAAGGCCTTTAAACAACATAATATATAAATGGATAAATTTTTCACTTTTCAAGAGGAGAAGATAAAAACTGAGTATTGATTTTGTTCATTTCAAATATATCATTCGAATATATATATATATATATATATATATATATATGATACTTTATATTTTTTTTTATGTTTTATTAAGGATGATAGGTTATGTTATAATAAGAATAAAAATTAAATGACATAGTTTGAGAATGTTACATCATGAATATTTTCTTCTTAAAGGAAACATTAAGGATCATTAAATTATTATTTTAGTGGTAAAAGATTCCCTTGGACTTGGATATGGTAGAGAAGATATTGTTTGGTATAAATTTGTAATGATTAATGTAACGCCCCGACCCTAGTTACCCAGAGTCGGTGCATTATTACATAACATTGGCATGATCATGAGAAAGATCAAGTCTCGAAAGACCGATTAGTTTAGTAGCCTTGGAATAACTAGATACATTCATAAATTTTTTTACATTACATCATAAAAAAAACATCTTGTCTTCATATCCCCTCATACTATCCCTGCAGGTCATTCATAAATTACTTCTTCATAATCCTGGGAAAAATAAAACATTAAAAGGGGTGAGCTCAAATGCTCAGTAAGGATAACATTATAGCAGAAGCTTTCATAATTAAGCATAAACACTTAAGGCAATTTATAACTAAAACAAAAGCCTTTTAAATTTAAACTTCAGCATAAAATGGCAAAGGTAAAATGAAATAATGCCATTTACTTACTCACATGGATATTCTACTAGTCGAATGATCACATGCAATATCAATAACCACTTTCATAATGATGGAATGCATAATGCCAGACTATCATAACCACATAGCCAAGGCCTCGTGCCAAGACTATAAATAAGATTTTGCCAAGGCCTTGTGCCAAGACACTAGTTTGTCTCATGAGACCTACCGATGCATCGAGGAGCTATAGCGGGCTCCACCCGTCACTTATTAAGTCCAATGCATTCCCATATGAAAAGGTTTAAACATAACGTAAACATTCGTATTAAACTAGCATACGAAATGTCAATACTTTCACCACAAACCATGAATGGCATAAAAATAGCACATCCACAGTCAAACATAATTCATTCGATACAATATTGAAGATTGTATTGTATCACATTAACCTCAATCAATAATAATGAAGGATGTTGACATAGATGAAAATAATCATCAAAACTATTTGAGAGAAATATCCCCCTTTTTTTGAAAACATTTAAAAGTCACACTTTTTGTTAAGAAGCCGTTTAAAAGTATATTTTTGAATCAATGTGTCCCATACCACTTTGAAACTTTTAAAAGGAGTTTTAATTTTAAAACTTTAATGTCCATATAAATAAATCCTTAAAACCATTTTTAAAATATGGACATTAATGAGCATGATTTAGAAGAAGAATTCTTTAAAACATTTTAAAATGGTATTTTGGTTAGAGTTTCTAACCAAAAGAGAGACACTTGAATACAAATAATTGAGGTAATCAAAACATTGTAATATCATGAGAATAAAGGAATTCATGATATACTATGTCAAAGTACATTATATACACCACATAAAAGTGATTTGGTGTATATCATCAAAGAAGTCTCAATGGAATGTAAATTGAGATGAAATTTCTCAAAAAGGTTGTATCCTTAGGTTAAGGATAAATCAATGACATAATTATGTGTGAAAAATATAAATACACTAAATATGATTGGATATTCAGTGTAAAACAATCAAAGGACATTCACACATAATCTTGTAAAAACAATACCAACGAATTGGATGTTTAACTCAACAAATGGAGAATGAGTTAAAATTACTCTTATCAAATTCATATCAATGACTTGAGAATTACAAATGGAGTGATTATGTGTACCAAACTTCTATCCACAGGAAGGGGAGTGGAAATTATGACATAATCAAATGAATAGTGATTCCACACATAATCTTGGGGTAATATAATCAATGAAATATGTGTAAAGCCAAATGAGTGGAAATTGAAATCTCAAATTCCCTTATCGATTAGGTAACTTACGAAACATACACCCATGAAAGAAGTATCATACCATGATGATGTAAATACCCATAAATTAAAGTATATTACACAATGAATACGATCATGGGCAGTACACATACACCACATGCAATAATTAAGTGGTGATCAATGGAATTCTCACGGAATTAAAAGTGAGATAAGAAAACCCTTACATTGTACTTTTTCCTTGGTCGATGGTAGGTTTACCTCCTGTATAATGGTGAAATAATTGTTATTGAATAATAAAAGAATCATTTACTTTAATATGATATCATATATGATATTTTATCATTGATTTGTTAATAATATTTTAGAATTATCGTCATTTCGATTGTTAACGGGTTCATTTTACTTTATATTCTTTGTTATGTGAGACATATTTGTTATTAATGGGATGTATATTATTCATATCCAGAATGGTATCAAGTTCTTAAACATCATTTTTAAATCATCAAATTATACGATGGAGAATGAATCTCATCGCGTTCGTGGAGACGGTAGTCCGTACGTACGCACGAACGCTACTTCCATTTAATTTTTATTTTAAAAGAATCGAATCCAAATTATACATAGGTATATTACTATTCCAGTATAATATAATATTTTATATATGTTACTTAAGTTCATTTACACCATCCTTTATACGTTCCATGTGTGGTATGAACGAGTCATATCATTTTAAGGGGGCGGTAGTCCGCACTTCCTCAAATGAAATTATTGTATGTATATACAACATGAAACGAATAATGGTATGAAATAAAATGGAATTACAGAAGCTTATATATAAAATATATATAATTAATATCATATTTAATTACAGTTCCATCCTAATGGACACCATGAGAGGCGGTAAGATGTATTTGAACAATCATCGTTTCGTGAGGCGTTAGTTTGCCATCCACAGAAACATTATGTTCATCATCCATTAGATGGAGTTGTGTGAATGTGTAGTTTGAATCCTTCTTATAACAACATCCTAGTATATTGAGGATACTGGTGTTGTTACAAAAGAAAGGAAATAAAAATATTTTGGGGGTTGGAGAAGCAAAATAAATGAAAATACTTTAAGAGAAAATTGTTACCTTTAATTTAGGTAACTCACTTTGGTTGGAACCAAAGGACTTCTTGAAATGCTTTCTGCCTAAGGGGAAGCTTCAAGGAGGAGGAGAGGGATGTGGGGAGCTTAGTTGGGCAGAGTTTTGACGAGCCAAGTGGCTTGAGAGGTGTGAAGAAATGAGAAGGAGGAGTGCCCTTTTATAAGAGGGGTGAGGGGCAGCTTTGGAAAAGCTAGAAATATTAATTTATAATAAATTCATATTCGGTTTCCAATGGCTCCAAAGTTGACTATTCAAAGGTTGAGGTTTGGATAGGTCGAAAACAACTCATCCAATAGAATTTAAACATGTTTGGGTACTTATATTAACCTTATCTTTAAGTATTAACTCTAAGTTAATTAGTTTCACTTTTACAATGTCTCTTTGTATTTTTATATAATATGGTTAATAAACTTACTATATACATCCAAAAGACCCCCAAGTGGTCCATTAATGATTAACCTATCATAATATAAGTCTCTTGGCCGAACCTTAGATTTTTAGGAATTTAATATCAATTAATAATATAATATTTGTTTTAAGAACTCTTTTATGTCAATTTTGACACTATTCACTAGTATATTTTTGTGAAACTCATAACAGATTGATTACTTCGAACAAAGTCAAATAAATCAATCCTAATATATCATATTATCCTAGAAAATTTGTTTAATTCATTAAAAGTTTCATATTATAATTATCTGGGTATTTATAATATCAATTATGTTAATTTTTTACTATTTTAGTAATTACTGCATCATCATTGTGTCATAAATAAAATAAATTTTTTAATGTCAAAAAATTATAAATAAAATATAATTATGTAGGAAATCTTTTTATCTTTCTAATGAATATTTATAATCTAAAATCCAGCATATATAACCCTAGGTAACAATTGTTTTTCTAAAAGATATATGCTTGTGTCATTTTTGTATTCATTTTAACTTAATTAATATAAAGTGTCATTATCACTTACAAGTGGATCCATGGGTTCCCAAAATTGACCCAAAGATGCCCATGGTCGACCATGTATCAACCAATAGGGTTAAGACACATTTTAGGGTAATTTAGTATTATTATAATATTATTTTTTTTAACCCTTATTTACCGGATTTACCCTTAACCATGGTAAATAAAATATTTACCGCAGTAATTATTCAAAATGTCTAAAAATAAAAGTTACCTATTTACACAATTTGGACATCATGATTCCAAATATGGAATCCATTTTTCTAAATTCAAAACACATAAGTGGCAGAAATTAATTTAAAATTAATTCCCGCTGTCAAAACAAAAAGCGTGTTTTTAAGAGATAATAACTATCAAAAGATTGACACTTGTTTATGTTCGGTTTAATTGTAAAATTATGTCCAATGACCAACATTATATTAAATGGTAAAAATATATTCTAAATATACTTTAAAACCACTCAAATTCACAATTTATCACTATTAATTATTTTGATTAAAAAAGTTGTTTTTAATTAAAATTTAGTAATTTTCACTATTCATCAAAATATGAAAGTTATCCGAAAAGTACCAAAATTTCACCTTAGGCTAAATTCGATATTCCGAATCCAAAAA
The DNA here is from genome assembly GCA_963277665.1 of Viscum album. NCBI lineage: Eukaryota > Viridiplantae > Streptophyta > Magnoliopsida > Santalales > Viscaceae > Viscum > Viscum album. The sequence goes on along the minus strand of OY728161.1, from coordinate 1,417,237,624 downwards.
TGAATTCCATTTTGAAATATAAAATATATATAATTTCAAAAAGTAGGTATTACTATTCATAACGGCTAGTTTGATTGGTTGTGGTGTGTTAAAATCTCGAAGTTGCGTACAATGCACGTCATTGAATTATTCGAAAGGAAACATACCAAGGAAGCTTGGGGTGTTACATTCTCCCCTCCTTCAATAAATTGCGTCCTCGCAATTTTTAAAATTTTGCTTGGGAATATAATGGAAAGTCCCACATCGGAAAAAGAGTCAATAAAACTATCACTTTAAAAGAAAGAAAGAGAGGTATAAGGGTCATCCAAGATAACCCATACTTGGATTCCATGTAAGAAAACATGGATATGGATGATAAACTAAGTTTCAAGTTCTGATGGAGAGGGATAGAAATCATGATCAGGAGAAAGTTAACAATGAGAAAACCACAAACTTGTGTTGGGACAAACGACCATTAGTCTTCTAGTAGGAAAGTAAACGGACACCATTTTTTTTTTAAGTTACATTACATAAGGAAGAGGAATTCATTTATGATATTGACTAAGAACATTATGAGATATACTTACATTTTAAGTATATTTTCATTCTTTAATAAATTTCCACCACTAACTCATTTTTTTTAAACGATGAGTATTCAAGAAGACTTGGTCACACTGGAAGAGATAGAATAAACTTCTATAGAATCACATGATCCATGAAGGATAAACCATATATTTACATTGTCTTTGAAGATTAATCAAAACCAAAATGGTCAGTGAATGATCTAATGATCCCCCAAAAGGATATTCATTGAGATAAATATGCACTAATCTTAATTTCTAAAATTAAACCAACAATACCCCAAAGTTAAATAGATACCATTCAATATCCAATTGTCCTTAAAATCCTTTAATATAATCCAAACTAATATTGAAACCCAAAACATAGAAGAATTTGATTATGTAGTCTCCCATGTTACATTGTATCTCCAAATTACATCAAATACTCTTAAAGTCACATACTTAAAAGTAATCATCACATATTCTCTGTTATAGGTTAATCATTTCCATAAATAACCCAAATCACTATAAATCAACAATAAAAATGTAGATAAAAATCCACCATTACTCTACAAATGAAACCTCATTGTATTCTATTTTCCTTGGGCATATAGTGTTCCTAACAAAATGAACATCTTCCAAAATAACATTTATCACTTAATCACCAAATCATTTTCCTATACCAAGGGTATTCATTTGATAAGACATAAGAACCCAAATCATATTATTATTGATCAATAAAATCATTTAACAAAAAAAAATAGTCACACTAACCAGGGACTTCACGTAGTCCAGTGGTAGGCGATAAATCCCAATCGCACTTTGGTTGTGGGTTCGATTCCCACGGCTTTGTCCGACGCGATGGGTTGTCACACGGTCTACGTGTTGTCCTTTTTCAAAAACAATATTTTATAATATTACCAAAATGAGATAAATTCCTCAAAATAACATAATTTAACCACAAATGTTATATCATACTTTGCATTTTCATCCCAAATTATAATAACTTATCATTTTCTCAAACCCCAATGATCATATAAAACCAAATGGTTATTTATACCTATATCCACAAGAGAAGAGACAACTCTTCCTCAAATATCATTCTCACATGGAAAACTGCGGGGTTACAAATACAAGAGAAAATTATTCCAAAGCAAACCCATCAACAAGGAGTGCTAATACTTTTTAAATTTTTCTCCAGCCATTTATTTCCACATAGCTTCTTCTTTGACCAAGAAAATATCCTATAAAATAGGACATTCACTCGGGTAATGCCCAGGTCCCCTACATTTACGACAAATGACTGTAAATGGACTCTTGGGACCATTTTTATCTTCTTCCATAGTACTCTTCATTTTTCTTCGGGAATTCTTCACTTTATGTCCTTCCTTCCCGCACGTAAAACATTTCGTTGTCCCATTGAGACACTTTCCTGGGTGTCTCTTTCCACATTTCCTGCATGATGAAAATTGAGGGTTCTTTTCTCCATGGTCTCCATTGCTGGAGCTCTTATCATTTATCACCTTTCTCTTCCTTGTTGAGTCTGGGAGTTGGTTAATATATATGTTGTTGATCATATTTTTGGAAAACTGATTTGGCATAAAGACGATATCTTTTACGCCTATCAACATTCCATTTTGTTGCTCATTTCCACCACCGTTCCCACCTTGTACATCATTCTCAAAGTCACTATGACTTCCTTGGAATCCAGCCATTGACTAAAACCAGAAAGCATTGTGTGAGTAATAGTAGTCGTAAAATCATTTAGAGATTAAAATGTCACCATATTCTCAATTTGAAACATATTAGGATTAACCAAGGTCATTTACTCTCATCTTATGTATATATTACTTAAATTGGTTTGTAAAGAAAATGTAAATTATCCTAAGCATATCCCCCGGGAGTGTTGTAACCAAGAGTGCAGCAAGGCCCGTTGTCGTGCACCAGTTCCCGTTCGAGTCTAGCTCAAAGCGGTGTTTTCGGGTTTTACCCCTAGGTACATCTGTGCCAGAGCCGCCTCTACCTGCTCGTATCCAGACAGGGATGTATTGCTCGGAAAACTCACAAAATCTCTACAATACCAAAATTCTAGGAAGTTCTTTTATACTAATCCTCAAAGTTCATCTTAGGTCTACGTGCTCTAATCAGAGTTTATCTAAATATAGCTACCAAGGTTTGTACTAAACATCCTCTGATACCAACTGTAACGCCCCGACCCTAGTTACCCAGAGTCGGTGCATTATTACATAACATTGGCATGATCATGAGAAAGATCAAGTCTCGAAAGACCGATTAGTTTAGTAGCCTTGGAATAACTAGATACATTCATAAATTTTTTTACATTACATCATAAAAAAAACATCTTGTCTTCATATCCCCTCATACTATCCCTGCAGGTCATTCATAAATTACTTCTTCATAATCCTGGGAAAAATAAAACATTGAAAGGGGTGAGCTCAAATGCTCAGTAAGGATAACATTATAGCAGAAGCTTTCATAATTAAGCATAAACACTTAAGGCAATTTATAACTAAAACAAAAGCCTTTTAAATTTAAACTTCAGCATAAAATGGAAAAGGTAAAATGAAATAATGCCATTTACTTACTCATATGGATATTCTACTAGTCGAATGATCACATGCAATATCAATAACCACTTTCATAATTATGGAATGCATAATGCCAGACTATCATAACCACATAGCCAAGGCCTCGTGCCAAGACTATAAATAAGATTTTGCCAAGGCCTTGTGCCAAGACACTAGTTTGTCTCATGAGACCTACCGATGCATCGAGGAGCTATAGCGGGCTCCACCCGTCACTTATTAAGTCCAATGCATTCCCATATGAAAAGGTTTAAACATAACGCAAACATTCGTATTAAACTAGCATACGAAATGTCAATACTTTCACCACAAACCATGAATGGTATAAAAATAGCACATCCACAGTAAAACATAATTCATTCGATACAATATGGAAGATTGTATTGTATCACATTAACCTCAATCAATAATAATGAAGGATGTTGACATAGATGAAAATAATCATCAAAACTATTTGAGAGAAATATCCCCCTTTTTTGAAAACATTTAAAAGTCACACTTTTTGTCAAGAAGCCGTTTAAAAGTATATTTTTGAATCAAAGTGTCCCATACCACTTTGAAACTTTTAAAAGGAGTTTTAATTTTAAAACTTTAATGTCCATATAAATAAATCCTTAAAACCATTTTTAAAATATGGACATTAATGAGCATGATTTAGAAGAATAATTCTTTAAAACATTTTAAAATGGTATTTTGGTTAGAGTTTCTAACCAAAAGAGAGACACTTGAATACAAATAATTGAGGTAATCAAAACATTGTAATATCATGATAATAAAGGAATTCATGATATACTATGTCAAAGTACATTATATACACCACATAAAAGTGATTTGGTGTATATCATCAAAGAAGTCTCAATGGAATGTAAATTGAGATGAAATTTCTCAAAAAGGTTGTATCCTTAGGTTAAGGATAAATCAATGACATAATTATGTGTGAAAAATATAAATACACTAAATATGATTGGATATTCAGTGTAAAACAATCAAAGGACATTCACACATAATCTTGTAAAAACAATACCAACGAATTGGATGTTTAACTCAACAAATGGAGAATGAGTTAAAATTACTCTTATCAAATTCATATCAATGACTTGAGAATTACAAATGGAGTGATTATGTGTACCAAACTTCTATCCACAGGAAGGGGAGTGGAAATTATGACATAATCAAATGAATAGTGATTCCACACATAATCTTGGGGTAATATAATCAATGAAATATGTGTAAAGCCAAATGAGTGGAAATTGAAATCTCAAATTCCCTTATCGATTAGGTAACTTACGAAACATACACCCATGAAAGAAGTATCATACCATGATGATGTAAATACCCATAAATTAAAGTATATTACACAATGAATACGATCATGGGCAGTACACATACACCACATGCAATAATTAAGTGGTGATCAATGGAATTCTCACGGAATTAAAAGTGAGATAAGAAAACCCTTACATTGTACTTTTTCCTTGGTCGATGGTAGGTTTACCTCCTGTATAATGGTGAAATAATTGTTATTGAATAATAAAAGAATCATTTACTTTAATATGATATCATATATGATATTTTATCATTGATTTGTTAATAATATTTTAGAATTATCGTCATTTCGATTGTTAACGGGTTCATTTTACTTTATATTCTTTGTTATGTGAGACATATTTGTTATTAATGGGATGTATATTATTCATATCCAGAATGGTATCAAGTTCTTAAACATCATTTTTAAATCATCAAATTATACGATGGAGAATGAATCTCATCGCGTTCGTGGAGACGGTAGTCCGTACGTACGCACGAACGCTACTTCCATTTAATTTTTATTTTAAAAGAATCGAATCCAAATTATACATAGGTATATTACTATTCCAGTATAATATAATATTTTATATATGTTACTTAAGTTCATTTACACCATCCTTTATACGTTCCATGTGTGGTATGAACGAGTCATATCATTTTAAGGGGGCGGTTGTCCGCACTTCCTCAAATGAAATTATCGTATGTATATACAACATGAAACGAATAATGGTATGAAATAAAATGGAATTACAGAAGCTTATATATAAAATATATATAATTAATATCATATTTAATTACAGTTCCATCCTAATGGACACCATGAGAGGCGGTAAGATGTATTTGAACAATCATCGTTTCGTGAGGCGTTAGTTTGCCATCCACAGAAACATTATGTTCATCATCCATTAGATGGAGTTGTGTGAATGTGTAGTTTGAATCCTTCTTATAACAACATCCTAGTATATTGAGGATACTGGTGTTGTTACAAAAGAAAGGAAATAAAAATATTTTGGGGGTTGGAGAAGCAAAATAAATGAAAATACTTTAAGAGAAAATTGTTACCTTTAATTTAGGTAACTCACTTTGGTTGGAACCAAAGGACTTCTTGAAATGCTTTCTGCCTAAGGGGAAGCTTCAAGGAGGAGGAGAGGGATGTGGGGAGCTTAGTTGGGCAGAGTTTTGACGAGCCAAGTGGCTTGAGAGGTGTGAAGAAATGAGAAGGAGGAGTGCCCTTTTATAAGAGGGGTGAGGGGCACCTTTGGAAAAGCTAGAAATATTAATTTATAATAAATTCATATTCGGTTTCCAATGGCTCCAAAGTTGACTATTCAAAGGTTGAGGTTTGGATAGGTCGAAAACAACTCATCCAATAGAATTTAAACATGTTTGGGTACTTATATTAACCTTATCTTTAAGTATTAACTCTAAGTTAATTAGTTTCACTTTTACAATGTCTCTTTGTATTTTTATATAATATGGTTAATAAACTTACTATTTACATCCAAAAGACCCCCAAGTGGTCCATTAATGATTAACCTATCATAATATAAGTCTCTTGGCCGAACCTTAGATTTTTAGGAATTTAATATCAATTAATAATATAATATTTGTTTTAAGAACTCTTTTATGTCAATTTTGACACTATTCACTAGTTTATTTTTGTGAAACTCATAACAGATTGATTACTTCGAACAAAGTCAAATAAATCAATCCTAATATATCATATTATCCTAGAAAATTTGTTTAATTCATTAAAAGTTTCATATTATAATTATTTGGGTATTTATAATATCAATTATGTTAATTTTTTACTATTTTAGTAATTACTGCATCATCATTGTGTCATAAATAAAATAAATTTTTTAATGTCAAAAAATTATAAATAAAATATAATTATGTAGGAAATCTTTTTATCTTTCTAATGAATATTTATAATCTAAAATCCAGCATATATAACCCTAGGTAACAATTGTTTTTCTAAAAGATATATGCTTGTGTCATTTTTGTATTCATTTTAACTTAATTAATATAAAGTGTCATTATCACTTACAAGTGGATCCATGGGGTCCCAAAATTGACCCAAAGATGCCCATGGTCGACCATGTATCAACCAATAGGGTTAAGACACATTTTAGGGTAATTTAGTATTATTATAATATTATTTTTTTAACCCTTATTTACCGGATTTACCCTTAACCATGGTAAATAAAATATTTACCGCAGTAATTATTCAAAATGTCTAAAAATAAAAGTTACCTATTTACACAATTTGGACATCCTGATTCCAAATATGGAATACATTTTTCTAAATTCAAAACACATAAGTGGCAGAAATTAATTTAAAATTAATTCCCGCTGTCAAAACAAAAAGCGTGTTTTTAAGAGATAATAACTATCAAAAGATTGACACTTGTTTATGTTCGGTTTAATTGTAAAATTATGTCCAATGACCAACATTATATTAAATGGTAAAAATATATTCTAAATATACTTTAAAGCCACTCAAATTCACAATTTATCACTATTAATTATTTTGATTAAAAAAGTTGTTTTTAATTAAAATTTAGTAATTTTCACTATTCATCAAAATATGAAAGTTATCCGAAAAGTACCAAAATTTCACCTTAGGCTAAATTCGATATTCCGAATCCAAAAATGAATTCCATTTTGAAATATAAAATATATATAATTTCAAAAAGTAGGTATTACTATTCATAACGGCTAGTTTGATTGGTTGTGGTGTGTTAAAATCTCGAAGTTGCGTACAATGCACGTCATTGAATTATTCGAAAGGAAACATACCAAGGAAGCTTGGGGTGTTACATTCTCCCCTCCTTCAATAAATTGCGTCCTCGCAATTTTTAAAATTTTGCTTGGGAATATAATGGAAAGTCCCACATCGGAAAAAGAGTCAATAAAACTATCACTTTAAAAGAAAGAAAGAGAGGTATAAGGGTCATCCAAGATAACCCATACTTGGATTCCATGTAAGAAAACATGGATATGGATGATAAACTAAGTTTCAAGTTCTGATGGAGAGGGATAGAAATCATGATCAGGAGAAAGTTAACAATGAGAAAACCACAAACTTGTGTTGGGACAAACGACCATTAGTCTTCTAGTAGGAAAGTAAACGGACACCATTTTTTTTTTAAGTTACATTACATAAGGAAGAGGAATTCATTTATGATATTGACTAAGAACATTATGAGATATACTTACATTTTAAGTATATTTTCATTCTTTAATAAATTTCCACCACTAACTCATTTTTTTTAAACGATGAGTATTCAAGAAGACTTGGTCACACTGGAAGAGATAGAATAAACTTCTATAGAATCACATGATCCATGAAGGATAAACCATATATTTACATTGTCTTTGAAGATTAATCAAAACCAAAATGGTCAGTGAATGATCTAATGATCCCCCAAAAGGATATTCATTGAGATAAATATGCACTAATCTTAATTTCTAAAATTAAACCAACAATACCCCAAAGTTAAATAGATACCATTCAATATCCAATTGTCCTTAAAATCCTTTAATATAATCCAAACTAATATTGAAACCCAAAACATAGAAGAATTTGATTATGTAGTCTCCCATGTTACATTGTATCTCCAAATTACATCAAATACTCTTAAAGTCACATACTTAAAAGTAATCATCACATATTCTCTGTTATAGGTTAATCATTTCCATAAATAACCCAAATCACTATAAATCAACAATAAAAATGTAGATAAAAATCCACCATTACTCTACAAATGAAACCTCATTGTATTCTATTTTCCTTGGGCATATAGTGTTCCTAACAAAATGAACATCTTCCAAAATAACATTTATCACTTAATCACCAAATCATTTTCCTATACCAAGGGTATTCATTTGATAAGACATAAGAACCCAAATCATATTATTATTGATCAATAAAATCATTTAACAAAAAAAAATAGTCACACTAACCAGGGACTTCACGTAGTCCAGTGGTAGGCGATAAATCCCAATCGCACTTTGGTTGTGGGTTCGATTCCCACGGCTTTGTCCGACGCGATGGGTTGTCACACGGTCTACGTGTTGTCCTTTTTCAAAAACAATATTTTATAATATTACCAAAATGAGATAAATTCCTCAAAATAACATAATTTAACCACAAATGTTATATCATACTTTGCATTTTCATCCCAAATTATAATAACTTATCATTTTCTCAAACCCCAATGATCATATAAAACCAAATGGTTATTTATACCTATATCCACAAGAGAAGAGACAACTCTTCCTCAAATATCATTCTCACATGGAAAACTGCGGGGTTACAAATACAAGAGAAAATTATTCCAAAGCAAACCCATCAACAAGGAGTGCTAATACTTTTTAAATTTTTCTCCAGCCATTTATTTCCACATAGCTTCTTCTTTGACCAAGAAAATATCCTATAAAATAGGACATTCACTCGGGTAATGCCCAGGTCCCCTACATTTACGACAAATGACTGTAAATGGACTCTTGGGACCATTTTTATCTTCTTCCATAGTACTCTTCATTTTTCTTCGGGAATTCTTCACTTTATGTCCTTCCTTCCCGCACGTAAAACATTTCGTTGTCCCATTGAGACACTTTCCTGGGTGTCTCTTTCCACATTTCCTGCATGATGAAAATTGAGGGTTCTTTTCTCCATGGTCTCCATTGCTGGAGCTCTTATCATTTATCACCTTTCTCTTCCTTGTTGAGTCTGGGAGTTGGTTAATATATATGTTGTTGATCATATTTTTGGAAAACTGATTTGGCATAAAGACGATATCTTTTACGCCTATCAACATTCCATTTTGTTGCTCATTTCCACCACCGTTCCCACCTTGTACATCATTCTCAAAGTCACTATGACTTCCTTGGAATCCAGCCATTGACTAAAACCAGAAAGCATTGTGTGAGTAATAGTAGTCGTAAAATCATTTAGAGATTAAAATGTCACCATATTCTCAATTTGAAACATATTAGGATTAACCAAGGTCATTTACTCTCATCTTATGTATATATTACTTAAATTGGTTTGTAAAGAAAATGTAAATTATCCTAAGCATATCCCCCGGGAGTGTTGTAACCAAGAGTGCAGCAAGGCCCGTTGTCGTGCACCAGTTCCCGTTCGAGTCTAGCTCAAAGCGGTGTTTTCGGGTTTTACCCCTAGGTACATCTGTGCCAGAGCCGCCTCTACCTGCTCGTATCCAGACAGGGATGTATTGCTCGGAAAACTCACAAAATCTCTACAATACCAAAATTCTAGGAAGTTCTTTTATACTAATCCTCAAAGTTCATCTTAGGTCTACGTGCTCTAATCAGAGTTTATCTAAATATAGCTACCAAGGTTTGTACTAAACATCCTCTGATACCAACTGTAACGCCCCGACCCTAGTTACCCAGAGTCGGTGCATTATTACATAACATTGGCATGATCATGAGAAAGATCAAGTCTCGAAAGACCGATTAGTTTAGTAGCCTTGGAATAACTAGATACATTCATAAATTTTTTTACATTACATCATAAAAAAAACATCTTGTCTTCATATCCCCTCATACTATCCCTGCAGGTCATTCATAAATTACTTCTTCATAATCCTGGGAAAAATAAAACATTGAAAGGGGTGAGCTCAAATGCTCAGTAAGGATAACATTATAGCAGAAGCTTTCATAATTAAGCATAAACACTTAAGGCAATTTATAACTAAAACAAAAGCCTTTTAAATTTAAACTTCAGCATAAAATGGAAAAGGTAAAATGAAATAATGCCATTTACTTACTCATATGGATATTCTACTAGTCGAATGATCACATGCAATATCAATAACCACTTTCATAATTATGGAATGCATAATGCCAGACTATCATAACCACATAGCCAAGGCCTCGTGCCAAGACTATAAATAAGATTTTGCCAAGGCCTTGTGCCAAGACACTAGTTTGTCTCATGAGACCTACCGATGCATCGAGGAGCTATAGCGGGCTCCACCCGTCACTTATTAAGTCCAATGCATTCCCATATGAAAAGGTTTAAACATAACGCAAACATTCGTATTAAACTAGCATACGAAATGTCAATACTTTCACCACAAACCATGAATGGTATAAAAATAGCACATCCACAGTAAAACATAATTCATTCGATACAATATGGAAGATTGTATTGTATCACATTAACCTCAATCAATAATAATGAAGGATGTTGACATAGATGAAAATAATCATCAAAACTATTTGAGAGAAATATCCCCCTTTTTTGAAAACATTTAAAAGTCACACTTTTTGTCAAGAAGCCGTTTAAAAGTATATTTTTGAATCAAAGTGTCCCATACCACTTTGAAACTTTTAAAAGGAGTTTTAATTTTAAAACTTTAATGTCCATATAAATAAATCCTTAAAACCATTTTTAAAATATGGACATTAATGAGCATGATTTAGAAGAATAATTCTTTAAAACATTTTAAAATGGTATTTTGGTTAGAGTTTCTAACCAAAAGAGAGACACTTGAATACAAATAATTGAGGTAATCAAAACATTGTAATATCATGATAATAAAGGAATTCATGATATACTATGTCAAAGTACATTATATACACCACATAAAAGTGATTTGGTGTATATCATCAAAGAAGTCTCAATGGAATGTAAATTGAGATGAAATTTCTCAAAAAGGTTGTATCCTTAGGTTAAGGATAAATCAATGACATAATTATGTGTGAAAAATATAAATACACTAAATATGATTGGATATTCAGTGTAAAACAATCAAAGGACATTCACACATAATCTTGTAAAAACAATACCAACGAATTGGATGTTTAACTCAACAAATGGAGAATGAGTTAAAATTACTCTTATCAAATTCATATCAATGACTTGAGAATTACAAATGGAGTGATTATGTGTACCAAACTTCTATCCACAGGAAGGGGAGTGGAAATTATGACATAATCAAATGAATAGTGATTCCACACATAATCTTGGGGTAATATAATCAATGAAATATGTGTAAAGCCAAATGAGTGGAAATTGAAATCTCAAATTCCCTTATCGATTAGGTAACTTACGAAACATACACCCATGAAAGAAGTATCATACCATGATGATGTAAATACCCATAAATTAAAGTATATTACACAATGAATACGATCATGGGCAGTACACATACACCACATGCAATAATTAAGTGGTGATCAATGGAATTCTCACGGAATTAAAAGTGAGATAAGAAAACCCTTACATTGTACTTTTTCCTTGGTCGATGGTAGGTTTACCTCCTGTATAATGGTGAAATAATTGTTATTGAATAATAAAAGAATCATTTACTTTAATATGATATCATATATGATATTTTATCATTGATTTGTTAATAATATTTTAGAATTATCGTCATTTCGATTGTTAACGGGTTCATTTTACTTTATATTCTTTGTTATGTGAGACATATTTGTTATTAATGGGATGTATATTATTCATATCCAGAATGGTATCAAGTTCTTAAACATCATTTTTAAATCATCAAATTATACGATGGAGAATGAATCTCATCGCGTTCGTGGAGACGGTAGTCCGTACGTACGCACGAACGCTACTTCCATTTAATTTTTATTTTAAAAGAATCGAATCCAAATTATACATAGGTATATTACTATTCCAGTATAATATAATATTTTATATATGTTACTTAAGTTCATTTACACCATCCTTTATACGTTCCATGTGTGGTATGAACGAGTCATATCATTTTAAGGGGGCGGTTGTCCGCACTTCCTCAAATGAAATTATCGTATGTATATACAACATGAAACGAATAATGGTATGAAATAAAATGGAATTACAGAAGCTTATATATAAAATATATATAATTAATATCATATTTAATTACAGTTCCATCCTAATGGACACCATGAGAGGCGGTAAGATGTATTTGAACAATCATCGTTTCGTGAGGCGTTAGTTTGCCATCCACAGAAACATTATGTTCATCATCCATTAGATGGAGTTGTGTGAATGTGTAGTTTGAATCCTTCTTATAACAACATCCTAGTATATTGAGGATACTGGTGTTGTTACAAAAGAAAGGAAATAAAAATATTTTGGGGGTTGGAGAAGCAAAATAAATGAAAATACTTTAAGAGAAAATTGTTACCTTTAATTTAGGTAACTCACTTTGGTTGGAACCAAAGGACTTCTTGAAATGCTTTCTGCCTAAGGGGAAGCTTCAAGGAGGAGGAGAGGGATGTGGGGAGCTTAGTTGGGCAGAGTTTTGACGAGCCAAGTGGCTTGAGAGGTGTGAAGAAATGAGAAGGAGGAGTGCCCTTTTATAAGAGGGGTGAGGGGCACCTTTGGAAAAGCTAGAAATATTAATTTATAATAAATTCATATTCGGTTTCCAATGGCTCCAAAGTTGACTATTCAAAGGTTGAGGTTTGGATAGGTCGAAAACAACTCATCCAATAGAATTTAAACATGTTTGGGTACTTATATTAACCTTATCTTTAAGTATTAACTCTAAGTTAATTAGTTTCACTTTTACAATGTCTCTTTGTATTTTTATATAATATGGTTAATAAACTTACTATTTACATCCAAAAGACCCCCAAGTGGTCCATTAATGATTAACCTATCATAATATAAGTCTCTTGGCCGAACCTTAGATTTTTAGGAATTTAATATCAATTAATAATATAATATTTGTTTTAAGAACTCTTTTATGTCAATTTTGACACTATTCACTAGTTTATTTTTGTGAAACTCATAACAGATTGATTACTTCGAACAAAGTCAAATAAATCAATCCTAATATATCATATTATCCTAGAAAATTTGTTTAATTCATTAAAAGTTTCATATTATAATTATTTGGGTATTTATAATATCAATTATGTTAATTTTTTACTATTTTAGTAATTACTGCATCATCATTGTGTCATAAATAAAATAAATTTTTTAATGTCAAAAAATTATAAATAAAATATAATTATGTAGGAAATCTTTTTATCTTTCTAATGAATATTTATAATCTAAAATCCAGCATATATAACCCTAGGTAACAATTGTTTTTCTAAAAGATATATGCTTGTGTCATTTTTGTATTCATTTTAACTTAATTAATATAAAGTGTCATTATCACTTACAAGTGGATCCATGGGGTCCCAAAATTGACCCAAAGATGCCCATGGTCGACCATGTATCAACCAATAGGGTTAAGACACATTTTAGGGTAATTTAGTATTATTATAATATTATTTTTTTAACCCTTATTTACCGGATTTACCCTTAACCATGGTAAATAAAATATTTACCGCAGTAATTATTCAAAATGTCTAAAAATAAAAGTTACCTATTTACACAATTTGGACATCCTGATTCCAAATATGGAATACATTTTTCTAAATTCAAAACACATAAGTGGCAGAAATTAATTTAAAATTAATTCCCGCTGTCAAAACAAAAAGCGTGTTTTTAAGAGATAATAACTATCAAAAGATTGACACTTGTTTATGTTCGGTTTAATTGTAAAATTATGTCCAATGACCAACATTATATTAAATGGTAAAAATATATTCTAAATATACTTTAAAGCCACTCAAATTCACAATTTATCACTATTAATTATTTTGATTAAAAAAGTTGTTTTTAATTAAAATTTAGTAATTTTCACTATTCATCAAAATATGAAAGTTATCCGAAAAGTACCAAAATTTCACCTTAGGCTAAATTCGATATTCCGAATCCAAAAATGAATTCCATTTTGAAATATAAAATATATATAATTTCAAAAAGTAGGTATTACTATTCATAACGGCTAGTTTGATTGGTTGTGGTGTGTTAAAATCTCGAAGTTGCGTACAATGCACGTCATTGAATTATTCGAAAGGAAACATACCAAGGAAGCTTGGGGTGTTACATTCTCCCCTCCTTCAATAAATTGCGTCCTCGCAATTTTTAAAATTTTGCTTGGGAATATAATGGAAAGTCCCACATCGGAAAAAGAGTCAATAAAACTATCACTTTAAAAGAAAGAAAGAGAGGTATAAGGGTCATCCAAGATAACCCATACTTGGATTCCATGTAAGAAAACATGGATATGGATGATAAACTAAGTTTCAAGTTCTGATGGAGAGGGATAGAAATCATGATCAGGAGAAAGTTAACAATGAGAAAACCACAAACTTGTGTTGGGACAAACGACCATTAGTCTTCTAGTAGGAAAGTAAACGGACACCATTTTTTTTTTAAGTTACATTACATAAGGAAGAGGAATTCATTTATGATATTGACTAAGAACATTATGAGATATACTTACATTTTAAGTATATTTTCATTCTTTAATAAATTTCCACCACTAACTCATTTTTTTTAAACGATGAGTATTCAAGAAGACTTGGTCACACTGGAAGAGATAGAATAAACTTCTATAGAATCACATGATCCATGAAGGATAAACCATATATTTACATTGTCTTTGAAGATTAATCAAAACCAAAATGGTCAGTGAATGATCTAATGATCCCCCAAAAGGATATTCATTGAGATAAATATGCACTAATCTTAATTTCTAAAATTAAACCAACAATACCCCAAAGTTAAATAGATACCATTCAATATCCAATTGTCCTTAAAATCCTTTAATATAATCCAAACTAATATTGAAACCCAAAACATAGAAGAATTTGATTATGTAGTCTCCCATGTTACATTGTATCTCCAAATTACATCAAATACTCTTAAAGTCACATACTTAAAAGTAATCATCACATATTCTCTGTTATAGGTTAATCATTTCCATAAATAACCCAAATCACTATAAATCAACAATAAAAATGTAGATAAAAATCCACCATTACTCTACAAATGAAACCTCATTGTATTCTATTTTCCTTGGGCATATAGTGTTCCTAACAAAATGAACATCTTCCAAAATAACATTTATCACTTAATCACCAAATCATTTTCCTATACCAAGGGTATTCATTTGATAAGACATAAGAACCCAAATCATATTATTATTGATCAATAAAATCATTTAACAAAAAAAAATAGTCACACTAACCAGGGACTTCACGTAGTCCAGTGGTAGGCGATAAATCCCAATCGCACTTTGGTTGTGGGTTCGATTCCCACGGCTTTGTCCGACGCGATGGGTTGTCACACGGTCTACGTGTTGTCCTTTTTCAAAAACAATATTTTATAATATTACCAAAATGAGATAAATTCCTCAAAATAACATAATTTAACCACAAATGTTATATCATACTTTGCATTTTCATCCCAAATTATAATAACTTATCATTTTCTCAAACCCCAATGATCATATAAAACCAAATGGTTATTTATACCTATATCCACAAGAGAAGAGACAACTCTTCCTCAAATATCATTCTCACATGGAAAACTGCGGGGTTACAAATACAAGAGAAAATTATTCCAAAGCAAACCCATCAACAAGGAGTGCTAATACTTTTTAAATTTTTCTCCAGCCATTTATTTCCACATAGCTTCTTCTTTGACCAAGAAAATATCCTATAAAATAGGACATTCACTCGGGTAATGCCCAGGTCCCCTACATTTACGACAAATGACTGTAAATGGACTCTTGGGACCATTTTTATCTTCTTCCATAGTACTCTTCATTTTTCTTCGGGAATTCTTCACTTTATGTCCTTCCTTCCCGCACGTAAAACATTTCGTTGTCCCATTGAGACACTTTCCTGGGTGTCTCTTTCCACATTTCCTGCATGATGAAAATTGAGGGTTCTTTTCTCCATGGTCTCCATTGCTGGAGCTCTTATCATTTATCACCTTTCTCTTCCTTGTTGAGTCTGGGAGTTGGTTAATATATATGTTGTTGATCATATTTTTGGAAAACTGATTTGGCATAAAGACGATATCTTTTACGCCTATCAACATTCCATTTTGTTGCTCATTTCCACCACCGTTCCCACCTTGTACATCATTCTCAAAGTCACTATGACTTCCTTGGAATCCAGCCATTGACTAAAACCAGAAAGCATTGTGTGAGTAATAGTAGTCGTAAAATCATTTAGAGATTAAAATGTCACCATATTCTCAATTTGAAACATATTAGGATTAACCAAGGTCATTTACTCTCATCTTATGTATATATTACTTAAATTGGTTTGTAAAGAAAATGTAAATTATCCTAAGCATATCCCCCGGGAGTGTTGTAACCAAGAGTGCAGCAAGGCCCGTTGTCGTGCACCAGTTCCCGTTCGAGTCTAGCTCAAAGCGGTGTTTTCGGGTTTTACCCCTAGGTACATCTGTGCCAGAGCCGCCTCTACCTGCTCGTATCCAGACAGGGATGTATTGCTCGGAAAACTCACAAAATCTCTACAATACCAAAATTCTAGGAAGTTCTTTTATACTAATCCTCAAAGTTCATCTTAGGTCTACGTGCTCTAATCAGAGTTTATCTAAATATAGCTACCAAGGTTTGTACTAAACATCCTCTGATACCAACTGTAACGCCCCGACCCTAGTTACCCAGAGTCGGTGCATTATTACATAACATTGGCATGATCATGAGAAAGATCAAGTCTCGAAAGACCGATTAGTTTAGTAGCCTTGGAATAACTAGATACATTCATAAATTTTTTTACATTACATCATAAAAAAAACATCTTGTCTTCATATCCCCTCATACTATCCCTGCAGGTCATTCATAAATTACTTCTTCATAATCCTGGGAAAAATAAAACATTGAAAGGGGTGAGCTCAAATGCTCAGTAAGGATAACATTATAGCAGAAGCTTTCATAATTAAGCATAAACACTTAAGGCAATTTATAACTAAAACAAAAGCCTTTTAAATTTAAACTTCAGCATAAAATGGCAAAGGTAAAATGAAATAATGCCATTTACTTACTCATATGGATATTCTACTAGTCGAATGATCACATGCAATATCAATAACCACTTTCATAATGATGGAATGCATAATGCCAGACTATCATAACCACATAGCCAAGGCCTCGTGCCAAGACTATAAATAAGATTTTGCCAAGGCCTTGTGCCAAGACACTAGTTTGTCTCATGAGACCTACCGATGCATCGAGGAGCTATAGCGGGCTCCACCCGTCACTTATTAAGTCCAATGCATTCCCATATGAAAAGGTTTAAACATAACGCAAACATTCGTATTAAACTAGCATACGAAATGTCAATACTTTCACCACAAACCATGAATGGTATAAAAATAGCACATCCACAGTCAAACATAATTCATTCGATACAATATGGAAGATTGTATTGTATCACATTAACCTCAATAAATAATAATGAAGGATGTTGACATAGATGAAAATAATCATCAAAACTATTTGAGAGAAATATCCCCCTTTTTTGAAAACATTTAAAAGTCACACTTTTTGTCAAGAAGCCGTTTAAAAGTATATTTTTGAATCAAAGTGTCCCATACCACTTTGAAACTTTTAAAAGGAGTTTTAATTTTAAAACTTTAATGTCCATATAAATAAATCCTTAAAACCATTTTTAAAATATGGACATTAATGAGCATGATTTAGAAGAATAATTCTTTAAAACATTTTAAAATGGTATTTTGGTTAGAGTTTCTAACCAAAAGAGAGACACTTGAATACAAATAATTGAGGTAATCAAAACATTGTAATATCATGAGAATAAAGGAATTCATGATATACTATGTCAAAGTACATTATATACACCACATAAAAGTGATTTGGTGTATATCATCAAAGAAGTCTCAATGGAATGTAAATTGAGATGAAATTTCTCAAAAAGGTTGTATCCTTAGGTTAAGGATAAATCAATGACATAATTATGTGTGAAAAATATAAATACACTAAATATTATTGGATATTCAGTGTAAAACAATCAAAGGACATTCACACATAATCTTGAAAAAACAATACCAACGAATTGGATGTTTAACTCAACAAATGGAGAATGAGTTAAAATTACTCTTATCAAATTCATATCAATGACTTGAGAATTACAAATGGAGTGATTATGTGTACCAAACTTCTATCCACAGGAAGGGGAGTGGAAATTATGACATAATCAAATGAATAGTGATTCCACACATAATCTTGGGGTAATATAATCAATGAAATATGTGTAAAGCCAAATGAGTGGAAATTGAAATCTCAAATTCCCTTATCGATTAGGTAACTTACGAAACATACACCCATGAAAGAAGTATCATACCATGATGATGTAAATACCCATAAATTAAAGTATATTACACAATGAATACGATCATGGGCAGTACACATACACCACATGCAATAATTAAGTGGTGATCAATGGAATTCTCACGGAATTAAAAGTGAGATAAGAAAACCCTTACATTGTACTTTTTCCTTGGTCGATGGTAGGTTTACCTCCTGTATAATGGTGAAATAATTGTTATTGAATAATAAAAGAATCATTTACTTTAATATGATATCATATATGATATTTTATCATTGATTTGTTAATAATATTTTAGAATTATCATCATTTCGAGTGTTAACGGGTTCATTTTACTTTATATTCTTTGTTATGTGAGACATATTTGTTATTAATGGGATGTATATTATTCATATCCAGAATGGTATCAAGTTCTTAAACATCATTTTTAAATCATCAAATTATACGATGGAGAATGAATCTCATCGCGTTCGTGGAGACGGTAGTCCGTACGTACGCACGAACGCTACTTCCATTTAATTTTTATTTTAAAAGAATCGAATCCAAATTATACATAGGTATATTACTATTCCAGTATAATATAATATTTTATATATGTTACTTATGTTCATTTACACCATCCTTTATACGTTCCATGTGTGGTATGAACGAGTCATATCATTTTAAGGGGGCGGTAGTCCGCACTTCCTCAAATGAAATTATCGTATGTATATACAACATGAAACGAATAATGGTATGAAATAAAATGGAATTACAGAAGCTTATATATAAAATATATATAATTAATATCATATTTAATTACAGTTCCATCCTAATGGCCACCATGAGAGGCGGTAAAATGTATTTGAACAATCATCGTTTCGTTAGGCGTTAGTTTGCCATCCACAGAAACATTATGTTCATCATCCATTAGATGGAGTTGTGTGAATGTGTAGTTTGAATCCTTCTTATAACAACATCCTAGTATATTGAGGATACTGGTGTTGTTACAAAAGAAAGGAAATAAAAATATTTTGGGGGTTGGAGAAGCAAAATAAATGAAAATACTTTAAGAGAAAATTGTTACCTTTAATTTAGGTAACTCACTTTGGTTGGAACCAAAGGACTTCTTGAAATGCTTTCTGCCTAAGGGGAAGCTTCAAGGAGGAGGAGAGGGATGTGGGGAGCTTAGTTGGGAAGAGTTTTGACGAGCCAAGTGGCTTGAGAGGTGTGAAGAAATGAGAAGGAGGAGTGCCCTTTTATAAGAGGGGTGAGGGGCACCTTTGGAAAAGCTAGAAATATTAATTTATAATAAATTCTTATTCGGTTTCCAATGGCTCCAAAGTTGACTATTCAAAGGTTGAGGTGGGGATAGGTCGAAAACAACTCATCCAATAGAATTTAAACATGTTTGGGTACTTATATTAACCTTATCTTTAAGTATTAACTCTAAGTTAATTAGTTTCACTTTTACAATGTCTCTTTGTATTTTTATATAATATGGTTAATAAACTTACTATATACATCCAAAAGACCCCCAAGTGGTCCATTAATGATTAACCTATCATAATATAAGTCTCTTGGCCGAACCTTAGATTTTTAGGAATTTAATATCAATTAATAATATAATATTTGTTTTAAGAACTCTTTTATGTCAATTTTGACACTATTCACTAGTTGATTTTTGTGAAACTCATAACAGATTGATTACTTAGAACAAAGTCAAATAAATCAATCCTAATATATCATATTATCCTAGAAAATTTGTTTAATTCATTAAAAGTTTCATATTATAATTATTTGGGTATTTATAATATCAATTATGTTAATTTTTTACTATTTTAGTAATTACTGCATCATCATTGTGTCATAAATAAAATAACTTTTTTAATGTCAAAAAATTATAAATAAAATATAATTATGTAGGAAATCTTTTTATCTTTCTAATGAATATTTATAATCTAAAATCCAGCATATATAACCCTATGTAACAATTGTTTTTCTAAAAGATATATGCTTTTGTCATTTTTGTATTCATTTTAACTTAATTAATATAAAGTGTCATTATCACTTACAAGTGGATCCATGGGGTCCCAAAATTGACCCAAAGATGCCCATGGTCGACCATGTATCAACCAATAGGGTTAAGACACATTTTAGGGTAATTTAGTATTATTATAATATTATTTTTTTTAACCCTTATTTACCGGATTTACCCTTAACCATGGTAAATAAAATATTTACCGCAGTAATTATTCAAAATGTCTAAAAATAAAAGTTACCTATTTACACAATTTGGACATCCTGATTCCAAATATGGAATCCATTTTTCTAAATTCAAAACACATAAGTGGCAGAAATTAATTTAAAATTAATTCCCGCTGTCAAAACAAAAAGCGTGTTTTTAAGAGATAATAACTATCAAAAGATTGACACTTGTTTATGTTCGGTTTAATTGTAAAATTATGTCCAATGACCAACATTATATTAAATGGTAAAAATATATTCTAAATATACTTTAAAACCACTCAAATTCACAATTTATCACTATTAATTATTTTGACTAAAAAAGTTGTTTTTAATTAAAATTTAGTAATTTTCACTATTCATCAAAATATGAAAGTTATCCGAAAAGTACCAAAATTTCACCTTAGGCTAAATTCGATATTCCGAATCCAAAAATGAATTCCATTTTGAAATATAAAATATATATAATTTCAAAAAGTAGGTATTACTATTCATAACGGCTAGTTTGATTGGTTGTGGTGTGTTAAAATCTCGAAGTTGCGTACAATGCACGTCATTGAATTATTCGAAAGGAAACATACCAAGGAAGCTTGGGGTGTTACATTATCCCCTCCTTCAATAAATTGCGTCCTCACAATTTTTAAAATTTTGCTTGGGAATATAATGGAAAGTCCCACATCGGAAAAAGAGTCAATAAAACTATCACTTTAAAAGAAAGAAAGAGAGGTATAAGGGTCATCCAAGATAACCCATACTTGGATTCCTTGTAAGAAAACATGGATATGGATGATAAACTAAGTTTCAAGTTCTGATGGAGAGGGATAGAAATCATGATCAGGAGAAAGTTAACAATGAGAAAACCACAAACTTGTGTTGGGACAAACGACCATTAGTCTTCTAGTAGGAAAGTAAACGGACACCATTTTTTTTTAAGTTACATTACATAAGGAAGAGGAATTCATTTATGATATTGACTAAGAACATTATGAGATATACTTACATTTTAAGTATATTTTCATTCTTTAATAAATTTCCACCACTAAATCATTTTTTTTAAACGATGAGTATTCAAGAAGACTTGGTCACACTGGAAGAGATAGAATAAACTTCTATAGAATCACATGATCCATGAAGGATAAACCATATATTTACATTGTCTTTGAAGATTAATCAAAACCAAAATGGTTAGTGAATGATCTAATGATCCCCCAAAAGGATATTCATTGAGATAAATATGCACTAATCTTAATTTCTAAAATTAAACCAACAATACCCCAAAGTTAAATAGATACCATTCAATAACCAATTGTCCTTAAAATCCTTTAATATAATCCAAACTAATATTGAAACCCAAAACATAGAAGAATTTGATTATGTAGTCTCCCATGTTACATTGTATCTCCAAATTACATCAAATACTCTTAAAGTCACATACTTAAAAGTAATCATCACATATTCTCTGTTATAGGTTAATCATTTCCATAAATAACCCAAATCACTATAAATCAACAATAAAAATGTAGATAAAAATCCACCATTACTCTACAAATGAAACCTCATTGTATTCTATTTTCCTTGGGCATATAGTGTTCCTAACAAAATGAACATCTTCCAAAATAACATTTATCACTTAATCACCAAATCATTTTCCTATACCAAGGGTATTCATTTGATAAGACATAAGAACCCAAATCATATTATTATTGATCAATAAAATCATTTAACAAAAAAAAAATAGTCACACTAACCAGGGACTTCACGTAGTCCAGTGGTAGGCGATAAATCCCAATCGCACTTTGGTTGTGGGTTCGATTCCCATGGCTTTGTCCGACGCGATGGGTTGTCACACGGTCTACGTGTTGTCCTTTTTCAAAAACAATATTTTATAATATTACCAAAATGAGATAAATTCCTCAAAATAACATAATTTAACCACAAATGTTATATCATACTTTGCATTTTCATCCCAAATTATAATAACTTATCATTTTCTCAAACCCCAATGATCATATAAAACCAAATGGTTATTTATACCTATATCCACAAGAGAAGAGACAACTCTTCCTCAAATATCATTCTCACATGGAAAACTGCGGGGTTACAAATACAAGAGAAAATTATTCCAAAGCAAACCCATCAACAAGGAGTGCTAATACTTTTTAAATTTTTCTCCAGCCATTTATTTCCACATAGCTTCTTCTTTGACCAAGAAAATATCCTATAAAATAGGACATTCACTCGGGTAATGGCCAGGTCCCCTACATTTACGAAAAATGACTGTAAATGGACTCTTGGGACCATTTTTATCTTCTTCCATAGTACTCTTCATTTTTCTTCGGGAATTCTTCACTTTATGTCCTTCCTTCCCGCACGTAAAACATTTCGTTGTCCCATTGAGACACTTTCCTGGGTGTCTCTTTCCACATTTCCTGCATGATGAAAATTGAGGGTTCTTTTCTCCATGGTCTCCATTGCTGGAGCTCTTATCATTTATCACCTTTCTCTTCCTTGTTGAGTCTGGGAGTTGGTTAATATATATGTTGTTGATCATATTTTTGGAAAACTGATTTGGCATACAGACGATATCTTTTACGCCTATCAACATTCCATTTTGTTGCTCATTTCCACCACCGTTCCCACCTTGTACATCATTCTCAAAGTCACTATGACTTCCTTCGAATCCAGCCATTGACTAAAACCAGAAAGCATTGTGTGAGTAATAGTAGTCGTAAAATCATTTAGAGATTAAAATGTCACCATATTCTCAATTTGAAACATATTAGGATTAACCAAGGTCATTTACTCTCATCTTATGTATATATTACTTAAATTGGTTTGTAAAGAAAATGTAAATTATCCTAAGCATATCCCCCGGGAGTGTCGTAACCAAGAGTGCAGCAAGGCCCGTTGTCGTGCACCAGTTCCCGTTCGAGTCTAGCTCAAAGCGGTGTTTTCGGGTTTTACCCCTAGGTACATCTGTGCCAGAGCCGCCTCTACCTGCTCGTATCCAGACAGGGATGTATTGCTCGGAAAACTCACAAAATCTCTACAATACCAAAATTCTAGGAAGTTCTTTTATACTAATCCTCAAAGTTCATCTTAGGTCTACGTGCTATAATCAGAGTTTATCTAAATATAGCTACCAAGGTTTGTACTAAACTTCCTCTGATACCAACTGTAACGCCCCGACCCTAGTTACCCAGAGTCGGTGCATTATTACATAACATTGGCATGATCATGAGAAAGATCAAGTCTCGAAAGACCGATTAGTTTAGTAGCCTTGGAATAACTAGATACATTCATAAATTTTTTTACATTACATCATAAAAAAAAACATCTTGTCTTCATATCCCCTCATACTATCCCTGCAGGTCATTCATAAATTACTTCTTCATAATCCTGGGAAAAATAAAACATTGAAAGGGGTGAGCTCAAATGCTCAGTAAGGATAACATTATAGCAGAAGCTTTCATAATTAAGCATAAACACTTAAGGCAATTTATAACTAAAACAAAAGCCTTTTAAATTTAAACTTCAGCATAAAATGGCAAAGGTAAAATGAAATAATGCCATTTACTTACTCACATGGATATTCTACTAGTCTAATGATCACATGCAATATCAATAACCACTTTCATAATGATGGAATGCATAATGCCAGACTATCATAACCACATAGCCAAGGCCTCGTGCCAAGACTATAAATAAGATTTTGCCAAGGCCTTGTGCCAAGACACTAGTTTGTCTCATGAGACCTACCGATGCATCGAGGAGCTATAGCGGGCTCCACCCGTCACTTATTAAGTCCAATGCATTCCCATATGAAAAGGTTTAAACATAACGTAAACATTCGTATTAAACTAGCATACGAAATGTCAATACTTTCACCACAAACCATGAATGGTATAAAAATAGCACATCCACAGTCAAACATAATTCATTCGATACAATATGGAAGATTGTATTGTATCACATTAACCTCAATCAATAATAATGAAGGATGTTGACATAGATGAAAATAATCATCAAAACTATTTGAGAGAAATATCCCCCTTTTTTGAAAACATTTAAAAGTCACACTTTTTGTCAAGAAGCCGTTTAAAAGTATATTTTTGAATCAAAGTGTTCCATACCACTTTGAAACTTTTAAAAGGAGTTTTAATTTTAAAACATTAATGTCCATATAAATAAATCCTTAAAACCATTTTTAAAATATGGACATTAATGAGCATGATTTAGAAGAATAATTTTTTAAAACATTTTAAAATGGTATTTTGGTTAGAGTTTCTAACCAAAAGAGAGACACTTGAATACAAATAATTGAGGTAATCAAAACATTGTAATATCATGAGAATAAAGGAATTCATGATATACTATGTCAAAGTACATTATATACACCACATAAAAGTGATTTGGTGTATATCATCAAAGAAGTCTCAATGGAATGTAAATTGAGATGAAATTTCTCAAAAAGGTTGTATCCTTAGGTTAAGGATAAATCAATGACATAATTATGTGTGAAAAATATAAATACACTAAATATGATTGGATATTCAGTGTAAAACAATCAAAGGACATTCACACATAATCTTGTAAAAACAATACCAACGAATTGGATGTTTAACTCAACAAATGGAGAATGAGTTAAAATTACTCTTATCAAATTCATATCAATGACTTGAGAATTAAAAATGGAGTGATTATGTGTACCAAACTTCTATCCACAGGAAGGGGAGTGTAAATTATGACATAATCAAATGAATAGTGATTCCACACATAATCTTGGGGTAATATAATCAATGAAATATGTGTAAAGCCAAATGAGTGGAAATTGAAATCTCAAATTCCCTTATCGATTAGGTAACTTACGAAACATACACCCATGAAAGAAGTATCATACCATGATGATGTAAATACCCATAAATTAAAGTATATTACACAATGAATACGATCATGGGCAGTACACATACACCACATGCAATAATTAAGTGGTGATCAATGGAATTCTCACGGAATTAAAAGTGAGATAAGAAAACCCTTACATTGTACTTTTTCCTTGGTCGATGGTAGGTTTACCTCCTGTATAATGGTGAAATAATTGTTATTTAATAATAAAAGAATCATTTACTTTATTATGATATCATATATGATATTTTATCATTGATTTGTTAATAATATTTTAGAATTATCGTCATTTCGAGTGTTAACGGGTTCATTTTACTTTATATTCTTTGTTATGTGAGACATATTTGTTATTAATGGGATGTATATTATTCATATCCAGAATGGTATCAAGTTCTTAAACATCATTTTTAAATCATCAAATTATACGATGGAGAATGAATCTCATCGCGTTCGTGGAGACGGTAGTCCGTACGTACGCACGAACGCTACTTCCATTTAATTTTTATTTTAAAAGAATCGAATCCAAATTATACATAGGTATATTACTATTCCAGTATAATATAATATTTTATATATGTTACTTAAGTTCATTTACACCATCCTTTATACGTTCCATGTGTGGTATGAACGAGTCATATCATTTTAAGGGGGCGGTAGTCCGCACTTCCTCAAATGAAATTATCGTATGTATATACAACATGAAACGAATAATGGTATGAAATAAAATGGAATTACAGAAGCTTATATATAAAATATATATAATTAATATCATATTTAATTACAGTTCCATCCTAATGGCCACCATGAGAGGCGGTAAGATGTATTTGAACAATCATCGTTTCGTGAGGCGTTAGTTTTCCATCCACAGAAACATTATGTTCATCATCCATTAGATGGAGTTGTGTGAATGTGTAGTTTGAATCCTTCTTATAACAACATCCTAGTATATTGAGGATACTGGTGTTGTTACAAAAGAAAGGAAATATAAATATTTTGGGGGTTGGAGAAGCAAAATAAATGAAAATACTTTAAGAGAAAATTGTTACCTTTAATTTAGGTAACTCACTTTGGTTGGAACCAAAGGACTTCTTGAAATGCTTTCTGCCTAAGGGGAAGCTTCAAGGAGGAGAAGAGGGATGTGGGGAGCTTAGTTGGGCAGAGTTTTGACGAGCCAAGTGGCTTGAGAGGTGTGAAGAAATGAGAAGGAGGAGTGCCCTTTTATAAGAGGGGTGAGGGGCACCTTTGGAAAAGCTAGAAATATTAATTTATAATAAATTCATATTCGGTTTCCAATGGCTCCAAAGTTGACTATTCAAAGGTTGAGGTGGGGATAGGTCGAAAACAACTCATCCAATAGAATTTAAACATGTTTGGGTACTTATATTAACCTTATCTTTAAGTATTAACTCTAAGTTAATTAGTTTCACTTTTACAATGTCTCTTTGTATTTTTATATAATATGGTTAATAAACTTACTATATACATCCAAAAGACCCCCAAGTGGTCCATTAATGATTAACCTATCATAATATAAGTCTCTTGGCCGAACCTTAGATTTTTAGGAATTTAATATCAATTAATAATATAATATTTGTTTTAAGAACTCTTTTATGTCAATTTTGACACTATTCACTAGTTGATTTTTGTGAAACTCATAACAGATTGATTACTTCGAACAAAGTCAAATAAATCAATCCTAATATATCATATTATCCTATAAAATTTGTTTAATTCATTAAAAGTTTCATATTATAATTATTTGGGTATTTATAATATCAATTATGTTAATTTTTTACTATTTTAGTAATTACTGCATCATCATTGTGTCATAAATAAAATAAATTTTTTAATGTCAAAAAATTATAAATAAAATATAATTATGTAGGAAATCTTTTTATCTTTCTAATGAATATTTATAATCTAAAATCCAGCATATATTACCCTATGTAACAATTGTTTTGCTAAAAGATATATGCTTGTGTCATTTTTGTATTCATTTTAACTTAATTAATATAAAGTGTCATTATCACTTACAAGTGGATCCATGGGGTCCCAAAATTGACCCAAAGATGCCCATGGTCGACCATGTATCAACCAATAGGGTTAAGACACATTTTAGGGTAATTTAGTATTATTATAATATTATTATTTTTAACCCTTATTTACCGGATTTACCCTTAACCATGGTAAATAAAATATTTACCGCAGTAATTATTCAAAATGTCTAAAAATAAAAGTTACCTATTTACACAATTTGGACATCCTGATTCCAAATATGGAATCCAATTTTCTAAATTCAAAACACATAAGTGGCAGAAATTAATTTAAAATTAATTCCCGCTGTCAAAACAAAAAGCGTGTTTTTAAGAGATAATAACTATCAAAAGATTGACACTTGTTTATGTTCGGTTTAATTGTAAAATTATGTCCAATGACCAACATTATATTAAATGGTAAAAATATATTCTAAATATACTTTAAAACCACTCAAATTCACAATTTATCACTATTAATTATTTTGATTAAAAAAGTTGTTTTTAATTAAAATTTAGTAATTTTCACTATTCATCAAAATATGAAAGTTATCCGAAAAGTACCAAAATTTCACCTTAGGCTAAATTCGATATTCCGAATCCAAAAATGAATTCCATTTTGAAATATAAAATATATATAATTTCAAAAAGTAGGTATTACTATTCATAACGGCTAGTTTGATTGGTTGTGGTGTGTTAAAATCTCGAAGTTGCGTACAATGCACGTCATTGAATTATTCGAAAGGAAACATACCGAGGAAGCTTGGGGTGTTACAATTAATTTTATAGAAGTTAGGAGGAGAATGTGTGCTGATGGATGGTATTTATAAAGGTATCGATGCATGTTATTATTATTATATTATTTTGATTGTTATTTTCTCCTAAAACCACCAATAACATTTAAAACTGTGATTATATAGATTAAATGAATAATTTTTTTAAATAATTTATTATTACATCACCTATGACATGGAAATTCATTTTTTTATTATAATGTTAAATACCATTTATTTCTATATTTCAAGATTCACCTATAATTACATTATTTTATAGAAACACCAAAATATAACCATGAACATTTTCAAGAAATTATATATTAAAATATAATCATTTTTATTAAAATAATTTTCTAAATATCATTATTTTAATTTATAACTAAAATACTTATTTATTAAAAACATTCAGATTTAAATATTTTCATCAATTTGTATGACTCCTTGGAAATTCTCATATGGTGACCTAAAATTATATTATAAGTATAATAAATTTTTTAATTAATCAATGAATCCATTCTACTAAAATAAAATTTTATTTTTAATCACAGTATTTCTTATATAATTTAAATTAAATCATATAAATTTTACAAAAATACCAAATATTTATTTATCATTTTTAAAACAATATATTTCTTGTATCATGATATAAATACACCAAAAAACTTTTTATAAGAGTCCTAAAAATTATTTTACCTCTACATAGGTGAGGTTACTATTATAAAAAAATATTTCTATTCTAAATGGACAAATTACTATTCCAAAGGTCGTATTACTATTCTAATAGTCTTGTTTCAATTCCCACTACAAAATTTATAATGGTCATATAGTAATTTATTTTATTAAATAGATAGTATTTCATTAATTCTTCACTCATTTATATTTCAATTTAAGGTATTATATACATTTATATTCGTAATGAAAATTGTATTACTAACATTATGTTATATTTTTAATACTTGAATATTAAGTGTGATCATTATAAGTGATTGAGATAATAAAATTTTATCATATTACTTATATTAATATATAATTTTTATCCCATTTTATTATTATGAAAATTTGAAATTAAATTTTTCATTATTAGTTTAATAGAATATTACTTTGTTGGTTTCACTATGTTCTTTATGTTATTTTTTCTAAATGACAAAATTATAAGAAGAGAAATTTCATTTATAAATTTTATTGGTCATTAAAATTTGAAAACTAGATAAAATAATGTGATAATTGATAAATAAGTAGTAATCGTGAAAAATGTAACAACATGATTTAAAAAATAAAAATACTGCATAATTACAAACCATGGATTTATTATCATTATTATCATAGATAACCCGCAACTTATTCTCTTGTATAATGATGAGTATAGAAGAACACCACCATAGTCACCCTTTATTACATAGTTACTCAGTAAACTTTGAATACATGAAATGGTGAGTATTTATTAAAATTTCCAAATTCATCTTTTGAGAACCTAGATACGTTTTAACCCATTCTCTCAAAAAAATTTAGTATAGAATAATTCTATTACACCCACCAATTTTCTACCTTGTTTCCTGTTAACCAATTAGCATAAATGTTTTATATCCTGAGATATAATCCATTAGCAATGCATTATAGGGAGGGTTAATTCTAACCCTACCCATAATCCAAACAAATTTTTATTTAAAATTATTCATTCATAATATCATATAGAAACCAGGAAAAAAATAGATTTCTTGAAACATTCAATAATATCACATAATATGAACATAAAAAAAATAATATTTCAAAATTATCATATACAAAATGAAATTATATAATAATAAAATATAAATGGTGAACCAAAAATATATTCATGAATTATAATCGTTTTATTATAGTGAAAAAAATATTTTGAGCATATTATTATAATATTTTTAACACAAAAATCAATCAACTATAATTTAAGCAATGTAAGGACATGTTTATTTAAAAAACTAGGTTCATAATAAATAAATGTGAGACTATAAAATTATTTATTTTATTCTCTATAATGATCACAAAAATTATTTTATTCTCTTAATAAGACATTGTATTACATATTGAATATGTATTAGAATGTGCTGACATAAGAATCCCTGTAAGAGAATAAACATGATAAGGTAACATAAAATTTGTTTCAATAGTATTGCATGATATAAAAAAATACTAGGAATATGAGTAATAACATGGAGGAATATAAAAAATAATTCATTTTCAAAGGATCAGTTTAAAATCGGAAATGTGGAAGCAATAAACAAATTACATAAACATGAGTCACAACTAACTACCTAGAAAATCTCACATGGGGGAAAAGTGACATAAGGAATTATATTTACTTCTTATTCAAATAAATGGCTCCTTATAACACTAAATAATTACCCAAAAATTTAGAGGGATATCTGGGGTAACCCATCAATATATTTTTATGATTGATGTGTTATACATAAAGGAAATTATTAATAGGGAAAAACATATGAAATACCAATGGAAATAAAATGGGTTTCATTATATAGTTTCTTATTAGAATCAATTGAAATTTCATAATAATGGAAATTTATAATCATCATAATTCATGTATTAACCCATTATAGTATGGGTTAAAAGTCATTGTTAATATATTAATGACACATATAAAAATTATATAATACATTCATTATATTAATGATATATTTTGTTGATGAAGAAAATCACTTTGAAAAGATAAAAAAATTGATGGAAATAACCATGAAACATTAAAAAAAATTGAATGAAAATTTCCCAAATATTTGGGGAAATTTATTCATAGAAAATAACATTATAAAAATTGAATAGAATAATCAATGAAATTAGTTCTTATGATGGCGAAATAATTTTTTTCATGTTGAATAGTTTGAAAAACAATTTTCCATTCACATTATTGTTAGAAATGTAAAATGATCATTTAATGTGAAATTGATTGAAATTTTATTTTAAAATTTAATATAATAAATTTATGTATTAAAATTATTTTA
Source organism: Viscum album (assembly GCA_963277665.1). NCBI lineage: Eukaryota > Viridiplantae > Streptophyta > Magnoliopsida > Santalales > Viscaceae > Viscum > Viscum album. Next base: position 1,417,206,027 of record OY728161.1, on the reverse strand, counting down.
TCTAATTGTATTAAGTCCTTTTTTATATTATTTACAGAAATCAGGGTTCTTGGAAAAAAGGATTTTCGACAAATGAGTGAAATGAAGTCAGATTTTCATAAATACAATTTATAGATCAATTTGAGTAAATAATAGTATAAAATTATAATATTCAATGAAAACATAATGAAAAACAGGGGAGGTGAAATATAAATGGGGACTACTTCACAAAGATAATATATTTTTCTTCAATTTAAATTCATGCATATGTAATCCCACACACAATGAGAATTATCCATAAATCATTTACAAAATTTGTATATTTCAATCACAAGCCATAGGAATGAATAATATAATCTAAAAAAAATTACCTTCATGAATAAAATTTTATTCATGATAAATACATAAATTGGTTAGTATATTAACCACATAAAATTGAATTTTTATATATTAATGAATATATCTTAATTAAATTTAAATTGATATGATATGTCTTAACGTGAGTTGAATTTTCATGTGTCTTCCTTATATGCCTAAATAATAATGATATAACAATTATTTAATTCAATAATTATAATTTTAATATTTAATATCTCAGTTATTTAATTTCTTATTATTTCATATTTAATTACTCAGCAAAATAATTTCACTTTAGTCGTTATAACGATTAATAGTTCAAATGTCCAAAATCGCATTGGTATATTGACTATGTAGAAAGTGATTATTATTTAACCATATAACTAATTGAAATAATAAAATAATAATAATAATAATTCATAAATTATCTTTTTTATAACTAACCATGTAATATGGTAATTATACATGATCTCCATTAGAATCGTATAAATGGTAGGCCGTACATATTCATGAGTAATGCTTATATTTTTCGACAATAATGTTAGTAAAATCATCAGTGTTATTTTATATTTCTAGGATGATAATAATATCATAAAAATAATATAATAAAATTAAATAATATAACATATACCATCCATGGAATTTGGTAATAAAATAACACATCACTTCACGAGGCGGTTATAAGGCCCCGACCTTAAAACTTACTTAATATTGAATTAAATTAATAATTCATATTGAGGATCTATTCAGGTTTAGAGTTTTAGAGAATTAGATCATAAATCATGATTTACATTCCACATTTAAAAAAAGTTGTTATATAAAATATAGTCTTCATTTTTTCCCATCAATGGAAACATATTTAAAATAAAACATGGATTCTTTCTTGACACTTCCTTGACACTATCAACATATCATAAACCTTTCCCTTGACCTGTGAAAAACATTTCAAAAACGTGGGATGATCATAAAAAGCTCAGGAAGGGATATAAAAATATGGAAAGGAAACATGAGTAAATGTATACATAAGAATCAATGAAATCATACTTTACTCATAAAACAAAAGCACTTTAACGTACCTCATCAAATCATGAATAAAACATAAAATCAAAAGGTATAAAGGTAACTTGAGGCATTCATAACATTCTTACGTAGAGCGTAACCCTCTTTGTTACGTTTGGAATACCCATCACAGTATATTCCCTAAATCTCTTCGGAGAAACCTTAACGTTTAACTCCTTCGCGTTACCCAATGCATTGGAGAGCTATATCGGGCTCACCCACCGTCGGTTTATCACAGAACCACCCATATTCATAACAATTCCCAAGAAACATAACATAATCATAGTACATAACTTAAGCATAAAGGAAAGATAACATTCCCACATTGCAATAACAATATAACATTTTAAAATATTGAAATAAGTAATCCATTATAAAAACCATTTTCAAAAACCATTTAAAACATTTAATAAGAATATTTTTAAATCAAAGTGTCCCATACCACATTAAAGATTTTAATATTTTAAAAAATTAATATCCTTATAAATAAATCCATAAAACCATTTTGAAAACATGGATATTAATGAGAACTATTTATAAGATTAAATCATTAAAACATTTAAAACGATATTTTTGTTAAAGGGCTTTTAACAAAATGAGAGACACTTGAATACAATATTTGGGGAATAACATTTAATCAAAACTTTATAATATCATGAGAATAAATGTATTCATGATAGAATATAACAAAGGATAGTATATACACTATATATGATTGAATTGGTTCTTATCAACAATGAAGTATCAATGGAAATGTAAATTGAGATGAAATCCATTATAAAGACGGTATAGTTAAATTAAGGATAAATAAATCTCATAATTATGTGAGAAAAATATAAATACACCCAATATAAGTGGATATTAAGTGTAAAATAACCAAAGTTTATTCACACATATTCAAAGGATGACATATTCAATAACTACATGTTGAACCCAATGAAATCGAAATTGGGTTAAGAAGTACCCTTGACAGCCTAACGGCGTCACATCAAATTTTAGAAAAAGAATTGATGAGAGAGATAAAGGGTATATCATCTCTTGGACATTAAATTTAAAGAAATAAGGATATATAAGAACATATCCCCACATAATAATATGATATTTAAAATACATAACAAAATAAGTCTTTTAAAAAGTGGAGGGTGAAAGGTCACCTTACCGAGTTGGGTAACTTTCGAAATGTACACCCCATAGAAGAAGGGTCATACAATGAAGATGTGAATACCCATAAATGGAATTATACTACACAAAGTGTATAATAATGGGCATTACATAAACCAATCAAAGGAAATAGTGGCAAATGTAGTATAAATGTCACGGGAATAAAATTGTGATGAAAAATCTCTAACGAAAACTCGGCAGCCTAACGGTGCCACTAAAAACCTCCAAAAATGGATTTTTGAGATCCAATAGGGTCTCTGATAATATGAAAATAAAAAGTAAAGTATTAGGAATATAAAAAAACATCCCCAAACATAATAAATATGAGATTAAAATAAATGACATAAAATATAGTACTTAAAAAAAAGAGAAAGGTTGGATCCCTTACGAAAATTCAGCAAATTATCGGTGCCACTCAAAATTTCCAAAATGGATTGATGAGAGAAAATAGGGTCTCTCTTCATATTAACATAAAATTTACATTAAGTGTAATATAAAAGAACATCCAAATCATCAGAAAGAAGAGCTTAAAAGAAATGACATAAAAGAGTGTACTTAAAAAGAAAGAGAGAGGTAGGATCCCTTACGAAAATTCGGCAGCCTAACGACGCCACTCAAAACATCCAAAATAGATTGATGCGAGAAAATAGGGTCTCTAATCATATTACAATAAAAATTACATTAAGGGTAATATAAAATAACATCCCAATAATATGAAATATGATCTTAAAAGTAATGACATAAAAGAGTGTACTTAAAAAGAAAGAGAGAGGTAGAATCCCTTACCTCGGGTCCGACTTGACTCGATCATTATTTAATCTACTTAATAATAACATTTGGTCAATTTATAATTTCTTAAGGAACTACTTTTAATATTATTATTCATATCATATCTCATATTATAATGTTATAATAATTGGATAATAAACCGAGTTCATATCAGATGTTTTTGTCGATGTTCGGTACATGAGTAAAAATTGAACTTTTTGGATAAGATTTTTCCATGTAGTTATAGGTACATCATATCTAGAATAGTATTCATGTTTTAAATGTAATATATATCTTTTATATATTCATTTTATACTATTCTATAACATTTCGAGATAAAAAATTAAAAGCATCGTTCATGGAGACGGTAGGCCGTATGTATGCATGAACGCTACCTTCTTTTTTGTCATATTAATGGAATTAAAACAAAATGACAGATATATATATTATAATTCCAGAATGATATCCATAATTTAGATTTAATATATTACATATATATCCATTATATATATGTACTTATAACAGTACATAACATTTGGAGATATGAAATGAAATGTACCGTTCATGGAGACGGTAAGTCGTACGTCCGCATGAACACTACTTTAATTTCTTTTTTTATTGTATTCAATGGAATTAAATAATAATTATATAAAGGTATATTGTAATTATACTAGGATAAAATATTTAATACCATTAATTCCATTCTTTATACATCCCACATATGGCATTAACGAATCAAATCACTTTGAGGGGGTGGTAGTCCGCACTTCCTAAAATGAAGATATCACGTTTACCCATAATGGAAACCATAAAGGTATTCCAAAAATGAAAAATAGAGAAGTTTAAGGAAAACATAAACATATTATATATCATATATAAATATAGTGACATCTTAATGGCCACCTTTGAAGGTGCTAAAATAATATTGAACAATCATCGTTTCGTGAGGCAGTAATTCGCCATCCACAGAAACAGTATGTTCTTTAACCATTAGACGGAGGTGTGTGAATGTTTAGCTCAAATACATATTATAACAACATACTATATTATTTTACATACTTTTTTTTGTTACGAAAAAGGTAATAAAAAGATTTTAGGCGGTTAGAGAAGAAAAATAAAACAAAAGAACACAAGGGATGGCATTACCTTTAAATCGGGTAACTCTCTTTGATTTGAGCTCAAATGCTTCCTTAGAAAGGATTATTCCCAAAGTGAGGCTTAAATGATGAATAGAGGGATGTGGAGAGATGAAATGGGCTGGTTTTTTTCTGAGCCAAAGGCCTGAGAGGTGTGGGTAAGGTGGTAGAGGTGGGGGCCTTTTATAAGAGGAGAGGAGGGGCACTCTTGGAATGTTAATAAAGGTTACTATATTATAAAATGATTTTCGGATTTTATAGGTCCCAAAATTATAAATTTCTAGGATAAGGTGATTAGAGTTCGAAATCCACCCATCCAATATATTTTTGACATGTTTAGGTCTTAGATTTTACATTATCTTTTCATTTTATTGAAATCATTAAATAATGAGGTAATCGCTGAATCATCATGGTGTCATAAATAAATAAATTAATTTAATGTCTAAAAATTATTAAAAAAATATAATGATGTAGGATATCTTTTTATATTTCTAATTAATATTTATTTTCAAACATATGACTTGTATAGCCCCATTTAAAAATTGTTTTAGTAAAAACAACTCATGTTTGTGACTTTTTTATTTTAACTTTAAATAAAAAGGTATTACTGTCATTTTCCAACCAAAGTGGCCCCATGGGGTCCCCAAGTTGACACATGGATTTTCATGGTCGGACATGACTCATAAAATGAGGGTTGGACATGTTTCTAGGTCATTTCATATTATTAAAATATTATTTTTACCATAAACTATACTAATTACCTCTAATCGCGATTAAAACATAAAAGTTATTATTCACCAAATATTATTTTAATCTCATTGATCCGCATTTTACTTCTTAATGACAATAATGTATGTCGGATTTTTTGAAAATGAAATCATAGAAGTGGCAATGTTTCATTTAAACAAAATATCAGTTTTCATAACTACCACTTAGTGGTTTCACTATTCATCAAAAATTGAAGTTTTTCAGAAAAATACCAAAAATTCACCATAAGCTATATATGATATTACAAATTCAAAAATGATGTATATTTAAAAAAATTAAAAACATATAAGTTATATTAATTAATTTAATAATTAATTCCCGCTGTTAGAACAAATAGCGTGTTATAAAGAAACAATATCTATTAAAATATTGACTCTAGTTTAAGTCCAATTTCAAGATGAAATTAATTCAACGACCACTATTGGATTAAATGGTAGAAATATATTCTAATTTAACTTTAAAAACAATTCAAAAGATAATATAATAATATAAATAAATTAGATTAAAAAGAGGTTTTGAATTAAAATACAACATTTTTCACTATTCATTAAAAATGAACTTTATCGGAAAAATAACAAAAATTTACACAATGTAAATTTTTATGTCCCTATTCTAAAGAAGAAATTTATTTTTTCAAATATAACACATAAAATTGTCAAATAGTGGATTTAAGAGAGGTACGTCATCACAAGGCAGTTAATCAACCTTTTGAAGAATATTAGAATGTTTACGCTTAAAATAGGATTCATTCACATTTTTAATCCTCTAACATTTATTGTAAAATGTAAAAATATTTGACAAACATATATAATAATTTTGTAGTTAGTTCTATTCATTCCCACCATTACAAAGGCTAGGCGTTAACTACCATTTAAAATAACATTATTTTATTATTAGAGTGCAACGTAAGATTTCCAAGAAACTCGTTGTTGTGTATTGGGTACACCATCGACCATAGCGTCCCCTTTAAAGTTATATTAATATTTTATTCACATATATGGATAAATGTGAAAATGTCATATTATTTATTTACCTGGGGTGTTACATCCTTCCCCCCTTTTGGGAATTGCATCCTCGCAATTTTAAAATTGGGCTTGGAAACTTCATTGAAAATCCCACATCGGAACAAGAGTCAGAAAAACAATGACTTTAAAATAACGAAAGAGAAGTACAAAGGTCACCCCAGTTAACACATACTAGGATTCCATGTAGGAAAAAGTGGATATGGAGTAAAAACAATTGTTCATGTTTTGAGGGAGAGTGATAGTAAACATGTCTAGGAGAAAGTTAACCAAAAGAAAATCACAAAGTTGTGATGGGTTAAACGGTATTCGATTCCCCAGTAAGAAAAGTTAACAGACATCATTTTTTATTTAAGTTACTCTTCATTGAGGAATTTATTTTTGAGCTTAACTAAATCATAATGAAACATACTTACTTGTCACGTACACTTTCAACTTTTACTAGATTCTTTAATCAAACTCAAATTTTCTCCAAAAGACGAGTTTTTAGGAAGACTTGTTCGCATTAAGAGTACTATAATAAACTTCTTGAGAATAACCTATTCCAAAAAAGATAACTATATATTTCCCATGTGTTTAGACAAAATCCAAAACAAAAATTGTTAGTATGAGATCAGATAATCCACAAAAGTATAATGCTTTATAAAAAGAAAATCTATTCTTAATCTCCAAAATTTTTCCAAAAAAAACCCAAGTTCAACGAAGACCATTCGATAAACAATTGTCCATAATGTTCTTCCAAGTAAACCAAACTAATATTGAAACCCAAATATTTGAAGGATTTAATCACATTGTCTTCCAAGGTAAAAATTAACTTTTATCTCCGAATAACATCAGTAGCTCTTATATTCTAATATTGAATAGTAATTAACGTAATCACATATCCTCAATGATAGGTTAATCATTTCCATAGATAACCCAAAATAAAATTACTCTTGATTCCTAAAATCATCTAACTAAAAAAAATTAGTCAAACTAACCTGGGACATCACGTAGTCCAGTGGTAGGCGATAAATACCAGTCGCACATTGGTTGTGGGTTTGATTCCAACAGCTTTGTCTAACGTGATGGGTTGTCACACGGTCCGCGTGTTGTCCTTTTTAAAAAACAATATAATCCTTAAAACATTCCCCAAAATGAGATAAAGTCTAAAAAAATAATCATAACACATTTTAACATCAAGTTTATCTCATGCCTTTCATTTTCCATCATAATATATAATAACCCATAATTACCTAAAAGTAAGGATCATATAAACCATAATGGTTACCTTTATAATTATTAACTGAACTTCCACATCGATTGTTCATCTCGTACATGATGCATTACAGAATATACCAAGGTAAAATTGGATGATCATTACTCCTTGATAGTTGGTTTAGAACAACCACGAGTTTCCTCATTGAATCCCCCATTTCATCTAGTCTCTTAATCAGAGAACCACCATAGTTTCCTTCAAACCTATTGTCACTTTGGTGCTTGCTAGATCCATCCATTCACTAAAAACAGAAATTTCAATGTGAGTATATCAACCAAACCATCATGTACTAATGAAGAAGATAAACACTAAGATAAACTTACTCATTCACTTTATCTAAATCTAGGACTCTTTCTGAAATCCTAACCATTATGGTAATGTCACTTATGCTTAGAGAATACCCTAACCACTAATGATATCTAAACCGACCTCTAATACCAACTATAAGGCCCCAGCCTTAAACCTTACATAATATTGAATTAAGTGAATAATTAACATTGTGGATCTATTCAGGTTTTTAGTTTTAGAGAATTAGATCATAAATAATGAATTACATTCCACATTTAAACAATATTGTTACATAAAAGATAGTATTCATTTTTTTCCCGTCAACGGAAACATATTTAAAATAAAACATGGATTATTTCTTGAAACTTCCGTGACACTATCAACATATCATGAACTGTTCCATTGACCTGGGGAAAACATTTCAAAATATTGGGATGAGCATAAAAAGCTCAGTAAGGGATATAAAAATACGGAAAGGAAACATGAGTACATGTATACATAAGAATCAATGAAATCATACTTTACTCATAAAACATAATCACTTTAACGTACCTCATCAAATCATGAATAAAGCATAGAAATCAAAATGCATAAAGGTAACTTGAGGCATTCATAAAATTCTTACGTAGGGAGTATCCCTCTTGGTTACGTTTGGAATACCCATCACAGTATATTCCCTAAATCTCTTCGGAGAAACCTTAACGTTTAGCTCCTTCGTGTTACCCAATGAATTGGAGAGCTATATCGGGCTCACCCGCCCTTAGTTTATCACGGAACCACCCATCTTCACAACAATGCCCAAGAACCATAACATAATCATCGCACATAACTTTAGTATAAAGGAAAGATATCATTACAACATTGAAATAAAAATATAACATTTTAAGATATTGAAATAATGAATCCATTCTAAAAACCATTTTCCAAACCATTTAAAACATTTAATACAAATATTTTTAAATCAAAGTGTCCCATAAAACATTGAATATTTTGAAATTTTAAACCATTAATATCTATATAAATAAATCCTTAAATTGATTTTGAAAACATGGATATTAATGAGAAATATTTATAAGATTAAATCCTTAAAACATTTAAAATGACATTTTTGTTAAAGGGTTTTTAACAAAATGAGAGACACTTTAATACAATAAATGAGGAATAACATTTAATCAAAACTTTATAATATCATGAGAAAAAAGGTTTTCATGATATAATATTCCAAAAGACATTATATACACTATATAAGAGTGAATTGGTGCATAACAACAATGAAGTCTCAATGGAAATGTAAATTGAGATGAAACCCATTATAAAGATGGTATCCTTAAATTAAGGATAAATCAATCTCATAATTATGTGAGACAAATATAAATACACCCAATATATGTTAATATTAAGTTTAAAATAATCAAAGATCATTCACACATATTCAAAGGATGATATATTCAATAACAACATGTTGAACCCAATGAATTCAAAATTGGGTTAAGAAGTTCCCTTGAAAGACTAACGGTGTCACATCAAATTTTAGAAAAAGACTTGATGAGAAAGATAAAGGGCATCTCATCTATTGGATAGAAAATTTATGGCAATAAGGATATATAAGAACATATACCCACATAATAAGATGAAAATTAAAAGACATTAAAAAATAAGTCTTTTAAAAATAGGAGGGTGAAAGGTCACCTTACCGAGTTGGGTAACTTTCGAAACGTACACCCCATAGAAGAAGGGTCATACAATGAAGATGTGAATACCCATAAATGAAATTATACTACACAAAGTGTACAATAATGGGAATTACATACACCACTCAATGTAAATAGTGGAAAATGTAGACTAAATTTCACGGGAATAAAAGTGAGATGAAAAATCCCTTACGAAAACTCGGCAACCTTACAGCGCCACATATAACTTCCAAAAATGGTTTTATGAGATCAAATAGGGTCTCTTATAATATTAACATAAAAAGTGCAGTATGAGGAATATAAAAGAACATCCCCAAACATATGAAAGATGATCTTAAAAGAAATGACATAAAAGAGAGTACTTAACAAGAAAGAGATAGGTTGGATCCCTTACGAAAATTCACCAGCCTAACGGCGCCACTCAAAACATCCAAAATGGATCGATTAGATAAAATAGAGTCTCTCATCATATTAACATAAAAATTACAGAAATATTAATATAAAATAACATCCCAATCATAATAAATATGAGCTTAAAAGGAATGACATAAAAGAGTGTACTTAAAAAGAAGGAGAGATGTAGGATCCCTTACGAAAATTCGGCAGCATAACGGCGCCACTCAAAACTTCTAAAATGGATTGACGAGAGAAAATAGGGTCTCTAATCATATTAACATAAAAATTAAAGTAAGAGTAATATAAAAGAATATCCCAATCATAATAAAGATGAGCTTAACAGGAATGACATAAAAGAGTGTACTTAAAAAGAAAGAGAGAGGTAGGATCCCTTACCTCGGGTCCGACACGACTCGATCGTTCTTTAACCTCCTGAATAATAAAATTTGGTCAATTTATAATTTCTTAAGGACATCCTATATGTATTATTATTCAGTTCATATCACATATTATAATGTTATAATAATTGGATAATAAAGTGAGTTCATATCAGATGTTTTTGTCGATGTTAGGTACATGAGTAAAAATTGAACTTGTTGGAAAAGAATTTTCCATGTAGTTATAGGTACATCATATCGAGAATAGTATTTATGTTTTAAATGTCATATATATCTCATATATGTTCGTTTTATACTATTCCATAACAATTGGAGATAAAAAATTAAAATCACCATTCATTGAGACTGTAGGTCGTACGTACGCATGAACGCTACTTTCTTTTTTTGTCACATTAATGGAATTAAAACAAAAAGTGAGAGATATATATTTCAATTCCCGAATGATATCCATAATTAAGATGTAATATATTACATATATATCCATTATATATATATCTACTTATAATAGTACATATCATTTGGGGATAAGAAATGAAATGTACCATTCATGGAGACGGTAAGCCGTACGTACGCATGAACGCAACTTTCATTTCATTTTTTTTGTCTTCATTGGAATTAAAAAATAATCATATAAAGGTATATTATAATTACATTAGGATATCATATGTAATACCATTAATTCCATCCTTTATACGTCCCACATATGACATTAATGAATCAAATCACTTTGAGGGAGCGGTAGTCTGCACTTCCTAAAATGAAGATATCACATTTACCCATAATGGAAACCAAAAAGGTATGAAATAAATGAAAAATACAGAAGCTTAAGGAAAACATAAATATATTATATATCATATATAAATATATTTACATCTTAATGGCCACCTTTGAAGTTATTAAAATAATATTGAACAATAATCGTTTCGTGAGGCAGTAATTCGCCATCAACAGAAACAATATGTTCTTTAACTATTTGACAGAGGTGTGTGAAAGTATAGCTAGAATAATTATTATAAATAAATCATAGTGTATTTAGTATACTGGTTTTGTTACAGAAAAAGGTAATAAAAATAGTTTATAGGGTTGGAGAAGAAAAATAATATAAAAGAACACAAGGGAAGACATTACCTTTAAATCGGGTAACTCTCTTTGATTTGAGCTCAAATGCATCCTTGGAAAGGATTATGCCCAAAGTGAGGCTTCAATGATGAATATAGGGATGTGGAGAGATGAAATGGGAAGGTTTTGGCTGATCCAAAGGCTTGAGAGGTGTGGGTAAGGTAGTAGAGGTGGGGGCCTTTTATAAGAGGAGAGGAGGGGCACTCTTGGAATGTTATAAAAGGTTACATTATTATAAAATGATTTTCGGATTTTAAAGGTCCCAAAATTATATATGTCAAGGATAAGGTGATAAGAGTTAGAAATCCACCCATCCAATAGATTTTTGACATGTTTAGGTCTTATATTTTACATTATCTTTTCATTTTATTTAAATCGTTAAATAATGAGGTAATCGCTGCATCATCATGGTGCCATAAATAAATTAATTTATTTAATGTTTAAAAATTATAAAAAAAAAATATCATGAAGTAGAAAATATTTTTATCTTTATACTGAATATTTATAGTCAAACATATGACTTGTATAACCCCAATTAAAAATTTAATTAGTAAAAACAACTCATGTTTGTGAGATTTTTATTTTAACTTTAAATAAAAAGGTATTAATGACATTTTCCAACCAAAGTGGCTCCATGGGGTCCCCAAGATGAACCATGTATTTTCATGGTCGTCAATGACTCATAAAATGAGGGTAGGACATGTTTCTAGGTCATTTAATATTATTAAAACATTATTTTTATCTTAAACTCCACTAATTATCTCTAATCGCGATTAAAAATTAAAAGTTACTATTCACCAAAAATTATTTTAATCTCATTGAACCAAATTTTACTTATTAATGACAACCATGTATGTCGAATTTTTTGGAAATCAAATCATTGATGTGGAAAAGTTTCAGTTAAATGAAAAATCAGTTTTTTTAACTACAACTCACTTGTTTCACTAATCATCAAAAATTGAAGTTTTTTAGAAAAATACCATAAATTCACCCTAAGCTATATTTGAAATTCCGAATTCAAAAATGATGTCTATTTTAAAAACTTCACAAAATATAAGTTTCATTAATTAATTTAATAATTAATTTCCACTGTCAAAACAAATAGCATATTTTTAAGAAACAATATCTATTAAAAGATTGACAGTAGTTTTCCAATTTCAAGATGAAATTAATTTCAATGACCACTATTGGATTAAATGGTAAAAATATATTCTAATTTCACTTTAAAACCAATTCAAAAGATAATATAATCATATAAATAAATTAGATTAAAAAGAGGTTTTGAATTAAAATACAACATTTTTCACTATTCATTAAAAAATGAACATTATATGAAAAATACAAAAAATTTACACAAAGTAAATTTTGGTGTCCTGATTCTAAAGAAGAATTTTATTTTTTCAAATATAACACATAAAATTGTCAAAAAGTGTATTTAAGAGAGGTTCGTCGTCAAATGGCATTTAATCGACCTTTTAATGAATATTAGAATGTTTACGCTTAATATTGGATTCATTTGCATTTTTAATCCTCTAACATTTATTGTAAAAAGTAAAAATATTTGACAAACTTATATAATAATTTTTTAGTTAGTTCTATTCATTCCTGCCATTACAACGGCTATGTCGTTAACTACAATTTAAAATAATATTATTTTATTATTAGAGTACAACATAAGATTCCCAAGAAACTCGTTGTTGTGTATTGGGTATGACATCGAGCATAGAGTCCCCAATAAAGTTATTTAATATTTTATTCACAAATATGGATAAATGGGAAAATGTCATATTCTTTATTTACCTGGGGTGTTACAGCGGTAGTCTACTAGACAAAGAGATGATGTTATCATTTATTCAATAGATTATATAGATAAAAAATATTATATATTAATTTTATAGAATTATTAATATTTCATTGATATATTATATGAAAAATATATCCTTATTATCTTTTATGTAATGAATATGTGAAAAATGAATCAGTATACTTTGAGAGGAAATATTTGGTCATACACATGAGGGATGTAATATTGTTCATTACGAACTTGAAAATAAAAAAGGTCTATGTGATATTAAAAATTATGAAGTATTATAATATCATAAATATAATATATAATCATTAAATACAAAATTATATACAGTTGAGAGAAGCAGTGATAAGAAACAATTTATGATGGTTCTTGTGGCAGTAGTCATCCGTACATAAGATCAATATTTTTGTTTCCCACTTAATAAAGGATGTGATGGTTAAGGGTTATTAAATTAAAATAATATCATTTAATTATATGGAATATAATTATTATAATATTTTTTTTCAATATTATTATAATTAGGTGGATGTGGAAATAAAATTAACTAATCAGTTATGGACGTTACCCCTTATTCAGAATGCCTCTTTTGGTTTGCACCAAATGATTTTTTAGGATCGATTAAAGATCAAAAAAATGTTCCAAGTTTTTTGTAGGAATGTATATAACTAATTTTCATAGGTATTTTTATATTTAAAGGGGTTTAGAATTTTTAAGAAAATATTGTAGGGTGGACCTTTTATAATAGGTGGAGATTACACACTTAAATGTTATAGAAGAAATAATTTAACCCTCATTTTTAAAATTTAAAAAGGATAATAATGAACAATTATATTCTGTTAGAAAATATATGGTCAAAATATGACCATAAAATAGTAATTTGAAACGTTTTGGTTCATTTATTTGCCTTATATTTTATATTTTACCCCTCATAAAACAAATTTTTTATTAATCGCAGAAAAAATATAATATTTTCTATATTAATTATTATAATAAATTAATATGGACATATAGTATAATAAAAATATTCTCATTCCAAAATTTGAATGAATTTTTTAAAATTAAACACACTGATTAGGAAAATTATATTCGAAATTAAACTAGTAATGTTGTGTAAGAACTAATTTTTTCTAGTAGTGCAATTTCAATGAAACGATAATATAAAATTAAAGATATGAAATATAATAAATATTAAATAGATAAATGATATAATTTATTGAAATATAATATAATAATTTCTTTTATATTATTCCTCATTATAGTTTATATTAATTATTTATCATAGAAAACATTATGCATGTTAAAAGTATTTTAATAAAAAATGTTTGTTTGATTCCTAAAAATAAACCTCTAAAAATATTCTATATGGATGGTTTAAGGTTAATAATTTTATAAAAAATAAATAAAAAATTATTTGAAATTTTTTTATCAAACTAAAATAATAAATATATTTTTAAATTACATAATATATAAAAAAACAAATTTTTATAATATATTTGCATTCTCACCATTCAATGAAAAGGTAAAAAATTCAGAAAAAAATCCATTAATTTACTAATAAATTAATATTGGTTTAATATTTAAAATAATTAGGTACATTTTATAATATATTATTTGCAAAAATTCAAAAAATTATTGGAAATATTTTCAAAAACTATCAATAAAATGCAATTTTCAATGAAAATTCATGTCTAATAAATAAAATGTTCGTGATTAAAATTTATTGACTGGATATTTTTAATTTGTTAATAAATATATATATAATAATAAAATTTTAATTTTCATAAAATATTTAATCATATTCATATATGTAAATTTAATGGATAGGATATAATTATAGTATTTAAAAAAATATTTATAATATATCTCTATTTGATTGAAAAAATGTTACGTTTTCAATATTATATTAAACATGTTTTTAATTTAAAATATAATGTTCCTAATCTTTAATACCATAAAAAAAATTCCACTAAATTTTTACAACTTTTCAGAAATCAAGGGCTTTAAATATGGAATAATTTTTTGTAAAACACACATATTAAGTATGGGTAATAAAAAATCCCAAATAAAGAGAGAAAGATTAATATAAAGATCATTAAATATTTAGGATTGCACATATAATAAATGTTTTTAATAGTGAAGACATTAACATTTATGGAAAGATTAATTTATTATGTAGAGTGGTATAGATCACGGATAATTAAAAGGTGAATAGTCATGAAAAATTAAACATCACAAAAGCATAAATATTTGATGAGATAAAATAACTTTGAAACATTATATATGAGTATAATAGCATATAGTTTGTGATTAATGATTTTTTTCCTCAAGTTGATGTATAATTTTAATATCAAGATTGAGAACAGAAAAAATATTCTTATTTTATATCTTTTAATTTTTGAATCACTATTTCATTCATTCATTATTCATTGAACAATTTCCACATCCCTTATAACTCAAAGGGATGAATATCCAATATAAATTTAATATTCATGAATAACAAATTACATTTATTGGATAATTATATCGAAAAAATAGTAAATATTTGTTCCTTATATTTTTAATCAATCATAAATGGTTGGACAAGAATAAGATAATACCCAAAATAAATATGAATAATAAATATAAAAAATAGTAAAAAATTATTGACATGGATCAGTCAATTAATTAGTAACCATATATCCAAAATATCTTCAACAAAATCAAACCAAATGATATATATATCCTCAATTATTATCTCATACCCATCAACATACATCTCCAAAAAAACTATAACTTTCTCAAATAATAGATTACATAATAAATAAGGCTTATATATATATATTAACATAGTAATAATTTTCCCATAAATATATTGAACATTATAGAAAATATAATTAATCATAAAATATTTTTTTAACGAATCATTTCTTATGTAAAATATATATTTTCCCATAAAATCAAATATTAATACTTCATTACAATTACCGCAACATCAAGAAAGTATCAGAGAGTATCCTTTACCTGATCATGTAATTTTTCCAAAAATATACTACCATGGCACTAAATCAACATCCTATTTCATGAGTAACATTCCAAATAATATTTCAATAATTAACAAAAAAACAATTTTTTAACGATCCACAGAAGTTTCATTATTATTTTAATTTTAATTCCATTATTAAATAAGAAACATGAAATATTTATTCGTGAGTTCCAACACATGGAGAATTCAATCATTGTACATACATTATTATCATATAATAATACCTTACTGATTATTTATTATATGAGTTCTTTGAAATACACAATGATATAGTTCTTTGTATTTATGACATTGAACAATTTGTGGCACCCAAGGTTTATCATTATATCATGTGATTTCATAATATTGACTATTAATTTTTCAATGAAAATTAACTGTTCTTTTCTCTCCTTTTCCACATATAATGAATCTTCCAGTATAATTATATAATCATTTATGGAACCTATTCCAATATATTTAACATGTCATAAGTTAAATCAACTTTTGTATTTCATCATTAGCACATTAAATTCTATGAGAAAAAATCATTGTCATCTTTAGTGTATTTAAAAATTCATCTATTTTCATGTTCTAAATTGTTATATGAGAAAGATCATTTTTATTGATCGAAAGTTTCCTAACATCCTTTTCCAATATATTTGGAATCCCATTAGGGAAATCATTATTATTCACATGAAATTTTATGTTGGAATTATTTCACATATTTCCCACAGTTAACTAAAAAACTATGTAAGAAAATTTTAATATAGAAATTGGAAACATATAAAAATATAATAAATAAAATTTAAATGGTAGGTATATATTGAATTATCAATATCTATTTATCAATATAGGTTATATGTGGTAATGAATCCAATTCAGTTTTCTATCATAACAATTTCATCAAGCCATCATTAATGTTCATACTGTGTTTTTGAATATCCGAAACATACACTTCAGAGTGTTGAACGTAGTATGTTGAATGGTCTATTTTCATGCTCCTCATAATACCCAAGACATGAACGATGTTCCCTTTTCATATTTATTACCCCTAATAAAATATGGTATAGAACAAAGTCCAATTTTAGTATCAATAAGGGGATGTATTTTCCTGGAAATCACTATCTCAATAGGTCAACAAAATATATTTTCTTATAATTTGATTTTTCTTTAGACATATACCTATGGTACTCAATAATGTTATTTCATTCTAGTTTCTGATGGATAACTATTTCTTTTTCACTAATATCAACTACATTGGTATATAACAATTTATAGTTTATTTTAATTTATTTTTATCACTGAACTCCATAGGATGATACACCTCCATGGTGTGATACAACACCATCCTTAGTGTAATACCTTTCCACATGAATCCATTGGGTTGAGGTCCATGATTCATTTAATTATCACACCAGAGATTTACTAGGTATAAAGTTCGTTCCTTTTCTTTAATACAATCTATATCCACCAAAAAAATTATATATATTATTAATATAGTTTTAACATATAATCCATTCATTATGACCCATATATCATGCCACATCCATGTACATAATTTATGATTCATTTATATATTATATTTTAGTTTATATTTTTCACACAGTCTCCCCTATAACCCCCCTTCAATTTTGAGTAAATTAGAAAATTTTTGGTTGGCCATAATAGCCACACAGTTTACTAAACTATGTAGCATAATCGTGCATAGGTGTCCTCAGCATAAAAATTTTATTTCAATTCCAATTTATCACTTTTTGTATTAAACCCAATGTGACCCTTTATTGCTCCATTAAAGCATCACAACCATTGAATACATTAAATATTAATATATCTCTATTGGAATAAATATTTTAAGTGTATTTTTTGTACAAACATCAAGATTCTTCATGTATGGGACATCATTCATTGTTTCTCCCATTCCCATAGGGTTTATTTCACATTTCTCAAAGTTACAAATGTCTATTATCGAGGTCATCATAACTAGAGTTTTCTTTATTTGTTTCAGGGTCCAATATTTTTTTAGGGTTTGTTTTTACTCCCCTGTGGTCTGTTGGTGGTGATGATAATGATTCACACATGGATTTGGGGTTTTCAACATATAAGGTATGTGTTTCCAGGGATAAATATTTTTGGATGGATTTATCATTATTGATTAACCTATTTATAATGTTATATATCTTCTGAGTGTGGTTTTAAAAACATCTTTTGTAGAATTGATTGATCATTTATTTTGAAATTTACTTTTTCGCGTGAGATTGGGTAATTTTTTGTGTTTTCAATGTTGTAGCTTTTGGTGTTGTTTTATAATCCATGAATTTGTTTAATAAGAGGTTTTTTGGGCATCCAAATTATGTTGGGTAAGGTATTTATGTGCATTTGTCCTTTAAATAGGGATTTTAATTTATTATGGTATGAAAAACCTTGCATTGCTTATTGGAATTGTTTTATAAATGTTTTGAATTGTTTATTGATTCAAAAAAGGGGTGAAAAAGAATTTTAGGAACTATTTGGTTTATATATGTTTCAGAAGTTGTGTTTCAATGGATAAATGGTATTTATAACATGTGGAACTTGTTTGAGAACCAATAGGGAAACCCAGGTATTTAGGAGAGTGGATTAAGACTATAATTCTAGTGATCCGATATTGGTATCATACCTATTTCACATAGAATGTTTGAAAATGACAACACTAAGTAAAAATTTATGATATTGGGGACAAGTAGTTCATTGGGGTTTCCCCTCCTATTGTCTCATGCCTAAGATGGGTATTTTCAATGGTTACATATACACCAAGACACATTGTACCTTGGTCCCCAAAAATATCTAGTTCATAGGGGCGTTCCTTGAATAGTTCTCATTTTCTCTATGGTACTCACTATCGACATAAAATAAATTTTGAAGAAAAATTTATCATCTTGTTTTTTTATTCATTTGTGACCATTCATCAATGATGATCCCTTAAAAATTATGTTCATTTGAAGTTTCATCCTTTTTAAAATTTTCTGTAGAATTTTTTATTTATAGAAACATTCATCCTTTTTGACATAAAATATTTTTCACAAGGAATCTATTGGGTGGAATTATATTAGGATTTGTATTACACCAGACTAACACATTTTGATGTATGTACACTTGATTTTTATGACACTGGTAAGGGAAGGGCTTTTAGAGATGGTGGTTCGGGTTATTAGATTATATACATGGTTTTGTGTTGCGGAGAAAGCATGGGGGTGATGAACCATTTAAGTGTGGTGGATTTATATTTGTATTTATAGAAACATTTGAGTTTTTTTCCCTTTGTATTTTTCTAAAACAATGTATATCAATTATTAATTTTATTATAAATCTTGTTTGTAATGAATGTTTTGATTTAGTTTATTAATTATTTTTGGTTCTTTTATGATTCGAAACTTAGATAAATTGTTCCCAAACAATTATTTGTGAAACCCGGGAACTTGTGCCAGCCTGTGGGGATAGGGATTGCCTTTTGGTAATTCTATGAACTAGGTTGGGTGCTAGTTTGGATGGAGACCCGATCATGTTCATGAAAAAATTGTATCAAAGTGCAGTGAAGCTCTATGGGTCATATTATATGGGATGAGACTAGTTAGACATGAGATGGAACTACAAGGGCACAATCTTTTAGTTGAGACTACCGTGCTTGGCTGGTACCTCCCATGACAGACCGCAGGTAACCATGTGATGCTATGGTTTTGGTTTGAATTCACTTCTAGGTGAGACGTGCGAGCTACAGACTATACGTGGCCATTGGGTGAGGGTAGAGTATTTCTTTATTTAATTATTTTGATGGGTTTTACTTATTTATATTTATTGTTATTAATGAAATTTCTCATAAATATTGTTCAAATATTTTACCTTGTGATAATTTTTTTTAACAACATAACTCCCTAGAAAGATAATATGAACCAACGAGAGAAATCTATAGAGAGTTCTCACTCACTACTTGATCAAATGATGGTGAAAGCTATGGTCCAAAAAAATAAAATCATTGAGATAGATTGTGGCTCCTTATACTAATAAAACTAGAGAATATGAGTCTTTTCCTTATAAGGATAAATCCCAAGACTTTCTGATGAATAAGCCTCTTACCTTATGAATTATCACAGAACCCTAGGAAGTAGAACAGTGTCCTTAGAAGATCAAATGCATGTTTGAATAAACTGACACACTTGAGGTGGTCTGGGGAAAATGTTCCTCATTTATACTAGATGATCCTGTTATTAGGTGGTGGGAATCAATGCTTCATGCTAGGAAACATGAGAAGATGAGCTAGAAGGACTTCATGTCTATCTTTAATGAGAAGTATTGTCATGTTGTATTAACCTATGCCAGATCATAAGAGTTTATGGATCTCATCTATGGGTACCAGTCAGTGATGAATAATTCCAATTTTATTGATGAGATAGTCCTATATTCCTCTGAGATAAAACTCATGAATAGAGAAAATCTTAGAGATTTGAAAAGGGATTATAGCCAGAGATATATTATAAAGTCTTTCTGTTCAATATGAATAATCTTTTTGAGGTGTTTTATTTGGATTCTATGGTTATGATTTTCCATAAGGGGAGGTCTATATTATATATGATAGTATCAGTGATGGGTATAGGTAGTTTGTTTGAGAAGAAATGAAAATGATACGAGTAAAAGAATAAGAGAGGTTGTAGATGAAGCCACCATCCAAGGTTGTTTTCATCTCGTGACTGTGATGAAGGGTTTGTTTTGTGCAACTAGTGTGGGAGTCCAGAGCACACCCGACCTACATGTACACATCCTTTGATGAATTTTAATCAGTGAGTAGTTATAGGGAATATAAAGTGCCTTTTCAAGGTGTCACATACACTTAACTATGGGTCAATATCGATGGCTTCATGGAGAGTACCAATTCTGTCAGAGATGATCACGATTGTGGGGTCTCGGTATGGTGGATGAGGTGGCCGGTGAAGATCATATTTTGGGTAGATATAGATTTGGAATGATCCATATGAATGTAGTCATTCTCATAAAAGGATTATTAATCTTCATGTGGTGGATCATGAACCAACAAGATTAGATGTAGGGCCTCGATAGTTCGTTGTAACATCTTGATTGCACAATCTATTAAATCCATTATCTTTGATATTGTTCCAATTGTTTCTCTTTTCCTCAACTACCATATGATCATGCTGAATTTTAAAACTAGTTTTTTTTATTCTGTGATGGATTTTGTGATTTCATTGGATATGATGAAGGAGAATGGTGTCAGGTGTGTGTCGTGTGTACTTTATGTGTTAGGGGTTAAGACGAAGTGTGACCACCAATCCATGGATATTTAAATTTTTGACATAATCCTTGGCATGGATTGGATAGTACATTTCTAAGTGCATATAGATTTATATAGGTGATGGGTGAGTTTCATGTAACCTTATGGGAGTCCTAAGGTTTTTCTAGGGGAAATAGTTCCTCGATCGAGCTGTGAAAATGCTTCACTCACAGATTTGGGGAATCATGTCTTCTAATTATCATTTAAAGCTCTATAGTATGAAGTTATTACTTCTGAGGGTGGATTAACTCATTTATTGGATGAGTTTATAGAAATTTTTCATGATCAATTTTTTTGGATTTACCCCAGAGTTAGATGTGTATTTATCGATTCATTTGGCACTGGGAAAACAAACAATATCTCTTACCATTTATCATATGGCCCCAACATAGTTTAGGAAATTAAGGATATTTTTTTTGGATTCTAAATGATTCATTCTTCTAAGAATCACTCCAGGGTATAATTGTAAATTTTTTTTGAAGAAGGATGACATATCCCTCTTATTGTGCATTAACAACATGAAGCAGAATATGGAAACCATTAAGAAGAAGTTACCTTTTCCCTGAATAGATGAATTATTTTCCCAGATCAATGGGGGAAAGTGTTTTTCTATAATATAATTTTTATTCGGGTAACCAATGAATCATGGGGAGTGTAGAGTATATCAAGGATACAACGTTATTAAGTAGGTACATCCACATTTAGTATGTGGTAATTCCTTTTGGATTGACCAATGCACCAGTGTTTTTATGGTGCTCATGAATTCGGGTGTTCCACTAATATCTTGACTCCTTCTTTTTGGAATTCATGGATGAAATAAAATTTTACTCTGGATATAAGGATGATAATGAGCATCACATGCATATCATGTTGGGAACTCTGTAGGATCATTACTTTATGAAAAGTTGTCAAATTTCACATTATAGATCAGGGGGAGATGTTTATGGGGCATGTGGTCATATAGCATGTGGTTTTAATGGACCATGAGAAGGCTAGTGTAGTTATGTCATGGGGGAAGTTGAGGAATGTTTTTGAAATTAGGATTTTCCATGTCCTAGAAGGTTACTATATAAGGTTTGTTTGGGTTTTCTCTCGGCTATCATCACCAATGATCGCGATAACCTAGAATGTGTGAATATTTAATGGGTCCCATAATGGCAGGAATCAATTGATGAGTTGATGTGTCGGTTGAGTAACTCCCCCATGATGAAATTTCATGGATCTCGAATGGATTATGTGGTGTACTACAGTGCTTTAGGTTTGGGTCTCTGGAGTGTCTTTATTCAGGGTGATCACTTGGTGGTTCATGGACATCACCAACACTAACGACATGAAAATAACTACTAGGCCAATGAATTGGATTTAGCAGCTATGATGCATTATTCTAAGACATAGTGTCACTACCTCTTCAGGGAGATGATCATGATCTAATATGAACATAAAATAATAGCCTATGTTTTATTGTAGAGTGATCATAACCTGAGTTAGAGTCATTAAAGCCATTATATGAAGGTGTTCAATTTCGACATCATCTATACCCCCTAAAATGGTAATGTGGTGGCTAATTCCTTCATTATAAGAGTACTAGTGCATTCATTGAAGAAATCTTATGATGTGTGAACTATGATGGAACTCTAATCTTAGATGAATGTGGAGACCAAGGAGAATAGTGAAGGTGCATTATTGGGGACTGTTCATTTTTCACCTTATCATTTTGAGTTGATTTAGTTGGAGAAGCCCAATGATGAGCTTTGAAAGAAGTTGATGTTCTTTCTTCTTGTTCAGGAGACATCTTCTGATTGGACTTTGTCTCTCAAAGGAATCTGGAGACTCAATGGATGTTCTGAGTACAATTATCTCTGAGAAAGTGGTGATGAATGATAGCCACCAATCACAGTGGGTCATTAATCCTAGTACTACCGAAATATATTATGATATTCTTCAGCAGTTCTGGTGGCTAGGTATGAGTCAGGATATCACTGATTTTGTATGGAGGTGTTCTACAAGCCAGTAGGTGAAATGTGAGCATCATAGGCCCTTTATTCTTCATTAGCTATTACTTGTTCCTACATGGAAGTAGGAATAGGTATCCAAGGGTTTCATTATTGGACTTCTATATACAACTTGGGATAAGAACTCTATTTGGGTAGTAATTGAATTTCTTCCTAAATTCCCACTTCATTCCAATCAGAGATATTACTAAAGTGGATGAGCTATGATGATTGTATATTCGATAGCTGGTATGGATTCAGGGTGTTCTAATTTCCATTATTATATAATGTGAACCTGGTTTTATGTATCATTTTTGGGAATCCCTTTAAAAGGTTTTAGGTCACTTATTAAGATGAGCACGACAAACTATATTCAAATGGCTAGCCAAATGGAGCAGGAAAACCAAGTTCGGGATGAAATGGTATGTGCATGTTTCATGGACATCATATGTTCATGGGATATAAATTTGGTGTTTTTATAGTTTTCTTATAATTATTGTTACCAATCCTCAATTAGAATTTCTTATTTTTAGGTTTTCTTTGATCCACCATGGCGGACCTACTATGAAGGACCAAGGTAGGTGATGCCTCCTTGTTGGGGTTGAGCCCTATGAAAGAGACGTCTTAAAAGTTCTAGTTGATCATGAAGCAGTTATTGATAACTATGAGTTGACAAAAATCTTATACGTATCCGAGGTCTCGATATCTAGAGTTTTATGTAAGTGATTGGGTATCCATGAATGTGTCCCCTAATCTAGGTTATCATCATTTGGGAATGTAGGGAGAGCTGACATTGAGGTATATCAGACATTTTGAGATAATAAAGTGTATTGGAACAGTTGAATATATGTTAAAATTTCTTTTATCGTTTAAATCTATCCATGACTTATTCCATGTCTCTCATTTAATGTTGTATAATCCGAATCTGTCCCACGTGTTGAATTGAGAATGGTTAGAGAGACATCCCGATTTATTAGTGTTTGAGCGGGCAAGGCAAATAGTGGATTCCCAAAATAATTTTCATAAGGAATTTATATTCCCCTTGTCTAGTTCCTTTGGAATTATTGGAAAGTTGTATACTATACATGGGAGAGGATATCTTGGGTTAAAAAATATAACTTATTCCGGATTTCCATTCATGCTTTTGGTTGAAATTCTGGAGTGGAATTTTTTCATGTTGGGGAGAATAATTAAATACATATCCTTATTTTATGGTTATTAGTTTCTAATATATTGTTGACTTGTATTTCCCACTTAGGAAACTGTTTAACCCCATTGAATTTGGAGGAAAATGGACATTTTTTGGGTGGCCAAAACAGGACACAAGGTTTAATAAACCATGCATATAAACCGAGAAAAGGTGTCTAGGAAATAAAAATTTATTTTTATTTATACATTTTCCCAACTGGGCATGTACATAATGTTCCCCATTCATAACCCACTCATTCCACTAATCCATACAAGGATTCAAATCTTTATCAAAATCTCTTGGTTTCCAATTTTAAGGGTTTTTGTGGGGAAAGGTCAAGCTTCTACATTAAAGTGATTCCCTTCATTGATTCATTCATTTCATTGGGTTTTATCAACCATTAATTATTTCCAAATTTATAGTAGATAGGGAATCATATGTAGGTTTTGATTTTAATTTTTTAGTCACTTTTTGTGGATTAGGGGTTTTTATCACTCACTTGTGGTGTGGTAGTGGTGCACTAAAAGTTTCACAAAAGTATTTGGGGTTTTTGATATATAAGATTGGTTTTTCAATGGATAAATGTTGTTGGACGAATTTATCTTTCTTGTTTAACAAGATTATTATGTTATTATTCTTTTTAGTGTGTTGTAATAATCGCATTTGGTAGCATTGATAGAGCATTTCATTTTAAAGTTGCATTTTTTCATGATATTGATATATTTTCACATGTTTTATATGTTATATCATTTTGGTTTGTTTTATCAACCAAGAAACTCTTTTATTAAATGTTTATTGGTATCCCATATATAATTTTGTATGTTATTGATGTGCATTTATACTTTATGGGGGGGGGGTTAAGGGATTTTGTGAGTAAATCATTCTTTTAGAACGTTGAATTGTTTTATAAAAAATTCAATGGTTTATTGAGTTTAACAAGTGTTTTAATGGAATGTCATGTACTAATTGGTGTTTGAATGTTTTAGAAGTGTTGTTTTAATGTGAGAATGGTATTTTGAACATGTGTAACTTGTTTGACAACAAAGTGGGAAACCTGAGTATCAAGGTGGAAGACTAGGGCTATTATCCTATTGATCTGGTAGTAGTATCATCCCTATCTCACTTATAATGATTGATTTTGAAAATTATAACTAAACTCAGCTGATATTGGGGACCACCAGATCACTTGGTTTTCCCCTCCATGTTGTTTTTTCATGAGAATGATATTGTCTTTGGTTACTTATACACCGAGATACAATGTACATAGGGTCCCATTACTAGATAGTGTATAAGGGTGTTGCCATGACTAGTGATCATTGTCAATATGGTTCTCACCATCAACATATAGTGTGTGTTTTTTTAAAAAATATATTACCATGTGAGTTTTATTCAAATTTTCCCAAGCATCCATGACAATTCTTTAATAACGGTTCTCATTTTATGTTTCATCCTTTTTAATATTTTCAATATAATTTCTTATTTTAAAAAAATTAAAAGATTGTTGTATAAAAATGATTATCCCATGGAATCATTATTGTGGAATTCTATTGGTATTAGGTTTTCACAATACATACATCTTTGGGTGTAAGTAGACTTGATAATGTTTCACATGTGTAACGACAAGGTCTTTAGATATGTCAATTTGTGTTGTTAGATTCCATCCATGGATTTTTGTTGTGGAGAAGGCCCATGGGATAATGAAACCTTGATTTGTGGTGGTTCATGGGTTTTATTTTCTACATTGTTTGAGTTATATCCCTTATGGGATTGGTCTAGGACCATGTATTTCAATTTGGAATTTCATTTAATTCTTGTTTGGAATGAATTTTTAGATTATATTTATTATTGTTGTTGGTTGATTTATGATTCCAAAATCAGGTAAATAATTCAAAAATAATTATTTGTTATACTTGGGAACCATTTATATCCTATGGTGATTGGGTTCACCGATCTGGTAATTCCATAGACCAGCTCAGGTGCTGTTTTTTATGGCGATCAGATCTAGTTCGTGACATATCGTGAGTAATTGTATATTTTAATAACTCGGTACATTATAAATCACTATGTGACCAAAAAAATTAATATTTTATACACTAATGTGATCATTAAAATATTTTTTATATTCAAAAACAACATAGTATTTTTAAGTAACATTTAATTGAAATTGGGGAGGTAGTGTTCCCATGAATAGTGTAATCATGAAAATGAAATACAACATGTAGTTCAAAGGTAGAACATGACTACTAAAATATAAGGATCATGAGAAATCAAACATAAGAATATAATAAATAACATGTTTACATAAAATCAGTTTATCATTCTAATTTTTTATGCAACACAATACATGAATTAACTACAATTTAGTGACAACTGCACAGAAAATATCCCATGGTGGACAATGTCCCATAATAGATTATGTTAATGTCCAAATATAATACATGATTCCTTATGAGACTAAAGATTTACCCAATTAATTAGTGAACTATCTTGGTAAACCAATCATATAATGTTTATGATATGTTTGTTCAATCAAATATAAATTTAATCATAACGCATAAAATAATAATTATCCATGGGAGGAAAATACTTTTCATTATTGTTATCTATAACATAGTCAATTGAAATTTCAAAAAGAAGAAACTTTCAAAATGATCATAAGCAATGTAGTAATTCATTAATGGAATGGATAATATTACTAAAATATATGTGAGTTGTATTCATTAAAAATTTATATCCATTTGATAACATTAATTGTTGATTTAATTGATGGATAATATAAAAACCCATGGTTCTTATTGGAAAAAATACAATTAAATTTCAATTAATTATTTTAAAAGAAGGGTCGTTTAAAAAAATGATATTTGGAATGAAATTAAATGAGATATAACACTTCAATTTGTAGTTTATAGACATGGGTAACATCCTTACTGATCCCTCAGGTTCTATGTAGAGTTTTTGGAGGACCATGTCCCAAAATAATAAGGGTTGTTT
Organism: Viscum album; assembly: GCA_963277665.1. Taxonomy (NCBI): domain Eukaryota; kingdom Viridiplantae; phylum Streptophyta; class Magnoliopsida; order Santalales; family Viscaceae; genus Viscum; species Viscum album. Next base: position 1,417,178,325 of record OY728161.1, on the reverse strand, counting down.
GCAATGTAAAGGGTGCACTATTTTTTTTGAAGTTATGTGTCCCTAAAAATCATACTATAAAGATATAATGAGGCTTCCAAAATTACCCACACAGTCTACACATGGTCTAACCAAAACATCTGGGATAATCCAAAAGGTAGTTCTATATAGGTTGTACCCTAACACTATTCACTACAAGGTATGTTAATGGTTAAGATAACCAAGAGGGAGAAACCATGTTGGGTGGTTTCTTATGCAGGGGTTTATCACATAGTTGGATCATTTTATGGTTAACCCAAAACCCCATATGATGTGGTTTTTATTTTTTAAATAAATTAATTACAATAAATATTAAAACAAACTCATAATAATACACCTCTCCTTCCTCCTTACCCACATGTGAAACCCCCTCCACCTTCCACTCTAGGTGCGCTTGACACCCATCTCGACTACCTCTTTCTCTAACTATATTATCTAGGTTTTTATAGGGTTTCATGGTTGGATCACTTTGGTCATACACCTCTTCCTTCCTCCTCCTTGGGAATTTTTCATTACACCCATCACCCTTCTTTATTGACCGAATCCTAGGGATATGGATATTATTAATTTTCTATTTCCCCTTAATAATTAGGTCTGGTGATGTCCCACTCAATAATCCTTCGTGTATGTTTTGGAATCCTTCATGGATAGTGAAGAAGTTAAAATTGTTTTTATCCCCTTCATCATTTTTAGGTAGTTATTAATTGATTCTCCTTTTTTTATTAATACTATTTGGTTATATTATCTTTTCTAGGGTTTTGGTATCATGGTTCAGTATGTTGGACCTTACAATATTGGTTTGTGGTTATCATTATCAAAACATACTTACCCATGTATGTATATATAGGTATATATAAATATATGTTACCTAATTATATGAATACTCACCCTTGTATGTCAAAATATATATATGGGGAAAGGTTTTCGTACATATAATATAAAAAATTCATATGTGTGTAAGTGAACAAATGTTAAGTATATAAAAGCATATATGTGAGGACCACCTTGTATATGTTCATGGACTTGTGAATATTTATATAGAGGCTAGGTGTCTTTATGTAAATGCGATGATACATAATTTAGTATGTGGGATAGAGAAGATTCAATTGTTCACTGATGAAATGATTAAGTTCCAAAGTGTTTGGATAAGTTCTCCTTCCTTTGATGAAGTATACCATTCCATTTCCCCTTTTAAAATTATGATTTCATTTAATTATCTATTTTTGAACCATTAATGAAGATTAATTAGTATTTCTTATTTTTCATTAGAATATTTTACTATTGAATATTAATTATTATTCCTCATAAAATAATGTTTAAGATGTTAAATTAATTGTTTGAAAAATAAAATCATGTTTTCTTAATAAAACCCCTATGTGAGGTGCACTATCTTCAATTTTCAAAGGTTATATGCACATACTTGTAGTTTTTTCCATATTTTAAGGCTTGGTTTCTAAATTTTCCAATATTCCATAGTTGGTAAGCATTATATTTTTTACATCACTCTATAAATATAAATGTTTATGATCAAAGATCCCTATGAATTCCTCCTGGCTTCATTAAAATGATCATACTTTACGAAATTTTACTTATGCCTATGTCATCATTGTGCCTAATTATTATTTTCCTTAATTTAATTGATTTCATTTAATTTCATTTGTTTTAAATATTGATAGATTATTTTAATGAATGGTTATACATGACATGTAATTAGATTCATGATAATTTTAGTAGACTACAGATAGAATCCATTTATTATGCATTCACTTAGTTCCATAGGCAGGTTTATTGTTTGAATTCAGATACATGGTTAGATTTTAAATTTTAGGAAAGAGATGAATATTTCATGGAATTATAATATATGAGTTATTTCCATGATATATGCCTTGGTTGATATGGGTCACATGATTTTGGATGAGGGAGAACATGGGTTTTAAATTAAGGATACATGGTTGGACAGACCATGATCAGATGATTAGGACACGACATATAATGATTGATGGCTTGAATTTATAAGCATGTTACTCCCATGTTGGTACTTATAATCTTGAACTGTACCAGATCCTTAGGGGAGAAACCATGGAGAGATCAATTGGAAAGATTCAAATGACCTTCCATAGGTGAAACTCGCTCCGTTATATGAGATAATTGGGACGGAATCTGTTTCCCCATGAATCAAGTTATAAAAGGGAATCCATATGGGTGACCAAGGATGGAATCAGTGGTATAGGATTATATTGGATGTTTCCATAGAGAAATTTTAGATTCTATTATAACTCATTAGATAGGTTTGAGACTCTACCTCTATATTTGACAGATTGAATGATTGTCAGATCATATGAGATCAAAACATTACTGTTATAATTACAATCATGATAATGAAATTATTATTAATATACATTATTCAGCTAGAATACTTGAATCATGACATGTTTATTGGACCCCAATCCAATGTCCATATTATGTGTATTTCACTCTTAGTTTTCATTATTTTATATTGGGATTTATACACATATTTTTTTCATTTAGGTAATTCTATTTAGACATTTTTCATATGATGAAGTAGGTTAAATGTGATGGGTTTCTGTTTAGGATACCAGATCAAGATTCATTTATTAATTTTTTTTACTCTACCTTTCTATTTTTTGGAAGACATTCATTCATATATTCATAGTATAAAATTGACTAGGCTAGATTCTATTAGAGTTGGACTTATAATATTTCTATCTAAAATATGTCCTTAGCTCCATTGGTATAGGTCTATACATTTTGTTCATAGTTCTATGGATTCTGATTGAATGTGATGTGATGTGTACATTAGATCTAATGATAAAATGATCATGTTATTGCTCAAGAATCTTATAGATATTGTTTAAGGAATTTATTCTTTCAATAAACTATAGTTATAATTGTAATTTTAAAAAAATGTTCATATAACATCATTTTTCATAATTTCATATTAATAAGATGACCTTGGACACTTTTATTCTGGTGTTATATTATTATTTATCTATTTTTATTAAATTTTTTGTATTGATTCCACTGATATTTGTGGTTTTTATATTATTATATAATTTTGATAATCTCATAATAATGGTATATAATCCCAAATATACCATCAATATACCCTTTTTTTAGTCACCATCCTTCAACATATTGGGAAGTGTTCTTGAGGACATGTGGTGACTGATTCAGCTACCAGTTTAGTTGTCAGTCTTTCCATTACATTACAAAGTCCTATCAGATCATCTATATTAATTTTTTCATTCTATTTTGGGATATAATAAAGGATAATATAAATTTTATGATCCATGGTAAATAATAATGCATGTACATGATCAAATAATGTATGAGGATGTGACTAAGTGTCCCTGGCTGAGATTAATGTTCACGCTATTTTCTCTTACAATGTATTATGATTTAACCTTGAGTGAATAGTGTATGATCTAATACAGATTGATTGATGTTATTTATAATAATTATACATGGACTTGTACAAAAAGTAAAAATTAATACATGCATTATAATTGGAACATATGGATCACATTCCATGTATATTCCATTCCATGTGGTTTGCATTGTTATGATATTTGACATCAATTTATGTTCCTTGTATGACATTTTCCTATTTGTTTCATTCCATTCATTATAATTAGGACATATTATTCTATAGGAATGTTTTAATTTTTAAAATCATTGGTTTAATTATTATTTTAATATTATAATTTACACACATCAAATATTTTTATCATAGTATGATATATTATTGTTGTGATTAAATTTGAGTCAACATCTAATTCATGTGGTGTATTGGATCCTAATAATATTTAATCCAAATACCTATATTATTGAACCATTTTTAACATGTTAAATAGAATTATAGAACATTGAATGAATGTTAAAGTGCTAAATTTTTCATTACCCTAGATAAAATATTATTGCGGTTATATGGGGCATGCCTCAAACTTGTAACTTATAAGGGGACATTTTAATTTTAGTTCGGTAACCCATAAAGTAGATACATCTATTAAGATACTTTTACATTGAAAATATTATATATATATATATAACTATATTTCAATTTTGACCTTAAAATAATTGTTCCCTTGGTAGAGGCTTCTACCCTTTGTCTTGGGATTAACTGCATGTCTGGCTAGTTTTGTAAAAGAACAAATAGACCATTATTGGTTATTTGAGGAATTATATAAATAATATGAAAAAACTAATATTTTTTCTTAATAAATGACAAAAATGTTTAGGGAGATTTTATTTCAACCAAAAGTGGCCTAATGGGACCCTAGTATATCAAATATTATTTTATATTCTAAGTTTCAAAACCCATGGGGGTATGATTTGTTATGGGAAGGTGGTTGATTAATGATCAAATTTTTTTGTGGATACTTTCATGACAATACAGCCTTTAATTAATTATTAATCTCCTATTCTTCTAAAACATCAATTTTTTGAGTCAATATAATTGAATGAATGATGTGTAAAATTTTGTTTATTTAAATAATGATATAGTGTTATCATGATTTCAATGAATAATAATGGTTCAAAAGGTGGTTTAAAATTACTTTCCTAGTTTTCCTTATGGCTAGTGTGTGGTTTTCATTAATAGTCAACAATAAATGTGTAATGGGTTAAATTAGTTTTTATTTAAATTATTTATAGTGAAAAATTATGTATTTAGCATAACCCTCATTTAAGGGTACATTAGATCCTTTTATCCTTCCTCTATAAAATTGAACATAAGAGTTCACATTGGCATCTTCCAAACTAAGTATTAATTTATATAACATGCATTTATCCATTGTGATCATTCGTTGCAATGACATCATTTTTCAAAAATGTTTTTGGTTTTAGATTTGGGATATCCCATTGTTTGCAGATCCCTTATATCATTGAATCCCTTATCATTGGTTGTGAGAATTGTCTCATAAGGGGTAAAATTCATCTACCATTGTCATTTGTAAAACTCATTCTTTTTTAAAGGGCATCCTTGTACGGATGGGTGGTCATGTGTTTTCATACCCTTATTCTATGTGTTATCACTCAATAGTAATCATTAGATGTAGGATAGACATTCAAATGAAATTGTCATCCACATTGAATCATGGATCTACCTTTATTTTTCACTTTTACTATTGGATGACTAAGGATGACGTCATTATGTTTTATTGTTTTATAGATATGAAACTATTAGATAATTCATTATTATGGACCACAAAATACATGAATTAATATGGCCGGAAATCCTATTGATATTTCCAAGTATCATTCCTTTGATCATGTGTATATCAGTGTAATATGTGTCACTATACAGGGTACACATTGTCTAGTTAAATGGTACTTCAAACTATTTTGTTTTGCGTAAATCATTTTATATGGGGTTGATATGCCTTGAATTCCAGTCATCTATTGAGTATAGTGACATGGGAATTGAAAAAGGACTTGGATAATCATAATGTTGGGATGATTTACAGAAGGGGAATCATGTGATTAATAGGCTAGTCGATTGTTTTATTTTTTTCTCTGATTCTAGGATGTGTTTGAACGTAATTCTGTGAAGCATAACATGTATTTTATGGGTGAACATTGTTGATCACTAATGAGTGGCTAGAATGTCGTTTATTTTATTGACTATTATACTTCTAAGGTGATAAGAGTCATGTCAAATCAGAAAAATGTTCCCTTTTGGTAGAAGGTACCCAACGAAGGAGGAATATTGAAAATGTTAAGGCTTTCTTGAATTTCTTGGAGGCTTTCCAATTATACATAATGTCGGTTATAGATATGAAACGGGATTTTGAGTTGGTTGGCTATGTATGAAACCATGGAGAATCATGATTTGTCATTAATGAATTTAGTACTTAATCATCGATCATTATGTGATTCCATGACGGGAAAAGGCATCTGGTCAATTATTGTTGAATCATCTCCAGGTGAAGAATGGATTAGTTGAAGGTAATTTTATTAATAGTGGTTTGACAGATCTTCACGGTAATCTTTGTTGTACTATTTGTGTTTTATTAATAAATATATTAGACTTTACCCTGTCTAGAATTCATACAAGATACATTAAGAGTGTGTTAGTCTAAAGTCTCATTAATGATTTAAAATCCTTTTGGCTTGATTGGGTGGTTTGACTAGCGTTGCACTAAAGAATCAGGGATTTTTCATAATTAATTGTTATTCCCAATTGATCTATGGGTTCTTATTTATTAATTACTTATACATACACCGGGACATTAACTATTTTAACCTTCACATGAACCCCTAGCATTTTCCTCTTTTGGGGTCATTTGGGTTTTTTGTGGATTTTCAGGATTTAACAAATCCTCACATGTAAGACCTAAATATAGTTTCACTTTAATTAGCTCATTGGATTCTATTAGCTTACACAATGGATTCCCTATTTTTTAGAAGATCTCAAAGGAGATTTTTATGTGGTTAATATTCTAGTGATTGGGATATAGGTTACTCACTTCTTCATGTGGATGAGTGATAGTTAAAATGGTTAATTGATGTCTTGGTCAAATATCATCACCAGATGTTACTTATGGGATATGATGAATATGGGTCTTTTAAATCTATATCCCATTGGAAAAGGTTTTCTATTTTAGATTTTAATAAACTATCCATCTAAGCCATCAATTTTGTGAATGGTCACCCGTAGGTTGATTGACTTGTCGTCCATCTTGTTTGTTGCATGCAGTTAGTGAAAGGTCAGTTTAAGCATGATTTTAACTTAAGGATAATGTGCTCTAAAGGATGGTTGTGGTTTCTAAAGAAATTTTTCATGAATAGTTTTAGTGAGGATGATATGGATTTTACTATTTAGTACAGGGAAGCCTCTATTATGGCCTTGTATGTATTAGTTTATAATTGATGATAGAATCATGCTAGGATCATAGTTAGAATAATTTTGGATGCACATCGTAGGAAATTATATTGGTGGGAAATACCATGGTTCAGAATTATCCCCTTATTTTTTTGATACATATGGTGGGGATCACCATATTCTAAATGTTTATAGAGATGGTGATGTTACTGTCTCCTTAATTAAACACGCTCATAGAAGTAGTAGTTTGGTTTCATTGATGGAAAAAACATTGGATGAGTTTTTAATGGATTTTGTTCCATTGGATTAATTTGTTAATTATTTTTCATTGAGCATTTAAAATATTTATACAATTTTTAGAATGAGAAATCAAGAACCACGTAGGTTGAGTGATTTTTTAATTACATGAAAATCATTTTTGGGGATTAGATGATCTAATGTTAGGAGGTTAAAAGGATGTTTTGTTTTTTAATCTAAAAAAATCCAATGATATTTTATTTTTATCATTTACTAGATGGTTCATTTTAAAAACGATGATTTGGAACATAATTCAGATTGTTTGAACAATTAAATTAGTTTTTTGGACTTGGGTAAAGGGTTTAAGGGTACTTACAGTGTCATAATGAGTTTTTGGAGCACCGGTCCTGAAAATCAATGGTCTGGGTTCTCTAAACAGGGGTCAACATTTTTCTAAAACCGTTCTTCAGTTAGCATCAAACTGTGTTTCTACAGTGAGGGTACAAAGATTCCATACATGGGATTTGTATGGTTTTACCAAACCATTCATTAAAGTTCATTAATTAGTTACCCATTGGTAGCACCCTTACACTATCAACTACGCGGTTTGGTCATGATTATCATAACCATGTGAGTAAAACCACGTGTGGTGCTTTCTTGAGTTGGTGGTTTCACATGGTTGGCACATGGTTCGGTCGACCATGTTACCCAAAATATGTGGTTTTTTGTTTAAGAAATTATTTAATAAAATTAAAATAATATTATTTCAAAACCAAATACACATCATCCTCCTCATCATCCATTCCAAAAAAATTTCCCCTCATCTACATGAATGAGAGCCACCCTTATCAACTCCTTCTATTTGTAGCTTATTTCTGATTCTTTCCTGAGTTTTTCTTGGTCAGATATTTGAGGTATGTCTCATTTTCCTTTATCCTTCCATATTGTGTGTTTGTTTCTTCTCTTGTTTCACTTCATCGACTTTCAGACCATAGGGTTTGAGATAATCCTATTTTTTCCTTATTCTCCAATGTTCATTCAGGCGAACTCTCTCCCATGACTGATTCTTGAATTTTTCAGAATCCCCTGCGGAAGCAGAAGGAGTTCCGAGCATTTCGGTCCACCAATTTTCAATTTTAGGAATGTTTTCATCAATTCTCCTTTTTTTCAAAATTCTATTTGATGATTTCATATTATATAAGTTTATTGAATGTTATTTAGTATGTTAGACTAACCACATTGGTTTTAGGTTGGAATTGTAAAGGGAGCCTTACCCGAATATTCAATATATATATATATATACATGTTCCATCATTATATGTATATTCACACATGGTAGTGAATGTATATATATGGGGCTAGGTTTTCATGCATATAATATGAAATATTAATATATGGGTATGTGTAAGCAGATATATAAATATATAAGCATATATGTAAAGATCCACTTTTATACGATCGTAGCCATCAAAATATGTTCATAGAGATTATGTATCCATATGTAAATGTGAAGTTGTATATGCTCCTCAATGGGAAGTAGAAACATCAAGTGTTTATAGTTGAAAATGGTATGTTCTTAGGTGTTCAACTTTTTCCTCTTTCTTTTGAGGTTGAATCACATTCCATTTCCCCGTTATATTTGGTAATACATTTATTTCTTCCTTTTGGAACCTTAATAGATTGTATTTAGTGTTGTGTATTTTTATTTGGAATAAATATCTATTTTAGTATAAATGGAGTTGAATTTTTAAATATTGAATAATTTTCAAATGAATTATTTGACGAAAATTATCCTATTTATTTTATAAAACCCCATGATGAGGTTTATTGTATGCAATTGGAAAATGATATATGCACTTCCTTGTTGTTTTTATTCATACGCTTACACTTTGTGGTATTGTTTTTTGACATATTATATAGTTGGTGGTGTTGATGTATATTACTCAAACCTTACATTTAAATATTTATGCTTTATTTTTCACTTTAATTCCACGTCACATCACCAAATTTATTATTATTTATGCCATGTACCTTCTGAATGTGTCACCATTGTGTGAAGTGATGTTATTAATTGAGTGAATGGATTGAATTGAATAACATTTTAGATCAACCATGACATCAAATGTTATTGAATTTTAATTGATGACATGTAATTAAAGGAAAGTTAATGCCATGTTATTATGCCTAGAATCATTTCATTGTCCAGGAACCTAATATCTTAGGACTGTTTATCATATGAATTGTGAAAGTTGGTCTAATTTATTCATTTGGGCATCAGATGTTTATTGGATGGAATTCAATTATATAAATTTTTATCATTGATATATTCCTTGACTCACATGGATCACATGACATGGTATGATATAGTACATCCGTTTTGAATTTAGGATTAATGGATGGAATCATCATTCTTGTTCCATTATGAATCGATGCCCTGAGAGTGATGATTTTTCCTTCCATGTATATGAATCTTGATAAGTTTTTTTATAATACTGAGTGATATCAATTCCCTAGTGATGAAAATGTGAATGGGCCCATTGGCATGATGGATACACCTTGTCATGGGTGATACACAGAACCCTATGCGAGATACTTGGGATGTACATAGAGTCACCATGCCACTGGTGAAATAAGGGACATCATATGGGTCTCTTTAGATAGACTCAATTGTATTGGGTTATATTGGATTTCCCCATAGCAACACATGAGATTCTATAAGATTTCCAAGGAAGATATTCGGACTCCAAATCCGAATTTGAACGATTGAATCATTTTTTATCAAATGAGATGGATCCTTTATTATTATTTCTATTATGAAATTTCTTATTAAATTATCATTCAAACCCCATTTTTTACTTGAACATGTTAATGGTTGAATGTGGATTCTACACCATGATGCTGCACATTAGTGTGGTTTGCCCATCTCAATTTTAATTATATACTATTTGGCCCTGTATACATATTGATCTTTCACATGTGCCTCCTTTTAGATATCCCACATAGGAAGAAGTTGGTGGTATAGTATGTGTGTCTATTTATGAACCTGAATTATGTTTCATTTATTTAATTTGTAATTACTCTAATTGTAAACTATATAGGACACTATCATTTATTTATTTATTCCATTATATAGATTTTTCGAGACCCCATGGGTTACATCATACTAAGTATTATATATCACATCCTACATGATTACCAATTGTACCTGAGTTGAAATATTGTTCGCAGGTATATGGATTTAATTTCTTGTGATGTTTTGTGGACATGGAAGTTATGGAGAAAAAGGATGATTTGGAGGTTCAGATACATATAATGATATTAGTTGAGAAGTTTTAATTTCATAAAATTGTATTTATTATTTTAATTTTCACTTATTATACTTATACAATCATATAACAATCATGAATTTTTGTAAACTAGAGTTGGAATATTTTATTCTGCTATTATATTATTCTGCCACTATTATTCTTTTAATGTCATTACTATATCAACTATTGTTTTCTATTTTAATATTATCATACCATTGTGAAACTTTGATAAATAGGGTATTGTTTTCCCACTGTAATATGAATAAAAACATTCTTCTAGTTAGTATCTTCTAGTATATGTGGTGTCATTCTTGGGGCCATGTGGTGACTAGTCCGGGTACAAGTTTAGTGGTCAGTCAGGTTGAGATGTTATATATATATATATATAACATTAAATTCCTTAGAGAAAAATAATTTTACCACATAGAATATAAAATATATAAAATATATATTTCAACAATATTATGATTTTTAATTATAAATGAAAAATGTATACTTTGAATCGAATCATCAATGCAATGTGTATTCATATTGGTATAAATGTTCTATTCATGATGAATATGATAAAAACAAATATCTTTTTATATTTATTCAATTTAATGTATAAGTTATCATTTTTTGAATATGAGGTAAACATAAATTTGAAAAAAAAATTAAATATATATTTATTGATAAAAAATATATTAAATAATCATACTAAGTCATTTTTGAAAAAAAAAATTATAAATAAATGATTTGGAAGAAAAATTATTTTCAACTAACTAGAGATATGATGTTGGGAGTTGTTAACAACATTTTCTCAGTAGTTTTAATTAACAATATTTCAAATTTAAAATATTTTCAGACTAATTCATGAATAAATAGAAAAGGATGAAATTAATTTATTTTATTTGACGAATATAAAATAATTTCCTTCAACTAAAATTCACGAATAAGACATACCAAATAAAATGATATTAGCACATAACTCCATTAACACTTTAGTAGATATGTAATTTTAAAACCCATGAAATAAAAAACATGTATTAAAAATTTTACCTAATTAATAAATAGTTTTCCAAATTTAACACATTAAAGTGGAATTAAGCTAAAACTTAACAAGTTAATATTAAAAAATATTTTTCATTGGAATAAGAATTTAAAAAAAATCTCATACCGTGATCCCAAATAAGAACCTGATTTAATTATCTTCCAGAAAAATAAAAATATTTCTTGTAATTAATTTATTAAAAATCCTTTTGTTGATTATTATTTATTAAATATTATTTTTTCCTTTTTATATTCAATTACATAAAAAAATAATACGATGCCATATGTTTTAAATAATAATGACTCTAATGTCCTAAACCATGTTGATATGTAGGCTTTGGTAAATAGTATAAATAGTTAAAAATAAATAGAATGGAAGACAAGACATATGCATCCATCTGGTTTCAGCTGTTTCATAATGTTTTCCCTAACTCGGTTTGTGAAATGACCTCAAGAGCATATCCCAAAATTCCAGAGCTTTCTAAATAATATCGAGGGCCAAGTTCTGATAGTGGGTGAAAAATTCCCTCATTAGGAGGGTATACAAAGAAGAACAACAATAATAATAAAATGCATATGATGTAAAACCAAAAAAAAAATAACAGTGGAGGACTGATAGTAAGATAATAACCGGAGCATATATTATTTTCTCCATGTCACATTTTTCTAAGAAAGTATAATAATATTTCACAATGATAAAAATACAGTACTAAACCAATGTATCTAAATGTTGTAACTCCAAAATCATTGATATCCTCATCTTGGTCCCATGCTCTCCAATTCCTACAACACAAAATTACATGATGAACAAGGTCACTTTCCCTAATCTATAACTAAAACCATATAATCTACTTAGGTCCAAAAGCAGGACCCATAAAGGGCGTGAGATGAATCCCAGTAGGCAACCACCAAAATATATGTGCCTCACTGTCAATGAACATATATAGCAGTAAATAGGAAAAAATGAACCAATAAACAAGTTAGTACTCAAAAGTAAATAATCCTACAATTTTTAAATACATTCATTTTCTCTTTTTATTTATTCCACCGTTGAATAATGAATCACAATATCTTTCCTAAGCTCTACAAAAAACTATGTAATAGTTACAACAAAAGTCTCAAAAGACCATTTAATAAATCCTATAAGATAGAGTCAAAGCTTGTACAATGGAATGGAAGACTCGCAACAATCATTAAATTATTCAAAACAACCCTCTGGGAATTTTCTCACAGTCTATCCACTTTTTTTAACATATCTACAATTAAAATAAAATAATGAACCTCTGGGAAAACTCCCATAGTCTAACCACTTTGTTCCCACAAATCACTAATCATTTACAAATGACCACCTGGGTTTCTCTCATGGTCAATACCCCTGTGGAATTCATTTCCACAGTAAATTCTAATGACCACCTAGAATAACTCATAGTCAATTCCATAAGGTCTAACATTCATTTAATTATTAACCTCTAGGTAGCTCTCATGGTCAAACCCCACTGTTCTATGACCACCTACAAGCTCTCATAGTCAATACCTATTGGTATAAATAATAAAAATTCGTACATAAATAACACGATCTCGAGAATCTCTCATAGCCAATTCCCATTGGTCACACATTCATAATGTGAATCACATGAATCCAAAATAAATGGTAACTCAATCCTAAAAACCAAGGACAAAAAAAAGCCTAACATGCACTCTAGACCAAATGAACATAATCAATCAAAGATGGGAAACACACCCATAATCTAGTCATATAACCTTATGCATAATCAATAACCCTTTATCAAACAAACACACCCTAACTGGTCTGAATAAAGGGTAAATTAAAAAACATGCAATAACCTAATCATGGTTTTTCATTATTTTTTGTATATATATGAAAAATACAACCAAAGGTATGATGAAACCACCTACCCTGATCATGTACGATGAAAACTCTGGAATGTCACCCTAGAATCAGCCTATCATGACCTAGATATAGGAAGAGGGTAAAACTAATCATCCATAGATAACTCATTAGACATGATAAATCAAGAAAAGATTCTCTAGGGGAGGAGATAACTCATCAGTGGTAATCAAACACATCTGGAGGGGTCTCAATCAGATATTGGAAATTGGAAAATGAGGATATTAATGTTATTCAGTCATACACCACTCTCTTGTATGAAACATGGGGGAAATAAGTGTTTTATAGAGAGAATACATGAACTCAGTCCGACTTATCAATTAAAAAATAAAAGTACTTGGTATGTTCATTTAATGTAAAAGTCATGTAGTAGCCTCAAATGGCCACCACTTTAGGTGGTCTACCTAGTTTCCCACATCGCCAGGTACCCCGCAGTATCATGGTCAGTACATGGATACATGCGAAAATTAGGTACACAGTGTGTATAGAAAAGTACATGGTGTGTACTTTAAAAATTTCCAATTCTACTTTATCCACAAAAAACAACATAAAATAAATATCCATACCTAATATTAAGATCAATGTACAAAAAATATTCCCCCTTAATGAAATTTATCCTTGAATTTCCATTCCAAGGGAGGCGAAGAAGAACCCCCAAAAAACATTGGCCATTGGGATCATTTATCAGCCACCCCTCCCTTGTCTCATTTTGTGCTCTACTTTTCTTCCAGAACACCCGTACGAGTGGAATAAACTAGCCATAGAGAACCGTTGTGATGTGATACACAGTCCAAATAGGGTTCTCCTAAAATGATTCATCCACCTCCAACTCAACCTCCTTGTGTTGAAAAATGTTGGACCAGTCTGAAAAGTAAAAATGTAGCAGAAAAACCAGAATGATTTTGTTCATAACCCGGTACCTATGAGGTAACTAATAATGGCAGTCAACAAGAATGACTCTCTCCAAAACCTGATACGACATAACCTATCTTGTTTAATTCTTCCCTTCACTCTTAATCCTATTATGTCCCATCAGTAGTGTGACATGTGAGAAAACATAATATCTGAAGACAAACACCATAGTTCATTTCCAAAAATCAACATAAGATTTTCTTTGAGATGTTTATGTATCCACTCTCCTCCGAATCAACTCTAAATTCTCTATTGTCTCTTAGACTAGACGAGGTCCCAATATAGTTACCTCTACTACCTCTATCTATCATAGGGGTGATCGGCGTGGCCTACCATATGATGCCTTATAAGGTGACATCTCAGTTGTCTCCTAAAAATTTTTATTGGGGTAAAACAAAAATAGGTGTATAGGTCTCTCCCATGTGCCCCTGAAATACAGGACGCATGCTCACCGAATTTCCTCTAAAACCTGAATTTTGAACTCGGACTTACCAAATTTTTGTTGATGGTATGGTATACTCAAAAATACAGGTGTTCCCAAATCCATCTGTACTTCCTACTAGACAAAAGATGTAAATCACGCCTCCCTATCTGAAACAATAGAGTGTGGAACCCCATGAAAATGAATAATCACATAGATTTAAAGCCTTAAAATATCATCAACTCTAATGTTTTACTTGATTAAAATGAAATGTGATCAATTTTTGAGTCTTTCAAAAATAACCAAACAACATAATTCCCTTGATGTGACCTCGGTAAACCCATCACGCAATCCATCGTGACATCATTCCTCTTCCACTTGATAATGTGTAACTGTTTTAAAAGACATGTCCTTTCCTGATGGTCAACGTTCACCTACTGAGAGGGTAAACATCTCATAACAAAACCAAGAATATCTCTCTTTATACATGGCCACCAATATAGATGTTGTCGATCTCGATATATCTTTGTGACACGAGGATGAACTGCAAAAACTGAATAATGAAAATCTCACATCAACTCTGGAAATATGTCTACTAACTCCCAAAAACATCCATGAAAACAAATACTGTCATCCTCATCTACAGTCACCCAGAATTAGGGTCCCCTCCTGAAAGACTATCTTATAGGACTAGTCATTGAAATCTGATAGATTATCCTTTCTCAATCGATCCATAAGAGTATAGGTAATAGCTACATAATAATGAAATGTCTACACCTATCTATCATGAACCTCCAAATGCATATTAGAGAACAGAGCCCTTAGATTCCACACATTGTTGCCCTCTTGTACTGCTTGTATTTGGGTCCTCATGTTCGACGCATCAGGCACATTATTACTTTTCTATGTTGTATATGAAATCTCAATGTAAAAATAATTAATGTACTCAACCCACCTTCAATGAATAAAATTCAGTTATCACTATGTAAATAAATACATGATACTTTTATTGTTAGTTTATAACAAAAAATACTCCCCCAAAAGTTATTTTCTCCAATTGCATTAAGCATACATAGCTGAAGCTATCTCAAGATCATGTTTCAGGTAATTCTCTCATGTGGACTAAACTGACATGGCTCATACACTATAGCACCCCAGGTAATTAAAGAATATGATATTTTCATATTTAACCCTATTTGTGAATAAAATGTTAATATTAATTTAAAGGGAACTCTATGCTCGATGGCTTACCCAACACGCAACAATGAGTTTCTTGGAAATCTAACGTTGCACTCTAATAATAAAATAATATTATTTTAAATGGTAGTTAACGCCTAGTCATTGTAATGGAGGGAATGAACAGAACAATCTAAAAAATTGTTCTATGTATTTATCAAATATTTTTAAATTTATTCAATAAATTTTAGGGACTTAAAATGCGAATGAATCCAATTTTAAGCACAAATATTCTAATATTCTTTAAAAGGTAGATTAACCGCCTTTTGTTAGAGAACCATTTTTAAATACACTTTTTGACTATTTTATATGTTATATTGGACCAAAAAAAATCCTTCTTTAGAATCGGGACATCAAAATTTTCATTGTGTATTTTTTTGTTATTTTATCGATAAAGTTCATTTTTAATGAATGAGTGAAAAATGTTTTATTTTAATTCAAAACCTTTTTTAATATAATTTATTTATATGATTAGATAATCTTTTTTATTGTTTTTAAAGTGAAATTAGAATATATTTTTACCATTTAATCCAATGTTGGTCATTGGAATTAATTTCACATTGAAACTGGACTTAAACTACTGTCAATCTTTTAATATATATTGTTTCTTAAAAACAAGTTATTTATTTTGACAGTGAAAATTATTTATTAAATTAATAAATGAAACTTATAAAATTTTAATTTTGTAAAATAGACATCATTTTTGAATTCGGAATATCAAATATATCTTAGGGTGATTTTTTTTATTTTTCTAAAAGACTTCAATTTTTGATGAATAGTGAACCCAGATTGTTGTTGTTAAAAAACTGATTTTTCGTTTAAATGAAAATTTACCACTTCTGTGATTTTATTTTCAAATATACGACATACATGGTTTTCATTAGGATGTAAGATGAGGTTCAATGGGATTAAAATAATTTTTTGGTGAATAGTAACTTTTAAGTTTTATTAATCGCGGTTAAAGGTATTAGGGTAATTTAAGGTAAAGATAATGGTATAATAATAAGAAATGACCTTGACACATGTCTTACACTTATTTTATGAGTCATGGCCAGCCAGGAAAATCCATGGGTCAACTTGGGGACCCCATGGAGCCACTTGGGTATGAAAATGACATTAATAACTATTTATTTAATGTTAAAATAAAAATGTCACAAACATGTATTGTTTTACTAAAACAATTTTTACATGGGGTTATACAAGTCATATTATTACTATAAATAGTAATTGGAAATCTTAAAATATTTCCTACATCATAGTAATTTTTTATCGTTTTTAGACATTAAATAAATTAATTTATTTATGACACCATGATGGTGCAATGATTACCTCATTAAGGAACGATTTAAATAAAATGAAAAGATAATGTAAAATATAAGACATACACTTGTAAAAAACCTATTTTATGGGGGGATTTATAACCCTTTTCACCTTCTCCTTGATATATATCTTTGTGGGACCTTTAAAATCCCAAACCATTTTAAAATAAATTGACATTTCATGACATTCCATGAGTGCCCCTCCTCCCTCTTATAAAAGGCCCCCAGCTC
Organism: Viscum album; assembly: GCA_963277665.1. Classification (NCBI taxonomy): domain Eukaryota; kingdom Viridiplantae; phylum Streptophyta; class Magnoliopsida; order Santalales; family Viscaceae; genus Viscum; species Viscum album. The sequence continues at coordinate 1,417,160,861 of OY728161.1, read as the reverse complement.
TACCTCTTTACCCACACCTATCAAACCATTGGCTCTGCCAAACTCTGATCATTTTATCTCTCCACATCACTCTCTTCATCCTAGAATCCTTCCCTTAGGATGAATTCTTTTCAAGAAACCCTTTTTGTTCAAACCAAGGGGAGTTACCTGATTTAAATGTAAAGTCTTCCCTAATGTTCTTTTGTTTTATTTTGCTTCTCCATACCCCAAAACTATTTTTATTCCTTTCATTTGTAACAAAAATAGTATATTCATTATACTAGGTTTTTTTTATGAGATGTATTCTAGCTACACTTACACAGACCTCTGTCTAATGGTTAAAGAACATACTGTTTCTGTGGATGGCGAATTACTACCTCACGAAACGATGTTAGTTTTATCTTATCCTACCTTTTCTCATGGTGGCCATTATTATGGAACTATATTTATTTATGATATATATTATATTTATTTCCTCTCTAATATTCTGTATTATATATTTAATACATACCTTTATGCTTTGCATGTTTTGAAAATGCAATAATTTCATTTGAGGAAGTGTGGACTACCGCCCCCTCAAGTGATGTGACTCATTCATGAAATAAATAGAATGTATAAATAATAAAATTGATGAACATATGTGACCTATATAACATATATATTATACTGTAATTATAATATATTTATATATATATCTCATCTAGTTTTAATTCCATTAATGTACCAAAGAAATGAAATTAGCATTCAGGCGTACGTACGACCTACTGGCTCCATGAATGGTGCATTTCATTTCTTTTTATATCCAAATGTTATGGAACAGTATAAAATGAATATATACTGGATATATATGATATTTAGATCATTTATACTTTTTTGGAGATTATGTACTTATATCTACATGGAAAATTCTTTTCCAACAAGTTCAATTTTTACCCATGTACCTAACATCGACAAAAACATCCGATATGAACTCACATTATTAAAAATTTAGTATAACATTATAACATGTGATATGAACTGAATAATAATCATTAAATTAGCTCCTTAAGAAATTATAAATTTACCAATTATTATTATTCAGGAATATAAAGAAACGAACAAGAAAAGTCAGACTTGAGGTAAGGGATCATAACTCTCTCTCTTTTTAAGTACTCTCTTTTATGTCATTTCTTTTAAGCTCATCTTTCTTATGTTTGGGGATGTTATTTTATATTCCTAATTTTTTAATTTTTATGTTCATATTAGTAGAGTCCCTATTTGATCCCATAAATACATTTTTTTAAGTTTTAAGTGGCATCATTAGGCTGCCGAGTTTTCATAAAGGATTTTTCATCTCACTATTATTCCCATGAGATTTATGCTTCATTTTCCACCATATCATTTGAGTAGTGTATTTAATTCCCATTATTATACTCTTTGTGTAATATAATTTCATTTATGGGTATTTAAATCTTCATTGTATGACCCTTCTTCCATGGGGTGTACGTTTCAAAAGTTACCCAATTCGATAAGGGGTCCTTTCACCCTCCTCTTATTTAAAAAGACTTCGTTTTGTTATGTCTTTTACTTTAAATCTTATTATGTGGGTATATGTTCTTATATAACCTTATTGATATAAATTTTATGTCCAAGTGATGAGATTCCATTTTCTCCTTCATCAACCAATTTAATGATTTTTAATGTGACGTCGTTAGGCTGTCAATGTTTTTTGCAAAGAAAATTCTTAACTCAATTTCAATTCTTTGGTTAAACGTGTTCTCCTTGGATATGTAATTATATGAATATGTTTCAATGACTATTATTGTTTTAAAATTAATATCCACTTATATTGTGTGTATTTATATTTTTCACACATAATTATGTAATTGATTTATCCATAATCAAAGGATACTGTCTTTATAAGGGATTTCGTCTCAATTTACATTACATTGAGACTTCATTGTTGTTTTGCGCCAATTCACTTTGATATGGTGTATAAACTGTACTTTGGAATATTATATCGTGAATACCTTTATTTCCATGATATTATAATGTTTTTATTAAATTTTATTCCTTTAAAATCTTCAAAGTGGTGTGGGACACTTTGATTCAAAAATCACTTTATTAAATAATTTTTAAAATATTTTGATAAATAATTTATTTTGTCAACAACTTGAAATGATATATTGTGATTTAAAATGAAATGTTAATAGTGAAATATATATATTTTCAACATTTAATGTGATATGATTTTTTAATGGTACTTGGACATTTGAAGGGTGGTTACGTGATTAACCAAATGACGGGCGGTGCCGTCAATACCAGGATGGGTGGTTACGTTATAAACTTCAATGCATTTGGAATGTAAGTCGGGTCTATGGTTATTCCATGTAGTGATATGTGTGGAAGTTGAACGTATGGTTATTCTATTTAATTATTTTTATGTCCCAAGTTACCTTTATATGTTTTTTGTTCTTTATAAGGGTTTATGGTAATCTTCTGGTTACAAAGGATAAGTAGTGATCTTTTATTCAGTGAAGAGTATTTACTACTTCATAAAAGTGAAAGTATTACTTTGATAATGTATTCATGTTTTAGTTTTAGTTTTGAAAAAATAACAGTTTCCTTCTTTGTGTATCCTTTATTGGGCTTTTTATGCTCATCCCAAGTTTTTGAAATTTTTTCCATAGGAATTAAAGATGAATAGGGTCGAGGATGGGCTGAAGGAAAGACATGATATATAAAACATGGAACTAGACATGTTTCTTTTTAAGAGTTTTTATTTTATGGAAACATAGTAGATGAGTCTACCTTGTTATATTTTGGGATGTAATAGTTATGTCCTAATTCTCTAAAACTCTAAACCTGAAAAGATCCTCTATTGAATTATTAATTTAATTTATGATTATGTAAAGTTTTAAGGCCAGGTCCTTATAGTTGGTATCAAAGGTCGGTATAGATAACTTTAGAGGTTTGGGTATTCTCTAATCATAAGTGACAATACCATAATGGTTAGGAGTTCAGAAAGAGTTATAGTTTTATATAAGCTGAATGAGTATGTATATCATAGTGTTTTTCTTCCTCATTAGTACATGATAATTGTCACGAACCAACCCGGGTCGACCCTGAACCGGTCACCCGAGCCGGTCCGCGGCAAGTCCCGAGGGGCGTTCCCGATCCCCCCGGGATGGCAACCAGTGCCGGGCATTAAGGCTTGATCGTTGGGAACGATTTCAGCCCAAAACAAAAGTAAATAGAACCGAATAAATAAACACTAACCGCGGAAAAGAAAAAGAAACCACACAACCACGTACCTCCATGTGACCTCTCAGGTCACCACCCAACTAGAGAGCAACCTCGCTCCAACACTGAGCGACTCAAGACAGAAGACCTGCGACTGAAATGGTAAAAGATAGGCGTGAGCACAAAAGTACTCAGTAGGTGAGCCCAACAACAAGTCCCAAAGCACTGCCAAAAAAATATAGAATCTACATAATCCAGGTTTGAACTATAATGTATAAAAGTAATTTTTTTCATAATGTTTAACTTGAAAATCAACCACGAGACATTTCCCTTATTCTCTTTCAAAAGTTAGTTCCATATCTTTAGTTTTATACTCGTTCTGAAAAGCAAGGTGTTACATTTCCAAATCTAACCCAAAGCGAATAAAGCATTTTCATTTAAAAACCATTTTTCTCAAAGTCTAACAGTATAGGCTGTGAAATATGACTGAAAGAAAACAAGAAGGGAAAACAAGTGCAAGTAAAGGTAAACAGGTAAGGAAAACCAAGTGCAAGTACAAATAAACCAGAAGTTATCAGTAATAACCATGGGTGATCATGAACATCCCTAGAAAACCCCTGGACGTACTCGGGTTCAGACTACCTGCCGGCATGGTACTCCACAGTCAATAACCAACTGGCCGCCCTAATAACCAACCAGTGGCACATCCCACCTGGCCTGTCCACAACTCCAGAGGGTACCAACCCGTCTAATCAGGGTTAGCAAGCAACCGTCACTCGATAATCTATAAGACGCCCAGGAACCCATAGTAGTTTTTGTAACACTGTGTAAGTGGGAGACCCGCGCACGCGTGACTCATCTCACCGCACTTGCCAACCCCTTACACGGACATCGCTACACGACAACCCTCGAAGGGAAGTCCCCCTGTAGAAATGCCCTCACAAGTACGTATATATATATCTAAATATAAGTATAATCACTTCACATTTATTAAAGTGCCAACCGGGCCGTCATATCATTTACACTTTGAACATCTAACACTAAAACATTTCCAAGGGACATGACATACGCCACACGATTGAAAACCAGAAACGCACTTAGAACATTATTTAAGAAACTCAAATCAGCATCTCAAACCTGAAAGACGTTGGTATCACAAGTAAGAAATCATTTTCCCAGTTCCAAACGCACCCCACTTTTATCAAGAGCCAAACGGGCCTTTAAACATCTTTTGAAAGAATAATATTTCTCAAATGAAATCCAGAATTTTAATCACGCATCAAAGGAAAACATTTTTCTTTTTCAACTACCAAGAACCACACTTAATGTTTCCAAAAATCGAGTTTAAAGGTCACACGACACTTCCTCTAATCAAGGTTCAAATAAAAACACCATTTTTCATAACCAATACACCTACCATTTTACACACACCAAAACCGCTTCAGAACCCAATTCGACATGATCTTTCGTTAATCAGGAAGAACCATCCAGCAAAACTACCATGGAAGCACACAATTAAATCCATGAAAACGCTTTTACTGAAACGCTAGAATTAAAACAACTTTTATCATCAGCAGATCACCAAACTATAGATAACTACTTAGTAATACTTTTGAATTTGCTGAAACTTAATAAAAAGTCAAGGAATAAATAAATTCTAAATTTAAAGGCGAGTGCAAAGGGAGACCTACCTCAAGATCCAAGCGCGATGGTAAAACGACCTTGGAACCAAGGCGCGATGACACGACGTGTGTCCGAAGCCACGTGAAAAAGTTCAACACTCTCGAAACTGAGGCGCGGAGACGGCAGAGCCTCGGAAACGCCCTGCGCGGGTCCTAAAGTCTTAAACCTACCAAAAACAAATATAAATTGATGAAGAAAACCCCTAACAAAGCACAAGTAAAAGCCAGAGTAATAATAATAAGAAAATAATAATAATAATAATAATATTGTTATAATGATAATAATAGTATAACCATAATAATAACAATATCATAACAAAATAATAGCTTAATAATATTAACTTGAAAATAATAAAAATAATAATAATCTTAATCTTAATAATATATTAATAATAATAATATAATAATAATAGTAACATACTTTAATAACAAGAATGATATAAAAATAATAATTTAATAAGTATAATAATAATATAACAATCAAAACAATAATGATATAACAAAAATAATAATAATAGAATAATATCAACATGATAATAATATAATAATAATATAATCAGAATAATAATAATATAATGATAATAATAATAACTTAGCATAATTATAATATTATAATATGATAATAATAAAAATGATAGGATAATAGTAATAATAATAATAATAATAAAATAATAATGTGGTAATAATAATAGTAATAATAATATTCATAATATGTTATTAATATTAATAATAATAATATAAAAACATAATATAATAATATTAGTGAGGATAACATATTATAATAATAATTATAATGATAAAGATAATAATAGTAACATGATAATAATATTTATAATAAAAAGAAATGAACATAAATAAAATAATAATAATAAAGACTCACGAGCAGGGGGGTCGTTGCGCGGGGAAGCCGGATCGGCAGCGCGGGGTCGGCGCAAGGCGGAGGAGCAGGGGGAAGAAGTGGTCGGCGACGGGAAGAGGAGGGATGACGCCGGAGGAAGGGGGAGGCCGGTGCGGGTCGCGGAGGGAGCGGCCGAGGCCGGGGCGCTGGGGTGAGCTGCAGGGGGGTACAAGCCGCTGGACGCCGGAGCGGAACAGGGGCAGCCGGCGGTCGGGCTAGCCGAGGCGGGGTGCAGCCGGAGGTCGAGGCAGAGGAGGGTGACGGCGGTGCAGGCCGGAGATTGGTGCAGCGGGAGGTGCGACGGCGAGACGGACATGAGGTGCGGGAGGAGCCGGGGGTCTAGGGTGCAACAAGGCGGAGCGCCGGAACGGGGGTGGCGACGCCGGGACGGGGAGCAGGGGTTTGCGGGTGAAGCGGGACGAGGGTGGAGGCCGGGGTTATGGCTTGGGCGAGGCGGGACGACAGGGAGCAGGGCTGGGGGTGAGCGGGAGCCGGCGAGGCGGAGAGCGGGTCAGCGACGGGGAAGCGGGAGCCGGCGCCAGAGAAGGGGATCGCCGCCGGACAGGGGATACCGGAGGAAGGGCAGGGCTCGGGACGCCGGACTTTGGCGGCTGGACGGGAACGCGGCGAGGAAGCCGGGGCGAGCAGGAGGGGGAGGTCGGGTTGAGGCGGCGGGCTGCTGCTGGGTGTGGCGAAGGCGGAGGAAGGCTGGAGGGAGAGAGAGGTGAAGGGGGGCGAGGGCGAGGCCGTAGTGCAGGAGCTGGGGAGCGGCCAAAGGGCCGAAGCGGCTGGGCACGGGGTTCGCGCAGAGGGGGAGCGCCGCGGGTAGGAGGAGAGGGGAAAAGGGTGGCGGCTGTAGGGGAGGTAGGCTAGGGTTAGGGGTCGTTTTAGGTTTATATATATATATATGTATGATAAAAATAATAATATTAATAATTATAATAAAACATTATAATAACAATAATAAAAAGTATAATTATAATCAAACCATTTAATAATAATAAAAGTTATCATAAAAATAATAATAGAACTTATATTAAAAATAATAATAAAACTTTATAAAGATAATAATAATTATAAAATTTACAATAATAATAATAATAACAAACTTAATAAATAAAATAATAATGATAATAAAATAATTTAACAATCCTAATTATATTACTATGAACACAAAGTAGAAGTTAAAATTTAACCGTCGGGCGAACATGTGGTCACCCGGGCCGAACGCACGATCACCGCTAGCGATGCGATGACCGCGCACCGGTGCGAAACCATCAATCACGATTAATCTTCGAAAAATTTAAACCGGGTCCAAGAAAAGAGAAAAATTATGGACGTCCGTGGTCGGGGTGTGACAATTCTCCCCACCACAGACACTTTCTGCCCCCACAAAGTCACCGGGCCGCAAGTCAACCAAAAACCAAGTCTATGCCCAAACATAACTAAAGGAACAAGAGAGGATTGAGAATCTCGGGGATGACCTTACTCCACACAGGTCACACCCGACCGATTCAAGAGAAAACTGGGGTCCGAGATTGAGGGGAGAACACGAAGGGGTTCTCCCCACCACAAGAACTTAACTAGTGCAGGAAAGTTGACCATCTAAAAGGAAGACCCTAGAAAAGGGGGTCGATGCGGGAACTCCCAACCGGTTTAAACCAACTCTTATAGCACGATAAGAACAACACTTCCGTCAAGACATTAAATCCTCGACCAGAGTCAACAACCTTCAACACCAGGGAAAAACCATAGAAAAACATTTAACCATTATCAAATTGGAGACATGATCCACCGAAGTCCACAAAGCATAACCACATCAACAACATAACCAAAACGAGGTCAACCCACACAAGGGTCAAACACACCTTTCGAAAGACACACGATTTACAAGATCACATCCACACAGACAAAAAATTCTTGGGCTATAATTGAACAAGTTCATCATTACTTCATAGCGAAACAACGTACTTACAACAACCTTGAAACATTAGTAGGAGATAGACAAAACATGAAGTGATTTCTAATTGTTCCACCGCCAACATGGAACACAAAACCTGGACTAGAGCTTCACAGCCCTGGGGAATCCTGACTGTGCGCGAGCTTCACCCCGAGACTTGTGGCTGGGGCTCTGATGGCTGAAGCATCTTCTGCCTCACAGTCAGGTACTGACATTCTCCCATCACAGCGTCCTCTTCAAGCGACGCTTCCTGCAAAACTTCTCCAGATGACCTAGACAACCGCATCGATGACACGTCTTCGGAGGGTTGCAACACGACGGCTTTAAATGCCCGAAACGACCACACTGATAGCACGTCATCGAACGATCTGATGAACCGGAGGCTGGGACCAAAGGGGATAACTCCTTAAGAACAGGTGTCTCTGGCACCTCTTTCTCACCAGAGGGGAAACTCTTACGAACGACAGCAGGGGACGCTGAAGTACTAACCACCCGCACACCGGAAACCAACTCAGCCAAGAATGCTTCCTCCACCAGCTTCTCGAAACAAAGGTCTTTAGAAGGGAGGACTCGCTCCTTGATCTCTGGACGAAGACCTCCAGTGAAAAGAGAGGCCTTCATGAGCTCATGCGACGCTACCTCTGGAGAAAAGGGAATCAGTTCCTTGAAATGGTCAACATATGCCTTCACCGTCCGTTGACCTTGTTGAATATGCACAAGCTCTCCCTTTTTCTCCAGCTTCACTTCCTCAGGTACAAAACATTGGATGAAAACGGTTCTGAAGACATCCCACGTCATTTCACCTTGCGTTGACGGTGGGGTAACCATCTTCCACTGGTCCAGAGCCGGGCCCTCAAACAACTCCATAATTGCACGAACCTTAACACTATCGGGAGTTCCCAACATTCTAAAAACACGCTCCACTTCCTCGAGCCATTCCACTGCCTCTAACGGACCCTGATCACCATGGAGAATAGGCAGAGTCTGAGGAGGACCAACATCTGGGCATGACCTATCAGAATCCTTGGGGACCTTTCTGGGCGGCATTTCCTGAGCGACATATAAAACACCAGGCCAAAACCAACATCAAAACGAAGCAACATCAATAAAAGAACCTTTCTCAAAAATAGTCAGCACCAGGACCAAACAAATACAACACAACCCAAAATAAAATCTCCTCTTTTAAAATTCCCTTTTCATTTTTGATTTCAAAACCACCCTTTCTCAAGATCACTTTCCAAAAACCAATCCACTTTCAAACCAAAAACATTCCAAAACATTTCCTCTTTAAAACCAATTTAGAAAACAAAGTCAAGCCTTTAGCTCCAAATACACACCCAGGTAATCTCATGAACCGTTGCACATGTCTTTATCCACATTCCATTCATACGTGCATCAACACACACTTTCCATTCATTCTCACACATGTGCAAACGTTCATAAAGAGGAACCGAGGTTTCAACCCAAATCATTCTTATCCAATTCCAAGCAAACAACAGATTTTCAAATCAAGAGATTTCAGTTTTAAAACCCATTTCATATATTTAAAGACCTTTAAAAGAAACTAGTCAAATTTTCAAAAACCCTTTTTCATTTCCAACAACGTACTCACACAGACCAAAACAAAAGCAGGATCCAAATTTGCATCAACCACTGAAGTGAGGGACTAGTAGTCACACTCAACCTGGCGACATGGTAGTGGGTCATGTCCCAAGTCAGCGTCGACCACTAGGAGGAATTCAAACCACGTACTCGGACTCCACATGGGTCACTACTCCATGTGAAATCACGACGTAACGTCGGCTTGCCTCCATTGTCATCTCTCAATCCAAAACAAACCAGAAAAGACAAGGACACAATTCCCAAACTACCCCTGGTAACTCGAGGATCAGTGCGGGCAAGAGTTCGCGACGCTCTTCGCGTACCTACCCCTCGAGTTCCGACAGTCCTAATCTCCTTCTACCGGACAACCCAAATAACAAGAACCACCTTTGATACCATTTTGTCATGAACTAGCCCGGGTCGACCCTGAACCGGTCACCCGAGCCGGTCCGCGGCAAGTCCCGAGGGGCGTTCCCGATCCCCCCGGGATGGCAACCAGTGCCGGGCATTAAGACTTGATCGTTGGGAACGATTTCAGCCCAAAACAAAAGTAAATAGAACAGAATAAATAAACACTAACAGCGGAAAAAAAAAAGAAACCACACAACCACGTACCTCCATGTGACCTCTCAGGTCACCACCCAACTAGAGAGCAACCTCGCTCCAACACTGAGCGACTCAAGACAGAAGACCTGCGACTGAAATGGTAAAAGATAGGCGTGAGCACAAAAGTACTCAGTAGGTGAGCCCAACAACAAGTCCGAAAGCACTGCCAAAAAAATATAAAATCTACATAATCCAGGTTTGAACTATAATGTATAAAAGTAATTTTTTTCATAATGTTTAACTTGAAAATCAACCACGAGACATTTCCCTTATTCTCTTTCAAAAGTTAGTTCCATATCTTTAGTTTTATACTCGTTCTGAAAAGCAAGGTGTTACATTTCCAAATCTAACCCAAAGCGAATAAAGCATTTTCATTTAAAAACCATTTTTCTCAAAGTCTAACAGTATAGGCTGTGAAATATGACTGAAAGAAAACAAGCAGGGAAAACAAGTGCAAGTAAAGGTAAACAGGTAAGGAAAACCAAGTGCAAGTACAAATAAACCAGAAGTTATCAGTAATAACCATGGGTGATCCTGAACATCCCTAGAAAACCCCTGGACGTACTCGGGTTCAGACTACCTGCCGGCATGGTACTCCACAGTCAATAACCAACTGGCCTCCCTAATAGCCAACTAGTGGCACATCCCACCTGGCCTGTCCACAACTCCAGAGGGTACCAACCCGTCTAATCAGGATTAGGAAGCAACCGTCACTCGATAATCTATAAGACGCCCAGGAACCCATAGTAGTTTTTGTAACACTGTGTAAGTGGGAGACCCGCGCACGCGTGACTCATCTCACCGCACTTGCCAACCCCTTACATGGACATCGCTACACGACAACCCTCGAAGGGAAGTCCCCCTGTAGAAATGCCCTCACATGTACGTATATATATATCTAAATATAAGTATAATCACTTCACATTTATTAAAGTGCCAACCGGGCCGTCATATCATTTACACTTTGAACATCTAACACTAAAACATTTCCAAGGGACATGACATACGCCACACGATTGAAAACCAGAAACGCACTTAGAACATTATTTAAGAAACTCAAATCAGCATCTCAAACCTGAAAGACGTTGGTATCAAAAGTAAGAAATCATTTTCCCAGTTCCAAACGCACCCCACTTTTATCAAGAGCCAAACGGGCTTTTAAAAATCTTTTGAAAGAATAATATTTCTCAAATGAAATCCAGAATTTTAATCACGCATCAAAGGAAAACATTTTTCTTTTTCAACTACCAATAACCACGCTTAATGTTTCCAAAAATCGTGTTTAAAGGTCACACGGCACTTCCTCTAATCAAGGTTCAAATAAAAACACCATTTTTCATAACCAATACACCTACCATTTTACACACACCAAAACCGCTTCAGAACCTAATTCGACATGATCTTTCGTTAATCAGGAAGAACCATCCAGCAAAACTACCATGGAAGCACACAATTAAATCCAAGAAAACGCTTTTACTGAAACTCTAGAATTAAAACAACTTTTATCATCAGCAGATCACCAAACTATAGATAACTACTTAGTAATACTTTTGAATTTGCTGAAACTTAATAAAAAGTCAAGGAATAAATAAATTCTAAATTTAAAGGCGAGTGCAAAGGGAGACCTGCCTCAAGATCCAAGCGCGATGGTAAAACGACCTTGGAACCAAGGCGCGATGACACGACGTGTGTCCGAAGCCACGTGAAAAAGTTCAACACTCTCGAAACTGAGGCGCGGAGATGGCAGAGCCTCGGAAACGCCCTGCGCGGGTCCTAAAGTCTTAAACCTACCAAAAACAAATATAAATTGATGAAGAAAACCCCTAACAAAGCACAAGTAAAAGCCAGAGTAATAATAATAAGAAAATAATAATAATAATAATAATATTGTTATAATGATAATAATAGTATAACCATAATAATAACAATATCATAACAAAATAATAGCTTAATAATATTAACTTGAAAATAATAAAAATGATAATAATCTTAATCTTAATAATATATTAATAATAATAATATAATAATAATAGTAACATACTTTAATAACAAGAATGATATAAAAATAATAATTTAATAAGTATAATAATAATATAACAATAAAAACAATAATGATATAATAAAAATAATAATAATAGAATAATATCAACATGATAATAATATAATAATAATATAATCACAATAATAATAATATAATGATAATAATAATAACTTAGCATAATTATAATATTATAATATTATAATAATAAAAATGATAGGATAATAGTAATAATAATAATAATAATAAAATAATAATGTGGTAATAATAATAGTAATAATAATATTCATAATATGTTATTAATATTAATAATAATAATATAATAAACATAATATAATAATATTATTGAGGATAACATATTATAATAATAATTATAATGATAAAGATAATAATAGTAACATGATAATAATATTTATAATAAAAAGAAATGAACATAAATAAAATAATAATAAAAAAGACTCACGAGCAGGGGGGTCGTTGCGCGGGGAAGCCGGATCGGCAGCGCGGGGTCGGCGCAAGGCGGAGGAGCAGGGGGAAGAAGTGGTCGGCGACGGGAACAGGAGGGATGACGCCGGAGGAAGGGGGAGGCCGGTGCGGGTCGCGGAGGGAGCGGCCGAGGCCGGGGCGCTGGGGTGAGCTGCAGGGGGCTACAAGCCGCTGGACGCCGGAGCGGAACAGGGGCAGCCGGCGGTCGGGCTAGCCGAGGCGGGGTGCAGCCGGAGGTCGAGGCAGAGGAGGGTGACGGCGGTGCAGGCCGGAGATTGGTGCAGCGGGAGGTGCGACGGCGAGCCGGACAGGAGGTGCGGGAGGAGCCGGGGGTCCAGGGTGCAACAAGGCGGAGCGCCGTAACGGGGGGGGCGACGCCGGGACGGGGAGCAGGGGTTCGCGGGTGAAGCGGGACAAGGGTGGAGGCCGGGGTTCTGGCTTGGGCGAGGCGGGACGATAGGGAGCAGGGCTGGGGGTGAGCGGGAGCCGGCGAGGCGGAGAGCGGGTCAGCGACGGGGAAGCGGGAGCCGGCGCCGGAGAAGGGGATCGCCGCCGGACAGGGGATACCGGAGGAAGGGCAGGGCTCGGGACGCCGGACTTCGGCGGCTGGATGGGAACGCGGCGAGGAAGCCGGGGCGAGCAAGAGGGGGAGGTCGGGTTGAGGCGGCGGGCTGCTACTGGGTGTGGCGAAGGCGGAGGAAGGCTGGAGGGAGAGAGAGGTGAAGGGGGGCGAGGGCGAGGCCGTAGCGCAGGAGCTGGCGAGCGGCCATAGGGCCGAAGCGGCTGGGCACGGGGTTCGCGCAGAGGGGGAGCGCCGCAGGTAGGAGGAGAGGGGAAAAGGGTGGCGGCTGTAGGGGAGGTAGGCTAGGGTTAGGGGTCGTTTTAGGTTTATATATATATATATGTATGATAAAAATAATAATATTAATAATTATAATAAAACATTATAATAACAATAATAAAAAGTATAATTATAATCAAACCATTTAATAATAATAAAATTTATCATAAAAATAATAATAGAACTTATATTAATAATAATAATAAAACTTTATAAAGATAATAATAATTATAAAATTTACAATAATAATAATAATAACAAACTTAATAAATAAAATAATAATGATAATAAAATAATTTAACAATCCTAATTATATTACTATGACCACAAAGTAGAAGTTAAAATTTAACCGCCGGGCGAACATGTGGTCACCCGCGCCGAACGCACGATCACCGCTAGCGATGCGCTGACCGCGCACCGGTGCGAAACCATCAATCACGATTAATCTTCGAAAAATTTAAACCGGGTCCAAGAAAAGAGAAAAATTATGGACGTCCGCGGTCGGGGTGTGACAATAATTTTGTTGATATACTCACACTGACATTTCTGGTTTTAGTAAATGGATGGATCTAGCAGGCGCTAAAGTGTAAATGGATTTGAAGGAAACTGTGGTGGTTCTCTGATTAAGAGACTGGATGAAATGGGGGATTCAATGAGGAATCTCGTGGTCATTCTAAAACAACTATCATGTAGTCATCATTAAACACTTTAACCTTGGTGAGTTCTGTGATGCATCATGTACGAGAGAACCAACTCGATGTGGATGTTCATGTGATTATTATAATGGTAACCATTATGGTATATATGATCCTTACTTTTGAGGTAATTATGGGTTACTGTATGATGGAAGATGAAAGGCATGAGGTAAAATTGAGGTAAAATTATGTTATGGGTACTTTTGAAGATTTTATCTCTTTTTGGGGAATGGATTATATATTATATAGTTTTGGAAAAAGGAAAACACGCAGACCATGTGACAACACGTCGCGTCAGACAAAGCTGTGGGAATCCAACCCACAACCAAAGTGCGACTGGTATTTATCGCCTACCACTGGACTACGTGAAGTCTCTGGTTATTATAACAAATTATTTTTAGTTATATAATTTTATGAATCAAGATTAATTTGATTTTGGGTTATCTAGGAAAATATTGACCTATCATGGTGGATATCTGATTAGGTTAATTACTTTTCAATATGATACTTTAAGAGGAACTACTGTTATTTGGAGATAAATGTTAATTTTTACCTTGTAAGACTATGTGATTAAATCCTTCAAATAATTGGGTTTCAATCATATTTTGGTTTACTTTGAAGAATTTTATGGACAAATTGTTTATCGAATGGTCTTCGTTGAACTTTGGGTTTTTTGGACAAATTTTGGATATTAAGAATAGATTATCTTTTTATAAAGGATTATCCTTTTGTGGATTATCTGGTCTTATTCTAACTATTTTGGTTTTGGTTAAGGTCTAAAGACATGGTAAATATATAGTTCTCTTTTGTGGATTAGGTGATTCTCTACAATTTGATTATAGCTCTCTTAATGTGAACAAGTCATCCTAAATAATCATATTTTCGAGAAAATATTAGTTTGTGTAAAAAATCTAGTAGGAGATGAGAGTCTACACGACAAGAATGTAAGTTTCCTTAGGATTTATTTAAGCTCATAAATAAATTCCTCAATGAAAATTAACTTAAAAAGAAAAATGTTGTCTGTTTGCTTTTCCTACTATAGAATCAACTACCATTTAAACCATCACCGGTTTGTGATTTTCTAGAGGTTATCTTTCTCCTAAGCATGTTTTCTATCACTCTCCATCAGAACATGACCCTTTGTTTTCTCTTCCATGTCCATGTTTTCCTATATGTAATCCTAGTATGGGTTAACTCATGTGACCTTTTTACTTCCCATTATTTCTTTTAAAGTGACAGTTTAATTGACTCCTTTTCCGATGTGGGGCTCTCAATGAAGTTTCCAAGGCCAATTTTAAAATTACGACACCTCAATTCCAAAAAGGGGGGGAAGGATGTAACACCCTAGCTAAATAAAGAATATTTCATTTTCATATTTATCCATATTTGTTAATAAAATGTTAATATTAATTTAAAGGGAATTCTATGCTTGTTGGCATACCCAATACGCAACAATGAGTTTCTTGGAAATCTTATGTTGCATTCTAATAATAAAATATTATTAATTTAAATTGTAGTTAACGCCTTGCTGTTGTAATGGCGGAAATGAACATAACTAACTACAAAGTGATTATATGTGTTTTTCAAATATTTTTTCTTTTATCCAATAAACGTTAGAGGCTGAAAATGTGAATGAATACAATTTTAAGCGCAAATATTCTAATATTCTTTAAAAGGTCGATTAATCGCCCATTGATGGTGAAACCTTTTTAAATGCATATTTTTACAATTTTATATGTTATATTGGACCAAATAAAATCCTTCTTTATAATCGGGACATCAAAATTTACATTGTGTATGTTTTTTTTATTTTTTCGATAATGTTCATTTTTAATGAATAAGTGAAAAATGTTGTATTTTAATTCAAAACCGATTTTTAATATAATTTATTTTTATGATTATATCATCTTGTGAATTGGTTTTAAAGTGAAATTAGAATATATTTTTACCATTTAATCTGATGGTGGTCATTGGAATTAATTTCACATTGAAATTGGACTTAAACTAGTGTCAATATTTTAATAGATATTGTTTCATAAAAACACGCTATTTGTTTTGACAGCGTGAAATAATTATTAAATTAATTAATGCAACATATATATTTTTTAATTTTGTAAAATAGACATCATTTTTGAATTCGGAATATCAAATATATCTTAGGGCGAATTTTTGGTATTTTTCTAATAAACTTCAATTTTTGATGAATAGTGAAACAACTAAGTGGTAGTTAAAAAACTAATTTTTCATTTAAAAAAAACATTACCACTTATGTGATTTGATTTATAAAAATCCGACATACGTGGTTTTCATTATGATGTAAAATGTGATTTAATGGGATTAAAATAATTTTTTGGTGAATAGTAACTTTTAAGTTTTATTAATCACGATTAAAGATAATTTGTGTTATTTTAGTTAAAGATAATGTTATAATAATAATAAATGACCTTGAAACAATTCCTAACCTTATTGGATGAGTCATGGCCGACCAAGATAGTCCATGGGTCAACATGGGGACCCCATGGATCCCCTTGGGTAAGAAAATGTCATTAATAACTTTTTATTTAATGTTAAAATAAAAATGTCACAAACATGTATTGTTTTACTAAAAAAAATTTTACATGGGGTCATACAAGTCATATTTTTAACTATAAATAGTCATTGGAAATCTAATAATATTTCCTACATAATAGTATTTTTTTTATAATTTTTATACATTAAATAAATTAATGTATTAATGACACCATGATGATGCTGCGATTTCCTCATTAATGAATGATTTAAATAAAATGAGAATATAATGTAAAATATAAGACATAAAATTATCAATAACCTATTGGATGGGTGGATTCATAACCCTTATCACCTTATCCTAGAAATATATTTTTGTGGTTCCTTTAAAACGTGAATACCATTTTAAAATAAGGTGACATTTCATGACATTACAAGAGTGCCCCTCCTCCCTCTTATAAAAGGCCCCCAACTCTACCTCCTTACCCACACATCTCAAGCCATTGGATCGTCCAAACTCTGATCATTTTATCTTTCCACATCCCTCTATTCATCCTAGAAGCCTTCCCTTAGGCAGAATTCTCTTCAAGAAACCCTTTTTTTTCAAACCAAAGGGAGTTACCTAATTTAAAGATAATGTCTTCCCTAATGTTCTTTTGTTTTATTTTTCTTCTCCAACCCCCTAAACACTATTTATTCCTTTCTTTTGAATCAAAACCAGTATATTCAATATAATAGAATGTTTTTATGAAAAGGATTCAAACTACACTATAACATCCAAAGTAAGTAATTAATGATAGATATTTTTAGCTATGTCTATTAAATAATTAGATAGTGTTTTATAGGATTAAAATGAAAATAAATCCAATCTTAAGCATGGAATACACTAATTTTTTTAAAAGATTGTTTTACTTCCTTTTGATAGAAAACCATTTTTAAATCAATCTTTTGAAAATTTTATAAGTTATCTTTGTCAAAATAAACATATTCTTTATGATTGGGACATCAAAATTTACTTTTTTTGAATTTTTTGTATTTTTCTGACAATGTTCAATTTTTAATGAATAGTGAAAAATACTGCATTTTACATCAAAACTGCTTTTTAATCTAATTTATTTATATGATTATATTATCTTTTGAATTGGTTTTAAAGTTAAATTAAAATATATTTTTACCATTTAATAAAATGGTGGTCATTATGATTAATTTCACTTTGGTATTGGGAATAATCTAATGCCAAAATTTTCATAGATATTGTTTCAAAAAAACCTGCTATTTGTTTTGACATTGGGAATTATTTTTAAATCAATTATTGCAATTTCTGTGTTTTGAATTTGGTAAAATTAATTACTTATTTGGAATCAGAAGTTCCAAATTATTTAGTCAATACTCTTTTGTTTTTGGACATTGTGAATCGTAACGACGGTAATTATCTTTAATTATCTTGATTAATGAGTAATCGGGTAGTTAAGGATAACCAATAATATCATAATAATAGAAAAATGACACCAACATGTGTCCTAATTCTACTGGTTGTCTCATGGTCGACCATGTAATGTCTTCTGCCAAACATGGGGACCCCGTGGAATCACTTTTGTGGAAAGTGACTTGTTATCATTTTATTTTTTTTAATGACAATAAATATTAGAAGAATGTATCACATGATTAAATTTTTTTTAATTTTGTCTACATAGATGATATTTTAGACTATAAATACTCATTTGAAACCTAAAAATATTTCCTACATAATAGTATTTTTTCATAATTTTTATACGTTAAATAAAATAAATTATTTATGACATCATGATGATGCAGCGATTACCTCATTAATAAAGGATTTAAATAAAATGAAATGATAATGTAAAATCTATGAACTACACAGGTCCAAATCCTATTGGATGGGTGTATTTAGAACTCTTATCACCTTACACTCTAATTATATCAATTTGGGACCTTTTGAATCCGAAAATCATTTTCAAATAAAGTAACATTTCTTTACTTTCCAAGAGTGCCCCTCCTCTCCTCTTATAAAAGGCCCCCACCTCTACCTCCTTACCCACACTCCCAAAGCCATTGGCTCTACCAACCCTAGGCCATTATGTCTCTCCCCATCCCTTTATTACTCCTTGAAGCCTCACTTTGGGATTAAGTCTTCCCAAGGAAGCCTTTGAGCTCAAACCAAAGGGAGTTACCCGATTTTAAGGTAATGTCTTCACTTGATTCCTTTTGTTTTATTTTGATTCTGAAACCCCCTAAACTCTTTTTATTAATTTCTTTTGTAACAACTCCAGTATATTCAATATAGTATGAATTTTTTATAAGAACGATTCGAGATACACTTACACACACCTACATCTAATGGTTAAAGGACATACTGTTTCCGTGGATGGTGAATTTATGCCTCCTGAAACGATGATTGTTCAACATTATTTTAATACCTTCAAAGGTGGATATTAAGATGTCACTATATTTATATGTGATATATAATATGTTTATGTTTTCCTTAATCATCTGTATTTTTAATTTTGAGCATACCATTATGGTTTTCATTATGGGTAAACGCGATATCATCATTTAAGGAAGTGCGGACTACCGCCCCCTCAAAGTGATTTGATTTGTTAATACCATATGTGGGACGTATAAAGGATGGAGTTATGATATTATATATGATATTATACTATAATACCTTTATATCATTATGATTACATTCTATAAAATATGAAATTGAAATGAATGTTGCGTTCATGCGTATGTACGGCTTAACGTCTCCATGAATGGTGCATTTCATTTCTTACCTCTAAATGATTATGTAATATTATAAATGCATATATATACTGGATATATATGATATATATGATATATAAATCATGATTATAACTCTGGATATAATGGATACATGAACAACTTGTAATTATAAAGAGCATATCTTCACTCATGTACCAATGATCGTTAAAACGAACGTTATTAACTTAAATAATTACATAATGTTTATAACATGGAAATAAGTGATATAAAAAGGAATAATGAAATTGAAAAAGGTTCTTAAGAAAATATAAATTAACTCAAGTTTATTATTCAGTACGTTAAAGAACGATCGAGTCAAGTCGGACCCGAGGTATGGGACTTCGTCTCAATCTCCTTTCATTGAGACATATTTTATTTTATACACAACCTTCTTTTATATGGTGTATAAACCCCTTTGAATTTTATGTTTATTGAAAAGGAATATTTTTTATACGAAACATTTACTAAACGACAAAAGGGAATGTTTTTTTCGTACATATGCGGCGACAACAACTTCTCCTCCGGCGTGACCATTATTTGAGTTTCGGCTTCCTCTACAAGCCATACCTTTTTTTAAAAGAAAAATAAATACCATGTTTTACTTTTATTTTATTATGGTATTGAAAATGGTTTTCATAATGTTTTTATATCAATGTGTTGTATTGATATCTTGTGATTGAAAGGTGGAAATGTTATGTTTCCTTTAAACATGTTTTATGTGATACGATTATGTTGATGTTCTTGGGAATTATTATGAAGACGGGTGGTTTCGTGATAAACTAAGGGCGGGTGATCCCGATATAGCTCTCCAATGCATTGGGTAACGTGAAGGAGTGAAACATTAAGGTTTCTCTGAAGAGATTTAGGGAATATACTGTGATGGGTATTCCAAACATAACCAAGAGGGTTACTCCCAACGTAAAAATGTTATGAATGCCTCAAGTTACATTTAAGTCTTATAATTTCTATGATTTATTCATGATTTGATGAGGTATGTTAAAGTTCTTATGTTTTATGGGTAATGTATGATTTCATTCTTATGTATATATATACCCATGTTTCCTTTCCATATTTTTATATCCCTTACTGAGCTTTTTATGCTCATCCCATGTTTTTTTGAAATGTTTTTCATAGGGCATGGGAAAGGTACATGATACGATGATAGTGTCAAGGAAGTTTCAAGAAAGAATCCATGTTTTATTTTAAATATGTTTCCATTGATGGGAAAGAAGAATACTATCTTTATGTAACCACTTTGTTTATATGTGGAATGTAATGCAAGTTTGATGATCTAACTCCCTAAAACTCTAAACCCGAAAAGATCCTCAATGTATAATCTTGTAATAACTCAAGATTAAGTAAGGTTTAAGGATGGGGCCATATAGTTGGTATCAGAGGTCGGTTTAGATAACATTAGGAGTTAGAATTCTATTAAATGAATATCCAAAAATATTTATTTTTTTTATGGTCAAATTGAAGTGATATAGTATTTTAAGATTACCATGTTGGATAATCTAAAACATGTTTGTTCAGAACGGTTTTCCACAGAGGAAACCGGGAAGCAGTGCTAGGAAGGCATGAAAAAGGAAATAACCTTCTGAAACAGCATCCTGAGATGGTCAGAATTGGAACTGAACAGTTTGGTGCAGTAATGGCGCAGTTGACTCAAGCGATAAATGGCAGTGGTATCCATACACGAGATCGGCCAGATCAACGGCATAGGAACATGTCAGTGGTGGAACATTTCATGAGGCAACATCCCACATCATTTTGAGGATCATCTGACCCTGTGCTGGATGATGGGTGGATTAAAGAACTGGAGAAGATTTTCAATGTCATGGGGTGTTCAAACAATCAAAAGGTTAGTCTTGCTATTTACCGTTTGGAGGGTGAAGCAGATCAGTGGTGGTCGATGGTTAAAAATATCAGCGACGCTGATGAGATTGATGCTCTCGACTGGGATGAAGTCAAAGGTATGTTTCTTGAAAAATATTTTCCTAAAGTTGTTCAACTTAGGATGGAAAAACAATTCTCGGAATTGAGGCATGAGGACGACTCAGTGGCTACCTATGAAGAAAGGTTCACTCCATTGGCAAGGTATGCTCCAAATTTAATCTGAAACCTTGATAGTAAAATCAATATTTTTTACTCAGGATTAAAGCCAATATATCGAAGTGCATTAGCTTCTTGTGATTTTAAAAGTTATGAAAAGCTTTTTCGATGTGCTGAGAATGTGGAAATGGAGTTTTCCAATGATAAAGTGTTCTATAACAACCAGTAGAAGAAGAGACCATGGTGGCAGGAGAAAGGGATGAATTCTTCAAAAAAGGATGATGGTACAAAATCTATGTTTCCAATTTGTGATAAATGTGGAAAAAGGCATGCTGGGGAATGTCTTATGAATTCTGGAAAGTGCTACTGATGTGGTAAGATGGGACATAAGGCTCGTGATTACACTGAAAAAGTTCAAGGTGAAGTTAAGACCAAATTTGATTTACAGTTAGTGAAATTTTTTAAGTGCAATGAGATGGGTCACTATGCAAAAGACTGTCCGACAAAGAGCTTGAGTGATGTGAAGAAGTTAGACTACAAGTAGAAAGGGGTGGTGAAATCCTTTACAATTACTTCAGCAGATGTCGGGCATCGAATGAAGTTGTATCAGGTACATTGTTTTTTTTTTCAGATTATGCCAGCGTGTTGTTTGATTCGGGGTCTACCCATTCTTTCATCTCTGAAACCTTTTCTAGTAAAATGGGAATACCATCTCAAGAAATGACTCCTGAACATTTGGTAAAAACACTTGGGGGAAATGTTGAGGCAAAAAGAATTTATAATAATCTTCCTATCCTTATCTGTGGAAAAAACCAACTTGAAAACCTTATTGTTCTACCTCTAGTAGAGTTTGATGTTATCCTAGTTATAGATTGGATCTCTATTTACCATGCTAAGATTGACTGTAGAGCTAAAGAAGTTTCTTTTCAGAATGACTTTTAGTTTCTGTACAGGAATGAACCCTTACTGTTGATAACTTATCAAGTGGCCAAGAAACATTTAAAAGATGGAAATGAATGTTACCTTGCACACATCATTAAAAATAAAGGAATTGTTCAGATTAATGATGTGCCAGTGGTAAATGAGTATCCTGAAGTTTTTCCTGACGAGTTTCCTGGAATAATACCAGATTGGGAAGTTGAGTTTACTATTGACTTAGTTCCTGATGCTAAGCCAATTTCAAAACCCCCTTATCGAATGGATCAAATTGAACTTTTAGAGTTGAAGGAGAAATTGTAAGATTTATTAGAGAAAGGTTTCATTCGACCTAGCACATCACCATGGGGTGATCCTGTTTTATTTGTTACAAAGAAAGATGGTTCAATTAGACTTTGCATTGATTATAGATCCTTGAATAACATCACTGTTAAGAACAAATATCTTTTCCCTCATATTGATGATTTATTTGATCAGCTCCAGGGAGCTCAGTATTTTTCAAAGATTGACATGAGATCGGGGTACCATCACCTAAAGCTAAAGGAATCAAATGTTCTGAAGACCGCATTCCGTACAAGATATGGCCATTATGAATTTGTAGTAATGCCTTTTGGGATAACCAATGCACCTGCTGTATTCATGGACGTAATGAATAGACTTTTCCATGAGTTATTGGATAAGTTTGCGATGGTTTTCATTGATGATATTTTGGTGTTTTCTAAAAGTAAAGAGGAGCATGAAAGACATTTAAGGGTTATCTTGAAAACCTTAAAAGAAAAAAAAATGTATGGAAAATTCGGCAAGTGCGAGTTTTGGTTGCAAGAAATTTCTTTCCTTGGTCACATTATTTCTAAAGATGGGATAACCTTTGATCCTGAAAAAACAAAGGTTGATGAAGAATGGACATGACCCACAAATGTAACAGAGATTTGTAGTTTCCGTGGTTTGGTAGTCTATTACCGAAGGATTGTTAGAACTTTTTCACGGTTATCTAGTCCAATGACTAAGCTTACTCGGAAGGGTGTTATGTTTATCTAGAAAAAATAATGTGATGATTGTTTTCAGGAATTGAAAAGAAGATTGGTGAATGCTCCAGTTTTGGCACTACCTTCTAGGAATGGTGAGTTGGTTATATACAGTGATGCTTCATTGAAAGGACATGGTTGTGTCCTAATGCAGAATGATGAGGTAATTGTTTATGCTTCACGTCAGTTAAAAACTCATGAGGTAAATTTCCCTACATAAGATTTGGAATTAGCTGCTGTTGTTTTCGCTTTAAAAATTTGGAGGCATCATTTGTATGGAGTAAAGTGTGAAATATATACTGATCACAAAATTTTTAAGTATATATTCACTCTGAATGAGTTTAACATTATATAGAGGAGATGGCTGAATGTAATCAAGGATTATGATTGTACAATTCATTACCATCTGGGAAAAGCAAATAAAGTGGCTGATTCTTTGAGTTGAAAAAGTAATTCTTCATTAACAATGTTTCATTTGGAACGTGATCATTTGGTTAAGGATTTGGTGAACTTTGGAATAGAAGTTGTTGGTGCAGGAATTTCTTCTGTTTTGTTTCAGGTATCAGTGAGATCATCTCTATCAGATAAAATCAAGCAAGCATAGAAGCAAGACAGTGAGTTGAAAAAAAAGGTAGAGCTAGTTCAGAAAAGTAATTTTCCTGAATTAAACATTGATAATGATTGTGTTTTGAGATTTGGGAAGATATTGTGTGTGCCTTGTGATTCACATATGAAGAGAGTGTTGTTATTTGAAGCTCTTAGTTCTCCGTTTTCAGTTCATCCTGGAAGTACTAAGATGTACAGAGATCTGCGGGAGTATTACTGGTGGGATGGAATGAAAAGAGATATTTCTAATTTTACTGTGAAGTGTTTGACTTGTCAACAGGTTAAAGAAGAGTGGCAGTTACCGAAAGGGATGCTTCAGCCTTTACCAGTGCCAGAGTGGAAATGGGAGAATATATCCATGGACTTTGTTGGGGTATTTACGAAGACATCTCGAGGTAATAATGCACTCTGGGTTATTGTTGAATGCTTGACTAAATCTTCTCATTTCCTTACTATACGAGATATTTTTTTCCCTAGATCAACTTTCTCATTTGTATCTTAAAGATAATGTCAGGTTACAAGGAGTTCCCCTCTCCATTGTGTCTGATCATGATCCCATGTTCACTTCTAACTTTTGGAAGGGTCTTCAGAAGTCGTTATATACTGAATTAAATTTTAGTACAGCTTTTCATCCTCAATCAGATGGGCAGTCAGAACGAACAATTCAGACATTGGAGGATATGCTACGACCTTGTTCGATGGATTATTAGGGAAGTTCGGACAAACATCATTCTTTGGTTGAATTTTCATATAATAACAGTTTTCATTCCAATATACTGATGGCACCATTTGAGTCGTTATATGGGAAGCAGTGTCAAACACCAGCTTTCTGGGATGAAGTGGGTGAAAGGAAGTAGATGGGACCAGAATTGGTAGAAGAGAGCGCAGAAAAAGTTTAGCTGATTCAGAAACACATGAGAACAGCTCAGAGTAGGCAGAAGAGTTATGCAGACAACAGGAGGAAGGATCTAACTTTTGAGGTAGGTGATCATGTTTTTCTCAAAGTCTCACCATGGAAAAGTGTGATGATATTTGGTAAGAAAGGAAATCTGAGTCCAAGGTTCATTAAACCATATGAAATTCTGGGGAGAGTTGGATCAGTTTCATATCGGGTGGCTTTACCTCCGAGTTTATCTCAGGTACACAATGTTTTTCACGTTTCGATGTTGAGAATGTATATTCCAGATCCATCTCATTTTTTGAGTCCAGAGGTAGTTCAGCTGGAAGAGAACCTATCTTATGAGGAACAACCGGTCTAGATTTTTGACCACAGTGAGAAAGTGTTACGAAATAAGGTGATTAATCAGGTAAAGGTTTTTTGGAAAAACCACATGATGGAAGAGGCAACATGGAAATCTGAAAATGCAATGAGGGATAAGTACCCCCATTTGTTCGATAAGTAAATAAATTAAGGGGACGCAATTTTCTAAAGGGGGGATGGATGTAACATCCCAAGTACGTAATGAATGATAGATATTTTTATCTATGTCTATTAATGAATTAGATAGTGTTTTAGAGGCTTAAAATGAAAATAAATCCAATCTTAAGCATTGAATACACTAATTTTTTTTAAAAAGATTGTTTTACTACCTTTTGATGAAAACCCCTTTTTAAATCTATATTTTGACAATTTTATAAGATATGTTTGCAAAAATAAACTTATTCATTACTATTGGGACATCAAATTTTACTTTGTGTGAATTTTTGGTATTTTTCTGACAATGTTCATTTTTTAATGAATACTGAAAAATACTGCATTTTACATCAAAACTGCTTTTTAATCTAATTTATTTATATGATTATCTTATCTTTTGAATTGGTTTTACAGTTAAATTAGAATATATTTATACCATTTAAACCAATGGTGGTCATTAGGATTAATTTCACTTTGGAATTGGGAATAAACTAATGCCAAACTTTTCATAGATATTGTTTAAAAAAACCTGCAATTTGTTTTGTCGACAAGAATTATTTTTAAATCAATTATTGAAATTTCTATGTTTAGAATTAGGTAAAATGGATTACATATTTGGAATCATAAGGTCCAAATTATGTAATCAAGACTCTTTTGTTTTTGGACATTATGAATAGTAAGGACGGTAATTATCTTTAATTATCTTGATTAATGAGTAATCTGGTAGTTAAGGATAATAAAATAATATCATAATAATAATAAAATGACACCAACATGTGTCCTAATTCTACTGGTTGTCTCATGTCCGACCATGGAATGTCTTGTGCCAAACTTGGGGACCCCATGGAATAACTTTTGTGGAAAGTGACTTGTTATCTTTTTATTTTTTTAAAGAAAGTATATGTAACAAGAATGTATCACCTGATTAAAACATTTTTAATTTTTTCTACATAGATGATATTTTAGACTATAAATATTAATTGTAAATATAAAAAGATTTCCTACATAATATTATTTTTTTCATAATTTTTAAACTTTAAATAAATTAAATTATTTATGACATCATGATGATGCAGTGATTACCTCATTAATAAAGGATTTAAATAAAATGAAATGATAATGTAATATCTATGACCTACACATGTCCAAAACCTATTGGATGGGTAGATTTCGAACCCTTATCACCATACCCTATAATTATATCAATTTGGGACATTTTTAATCAGAAAATAATTTTCAAATAAAGTAACATTTTGTTACTTTCCAAGAGTGCCCCTCCTCTCCTCTTATAAAAGGCCCCCACCTCTACCTCCTTACCCAAACTCCCAAAGCCTTTGGCTCGTCCAACCCCTGACCATTTTGTCTCCCCACATCCCTCTATTACTCATTGAAGCCACACTTTGGGAATATGTCTTCCCAAGGAAGCCTTTGATCACAAACCAAAGGGAGTTACCTGATTTTAAGGTAATGTCTTCACTTGAGTCCTTTTGTTTTATTTTGCTTCTCCAACCCCCTTAACTCTTTTTATTCATTTATTTTGTAACAAATCCAGTATTTAAAATATACTAGGATATTTTAATAAGAAGGATTCGAGCTACACATACACACACCTACATCTAATGGTCAAAGGACATACTGTTTCCGTGGATGGTGAATTTATGCCTCCCGAAACGATGATTGTTGAACATTATTTTAACACCTTAAAAGGTGGCCATTAAGATGTCATTATATTTATATATGATATATATGATGTTTATGTTTTCCTTAAGATTCTGTATTTTTCATTTTGTGCATACCTTTATGGTTTCCAGTATGGGTAAACGCGATATCTTCATTTAAGGAAGTGCGGACTACTGCCCCCTCAAAGTGATTTGATTCGTTAATACCATATGTGAGACATATAAAGGATGGAGTCATGATATTATATATGATATTATACTGTAATACCTTTATATCATTATGATTCCATTCTATAAAATATGAAATTGAAATGCATGTATCGTTCATGCGTACGTACGGCTTACCGTCTCCATGAACAGTGCATTTCATTTATTACCTCTAAATGATTATGTAATATTATAAATGAATATATATAATGGATATTTATGATATATATGATATATAAATCATGATTATAACTCTGGATATAATGTATACATGAAAAACTTGTAATTATAAAGAGCATATTTTGACTCAAGTACCAATGATCGTTAAAACGATCGTTATTAACTTAAATAATTACATAATGTTTATAACATGGAAATAAGTGATATAAAATGGAATAATGAACTTGAAAAAGGTTCCTAAGCAAATATAAATTAACTCAAGTTTATTATTCAGGACGTTAAATAACGATCGAGTCAAGTCGGACCCGAGGTATGTGACTTCATCTCAATCTCCTTTCTTTGAGGCATATTTTATTTTATACACAACCTTCTTTAATATGGTGTATAAACCCCTTTGACTTTTACGTTTATTCAATAGGAATCTTTTTTATACGAAGTGTTTACTAAATGACAAAAGGGAATGTTTTTGTCGTACGTATTTGGCGACAACGACTTCTCCGCCGTCGTGACCATTATTTGAGTTTCGGCTTCCTCTACAAGCCATACCTTTTTTTAAAGGAAAAATAAATACCATGGTTTACTTTTCTTTTATTTTGGTATTCAAAATGGTTTTCATAATTTTTTTATATCAATGTGTTGTGTTGATATCTTGTGATTGAAAGGTGGAAATGTTATGTTTCCTTTATGCATGTTTTATGTGATACAATTACGTTGAGGTTCTTGGGAATTATTATAAAGACAGGTGGTTCTGTGATAAACTAAGGGCGAGTGAGTCCGATATAGCTCTCCAATGCATTGGGTAACGCGAAGGAGTGAAACTTTAAGGTTTTTCCGAAGAGATTTATGGAATATACTGTGATGGGTATTCCAAACGTAACCAAGAGGGTTACTCCCTACGTAAGAATGTTATGAATGCCTTAAGTTACCTTTATGTTATATGATTTCTATGATTTATTCATGATTTGATAAGGTATGTTAAAGTGCTTATGCTTTATGGGTAAAGTATGATTTCATTCTTATGTATATATATACCCATGTTTCCTTTTCATATTTTTATATCCCTTACTGAGCTTTTTATGCTCATCCCAAGTTTTTTTTGAAATTATTTTCCCAGTGTAAGGGAAAGGTACATGATATTATGATAGTGTCAAGGATGTGTCAAGAAATAATCCATGTTTTATTTTAAATATGTTTCCATTTATGGAAAGAAGAATACTATCTTTATGTAACCACTTTGTTTATATATGGAATGTAATGCAAGTTTTATGATCTAATTCTCTAAAACTCTAAACCCGAAAAGATCATCAATGTGTAATCTTGTAATAATTCAAGAATAAGTAAGGTTTAAGGCTAGGTCCTTATATACACTTACACACACCTCCGTCTAATGGTTAATGAACATACTGTTTCCATGGATGGCGAATCACTGCCTCACGAAACAATGATTGTTCTATCTTATCCAACCACCTCACATGGTGTCCATTATGATGGAACTATATTTATTTATGATATATATTATATTTATTTTCTCTCTATTCTTCTGTATTTTATATTTAATACATACCTTTATTCTTTTCATGTTGTGAAAATGCGATAATTTCATTTGAGGAAGTGTGGACTACTTCCCCCTCAAGTGATGTGACCCGTTCATGCAATACATGGAATGTATAAAGAATAAAATTGATTAACATATGTGACCTATAGAAAATATATATTATACTGTAATTATAATATATTTATCACTCTCATCTAGTTTTAATTCCATTAATGTGCCAATGAAAAAAAGGAGCGTTCATGTGTACGTACGGCCTACCGTCTCCATGAATGGTGAATTTCATTTATTTTTATCTACAAATGTTATAGAATAGTATAAAATGAGTATATAATTGATATATATGATATTTAAATCATTAATACTATTTTTCAGATGATGTAATTATAACTACATGAAAATTTCTTTTCCAACAAGTTCAATTTTTACTCATGTACCGAACATCGACAAAAACATCTAATATGAACTCACATTATTAACCAATTATTATAACATTATAATATGTGATATTAACTGAATAATAATCTTTAAAGTAGTTCCTTAATCAAATATAAATTTACCAAGGCTTATTATTCAGGAATATAAAGAAACAAACAAGACAAGTCAGACTTCATCTAAGGGATCATACATCTCTATCTCATTTTAAGTACTCTATATTGTGTCATTTCATTTAAGATCATATTTCTTATGTTTGGGGATGTTCTTTTATATTCCTCATTATTTAATTTTTATGTTCATATTATCAGAGACCCTATTTTATCCCATAAATACATTTTTGGAAGTTTTACATGGCGTTGTTAGGTTGCCGAGTTTTCGTAAGGGATTTTTCATCTCACTTTTATTCCCCTGAGATTTATGCTACATTTGCCACCATTTCATTTGATTAGTGTATGCACTACCCATTATTAATCTCCTTGTGTTATATAATTTCATTTATGGGAATTTACATCTTTATTTTATGACCTTCTTCCATGGGGTGTATGTTACGAAAGTTACCCAAATCGGTAAGGGGACCTTTCACCCTCCTCTTCATTAAAAAGACTTCTTTTTGTTATGCCTTTTAATTTATATCTTCTTATGTGGGGATATGTTCTTATATATCCTTATTTATGTAAATTTTATGTCCAAGTGATGAGATACAATTTTCTCTCTCATCAACTATTTTTATGAATTTTAATGTGTCACCGTTAGTCTGTCGAATTTTTTTGCAAAGGAACTTCTTAACTCAATTTCAATTCTTTGGGTTAAACTTGTACTCCATGAATATGTCATTCAATGCATATGTGTGAATGACTCTGACAGTTTTACACATAATAGTCACTTATATTGGGTGTATTTATATTTTTCACACGTAATTATGTAATTTATTTATCCTTAATCAAAAGATACTGTCTTTATAAGGGTTTTCGTCTCAATTTACATTCCTTTGAGACTTCATCATCGATTTGTGCCAATTCACATTGATATGGTGTAAATAATTTCATTTGGAATATTATATCATTAATACCTTTATTCTCATGATATTATAATGTTTTTATTAAATTTTATTCCTTTAAATGCTTCAAAGTGGTGTGGGACACTTTGATTCAAAAATCTCTTTATTAAATGGTTTTTAAAATAGTTTTATAAATCATTGATTTTATCAATATCTTTAAATGATATATTGTGATTTAAAATGAAATGTTAATAGTGAAATATTTATATTTTCAATATTTTATGTGATATTATTTTTTAATAGTACATGGACATTTTACGGGTGGTTACATGATTAACCAAATGACGAGTGGTGTCGTGAATACTAGGATGGGTTGTAATGTTATAACCTCCAATGTATTGGGTATGGAAGTTAGTCGTATGACTATTCCATGTAGTGATACATGTGGAAGTTGACCATATGGTTATTTCATTTATGTATGTTTATGTCCCATGTTACCTTTATATGTTATGTTTTTTTATATGGGTTTATAGTAATGATTTGGTTAAAAAGCATATGTAGTGATATTTTCTTCAGTGAAGAGTATTTACTACTTCATAAAAGTGAAAAGTATGACTTTGATAATGTATTCATGGTTTACTTGTTGTTTTGAAAAACTAACAGTTTTCCCTATTTGTGTATTCTTTACTGGGATTTTTATGCTCATCCTATGTTTTTGAAATGTTCTCCATGGGAATAAAAGATAAATAGGGTTGAGGATGGTCTTAAGGAATGACATGGTATCTAAAACATGGAACTAGACATGTTTCTTTTTAAGAGTTTTTATTTTATAGAAACATAGTAGAGGTGTCTACCTTGTAATATTTTGAGATGTAATAGTTATGGCCTAATTCTATAAAACTCTAAACCCGAAATGATCATCTATGTGAATTATTCATTTAATTCATGATTATGTAATGTTTTAAGCTCGAGTCCTTATATACACAATGACACATTCCCTCTTCATATGCACTAACCCCAGCCCGATAAAAGATTCATCATAGTAAATTGTGCAACTCTTATGTAACACCCCGAGCTTCCACGATACGTTTCTTTTTCAATAATGCAATAGCTTGCATTGCACGCAACTTCGAGTTCTAACACACCGAAACTAATCAAAGTAGCCATTATGAATAGTAAGAACCGCATTTTAAAATTATAGAAATTTTATATTCCAAAATGGACTTCATTTTTGGATTCGTAATATCGAAATTAGCCTATGTTGAATTTTTGGTATTTTTCTGAGAACCTTATAATTTTTTATGAATAGTGAAAAATACTTAAAAACAACTTTTTTTAATCAAAATAATTTATAGTGATAAATTATACTATTTAGTGGTTTTAAAGTATAATTAGAATATATTTTTACCATTTTATCCAATGGTGGTCATTAGAATTAATTTAACATTGAAATTGGACATAAACAATTGCCAATCTTTTGATATTCATTGTATCTTAAAAACACGCTATTTGTTGTGACAGCGGGAATTAATTATAAAATTAATTAATTCAACTTATATGTTTGGAATTTTTTAAAATAGACATCATTTTTTAATTCAGAATATCAATTATAGCTTAGGGTGAAATTTTGGCATTGTTCTGAAAAACATTAATTTTTGATGAATAGTGAAACCACTAAGTGGTAGTTAAATAACTGATTTTTCGTATAAATGAAATATTTCCACTTCTGTGATTTGATTTTCAAAAATCTGACATACATGGTTGTCATTAAGATGTAAAATGTGGTTCAATGAGATGAAAATAATTTTTGTTGAATAGTAACTTTTAAGTTCTTAATCGCGATTAGAGGTAATTAGTGTAGTTTAAGGTAAAAATAATGTTTTAATAATATGAGATGAGCTTGACACATGTCCTACCCTCATTCGATGTGCCATTTCCGATCAAAAAAATCCATAGGTCAACATGGGGACCCCATGGAGCCACTTTAGTTGGAAAATGACATAAATAACTTTTATTTAATGTTAAAGTAAAAAATGACACAAACATGAAATGTTTTACTAAAACAATTTTTACATGGAGTTATATAAGTCATATTTTTTACTATAAATAGTCATTGGAAAGATAAAAAGATTTCCTACATCAAATTATTTTTTTTATAATTTTTAGACATTAAATAAATTTAATTATTTATGACATCATTATGATGCAGCGATGACCTCATTATTTAACGATTTTAATAAAATAAAAAGATAATGTACAATTGAAGGCATACACTTGTCCAAAGACTATTTTATGGGAATATTTCGAACCCTTATCACCTTATCCACGAATTATATAAGTGTGGGACCTTTAGAATCCGAAAAAAATTGTATAATAATGTAAAATTTCCTTACTTTCCAAGAGTGCCCCTCCTCTCCTCTTATAAAAAGCTCCCACCTCTATCACCTCATTCACACATTAAAACCATTTGTCTTGGCCAACCTCTGCCCAAATACTCTCCCAAATTCCCCCTGTTACTCCTAGAAGCCTCACTTTGGTCAGAACTCTTCCCAAGGAAGCCTTTGGCTCAAATAAAAAATAGTTACCCGATTTTGAGGTAATGTCTTCTCTAATGTTGTTTTGTTTTATTTTTCTTCTCCAACACCCTAAACTCTTTTTATTAATTTCTTTTGTAACAACACCAGTATCCTAAATATACTAGGATTTTGTTATAATAAGGATTCGAGCTACACTTACACACACCTACATCAAATGGTTAAAGAACATACTGTTTCTGTGGATGGCGAATTTCTGCCTCACGAAACGATGATTGTTCAACACTCATATAACACCTTCAAATGTGGCCATTAAGATGTCACTATATTTATATATGATATATAATATGTTTATATTTTAATTATGCTTCTGTATTTCTCATTTATGGCATACTTTATGATTTCCATTACGGGTAAACACGATAATTTCATTTTAGGAAGTGCGGACTACCGCCCCCTCAAAGTGATGTGAATCGTTAATGCCATATGTGGGATGTATAAAGGATGGAGAAAATGATATTATATATGATATCATACTGGAAATATATTATACCTTTATATAATTATGATTTCATTCCATTAAATATGAAATAGAAATGAAAGTAGTGTTCATGCGTACGTACGGCTTACCGTCTTCATAAAGGGTGAATTTCATTTCTTACCTCTAAATGTTATGTAATATTATAAATGCATGAATATACTAGATATATATGATATATATGATATCTACATCATGAACATAATTCTGGATATAATGGATATATCACCACATGAACAACTTGTAATTATAAGAATTTTTGACTCAAGTACCTAAGATCGACAAAATGACCATTATAAACTTAAATAATTACATAATGTTCATAACATGGTAATAAGGGATATAAAAGAAATAATGAACATGAAATAGGTTCTTATGTAAATAGAAATTAACTCTAATTTATTATTCAGGAGGTTAAATAACGGTCGAGTCAGGACAGGACCCAAGGTGAGGGAATTTCTTAACCCAACTTCCATTCTTTGGGTTAATCTCCTACTTTCAAATTATGCCATGATATTATTTTGTCCTATTTTGTATTTTTACTTTATTTATGTGTACCTATAGTGAATACACATAATAGATCTATTTTATTTTAAAAATGATCTTTTAGGGACTTCATCTCAAACTCCTTTCATTGAGGCATATTTGGTTTTATACACAACTTTCTTTTATACGGTGTATAAACCCCTTTGACTTTTACGTTTATTCAAAAGGAATCTTTTTTTATATGAATAGTTTTACTAAACGACAAAAAGGGAATGTTTTCCTTTCCATACATATGTGGCGACAATGACTTCTCTGTCACCGTGACCATTATTTGAGTTTCGGATTCCTCTACAAGCCATCACTTTTTTTAATGAAAAATAAATACAAAGTTTTAACTTTGTTTTATTTTGGTATTGAAAATGGTTTTTGAAAGCGTTTTTATTATATCAATGTGTTGTATTGATATCTTGTGATTGAAATGTGGAAATGTTATGTTTCCTTTATGCATGTTTTATGTGATACGATTATGTTATGGTTTATGATATGTTTAATCCTATTCATATGAGGAATGAATTGGACTTAATAAGTGACGGGTGGAGCCTGCTATAGCTCCTCGATGCATCGGAAGGTCTCATGAGACAAACTAGTGTCTTGGCATGAGGCCTTGACAAAATCTTATTTGTGGTCTTGGCACGAGGCCTTGACTACGTGGTTATGATAGTCTGGCATTATGCATTCCATCATTATGAAAAGTGGTTATTGATATTGCATGTGATTATTCGACCAGTAGAATATCCATGTAAAGAAGTAAATGGAATTATCTCATTTTACTTTTGCCATATTATGTTGATGTTCAAGTTTAAAAGGAATTTGTTTTAGTTATACATTGTCTTAAATGTTTATGTTTATTTATGAAAGCTTCTGCAATATTGTTATCCTTACTGAGCATCCGAGCTCACCCCTTTCAATGTTTTAATATTTTTCAGGATGTGAAAAGTATTTTATGAATGACCTGCAGGGATAGTCAGAAGAGGATATGATTGTCGACTATGAAGACTTTGTTATTAGTTTTTCACTTCATGATGTAATGTAACATTTATGAATGTATCTAGAGTTTCCAAGGATACTAAACTAATCGGTCTTTCGATACGTGATCTTTTGTGATCATGTCAATGTTACGAAGTAATGCACCGACTCTGGGTAGCTGGGGTCGGGGCGTTACAGTTGGTATCAGAGGCAGTTTAGTACTAACCTTGGAAGCTAGATTTAGATAAACTCTGATTAGGGAACATAGACCAAAGATAGACTTTGAGGATTAGTATAGAAGAACTTCTTAGAATTTTGGTATTGTAGAGATTTTGTGAGTTTTCTGAGCAATACATCCCTGTCTGGATACGAGCAGGTAGAGGCGGCTCTAGCATAGATGTACCTAGGGGTAAAACCTGAAAACACCACTTTGAGCTAGACTCGAACGGGAAGTGGTGCACGACAACGGGCCTTGCTGCACTCTTGGTTACGACACTCCCAGGGTATATGCTTAAGATAATTCTCGTTTTCTTTACAAACCACTATGAAGGGTTATGAGTATATACTTTCTCAAAGATCACATTTTTATGATTATGGATTATATCCATAAATAGTTCAATTTATGTTAAGTATTTTATAAGTATGGAATTATGTATATTGATTCATAAACTAATATAGTTTATGCCATTGTATAGAAATGGCACCTATTGGAAGGAATGGAAACCATATCAATGCACGCACTCTGTGTAGGGATTGCCCTCCGGCTCAAGATAATTATTGTGGATCTGGAGATACAACTGGTGCTGATCAACTTATTACCATACTGGGACAACTCACTCAGCTTATAAATAATAACCTTACTCGTATGGAGCACCCTGATCCGCAACGTGGAGAATCAATGTTATACCGCTTCATGAGGAAAAAACCACCAACATTTAATGGGTGTACAAATCCGTTAGTAGCTGAGCAATGGATAAACTCCTTAGAGAAAATATTCCATGCCTTGGGGAGTAGCGAAAGGGAGAAGGTTATCATGGCAGTTTACCGCCTCACTGGAGATGCCGATCAATGGTGGTCATTGATTCAAAATACAAAGGAAGATGATGACATATCGAATATGGAATGGAGGGAGTTCAAAGGGCTTTTCTTAGAAAAATACTTTCGTCATGACCATCGAGCAGATATGGAAAGGCAATTTCTGAGTCTGAGACAAAAGGAGGATGAGAATGTCGCAAAGTATGAGGCCAACTTTACAAGGTTGGCGAGGTATGCTGCAGATTATATTCATAACCCAAGAGGTAAGATTGATCGTTTCTTTGATGGGTTAAAACCATTTCTCCATAGAGATTTAGTATCATAATCTTTCTCAACATTCGAAGATATTGTCTCATGTGCTATAAAGACAGAAAAGGAATTCTCTAAGTCTTATGACAACAAAGTAAAGCAAGAGAAGAAGAGAACGGGGGAACAAGAGACAGATAAAGGGGAAAACGGAAAGAAGGATTTTCCATTATGTGATAAATGTCGGATGAATCACCCTGGTACTCGCCTAAAAGGAATGGGAGTTTGTGATAAATGTGGAGAAAAAGGTCACCGGGTGTGTGATTGCAAGGGAAAGAAAGAGGCTATCAATGTTGAATGGTACAATTGTAGAGAATTGGGGAATTATTCAAATGAATGTCCTAAGCATCAAGGAAACTTAACTCAGAAAAGGCCAATGGATCAAGGACAATCTTATGCTGTTACTACAGTTGTAGCGGAATAATTAATGTATTGGTGCTTTTGGACTCATGGATTATATTCTAGTTATTAGAATAATGTGATATATATATAAGGATTGTACTGCTGTACTTGTTGTTTCAGTAAGGTTTTAATATGATGAAGGTAATAATATTTTTAGTATGTGACAATAAGAGAAACCTTACTTTGTTTAGGGAATATAATGTTACAATTGGTTTTGGAATTTAAGGACCCTTTAGAGAAAGTCTGGACGGAGGTATTTTGGATAACTATAAAGGTTGGAATGGATTATGTTGAACATTGTATAGTATTGTTTAAGGTTAAAACATTTATGAAGATTATTTTTTGGAATATTATAATACTATAGTTTTTGAAAAAGGAGAACCTGCAGGGTGGGGCATAAACCGTCGCGTCGAACAAAGCTGCAGGAATCGAACCCACAACCATAGTGTGACAGGCCTTTATTCCCTACCACTAGCCTACAGGAAGTCCCTCGTTATTAAAATATAATTTTACTAATCTAAATGGTATGTGTTAACATTTTTAACCTTATACAATTAGGATAAGTATAATATTTTTGAGTTATATTATCTTTTTGAGTGAAAGATGAGTAGAAGGTTGAAACTCTAATTGTCAGGCATAAATATATATATACCTATCTCTTATTCAATGAATAAATTAATTCTTAAACTTTATTAAATGGATATTAAAACAAAAAAATGTGTTATCCTAATACCTTATGTCTTGTTGAACTGATGATATTTTAAATCAACATAGATTGAAGGCTTTGAGGCCCTCAATTTGACAGTTGGTTGTGATTGATGAACTCAATCAATCCCTACAAATATTTACGTTTTTCCTCCAATTATATGTCTCTAATTGCCACCAATGTTCTCCTTATCGAGATCATAATTTGGCGGTGACTTTTTTATTTACATTTCCCTCTTATTAAGGCTATATTTTATTAACCTTATTTCCGATGTGGGTTTTCCGCAAAGGTATTTTCTATTTTCAACCTTTTGTTTTCAAAGAAAAATTTCAAATTGCGAGGACGCAATTTATTGAAGGAGGGGATAATGTAACACCCCGATCTTCCACGATACGTTTCTCTTCCAATAATGCAATAGCTTTCATTGTACGCAACTTCGAGTTCTAACACACCGCAACTAATCAAAGTAGCCGTTATGAATATTAATAACCACTTTTTAAAATTATAGAAATTTTATATTTCAAAATGGACTTCATTTTTGGATTCAGAATATCTAAATGAGCCTATGTTGAATTTTTGGTATTTTTCTGAGAACTTCTAATTTTTTATGAATAGTGAAAAATACTTAAAAACAACTTTTTTTAATCAAAATAATTTATAGTGATAAATTATACTATTTAGTGGTTTTAAAGTATAATTAGAATATATTTTTACCATTTTATCCAATGGTAGTCATTAGAATTAATTTTACATTGAAATTGGACATAAACAATTGCCAATCTTTTGATATAAATTGTTTCT
Organism: Viscum album; assembly: GCA_963277665.1. Taxonomy (NCBI): domain Eukaryota; kingdom Viridiplantae; phylum Streptophyta; class Magnoliopsida; order Santalales; family Viscaceae; genus Viscum; species Viscum album. Next base: position 1,417,122,640 of record OY728161.1, on the reverse strand, counting down.
TAAAAACACGCTAGTTGTTGTGACAGCAGGAATTAATTATAAAATTAATTAATGAAACTTATATGTTTGGAATTTTTTAAAATATACATTATTTTTGAATTCAGAATATCAATTATAGCTTAGGGTGAAATTTTGGCATTGTTCTAAAAAGCTTCAATTTTTTATAAATAGTGAAACCACTAAGTGGTAGTTAAATAACTGATTTTACGTTTAAATGAAATATTACCACTTCTGTGATTTGATTTTCAAAAATCCGACATACATGGTTGTCATTAATAATTAAAATGTGGTTCAATGAGATTAAAATAATTTTTGGGGAATAGTAACTTTTAAGTTCTTAATCGTGATTAGATGTAATTAGTGTAGTTTAAGGTAAAAATAATATCTTAATAAGGTGAGATGAGCTTGAAACATGTCCTACCCTCATTGGATGTGCCATGGAAGAACAAGAAAATCCATGGGTCAACTTGGGGACCCCATGGAGCCACTTTAGTTGGAAAATGACATAAATACCATTTATTTAATGTTAAAGTAAAAAATGACACAAACATGAAATGTTTTACTAAAACAATTTTTACATGGGGTTATATAAGTAATATGTTTAACAATAAATAGTCATTGGAAAGATAAAAAGATTTCCTACATCATAGTATTTGTTTTATAATTTTTAGACATTAAATAAATTAAATTATTTATGACATCATTATGATGCGGTGATGACCTCATTATTTAACGATTTTAATAAAATGAAAAGATAATGTACAATCAAAGGCTTAAACTTGTCCAAAGACTATTTGATGGGTATATTGAGATCCCCTATCACCTTATCCACGTATTATATAAGTGTGGGACCTTTATAATCCGAAAATCATTGTATAATAATGTAAAAGTTCCTTACTTTCCAAGAGTGTCCCTCCTCTCCTCTTATAAAAATCCCCCACCTCTATCACCTCATTCACACATTCAAACCATTTGGCTCGGCCAACCTCTGCCCAAATACTCTCTCAAATTCCCCCTCTTACTCCTAGAATCCTCACTTTGGGCAGAACTCTTCCCAAGGAAGCCTTTGGCTCAAATCAAAAATAGTAACCCGATTTTGAGGTAATGTCTTCTCTAATGTTGTTTTGTTTAATTTTTCTTCTCCAACCCCCTAAAATCTTTTTATTAATTTCTTTTGTAACAACACCAGTATCCTCAATATATTAGGATGTTGTTATAAGAAGGATTCGAGCTACACTTACACACACCTACATCTAATGGTTAAAGAACATATTGTTTCTGTGGATGGCGAATTTCTGCCTCACGAAACGATGATTGTTCAACCCTCATATAACACCTTAAAAGGTGGACATTAAGATGTCACTATATTTATATAGGATATATAATATTTTTATAATTTACTTATTCTTCTGTATTTCTCATTTATGGCATACTTTATGATTTCCATTATGGGTAAACGCGATAATTTCATTTAAGGAAGTGCGGACTACCGCCCCCTCAAAGTGATGTGAATCGTTAATGCCATATGTGGGATGTATAAAAGAAGGAATAAATGATATTATATATGATATTATACTGTAAATATATTATACCTTTATATAATTATGATTTCATTCCATTAAAAATTAAATAGAAATGAATGTAGTGTTCATGCGTACGTACGGCTTACCGTCTCCCTGAACGGTGAATTTCATTTCTTACATCTAAATGTTATGTAATATTATAAATGAATGTATATGCTGGATATATATGATATATATGATATCTACATCATGAACATAATTCTGGATATAATGGATATATCCCCACATGAAAAACTTTTAATTATAAGAATTTTTGACTCAAGTACCTAAGATCGACAAAACGACCGTTATAAACTTAAATAATTACATAATGTTCATAACATGGTAATAAGGGATATAAAAGGAATAATTAACATGAAAAAGGTTCTTAAGTAAATAGAAATTAACTCTAATTTATTATTCAGGAGGTTAAAGAACGGTCGAGTCAGGACAGGATGCAAGGTAAGGGAATTTCTTAACCGAACTTCCATTCTTTGGGTTAATCTCCTACTTTCAAATTATGTCATGATATTATTTTGTCCTATTTTGTATTTTTACTTTCTTTATGTGTACCTATAGTGAATACACATAATAGATCTATTTTATTTTAAAAATTATATTTTAAGGACTTCGTCTCAAACTCCGTTCATTGAGGCATATTTGTTTTTATACACAACTTTCTTTTATATGGTGTATAAACCCCTTTGACTTTTACGTTTATTCAAAAGGAATATTTTTTTATACAAAGAGTTTTACTAAACAACAAAAAGGGAATGTTTCTCTTTCCGTACATATGCGGCGACAATGACTTATCCGCCCCCATGACCATTATTTGAGTTTCGGATTCCTCTACAAGCCATCACTTTTTTTTAATGAAAAATAAATACAAAGTTTTAACTTTATTTTATTTTGGTATTGAAAAAGGTTTTGAAAGCGTTTTTATTATATCAATGTGTTGTATTGATATCTTTTTATTGAAATGTGGAAATGTTATATTTCCTTTATGCATGTTTTATGTGATACAATTATGTTATGGTATATGATATGTTTAAACCTATTCATATGAGGAATTCATTGGACTTAATAAGTGATGGGTGGAGCCCGCTATAGCTCCTTGATGCATCGGCAGGTCTCATGAGACAAACTAGTGTCTTGGCACGAGGCCTTGACAAAATCTTATTTGTGGTCTTGGCACGAGGCCTTGACTACGTGGTTATGATATTCTAGCATTATGCATTCCATCATTATGAAAGTGGTTATTGATATTGCATGTGATTATTCGACCAGTAGAATATCCATGTGAAAAAGTAAATGGAATTATCTCATTTTAATTTTTCCATATTATGTTGATGTTTATGTTTAAAAGGCTTTTGTTTTAGTTATACATTGCCTTAAATGTTTATGTTTATTTATGAAAGCTTCCGTAATATTTTTATCCTTACTGATCATCTGAGCTCACCCCTTTCAATGTTTTAATATTTTCCAGGATGTGAAGAAGTATTTTACGAATGACCTGTAGGGATAGTCTGAAGAGGATATGAGTGTGGACTATGAAGACTTTGTTATTAGTTTTTAACTTTATGATGTAATGTAACATTTATGAATGTATCTAGTGTTTCCAAGGCTACTAAACTAATCGGTCATTCGAGACTTGATCTTTTGTGATCATGCCAATGTTACGAAGTAATTCACCGACTCTGGGTAGCTGGGGTCGGGGCGTTACATCTTACCTGGATCTGATAAAATCAATATCAGTGCTAAATTCAAACTCTCTTTAAAATCCTGAAAGTATTAATCTCCAAAATATGTCTACATGTAATTTTATCCATTCATATTCAAGCCCGTCAGTTTCATTTCTATGCCTAAAAATTACTTTTTAAAGATATTTTAGTCACCAGCTAGCCCCAGAAATCTTTGAACCTCAAATACATTCTTCATATTATCCTAATAACCTACTACCCTCTCTTTCTCTAGGTCTACTAATACTTCTTTCTCAGAGATTACATGACCCAGTAAATGGATTTGGTACATTCGAATGTTGAATTATTAGAGCATATCATATAACTGATGCTCTCTCAATGTACTCAATATGAACTCAAGATGGATGGAATGGTCATGTCGAGTGTGATATTACTCCAGGATATCTTCCATTAATACTAAAACAAAATAATCCATGTAACGATGTATAAATCAGTTCATCAGTGCCATGAAAACTTCTAGCGCATTCGTGAGAGAGAAAAACATATCCAAATACTCGTTGGACCATACCTACTCCAAAATGAAGTAACAGGTATATCATGTAGCCTAAAGTGAAACTGATGATATATGTATCTCAAGTCAATATTCAAGAAAACCAGGTCTCCTCGAAGCTGATCAATGATATCATAAATCTATAGATTGGGATATATATTCTTGAGAGTCAACTAGTCCAACTTCCGATAAACCACACAGTTTCTAAGGGTATTGTCTTCCTTCTTCGCAAAACGGGCAGCCAAACCCCAAGGAGATATACTGGGTCAGATGAAACCCTTTTACTACAACTCTTTTAACTACTTATTGAGATCATGTTACTCTGGTATATCCATACAATAAGGAGGAATGGAATTTGGATCCTCTCCTTGAACAAGACCAATACAAAAATATATATATGTCTCCGAAGGTTAAGACAAAATGTTTTCTGGAATGAAATCCCTAAAACGATCAACCACTAGATGAATTTCCAGATGTGAATTCCACTGGTAATCCGGATATAAACTAGAAATATGGGTTGTGTGTCCTCCAAACCCATGATGCACACGTCTTGTTATGTTCGCATGCACATCCCATTTTCCCTTGTGTTGAAAAGACCCACCCACTGGTTATGTGAAACTCACCCAACAATGATATAAGTCAAAAACGACCATAATGGAAACTAACTAGTCTATTTTTAGAATGACATTTATGCATGCCATATCTAATAGATATAGGTCCCAAAAGTAGTGACACACACCCAACTCAAGAGGGAACTCTTCACACTGATGTACATGAGCCTTCTTAATCCCCATCAATGTTTCATGTATCGTATCCCCATAATAATTAAATATTCATAGCCCAATGATCTCCACAATGACAACCTATATGAAATAGTGTAATATCCATGTATCAAATTGATTAGAATCTAAAACTGAGGTAACTAGTATCATACCCCTAACTGTAGGGGGTATGGTATTCTATTCCCTCTCGGTTTGCTCTAATCCAAATGTCTGACTTGTACCATGACCATATGACACTACATGACTACATAGAGCTGATCCACCCATCAATATCTAAAAACCAGATGTACGGATACCATGCCCACGACCACCTCCTCACTCTAAATGGCCTGAAAAACTCCAATTCCCAAACTATTGGAAAACTGGTGGTCCTACTCCTAAATGTGGAGTCATAATAGAACTCATATCCCCCTTTGTTGGGGATAAAATCCATAAAAAGTGCTGAAGCTGACCCATCTTTCCGCAAGATCAACAATCAACTGGGTGCTTCGGAAAATGTGGTCTCATTTCCTCACTCTACTAGCACAGGTATCATACCACATGGATACTATAAGAAAAATCATTGTAAATCACCCTATGGTGATTCATGTTATCTACCAAACATGTACCAACAATGGATGTTGAACCACTCGGGCCCACATCTCCCAACACCATTAGATTGTGCATGGAAATCAGCACCTGGTTCACTATAGATTTCACCGAAGTCATCCTGAAAACATTCATCTTTAATAAGATATATTATGTGAGACCATCATCAAATGTATTAGTCAATGAGAACTCGTCACCACACAGAACCAGTGAGAAACGCTGAGGCTCGGTGAAATGAGATCTGTAATACATCACTGAAATAGAACACTACTCCAAATTCAAGAACTCTCAGGCTCGATCGACCTTCAATGTCTGAGGATATAAGTATTCATAAAATGGAATATAAAACACATTCCTTGAAAATCATGATGATGTCCTATTGGTGAGATAACATCCCACCATCTTTTGGGGGAATTACATAGAATGTACATCGATAACATCACCTTACTCTTCAGTGGCATCTGCAGATGCTCAAAGATAGAAAGAATGACCTCCAACCATGACTGTACAGCCTCTGGTCCTCTGTCCATATAAAATGTGGGAGGATTATTCTACTAAAACACCTACGTCAACTCTATCATAGATGGGGCAAGATTCAGTGCCCCAAAAATTTCTATAACATCCTAAAAAAGACTTCTCAAAAATTTTCATCAGGCCTTCGCCAGGTATAACAGCTTGCTCTAAGAAATTCATGACTGGAGGATCTGCTAGTAGTCCCTGATCTACCATTTCTATGGTTTGGTCATCACCCTACACCTGGCGTACAACCAGAAGAAATATTGGTGGCCTGACACATCAAGGTAAAGTGCATACCTCAATACCATATTATCAATTATAGAAACATAGAATATCCAAAATGGAATAGTTGAAATAAAACATTCTAGTTTAACAAAATGGGGTTATTCGAAATGTATAAACTCTACAATACACATTGCATTATTCTATTAACATGTATTCTTCCTCTGCCAATCCTAGTCGTCTAAGACCCATACACATGGAATGTTCTTATTAAGACATGGGGTGTACATGAAACTTCCCTCCTTACCAAGTACTTCTATAAGGCTAGATCTATACGGTTCTTTCATAGATAACACTACACTATGTGTTCACCCTAGAAATGGTGTATACCACTTATGTTCTAACTTCCCGTGTAGTTAGTCACATGTTCAGCTACATGGTTGACTCTACACGGCGTGCATAAATGGGACACGACATGTACAACAACTGTTTCATCCACCCATATCATTCATCACAAGGATGGATAAACAGTTCATTATAACACGATGTATACAATTTGGAAACATTGTGTTAAACCCAATGTTTATCAACCCCGTGTATCTACACACACATCTAGTCACATGGTCTACAACTAGACGACCTGTAATCTGAGAACATATCATGTACCTAAGGAATATGTTTCCTCTAGAACAAGAAAACACATGGTGTGTGTTCATAACACTATACGCCGTGTTGTATGGGTTTTTGGAAAGTAGGCCACTAAAATATATTTTAACCCCTTAAAACATAGAATTCTATCTATGGAATGAAAAATTCAGACACATGGGATTCCATTACCCATCAAATCAAACTAAGTAATCCTTATTCAAATCATAAATTTACAATGTTCTATTAATGATCAAACTTGATCCACCAAATTCCAACCCAAAAGGGCCCATAACACCTCAGGGATCAATTTTTGCATCCATAGAAATGAAACATTACATATTCCATATCCTTTTCAAAATAGTAGGTGTTCTATAATGACATACATTAAAACAACATTCCTATATACCAAAACATCTATCACAATAGCATCCAATCATTAATGCACCCAAAATGTCATTAAAATAATGCATGACATTTGATCTCTAGAATGTGACTATATGAAGAATGAGATGGAATACCCTCATTTCATCGAGTTAAACTAGAAATATAAAATCAATAATATCAATGATAAAAACAAAAAATAAGAGACTCACCAAATGGTAAAATAAAATCATCTGTAATAATTGAGAAATTGGAAAAATTGTAATAATTGTGGTAACATTGATTTTCCTAGCACACGGGTTAGCTACTCCTTAGAAAAACATATTACCAACTACTCATTCAATCATAACCCTGTCTATTGGCTCCAAATAGTAACAATAAGATGAAATAAACTCCTCTGATACCACATTGTAATGTCCTTGTTCCAAGTGCCACCCAATAGTTCCACAAACCCGATTGGTCAAATGACCTCAACACATTTCTCAAAATGCAAGTGGCTTCCAACTTGCAATGAGGGCCATGGTTGGATAGTGGGTAAAAAATTCCCTCATTGGAATAGTATAACCATAAAAATAAAAAATAATAATCAATAGCAGAAGTTGTTATACAATACAACAAAAATAAAATTGTGGAATACTGACAGTGAGATAACAACTAGAGAAAACACATGCACACTCTCACATGTATATATGTGATTCAAGTAACATGTGTCTAAGAGAGTATCTAAATAATTCAAAATGATGGAAATACAATACTAAAACAATATACAGAAAATATATAACTCCAACAAAATCACAAGGATTAGCATGGTCCCATGCTCTCCAAATCAAATAAAAACCACGTACCTGATGAAGAAGGGAGATTGACCTTATTTATACCTGCAACCATATAATCTGTTTGGGTCCAAAAGCATGAACCAAACATGATGTGAGATGAATCCCAATAGGAAACAACCAAAATATCATTCCCTAACTATCAATGAATATATATAGCTGGAAATATACATAAATGATGTAATAAACAAGGTTGTACATAAAACTAAAAAATCGTACAATTTTCAATTGCATTCATTTTCATTTGTTATTAACTCCACCCTTAAATAATGAGTCGTAGGATCTAGATTAATCTCATCATCCATATGTTTAATAATAACCACTTACATCTCATAAGACAAGCTGAATAATATGGTGTGATAGGGTCACAACTTGTGCTTTGACATGGAAGACTCGCCAAAACAATTCCATTATTTACTTGAACCATCTAGGAAAGCTCCCACAGTCTTACCCCTTTTGTTTAACATTTCATCAATTCAAATAAAATAATGACCCTCTGGGAATGCTCACACAGTTTAAACCATTTGGTCGCACATTGCACTAGTCATTTACAGACGACCACTTGGGTCACTGTCACGGTCAATACCCCCTTGGTCTTCATAGAAAAAATAAATTCAAATGACCACCTGGAATCTCTCACAGCTCAACCCATATTCTTATCCACATGGTGATCACCTACCTCCATGTATTTTATATTAATAAACATTTGATTCACACCCTAGATTACGGTTCACAATATCACACAGGGTTATCCATGTCACACTTGAGATCTACCACAATAATTCATGGTAAAACTATCAAACACATCACACAAGATCTATTCCATAGTTCTACATGAGATACAAGGGTAGGATGGGATTGAGTGTGATGATATTTTAGTATCCTTCAATTATTCTCAAGAGACAGTGTGTGTGACACAAATAGATACACACACTACTCAAATAGTAAACACCAGATCACAACATAGTTATCAATGAATAAAGAGGTTTAGATATCTCTGTTTCTTGTGTTGTAAATATCACGACTCAATAGATGTGGAGAAAATGATATTTTATTCCTCTTCTGGATGTTGGATCCGAAAGCAAGTATCATAGTCTCTGTAATCGAGCATCCAGGTGTGAAAATGGATCTTCTCTTCTTTTTGAGGAGGTTCAGTATGCTTCAGTAGATTTTTTTTATAAATATTATTGTGAGCTCTACCTTCCAGTTCCTCTATTTAAAAAATCTTATATATTTTAATTTTCATTCCATTTTGTTTTTTCATTGTGTTTTAGAGAGAGCCTTAAGGTTTATCTTGTAGTCCTTTTATACACCACATTCTAGTAGGCAAGATGATCTCCCCACATGAATATACCTCATATTGCCTACGAATAGTACAACAGAAAATATTAAATAATGTCAAAAACATTAATTTATCTATATATGATGATTAGTAATAAATTTGAATTTATAAATTTAAAGAAGTTATTTTATGACTATTGGTGAGTCTTTTCCATCGGTCTGTCATCTACGGTTTTTCATATTTGGTCAGTCATCATGAGTTTATTAACACCAGTCTGTCATCTTCGGTTTGTCATCTACGATCTGTCATCTTTTGTTTTTTAACATCGGTCTGTCATCATTGGGTTTTCATCTTCGGTCTGTCATATTTGGTTTGTTAACATCGGTATGTCATCTTCGGTTTGTCATATTCGGTATGTCATCTTTAGTTGGTTAACATCGGTCTGCCATCTTTGGATTGTCATTTTCATTCTATCATATTTGGTTCCTTAAAATCGGTCTGTCATCGTCATTTTGTCATCTTCGGTCTGTCATCTTTGGTTTTATAACATTGTTCTATCATCTTCAATTTGTCATCTTCAGTCTGTCGTATTTGGTTGGTTAACATCAGTTTGTCATCTGCGGTGTGTCAAACATCGTTGTGTTGAACATCAGTGTGTCGAACATCGGTGTGTCGAACATTCTATTGGTTCTTGGGACTCTAAAAACAGTATGATTTTATGCCTTATACATAACATTACTACACTAAGAGACATCAAAAAATACATGTAAAAAATTAATCATGTAAACATATTGATTCAAAAATATAGGTAACTGAATTATTTAAGTATATTTTCTTATATGGAAAAATTGATTTACATAGATATACTAAATGGCATGAAAGTATAGAATATTTAGATTGAACATATTTGTGATTATGAAAAATTCTATTGAAAAAAGCGTCTAACAATTCGTAAAAATTCGTATGTGTGTTGGATTATTCTATAGATTTTAGTGAATGAAAAATGATACTATAATAATAAGTTAAATACTAAATATAATATGAAAATAACCATATTTTAATAATTATTTAACTATTATATTAAAATATTATTATTTTACATGTTACCATGTATTTCCATAATTTTATTTTAAATCATTGTTCTTGTTGGTATTTAAAATGACATAAAAGTGAGCTTGCTTTCAATAAATTAGTTAGTACTGTCCAGAAGATGTCAGTTCGAAAAAATTATCATTATAAATATATATTAATGATATTTTTTAAAATTATTTTCTTCTTGATGGTATGAATTTTATATACATAAATGAAATCTATAATAAACATGAAACAATATCTTCATAGAAGTTTTAATCCATGTACAAACACATTTGATGTTATTTTTGTATATTATATGAATTTAAAAGAATAAATAATGGGTTTACTAATAATTTAACAAAATATCACTATAATAATGATATTATGTCATCATATTATAATGATTATATTTTACTTGGGTGATTGTTTTTGAGATTAAAATCATAAAAAAGTGGTAACAATTCTATTAGAGACATAATATTTCATTGGAATTTCACATGAAATTATATATCATTGGATGAGTATGACTGTCCAGGGGATTATGATCATGGTAGAGGGTTCTAGGTAGTGTAAAATTCTAGATATTGAAAGAGAAAAATCGAATGTTATGTGTCAATTTTTAATGTTGTAATTGGTATCCTTTTATAGTAGAAGAAAAAGGATAATTTTTAAGCACACAACATTTTGAATAATTACGTGGATCAATTATAGGGTAAATGTCATTATTGGGGAAAAAGTGGTCTATGATTAAATATAAACTCAAAAAATATCACAAAAACTTATCAAATTTATCTTTACATGTTTTGGTTCTTTCATCTTTGCAAAAGGCTTTGTTACTTATATAACGTTTTATCATGGTACCTATTATTTAACCCCAATAATTAATTATGATAATAAGAATTGGAAGAATACTACTAAAACATTTTTATAATAACTATTTTAACAAATAAAATCATTTTATAAGAGGTAAAATATTATTTTTTAAAATATAATCTTAAAATCATGACATTTAATCGGTTGAAAATATTTGTTAGAAAAATGAATTTTTAACAATATATATATATATATATATATATATATTATAAAATCATCATTATTATGTAATTTTTTTATAAAAAGTGAGTTAAAAAAATATAATGATTGTTATAAGTTTTTAATTTAAAAACTCATCCAGATCAAACTTTGTAGTATCTACATTCAATGATAAGGCTAAAAACATTTTTTTGATAAACTATCAATTTTATTTCATTCCAAAATATATGTTCATGGTATTTATAAGATCAAATAATATTTTAAAATTAATTATTTATTTCCTTACATACATAGTTTTTTATATTACTATTTTTTAAGTTTCTAGTATACTGTTATATAGTGATAAAATTATAAAAACAATAATTTTTATTAAAAAATATTACTTTTGATTAAAGTTTCATCATTGTAAGAAAATTTAAAAAACACATAACAATTAATTTTTTTTGGGACTTCAATAATTGATTTTAGGTTATACAAATAAAAGTTTAAAAAATTTAAATAGATTTTTTTAAATAATATGCAATATATATATATATATATCGACTAATATTCTAACTATTTTCAAAATTAACAGAAGTTATTTATATTTCAATTAATGGTAATAACTATTAATAGTATACTATATTATTTTTTTATAATAAGTTAAATAATGAATTATTATAGTGATCACTTGGTATTTTTCATTAGGTGTAGTAGTTGACATATGTTAGTGAATATTTCTTTCATTATAATGGATCTAAAAATTTTGGTCATTATAATCATTACTTGTTGAATTATTTTTATGTGTTAACTAATAATTTTTCTCATTATAAATTATTATTTTCTCTACTTAGTATGAATATAATCACCCAGTTTTGAAAACATTAACTGATGTGGAATGATTTTTTCATATGATAAAACTTTTGTGGTGATCATGTTGGAACAATATTCAGCCGACCATAATGATATACTATGGTTGAGATAGTATATGATTTGTTGGGATTTGGAGCCTAAGAATAGACATTTGTATTGTTAGTTTCCATGTTGGGTCTCATATAATATTAGTTTTTTTATATTTTACTTTATTATTTATATATTATTGATATATTATCGATGCTTGAGGTTTTTTCATACATTTGTATCATTTATTATCTAAATTAGATATTAACATGCATTGTTGAGTAATTTTTTGAAGCTGTGAATTGTTTATAATAAAATTATTATAGTATATCCCAATTGAGTTTTATTCATGATGTGTGATAGTTAGTTTCCCATATCCCACTAGGGTATATTTGGGTAGAACACAAAGCATATGTGCACCAAATATGGGTCTCAACAGTTATGACCATATATGTGTATCTCATAATGTTTTATAAAAAATTAACATAATTTACATAACCATAATATGTGAACCAATGATCCATTAGAGGATTGAAATAATTTAATTTTAAAATACATTAATATGAGATAAACTAATCTATTGTAAAAACTTCAATTTCACTCAAAATACAAATTGATCATTCAAAATAACAATACAAAATTGAAACAGCCAACATGTTTCAACCAATCCTATCACGTTCAAGATTGAATTTTCATATAATATTTTTTTTCAAATACATAATGTGATCTCAGGGGATATATTTTTTCATTCGAATATATCCAACTCTAACATTCTATATTTTCTGATTTTGGACAAACTAGAACCATTAATATATTAAATGTCCTTCTTATAAGTGGGTGATAACATCAAATGTCCCTCATCCATATATATAAGATCATAACATGAAAAAATTGGTATTCTCATACACATCATCTATGTATCTCAATTAGGTCTCTATGTTTTGTACTCACTATAAGAGAGATGAAATATTATTTTGGTTAAGCGTCAATCGATGAAATAATCACCGATATTCCGAAACACCTCCTATTTAGTTAGTACCTAACAATTTTTAAGAAAATTTACAATTTCATATGGTTTTCTTTTTTATGTATCATTTTACCCTCCAATAGGGGAATTAATTAGAAAATATAAACCACTAGAATACTTAATTAATAGTGTATAAAACACTATGTCATTTACATGGTTCTTCATAAAAATCATAAAATACATTTTATTCCTAATTAGAATATTCAACATATATATATGAATTACTAACTATGTTAACCCTTACACTTCATGAAAACCAATAATTAAACATGTTGACCATCCGTTAGTGAAAAGTCATTGTAATGTATTTTGGGGTAAATTTAAATTACACATCATGAAACATATTAATAAAATGATTTATATTTAAAAATTAGAATATACTTTTTAGTGTAAAATATTTCTATTCATATTCCTAAATGTTTTTGAAAAAAATAAAATCCATACATACGTATATATCATATCATATGTATTTTGATTGATTTATAGAAAACCTTATTTTTCTACATTTTTTAGTGTTTTTAAAAAATTATATTTTGATATAATTATTTCTATGTCTCTAGGAAACCATATCAAATAACCCTCCTAAAAAACTCTTTAAGTGAGTAACATCTATGAATACATACAGTTTTAATAGTAAGTAAACATTGGATTCCCATTTCTAATGTTCATTTCAGTGAACATAACATTAAAACTCTTTTACATTACAACATTATATATAATGATGTTGATAAATTTGTATTCTAAATATAAGTAATTTTAAGTTAATCATGAAAATTATTTATGGTAGGTTTCCATAAAAATTAAATAGTGACTAATTTGGGTTTGTAAGTTTAACAATTTATATAATTTTATCATCAAGGACACATAATAATCTCTTATTTGGATATAAAGTGACATATGCTTTATCAATACAAATAAATGATATCATATATTTCAATATAAAAATTTACACTTAACTCTTATAGGATATTAAGTGGAATCCAAAATGAATTTTTACTAGTTTTTCAATTATTATATGTACTTGAAATTATCTATACCCATACATATTGTCACAAGTTTCATTAAAGACATATTATCTATAGAATATCATGTAATGTTATGGAAATATATTTTCATTATAAAATAAAAATTATTTCATTTAGAGGGAATACAAAAAAACATATTTAATTAAAACCATATCCAAATAAAATATTCTATTATAATAGAATTATTATATAAATTAGAGATTATGTTTTAAAATTTCAAAATATTGTCTTGTGGGAACACATACTCTTATATCTTAATAAATATCACAATTAAACTCTTTTATATTATAAAATACCTATTTATCCTTATCATCATTTAAAGAATTTTATAGTGTTGGATAAATGAAAACACTGGAATATTATCCCATTTTTTTATAAAAAATCATTCAATGTTAAATAAAATTATTTTATCACACATGAAAAATGTGATAATTATAAGGCCCCAGCCTTAAACCTTACTTAATCTTGAGTCATTACAAGATTACACATTGAGGACCTTTTCAGGTTTAGAGTTTTAGAGAATTAGATCATGAAACTTGCATTACATTCCACATTTAAAAAAAGTGGTTACATAAAAGACAGTATTCATTCTTCCCATCAACGGAAACATATTTAAAATATAACACAGATTCTTTCTTGACACATCCTTGACACTATCATCACATCATGTACCTTTCCCTTGACCTGTGAAAAACATTTAAAAAACTTGGCATGAGTATAAAAAGCTCAGTAAGAGTTATAAAAATATGGAAAGGAAACATGAGTTCATATATACATAAGAATGAAATCATACTTTACCCATAAAACAAAGGCACTTTAACATACCTCATCAAACCATGAATAAATCATAGAAATCATAAGACATAAAGGTAACTTGAGGCATTCATAACATTCTTACGTAGGGAGTAACCCTCTTAGTTACGTTTGGAATACCCATCACAGTATATTCCCTAAATCTCTTTGGAGAAACCTTAACGTTTCACTCCTTCGCGTTACCCAATGCATTGGAGAGCTATATCGGGCTCACCCGCCCTTAGTTTATCACGAAACTACCCGTTCTTCATAACAATGCCCAAGAACCATAACATAATCGTATCACATAAAACATGAATAAAGGAAACATAACATTTCCACATTTCAATCACAATATAACATTTTAGGATATTGAAATAATGAATCCATTCAAAAAGAAACCATTTCCAAAACCATTTAAAACATTTAATGAAGAGATTTTTGAATCAAAGTGTCCCATACCACCTTGAAGCTTAAAATTTTGAACCATTAATATCCATATAAATAAATCCTTAAAACCATTTTGAAAACATGGATATTAACAAGAACAAATAATTAAAGTATTTAAAACGATATTTTGGTTAAAGGGGTTTTACCAAAATTAGAGACACTTGAATACAATAATTGAGGAATAACATTTAGTAAGAACTTTATAATATCATGAGAATAAAAGGAT
The DNA here is from genome assembly GCA_963277665.1 of Viscum album. Taxonomy (NCBI): domain Eukaryota; kingdom Viridiplantae; phylum Streptophyta; class Magnoliopsida; order Santalales; family Viscaceae; genus Viscum; species Viscum album. Next base: position 1,417,107,071 of record OY728161.1, on the reverse strand, counting down.
TCATGATATAATACTCCAAAGGACAGTATATACACCATATAAGAGTGAATTGGTGCATAACAACAATGAACCCTCAATAGAAATGTCAAATGTGATGAAATCCCTTATAGAGAAGGTATCCTTAAATTAAGGACAAATAAATCTCAAAAATATGTGTGACAAAAATAAATACACCCAATATAAGTGGATATTAAGTGTAAAACAATAAAATGTCATTCACACATATTCAATGGACGACATATTCAATGTCTACATGTTGAACCCAAAGAAATCGAAATTGGGTTAAAAAGTTCCCTTGACAGCCTAACGGCATCACATCAAAATGAGTTGATGAGAGATAAAAAGTGTATCTCATCACTTGGACATAAAATTTACATCAATAAGGATATATGAGAACATATCCCAACATAACAATGTGTAAATTAAAAGACCCAACAAAAGAAGTCTTTTAAAAAAAAGAGGAGGGTGAAAGGTTCCCTTACCGACTTGGGTATCTTTCAAAACATACACCCCATGAAAGAAGGGCAATAAATAATTGATGTAAATACTCATAAACGAAATTATATTACACAAAGAGTAGAATAATGGGCAGCACATACACCACTCAAAGGAAATTGTGGCAAATGTAGCATAAATCTCACGGGAATAAAAGTGAGATTGAAAATCCCTTACGAAAACTCGGCAGCCTAACGGCGCCACATAAAACATCCAAAAAGGATTGATGAGAGGGAATAGGGTCTCTCATCACATGAACATAATAATTACAGTTGGAGTAATATAAAATAACATCCCAATCATAAGAAAGATGAGCTTAAAAGAAATTACATAAAAGAGTGTACTTAAAAAGAAAGAGAGGTGTAGGATCCCTTACCTCGGGTCCGACTTGACTCGATCGTTCTTTAATCTCCTGAATAATAAAGGTGAGTTAATTTCTAATTCCTTAAGAACACTTTTTAAAGTTCATTATTACTTTTATACCACTTATTACCATGTCACAAACATTATGTAATCATTTAAGTTAATAATATTTTGTTTTGCCAATATTTGGTTCTTAAGTCGAAAGTGGTCTTCTTACAATTACATGTTGTTCGTGTGGCCAAATGTTTATTATATCCAGAATTGTATTCATTATTTAGATATCATATATGTCATATATATCCAGTAAATGCATGCATTTATAACATTACATAATCATTTAGAGGTAAGAAATGAAATGCACCGTTCATGGAGACGGTAAGCCGTACGTACGCATGAACGCTACTTTCATTTCTATTTCGTATTTTATAAAATGGAATAATAATGATATAAAGGTATATTATAATTCCAGTATAATATCATATATAATATCATATTTCCATCCTTTATACATCCCACATATGGTATTTAACGAATCAAATCACTTTGAGGGGGCGGTAGTCCGCACTTCCTTAAATGAAGATATCGCATATACCCATAATGGAAGCCATAAAGGTAAGACAAAAATGAAAAATACAGAAGCATAAATAAAACATAAACATATTATATATCATATATAAAAATAGTGACATCATAATGGCCACCTTTGAAGGTGTTAAATGAGTATTGAACAATCATCGTTTCGGGAGGCAGAATTTCACCATCCACAGAAACCGTATGTTCTTTAACCATTTGATGTAGTTGTGTGAGAGTGTAGCTCGAATAAATCTTATAACAACATCCTAGTATATTTAAGATACTGGTGTTGTTACAAAATAAGAAAATAAAAAGATTTTAGGGGGTTGGAGGAGCAAAATAAAACAAATGAACATGAGAGAATGAATTACCTTTAAAAGTGTAACTCCTTTTTATTTGAGCCAAAAGGCTTCCTTTGAAAGGATTCTTCCCAAAGGGAATCCTCTAGGATGAGGAGAGTGATGTGGAGAGAGTAAATGGTCAGGGGTTGGCCGAGCCAAAGGCTTGAGAAGTGTGTGAAATGAGGTAGAGGTGGGGGCCTTTTATAAGAGGAGAGGAGGGGCACTTTTGGAAAGTAAGGAAATATTACTTTATTTGAAAATGTGTTTCGGTTTTAAAAGGTCCCACATTGATATAATTCGTGGATAAGGTGATAAGGCTTCGAAATCCACTCATCCAATTGGTTTTGGACATGTTTAGGTTGTAGATTTTTCATTATCTTTCCATTTTAATTAAATCGTCAAATAATGATGTCATCGCTGCATCATTATTATGTCATAAATAATTTACTTTCTTTAATGTCTAAAAATTATAAAAAAAATACTATGATATAGGAAATCTTTTTATATTTCCAATGACTATTTATAATCAAAATTTGGACTTGTATAACCCCACTTAAAAATTGTATTCGTAAAACATATTATGTTTGTGTCATTTTCACTTTAACATTAAATAAAAATATATTAATGTCATTTTCCAACTAAAGTGGCTCCATGGGGTCCCCAAGTTGGATCATGGCTTGTCTTGGTCGGCCATGACACAACCAATAAGGTTGGGACATGTGTCTAGGTCATTTCATATTATTAAAGCATTATTTATACCTTAAACTTTACTAATTACCACTAATCGCGATTAAAAACTTAATAAGTTACTATTCACCAAAAAAAAATTTTTTATCCCATTGAACCACATTTTACTTCTTAATGACAACCATGTATGTCGGATTTTTGAAATTCAAAACACAATGATGGAAAATTTTCATTTAAACGGAAAATCAGTCTTTATAAGTACCACTTAGTGGTTTCACTATTCATCAAAAATTGAAGTTTTTCAGAAAATTACCAAAAATTCACCCTAAGCTATATTTGATATTACGAATTCAAAAATGAAGTCCGTTTTACAAAATTCAAAACATATTAGTCACATTAATTAATTTAATAATTAATTCCCGATGTCAGAGCAAATAGCGTGTTTTTATAAAACAATAAGTATCAAAAGATTGACACTAGTTTAAGTCCGATTTCAAAGTGAAATTGATTCCAACGACCACTATTGGATTTAATGGTAAAAATATTTTCTAATTTCACTTTAAAACCAATTAAAAAGATAATCTAATCATATAAATAAATTATATTAAAAAGAGGTTTTGAATTAAAATACAACATTTTACACTATTCATTAAAAAATGAACTTTATCAGAAAAATACCAAAAATTTACACAAAGTAAAATTTGATGTCCCGATTCTTAATAAGAGTTTTATTTGGTCCAAAAGAATGTATAAGAGTGATCAAAACTATATTTAATGACAGTTCGCCATCAAAAGGCGATAAGTGAACCTTTAGTGAAAACTAGGGCATATATGCCTAAAATTGAATTCTTTCCGTATTTTAAGCCTCTGTCCTTTATTGGATAAATGTAAAAACATTTAAAAACATATATAATCATATTTTAGTTATTTCTATCCATTCCCGCCATTACAACGGCTACATGTTAACTACCATTTAAAATAATATTATTTTATTATTAGAGTGCAACGTAAGATTCCCAAGAAACTCGTTGTTGTGTGTTGGGTACGCCATCGAGCATAGCGTCCCCTTTAAAGTCATTTAAATATTTTATTCACAAATATGGATAAATATGAAATGTCATATTCTTTATTTACCTGGGATGTTACATCCTTCCCCCCTTTTGGGAATTGCGTCCTCGCAATTTTAAAATTGCGCTTGGAAACATCCTTGAAAGTCCCACATCGGAACAAAAGTCAGTAAAACAAAAACTTTAAAATAAGGAAAGATAAGCACAAAGGTCACCCGAGTTAACCCATACTAGGATTCCAAGTATGAAAATATGGACATGGAGGAAAAACAAAGGGTCATGTTCTGATGGAGAGTGATAGAAAACATGTTTAGGAGAAAGTTAACCACGAGAAAATCACAAACTTGTGATGGGTTAAACGGTATTCGATTCCCCAGTAGGAAAAGTTAATAGACAACATTTTTGTTTTAAGTTACTTTTTATTGAGGAATTTATTCATAAGGAAACATAATCACTTATCATATTGACTTTCAACTTTTATTATATTCCTTACACAAACTCATATTTTCTCCAAAAGACGAGTATTTAGGAAGACTTGTTCACATTAAGAGTACTATAATCAACTTCTAGAGACTCACCTAATCCACAAAATAGAACTATATACTTCCCATGTATTAAGGCTTTAACCAAAACCAAAAACCAAAAAGGTTAGTACAAGATCAGATAATCCAGAAAAGGATAACCCCTTATAAAAAGAAAATCTATTCTTAATCTCCAAAATTTGTCCAAAAAAACCCAAAGTTCAACGAGGACCATCCGATAAACAATTTGTCCATAAAATTCTTCAAAGTAAACCTAATATAATATTGAAACCCAAATATTTGAAGGATTTAGTCACATAGTCTTCCATGTTAAATCGTAACATTTATCTCCAAACAACATTAGTTGCTCCTAAAGTCTCGTATTGAAAAGTAATTAACCTAATCACATATCCTCCATGATAGGTTAATCATTTTTATAAATAACCCAAAATCAACTTACTCTTAATTCATAAAATCATATAACTAGAATGAATCAGTCAAACTAACCAGGGACTTCACGTAGTCCAGTGGTAGGCGATAAATACCAGTCGCACTTTGGTTGTGGGTTCGATTCTCGCAGCTTTGTTCGACGCGACGGGTTGTCACACGGTCTGCGTGTTGTCCTTTTTTAAAAACTAAATAATTCTCAAAACATTCCCCAAAACGAGATAAAATCTTCAAAAATATTCACAACATATTTTAACCTCAATTTTATCTCATGCCTTCCACTTCAATCATAACATTTAGTAACCCATAATTTCCTCAAAAGTAAGGATCATATAAACCCAAATGGTTCTTTATAATTATGTCCACAAAAGAAAAGATAACTATTCCTTGGATAAAATTTGCCTATATTAAACATCAGGGTTACACATAATATAAAAAGTCTTCTAATGTAACCCCATCATCAAAAGAGACTTGATAATCTTAAGAATTTCACAATAACTCTTGAAGCCCTTATATGTTGACATCTTACTCATTCAACATTCTTCATGATCCATTATCCATTCCTTTCCAACCTATTCCGAAATACCTCTTTCCTAAAAACAAAATCATGAATCATATCCTAAGATTCCAAAATAGGAAAACAATAGTCATGAAATAGTACATACCTTTGATTGGTCATTGTCAGTTTCTTCATCCTCAATAGGAATGGCATTAGGTATTGGTAAACGAACATTTGTACGCTCTTGGTGACCCCATTCACGAAACTTCTTCATAGAACATGTGTTTTCATAATGACCATGCACACCACATTTAAAACATTCAATTGATCCCTCAGAAAGAACTTCTTTCCCTTTCCTCGAGTCAACTGGATGCTTCCTTTTTCCATGGCAGGTTCTTGCTTTATGACCTTCATTTCCACATCTATAGCATATTTCTGTCCCTTTGAAACATTTTCCTAGGTGTTTCTTTCCACATCTTTGACACATAGGTTTTTGAACACACATACCTTTATGATTATTACCTGTACTTCCGTAGGGATTTGTTTCTTGCATATATGATGCCTTAGAGAAAACTCCAAGGTTTAGGTGGTCAATCATGACTCCAGATAGTTGGTTGAGGATAATCAGAAGAGTTCTCAATGCAGCTCCCATATCATACAGTTGCTTGCTCAAAAAACTGTCACAGTTTCCTTCACATCCATTGTTACTTTGGTGCCTGCTAGATCCAGCCATTTACTAAAACCAAAAAAGGTCAGTGTGAGTATATCAACTAAACCATCATGTACTAATGAGGAAGATAAACACTATGATACACTTACTCATTCACTTTATCCAAAACTAGGACTCTTTCTGAAATCCTAACCATTATGGTAATGTCACTTATGCTTAAAGAGTACCCTAACCTCTAAAGTTATCTAAACCGACCTTTGATACCAACTATAAGGCCCCAGCCTTAAACCTTACTTAATCTTGAGTCATTACAAGATTACACATTGAGGACCTTTTCAGGTTTAGAGTTTTAGAGAATTAGATCATGAAACTTGCATTACATTCCACATTTAAAAAAAGTGGTTACATAAAAGACAGTATTCATTCTTCCCATCAACGGAAACATATTTAAAATATAACACGGATTCTTTCTTGACACATCCTTGACACTATCATCACATCATGTACCTTTCCCTTGACCTGTGAAAAACATTTAAAAAACTTGGCATGAGTATAAAAAGCTCAGTAAGAGTTATAAAAATATGGAAAGGAAACATGAGTTCATATATACATAAGAATGAAATCATACTTTACCCATAAAACAATGTCACTTTAACATACCTCATCAAACCATGAATAAATCATAGAAATCATAAGACATAAAGGTAACTTGAGGCATTCATAACATTCTTACGTAGGGAGTAACCCTCTTAGTTACGTTTGGAATACCCATCACAGTATATTCCCTAAATCTCTTTGGAGAAACCTTAACGTTTCACTCCTTCGCGTTACCCAATGCATTGGAGAGCTATATCGGGCTCACCCGCCCTTAGTTTATCACGGAACTACCCGTTCTTAATAACAATGCCCAAGAACCATAACATAATCGTATCACATAAAACATGAATAAAGGAAACATAACATTTCCACATTTCAATCACAATATAACATTTTAGGATATTGAAATAATGAATCCATTCAAAAAGAAACCATTTCCAAAACCATTTAAAACATTTAATGAAGAGATTTTTGAATCAAAGTGTCCCATACCACCTTGAAGCTTAAAATTTTGAACCATTAATATCCATATAAATAAATCCTTAAAACCATTTTGAAAACATGGATATTAACAAGAACAAATAATTAAAGTATTTAAAACGATATTTTGGTTAAAGGGGTTTTACCAAAATTAGAGACACTTGAATACAATAATTGAGGAATAACATTTAGTAAGAACTTTATAATATCATGAGAATAAAAGGATTCATGATATAATACTCCAAAGGACAGTATATACACCATATAAGAGTGAATTGGTGCATAACAACAATGAACCCTCAATAGAAATGTCAAATGTGATGAAATCCCTTATAGAGAAGGTATCCTTAAATTAAGGACAAATAAATCTCAAAAATATGTGTGACAAAAATAAATACACCCAATATAAGTGGATATTAAGTGTAAAACAATAAAAGGTCATTCACACATATTCAATGGATGACATATTCAATGTCTACATGTTGAACCCAAAGAAATCGAAATTGGGTTAAAAAGTTCCCTTGACAGCCTAACGGCATCACATCAAAATGAGTTGATGAGAGATAAAAAGTGTATCTCATCACTTGGACATAAAATTTACATCAATAAGGATATATGAGAACATATCCCAACATAACAATGTGTAAATTAAAAGACCCAACAAAAGAAGTCTTTTAAAAAAAAGAGGAGGGTGAAAGGTTCCCTTACCGACTTGGGTATCTTTCAAAACATACACCCCATGAAAGAAGGGCAATAAATCATTGATGTAAATACTCATAAACGAAATTATATTACACAAAGAGTAGAATAATGGGCAGCACATACACCACTCAAAGGAAATTGTGGCAAATGTAGCATAAATCTCACGGGAATAAAAGTGAGATTGAAAATCCCTTACGAAAACTCGGCAGCCTAACGGCGCCACATAAAACATCCAAAAAGGATTGATGAGAGGGAATAGGGTATCTCATCACATGAACATAATAATTACAGTTGGAGTAATATAAAATAACATCCCAATCATAAGAAAGATGAGCTTAAAAGAAATTACATAAAAGAGTGTACTTAAAAAGAAAGAGAGGTGTAGGATCCCTTACCTCGGGTCCGACTTGACTCGATCGTTCTTTAATCTCCTGAATAATAAACGTGAGTTAATTTATAATTCCTTAAGAACACTTTTTAAAGTTCATTATTACTTTTATACCACTTATTACCATGTCACAAACATTATGTAATCATCTAAGTTAATAATATTTTGTTTTGCCAATATTTGGTTCTTAAGTCGAAAGTGGTCTTCTTACAATTACATGTTGTTCGTGTGGCCAAATGTTTATTATATCCAGAATTGTATTCATTATTTAGATATCATATATGTCATATATATCCAGTACATGCATGCATTTATAACATTACATAATCATTTAGAGGTAAGAAATGAAATGCACCGTTCATGGAGACGGTAAGCCGTACGTACGCATGAACGCTACTTTCATTTCTATTTCGTATTTTATAAAATGGAATAATAATGATATAAAGGTATATTATAATTCCAGTATAATATCATATATAATATCATATTTCCATCCTTTATACATCCCACATATGGTATTTAACGAATCAAATCACTTTGAGGGGGCGGTAGTCCGCACTTCCTTAAATGAAGATATCGCATATACCCATAATGGAAGCCATAAAGGTAAGACAAAAATGAAAAATACAGAAGCATAAATAAAACATAAACATATTATATATCATATATAAAAATAGTGACATCATAATGGCCACCTTTGAAGGTGTTAAATGAGTATTGAACAATCATCGTTTCGGGAGGCAGAATTTCACCATCCACAGAAACCGTATGTTCTTTAACCATTTGATGTAGTTGTGTGAGAGTGTAGCTCGAATAAATCTTATAACAACATCCTAGTATATTTAAGATACTGGTGTTGTTACAAAATAAGAAAATAAAAAGATTTTAGGGGGTTGGAGGAGCAAAATAAAACAAATGAACATGAGAGAATGAATTACCTTTAAAAGTGTAACTCCTTTTGATTTGAGCCAAAAGGCTTCCTTTGAAAGGATTCTTCCCAAAGGGAATCCTCTAGGATGAGGAGAGTGATGTGGAGAGAGTAAATGGTCAGGGGTTGGCCGAGCCAAAGGCTTGAGAAGTGTGTGAAATGAGGTAGAGGTGGGGGCCTTTTATAAGAGGAGAGGAGGGGCACTTTTGGAAAGTAAGGAAATATTACTTTATTTGAAAATGTGTTTCGGTTTTAAAAGGTCCCACATTGATATAATTCGTGGATAAGGTGATAAGGCTTCGAAATCCACTCATCCAATTGGTTTTGGACATGTTTAGGTTGTAGATTTTTCATTATCTTTCCATTTTAATTAAATCGTCAAATAATGATGTCATCGCTGCATCATTATTATGTCATAAATAATTTACTTTCTTTAATGTCTAAAAATTATAAAAAAAATACTATGATATAGGAAATCTTTTTATATTTCCAATGACTATTTATAATCAAAATTTGGACTTGTATAACCCCACTTAAAAATTGTATTCGTAAAACATATTATGTTTGTGTCATTTTCACTTTAACATTAAATAAAAATATATTAATGTCATTTTCCAACTAAAGTGGCTCCATGGGGTCCCCAAGTTGGATCATGGCTTGTCTTGGTCGGCCATGACACAACCAATAAGGTTGGGACATGTGTCTAGGTCATTTCATATTATTAAAGCATTATTTATACCTTAAACTTTACTAATTACCACTAATCGCGATTAAAAACTTAATAAGTTACTATTCACCAAAAAAAAATTTTTATCCCATTGAACCACATTTTACTTCTTAATGACAACCATGTATGTCGGATTTTTGAAATTCAAAACACAATGATGGAAAATTTTCATTTAAACGGAAAATCAGTCTTTATAAGTACCACTTAGTGGTTTCACTATTCATCAAAAATTGAAGTTTTTCAGAAAATTACCAAAAATTCACCCTAAGCTATATTTGATATTACGAATTCAAAAATGAAGTCCGTTTTACAAAATTCAAAACATATTAGTCACATTAATTAATTTAATAATTAATTCCCGATGTCAGAGCAAATAGCGTGTTTTTATAAAACAATAAGTATCAAAAGATTGACACTAGTTTAAGTCCGATTTCAAAGTGAAATTGATTCCAACGACCACTATTGGATTTAATGGTAAAAATATTTTCTAATTTCACTTTAAAACCAATTAAAAAGATAATCTAATCATATAAATAAATTATATTAAAAAGAGGTTTTGAATTAAAATACAACATTTTACACTATTCATTAAAAAATGAACTTTATCAGAAAAATACCAAAAATTTACACAAAGTAAAATTTGATGTCCCGATTCTTAATAAGAGTTTTATTTGGTCCAAAAGAATGTATAAGAGTGATCAAAACTATATTTAATGACAGTTCGCCATCAAAAGGCGATAAGTGAACCTTTAGTGAAAACTAGGGCATATATGCCTAAAATTGAATTCTTTCCGTATTTTAAGCCTCTGTCCTTTATTGGATAAATGTAAAAACATTTAAAAACATATATAATCATATTTTAGTTATTTCTATCCATTCCCGCCATTACAACGGCTACATGTTAACTACCATTTAAAATAATATTATTTTATTATTAGAGTGCAACGTAAGATTCCCAAGAAACTCGTTGTTGTGTGTTGGGTACGCCATCGAGCATAGCGTCCCCTTTAAAGTCATTTAAATATTTTATTCACAAATATGGATAAATATGAAATGTCATATTCTTTATTTACCTGGGATGTTACAATAATTATAAACATAAACTATTTAGATCTCTCTTAGAAACACAATTTTTCCTTGAAATAAAATATTTATAACATAAGTCGACACTAATTTAATTGAATCCAAACATCAAACATTATTAATTGATTCCACAATTTTTATTTTTATAAATTAGTCATGTATAATTTATAAATTTGGTATGATGTGTCCTATAAAATAAATTAATTGATTTATATAAAATATGTAATTTACATTGACTATTTTTTGAAATTTAAAATCCTATTAAAAAATTTTAAACAATTTAATCACATATAGAATCGTTTCACCAAAATATTTATTATTTATGTTTCAAAAAAATTCACTAAGAACCTGAAGAAATTTTTTTTACCTACCTCGTAGTATTATTATTGTGATTCAAAATTTTACCCACAAACACTATTAATAAAAAAATTGATATGGATATTTCAAGACCATTTCATCAACCATTAACACTTTGAGAATATAGGGAACATTTATATTGAACTCATTCAAACTATCAATTCCTTTTCAATAACGATTGCATAATTTATTAAAAATATAGAAAAATATCTCAAAGAAACACTCTGTCACTCCAAGTTGTCAACCGACCCAATTATATTGAGTAAATAAACAGATAAATAAGATTCCATTATCAATAGGTGGATTTCCTCTTCCATTCAAAACATGGTAATAAGAGTGAAATTGGTTTCATAAAATTAAAATACATTAATTTATCCATTACTATATCCCATGAAATAATTTGTGATAATCATAAGATCAATTTGTGTTCTAATATTACGATAATATTGGATATAGATAAATTGTATTGTAGGATCAAGTGGAACATTATGATCTAGGTGATAAAGTGATTGATTTTCTCAGAATGGGGCATTGATATGTTTTCACTCTATTATATATCACCATGGATCAAAATTATAAAATCTAAATGGTAATTTAGTAAAATAAAAAATTGTAGGGGTTGAGGAAAGGGTTCATTTTTCTCATATAAACTTTATTACCGTTCATGATACACTCTAAAGACACATATCATCTCACATAAAACTCAAAAGAATCTACCGCAACAATACATGGAAAAATTAAATGAGGTTTTCCACCTATTCTATCTTAATTATATAGTGATATTATCAATTTATAAAACACTTATATAATGATTTTTAACAGTTTCATTGATGAATGAATCATATGTAGCAATCACATTATCAATTGTAAGAAGTGTTGCAAGTATATTCCATACACCCACTCAGAAAGAAGTATGAAGAGAATATAATATAACATTAGAATTACATGAAGAATATTTTACATGAAATACCTAGGATCACCACATATACATGACATGATCTATTTCCATCACTTTGAGCGAGTGTTGGACATGATGACCAATCACATCATTAATTGAAGAAAACTCCTTTCTTTTATTTGGAGGGATAATTACCATCCAGAATTTCATTTTTTATTACATATACTAGATAAAATATTGGTTCTACATTTTATTATGGTAATCATAATGTATTTGATGATCCAATTATCTTTTTTTTATTGGGATTCCCTTATGTAGGAGAGATTCCACTGGGCATCCTTGGATGGGTTTTCAAGATTAGTTGATAATGGATGTATCATTGATATTAATGTCTCCAAAATAATTTTCTATATACAAGTACTTATATCCTTGAATTCTATTTAAGGTTATGCAAATTGGATTAGTATAATCACTAAAAAATATGTAATGGACCTGATTTAACATAGAGGTAAGGACTCCTCTTTATATAGATCATTTCAAGGACACATTCTAGCACATCAGTACAATGCTAGATATAATATTGGATGTGGTGAAATCATATTATAGGTCTACGTGGGGGTGGGAACAGTGATGGGTTTTTTGGAACCCCTGCAATAAATATAGACTTTAGTCATGAAAGGATAAACCCATCCTTCATCACGTCTATCATCGAATCCAACCAAAATTATTTATAATAGTATCAAAATGGAGGATGTTCTTAGTGATTGTATCTTAATGAGATATTTTTTGGGTGATTTTTATAATAAGACACACATATTCATATTTAAATATACCAATAACCTTCATCTATGGAGATTTATACACTTGTGAATGGAAATTATAGCTAAATAAAACATCTTGGAGTAGAATATTTTCAATAATGTGTTATCAACTGATGTGGATGTCAAATGTATGAGGGTTCTTCTAGCATATAATTCAACTTGATTCCTGCCTCAAAATTTGAAATAATCCATGCATATCTTTTTTCCACGTGTGTGGATAGGAATGTTGTGGAACATATTTATAGTGTTCCCAGGTATTATACTGCATATGGATTCCATTAACATTTTTCTTCACATTATTTCAAAAAATTCTATAGATAAAAGAATGAGAATAAGGATAAAATCTACCCATCACAGCTAAATTTTTTTTATCTAGTAATCAAGGAATAAAGTCTAACATATTGGACCCCCGTTTCTAGAATAGATTTACTGGAGTGGTCCAGATGCCACATTGTTGATGTCTCGGATCTTAGGATGCACTGGGAGGAAGCACCATCTCAATGAAATTTTAATGATGGAAGGTACCATTCTCCTTATTCTAGTCACATTACATTAGGTCTTTCTGTTTGATAGATCCTCTATTATATGGGCTCATGATAAATATTCATGGATAATTTATTAGTTTATTGATGTTGTGTTTATTATTATATTATGATTCCAAAGGATTAACAATATTTTTAATCAGTTTATTTTATTTGAAAAGTGATTCTCTTCATTTGTTGGAAAATTTCAAAATTATTGGCCATGAGTTATACCAATCAAACCTAATTATGTTTATTATTTTATAAGTAGATTAAAATATAAAATTTAATTATTTAAAATGACTCATCTAAATCCTTGGATAAATAAATATTTGATCTATAAATGTTTAAACATCATCACAAATGGGATTGTTATTCTCTATATTTTGTGTGAATTGAATAAAGATACTTCATTTTTTCTTTCAGTGGATCACTAGAAAAAACCCATCATATAATTATCTAACACATTCTCCCTTATACTAGGATGTTTCAACCTTTATTCCAATTATGCTCTTAGAATTTAATATTATATACCCTTTGGAATTGTCATCCATATATGTACATCATCCTACATATTAATAAACATTATTTTTTTTGAAAAAAAATATCATTAATTCTATTCTTCTTATATGGATCTAGATTCAATTCTTGAATAAATTTAATATATTTTTTCTCTATAAGGGAATTCTATACTATAATGAAATTTCACTTTATCGTAATATTAATTAATATGTTACTACTGTAGTAATTTTATTCCAAATTTAATTTCAATTTTCAATATTGATATTAATGTTTTTCAATGATAATGATATCCTTTTACCAGTGAATTAATTTTTTATCAGATGAGTATTGAAATTTATATTTACTTAATAAATACTTATTATTAATTAAATCCCCTAAAAAAATCAATTCCCTATTATAAATCATCACACAAATCAGTTGGTATATATATAATCCTAAATTATCCCTGGTATGAACATAAATTAATTGATGACTATATCTAGTATAAAAACCAATATAAAAAATCGTATATAACTCTTGGATAATTGAGTTAAATGATACATTCCTAATATATTTTATGGATTACATGAAATATAAAACAATGGTATCTAAATAGTCAGGGATTCATAGTTAACTATAAAAGAAAAAATATAAAAATACAAGGAACCTAATTGTTTCAGTCACCATATTACATTCATTCCATACATATGATAATCCAGTGGCACCCAAAACTGGTTTAAACATCATAAATGGATGTTATAGGTCGTGAAAACTGTTTTTTTAAGGAATCCAAAATGAAGTATCATAAAATTTTATTTAATATATCACTATCATATCACATGTATTTCCATCATATATGAATTATTTTATTTTTTTATTTTTGAATATAAGTTATTTTAATAGATTGATAATTTATAAACCATATTGATGTGCAACTCATTACATAACCCATATAATTTGTTACTAACATGGATTAAAATCAATCTACATTTACACATTTTAGCATGAATATCATTCATAATGTATATAAAAACCATGCATATAAAGTCTAATAATCATATGAAAACAAAAACCCTCAATATAGTAACCAATTTTTTAACATATAAATAACCCCAAAATTTCAATAAAATTATTAAGTCACTATATCAATGAGTATTCCTTCTAAAGTCCCTCTAACAATGATTCATTACTTAATATATTCTTCAATTTGAGTATAAATATATATATATATATGTATATGTATATATATATATATATTTGATAGTAATTTTTTCAATATCTAAAATAAATTTAAGAAAACATTCTCATATAATATTAAAAATAAAATTATTATACTTAGCATAAAATGTTAATAATAGTGTGGGAATCCATTTTTAAGATATGTACCGAACCTTATAAAATTATGTGAAATTTTTAATGTCATATTTATACCAAATTAATGTTCGATGGTATCTCAGAGTGAGATGTGTATAAATTTAAATAATTGTTTACAGAGATTTTATAAATTTAGAAAAGGGTCTATGTGAGAGGATGTGTTTAGAATCTATCCATAATGTGAGGGACAATATAATGAAGTCACAAAATAACCCACATAATATTTTTGGATCTCCTCCAAAATCCAAAATTATTATTGTAGAGAACCAATTGAGTTAGTGGATTCCATTGATAATATGGATGGATTCCCTTATAGTTATTAGCAACATGGAATTATCTCAATGAAAATTGGCTGGTGGTGGAACATGAATCTCTAAATATTATCTCCTACAATTTTGTGTTTCGGGATTTTTAACTAATAAATGTAGTGTAAAACTTTTCATATATTATTCATATGTCAGATAATTTTTTAAAGGTACATAATTTTTTATAAGAAATTTTATAATCTTCTGGTAAATATAGAACTGTCTCTAGTGTCAGTGTTTTTAGAACAATCAGTAAACATTTTCCTTATGTAATTTATTATATGATGCATTCTTTAGAGTAAAAATTAAATATATTTTTTTCAATGAAAACTATTGAAGGTAATGTGGGAACCATTATATAATTCATGAAAAAATAGAACACTAATAAATAATATATAACACCCGACCGTTGAAAAAAATTAAATTTCTAATTAAATAATTAATGTTATATAATCTCAATTCAATTGAAGTTACATTAATGTATGGGTAATCCTTGATGAGATCACAAAAATGATAGGATATCTTTTCCCATGACTAAATCAACTCTTATAGACATATTTTACATTCATTGAATCTGTGTATTAGAAACTGATCCCTTTTAATTATGTAATAATCATACTCTTCGTTGTGGCCAACCAAAATAACTATATTGGTTTTTTATCCACCAATTTTAAATTTAATGGGATATCCACCTCAATAAACTATTATTTAGAGTGTAAAAATATCTATATGGAATTATCTTAATTTTCTTTTACTATTCATGCTTCCATCAATACATTATCAATATGAAATAATTCTGTGCCATGATTCAATTTAACATCAAGATGAAATGATTAAAAATAATTCTGATGCTCTAAAAAAGGATACATTAGGATGTTTATATTATTCTAAATTTTTCTCACTGTTATATTCCCTTGGTAACACATGCTTGTGGAAAAAGAGTTGTTTTTTCAACTCATGCTTTTTAATTTTTTTTCGTGCCCCTAACTCATGTATTAGCCTACCCAAACCAATGCCTCATTAAAACTATAAATTCACCATTCTCCATTACTATATGATATAACTGAAAAATATTTTTGTTTTTAAAAAAATCATTTGGATGTCTATTTTTATGACCATTATTTACTAGATTATTATTAGAATCATTATTCCCTTTCATCTCATTCCATGAGCAAGATACACTGGGCACCACTACCCTTTTATTTGTTTCATAGGCAAATGAACATTGAGATTCTTATTCTATATCACTATTATCATATTATTTACATAATACATCATCGGTCTAAAGAAGATTATTGGATAAGATTGCATTCATGTCCTATCATCAATAATACTTTTTACCATTTTAGAAATGTTCCACAGTACTTATAAAATAATTAAACATACATATATCATATCATTCTGGTAACAATGTAATGTAATATCTCTCTATCTCACATAGTTAAATTACCCAATTTAATCACTACTTATATGAAATATGAGGTTCTATTATCATTTATGGCCTTATTACACATGTTAGTGACTATTAGAAATTCATTAGCTACAACACTCAATGGAAGGCCTCTTAATTATAGACATACAGTGGTATATTTCACCGATGGTTCCTTATAACCACATTGTAAACACTAAATTCTACTTTATCATGATTTAACATGGAATAATAATTGATATAAACCAAGAAATAGTCAAAATGTGTCGATAATGAATATAAATCAACCCATGATTCAAATAAACTGTCAATTGGAAATTAATTTATTATTTGATTCCAATTATTATTTATTCCACTAATTATTTAGATATTTGTAGTTCCACAAAAATATTGGGTGTTATCAGATTAGTAATTATTATGTGTTAATAGTGGAGAACAAGAATCTTCAAAATAGGTTTGAAATTAATTTAATGATATAAATGAAAGAATAATGATGGGGCAATTCAGGTAAAACAATAGAGACTAGCATAATAGGGAAATCACAAATCATGTGATACGCATATGAGAATAAGAATATATTTATTTTAAACCAATTAAAACCATTTATATATCTAGACCATGTAGTAATTTCATCATTGCTCTTGTAAAACACATGTGAATGTGTTTGTGGTAGAGATAACCACTAACCAAATGATCCATAATTCTCAATGAATTTTAAATAATATTATCATATGAATCAATAAATGTTATATTCCACCATTAATAATCCTCTACGGTCCGATCCAAGAGTTTTAAGGCCTCCATGAACCATAACGACGAGATTGTTAGACTGGAGAAGTCGTTCACTAGTGACACTGGATAATGGAAAACATTGATTATTAGAAATAGGTGGTGACATTTTCTATTAAGGATGTGGGAATATGTGAAATGTCCAAGACCTAATGGATAATAGAGGAATCCCTCCTACTTGATTATAGAAGGGACCAAAATATCTTCCATCACCATCAAGGAGGTGATGATCCCCTATTTAATCTACTTAATTTTAAATTCCTATTATCACCTAATTTGGATTTTGTAAAATATAATAATATTGACACAAAATATGTATAAAATCATCATTCAGTGTCTTATATGACGTCTCAAACAAAAGAAATCATAAACTGTAGTGTTAAAAAACCATTATCCATTTTTGATTCGATATGATTTTTCAATTATTTGTAATATACCATTGGATAAGGGATAGTTGAGGATGGATATTTAAGAGGGATAATAGTTTATATAAAACATTTTTTTCATAATTAAATCAATTTTTATGATTTATTTATTTATTTATTGTTTCATTGGGTTTTTTTATAGGCTGAAAATGTCAATATTTGGGTGTCTTGTCCTAGCACAATATTATAACATTGTTAATTTAAAAAAAATGTTGATTGTGTGAAAAATTTTCAGGTAATGTGGTTTATAATGGGATGATAATTTTTTTTCAAGACATTATGTTGACACTTTTAATCATACTACCTAGTTTTGGGAAGGAAATTGCTTCCTTATTATTGGAGGACGATATCCATAACCATGCCTCTAAACTCTATAGAAAACCCACACATTAAATTATGAGTAATGACCGTTTTTATCTATTAAATATTTTTAAATTTTTAACCATTTTCAATCCCCATTCATTTGAAAAATCTTTCAATTTTTATGGGGCTTCTACCTTTTTTTTCTATGGATCTCCCCTGATCATTTGTGGTTTATCTCTTGGTATACTTGTTTTTGCATGATTTATTCATCATTCACCATTTTTCATCATCATTCATCGATTTTTTATTTTTTTAATCCCTGTGATTTCCATGTGTAATAATTTAGAGTCATGGATTTGGATTTAGGTTTCTCTTTTGGGGTTTAGTTATGTCAATTCTCTTCATACCTAATAAAAGTGTGTTTCGTTGGAGAAAACTATATTTAGTTTGATTCCATTGTAGGTATCCTTTTTTATTGGCTTCTTTTCCATGTATTACCTTTGATTATTTAACTCCTTTATTTTATTATTTCTCAAATATTATCTAAATAAGATTATCATTTATTTTTTATCAATGAATTTTTTATCAAATGAAATTTCAATTTGATGGTTTAATAAATCTTTTTAGAAAGGAAATTGTTTCAGTGAATTTTATGTTTTGGTTATAATTACATAAAGATGATTTATATATTAATGGGATTTATTAAGGGGTTTTAAAAAGGGGGTTTCATAATAAAGGGTTCATTATTATGATTTGTAAAGTGTATTTATAAAAAAAATATTTATAATTATTTATATGATTTCTATTTTCTGTCTCATAGTTGATCAAGGGTGTTGGATTAAACCTGGTAATTCATTACATTTCTTATGAAATCGACTATAAGTGAGAAATTAACTAAGGTATAGAGGGATACCATAAAATAAAAATTTTCCTTGGGACTGAGAGGGACCATGAGAATAATGTTACCCATGGAACTCAATGATCTCTTGGAAATTATGTTTCCCAGGTGATTGTAACAGTGTGTGGATACTTGGGAATGTTGAATACTAGTAGATATTCAAAACATTTTATATACACCTATATTTTAATAAAACTATTAATGGGATAAGTAAAAAAATACTATATTATATGGAGACTATGATTTTAATTTCATAGACCTTTCATTATATATATTTTCATCATTTTATGATTAAAAACAATTTGGGTGATAATGAATTTTCTTATTCTCATGATTATTATTATTCTTATTCAATATTTGTGTGATTGTTTCATGTTTTATCATCTATATTGATATCATTTTTATGTGGGACTCATTTATCTTTGTTTTGGTAATATTAAATTGTTTAAAAAAATTAATGGAATCATTAAAAAGTAAATAATTTCATTAAAATTATTTTCAAATTGAAAGGGTTATAAATGCAATTTTAACACAAGAGTAATTGGGGTTTAAGGAGAAATTTCTTATGAAGATTCATGGTGGTAACCTACTGGGGGTTTACCTCACACCATTATTATTGTATTGTTCATATATAGACCTGGTTTTATAGTAAACATTTATGGGATGGGATTCCAGGTAGTTTTGTGTCACTTCAGGATTCTCATTATCCATGGTTGTGTTGGGGTGGTTGAGAAAATTTTTTCCGAGATTTGGACATTTTATATTAGTATTTTGATTTTATACCATATTTTATTTCTGTATTGGGATATGTTCTATTGATATTTTATTGATATTTTGACTAAGTTTACTATGTATATCATACGTATTTATTATTTAAAATTTGGGTGTGTTGATTTTATATTAAATTTTGATCATTATGTGTATACTATATTTGGATATTTGTATCCATATATATAATTTATTTTATTCATTGGAATCAAATTAATTGATGGTTAATTCACTATCTTTAAGGGAAAACCATTCTATAATGTTTTCAAGTGAATCACTATTTGATTCTAGCATCGCATGTTGCTCTATAAAAATGAGTTCATCCAGAAGAAATCACCGGTCATTATATTAAAAATGTATCATTGATATAGAGGAATGAATTCAATTGATCAATAAATAATCCAATTTATTAAACACCACCAATACATTGAATTTCTGATTTTTTAACTTTCTATTATAATAACCATGTATAAATTATTGGGAATCCAAAGAGTAAGAGAAGTTAAATAAGATCATTAATTTGAATGAATTTTAATTGGATTCCGACTAAAAGTTTTATCTGAAAAAAGTTATGGTGGTTATGAAATATGTGTTCATTATTGTGCATCATGTTTCCCATTCAGGGATGAAGTGCACTACTTAGTTTTCTGAGTGGGTTCATTTCACTCATATTCTCATTGTAAATGACCAATGTATGACAAAAAATTTTAAAATTTGACTAAAGGATGATGTAATATCGATGATTATTCTCCGTTTTCTTTTAATATTTTTCATGGTGGGGGATGAAATATTAATTATTAGGTAACATTTCTATATAAGATGAGTCTCAGTACTATTTATTCATTTTTTAGGTTAACTACATCCCTACTACTTTATAGAAGAGGAAACATGATGAACCATATATAATTATTGGAAAGGGTGCACAGTTGTTCTTAGGTTCAGTACCAATGGAATATTAATTGATAAAATAATGACTTGTTATGAGTTTGGGTTTTATATACATACTAGAGATGATTGGTAATTGGAATTTAGGATGTTCCGCTACAATTGGTGTCTGGTTTATCTTTTGTACTTCTCTACGAAATCCATGTAGAGTATTATAGTATGTTCTTCACCTTATAACAGATTAAAGATGTGATTATATACTTATAAGGGTAAGTAATATTACCCATAGTCTAAGGATTATTATTTTCTATATATACTACCACTATAATGTCAAGATTCATGATTTATTTACGTTATAGATATGAATATTGATGACACTACAACCAGGATATCCATCAATATAAGTACACTTTTTATTGATACATCTATATTTTATGATTTTATGATATAAATTCTTACTATTATATTCTAAATTTAATATTTATTTCATCACATGTTATGTTAGTATAATTGATTCCATTTATTTTGTATCTATATAATGAATTATTAATAATTAAGGAGAAATGATTTAGGTTCCCCAAATATCATTATCATTTTCATTATTATTTTATGTGGGATTGTCTTTTTTAAAAACCAAACATTTAATATCTCTTCATCTGTATATATTTAATGATTATTATATAATCGTAGTTTTACAGAACGAACTACAATGTCTATTTATAATCTTTTTGCAGGAGTACTCACATTAAATAGTGTGTGTGGGATCATAGTATAGTTATGAAAGGACCAATTTTTTTATATTTTAGATTGAATAATGTCATATATTGATGTTTTTATGGTATATTTGGTCTATCACTGATATTATTCTTATGGTGGTTGGTTACCACTGCCATTATGGGTCTTTGGATGATTTTTCCTCATTGAATCTCTGATATTTGGTGGAGTTCACATTCTAATTATTAATAAATATGAGCCCAATTTATTTTCCATAATACCAAAAGTCTATTTCCAAGTTAATAGTGTTTATAGATATGTTATTAGTCCTCAAAATAAATTATTTTATTCAATAAAGAGTGTCATTGATAGAATCACTAGTTTTATATTTAAAAAATATAGAGGGGCGTCATTGATGTTGTATAGACTATCACAGGATAATTTTGGTGAACATTAAAAATAAATACCATTTATATTTAATCAATAATATTTTTTTATCAACTTGGGGGAGCATGGTGGTTTATAAAAATTGGTTTATGTTCATTCTATCACTAGTTGTTGTTTAGAAAAACAAATCTACCTATGAATGCCTTTAAAAGATGATATGGGAACATTGTATAATTGTTTATTCCATTTTGTCTAACCAAATCCACTTTAATTTTTATTGTTTTGATGAAATCAATCGTTCATTTGTTTATTACCTCCTTTATAATATTTTTTATTGAGGAGATATTGGTGCATTACAAGACAGAGGAGAGCCAAGGAAACGTTATTGGAGTTATTTTAGGTACCATTTTAGAAAGGTTTGCATATTTTTATCATTATAAAATCCTATTATTGATCTATGATGTATTTTTTAAGCCACATGAATTATAAGAAATAGATTTCAATTGGTTTGGAGAATATCAAATGTTAAATTCATTGATAGTGGCCAATGAATGTGCATAATATTCAAATATTTGTAGTCATGACTAGGTATAAGTGGGATTTTTTTCATGACTTCTCCAAGATAGATCCCCCTTGATAGTATTAACATGAAGGGGTTTGAAGATTGTATAGAGTGTATTTCATTCAATTATTATAGGTATTTGAAGGTATGTATAATATAAACACCAGTTTTAATTCATTATAAGCTTGGAAAGGGATATGTAGTGTTTTTAGGTGCTCAGATATGTGGTCGGGGTGTTTACTGAAGTAGACTGATCATGTTCTAGAATATGGATCTATTATTTATCACCCACATGAAAGAACTCTCCTAGCCAATGACTGATAGTTGTTAGATGTGATTCATTTGATAAATAATTGGTTAAATTAATAATTGTTTTGTTATTTATTTTCTATTCAATTATTTATAGGAAAATATATGTCTTCAGATAGGGGTACTTGATCCTAAGCTATAGATTCATGAAGGGTAATCATAATATGTTTTATTTTCTTATCAACTATATCCCATGATGTGGAACATGGTTTCTAATTTCAGAAGTATGAAATTAATAAACTAGATGGTTAAATGATTAGTGGATGAGTGGATTCAAATGAATTAGTTTACAAATTTTTGAATGGAGGTGTTAGAGGATGTAGTGAAGGTGTTTATTACTTACTTTTCGGTCAAATCATATCCTATTGGGATTGAGGGGAAAATGAATACACCACTATAATTTATTACATTAATAGATTAATAAATTTTAGATATACTATAGGTAAATTTTCTCTATATATCGATCATACATACTTATTTACGAAGCCGATGGTACTTCCTTTTCACTTACGGAATGAGTTGATGCACAAAATGAATTATTCTACTTGGGTTGATCACATGTGGATTCTAATATATATTATTCAAATTGGTATAGTTAGATATATAATGGAAAGAGGTATTCAATTGTAATATATATATATATATATATATATATATATATATATATTTTCTATCAGTTATAGGATCAAAGATGAACATAAAAAAGAAAGAACTGTGATTTAACCACTTCGCATTCTGATATTGAAGTTGGATGATTTTACCTTGTTTATTGTGACCATCCATCCTTATAATCATTATGGGGAGGAAAATATTTTGTGATTATATATTATTTGACATGGATAGACTATTTTCTTCCCATTATGGATTTATTGAAGGCAATGAATCTTTTCAAACTGTATTTATGAGATATTATTAATAATCATTAAATTCTGTTATCTATAGTTGCTAACTAAGACTGATAGAATAATATTTATCATTTTTATATACACAAATATCTGAAGATGGTGATTTTGGGTAAATAGATCTCATTTTCCGATGTTCTTTGTAATAATGGTGGATTTATGTAGAATTCATGGATGTAAAGATACAAGGTGAGAGTGTAGTTGTCTCAATTGTTTTCTTCTATGAATCCTTGATCACTTTTTGGTGGAAGAAAATGACCTGGATGGGAGAATTTTGAAAAACATAAACTAGTTAATACATATTATTTTGACTTTAGTTTATTTATTTTTCTATTAATTTATTTTATAGGATTTGGGAAAGGAAAATATATATTTTGTGGAAATATATATAGTGCATGATTTGTAGTAACTATTCAGATGACCATGAAATAAGGACTTTGGGGGGGTTGTGTGGTTTTTTACAACATTAGAATGGTTTGAAAAACCATATAGTTGACTAGAATAATTATGACTCTTCACTTCTTTGATATAAAAGGGTAAAAATGGTTGGGATATAGTTTTCTGAACCATATTATCAAAATAAATGGATAATGTAAATCATTAATAATTTCTATAATGACCATTTTATCTCATAATTATTTATCCCAAATCACAATTTTTCCTTCACTATTCATGATCAATCTCTCCCATTATATTTAATCATATTACAATGTAATTTTTGGTAGATAAAGGTCAATATTTGGTGGTTTATCTAGAGTTATTATAAATTAAACTTAATTTATTACTCCTCCAACCTCTTTCCCATGTTCTTTAATTTTTATGGATTTATTAAAACCGAATTATTCCAATTGAACTAATATATGTGTTAGGATGAGAGATTTATAATTTCATTCATTATATTAGATGTGTGAGAAATCATCACAAATGGTTCAAGTGGGTTTTATAAATAATATATTTTTATTAATTATGGGATATTTTTTTCTTTTTAAATTTGTTTTCCATCGATTAGATTTGATTCTATATATCTATTTATTTTTTGATTTCTGAATATCATTTAATTTTTTTAATTTTTCATGGTTTATCATTTTTTTTAGATATGAAATTAATTGGATATTTTATGGTCCAATTTGTATTTTCAAGAATTGAGTGTTTTTAATACATATATTTTCATGGCTAAATTTTTCAAGGATGTTTCATAATTGTAAAAAATATAATGGTTTTTTAAAAAGTGTTTTACCTGAAGAGGGTATTATCTAAAATATGTTAATGTTTGGGTTACAAAATTTTCATTTTAAATTTTATTATGTAAATTGAATTGTGTACCACAAGGGAGGCCTTGAGTGTTTTAGTGACTTGGGAACATGATACCTTATCTTATTTCATGGACTACCTGGGGGATGTTAAACAATTAAAAATAGGGAACGTGGAAGTATATTGTATTTTTGTATTGAGTTAGGTCATCAGATGAATATTACAAATGGGACTGAGGGCTCTCCTAGAAACTATATTACAAAATTTTTTGTGTAAAATATCATATGTATAGGCTCACAGAAGAATGATATTTCATAATAAAATTTTTTACATTATAGATAGCTAGAGAATATTTTTATATACCAAGTCACAAAAGACTCCATTGGTTACTTTTGATTATGATGATATCTTATTCCATGACAGATTTAGATTCCCTATTATTTATTCTAGAAATCATTTTTTATTTGTCACATTTAACTGCCATGGTTATTTACATGATGATGACATGTTTTGGTGAGTTGTGTATGTTTATTCCAAGTTGATTCACTTCCGTTTTTTTACTTTAGGTTTAGTTTTTTTTAATTTTTAAACAAGTAATTCATTGAGATAAATTCCGGTTGATATTAAATTGAAGTTCATTCAAGTGAACTTGTTTTCAATGAGGATATGTTTTAAATGTTGTTTTAAAAAAAATTATTGGTTTTCATGGAGGGAAAAATTATTTTAGATTCATGGTGGTATCATACTCTATGTTTTATACAAATATTTCTTAATCTTTTAGCATTTCCAAAATTGGTATCATAGTAAAAATTGAAGGGTGAGGAAACCTTTTTATTCAAGGAGTTATTATAAATTATCTAAACCAATGGTTATTTTTGGATGGTAGATATGATGGATTAATATAGGTATCCTATGTAGATAACTTTTTTATATTTTTCACATTACGAAACATGTGTATTGGACACTTTGGTCTTGATACCTATTTTCAGATATTTACACAATTGACAATGGATGTCATGTGTATGACTTATTTTTAAATTTTGATGTGATTATGTTATGTCATTTTTTATTCATGTTCAGTATATCATATTTGAATGTCGAGAACCATTGAAATTGTTTAGTTACTGTAGTTTACCTCTAAATAAAATATTTTTCATATAGAATTTTTGATGGAAAAAAAATTATAAAATGGTTATGTTTGATACTTGGGTGCTTGGGGACATCATGTCGTTATTGGGAACACCCTTTGAGCTGTGTAATGAGACAACTTTGGTGAGGTTTCTTGAATGCCTAGTTTGGAGCTTTACACATTGAAATATTGAATATGTTGGTGGCGGATATCCTTTTCTAGGTTAATTATAAACATTCATTAATTTATAATAATCATGAAATAGTGTAAAAATAGTGTTAATGACTAGATAGGATGAAACAAATTGATTTCGAGTTGGTGTTGGTTTATAATGTGACCTTTATCATCCTATATGTGGAAAAAACTGAATAATTTATATTTATGAATGCAAATATTTATTTGAAGTGTTCTTTACTAGAAAATTATTCATTGTGTAAAATTATACACATTAGAATATTTTAGATAATGATGGATAATGATCATATAAATGAGTATAATGGGATCTAATGATAGTTAGAGTCTATTTGAGTCATGTTTTTTGAAATAATATGGGAATTTATTATTTTATCATTAAATAAAAAATCATGGTTTTTTATGGGGACCATTGTGAGAAATTATAATTGAATGAATGATGTGTACTTTGAATAGATCCATAATTGATCATGAATTAAGTGATCTTCAGGATGAAGGTTTTTGGTGCTTCCAAAAGTGTGTTCAAAATGGAATTTATGGGATTCATTACATAATGAAACGTTATGAAAATAGTATAAAAATAGAAGACATATGATCAAAGGTAATTTTATTAGTCAAGGTGACTCAACATGTTGGAAATATATAAATAAATAATATTTTAAAAAATAATATCTTGTGAGGCATTTTAACTTATGAAATTATGATTCTAGTGAACCTGCAAACAATTATGTCGAACAAGAAATTAGAACATTGGTTTTTTGTGTCATGAGATTCATGAATGCACAAACTAATGATTCTATAGATTTATTCAATTCATCATATAAAGGTTCTTTTATGAGTAATTATGTATTTTTATTCATTGTATATGTTCACAATATGGATAATGAAGTTTTTTTAATTATTGGAAAAGTATTTTTGAGAATTTGAAGAAGGAATAAATATATTCTAAATTTGTAATTGTATTTGAATAAACCTAGGTATATGGAAAAAAATAATATCTATTAGTCATCTTGATGATACAAGATGTGTTTCCATTTTTTGTATGTTGTGAATAAGATCATAAGTAGTTATATAGAGGTGGTCTTTGGTGTGTAGGATGAATATTTTTTTATGGATAGTGTTTTATAAAAATAATTTTGGAGATACATCTTATATAACAATTATGTTGCAACATGACCCTCATTCCCAAATTTAGGATAAGGGTTTATGGATCATGTTCTCTAGAGGATTATTAATTCTTGATATTATGGTGTAGAATATATATATATATATACATTTTTTTCATATATAGAATAATGAAAATTATTTTTTTCAACATATATGGAAATAAACCATGAAAAGAGAATATCAAACTAGTAAATATAGATATATGGTTCTTAATAGTGATTACATCTCATGGGGGAACTTTTTATGAAGTTATATTCAACGATGAATCTACATTGTATAGGTTTATTTTTTCACTCAAATTTATATTTAATGCCTTATCAAATATTATTATGTACTCTTCAATAGATAAATCCACAATCCAAAAGATAATAAAATTCAGTTTTGTTTATAATTTATGTGATTATAGAGGAATAATATTATAGATTTTATATAGGAAGAATTGAATATTGATGTAGTAGTATTTACCTGGAACACCTAAGTGGAATGGTTTTTTGGAATAGATTAATTAAACATTGAATTAGGATGTTAAGTGAATGATTTTATGATTTCATTTTTTAAATTACTTTATGGTTGACTCGGTAAAATTTGATACTCATATTTTGAATTTTATACATTTTAATCTGATTTCATAACTTTTTTGAAAGGAACACTAGACCAGACGAAATGTGTGCATTAGTGAATAAAATGTTTTTCAATGAATTGTGTATGCCTAAATCAAATCCAATGTTTAGGACAATTTGGAATAAAATATATAAATATATTTATTAGTTAGTATCAATAATTAATATGTTAGTTTAATAATTTTGTAAAATAGATAGATATTTATTATTAGAGTTTACATCATTCTCTTAAATGAGAATATCCTATATGAATATCAAAACATCGAAAAATATAATTTTGAGAATAAGAATCCATTATAAAAAATACGGGTTTGCTAACTAATGGTTGGGTAGTGTTGGACTATTTTGGGAGAAAAAAATATGGAGTTTTTGAGGTACATAAATTTTCATATATGAAAATTTTCTATCCTAATTCGAATTTAATATGTTCTAATAAACAATAATTCATAAAAAAATGAGGAAGAGTTTTTGAATTGTGATATATGAAACAAGATGAACCCCCATGATATAAGGTTATATACCATTTATAAAATCTGACTATATGATTTTTTGATAAATTTACTTTTTATTTCACATGGATAAGTGATAACCTAAAAACCATTGTGAGGAATAAAGTCTAACTGAATCATTATAGTGGATGTTACTAATGAAAGGGGTGTTGTATTCTATGAATTGTTTTCATACATGGGAGTTAAAGAAAATTCTAAAAGGTTATATATATATAATAAATTTATTTATTGTATAAAATGGTAAAATTATGATAGAGTTTAATACGATTTCTGGATTGTGATGATGGTGTTTTGATAATCTAAATGAGTGGATTTGAGGAATATTTTTATCCTATTTTGAAACACAAAAGTATTCAGATAGTTATCATCCAAGATATGATTGTGGTTTTTTTCATTAATGGATTAATTTGATTTTGATATTCCTTTATTGAGATTGGGAGTATGAAAAATTCACTTAGTTAACACATAGATATATTATCAAACATAAGGAGTTCTAGGTGTTAAATGTCAAAAATAGTTTGTATTTTTTTAAGAGGACAATGGGGAAATTGCATTAGAAGCTTGATAAAATATTAAATGAATAATTTTTTGGATATATTATGAACACTTTTCATATAAAAATGTTTTAAATTATCAATGTTTCATTAATATTCTTATCATTATTCATGGCTTACTCATCACTAGACTGGTGATAGAAATGAAAAAAGGATAAGAGCGTGCATTTCAAAAAAAATATCAAGATAAAGGATTGTGATTCCAAAAAATGATGGTTTTTATAAGTGTCAATATATATAAGATTTTTATAACCATATACATTTCATAATTATAGTAAAATTTTATGGAATTTTTGATATTAAAAATGAGTGAGTCCAATCATATTATTTCTCACTTGATCAAACACTTCAAACATCCAAACCAAACTATACATAAAATAAATAATAATGATATGTAAATGAAAATATTACATTTCATAATTGTTTTGTATTTTGTATGTATTCGAATGTTTTTAGGGGAATTATATTCCTGATTTAAATCCCTCAGGGCATTAGTCGAGTGGTTCACTGATTGGACCATTTCACTATTTGAGGGAACTAGCATAGGCTTGAGTCCCACAAGGCTCCGACACTCTTCATATTATGAGCATGTTAATTCAACACCGTTGTTTTTCTGGGGAACATGTATCTCAAATGGTTGGTAGAACCACCATATGGGACAATAGGAGGACTTAATTGATAACAAAATTTTTATGATAATCAAATAAGGGGACACTCTCACTAGTTTTTTGCACTAGTTGTTGTATCTCTTCCTCTCTACGGATGGAGATGGATCTTTCCTCATCATCCCACTGAGGTATCATCAATGGAATACAAATACTCATTTGTGGAGGTGACTCATTGTGGTCTCGATCATCAATGATTCCCGTTTCTAGCATCTTCAATCGCCCTAACTGTTAAACATGCTATGGTTTCTCCTAGCGGTGGAACAATTTCTAGGTCGTATTTCTTGCTATAGCAGACAGTGTGGTAACAACTCATTTTAGGGTCAGTTTTGGGGTGGTGGGAGGTTTTTTTGTCTATGTGTGTATATCTAAAGGAAGTGAAGAGATTGTGGCTTTCAGCGAGGTCTCTTCTGCTGTGATCTCGATTGGTGGTCTTCTTGATGCATGGGGTTAGTTAGAGATCTTCATTTATGGATTTTTATGAGATTTTGTGTGGCACAGTCATCTTCAGCGTTCCTATATCCCTTCTTTAAGGTTTATTACATCTTATATGGTTGGAATAATTTGGCCTTCAGATCCTTCATTAGTTCAGATATGTCTCCCATGCCCATAATGGTTCTTCTTTGGGTTTCCTTCATGGATGTGAGGTTGGAAGAGACCGTGTGGATAGTAGAGGGGTTCTGCCAATGGCCGATGTCTAGGATTATTTTATGTTGAAGATCACTTTCAAAGGGTTTTTGGTGTTTTTTTTGGTGGAAATGCTAATGAAATGGTTGGATAACATATATCTGATCCTGAGGATGTATCATAGATTCCTATTTTGTTTTGAATTTTGAATTTGGAGTCGACCCCATGTATTAGGTTCCATAATATTTTTTATAGCTAGCATATCAAATTTTCATATATTTATGGATTTGGATGTTTTACTGGGTATGGAATCACCCATCAGATCAGTCTTGTGATTGGCACATGACACTTGCCTTCCAAATAGCCATTCAATGGTGGAAGGATTGATCATGATCAAATGTTGGGGAGTAGAAACACTTTTTTCAGTTTTGTTTTACTCTCTAAGACCGTAAGGTCTTGATTTTTCTTAATTTCATGTTGTATTTGTTGGTTTCCCCCTTCTTCCATTAAAAGGGGGAATTGTTATTATAAAAAAACAAGGAAGTCGAGCCATTGGATGGATATCGCTGAAGTAAAAATATTACTCTTGTTAGATTCATAGTGAATCATGGAAAGAAAAATAGGTAGGTTGTTAAGTATATCTATTTTTATCATAATGATCAGTGGATCAAGTACTTTATTTGTTATCGAATGATCTCTTGGTAGGTTTTAATGGTGTGTAACATTTATTAGGTAAACATTCATAAAAATGAATAACATTTTTTGTTTATTATTATAAAAATATCTATACTGATATATGAATCATTGTTGTATCTATTAGAATCATTATCAACCATGTAATATTTTAAATTTTAAATTTTATAACACATGATGGGGTTTTTGGGGTTCATTATACTTCTAGAAGAGATTATAATAAAGAAAGAGTTCCTGAAGTTATATAATGAAAGAGAAATACTGAATCATATCACATAGAATCCAGAAATTTCACTCTTAGATGAATAATATAAAACTATAATACAACATAATCTTGAAGATTATGGATGACGAATATATAAAATTAATAATGTTCATCGAAATATTGACCTGAATGATATGGGGATTAACTTTTTTACATACAAAATTTTGATATATGTTTTTGATTAAATGGGATTCTATTACTTTGGGGTTAAAATATGTCAGAAAATATTAGAAACTTAAAAAATAGAACTATATAATAGGGTTAAAATTCATAAATTTGACCAAAATTCTATGGCGATGAATCATAAAAAAATGATATACAAGTGGGGGTTGTATGGGTGGGTGTGGAATTATATTTTTGGATAGGTATTGAATTTTTGAAAATGGGTAACTTCAAGAAAAACATTCATACACTGAATTAAATAATGTATTCATCATAAATATAGATGTCAAAAAAATATTGTTATTAGTTATGGTTAGTCTGATATCAGGGAAAAGTAACAAATTTATTGGATGTGACCTGAAATTTGGAAGTAATATCAATGTTGAATCTGTAGTGCCACAAAGGACCTCATGTAACAGATGTCATTAGTATTATATATGAATAATATAATGTTCATAATGTGACCACTTAATGTGGTGGATGAAATTAAACATGTGATGGGATTCCCTTAATGATTTTTTCGATAATGAATTCTCTTCATAAAGAGAGGTTGGATGTGGAACTAGAATTTCATGAATTTAACAGATATAATTATGTCATTTAGTCATGTATTTTTTTGAAGGCTCTGAAATTATTTGTTAGTATTAAGATTCTATTATAATCAAATTCTATGAAAGTCATTACATTTTATTCTTTTGTTCACACTTCAAAAAAATTAATTATTTCAAATGGATTTAATCATATTATAATATTAATAAAAATATCCCACCACTAGGTAAATTACATTAAATTATTTATTTTCTCTTTTATATTTATGTTTTTAGTGTTTGAGAGTGCCCGAAGGTACATGGAATATTTTTTTTATTTTTTTATGTTGTTTATTAAACCTAGATGAACCATTCTGTCATGTTTTGATATTAATTTATCCTAGTAAACTTGTTTCACATTTTCGTTTTCAAAAGATGGATGTTATGGAAGATAAAACATCTTACTATACATGTTTCACCTTAACTGAAGGTATTATTGTTATTATTTATAGAATATTATTATGATGTTTTATCTAAATAACATGTTTAAATTAATAACACAAATAATACATTTTTATTAAAAATATCTTATATAATAATAATATTTAAATGAACAATTCATATATTTAGAAATAAAAAAATAAATCATTGAACAATTAATAAATAAATTATAGAAATATTATAATTTATTCCACATTAAACATGAAAAATACACTTTTACCGAATATGAACGTCCCATATTATCATTTATATTTTTTTAACATTAACTCCTTTAAATAAATAATATTGAAAATTTTATACAAACATTTATAAAAACATAATAATTATGTATATCATATAAATATTTTTTTACATTAGATATATAACATTTTCTTTTTTAAAACCAGTTACCATATCATCTCCGATACTTTATGCATGGTTTAAAAAATTTTAAAAAGAAGAAACAATATCAAATTTTTATTTTTTCATTACTTTAAAAAAATTGACAACCTTTATATGTAATCTTATATTGTTCTTCATAAACAACTTATAAATTATTCCACCATTTAAATACTCTATAAATATTGATAAAAACTAATAAACTATTTTTGGATCAGTATCATCTACTTGTGTTGGTAAATATTTTAAAAAAAATTAACAAAATATATTTTTATTTACAATACTACTAAAAATGGATTACACCAAGGTGTGGTCATACCCATATTGGAAACTCTTATTGAGAGAATACCATCCCCATTTTGGAGGCATTATGGGAAATGCCAAAGTATTTTTTCATTTCAATTTCATAGGAATAACTATTCACTGGGTATCAATTTTGATAATGCAATTTCATGTTTGCATGCAATTATAATAATGGAATTTACAATAATATAATACCCTAACCATTACTCATGGTGGATATTGACCAACAGAGAGGCAATGGATAACCACAACATTCATCATCATCTTATTATAATTTTTATTCCATGATTTAAAATATCAAACCATATTGGCCTTCTCATGTAAACAATTTCCTTGTGTAGAAAAATATGAACTAAATACCTAGTTATTATGAATATTATTCCATGAAATAGAATATTCATGAAAAGTAATTACCATTTTATATTTTTCTATACAAAGGTCCCAAGAAATTTCATTTACCAAATTTTTTTTCATAGAATGATAAATCCTAACAATGAGAAAAAACTAATCTAATGCCTCTAAAATGATTTAGAGGGTTGAAAAACATTAAAAAAATTGAACACATTACCAATGATTTTTTAAAACAAATTTATATCAATAATTGTTTATTAAATAATAGTACAAGAAAATGATGACATTTCCTTACGCCTTGGTTATATAGTCTAGCCAAGATTCATGTTATCTGGATTGAGATCAATAAAAATAAACTAAGGTGTTCCCCCATCATATATAATCCAAATAAAATTAGAATATAAAATCATAGGGAATAATTTCCCTCTATTAACCAATATTAAAGAATATTGAAATTAATGTGTATAAGGAGTGGGGGTTAGAGTGTCTTAAAAATGAGTTTCAAAGTATTGCACATAATTTTTTATGAATATGAACAATTTATATAGGCATCCAATGATATCATTACATTGATTCTATTTACTGAACATTTATTAAATTATCATAGATGTTTTAACTCTTTGAAACATTTTAAATTATCTCATATTAGTTAGTTTAACATTTTAATTTATCTGATCAATGTACAAACTAATAAAACTTTTCATGAAATGAGTAATAATAGATTTTGATAGACAATTTTAGGATATTATGGCATGTTCATATAGTAATTCATGACATAATAATTCTATTATAAAACATTTTCGCATATTGACTTTTCCAATATCAATATCCATACTAGTATATACCATGACATTGTATCTACCCCAATATAATGGGGATAGTTTTAGTTCACGACTAAAGAAAATATATTCTATGAATGTAATGGATGATTATGATTGATTTATAATAGTTTAATTATCATTAATTACATTAATGAAAATTATACACATATTTATCATCGATTATATACATTTTATAATGTAAAAAATCGATAAAATAAAATTAATGCATTTAAATATAAAATTTATGCATGCATTGACTAAAGAGACAATGAATTTGAAACTGAAGGATCTACATTATTAGTTCTTGTAATTTGAGTAAATTCCATACATGAATTTTTCTATTCCTTGAGGATAATTTAAAGGTAGTGAATACCATGAAAATAAAATTCAAGAATATTCTATAAATTCTCCCTGAGATCACTCTTATAAAAAATACTTTTCCATCAATAAAAATAAGTATGTAATGATGTAAAGGAAAACCAAACCCAAACATTAGATAATTATTTGGATAATATATATATACAATATTTGAAGGATCTGGTTAGTTAATTAGTAGTGATTTTCATCAAACACATGTTTGGTGAATATATATTTGAACAAGAGTGATTTAGTGATCAAATATGGTCTTTATTTAATTCACACATGGTTTTGGTTTCATTATATGGGGGTCTTTCTATTTGTATCTCCATTTTGTTTTTCATTACATGAATAATTATTATTATATACATATAAAGAAGTCTTTAATCTCTTATCATTTACTCACCCAATACCCAAAACATGATAAAACAATAATAATGCTTCAAAAATTCCATCCATAATTTAAATGGGGTAATATAATTTTTTTTGATTAATTCATTATAAATTAACTAAAAAGTATTAATTTCAATTATCATGATATAACATAAGGATCATATATAAATAAAAAATTATGATAGGTCGTATGAGGCAATTATGAAAATAAATAATCAAAAATGACTTTATTTTATAATTAAAACATCTTCCCATAATGATTACTAATATAAACAAAAAAGGTGAATACAATTAAAAAGGATAAATAAAAATATTAATATTAGTAAAAAAATAAGTTAAAATCCTAGAAAACTACAGAAAAAATTTATTGAAAAATGAACATAATTCTTCCCATGATACAAGAAAATACATATCTCCATTTTTCCCTTGATGGTCTTCTCCCGTCCCCAAAAATGGTCAACCAAATATTTGTTAATATCTTCCCCCCCACGACTTGGAAAATAATAATTGATTTCAAATGTAAAATAATAGGAATAAAGGTTATAATTCCTACCCTTAATCATTACATAAACCTGAGATAATTCAATAATTTGACTATAATTCACATCAAGGATATTTTCAGGTTCAGATATTTAGATAATTATGTCTTAAATCATACATAACAACATATATATTACAATGTATTAACATATACTCACTATCCTTTTTTCATTAAAATAATTTTAAAAATAAACATTCTTTCATTTCATGTTTAAATAGAACAACTTTTCCTTGATCCCAAACATGAATCTATTCTTCATTAAGTCATATGAAAAAAACATTTCAAAAATAGGGATGAAAATAAAAATATTATTCTGAATAAAAAAAATAATTAATACAATTATCCTTTATAAAAAATTTAAACCCTGAATATTTTATCTTAATGTAATACTTTTCAACATTACAAAGTAGTAAATTCACTTCACTGAATATAACCTCATTATTTAGCCTTATGTAATACAGAAATTATCATTAACCCATAGAAATCAGCGATAACATATAAAGGTAAGTTGGTACATTATCATACCTAAATTGAATAAACATATGTTTAACTTCTACACATACCACTATAGAGAATTTCCAAAGAGACGACTTCCATACCCAATGCACTAGAGGTTATAATGTGACTACCCATCCTTGGTTTATCAAAGAATCCCACACCTTATATTTATAACATAACCAGGTATATATGGTTTATCATGTAACCACATGTCAAATGTTCATTTTCCACTATATAATTATAGCACTTATAATATTTTGATTATCAACATGTCACTCATAATATTTCATTTGCATTCAAATAAATCATTTCAAGATTATGAAATAGTCATTCTATATTCAGAACGATTTTCAATACCAAAATACAAAAAAAGGTATAATAGATTATTATATTTCTTTTTAAATAAATTATGTCTTATAGAAGAATCCGAATATCAAAGATTATTTATAGTGGCAGTGAATTTTTTGTCACCGCATATGTTAAAACATCTTCTTTTGTTTTGTTATTGTAGTAAAATTGGTTCGTATAAAAATATTCATTTTAAAAAATATTTTAATAAAATTTAATATATATATATTTTTTTAGTCAAATCTATTTATAACCATAAAATAAATATTTAAATTAATATCATAAATGAAAATTATTTAATAATTAAATCTTTAAGCATTCATGATTTCCAGTACAACATTATACATTTATATATTAAAATCCATGAATTAATATACTTACCAAAATATTATATAACATTATTATAGATAAAATGTGGATATAAAATTTCATAATGGATATATATATACCTTATAGAAGAATAAAGGACCATATTATAAAAAAATTATTTTAGGAAAGGTGATTGGGATAGAATCTCTTAAAAAGAGCATATCATTATATTAAGGATAAATCAATGAAATAATTTTGTGTGTAAAAATATAAATATCACACTATATAATGGTATATTTAGTGTAAAAATCATAATTAATTCACTCATATTCTTTTAAAAGTAAAACCAATGACATGGATATTTATCTCACTGAATGGATATTCAGTTATGATATCTCATACCTTGAGACAAACTTGTCTCGTGCGTTCTATATTTTACTATGTAATAAACATAGAATAATTTATAATTTCATGAGAAATTTTTTAATGATTATTATAAATTTTATATCACTTATTACCATGTTATAAAAACTCTATATCTATTTAATTTCATAAGAGATATTTTGTCGATATTCAGTACATGAATCAAAAAATATATTTTTATGTAAATTTTCCAGGAGATCAAATTTTTATCATCTCAAGAATAGTATTTAGGATTTAAATATCATATATACTCATTATATATGTTGTTTTAATAATCTATAACATTTGGGGATAACAAATGGAATGCATTGTTCATGGATATTGCAGGTCGTACGTAGGCATGTACATTACTTTAATTTCACATTCATATTAAAATAATAATAATCAAATATTATAAATTTATAATATCATAACAGTATTATATTAATTTTATATTTTTTCCATATGTATAATATAATCATCCTTTATACATTCCATGTAGAGAGGAAAGATTTATATCAATTTTAGTTGGTGGTAGCCCACAGTTCCTCAAATGAAATTACCATATTTACCCAACACCGAAAAAGTAAAGGTACCTTCTAAATAAAAATTACTAAATCAAATAAAAAATATAATTTTAATATATATCATATGTAAAAATAGTTTCCATTATAATGGCCACAATGAGAGGTGGTAGGTAAAAATTGAACAATCATTGTTTCGTGAGATAGTAGTTCACCGTACCAAGAATTAATATGTTTGTTACCCATTAAATGGAGGTGTGTGTAATTTTATATAGACAAAAGAGAATAGAAACATCCTAGTATATTTAGAATAATTTTTATTTTATTTAATCAAAAAATAAGAAGTTTTTATGATGTGTATAATGGAATCAAAAATAAAAAGAATGAGAGAAGGTGTTTCCTCTTTATCCGGTAACATCTTTTAGTTTTTACCAAAAGGCTTCCTTGGGAGTCATTCTACACAATGAGAGGCTATTAAGACGATG
The DNA here is from genome assembly GCA_963277665.1 of Viscum album. Taxonomy (NCBI): domain Eukaryota; kingdom Viridiplantae; phylum Streptophyta; class Magnoliopsida; order Santalales; family Viscaceae; genus Viscum; species Viscum album. The sequence continues at coordinate 1,417,068,783 of OY728161.1, read as the reverse complement.
GAGTAGTTTTTTTTATTATGTTTGGGTAGGTAATGGACGATCCATAGGATTTATGATGTGTGAGTAGTCATTAAGAGAGGATACCTTTTTAAAATAGGGAAGGTGCTCCCTTGGAAACTCCAAAATTATTAAATTAATATAAATTATTTTTTTAATTAAAATGTTTCCAAAATTATATATGTACATGAAAAGATAATAATATTCCTAAATACTGTCATCCAATAATTTTTAGACATGTATCCTTTTATTAATCCTTATCTCATCAGTTTACCCATATTTATTCTATTTTAATTTTTTATTATTTTAATAATATTTTAATTATTAAGAGGAATTTATTTTTAATTATATGTTATAAATTTCCCATTATTGGACACATAAGGATCATTCTGAACATATATTAGTAACTTTTTTATTTTAAAATATTTTTTGGATTTGAAAATAAAATAAAAAATTACTATTTTTATAAAAAAACAATTATGATAAAATTTACACTATTCAATTTATTGAATTTAAATAACATCTAAACCGAGAGATACTCGAAAAAACAATTTAATACTCTTATAGCATGTCATATTCACCTTGAAAAATCATTTATTACATAAATTATGAAAATAATATTTATTTAAATATTTATATATCATTTATTTCATTCCTTCATTAATAAATCAATCCTTGCATCATGATTATGTAAAAATTAAATTTATTTATTTAATAAATAGAATTTTAAATAAAATACCATGATGTAGGAAATATTTTAATATTTCTATATACTATTTATAGTCAATGATATAACTTATATAAAACCATATAATTTTTTTTGTAAGGATATATATGTTTATAAGCTATTTCACATTACTTTAAATTAAAAATTATAAGGGCCATCATAACAGCCAAGTGACTTCCAAAGCCCAAATTTTCATTACGAGGGATTTTTTATTCATCCATATCTCATAAAATAGTACTAGTAAATGTTTTATTTTAGTTTTATATTATTTTAAAATTAATTTTACCCTTATTTATTTGATTTACCCTTTAAACGTGGGAAATAAAAATAATTACTATAATTATTATTGATAATGTACAAATATAAAAGAGACCAATTTACATAATTATGACCTTAATAATAAAAATATGGAATATATTTTTACATATTCAAAACAATGAATTTAACTTATTCACATTTAACTTAATCCTCACAGCCAAAATGAAAAAACATGTTCTTAAAAATTAAAATCAATAAAAAGAGTGTCATTCAATTATATCTATATTCAATGCGATGTTACATAAAATGAAAAAAATGTATTAAATGATAAAACATAATCCAATTATTCTTTTCAACTAATTAAATAGAAAATCTAAAAATTTAACAAGATGAAAAAGTAGTTTATAATTAAAAAAATAGTATTTTTCACTATTGATTAAAATATGAATTTTGATAGAAAAACAAAAAAAATTAAAACAAAGTGAATTTTTCAATCCATATTTCAATTAAAAGCAATATGTTTTCAAATAAAACTTATAGCATAGTAAAAAATTATATTTAAGAATGTTTCTACATCAAAAGATGGTAAAATATTTCTTTTTCTAAAAAATAATTCTTTAGTGTTTAAAATTGATTGTGTTCTTAGGTCTTAAATATAAAACATAGAATTTGAATTTTGAAAATCGAATTTATTTTATATTTAATTAGTATAATATATAATTAGTTTTGTGATTCTATAAACACAATTATCCTCATTTGCATTGGTTTTAATAAAATCACATCATTTATATTCAGTTAGTTTTTATTTAAATTTATAACAAATATGGTGTCCAGTGAAACATAATATAAGAATGTTTAAAATATATTTCCTAATTTAATAAGTAATATTCATACCCCCTATTCCAACAACTATGTTATAATGTTAACATTTAAATATTGATATTTACTTATACGTTTATCCAAAATGTAGTGAATCATGTACGATAATGAACATAGTCTTTCAGTATCAAAACTCAAGATGATACATCCCCCCTACACTACAATAAATTGTGTCATAAAAATTTTAATTTTTGGTTGGTAACTTGTATATGAATTATAAAAATATCTTTATTTTACCCCCACATCAGAAAACACGTTAATAAAACTACCACATTAACTGAATGAAAGATAAGTAAAAAAGGTTATATGATATAACATATATTTGTATTCCTTATGTGAAAAATGGATATGAAAGAAAAAATAATCTTCATTTCTTGATGGAGAGTGATTGGACGTATGACCAGAAGAATGTTAATAATAAAAAAAACCACAAACATATGTTGGGTTAAATGGTCTTTGATTTTTTAGTAAGAAATGTAAATAGAAAAAAATATTATTTGAATATCCTTTTCTAAATTTGAGGAATATATTTATGAACATAAATAAAAACATAAACATACATACTTATATTTCAATTAACTGAGGGAATTTTAATATTTCAAGTATTGGGATCATGAATTGAAATAACTTAAAATTTATTTAATTATTGATTTATTGATGCTGTTTAACTTGATTAATTTAATTTCATTTTAATTATTTTGAATTTTTGTTATGATGAATTTTATTTATTTGTAAATTATAATTGTATTATTATTTTTTAAGAGATTTATATTATCAAAATATAATAATTAATTGTTTATTAAATTATAATTATATTGAAATTATTGAAATGGAATAACTATTTTTTGGATTAATCATTGTATATTGGTTGAATAATGAAATTTATTGAGATATATAATTAATGTTTGAATTAATCAATTAGGTTGTGATGATTTATTAATTTTTTAATTAATTAACTGAGTGATCTAATTATGAAATTATTTTATTTTATTATTCAATTACTGAATTTATTTATGTGATATTGTGAAATATATGAATTTTGATTATAAATTGTAATAATGGAATTCTTATGTGAATTAAAATTATTAATTTTAACAATTTTATTCATATGTTTATTGAGATAATGAATTATAAAAATTTAATTCATATATTAATTGAAATAATGAATGGAAACAATTGAATTCATATGTAAATAATGATGGGGAATGGTAAGATTGGATTACATATGTGAAGATAAATGATGAATGGTAGAAAAGGAATTCAAATTTGAATTGAGATGATGATTAGTGATAGTGAAATTTATATGTTAATTTGATTGAACAATGTTAATAAGGGCATTTAGAAGAGAATTTAAATAATGAATGTTAACTATGGAATTAATTTGTGAACATAAATGATGAATGGTGACAATTGGATTTATATTTGAATTTAAATAATGAATGTTAACAATGAAATTCATATGTGAATTTATATGATGAATGGTAATAATGAAAATATAATATATCATATACCCTAGCGATATATTATAGTCCGGAACAGGTTAATGATGGTATTGAGTGTTCAGTTTTCCTTGAGAACCTAAGGGTGTTATGTGGTTAAATAATATGTAATTGAATAATTGTATTTTTTTTTCTTATTTCATGTATTTTATTCATTATAAAAATTCATAAATTATATTTGCAAGATATTGTTTTAGATGTTGGTGGTGGTGTCCTACTATGTTTTAATCTCATCCTAATCAGGCTGCCAGATCAGTACCTAAACAGACTTTGTTAATGAAAGAAAGAATAATCAAAAGTCCCCTTATGAAATGGATGAGTCGTGATAGATCATGGATAAGGGGAATGTATTTGTATTGAATACCCACAAGTGATTTTCCAGAGTCATTACTATTGGGTTTTCAATTTGATACATGGATCATACTTTCACTTGACATATCTACTATTCAATTTTGATATTGTATTTCTAGTTTTTGTCATTTGAATATTATAGTGTTATTATTGTAATGTTTTATCATTTGGTATTGTTTATTTATCTCAACAGTGGTATTAAATTAAAAAATATTATATTATATCCTCATGATCAATATTATACCCTTGCTACTTGCATACAACTACTAGCATATGTATATGTGTGAATTTGGTCACAAAGCAGTCCATCTTGAGAAACTGATGTGTGGAACCCAGGTTGAGACATTACAAATTGTCCTTTTGGTTCTTACCACATAATCAATTCAGCTCATATAATTCATTAATTAAGGTATTGTGGAAATTTTGAGGGATGTATGATCTCACACTATTTTCCATGGTCAATAAACATTAGTTACTCTAATATATGTCTACAAGAGACTAACTAGTATAAAAACAAGGGTCATATAACAAATATTATCAATGTTTCCAAAAAATAACCAACAATGTGATATCATATAAAAAATATCATTTTAGGAGCTATATATTTATATTTATATAAATAAAAAATATTACATACAATTTTTTTATCAATTCATAAAAATAGTATATTTCAGTTTGATGAACTACATATTGATATCATAATTTCATACAACACCCCATTAATAGGTTCATTTAATTCCATAATTAACAAAGATTTTATGTGTGACATTCACATATCACACTATATAATTCATTGATATATAAATTTTTTCAAACTGTATTATTCCATATAGAATATGCTATATTTGTTTTTCCATTAACATTTTTCACCCCCATAATGGTTGTATACATTCTTCTCATTCATGTAAGTCTAACAAACATGACTAAAATATTTATTGTTTTGCAACACTGATAACTTTAATAAACTCTTTCATAACATAAAATTTATAATTGATAATCATCTATAATTTATAATAATTATATATCACATTGTTAGTTATAATAAATACTAGGTCTAAGATTTTATTCACACCACAGGCATTACTATTTCTCAAAAATAAAAATTTAAATATTTCTGGGAATATAAATTTCATTATTTATTCCTCTATAGGGATATTTCTCAAGTATTTACCTCTTATTTTTTATTGATTTGTATTTATTTTCTCCAGCATAATAACAAACTAATATTATTTTCCATGTGATTGTATATATATTCTCAAAACCCTTATTATGGTGTGTATAACTATGATATAATCATTTGAGAAATTCCTAAAACTTCCACACATTTAACATAATTTTTCTATTACCACAAAATATGTACTCATTGAAATATTCTGATGAAAATTTTCTCGTTAACACAAAAATTATTTCCTATTAATGTATTATCCTCATATTATATCTCAATTCAATATTATATTTACAATTAGTCTAGATATACTACCATTCAGTCCTTATTAAAATAACCAAATTCTTTTGGATTATTATTTTACTTATTTTTTGTCTTAGTATTGTATGATTTCCATTTTTACATTATATGTAAAAGAATATTATGATTTTAGCCATACATACCTACACATAGTGGCCACATTTTTTCACATCTTCTAAACACTTATATTAAACATTAGAATATTTTTTATTGATATATTTTTTGTACATATAGTCTATAATATCTCTCTCTTGACATAAATACTATCATAATTACTATAACTCCTTACTGGTTCTCTCCTATTTCGTGAAAAACACATATTAAAACAAAAACGTAATGGTTTTTTTCAAGCCTTTACAACAACAGAGGAAACATTTGAAAATAAATATATTAATTTTGATAATAAATAAGGACAAAATTTATGTTTTTTATCTACTATAAACCAAAACTCACTATGGCTATGTTGGAAGGGTTACCATTGAAATTTTTTTCCTTCCATCATTTGGGATGGTAAAACATTAGTTTTATGCATAGTATGATGGCTTTCGACTGGTTTTAGAGAACATCGTGTTAGTAACAAAAGTATTATATTGTAACTTATTATGTGAAAATTTAGTTTTTTTATGAACCACACAGTTTAATTTCGCTAATATTAATCTTTTTTAATATCATAAACTAGTATGTAATATTATCTATTAATTAGTAAAAAAAATTGAGCTTTATAGTAGGTGTATTTTATCTAATATTGGTCAAGTTGTTTTCATGTGAAATTCTCTTCCAGATATCCACTATATTCATAAAATTTTTATTTTATTTTGAAATTATTAATCTTAGTAAACTGTGATAATTAATTCCTTTTCATATAATCTTTTTCTTAGAAATATTTATTTTTATAATTTAGAAAAAAAAATTACTTCATGAGAAGTGTCATATTCTTATAAAAATACTACATAATTCATTTCATTCTACCCAATCATCATCATATGTTGATGAAAAAAATTTATTATAAAATTGATAAATTAAAATTAATTCATTGTATTAGTTTCTAGATGTTTAATATTTCTATTTATTACTCATAAAATTCTTATTGTTTTCCTAAAAACATTTTATTTTTCGTTACAATTAATATTTTTTGTGTCTTCTCACATTCTTATCTAAATTAAATTCCCCGTCTTAATTAGATGGAAAATATATTTAATTATCTAAAATATAATTAATATTTTATCATTTAAATAATTTTTTTTCACATTTACATCGTTAAATAATTTCAATAAATGTGAAACATTTTTTAAGTATTCATCATCCTGAAAAATTGATTCATTTTATTTTTATCATATTTCATTTATTATCCATTTATCAGGGTAGTGGAGGCCATCTCATTTACATAATTATTTTTGAATGACCTATATTTACTCATTTCATATTTAATGAGGGTATATTGATGTTTTTATAAGTAAATATATTATTCATTATATGAAACTAAAACCATTTAATAAAATTTATCGAGTATGATTATCATTCTGTTTGTAACAATAACTGAACCTTCTTCTTTATGATAAATAATTGGTTTTCATGAAAATATCAATCACTACCATGGTATTGTAAACTATATTATCAGCATCATCCATTGTTATGTTTCATAATTCTGTCTTGTATATTTTTAGTTTTTACTTTTTTACATTAATATTTACTTCATTGCTGCATCTCAATTTATCTAATATCTAATTAGATGTTTAATGGACAATTTCAATTATGTAATTTTTTTTCTATAAGGTATATAAAGATATAAAATTTACAAATTCAATCAAAATATATATTTCTTATATCTTATTCAATCACAAAAATATCCAAAAAATTGGTGTACAAAACCTATAGTAATAACATCTCAATCTTAATAGCAGAGTGAAAACATATTGTGCATAATTTTATTCCAAAATTATGGTGGGTTTTTTCATTAATGATAAATAATTATTTACATCAAAAATAATATAAGATCACTTTTTTTTAGAAAATTATATTGCATTATATATGCAACCCTTTTTGAATACACATGAATAAACTAGATCTGATTTTGTTCCATTAAGAGGGGGTAAGAATCAATAGAACAAACATTATATGAATTATATTTATTAATTCTCTGGAAGTTGTTATATTTATTGTTCCTCTCCAGATTATTTGATTTCATAATTCCTAAAACACATGTTAATTAATTTTTATAAAGAGAAAAACACATATTATTTAAATTGTTGTGATGAATACCCAACTCATTAACATTTTTGTCATTCCCACCTATATAAAATATCCACTATATTGTGAAATCATCTATAACAATGTTACCACAATTCATCCCACCACTTATAAATTCAATTAAAAGATTCATTTCCTGTTGAAACATGCTTGGTTAATGAATTATCATCATCTCCTAGTGTTCTTTGCACCACTAGATATTGGTATTCCACTATATGTAAATGTATCAACAGATCTATGCATATTCATCATGAAGAAAATTAGTTGCAGTGAATGTCTTAAGATTTACTCCAAAAGATAATTTATATATATCATACTCAACCTTTATGTATACTCATGTGTACATCAAATATAACAATTTTTTTATACATCCTTTCTTCATCACCTTACATGTTTACTGTAACACCCCAAGATTTCATAGTCTGTTATTTCTTCAAAATAATTTAATAACTTGCACTACACGCAACAAAGGGTTCAATCGCACCACGACTTACCAAAAAAAAGCAATTCAAAAGAGGTTATGAATAATATTAACTAAATTTTAAACTTTATATAATCCTTATAATTTTAGAATCCATATTATGAGTTTCTTAGATATAATTCAAGAACAAATTCATTTTCAGTATTGCAATTTTATCAACATTTAATAGTGAACCCTTTTTAAATACAATATTTTAAACTTTTTGACTAAATGGGGACATAAAAAATTTAAAATGAAACATCCCAAGCTTCCACGGTACGCTTTCCTTTGAATAATATAGTAGCGTGTGTTGTACGCAACTTCGAGTTTTAACACACACCACAACCGATCAAACTAGCCGTTATGAATAGTAATTCCTAATTTTTGAAATTATATATATTATATATTTAAAAATGGACATCTTTTTTGGATTCAGAGTGTCGAATTTACCCTATGGTGAAATTTTGGTAGTTTTTGGATAACTTTAATATTTTAATGAATAGTGAAAATTACTAAATTTTGATTAAAAACAACTTTCTTAATCAAAATAATTAATAGTGATAAATTATGAATTTGAGTAGTTTTAAAGTATATTTAGAATATGGTTTTACCATTTAATATAATTTTGGTCATTCGACATAATTTTACAATTAAACCGGACATAAACAACTGACAATCTTTTGATAGTTATTATCTCTTAAAGACACGCTTTTTGTTTTAACAAAGGGAATTAATTTTAAAATAATTTCTACCGCTTCTATGTTTTGAATTTTGAAAAATGGATTCCATATTTGGAATCAGGATTTTTATATTGTGTAAATAGGTAACTTTTATTTTTAGACATTTTGAATAATTACTGCGGTAAATATTTTATTTACCATGGTTAAGTGTAAATCCGTTAAATAAGGGTTAAAAATAATATTATAATAATAAAAAATTACCCTAAAACGTGTCCTAGCATTATTTGTTATTACATGTTCGACCATAGGCATTTTTGGGTCTATTTTGGGACCCCATGGAGCCACTTGTAGGTGATAGGGACACTTTATTTTAATTAAGTTAAAATGAATACAAAAATGACACAATCATATATCTTTTAGAAAAAAAATTTTTACATAGGGATATATATGTTGGATTTTCGACTATAAGTATTCATTATAAAGATAAAAAGATTTCCTAAATAATTATATTTTATTATATAATTTTTAGACATTAAATAATTTAATTTATTTATGACACAATGATGATGCAATAATTCCCATAATAGTGACAATTTAAAATAATTGATATTATAAATACCCAAATAAATATAATTTGAGACTTTTTATGAATTAAAATAATTTTTAAGTTAATATGACATGATAGGATTGATTTAATTAAATTCTTTCAAAGTAATAATTATGTTATGAGTTTCACAAAAATCAACTATTGAATAGTGTCAAAATTGACATAAAAGATTTTTTTAAAACAAATATTATATTATTAATTGATATTAAATTCCTAAAAATCTAAGGATCGGCCAATATACTTATATCATGATAGGTGTATCATTAATGGACCACTTGGGGGTCTCTTGTATGTATATGGTATGTCTATTAACCATATAATAAAAAACTACAAAGAGACATTGTAAAAGTGAAACTAATTAACTTAGAGTTAATACTTAAAGATAAAGTTAATATAAGTACCCAAACCTGTCTAAATTCAATTGGTTGAGTTTTTTTCGACACATACCTACCTTAAACTTTGAATACTCATCTTTTGAGCCATTAGAAACCGAATATGAATTTATTATAAACTAATATTTCTAGCTTTTCCAAAGGTACCCCTCACCCCTCTTATAAAAGGGCACTCTTACTTCTAATTTTTTCACACCTTCAAAGCCTTTTTGTTCGGCCAAACTCTACCCAAAAACTCTCCCAACTTCCCTAAATACAACCTAGAGGCCTTCGTTTTATCATAAAGCCAACCTAAGGATCCCTTTTGATCAAATCAAAAGGAAGATCACGAAGAAGAGGTAATAATTTCACCACCCTTTTCCATGATACTTTCTTCTTCCACTTCTTCTTACTTTTTTATTACCATTCTAAAATAATAACTCCAGTATAATATATATACTGTGATGTTATTATAAATATGGTAAAACCATATTCAGTATTCTATCCACCATTTGAATAACATGTCACCATACGTGCGTACGTACGGCTTACCGTCTCCACGTCGTGGTGTAATTGTTATTCAATATATTATTATATGGATGGGTATAATAATGATGTATAAATAATGTAAAAAATAAATATAACATGATAATGATTATGTATATATAATATACCATCCAAATATATATTTTTTTAATGTCAAAAGAATGATATTGTCACTCGTGCGTACGTACGGACTACCGTCTCCACGAACGCGATGAGATTCATTCTCCATCATATACATTCAAGTATAATTATCATTCTACGATTTAAAAATAATGTTTAAGGACTTGATATCATTATGGATATGAATAAGTTACAACCTATCCATGAAAAACATGGCTTACGTAACAAAACATATATAATAAAATGGGTAAGTTAACACCTGAAACAACGATAATACTAAGATATTATTAACAAAGCAATGTTAAAAGATCATATATGATATCATATGAATGTATATGATTCTTGTATAATTTAACAACAATTATTTCACCATTATACAGGAGCTTAACCTAACCTCAACCAAGGAAAAGTAAAAGATAAAGGTTTATTTCACAATCTCTTCATTATCCGAGGTTGTTTATACGTAATGATCTACTGGGATCTCTTTATCATCCGCATCCATGTTTCTTAAAAATGTATTTCAAAACATTTTTAATATTTAAAAGAATATGGTTTAATGTCATTTATACCCTTGTTTGACTTTTTTTAAGAGTTTTATAAAGGAATATTTCCATCGTTTTCCAAACAAGGTGCTTTTAACCTTTTTGACAAAATTAAGGTAAGAATGTTTTTTAAACTTATACGGCGGGTGCGGCTATTTACCGCCGTTATAAAATCGTCAAATCTTCCCTTACAACCTTACAAGAATATTTTCAATGTAAATGTTTTATTTTATAATTATGTGACTCTTAAATGATTTCAAAATGAATATTTTAAGAATTTGTGAAAGGTACTCTTTATCAAGATCAAAATTTTAAATGTTTTAAAGATTAATCTTTCAAAATCATTTAATTAATGTCCATGTTTTTAAATTGATTTTAAGGATTTATTTATATGGACATGAATTTTTTGAAATGATATTTCTTTTCAAAAGTTTCAAAGTGGTATGAGACACTTTGATTCAAAAATCTCTTTTATAATACTTCCTTTATAAATGTGTGACTTTTCAATGATTTTGAGAGAAGAGATATTTATCTCAAATAGTTTTGATTTCATCTATGTCAACATCCTTTGATGGATTTTATGCTTATTTGAATTTGATTTATTATGATAAAAAAACTTTTGAATTGTTTTGAAGGTTTTGTGATATGTTTTACTGTGGATGTGTTATTTTTATACCATTCATGGTTTATGGAGAAAGTGTTGACATTTCGTATGATAGTTTTAATACGAATGTTTATGTTATGTTTAAACCTTTTCATATGGGATTGCATTGGACTTAGTAAGTGACGGTTGGAGCCCGCTATAGCTCCTCGATGCATCGGTAGGTCTCATGAGACAAACTAGTGTCTTGTCACAAGGCCTTGGAAAATTCTTATTTGTAGTCTTGGCACGAGGCCTTGGCTATGTGGTTATGATAGTCTGGCATTATTCATTCCATCATTATTAATGTGGTTGTTGATATTGCATGTTATTATTCGATTAGTAGAATATCCATGTGAAAAAGTAAATGGGATTATTTCATTTTACTTTTTCCATACTATGTTGAAGTTCAAGTTTAAAAGAATTTTGTTTTAGTTATAAGTTGCCTTAAATGTTTATGCTTATTTTGGAATGTTTCCGCTATATTGTTATCCTTACTGGGCATTTGAGATCACCCCTTTTCTATGTTTTATTTTTCCCAGGATGCGAAGAAGTAAGTTATGAATGACCTGCAGGGATATTATGAGGGGATAATAGTGCGGAATATGGAGACATTATGTTGTTGTAGTAGTTTTTTACTTTATGATGTAATGTAAAACTTATGAATATATCTAGCGCTTCCAAGGCTACTAAACCAATCGGTCTTTCGAGATATGATCTTTCTTGTGATCATGCCAATGTTATGTAATAATGCACCGACTCTGGGTAACTGGGGTCGGGGCATTACAGTTGGTATCATAGGAAGTTTAGTACAAAACTTGGAAGATAGATTTAGATAAACTCTGATTAGAGCACATAGATTTAAGATAGACATTGAGGATTAGTATAGAAGAACTTCGTAGAATTTTGGTATTGTAGATATTTTGTGAGTTTTACGAGCAATACATCCCTGTCTGGATACGAGCAGGTAGAGGCGGCTCTGGCATAGATGTACCTAGGGGTAAAACCCAAAAACACCACTTTGAGCTAGACTCGAATGGGAACTGGTGCACGACAATGGGCCTTGCTACACTCTTGGTTACGACACTCCCGAGGGATATGCTTAGGATAATTATCATTTTCATTACAAACCATTATGAAGGGTTTATGAGTATATACTTCCTCAAAGGAGACATTTTTATGAATATGGATTATATCCATAAACTATTTAATTTATGTTATGTGTTTTACAAGTTTGGGATTAGGTATTTTTATTCATAAACTAGTCTAATGTATGCCATTGTTTAGAAATGACGGCCAGCAGAAGGAATGAGAACTCTAGCAATGAACATGATACCAAGAGAAAGAATGATCATATATTTGATGGTCTTAAGCCAGAATTTATAAGAGAATTAGTCTCGCGTGTATTATCATCATATGAAGAAATAATATCATGTGTTGATAATATAAGTAAAGAGGTTACTGAGTCCTATAGATTTGAAGGGAAGAAAGGTAAGAAAAGGATGGAAGAGAGAAAGATTGATAAACGGAAGAGGGAAAAGAAGAATTTTCTCATATGTGATAACTGTGGAAAGAAATGCCCTGAAACATTCCTGAAAGGAATGGGAGTTTGTTATAAGTGTGGAGGAAAAGGGCACAAAGTACGTGACTGCAAGGGTAAGAAAATGGTTTCAATTGTACAATGCTTCATTTGCAAAGAGTTTGGACACTACGTGAACCTATGTCCCAGTCATCAGACTATGCCGCAAATGATGCTATTGGATAATAATCAAGTTATGATACTACCACAGATGCAGAGGAATGATTTTATTTCTTATGTTGATTATGTCATTTGAGTATTGTATCAACAATGTACTTGTTATAATAATTATGGAGTATATAAGGATTGTACTGCATTACTATTTCATTAAGGACTTGAGATTGTGTGGAACAATGAAAACTGACTCAATAACAGGTTAAATTTTTGGAAAATATATGGTTGAGAGAATGATAAATCATAATATGGTTCTGATACCGACATAGTGATTTTAGAATAATACATGATTGGTTTGGATAAATTGTATTGGATATTCTTAACTACCTTAAAACGGATTAGTGATTTGTATATTCCATCATTGGTGCGGTTTAAAAAATGATTGGATTGATGAACTATATCCAGCATTCTATATGGAATAAGGGAGCATGAATGTAATCAACAAGGATTGTGGTAATTCATGATGTTTCAGTTCTTTAAAAGAATACATGATGAAGGTATTAATATGCTATTACGTGGTAAAGAGGATCTACATTTTGTCTACCTTCCTTATAATTGGTGGACTGTGAGTTTAGACAGAAGTATTTTAGATAAATTATAGTTTGAGATTAATTTTGAATTACCATAAAAGGACAACCCGGAGGTCGGGCACCAACCCATCGCGACCGGAAAGGCCGCAAGACTTGAACCCGCAACTGAAGGGTGACAAGGGTTTATCACCTACCAATGGCCCAACAAGATGTCCTGGATTAAATAATTTTGTTTTTTTAAGAGATCTGGTAGATGAATTATAAATTCATTTATTTTGGAACCCTGTATGAATAGTATAAATAGATTTTTTTTATGTTCTATTAACTTTTAGAGTGAAAGATACGTTTGTGGTAGAAATTTATTAATGTATAAAACTCTAATTATAAAGTATGTATATCTCCTTATGATCTTAGCCAATCTCATAAATAAATTCCTCAACATTAAGAAAAGGAACTTTGAACAAAAATGTTGTCCTAGATGGTACCTTAAATCATCACTAATTTATGGCTTTGGAATTTTTGGCCTTTTCATAGCCATGTTCTCTGCCACTCTCCATCAGATAATTGATGGTTAGATTTCTCTTCCATATCCATATTTTCTTACATGGAACCCTAGTATGTGTTATTTTCGGTAATCTTCATACTTTCCACTCTTTATTTTAAATAGAGGCATCATTAATTCATTTTTTGATGTGGGATTTCAACTAAGATATTTTGAAACGTCAAAAATGTGTTATCCCAAACCCTATGTTTTGTTGAACCGATGGTATTTCAAATCATCATAGATTGATGACTTTAAGAACCTCAATTTTACACATGTTTCTGATTGATGACCTCAATATCTACCTATAAATATTTACATTTTTCCAACAATTATATGTCTCTAATTGCCAACAATGTTCTCCTAATCGAGATCATAATTTGGTGGTGACCCTTTCATTTCTCGTTTCCTCACATTAAGACTAAATTTTAGTAACCAAATTTCCAAAGTGGGTTTTCCAACAAAGATATTTTCTATTTTCAACATTTTGTTTTTGAAGAACAATTTCAAATTGTGAGGACGCAATTTATTGAAGGAGGGGAGAATGTAACACCCCAAGATTTCATAGTGTGTTATTTCTTCAAAATAATTTGATAACTGGCACTACACGCAACACCGGGTTGAATTGCACCATGACTTACCCAAAAAAAAGTTATTAAAAAGAGGTTATTATTAGTATTAACTAAATTTTATACTTTATATAATCCTTATAATTTTGGAATCTATATTATGAGTTTCTTAGATATAATGCAAGAACAAATTCATTTTCAGTATTGCACTTTTATCAACTTTTAATAGTGAACCCTTTTTAAATACAATATTTTATACTTTTTGACTAAATGGGGACATCAAAAATTTAAAATGAAATATCCCAAGCTTCCACGGTATGCTTTCCTTTGAATAATACATTAGCATGTGTTGTACGCAACTTCGAGTTTTAACACACTCCACAACTGATCAAACTAGCCGTTATGAATAGTAATACCTACCTTTTGAAATTATATATATTTTATATTTCAAAATGGACTTCATTTTGGATTCAGAGTGTCCAATTTACCCTAAGGTGAAATTTTGGTACTTTTTGGATAACTTTAATATTTTCATGAATAGTGAAAATTACTAAATTTTGATTAAAAACAACTTTTTTAATCAAAATAATTAATAGTGATAAATTATGAATTTGAGTGGTTTTAAAGTATATTTAGAATATATTTTTACCATTTAATATAATTTTGGTCATTGGAAATAATTTTACAATTAAACCGTACATAAACGAGTGCCAATCTTTTGATCGTTATTTTCTCTTAAAAACACGCTTTTTTTAACAACGATAATTAATTTTAAATTAATTTCTGCCACTTTTGTGTTTTGAATTTTGAAAAATGGATTCAATATTTGGAATCAGGATGTTTAAACTGTGTAAATAGGTAACTTTTATTCTTAGACATTTTGAATAATTACTGCGGTAAATATTTTATTTAACATGGTTAAATGTAAATCCGGTAAATAAGGGTTAAACAATAATATTATAATAATACTAAATTTCCCTAAAACGTGTCCTAGCCTTATTGGTTGATAAATTTTCGACCATAGGCATCTTTGGGTCGATTTTGGGACCCCATTAAGCCACTTGTAGGTGATAGGGCCACTTTATTTTAATTAAGTTAAAATGAATACAAAAATGACATAAGCATATATCTTATAGAAAAACAATTTTTACATAGGTTTATATATGTTGTATGTTTCACTATAAATATTCATTAGAAATTTAAAAAATATTTCCTACATAATGATATTTTATTTATAATTTTTAGAAATTAAATAATTTAATTTATTTATGACACAATGATAATGCAGTAATTCCCAAAATAGTGACAATTTAAAATAATTGATATTATAAAAAACCAAATAAATATAATTTCATACTTTTTATGAATTACAATAATTTTATAACTTAATATGACATGTTAGGATTTATTTAATTAAATTATTTCAAATTAATCATTCTTTTTTGAGTTTCACAAAAATCAACTATTGAATAGTGTCAAAATTGACATAAAAGTGTTTTTTAAAACAAATATTATATTATTAATTGATATTAAATTCTTAAAAATCTACGGTTCGGCCAAGATACTTATATCATGATATTTGTATCATTAATGGGCCACTTGGGTGTCTCTTGGATGTATATGGTATGTTTATTAACCATATAATATAAAAAAGCAAAGAAACATTGTAAAAGTGAAACTAATTAACATAGAGTTAATACTTAAAGATACGGTTAATATAAGTACCCAAACCTGTATAAATTATATTGGTTGAGTTTTTATCGAACCATACCCACCTTAACCTTTGAATAATCAACTTTGGAGCCATTAGAAACCGAATATGAATTTATTATAAACTAATATTTCTAGCTTTTCCAAAGGTGGTCCTCACCCCTCTTATAAAAGGGCACTCTTCCTTCTCATTTCTTCACACCATAAAAGCCTTTTAGATCGGCCAAACTCTTCCCAAATACTCTCCCAACATCCCTCAATACAACCTAGAGGCCTTAGTTTGATCAGAAAGCCAACATAAGGAGCCCTTTTGATCAAATCAAAAGGAAGATCCCGAAGAAGAGGTAATAATTTCACCACACTTTTCCAAGTTGCTTACTTCTTCCACTTCTTCTTCCTTTGTTATTACCATTCTAAAATAATAACTCTAGTATAATATATATACTGTAATGTTATTATAAATATGGTACAACCATATTCAGTATTCTACCCACCTTTTGAATAACATGTCACCATACGTGTGTACGTACGGCTTACCGTCTCAACGTCGTGGTGTAATTGTTATTCAATATATTATTATTTGGATGGGTATAATAATGATGTATAATTCATGTAAAAAATAAATATAATATCATAATGATTCGGTATATTTAATATTCCATCCAATTATATATTATTTTAATGTCAAAAGAATGATATTGTCGCTTGTGCGTACGTACGGACTACCATCTCCACGAACGCAATTAGATTCATTCTCCATCGTATCCATTCAAGTATAATTATCATTTTATGATTTAAAAATAATTTTTAAAGACTTTATATCATTCTGGATATGAATAAGATACATCCTATCCATGACAAACATGGCTTACGTAACAAAACATAAAAAAGAAAATGAGTAAGTGAACACCCGAAACATCGATATTACTAAGATATTATTAACAAAGCAATGTTAAAATATCATATATGATATCATATGAATGTATGTGATTATTTTATAATTTAATAACAATTATTTAACCATTATACAGGAGGTTAACCTACCCTAAACGAAGGAAAAGTACATGTTAAGGGTTTATTTCACAATCTCTTCATTATCTGAGGTTGTTTATACGTAATTAATTACTGGGATTTCTTTATTATCGACATCCATGTTTCATAAAAATGTATTTCAAAACATTTTTACTATTTAAAAGTATATGGGTTAAAGTCATGTATACCATTGTTTGACTTTTTTTAAGAGTTTTATAAAGGAATCTTTCCGTCGTTTTCCAAACAAGGTGCTTTTAGCCTTTTCGACAAAATTAATGTAAGAATGTTTTTTTAAATTATACGGTGGGTGTGGCTATTTACCACTGTTATAAAATATTCAAAGCTTAACTTACATGATTATAAGAATATTTTCAAAGTGAATGTTTTATTTTATAATTATGTGACTTTTAAATGATTTCAAAATGAATATTTTAAGAATTTGTGAAAGGTGCTCTTTATCAAGATCATAATATTAAATGTTTTACATATTTATCTTTCTAAATCTTTTAATTAATTTACATGTTTTAATAATGATTTTAAGGATTTATTTATATGGACATGAATGTTTTGAAATGATATTTCTTTTCAAAAGTTTCAAAGCGGTATGGGACACTTTGATTCAAAAATCTCTTTTAAATTACTTCGTTTAAAAATGTGTGACTTTTCAATGATTTCGAGAAAATAGATATTTCTCTCAAATAGTTTTGATTTCATCTTTTTCAACATCCTTTGATGGATTTTTAGCTTATTTGATGTTGATTTATTATTATTAAAAAAACTTTTTTATTGTATTGAAGGTTTTGTGATATGTTTTACTGTGGATGTGTTATTTTTATACCATTCATGGTTTATGGAGAAAGTGTTGACATTTCATATGCTAGTTTTAATACGAATGTTTATTTTATGTTTAAACCATTTAATATGGGAATGAATTGGACTTAGTAAGTGACGGGTGGATCCCTCTATAGCTCCTCGATGCATCGGTAGGTCTCATGAGACAAACTAGTGTCTTGGCACAAGGCCTTGGCAAAATCTTATCTGTAGTCTTGGAACGAGGCCTTGGCTATGTGGTTATGATAGTCTGGCATTATTCATTCCATCATTATGAAAGTGGTTATTTATATTGCATAAGATTATTCGATTTTTAGAATATCCATGTGAATAAGTAAATGGCATTATTTCATTTTACTTTTGCCATACTATGTTGAAGTTCAAGTTTAAAAGACTTTTGTTTTAGTTATACATTGCCTTAAATGTTTATGCTTATTTTGGAATGTTTCTGCTATATTGTTATCCTTAAGGGGAATTTGAGCTCACCCCTTTTCTATGTTTTATTTTTCCAAGGATGTGAAGAAGTAAGTTATGAATGACCGGCAGGGATATTATGAGGGGATAATAGTGTGCACTATGGAGACATTATGTTATTGTTGTAGTTTTTCACTTTATGATGTAATGTAAAACTTATGAATATATCTAGTGCTTCCAAGGATACTAATCCAATCGGTCTTTCTAGATATGATCATTCTTGTGATCATTCCAATGTTATGTAATAATGCACCGACTCTGGATAACTGGGGTCGGGGCGTTACATTTACGATAGTAGTGTATCTGAATTTTAGAGTTCTCTAACAATGTTTTTCATTTACAAATTATTCCCAATTGTAATTCCTTTTCTTTCATGGAAATATTTAAAATAAAATTGAATGATATATATTGGATATAATTTCCCAATATTTAAGATATGAAACCTATAAGATTTTGGGTTCAAATATATATTTTTTTTGTTAAATCAGTCAATCGTATTCCGAATTTACTCATTATTTAAATAACCATTAAAAAATTGATTAAAAAACATAAATACTCATGAAATGTATTTCCATTTTTTTAAATAATATTTAAATATTTAGAATCATTCTAAATCATCATTTGAAAAACATAACATACTTATATGAAGTAGAAATTCCACATTTAGAATCATCATAGAAACCAAAAAATTAAATAATTTTCAACGGATTAGGTTTAATTTTAATTCATTGCCAATATATACTATTTTCAAAATATTATTAAGATCATAAAATAATTTATTCTAATATTTCTAAAAATAAAAAAAATATCCTTGGTTTATTCTAAATTCATATGTTCCTACATTAAGGATATAAATTTTTCCCTGGTTGGTTATGATGAATTCATGCATTCAAGATTTAAAATATTACGATCAGTAAAACAATTTAATTTGCTCATGACTTTTCCAATTATAAACCATGGAAAAAGAGAGTTTATTTTTCCAAATTATTATGTAGATGACTTATAATCACGAATATGTATGGGAACTATTAATTATTCAATAAAATAATCATCCTTGACTAAAATTTTTTATATTAAATTATTCACCTCCAGTTTGATTCTATTTATACAGGTAGTTTGGATCATGATCAATTTGAAAAATTAGGATACATTAATCTATAATGGGAATCATAATATCATATTTTCCCCTCATATTATTTATAATTAAGAAACATATATTCTCACCAATAAATATCCACATAGAATTTCTTTAATTAAATGATCATACATTGGTCATCTAGGGCACATATTAGTTCAGATTGACAATGTAATATAACTAAATGAAATAATATTTATTGATAGAATCATGAAACCACATTTTGAATATAAAAATGTCTTATAAACCATGTGGTGATGCATTTTATTATTTAGTCTCGTAATATTCGTAGATCATCCATACGATGATCCAATCAAACATTACATATAAAAAAAGATAAATTATAGTTGGTGGATTGGTTGAACCGGTTTCAATAACTATATATTCTATAATATCTCCATGATCACGTGGGGCCTCGTCAAATTATCAAAATTCATTATCTATAAACTCAAAACATCTTATAAACAGTTTGAGACATTTAATATACTACCACCAACATATTTTTCACATCAATTTTAGGAAGAAAAAAATAACCATTATATTTTTTGGATACTACATTGATGTGGTAAAAATATGATATTCAATAAAGGTCACAACTGAACTATTATGCATTGTTGATGTATCAACCATGATATCCATTCCAAATCATGAAACTCTAAATAATGCCAATCATCATCACCTATATCCTCAAAAAAATATTCACAATATGTGAAAAATAAACATTTAGTGGGGAAACCTCGATAAATACTTAATTAATTTTTCACAAACATATCATACAATATCAATTGAAACATAGATAAATTGTTGACTACTACTTTTAATTAACCTCAAAATATTTTTTTCATATATTAATACATTATTAAAATTTAATTATAATGGTAGTAAAGATATTATTCTAAGGTGTCATGTTATACTATGATATACCAAATCCAATAATGAAATATTATATATTCCCAACTAAGTAGACCTCCATGTCATGATTTTATAGAATTAAATATATTATTTTAATGAAGTATTATTTTTCTAATCAAATAGTTCAAATATACTAATTTTTTCACACTAATTAATTTTAAACCCTTAAATACATATTGGAATGGATAATAAAGATATATCATCAAATTAATTTCCAAAACCATTTAAGGCTGCTTATTAATAATTATAATAGTATATAACCTTTTATTTTCTAATCATTGTGACACCACCAATTAAATTTATTCATGTTATAGTGGTGGGGTTTAAAAATCTTAGAGGTAATCCAAATCATATTCCACAACTATTTTTTACTATATGTATATCGAAGGATCCATTTTTCACAATAATTAAAAAATCAACATTAATTTCACTCGCATTCATAAATTAATTTTTTTTAATGATTTATATAATATAAAAAAATATTAAAACATGATAAATGAAAAATATATTAATTATTCCATGTGTTAATCAACTAGTATTCTTATCTCTTTCATTAGAAACATCCTCCTCCTTTAGACCTTGTCATGGAAATTTTATGCATCATCTATATCCTAAATGATAACATTATCCTATATGTTATTTATTTAAATTTTATAGAGTGTTCAAATGAATCTAAATCCATGTAAAAACATATTTTTTCCACCCTCTTGTCAAATTTGTTTTTTTATTGAGATTAAGAATCATAGAGAGGGCTCCTATTATTATAACCATAGATAGTTTAAGAACATCTTAATATCGATCATGGTTTCACAGGTCTATCATGACATATCCATGTTTGTTGTATAATTCACCATTTATCATAGTAGATAATATATCTTAGTCAATTTTTTGTTGATAAAGAGTTGTATGTCCCATCATTATTCACTATAGAGATCTATATTTCTTTCACTAAAGAAAAAGTCAAATTTGAATGTGATGAAATTAGGATTTTACATATATGATAATATATTTAATAATTTCACAATGGATCATTATCAAATATAGTATTCTAAGTAAACATAATAGAAAATAATATTAAAAATAATACCATTATTATTATGTTACCCTAATATAATAAGTACAATAATAGAAAAAAATTTCATCTCCTTAAATCCATTAAACAACCCCATTAATCTTCCATAATATTTTTTAGAAAAAGAAAAAAATATATATTTATTTAAATAAAAAATAAAAAATAAATCCACTAAAATCATGAATAAATATTTCTTTTATAGTTAATATATCATAATTAAGTATTCATATTAATTCATTCACTATACTAATAAATGAAATATATATTAATTTATTAACTTGAGATAATAATAATGGATAAAATTAAAATCACATATTGTTATCTCAAATATTTGGTGATCGAATTTTAGTGATAAACCACGTGATTAATTATTATGAATATATAAACTGAGAGAAATATTTATTCAAATTATATAATTACATAAAATTTATGAGAATCTATTTACACATAGTGCGTCTCCCTCTAGGTCACTCTATCAATGACAGTAGTTTACCTTTTATACTATCCAAAATCATTGTTTAGACTCAAATCGAAGAACAGATAAGGAAATATTTTATTTTCATGAGGGTTACATCCTTAAAAAAGATCCTACAATTTAATATAATCACTTTATATCAGTATCTCATCAAACATTATGCTATATCTTGATATCCTGATATATATTATATTTAATTTTCTATTAAAACATTAATATATTCACATATATACAATGAAATGTCCAAGAAATTTCATTAAATTATTTTTAAATATTTTATTGAATTAATATGGGAAGAGGAGCTGAGATGGTGTGAGATATTGTAGCCATGTGTTCCCCATTAATGTTTTGAAATAAAATAAATATTAAATACCATGAAATAATTGTTTTCTTGAAAGAGATGACAAATCATAAACTGGTTCCCAGATTTGAAATAAGAGGGAACTATTGTGTTTTGAGTATCTGTTTTACCCAAGGACTTGCCTAACATTGTCATCCATGGGTCATACATGAATATTATTTTTTGGAGTTTTATTAAATAAAATAAATTATTAATTTATTTTATTTTAATGATTCATAGTGATGCCGTGATGTTTAATTTAATTATAATTTTATGAAATGATCCAAGGTTAGGATCATTGAATTTCATTTTTCATGGAGGCTCTAGAGGGAACCTGGATAATTCTCTCAACAGAAAGCAATGACTGGGCCTGGATCGAATATCGACAGGGGATGTTTTGAGAGAACTCTCTTATGGGGTCAATACAACGATTGATCTTGTTTAGAAAACGAATCAAACACAAGTTTGGGTGTGTTTTTATTCATTATTTTGCAATTTTTACAATCAATTGTGAATGTGGATAAACTAAAAAACAATTTTACCCATATATTAATTGCTTTTGTGTGATGTGATTTATTTGAAATATTATTAGTGAAGTATATCTAGTAAGGATTAATTATTAATTCTTGATAATTATTAATGAATGGATCAAGGCCCTAGTGAAAAATGGATGAGGTACATTACCTGGTTTGTTCTTTGGTATTTCATCCCTATAATTATTCATTTTTTCATATTCTTCTTATTTTTAATGCTTTACGAACAATCAATCATTATGTCTTTGTTTTGAGGACAAATAATCCAAGAATTGGTGATCTGGAATCGATACGAATTGATGGATGTGTGGTTCAGGTAGGCATTGGGTCAAATAATGTTGAATGCTGATTTCGTGTTCTTCTTTGAAAATGATGAATAATGAAAATATTGTCTTCTGAGTTGATTGAGGATCAGAATCCTACGGATTCAGTGATGTCTTTACTGTACAACTTACGTTCTAGATTTTCCCGATGAGGTACAGTCAATATTGGTGTCTGGTTCAATGGGAAAGAATACAGATTGTGAACTAGGGTTTCTAGAAAATATGGATGAACATGACGTGTATTTCAGATTACATTTAATGTGGGACCAACTGAGAGGCTGGTATAGTTGCAGGATGTATTGAAGTGTCACGTTATATGTGAAACCTATCACAATGTATGTGGACTCTTCCCAAAGACTCATCTTGCATCCTAGAAGTTACACTGACATGGGGTATAGTACATGGGGTTCTGACGTGGCATGTACTCCCCCACAGGGTGTTGTTGAACCATTTCCATGGATCACCCATGTATTGGTACATGAGCAGAGCTACATGGGTTGATATGATATATCATGACCATAGTATATGGGTTGACCTAAAATATAATGGAAATACATGTAATAATTTATACATGTTTTGTACTCTATTTTTAGACAACATGTTCTTCTGACATGAGCCATTGTACATGGGCATCACACGAGGTCAAGGGACACGACGTGTGACACTATAGAACTAATTTTACTCTATTCTACATGGCTTGATCTCCTTGTACATTGTATCGTGGGAATTTTTCATTAGCATTTTTTCAATTTCCCATTCCCTTGAATGATAGCTGGTATTCTTTCCTATTCGAAGGAGTATGTTAACATCAACATAATTTACCTATATATAGTATTCAATCCCTTCCAAGAGGCCCAGATAAGAATCATATATCCATTCATTTTCCATAAGTATAGTCTTGGTATCAGTGTGACAAATATTACTAGATTTTGAACCTATACAAAGAAGGGGAATATATATATATATATATGACGTAGTATCACCCCATGGCCCTGGAAGTCATCATCATCTATATATCTTGATCATCCCCACTCATGGATTGATTTCTCACTAAACATGTTCATAATATTCTCTATTCAGGTCTATCAGTGCATCTTTCTCTCTCTCTTGATGGTTCAAGATGAATAGTACACCAAAAGAGGACACCATCATTTCTATCAGACTCTGTAGTGTGCATCCGTTATGAATTCTTCGTGGAATATTCATTCTGAGTCAACATAGTGGATTTGTTGTCATTATGTCTTTCCTATATAATACTAGTCTGTGTCGTAGTATATATGGATATGTTCTTAATATATATACTGTAGAAATATACTATGTAGATTTGACAATAACATTACTTTGTGTATTTATTTTTTGTTTTTGATTGTCCAACTGAGTATTAATATACACACCATTGCACTGGATTTTCCCACATGTGTCATGTCTTCTACTGAAGAGAGACCTTTTGACATATCCTTGAGTGGAAAAGGAATAGATATAGATTTGTGTGTTCAAGATTCCCAAGGTGTTTCAAATGCTTCAAGCAACAATCCTAGAACCTATTTTTTACAGGTAGGAATTTTTAGTTTACATACTCTTTCATTAGGTTGGATTTTATTATGGACCAGTTAGCATTACTACACATTACCTCCTATATTACTATGTTGACTGGGACAGTGTTTTAAATTAATTTTTATCTTCGTGGGTTTTTACAGTTCATAATTTTGTGACTCAGAGATGTCTTCCTTCATACATGTACATAGGAAATTCATCCCATGTGAGTGATATTACTACACGGTGTTATTCACCAGCTAGTGGTTGATTAGAGTTATGCATGGGGAGTCACAGAATGGGACCCACATAGATGGTCCATGAATCAATGTTATTAATGTTGGATGATTCAACTCTATGTCTTGGAGTCGATGAGATTAGTTTGGGGAAATAGTATTATGTTTTTCTAGTTTTTCATTTAGGCTATAGACTAATGTGAAGGTACTGGTGGCCACCATATCCATTCACCAAGAATATGATTTCCTAATTATCGATATGGTATATGAGAACAATGGTTGCAGGGAAAATTTTGATACATGAATCATATTGGAAGGTGTTTTTGTTCCATTTATTCATCAGTTAGCTCACTAGATATATTCATTGAATATGGAATATCATGTTTTCATATAGGACTCACATATGTCGCATACCATCAAGGATTTAGAAGCTTGATCATGAGGTTTATTGACTTAGTGAAGATGTTTTGATTCTACGATCTAGTTCCCCATATTTTTCTTACCATTGGATCACCACCTATACCACCACTAGTAGAGAAACATGTGCTACTTGAAATTATAGCATAGGAAAAGTGATGGATGAATGTTCTCTAATATATTCAGAGACAAATAACCCTTAGATAATGATGAGAGCACGTACCTCATGTAATTTAGAACTGTCTTGAGGTGGTGATAAATGTGATCCACCTAGTTCTTACACCAACAGAACATATAGTGATCCTACCTATGACCCTTTTTAAGGGATTGGCTAGTTGATGGTGATGTTTGACCACAAAGACTCATGAAGAGGTGACTCATTCATGGATGGAGATCAAGAATCTCTTTATAGAAGAGTTATATCTAGTTACACTGAGAGCGATACATATACTAAATATTCATTATCTCTATTCGGGTAGCATAGCAGCAGAAGACTATTCATTCAGGTTCACATGCCACTCCAGATACTTGATGGATATGGTTAAGGATCTGTACTTATTGGAAAAAACCCTCTATTGAGGTCTACATCATGACATTAGTTCCATCATTATTATTCTATGATTTCCAAATAATTTAGGAGTTCTCGAGAGAGATTTAGTTTTTGGGAGCATCTTGGTTGAGTATATGAAACTAACGAATGTTAGCAATATGTAGATAGGTGAAGATACAATGGAAGTTGGGAGAAATCATTAAACATAGATATCTGAATGTGGGGAACATTATAGGAAGTCCCAAGAAACGGGATATATGGTTCTTGGATCTCAGTAGGATTCATGTTAGCCTAGGAAGAGGAAATTATACAAATTTTACAATAGATGAAATCTATCAAGAGATTTCCCAACCTATCGAGCTATTGATGGGGAGACAGTGGATGAATCACTAGGTAAGAGACAATTAGTTGAGTGGTAAGATCCTCCATGTGGTGGACATGGTATAGTATCAGGGATAGATTTAAGACGTGGAATACATTTTGACATCCTACCATCACCACACCCAGGATGTCCATGTCAAGCTTAGTGAGATAGAGCCCATGGGTAGGGAAAACTACATGATGTTGAGGCGTATGAATCAATGACTCTAGGGATGATCTGAGTTATGATTTGTGTCTTTTCTTCACTAGCTTATCTACTTATAAAAAATTATTGTATATTTTTTTCTCACCACATACCTTCTACCAGACCTTCAGATTCTTGTAGAACCATTAACTTGAACCTTACACTTGGAGACACCTATGGGAGAAGGTAAAATTATCATGAACAAGTGATAATAATGGGAGTTAACCCTTAGTGGCATTTTTTTCGGTTAGAACCACTTTTGGTAGCATTAATGCATTATTACATCATTCTTAGTATGGATTGTTGATCATTATCTTGTCTCCATATTGACCATTTTAGGAGAAACATGCAGTATGTCTGAAGCAAATGAATGAGGTTTTCTTGTTTTTGTGAATGGGTAACCCAATATAAAATGGACTGACTCATGCTTTGGAGGGTGCATGTGATTACTATTCTGTTGGATTGCATGACCCTCGGTGCATCAGGTGTTATGAGATTAAATTCTCTTATTATAGTAGCAATGCATGAGTATTACTTTCCAAAATTTGTTCTAGGATTACCTTCCATCATAGAGATAGACTTGTTTATCAACCTATATCCAATAATGACACCAATATCCTCACATACATATTAGATGGATCCCAAAGAGTATTGTGAGATGGGGGTACATTTGAAGGAATTTTATAGGAATGGATTCGTGGGGCACAACGTTTCACCTTGGAAATCCCTAGTATTGTTTTGAAAAATTTAAAACCCTAGATCGATGTTGTGTGTGGAATACTTTCTCCTGAACCTGGTGAAAAAAAATTAGAAGGATACACAGCAAATGATTGATGACATATTTGGTCAATTGAGAGGGGCATAATGGTTCCATAAGATTGACCATTGATTTGGATGTGAACTATTGTGAATATGTGATCAAAATATAACTAATATGATTTTCAAATGAAACTACAATCATTATGAGTACTTGGTGATTCCCTTTGGAATGATGAATACCCCAAGTATTTTTTTGGGGATCACGAACCAGATCTTTTTGCCATATATACACCTCTTAGTGTTGGACTTCGTTGATGATATGTTGTGTACTCAACATCCTAGTAGGATCACACTATAAATACATGACCTTAAACCTTACATAATATTGAATTAAATGAATAATTTACATTGAGGATCATTTTAGGATTAGAGTTTGAGAGAATTAAGCCATAAATATTACATTACATCTCAAAAATACAATGCAGTCACTCCTACTCAGTTTCCAATTTTTCACTGAATAAAAACTTTTGAAAAAAGAGTCATGCTTAATTCCACGTTTAAAAGAGCATGACTTTTCCATGATCCCATCCTTGACCCTATTCCACTTTATATCCTATGAAGAACATTTCAAAAACATGGGATGAGCATAAAAATCTCAGTAAGGGATACACAAATAAAGAAAACTATTAGTTTTTCAAAACAATAGGTAAACCATGAATACATTATCATAATTAATACTTCTCACCTTTATGAAGTAGTAAATACTCTTCATTGAATAAAAGGTTATTACATACCCTTTTTTAACCAAAATATTACCATAAAACCCATATATAGAACACATAACATATAAAGGTAACTTGGGACATAAACATACATAAATGGAATAACCATACAGTCAACTTACACACATATAAATAAATGGAATATCCATACGGCTAACATCCATATCCAATGAATTGGAGGTTATAATGCAACCAATTTTCCTGGTTCTCACGACACAACCCTTCATTTGGTTTATCATGTAACCAACCGTCAAATGTCCATGTACCATTATAAAATCATAACACATAATGCCAATATAAATGAATGATAACATTTCCACATTTCAATCACA
The DNA here is from genome assembly GCA_963277665.1 of Viscum album. Taxonomy (NCBI): domain Eukaryota; kingdom Viridiplantae; phylum Streptophyta; class Magnoliopsida; order Santalales; family Viscaceae; genus Viscum; species Viscum album. Next base: position 1,417,039,990 of record OY728161.1, on the reverse strand, counting down.
AAATATCATTTAAATATATTGACATAAAACAATCCTTTAGAAAAACCATTTTCAGTACCCAAATATATAAGGGAGTATATGTTATTTATTTTCTTTTATAAACATTATGACTTGTTTAGGATGCCAATGATCAAATAATAGTCGCGGAAGAGGAAGGGTCATTGTCACCGCGTATGTTAAAAGGAAACATACTTTTTTCGTTTAGTAAAACGCTTCATAGAGAAATGATTTCTTTTGAATAAATGAAAAAATAAAGGGGTTTATATAGTGTATAAAAGAATGTTGTGTATTAATGAAAATATGCCTCAATGAAAGGAGATTGAGATGAAGTCCCTTACCTCATGTCCGACATAACTAGATCATTCATTAATCTCCTGAATAATGAACTGAAGTTAAATTATACTTTATTAAGAACCATTTTTAGGATTATTATTCGTTTTATATCACTTATTATCATGTTATAATCATTATTTAATCATTTATGTTAATAATGTTCGTTTTGTCGATATTTTTTACTTGATTAAAAAATTGACTTCTTATAATTAGATATTGTTCATGTGTTCAATGGTTAAATATATCCAAAATGATATTAATAATTTGTATATCATATATATCATATATATATATATCTAGTATATACATTTATTTATAATAGTACATAACATTTGGAGGTATGAAATGAAATGCAGCGTTCATGGAGATGGTAAGTCGTACGTACACTTGAATGCTACTTCCATTTCTATTTCAAATTTAATGAAATTAAAATATAATGATACATAGTAGTATTATAATTCCATTATTTTATCATATATAATATCATTAAATCTAACTTTTATATGTACAAATATGGTATGAACGAGTAATATCACTATGAGGGGGCGGTAGTTCACACTTCCTCAAATGAAATTATCGCGTTTACCCATAATGGAAACCATAATGGTATGATATAAATGGAAATTACATAATCATAAAGATAAGATAAAAATAATATATATTACATATAAATACAGTGCCATCATAATGGCCACCATGGGAGGTGGTTCGAGATATTTTAACAATCATCATTTTGTGAGGCGTTAGTTTGTCTTCCACAGAAGTATTATGTTCTTCATCCATTAGATGGTGGTGTGTGTAAGTTTAGTTGGAATACTTATCAGAACAACATCCTAGTATATTGAGGATACTGGTGGTGTTACAAAATAAAATAGTAAAAACAGTTTAGGTGTTGGAGAAGTAAAATAAATGAAAACAATTTAAGAGAAACCTTTTCCTTTAATTTACGTAACTCCCTTTGGTTTTAACGAAAAGACTTCTTGAATTGCCTTATGCCTAATGTAATACTTCTAGGACTAAGATAGGGATGAAGGTAGCTTAATTTGTCAGATGTTGGATGAGCCAAATGTCTTGAGAGGTGTGAGTAATTGGTTAGAAGTGGTCTCCTTTTATAAGGGAGAGGAGGGGCTCTTTCGGAAAGTGTGATAATATTATTTTATAATATAATGATATTCGGTTTTTAAAGGTCCAAAAATCATTGAAGTATGAGATATGATGAGTCAAGTCCGAAATTAAATCATCCAATAATAAATGAACAATATTTTGATGTTATTTTTATATTTATCATCTTATTTATTTAAACGATTTTTTAATGAGGTAAACACTACAACAATGTTGTGTCCTAAATAATTTAATTTATTTGATGTCTAAAAATTATAATAAAACTAACATGATGTAGGAATTATTTTTATCTTTCCAATGAATATTTATAGTCATAATGAGCACTTATATAATACCATATAAAAATTCCGGACTAAATTTTTCTGTTTATGTCGATTTTTCCTTTACTTTAAATTAATTAATATAATCTAACATTATCATTCATAAGTGGCCCCATGGGCTCCCGAAAACGACCCAAGGATTACCCTGGACGGCCATTAGTCATCAAATAAGTTTATAAAAATAGTTAAGATAATTTTGAATTATTATAATATTATTTTTACCTTTAATTACCCTATTTACCTTTAACCGTGGTATATATAAGTCAAAGTAACTAATCACCAAAAAATTATTTTCACCTTAATGAACCCCATTTTTCATACTAATAACAACAATGTATGTTAGATTTTTTAAAGTCAATTAAAAAAAGTGGTAAAATTTCATTTAAATGAAAATTTCAGTTTTATAACTACTACTAAGTTGTTTCACTATTCATTAAAAATTGAAATTTCAAAAAAATACCAAAAATTCATCTGAATATATATTTGATATTCAAAATTCAAATATTATTTGTAATTTACAAAATTTTTAACATATAAGTGTCATTAACTAATTTAAAATTAATTCTCATTGTTAAAATAATAATATTGTTTTTAAGAAACAATAATTATCAAAAGATTGACACTTGTTTATGTCCAATTTCAATGTGAAATTAATTACAATGACCAAAATTGGATTAAATGTTAAAAATATATTTTATTTACACTTTGAAACCAATTAAAATATAATATAACCATATAAAATAACTACATTAAAAGGAACTTTTGAATTAAAATACAACATGTTTCACTTTTCAATACAAATTTAATTTTATCAAAAAATGCCAAAAATTTACCCAAAGTGAATTTTGATATCCTGATTCTAAAGAGGAATTTTATTTGGTCAAATAGAACATATAAAAGTGAAAAAAAACTATATTTAATTATGGTTCTCCATTAAAAGGTAGTAAATCGACCTTTTAATGTAAATTATGCTTAAATTTAGATTCATTCATATTTTAAACCCCTATATTATTATTGGTTAAATGTAAATACATTTAACAAACATGTATAATCATATAGTAGTCAGTTTTTTTCATTCCCACCAATACAACGGCTAGGAGATAACTACCATTTAAAATCATAATATTATATAATTAGTGTGCAACAGAAGATTTCAAAGAAACCTATTGTTGTGTGTCAGGTATGCTATTGAACATAGCGACCCCTTTAAAGTAAAATTAATATTTAATTAAAAAATATTAATATATATGAAAATCTCTTATTCTATATTTATCTGGGATTTTACACACTTGAGAAACATAATGATGGTTCCAGACATACTCTTAGAACACCAGGTTTATGGAAAACTCTTGAAGTACCAGATCTAGAATTATTAAATCCAATTTATAGGACATGTTACCTCTATGGATGGAGTGGTTTTTGATCCATCCCGGGTTAAGGAAGAGTTATCAATGGATTCAGTAAGGGGTTTTATGGAGGATGGGATATTCCTTGGGCTGGAGGACTGTTATCAGAGATTCTTAACTATTTTCTCTAGGATATCCAAACCTATGATAGCTTTGACCCCAGAGGGGAAGTAATTCTTATTGATAGAGATGACCCAATTTAATTTTCAATAGTAGTGGTATAATTTGACAAGTGATCCGATCATGAGATTACCATAAGAGGGTGTCAAGTACATAGTGATCTTCATTGCATCAGGGACCAGACATGGTTGTCTTCAGATTTTGAGAAGATTGGTGACAGCCTATGGTTCATTCTAGTTAGATCAAATGAGAAGAACTATGAAATCCATGATCATAACCTTGAAGTAGTAGTATTCACATTGATGATTTGGTGACACTACCTGAAGGTAGAGTGGTTTATCGTCTAATTTCATCACAAGAGTCTCTATTATATCTTCTCTAAGAAGGATATTAACTTGATACATAGGTGGGGGATACTGTTCATCTGTGACTATTAATTTGAGATAATCTGTACACTAAGGAAGGGGAATATATTGTAATATTCTCTCCATAGGATATCTAGATCACAATTTATCAATGAGGTGTTGGATCTGTTGGCCTCATTATAGTTATCCATTGTGGATGGAGATGTAATAAATTACCTTCAGTTGATGGTTTTTTCTCATACACTATTAATGTGAGTCAGGGAGGTGAAACTTGGGGATACCAACTATGAGATTCTCTGTGCTTAGTTATCAATAAGACATGATCATGGGATCATTTCAACATTTTTAGAGGAATCATATTTGTACCAGAGGATTTGTGGGAGGAGATTCTAATAGGGTATCATACTTCCCTTTTGGCAGTACATCATGGAGTTTAAAAGATGTAACAGAACCATCGACGTCAATTTTGGTGGATTGTTATGATGAAGGTAGTGGAAGATTTTGTTTCTCTATGCCTTACATTCCAATGGGTTAATTATAAAAACTAGGATTCGGCGGGTTTATCTCACCCCCTTGAGGTGGAAGAGTGATAGTGGGATCAGATATCAAAGAATTTCATGATGCATTAACCATGTATGTACTGGGGCATGATACCATCTGCATGGTCATTTATTTAATGAAATGTTATCCCACATCATAGCTATTTGGAAAAGAGTTCAGTAGAGATAATGTGACACCTCTACGTGCAGGAGGTATTTTGGAATCACGGAGTTCCATTGAAAAACAATTAGATCACAGTGCTTGTTTCATAATACAGTTGTGGAAGGCATTATAGGAATCATTGGGGACCATGTTACATTTGTGAACAATGTTTCACCACCAGAGATATGTCCATATAGAGCGATCAATTCCAGGCCTTGAGGATGTGTTATTGGTGAGCATGTTGGACTTCGGCCATAGTGTGAAGGATCAAATACCTCTCAAAGAGATTTTGTATGACAAAAAATATCATTCTCCTGTGGTATGACACCATTCAATGATTTGTATGGTTGGCCTTACTGATCTTCAATTTCCTATATGTTCCCATGTGAATCAGCACTCATGGGCCGGTAATTGGTGCGAGGTACTAACCGGAGGAAACAGATCATCAAGGAATAGATAAATATAGAACAGTTCCATTCAAAATCTTATGCTGATAAACAGTTGATACATTTTATGATCGAGTAATGTGTCCATGTCTTCTTTCAGTTATCACTTCATTGAGGGTTACAAATATTTGGGTATAGAAGAAATTTATATCTTAGGTTTGTCGGACCATTTCAGATACAATGTATAGTTGGAGTGGTGGTTTATTTCTTAGCTCTACACTCGTAGTTGGACTTGGTAGATGAAATCTTTCATTTTTCATAATGGATGAGGTATGTGTGTGACCCATTTCATGTCCTCGACTAGGGTGATATTGGAATTGATGGTGGATTGACATTTTCTAAGTACCTAGTAGAGATCAAGGATTGACAAAAGGGGAATAAAATTGGGAGAGTGATTCCCATGGTGCATGTTCGGTGGAAGCATGTGAATATCCAAGAGAGCACATGTGAGTAGGTGGCCCAGATTCTTGCACGATACCCACATATTTTTTGATAGCCTTTATATTTGGATTTTTAGGGTTGTAAATCCTAAGGTTGGGATAATGTAATGTACCATATTTTTTAATTTATTATTTTTACATATTATATGGAATTAATTTGATACAAAAAACTGAGATGTCATTCAATTATAAATCATAGCGTGCCTCTAATAAATGTTTGAAATATATAAAATATTAAAAAGCATGCACATAAATTTTTCCTCAAAAGTATAATAACATATAAATGGGTTCCCAAATTTGATATATGATGGCACTGTTGTGTATAGAGTAGTAATTTTAACCTAGTTGATGCTTTACATTGGTAGACCATGGTAAACAATAAATAGTTGTTTATGGCATATTGATAAATAAAATAAATTAAGAATTTATTTAATTTTAATATTTGAATGAAACAAAATGACATTCCATTCAATTATAAATTTATCCTAGGATATATTATTAGGATAATAACCATATAATTTCATGTAGCCTCTATATATAACTAGAAGAGTTATCTTGAATTGAAATAGTGACGAATATTAGATCAAAGTTCAATGGACATTTTTTAACAAATCAAACCAACGACGGTGACAGGATGACCAATTTTCTTCAATGAATGATACATCCCAAATATATGGAATATTATTTTGTTTTAATTCCCCCCATTTTAAAATCAATGAAAAATGTGGATCATCCCATGAATTGTTTGACCCATGGATCGACCATTCTAGCTGGATTGGTTTTATTTTCAAGATTATTATTGGGATTAATTTATTGAGGATTACTTTTGAATTCTTGATTGTTCTTAAAAAATGTGTTGAGGTTGAAATATATAATTTATGTGGTTCATTCTACGGTTTTTTCATGGGCCTTTCATCCTTGAATTACATCATGTTCTTTGTGTTCATTAATTTTTGTCTCGTTCATTGGGGTTTAAGAACAAATGATCATTGAGCCTTTATTTTATTGTAAAATGATCAATGATTTGAAGATCTAACAACGGTATGACATAATAGAGTTGAGAATGTTGTTCCAATTGTTGATTGAATGATGGTAGGTTCTAATTTCTCAATATTCCTTAAAAAGGAAGAATGATGATAATATTGTTTTTTGATATGGTTTAAGGCCCGACTCATACCAATTCAGTGATGTCGTGACAATAGAACCTCATATCTAGAGTTTCATGGTGATGCAGAACTAGGATTAGTTTGCACACCAACAAGTATGATGACATATCATGAATTAGGATTTCTAGAAATTCCTAATGAACATGGAATATATTTCAGAATACAGAGTGTTTGTGCCATACATAGTAGAGTAAAGGGTTTTCAGAAGAAGTGGCGTGGCACACGACATGATACACATGCCAAACGGCATGTGGGCCCTTCTCAGAGACTCAATGTGTATTGGGGAAAATAAAATGTCATGGGGTGGAGTACATGGGAATTCAAAAAGGTGTGTACACCACCACATGATTTGGATGAACAAGTTATATAGATTAACCTATTTACTGGTATATGAGAAGACATACATGAGTTGACATTGTGTACTAGCACACAACTATAGTACACATGAGGACACCAGATTGAAGGGAATGTTATGTATACCTTTCTACATTCCATGTTCTTATTTTTACATGACATGTACTTATAACATGAACCTTTGTACACAGGAAATACTTACACTCAATGGATACAATGTGTGATTGTACTACACACCGTGTAGTATATTCTTCATGGCCTGATCTCATTGACCATTGTATACTAGACATGTTTCTATAGGATTGGATCGCTATAATGTTTCCCAAATGGTTAGTTGGTGTCATTTCGAATTCTAAAAAGTGTGGTACCTTAATCATGATTTTTCTTGATATAGTATGTAATCTCCTTCGAGAGGCCCGAAGCAAGATCTTATAACCATTCTAGTTTTATAAGTAGTGTCTTAGTATTGGTAGAAGAAAACCTACTAGTCATTGGTCCTTTACATAGTAGTGGAATTCGAATAATTCATGGTTTCACCCCATGCCCATTTTAGTAATCCTCATCATTTTATCAAAATCTATCCCAATCATGGAGTGATTTCCCTTTGGACTAGTGTATAATATTCTCTCACAAGATCTATCATTTTATTCATCAGTCATGACGGCTCCCAGCACACAATACTTCATAAGAGGACGTGATTAATGTTATCAGACTCAAGTGGTTATAATATATAATGAATGCTTTGTTGAATCATCAGACTAAATCCCTAGTGTTGGTATGCGGTCATTGTAGCGTACCTAGAGACAACATGTTTTTGTTTGAGTATATTTATTGGTTCTTGATATATGTACTGTAGACATATACTGTTTAGAAATAGTTATACCTTATCTTTTTTTATTTCATTCTGGTTTCAAGTTGTCCTACTGAGTAATGTTATACTCACCCCTGCACAATAATTTCCCATACATGTTATGTCTGTTGTATATGAGAGTCCTTTTGTTGGTGTCCATGGTAGAGCACGACTAGACACAGATTTATGAGTACAGGTAAAAAAAGGTGTTCCTATAGCATTGAACAGATGTCAGAGTACATATATTGTTATCATGTTGGACATTGTAGCTTACATACTCAATCTATGGATACGCTTGTATTCGGGACAATTTTACATTATTGTTCATTTTTTAATTTAATACACTATTTTATGGGATTGTGTTATGAATTCATTTATTTGTTAGTGGTTTTTACATTTCACTATCTTTGGACTTGGAGATTTGTGTTTTTCTACATGTACAGAGTTAATTCCTCCCATGTTAGTGATATGACAACTCAGCGCTATTCAATATCCATTGGCCTATTTGAGGCAGGAGAGGGGAGTTATGTCATGGGCCCCACTGGGAAGGATCACAACAATGAATACAATGACCATTTATTGAGTAATAATTTTTTCATACATAAAATGGTCACTATAAATCATCATCCATTATTTCATAACGAATAATTCCATTATTTACATGTTCAGCTAATATCTTATCACCTATAACACAACTAAAATATGATATGTCTTGAAATTAATATATCGTTATAGGTTCCATCCATACATCAATGTATGTGATTCATAATATTATTAAAAAATAATATCAAGTACAATAAAAATTATAATTTTCCATAAATAATATTATGAAATGAAAATTATAACATTTAAAATTCATATGTGATATTTTATCATCATAAAGTCATTTATTTCAGTTTAAAAAGTGAAACATCATTAAATGATGTACCAATTCCATTTGGGTGTCCAATACATGATATATAAACATATTCAATGACCTCTTCAATGCATTAGACAAAGGGTTAACATCCTCCCATCCCACTCGACGCACTGGAATTTTATCCCTTTCACCAACCATGACCTCCACCCACCTTTCCTAGTAATTTCCATGTTCTCTAAGGTCCCCAATCATCATAATTCCCCCACTCCACCTCACAGTTTCCATGATGGAATTCAATGATAATTCAGATCTCTACAGGACGACTCCCATAAATTGATTCTGAGGTCACCAACCCTCAATTGATGACTTTGATGGATTCTTTTTTTGAATCATGTGGTTTTAATGATTTCATGGAGGTGGGTATTCTTGACTAGTGAAACTTGACGATTTGTTATTCCTCAATGGATGTTCTAATAAATCCTTTTTCTAGGGATCCTTGATCCCAGAATGGATGTTGTTTCTACATCCTACGCTGGTCTTTCAAGTTTAACATGAATCGTTATATGTCAACAATAGTTGTGTGGGTATGTTTCCAAGAACATATACATCATTTTCCACAATCAATAAATTATATGTATGTTGGGGAACATGATAGGAATGTATTTATGTTCTAATAGTCTAGATTCAGTGGGCTATCAACCCAATATCCCCTTGTGTTTGTGTTGAGGTTAATGTTTCAAAGCCTCCAATGAATTGGATTTAGATCATGGATGGATAATATTTAGGAAGGAAACAAAGGCTTATATTTGAGTCTTGGATGGAATTTGGCATGGGTTTTATTCAGTTAGGCCATCCGGTCTCTGTATGCCATCATAGAAAAAGAGATCATAAATTTGTGAACCCTATCTCCTGTAAAACAGAGGGGTTTGAGGTTCTGTTCAATATCGTTGTGTACCATCTGGCATGGGGTGGTGTTGGTTTGGAAGGTATGGGGAGGGGAATGTGGCCGATATAGGAGAATTGGAACCATTCATTCCATAAGCCTCTCCAGACAAGGATTTCAAGACTATTTTCTATGGAATTTCCCTAGAGGGTCTTCTCAGGTAGTATCCTTATTTTTTTCCTCCAGTTGTAGTGACTAGTGATATGGTGAGGGAGCCATAACCACAGGTTTTTGATGTATTTACCCAATTAAGGAATAATTTGGAGATCATCCACTTACAGGTCAGTGGAGTGGATGTAGTGTAGGTGGGTGGTAGATAAGGATGTGGGTATGGTGAAACATCATGTTTAATCCATCAATATCGATAAGGTGTGGTGAAGTTGATAGATTGTGATGTCCATAGCCCTAGTGGTCCTCATGGTCCAAACTACGAGGACACTAACAGGGACCATCAATTTATTGGTCGGGAATACAATAAGCCTATAGGTTCAGGAATGATAGTATCCCGGAGATGTGTTTCTTCATTTGTTGACATCAACATGGTGGTTGTACCATCTAGAATGTCACTGTGGGGGAAGTCATATTTTCTTGTTGCTATAGAATCACAAAGAGGATAAAGGAGGCTGGATGAGATAAGCATCATGGGGCCATTGGACCCAACAACTATAATTACTAATTCCTCATCTTATATGATGGATGGGTGTAAGGGAAAGAATACTACATTGGAGATTAAAGAAATAATGGTGAGGCCTCCATATAGGCAAAGGTCCCTCAAAAAAGAACTAGAGGATGGGCAAAAAAAACAATTTTGATGATCTATAGGTTCAATAACTTACAGTGACTCGTGAGGTGGATGATTTAGGTGGTGAAAGTTATAGCCAAATTCTATTGGACAGTTTTAGCTGAATTCATGGGAAATTCACTTGTTTCCCAATAAAGAATAATGGGAAAATTAAAAGCACAACTCGAGGAAATTTACTATGGTCAAAGGGAAAACCCAAAAGGGGGAAAACTATTCTCACTTGTCTAAAATGATGGAAACTATGTCACACATGAATGGTGGAATGAATGAATTAAAATCACTACATAATGGGGAATACAAAGAAAAAGTCATGGAAATACGGGAATAGATGTAGATTAAGGGGAGTGTCTAATGCTCATAATCCGCTCTATGGATGGAATGGATGAATAATTGGCCAGGTTAAATGACTCAAATGAGTATATTAATAGAAAATATGAATGGAGGATGCAATTTTATGTCACCAAGAAGAAATAAGCATCGACATACCAGAATGACTGACTATTTGGATGGGGCTTCAACCAAAGAAAAAACATCTCGGAGGAATTCATTCAGATAATAGACAGAATAATTACTAACCATGAAAAACTTATCATCATGAATCTAGATACCCATGTTTGTATAATACACTGGGAATTATATAGAGTGTATGATTCAAACAATCATAGTCCTATGTTTAATCATTTGTGACTTTTTTCATCTTGTGGTGGTATCTTATTTTGTGAACAATGGTTTCCAACATATCCATAAAGTTGAATAATAAAAAATTATTCTTGGATGTATGAATGTGATATATATTTATGAATATTATAATATTATTTATACAATTTCATTTGAATTTGGAATTAGTATAGATTTTTAATTATTAAAATAATATATAGAAGTTATCATATTATAGATATGTTAAATAATGATCACCCTGTAATAATATAATTATCCATAATATGATAATAAAAATGAAAAAGTAAGTTTGTTCCATAGAACTATCTCATATACGCATCCCCATCCACCACAACCAACCCCTATCAAAATTTTCTCTAATAACTCTCACATGATATTCATTTTTATGCTGATATAATAATCTGTTCAATTAGTCTTCCATATCTGCTTCTAAAGAAACTATATTTAGTGAAACGTCAATACATTGAGAAAAAACAATTAATTTTTTGTAATTTTAGTTATATGATTCATCAGTTGATTTAATTTTAGCAACTTGGATAGAACCTCAATTATTATATTATAACAATATATAGTGACAATATATTTACATCTGTGTATAATATTAATCTTCTACGTGAAATTATGTATCTAAAGTAATTCTATTATTAAATTAGAAGATATTATATACTCAAAAAATACTATTAAATTTGTGGCATGATCCTTTAACAATTCATAATATTATTTCACCATTATACAAATTTTTTAATCAAGATTTGTATTGAAAACTATAATTATAATAACAAATTTCACTTCCTTATTGATTAAATAATTATTCGCTTATCACTTTTCAATAGGTAAATTTTTATGTATTGATGATTTCATTAAAAGTGGAGGTGATTCGGAGATCCCATAATGATGCAGGAGGAAAATGGGCTAAATGGAATTGAATCCCATGAACACATGTCCACTATTATGCATGTTACAAAAAATACATGTATATAAAAGGACTAATGTTTTTTGGTAAATCCATTTTTCTATGTGATATAACATTCATGAAGGACCCCATTTTAAATTCATCAATTAAGTGGCCCATATAAACTGATATATCCAATACAATGAATCATCATGGTGTCCAAACATAGCCTATGTATTTTGGAAATATATCTTATTATACACTAGATACGAACTCCAAATTTGACATAGAGTTATACCAGTTGTCATCAAAATACATTTTAAGTTTTCCAATGTTATTAATGATTTTCTAATGGCCCTAACCCATTAGCCAATAAGACTCTTGAAATAAGAGTCACCAAACCCACTACTCACATTGCCTACAAATTGGTAACTTGGGAATACCATTTTTGCGTTCGACCATGAGGAAATGTGATACCATTTTGGTGTCCAAAATTAGTCTTCAAATCATTCCTAGATGTTATGTATTCTTTGGAAAGGGATACTTCAACATCAAATTCTTCCTCCTCTCTGATGGTTTTCTAAACTCCTTGTGATCACTCAGGGAGGAACGTGATGTAAATCCCAAGAATCATTTTATAATATTTGAATGATCATTATAATTATAGTTTTTTATGTTGTTTTGAATCACCCACTTTTTATATATTATTTATAGATGTACTGGTATGTGATGCTCAGCTCATATTTCATTTTTGGGGGTACCCATTCCTATGATGTTTTACACATGGTTCACCACTTCTTCATCCCCCTTTCAATAGTAGTGTTTCTGTGGATAATATTGCTTAATTGAACTCACATTAATACTATATCATTCATGTATGTTCCATTCATGTTACACATTGAAATCACATAAAAACCTGGACAGCACATCAGGTTCATCATGTATTGTCATGGGGAGTTTTAGTTATGAAGTCGAACAGAAATCACCTAATCCATGGTGGTATCTAGTGAATAACTGTGTGTTTTTAACTAAACCATAAGAGAAATACTAGTATAAAATCAGAAACATTATAGATCTATGTGTTAAAAACTATTTATTAAAAGGTCATATCCCAATCTCTTCAAGCGGTGAAGGATGATCCTCCCAATATTTCCCCAAGTTGATCACATTTAATTTCTTTTTATTACACACACTTTTTTTAATCGCATTACGCTTTATGTTGGCTTATTAAATCATAAATTCCCATGTTTTCGAAAATCCTATTTCCCTTATCTTTATATAATCACAAATTCAATTTATAATTAATGACATATTTCTCCATTGAGAGACGAACTTGGGTTTCTGCAATACATTAGAAATTATAGTAAACTAAAAATCTAATTTGACGTTCTCGACAACAAGACCATAGTCATGTATTAATTTGAAAAAATTAAGATCACATATCCTCTATCAAGGAAATAAAACTATCAATATTTTAAATTATATTCATTTTAATCTGTTTGGAACTATTCATTTTTTATCAACTGTTATCTAGATCCTTATCACTATTACAAACAATGAATATATCATTTATATGACTTAGGAACACCATGATAGTGTTTATATCCATTAAATGTAGATCAACTGAGTCATATTAGTGTCATATTACCATGGATAATTCAAATTAAATTTAAATACATATATGTAGAATATCACACATGATAGATCCAAAAATCAAATCATGACTAATTATACTCAATATCTATCTACTATTGTGTTGTAGGAGACAATTTTTTTAGTGATGTATAAAATTTGACACTACAAAAATTACACTCAATGTATCAACAAAAAGTTAGTTTGTATCCTTATAGACCTATAAAAATTTATTTGGGTCCCAATAACATAGGTTCTATAAAATAAATATTTTATTAAAACTAATTGGTTGTACACATTGTTATTTTAAAATAAAATTGTTATCTTATTTCCATAAATTAATTTATCATAGATATATATTATAAGGAAAAATACTACATTAGAAAGAAACCTATAATTTACACATGGATTATATTCGTTATTTATGAAAATTCATTCACATATGGAATCATTAAATTTTATTTTTTATGGTCAATTTTTTTATTAATACTATAAATTTATATTCATCATGATGGCACATTCATGGTATAAATTGGTCCTACAATACCATTTATTTATGTTATAAATAAATCTTCTACATGATTTATATTATATAATAATGTCTAGACTTCTATTTTCTAATTATAATAATCATGGTATGGGATAATGGAATTTGGAATCCTAATAGATTTTAATATTGATTGTGGGGAAATTTATTACATATTATATATGCCTTGTGGTATCTTATATCCATTATCAACCCATCATGCTTTACAGGTATTAAATGTATTATATTTGTTCGGTTTATTTTTTAATGCATATTTTAAACCATTATTTTTTACATCAATGTTTTAATATAAAAAAATCAATTCATGCTTATGTTTATGTTATTATTTTTTTATGTTTCTCGTGATATAGACTAGGATGAAAAATACAAATGATTTTGAACATTTCATTTGGTGAACTGGATGAGTCATTAAAATGATCCATGTAATATAAATATAACAATCCGATTACATATAATTTATTATTTTATGATGTGTATGTCTAGGTAGTGTCCCAATAGTGTGTATGAGTTTAAGAAGAATCGGGCTACAAAAACCCATTATGGAGAAGATACTTAATGAGGTGCATAGTTTGGGTATGGTTAGTTTAACCATATAAATTAGTATAATTCCGCCTATTTAAGAGATAAGGTTTTTCTAAAATATAATAGGATCTAAGGAAGATTTTTGGAATGAGAAAATGATCCATGGTGACCCACATGTATAGAACACGGTTTCTAAAACTATTTTTTACTGTAAAGAGAGTAAGTAAAATTTACACAAAGTGTGTGTATGGAACATTCGTGGATTGTATAACTATAAATATTGTATATTTTATGTGACTAACATTTATAGTTATAACAACATTATCAATGCATGTATTTTTAAACAATGTTTCCCAGCAGTGAACCTCACTATGTGAATGGAAAATTTTATGTAACCTCTTTTTTATTTATCCTCTCGCCTTTATTCCTCTTCATGCACCACATCCCCCCCACACACATGAGACTTCTCATTTTTTATCCTTCTAGGAATGGAGTGAATTCCTCCACTAAGAATCTGACTCTTCCACTTTTATTCTTACTGGATTTCAATTGGTATGACTATGACTACTCATTCTTCCTTTAGTTCTCATCTTTCAATACAATTTTCTACATATACGTGCCTAAATCTTTCTTATTTTAATGGTCTTTGATAATTCATCCAATATATTTTGTTGCAACTCGAACCAGGGTTCATTTTATTATTAGTGGGCCATCCAAATATTGAAATTTTTGGTCATTATTGTTTTCCATGAATGTCATACAGTTTATAGAATAATTTTTTAATTGAACACAAATGACTTCATTGTGAATTTTCTATAATAATTTAAATTCATTTAATTAAATTTTTTGACAACACTTTTGGCTACCTCATATCCAACAGTATTACTGATGGGGATGAAATAAACTTAAACCGACCCATAAGTTATTTTATTTATATTCCCATTTTTTCATTGTATGATTTATATTGATGCTACCCCTTTAGGTGGATTCTTTAAATGAATATGATAGAATAAAATTGTGTAATATAAATAATATTTTGAGTTGTGTTTTTTTTACTTATCATGAAATCAAATTATACAAATTTAGTGTAATTACTTTGTTATTAAACAAATGATTTCTAAAAATACAACCCCTATTTTATTCCAAACCATATATTAATCTTGGAATTCATTAATGAAAATATGATTCTGTATTTTGAGGTAAGGTATAGGGCTTCTGACGACCTCCTTATATATTTTTAATTGTGATTCCATAATATTGGTAGTATTATTAATGTTATATAATTTAATATTTGTTATTTTAAAATATTTTATGAAGATTAATTAAATGGACTCTTGATTAATCATAATCGATGTAAATAATGGCATTATAATGGACACGATCATCTTCGTTACAAGAATTTAAATGGTTAAATGATTTATGTCTTCCCAGAGAGTTACATGCATCCGTTTTTATGGATCACCATGGATTGGATCATAGATTTTATTACATTACAAGTACCCTGAGAGATACTCATGTTCATTATGTGGACCGCCTAGGATGAGGTCATAGGTTACATGAATTACCTTATGCCTTGAGATATACTTGGGCTTCTATATTATGGAATTCCATTGAAAACCATAAATATAAGATTATTACCTTATTCAATTACTTATAATTTGGTTTCCTTCATACGAAACACCTTTAATAGACTCATAAGAATCATGGTATTTTCAAATGATATTAGGGTTCCCTCTTTACAGAACACCATAGACAACCTCAATAAATAACGTAAATTATGTAACTAAATGTAAGATACATTGATTCCTAATTACTGAATTTACATTATAGGATTATAGGATAATGATTTATATAATTTTTTTTTGTTATTAAATATGAAATATGGTGATGCATATATTGATGATTAGTTTACTCCTTGATGTACACCGTGACATATAACTAGAGGTCCTAAGAAATAATTATTATTGTTATTATAATATATATTTACTATAATATAGTAACCTATGATCATAATTAGTGACCGTATATCTATAAATATATATATTTACGTATATCATTAAATATACATATGGTCATGTTTATACACATATCAACATATGCCAAACCAGGTAGTGGAAACATGGATTTCCCTGGGTAAGTAGAATTGAAACATATTATTTTTAATTTACATTATGGTTTTGTGTTACACAGATAACATAAATATTTTTTAATTATATATTGGTTTACTGAAGTATTCATTAAAAACCATTACTTGTTCCCCACATATTTTCATTCATGCCTTATTAAGGGATCAATTTCAATTGGTTACCCAAACAGTGCACTTAAATGTTGGATCCTTTTTAAGGATTCAGTTAGCTTTTGGTAATAAATATATTGTACATTTGGAGGATTGATCATCATCTCATGATGCTGTTGCATATAGTATTTTGGTATTTTAAATATTTACCTATGTTTTTAGTCTATTAATGTACTATGTATAATTATTTTCGGGTTATTTATAAATTTTATCATGCTAATACAAGAGAGTTTTCATCATTTATTATTATCCATAGGTTTATCTATATTACTTCCACTACTAATTATTTTTTGTTTCTTCTACTATATTTATTTTGGATCATAAGGTAATAGTCTCTTCACAATAACATTTATATACCAACCTTCCTAGTTGAAAACCTCTATAATATGGGGAGGTGTTCTTGAGGAATCGTGGCCAACTGGTTTGGGGCACCGTTTAAATGGATCCGGGTTTGGGATGAAACATGTTTTATTAGAGTGTTTTATTTTCATTTTGTATTTCTATATTCAGTTGGTAGATACGAGATATAGAATGTGACAATGATTATAAAATATCTAATGTCATAGTCTGTCCCACCCACACATGAATCAGGGTTTACGTTTCCATGTATTGGGATGGTTCTTTATGATGTAGTTGTTGTAGTTAATTGCTAACTCATGTTAAGAGATTATTTTAATTTCATGATTTTTAAATTGAAAAGTTTTTACCATAAGGATTTGTATGGTATGATAGGTGAGGATCATTCACAAAAAATTATTAGCACATATATATTCACATTTTAATGTACATACCATGCCCTATAAGTTTCATTTATAGTTTTCATGATGCATTTGATCAAAGTTTCTTGCATGAAAATATATCATGATTACCTGGGGATATTGTTTTTTTATTTCATTAATCCTCACTAATATATCATGAATAATTTTATATCATTCGTAGTGATTATTTTTAAATCTTATCTATAGACCATGTTAATTATTTTATTATCATGTCGAGCTATATTGGACTTGCATGAGGATTTTATATTTATGTAGGTACATGAAATTATTGTTACCATGCACACCTATAATTTTACATTTTGACTATATTCATGTTTTATTCATGATAAATGGCTGATTAAATAAAATTTAAACATCAGTCTAAATGGTTTTTTCCCATACATCAAGATGGTGTAATTCGAATTAATCAATAGATTAATTTATGTTTGATTAATGAACCATTTGATTTGTTGGATGAGAAATAATATATATAATTAAATGGTATTGACTTGATAAGTTTATAATGTATATAGGCCTTTGTAAATTGACAAATAGTGACCATATTATTGATCCTTTGTATTCATACTTTGAATATTTGAAGACTATAAATATAACCTGGTAATCATTATCTGAATTACTATAATAACATATAATAGAATATTCCACTCTAATTTGAGAATAATGAATAATAAAACTGAATTTGGATATAAATATATATGTATATATATATATTTTTTCTTATGTGTGTTTGTGTAAATTTTGAGATACTATTTTTTTAGAAAATATTTCATTTTATATAAAGTGTAAATGGTTACTTATGAGTCTTGTACCTATTTCACAAATGAATGATAAACCATATGATTAAATAACTGAAATGCACAACTATAAATATATAGATAAGTTGGAGAATATTTGTTCTGAGACAACTAGACTTATCCAAAAATCTTAAATCTTCTTATGATATTCATGAATTTTTAACCCATTAAGGTTGTTTTAGATTTATTCAATCGATTAGTAGACCCTAATTGGTTACATTTTTCCAATATTATGCATTGGTAAATGACAGAATGCTGGTTGTTACATATAAAAGTGGATTGTTATTTAATGATCCTACAAACAAAGATATAGTTAGATAATAATATTATTTGGAATCTAAATTAACAGATACCCATTAAAGGTAAAATACCATTTTTTTAATTTATTATACGTTATCGATATCATGACTATGATAATTAATATATATTTTTAATCCCAAAAGGAGTTTTCCTCTATTTAATTGAATCATTCTTTTCATTAACCATTAAACATTTAAGAACATGATGTTAAATTCATATATAATTAAAAATGGAATTTTGAGATAGAATTCCTTTCACTTAATGGATTCATTTTTGTAAACTAATATGTAAAAAATCCTTATAACTGATAAATAATATTCATCTCTATGAAATATTCCAAAACTTTATAAAAATAAACATATTCTATATTCCATAAGAGGATCCTGTAGTGGTTTCTTTAGTTTGGAATCAATAAAAGGGACATATTTACATCCTGTTTTCCATAAACATGAATTTGAAAAATAGTCATTTCCCATTAATCCTTGTTGTATTTTCAAATTATTCATTATATATATTGGTTAGAGTGTATTTATTTGTGAGCATATTTAGGTAATTACTCTAGTTAATGAAATATTCTTTATGCTAATCAATTGGGATATCCTATTTGAGGTATACCCCTAGAACATTTAATAATGCTCAGGATCTGTTTATGATTATATATACTATGTGTTCTGTGTAAGACTCACAATAATAAAGTGACCCCAACCAAATGTGTTGTCATTTAGAAATTTGGGAATTTTTAATCATGTTAGCATCATGTAATACTCTAGTTCACCATATTAGACGTTTCATGGTCACAATATACCTCTTTCTATATCATGCGTCACAACATAATTCATACGGGCTACAACATTCCGTGAAATCAATGTTGAAGTTTCATTAATGTAGTAACGTATTAAAAAATTTTGATGTATGAAAATCTATTAAATTGAATAGTGATAAATTGAATCCTATTTTGATCGAGTGAAAAATTCATACAAGACATTAAAACATTAGTTTACATGATCACATGGATTATGGGTGGTTTGTTTTTTAATGCTACTTTTACAGGTCATCACAACATTTTAGTGAAATGGGATATGTGATATATTTATGAAAATTGTGTATTTTAGCTAGAAATCGAATGATTAGTTATCCTAGTGATTAATGAAGAAATTATAAATTGGATCATGTGATGATTCATGGATGATACATATTAGATTTGGATTTTATAGTTGATGTTGATGATTCATGTGGACATGAATTAGTAGAGGTGTGACATGTACATATAAAGGTGAATATGACCTAGTGTACTTATGAAAGGATGATTTAAATGTCTTATTGTGTAATTATTTCTGAAAAAAAAATTTCCATGTCTAAGAATATGATTTTTTGGTGATTCAATGTGTTCACTCATATGTTTCATTGTTACTTTGTAACATAATGACTGGGAAATTCCATATGCAGGGTGTGTCACATCATCCCTTGAAATTTTTTACATTATATTAAAATTAACACATTCATAAATTTTTATTATAAATGGGATAAAATGACTTCAAAAAACATAAATATTTATAAACATTTCAAATATAGAAATAATGTCAGGATGGTGGAGGTTGGAAGTTGTTCGATAATAAATCATACAACGGGATACAATTTTCGAGATGAATTCAAAGTGAGAACCTACATTTTTAGACCAATATACATTGTAGAATGTTAATATTCGACATGATAATGAGTGCATCATGGGATTTTGTGTTGTATTACGAATGGAATTTATGGGATTATACACCTATAATGATAAAAAATATATAAGTTGTACAGTCCAGTTGTATGACTTACCATTTTGATTACTAGACTGTGAGTGCTCATCTGTGAGTTGAGGAACATCGCATGTAATTCATTCAATTTTGGGCATGGGGACCCAGATCTTGTGTAAATTAATGGTATCACATTGATATTAAATATCCTATAATCATTTTTTACACAATGAGATGGATGAAATATTATTTATCCTGGACACTCATTGTATGGAGAAGTGATGCCAAGTGTTGGTAAGGCTATTATAACATATTAATCTTGTGGGTGAGTATTGGAAGGTGTGAAACATTCCTAATGGTAAAATCATGATGTATTATTTTTTAATTGGAGGTAAATTCCCCCATATTTAATTACTATTAATTTTGAATATATTAAATCAGTTATACACATTGTTTAAAAAAATTATTTACCTTTTTTTATTTTAATGGAATTAATCCATCGATGTGTTCTGAAGGAGTTGATTAGATGATTAATTATATTGTGTATTCCACCATAGGTAGTATGAAGATGATCATATTGAGTGGAGATTCAATAAAATATGGGACTGATTTCTTATTGATCATTTTTAAACTCATAAATGATATGATAAAAGGAACTATGAGTTGTTCAATTAAGAGATGAAAACAAATGTAGATTCTCGGGTTTGATGAATTTTCTCGATACAATCTCATGATCCCTACACTTAAAAGAATTAGTATTTGGAATTTGAAGATAACTAACTATATAAGATATAATTTTTTAGCATAGTTATCCAAAATTTGTTCATCATTATCATTCTCTAAAGGAGATATACAAAAATTGGGGAACCATATAATGAATTCCATAGGTTTAGGTAGCTGTAATGGAAATGGTCATATGAGATTTTTTGCAGAATCTGATCTGACCAATTTTGATCTAGGTACATTAGTGTTGAACGTTTATATTTTAATATGGTACATGATTAGTATTAATTCCTATAATCTTGAGTATTATTTTCTATAATGTGTCATGATTTTAGTTAAAATGTTGTAGAAATTATTCGGTATGAAATTATTATGGTTCATTTTCCATGACTCCAAATTGTCCATTTAATTGATAAAAACTAATATATGGAGTGGCTTACCATTATTGATTAAATACATAATTATGGGACCAATCCTTATATTAGAATAGTTTGAGTATGCTTATTATGGAAAACTCACTAATTTTTATGAGTATTGGCTCAAATTCAAATAGTTTATGTGAATATTATTGGAATTATTCAGAGAGGTGTGTTGGGTATTTGGAGATGAAAAATAGGAATTTGAAAGAAAAAAATTTCTTGGTTGTACTTGGTGTAATTTTCATTATTTCACAAGGATTATAATGTATTAAAAGACCTATGGATGGGAGATTTTAATGTATTATTTTGCTGGACAGTGTTGAACATTCAATGTGAGTTTTAACAATTCATTTGGTGAATGGTCTGAATCATATATTATCCTTGAAATGTAAATATGTGATATCGATAAAATAATATTTATGTTTTTGGATGAGGATTAGGTTATAGGAGGGGATATGAGATATTTGAAGATTTTTAGGAGTGCCAGGATCCAAAAAATAGTATTCGAAGAAAATACCTGGAACCTCGAATTGGCACATAATTCGATTAACTAGAATGAATGAGCATGCAACCACATTCAGTAAGAGGAATTATTTTTCTAAAGGCTGTGAGGTTCCCTTGATGAAATAAATATTGATACAAAAGATAGAGTGACCCACACAGTTAGAGCACAGTTGGGAATATTATGAATTAAATTGATAAAAGGGGTCCTCGTTATGCTAACGGTGTGTAAGAGCCATAGTTGGGTTTTCCAACATTGACCATAGACCATGCAATATTTCTATCATTAATAGTTCAAACCACATAGATGTACTATGGGTTTTCTAATAGTTCTTATACAACATGTGACTCATTAATGATTTTGAAAAGTTATATTTCTCCTCCATTTTAAGGTATCCAACCCCATTCATTCATCTCTACTCATAATAGCCTTCTTGATGGGGGATATTTCCATTGACCACATACTATGTATGGATTAATCTATTTTATTTAGACTCCATGTCACTAACTATCTATCTCATTTGATATCCATTATTATGTGTAAAATTATCCATGATTCATTTCTTCATTTATCATTCCATGCTGAATTATAATTTTTTGTAAGCTAATTCTACATATTTTGGTTTTGTTTGATTATTATTTAGATATCACACATATCATCTCAAATCAAGAATGGTATTGGTTGAGGGGAAAAACATAAAAATTTAGATGTTTTAAAATATTTTTTTTATTAATATTATTTTTTATTGAGAATATTTCCATTGTTCCACACAACTAATGTTTTTGTATAGACTCACCCTTATAGATGACATATTATAGTGATTGTAAAGTATAATTTACATTATTAATATCCCAATTATATTATTACATTATAATATGATAGAATTAGTAACAAGACATACATGGTAAAATCGAAAAATTACAATAGTAAAGTTATACGTAGTATCTATTTAATCAGTAAAATAATAATCGTAAAAAACCAGGGTTTCTCTTAAAGAAATATTAACAATTTTTCCCTCAAACACATCATTATAAATAATAATCCTTAATACCAGTGAGAAAATATAAATTTCAGATTCATATAATAGATTATCATGATACTTAAAATAAATAAAATATTTATTACAATGAATACCCATATGAAAAATTTCTTGAAAACATAAATTTTCACCATGAAAATGGAAACATCCTTTTAAAAAAGATCATTATCATACCTATTTAGAATGATCCAATTTACATGAAAACATGTTATAAATAATATAAAATTAATTTATATAACTTTCTACATTATTTCCTGGATCAGTCTTTCCAATGTAGTATCTAATATTTTTAACCTCCAACCCATGAGTACCATATACATCAGAGGTTATAACGTATCAACCTATCAATATTTTATCATATAGCACCCATCATTTTTTAATAGTCTAACCAACCATCATTGTTTTATCATGAAAACACCCATTATTTTTTTATAAAATAAAAACCTTACATCATAAAAAATACCATTAAATATTAAATAATAATTTAACAATAAATATTTTATCATACAAAACTAGTGGTATAAAATAATGATTCAATGATAAAATCATTCATTCTGAAAAAATGTCCACGTACAATGGTGGAAAAGTTCATTGAAATTTTCGATTCAAAAAAGAAAATTTTATCTGAAAACTATTATTTTGACTTTAATGTGGTAAATTTAATTCATTCCATATAAATAATAAAAACAACCTCTTTGTCTTTAGAAAAAATAACCATTAATAGAATATCATTTCAAAAGAACCCCCCTTGTATAAAACATTACAAATTTATATTTATAAAAATAGTTGAGAGAAATTAGAGAATTAAATATTTTTAAACATTCATATACAAATAAATATATTCATAAAATTTATTTTAAAAACACATTGAACAAATTGAAATATTTAGAAGATAAATCATTATAACATTTAAAATGATGATTTTTAGATGAAGAGTACCTTAAAAATATCATATATTTGATGTGATATTTAGTAAATGAATATATTATGAACATAATATATAATTCAAATCAAAATTGATCAAATTGAACATAATATAATGAAAATAAATTTCCCATATATTCATAGAATGATATAATCAATATATTAGAAGGTCAACCAATTGAATGTAAAGTTAGTTATGGAATAAATTAACTTAGGTTTGACTACTGTAAATCATGTTCAAACATCATATATAATGGTTAAAATAAATTACATTTTTTATTATATAACTACTTTAATATATATAATACAATATATCATCCTTTTATTGTAATTCCCTAGCCCCAGTTGCCATGATTCGGTGCATTATTACATAACATTGGCAGGATCACAAGGGATCAAAGCATGAAAGACCGACTAATTTAGTAGCCTTGGAAGAACAAGATATATTCATAAGTTTTACATTAAATCATTAAATAAAGATATCAATAAAATTTCGTCTCATTGTTAACAGATTTATATCATTACCCTACCTCTGCAGGTCAACCATAAAATACTTGTTCAGATCATGGAAAAAATACAACATAGAATGCGGTGAGCTCAGATGCTTAGTAAGGATAACAATATAGTTAAATCATTATTAAATAAGCATAAACAATTAAGAAAATGTATAATACTAAAAAATAATCCTTTTAGACATAATATTCTTCGTAATATGGTTAGTATAAGTCAAATAATGTCATTTACTTATTTACATGGATATTCTAATAGTCGAATAATCACATGTAATATCAATGGCCACATTCATAGTGATGGAATGCATAATTCTAGACTTCAAAACCACATAGTCAAGGTCTTGTGCCAATAATAAAAATAAGTTTTTTTCAATGCCTTGTGTCAAGAGACTAGTTTGTCTCATTATACCTACCGATGCATCAAAAAATATAGCAGGCACTACCCGTCACTTGCTAAGTCCAATGCATTCCTCATATGAATGGTTTAAACAGAACATAAACATTAATATTAAAACTAGCATATTGAATGTCAATAATTTATTCCTAAACCATGAAGGGGATAAAAATAACACATAATCAGTCAAATATATCACAAAACCTTCAATACAACAAGGAAGACTTGTATCATAAAAAATCAACTTCAACAAGGTTTAAAATTCATCAAATAATGTTAACAATGATGAAGTCAAAACTTTTTGAAGAAAATATATAATTATATTTTGAAATAATTTATAAGTCATGTAATTAGAAAACAAAACATATACTATTAAAATATTATATTAAACTTTTAAGGGAATCTTAGATGATGTTATAATGGTGGAAAATAGTTTCACCCCCCAAATAAGTTAAAAAACATTCTTACCTTAATTTTGTCAAAAGGTCATAAATTACCTTGTTTGGAAAATGACGTAAAGATTCCATTTAAACATATAATGTCTAATAAGGGTATAAATAATTTTATCCCTTTGTCTAGTAAATAGTAAAATGTTTTGAAATACATTTTTAAGAAATCATGGATGTGGATGATAAGGAGGACCATGTTGATACTTAAGTAAAAACAATCCCAGAAAATAAGGAGATAGTCAAATTAAACCTTAGCTTGTAGTTTTCCTTAGTCGATGGAATGTTAACCTAATGTTTATTAAATAAACCTTGTTATTAAATTATACAAGAAACATATTGATAAATATGATATCAAATATAATCCTCTTATCTTTAATTGTTAATAATATTTCAGTAGTATCATCATTTCGCGTGTTAAGTGATTCATTTTCTTTTATATGATTGGTTAAAAAATCCATTTATGTTATGGATAGGATGTATATGATTCATATAAATAATTATATTATGTTTATAAAATATATTTTTAATCATAAAATGAAAATTAATCTTGAATGATTGCAATGGGAAATCAATCTCATCGCGTTCGTGGAGACTGTAATCCTTACGTATGCACGAGAAAAAATAGCATTATATTGATGGTGAAATCATATGTAATTTGTTGGTATATCATATATAAAGAATAATAATCAGGTTATATTTATTATTTACATCAGTTATACTCATTATTATACCCATCAAAATAATGAAGTGTTTGAAAGACAAACTACAACATGACGTGGAGACGGTAAACCGTACGTACACACGTATGGTGACTTTGTCATTCATATTATGGATATAATAATGAATATTGTTGTACAATTTTTATAATAACATCATAGTATATATAATATCCTAAAGTTATTATTTTAAAATGGAATCAACAATGATAGTGGATGTGGAAGAATAAAATAACTTGAAAGAGGTGATGAATTATTTACCTATTCTTCATGTTCTTCCTTTTGATTTGATCGAGAGGGATCTTTAAGATGGATTTATGAAAAAAAATATGGCCTCTTAAATGAATGAATGAATTTTGGTAGGATATTGGTCATGGTTTGGTTGATAAAAATGGATTTGGAGGTGTGAAATTGAGAGAAGGGGAAGTACCCTTTTATAAGATTGGCGTGGGTCATATTAGGAAATTCTTCAAATATTATTTTATAACAAAATCAATTTCGATATCTAATGGATCCAAAATGATTCATTTCAAGTATACGGTGATTATGGGTCGAAATCCTCTCAACCATTATGTTTTAAACAGGTTTAAGTCACCATATTAACTTTATCTTTTAGATTTAACTCTTAGTTAACTAGTTTGACATTTACCATGTCTCTCTGTATTTTTTTATTATGTAGTTAATAAACATACTATAAAAATCCAAGAGAATCGGAAGTGGTTCATTATTAATATATAAAACATTATCTAAGTCATTTGACCGAAACATATATTTTTAGGAATATCATATCAATTAATAATGTAGTATTTTTTTTGAAAACACAATTATTTCAATTTTGACACTATTTAGTATTTGGTATTTGTGAAAATAATAACAGCATAATTACGTTGAAAAAAAAATTATTTAGTCCACCATAACATGTCATAATAACCTTGAATATTATTGGAATTCATAAAAATTCTCATATTTAATTTATTTGGATATTTATAATATCAATTATTTTAATATTTTACTAATAAGGTAAATACTACATCAACATTCTGTCATAAATAAATTATATTAATTAATGTATAAAAAATATAAATAAAATATAATTTTTTTGAAATATTTTTCTATTTTAATGTATATTTAGAGTCAAATTTATATTTTGTGTAACCCTATATTAAAAATGTTTTAGTTATTAAACATTGAATTTTTATCCTTTAACTCTTCTTAACATAAAATAAATATAAATGTTCTAATATAATCCAAGTGGATCAAAGAGGAACATATTTTATTAGTAATGTTTTTATTGTCAAATTATACTTATCCAATAGAATTAGGACGTGTGTTAGGGTAATTTTGATATCATTTTTACCCTTAATTACCCTCTTTACTTTTAACTACGGTAAATAAAAGTCAAAAGTTATTATTCACAAATAACTATTTTCATCTTCTTGAACCACATTTTACATACTGATATTAACCGTGTCTATCAGATTTTTGAAAAATTCAACTCACAGATGCAGTAAAATTATGTTTTATGAAAATTTCAAAATGCTCCTTGGAGGTGGGTAAAAGACATTAAAAAGATCAATAAAATTTAAATATATATAAACATAATATAAAATGACTCCAATGAATTAACTTGAACTTATATTGGTATTATGAATCTATTTTGGACTAAAGTAAATTAAAATAATATAAATAAATATTTAAATTAAATTCTCTTTTAAACAATAACGCAGTGTTTTCACTATTCATCAAACATTAAATGTTTTCAGAAAAATACCAATAATTAACCCTAATATATTTTCTATATTCTAAATTCAAAAACAAAGTCCATTTTGAAAAAAAATATAATATTTAAAAAATATGGTATTACTATTCATAACATCTAGTTTGATTGGTCGTAGTGTTCTAGAATCTCAAAGTTGCATAAAATGCAAGCTATTGAATTATTCAAAGGGAAAAATATCATGGATGCTTGGGGTGTTACATTTTCCACACCTTAAATTAATATCATCCACAAAATTTCTAGAATATTATTGCATAAAATGATTCGGGTGGTTCTTCATCATATGTTCCTCAAGATCCTATTTGGATTCTTCCATATTATTATTTCACTATAGAACATTTACCAGAAGAGTCGGCTGGTTTCTCAGGACATGTTCTCTAGTATCAAGAATTTTGACATGCTCTTCACAATAAGAGAAGTCACGTTCATATTCAATTTCCTCATAGGTGAGTACATGTGTTGGGTAAGGAATTTACTTTATCAACAATGATACATGGAACAAAAAATATACTTTGGAGAGACATGGAGGCATTGCCAAATGATAAGCTACAACACCAATTCATTCTAGAATTTCGAAAGGTCTGATGTACCTGGGACTCAATTTACGATTCTTACTAAAATGTATAACACTCTTCCACAGAGATACCATCAAGAAAAAATGGTCTCATACATGAAAATCCAAATCATTCATTCATTTATTGGCATAGTTATTTTACCTACTTTGGGATGATTTGATGTGGGTTTGGATAATCATCACTTTTTCCATTATTTCCTCAATATCTTCTGGGCCTGTGAGTTTTCTTTCATCATCGTCATCCCAAACAGATGGTGTAAGACATATCTTACCATATAACATATTATATGATGCCATCTGAATACATGAATGGAAGTTATTGTTATAGGAAAATTCTACCAAAGGTAAATAGTGTTCCCATATACCATTAAAGTCATGTGAGAAAGATCTCAAAATGTATTATAATATTTTAATAGTTTATTCCATTTTCCATCAATTTGAGGGTGGTAGGAAGTACTAAAATGAAGTTCAGTATAGAGGGCCATCTGATGACTTTTCTGGAATAATGATGTAAAATGGGGATCGCGATCAGAAACAATCAATAGGGGTACACCATTGAGTCTTACAACTTCATTAGTATATATTTCTATCAGACTTTCAAGTGGTAAATATTCTCTTATTGCAAGAAAATGTGATGACAAGGTAAGACGATAATGAATGACCCATATTACATCATTCCTTCAAGGAGCCTTTGGTAGCCACATGAAAATTTCCATTGTAATATTATCCAATTTCCACTCAGGTATGGGAAGAGGTTGTCTGACTCCTCTGGGATATTTCCTTTCGGCTTTCCATTGATGAAAAACCATACCTCTTGACACAAATTTTCAATCTCCCACTTCTTGTTGTCCCACCAAAAATGTTCCTTCAAATCTGTATATAACTTGGTGATCCCAGTGTGTATAGAGAAATTGGAACTATGAGCATCATCCAATAATTACCTTCTTAGTTCAGGTATGTTAGGAGCCTAAATTGTCTTCCCAAATTTCAAATGTCCATCTTCATATACAAAGTCTCTTAATCTCCCATCATTCACATCTTTAATTTTCTTTTGAAAATTCTCATAATATGTCTGAGAACTATTTATAATTTTTATTAAATATGGTTTGGAAAATAATTGAAAAAAAATTGATGTTTCACCATCCATGGTTAAACCCATATTCATTTTTACTAGATCCATGAAAATAGTATCACATTCAACTCTCATATTTTTCAAAACTCCATGATCCTTTCTTTTCAAAGCATCATCCACCATATTTTCCTTCCTCGGGTGGTAGTGTACAGTGAAATCATAATCCTTGTGTAGTTAAATCCATTGCCTTTACCTTATGTTGATTTATTTTTGTGAGAAAATATACTTCAGACAATTGTGATCAATATAAATCTCACATTTTTCACTATAGAGATAGTGTCTCTATATTTTTAGAGCAACAATTACAGCTGATAACTCATGATCATGAGTGGGATAGTTTTATTCCTTAATTTTTAACTATCGTGATGTATAGGCAATAACTCTATCATTTTTCCTAAGGACACAACCATGTAATTTCTTTGAAGCATCACTATAGCTAACAAATCCATCATTCCCTAATGGTAGTGTCTAGATAAGAGCATTAAATAATTTTCTATTCAGTTATTCAAAACATTGTTTACACTCTTTTGTCAAAACAAAATAAACCCCTTTACGTGTGAGCATCGTTAATGGGTTCGCCAATTAAGAACAACTCTGGAAAAAATGATGATAATATCCTGCTAAACCAATAATATTGCGTACCTCAGTGATACACATCAGTGATGTCCATTCTTGGATTGCCTTGGTCTTTGAGGGATCAACAAATATTCCTTCCATAGAGACAATATGGCCATGAAAAGTAATCTCTTGATGCCAGAATTTAGACTAACTAAAATTCCCGTATAATTCATTTCTTATAAGAGTCATTAGAATAATGCACAAGTGATTTTAATGATCTTTGAATCTTTTGGAGTATACCCAGGTTTCATCAATAAATACCACTACAATGTCATCAAGATATTCCTTCAAAATATTTATCATTATGTCCATGAAGTCATAGGGTGTATTAGTCAATCCAAAAATCATTACATAAAACTCGTATTCCCCGTACCTGGATCGAAATGATGTATTTGGAATGTCTTCCTTCTTTACACACAACTAATGATATAAAGATTGATGATCAATATTTGAAAAATATTGTGCTCTATGTAGTTGTTTGAATAAATAATCAATTTGAGGTAGAGAATACTTCTTATTTATTGTTGTAGAATTGATCTCCATGCAGTCAATGCACAACCTCATAGATCCGTCTTTCATTATAATAAAACGGACAGGGGCTCCCCATGGAGAAACCCTAGGATGAATAAATCCCTTGTTTCTCAATTATTCTAGTTGTTTATTTTGTTCCACTAATTCCAAATTAGCCATACTATAAGGGGTATTCGATATGGGCCTTTAACCTGTAAATTAATCAATGTAAAACTGAATTACATATTCTGGAGGATGTCCAGGTAAATCCTCTGGAAAAACATCAACATATTATTGCAGAATATGTATGTCCCCTATTCGAACATTCATTTCTTCACCTATAGTTATTTCATTCTCTTCTTCCCCAATAACTGAATTTAGTTGATCTATTAGGGGTAGATCTAGAAAAGATTCAGGTGGTGAAGTTTCTACTCTAATGATAAAGTACACCTTATCATCATAAAAATTTGTACCCTTATTCTTCTTACAATAAATTTTCACATTATGGTATAAAAGGAAATCCAATCTGGGGATTATATCAAATTAAATCAGGGGTATAATGATGAGATTAGAAGATAAAAACTTTTATATACCCAAATGTGTACTGATTAACAAAACTTCGTTGCGATGATACATACCTTAGGAGTTTTGACTAACAACACTCTTGTTTTGCAACTTGAAAATATGTTATACTCATATCAAACTGGAAAGATATGAAACAATCCGATGATCCAGAATCAAATAATTCATTGGAAAAATGTGGTGAAACAATTTATTTACCTACCAACAAGTATTTAGGAGATTCAACCTTAGTTGTAGTGATTTCATAGGATCGTCCTTGCTCCGTTGGCCTGTTTTGAGGTAAGTTACCCTGTCACTTAGGACATTCAATTGCATAATTCCCCTTTTCTCAAAAATTTTACCATTCAAGATTGACAGCCTCTTTCTTCTCGTTGGAATCCCGAGCTTGGTGGCATTTTTCACCACACTTGTAATAGACTCCCATTACCTTCAGGAATGTACTAGGGTGTTTCTTCCCACATTTACCTTAGTATGGATATTCAACATTCCCCTTCATCAAATTATTACCATTTCCAAGG
Organism: Viscum album; assembly: GCA_963277665.1. Lineage (NCBI taxonomy): Eukaryota > Viridiplantae > Streptophyta > Magnoliopsida > Santalales > Viscaceae > Viscum > Viscum album. The sequence goes on along the minus strand of OY728161.1, from coordinate 1,417,008,194 downwards.
TGTTTAATAGATCCATTTTCTCTTTCTTTGATTTAATTTCGTAATACATAGAGAATTACTTTTCTGTCTTGATAGCGCATGAGACAATATATTCATATTTTGAGAAAACATGTGAGACTAATTCTCGATGGATAAATGGTTTTAACCCATAAAAGAATCGATCAATCTAACTCCTTGTGTTATTTATATAATCTTTTTCTTTCCTAACAATCCTTGTAAAGTTAGCCTTATACATTGTGACATTCTCATCCTCCTTTTGCCTCAGATTCAGAAATTGTCTTTCCATATCCAATCGATGGTCAGGAAGAAATTATTTCTCTATGAAAATCCCTTTGAACTCCCACCACTCAATGTTTGATACTTCTTCATCTTCCTTTATTTTACATTAATGACCACCATTGATCTGCATCTCCCGTGAGGCGATAAACATCCATGAAAACTTTTTCCCTTTCGCTACTCCCCAAAGCATGTAATATTATCTCTGTAGAATTTATCCATTTCTCAGCTACTAATGGATTTTTACTCCCATTGAATGTTGGTGGTTGTTTACTCATGAATATGTCTAACATTGTTCCTCCGCATTGTGGATCAGGGTGCTCCAAACAAGTAAGTTTAATATTCATATCCTAAGTGATTTGTCCCAGTATGGTGATAAGCAGATAAACACCATCTACTTCACCAGCTCTAATATAATTATCTTGCTTGTGAGGGGAATCTATACATGGATTAATTGCACTGATATGGTTTCCTTTCCTTCCACTATGCACCATTTCTAAATAATGGAATACACTATAATTGTTTATAAATTACAATACATAATTCCAAACCTATAAAATAGTTAACATAAATTGAACAATTTATGGATATAATCCATAATCCAAAAAATGTATTATTTGAGGAAATATATACTCATAAACCCTTCATAGAGGATTGTATATAAAATGGGAATTTTTTGAAGCATATCCCCCTGGAGTGTCATAACCAAGAGTGCAGCAAGGCCTGCTGTCATTAACCAGCTCCAGTTTGAGTCTAGCTCAAAGCAGTGTATTTGGGTTTTACCCCTAGGTATATATGTTCCAGTGCCGACTCTACCTTCTCATATCCAGACATTTATATATAGGTTGGAAAACTCATGAAAATCAATATTGTACAAAAATTCTCGGATGATCTTCTATACTAATCCTCAAAGTCTATCTTAAGGTGATGTTCTCTAATCAGAGTTTTTTTTAAATATTTCTTCCAATAATTGTACTAAACATACTATGATACCAACAATAAGTCCATATCACCAGTTATCCAAAGTTAGTTCATTATTACATAACATTGGCATGATGACAAGGGAAACAATCCCGAAATACCAACTAGTTTAGTGGCTTTGGAAGTAATTGATACATTCATAGGTTTTATATTAAATCATGAAATAAAAACATCAACAACATTTTTCCCCTTTTTATCACACTTATATTGTTATCCAATCCCTATAAAAAACCATATAATACTTATTCACATTCATGGAAAAATAAAACAATGAAATTGGTTAGCTCAGGTGCTCAGTAAGAATAACAATATTATGGAAACATTCATAAATAAGTATAAACAAGTAAGGAAATGTATAATATTAAAACATAATCCATTTAAACAAAATCTTCTATATAATATGTCCAATATAAATCAAATAATTCCATTTAAATATTCACATGGATATTCTACTAGTTGAATAATCACATCAAATATCAATAGCCACTTTTAGAATGAAAAAAATGCATAATAACATACTACATAACCACATATTCAAGGCCTTATGCCAAGACTAGAAATAATATTTTTTAAAGGTCTGCTACCAAGACACTAGTTTGACTCATTAGACATACCGATGCTTCGAGGAGCTATGGCGGGCTCCACCCATCACTTACTAAGTCCAATGCATATCTCATATGAAAAAAATTAAACATAACATAAACATTCGTATTAAAACTGGCATAATAAATTTCAATAATATTTCTAAAAAACATGAATGGTTAGAAAATAACAAATCCACATTCAAATATATCAAAAATCCTTCAATAAAATATGGAAAATTTTTATCATAATAAATCAACTTCAAATAGGATTAAAATCCATTAATGACTATTGACATAGATGAAATCTAAAATTTTTGAGAGAAATATCTCATTCTATTTTGAAATCATTTAGAAGTCATGTAATAATAAAAGAATTTTTTTAAAAAAATATTCTTATAATATTATAAGGGAAGATTCAATGATGTTATGATGGAAAAAAATAACTTCACCCTCCGTATAAGTAAAAAAAGACATTCTTACCATAATTTTCTTCGAAAAGCTCAGAAAGTACCTTGTTTGGAAAACGGCAGAATGATTCCTCTAAAAACATACAATGATAAAAAATGGTATAAATGAAATTAACCAATTATCTAGTAAATATTGAAAATTCATGTATAATTTTATGAAAACGTGGATGTGGATGATAAAGTGGTCCCAATTTATCCTTCATAAAAACAACTTCGGATAATAATGAGATTGTGAAATTAACCCTTAACTTAGAATTTTTTTCTGTAGATGGTATGTTAAACTCCTTTATAATAGTTAAAATAGTGTTATAAAATTATTTCAAAAACATATACATAAATATGATGTCATATATAATCCTCTAATATTGCTTTGTTATAAATATTTCTACAGTATCATAGATTCGGGTGTAAACTGATTCGTTTTCCTTTATATGTGTGGTTACGTAACCCATGTTTGTTATATATAGGATGTATATGATTGATATATGTAATGATATTGTGTTTATAAACATTATTTTTAATAATAATGTGAAAAATAGTTTTGAATGATTACGATCGGGGATGAATCTCATCGCGTTCGCAGAGACTGTAATCTGTACGTACGCACAAGCGACAACATCATTATATTGATGGTGAAATAGTATGTAATTGGACGTTAAGTCACATATAAATAATCATTAAAATTTTGTATTTATTATTTAAATCACTTATACTCATTATTATACACATCCAAATAATGATGTGTTTGAATGACAAACTACCCCACGACGTGGAGAGAGTATGATGTACGTACGCACATATGGTGACGTTGTCATTCATATGTTGGATAGAATAAAAAATATTATTGTAAAAAAATTTCTAATAAAATAATTGTATGTAGAAGATACTGGAGTTATTATATTATAATAAAAACAACAATGATATATGATATGGAAGAATAAAATTACTTTAAAGAGGTGATGAAATATTTACCTCTTTTTCAGGTTTTTCCTTTTTATTTGATGAAAAGGTCTCCATTGGATGGTTTTACGACATAAATAAGGCCTCTAGTATGAATGGAGGAAATATGGGAATATATTTGGGTAGGTTTTGGCTGAGAGAAATGTCTTTGGAGATGTGAAATTAAGAGACGGGGAAGTAGCGTTTTATAAGAGAGGTGAGGGTCACTTTAGGTAAAGCTTGAAATATTTGATATAAAATCAATTATTTTCATTTTCTAATTGGCCAAAAATGATTTATTTCTAGGATAATGTAGGTATGGGTATAAAACCTCTGAACCAATAGGTTTTATACCGGTTTAGGTCACCATATTAACCTTACTTTTTAGATTTTACTCTTACGTAAATTGTTTGACATTTACCATGTCTCTTTGTATTTTTATATTATATGGTTAATAAACATATCATAATAAGCCAAGTGAACCTATGTGGTTAATTATAATATGTATAACCTTGTATACATCATTTGGATGAACATTATGTTTTTTGGAATATTATATTAATTAATAATATAGTATTTTTTTAAGAACTCAATTAAGTAAATTTTGACACTAATCAGTATTCAGTTTTTCTGAATCATATAACATCATTATTACTTATAAAAAAATATTTAATCACCCCTAACATGTCTTATTATCCTATATTTTTTTTGAACTCATCAAATGTCTCAAATTACATTTCTTTTGATATATATTATATCAATTATTTTAATATTTCATTAATAAGGTAATTACTGCATCTTCAATGTGCAATAAATAAATTAAATCGTTTAATGTTTAAAAATTATAAATAAATTAAAATTATCTTGGAAATCACTATATCTTTATATGTAATATTTATAGTCAAATTAATATTATGTGTAACCCTATATTAAATATGGTTTTGTTATTAAACATTGAATTTAACTCTTTTATCTCTTCTTTGAACAAAATAACAATAAATGACATAATCAAATCCAAGTAGACCAAAGTGGATAATAATTTTTTCATAAGGATTTTTTAGGTATAATTAATTTCATTCAGTAGAATTAGTACATGTGTTAGGGTAATTATGATATCATTTTTACCCTTAATTACCCTATTTACTTTTAACTGTGGTAAATAAAATTCAAAATATATTATTCGAAAAACAATTATTTTAGTCTTATTGAATGAAATTATACTTATTGATATTAATCGTGTATCTCATAATTTTGAAATTAAACTCACAAAATAGGTAAAATCAAGTATTATGCAAATTTCCAAATGCTACTAAGAGATAGGTACAAGACGGTAAAAAGTTCAAAAAAATTTTATATATCTAAACATTTTATAGAATTACTCCAATGAATTACATTGATCATATATAGGTATTAAGTGTCTATTTTGACCAAAAATAAATTTAAATAAAAGAAATAATTATTTAAATAAAATATTTGTTTTGACCAGTAATGTAGTGTTTTCACTATTCAGAAAAAATTGAATGTTTTGTGAAAGATACAAAAAATTCAACCTGTGACAATTTCGATATTCCAAAATCAAAAAATAATTCCATTTTGAAAAATAGAATTTATAATATTTCAGAAATTGGGTATTTCTATTCATAACGGCAGGATTAATTGGTCAAAGTGTGTTTGAATCTCAAATTTGCGTACAATGCAAGCTATTCCATTATTCAAAGGGAAACATACTATGGAAGGTTAAGGTGTTACATGTAAAACATATTTGCACCGATTTTTTGAAAATATGAAAATATTTTTATTTTTTCGGACATTCCTTTCACGGTTTCATTGTCAGTTCATTTGGGTTTAATTATGTATTTCCTATTAAAAATGAGAATAATAAAATAAAACAATAATTAAATTGTATCAATGTGATTATATATGTATAAATTGTCCCACATGTATATTTTTTCTAACACTAGTGTGATTTATTTGATAAAATATTACTAACAAATGTGTTATAATTTTTGGTGCATTTACGATAATCAAGAATTGGTTTCATGATTTTAATATTTTGTCAATATTTTTGTTAAAACAAGAAATAATTAATAACATACTTATTAGAATAGTATTTAACCATAATAATTGTTTTAATAAAATTTATGATGGTGGTAATGGAAAAAAACTCATTATCCACATAGACGGTTAATCAAAAAAATGTGTAAAATGGGTTTGGTTCGTTGAATAATATGATATAATAAGAGGGGTAGATATAAGATATTCCATTAGAAACAAAAAAAAATTATAAAAATTATATTGTAACTATTAGGTCATTATGAGTGAATTAGGTGCGGATTAGGCAGAAGAAGAATATAAATTAAGAGAGGTGGTTTCCAAAATTACATTTTGAATATCACCATGTTGATAGACCCCATGTTGACCTTGGAATAGTTAATTTGGTGAAACAATAATAAAATGGGCTTCATAGTAGTATTTATTGTAGTTTTTTATACATTTCACAATAGATTTAATAATTTTACTGTGAAAGGGTTTGGTGTATAGTGAAATTTATACTAGAGGATGGGTGGGTTTACGTGAATAAAAAATTATGAATTTTAAATAAAGACAAAAACATTTTAGTGGAATAAATTTCTAAAAAATGGATTAAAATAATTTATTTTCAAGAATTTTATAATCAATAAACACATAAAAACCCATTTAAATTTTTATTTTTGATGTATTTCCAGGTTTTACCTTATTACATCAATGTGTATTTTTATATTACCTATTCTTCAGTAAATATTTTTTATTCAATGAAAACTATTTTATACATAATAATTAAAATCACCCTGCTACATTATTTGAACCTTATTATTAAAAAATTATTTTCCATTTTACAAAATTTAATTCAAATAAATTATATATAATTGCTAAAATAGAACCCATAAATGAAATGAAAGAGACGGTTTTATAGAAGTGTATTGTTCAACGGAATTATGATATTAAATAATAACTATATTGATGAGTAAATATCATTTTAGGAAATAAATTAATATCTCATCATGTATAATATATAAATCCCATTTATAACTATAACTATTATGTATTATGTAAACAAAATAAAATTGGATTAACAATATATAATTTAATTCAGATTTTCGAAAACAACCGTTTTAAAACATAAAATAACATATTACAAAAGAAAATATAAAATTGATTGAAAATAATTATTTTGGGGAAATTTAATTTAATATTAATTATTATAAATGAAATAATATTCCAAAAATAATAAGACTTTTTATTTTTCTAATTTATTCAAAACCAATAACATTTTTACATAAATGATTACTTTGTAGTATTCACTGAAAATGCTATTTTTTCTGGATAATCACAAAATTTCATCCAAAGTAAAACATAATATTATTATTTAAAAATTGATTTTATTTAATAAAATTAATATTCTAATGGTTCACAAGTTAATTATACTATGTTATTATTAAATTAAATATAATCCATGTCTTGAAGAAAATTTATTTTTAAAGAATAAAATGATGTTTCTAATAATATGAGTGATTATTTAAAAATAATTAATTAATAATTTAATAATAATGATAACCATCAATTATATTTTATATTTTAATTAATATTTTTCCTTCGTTACAATTTAATTTCTTGGTAATAACAATAAGATTTAAATAATAATATTTAGACAATTTTTTGTACTCTATGTGGATATCATTTACATTATTGAATCTATTGATTTCTTTTAAAATAAATGGTTTTAATATCAACAATTTTATAAAATTTATCCTCATAAAATATACTCGTTATAAAAAATTTGTGGTTTGAATTTTGAATATATATCTTTTATGAAATTCAACATTGTAAAAAATATTTTTATAAGTTTCACTTGAAATGTTAGATAGGAAAGTGAGAAGATCACTTGTGGAAACACATACTAGTTTTATATGTAATAAAACATTAATATGGAAGTTGATTCTAAATATCAAGTTTCTATGAAGAGTGTTCATGAATATGGCCATTAAAAATTCGACCATCACGAAATCAAAAATCAATAATGGTATTAATGGAAATTCAGTCCTCAGTTATAAAAAGTAAACGGATAAGGTTTTAGTCACAAAATAAATTTATTAATGTGGAGTAATTCATTTAATAACTATTAAATGAATATAAATAATTATAAATAATTGAAATTTTGAATTTTAACCTCCTCCATTGTCAAAAAAATTATTATTAAACATATTTTTTTCATTCATAAAGCTTCATAATCAATTTTTATGGATTAAAAAAATCAAAAATATAAAACAACCTAATCCTCATATGTCTGGGTAGTAACCAAAACCGAAATTATTAGATCAAGATAATGTAATTCTCATAAATTTAATAATATTTTTATGATGAACAAATAATTTAAACATAGAAATTCAATAGTAATTCCAATTGTTCATCATATATCATTCCACAAATGAATATACCTAAAATTATAAAAATTATTTTAGTCTAATATTGGAAACCCAAAAATCAGAATGATTTTATCACAATAATATTTATTGACAAATATAACCCATATCTCAAAAAGTCTCTTAATAATATGTAATTTTCTATAATCACAATATCATAAAGATATAGTATTAATTTACATAAATAAATTAAATCACCTTAAATCATATACTCTTCTAAAATTTAATTCATCCATTATATTATAAATAAAATCCCATAGTATTTGGATTGCACTAATCATATAAGTTTCCAAAAATAGTGAACATATTCTGAAATAAAATTTAACACTAAATCACTAAATTGATTTTCAAATCCAATGGTTATATATAATATATAATATATTTCACAAAAAAATATTTTCCATCAAAAAAGTATGTTAAATAAAATGAAACATCACAAAATTACTAGGAAATCAGAAAGGCTAGTGGTAGGTGATGCACCATTATAATCATTTTTATTAGGTTTGATCCCGACAAACGTTTTGGATACAATGGGTTGAAACATGGTCTTTGGGACGTGCTTTTATAATCTTCTATTAATATAAATCATATAAATTTTTATAAATATCATTAAAATTGTAACGCCCTGACCACAGTTACCCAGATTCGATGCATTATTACATAACATCGTCAAGATAGAAGGAATCGTGTCACGAAAGAACGATATGTTTAGTAGCTTTTGTAGAACATGATATATTAATAAGTTTTAAATTACATAATTAAATAAATACATAAAAAATGTGTCCCATTTTTATTCACGCAGATATCGTTAAAATATCTATGAATGTCATTCATAAAATACTTCTTCACATTCTGGGAAAAATAAAATATAGAAAAGAGTGATCTCAGATGCTCATTATGGATAAAAATACAGCGAAAACATTCATATATAAGAATAAATATTTATAGAAATAGTTAATAAGAAAACTAAAACCTTTTATACTAAAAATTCATCATAATATGGAAAAGATAATATCAAATAATTCCATTTACATAATCACATATATATTCTACTAGACGAATAATCACGTCCAATATCAATAGTCACTTTCATAATGATGGATTTCATAATTCCAGACTTCATAACCACATTGTCAAGGCCTTGTGCCAAGACTAAAAATAAGATTTTTTCAGTGCCTTGTCCCAAGACACTAGTTTGACACATGTGTCGTACCTACGCATCGAGGATCTATAGTGGGATCCACCCTTCACTTACTAAGTCCAATGCATTCCTCATATGAAAAGGTTTAAAAATAACATTAACAATCATATTAATACTAGCTTATGAAATTTCAAATCTTTAACCATAAACCATGAATGGTATGAAAATAACACATCCACAGTAAAATATATCACAAAACCATCAATACAAATATTTAATATTTGTATCATAAATAAATCAACTTCAAATAGGTTTAATATCCATCATAGAATGTTGACATCGATGAAATCAAAACATTTTGAGAGAAATATCTATTTATATTTGGAAATAATTTTGAAGTCATGTAATTATAAAATAAATGATTTATTTAAAAAATATTCTTATAATATTGTAAACGAATCTTCAAAGATGTTACAATGACGGAAAATAGCTACACCCATCATATAAGTTAATAAAAGACATTCTTACCTTAATTTTGTCAAAATGGTCATAAAGTACCTCATTTGGAAAATGACGAAAAGATTCCTTTCAAAAAAATAAGGTCAAATAAGGGAATAAATTACTTTAAACCATTTTATAATAAATATGACAAATGTCTTGAAATACATTTTTAATAAAACACATATGTGGTTGATAAAGAGGTCCTAGTAGAGACACTGTATTAACAAACATGGATAATTAATGAGACTGTAGAATTAACACTTAGCTTGTACTTTTCCATAGTCGATGGTATGTTAAACTCTTGTATAATAGTTAATAAATTGTTATTAAATTATATAAGAACAATATATAAGAATATGATATCATATATGATCCTTTAATATTCCTTTGTTAATAATATTTTAGTTGTATCATCATTTCAGGTGTAAATTTATTCATTTCCCAATATATGGTTGGATACGTAGGCCATGTCTGTTATGTAATGGATGTATTTGATTCATATACAGAAATATATTATGTTCATAAATTTAATTTTTAATCAAAAAATGAATATTATACTTGAATGATTACAATGGGGAATGAATCTCATCACGATTGTGGAGACCGTAATCCATACAGACGCACAAGCGACATTATCATTATATTGATGGTGAAATTTTATGTAATTTTATGTTGTATAATATATACAGAATCATCAACATGTTATATTTATTATTTACATCATTTATACTCGTTATTATACCCATTCAAAAAATGAGGTGTTTGAATAACAAACTACACCCCAACGTGGAGAAGGTAAGCCGAGCGTACGCACGTATGGTGAATTTTTCATTTATATGATGGAAAGAATAATGAATATAGTTGTAACATATTTATAATAACATCACATTATGTAGAAGATATTGGATTTATTATTTTATAATGGAAACACCAATGAAAGAGGAATTGGGAGAAGAAATGAACTTGAAAGAGGTGATGAAATATTTACCTCTTCTTCGTGTTCTTCATTTTGATTTGATCCAAAGGTCTCCATAGGGTAGACTTCAGACCAACTTTTGGCCTCTATGATGAAGGTAGGAATGTTGGGAGGATATTTGGGTTGGGTTTGGCCAAGCCAAATGGCTTTAGAGGTGTGAAATTAAGAGAAGGGGAAGTACCCTTTTAAAAGAGAGGTGAGGGTCACTTTGGAAAAAGTTTGTAATATTAATTTATAATAAAATTATTCATTGTTTATAATGTTTCCAAAATGATTTATATATAGGATAAGCTGGGGATGGGTCTAAAACCTCTCAGACAATACGTTTTAGATAGGTTTAGTCATCATAATAACCTTATTATTTATATTTAACTCTTAGTTAAATACTTTGACATTTACCATGTATATTTGTATTTTTTATATTATATGGTTAATAAAAATACTATATCAAGCCAAGAAAACCCCATGCGGTAAATTATCAATATATATAACCTAATCTATGTCCTTTTTCCTATCCATTGATATTTAGGAATATTATATCAATTAATAATATAGTATTTTTTAAAAACTCAATTATGTCAATTTTACCACTATTTAGTATTTGAATTTTTCTAAATTCACAAATAATTTATCACATCAAATGAAATTTATTTAACCAATAAGATAATGTTATATTAACCTATAAAATTATTTTAATTCATCATAATTCACAATTTAAATTTATTTTTATATTTATAATATCAATTATTTTAATATTTTATTAAAAATATAATTAATGCATCATCATTGTGTTATAAATAAATTAAATTATTTAATGCCAAAAAATTATAAATAAAATACCATTATGTTGGAAATATTTTTAGTTTTCTTATTAATATTTATAGTTGAATTTATATTGTGTGTATCCTTATATTAAAAATGGTTTTGTTATTAAATGTGGAATTTAACTCTATTAACTCTTCTTTAAATAAAATAAATATAAATGTCTTAATCTAATCCAAGTGGAACAATGTGGATCATATTTTATTCCTAAGGTTGGTTTTGGTTGACTTACATTTATCTAGTAGAATTTTCACGCGTTTTAGAGTAATTATAATATCTTTTTTACACTTTATTTCCCGATTTACTTTTAACTGTTGTAAATAAAAGTCAAAAGTTACTATTGACCAAAAATTATTTTCATCTTATTGGGCCAAATTTTTCATACTGATATTTACCATGTTTCTTGTATTTTTTAAATTCAACTTATAGAAGAAGTAAATTATGTTTTATACAAATTTGAAAATGCCCTTAGGAGGAGGGTAAAAGGGGGTAAAAAGTTCCATACTTTTTGTATATATAAAATTATTACAAAAGGACACAAATGAATTACATTGAACATATATAGGTGTTATTTATATATTTTTTCATAAAATATATTTTAAAAAAATAAATAATTATTTATATAAAAATAAAATTTTAAACAATAATTCAGTGTTTTCACTATTCACCTAAAATTGAATGTTTTCAGAAAAATACCAAAAATTATCTCTAAGCTAATTTAGATACTCCAAATCCAAAAAAGAAGCCCATTTTAAACGATGAAATTTATAAAATTTCATAAAGTGGGTATTAATATTCATAACGGCTAGTTTGATTGGTTGTGGTGTGTTTGAACTTGATGTTGTGTACAAGACACGAAATTGTATTATTTAAAGGGAAACGTCCCATGGAAGCTTGGGGTGTTACATTCTAGACTCATTAAAATAATTTCATCCTTGAAATTTCTAGAATATTACCACATAAAATGATTTGGGTGGTTCTTCATCATATATTCTTCAGGTTCCCAGGTTGCCTCTTCCATCTTATGATTTTTCCATAGAACTTTTACCAGATGTGTCATCCAGTTTCCCAGCACTTATTCCCTAGTATCATGAATTTTGACGGGCTCTTCACAAAAATACATATCGGGTTCCAGTTCAATTTCCTCATAGATGAGTACACGTGTTGGTTCCGGCATGTATTTTCTCAATAGTGATACGTGGAACACATCATGAACTTTGTAGAGATGTGGATGCATTTCCAAACCATAACTTACAACTCCAATTTGTTCTAGAATTTTGAAAGGTCCAATGTACCGGGGACTCAATTTACCCTTCATACAGAAACATATAACACCCTTCCATAGAGATACTATCAATAAAACATGGTCGCCTACACGAAATTCCAAATCATCCCTTCAGTTATCGACATAGCTCTATTGCCAAATTTGGGCTGCTTTGATGTGGGTTTTGATAATCTTCACTTTTTTTATATTTTCCTCAAGATGTTCTGGGCCTACGAGTTTTCTTTCACCAACATCATCGCAACATGTTGGTGTTCAACATCTATTACCATATAACGCTACATATGGTTCCATCGTAATTCTTGAATGGAAGATATTGTTTTAAAAGAATTCTACCAGAGGTAAATATTGATGCCATATACCCTGAAATTCAAGTGAGAAAGATCTCTTCATTTCTTCTCAGGTTTGAATCGTCTGTTTTGATTGTCCATCGGTTTGAGGGTTGTAGGAAGTTCTCAAACAAAGATCAGTATCCAGGGCCTTATGAAGACTTTTCTAGAATAATGATGTAAAATGGGCATCACGATTAGAATCAATCGATAGAGGTCCTCCATGTAGTATTGCAACTTCATTAATATATAGTCTTTCCATACGTTCATGTCGTAAATCTTCCCTTATTTCATGAAAATTTGATGACTTGGTAAGACGATCAAAAATGACCCATATTGCATAAATACTTATAAGGGACATTGTTAGCCCCATGATAATGTCCATCGTAATATTATCCCATTTCCACTAAGGTATGGGAAGTGATTGAATGACTCATCTAGGTTGTTGCCTTTTGCCTTTCACTTGATGAAAAACCATACATCTAGACACAAAATCAGAAATATTCCTCTTAATGTTGTCCAACAATAAATATTCTTTCAAATATTTATACATCATAGTGCTACCAGGGTGTATATAGAAATTTTAGCTATGAGCATCATCCAACAATTCCATTTTAAGATCATGTATATCAAGAACACAAAGTCTCTTAAAAAAAATTTAAAATTCCATCCTCATATATAACGTCACTCAATTTTCCATCATTCAAAGCATAAATCTTTTTCTGAAACACCTTATCATCATTTGAAAAACTCTTTATCCTTTCTTATAAAGATAGGTTGGAAACCATTTCACAAATCATGTATGTTTCCCATTACATGGTTATTCCCATATCAAGCATTACTAGATCCATGAAAATATGATCCTTGTCAACTCTCATCTTGTTCAAAACTCCATGATTATTTCTGCTCGAAGCATATGCGACCTTACTTTCCATCCCCAATTGGTAGTGTATAGTGAAATCATAATCCTTTAGTAGTTTAAGTCCTCTCCTTTTCCTCAGGTTGTGTTCATTTTTTGGGAAAATATACTTTAAACTCTTGTGATCATTGTAAATCTTATAATTTTCACCATAGAGGTAGTGTGTCTTTATTTTTAGTGAAAAGATTACAGCTTCTATCTCAAGAGCAGGAGTATGATATTTTTTCTCATGAATTTTTAGATGTCGTGATGCATAGAAAATAACTCTATCATTCTACATAAGGACAGAACCAAGTCCATTCTTAGAAGAATCACTATAGAAAACAAACCCATCATTTCCCGATGGTAGAGTCAATATAAGAGAAATAACTAATCCTTTATTCAGTTCTTCAAAACATTCTTCACACTCTTTTTTCCAAACAAATTTAATCCCTTTATGAGTGAGAATGGTTAATGGGTTAGCCAATCGGGAAAAATTATGGACAAAACATCGATAATGACCAAGTCAGCTAATAAAACTCCGTACCTCAGTTATACTCGTCATTTCTGGTCATTTTTTGATTCCCATGGTCTTTTAAGGATTAATAGAGAATACATCCTTAGAGACAATATGTCCATGAAATGAAATCTCTTGATGCCATAGTTCACACATGCTAAACATACAATATTATTTCTTTCTTCTGAGGGTTTTCAGAATTGTGTGCAAGTGATTTTCGTGATCTCTATATCTTTTTGAGTATACCAAGATATCTTCAATAAATACCACTTCAATGTCAACAATATATTACCTGAAAAATCTATTTATTAGATCCATGAACATAGATGACTCATTAGTCAATCCAAAAGGCATTATGGTAAACTCATAATGCATGTACCTGGTTCAAAATGCTGTTTTTGGAAAGAATTTATTTTTTAAAGACAACTGATGTTATCCAGATCAAATGTCAATCTTTGAAAAACATTGAGCTCCATGAAGTTATAATAAATCATCAGTGTGAGTTATGGGATTATTGTTATATATTGATATATCATTGATCTCTCTGTAGTCAATGAAAAACCTCATTGATTCACACTTTTCTTAACAAAAAGAAAAGGGGATCCCTAAGGAGAAACACTATGGGAAACAAAACCCTTATTAGTAAACTCCTCTAATTGTTTAATTAGTTACACTAATCTCATAGTGGTCATTCAATTAGGGTTCTTCAATAAATGCCTAGAACTAGGAATTAAATAAATGGAAAAATCAATTTTCATTCTGGGGGATATTCAAGTAGATCCTCTAGAAACACATCAACATATTCTTGAAAAATAGGTATGTCCTCTATTCAAAAATTAATTTCATCACTCATAATTATTTCATTATCTTCCTCCCCAATAATTGAGTTTAGTAGAGCTATAGGGGGTGGATCTTGATAAGAATTAGGTGGTTACATTTCTTCTCTAATGATAATATACTCTATATCATCATATAAAATTGTAACATCCTTTTTCTTACAATAAATATTTGCAACATGGTCCGAATGCCAATCCATTCCAAGGATTATATCAAATTCAATCATGGGTATGAAGATTAGATCAGTAGATATAGAACATTAATATGCTCTATTGGGATCTGATTTAAAAAAATTGTTGCGATGATACTTCTGTTAGGTGTTTTTTCTGACAACCCCCTTATTCTGTAAAATTAAAAATATCTAATTTTCATAGCAAACTGTGATGATATGAAAAAATGTGATGATCCAGAATCAAATAAATCATTGGCTAAACATGAGTAAACAATTAAATTTCCTTCCACCAAGTCTTTAGGATCTTCAACCTCAGCAGTAGTGATCGTATAAGCTTGGCCATTCTCCCTTGGCATTTTCTTAAGTAATTTTATTTTCGTTCTTAGGACATTCATTTGAATAATTCCCCATTTCTATACTGTTATAGCATTCAACATTGACGGCCTCTTTCTTCCCCTTTCAATCACGAGCTTGGTGGCCTTTTTTACCTCACTTTTAATAGACTCTCATTCCCTTCAGGAAAGTACCTGGGTGTTTCTTCCCACATTTACCACATGATGGATATTCAAATTTTCCCTTCCTCCCAATATTTCCATTTCTAGAGTGTTTAGTGGATATTTATTATCCTGCTTTTCTTTAATGTTGTATAATTTAGAGAATTATTTTTCTATCTTGATTGCACATGAGACAATATCTGCGTATGATAAGAAGTTTTGGGAGACTAATTATCTCTTGAGAAATTTTTTTATACCATCAAATAATCGATCAATATTACTCTTTGGGTTATGTATATAATCTTCTTCATGCCTTGCAGACCTTGTAATGTTAGCCTCATACTTTGTGACATTCTCATCATCCTTTTCCCTCAGACTCTAAAATTGTCTTTCCATATCCGCTCAACGGTCAAGAGGAATGTATGTTTCTATTAACATATCGTTAAACTCCCTCAATTCACTATTTTATACTTCTTCATCTTCCTTGGTGTTTTTAATCAATGAAAACCATTGATCTACATCTTCTATGAGGGGATAAACTTCCATGACATCTTTTTCTTTTTTTCTACTCCCCAAAGCATGAAATGTTTTCTCTAAGTAAATTATCCATTGCTCAGCTACTAACGAAATTGTACTACTATTGAATGTTGGTGTTTATTTCCTCATTAATTTGTGTAAAATTTATCCTCCATGTTGTGGATCAGGGTGCTCCATACGGGTATGGTTATTATTCAAAACCAGAGTGAGTTGTCCTAGTATGGGGATATGTTGATCAACAAGAATTTCTTCACCATCTCCACTCTATTTGTCCTGAGTAAGAGGTAAATCCCTACATGGATTATGCGTTTTGATATGGTTTTCATTCCTTCTACTAGGTGCCATTTCTAAACAATTTCATACACATGATTTGTTAATTAATATCAATACATAATTCTTAACATGTAAAATAGTTAACGTATATTGAACAGTTTATGGATATAATCCATAATAAAAAAATGATTTCATTGAGAAGATATATACTCACAACCCCTTCATAATGGTTTGTAAATAAATTGAGAATTATCCTAAGCATATCCCCTAGAGTGTCGTAACCAAGAGTGCAGAAAGGCCCATTGTCGTGCAGTAGTTCCCGTTCGAGTCTAGATCAAAGCGGTGTTTTTGTGTTTACCCATAGTTACATCTATGCAAGAGCCGACTATACCTGATTGTATTAATACAGGGATGTATTTCTTGGAAGACTCAAAAAAACTCCACAGTACCAAAATTTTATGATGTTCTTCTATTCTAATCCTAAAATTCTATCAAAGGGTAGTGTTCTTTAATAATATTTTTTATAAATAATGATTCAAGGATTGTACTAAACTTCCTCTAATACCAACTATAATGCCACGAACCTAGTTACCGAGATTTGGTGCATTATTACATAACATTGACATGATACAAGGAATCAGGTCTCGAAAAACTGATCAGTTTTGCTGCCTTGTATGTACTAGATACATTCATACATTTTATATAGAATCATTAAATAAAATATCAACAACATTTCCCCACTTTTTAATCACATTTATATCATTATCCTATATATTCATGTAAACCATAAAATACAACTTCACATCCTATTAAAAATAAAACATATAAATGGGCGAGCTCTAATGATCAGTAAGGATAACAATACAGCGGAAACATTCATAAATAGGGAAAAACATTTAAGGCAATGTATAAGGAAAAACAAAAACCTTTTAAACCTAAACTTCATCATAATATGGAAAAAATAAAATCAAATAATTTAATTTACATAATCACATTAATATTGTACTAGTTGAATAATCACATACAATATCAATAGCCACTTTCATACTGATTGAATGCCTAATGCCAGACTTCATAACCACATAGTCCAGGCCTTGTGCCAAGACTACAAATATAATTGTGTTAAGTCGTTGTTCCAAAAAAATAGTTTGTCTCATGAGACTTATAGATGCATTGAGGATCTATAGTGAGCTCGACCTTTCACTTACTGAGTCCAATACATTCCTCATATGAAAAGGTTTAAACATAACATAAACATTCATATTAAAACTACCATACAAAATTTCAATACATTATCCATGAACCATGAATGGTATAAAAATATCACATCTATAGTCAAATATGTCACAGAACCTTCAATAAAATATGAAAGATTTTATCACAAATAAATCAACTTAAAACAGGTTTAAAATCCATCAATGAATGTGGATAAAGATGAAATCAAAACATTTGGATAGAAATTTCTTTTTGTATTTTGGAATCATTTATAAGTCATGTAATTATAAAAGAAAAAATTATTTTTAAAAATATTCTTATAATATTGAATGGGAATCTTCAACGATGTTTTAATGGAGAAAAAATCCTCACCCTGCATGTATGATAAAAAAAGACACTCATACCTTAATTTTTTCAAAAAGTTTAAAAAGTAACAAGTTTTCCAAATGACGGAAAGAATACTTTCAAAAAATATAAGGTAAAATAAAGTTATAAGTGAATTTCACCTAATCTATTGTAAATTGGAAAAATGTTTTGAAATATATTTTTATGAAAACAGGGATATGGATGATAAAGAGGTCCTATTAGAATCTTATTTATAAATAACCTCGGATAAGTAAAGAGATTGTAGAATTAACAATTACCTTATAATTTTCCTTAGTATATGGTATGTTAACCTAATGTATAATAGTTAAAACATTGTTATTAAATTATAAAAGAACTTAGTAAATAAATATGATATCTAATATGATCCTTTAATATTCCTTTGTTAATAATATTTTAGTTGTATCATCATTTCGGGTGTTAATTGATTAGTTTTCCATTATATGGTTGGTTATTTAATCCACGTTTTTCATGGATAGGTTGAATTTGATTCATATACAGAGTGATATTATGTTCACAGACATTATTTTTAATCATTTAATGAAAATTATTCTTGAATGATTACGATGGGGAATGAATCTCATCGCGTCCATGGAGACAGTAATCTGTACGTACACATGAGCGACATTATCATTATATTGATTGTGAAATCATATATAATTGGATGTTATATCATATATACATAATAATTAACATGTAATATTAATTATTTAAATTAGTTATACTCATTTTTATACCCATCCAAATAATGAAGTGTTTGAATAAGAAAATTCACCACGACGTGGAGACGGTAAGATGTACGTACACACATTTGATGACATTTTCATTCATATGATGGATAGAATAATGAATATGGATGTATGATTTTTATAATAACATCATATAATATAGAAGATACTAGAGTTATTATTTTCTAATGGAAAAAACAATGAAAGAGGAAGTTGAAAAAGAACAAAACATGAAACAGATGATGAAATATTAACCACTTCTCCAGGTTATTCTTTTATATTTGATCAAAAGGGATCCTTAGGATGGCTTTATTGTCACGACCCATCCCACGGGGCCTGTATCATGACTACCCCAAGCCTGCCTTTAATAGGCCAGGGGATAGTGACTAGAAACAATGGAATAAATCCCTAAACGGGGAAGTAATTGCCATTATAACTATAAACAAACACTATAGAGTACACAACAGGAAGGAAAACACTAAGTAAAACTGAATATAAGAGAAGTTCCAAAAAGTAAAAAGGGTTCATAAATACTAGTCCAACAAGAAAATACAAGTACAACTGAAAATCATGTACAACAGAAGAAAAGTAAATCAGCTATTGGGTCGTCCTCCTAGGTTCCTACTTGAAGAGTTTGTACAGATGGCCTCCTCAGCACTCTCGTCTGTCCGTCTCCTGCGTGTACCATCACACCGAGTGGTCCACCTCTAGGTACCATCCAGTCCTCATACTCTCTACCCCAGTCAGCGATGTTCATCATCTGCAACCAACATAATGAGGTGCGGGCATAACCCATGCAGGGGTGAGTATAACAATACACAGTAGGGACCCAGAGACCCTCAAAGTCTCGCAAAATCATACTAGAATAAACCAAAAAGTATGAAATCAGCGTATAACCATTACTTAGGCATATTACCATATATATACCTAAGTTATATAGTAACCCATCTCAATCATGAGGAAAATAAAACAGTCATTGACTCAGCTCAACAATGATTTTATTCTTGGGATAAAATCAATATGAACACTCAGCTACTGGATAACTCCTTCTCTATTGAGTACATTGGGTCTAATACATCACACAGAGGCGCTTCCCACTAACATGGACTGCTGAGGTATTCCCCTTGTCGAGTCCCATGGATCTTTTGTTCTCACATAGATGTGCTCCCCACCGTAGGTCTGTTGCGCTCACACATAGGCGCTCCCTTGGTAGCCTGCTGAGGTACTCTACATGTGGAGTACTGTGGGTCTACCGCACTCACACAGAGGTTCTCCCAACTATGGGTCTGCCGTATTCTCAAAGAGGTGGTCCCCACCATGGTTTTTTTGCTCACACAGTGGAGCTCTCCACTGGGCTAGTTGAATCAATCCGAGTCAAATCGGTTAACAGTCTTCAAGTCTCATCCAGCTACTAGGTTCCCACACAAATGCACGCTTGTCTCTAGAAGATCCGCGCCACAAGCTACTATTCGAAACTCCAACCATCACGAAGTCCAAGGTAGATGTATCTCAATGGTCATCCATGTCATAGGGGTCTCAATGCAACAGAAGGCACGTCTATCTGATGCTCGGTCTGTTAGTTATTATCCTTTTAGTCTTGGGGGCCGGGTTGGATTCGTGTATGGTCCAACCTGACTGTAACTCAAATTTTCCCCAAACTCAAGTGGAATATACTCAAAGGGATGTCTACGCTGCATAAATACCAGTTCCACTGATAGTTCAACAAATAGACTTCATGTGCCAATGTTATGTCCAGAGGAAGTAAAGGGTCGGTAGTGGGCCCGAGTCTGGTCTGACCCGGTAGGTCCGACTCATCCCAACCTAGTCTGGGCTGATCTTATCTGGTCAAACCCCGGCATACCCATTGGGTTTGACCTAGGACGTTGGGTGGGTCAGCCGGCTATGTTCAACGTGGTCTATTGGGCCCAACCGAGCGGACTGTTGGGGCGGTTTGGCATGGAATCGTGCCCAGTTCGACCTGGAGCATTGTGAGGGCGTGGACCGACACGGCTCGCCTCGGAGGGCGCGGCTGGGCCGGTTAGGCCATGGTACCTCGAGGGGGGCCAGAACACCCACTTGGTCGGGTGGCTGTGAGGGAGACGGGATCCTGCGGGGGCAACGGGCAGGGCGCAGGGGCACTGGGAAGGCCGAGGCAAGGCACTGGGGGCGCCAACCAGTGCGCGGGGCAGCGCGCGGGCATCACACGGGGGCGTCGAGCATGGTGTCGGCGAAACAAGGAAGGCCGCGGGGCAGTGCATAAGAGCACGGGGATCATGCGGGGGGGGGGGCGCTGGGCAGTGCACAGGGGCACATGGAAGGCTGTAGGGCAGGTTGTGGGTTCAGCCGGGGTGCGAGCTATGTAGGGTGTGGGAGGCCGTGGGTAGTCAAGTCGGGTGCCGCTCATTCGGCGGAGTTTGTTCCAGAGCACCGGTGCACCGTGGGGGCGGTGCGATTCTTAGAGACCTCAGGTAGCATGGCCTTTATCATTTCCACCTTCGTCATTATCGCCTCATCACCTTTCCATAGAGACATTATAAAAGATAGGTAGACGAAGTCGGGACATGTTAGTTTGGCCCGCACCCTCTTCGATTAGAGGTGATAGCAATTGGTTTGTAAATATAAAGCACAAAAATTCTACATTCTTATTTTTTTAGATAAGTGAAGAACATAGGTAATGATTATACATAGTCAAAAGTAATGCCTGACCTTGCTCGTAGTTGGTTGACATTGGTGCAAAAAGGTGAATGTCGTTCGTTGACGGAGTCGTTGAAGAATACGTAGAGGAACGTCGTTCGTCGCGTCCACCAAGAACTTCCAAACCTGAGTTGCGTTAGCTCGTTGACAATTATCCATGTCTTTAGGTGTCCAAGGATGAATTCAAAGAAGGTATGTGTTCTTCATTCTTCGTTATAGAAGGTGTAATCCTCCAAGTGTTGGGTGTCACATCACTTTACCAGAATTTCATTGCATGGGGAATTCGTCCCAAATCCTCCCACCACGACCCCTATATATAGATGAGCAGGGGAGTTATGTAACCATCGTGGAATTTTTGACGGTTTATTTATTAAGAACCTACCAAAATTTCAACGATGTGTTTACTTATGTTAAAAAAAGGGTCAAGTGAATTAAATAGCGTTTGTGCAATTTAAATGGTGTGTTGGGTTAACCATTTGGAGGATTCCAAAAGGCTTCCCCCATATATCTTGCATCAAAAAAATAAATGATTGTATTTAATTCTATGTTAAAACATAAAATTAATTGAACGCATTTACTTTTTGTTGACACATAAAATTAAATTCAAAGCATTTACATTTACGTTGACACGTGATATTAATTGAGGGAGTTAAGAGGTTTTGATCTCAGGTGGTCCCCACATCGTAACATCTCGTGGAAGGTTATGTTCGTGTGGTCCCCACCACCATAACCTCTCATGGGTGGTTTGGGTTTGTTAGTCCCACCTCCAACTCCCAAGTGGAGGTTTTAACCTACAATCACTCACATGTAATCTTAAAATAAAATAAAGTGTTGTACACTTTATTTTTTTATTTTTTATAAAAATCCAAATACTAACATTTATTCTCAACCAACTACTGCTGAGTTAAAAGTCTTCTTAATAAAATACTGGCACCGTGAGTTCAATGGTGCCCTTAGATTTTAATTCTGATCACCGGTTCAAAAGTTACAAAACGTCGCTTGACAGTTTACTGAACGTACCCAAAAAAGTTTGGAAAATTATTATCAGTCACCCTCGACTTGCACCGGTCATGGATAGGCTCTACCTAGGTGAAAAATGCCCCAATGAACCCAACAGTACTCTTGGAATTTTAATCCGAGTTAACATTTAGATGTTATGAATTTTACAATAAAATAACTGTCACTTAATTACTTTATTTGTGGCCAAAAACTAACTTTCTCTGGTGGCCCGTGCCGACCAAAGATAGTATCTTCATAAAGAAAGCATACACTCATGAGTTTATCAGTTGTCTCAGATTTTTAATCCATGTTACCATTTGTGAGTTATAAGCATTAGAAAAATAAAATAATTTATTTAATTTATTTATTTACAATTATGCCATTTTTGGGTTTTCTCATCGGAGGCCCACACCGACTAATCTTAAGTCGGGTCCAGGGTAAACCCGCCATCCTGAGTGCAATGGTTCCCTTGGATTTCTGCTTTCAGTTACTGTTTATGATTTATTCAACTTTTTCCATAAAACAGCTTATGCACATTAACATAATCATTACAAAAACTTTGAATGATCAATGTGGGCACTCCGGGCCTTAGAATTTCACGTCGTCAGATTTCACAGACCACTAAAATTTCAATTTAAATAAAAAAATTTATATGGAAATCTCATGTCATTACATTCTATACACCTCAGGGCTTTACGTCCCCGTAAGCTAATCCTGAAACTAATGGAACAAATGAGGGTACTGAGCACACATCTGAGCTTCCTGCTCCCATGTGTGATCCTGTATTTTCATGTGCTTCCTTCGAACGTGCACCGTAGGTATGGACTTTCCATGTAGAACCTACTCATTTTGATCCTCAATCTTCACTGGAACCTCCGTAAAAGTCACCCCATCGTTGACTTCCAACTCTCCATGGTTGATGATGTGGGAAGGGTCATGAACGTATCTCCTCAACTCAGATTCGTGGAAGACATCATGCACCTGGTGGAACTGAGGTGGAAGAGCAATGCGGTAAGGCACCTCGCTTACTCTGCTATGGACCTGGAAAGGTATGATGAATCACAGACATAACTTGTCGCCTCGGCCAAATCTCCATCGACCTCATCGAGGTGAGACCCGTAGAAAGAGGTGGTCTCCATCATCATACTCTAGAGGTCTTAGTCTCCTGTCAGCATACGACTTCTGTATGTTTTTTGCAGTCTTCATCCACTGCTGAATGATCTTCACCTTATCTGTAGTAGCCCGTACCATATATGGTCCCACTAGTGGTGACTCCCCTGGATTTTTCCACCATAGTGGTGATCCTATAGTTCGATCATACAAGGCCTCAAAAGGTGCCATCCCGATGGTGGAGTGATAGATGTTGTTATACACAAACTCTATATAGGCAAGTGATCCCCCCAACTCCGACCAAAGTAGAGGACACAAGAATGTATCATGTCCTCAAGGGTATGAATGTTCTGCTCAGTCTGACCATCTGTCTAAGGTTGGAAGGCGGTGCTCAAGAGAAGCTATGTCCCAAAAGCTTCCTGTAACAACTTCCATAGCTGGGAATTAAACCTTGCATCATTGTCGAAGACAGTAGAAGAAGGTCCTCCATGTAGTCGCACAATATCCTCAACATAGATGCATCTCATGATATTACTGAACCCTCCTCTCTGATCGGTAAGAAGTGGGCTGACATGGTGAGTCGGTCGACGATCACCCAAATCAAGTCATGACCCCTTGATGTACGTAGAGGACATACCATGTAGTCCATGGATATCCTATCCCACTTCCACAATGAGACCTTTAAAGTCTGAACAAAGCCTTCTGGTACCCAGTGCTCTGCCTTCACTTGATAGAAATTGAGGCACCGTGAGAAAAACTCGGCTACCACCTTTTTAATACCTGGCCACCACTGATGTCGTCAAAGTTACTGGCACATCATCAACACTCTTAGATGTACCGTTTGAGGGGATGTGTGGAACTCCCTCAACACTACCTCTTGATGTTCCATTGGTACCATGGTTTGTCCTATGAAGAGGATGATGTGCTCCCCACCTTCAAAAAATCCATCAGGTACCTTCCCTGTTGATGTCTGATCACATCGTGTCTCGTAGTCAGCGTCCCCATGATGTTCCTCCCTGACTCGCTAATGAAGCGGGGAGTGACTATAAGAGAATATAGAATGGTTTGTCCATCTCTATCCACAAATTATATCTGTAAAGCAGCTAGCTACTCTATTGGCTCTCCTAGCAATTTTATACCAGATCTCCTGCTGAGTGCATCTTCTACAACGTTCCCATTTATAGGAGTATAGACTATCTAAAAATCATAGTCTTGGAGGAACTAAAACCAACATCACTATCTCAGTTTCATGTCCTGTTGATAGAAGATATACCTGTGACTGTTGTGATCAGAATACAGGGAAAAATGATCACCCATTAAATAGTGTCACCATGGCTTCGTGGCTAAGACCATTGCTGTTAACTCCAGTTCATGGGTAGCGTTGTTCTTCTCAGGATGTCTTAACTTCTTAGAACCATACGTGATCACTGCTCACTCCTACATCAAAACACAGAAGAGTACGGTCCATGATTCATTGGAGTAAACTACGTACCCTATGCCTTCCTCTGGAAGCCTTAAGATAGGGGCACTAGTCAGCCTCAGCCTCAGCTCATGAAAGCTCTGCTGGCATGTCTCTGACCACACGAAGGGTTTCCCCTATTTTTTCAAGGATGATAGTGGTACTGCAACTCTGGAGAAGTATTGAACGAACCTCCGGTAATATCCAGCAAAATAAGATGTCCCTCCCCCTTGGGGTGGGGGTAGTCTTGGAAACATCTTTTGAAAAGTATGTCCCCATGTTTTGTCACTCCTGTTTGTCACTAAAAACTCAAAACTCATGCTGCCACGAGGGTAAGGTTGGCCAACTAAAGAGTTATCGGTTTCAACCTACTATACTTGAGTTTAACCTTTGCTGCCAAGGTTTCCATTTCGCCAAACCATGAAAAATACCTCATTCCAATGTTGTAGATAATCCACAACATCTTTTTCTAATAAAGTCAATCTGATTTTGAACTGTGGATGTCGAGTCCAAACCCAAACTAATGACGTAAGGCCTCGACACTTCCACCACAAGGTTCCAACCGAAACTCTCGCTTCAAGGGTCAGATCACATTATCAGCATAAGTGTGATTATCGAGTCTCCACCCAAAGGTTTCTCCAGACATGAGGTTCATGTCAATGGTTTAACTGGAAACTCTAGGTCCTGAACAAGATTCATAGAATGAAAGAATGATTCGTACCTATGTCTATTGTTACGAAAACTAGTAGAAGACAAATACCGCAACTCGAATCAATCCCAAATCCTTTCGGTCGCACTCAATGACCACATGTATATACTCTCTTCCCCTGTCCTCAATCTCCCTAAGCCTTGCGGGTTCCACATAAGGTGGGTGGTTGTATCATGTCAAAATGTACACCACTTCATGCTGCACTCCTAGATCTCCTTCTACGTCTTCTACCCTACATATTTATCTTTCATTAACACTTCCTCTTCCCAAAAAATTTTTACACTCTCAAGACTCTGAGACTGGCATCGGTTTCATTCTTTCCCACTGTTAACAATCATTATCTATATCCGATCATCCAAAGAACATTCAAACACAAAGGTACTCTCTAGAATCCTATCATAACTGGTGTGCGTAGAGGAATTGTGATGGCTCAGATGTACTTTAAGCAACACCTCACTAAGAAGTTCGAGCCCTAATGCAATGATCTTACCGTATTCATCAAGTACCAGGAATGATTGGTATTCCTCGATGAATAATCAGCTATCGACAGGTCATCCTGTCGAAGCTGTAAAAGTTCAAGGGAAATCTCATCCACATCCTCAAGCCAGTACTGATCCACCTATGAGTCGGGCTCATCTCAGAACCTAAGGGGTATATGATGCTGAAACACATGTAAGGAACTATGCCTACTAGTGTCATATACCGGAACTGCCGGTTGCAACTGCAGACCAACAAGCAGTGATATAGCTAAAACACTACCTGGAGGTACCATCTAGGGTAATGGTCCACGTACCAAGGCCCCATCACTATATAGACCATCCTCATGGTCACTCATTTAAAAAGTCTAGTAGCTAGGATCACCATCTACAGTACTGGTGTCTCAAATAGTCGGAAAACCATATCATTCACCTACATCCAGTCCTCTGGTTCCTGGGAATCTGTCTCATCATGTAACCTTAGGGGCCTCTGCCCCTGGAACTCGTGCAACGCGCTCAGTCGGCATGCACCTTCCACCAGGGTGGCTGGTGGCATCTATAGCTCAATGGGTGGTGGGGCTTCCAGTACACCACCAGAAGTGTCCTACATAGTAAGATGTCCCTGCACCGGAGCCTCATCGCTCAGTGGTCGTCATTGTGTACACTCTTAGAACACTTACTGGTGGTCTGTGTGGAGGCATCCGGAACAGATGCGACATGGTCAAAAGTTATATCTAGTGAGCTGACATGTTTGAGCTTACTTAAAGAACACTTTTGAAAACACACCCACAATTAGTGTTTTCGAGGTCTGAGTCGGAGATCAGTAGTTAGGGTCCGGGTGTATGGATACGTCAGTCGTCGCACCAACCCTGGACTCTCAGAACTGAAAACCACACTCAGTACCCTTAACACTATTACATCATAGAAAGGAAATATCATAATCCTATTTTCTACTATAGAACCATCTCCTTTGATACCAATTTGTCATGACCCATTCCCTGGGGCCAGTATCGTGACTACCCCAAGCCTGCATGCCATAGACCGGGGCTAGTGACTATCACCAAAGGTGTAAATCCCTAATCCGGGAAGGCATTGCCTTTATAACTATAAAAAAAAACAATATAGTACACAACATGAAGAAAAACACTATGTAAAACCGTATACAAGAGAAGTGGAGGAATGTAAAAAGTGGTCGGAAATACAGGCCCAAAAGGAAAGTACAAGTACAACTGAAAAAAAGTACAACTGAAGATAAGTAAAGCAGCTACTAGGTCATCCACTAGGGTTCCTACCTAAAAGGGAAGGTTCAGATGGCCTCCTCAGCACTCTCGTCCGTCTATCTCCTATGTGTACTGTCACACTGAGTGGTCCACCTCCGGGTAGCGTCTAGTCATGCTAATCTGCCTTAGTCAACACTGTCCATCTTCTACAACCAAAACAATGAGATGTGGGCATAGCCCATGCATGGGTGAGTATTACGATACTCAGTAGGGACCCTGAGACCCTCAAGGTCTCAGAAAATCATATAAGGATAAACCAAAATGTATGAAATCAACGGAAAACCATTACATAAGTATATACCCTTACATAAAATTAAGCTATCAAGTAACCCATTTCAATCATTAGGAAAACACAATAGTCATTGACTCAGCTCAACTAGGGTTTTATATTAGGGATACTATCAATCTGAATCATCAGATACGGGAGAACTCCTTCACTATCGAGTATAGTGGGCCTACTGTATCACACATAGGTGATTCCCACAAACTTGGACTGCGTAGGTACTCCTCCTGTTGAGTACCATGGATCTACTGCGCTCACATAGAGGCGCTCCCCACTGTGGGACTGTTGTGCTCACATAGAGGCGCTCCCCTGGTAGCCTGATGAGGTAATCCACGTGTCGAGTACTGTGGGTCTTATGCGCTCACACATAGGTTGTCCCCACCATGGTTCTGCCACACTCACATATAGGCACTTCCCACTGGGCTAGTCGAATCACTCCTAGTTGAATTGGTCTGCAGTCATCAAGTCTCATCCAACTACTAGGATCCCACAAAAATGTCTGCTCATCTCTGGAAGATCTTCTCCACAAGCTACTGGTCGAAACTCCAACTGTCCTGATGTCCCAAGTAGAAGTATGTCAAAGGTCCTACAAGTCATAGGGGTTTCAACGCAATAGACGATGCATCAATCAGACTCCCGGTCGGTTAGTTATTATCCTTTTAGTATCAGGGGACTGGTTGGATTCGCGTATGATCCAACCTAACTGTAACACAACTATACCCTGAACTCCAGTGGGATATACTCAATTGGAATTCTACGCTCCAAGAATACCAGTTCCACTGACGGTTCATCAAACATATTTCCTTTGCCAAATTTATGGTTAGAGTAAGTAAATGGACGATAGTGGGCTTGGGTCTGGTCCGACCGGGTCGGACTAACTCGGACCAACCCAGTCTGGGCCGACCCTGTATCAGTCAACCCAGAAACACCCATTCGGTTTGACCTGACCCGTTGGGCGGGTCAGCCCACTATGTTCAACCTGGTGTGCTGGGCGTAGCCCAACGGGCTGCGGTGGTGGTTTTTCCTGGGCTCAGGGCTAGTTCGGCCCAGAGCATTGCGAGGGTGCGGTCTAGCATGGCTCGGCCCGGAGGCCGTGGCTAGGCAGGTTCATACAAGGAATTTCGAGGGGGGCCAATACATCGGCACCTCCAGGTTTCTCCAAGTGATCTGGGATGCCGCAGGGTCACCGAGTAGGTCACGATAGGGAGTCGGGGGCACCGATCAATGCACGGGGCAGAGCTCGGGGGTGAGGGGAGCGCGCGGGGGCACCGGGAAGGGTATCAGCAGGGGAGGGCATGCCACATGTAAGCGATCTAGGGCGTGGGTAGTGCACCGGGGAACTGGAAGGGCGTCGATGGGGCCGAGAATTCCTCATTGCAATGCACAAAGATGTGGGCAGCACATGGGGGCACCAGGAAGCGTGCGGTGCAGCACACGGGGCGCTGGGAAGGCCACTGGGCAGGCTGCGGGTTCAGGTGGGATGCGCGTCATGCAGGGCGTGGGAGCCCGCGGGTAGGCGAGTCAGGCGTCGCTTGACCGGGAGCACTGGTGCGTCGTGGGGGTAGTGTGATTTGCAAAGACCACGGGCAGTGCGACCTTCATCATTGTCTCCTTTATCATCATCACCTTGTCCTAGAGAAATCACAAAAGATCGGAGGAGGGACTCCAACCATGTTAGTTTGGTCCGCACCCTATGTTTTTATAGGTTATCGAAATTGGTTTGTAAGTATTAAGCACAACAATTCCCCATTCTTCGTTTTTGAGAGAAAGGATGAACATAGGTAAAGATCATAATTTGTCAAAAGTATACCCCTACATTGCTCCTATTAGGTTGACGTTGGAACAAAAAGGTGGATGTCGTTCGTTGACGGATTCACTGAAGAAGATGTAGAGGATCATCATTCATCTCGTCCGCCAAGCACTTCCAATCCCGAGATGCATCAGCTCGTTGACGACCCTCCACGTCGGTAGGTGTCTAAGGAAGAAATCGAAGAAGTTCGGTGTTCTTCATTCTTCATTGGAGGAGGCGTAATCCTCCATGTTTTGGGCATCACGTCACATTTCCAGTGTTTCGTCGCTTGGTGAAGCCTTCCCAAATCCTCCTCCCATGCTCCCTATATATAAGATAAGTGGAAAGGTATGTAAAAATCACAGAATTTATGATTGTTCATTTATTAGAATCCTTCCAAAATTCCCATGATGTGTTTACTTAATTAAAAAAAAGTTCAAGTGAATTAAATAGCATTGGCATAATTTAAAAGGTGTTTTGGCTTAATTTTTGGGAGGATTCCATGAGGCTTCCCCCACATAGCCTGCATCAAAAAAATGAATGGATTTAAGTTTATGTTTACTCATAAAATTAATTTATAGAATTTAATTTATGTTGACACATAAAATTAAATTGAAAGCATTTAATTTTTCGTTGACACGTGAAATTAATGGATGGAGTTGAATGATTTTGATCTCAGGTGGTCCCCACATTATAACCTCTCATGGGAGGTTTTGTTCAGATGGGGCCCACCACCATAACCTCTCATGGGAGGTTAGGGTGTGGCGGTCCATCCTCCAACTCCCAAGTGAAGGTTTTAACCAAAAATCACTCACATGGAAGCTTAAAATAAAATAAATTGTTGAAAACATTAGTTTATTATATTTTTATAATAATCCAAAAACTAACTTTTATTCTCAACCAACTTCCATCGAGGTGAAAGTCTTCTTAAGAAAATAATGGCACTGTGAGTTCAATGATGCCCTCATATTTCAATTCCGATCACCGGTTCAAATGTTACAGAACGCCGCTCGCACGTTTATAGAATGTACCTGAAAAACAGATCAGAAAATTATTATCAGTCACCTATGACTCACGCCAATCGAGGATAGGCTTTTCTTATGAGAAATACTCCCCAAAAAATACAAAGGTACTCTCGGATTTTCAATCTGAGTTACCGTTTAGAAGTTATAAATTTTAAAATAAAATATTTGTCACTTAATTATTTTATTTGCGGCCAAAAACTCACTTTCTTTGGTGGCCCGCACCGGCTAAAGTTAGTATCTACATAAAAAAATCATACACTCACAATATCAGCGGTGGAATCAGATTTTTAATCTGAGTTACCATTTTTGAGTTATATTCATTTCAAAAATAAAATAATTTATTTAATTATTTTATTTACAATTATTCCATTTTTTGGTTTTCTCACAGGAAGCCCATGTCGACTAATCTTAAGTCGCGCCATGGGTAAACCCGCATTCTTGAGCACAACGATGCCCTCAGATTTCTGATCTAAATTACTATTTAATAGTAATTCCACTATTTCATAAAAAATGATAACACGTGTAAACATAAGCATAACAAAAACATTGACGGATCATTGTGGGAACTCCGGCCCTCGGAATCACGCGCCGATAGATTTCGCAGACATTTAAAATTTATATTTAAATAAATAAAACATTACATGGAAGTTCCAAGTCTTTAAATTTCTGACCAAATAAAGGCCTCTAGGATGATGGGGGGAAAGATGGAAGGATATTTGGGTAGGGTTAGGTAGATAAAAATGGCTTTGGAAGTGTGAAATTTTGAGATGGATAAGTACCCTTTCATAATAGAGGTGAGGGTCACTTTAGAAAAAGCACGCAATATTATTTTATAATAAAATTATTTTCAGTTTCTATTGACTCAAAAATGAATTATTTAGAGTCTAAGGTGGGGATTAATATAAAACCTCTAAACCAGTAAGTTTTAGATTGGTTTATTTCATCATATTAACCTTATCCTTTAGATTTGACTCTTAGTTAAATAGTTTGACATTTACCATGTCTCTTTGTATTTTTCATATTATATGATAAATAATCCTACATTTACAAGACAATAGAAACCCATGAAGTAAATGTTAATATATATAACCTTATATATTTCCATTAACTGAACATTATATTTATAATAATATTATATCAATTAATAAAATAGTATTTGTTTTAAAAACACAATTATGTCAATTTTGACAATAATTAGTATTTGATTTTTTAGAAAGAAAAAAAACGATATCACTTCGAATAAAATATATTTGACGAACTACTACATGTAAAATTAACCTATAAAATTAGTATAATTCATTAGAAGTCTCAATTTACATTCATTTAGATATTTATAATATAATTTATTTTAAAATTTCATTAATAAGGTAATTACTTTAGCATCATTGTGTCATAAATAAATTAAATTATTTAATGTGTTAAATTATAAAAGAAAATAAAACCATGTAGTAAATATTTTTATATTTCTAATGAATATTTATAGTTGAATTTATATTGTGTGTAACCCAATATTAAAAATGATTTAGTTATTAACCATTAAATTTAACTCCTTTAACTCATCTTTAAATAAAATACTAATAAATGTCCTAATGAAATCCAAGTGGCCCAAAGGGGTTTATATTTTATTCATAAGGTTGTTTTCGGTCAAATTAGACTTATTTAATAGAAATAGATCATTTATTAGGGTAATTATAATATCATTTTTCTATGAATGTTCATATTTACTTTTAACCATGGAAAAATAAAAGTGAAAAGTTATTATTCACAAAAAATTATTTCCATCTTATTGTACCACATTTTTATTACGGATATTATCCATGTCTCTTGGATTTTTGAAATTCAACTCACAGATGCTGTAAAATTATGTTTTATCAAATGCTCTTAGGAGGTGGGTAAAAGGTGGTATACTGTTCAATAAATTTTGTTTATATAAGCTTATTATAAAATGACAAAAATGAATTAAATTGAACTTATATAGCTATTAGGTATCTATTTTTACCTTAAAATTTAAAAAAATAATAAATACTAATTTTAATAAAAAGTTGACTTTTAACGATAACTTGGTGTTTTCACTATTTATCAAAAATTGATAGTTTTCAGAAAAATACCAAAAAATCACCCTAATATAATTTCGATATTCCAAATCAAAAAATGAAGACCATTTTGAAAAATAAAATTTATAAAATTATAAAAAGTGGGTATTACAATTTATAAAGGTTATATTGATTGGTTGTGGTGTGATTGAACAGGAAGTTGCATACAACACATGCTATTGTATTATTCAAATGGAAACATACTGTGGAAGCTTGGCGTGTTACAAACATCATAAAATATTTCCTAAATATATTTAAACTCAATGGTTATCTAATAAATTTCATTTTTCATCCCAAAAAGTAAGAGAATGTAAATACCTCCAATTGGATATCATATTAACTAAAATAATACAAATTACATAAAAAATTCCAAAAAATGGTATGGAATTGTTCCTCAAATAGCCTTTTTCATATAAAAACCCTATGGTATACATGTACCTAACACATATATGAAAACACATTAAATATATCACAAAAATAATAAAATTTTTATTATTTTTCAATCTTATCAATTCCATCAAATAAATG
Source organism: Viscum album (assembly GCA_963277665.1). Lineage (NCBI taxonomy): Eukaryota > Viridiplantae > Streptophyta > Magnoliopsida > Santalales > Viscaceae > Viscum > Viscum album. The sequence continues at coordinate 1,416,974,936 of OY728161.1, read as the reverse complement.
ATTCCAATTTTTTTTAAAAGAATTCTTACTATAGAACAATCCATATATGTTCTCTTATTCCCATAATATTTATGAAATACCACTATATCTTAAATTTAAAAATTCAAAGCATAAAAACATGATTTATTCTAATTTATATTAAAACCATTAACTATGATTCGTTATCTTATTATTTCATACTTTATTCCAAATATCAATGATATTAATTATATCCTTATGATTAATATATATCAAACCTAAATCTCTTCACACATTCAACATTAAAAAATAATCCATTCCCTAATTCCATACATCATGATTTATTTGATAAAACCATTATCTCATAACATGAATAATACCTTCTAAAATTTAAATATACATTTCATTGGTTGAATTTTATTTGTTTGAGATGTTTATTAATGTTTTGATTTTGATATATGATAAATAAGATACCATGAATAAAACTTTTTTTATAAAAAAGCATCTAGATATGTCAATTAGTTCTTACCTGTGAATTTAATACTCAAAAATATTCCAAAATAATTTGATAGATATTTTTAATTGATAGGGATAATTAAATAATATCTAAGGGAAATGAACGGTATGAATGTTCTCTTTCTGTCTGTATTGATAAAAGAAAATTAATCTGTAAAAACGAATATCATTAAAAAAATATGTTATTACATTTTAATATAGAAATTATTTTATTATATATGATACCTATTTAGAAATTAAAATAAATTAACCCCCTCAAATAAATTAAAATTTCACTTGATACATTTATAATTCCATTCTCTAGAAATATCATTAATCTTCAATTAATCTAACACTTTACACTAGTAATGGGATTTCTAAGACATTGAACATATAATAATTCCTGAACATTTACCTAAGGATGATATCAACAACTCTTTAGAATACCTCTCAAAAAAACTTATAATATCCAAATTAGTCTAAAACATTCACTATTATAAACCTGAAGTACCGGGTTTTAAATAATACATATTTATTTTATTTTGAACTAGAATAAATATTATTACAATCCCAATGATCATTTATGGTTAATAGTTTTAGAATATTATGTCTAAATAATTTAGGGTCAAACCATAATTTATAAGTGTACAATTATACTAAATATCATTTTATTTAATAAATATTCTTAAAAACATTGTCACTCTTCATTAGGTATATTCCCAAATTTCCCCAACATTTAATATTTTCCCTTACTCTTCTTTAATCCATATGAAAAAATTTTAAAAATAGGGATGGGAAAAAATATTAGTGAGGGACATAAAATTATTAAAACAATTAGTCTAGTGAAGGCCCAAAAAAATATCATGAAAAGATATATTTTCACACTAAAAAATCTTTTTTTAATAAATAATATTTATAATTCCTTATAAATTAAATAGATTTCAATGAAAAATCCATTCAATTCATATAAAACTTTTGTAGGTTACTTGGGACTTCTATTTACATATCACAATTACAAATGGATTAACCTGTATGGTCATCCAATGAACTCGGTGTAACCAAATCACTAGAGGATATAATGAAACCATACATCCCTAGTTTATCTTGGAGCCTCCTTTTATTTGACAACAACATCACCACCCATCCTTGGTTTATCATGTAACCACACTACACGAGTTTTGAATGGAATCACCCATAATCATAAGAAATTCTGACGAACAATAACATAAATATAAATCATTAAATCTCACATCATTAAACAATATATAATGAAAATAAATTTCCATTTTGAAATCATTCATTTAAAACCAAATGGACATATACAGTAGATTTTTTTAAAATAACCATATAAACATGTAATTTAATATAATAAATATAATTATAAAATTAATATTTATATTCATTAATTATTTATATATATATAATTAAAAAATAAATTTTTAATTTTTTTAAAGAAACACAAAAAGAAAATAATTTTAAAATATACTCACTTATATAAAACATTAAATAATCCATTTATTAAAAAATTAGAGAAAAAATATAAAATTAAATTTTATAACAAAATTTAGCTTTATATAAATATCTTTATATATTTCAATTAATAAAAATTTACATGAATTTAAATGACTTTGAAAATAAATCTTTTTGATATATAAAAATATTTTTTAGATAAAGTGTACTATAAAAATATCATATAATTAATGTGAGAAATAATCAATGAATCTATTATTTGTATCCACTATTATAACACATAAAAATTAAATATTACATAATATAATAAAAATTAATTTCACACATAAGCATATAGAAATATTGTAAATGATGCATAAGTTTTACCCCAAGAAACGAAATTGATTAATGAAATCTCATTAATCAAGTACAAAATCCTTCAGATCTGTTTATCACTCATGTATAATGGTTAAAAAAATTTATTATGATATTATGGATATATATTGAAATTAATAATAACTTATATGATGATAGTATAAGAGTTGGCCACCTTTTCATTAATAATTTTTCATTATTTTCACTGTTCATGGTGTGTTATTTTCATGGATTCATTGTCTATTCATTTGATTATAATTATGGATTTTTTTATAATATCTAAATAATACTATATTAATTGTACTGAATGATTTTAAAACAATTATATAAGTACAATAAGTCTCTTATATCATTTTTTCTTATGTATATATAATTTTTATTATAAAATTATATTGGGAAATGTTTTTATTTTTTGGGATATTTTTTACCATCATGAAGTAGTTTCATTTGGTTTAAGATTATATATATATATTTGTTTTAGAAAATGAAATAATTCATAATATAAATATTAAAATATAATTATATCATGAAAATAATTTTATGTCCATCCATGATTGTGATAATGAAAAATTAAAACTCACCGTCTACAAAGACTATTAACCTCCATAATGTGGAAAATGGTTTGGTTGAATCAGATAAAAGTTGATAAAAAAGGGATGTATATAAGATATTAGATTATAAATATAAAATTAAACAATATACATTATAATGGGGAAAATATTGATTTATGAGTGAATTAGTTGAGGTGATGGTACAAGAAGAAAATGAATTGAGGTTGTTTCATAAAGATACCTTTAGATTTTCATATCCTTTAAGGACCCCATAAGGACATTGGAATAGGAATTTTTGTGAGGCCATAAGAACTAGAACTTGGTGATAGTAGAAATGAAATTTTTTATTAGTAAATTAATGTGATTAATGCATTTTTAGAACAATGGGGGTTGTCAGTAGTAGTTTTTATACCTGCCGATAGGTTGATTAAAGTGATTAAATAATTTTTATTTTATTTTTAAAGACAATTAATTTATTGTGGAATTAATTCAAAATAATTATATTCATAATTAATGTTTTAAGGGATTATTATTTTTCATAAAAAGTTCAATTACCCAATGAATTTTTTTTATTTGACTCTCTTACCATTTAATATTATCTTTTCTTATTAATTTACAGGAAATGTGGTAATTGATTTATTTTACCACGGTAAATTTTTTTTCCATAAAATGAAATGAATCCTACTACCTATTTCATTACTATTTATAAAAAAACGGAATCCATTTTTACAAATTTAAATCACATAGTTGAAAAAAATAAACTTAAACAAGAATCTTAAACATAATGAATTAGTGGGTTTACACGAATTGTATTTTTCATGAAAAAGAGGATATTATGTCAACTCAATGAAGAATAAATACCATCGTACAGAAATAAATAAATATTTAAGGACATATAATTTATAAATTTCATTTAAAAATTTCTTTATTAGGGTTTATTTTAATGAATTAAAATTTATAATAATCATGTACTTTAAAATATTATTCAGAGAAATCCTATTTTAAAACCAAATAATAATCCATTTCTAAAAAATATATACTAATTATTAAAATAAATAAATGGATAAAATATATATAACATATACATATATTACATGAAATAAAATTGAAAATAGAATGATTCATTAAATTTTTTTTGTTGAAATAAAATTATATTTTTACACATATCAATATATTTTACAATTCCTTAAAAACAAATACTTTCTGAAAAATACCAAAATTTCACCGAATGAAAAACATAATTTTATAATAAAATAAAATTAAATAATTCAATAAATAAATTTTTAAAATTATTAAATTTAATTATAATAATCAATCCTAAAATGAATAGAAGATCACTTTTTTATGAAAATTTATTTTGACGAATAAAATGGATGTACTAAAATTTTAGTGTTATTTATAAATAATTCATTAATATTTTATAAATTAATATTATAATTATATATAATTTATAATTTCATTAATATTGTCCATTCACGCAAATTTATTTTCTCATTTATAGTGATATTATTTATGTAATAATTTATAGTGATTTTTTTTGCTCGATGTGGAGTATCATGTACGATCTTGAATATTATTTTTAAATTTCATGCCTATATATTATTCTTTTTTCTTGAATTGTATATAGAATTTCAATTTAATTCAATTAAATAATCCAAACATTCTTTTATATACCTTACACCGTGTAGTACGGTGGATTGTGATGACCTCAATCTGATCCACCCATTATGGTGATTTCAATATAATTCTATTACAATTCTGTTTTTGAATTATGATAAATCCCCCACCCAAGTGTGTTTATTTAATGATTACTATCAAATATAGTTTCATATAATAAATAATATTTTTATGTTATTTTATTATGACAAATATTCGAATTGAATAAATTTAATTGATAGTAATGTTATAATCATTATCATACCAATTTTTAATAAAACAACCCTTAGGGTTTCTTTACATATTAATTAAATTATGGATTGATTAATGAAAATATTATTGGATGGTTTGAGTTAAGGTATGAGTGTCTCCCACAAACTCCATGTTTATTTTTAATTATGAATAAGTAATTTTAGTTTAATTATTAATGTTATTTAATGTATTGGTTGGTCATGTTTAATATTTTGGAAAACATATGAATAGGAATATTGATTAAAATTAATGGATGTAATGAATGGAATGCATACGATCATTATAATATTGGTTACTTAAATTTAACAGGAACATGATTTATTCACCCCTTAATAAGTACTAATTTATATATTTACCAACATATTTAGACAATGTCATATGCTAATTTTAATTACATGTACCTTTATTGATACTCTAGTTATTAATATTGAACCCCTTGGATGGGCATATAGTTCACATGAATTACCTTACACCTTTATAAATAAATGGGTTTTTATGTAACCTATTTCCATGTATGGGATCATATGCTAAATAATAACCTTTTTAATTGACTGATACCTATGCTTCATGGTTACATACCTCATTCTATGGGTCCTAATTAAATTTGTAGTTTCAAGCAATACATGGGTTTTATCATTACAGAATGAGAACGAAGGTCTCAATAAATTAATGACATTACATTACTCTTTTGGTGATACTTTGGTTTCTCTTTATTGAATGCATGGGTTTGGATCATAGGAAAATGAACAATAGTAATCATTTTTATTACATATGAATAATAGTTACTCTAATTTTAATGATTAATATACTCATTGATTGATCATATGGATTATAGGCATTCGTCCTTGGAAATAATTATATAATTTTTATTATCACTATTACTACTATATAGATTCCTTGGATATGCATCGGTGCATATATATCCCTCTCTATATCTTTTTAAATATACAATTATACATACATGCTATCATATTTAATGATATCTATTCCTTTTAAAATGTTGGTATTTCCAGCATGGTGTCCCACGGGAACCCAACCTGACATGAATTTTATTTTATTTAAATTTTTTCTTTACCTTACATTGGTATACCATTACAAGTTGATATTTTAATATCACGGACTAGATTATGTATTTGACACAAATTGTGAACAACTATTGATTTATCTCACACCCTGATCGGGCCACTATTTCCTTGGGGTACCTAAAAAACCCTCATGAATATAGGATATTATTTTTAGACTACACATTCTTAACATTTTCTTTCTATTCTGGGATGGATTACATGAGTAGAGGATTGATCTAGTTATTTTATTTCTATTGAAAATACCCACAAGTCCTTTTATTATTTACTTATCTTATCATTCCTTCAATGTACAATGTATACCATTTTTTTCTATATATTCTTATAGGATGATCACACCTGAAACACTGTATAATTAATTATTATCTTTAATTTTATATTGTATCTTCTACTTATTCAAATTTATTATTGGTTTTTATGTATGTATTTCTGATCTAGAGGTTATATCCATACCACTATACATTATTTAGATCCTCACAAATAATCAGAAAGCACTGGAGTAAGGTGAGTTGTCTATGTTTCTTGGTGGCCAACTAGCTCGAGGAACCATAGTGTCTCTCATGTTGATATTCTACTAATTTATAAAAATCATATATTTCATTCACATCACATATATTGAGATATTAATATATTCCATTTAGATATAGGTTCAATATATTGAACCTCTGTTTTTAGTTATTTTATCATTATAAATAGTACATGGTCCCATAGAACAAATTCCTCCACATTAACATGTGGAATTTATTATATTGAAAACCATAATAAATATATATCATCATTTATATCTATTTATACCTTTCTTCCACTTTCACATATTCAAAAAATATATATTAAAAAGTAACACATCTAATTATTATTACATTTTTATCTAATGGGTTTTATTGATAATATACTTATGTTATTAAAGATATCATAAAAATATGTAAGATGAGTCTCTTAATGTGGATTGGTTTCATGAGATTTCCATAAAATAATTTGTCCACAATCTATATAACACTATATGAAAAATAATAATTTTTCACATAATAAAGCCCCACATTGCATATTATTTATCCTTCCATTTATGGTATATGAAGTAGTCTATAAAGTGTATCCAAACAAGAATAATGAATGAATCATATTATTTATCTTAGATACAACTCTATATAACATTTCGAGTTTCCTCCTATTAGTGACATTATTTTTTAATGGTCTATAAAGTGGTTTTAGTATAGAATTTACACCAAAATCTATTTGATTATAAATTAACGTGTGGTTATGATAATATATGTCACTATTTCTGTGTATTTTCTTAATGTTAATACCAAACTAATTATCTATTTCATTATTAGATTCTATAAATTTTTCAAAAGAATTAAACTTATTTCATAATAAGTAATATTGATATTTACTAAAGTCCACAGTAAAAGTTATAATGTAAGACTAACAGGAAAAGGTTCACACACTTGTGTATAAACTAATTATCAATGATGTTGAGTTGTTTCAACATTTACATTAAATGGATATTTCGTCATTTTTTCTTATAAATATTTAAGACATATATCCTTGTTTTTCCACCCAATAGAATTTCAATACTATTTATATACACTTTAGTTTATTGGTTTTATTTGTTATTAATTTTCAATATACATTATTGGTGAAAATGGGTGATGGATTGAGTATCCATTATATAAAAATGAAGAGGCTACCAATACATATTTTTTGGAAACACATTGGGATGATACATCGAAGATAAATGGAAATATAAAATGAAGATAATATTGTTAAATGAGAATACCTATATTAAATGAAATTAGAGAGATGGACCTGAAGTCATAGCTAGCTTTTGAAATGTGAGATGTCTTTTCTACAAAAAACGAATTTATGTGATGATAATGGAGAAAATGGTCACTGAACATAATACTATAGAACTTATATAGCTAGAATAAATTGATTTAATCGCTATTAAATAGTTGAATTAAGCTATCATTAATAGTACATAAATCAAAAATAATATATATGAAATTTGGACAATACATTTGCGATAAATATCATTGAGAATATGGATATAGATAAATAATGTTATCAGTGGAAATAAGGTGATGTGAGGCTTATGGAAATATGATACTTGAGAATTAAAAATTGTTTAATATTTTTACCAATTTTTTTCTTGTTTTTAATTTTATGACAATTCCTTATACTATTTGAATTCAATGATATGTAATTTGAAGAGTTTTTGAAGGTCTAAGATGAGATTGAAGTGATCATGAACTCATTTTTAGGACATCTAGAATTCTGAGTTTCATTAAAGAAATATAAAAAAGTACATGTGGATTCCTATAAGGAATATATACCTATGTAAATTCTCCTATAAATTTATTAAATTAATATGATCTAAATCCAATGATGACAATAAATAAATGGGATATAAATAATGTAAGGATATTCATGCTAGATTCATCAACATACTAGGGAAAATATAAATGGATCCATATATATACACAATTCAATGTACAGGGATCCACTATATAGATGTATATATGTGGATTCACACTAAGAACAACTTATCAGGATATCCTTTATATAATAGAAAAAAATTCTAATGTTTCTATATTTTAAAATTCTAATGAATACATTTCGTCATTATATTGAACATATAATTCATATTTTAAGCCTAAAAACTATTAAATATATATTTTATTATTTCAATATATTTGAGGGATTATTATCTTTTTTTATATGGATGAAGATGAATTTTGATGAAATTTGAGAAAATAATTTCATAGAGATTCAATTGATAATAATATAAAATAATGTGTAAAGGTAATCAAATCACAAAACTTTTATAATTTGGGGAGATAAATATGGAAAAAAAAACATTAGATTCAAGTTTTAAAGGAGAAGAAGAAATATAAAATGTTATGTTATCTTGGATTAAAGGATTTATGAGTAAACAATACAAAATTCATTGAAATATAATACACTATAAGATGGTGTCCCACATCACATGCTGAGCTATGTATATATATTTTTATTTAAATTTAGAATAGTGGTTTATATTTTTAATTTTTTGGTAATTTTTGTAATGAAAAAAAATCCATATATATAATAAATGATATGATTTATTATGAGTTATTTAGATAAGATTAAAATAATAATAATATTATTTTTTTATATTATGTTATAGAATGTTGTTGACAAAATGGAATAAGATAATTTGGATATTTTTTGGCTTAGAAGATACATTATTTAACATTATATCTCATATATATATACATATATAATCTAGAAAATATCCATATTTAAATGTAAAATACACATGTATAGGTGTATATTGGTAGAAAGTAAATAAAAAGGAGAGGATAGTCAGGTTTTCATTCTAGGTAAAAATAAATAAAGATCCTTGAAAAAAAATATCAAGGAAAAAGAATAACTAATAAAATAACCGAACATAGATAAGAGAATAATTAATATTTTTATCATATAATTAGATCATATAGATCAAACCAATCATTTTTGGTTGAGGAATATTGATAAAAATATTTAATAAATAAGAAACAACAATATCAGAGTTCATCATCAAGAATTATTCTAGAGGTAAAAGATTAATTATATATTATCCATGAAAATACCTTATGTGGTTTTTATTAAAGATCCAGGGTCATATATTGAATAAATATAATTCCATGATGAATTGGATGTTTTTTATAAATTAGATACCATGATACATGTATGAGTTCTTTATGAACAGAAGGAATTAAAAAACACAATGATGATGAAGATCAGTTTTGTTAATTCAATGACATCCCTATAAATACTAAAGGTATATGTCAATTGGATGGATGATTTTATCACGACAAAATAAATTAATGATTTTGGGATGTGGTATAAATACATAATTACATATATATAGTGAGGACCTACTTGTTTAATATAGTGGAAAATCTTATATTTAAAATGGTGATCTCACCTAAATAATATATTGATTGATATCTTGCATAATACAGAACGAGTGGTTCAATATAATCATAATCCATCACATTATATTTTTATCATAGGATATGTATAGTAAAATATATGATTTAATGAAAACAAATCCCAACAGTGAGTAGGTTTCCCACATTAGGGAAAACCATATTAAAATCATGTTATTTTTTTAGATATTTATCTATATTGTATTTGTTCTTTAGAACCCTCCAATACATTGGTTGATTTTATTGTAGTATTATCTACATATTTTTTTTCATGTTACCATGTATTGAATACTGGTAATAGTTTTTTGACGATAGAAACCCTAATCGATGGTAGAAGCGTTGTTCATATAATCCGGTATAATAAAAAGGGAGGGAGTTGTTTTGGGGTAAGTATGATTTCTAAAAGTATGAGAATATTATTCAAACCATGCTATTATATCCTGATAAAATATGGATTGATTCATGTGGAGTGATTGGATCCAAAATTTATGTGACATAGTTTTTTCTAACCATTCCATAAAACGATAAGGGTTGTCTATATCATTAAAATTTTAAAACAAGGAAATGTATTTCAATACCCATGGACTAATTTACCCTCCCTTGTGTGTATAGATTAATACGTTAGGGATGTATCTTCTCACCTCTTCTTAGTGGTGGATTTCACCCGGAAATTCATTTTCACATTTTTGGTAAGATGATTTTTCATAATTTCTCCATCCCCTCTAAAATTCCCTTGTGGTCATACATCATGATAGAAGTGTAAAACCCTAGCATGCCTCATGGATGAATGTTGTGTTGTTAATGGGGTTTTTGTTTTTTATTTTTATTAGTTGTGTGAGGACCTCTCCTTATTAAATATTATTGTTTGAATAGAAATTAATAGTTTTGAAATTATTTTTGGGTATGTGTCACTATGTATGGGTTTTGTTCCTAGATAACCTCTAATTAATTAATTTATTTGTATTTTTGATCCTCTAATTAGCATAAAATTGATTCATTAATAATATTTAATCAATATTTGTGGTGATTAATGGATTTTAAAAGTTTTATAGTTTAGAATGGTTATACAAAAGGTGTTTTCATTAATGGACACATTGTATTTTTAAAATGGTTCAAATAGGTTTCATGATTTAAAATTGAATTTTGAAATGAGTTTTCAATGATATAAATCATGTCGTGGACAACGGACATGAAATAGAAATTTTAGTTTTTTAATGTGTCTTAGGAAGTGGATTATATAGTTAACACTATATGATGTTGATATGTTTTCAATGAAACAACACATGGGTATCCTCAGATGTGTGTTTTTTCATGAATTATACAAGAATTTGTTGTCAAACTGATTAAGTGATCCATTCTATGGAATACCAAGTAACCTTATGATATGTTCTTTTAGGAGGTCGAGTTAGTGTTTTTTAGGAAGAACTATTAAGCTTCCAATGATTCTATAAATGGACCAAGTGAGCTCATGGATGTTTTCATCAAGGACTACCACGATGGATTATAATTTTTTAAACATGTTTAACTAATTAATAAAACTATGATTTAGCTAAAATGACTATTGAAGATTATGTTTAGAAACTATTTTGTACATTTCATTTGGCTTGTTAGTTTATATTCTTTCAGGGCATTTTGTTAATTAATTTTTTGATTGAGATTTAACTTGTTTTTAAATTTAAATTTAAATTTTTCATATGATTATGGTTATGTTTATAAAAATATTATGCATTGTTTGGGCGTTGTGAAATTAGTTATATTAGGTAGATTTATTTTATTATTTATCGTATTTCATGAATGTTTTGAATCACATATTGTTTTGATAAAAACAAAATAGATTTCAGTTTTTAAAAAATATTCATGTGTGAATTAATTAAAAACATCACATGGTTATGAAATAAAAGATTCATTTTATTTATAGAGTTAAAATCCTTATAAAGATATATGGTGTTTTCTTATCTATAATTGTTCATAACATTAAACAAATTATTTACGCTGTTGGAATAGGTTTTCCAAAGAAATATTTAAAAGTAATATCATTGTAATGTCCTGCCCCTTCTTCATTGGAATAAGAAGGTGGTGAGATGCTACATGGCATTCTATGATGTTCCCTGCATGAAAAAGGCTTTAAATTAATGACGAGGGAATCAAGAGAAAGTGGGGAATGATATTACCTTATAATTAAATCAACCAACCAAACTGCAAGATGTATTTGATGGAGTTATCCATGGTAACTCAAAACCAAAAGACAACCAATTATTCCATAACAATTCCCATAAACTAATACAACAATCTATAGAAACCAAATATCAGAGTACCAAGTTGAAGACTCAATAATGAAACCCCAAAGGAAACCATGAGATACCCCATTGATCCACACTATACTCCATGCTCCAAGAACCATGATGCCACCAAGAATCATGAAGAACCACCAAAAAATGATATATTTTACTCATAATTGTTTCCTAAAAATGACATATTCAAAAGCTCCATAGTTCCAAATAAGGGGGTGAGTACAAATACTTAATTTTTATTCCCCAAATTACTTCTCTACCCATTTTACTAAGAAACCCTCTATCACATTTAATTAAATTAGTTTATATAAAACATCAATTAGTGAAAAAATTATCACATTCCAAACACACCCTTACCGAGCCACCTTTACCCATACCCACAGAAAATAAGGGACAACCAAACTATCATGAAATAAGACTTATCACCATCACATAAAAGAACAAAAATTTCCATCATACATACCAATCACACACAAGTAAACTAAACACGGTGGATCTTCCCATCCAAGGATGTTTACTACATTCCCAATCTAGTTCTACTTCCCAACCATTGATCCATAATGGTGTCTCGTTCATCCACTATCCTTCACCTTATATAGTGAAAATTCCTACCCACATAAAACACAATCAACAACATCCATGACACTTATCCAACCAATCAACATAAAGCATACTAAGGTCGCACATTTTTCTCAAAACCATTTCCCACACATTCCAACACACATCAATAAACCACACATTTTTTAAAACACAATTTAACCATTATCTATTTCAAACCACATTTAAATAAAAAACATCTTTATTGAAATTAATCATTCATAAAAAAATTATATAATTCAAATCATTATATAATTTAAAATCAAAATTTTAAAATTAGACATCAAATCCCATTATTCAACAATATCACATTTTACATAAAATATCCAAATAATCAAAAAATGGGTTTCCATGAAGAATTTCACATCATATTCATAATAATTTTCATGAAATAAATTTAATTTCATATAATACATAATGTTCTAGAAAAGTGTAGTCAAGAGAGAATCCACATACCACAGGGTTCCAACAAAATCAACCCACTGTTGACCGCACCACAAAGCCAAGAAAATGCTCTAGAAAACCCACACTAGATGTCCATATAAATCATCAAAAAATTTTATATCATTAATTTAGATGAAAAACCCCAATATATTAATGAAAAATATGTAGATCTATAAATCCATAAGAGAGTAAAGATTAGATCTAGTGAAAAACCACAAGTGACCAAGAGAAGAGACTTACCTGAGAACAACCACCCTCAACCACCAAGAAACACATTATATTTTATTCCAAAATGGGTGGGGGAGATCGTTTATCCCTTGAAAAAAATATATCATGCATTAGGTTCCAATTGTAGAACGGTTGAGAGTTTATGGTAAATCCCATATAATCCTAGATTTAAAAACCCCGGTTTTATTTCCACGCACGATTATCTCGCATGTTTAGTAAAACCATGAACTAATTGTGTGCATGATACTATCTCAAAGGGAACCATTCATGGACTCCCCACATGATTAGAAAAACCACATGAAAACCATGTGAAGGATGACTGTCTCATGCAACAAGGTTACCAAGGGATTATATAAGGTCTCCCCTAATCGTGCTCAATCTGTACACCCTTTAATAACCTTCCAAAATATACAAAACATTCCATAACTCCCCCATAAAATTACCAGATGACCTTAAACAAAAAAACTATTTATTAAAAAGGATAACATACCTAAAAACATGGTGATAAATTCCCCCCCCATTGGACATTCATTCTTAGGAATGTAGAGAATCATTTATTTTCTATAAGAGCTCAAGTAATTTCTCAACCATATATTTCTCTCAGTCCCAAGCATCCTCATAATTCTGACAACTCTTCCATAAAAAAAATAATCCAATTATTTTACCATAAAAGACATTCTCTTGATTTTCCATAATCTGAACTCGAATGTGCACCCTAGTAGCATCTGGTTCTAGCACAAAATGTTACCAATGAATCACATGCTCACAATATTGCTGGTAATTTGTCAAATTGAGATACATGAAATTCCATTTTCACCACACTTCACCATAGTAGAAAATCCATCTCTTAAGCCACCACTCCATATTACTCATTTATCTCAAAAGGGATAGTATACCTTGGAGATAACATTAACTATTTTCCCAACTAAAATTGTCAAGACCTAGGATAGATTCTCTAAAACACATGATCGCACACCTTGAAAGACAAAGGTCATCGATAAAGGTCCACAAATGGTTTCTAAAAACCCAGATCTATGTCAATTTTTTTCTAATAAAATTATTTTTCTCTACCATCTCTTGGACAAGGCTCGGTCAAACCCATGAAACTTCCCTTATTTCCACCCAAAAAAGATTATAACGACACTGATTCCCAAACAATTCTTAAATCATATTCATATGTATCAAGGCATTATAACAATTATTATATGTGAATTCCACTAAAGTCAATTTTTCATCCCATGAGCAACCAAAATCCAACACAGAAGTCGGTAACATGTCTTCTGATCATTGCATCATGCTCTCAGATTTTCCATCAATCTATAGATCGTACACCCTACTCATCGTCAACTGAGTCCCAAGGTTTTACTGTTAGGATTTCCAAATATGATATATGAACATTCGATCTATTTCTGATAAAATAAAAAATGGTATACCATGACTCTTTACAACCACAATGATATAGATTTTTCATAGATCCTCCATCATATGAGATTCACAAATCATGATGGAATGGGCCAATTTGGTTAGTAGATCCACTATCACCCATATGGAATCATTATTTATGACAATTCATGATAGAAATGTAAAAAAATTCTTTACTATCTACTCTCATTTTCAAATTGGGATAGTTAAAAATTACAACAATCCTAGTGGTTGTTGATGTTCTGCATTGATTTGTGGTCAATAAAATCATTTTGCAACAAAATCGACAACATTATTTTACATACCATCCCACCACATTGTGATTTCAGTAGCTTATAAATTAAATTCAATTATAGTAAGGGTATACAACCTAGAATGATGATAAGAACTAAGAATTTAATACTGAGAAGCCATTGTCACTACCATCTGATCCCGAAAAGATAGAATTGCATTCCCATTTATTTCTCAGCCCCCAACTGTCTCCCAACAATTGTGTTTTGACATCATCTACATACACTCTAAATCGGACTCTTGTACACTATTAACCAATAAATAAAAATCAAGATGTAATGAAACATGAATAGAAGCCAATCTATCACCCTCGGTACTCACAATCCAACCGCGTGTCGGCTATGTCCGACATCAACTGCCAGTAATCAAATGCATGTTTCACCACCTAATCACATGATGTCTTACTAATGCATCCACTACAAAATTTCCCATACTAGTTGTATACATCAAGAAAAAATCAAACATATAGAGATACTCCATCCACCTCCTTTACCACATGTTCAATTATAATCGTGAGAAAATATACTTTAAACTCTTATGATTGGTAAAAATTGTGAATTTTCTTCTGAAGATATAACGGCGCCACATTTTAATGGCATAAACCACTACAAAAAACTCCGAATAATGTGTTATGTATTTCATTTCATCAAACCTAATAATCCATGATCTATATGAATCCACGTTGTCCCCATGCATGAGAACAAACCCCAACCCAAATACTAATGCATAATAATCCACCACGTACATGTTCCTTAGTTCTCAAATAACCAAATTGGTGTTAATATAAGGCGACCAGTTTTATCATAAAAAAATATCTGATTTATCTCATCCCATTGAATTGCAACATTATTCCTTATAAAATATTTCATTGATGAGGCCAATCATGAGAAATCACATACCAGAGGCCGACAATACCCATCTAGACCCAGTAATATCTTTATCATGAAAATATTCTTTTGTAGTTTCTACAAGATAACAATATATATCTTTTACAAATAAATTAAAACACCTTTATCTGAAATAACATGGGAAAGGAAACAATCCACTTGTATCATGATTTCACACATTGGCAATTTGGAATATAAGCAATGATCTCTAATGGTCCCCAAAAGTGTCACTATGTGATTATCATGATCCCCCAATTTCCTTGAATACACCAATATATCATCCACAAGTACCACCAAAAAAGAATCTACATATCTCTAAAATATATAATTCATCGACTCAATGAACACCACAGGAGCATTTGTGTGACCAATGAGCATAACCAAATTCAAATAATTGCCATATCTACTTCTGAATGTTTTTTGGTAATACCCTCCATACGCACTTTCAATTGATGATATACTGGACTCATGTAAATCTAGGAGAACCACTTAGATCCTCTCAAGTGGTCACAAAATCCTCAATATGTGGAAGAGTGTATTAGTTCATAATCATAACCTAATTATGCATATATTAATCGACAAACAGCCAATGTGTTCCATATAGATTCATTAAAAACAGGACTGGCACTGCCCATGGAGATGTTCTAGGTCGGATGCATCATTGGGTTTCTAACACCTCTAACATTATATTCAATTCCATTAATTATTTTGGTTCTATTTGGAATTATGGAAGTAAAATAGGACTGGCCCATAGACGTAAATCTATCCTAAACTCCACTTCTCTCATAGGTGGAAACACGATGAATAATTTAGTAAAATAATCCACAAATTAATCAAAACATGCTAGAAAAACACTATGTTGAATCATCCAATCCATTACATTGATTTCATCAAAAGCATACATGTCAATAACTGATAAATTCTACAAAAATTCGACTTCATCCAAAACTATAAAGCATTATCTACCAAAAAATGCTCGACAAACACTTGGACCTAGAAGAGTTTGATGTTTCAAAAGAGAACACATCATTTCAACTTCTAAATCTAGAAAAAATAACAATATTTGAAGCCATAAATGAATGGGAATCACCTGTATCAATCAACACATGCATTAGGGTGGAATTTATATGACACATACCTCACACTGTGGATGGTCCAAAATGATCATACATCACAACTTTCTATGGTTCATGGAACAACTTGGTTCCACCCTATACTATTTTTTCCTTTTTCATGATTTTTGGTATTCCTTAAATAACCCTCACTAAATTTTTTCTACTAATGAGGGTCATGCTGATCCTCCCACACTCTATCGAGTCATAGGAAGCCTCTGATCCCTACGGAGCATCATAAACAATGAACCTTAGAGCAATAAAACAATACCAATAATGAATAAACATATTCAAACTGTTATGGCATGGTTGTGGAATCTCCATACAATCACACTTGATGGACTTGTTGAGCTACACTAGAAACATATCATATTACTTTGACGTTTCAGAAGAAGATTATCTTATCATGCCGTAAAATAATGACCCATACGTCCAACCTATAAATAAGTGTCCCACTTCCTCTTAAACCAAGCATTGGAGTTCCCAATATTACCCATGGGTACCAACATACATCCTATGAATATTTCTCAAAAAATACCATGTTTAACTAATGATTCATTATTCAAAAGTTCCATGTAGTCACTTATACACAACACAAGAATCCTGGAATGAATTTCTTTCCACAACCAAACTTCAAAATAAGAACCTTCTACAAATTACTACATACCACATTGGTTGAAAAGTGTTATATGTTCATAAACATAGAAACATATTCCATTAATGAGGATTTCCCTTCCATCAAGATACATAAATAATTGGTGCATTGAATTCTAAGAATATCATGTTAGAATTGTATATTAAATAGTTACTAAAAACCCTCACATGACACATCCTTGTCCTTTCCAATTAGAACCAACCACTCACTCTGTTAAAGGGATAGATCTTCTAAGAGGTATGTTGCTTTTTTCTCTTACATCATGGTAGGTATTATAAATAATTCAAATGATTTTGTTTACTCTATTTTACCATGCTTATATAATTTCTATATACAAATCACCCCTAATGATGTCTGGATTTAACTTTTGAAATTGAATCGCATGGTCGACATTCTATATCTCATCCTCATTATTCCTTCCTTCCACAGCTTGGAAATCATTCACTATACTCTACACTAGATTTTGGTTTATCTTGGGCTCAATTGAAAAAAAAATTCATTAGCTTTTGGTTTAACATAGGCTCAAATGCATCAAAATTTTCATTAGCCTCGTCTGGTTGGTCTCTACAATGCATAACCAGTACCATTTATATCAAAAAAAAATAGCTTCCATAAGTGTCACTCCCACTGAAAGAAAAGGTTTACCGTCACAAATTCAATTACATGGTAACTATCACTACCATGCATTCCAGATGATCACATTTCACAGGTTGCAACATTTTTTAAAAAAAGTATACATCATGTTTTGAAAATAAATCAATTTTTAAACAACAAATAACATCCACATTTCAAATACACATATTTGATGTAATTCCCAGATTTTCCACACCGTTATAGATTCATATCAAAAAATAAGTCGATATAAAAAATGAAACATGCGTCCAAGTGGGACGTCATTTCCACCATCCATGTAATGATCATATCATTGGATACATAAATAAAAATGTGAATTACAATGACTACAATTTTCTCCATAACATTTATTAACCAAATTGTCTGGTAACATGAAGTTGGGAATAAAAGGGTTAGTTACATCCTTTTATGCCATACATTTAGTGTTCCAATAATCCTATGTCGTTCTACTATTTCGACTAAAATAATAGACCCAGAAAGAATGTCACCTCCATGACCAAAAATCAATACTCATGGACTAAACAACTACTTTCATTTTAATGTCATGAACCGAATAAATTCATTCCACATGTAACATCTCACCCCTTTCACATTAACTTGAGAATGAGGTGAGAGTTTACATGTCCTTATGTGACATTTCCAAGGCTCCACAGTATTTAAATTAATATCGACGACATACAGAAAAAGTGGGGAATGATTTTCCCTTATAACGAAAGTGATGAACCTAACTACATGATTCATGTCAAGAGTCAACCCATGATAACTCATTAACAAATGTAAACCAAATAATCAATAAATATATTCATATACAAAATGAATAATCCAAAAACCAGAATATCATAGTAAAAAGTAGAAGACTCAATAATGAATCCCTAAATTAAACCATGATAGGCTCCATGCCTCCAAACCAAGTTCCAAGCTCCATTAATAACAAAACCACCAATCATCATGATGAACCACTATAAAATAGAAGTTTTACTCTTAAATGTGTCTCGAAAAACGACATAATTAAAATAACCAATGTTCTGAAGAAGGGGGTGAGTGAAAATAATCAGAAGTTTTTCCCCACACGACATCCCTATATGTGCTACTAGGAAAAATCATTATCATATTTATATAATTTTTTTAAATCAAAAAATTGTACAATAATTACTACAATCCAAACACACCCTTACTAGGAGAAATTTATTCATATTAACATAGAACACGGAAAAAAAACATTCCAGACGACTTTCCACCATTACAATTAATCAGACACATTTACATATTTCTAAATAACACACACAGCTCTACTAGACATGGAGGAATTTTCGTCCAAGTCTGTTTACTACATTCCCAATATAGTTGTACTTCTCGACGGCTTATCCTTATTTGGGGCCCTTCCATCTACTATCCAACACCTATTATATAATTCTTTCTACCCAAATCACACACAATCTACACAAGCCCCAACACAAAACAAACCAAAAAGAATAATGAACACAAATTCCACACTATATTAACATAATCATTTCCTACACATCCCAAAATTGTCCAATAAATCACCCATTTTTTAAAATATCCATTTACCTTTTTCCATGCCAAAACCATATTTAAAAAATCACATATTTATTTAATTCTTCATTCATAATAAAAATTCAATAACTCAAACCATCATCGAATTTAAAATCAATATTTTAAAATCACACGATAGAACCCATTTTTCAACAATATCACATTTTAACCAAAGCCAACAAATCATCACCAAATTGGGTTCCATCAAGATAAAAACATCATATTCAAAATTCATTTCATAAAAATCAAATTATTTATAAATAATATCACATGTTCAAGAAATGTGGAGTCGAGAGGGAAGACACCTACCTCCTAGTTATGGTGAAATCGACCAATAGGAGACCGCACCACAAATCTGGGAGAACTGTCCAAAAAAACAACTCTAGATCCCCTTAAATACAATTTGAAATCATTAATCGCATCACTTTAGAAAAAAGAACCATATATCTACATGAAAAAAATTTATATATAGAAAAATTGAAGTGAGAAAAAATAGATGCAGAGCAAAACCACAAGTGACAAAGAGGGGAGACGTACCTAGAAGAACACCATTCAGTACCCTAAGAAAAAGCTTTGATTTGCATCAAAAAATGGGTGGGAGAACTCCTCTATCCCTTGATAAGAAGAAATCACAAATTGTTTAGTGGGGGAATGAATTTAGATATTAGAGAAAATCACACCAATAATGGATTTAAAAACTATATTTTTATGTTGTGCATGGTTAAGAAAATAGTGTTCTAGTCATCTGTATGCTACTACATTAGAGGTAACATCACACAGCCTATTCGTTGGGATAGACAAAAACTGTGAAAAAAACTACGCAATGGCCCCCAATCTCATTTTTCATAGTTACCAATGGATTTGGCATGGTTTCCCTTCACCGTTCTAAAACCAATCACCTTTTTAAACAACTTACAAACATACTTGAACCTTCCCAAACTCTCCCAAATGGTTCTCAACAAAATTAAACAAAAAAAATTCATAAAAAAGGTTTCATATCTGAATCAGGGGGGGTACTATGTGCCACATATATTTTGATGGATCATTACGATTACTCCAACACAATATTTTTATATTGGATAATAAATTATATAATGAGGTTTACCTCGTGATGAGTCATATAGAGTTATTATATCGTGTGGTTTTTTTAATACCCATTTTGTTAATAATCAATGTTTAGTGTTTTCGGATTTGGTTGTGTATATAATTTATAGTTATTTCACCTGATTTTATATATATATTGTTATGTGAATGTGATTGTGATATCTTCCTATAGACATTTCAACTTTACTCTATTGTATTATTATATTTATTAATCATATTTATTCAATAGGTGTTTCATTATATTTCATTGATTGTTCATTAGATATTTACTTGGGGGACACAATTTTCAATAGATATTCACCATGACATGGTTCTTGTCGGTATATTATTTTGATCGAGAGCATGATTCACCTTTTGTATTGCCATATTGGGAGATAAGTTAGGTACGATAACGATAGTTTTTGGAAATCTTATATTAGAGGACAATTGAATATAAATTTGATTTGATATCTATAGATTGTATTTTAATATTTCAAGATGTACAATAGGAGGATTGACTCGATAGATCATCATCATTTTGATCCTCATGTTTCTAAGGTTAGTCTCATATTATGATTATTTTTGGATTATTATATGGGTTTATGAATGGTATTTGATGTATTTATTTTTATCATAACATTTTACTATATGTGACCATGATTTATGATATGACTTGTGGATAAATTACGGAGATAATAATATTTCCATGGTTTAGGCACATGGTTATTAGTAACTTTTCAATATCAGGATACATTTTCTGTTATCATTAATTCGAAGTTACACAGTTGACACATGGGTTTCCAAACCATGCAGAAAAACCAGGTATAGAAGAATTTTTTAAAATATTCTTTTCTACATATTTCATTATTGATTTATATTAATGGTAATTTTATATATTCAAGTTTTAAAATTAAATCCTACTATAGTATAATATAAATTGATTATGGTTCAGGTGGGCATTGATTGAGATTGTTTATTTTGATATGTAGACAATGCCTCCAATAAGTGATTTATCTACACATAATGACGGGATGGTGTAAATTTTCCTATAGTATAACCCTCTAGTTGTTCAATATTTTATTGAAATGGTTATATATAAGTTATTTTTATTTGTCCACATGTGTATTTTATGTCAAACCAAGAAGGTAGTACATTCCTAGATGCTCAATTAGAAAAATACATAGATAAACATTGTAAAATAGTAACATAATATCAAGAAGTGTGGATGGAAAGGATAAACTGTATATTTTCATTTCTTATAACCCCTAAGAACATTATGGGAGGTGTCTTGACTTATATGGATGAATTTATACGTATTAAATAATTGAAATAAATAGTGTTAGTGATGTTGTCTGAGTACCTACCATGGACTTCTTTTAAAGATGGCTTTAATTAAAAGTTCAATCCAAATACAATAAGCGATATAAAAGGATAAAATGTGTTTGATGATAGAGAATGATTTTCAATTAGAATTAGATAATTATTCAAATATTTTCAATATGGTTCATGTATCTCATAAACTATATTTTTATTATTATTTGAAATTTGTGCTTCTTAAAAATGGAATGAATTATAGGATAAATTTGATTTTTATCCTTAAATTCTTACCAATAATAAATGAGGTTGTTGATAAGGAACTATAGAAGAGGAGAACATGGATAGGAATAATGGTCTCAGTGGAATTCATTTAGGGGTAGGTGTCCAGATCCCATTATGTAGATTGAAGTGGAAGCAATATACAGTTTTCCATGTTATGTTTTCTATGTAGTCATTGTTCTTTAAAACATTGGATTTATTAGGTAATAAGTACATATAATATTATCACTCTGGGATTTTTTTTTCATTGGTAGACATTATTTATACGAGACAATGAGGATTTTACATTATTTTGGGAGTCTAAATCTTCATTAATGCTTCTATAATACTCCCAAAAAAATGTGGGGAGTTTGTTCCCCATTCTTAATATTTTTTTAGGTGTGATAAAACATTTTTATGGTTAATCAATATCTCCCATGGATAAATGGGATTCTCACTATGCAAAGAAGGATCTAGTTGGGATTGAGTTTGTATTTAATTTTGATGATGATATGGAAACATATGAAATTTAATAAGTTCCAACCATCATTTATGGTCTTTTTTATTAGAGATTTGCTGTAGTAAGAAAGAGATTGTTCTAAATTTAATAGAGTGTCCTATTTTAGTCACATATGTCGATGTTCTGTCATATGTTTTCATGATTTACCAGTACATATTTTATCTCTTCAATGATATGTATTGTATTATTATCGTTAAATGTTAGTTTGATTTCTATTATTCCATGATCATGTTTCTACCCCAGAATGGGAGATCACACATATCACAAGGTATGGTGGATCCATGATCTTGAAGGTAATGACATGTAGCTTTAGTAATGAGATTGTTCTTGTATCATATTTCCATAATGTTGTTTATTATTATTGATTAGGTATTACATTATGTCTTCATGTGGTCATCAATGGTACCCTTGTGTGTTTCGTTGTGACAGTTTGGGATTCCACACTAATGAGAGGCCCAATTCACTATCGATTTTCTGTATAGGATGAGCCCCAACTCTTTACCATACTATATGGTGGATAATATTGAGATGACAGAGTTGAAATCATATTCATAGGAAATTGATATTATAGGATTTATTCATATGAAAAATTAACAATAATAATCTATAATTAAAAATTATAATAAGTAATATGGGAGTCTCTAACATTTCATAATTTTAATATGACTAATTAATTGATCATCAAGAATAAACCACCTTTTACCGTAATTAGTGACCATTTTTATCATCTCATAGGTCCTCATTGTGTTTCTAGGAATTAATTTATATTCAGGTATAACCATTTGAGGGTATGAGATTAGGACGACCATAATACCACTTTTTAATGTAGGTATGAGAAATGTTTTAAATTTTGTAATTTCATGGGGACATTACAATAATCCTTCAGTATTTATGGCCTTGATGTACAATGTCTTCCATAATAGTTTGGACTCTTTTTTGGTCATTCTTGTTGACAATATATTGGTGTATTACATAATATAGGAGAATCAAAATGATTATATAGTGGTTTATTTGAAAACTATGAGGGAGAATAATCTATATTCAATGTTGTCAGAATATAAATTTTGGATCCAATATGTAATGTTCGTAGGCAAATTGATTTCTAAATAATGGGTTTTAGTGGATACTAAGGAGATTGATGAACAATTTTCTTATGAGTGACCTAGTATTGTGTATGAATATAATATATTCTTGTCTTGTCTATGCATTACATGTTATTTTACCAAGAATACTTGATGAAATATTCTCCCTTGACCAAATTAACTAGAAAAGGGATAGATATTGAGTTTTTGGAGAACATGCATAATTATTTGGACATTTTCTATAACCATTAAATATTCCATTGGTTTTGAATTGTATATAACCAGGGAATGTTTATACAGAATAGTTTGTTTCCACATGTGATGGGGTAGGGTACCTAATAATTTTTTTTGACTATATAGTGACTAATAACATGTGGTGGATACACTTTATTGAATGTAATTATACCTCCCATGAGAAAAAATTGTATATATTGATGAATTTATATAATTCATGGTGTTATTATATATCTAGGGATGATTTTATAGATTATTCGGTTCATATTTGTCATAGGTGTATCCTCACCCCGAGGAACATGGACCATATGACGTGATGTTGGTTGTAGTTTCATTAAAATTTACATTTTGGTATTTCATATACATACTGAATTGGAAACATTTTCAACAATGAAATTGGGAAGAAATTTTATAGTCTATGGTGATTAAGAGTGATTAGAATAGTGGGTTCTAATGGGGATATATTCCAATCCGAGTAAAAATGTTCAAGAGGAAGAATAAAATGAATTATTGTATAGAGTGTAGGTCACTACTTCTCTTGTAGATCATGTTCAGAGTGAGAATGCATCCTACCCAAAGATACACAGATAGGTAGATTTTTTAATGGTGGTTATATCTCAAGTAATTGTTGTTAGTCACTAGATTGTTCACTCCTCTTCAAGAAGTTGTAGGGGGTTCCATTTACTATAAATAATATGGGGATTCATAAGATGCATTATTATTATTGGTTCATTCACCTCAGGGTTACAATGATGTTTTATCCCTAAAGGAGAATGTATTTTGGTCTAGGGATGAGGAAATTAATTTTCTAATTTTTTAGTATGATGTTTCACATTCACGGTGATCAATTATTATAATTAGATATTAGTTATTTTGTTTTATCAACATCCTACTATATTGTTGAAGTGGGGTGAAATATCTATGGATTCTATGATTGATATACCTCATAATCATATTAGTAATGATGTTATATGTTTGATTTTAGTCCATTTGATAAATTTAGCACATTTTATTCCCATTAGATAATCAACAATGGGTTTGGATCTTGGTAAAATGTATGTTAGAGAGGTTTTTTGGGGTACACTTGGTTCTTTTGATGATAGTATATGATAGGGGTTTTTTATATACGAGTATTATAATGGGATCCAAATTTTTTTTAACCATGATAATGTTATTCATTATATAAAAGCTTTTTATGGATGGCCATTCTGAGAAGACAATTATGATTCTAAATGATTCCTCCTTATGCATGTTCGTAACTTCATGGGTTCTTGGATAATGAATTTTTTATGGGTTTAGGTTAACTAAAACAACACATACCATTAATAAAATATGAGTACTATTTTTTGGTGTTATAATTGTGGTCATTATAGTAGTCATTTTTTTGGATGTGGTGGAAGAAAGTATCATGTTAGGACTGAGTCTCATCTTTGTGATTATGGATAATGTGAATCTTATTTGAAAAGTTTTACATACCTCACAGGATCACCATAAATAATTCACTATTCTATATCATTACGTGTCAATTTTTGAGGATGGGGAACATGTGCTACTTTGGGTATTCATCATCCTTGGACACCATCTCATTGTAATATAAGGGATGTTTTTGCTACATTATGTTCAACTATTTTGAGGTGTGGAACATTTTGGGAATGTGGAATATCAGATGGGTTTTCCACCATGGATAACCTCTATAGAAAAATTATTTCTATTATATAGCTTCAAAATAGCATTCTAACCCATATCATGTGAAAGTGTTTGAAAATTTTATGCTGGATCTTTATATAATTATTGTATAGAAACCTATTTGGTCAGTGAAATATCTTATAAAATAATATCAAGGTAAACAAATCCAATTTCTACATGTTCATTTTGGGTGTTGTTGGGATAAACATGAGACATGGTGTTACAAGCTTTAGTGACAAAACAATGTCATCACTTGTTTTATTCTTTGAAATCCTAAGGATGATATGGTGAAATAAATTGAATTTTTTTGGTGGTTATTGACATCCATCAGGTAAATAGTATTTATTATTTGATATTTTATTTTCCAATTTATTAATTCTTTGGGACCTAGGTGTTAGTGGTTGCAAATCTTATTTTTGGGGGAAAAATATCCTAGTGCAAAATTGGAGCATATTTTTTCTAGACAAATAGATAACTATGTGAGAGTGATGTATGGCGATAATGGAATTATTAATTTTTTGAGTATGGTTTTTCTATCAGTAAGTAGTTCTTTAGAAACTATGTACGTTCATTCTTGGGGAAGTAGTGTCAACCACATAGTTTGAAATAATATTTCTTAGAATTACACCAATCAATTTAGGATGTCTATCGAATTACAATTTTTTTTTAAAACTAGATTTGTTCAGAATTATATAATAACCATTGGCTTCATTTTTTATCCCATGCATGTAAATAACATTCTATTAGGCTTGTATCATGTCTCCTCTATAATGTTTTATATTTTTCATTGATCATGGTGATTTAAGGATGAGTAATCTCAATTCATAAATATAACTTCAACCTCATATAATCTATTTTGATGTATGCATAAAACCCAAGGATAACTCATGGATGAATATTATGTTCTCTATGAGGGTTTTGGTTTGTTTATGTTTTTTGGCATGTGAGGATCAGTACTTCCCAAATATACATGTATTCATCAATGAAAAAGTATTTTGAACTGAATTTGAGGAAAGTGTCTCTATTTAAGGATGTTTTCCGCATAGAACATCAATATCATTATCTCCTTTAGTTTTACTATATCACATATCCTCAAATTGATTTATGATTAATGTTTTAACCATTTTATGGAGATATATGATTTTTATTTGAAATTTGATATATTAATAAGGTTCTCATAATGTGTTGTATTTGATGAACTCCATGATTCTGTTAAAATAGCTCCAAGAGGATGTGTTGTCTAATTATTTTTTTGTTAAAATGGATTTTCAATGTTGTATTTCATGGTTTTTTATGGTTGAATTTAAGAGAATATTATGGATTATTAAAATAGATTCATAAATATAATTTATGATTGTAATTTTTTTATATTTATATGTTTGGCATGGAGTATAACGTGGACATCATTGAGAGTCTGTTAGTATATAAAATAGGCTAGAGGGTTATATGTATGGGATAATGTGAGCCTTTTGGGGTAGGGGACTGAGTGAGCTTACGAAGATGTTTTTAAGGGACCAAATGATCCTACTATAATAAGACAAAGGAAACCTTAAAATAATTGACCAAGGGTCCTAGTGGTAGCATAGATATTTCATCATGCGAAATATAGAGATTGATTCCATGTAAATAAAAACAATTATATCAATTTAATTTCTTATATGAATATATATTTGTGTCATATTTAGTAATATAATATTATATAATTCATTCACATGACTTAAAAAAACCAATAGAATTTTATTTTACTAATTGAAAAATTAAATTTATTGAATAAATATGGTCAAAATAATTGAATGTTTGATAATAGAAAAAACAGATAATAAGACAAAATAAAGATGAAAATTTGGATCTATTGGATCCTTTAAAATGTGGAAGGGTGAATCTAACTACCTCAAATAGATTATATTCTCAAACAATCACAAATTAATCTATGTAGATATAAATTTCATATATCATTGAATTAAAATATCTATAATAAATCTCATCAAACAATTTTCCAACCTCCAAATACCTAGATAATATATAATATGAAGGGACCTTTATTAGGTAATATTAGGACACAATGAAGGAGAGTGAAGGTATGGAGACTTACCATCAATTTATAGATCCAAGGAACTAAAATATGTTAAAATATCCATATTGACCGAAATGAATCACTGATGTATCCTAAAATATTTTAATGGGTTGATATCATAGAACATTGGTTGATGAATTAAGGGTTAATGGGATTTTTATGTTAATAAATAAAATATTTAGATTTCATTAATCACAACTCATGGATAAATTGCGTGGTTCACCATGTCATTATCTAATAATTTATTAAAAAATATCTAAAGACTCTAAGTTCACATGATTGGTTTTATGGTTGGGAATAATCTATGTCAATACTGTGAAACACCTCTATCCCATATCAAATAGTTCTCTAGGAAATCCATATGGTTAAACTAACATTGTCTTAACTAATAGCATAGTACTAGTTTTCCTTATCCTTTTGCATGGTTATATATGGAATTTTTTTGGTTCCCCATATCCATGTGAAAGTCCTGTTACTTCTAACATGAATCCATAAATCAAAAAAATTATTTAGAAAATGAAAAATCCTAATCCCAGTAAATACTATTATCTAAAACCCATAAAAGGGAAGAGTATATCAAATAAAATGTGTGTAAAATTTTCCCCAATAAATGGCTTTCCTTCCTAATAATTATATACGTTGGTAGTGATTTGGAATAGCTCTTTTCATTTCTCTAACATGATTTATTGTCATTCCTATGAATCCTCCTAAAACTGATAATTCTTCCATAATATGCGAACCATTTGAAAATATTTTCCTCACAATATCTTGACTCACATATTAAGAATTCATAATGGTTCATGTAAAAATATAGGATACATCACATCATTATCTTGATACCATAAAATCACATCGTTTGGTTGAGGTCCAAACATCAGCAGTTGAGATACATGGAAAAATTAATGAAAAAAACTAAAACCTCAAGGAAATGTTCATTGAAACTAAAAATATAAATTCCATTAAAGTATCTAAAATGGACCATAATATCAAGAATAATACATACAATTTTAATGAAAATGTTGAATCTCTGGCCCTAAAGACACCCTAATAACCCCACCCCCCTCAAAAACAAAAAAGAATGTTTTTTGATGATACTCATCCACATAAGGTATATAATTACTATAGTCTATTTTGAGTATTTAATGGTATTTTTATAGTTCACCATATTCTCCAAAACCATTTCTGGTCTAATTAGTGAGGTCTCTCAGGTCTGTAAAAAATAAAGTGCCTAAATATTTTATATTAATTTATATGAGGATAAATATTTCATGGAATGACAATATTGTTCATAAGCTAACCCCACTAAATGTTAACAAAATCCACCCATGAGACACAAAAAACATTACATATTATCTGAGATGGTTTTATAATTTCTATATTGTATATTTTTATTTCCCATCCTTTTGAGGATGAAATTTCAGGGATATAGTTAATTATGCTGCAATGGATTTCTGTATTTATTTCCAAAACTGATCTATAAAATTCAATATATAGTGATATATGATAAAAATAAGTACACAATGTGATAATAAATCTTCCTAAATATATTGTTTTGGTCATATATCATATAATATTTTATGATAAAAATGAACTGGGATTTCATCATGAGTCAGTCCACAGTGACCCAGATTGCATCATTATTATGAATCATTATTTTAAACCCAACAAAAATTTCTATAACTAATTCCTTATAATTATAAACCTATGTTGGTATGGATAGAAACATACCCAATGTTCATTGATATCCTGTATTGACCTGATGATAGTCGGTACAGTTTGAAACATAATAAATAATATATTTCTTCATTCATGACCCCATAAAATATGTTCTTAGTTCCTTGCACATATTTTGGTTTATTATATATATAATCAATATGGATTGGTAATAATAGTAAATAAAATGATCCTAGGAGGATTTAGAAACTAAAATTTGATCCAAAAACAAATCATCATGGTCTCATCATCCATTTATCTATTAATATAATACCTACGATAGATTTTTTTTCCATGTGACTAGACAATAAATCCATATATAAATATAAGCGTATTAGTCTTTCAATGAATATAAATATTAATATAAATTATGAAGAAGAATTCAATAATTTAATATTAAAAAAAACAGGATACATGTCACCAAAAACTACATTAACTTCCAATAATCATAAGTTCCATTACATATATATTAATATTAATTTCATCTTAGATAATAATCTAAAAAGTTTCCCTTACTCAGTGTATACAATAATTAGATTTCAAACATATGAAGGTATTTTCCCAATAATTATTACCTGATATTTCAATGTATTTTTTTATAATAGGATTAATGATATAATGATAAGTTAAAAAAATGAACATTTAATTGTAGAGATAATGATTTGATGTTTTAAAATAATTAAATAGGATTTATAGTATTAGATCATCCATAGGAATATTCCTTTCGTATATGTGAATATATCAAGAAATATAATCTATAACATTTTTTCTATTCATGAATACATATCCCAAACTACAACTAGACAAATCAAAATATACAACATATCAATTTCATTGTTTATATAAAGAAATTAATTGTGACAATGTTATCATATCCTAAATATAGTGTTTTTATTATTTAAACATATATCTCCAGTATAATGGAATAACATCCCTTGTAAAAGAAGTCATCATAGAGTCATGAAGTGAATAGTTAAGAATATATAAATAGTAAAAAAAACATTATGGTATGAATATTTCTTATATCAATAATATTCGTATAATGTTTATAAGATATAATAGTTTCAATATTTTCATGATTTACTAAAAATGATTTTTAAAGAATCACATTTCCGAGGAAGAATATATGTTATATCTACTATTCATACATATAGAATTTATTATTGATATATTGTTATCATAGAGAGATTAATAATTTCTCATTATTTATTTTTTGGTCACATTTTGTCCAATTTTCCACCATGATATCATAAAACTATTCAATAATAATGGACCCAAGGTTCCATAGAGAGATATTACAAAACAATATAAAATTATATGTGTGGAATTAATGAGACAACTGGTTATTAAAATGTTTAATTAATGACCAAAACATCTCAGAAAATCTATTCTTATAATATCATAGATGCGAACCTATATTTTTTGGTCTCTAAAATATAAATATATTTATAACAACAAATTGGATCCCAATAATTGATCAACTAGATAATCGATTCATGTAAGAAGATACAGATTATTTATTAATACCTTATGTATATTATGATAATTAATGAAATGATGAATATATACATCTTTCACCTTCACAATGAGTACCAGTGAAGCCTATGTTAGATACTGGGCCTTTTGAATACTATCATTTCCAACTCTTTTGAAAGGGAAATTAATTCTATCAACTCAAATGGGGATGTCCTAAAAGATTTATGTGAAATTGGAATGGTCCTCAAAAGTTGATAAATAAACAATTATATGCCCCTTTTAGTATGATTCATGGAGAGACATATAATAAAAACCATAGTATATCAATTTATGAGGGATTAAAAAGGTTTATTATTGACTATATAATTTTTTATGACCTTACCTCTACCAACTGTTATGTTATATTCACAATCATTTATAATAAATGTCTTATTATACTATATTTATATCCCTAAAGTCCCATAAATGGATTCATTACTCAATAAATAAAAATATGAATCACATTTTTAGAATTTCAAGTGATGTGGGAGTTGAGATCAACCAACCAATCCATTCACTTAATATGATTAATGATGTCCATGTCAATAACTAATATATCCAAAATAAACTGATCCCCATAGATTTTTATTGAATTATCCACACCCTACAGCCTATTGAACTATAACTTAAAATGATCTATTCATATACTTCTAATTGAAGGAATAATTTCCTCATAAAAATACATAAGATTTCAGAAATAAGATTAAAAACAATATTGGGATAACCCTATATAAAAGAATCATTGAAAAAAATAAGAGTTTCGTAAACTTTTACTTGATATAGTCGAATGAGTCATTTATTTCTCTATGACTATTTTATATAAATCATACAATAACATATTTTACCCTACCAAATAGTGATTTCTTTCACGTTATAATGGAGTTGGATGGGGTGTTTTGTTGTTTTTATAATCACATCTATTCTCTCATTTCAGGGGTCAAAAATTATTTAGGTGAGACCACCCTTTCTAATCCTAAGAGTCTAGTGAAACACTAGATCCATTATCAATAGATATAAATATGTGCTCCAATAATATCATATTATTTTTCTAATTTTAGAAACAATGTGACCATACTAAAATGGTGTAACACAATCACTTTTCCTGTCGTCGAGTGATCGATATCGAAATAAACATTTTATTGTGTTGACACAAGGAGAAAGACAAAATGATTTGATTGATTAGTTATTTTATTCATTGCTTCCTTGAGAATATGTGTCTTTATTATAATTGATTCCATAATTTGAGATCCCAATATTACCTATATAGAAGAAATTATTTCTCCCATTTATATTCCAAAAATATATTATCCCAATGAAGTCACTATACTGAAAATCTTCATATATGTATCAATACAGAAGTTGACTACTTTAGAGTTAATAAATTTTTAATGTCTTGGATTATATATGAATGCCTTTATGTACTCAATCATGGATTCCAATGAGGATAAGTGATATTAAGTCATGAAATAAGGTTAATATTCTATGATGGATAGATTTTATAATAGTGAGTAATGAAAAAAGTAGTCTTTGTGACCATAATGGTTTATTGGGAAAACTGTTATGAAATTCAAAAAAGGATTTATGAGTAAGGTTATTTTCTTGTTTGGTGTGATCAAATATGACCCATAATTTAATTATAATGTCATGGATCATGAATATTACTTGTGTGATGTTGAAATCAACATGGGTTCCAAGCAAAATGATGATTTTTTTCAATTGGTTAATCTATGCCTCCATGTTTTCCTACAATGAATACCCTTGATAGATTGGCGGATAATGATTTTGAAATTTCAATGATGAATTATCATGGTGAAGTGACTAAAACATTATTTCCCGTATTAATAACATGGTTTGATTGAACTATGCTCTAGAAAATTTATTGATTTTCCAATACTTTGGGTTTAAAAAAATTCTCAATTTTTTCTTCCTACTGGTTTTATAAAAATTGAATCATTTTTATCTCTCTTTATCCATAACCAATTTCTACATTACATATGTTTTATATCTTCAAAAAAGTCATAAGATATTTCAAATCATATTATAGAGAATTATAAATAAAATATTCCAATAGTCATCAAATAAAACCAGGATTTTGACGTACTACTACGATGTACCTCTATGAATGTTTGACACACTATAAACATTGTATAAGCACACAATGATGACATAAAAATACTCTTAGATGTGTATATGAACACAATTTTATTCTATTAATTAAATGTATCATTATATCATTTATCTATAAATAATTTCCCAAAAAACTAGGTATACTAGGATTATAACGTTTCTAATATCCATTCCCTAATCCATTATCTTGGGATGTGGAAGAGGTGAAATTTATCTTATCTAATGATACTAAGGAACTAATGGCTGGAAATTATTTCTTATTAGTTTTAGATTCTTTGAAGGATAATTTTACATTTTAAATAATTAAAATTTATAACATAATAATATAAAAACGAATGAATCAATATTCGTGAGAATAAACATGACATAAAAAAATCCAATAAAATAACATAAAAAATTTTACAATAGAATGTATAATAAAATAAAACTACCAAAAAATACATCCTAATGCAATGTAATCACTATGTAACAACAAAAAACATCCAAAAAGATCATTTCTATGATCCATTATACCTGAAAAATAATATATCATTTTTTTGAAAAAATAATTATGAATAATTTCATTTATCTATATCATTATAAATGTAATATTCTTAGTCTCAATGTGAATATTCCATGGATGAATTCATAAACTCATTCTGTAATATAATAGAATCATCCCTCACATTCAAATAAATACAAAATAATTTATCATAATTTATATGAAAATGTATGTGATGTATATTTAATATAATTTCATAGAAACATAAGAAGTGGTATATAAAAACTGTTTTCATGAATAGAAAAAATTAACAATATTTCCATGAACAAACTCAAACATTAAGTTGTAAATTTATTAGAAGCATTTAAATTATTTCTTCTTTGCATAATTATTAAAAAAAACACATTTCACATTTGTCACAAAATATAGTGTCAATACTCACGATATTTGACTTTTCATACATAAAATTTTTTCTCATAAAGAAATCATGAGCCTACCGCTACCCATGAATTATAAATAATCTATAAAAAACACATTCTTTATAAAATATATAATTAATAAATTAGGAAAATATGTTTTTTGAATCATTCTAAATACATTATTTTAAAACCATATAATAAGAGTGACACCAAAATCCATTAAATAATTACTTTTTAATATAATGCATTATCATGATTTATAGAAATACAAATCCCTCTTTTTCAATAAGATTAACATATAGAGATAATCAAAAAACCCTAAAAGTTTTTACTTCTCAATGATTTAAGAAATTATATTTATAGATCTAGGTCCATTCTCCCACATATTCAATGGATTGAAAATAAATATCATAAAAAACTCTCCAAACCCAATATGTATAAATGTAAAATTTGATACATGTTTTATTCCAAAATAATATGATTATATAATGAAGGGGAATTCTGTGTTAGATTATTTCCATTGATTTCTAGATCCAGCACACCATGATCGGTTAAAATACGCCATTATATCAAATACTATCCCCAAATTAACTTAAATTATGGTTCATAATCAATTAATATCAATAAAAAATGATTAATGTGGGTCTTAGGTTGATTTTTTGGGTATAATTTTTAATTTAAAAATTTTGTTAACCATATCACACATTTTAAAAAATGGGGAAACTACAGTGCGATTCTAGTGTCTCAAAACACATGGGTCATCTGTTTTGGCAACATGATTTTCAAAATAATGAAATAACTATGTGAAATTATTATATATCATTTAAGATGGTTTTCAATTTAAATTGTATATTTTATCCTTTCTATGAACTGATAGTGAACTTCCTCTTAAAAAACCTCATTTTTTCACACAGTTACACAGAAATGATAAGGATTTTCTTTAATAGTTCTCAAAATATGAAATTTCTTTAATCCTATAAAAACTAATAAATTATTGATTAAAATTGTTGAAAAAATTTATAACCAATAGTAGTTTCATAATAAAATAACAGAGTAGACCATGACCCAAAAGGATGACGTTACACCATATGACTTTTTTCTTTTATAATTTCCAACAATCCCAAAATATTATATAGGCATCAATAAATATTAAATGAGTGCCTTTTGTCGGCCAAATATATTAAAAGTAGGATAAATGAAATTTTAAATTTTAAATATTCTTATGAATATTAAAATTTAAATATAAATTTTTTATCTCCTTTATGTTGGATATAATGAATACTAAAAGAAATTACATTTCAAGAATATATATTATGGGTTGATGAATTTTCCATCTTGATAGAGAAATAGACTAATTTAATTATGTTTTTATACCACATATTTTAAATTTAGGATATTTATTACAATTTAAATGTCCATCAT
Organism: Viscum album; assembly: GCA_963277665.1. Lineage (NCBI taxonomy): Eukaryota > Viridiplantae > Streptophyta > Magnoliopsida > Santalales > Viscaceae > Viscum > Viscum album. Next base: position 1,416,939,120 of record OY728161.1, on the reverse strand, counting down.
GTAAAATTTTAGCATTCTCAAACTTAACAAATCCATTCTAAACAAAAATTAAAAATTATAGAATATATTAGAATAATACTATTATCATTTAATCGATATCAAAATCCATATAGAATATCAAATATTTATTATTAAGTATACATAATTAATACTCTACCTTCTAATCTCTATGCTAAAATTTTCCTTCACAACTCATTATATAGTAGTTTTTGAGAATATAACACAGTATCTGATATAATATAAAGATAATGGATGAATTTTCTATATTCCGCAATATATTCCATCAACTATTGAACCAATTTCCAATATTCAAATTATTTCATTATAATAAGTCTTATAGGGTTCATTGACCTGATTATCTTTCGACTATTTATCTTTTCAAATGATTATTGTTTCCAAGGAATCTACAATCCTTATCACTTAAATATGATTCATTATTAGCGATTCTTTTTTCTGATCTAATAGGAACTACCTATAATTTATCTGGATTGGTCACCAAAGGATATAGAAAAATAATTTTCATAATTAAAGTGAAATGAAATTACAAACAATTTATGTGGATTGAAAATTTATCTTCATATCAACGGATATTTAATCTCCCCCTTTGAATTTGTAATTAAATCCAAGTTTATTCAAACATTCAACAAGATTATTCTCCTCCAAAATGATTATAAATTATTAGTGAGTAATGTTATTCTCCCCCGTACACATAATAGGGTAGTATTTTTTCAATACCCCCTTAGTTATATTTTATGTTGGATATTCTCATTTATATCAAATGTATATAATAATATGAGACTCATATTATCTCCACTAGATTAAATCACTTCCACAGTTATAAAGGAATTATATATTGCATGGGTATCACCCCATTATCTTGAAAAAGACCCATCAACCATCCAAATCTTTTTCTAATTGGTCAATATAAATTTTGAAAATAATATTTAATAATTTAGAAAAATAAATTATCTCTTAATTGGCCTCTTTTTTATACCCCATCTAACATTTATTTCATAGGACCTATTCATATATTTGTTTAAAATTCTAATGGCACACAATAATTTGAAAACAAACATTAATACATTTCAGATGTGTAGATGTCACAAATTGGTAAGATATTAAATCCCTTTAAAAACATTATTTAATGTAATCAACATAGTGATTGAGATATGGAAGATATTACCTTACCTATTGATTTTTTATTGGATTTATTGATTTCTAAATTTCTAGATAATTATGTGTTTTGGATGTATAATAATTTTAAATAGCTCCCCCTCAAGGGATTCATTCCAATCATCATTACCTTCAATTAAAAATATTAAAGGACCAGAAAAGTGATATGGTTTTAGGATGGTTCATTCAAATTTATATTTATAATAACTAGAATTCTGATAATTATTTCCAAACCCAAAAAATAATTTCTTTAAGCCATGAATTATCATAGAAATAATAATTCATGGATAACATATTCTTTCCCATGTTGTCCTATTGGAGGCATATTTTTCATCTATGATTCATAATTCCCTAAATGCTTCTTGACATTAAAAAACAGATTTATTTAACAATTTTCTGCATGCTCCCAATTTATAGACGCATCCATCTAACATATATATATAACTATACACCCATTATTGACATGGTAAATCATATTCTTCAGTGTGGACTCATTATTTGGATCACTATTATTGATAGAAGCATACATTGGTTAATTCCAATTGTACTATATTTATAAGGGAAAATAATCCAAAAACAAAAATCCATATTTACTACTATTTTTTATCTTTCTAAAAAACATTTGACACTTTTTGAGAAACCAATTTCTATCTACCATGCAATATATTCATTGGAGATGCCAACATCTATAAATATTTTCAACTCTAATTTATAAATCAATTACTTTTTTGTTCAAATATTCACCCCATTTTCTTTTATTTTCATATCCATATATATTTATCTATATTAAGGACTCTTTGACCACAATAGATAAACTTCATCACTATTGGTGTACTATCACTCTAAATTTTATTTTTTAAAAAGTGAGGATATTTCCCTTTAACATTTTCTCTTGAAAGGTATAATTACTAACTTCTTTTTTCTATTTCCCAATATATGGGGATTTTATATTAATTTAACTAAATGAATGATACATAGATGAGTTTTATCTAAATCCATCATAATAATAACCCCCAATTTTATACAACTCAAAAAATTTCTATTTAGTCAAATATTTTCATTATACACATATTATTTTTAATATATGGTTCATGTTTCCATCTAGTAGGATGTCCTATTTAAATTGATTTTCTCCCCATGATGTTGGGATTTTATAAGTTTTTAATATTATAATATTACACTTTCATTCAATTTCCCTATTCCCCAACAGTCATCAGTAGAATTATCTTTTTACTACCAATTTTATTTTCACAATGAGTTTTATTAGTCCATCTAAACTCTATTTTTTTGGATCAGAATCTAAAAAATTATGCAATCTTTTTTCTAGAAACATTACTTAGTAAAAAATCAAATCTTTATATGAAATATTGGTTTATGTACCAATGATTCTTGTCTCCCATTTTTTCCAATTTTTCTTATGTATTTCGTATTGAATACAAATTAATTCTATGTAAACTAAATAATCAAAGTCATTAGATTCCTTTTTATATGATTTGGAGGTGGATTATTATTTATATGATATCATGACAATTGTAAACTATTTTTATTTAGATTTGACGTAGGAATCCTTCAATATGTTTTCTATGATTAAATCATCATAACTATATGGGAATAATCATCCAATAAAATTAATAATTTATCAGTTATACATGATTAATCAAAAAAATATAACAGTTTAGTATTTTATTCTTCCATAAATGAGTTTAGTATTTATTCGAAATATTATTTCATATTTTTAAATTTTTCTCAGGAATTTTTTATTTCATGATATGAGTAATGAATAGACCATTTATTTTAGTTTATTAAGCTTCATTTTTATTAGTCTTAACATGATTTTATAATTTATAAATAATTCTTTAATGAAAAAACCCCTCTTTACAACACTTTTTAACTATTATTTCTCAAAAATAAAACCTTACAAAAGTTCTTTATTTAAAGAATATCATTCACTAAAATATGTGTGTATTCTTCCATATCTTTTACAGTATTTTTTATAGAATTTTTGGAATTCATTTTATTTTCCAATTATTCTTCCATTTATTCATCTTCTTATGATATTTTTTATTTTTCATTAATTATTACCTTGATTTATGAATATATATATATGTGTGTGATATATTCAATTAGAACCATGATAAAGCTATCATTAAATTTAAAATAAAAGTAAATAAATGATTCATAAATGAAATCGTGTTCAATGTATGGTATATAATACCTAGAAATAAACTCATTAATAGTTCTATCTAATAAATGATCACCATTTTCACTACTTTCCAATAATGATGTATTCTCCCTTATATTTTCATTATACTCATAAATAATTACACCTTTAATAGATTCCTCTTCCTTAATTATATCATCACCACACACCATGTTACATGACATAAAAATCATATCTTCTTCGTAGACATTGAGTTAAAAAAGATAATGAATATATCCAAAAACACACTTATGAACCATGGACCTTATATCTATTCATAAAATAATATAATTTATAATAATATATTTTTGGAAACTCAAAATAAAATATTATTATTCAATGTATTTCTATAAGAAACTATGGTGCTTTATTTTTCACACCCACACATCACAATTTTCTAATTTTTAGTTCTCCTCATTTTCATTGAAACGAAGTAGGTCTTCCAATTTATTTTCTCTTCATCATAAACCCTAGAAATTATCACAACACACAACAATTATTTATTAATATAAATATTTTATATATATCATATATTAATATTATATTCATTTATATTCTAGGGATTCTTCTTAATCACAATCTATTATCAATCTCTCTCTTTTAATCACACCATCAAGTTGTGACAAACTCTTCCATTTGGATTTTCCTCACCAAAATATTGACATGCTCCTCAAATTCATGGTTGGGGAAAATTTATAAATGATTGCATATTATATATCTACAATTGGTATTATGATCTTAAAAATCATCCTCTAGTACAAAATATGTTTAATGAAATGTCCATTCTTGGATATTAATTTTTTTATACATGTATTTAAACTTATATGATATTCCATAAATACCCTCATCAAGATAACATAAAAGTGGATGATTATATTTTTTGGTTAATGTAATGTATAAATTTATTAGTAATATCTAATTGGTTTTCAGTTTTCATCCCATAAAATTATCTAGTGATTTTTAAAAATCATTAGAAACACATATATTTTTGAATGGATCTCTTTCTTGTAGCATGAGAGATTCACATGAAATTATATATAGAACTATAGTTGATAATAGATGGAACATAAAAATATCAATATTTATAGTTAAATATTAATCTCAAAAATCTTTCACTATAAATTGATTAAATTCCATATAAAATGTTAACCATTAATGTCAATTGATTTACATTATTATAGGATAATGATAAATTAATTTCCACTCGATATATGTTCTAAAAATTAATGATTAAATTTACCTTATTCAACATTATCTATAAGATCATAAAATCTTAATTTTCTTGCATGAAACATATTTTTTCCATGATTTTTAATTATTGATTTGACAAATCTATATTCCATTTTATTTCTTATAAATCTCAGAATATTTTGAATTTGACTATTTCAGCCAATAATGTACACAAAATTTCAACAACGTAACTATTATTCATGTCAATAAAATTTTCTATGTACCTTAAAAATATATTATGATCCAAAAAATTTATTTATGAGCTCTTATATATGAAAATGTGTGATTTCAAATATTATACAAGCATTTAAAATATCTAATATTCTGTGGAAATTTCATACCCCATATGAAGATTCACATTATTACATTTTATCACACACAAATTTCAAATGTTGATAAAAATGCATTGTTTATATTAAATAACATAGAACTTACCCAAATCACCAAAAATATATAAATTTTTTCATTTTCTAATTTTCATCTCTCTTTAAATATCATCAATGCTTCAGAAAATATAAAATTTTCATCTCATATAGAAATTTTTTTATGAATAAGATAATATCCATTGAATATTTTCAAAAATAATATGTATAAAAAAAATTCCATTTTGTGGTTTTTACCAAATTTATACTTGTTATCCTATATACTCAAATATCATACACAGTAGAAAATTGTATTCTACATTAAGGATATTTCGGACATGCTATAATTTTTGGATAATTTACTATAAATTGTTTCATGATTATTAACATAAAATACACATTACAATAATTGGATTCTGAAAATAATTAAATAATCAAAAAATGTTATGAAATATCATAATGAAAATCTGGAAAAGTCAAATTTTTTTAAAAAATAATGAAATTAAATATGAAAATATTGAAGACACCTCCAATTAATATCAATAAATAAAATATTATCCTTTTATTTCTCATCTCTGGAAGTAATTTATACTTCACAAACCACTATCAATGAGTGTGTAAATACATGACATAATAGGTGATATATTTTAAACCCTAGGGATTGATTATCCACCTTTATCCAACTCCCTATTAAATCTTATAACATGTTTCAAGTAATATAATTTTTTTTAATGATTTATAGTTGTTTTTTCTAAACATCTAATGTATAAAATAATTATCATAGGAAATTATAATTGAATATAATGATTATAAAGTATTTAGAAGATGTATTAACAACATGATCATCACAATAATCATTAGGATTAATATAAACTACCAAGATGATATCCATCCCAATCTAAATTGGTTATTGAAACTTACTTTCCATGATTACAAGACCTGAATATTTATACTAGTTATCATTGAATGACATGATATTGTACAGTTTGTAGAATCCTAATCCTTATAGTTTTTACAAAATATAATCACATCATGTCCCAAAAGTAAAAGGATTTTTATTATTGGGGATATCAACCCATTTTTATTTGACATAGAATGAATGAACAATGCCTCAATATGAGAAACACAAGTATATTACATCAAAAACCCATCAATAGTTTGTCTAGTTCCAAGTCACCTACACCTAAGGGAACCAAAAAAACATTTTAAATTACATCGCCATTATTACTTATGTAGTGTCTAAACCTTTCACATTCTCTAAAATAAGGTACATGTACATGATCTGTGTACAAATTATGATAGTTGACCAAATATTTTCCACCATGGATATCAGAAAAATTATAGTTTTCAATCTTATTTAATCCCACACTATCACAAGAGGAAAATACCACTATTCAAAGAGGATATCATTCCTATATTATAATGTTCAAAATGAACTCCCCAATCCTTAATATGGGACTCAAATATAGTAAATATCTAAAACTAAATAATAATCTTTTTAAGGGAACATTATAGATATCCAATGGAATTTCTAAATTATCATAGGTTTAATAATTACTTCAAATTAATTTTGTGTCAGTCCCAAATATAGTGGTAATTATTGAATTATGATATTTCATGTATAAAATAGTTTAAATAAAAGAGATAATAATAGAGATTCTGGATGATGAACCTATTTATATACATAATGTATATCCTTGTTTGACATAATTCAATCATGTTCATGGTACTGAAGGATTCTAGAAAATATCATGGATAAACCATCCATGGATTATTCAGTATGATGGCTTGTACATTTTTTTATAAATGGGGAACATATAAAGGAAATTTTTAACTAATTATATATCTATAAATTAATTTTCTTGATTATTATAGAAAATCACTACATGGGTATTATTTATGGATATTCTCTTTTTAATAATTATTGATTATATTGGGGTTATTATATTTATTTAGAATATTATTTAAATATATTCTAATTTAATTTGATGAGTTATAGAACAATTGAAATGAGTTTTATATATTCCAAATGTAATTTCAATGAAATATTGAATATAAAATTTGAATATGGAAAAATGAAAAAGGATCCCAGTTAGGGGAATCACTAATGGACTGTGACATAAGTGAATTTGAAATTATATATATCGATGGAAAGGTATCTAAAATCATTTATACTAGTTGAGAAAATATTAATCACTCCATGTTAAAAAAATCAAGATAGATTCATCATTGCACGAGTTACCATATGAGTAGATCCATCTATATATGCATATTCTCATAAGAAGATCTACACAATGTATGTAATTTAGGGGATTCACACTAGGATCCATGTAAGAGTAGTTCCATTATATTCATGCTAAAAAATTATAATTTTTCCATAATTTAAATTGTAATGAATAAAGTTTCATTAATGATATTAAGGTTATTCATTAATGAGATAAATATTAGCAGCACCTAAAAGGTTTTTTAATTCTAGAATAATAATTATGAGAAATTGATATTCACAATGTATAAAATAATATCAATATTGATGAAACTCTTATTGAATATTAATAGAAAATTTAATTGATAAAATTATAGTGGAAAGATGAAATGAAATAAAACGAGGAATGTGTTTTACTACAGTTATTTAAATTAATCAAATAATATTGAGTTTAAAACTAAATATGATAAGACAACATGGGTTTGGATACTCTATAGGTTATATAGATTCGTAATAAAACCACACATGTATTAGGAAAAGTTTCACACTATAATAGAGAGTCCCATGCTATCAGCTAAGAAAATAAAATATGTTTTTATATATTTTGTGATTACATTGTAATCAAAATATATTAGGTGTAACACTTTGGGGAGAATAAAACATTATATATTTATATAATAGAAGACATGACTTATTCTAAGTGAATTAAATATGATAAAAATAAAAAAAATCTATATATAATTTTATTATTTTAGTAGAAAATAAAAATAATGGCATATTTCTAGGGATATTAATTTTTCGTGCAAGTTAGGTTCATTTAGTATATCCTTGTGACTTTTAAAATTATCGAAATTTGAAATAATCCATATGAAATGGTAAAAAAAATTATAAATATTATCATTTAAAGAGTGAAAAAACTATAGAGGATAGTATTATACATTTCTTGTACAGTAACAGGTAACATAGAGAAAAAAATATGTAATAGAGAAGAAGAAAGAGATAAAAACCTAATGAAATACTAAAAAAAGATGTGATGTGTATTGAAAACAACATGAAATGGAAGTTTACCAGAAAAATATTGTTGAATTAGAATAATAATAATAATATAATAAACATAAGACCATGGATTTTTAATGTTCATCAATGGTATGATTCTAGTGTTATGAAATTTATTTTGAATTCCCTATATATATGTTTTTGGTTTATTTTCTTGAATAATGTGTATGAGAATCTAATAAATTCTATTCTATAGAACGTATGGTTGATATACCCAAATCAGAGACTATGTATCATGAATGTGTTGTTAAGGAACAAAATGAAGTCAATAAATCTATGTTGGAAAATAATAATTTTTTGATATGGAAACATCTCTATATGGACAATTGGTCTATATCCATTTGAAGAACTTATTTAAAACTATTCAAGAGACTAAAAACAGTGTTATTTTTTATAAATAGCACATCAATTCATAAAATGGTTGATCTAGACTTGGGTAAAATAATGGAAAAATAAAATTTTAATATTATGAAATCACCTATGTAATATAGTGGTAAATGTCTTTCATAATATAGAAAAATAATATTTAATATGATCTCTAGCTTACACTCAATATTATGATAAAAATATTTATATTCTGTAATCTTTGAATCACTAGTAATATTATCATATTAAGGGGTATGATTCCTATATCATGATTTAACAATGTCAGAAAACTTTTTCAGTTCATGATTGATTTATCTTTATATCATGTGTTATGTGATAAGGAAAAGGTAAACATATACACATACATCATAATATTCACAAAATGTTGAAAATTTAATGGGTATAAAATATATAATTGTGAAAATGGAATGTACTGAAATATATTTCAATACCTAATTCACCACCTCCATTGGGAGTTTACTACAATATACTAGGACTTAAAATCCATCTGGATATAACATTGTAGACTATTTATTGTATACCAGACTAAGATAGTGGTGCCACAAAATGGGGTTATATGAGTCCTATGAACTTGAATTATTATCCATTTCCTATAATTTTATATCAAATTCTATTACATAACTACATTAATTAACATGTTTCATCTAATAAAATATGCTATATTAATAAAATTAGAAACTATTTTTTGGCCATGATGATAAATTAATCTATATCTATAAAGGATAGAGACATTATCTTACAGGCTCTGCATAGAACATATTAAAAATTCTATAAATCTAGAATTAATGAAGAAACCAATATGAAATGGTAGACTATAATTTATAGTAATGTATTTATTTATTTGATAGAAACTAAACAATACACCTCACCTATTATAAAAAACCAAAATTTACTTGGTTCATATATCTGAAAAAAAGTGATAGAATAAAAAAATATACCCATAATCCAATTTATTGAAATCGAAAATTTAGACACGATAATGAATTCACCTAAATTGTACCTATTCTAATTTATTGAGGAATATTTTTCCATCTATTGTCCATTAATTACAACAAAAATAAAACAAAATACAACACTTTTTCCCATTTTAAATCCATTACTTCTTCAAATGGTTGTGTAATGTTTCCTTAGGGATAATATTAATAAAAAGAATTCAGGTTTCATTTATTGTTATTCTATTTATGGATTAGCTGATTGTCATGATTCATGTCCCTATCAACATGTATTGTTATAATTATGAAATCATAGGGTTTTCTTATCTATGTTGATCAAATAGAGAATCCAAAAAAACATTTCAATAAAATAAGAAGTGAGGAATGCACATGGTCTGTAGAAAATTACATAGTTAGAATTAATACAAGTGTTTATAAGTTCTCATGGTAGATATTAATCTTAACTACATGAGGTGATGTTATAAATATTTATCCTAGAATGATATAAATATTTCTATATAGATTTTATGACACTTTGTATTGTTAGAAATAATAGGGATGTGATAGCATGGTGTGTGGATCAATTTTAACCTAAATATATTTTAGGTCACTAGTCATTGATGAAAAAAAGGAATTTTCATTCAATTGATCATCTAGATCATAATAGAGTATTTTTTTACATCATCACTTTATGGTCTAGATATAATAATAAGAATAATGAACTATATAACATGAAGGTTATAATGGCGTGTGACTTACACTATATATGCTATTCTTGTATTGTGTAATTACACAACATGTATTCCCAAATGGTGTGAACTGATATAAATGATTTATAGTATCCTGAGGTAAGCCACATTTTATGTGTGGCGTGTATAATCACATGAAAAATATATATATATATATAGTTTGTACTGAAGGATGTGTATGTGAAGTAGACATAATTTATTCATCATTACCTATGACATAGTTACAAGTATTTTATATTTTCTGTTTTATGAATTTAATTAAACATGAACTTTTAAAAATTACTCAGCATGTACCTAGTGTATATAAAACTATCACATAGTCTGTAAAACTCAATATACACCATGTATTTAATGATTTATTAAATAAATTATGGAATGAATAAAATGAAACACTTGTCTCAATCACTAAAATGAATGAGTTTTGATGTTTTACAATGTTAGTACATCATGATATTTTTCATGTAATTTTTTACTGGAAACCGACACATATCACCAAGAAACTAGGCATGTATTTTACATGAGTTATCACATGATACATGGAATATATAGCTAGATGCGATAATGTACTAATTTCTATTTATTCTTCAATACTGTTAGTATATATGTATCCTGTAATAATTTGATGTTCTTTGATCACATGGATTTCAATTATTTATGTAATTTCCTTGTCATGTAGGGTTAAAAAAATATATTCATTAGCAATAATTTGTGTACTCAATATCAAAACATGCGTGGACTGGTGTAATATAAATAATGATTAATGAAGTTGCGAAGCCCCACCCCCCATTATTTCATGGATTTTATAGCACTCTACATGTGTTAATGAATGAGGGTATCAAAATTTTAATTTTTTGTCACACTTCATGTATATGTGCCATGTGGTAAAAATTCTTAGTACCTCAAGGTAAGATATTGTAGTTCTATTAATTTTTTGTTATTGAATTCGTATTCATATGAATTATTGATTACATGGTATCATGAAATTTTTATTAAATAATAATGAAATATAGTGAATGAAAATGAAAAAAATATGAATAGACAAACCAAAAAATCATCATAATGAAATTTTTTTATAAGATATAATGTGAATGTGTTGATACAACTTGAATGTTATAGATAACACTTGAAGCATCATGATTTTTTGAATAATGTGTATTTTATAGTTTTAGTGGTCAATGTACTTGGAAATTGATGGGGAAATTCCCATAATCATCTAAATATATATTTTAATATTATTCAATTAAAAATAAGAATTATCATTAACACATTAATTCATATTTTTTGATAAATTTGGTTTATGAACTTGTAATATTTTTATTGGGACTAAGATTACAAGAAATAACTCCTCTAGTTATATCTACATATGATCCATGAAACACTAAAAGATAATTATGGTATTCTGGGTGCCATCCAGTAAAAACCATGTGCCAGTAATCATTCCCCATTGGCCATAACAGATAATATCCCTTTCCCTACCTTGATATTTAGGGAGGTGGAGGACTTTCCCCCAATGTTATCGAGAGAATTATTTAATAGTTATTTTTGTTCATGAAAAATCTTATTGATAATTGATATAATATTGATTTTATACTTCTGAATATATATTTTTAAAATTACACAAAGGCCTTTATGTAGTTTATTGTTCTATCTAAACCCAATGTCAATTAATTGTAATAATATTATTATTATATCCTCTCACATGTGTTAATATTGAAGATAAATACATCATATCATCCAAAAAACTCACTCAACCCATCAATCCATGATAAAATTTAATCAAACATGAATAATAAAAAAATTCTATAAGTAAGTAATTATTATTCATTTAATAAATAAAATAATTTTATATTCAATAAAATCATGAATAAAAATATCCTTAATAGATATAAAACATACAATATTCATTAATGAATATGAAATTTAGTATTCTGATAACAAAATAAATAATATATTATCTTTTTACTAAACTGTATAATAAGATAAATTTTACTATAGTACCCTATAAACAATAAAAAAATATTAATTTTATCTCAAAAATTATAAAATTGAATATTTGGTGATGTAATTTATGATAACAAACATAACACAAATAATTTTTAGTTGATAAGTTTAGAATATTTTGTTTTAATTATATTAAATTCAACAACATATAATTTGATTTTGTATGCACATATTTTGTTGAACATTGGGACACATTCTTAGTGGAACCAGTTGAAATTTCTTAATGTCCATGATCAATATCTTGAAACATGTCATGGAACCCAAAAATGAAGGTTAATGTCTAAATGAGAACAACATTTTTATGAAAATTAATATGTTATATAATATCTTTTTCAATCTAAGTTGAAAAAACAGATGCATGAATACACCATCACCATATATACATGATTTATCACCCTTTGACACCACGAAATAGACTCATCAATAATAAATTATGGACCATGATTAAAAAAACATTACAATTTAGTCAAATAGAAAAAAATTACATTACCCCATGTGGGATAAATTATTTTTATGACATATAATTTTAATGATATATCAATTATGACACAAAAATTGTATTATAACTCACCACAGGAATATGTAATAATTGTTGTTATTCATATGTAAATTGACTCAGTTAATGAAATCCGTTAATATTATTATGAATTATCCTGACAAATAATAAATTTTATATATAGAATATCCATTGACACATATAATCTATGGAATACCTATTGGGTGGTCAATCCTTATAATATCAATTATTAGAGATTAAAAAACAAAATAATCCTGATAATGTTTCATAATGAATTATATGTATCCAATAAATTGTATAGAAACATCATATGTGTCCTACCAAATATATTTTATCTAGGATAGGTTACATATGTTTAAATATATTATCATAGAATGTATATGATCTACTTATAGTGGGAAACCGTTATTACAATTTAATGCTAAAATAGTCTAAGGAAATTATAATATTATTTTTATTTTATATGATAATCATTAGGTGGATATATATTTATTAATAATCTTGTAATCTACTATAAAAATTCATTGGATTCTAGGGAATTGGATCCGAATATTAATTTTTTCACAATGTTCTTTTTTTTTCTTTATGAATAATTTCTATTTACTAAAACAACTACACATGGAATCCCATCTATTCATTAATTGAATTATATGTGATATTTCAATAATCTATTTGATCTTATTTGGATTTCCACTTCATGAGTTTCACATTATATAAAATAGAATATTCATTTATTATTATGGCTATAATATATCTTCACTTGTCATGTAATATGAACAAATAGACTCAACAATCACACAAACAACATGATGTTCAATGTTATATCTCAATACTCGTATCCATCATATGAGGTAAAAATATAATTTTTTCTGTTATATTATTCTAACTCTAGTTTTTACACACCTATAATTGTATTGTTATCATGAACAAAAAATAGAGGATGTGTGGCCACCCATGAATTGAACTTTTTTCAATTCATATCCAATTACGATTATAATTCTGGAAATGGTCAATATTTTATTTCCTCTTCATGTATTTTCTATACAATTTATGATCACTTTCATGAATTTGTGACATGTAATTTTGAATTGTATCTGATGCAGCATAGAAAAAAATATACCTAGAAACACTATCATTATCCATTATAGATTTTGCGACTCATTATATTTCAATATAACATCAAACTTATATCCAATTAGTGTTTCATTCCTTAAAAACCAACTATAATACATCTTATTATTCTATGTTTTCCAATCATGAATTTTTGTAAGTTTTATACTCTAACATCTTCCCCTATAAATAATTATTCCATCCCATGACCAAATCATAAATAATACTAACATAGAAGGGAGAAACATATAATTTCTTCTTTTTTTAAATAGGGAAATATAATTATCAATAACCTTAAATATCCCCTATGTTATGTAGTAAATAACATTCTTCTCAACCTTCATCCTCTTGATATAATCATGGGTAATGGTTCTCTCATATTAGCTCTTTTTTGTTCGTTATAACCTTTTTGAAAAAAATGTTTTTATAGGTAAAAAAGGACACTAATCTACCAAATAATTCTTCCATAATAACCAATATAAATATAAACCATTAATTATATGCATCTAATACTTTTCAATGGGATATATGGTGTTCACTAGAATAAAATTATTTATCATAAAATCATTGTTAATAAAATATTTTTTTCCCATATAATGATTAATGTGAATGAGAAAATCTAGATGATAAACTAGATTTATATTGTATGTATAACATACAATTATGCATATTTATGAATTTATTTTAAATATTACTAATGGGATTTCATAGAATAATCCCTTACTTTATAAAAAATTCGGATGGATAAATACAGGACTGGTTGATCTCATCCTAAAAGATACCAATTTTTTATTATTATATCCCCCCACCAAACTATGATAATTTCCATAACCTAGTTGAAGTATTAGGCATTAGTGATTGAATAATTATATTAGATAAAATGTATTAGTTATTCCATTTTGTTTCTATTATAATTTAATGTATTATAGATTCTTTATACTGTGCATTATTCTATTCCATGTTCACATATTAACATTTCATTTTTTATATCAATGAAATTATCCATAAATTAATAGTTTTTTTTCTCATTTTAAAAAATAATATTACTCTAATGATCCATTAATAAATATAAATAATAAATTTTATTGAATATATTTCATTGCCCCCCATATTATTCTTCAGGTCAATTTTCTCAATCACACATACTGGATTCGATCTGTGTTTATATAACCCATCATACATAATGTTGTTATATGTCCCTATGAGCTGTTATATGATTAAATTTAAAAGCATCATACATGATCAACGCCATTTTTTATAACCCTGTATCTACATATTATCATTTTTTCATATGGTTTATCATGTAGGTTTTATTTATTTAATTCATTGGGGTGATATTATTCATTTGTTCTTTATTTGTGAGTGAGAAATTATATTTTAGTTTATTCATAGAGAATTTTATTTCTTATTGAGGAATCATGGAAATAGTTACTAAACATCATAGTAGCATTTTTATGAAAATTTTAGCTACATCCTAGAGTCTGTAGAAAGACCATTGCATCCAAAGAGATCATTTTGAGGATATATATTATTCATCAATGTTTATAACATATTTTTGGGATATTTTTCATGAACTTGTATTTTATTATAATTTATTTTATAATTTATTTTATAATAATATATTATTCATGGTGTCTTTTTTTCATCTGATAAAATTCAATTATAACTCATCATTATAGAGTTAAAACTAACACTATGTTTTTAAATCATTATTTCATAGATTGGTTCTCAATCTTATTAATCAAATTTAAGTACTTATATATGGTGAAATTATAATATTAATAATGAAAGTTATATTTTTTATGACTTTTTAGGATTGTTCAAATGTGAAGAATATAATTTAATCCAAATTTTCAATTGATTTCTTACTTTGTATTATATAATATCTCTCATCTCTATTTTTATATATTTTTCATACAACTAGTTTCATAATAATAAAAATATTTTTTTAAATTTGATATAACCATAAAATTATAAATATGTTGTCCCAATGATTCTTTTGGGTTACCAAATCCATGATACTGACATCAATTGTTATTAGATCCTTTGAATTATAACCCATGAATTCAATAAAATTCAAGATAGATTAATTCAATATAGAAAATTATTTTAATCTCTATAGAATTATTTTGAGAGAAATTGAAAATCCCAATAAGTATCATGATTCTCTCAATGGTAAGAAATAAAGACCCCATTATATCCCATGATGGAGAGTCTTTTGTTACAAATATTGGTGTCTCTAATTATTTCAGTCCTAAATATTATAGTATTATATTTCTATATTTAAGTGATAACGATCATCAATAGTATTGGTATGAGTATATCGATACTAAAATGTGGTTTAAATTCTTATTTTTATATATCATTAAATATTTATTAGGTTTATTATATAAAATATTATATTAATAACATTTAAAATGAATCATGGAACAACTATCATAGATTATATAAATTATTTTAATATAATCATGTTTGATATATTCAACATAAGTATAAATAAAGGTGAAGAAGAGTAGGATAAATCTAATTTAACTTATATGTATGATATTTTTTTTATTATGGGATCTATTATGTATATTAGGGATACTATAATTATTAAAGAAGATAAATATGATTTGTATTCTAAATAAAAAAAATTTTCTTTTAAAAGGAGTTTAACGTATAATTTTTTAGAGATATTAATGATAATAGGGGTTAGAGAATACATGATATTTATTCTACACATATTGAGTGTAAGACTATGAATTGGGTGATTAAAAGATTTCAATGTGATAATGATATACCCATAGAGATGAATTTTGAAAAAAGAGAAATTAAATAGTAAACAAAATTATTTTCATTCACTGTTAATAGTATTTGATTTTGAAATTGAGTGTGTTCATAATAAGTGTGACCAATTGATTTCATAACAGTTGATTCTAGAAATAATTTACTGATTTCAAAAATTTTCCTATCTGAAATACTGCATTGAGTTAGGATAGATTGAATCCGGTGATTTCTAAATAGGGAACAATAAGGGTTTTTATATGATTCTTATAGTTTAGATCTCCATATAACATCATTATGGGATGTATAAAAACATAAAATAGGTTATATGGGTTACTATACGAAATATATATCTCAATCACCAATGTTTTCCTAGACACAGATGTTATACATTCTTTTCAGAAAATTATTTCATAGATTCTACAACAAATTAATCGCTATGATGAAGGGAACCCTATTGAATGGGATGTATGTGTTTGATGACATGAGAAATTTATATTAATTTAATTCATACCAAATATTATTGTCTAATAACACTATCTTGGGGTATTGATTCCTTGGGAATGTGATTGCTATGGTAATAGATAGACTTTATAAACGTGGGATGTTAGTGATATACCACGAAAAAAAATTATTTTAATATTATATATATGTTAAGTTTATGAATTTTTTTTAATAATTATGTGAATTAATATATAATCTCTATTTATTTTATTCAATATGATCTATAGGGTCCATTATGACCATCCCACCATGAAAGAGGCAATTATTTGCAACCATGATGGACTACTACTCAAGATTCTACATATTTACATACAAAAACAAAAAGTTTTATAAATTTATATCATTCATGAAATAAAAACATTGAGTAAAAACAAATTAGTTTGGAGGAAAATTATTATTATGATAGATAAAATGTTAATGATTTTATTTGATGACATCGATGAATTTTATAACATTATGGGTGTAGCCTCCACAACCTAGTTTACTCATATATATTAGAGGAAAATGTCCAACCCAACTCAAGCTCACCACTAAATTAATATATAATATGTATTAATTAAATGAATAAACTATATATAGATAATCATAAGCTAATATTTATAAAAACTATGTAATATGTATCCACATTGTACGTTAAAAAGAAAAAATAAAGAACACATGTACTTATAGAAGCAATAAAATGTTCAAGGGTAGATAAAAATTCCGAAATAAACATAGAGACCCAACTATTATAGGAAATATGAGTATATGATCTTTCCATGACCCAAATTCAAGGTCCCAAATACTAAAATGTAACAAAAAATTATCTAGTGAAATCATATACTACAATGATGAGTTATTCTTGGGTTGTAAGTGATGGAAAATATACAGTGTGAGTAAAAATTACCAGCCCACCACAAAATGTGTCTAAATTATTTATACTATATTATTATTAAAAATTAGAGTGTGTGATATATAAAAAACAAATGCATTGTAGTGGAGATGAACTAGGGAATACCACATGCTATGGACAATGATGTGTATCTTTGATAATTTTATTAATATTGTTATAATATTAATCATAGATAAAAGAATATGATTCAAAAAACTGATTCACTGGTCAATCCTTATAATGGGTCTAGGAACATCCTCATATTGAAACTATGAGAACTCTTGGAATACTCGATGTAATTGAATGCATGGAACTTATGATCCAACCACTAGAGATAAATTCACAATCTATAGTTATGAGGTATAATTATATGGATGAACCCTAAAACATTCAATTAATAAAAGGACTATAACTTATCCCAAGAAAAAATTCCAATTTTAATTTAAGAGACACTATATTAGAATACAAGGAGGTAATAAAATGTATTTTGTGTTCAATGAAATGAAGCATAATCCATGAGTTGATCCCATACACCTTAGTGTTTCAAGAG
The DNA here is from genome assembly GCA_963277665.1 of Viscum album. Classification (NCBI taxonomy): domain Eukaryota; kingdom Viridiplantae; phylum Streptophyta; class Magnoliopsida; order Santalales; family Viscaceae; genus Viscum; species Viscum album. The sequence goes on along the minus strand of OY728161.1, from coordinate 1,416,920,509 downwards.
TTTCTAGGTGATTTTTTAGATCCATGCCAAGGCATTAATGAGTATATGTTATTAAACATATATTTGATGGGTTCACACATCATAATTCACATCTATGAATATTATGATATCCATGATGGTTCATTCTTCTAATTCAAAACAAGAATCCAATACTTATGTATGTAATGTACCACCCTTAAACAATATCATGTATATGTATAATTATAGGTACTATATTTTGATTTTAATTATGAATGAAAACATTCTATGTCCAGTATATATAGTTAAAACATAAAAAAATACATTCATTAAATGTAAAACGATATTAATCGATTAAATAATTATTACATTTTTTATTTAATTAAGGGTATTAAAACATATCATCATCATTATCCTTTATTTATATACTCCACGGGGTCTAAATATATATATTCTATGTTCCAAGGTATTCAAAAAATGGAATCCATGAAATCCCTATAACAATTCATAGGCACCAATATTATAATCATATCATGTATTTCATAAAATTAATAAAAAACATGGAGGTTTCTCCATAATTTTAGTATAACGTACATATATCATTTGAAATTTAGATTGAATAATTATTTTTAGATGTATATAAAAAATTAACTTATTCACAATCTGTTAATCATGAGAATTTTTGTGTGTAAATTTACTTATGTAACTCATGATATTACTTTGTTCTATCTATGAGTTCCATTATTTTAGTGGCATGCCAAACACACACTAAGGGGTGGTTTCCTCTAAATTGAAAATATGGTTTTTATATTTCGAAACCAATCACTCTATTAGTGGGAGTTTTGGTTATTCCATTTTTATATTCATGAGGCCTAATAAATTAGAACACACCCTCATGTATGGTAACTTTACTTTGGGGATGAATAAATTTGTTCAATACTACATTTCAGGAGATAAAAACCTTATGAGATGTTTTGGAATCATAAATAAAATATTTTAATGTTCATTCAGTTGAACTCACCCTAACGGGTCAGTTGTATTGATGTTTCCAATGTAAAATGATGTAAGGGAAGACATTATAATATCTATGTTGGTATTTGTGAGAAAATTGAAATTTATTTTATTTTTTTGTGAAATTATTAGAATTAATAGCATGAAAAACAATGCCACATTTTATAAATGAAAACACATTTATAGAAAATCATATAGACCAAAAATTTAATTCTTAGTATTATTTACTCATTATGTATTAGACCATGAATTAAGACACAATAGTAGAAAATAATGAATTATATAAATCTTTTAGAGTGGCGAATAAACCACTTAAATATCATCAGGAAGAATAATATTGAGGTGAATAATGAAAATAAGGATATTAACTCATAGAATCACCTTTAGTATTCCAATACATTATATGTCATGACCCCCTCCCCACAAAGTGTACCCCTCCTGGGCCGGAAATGTGAAAAGGGAGATAATGACCCCCTAAGTCCCGCCTCCAGTAGGCCCCGGGTTGGCGACTAGCACTGAGGGTATAATAACATACAAATGGGAGGCATTACCCTCTAAGAGAACACATGCAGAAGAGAGAGATAGAATAGACTCCAATCAACTCCAACTCAGAACTGAAATATAAAAGGAAACCAAGTACATATATGAAATGTCATGCAAAAGTACTACAACTGAAGGGGAAACTAAAAGTACCCAAAAGAAAGAAAAACAGCAGCGACCACGAGCCCGAACAGCTCCTCCTCCAACCACAAGCTAGTAGTAACCTGCTTGATCTCCAACCTGCTCCAAGTGACCTGAAAAACAGTTTATATGTACATAGGGTGAGTATAACAGTATACTCAGAAGGATCCTCCCCAAGCCTCTCGTGCAAAGGTAAAGAAAGCATGCTAAAGCCCAGTGAACAACAAGTGAAACTAACTCGTCACCTAAACAGGTATACTATGTTCCCAACCTCACCATGGCTACTCTCACCAAGTAACGCATATAAGAATATAGCATATAATAAAGAATATCAAGGGTACCCCGCTACTACTTCCCCACTGGTTTGCCGCTTTACCCCAACGACATACGTCTTGTGCATCTCTCTCCAAAGGCTTGCCCGCAGACACCTAGGCTAAGCTCCACAATCTGCACCTCGTGCACCACAAAGGCTTGCCCGCAGACACCTGGGCGAAGCACCACATCGTCCTCACAACCAAAGTAACCAGGTAGTTTCCGGGAGACACCATAGCTCGTATAACGTGTATCATACGTCGAGTATTATTCCTCAAGCCATCACGGCCCATACGCCTAGTAAGGATCCTCAAGCCATCACAGCCTATACACGTTACACCTATAGTATTCCATAGGATACTATATCCAGAATATATGTGTGTGAAATAACCACAAGTCATTACAGCCCTCTACACACATATATGGGTAAAACTAACCACTGTGCCTACCAGCACAAGGATCTACCAAGAGAAGAGAGCGGGGCCAAAGGGGGTAGTCAGCCATTCAACCTCCCATCAGAATGTTGGGGAAAACACCCCCTAGGGCTCAGAATCCCCGGGGTGTCAGTTGCCCTTACCGATAGGGTGGAGTAGCGTATAGAAACACAAAACGAACAGAATATATAAGTAACTCACATCCACACTATGGGCATTACCTAGTCTTAGATACAACTGCAGCTAACGTCCCTCAGACTCCAGGCTGCTACTTCTAAGACTAGGTATCCTATAATAACACAAACAATGAAGAGCTTTATTAGATTACTCCATTCTCATTTATCAGTTCCACTGTACATTAATTAATTCTATAAACATTAATTAAGAATGAATAATTCCACATTAAACTGAAATGGCATTACTTTCAAAAACAACTGCTCCTTTTTAAGATTCACATCACCTTTAAATTCCAGAATCTCCATCCCCATGGATTTTCACCATTTAATCAAACATTCCTTACAGAATTACTTTTCCACATTCCCAGGCATTCTAGAAAAACATCCTATGCTTCTAAACACAAAGGAGGCTCAACACGGTGAGTAGATATACTACCCGTCGAGTCTTTGCCGCCTATAGAAAGAGCATAGACCCATCCTCCATTGAGAGGCTAAACACGGAAAGCACGTGGCATACCCCGCGTGTCTTCACCTCCTTCGGAAAGAGGGTAAGCAAGACCAGATTCCTTGAGCAGTGGGGAAAAGTAAAGCAGATAAACAACCAAACCAAACCACCCACATCAAACCATCACATTCATCTCATACCATCACCCTTGGTGTCCTCCCCGACACCCATATGCATAAACCGATGCATCTCGCCACACTAGGTGTCATCCGATGCCACAACCACAAGTCACCATGCCTCCACATATCACAACATCCATCCAGGCTCACATCACAGCACAAGCGGCAGGAAAAACAAACATCACAAAATGGGCTCTCGGCCATTTAACAAACAAGAGGGTAACTCAGAACCCTTTTAGAAATTCGCACATAATCTGTTCTCTATTCCATATTTAATTAACAGATTTGTTATTCGTAGGTTCCAATCATGGATACCTAATCAGTAATCTATCACAATTAAATAACCATGCTTACATCCCTAATTTGATTATCCTCAAATTAGAACAACTACAACAACGACAATAACCAGATTAATTTACATACCTCTTTATCTTTAGCCAATTAATTTACAATTAATTCCGGCTTTACGTTCGTTATCAATTTCTATCATGAACGAGCAACGAATCAAAGAAACATAGATATCACTATATCTAGGAAAACATGAGGCAAACCATTATCACGGTATAAAGCAACAACATGCGATCAACCAATTATTTTAATCCGGTTCAAGTATTTAATTAGGTCAATTTCATTGTGATCTAAAGGACTAAATCATGCTAATTCTATAGTTGCACAAAAACAATTAGAGAAGCCATGAATCCCCTACCTCGAAGAGTTCTTGACGTCCTTTATCCACACAGCGGGCAACAATCCTTCTCTCGCGACAACTTATGTGGAAGAATGATCGACACAGCTTGGTTGCATCAAAACAAAGCAGAAACAATCCTAAGAGTAAAGAATGATTGTGCAACTCCTACGGAAAGGATTGAATGGTTCTAGAACCTCTTAGTTGAGAACAAAGGGAAAGAACAAGGGAGAATGATATCTCATCCCTTTTTAAGATTTAACGAGGTGGCGGTTTAAGATCCAGTTAATTCTCCATTAAAAACGGATCGCATTAACCCACGCGGTTTGACCAAGTAAAACATTCCAAGCCTTAGGAATAATTAATATAGGATTTATGTAATTTGAATCAGCCTTAAGAGCCCTTAAAATAAGGCTTTAAATGTATTTTACGTCAAAAGAAACGTCAAAAGGGGCAAAACTGTAGGAGTCTGGAAACACTGTTCACCCACCGTTACTGTACATGAAACCGATCTATGAAACCGATCTGTGAAATTGATCTATCACACCGATCTGTGAAACCGATATGTGAAACCGATCTATGAAACCGATCTGTGAAACTGATCTGTCACACCGATCTGTGAAACTGATCTGTGAAACCGATCTGTGAAACCGATCTATGAAACTGATCTGTCACACCGATCTGTGAAACTGATATGTGAAACCGATCTGTGAAACTGATCTGTGAAACTGATCTATCACACCGATCTGTGAAACCGATCTGTCAGACCGATATGTGAAACCGATCTGTCACACTGATCTGTGAAACCGATCTGTGACACCGGTCTGGGAAACCGATCTGTCACACCGATCTGTTAAACCGATCTGTGACACCGATCTGTGAAACCAATCTGTCACGCCGATCTGTGAAACCGATCTGTCACACCGATCTATGAAACCGATCTGTGACACCAATCTGTGAAACTGATCTGTCACAACGATCTGTGAAATTGATCGGTGAGGCCAATCTGTCAGACTGATCGGTGAGACCGATCTGTTACTGTTCATAAAACTGGAAACACTGTTCACAGAACTGGAAAATTGGCAAATTGTTGGGGATAAGTCCTCTTGGCCTCCCAGAACACCTCCAACACCAACATTTCACAAAGTAATGGACCGGAGAGGTCCGAGCCATTACATTAGATACCTCTCAAAACATTCTCGTCCTCGAGAATTAAAAACCAACCCAGAAGAGAAGAGGGGTCCGAACAACCACCCCATAAGATACCTCTCAAGGAAAAACCACCATGAGTTGTTCGAAAGCTGTAACAAAACTCTGACATCCGAGAACAAACAATCCATACCCAAACAATTCATTCACAACATCACATCAAAGGTACGTAAATAAAACATGAAAGGTCTAACCAGAGATGAAACATCATTACAGGAAAGGATTTAAACATTGAAAAACTCTGGGTACTGAGCACGTATCTGTGACTCACGCTCCCAGGTACTCTCCTCCATGCCACCGTGTCGCCACAAGACACGAACTAAGGGGATATAACGCCCACGCAACACCTTCTCCTTATGGTCTTGGATCTCCACAGGTCGCTCCTCGAAGGTTGCATCATCATCAATATCGATCTCTCCCCAATCGATAACATGAGATTCATCATGAAGATAACGACGGAGCTGTGATACATGGAAAACATCATTTATCGGACTCATCTAAGGGGGAAGTGCTACTCGATATGCCACAGCTCCAACATGAGCTAACACCTCGAAAGGCCCAACAAAACGGGGAGAAAGCTTACTTCTGCGACCAAACCTTCGCTTCCCACGACAGGGAGTCACCTTAATAAACACATAATCCCCAACATTAAACTCTAACAGTCTCCTTCTTTAATCAGCATATGATTTCTGACGATCTTGTGCTGTCTTCATCCTCTCACGAATCACCTGAACCATCTCTGTTGTATTCTGCACTAGTTCTGGTCCGAGAATTGCTGACTCTCTGACCCTAGTCCAGCACAACGGAGAACGGCATGGCCAGCCATACATGGCTTCAAACGGCGCCATACCGATGGTAGAGTGAAAACTATTATTGTAAGCGAACTCTACCAAGGGTAAGTGCTTCGTCCATGAACCTCCAAAATCAAGAACACAAGAGCGCAACATGTCTTCAAGAGTCTGGATGGTTCGCTCTGTCTGACCATCCGTTTGAGGATGAAAAGTAGTGCTAAGGCATAGTTGAGAGCCAAAAGCATGATGGAGACCTCTCCACACCCTAGATGTAAAACGAGGATCTCGATCAAAAATGATCGTCTTAGGAACTCCGTGAAGCCTCACCACCTCCTCCAGATACTGCCTCGACAAAACCTCCACTGAGCTCGACTCCATGATTGCTATGAAGTGGGCCGATTTAGTTAAACGATCCACTACCACCCATATAGCATCATGTCCTCCCGGAGCTCGAGTTAAACCTGTAACAAAGTCCATTGAGATGTGCTCCCACTTCCACTGAGGGATCTCTAATTTCGGGAGAAGACCACCAGGAACACGGTGTTCGGCCTTCACCTTCTGGCAGACTAAACATCGAGACACACACTCTGCAACCATACGTTTCAGCCCAGGCCACCAGAACTGACTCCTTAAGGATCGGTACATCTTCGTCACACCAGGATGTACTGCCAAGGGTGAACTATGGAACTCTCGGAGAACCGTCTCGCGCATCGCCAAGGGAACAAAAAGCCTGCCATGATACAACACTCGGTGTTGTTCTTCCTCTGACCAACCATCAGGGGCCTCCCCACAAACAAATCTGTCTCTCCAAACTTCCACCTCTAAATCACCCAACTGAGACTCTTCCACCTTCTGCATCAGGGATGACGGCACCGTCATCTGGAAAAGACAACCTCTTCCCCCAACTTCTCCCATATCAATATGGAAAGATGATAGCTCTTCCATCACTCTCCAGGAATCACCAGATTCACGCACAACATCATTACGTGACTTTCGTCATAGTGCATCAGCTACAACATTCCCTTTTCCAGGTGTATACGATATTTCAAAGTCGTATTCCTGCAAGAACTCCATCCACTGACGCTGCCTCAAGTTCAAGTCACGCTGGGAGAAAACATACCTCAAACTCTTATGATCGGTGTAAACCACAAAGTGCTCACCAATGAGGTAATGTCTCCACAACTTCAGAGCAAACACCACGGCTGCCAACTCAAGATCATGGGTGGCATAGTTGCGTTCATGGCGATGAAACTGCCGAGACCCATAAGAAACAACGGACCTCTGCTGCATGAGAACACAGCCTAGCCCCAGATGTGAAGCATCACAGAAAACATCAAACTGGACTCCCTCCACTGGAAGAGAAAGGAATGGAGCACTTACCAACTTCTCCTTTAGATACTCGAAAGCTGTCTGACACTGATCAGTCCATATGAACGCTTGATCCTTCCTGGTCAAAGCAGTCAGAGGAGTCGCAACTCATGAGAAATTAGCCACAAACCTCCTGTAATAGCCTGCGAGACCAAGGAAACTTCGCACCTCTGACACGGTCTTGGGGGCTGGCCAAGACACCACTGCTTCTATCTTCGAAGGATCCACAGCTACTCCCTGTTGGGACACAACATGTCCCAAGAAACGAACTTCTCGAGCCCAAAACTCACACTTGGACAACTTCCCAAACAACCGATGTTGGCGAAGAACTCCCAAAACGGCTCGTAGATGCTCTGCATGCTCCTCTTCAGATGTGGAGTATACAAGGATGTCGTTTATGAAAACCACAACAAACTTGTCCAGGAATTCACGGAACACAGCATTCATCAACCCCATGAAAACAGCCGGAGCATTTGTCACGCCGAATGGCATTACAACAAACTCATAATGCCCATGACGACAGCGGAAAGAAGTCTTCATGATATCCTCATTCGTTACACGCATCTGATGATATCCTGACCGCAAGTCGATCTTTGAAAACCAACTTGCACCCTTCAGTTGATCGAATAGGTCATCAATCCGCGGGAGAGGATAGAGGTTCTTTATTGTCACTTTGTTTAACCGACGATAATCGACGCACAACCGCAAACTGCCATCAGCCTTTTTCACAAACAAAACTGGTGCACCCCAAGGTGACACACTTGGCCGAACAAAACCACACTGCAACAAACCATCGAGCTGAATACGTAGATCTCGTAACTCATAAGGGGTCATTCTATATGGAGACATAGAGATAGGAGACGCTCCCGGCTGTAGCTAGATCCCAAACTCGATCTCTCGTCGAGGGGGTAAGGATACAACCTCTTCTGGAAAGACATCAGGGTACTCTTCTACGACCCTAGGAAGTTCCAGTTGTTGAACCTCTGAAGATCTCAGCATCATCCCATCCATCATGGATGATAAGGATGAAACTCGTCTATGACTCATCCGAGGATCTCTCTCACCAACAAACACCACTTTCTCTCCATCTTCATCAAAGAAAACGACCTTATTCCTGTAGCAATCCACAATAGCCTGCACCGAATACAACCAATCCATGCCATGTATGACATCATATGGTTGTATTCGCAAACATAGGAAATATCCCCAAGAGCGGTGTTTCCCCAACACTAGCTCACAGTCTCTACATACTTCAAACAAGTCAGCTCGACCTCCAACTGGCGTAGTCAACGCCAAGGGCACTGGAAGCCTCTCTACCTCAAGTCCCAAAGCATGGAAAAGGGTAGGTGATATAAAGGAGTGTGTCTCTCCTGAATCAAACAAGGCATACACCAAGGTAGAAAACAAGAAAAGGGTACCTCGGACGACGTTTGGCTCGCCTGGAGCTGGCAACGCTAGAGCATGAAGCTGACCACGACCACCTCCACGGCCTCTCTGACCCTGATGAAGACCACCACCACGGCCGCGCTCTGCTCTCTGAGGACTGGGAGTGTCATGGGGTTGTCCTCTACCTGCTCCATCTACCCTCAGGTGATCTAAAACTGGTGCAACCTACTGTTGTTGCCTCGGCTGGAACTGCCTCAACGGAGGAACCTAGAGTGGAGCGCCTGGTGCATGATGACTGAACTGAAAAGTCGGGCACTCCCGCTGCTGATGACCACGACCACCACAAGAAAAACAAGTGCCCGATCCCTTGGCATAGGTCTGAGAGTTGCTACCTCCGGAGAAACGAGATGGAAAGTGCTGGGACCTACCCCCAGGTGAACGGAAACTCTTCTGTCCTGAAAACCGGGAACCCCGGACCACAGCTCTGCTTCGTGAGGAATCATGACGATTCCCATCTCGTGACGATCTGGTCCTGGTCAAAGTCCTCTCAACAACCTCTTCCCTTGCCAGCACATCATGATATTTCTTCAGCATAAATGGGGTGACCTGGCGCTGGATCTCTAGACGCAAAGCCTCCTCGAAATGCATCGCCCTGGCCTCATCATCTAGTAACAGGTCTGAAGCATATCGTAAAAGGTTCCTGAAACGGATTCCAAACTCTCGAACACTGGAGCTCCCCTGTTGAAGGGTAAGAAGATCCGGGTGACTAGACGCCTTCGCAGTCGATGAAAGAAACTCGACTCTAAACCAGTCTCGAAACTCCTCCCATGAGATCGCTGACTCCTCACGATCCCCGAGGAACAAGAACCACCACTGTCTCGCTGCTCCACGCAGCATCATCACAACCAAGGACACCCAGTGTTCCTTCTGAGCACGAATCGAACTGAAGCCTATCTTGACCTCCTCCAACTAGTCTTCTGTGACTACATCTGAAACGGAGCCCTCGTACTTCTGTAGACTCTGGTGCTGGAACTCTCGGAGAGTCTTCCTCAAATTGTCATCGTCGTCAACCTCTACCCGGTGGCGATCTGCTGGAACAACCTCCTGGGCATCTTCTGTGCAAACCTGACGAGGACGTCGACCTGGAGCCATACCTGTAAAATAACAAATGTTAGATCTCCTAAGCCTGGAATATGGAAGACTCAACATTAATTAATTAATTGTTTTGTTTTATTAATTTTAGGTTACCTATCCCAAGGTCTACCCATTCAAACACAAGCGCAAAGAATAATGATGCATGATCCTTTCCTAGGTCTCTACCCTGTAATCGGTATCACTTGTTTAGTAGCCATTGTAAACATAAAGGACCGTGCAACAGATCATAGGGGGCCCTGAATGCCGATGTCTCTGCCGGTCTCCAGTGTTTACCCCACTTGCTAAACATGAATGACACCGTTGCCCTACCATCCCATGCATCCTCACCTGTGCCTAACTCCAAACTCCATCCTATCCCTCAACCAGACCCTCTGATACCACTCTGTCACGACCCCCTCTCCACAAAGTGTACCCCTCCTGGACCGGCAATGTGAAAAGGGAGATAATGACCCCCGAGTCCCGCCTCCAGTAGGCCCCGGGTTGGCGACTAGTACCGAGGGTATAATAACATACAAATGGGAGACATTACCCTCTAAGAGAACACATGCAGAAGAGAGAGATAGAATAGACTCCAATCAACTCCAACTCAGAACTGAAATATAAAAGGAAGCCAAGTACATATATGAAATTTCATGCAAAAGTACTACAACTGAAGGGGAAACTAAAAGTACCCAAAAGAAAGAAAAACGGCAGCGACCACGAGCCCGAACAGCTCCTCCTCCAACCACAAGCTAGTAGTAACCCGCTTTATCTCCAACCTGCTCCAAGTGACCTGAAAACAGTTTATATGTACATAGGGTGAGTATAACAGTATACTCAGTAGGATCCTACCCAAGCCTCTCGTGCAAAGGTAAAGAAAGCATGCTAAATCCCAGTGAACAACAAGTGAAACTAACTCGTCACCTAAACAGGTATACTATGTTCCCAACCTCACCATGGCTACTCTCACCAAGTAACGCATACAAGAATATAGCATATAATAAAGAATATCAAGGGTACCCTGCTACTACTTCCCCACTAGTTTGCCGCTTTGACCCAATGACATATGTCCTGTGCATCTCTCTCCAAAGGCTTGCCCACAGACACCTCGGCTATGCTCCACAATCTGCACCTCGTGCACCACAAAGGCTTGCCCGCAGACACCTGGGTGAAGCACCACACCGTCATCACAACCAAAGTAACCAGGTAGTTTCCGGGAGCCACCATAGCTCTTATAACATGTATCATACGTCGAGTATTATTCCTCAAGCCATCACAGCCCAAACGCCGAGTAAGGATCCTCAATCCATCACAGCCTATACACGTTACACCTATAGTATTCCATAGGATACTATATCCAGAATATATGTGTGTGAAATAACCACAAGCCATTACAACCCTCTACACATATATATGGGTAAAACTAACCACTGTGCCTACCAGCACAATGATCTACCAAGAGAAGAGAGCGGGGCCAAAGGGGGTAGTCAGCCATTCAACCTCCCATCAGAATGTCGGGGAAAACACCCCCCCCCCCAGGGCTCAGAATCCCCGGGGTGTCAGTTGACCTTACCGACAGGGTGGAGTAGCATATAGAAACACAAAAAGTACAGAATATATAAGTAACTCACATCCACAATATGGGCATTACCTAGTCTTAGATACAACTGCAGCTAACGTCTCTCAGACTCCAGGCTGCTACTTCTAAGACTAGGTATCCTATATGCACACAAACAATGAACAGATTTATTAGATTACTCCATTCTCATTTATCAGTTCCACTGTACATTAATTAATTCTTTAAACATTAATTAAGAATGAATAATTCCACAATAAACTGAAATGGCATCACTTTCAAAAACAACCGCTCCTTTTCATGATTCACATCACCTTTAAATTCCAGCATCTCCATCCCCATGAATTTTCACCATTTAATCAAACATTCATTAGAGAATTACTTTTCCACATTCCCATGCATTCTATAAAAACATCCTATGCTTCTAAACACAAAGGAGGCTCAACACGGTGAGTAGATATACTACCCATCGAGTCTTTTCCGCCTATTGAAAGAGCATAGACCCATCCTCCATCGAGAGGCTAAACACGGAAAGCACGTGGCATACGCCGCGTGTCTTCGCCTCCTTCGGAAAGAGGGTAAGCAAGACCAGCTGCCTTGAGCAGTGGGGAAAAGTAAAGCAGATAAACAACCAAACCAAATCACCAATATAAAATATCAATGATAAGACCTCATGAAAACCAACATTATTGTGTAAAAACATAGACAAAACAATAATATGACCATTCGTACCCTATATATTCCATGATCAATGACGTACCACTGATCATCCCATGAGAATAACACTATAATATATCCCTTGAATTTGAACACCAACATAAATAATCCATTATAATTTAATTTTATATAGTTATACCATAATGCAATTTAAAACATATCAACCTTTTGGTAAAACATAGAACTTTATACCTCTATTTACTACATTACACTTATGATCCATGTCATCCCAATAGATAAAATATCAATGATAAGACCTCATGAAAACCAGTTAGACTTATAATGATGTAAAAAAAATTTATAGATCCCAACATTCATTTAATAATAAAATTCAAATGGATACACTATATGTTCTCCTATTTAGGTATTTCAGGTATAACAATGTACACAATTATTAGGATCTCAATAATGCTGCCCAAAATCAAAGAAGTATCTGTGATCATTTAGACTAATATATGAAATTCCAACCATAAATAAAAATATTATTTATTACTCTCTCTCCCAAACAATGATTTGGATATTGAGATTCATTGAAGGAACTAATAAACTAATAATTTATAACACATTGATGATTATTTATAAATCCATCACCTTTTTATAACATACAAAATTCATTCATGTTCGAACCTTTTTCTAAAAACTATCAACTTGTATATAATGGGGAATACTAAACATAGCTTCCCACATACATCAAAAATACATTTTGACTATTTAGTAATAGTAATTATACTAACATGACACTTTAATAATAAATTTAATACATTCCATGACTGACACGATTCTCCCTATATGGAATGGGATAGGAAGTACATAACTAAAAACGGAAAAAATATTCCCAAAGCACACGCTCCAACCACCATTATACATAATCTTTATAAATGGAAAATATTCTTATACCATGTTCCAAATTGGAAATCCATATTTAAATATACAGGAAAATAACTCAAAATTATGATTCCTTTCATGAATAGAATGTGTTTTATCTCCCACCACCTAGATGTAAATTTGTTTATTTAATGAATTACTAACATATGTCCCTTCTTATTTTCACTTGTGATTATCTCACATTAAATTCTCAATGTTATCATATGTACTAGTCACTATATACATGAATCTAACTCATATTGGTGTTGATGAAACACAATCATTTTAATTTTCCATCATGAACATGTGGATAAATCAGCATTCTCTATTAAAATACTAAGGAAATGATGATAAATAGAAATCATAACACCAAAGTAACCCGACATCAATAGTTTCAAAATAATGAATACATGAGTAATACACGCCCCATTTCTAGAAATCATGAATTAACACCCCTCAAGTTGTTACATGATCACATTTCAAAACACATTATGTCATGTACAATTATGACCAAACTACACATTTCAAATGGAACCATTCTTTATCACATTGGGGTCCATGTGTTAAAATAATTAATGCCAATATATCTCATAAACATAATGGTATCATTTATATGTTTTGATTCATATTACCATTGGAACCAAAAATCTCTATTATTAAATAGAATACTCAAACATTGAACCTTGAGGTCATGGTATTCTAAAATACATGTATCTGGATAGAAGAAATTTTGAGTTGACTTCTATTATAAATAATGGGTAATGAAACTATAAAAACATCAAATCATTCCCTTAGAATTTAAGTTCAATTTAAGACAAGAATCCATAATTACCACATTCCCCCAAAGCATCAATATATCATATAAAGACCTACCCACAAAAGGTAACGTTCTATAACATCGATTCCTATTCAAATCAAAAATAGTATATGAGAAAAATAATCCAACCATAGTATATCAATCCAAAAATCATGAGGCTAATTTTATCTCCAAGGGTTCAACCATAACTAGAATAACCCATCACTTTACTCTGGTTACTAACACTAATGTAGGATCTCCCAAAAGTTTACTCGAAATTCCTACCTATAATTTTCAGCAATGATAATAAAAAAAATGCATATGAGGATCATGGAATATATCAAAATTCTCTTTCAATTAATCTATAAATTCGGTATAAATTCAATTCTAACACTAAAAAATATTGTAACCATACTATTGGGTATTATATTGTCTAATACAATAGTTAAAAATTTAACTTAACCATTATGGATCCTCCAATAATGCAAATTTTATGATCTAATTATATAGTGATGAATTTTATAAGTTATATTTAGAAATTAATTTAGTTAAAAAAAATTCATTATAGGAAAATTTGCTCATAATTTCAAATGATCCATTTATTTATGTATAATTTCACACAATTGTGTATAGTTAATGAAACATTAATAAAAAATATATTGATGAAAAAAATATTTATGTTTTCAAAGAATCATAATTTATCTGATTATTTAACAAAATATTTCCTAATAAAATACAAAAGATGACTTCTATAATGTATAGTGATTCTGTTAACTAATATTTCACTATATACTTAGACAAATCACTATATTAGTGGATACGTAAAATTTAAATAACCATCCATTAAACATAAGTATACCCAAATGGGGTTATGTGTGAATGCATTTAAATATGATTTCACCCAATAACGCCCATTTCATGAAAACCTATGTTCAGTTATAGGGATATTTATTCAAAATTTATAATGAAAACACTCAATAAATTAAAATTTGAATTCCATTTTATTAAAAATATTATTTTTTACAAATGTAAAAAGTATCATGTATATATATATTGATTTAGGTATATAGGATTCCATTTCCAAATTTTTTATGAAATGATATAAAAATTACAATTGAAATAACATTTAACTATAACAGAATTTTCGTTTTTTAATACATTAGGAGTTAAAATTTCCAATTTATTAAACACATAGTTGATTATTTACATGGATTTTCATTAGCATGAACTGATGGTATAATCCATTATAAGATTAAATTATAATAAATTCAATTAAAAAAATTAAAAAACAACTTTTTATATCATGATTCCAAGGCATTTATATATTAAATTTTGTTTTTTAATATTTCATCATCACGGTATATGGGAAAACACTAATTATGTATATGAATAAACATTATGTATAAATTTTTTTCCTTTCATGAAATTTTAGAATTTATAATAATATAACCATTGAAAATGAATCCTAACATATGGAATATAAGAAATAAAATGTGCATTGAATGAAATATGGATGTCATATAAATTCATTCATAACTATAATGATGCATGAACATGTACCATTGTTATTTATCGAATAAATAGTATAAATAACATAAATAAGTAAGTATTGGAATTAATAATAGTCAATAACTGTTAAATAAGTAAATAATATACAATAAAAAATATATAAACACTAGTCCCATTCCTAGAAACATAGTATTTCCCATATTCTTGTATTCGTTATTCCAATACAATAAATTTTTACCATGTTGATAAAAAAATCATATAATACATTAAAGAAGTCCAAAATGGTATGTAATAAGAAAAAAAGAAACTCTAATACCACATTGTTGCATCCCAAGTCTATATCACAGGTATATCATTATGTCGAGGATACACTATGCTTCTTAATCACATCCCCTTATTGTGGAGGCTAGTAAATTATAGAAAGGGTATAAATATGATTTAGTGGGATGAAATTTAGATTTACATCATTAATATTTATAATTGATGATTAAATTATATTAAAAAAATTAAAATGGATAATTATATAATAATAAAGTTATGAAATAAATAAAAAGTATCCCTTCAAGACGTTATGACACATAACAATCAAACAAAAAGTACATAAATTATGATGCCCAATTATAGGGCTTAAAAATAAATAAAAAAGAAAGAATAAAACCTATAGGTATTCGGAGTACATACTCAGTCTACTACTCCCATGTCCAATAAAATCACAATAACTGAGTTATAAAAGTAGACCATCTATTTCCAAACCTTTAGCAATGATATCTTCTTAGTTACCAATCATTACATTGAATAAGGTTTGTGTAAAATCCAAACAAAAAAACCAAAATCATCCAAAGAATTTATATTCTATGTGTATAATCATTGAATGTTTGTGATTCAATAATATAAAAAGGATTAAGGTGGTAGTGAATTAGGGAATACCGACTTCTTCTCTATATAATGGTTGTATCTGACCATTGGAGTTATAAAATATAAATTAGACCCATGACTATAATTATAAGAATTAAAAAATAGTTGGCGATTACATGGAATGACTGCTAGAATTCCCGCATATCAGAACTACTCGAAACCAAGGAATATTCAATGGTTTTATATTTATGAATCTAGAAATCCAACAAATGGTGACCAGTCGTGGTGTTTACCTTTGGAGTTAAATTTGATGCATGATCCCTCTATATTACACATTCCAAATGGGATTTTACCAATCCAAAAGATAAAGTCCATGGTATCCTCTGGAGAAGTCCGATTAGAATTTATGTAATTATTTTTTTGAGGATATCAATTCAATGGAAGGAGTTGTTGTGTTTCTCGAGACTCTAAGTGAACAATTAGTGCTAAGCTAACGAATTTCTAAATAGAAGAAATGGATTGGATCAAAAGATTTATTACCCCTAGGAATCCACATCTATAAATATTATTATATCCATTACATTATTTAATAGTATTTAAAACATGAAACCAATAAAGTACCATGATATGTATCATTTTTAAACTAAAATTAATCTTTATATAAGAGCACGACTTATAGTTATATGGGAATTAGGAATGAAAAAGAAAATTAACAATATAAAGAATTAATTATATCTCAATCCCATTAATTTAAATCATTATAAATGATATTCATTAATTACAGATAAATTATTTCCATAATTGTATTTCCATGATATCATATTTCAATAAGGGTACAATAAACTACCAAAAAACATTAATAATTTATATACTCCATGGTTCCCAGAAAATGTCATAATTTCACATAAATTATAGAAAGGGTATCTAATGAATACATAAATATTCATAGATGAAATTATAGCAATCATAAGATGACGTTAATTAAAACTTATCAGCATCATTGGAGGTGTCTCCCATGATTTAACACAAGGGGAATATTTCATTTGATAAGTATAATATTCTATTTTTAGACATAAACTTCAAGAAATTCACATGGTTTCTACCATTTTTTCATGAAATATTACTTTAAAAAAAATTGGTATTATATTTTTGGGGAAAAATAAATTAGAGATTGACAATGTGTTAATCCAAACACACTATATGAGGCATTTTGAATTCATGAAATGTAATATTGTGATGCGGGTTATATTGAACTCACCGTAATGGTTGGTCTGAGTTACGGTTTTCCATATCCAATAGTATTAAGAAGGTTTTTGATACATCTAAATAATTATTTTTTTAACTAATTAAGAGGATGATAAATTTTAGGGGTAACAAAAGAAATTCCCAAAATGTTAAACACTTTATTAATTTAATGAATATGTAAAACAATATAGAAAAAACCCATCATGATTATGTATATTTAATGTTATGATACTATACCCTGATTAATGTGATATATGACAAATATGTGAACAATAATTATTCTCCAAAAATAGTTTAGAAGACACATATATATCAGTATGAATCATGAAAGTTAGGGAAATAAATAAATATAGGAAGTTGACATTTAGGCACAACCGTGTGATTCCAATACATACAATGATGAGAAAAATTGTTCATGAGAATGAAATACCTCCCTTGGATGATGGGGAAGAGTATAGAGCTTGTGGGAGCGATCCTAGGAAAATGGTGAATTAAAACGAATGACAAAGATACTATGGTAGATTAAAAAATATCAATTAATCCATTTTTGATAAGGATATCATTTTTTCATGATTCCACTATAAATTTATTGAAATGATTACCTCATAGTATAAGGAATACAATGTACTAGTGTTTGTGAAAAATATTTTCCAAGCCATCCCCAAACGGTGTTCCATTCCTACATCATTCCTACATACATCAGACAATGTAACAACAAAAAATTTTATTAATTGAAATTAAATTCTTATAATTATATCATATATTATAAATCATGTAAAATCACTCATAGAACATTATATATAATTTTTAAATGAAAAAGAAATTTAATAAGTTGTATTTATAGAAATTATAAAACTTATCCCAATACAACAATAACATCTTCTATATATGTATAAATATTATTTTCACATCTAATAATTCTCAATATGATAAATTTATATAATATTAGAAGAAAATAAATAATTTACAAATTATAGATTATGTTTTGATATTTTTATACAACATAATCCTTAATTATAATATTTTTTTTGATATAAATATTTAATATAGAAATTTTTTCGTAAAATATATTCATTTAGAAACTTTTTTTACTTAGGATTATAAAGCAATTTTATAAGATGTTGATTAGTTTTTTTAATTGTTATAAAGATATTTATATTTTTAAAATTGTTATTTTCCAAGTAAATGATGATTTTAATTAAAAATAAAATTTCTAATATGTCGAATTTTTTCCTATAATGGAGTTACTTTTTCAATTATATATAATGAAATATGGTTAGGGTAAATATTTATTATTTTAATAAAATAAAAGAATTTTTATTGAATAGTAAAATATGATAATTTACTATATATGATAAATACAAGAATTATTGATTCATAGATGATGTACTGAATATGTATGTGAGAAATAACAAAATATCATTAATTATTTTAATATATTTATTTATATTTATGAAACTATTTATTGTCTTAAGACAAAATAAAATAATAATAAATAAAATAACGAGAAAACACCACTCTCACCCATAAAAACCACCCTTAACCAACTCTTATCCTCACAAATTCAAAGCATTGATCCTTAACCAAATTCATCCCAAAACCATACCCAAGCCCCTTACACTTGTTAATGTTTTCATACTCCCAACTGAAGACTAAACCTAGGTTCCTTAATAAGGTTTTTTAAAACGAATAATTCTAGAGGTAAAACCCCCTTATGTCCCATTTTAATTTCTCTTAATTTTTTTGTGTATTCTATCATCAATACAGCTATGAATTTTTTCGAAATGACTCCAATATAGGTTATAAACTATAATAATATCAGGTTAATTTAATATCCATCAATAAACTCTTCCCTCTCTCTCATTTTTCTAAAAATGAAATCCTTACAACAGATTTGTTAATTTACCAACATAATGGATGATGTGCTTTATTTTCCCATAAAGCCTTAAATGCTGAAAAGTAAACCACTAAAATAATTTTTACATATTTTAAAATTTATTTTATAATACCTTTTATTTTTTTACCAACTATATATACATAATTTTAAATAAAAAAAATAAAATGTGTTTGTTGTGATCAAAAACCTCTAAAATTAATTTAAACAATTATCATTAAGATGGAATATAATGATTTATTCTCATATATGGGAAATAATTATATATAAGACTAATTAAATTTATACATGTTCACCAATAACATATATTTTCTATTTGAGTAAATGATTCCCATTCTACATGAACTGCCATTCTCATATTCAAGTGAATTAATCTTGAAATCCAAGAAAACAAACACTCTCGAACGATGAAATTATATTATGTAACTCATAAAATAGAA
Organism: Viscum album; assembly: GCA_963277665.1. Lineage (NCBI taxonomy): Eukaryota > Viridiplantae > Streptophyta > Magnoliopsida > Santalales > Viscaceae > Viscum > Viscum album. Next base: position 1,416,900,844 of record OY728161.1, on the reverse strand, counting down.
CATAAATTACTATAATTAAAATATAATGAATAAAATTAATGTATAATGGGATCGATATTTTATTATTGACTAAATTAATTTTTTAATCATTTAAATTTAATTGATTAAAACAATAATACGTAAGGTAAGGGGATTCTTGAACCCAAATAACTATCTTTAGTTCTTCCTTTATTCACTGAATTTCTGAATGGATGTTGATTTAATGTTTCATAAATATATATTATTTCTATTCAAAATTTATTTTCTAGGATATAAATGTTTCAAAAATTTTTATTAAAAATGCGAAGACTTTTCTAAAATAAATATTATTTTCCAAAAATACATCTTTTAATTCTCCTGAAATTGTTTATTCTTCACAGAAAATTGATGATTCTTATAAAAAGTGTGTTATTTCCTATTTCATTACAAAACCACATTGTTTATTCGTTAATTTTTTCTTTTTGAAATGAATCCCATTTCGTTCCATGTGGTATTTAATGTCCCATATTGACATACGTTCTATTTGGGATACATGATAATGTAAACATAATGATGTGACGGTTGTACCCCAAATTATATAACACAAAAAAATTTATGATGTGATTATTTCCCCATGAATTATATAGAAAAAAATACATCAAGTAATGTGATGAAATTTAGTAAATAATTTTAAATAATCAAGAACGTGATTTTAACTTTGTTCAATAATATGTGTGGTATTCTACCGTGTAAAGACCTTTAGAATTCAGGGGAATTTTTATTAATTTTTCTTTGGGATTTTAAAAGAAATTAGTTTCTGACGGTGCGTGATTCTGAGGCCCGGTGTGCCTGAAATTAATTTTCGAAGTTAGGCTCGGGTACATTCAATGAACGAACGAGTGGGTTTTTTTAACTTTTGAACCGGTGCTTAGAATTGAAATCTGAGGGCACCGATTAACTCATAGCCCCGGTAATTGCTTAAGAAGACTCCTTTCTGGAGTTCTGTTTTATCAGGTTGAGTTGTTTAATTAAAGTGTGAGGAATAATAATATAATTGTTTTACAATTATATTTTTATTTTCTTGTTAAGTGGATTAAGTGTTGTGTAACAACACTTTTCCTATCTCTTATGTGGTTATAACCTATGTAAGGAAGTTAGGGATTGGACCCACTTGTTGATAACTACCTTTTAGAGGATTAAGGTGGGGTGGGGCCCACACGAGCCCCACTGTTTCTTTTCTTCTAATAATGCACACGTACCCCCTATTAATGAAGTCAAACCATGCGTTTATTCTGGTTAAGAAACACCTCATTAATTTTGGAGGTTAAATCGTTACAATTAATTCATTGAATTGATTGTTTCATTTTGAATTTCAAATGTTGACTCATGCGTTAATAAAATAAGAATGTTCTTATTTTATTTCGGTTAGAATTTGTTGCATGGAGTGGATTTCAAGGAAAGTGTTCTTCTTTGACGAAGAACCTGAAGAACGTGAAGAACGCAAAGAATGCACCGATCTCTAACGAAGAACGCCAAATCCTCGGAAATCAACAACACTCCTTCCGCGACGTTTCTTCTGCGATGATCCTTCTCTTCCACGACGATCCACTTCTTCCGCGACGGTTGATTCCGCGACGAACTCTCGTTCGATGACAACGTTGACGTAGGGAATTATTTTGAGAACGATTTTATTCCCTTGATTCTTTCATTCTAAAGAAAACAAAGAACATGGATCAACTTATTATCTAGTTGATCCGTGAACGGTTTCCTTGTGGGTTGGGAATAAATTGTTTGCGGGAAGTTGTGGGGGATTATTTTATTATTCATCGTGATCTCTTTTTTCGCCTTCCTTGGTTTCAATAGGGCCACATGTTATCATACTAACGGGAGGAGGTAGGACCACACGAACATGACCGACCCTGCACCCCTTGTTTGATTGAATTAGTTGTGTCACGTGAAAGGCAGAGCAGTGCCATTGCATCGTGCAGAAATGAGAAGGAACGCGGCGAAGATGCGCGGCGCCGTCGCACCGCGTCGTTGGGGATGAACAAAACCGTGGGTGGAGTCGGGGCCACGGTGGCGATTCGAAGACTCCGAAGTTTGTTGTCGAAGTGCGGATCGACAGACGATGGTGAGGTGGGCCGTGAAGGCGTTTTAAAGTCGTCGAAGTAATTTTCGGGTCCCAGGAGGACCGTTTGCGAAAGCGGTGACAAAAAATGGACCACCGGAGCGCGTCCGATGGTCCGCGGATGACTCCACGGGCGCGCCTCGCCAGCACGGTGGCGCGCCGCCGGGAAGAGCCGCCGCGGCGGATGGCTGGTCGTCCCGCGACTGCACGGGACCAGAGAGGCTGGACGCGACGCTCGGCCGCATCCGATGGCAAGGGGCGGCCCCATGTGGGGCCGTGGTTTGCGAGGAATGTGGGGGCAGCGCCCCCCCACGTCTCAAACGCTCGGCCTGTTCGGGCGAGCCTCCTAATCGGTGCGCCAGCACGCCGCGCAGCCAGACCGGGCCGCGCCCAGGCCGGGTCGGGCCGCACCCAGGCCGGGCCGAGCCGAGTAGGCCAGGCCTCGTAGGCCAGGCCGGGCCACTCCATTCGGGTCGGACCGTGCCCAAACGTGCTGGACCCGGACCCGGTTTGGGTCACCCGGTTTGGGCCGACCCATGGGGTTTTGGGCCGGGTCGGACTGGGCTCGAACCCCCTATTTTCGGATTATTTCCGTTCAAACGCCCATAACATGGGCTACGGACCTTCGATCAACGCACTGTGTGTTGAGATGCGATCCTTGGATCGAGACAGTTGTTTCGGAATATTAAACTCAAGGTTTCGGAGAAATTTGGGTTCGGCTGGGTTGGTTCAGATACGAAACCAACCGGGGCCTCGGAGCGGAAACACTTATATCATGAGTTCCGGATGTCCGATTGATGTGCTGTCGACTTTGTTGGTTTCCTCGTGATGTGATAAAACTTTTGGCTTACTCTTCTTGAGGCTTGGATGCCGTCAGAGTGTGGTCGGGTTGGTTCGCTAATGAAACCAACCGGGCCCCTGGAACGAAAAAAGCCAATAACTCACAGACCGGGCATCCGATTGATGCTCTGTGTGTCTCATTTAATTCCTCTTAATGAGATGGAACTTTTCTCATACATCGCCGGAGTTTTGGATGCAGTTGGAGTATGGCCGGGTTGGATTGTTCCCAAAATCCAACCGGGCCCCTATAACGGAAAAGCTGATAACATTCAGACCGAACGTCCGTTGGGCGAACCGTCAGCGGTGTTGGTGATCACATTGAGAAATTGTTCCTATGAGCATACCCTATAAGATTTCGGAGTACAGTCGAGATATGGCTGGGTTGGTTCGCACACGAAACCAACCGTGCCCCAGGAATGAAAAGGCTAGTAACTCACAGACCGAGCGTCCGATTGACGCACCATCTATTGTGTTGAGACCCCTGTGACGAGGTGGTCCTTTGAGATACTTCTTCATGGAACTTTGAGAAAATTGGAGTATTGACCTGTAACTCAGGGAGCAGACCCTTCCAGAGACGAGTGTGAGGAGTACGGAGACCGTGTAGCCGGCTGAGACCTAACGACTACTTGACCGATCAACTCGGTGTGATTCGGATAGCCCAGTGGGGAGCGCTTGGTTTAGCGGCAGACCCACGGTGAAGGAGCGCTTGGTTGTACCGGCAGACCCGCGATACTCAACAGAAAGAGTACCTATGGAGGCTATGAGGGGGAGCACTTGGTTGTAGCGGTAGACCCATTGTGGGAAGCTCTTGGTTGTAGCAGCAGGCCTACAGTACTCGACAGGAGAAGTACCTCAGCAGTCTTATGATAGTGAACAGTACCTCGGAGTCGTGATAGGACCATTGTACACTCCAGAGATGGGGCTCTCCAGCAGTTATGGTTTCGATAATGAAAATCCTGGTTTGAGCTAAGTCTATGACCTTTGCGTTTACCTCTTGATTGAGATGGGTTACTTGATAATTTAGGTATATGTATGGGCATATACCTAGGTAGTGGTTATCTGATAATTTCATTATCTTTTGTTTCCTCATGATTGAGATGGGTTACATGATAACATAGTTATATGTATGGGAATATACCTAAGTAGAGGTTATCTGTTGAGATCATCCTTGTGGTTATCCATGTTGGTTTTAGTGAGACCATGAGGGTCTAGAGGTCTTTACTGAGTATCGTTATACTCACCCATACATGGGCTATGCCCGCACCTCATTGTGTTGGTTGCAGATGACGGGCAGTGCTGACCAAGGCCGAGTGTTCAAGGACTGGACAGTACCTGGAGGTGGACCACATGACGAGTCAATACCCGGAGGTGGACCACACGATGAGTCAGTATCCGTAGGTGGACTTCACGATGAGACGACACGTAGAGGCGGATGGCGGGCGAGAGTGTTGTGGTTGCTATCTGTACATACCCTTCAGGTAGGATCTGTGGTGGACGATCCAGGAGTGGCACTATCTGTACCTACCCTTCAGGTATGATCCAAGGAGGATGACCCAGGACCTGCTTCCTTTCCTCTAGATGTTTGTATTTTCTATTGTACTTTGATTCAGTTGTAGCTGTACTTTCGATTGGGTTTGTATTCTGGCCCCTTTACTTTTCAGCACTTCCTTTTGTACTTAGTTTTTACTTCCGCTTGTACTCTATGTTGTTTTTTTACTTTTATAAAGGAAAATCCTTCCCAGTTATCAGGATTTATGCCTTCGGTTCTAGTCGCTAGCCCCAGGCCTATGGAGGGCGGTCATGGGGTAGTCATGGCACGGGCCCCGAGGACGGGTCGTGACATACCATTATGACATGATCCTTCATTTTTATGCATTACCACATTCCATTCCTTTATCTTTTTTTCCTCTAATAACAATGATTATGATACATTAATTATATTATTATGAAGATGAATGTTTTCAACAATGATCCAGGTATATTATTCATCATAATACTGCAATTTTAACTCACCCCTTATTTTGATCTATATCTTGAGTTGAATACATGAACTAGGGTGAAAATGAAGTCCAATAAGATGATATAGAAAAACCAATTAAATAAATTTTTGAATTTTTTTATTTAAATGTTATATGGGGTCCTAAGTTTCCAAAGATAGTAAACATTTTGAACCTAGTTATCTATCACATTTATTTTTTATATCAGTAAAATGATTTAATATCTATGTAAAAAAAGAAGTGTCATTATAGTTCGCATTGGAACATGGTTTAGTTAATTTGGAAATTATTATTAGAGAAATTTAGATAAAATCCAATATATGATACTATATATATGAAAACATAATAATCATTGTTCTATAATATAATAAACATAACGATCCCAGAAGATATAACAATGGATTAAACCGAATAAACGAGTAGATTGTTTATTCATGAATTGTTATGTTATATTTTATTCTATCAATTTGTATTTCAGAAAATTGTAGTAACCATGAAAAAAAGGCTAATAAATCATGAGAGGGAAAATATATTTATTTCTCAAATGAAGTCCCCAATTCACCTCAAAATTTCATTGAGATTCTTACCAATTTTCCTCAGGATATGAAAGAAAACATGAATAATGTCAAACATCCACTTACACCTACGTGTGGAGAAAATGATATTGAGACATTTATATTAAAATTAACAATGTTATTTAGTGGATCTTGAAATCTACACATCACATAATAGAGTTTGAACTCGATAAAAAAAAGATAGTTTCAATTCTTTACTATTTTGATGCATAGATGGTTACACTATTCATATATTGTTTTTATGTAGAGGCTGACCCGTGGTGGGCGATTATTAAGTGCACCATGAAGGAGGATAAAATTATGAGATGGAGTGGGATGATAATAAAATAGTTTTTCATGTTATTTATTTTCCACTAACGCTTATTAAAATGATTTATATATAATTGATAGTGAATGATAAAAAGTAATGATAATCATTCACAACCTACGAATATATTTTCCCAATGTTTTAATGGTAGGATTAGAGGTTTTAATCAACATTAATTGAATCATATATATAATTTTTAGTGTCTTAAAAGCACACCATTGAAAGGATCTAATAATTCCAAATATTGAGGTTTAAAAAATGATTGATTCAATGTTATCTCAAACTGGGGATGGAGTTCTATGAATAGACCCATGTTTATTTTGATTAGAAAAAAAAGATCGAGTTTCAATATAGAGGATCTATGGAAAATGGTGGAATGAAATCATAACCACCCTGATGAAAAAAATTTGGTAAGGATCATCATGATAATTTCCTAAAAGGGATTGATAAATTCAATAAATCTGGGAGAGAAGGCCACCAATGTAATGAATTTTAATGAGACATTATGTAGAATGAAAATTATTTTTGGAATAGAGAGCACCACCAATGGTTCAATGCTTCATCTATAATGGGAAATGGAACTATACGAGACATGTCCTTAAAACCTAAGTACTAGAGGGTAATTAGCCTCATCATCCACAAAATCTATTGAGAAAGTGAAGTCTTATGCCATCATTAATTATGAGGCGGATCCCGACAATTATGTGGTGATTGGTAATCTAGATATTAATTCATGTATAGAAAATATACTATTTTATTATTTTTACACGCATTCATTCATATATTCTATGTTTAGTTTAACTATTCAAACACTTACTCAGAATTTAGAGGTTGAGTTATCTATGATAAAACAAAATGGTTCAAATTTTTTATTCAAATTATATAAATACCCCTAGTTAGTAGGTGGGTATTTAACCTCACATTTGCTATTTCATTACATTCTATGGTGTATATTGATGATATTATGTTTATGGATTTGGTATAAAGACGACATCAAATTTTAGGAAATGGAGATCAGTCATCATAACCTACAGAGTCCTCCAATTATAAAAATGTATATGGATAATGATGAATTTTCTTTAGATACATATTATCTTGTGTGAATATTATTACCTTTTGAGAAATCCAATCTAGATCAAATGATTTATATGCATGAGATTAACATTATCAAATAAATTCCCAATTTTAAGGACTATACTATTATGTTCCTTGGATAATTTTATGGGTTTCCTATGGATAGGTAGGATATTTCCTCAATTCATCATTCTCTTTAACCTCTTCCTATATAAATGAAAACCAAATAGAATATCCACCATTGAGTTAGAGGAAGTGGAAATGTAGTTACAAGATAATATGGATAAGTTTTTTATATGATTGAGTACCTCACCATGTGGTCCACTATCCCTCTTCATAAATAAATGGATCAATGAACCTTTCCATTGATTATAATATGCTCCACAAAATCCTGATTGACAACAAGTATCCTCTTCCATAGATAGATTACTTGTTCAATCAACTGAATAGGTCAAATTATTAATCTAATGTGGAACTTCAATCAGGATAAAACTATTTTAAGGTGAGTAAAGAAGATAATACCAAGGTCACCATTTAAATGATTTACATACACTATGTGTCCTAGGTTGTGCCTTCATAACTATTTCAGATGCTTCCCGTCAGGGCGTGCGTGCACATCCGTCACACGGGGGGAACGCGCAGCTTGTTTCCCCGCATTCCATCTTTCCAAAGATGGGCGGAATCCATTACTTGTTCAGGGAAGTCTGCTCCTTGATCGAAACCAGGATGATGGGATGTCAGTTCTTCCTTCCATGAACTCCCCCTCAGAGCTCGTCACCTGTTCCTGGTCTACCTCATAGATTTAGGACGTGCTCGTGAATCTCATTCCTATTGCCATATCTTCATGGACTCCGGTTAATTACGCTACTTCCGTCGATATGCTCCAAGGGGTCTTGACATGGTAGAAACCTTTGGTCGGAGTAGACCGCAACATCAGGAATTTCAGGGAATATCTGGGTGTGTGGACATTGGGGAACTTGTATTCTTCCTCATAATAGGGCATCTCAAGGGTGAAGCACCCGAGTCATCCCACATCGAATGCGGGGAATCGTCTGCCATAGGCATGTCTCTAAGGTTTTCCTCATCTTCCCACGTTTAACACATGTTATGGAGAGAGTTTAATGTCATGCATAGATGGTTACGCCAAGGGCATGTCTTCTGAGGTATTCCTCATCTTCACATGTTTAACATGGGGTATGCAGTGATTTTAACATCTTGCAGATACGGTTATGCCAAGAGAGTGTCTTTTGTGGTTTTCCTTAGCTTCCCATGTTTAACATGTGGTATGCTGCGAGTATAACGTCTTGCATAGACGGCTATGCCAAGGGCGTGTCTTCTGAGGTTTTCCTCAGCTTCCCATGTTTAACATGGGGTATAATGTGAGTTAATCGTCTTGTAGAGATGGTTACGCCAAGGGCGTGTCTTCTGAGTTTTTCCTCAGCTTCCCATGTTTAACACGGGGGATGTCGTGAGTTTAACGTCTTGCGGAGACGGTTACTCCAAGGGCGTGTCTTCTGAGGTTTTCCTCAACTTCCCATGTTTAACATGGGGTATGTCGCGAGTTTAGCATCATGCGTATATGGTTTGAGGGTGATCAGAACGTCCCATAGAGACAGATCAGATTGGTACATCCCTAGGAGGGAACACCTGGAAGATGAATTGATCAGAATGCCCTATGAGGACGGATCCAAGGTGGTGCACCCCATGTAGGGGAGATGTCACACCGTAATGGATGATCTGAACACCACTAAGGGTCGATCAGGGAGAGTGCACCCCAAGATGGGGGGAAACCATGGTTTACAATTGGATGGGATTGAGCCTCATGGAGGTTTCCTACGTACCCTATTTAGAGGACAGGGATCAAAGCCCACGTAGTTCGAAGGGGTGATGGTTTGGGGTGTACAAAAAGGACAACGACCCAGAGACATGCTGAGGATTACGCATGGTTAGTTTCCTGGGTGCCGCAAGGAGAGGCGCTTGGAAGAATGGCATGATCTCACAGGGATGTGGAATCCCAGGTAAGAATCAGGATGGGTGGTGGATGGATTAATGGAATAGAGGGGGAATGAAATGAGAGCATCTCAAGGGAAACTATGTAGTTGGGCTTGAGCCTCGAAGAGGCTTCCTATGTATCCTCGTGGCAGGGCATCAAACTCCACGTAGTTCGATGGTATTTAGGGCTTACTCTCTGAGGAGGCCCATGGTGTCGGTAAACCGACATGAAGGTGCACCTGGGGTCCTGATGGATGGTGGTCTTGAACCTCGTGGAGGCTTCCTACGTATCCATGTGGCAGGGAATCAAAGACCACATAGTTCAGGATGTAATGGGGCTTACTCAAGGGTGTCGCCCGGGTGCCACTATGAAGCAGCAATGGTGGATGGGGCTTACGCTCTGAGGTGGCCGATGGTTGGTATGGGGCTTACGCTCTGAGGTGGCCCACAATGAATGATATGGGGCTTATGCAAGGGCGGCCCATCGTGGGATGGGGCTTATGCTCTGAGGCGGCCCAAAGTGGTATGGGGGATGCGCTCTGAGGCAGACCATGGTGGTATGGGGCTTACGCTTTGAGGCGGCCCAAAGTGGTATGGGGCCTGCGCTCTGAGGCGGCGCATGGTGGTATGGGGGGTATGCTCTGAGTCGGCCCATGGTGGTATGAGGCTTAGGCTCTGAGGTGGCTCATGGTGGTTTGGGACTTATGCTCTGAGGTGGCCCAAAGTGGTTGGTGAACTGACGTGAAGAGGTGGGAATGACCGAGTTGTGGGATTGAACCTCGTGGAGGCTTCCTACGTATCCATATGGTAGGGAATCAATGTCCATTTAGTTTGGGATGGTATGGGGCTTACGCAAGGGTGATGCCCACGTGCCGCTATTGAGCGTCAATGGTGGATGGGGCATACTCTCTGTGGCGGCCCATAGTGTCTTCCTCATGTCTGGACATGAGGGCATCCCAAATCACTGGTGGGTTGAGGTAATGACCTATGCACTAGCGCACAAGAGGGATAACGCTAAGTGCATTGGAATTGGTCCGAAAAAAAAGAGATGGAAAGTGTGAATCACATTCCCAACATTCAGAACACGGTGAGGGTGGCATGGTGATGGAGGATAACTATTGACCATGGCGGAAACAAAACATCCATATCACGTTATCCATAAATGAGGACAAACAAATGAGGTTCCACTGCTGACCATGTTCGAAACACAGGACCTGACTCAAAGTGTTGTATAATGTCTTTCGGGGCATTGGCCCAGGATAGTAGGTAGACCATGGGTCAATCATCTACACTGTTACAATAGGCAGACCAAAGGTCTATCATCCATACTGTGATAGCAGGCAGACCAAAGGTCTATCATCCATACTATGACAGAAGGCGGACCAAAGGTCTATCATCCATAATGTGACAGCAGGCGGACCAATGGTATATCATCCATACTGTGACAGCAGGCGGACCAAAGGTCTATCATCCATACTATGATAGCAGGTGGAACAAAGTTCTATCATCCATACTATGACAACAGGTGGACCAAAGGACTATCATCCATACTGTTAGGGGGTGCCTTCAGACATGGATGTGGTTGCAGATCCGAATGAATGACATGAAAAGCGTGAGGTGGAGTGATGGAATGTTTGAATGGATTCCAACGCTCTTGATATTAGGCCACTGTAATCATGGAATTAGGCATCTTATGCTTGGAGCATAAGGAATCTCTTATTCGGAATAAGAGGCATCCTATGTTTGGAGCACAGGGATTACTATAGTTTAAATTCATGTATATAGGACTATTGGCATCTTATGCTCGGTGCACAAGGCATCTCTTATTTGAAACAAGAGGAATCCTATGTTTGGAACATAGGGTTTACTACAGTTTATAGTCATGTAGATAAGACTATTGGCGTCTTATGCTTGTTGCACAAGGCATCTCTTGTATAGGGCAAGAGGCATCCTATGTTTGGAACATAGGGATTACTACAGTTTAAAGTCATGTAGATAGGACTGTTGGAATCTTACACTTGGCACAAAAGGCATCTCTTGTATAGGGAAAGAGGCGTCCTATGTTTGGAACATAGGGATTAATACAGTTTAAAGCCATGTAGATAGGACTATTGGCATCTTATGCTTGGTGCACAAGGCATCTATTATTTGGAACAAAATGATTCCTATGTTTGGAACATAGGGTTTACTATAGTTTATTGTCCTGTAGATAGGACTATGGCCATAAGGAACCTAGAACGACTGGTGTTGGGTCTTACACAAGGGAAGCCCTTTCTGGTTGAACCTAGCATTGGTGCCATGTAACAAGGTTTGGAGGAGTTGCCTGAGGAATGGTTCCACTCAAGGTACTCGGGGAATTGATTATGAGAATCTCAACTCACGACACGTGAAAGGGACTAAGAGGAATATTTCGACTCAAGGTATTTCATGGTGTGAAAAGGAGTATCTCAAATCATGCTATTCTATAGGTGGAGAGAGGCTGCGCATAAGGGCCCAATGGAAAACCACGACATACCGGCCCGAGAAGTTCGTGGTGAGACTCTCCATTTTTCATGCGCGCAATTGGGGTTGTTGCGCAGAAAAAAACTGGGTCGACACACAATAGGGGAGCGGAACGTGCAATAGGTGCAGCAGGCACGCAATACCGGAGTTGGGCACACAATACTGGATGCATGCGCGCAGTAGGATGGAACACGTGCAATATCAGATGCGGTCACGCTATGGGAGGCGGCAGACACAATACCGGATGCGGACGCACAATAGGAGGCGGCACATGCAATACCAGATGCGAGCGCGCAATAGGACCAGTGCTACACTGGCGCGTGAAAAATCAAGCTTAAAAGCACTGTTGCACGCAAAGATTATGTGTTGTGCGGAAAATGGGGCATGTTGGCCCTTTTCCACACAAAACTAATGTTTTGCGTGCTAGAGGGGGGTTTTCAGCATGGGCACGGAAACTACGGACTTACGCGCATCAGAGTGGTGACCGACTTCTGGGGTTTTTTTCGATGAAGGGGGTGCCCTTATATTTATAGGCAGAAACCCAGGCATCGGTGCACTTAAAATTGTGCGCACACAAAGGGTTTCCCACGATCATGTCGGTGCAATGAAAATTCTTCGCACTCATGTCGGTGCATGTAAAATTGTGTGTGCCAAAGGCAGTGCATGGAGTATTCTGTGTGCGCAAAGATGGGCGCGTAATATTCCTCATGCACAAATAGTTTTCTGCGCGAAACTCCTTTTTATGCACAAACCCATACTTTGCCCCAAAACCATCCCAGATGGACATCCCCAGCAACCCAACATCAAATAGCCATAACTTCTAATCCATAACATTGTTTGGGCTCTATGACCAGTCAAATCGAAGCATGTAGAACGAGCTACGGTCCGAGATCATCTATGGAAAATTTTGAAAATTTTGGGGATGCATTTTCTGGGGTCAACAACAACACATATGTTTTATATAAATATTTGTTGTATTAATAAATAAGGACATTATATATTACCTAGAAAAAAGTGTGGTAGTCTTTATTGATGATATTATGGAATAATCCATGAGAAATTAGGAACTTGAAGAATATTTGAATACTGTGCTACAAACATTCCAAATAAAAATACATCATTGAAAGTTTATTAAATGTGATTTTATAATGGATTAAGAATCATTTTTGGGTCATGTTTTCCATAGTAATAGAATATTGGTTGACCAATCTAAGACAAAGGCAACTGAAGAGTGTCCCATGTCCGTATCTATAATGGAGAACCATAGGTAACTTGGTCTGTTAGTGTATTAACGATGATTTGGAAATAAATTTTCATTATTTTTAAATGCATTAACAAATATAAATCTAATGGGAGTATAGTTTTATGAAATATATATTTTCAAAAAATATTCAAATCCTTAAAATAGAGTCTTATCACCACTATTGTAATCTCACAATCAATAATTTGGGAACAATATATATTATATAGTTATCCGTAAAGGAAGATATTATGTTGTGCGATGATGATTAATGTAAATGTTATTGTCTACTTCGTAAGGACGTTGAAAACTCAGGACAAATATTATTTAATGTATGATCTATTGTTGCTAACTTTAATCATTCCATTGAAAATATTGATGTATTATCTCAATGGGGAGAAGGGTGAAATATATAGATTGCATTGGATCCTCAAATATATAGTCACCTATAATTAATTTCATATTCTAAATAGAAGGATATTAGAGATCATCAATGATTATGACTCCCCAATCCACTACCATACATTAAAATGTGAATAATGTGGAATATTCCCTATGTGAAAGGTTTATAAATCATTATCAACTCTACTTTTTGAAACAGATCCAATATTCATATTTTATCAATGGATAGACATTCAAATAATTAATGATGGAACATCATCAATCCTTTAATAAAATATTTCTCAACCATCCCTCAGGATGAAAATAATGGATTCTCAAAGAGATGATCAAGACATTCATGATTAGTTTGAAGCTATGAGAAATGTGAAATCCAAAGTGTTTAAAATTTATGATGAAGGAATTGTATTGTTTAGAAATTATTATTTGAAAATTATGATCCAAATTTAAATAAGAATCTTTTAAATTCATATTTCTCAAAACTTCTCTATTCATCCATGGAGAACAAGTATATATCGAGATATATGGGGGAACAATTTATTGAAAAAACGATGAAGGATATCAACAATTATATATCAATGTTTCTGGTATGTCAGAATGTGAAGGCTGAAATAAAAAATTTTAAGGGGTTGATGAAACCATTACATACACCAACATGAATATATGTGAAGAGAAACATGGACATGGTCACTCGACTTTCGAAGAAATTCGTCGGAAGGAATGCTATATGGGTTTTTCTGGATTATCTACAATGATAGTTTACATTGTCACAATTCAAGAGTACTTATAATTAGATCATCATATATGGACATAAAAAAAGTAGTTGTAAGGGTGAAGGATGTTCCTCTAATAATTGAATACAACCTAGAATTGAGAATCAACTCTATATTTTGTAATTGTCTCCAACATTATATAAACACTGTGTAGATATTCAGTATGTCTTATCATCCTCAAAATGATGGAAAATATTAATGAACTATTTATACACTAGAAAGAATGTTGTGGGAATATTCAGTGGACTTATATTTGGGATGAGACTAACTTATTCTTCTCAATGAGATCTCTTATAACAACTATTTCCACTAGAGAATCCAAATAAATCCATATGAGACCCATTATAGGAAATGATTTTGAACACTAATATACTTGGATAATGTTTTTGATAATGATCTTATAATACCACAATGGGTTGATGAAATTGTAGGAATGGAGAAAACCATTCTGCAGTACATCATAGAAGTCCAAATACAACAAAATATATATGCATACTATAGTCGAAGGGATCTAGAGGTTTAGGCTGGAGACATGGTATTCTTCTTTATATCTCCATGGAAGTGGTTCTTGAGATATGGGAGAAAAGTAATGATATGCCCCATGTACATAACCCCATGAGAGATTATTGATTGAGACAGAGTTATGTCTAATCAAATAGAACATCAACCAATTACATCTCAAGTACATGATTTATTCCATTTATCCTACTTGAGAAGTACATTATATATCCCTCATATAAACTCAATCCATATGACGTATTTCTTGAAAATTGTCTCTATTATGAGGAGAATATAGTGATGATTTGGGATGATATAGATAATATTCTACACAATAAAAATAATCACCTAGTCAAATTATTTTGGTAGAAACATAAGTACGATGTGGTAGAATGATATTTCAAAGAAGTGATAAAGGAAAATTACCTTGACATCACTTCACAATAGATTATTAAACAAAAATTGGAGGAATAATTTTTATAAGGTGAAAAGAATCTAAGGACCAAAAATTTTATCATCGTAAATTCCCTTCTTATAATTATTTCATTTAGTATAAATCACATAAAATCACCTCGAGAATAGAATAATAGATTTTATAATAAAGAATGAATTAATTAAGTGGTATTTATATAAATTATTGAACCTGTCTTAATTGAATATTAACCTCATATAAAAAATTAGATATTAAATATTAGAATCATATAAAGAGAAATATGATATAATTATATCATAGTATAAGCCAATAAATAATTTATAAATTATTGTCTATGTGTTGTATTTTTATTCAAAAACAATGTTTATTTATAGATTTGTAATGTTATAAATATGTAAAAAGATATTTATTTTTTAAAAAAATAGAATAAATAATGAATGTTTTTTTGTCTTGTGATTGTATGATTATTTATACAGATCATTCTTAATTTGTCAAAAATGTTATAAAAATTAGTTTTAATTTTAAAAATAGTATTTTCTATATTAATGAGGTTTTTTTAAAAATTATTTCCCATATTCAAAAAAATATTCCCATAAAACAAAGTTCATTTTTGAAATCAACATATCAAATAATTATTAGAAATATTTTCTAGGATTATTATAATGTAAAATAATATATTCTGAAAAGTATAATACGATAGTTTACGATGAAATAATTATACCTGAATTCTACAGTAATAAATGACATAAAGATAATTTTTGAAACAAATATACCAATATCCTTAATTTTTTATGTATTTACTAATATGGACTACACTATTCATATTTTTGATCTTTAATAATAATCTAATAAATAAAATACTGAGAACACACCCCCTCATCCCCTATAAATTCAACCCCTCACCACATCTTATACACACATCTTCCATGCATTGATCCTTGTCAATATTATTCGCAAAAAAACATCCCAATCACCTTTCCAAGGTATATGCGATTTAGTTATTGTAAAAATAACTAACATTTTTTCCTTAATGAGGCCATTGAAGAGGATTATTTTATAGGTAAATCCCTCTTTTGATCACTTATAATTTCTTTTATTCACAATTTTATTCATATCCTATACTCACGTTCTCTATCCAAATATGACTTATAAATCTAGTATCAATTATATATTTTAATAATATAATGATAAAGGAATACCTAGGATTACACTCCTTGCTACCTATCATTTATTATAAATATTAAATTATCACCCCTCATGTTGAAATTTACTGGAATTGTGGACAATATGATTTTTTTTTCCTTGAAATACATCAAGGATAACCCTAAAACCACAATAATGGTTGGTAAATATTATAAAATATATATTGTAACCATTTAAATTTTTTGGATCCAGTGTATATATATAACAGTAAATAATAAAATAGGTAGTGTTCATTGTGATTAAATCAAACAAAAAATTATCTAAACAATTATCGTTAGCATGTTATCTAATGACTAATCCACATATAAAGAAGCAAATAATATATAAGACCAATTAAAAATTCTTATATTCATTTATATCATATAATTTTAATTCATTAGAATTATACCCATTATACATGAACACACACACTCATATTCAATTGAACTGATCAAGAGACTATCAAATAAATATTATCCATCAATTAAATTAAAATCTATAACTAAATATAAATAATAAAATTAAACATAATAAAACAATAATAAATTCAATTTTGGTAGAGAAGGTTCTGGATTTAATCATTAATGAATTTTATTTGCTTATATTGAAATAAAAGTCAATAAATCATTAATATATATAGTAAGGGGTGTCTCAAACCTAAATCACATTCACTATGTTTTCTTTATATCAACCCTTTTTTCTTTATTGGTGTTCCTTTACTGTTTCTTAAAAATAATTTATTTTAATTTCTCTTAATTTTAATTTACATAAATTATTTCAATATGGTTTTATGACAATAGCGATGTTTTTTAAAAGAACTCATTATAACAAAAAAATAAATTTTAATTCTTGTGAAATTATTTAATCTTCACTAATGATTATTGAATAATATACCAATTATCATATTCCATCTTTTATTTGGTAAATCAAATTTTTATTCAGGAATATATGATTATTAAATTGAACCTATTTCTTTTTATATGTAATTTTATGAACATGATTGATATATGATATATGTGAAATTAACGATAATGTATATTATATGATGTGACATGTGTTCACATAATTTTATAGCACCTGACTATGTTATGATGAAATGTGTTAACCTGGAATAATATAGAGATCTAATTAATTATGTAATTTGATAAATCATATCAGGCAATTTTAATTTTGATTGAACATGATGCTAATTGTTTTCACAAATATATGTGGTATTTGACCTGTAAGTCATGAATCCTATTCCATTCATTCACCTCTTGTTTCCTCTCATGATTATGATTATGGTCCTTTACATTTATCATGATGATGATGGATATTATCCCCCATGATGAATATCTCTTATTCATCCTCTTAAGATGATTTTATCTAATCCATTAATTTTATCTATATTATCAGGTGAACACATATACTATCGAGAACATGAGGTCAATTATGATGCTATAGAAGAAGTAATTAAATTAATTATGTGTTTTTTATGTAAACATTATGTATGGTCGTAATTTTTCCATGAAACAAATCCTTTCGTTATAGGTTTTGTAACATTTTTTTGTTAATCATTAAAATGGTGTGATAAATATTTAAGAAAGGCCACGGTTGTAATATAAATTATTCTTGAGACCCTGAAATGGTTTGATCAACCTGAGAACCTATACAGAATAAGTCATATACTTGGAGTTCATGGTTACTAAACAATGTGAATCCCTTTCTGTAACTCCCAAAACAATTTTTTTCGAACCACATAACCCTGAAACATATTCAACTTACCAAGACAACTTTTAGTACTCAAATAACTTCCAAAAAACTACATAATAAGACACCAAAACACTCAGAATTATATTCTAATACACAGAAACAAAAAACCCTAACACATATTGAAAGGTCATCATTCCACTAAAAATTTCAACATTTATGAAAAAATGATCTAAAAAATGATATCCTTAAACACACCACTATTTTGGAATCAAAAAAATAGAACTTATTAATTAAATATATGAATATTTATAACTAAGGTATAGAGACATTCATGATCTCAAAACTAAGTTTTCCTCAATCCTTCTAGGTTGAAGCTATAATATCAGAATTGTTCCTTATTAATTACTACTCATTAATAGTTATTATTTTTAAAAACATGATGTACTTTTGATATAGATACAATCTAGTTTTTCACACAATATAGTGTTTGGACCCAAGAATTATTCTCATAATAATAACGCAAAACTAGAATATATAAATGTGAGTTTTTTAGTTCATTATCCATATAGTGTAAATGGATATATATTGTAGATAGATTATCACAACTACTGTATATTCACAATTAACCATGATTTGTTTTTTCATGATACTATTTTTTTTATGATGATTTTTACTAAAATAGAAGCCATTGTACCACACTTAATATAAGGTCTTGTGTTATTTTAAATACATTAGACCATCATATTCTGAGGTCTATATTAATTCATCATTCCCTTTTGGAACAACTTCATGATGAATCATATTTTAAATCTATGGTAGATGGAGGAGATAGTATTAGATATTATATATGGATCTAATGTAGAGTTATGAGGACTATTGTACTCACTAGTTGATTAATTCATGAATATATGGTTTCTAATTTATGTAATATTTACAAGGAATTAATTTGGATGAATTTGTTTACATGATTCCTTGTTATTTTTTTAAAATATTTTATTCTTAGCAACAATTTTATACATAAAATATTCTCATTTGAATGAAAATATTTATTAACATGATGAAATAAATTCTATTATTTGATTAAGATTTATAATAGATTTAAATGAATAAAATATTATTCATGTGTTTATTTTATATATGTTATGCATGAAATTATGTATATGATTTCAAATATATATTACATGATTTTTATGTATAAAATACCAATGTTGTTTAACCCTCTAAAAACCCCAATAAATTTTATTGATATGAATAATCTTGGAAAGATAAAAAAGTTATTAGGTGTTGAAATAGTTTTAATATAGAGGAAAGGGATATATATCTATCCCAACATACTTGTGATAATATGGTTTTGAAATGTTAACTATTTAAGCATTTTAATTAGGATATCAGTCATTTGGGTCAACACTTTGTGATGTACCTTAGTTATTCTCTTAATTTAAGATCAGATGTACTATTTTTTAATAAATAAAGAATGAAAATAATATTTGTAGTCTTATGTATCCATGAACTATTAAACATAATTTATTTTATTCATTCTATTCACTATAATAATTTTTTGGTGAAATATGAATGAAAATCAGAAGAATAAATTAGAAAGGCCTCTATGGTATTTGTATCTAAATAATGATTTTGAAATTTAATATTTCATTAACAATATTTATAGAAAGTATTTTATTATGCTTATTAATTCTTAAAATATTTCCAATTTTTATACAATTAAATCTATTACTGAATATATTTTAATTCATATGGTTGATTTGTTTCGTGGAAATATAACATTAAAATTTTTTTCCTAATAAAAAACTAGGGATCAGTGTATTTATTTTATCAAATCTATATGAGGGGACATTTAATTAAATGATCTGATAAAAAAATTTCTATTATACTATTTTAGAATAGTTTTTAATTTTTATATTTATTCCACCATTAAGTTATCTATATATCATTTTTCAATATTATATTAATGAATATTAGATTTTAGAGACAATTTTTGTTAAGATGACTGTGGAAACTGGTATAGTGCAAGTCATTGGGATACAAACCCATGATTATTTGACTATTATTTTGCCTTTTCCATGTCATTATAATGGTTTAGGAATATTTTAGATCAAATAATGTAATTATAATTAAATAAATTAAGAGAACATAATAATAAATATTCCTTTTTATTCCTTGATATTAGTTTATGATATTAGCTTCAATATATTAGTGTTACAATTATATTGTTTTATTTATTTTACCTATGTATATTATAGTTTTGAATTTTTTATATAATATATCGGATGTGATAGTGATCACTAATGGGTGAGGAAGATAGACTCTCTTCACATTCTCCCACTTTTTTGAGGGAGTAATATAACGAGGTCATTCCCCATTTTACCATCCATTATCATCTCTATAATTTTTTTGCATTCATCTAAGCATAAAGTTCCCATATATTCATCCTAGTACCCAAAATCATCCATATTCTCTCTAGGAATTATTAGAGTCATTGACACTCTCTACCTTCTAACTAGTGGTTGATTTCAGTTAAATGTTACATTCTACTAAAATCTTCAAGAGATTCATCCTTGATGATTGGCTGATACATGAGTGATTAATCATTTGGATATTGGATCCCATATATTTTCTTATTCCCTTTTTTGTAATAGTCCAAATAACCAATTTATGAGCTCATTTAGAATTTGAGATATGGGAAAAAATATATGATTTTTGGTGGTTGAAAGACATTTTCCTCATTTTGTGAGACAAAAGGGAAGAGTGAGACATTAGGGGAAGTAATGGGGAGACACATTTCTCTCTAACTCAGAATTTGGTATCATCCAAATGTTTGGAAGATTTGGATGTAAATTTCATATCAAGTTATGGTTTTTCTTAAATTATCATACTTCTATTGTATGTAGATATAAACAGTTTCTTCATTCCTTCCATTTTGTCATGTTATCACATACATCCCCTTCAACTTGATGTCATCTAGTGCCTCCAGCACTGTTCCTCTATTGGAATTCCTTAAAGGTATGATGTAAAACCCCTTAACACTTTGCATTATTTATTTTTTTGTATCTTCAATATTTTATGTTTTCAGTTCGAATTCAATATGAACCTATATAGTATATTTTTTCTTGTTTAAATCCCAAAACTATTTATGGTACTTATGAAATAACTTTTTTATTAAATGAATGGGTATAATATTTTCCTTGATAATTTATATATTCTCCTTGTAATGGTAAAATAAATGTATATAATTAAGATATTCAATGTTTTGGTGACTCAAATTTCATAAGAATGAAATATAAATGTTTTCCTTACTAATGAGTATACTAGAATCATGGATTAATATTTATATAAATGAAATCATATTTCATAATTAATAATAACAACCAACAATATAATCATATTTAACTAAATATTTTTTACAATTTAATTCATAAATAAATTTTTTTCTAAGATCAAAGTAATTTATAAATATTAACTGCAATCAGAAATTTATAATTTTTTATGATTATATAAATAATGGTGATTTTAAATAATTAGGTATATAAAAATAATCATTAATATTTTATAAATAACATCAATTATATAAAATTTAGATTATAAATGATTATGATTATCTTTAATGTGTAACTTATATAAATAATTTATAAATAATTTTTAATTAATAATGTTTTGATTTTATAATTTTGAATTAATATCTATTTTGAATTAATGAAAGTGAATTAATTATTATACTGAATTATTAATTTTTTTCATAATTTTGAAATGATATTTTTATTATCTTTATTTATTAATTTTGAATTAATAAATTATATATATATTTTATAAATTATTTTAATTATTTTAATTTAATAAATTTTAATAAGTTTATTTGTTTTGAATTTAATTTTTTTATTAATATTTGGTTATAGTCTACTGTTTGCTAATTTTGGTGATATAAAAGTTAATACTTGATTAAAATCAGTTTTTTAATTTGTTATAAAAAATGTAACAAAATATATTTTTCAAATGTGTTATTTGTTTCATTCAAAATAATTTTTTTATGTTGGACAGACTTGATTGTAGTTGAAGAGTCCTTGGTGATCTAATCTACTCTAATTTTTGTTCTTGGGACATCATTCCCATTACATTTGACTGAATGGGTTATTTTTTCACAAATGGTTTTTTGTATTGTTCACCAAGGTATTTTAATTTCATTTATTTTAAAAATATCAGAAAAAAAGGTCAATAGAAATGAAAATCATTTTTTTTATTCAAAAAAGTTTCACATACTTACAAATTTAAAAGATATCAAAATCTTTTGTTTTCTTTTATTTTCTTTTATAATTTTTGAAATCATTTATTTTATTTCACAAATGTATAACCAATCACTTTATTAGTGAATTGTATTACATTCTTAATATATCTTTTTCATCTTCATTATATGTTGGTAATATTAATTTCACTTGATTTGAGACACCCATTATCTATGATTTGGGACGTTTTCACAGGATTTCCAACCACTTTAAAAGTCACATGGTACTCAAAATACATGGAATCAATTTTTGGTAGATCTAGGGACTGTTATGATTGATAAATGCCATTATTCTACCCAATCTACCCACAAATATGTTTGTATGTTTATTATTCAATGACACTAGTGGATTCAGTGTGGTTGGAGCTGGGAAAATAATTTTGATGTCAGTAGGAAGTAGTGTTTGAGGGAGGATTTGACTAATATCATTTATTACTATCAAAGGAAATCTAAAACATGCGGGTTATCTTAATTAATAGAAATGGGAGATGACACCTAACATATTGAATGTTATCAATTAGGGAAAAATATTATCTCCCAATATATCTTCATCAAATTATAATGTATATGTTAGTGATATGAGGCGAATCATGACTGATTTTTGATCACATGTGCTCAAATTGTTATGAGTCACACCATAATTGATTGTAATGGATACATAAATAACGAATCATCCTCACATAAAAATTATGATCGCAACCCATTTATCGAACCATAAATTTGTACAGATGGAATAATAATTTTTATGGTGATTGGGGGTATGAGGGTAGGTAGAGAGAGAATATCAAATAAAATAAAAAAGGGGGTGAGGATTCATAATTTTGATATAGTGGTTTATCCATTTCAACAGCTCTCTCTATTTTTGATAAAGATTCCGATGAGGCTATTTCTTTTTTGGAAGATGGTTCCTATGGTGGAATGGTAGAATGATCAAGGAAATCCCCATTTGGAAAACTGGTACTGGAATTTTTTTTTTGAATGTATCAATGGTATGAAATTTATCATCCAATAGTTCCACTGAAATGAAGAACTATTGTTTGATATTTTGATCCAATATAGGTTCTAATATTTAATATTACAAAACATTCTAAATTATCATGATAATAGTTAAAAACACCAAATTTCTAATTGAGAAGTAAACATTTCCTAGTTTAGGAGAATAAGTTGTACTACAATATGTGTTTCTAGCTGACAAGTATAATTTGGAAATGCCTAATTAATTCGAGGGGTTTTTATCAATTATCTCAATTATGTATCCTTTGAGTGTGAATATGATTCACATTCTTGAATTATTTTACTTACAAGTTAAATTATTCATTTAAGGGTGGCCTCTATTTTTGGTGCCTACACAATTAATAGGGGATTTATAAAAATATATAGGAATCTAAAATGGTCACTTATAAAACATATGGATTCCTGGTTTGATAAAAAGTTGTAGATCAATTCCTGGTGATGTCCCCCCAACTCAAGGGGGATAGAATTTAAGTAACAACAGAGAATGACTATGACTAGAAATTATTACTTAAGAAATTTATGGAACGGATTTCATATTCCCTCGTGGTTTAGGTTCATCTACAAGTATGTCCCACATCCATGATGGAAAATAGAGTGATGATGAAAATGATGATAAGGCTGAATTTTTCATTAAAACAATTTCTTCTTGTACATTCTATGGAAATTATTGAGGTAGTGGTTTAATAAGTAAAATGGAAAATGGATTAAGTTGATGAAATGTAGGATATAATGATTCATGTTGATCTCAATGATAATCTAAAATCTTGTATCAACTCCCAATATTGTATTCTTATATGTGGATTCAATGAAGAAAAGATTGTCATCTAAGTATAAATTCAGGACTCGAAAAAAAATGCAACGATTCATTGAACTAATTATTATGTAAGAAGCTGAAATAGATTATTTTCAAATTAAATTAATCTTACATAGGGTTGTAGGAAATAATTTTCTAAACTTATTCTATATAAAACTAATGAATTGTAATTATCTATACCTTCCTCTATATAGTTGTTCAATGTTTGGGTTCTCACATTACCCTTCAAAGTTTTTTCTTGAATAAAATTTTAGATTCAATTAAATATATTAGTTCTTATGATTATATATATTCTTATAAATTATACCAAAAATAGTCCATGGACCTATTCACATAATGAGGTTTCATATTTTGTCTCCATATAATTATTTCTGCATCAGTTTGTATGTATCCCCTAGTTTCCATAAAATGTTTACATAAAGACATAGTTAATCTATATCATTGGATAATATCCTCGAACAACTTTTTTAATGAATCATTTTTACATCGGTTTTATATATATATATCACATATTTTTTAGGATCATTAATTATACACAGTGAAAATTATCATGGTTCCATGATGCCATGTGAGTAGTTACATTCTCGGTTATGTGAATTAAATGAATTTTATTAAGTATAAACATTATTGTAGCACCGTATAGTCTCATATAATTGTTTCATAAACTATATAATTCTTATGGATTCTTCTATTTTATTATAAGAATATTTGATTATGTGATTTAGTTTTGGAATTCGAGAGATAAATTTAATGTTTATTCTATTAAATTACAAGGTCCTGGAGGATTATAATAGATCATATCCATGTGATACTCCATTATATATTCAGATTACTAATCACCTAATAACATATTACACATGTAGATGTTAATTATTGGAGGAAACTAGATTCATTCATATACACAATATTTTATATATTTTTTTTATGTCTCTACATTCTTCTTTATCTATCAAAAATGGTTTTTTGAAAAGAACCCAATATCAATAATAAATTTTAATTCCATTCCCAGTTTTTTATTGATTGATCCATTTATGATTGGTTTTTATTCTGTGATTATATCAATGAATGGGATATTATAACTCCATATTATAGGAGTATCACAGAATCCTAGTTTAGTAGGACTGTCTTCTTTGGATAGTTTCTTTTTCTATTTCATTCATCTGTGAATTTTTATTTGGATGAAATTTTCTAAAAATAATTCGTATAATGGTGTTCTCATCATGAATATATAATTAATTGTAACCTAAGATCATAATAAATCATCTTCATTAAATAATCATTTTGATTTAGAAATCATAAATCAAAATATATATATATATTTTTAAATAAATAGTTTTAAATATAATTATATATTTAAAAATATTTTACCCATTAATTTATCCATACATAGTTCCTAGATATTCTTGTGTAAAACTTCTAAATTGATTAAAATAACACAAACATATAAGCAAATTCGTATAGTGATCAAATAATTGTTCAACATATTACTCAAAATCAATATCATATTCCACGATCACTATATCTATTATGAATGAATCGCCATTATTTCACTTTTAACCAATAATATTTACTCAATTGATTTACTCATATGATGGAACATGTTTTATGTTCCGAACTCAATAAATTATTTTTAATCATGCTGATCAATAACCATTTTTGAAAATTCATCGTGAATTATTAAAAATATGTAGAGATATAAATTATAGATATATTAGTATATCTAGTAATCACTAAATCCCTAAACTATAACATAATACATAACACAATTGAAATAGTTTTATTCATGAGTATATTTAAAAAAATTACTGGATTTCTTATTTTATATTGGATTTTATTGAAATCACTATTCTGATTTAGCATTTAAAAACTACATAATGGTTAATTATATTGAATTGACTAAAAATGATACTATTAGCTTAATATTTGTAAAATAGTTTTCACAATGTGAAATATATTATTATATAATCTCAATATAATAATGGAATAAAATTTTCATAAAACTATATTTTTATCCATATTATTTTCTAAAAAATTATACTATTTCATTTCAAGATATTTTATTCAATCTATAATTCTATGATTAACATTTTATAACCAAACATATATTTTATTCTGATAAAAAAAATTGTATTTCCCAACTAATTATGTATTGATAATGACCCATTTGGTTTTGGATTAATTTAAATGTCAACAAGAAATTTTATATTTAATAATAATAAAAAAATTTCTCAGACATAATACACCTATTTGTTTTTTCATAAACACATTTTTTACATGAAATGATGTTTTTAAAAATGTTATATTTTCAGTGTTAATTGAATTTCTGATAAAATTAATTTTAATCAATAATATAAGATAAATCATTAAAAATTGATTTTATATTTGAATTTAGAAAAAATCCAAATTATGTTATAATATTAATTTTAAATCTATAAATAAAAATATGTTACTGAATATTAAAAATAGAATGTATTAGTATAAGTAAATTATTGTAAAAAGTTAAATTATAAGGGAAAATGAAAAATGACAACATCACCTCTACAATTATCAGGAAAACATAATGAAATAGTTATACCATATTATATAAAAATTTATCACAAACACTAAAATATATTCCCTAGTGGATTTTTACTCATAAAAATACAATGCTAATATGACATATGAATTTTACATAATGCTGATATCCAAGGAAGAGAAAATTACTTAACCGAGTTCATTCAAGTTTACTTTCTCTTCCACTTCCTCTAAATATTTTTTTACCCAAATAACATATTTATACTACTATCATTATATTAATGAATATTTATTTTGTTTATGTAATAAAACTTTTATACCTTTCTCCCATCCATTAAAAAAAATGAAAATATAACCTTTTTTGGGGGACTACCACATTTATAAATGATGTATTTTTTTTATCACCAACAAAGGTGGATTATTATAAACAAGAACTAAATTGATAAAATTATATTTATATGTAAATATTAATTTTTTGTAATTTTACTTTTATATTTAACTTGTTTTTTAGATACCACCATTTGTTCATTACAATTTACTAAAACAACCTCAATTTGCATTCTATTTTCAGAAACCACACTCATGCCTAAATTAAAATGAAAAATAATAATCATAACAATTTGGAAAAAAATTATTCCATTACCATGAGTAATATAGGAATTTTGAAAATACAATTAATGAATGATGAGAGGCATCATCAATATAAACCTTGTAAAAATGATCAAAATTACAAACATTTGATTATGTATATAGAAAATAACAAATTAATATATGGATAATAAATTATTATAATTTCAGTATATAAAATATAATATATATGTATATGGTTTTGAAATATTTTATTTCGAATTTATTTCATACTACTCAATATGTTGATTAACATTCACGTATACTGAGGTTTATTATAATGGTTACTCAAATCAATATTCTATACATTGTGATATGATTTTTAATCTCAGGTTACATTAAATTTAACGGTGCAAATATAAAACCAGAATGTATTTGTATCTTACAAGAAATTGAAATAAAGGGATTTATTCATCAATATAAGGTTACCTCAATCTATTTATTTTAATTAAAAATTTATAAAAGACATAATTATTTTCATTCCAATAACAAATTGAATTTATCATTATTATCAATAATGTCTTAGGTAAAAAAATTGTATTATTATCCTATATATATATATATATTCATTTGGTTATTATTGGTTTTTATTTTTTATTACCATTTCACTTTCCCGATGGTTCATTATCCAAATGAAGTGATTCTTTTAAGAGAAATCAACATTACCTATTTAATTTGGTTTAAAATATTATCATTAATATAAATTTAGTTTTTAACATTAAATGAATGTATATACATTAAAATTTATGATTTTCTAGGGAATTTTTGAATATTATTTACTTTCCTAATAAATCAAATACTCTTTCTACATTTTTGGTCGGTTTTTTTTTCAAAAATTGTTGTTTATTTAATAAAGTATACTAATAATCTTTATTAAAAAAAATTATGAAAATTAAATTTCCCCACATTTATAACTAATTTTTGAAAAATTATCTTACACTTTATGTTTTCATGGTTTTATAAATGTATTTATATTTCCTTTTGCTATAATGTATTTTATTAAATTGGTAAAAACACAAAGAGTATTTATTTTTTCCATATGTATTTAAATTGTAATACCCCTTTAATGGACTTTGTATATACCAATATACATTAATATTTACTATTTAACAACTGAGACTTTATGTAACTATAACATCCAGATTCATTTTCTATATGTCATTTGAATATGAAAATACTTTTTTAAGGGTAAATATATTGATATTCTATATAAATTTTTTCCAATTCCACTTTAAATACACTACTACGATATGATGATTATTTATTGTATATTTTTCTAATTATATTCATATTATTAATGTATTGAACTTATTTAGTGATAGGTGGATATTTTATTTATATATCCTTTCATTAAATCAGTATTTTTAATTAGATAAACTATCATAGGTATATTTTTTATGTTTTATCTATTTATTTATGAGGTATTGAAATGAGGCCATGATGGAATTATTAATATTTCCACTATAATTATTTCTAACATTATGTAACTTGTTAGTAAATTCAATATCATTTGTTATATTTTTTCATCCATTGTAATATTCCTCTTTCGTAAGAATATTTTAATGGATTATTTTATTTTAATTTACCTTCCCATATAATATATTCCTTCTATATTTTGTGATATTATTTGTTTTATGATTCAATTTTTGATTGTTAATGATCATTATTTCATTTTGGTTCTTATCAATAAGATGCTGAGAAGGGTAATCTAAATGTTTTCAAGGATATAAATGAATAGATTAAAAATTAATCACTATGATTTTAATTCATATTTCATTTATTCAAATTTAATGTGAGAATCTTGTATGTAAATATTCTACTATGACTTATAAAATATTATTTCCTGTCAAATGTTAAGAAAATTTTTCTATTCAATTTTAATATTGTAAACATCAGATATGTGATTCGGGATTCGGGGTTGATACAATGGCTACCTGTTGATGTTTAATAGAAACTATGATAACTATGTTTAGTATAACTATGACAGATAACACAAAAATTATGATAAAACCTTATAAAATTCATAAAAAAATTCTAGAATATATTTCTTATATATTGAGAAGCATTTATAATTAAATATTCCTAATGATATGGGATAATATAGTATATTATTTTTTTTAGAAATGAATCATAGTGGAGGGAACAAAAAAATTATCAACACCATTAATATATGTAAGGATTTACCTCATGATATATCTACTTATTTCGTTGAGTTAGATGATAAAGATAATCAAATTATTACATTATTTATTACATTAAATCATGTTATGCCCAATAACCATTTCAATATGGATAAACCAGTTGAACCAAAACATGATGTAGAAATTATGCACCGTTTCATGTTATTGAATCTCCAATAATTCATTAGAAACAAAAATTTATTGGTACCTTAATAGTGTATCATGTACATGGAGAACATATTTCTCACCATATTCTATAAAGGAATATAAAATTTCATCATAGTGATTTATCATTTAAAGGGATATATTGATCAATGTGATCATTAATTCATAACAGTAATGTGGTGGAGGTGATTGAGAGTATGAAATATATGACTTTTATGTTAATATTCACCAAACAAAAATTTCCACATGGCAAAAAAGATAATATAGAAATTAAATTGGAAAAATAATGCTATATAAAGAATAAAATATTGTTCAATTTAATGTTAACATTATATGGTTACCAACTCATCCCACTAATGCATTATAAAATTTATGATTTATGTTTGATGAAAATGTAGATGGGATAAATATTATAATATTAATGGTGTTATTCTCTAAAACCATTTCAATAATTAAGGATGTAGTATCTTGTTCGATTATGAAATAGAAATTATTATCATTGTTTAAAATTTTTATGGGAACTATAGAAACAAAGAGGGAGTCTAAGAACAATGCATGTTAACTATGGAAACTTTTTATACATATATTGAATATTTCATGTATTCAAAGAACATAGAAAATTTAATACTTTTTATATAGAATGCCTTCTATGAAAATTTAATAATCAGATAACATTCATAGAATAATGAAACCAATAAAGACATGAAGTATATATTATATTGTAAAAATGACCTTTTGGGATGTCCATATTAAGATCAACAAATTTTCTATAGTATCAAAAATGGTTATTATACCAATGATTTATTTTAATATAATCCATGTTATGGATTGACTCTCTCTGTATAATTAATTAATTTATACTGGGGATAAAAATATTATAGATTGATAATGTGGTATTAAATTCTTTGAAAATAATACAGATACTTAATATTATATTATAATTGTATGGATTTACCATAACGAAATTATAGGATAAGAGGTTGAGACAAAATAATTTATGCTTGAGAATGAAATAATATTAATTACGGTTGTAAAAATTGTTTAGCATTACATTGATTTATTCTAAAATAATTTCCCAAACAACCACTTGGTAATGTTGTTTAATTTTAGATTAAAATCATCCCCAATTCCAATCCCATATACAAGATTCCACAATGAATTGAACCAGTTTAAATTGTAGTGTTAAAAAAATTACAATAACTATGATATATAGGATTAATATTCCCTATGGTTTTACATTGGGATCCCATGTCACATTATTCAAAATAATTTATGGTTCTATGAGGTTTTTAATGATTATCGTGAAATCAATGTCGTTAATATAATGTATATTAATTCATTAGCATCGATTGGGGAATTTTTTAACAACATTAGGGAGATGAATATTTGTTAAAAAACTATATTTCATTTGTTCATAGAAATTAATGGTCATAACATATGATATTAAAACTTCATTCGGTCATAGGTATATACAATATGGTGTTACAATAATGAAATATGGATTACCAAATATAACTTATGCAATTATGAATATGAATAATATAGTATTAAACTAATATATTGATTTCATTATGGTTATATTAATTGATGATATTATGATATAATATATAATACATGTGGAGTGTTAGAATCATTTGGAAATGATTCATGAGACTCTTATAGAAACATAATTATTTTTGAAAATTAATAACTAAAAATTGTCATCCATAGATATATATATATCAAGGACATATTTTATACAAGGTGAAATAAAAATTTAGCATTAAAATATAATGGATACTAATTATTGGACCACACATACCAATAAAACTATGATATATTGTTCTCTTGGACTAATTTGTTACTATCAGGGATTTTATAAAAAAAAATAGATTATTAGAAAAATCATTAACAAATGTTATAAAAAAGGGGTCAAATTTACGTGTTAAATTAATGTAATGAATGTATTGAGGGGATACAGAACAGTTTTGTAAATGAACCTGTATTGAATATACTATTAGGATTGATATGATTTATAAAATATCAATTTTCATTAATTAATGGACTATGTTTTATCATTATGTAATATGTTAGATAAGTTTATTATGATAAAAATTAATCTAACAATCATCGAATTGAACCATAAAAACAAAGATATTGAGTTGTAAGTGGTTAACACTATTTTTATGATATGGAGGAACTGTCTCAATGGTGAAATATTCAACACAAATATGCTTCAAAAAATAGAATATATTATCTAATAAATATCTCTACTTGAGGAAAATTATATGGTTGTAACATCTCAATAACTATGAATACTCAACACACTACAACACAATGATGAAATACATGGTATATAAATCATTTATTATAAAGGATGAAGGGATTCACATCATCATAAGCATAAATACAGATCATATAAATATGGATTCAATAATGCTAGATATATTACTTGTTAGTGAAGGGGTAGAATAAATACCTTACCAAGAATACTCCAAATCAAATTTATAGTTGAATATAATTATGTCTTAGTTAGATCAAAATAATAAACAAAATAAAAATACATCATTAATTGATGAGTTATTTTCAGATATCATCTATGATGAAAGAGTGTTGTTGTTTGGAAATAGTCTATCTATTCTATCAAAAATAGAGAAGAAAAAGGAATTATAAGAAGGGGTATGTCCTCAAATTTCCATTTAAACCATAAATTATAAATATATAAACTCATTTATGAAAAAATATATATCGGTATAGTATGAAATGGGGAAATGTGTACTATGTTTCTAGATTCATCACATGTTGTTAGGTGACAAGTGAATTATACCATCCTATAATAGTCATGCAACGCCTCCCAATACCAATTTGGAAATGGGATAATCTTAAAATTGAATTTATCACAAGAATTATATATAGAACTAATAGGAATACTATTATATGGATCACTATGGATTTTCGTAACTTGTCCACAAATTTTAAATAAATAAGAGAGGATATGTGAGTGGAAATAATTTCGAAACCAGATTAATGAATGGATGATATTTAAAAATAGAACTCAATGAGTATTTTTTCGAGAATGAACCACATTTAACATCACTGGCTGCAAATAATTTTTTTTCTTTTCCATAAGGTGATTTTTGGTGTTTCTGGTACCCAAATACAAACATTGAACCATTCGATAACCAGAAACCACATCCGACATCCAAATTCAAAATAAAAAATTCAAAAACAAACATCATACCAAATCATTGATAGATACGCCGTATGCCATGAACCTCGTGATGAATCTCACCCTTGAGCCATGCATCCACCGTCAAGAAACACACTAGAACAGAGAGCCGGCGAACCAAACCGGGGAGTTATCTCCATCCCATGCCAGAAATTACAAGAAGTAGAAGATCCAAATGCAAAAACCAGAACATCATCCTTGAGATTTGGAAGAACAAACTCAACAAGGGCTCATGAATCCAAAGAAATAGTAAAATCAAATCCAAAAAACCCAAGATGTAACCCCAACCCGTAGCTTCAGATTAAAGCCTTCCATCAGAAAATCACTACGATTCTTAACACCGCAAAAGGACATGAACTGGAGAAGAAATAAAAAATCCCCTAGCACACTGTACGGATGATCAGAAGGTCCCGTCACAACCGAACAGAATGACCACATAGAACATGGACAAACCCCAACGTGATCACCGGAAAGGTGGACCCACAGTCTGCAGACATATGAATTCATCCACGAAGGGCCACTACGACTCCGAGTGAAACCCTATCCGAAAGGACAAGAATCAAGAAAATCAGGCTAGCTACGAGCCGAAGGAGACATGACCACCACCGCAGCAGAGGACCACCACCAAAACCATCGAGGAATATTTTCGGCCTATATTTTTTAAAGGGGATAACTATTAAGGCGTGTTCTATTCAGAAATTTATTATGAAAATTCATTAATGATATAGGAGGCATAATGATAATAAAAGTAATGGAAAATGATTGTATTCTTGGTTAATGACTTCAAATAAGTATCTCCATTGAATGGATTTATATGGTTTTATATTAAGTGAATGATAAATCTTATTCAGACCATACCTTGTGAAATTTTATAGTGAATTGTAGTCATGACCCCCATTTAGGCTCTGAAACCCAGACTATAATAAGTGCAAACCAGAATCCTTGTTTCATTTTAGATAATTTACATAATAGGCCAAATATACCAACATTCCATATATATAATAAAATTTGGACATTAATATTCTTTAAATAAAGGTAATTTCTATATTTTTTCCACAAGGGAGAAAGTGTTGAAGAACCAGGAAACTCAGTTAGTGAAATTTGTTTAGAGGAGTCACAATGAAAAGGAACCAACATGAGAACTAAAAGAAGTTATTATTATGAATTACCTACATTTATTTATGATTTGACTTATATCAAAATTTGAGGAAACTACTATACATGGGGGGAGTGTAATTCCCATGATTCATCTATAGCACGTAAACAATTCTTCCAAATTTGTAACACATTTGACAATAATATCAGAATAGTTTAATATAAAATATGATTATAATAAATATTCCAATTTTTTTATTTTATAATATATGAGTCATTTTTTAATTCATCAAGTAAATATTTTAACAGGTTTACTGTTTATAAATTTTCATAAATGTTTTTATTTCTGATTTCAAAAAATATATATTAAATAATAATGTGACTATAATGAATTAATTATTATTAAAAATGAATTAAAAATATAAAAAAGTGTATTAAAAATATAATTTTTTTAATGTTATATAAATCACATAAAATTCATGTGTAGAATTTATGAATCTATGTTTTCTATTTTTTATTGTAAGTATACATTTTTCCTAATGGAAACTATTTTTATATTATTTATTTAATTATGTTTTCATAATGTTCCACATGTTATTTTATTTCACTCAGTGTCAAAAAATTTACATTTTAATAATAATCCAATAAATATCATAGTAATAAATAATAATGATGATTTTGGAGTAAATTAATTTTTATTCAAAAAACATATTTTTCTACCAATAATTTGTTTGGGTTATGAATATTCTTATTAAAAATAAATTTTCACCATTAATAGAAATTAAATACAAAAAATTATTAAAAAATCTGAAATAAAAATTTCATTTTTTTATAAAGATTCAATTTATTAAAGGCAGAAATGTAAATTATTGAGGATAAAATATTGGTTATTAATTTAAATGTAAGTAATCATTAAAAAATTATAAGAATATTATTTTGGATATATGAGGAAAATAAAATCTAAATATGATATTTAGTAGAATATTCAACGGGGGAAAACATAATGAAGAATATTTTTGTTCCCTATGACTTGTGTTTTTTGGGAAATTATCCTTACATCTTGGTAGAAGCATAATTATTTTAATAATTCTATAGAATTATTACATGGGTATTTCCAAGAATAGAGAAACCCTATCATATAAAGAGTTCATAATGAAACATGGTGAAAATGGTACTTAGTTTTTAATAATTCAACCAATCACATAATAATACAATTGATCTATAAGAACTACATGCTAGATGTGTTTGAAGATATATTGACCTATCAGTGATTTTAGTCACATTATACTAAAATAATATGTGGATGTCCACATGATAGAAGTGCCTTATCATTATATAAATTTATAAATGTTATAAATAGTTAGATAGTATATAGTTATCAATTTATGTCTCCACCATCATTCTACTATAGGAATATAATTATGTCCACAATACTATTGTACAATGTTGAACAACAAGTTTTATTTTCTGGTGGGTAGCATAGGATGCGAAATATTGGAAAAAAATAATCCAAGGATCGGTATACAATTGTCAAAAAATGTAGCACGTAGAGTCTAATCAATAATGATGATCCAATTATATGATACTAACATAGAAAAATACATCACTAATGGTCCTCCTCTTCTTCACTAACAAGTGGGAACATCTTATCAATTATTCAATTTCAAAAACATGATTCAGGAAATATCACCTATTTTCCCATACTTGATCTCTTAATATTCTTCTATACTATAGATCTAATCCCCTGTTCATCAATAAATACCAAAAAATAAATAATATTACTTGAAATTATCTATCACCATTAGATCCATAAATGTTTCATCAGGATTGTCTCTTTGGTGAATCATGTATAAGGAAATCATCCCATCCTTTATTGGGCATCCTATGAAATATTACATCAACTAAATATGCAATACATAGGACTGAAAAAAAGTTATATTCTCAAAATTTAAATCACTATAACAATCACATATTAATATAATTCACTCCATGCTATCAAACTCATCTAGGGAGTTCATTGACCAAAGCATCAGATTCGCAGCTTTGGATAGGAAATTTTTTTCTATATATATAGTGGAAACAGACACCAATATATAAAAATAAAAAATTTATAATTATTTAGTTATTA
Organism: Viscum album; assembly: GCA_963277665.1. Taxonomy (NCBI): domain Eukaryota; kingdom Viridiplantae; phylum Streptophyta; class Magnoliopsida; order Santalales; family Viscaceae; genus Viscum; species Viscum album. Next base: position 1,416,865,218 of record OY728161.1, on the reverse strand, counting down.
AAAAAGTAAATATATACATTGTATTACTTATCCTAGTATTTAGATCACCTATATAGTCAAAACTGACATATCCAAAATGGTCGCTCGGTGATTAAGATGGAAAATCACCGTCGACGCCCAAACAACCCTCGTGGGCCCCGCACCATCGTGCCGAATTAGGGTGCGCGGATTGCACCATTGCAATCCCCTCGAAAAACACCCAACATTGACTAGTCGCACGCCCCGAACGGACGTCCGACGAAAAAGGTCGTGAAATGCTGCCCGAAGCTCAAAAGACGGTTCGTGGGCCCATGCCTCAACTCCGGCTGCAACGCCCGGAACCACCCTGGAAACCTCCGCCTCGACGCCAGGGTTCCAACGCCACCGACGACTCTTAGTTCGGACATCGGACGCGTCTGCGCCGTCCAAAAACAAGAATATTGGGGATTACACTCGTCCATTTAAGGACACGTCGCGCCTCTGCTCCCCCCCCCCTCGTTTCAGGAATTTAATTTCCCAAAACCATCTTAAAAACTTCTCCTCGACTCCAGGAAGGTTCTTCCGCAGACGGCATGCAAATCGGACACCTGTAGTGGAAGATACGGGTGTCCGAACACAATAGGGAACAATCCCCTTGAGCTGGACCGGCCTGGACCTGCTGAGGACCCCCGGTCCTCTATGAGCAGACAGACCACGAAGGGCCAATCATAGTCGCCTGCGGAGACCTGCACTCGGCTGGTCTCTGTTCCCCGCGAGGGGGTCGCACACCGCGACCCCGCGGTCGCCGCGCCCTAGCCCTCCCCCGCGGTCCCAGCGCGTTCTGCCTCGCCGCACCGACAGACGCCGCACCCCGCCGATGCCCGAGATCCTCGCTGTCATGCCCAGCTCCTCCGCCGGACTACCGCGCTAATGCCCGCAGACACCGCCTGAGGCCGCCCGCCGCACACCGTTACACCGCCTGAGGCCGCCTGCCGCGCCAGGGCTCGCCGGACCACCAGAAAAACCCGCAAACTTCGCCGATTGACCCCAGCCTCGTCCGAGCTCAGATTTTGATTCTGAAAAATGTGTTGGACATATAAAAATGTATAATACACATTCATGGGCTTTGATCGAAGTTTTGACAAAGAATCGACAGTGAAAATCAAGATCAAAGTAGGTATGGGAATAGAAAATGCAAACGACCAATCCTACCTCGTGGGCATTGCCCGAAGCTTCACTGGCAATCCGCAGGAGCCACACCTTGCCAGAGAGGAGGAGGTGATGGAGGGGAGCTTCCTCCTTTGCTGTGGGGAGCTGCTGGTGGCAGGGGAGAAGAGGGGAGGAAGGGAATGAGTTAAGCGTTTAAATAGAAAATGCTTAACCACCCGCCCGTCGGTCCGAACCCAAACCGTCAGCAGCGTCGAGGTTAAGACTCCCCTAGGGTAAACACCACCTCCCGAGCACAACGGCGGTCTTGGAATTTTAATCCAAGACCCCATTCAAAAGTTATAAAATTTAACGTCTGAAGCCGCTAAATTATGAAAACGCCCCTGGGGCCATTTTTCATAAACGGCTTGCGCCCGCGAAACTTATACCCCTCCTATGGTAAACGGCATGCTCCAAACTCAACGGTGCCCTCGGTTTTCCAATCCGAGCCACCGTTTAAGATATAATAGCATTTAGCCATTAAACGAATAAATTAATTTATTAATTTATCCGTTTAACCTTCCAGAAGCGAGCGAGGGGTCGAAACATCCCGCGCCGACATGTTTTATGTCCTTCCGAGGGTAAACACCCCATTCCAGACCCGTCCGTACACTCGTATATCTGATCTGGAACTCTGTTTAGGAGTTATTGCATTTATTTGGCGTTTCCCGTGTGAATGCACAGAAAATTTAATTCCGGCCACACCGAAGCTCGGAATCGCACGCCGTCTGAAGGCGCTGCTCTGGAATAACATCAAGAAATATTCCAAAGTCATTCGCAGCAAAAACTGGGTTCTTACATCATTACCTCCTTCAAGATTTTCATCCTCGAAAAGAAAAACAAGGGAGAAAACACAGGGTACGAAGCCCACAACCTGGCTTCCCCATACCCAAAAGAACCCACGCAAAGCTCTGTGTCACCGCACACAGACCAAAGGATTGATCCAGTCACACGAGGTCGACCCTTACCGATGTCGTGCACCGACTCCAGACTTCGGGGTTAGGGCAAGGTGGTGGGGTACCTCGCCATCCCATTGCACGGTCTCATGCGGCCCGAAGGCCCTCGGGGGGTAGCTCACCTCCCTGGACGAACCTCTATGTCGCACGCCACGACTGGAATCACCGCCTGCACCTGAAACAAGGACCGGTGATTCCCTCCTTCAGAATATCCATATGTTGGAACACCCAAGGATATCTGATCATGCAAGACTTCACAACCAAGGCTCTCTTACACGCTCGATGAGGGATAGAGTCAACACCATGGACTAAAGGAAAAGGTCCCCCGCCTTTTTCCTTACCAACACAGGGTTGCACCCGACGCCCTGAGTCACCCTGGTAACACCTCAAACAAGGAGCAGGGAGAAAGCCCTTCACATGCAGAGCCTAACAATTATACTGAAAAAAGTAGAAGAGTGGCAAGGGGATACCTCTCTCCATCCTGTTCTCTGCAGGATCGTAGATATCCAAGCTCACAGCTGTCCGCGATCCCAACTGTCAGCTCCTGGAGCCTCACGTGGACCGACTAGTGGTGGTGGGAAGACCTTGTAAATTCGTCCTCCACCACCAGCTCCTCCCGCTCCTCTTCCAGCACCACCTCTCTAGGCACTACTCTGATCACGGCGCTGCCTTTGTCGTGGTGGTGCACCTTCAGCCTGCCCGATGCTCCCAGCAACTCAGGTCGGGCAGTCTCGTGACAAGTGACCTCCCCCGTCACAAGCATAGCACCGGCGCTCTCTGGGATTCCCTAGTGCCCTCCGGCGCCACTATGGTGTACGACCATGGCCCGGGATCCACTCACGGAAGGGAATCCTCGGGTAAGGCCCTGCGCCTTTTCGCCACAATGGTATACGACCACATATCCAAAACCAGCAGTGGGAAGGCCAGCTGCATAGAGGTCTTTTCCTCCGGCGCCTGCTAGCTATGGCAGATGTCCTGGCTTCGTCGCGCCCACTGCCACTACCAACCACAAAACATGACAGGAATCCCTCTATCCCCAGCGCCTGTTCTAGCACCCCGACATATGTGTAAATACCAAAGGGTACTATGACAGTACGAATCTCTCGGTGGAGACCATGCTCAAACTTCCGCACATGGAGGTTGTCGTCACGGACCAAGTCTGGGTAAAAGCGTGCACGGTCTGAAAAACTAGCCGCGTACTCAACCATCGTCATCCCTCCCTGCTTAAACTGCAGGAGACCCTAAATCCGAATGGAGCGCAAGCAGGAGGGGAAAAACTCCTCACGGAGCAACAACTGAATGTCGTCCAACGAAAGCGACGACTCGTCAATAAAATGAGTCACCAGACTCCACCAACACCGAGATGCTCCACGAAAAAGGGTTGCTGCCAAATCCACTCTCTGATCTGTCGCCGTCTTCACAAGCCTGAAAAGGCGAACCACTGCCTCGAGCCAAACCTCTACTGCCTGAGGGTCTGGCTCACCACTGAACCTCAGCGGTCTCTGCAGCTGGAACTCATGGAGCGCGCTCAAGCTCAGCCTTCTGTGCTGAAATTGCCTGTTTCTCAACATGTGGGGGTGATGCTACCGACCCACCTGGAGAAAGGGGCTCGCATGATGGGTCCTGGACTGTGGCCTCGTAGCTCACAGGGTCATCGTCACGAACCAGAGCTAGTTTCCTGGCAGGCCGTCCTCGCGGAGACATCCTGAATATTATCAAGGAGTGCTGCTGTCAAATGAGTATATATGTATATACCAATAAAAACTATGGGGAGCAGACTCAAGAAGGAAAGTCAAAGACTCAATCCTATGTGATGCACAAACAAATTTCCTTGCAACAAGTGTCTCAGCATGCCGAGTCGACAAGTAGGTTATCAAGGTCCTGGTGAATGGATACGTCGGCTTCCGCACCATCACTGGACTCCTTGGCCTGAGAGTCGCTCTCTAGACACGTTAACACTGTTGACCTATATCCCAACCAATTCATCCTTTAGGGACGTCCGCACAATGTACCAAGGAACGAACCACCTCTGATACCACTTTGTCATGACCCGACCCTACCCGGGCTCGAGCCGCAACTACCCCAAGCCATCCTCCATAGACCAGGGGCTGGTGACTAGCGCCGAAGTCACAATAACATAGGGAGGCCTTTTCCTAAGCACCTGTACACACACACGCAGAAAACTCAATGCAATAGTGAAGAGTAAAAGCAGATACAAGTAGAGTAAATGAATAACTGCTATATAAAAGCCACAGAGTGCATCAGCCTCTACAAGTACAAAGTACAAACTGAAAAGAAAATGGGAAAAACACGCACCCATCAAAAAAGTACCATAACCCAGAAACAGGTAAACAAAAAGGAAACAGCTGACGGGTCTCCCACCTAGAACCCGTCCATGACCACCGCACGCGGTCTATGCCCGCAAGCTCCTACGCTCCTACGATCCACTAAAGCCACGATCCACATGTCTGTCGTCTGCAAGGGAACACCAATTTCGGGCAAAGCCTAAGCAGGGGTGAGTAAAAAAATACTCAGTAGGATACCCTAAAGGCTCGAGGGAGCAAAAAAAGAGGTATCGAAGGGTGAGCAGTAGAGCGAACAGGAAAAGTAGAGGATTACAACTGAAAGAGCAATAAAGAGTCCAGCTCAACCCAACAAGAGAAATAAGGCAGACTCGTCCAGACACAAGGAGCTGGAAACGGTGAGAAGACGAACTTCTCGTAGAGTCTTCGCTACCTGTAGCATGAGAGTACACTCATCCAACCACGAGAAGCTAGACATGGAAAGCATATGGCATACCCTGTGTGTCTTCGCCTCTCCTGGAAGCAGAGCAGCCAAAACCCAAGGAGTGGGTACTCGTATGAGGTATATACATATATATGCTCTTCCAAGAATCCCAAACCAGCTCGTAAGGGGATCTCCGTCCCGTAGCTCAGCCCAAGAAAACATGTAGCCAACAGTCCCAGACATAACCATCATCGATGTCCAGCATCCCGCACATCTTCCCTGAACCGCAAGCCAAGGGGCTCAATCACTTCACCTTGACACTATCCGCTTTGGGCGGCACTGACTCGCCTGCACGGTTTTAGATCGCGTCACAAGAACGCGTCTCGGTGGGGAAAGTGCCCCTCATACTTGATATTTCTAGTGGAACGTCAAACCACAACTCGCCACTGCCCCACAATCGAGAGGTCTCCTTAAAGTCAAGCCGTCACAACAATGACCCGTATAGCCAAGGGTACCGCTCCGATAATCATGAAGGTAAGCCACAGACTAGCATAGTAGAAAGGACTGAGCCTGGAATGCCAACCGGTGTCCCCACTGCCCAGCCATGCTGTAGGGTAATTCATAACCAGATATTGGGTGACCCACTGCTCATCCCCACTGGAGGGTAAACCCCCAACACATCATCAAGCGACCCACTGCCCAGCCATGTTGGAGGGTAATTCATAACCAGATATCGGGTGACCCACTACTCAGCCCTACTGGAGGGTAAACCCCAACACATCATCAAGCGACCCACGGCCCAGGCCCACTGGAGTGTAAACCATTTTAAGATACTGGGTGACCCACTGCCCTGCCCAACTGGAGGGTAAACCAAAACACATCATCCGGCGACCCACTGCCCAGCCCCGCTGGAGGGTAGACCATTATACATAATCAGGCTACCCACTGCCAAGCCCCGCTGAAGGGTAGACCCAGAATAAGTCGACAGGCGACCCACTGCCCAACCGTGCTAGAGGGTAGGCCTAGAACTAGATGACGGGCGACCCATTGCCCAGCCCTACTGGAGGGTAGACCCTAAGAGGTTGTCGGGTGACCCACTGCCCAGCCTCTCCTAGAGGGTAGACCCTACTAGCGTCGGGTGACCCACTGCCCAGTCTCTGTTGGATGGTAGACCCTAATAGCATCAGGTGACCCACTGCCCAGTCTCTGCTGGAGGGTAAACCCTAGAAGTCAGTGAGCAACCCACTGCCCAGCCCTGCTGGAGGGTAAACCTAAAGTGCTCGTTGAGTAACCCACTACCCATCCCCAATGGAGGGTAGAACTCAGAATTGCCTTGGCCATCTCCACTGGAGTATACAACATTGGCCAACCGAACACGAAGTGGGCATCACGCAACCACCCAACTCCATCACAACTCACCCAAAGGGGTTCATCACCTATTCCATCACATGGTATCACTAACACCGCTACCGGCCGATCCATCGAGAACGAAACCAGGGGGAGACCACTCAACCCTGCTGGTCAACAAACGAGCATAGAGGGACCCTCTACGCCGCGAGAGGTACAAGTACACAAAGAAGAACCCGGCACGCACGTGTGGCCCACACAACATGGGGCCCCATCGCAACCCCAAACAAGCGCCCAAACGTTCTCTGGTAAGAACAAACCCATGTACCTTCAAGCATTCTCGTATACTCCCAGAGTATACCACATTCTCAGCCTAAGGGCCATTGTGCACATGGCACCCAACGTCAACGCGGAGGCGTGACGTAAAAACTCCGCCTCAATGGCCTAGGCATGGCCAATGACATTCATGGACTAATTATATCACTCTCCCAAGAGAGTCGATCACATTCCAAGGGTCTTCTCCAACCAAGGTAGGACGAACTACCACCGGAGCACCTCTCACGATCCACATTTAACAAGATCACGCAAGAGGATCCGCACCGCAAAACGGATCGAACCATTGTAAGCCTTGAGAAAAAACACGCGAATTAGGCTACTCACTCGCCCGGAACGGTCAACAGGTGAAAATAGTACCATTCACCGTGATCAAACCCATGTAGTGCCCACCTCAAGATCCTGAAAATGAACCAATAGATCACGCCACTGTGATCCCCTTGGAAAAACACATAATATTGAGTAATCAATCGCCCAAAATGAACACCCGGTGAAGAAGGTACTATTCACCATTTCCAGGTCGGGTGGGTCCCACACCACGTCCCTGAAAAATGTCGGGCGGACTGCGCCATCGCAAAGCTCTCGGAAAAGCACGTCAAATTGACTGCTTACATTCTTGGAACGGGGACCCAGAGAAAAAGATGTGTTCCAGCACACCGCACACGAGCGGCGCCACGTGGGACCCGCATCCTGGTCCCGAAACTCAATGAACGGATCGCACCGTTGTGATCCTCTCGAAAAAGTACACAAGATGGACTATTCACTTGTCCAAAACGGTCACCCGGGGATTAAGGTGAAAATCATCATCGATGCCCAAACATCCCTCGTGGGCCCCACACCATCGTGCCGAATTAGGGTGGGTGGATTGTACCATTTAAATCACCTAGAAAAACACCCAACATCGACTGCTCGCACGCCCCGAACGGTCGTCCGACGAAAAAGGTCATGAAACGCTGCCCGCAGCTCAAAAGACGGGTCGTGGGCCCACGCCTCCACTCCGGCATCAACGCTCGGAACCACCCTGGAAACCTCCGCCTCGACGCCAGAGTTCCAACGCCACCAACGTCAATTAATTCGGACATCAGACGCATCCGCTCTGTCCAAAACAAGAATCTCTGAGATTACACTCGTCCATTTAAGGACATGTCGCGCCTCCGCGCCCCCCCTCATTTCGGGAATTTAATTTCACAAAACCATCTTAAAAACATAGTCTCGACACCAGGAAGGCTCTGCCGCAGACAACATGAAAATCGAACACCCGTAGTGTAAGATACGTGTGTCCGAACACAAAAGGGGACAATCCCCTTGAGCTGGACTGGCCTGGACCGGCCAGGACCGCCCGGTCCGCCCGTTCTAGGCCGACCCGCGGCTCAGCCGCGCAGGACGGCTGAGGACCCCTGGTCCTCTATGAGCGGACCGGCCACGATGGGCCGGTCTTGGTCGCCTGGGGAGACCCACACTCGGCGGGTCTCTGTTCCCCGTGCAGGGGGTCGCACACCGCGACCCCGCGGTCGCCGTGCCCCGATGCTCCCAGGCGCCCCCGGCGAGTTCTGCCTCGCCGCACCGACAGACGCTGCGCCCCGCCGACGCCTGAGCTCCTCACTGTCGCGCCCAGCTCCTCCGCCGGACTACCGCATTGTTGCCCGCGAACACCACCTGAGGCCGCCCGCTGCACGCCGTGACACTGCCTGAGGCCGCCCGCCGCGCCAGGGCTCACCGGACCACCAGAAAAACCCGTAACCTTCGACGATCGACCCCGACCTCCTCCGAGCTCGGATTTTGATTCCGAAAAATGAGTTGGAGAGATAAAAATGTATAATACGCATTCATAGGATTTGATCAATGTTTTGACAAAAAATCGACAGTGAAAATTGAGATCAATGTAGGTAAGGGAATAGAAAATGCAAACAACCAATCGTACCTCGTGGGCGTTGCCCGAAGCTTCACGGGCGATCCGCCAGAGCCACGCCTTGCCGGAGAGGAGGAGGTGGTTAAGGGGAGCTTCCTCCTTCTCTGTGGGGAGATTCTGGCACCAGGGGAGACGAGTGGAGGAGGGGGATGAGTTAAGCGTTTAAATAGAAAACACTTAACAACCCGCCCGTCGGTCCAAACCTGAACCCTCAGTAGGGTCAAGATTAAGCATCCCCTAGGGTAAACACCACATCACGAGCACAAACGTGGTCTCAGAATTTTAATCCAAGACCCCGTTCAAATGCTATAAAATTTAACGTCTGAAACCGCTAAATTACGAAAACGCCCCTAGGGCCATTTTTCATAAACGGCCCGCGCCCGTGAAACATATACCTCTCCTAGGGTAAACAACATGCTCCAAACTCAATTGTGCCCTCAGTTTTCCAATCCGAGACACCATTTAAGATATACTAGCATTTTTCCATTAAACGAATAAATTAATTTATTAATTTGTCCGTTTAGCCTTCCGGAAGAGAGCGATGGGTCCAAACATCCCGCGCCGACATGTTTTATGTCATTCCTAGGGTAAACACCACATTTGGGAACCATCGGTACACTTGGATCTCTGATCCGGAACTCTGTTTAAGAGTTATCAAATTTATTTGGCATTTCCAGTGTGAACGCACTGAAAATTTAATTCCGGCCACACCGAGGCTCGGAATCGCACACCATCTGAAGGCGCTGCTCTGGAATAACAACAAGAAATATTCCAAAGTCTTTCACAGAAAAAACTGGGATCTTACATCATTCCCTCCTTCAAGATTTTCGTCCTCGAAAAGAAAAACTAGAGAGAAACACATGGTACGTAGCCCACAACCTAGCTTCCCCATACCCTGAAGAACCCACGCAATGCTCTGTGTCGCCGCACACAGACCAAAGGATTGATCCGTTCACGCGAGGTCGGCCCTTGCCTATGTCATGCACCTACTCCAGACTTCGGGGTTAGGTAAAGGTGATAGGGTACCTCACCATTCCTTTGCATGGTATCAAGCGGTCCGAAGGCCCTCGGGGGTAGCTCACCTCCTCGGACGAACCTCTACGTCGCACGACGCGACTGGAATCACCACCTTCACCTGAAACAAGGCCCGGTGATTCCCTCCTTCAGAATATCCATATGGTGGAACACCCAAGGATATCTGATCATGAAAGACTCCACAACCGAGGCTCTCTTACACGCTTGATGAGCGATGGAGTCAACACCATCGATTAAAGGAAAAGGTCCCCCGCCTTTTTCCTTACCAACACAGGGTTGCACCCGACACCCTGAGTCACCCTGGTAACACCACAAACAAGGAGCAGGGAGAAAGACCTTCACATGCAGAGCCTAAAAAATCTACTGCAAAAAGTAGAAGAGTCGCAAGGGGGTACCTCTCACCATCTCGTGATCTGCAGGATCGTAGACATCAAAGCTCACAGTTGTCCACGATCTCAACTGTCAGCTCCCGGAGCCTGACGTGGACCGAATAGTGGTGGTGGGAAGACCTCGTAAATTCGTCCTCCACCACCATCTCCTCCCGCTACATTGCCAGCACCACCTCTCTGGGAACTACTCCGATCATGGCGCTGCCTCTATCATGGTGGTGCACCTGCTGCCTTCCCGAAGCTCCCAGCATCTCGGGTTGGGCAGTCTCGTGCCAAGTGACCTCGCCCATCACAAGCATAGCATCTGCGCTCTCTGGGCTGCCCTAGTGCCCTCTGGCACCACTGTGGTGTACGACCATGGCCCGGGATCCACTCACGGAAGGGTATCCTCGGCTGAGGCACTGTACCTTTTTGCCACAGTGGTATAAGACCACGTCTCCGAAACCGGCAGTGGGAAGGCCACCTGCATCGAGGTCCTATCCTCCGGCGCCTGCTAGATACGGCAGACGTCCCGGATCTGTCGTGCCCACTTCCACTACCAACCGCAAAACATGACAGGAAGACCTCTATCACCATCGCCTGCTCTATCACCCCGACATATGTGTAAATGCCCAAGGGTACTATGACAGTATGAATCTCTCGGTGGAGACCCTGCTCAAACATCCGCGCTCGGAGGTTGTCATCACGGACCAAGTCCGGGTAAAAGCGTGCACGGTCTGCAAAACTAGCCGCATACTTGGCCACTGTCATCCCTCCCTGCTGAAACTGCAGGAGCTAATGAATCCGAACGGAGCACAAGAAGGAGGGGAAAAACTCCTCACGGAGCAACAACTGAAAGTCGTCCAATGAAAGCGAGGACTCGTCAAGAAACTGAGTCACCAGATTCAACCAACGCCGAGATGCTCCACGAAAAAGGGTGGCTGCCAAATCCACTCTCTGATCTGTCGGCATCTGCACAAGCATGAAAAGGTGACCACTGCCTCGAGCCAATCCTCTGCTGCCTGAGGGTCTGGCTCACCACTGAACCTCAGCGGTCTCTGCCGTTGGAACTCATGGAGCGCACTCAACCTACGCTCAAGCTCAGCCTGCTCTATTGAAACTGTCTGCTGCTCAACAGGTGGGTGCTGCTACTGGCCCCCCTGGAGAAAGGGGCTCACATGAAGGGTCCTGGACTGTGGACTTGTAGCTCACTGGGTCATCATCACGAACCAGAGCTGGTATCCTAGCTTGCCGTCCTCACGGAGACATCCTGAATATTATCAAGGAGTGCCGCAGTCAAATGAGTATATATGTATATACCAATAGCAACTATGGGGAGATGGCTCAAGAAGGACAGTCAAAGACTCAATCCTATGTGATGCACAAACAAATTTCCTTGCAACAAGTTTCTCAGCATGCCGAGTCGACAAGCGGGTTATCAAGGTCCTGGTGAATGGATACGTCAGCCGCCACACCATCACTGGACTCCTTGGCCTGAGAGACGCTCTCGAGACACGTTAACACTGTTTCCCTATATCCCAACCATTTACTCTTTTAGGGACGTCCGCACAACGTCCCAAGGAACGAACCACCTCTGATACCACTTTTTCATGACCCGACCCTACCCAGGCTCGAGCCGCAACTACCCCAAGCGCGCCTCCATAGGCCAGGGGCTGGCGACCAGTGCCAAAGGCACAATAACTCGAAGAGGACTTTGCCTAAGAACCTGTACACACACATATAGAAAACTCAATGAAACAGTGCAGAGTAAAAGAAGAGACAAGAAGAGTAAAAGAATAACTTCTATATAAAAACTACAGAGTGCATCCACCTCTACAAGTATAAAGTACAAACTGAAAAGAAAATGGGTAAAACACGTGCCCAACCAAAAAAGTTCCATAACCTGGAAACAGGAAAATGAAAAAGAAACAGATGACGGGTCTCCCACCTAGAACCCGGCCACGACCACCGTATGCGGTCCAAGCTCCCAATCTCTTACGCTCCTACGCTCCACTAAAGCCACGCTCCACCTGTCCGTCGTCTGCAAGGGCACACAATGTGCGGGAAAAGCCCAAGCAGGGGTGAGTATAAAAATACTCAGTAGGATACCCCGAAGGCTCGAGGGAGCAGCAAAGGAGGTACCGAAGGGTGAGCAGTAGAGCGAACATGAAAAGTAGAGGAGTACAACTGAAAGTGCAGTAAAGTGTCCAGCTCAACCCAACAAGTAAAATAAGGTAGACTCGTCCAGACACAAGGAGCTGGAAAAGATGAGAAGACGAACTTCCCATAGAGTCTTCTCTACCTATATCAGGAGAGTAGACTCATCCAACCATGAGAAGCTAGACACGGAAAGCACGTGGCATACCCCGCACGTCTTCACCTCTCCTGGAGGGAGAGCAGCCAAAACCCAAAGAGTGGGTACTCGTATGAGGTATATACATATATATGCTTTACCAAGAAGCCCGAACCAGCTCATATGGGGATCTCCGTCCGGTATCTCAGCACAAGAAAACAAGTATCCAATAGTCCCAAACATAACCATCATCGATGCCAAGCATCCATCATGTCTTCCCTGAACAGCAAGCCAAGGGGATCAATCACCGCACCTTGACACTATCCTCTTTGGGCGGCACTGACTCGCCCGCACGGTTTTAGATCGCGTCAGAAGACCACATCTCGGTGGGTAAATTGACCCTCGTACTTCAGAGTTCTGGGGGAACATCAAAACACAACTCGTCACTGCCCCGCAGTTGAGAGGTCTCTTTAAATTCAAGTCGTCACAACACTGGCCCGTATAACCAAGGGTCCCGCTCCGGTAATCATGGAGGTAAGCCACAGACTAGCCTAGTAGAAAGGAATGAGCCTGGAATGCCAACCAGTGTCCCCAATGCCCAAACATGCTGGAGGGTAATTCATAACCAGATATTGGGGGACCCACTACTCAGCCCCGCTGGAGGGTAATCCCCAACACATCATCAAGCGACCCACTACCCAGCCATGCTGGAGGGTAATTCATTACCAGATATCGGGTGACCCACTGCTCAACCCCGCTGGAGGGTAAACCCCAACACATCATCATGCGACCCACTACCCAGGCCCGATGGAGTGTAAACCATATTAAGATACTGGGTGACCCACTGCCTATCCCTGCTGGAGGGTAAACCAAAACACATCATCCGGTGACCCACTTCGCAGCCCCGCTGGAGGGTAGACCTTAATACATCATCATGCGAGCCACTGCCCTGCCCCGCTGGAGGGTAGACCCGGAATAAGTCGACATGCGACCCACTGCCCAACCGTGCTGGAGGGTAGACCTGGAACTAGATGACGGGCGACCCACTACCCAGCCCTGCAGGAGGGTAGACCCTAAGAGGTCGTCGGGTGACCCACTTCCCAGCCTCTGCTGGAGGGTAGACCCTTCTAGCGTCGGGTGACCCACTGCTCAGTCTCTGCTGGAGGGTAGACCCTAATAGAATCGGGTGACCCACTGCCCAGTCTCTACTGGAGGGTATTTCCTAGAAGTCAGTGATCAACCCACTGCCCATCCCTGCTGGAGGTTTAACCCGAAGAGGTCGATGAGTAACCCACTGTCCAGCCCCGCTAGAGGGTAGAACACAGAATTTCCCTGGCCATCTCCACTGGAGGATACAACACTGGCCAACCGAACACGGAGTGAGCTTCACGCAACCACCCAACTCCAGCACAACTCACCCAAAGTGGTTTAGCAACTGTTCCATCACTTGGTTTCACTAACGCCGCTACCGGACGATCCATTGAGAACAAAATCAGGGGGAGACCACTCAACCATGATGTTCAACAAAGGAGCACAGAGGGACCCTCTACGCCGCGAGAGGTCCAAGTATGCAATGAAGAACCTGACACGCACATTGGGCCCCCACAATATAGGGCCCCATCGCAACCCCAACCATGCGCCCAAACGTTCTCAGGTACGAACAACCCAATGTACCTTCAAGCATTCTCGTATACTCCCAGAGTATACCACATTCTCAGCCCAAGGGCCATTGTGCACACGACACCCAACGTCAACGCGGAGGCGTGACGTAACAACTCCGCCTCAAAGGCCAAGGCACGACCAACCACATTATTGGACCAATTATATCACTCTCCCAAGAGTGCACGATCACATGCCAAGGGTCCGCTACAAACAAGGTAGGACGAACCACCACCGGACCACCACTCATGATCCATATTTAACAAGATCGCGCAAGGGGCTCTACACCTCCAAACGGATCTCACCGTTGTAATCCTTGTGGAAAAACACGTGAGTTAGACTAATCACTTTCTCGGAACGGTCAACAGGTGAAAATGGTACCATTCCCTGTGACCAAACCCATGTAGAGCCCACCCCAAGATCCCGAAACTGAACCAACGGATCACGCCAATGTGATCCCCTCGGAAAAACAAATAGGATTGAGTAAACAATTGCCCAAAATGAACACCCGGTGGAGAAGGTACTATTCAACATAGCCAGGTCGGGTGGGTCCCACACCAGGTCCCCGAAAAAGGTCAGGCAGACTGCGCCATCACAAAGCTCTCGGTATAGCGCGTCAAATTGACTGCTTACTTGCGTGGAACGGGGAACCAGAGAATAAGATGCGTTTTGGCACACCGCACACGAGCGGCGCCATGTGGGACCCGCATCCCGGTCCCGAAACTCAACGAACTGATCGCACCGTTGCGATCCTCTCGAAAAAGTACACAAGATGGACTATTCACTTCTCTAAAACGGTTGCCCAGTGATTAAGATGGAAAATCACCGTCGACGCCCAAACATCCCTCGTGGGCCCCGCACCATCATGCCAAATTAGGGCGGGCATATTTCACCATTGAAATCCCCTAGAAAAACACCCAACATCGACTGCCCGCACGCCCCGAATGGACGTCCGACGAAAATGGTCGTGAAACGCTGCCTGCAGCTCAAAAGACGGGTCGTGGGCCCACGCCTTAACTCCATCATCAACGCCCGGTACCACCCTGGAAACCTCCGCCTCGACGCCAGGGTTCCAACGCCACAGACGATGCTTAATTCGAACATCATACGCGTCCGCGCCGTCCAAAACAAGAATCTCGGGGATTATACTCGTCCATTTAAGGACACGTCGCGCCTCCGCGGCCCCCCTCGTTTCAGGAATCTAATTTCCCAAAACCATCTTAAAATCATCGCCTCGCCGCCAGGAAGGCTCTGTCACAGACGACAAGCAAATCGGACACCCGTCGTGGAAGATACAGGTGTCCGAACACAAAAGGGGACAATCCCCTTGAGTTGGACCGGCCTGGACCGGCCTGGACCGGCATGGACCGGCCGGTCCACCTGTTCTGGGCCGGCCCGCGGCTCAGCCGCACGGGCCGGGTTAGGACCCCCGGTCCTCTATGAGTAGACCGGCCACGAAGGGCCGATCCTGGTCGCCTGCGGAGACCCGCACTCAGCGGGTCTCTGTTCCCCGTGCGGGGGTCGCACACCACGCCCCGCAGCCGCCGCGCCCCGGTGCTCCCCTGCGCCCCCGACGAGTTCTGCCTCGCCACACCGACAGACGCCGCGCCCCGCCGACTGTAACATCCCAAGTAAGTTATGAATAATAGATATTTTTATCTATGTCTATTAATGATAAAGATAGTGTTTTAGAGGCTTAAAATGAAAATAAATACAATCTTATGCATGGAATACACTAATATTCTTAAAGGATTGTTTTAGTGCCTTTTGATGGAAAACCATTTTTGAATCTATATTTTGACAATTTTAGAAACTATGTTTGTCAAAATAAAATTATCCTTTATGATTGGGACATCAAAATTTACCTTGTGTGAATTTTTGGTAATTTTCCGACAATGTTCATTTTTAAATGAATAGTGAAAAATACTGCATTTTACATCAAAACTACTTTTTAATCTAATTTATTTATATGATTAGATTATGTTTTGAATTGGTTTTGAAGTGAAATTAGAATATATTTTTACCATTTTATCCAATGGTGGTCATTGGAATCAATTTCGATTTGAAATTAGACTTAAACTGGTGTCAATCTTTTGATACTTATTGTTTTGTAAAAACACGCTATTTGCTCTGGCAGCGGGAATTAATTATTAAATTAATTAATGTGACTTATATGATTTGAATTTTGTAAAATAGACTTCATTTTTGAATTCGTAATATCAAATATATCTTAGAGTGAATTTTTGGTAATTTTCTGAAAAACTTCAATTTTGATGAATAGTGAAACCACTAAGTGGTAATCAAGCAAACTGTTTTTTTCAGTTAAATTAAAGTTTACCACTAATGTGTATTGAATTTTGAAAATCCGACATACATGGTTGTCATTAAGAAGTAAAATGTGGTTCAATGAGATTAAAATAATTTTTTGGTGAATAGTAACTTATTAAGTTCTTAATCGCGATTAGTGGTAATTAGGGTAGTTTAATGTATAAATAATGCTTTAATAATATAAAATGACCTAGACACATGTCCCAACCTCATTGGTTGTGTCATGGCCGACCAAGACAAGTCATGGCCTAACTTGGGGACCCCATGTATCCACTTTTGTTGGGAAATAACATAAATTACTTTTTATTAAATGTTAAAGTGAAAATGACACAAACATAATATGTTTTGCGAAAACAATTTTTAAGTGGGGTTATACAAGTCCAAATTTTGATTATAAATATTCAATGGAAAGCTAAAAAGATTTCCTACATCATAGTAATTTGTTTATAATTTTTAGACATTAAATAAATTTAATTATTTATGACATAATAATGATGCAGCGATGACATCATTATTTGACGATTTAAATAAAATGGAAAGATAAAATAAAATCTATGAACTACACATGTCCAAAACCAATTGGATGAATGGATTTCGATGCCTTATCACCTTATACACGAATTCCATAAATGTGGGACCTTTTAAAACCGAAACACATTTTCAAATAATGTAATGTTTCTTTACTTTCCAAAAGTGCCCCTCCTCTCCCCTTATAAAAGGCCCCCACCTCTACCTCATTTCACACACTCTTCAAGCCATTGGCTCGGCCAACCCCTGCCCATTTGCTCTCTCCACATCCCTCTCCTCATCCTAGAGGATTCCCTTTGGGCATAATCCTTTCAAAGGAAGCCTTTAGGCTCAAACCAAAAGAAGTTACACTTTTTAAGGTATTTCATTCTCTCATGTTCATTTGTTTTATTTTGCTTCTCCGACCCCCTAAACTCTTTTTATTTACTTCTTTTGTAACAACACCAGTATCTTCAATATACTAGGATGTTGTTATAAGATATATTTGAGCTACACTCTCACACAACTACATCAAATGGTTAAAGAACATACGGTTTCCGTGGATGGCGAAATTCTGCCTCCCGAAATGATGATTGTTCAATACTCATTTAACACCTTCAAAGGTGGCCATTATGATGTCACTATTTTTATATATGATATATTATATGTTTATGTTTTCCTTAAGCTTCTGTTTTTTTCATTTTGGGCATACCTTTATGGTTTCCATTATGGGTAAAACACGATATCTTCATTTTAGGAAGTGCGGACTACCGCCCCCTAAAAGTGATTTGATTCGTTAATACCATATGTGGGATGTGTAAAGGATAAAGTTAATGATATTATATATGTTGTTATACTGGAATTATAATATACTTTTATATCATTATGATTCCATTCCAGAAAATATGAAATAGAAATGGAAGTAGCGTTCATGCGTACGTACGGCTTACCGTCTCCATGAACGATGCATTTCATTTCTTACCTCTAAATGTGATGTAATATTATAAATGAATGTATGTACTGGATATATATGACATATATGATATCTACATAATGAATACCATTCTGGATATAATGAACCTTTGACTAAATTAACAACTTGTAAGTATAAGAAGTCAATTTTTGACTTAAGAACCAAATACCGACAAAATGAACATTATTAACTTAAATGATTACATGATGTTCATAACATGGTATAAAAGGAATAATGAACTTAAAAAAGATTCATAAGCAAGTAGAGATTAACTCAAGTTTATTATTCAGGAGTTTAAAGAACGGTCGGGTCAAGTCGGATACGAGGTATGGGACTTCGTCTCAATCTCCTTTCGTTGAGGCATATTTTATTTTATACACAACTTTCTTTTATACGGTGTATAAACCCCTTTGACTTTTACGTTTACTCAAAAGGAATCTTTTTTATACAAAGCGTTTACTAAACGACAAAAGGGAATGTTTTTGTCGTACGTATGCGGCGACAACGACTTCTCCGCCGTCGTAACCGTTATTTGAGTTTTGGCTTCCTCTACAAGCCATACCTTTTTTTTTAAAAGAAAAATAAATACCATGTTTTACTTTGGTATTGAAAATGGTTTTCATAATGTTTTTATTATATCAATGTGTTGTATTGATATCTCGTGATTGAAATGTGGAAATGTTATGTTTCCTTTATGCATGTTTTATGTGATATGATTATGTTATGGTTCTTGGGCATTATTATGAAGACGGGTGGTTCCGTGATAAACTAAGGGCGGGTGAGCCCGTTATAGCTCTCCAATGCATTGGGTAACGCGAAGGAGTGAAACATTAAGGTTTCTCCGAAGAGATTTTAGGGAATATACTGTGATGGGTATTCCAAACGTAACCAAGAGGGTTACCCCCTACGTAAGAATGTTATGAATGCCTCAAGTTACCTTTAAGTATTATGATTTATATGATTTATTCATGTTTTTATGAGGTATGTTAAAGTGCCTATGTTTTATGGGTAAAGTATGATTTCATTCTTATGTATATATGAACTCATGTTTCCTTTCCATGTTTTTATAACCCATACTGAGTTTTTACGCTCATCCCAAGTTTTTGAAATGTTTTTCACAGGTCAAGGGAAAGGTACATGATAAGATGATAGAGTCAAGGATGTGTCAAGAAATAATCCATGTTTTATTTTAAATGTGTTTCCATTGATGGGAATGAAGAATACTATCTTTATGTAACCACTTTGTTTATATGTGGAATGTAATGCAAGTTTTATGATCTAATTCTCTAAAACTCTAAACCCGAAAAGATCCTCAACGTGTAATCTTGTAATAACTCAAGATTAAGTAAGGTTTAAGGCTGGGGCCTTATAGTTGGTATCAAAGGTCGGTTTAGATAACTTTAGGAGTTAGAATTCTATTAAATGATTATCCAAATTTTTTTTTTCTTTTTCGAAATGATATAGCATTTAAAGATTACCATGTTGCTTCATCTAAGACATGTTTGTTCAGAATGGTTTTCCGCAGAGGAAACAGGGAAGCAGTGCTAGGAAGGCATACAGAAGGAAATAACCTTCCGAATCAGCATCCAGAAATGGTCGGAATTGGAACTGAACAGTTTGTTGCAGTAATGGCGCAGTTGACTCAGGCGATAAATGGTGGTGGTATCCATGCACGAGATCAGCCAGATCAGCCGCAGAGGAACATGTCAGTGGTGGAACATTTCATGAGGCAACATCCACCATCATTCAGAGGATCATCTGACCCTGTGCAAGCTGAAGGGTGGATTAAAGCACTGGAGAAGATTTTTGATGTCATGGGGTGTTCAGACAATCAAAAGGTTAGTCTTGCTATTTACCGTTTGGAGGGTGAAGCAGATCAGTGGTGGTCTATGGTTAAAAATATCAGGGAAGCCGATGAGATTGATGCTCTTGACTGGGATGATTTCAAAGGTATGTTTCTTGAGAAGTATTTTCCTAAGGCTGTTCGACTTAGGATGGAAAAGCAATTCTTGGAATTGAGGCAAGAGGAAGACTCAGTGGCTGCCTATGAAGAAAGGTTCACTCGATTGGCAAGGTATGCTCCCAATTTTATCCGGGACCTTGATAGTAAAATCAATCGTTTTTACTCAGGATTAAAGCCAAAGTATCGAAGGGCATTAGCTTCTCGAGAGTTTAAAAGTTATGAAAAGCTTGTTCGATGTGCTGAGAAGGTGGAAATGGAGTTTGCCGATGACCAAGTGTTCTATAACAACCAACAGAAGAAGAGACCGAGGTGGCAGGAGAAAGGTAAGAATTCTTCAAAGAAGTCTGATGGTAAGAGAACTAAGTTTCCAGTTTGTGATAAATGTGGCAAAAGGCATGCTGGGGAATGTCTTCTGAATTCTGGGAAGTGCTACCGATGTGGTAAGATGGGACATAAGGCTCGTGATTGCACTGAAAAGGATCAAGGTGAAGGTAAAAACAAATTTGATTTACAGTTAGTGAAATGTTTTAAGTGCAATGAGATGGGTCACTATGCAAACGAGTGTCCGACAAGGAGCTTGAGTGATGGGAAGCAGTTAGACTACAAGCAGAAAGGGGTGGTGAAATCCTTTGCAACTACTTCAGCGGATGTCGGGCCATCAAATGAAGTCGTATCAGGTACTTTGTTTGTTTTTTCAGACTATGCCAGTGTGTTGTTTGATTCGGGGTCTACACATTCTTTCATCTCTGAGACCTTTTCTAGTAAAATGGGAATACCATCTCAAGAAATGACTCCTGAACTTTTGGTAAAAACACCTGGGGGAAGTGTCGAGGCAAAAAGAATTTATAAGAATCTTCCTATCCTTATCTGTGGAAAGAACCTACTTGCAAACCTTATTGTTATACCTCTAGTAGAGTTTGATGTTATCCTGGGTATGGATTGGCTCTCTATTTACCATGCTAAGATTGACTGTAGAGCTAAAGAAGTTTCTTTTCAGAAAGACTTTCAGTTTGTTTACAAGAATGAACCCTTACTTTTGATAACATATGAAGAGGCCGAGAAACTTGTAAAAGATGGAAATGAATGTTACCTTGCACACGTCGTTGAAAATAAAGGAACTGTTCAGATTAATGATGTGCCAGTGGTAAATGAGTATCCTGATGTTTTTCCTGATGAGTTGCCTGGAATAATACCAGATCGGGAAGTTGAGTTTACTGTTGACTTAGTTCCTGATGCTAAGCCAATTTCAAAACCCCCTTATCGAATGGCACAAATTGAACTTTTAGAGTTGAAGGAGCAATTGCAAGATTTATTAGAGAAAGGTTTCATTAGACCTAGCACATCACCATGGGGTGCTCCTGTTTTATTTGTTAAAAAGAAAGATGGTTCTATGAGACTTTGCATTGATTATAGAGCCTTGAATAATATCACTGTTAAGAACAAATATCCTTTGCCTCATATCGATGATTTGTTTGATCAGCTCCAGGGAGCTCAGTTTTTTTCAAAGATTGACTTGAGATCGGGGTACCATCAGCTGAAGGTAAAGGAGGAAGATATTCCGAAGACCGCTTTCCGTACGAGATATGGCCATTATGAATTTGTAGTAATGCCTTTTGGGCTAACCAATGCACCTGCTGTATTCATGGACTTAATGAATAGAATTTTCCATGAGTTCTTGGATAAGTTTGTGGTTGTTTTAATTGATGATATTTTGGTGTTTTCTAAAAGTAAAGAGGAGCATGAAAAACATTTAAGGGTTATCTTGCAAACCTTAAAAGAAAAGAAATTGTATGGGAAATTCAGCAAGTGTGAGTTTTGGTTGCAACAAATTGCTTTCCTTGGTCACATTGTTTCTAAAGATGGAATAACTGTTGATCCTGCAAAAACAAAAGTTGTGGAAGAATGGCCAAGACCCACAAATGTAACCGAGATTCGTAGCTTCCTTGGTTTGGCGGGCTATTACCGAAGGTTTGTTAGAAATTTTTCACGGTTATCTAGTCCAATGACTAAGCTAACTCGGAAGGGTGTTAAGTTTATCTGGACAAAAGAATGTGATGATTGTTTTCAGGAATTGAAAAGAAGATTGGTGAATGCTCCAGTTTTGGCACTACCTTCCAGGAATGGTGACTTTGTTATATACAGCGATGCTTCATTGAAAGGACTTGGTTGCGTCCTAATGCAGAATGATCAGGTAATTGCTTATGCTTCACGACAGTTGAAAACTCATGAGGTAAATTACCCTACACATGATTTGGAATTAGCTGCTGTTGTTTTTTCTTTAAAAATTTGGAGGCATCATTTGTATGGAGTAAAGTGTGAAATTTATACCGATCACAAAAGTTTAAAGTATATATTCACTCAGAAAGAGTTAAACATGAGACAAAGGAGATGGCTGGAATTAATCAAGGATTATGATTGTACAATTCATTACCATCCGGGAAAAGCAAATAAAGTGGCTGATGCTTTGAGTCGAAAAAGTAATGCTTCATTAACAATGTTGCGTTTGGAACGTGATCATTTGGTTAACGATTTGATGAAATTTGATATAGAAGTTGTTGGTGCAGGAAGTCCTTCTGTTTTGTTTCAGGTATCAGTGAGATCTTCTCTATCAGATAGAATCAAGCAAGCACAGAAGCAAGACAGTGAGTTGCAGAAAAGGGTAGAGCTGGTTCAGAAAGGTAAGTTGCCTGAATTCAACATTGATAATGATTGCGTTTTGAGATTTGGGAAGAGATTGTGTGTGCCTTCTGATTCACAGTTGAAGAGAGAGTTGTTATGTGAAGCTCATAGTTCTCCCTTTTCAGTTCATCCGGGCAGTACTAAGATGTATAGGGATCTGCGGGAGTATTACTGGTGGGATGGAATGAAAAGAGATATTGCTGATTTTACTGTGAAGTGTTTGACTTGTCAGCAGGTTAAAGCTGAGCGGCAGTTACCGAAAGGGATGCTTCAGCCTTTACCAGTGCCAGAGTGGAAATGGGAGAATATATCCATGGACTTTGTTGTTGGATTACCGAAGACATCTCGAGGTAATAATGCAATCTGGGTTATTGTTGATCGCTTGACCAAATCTGCTCATTTCCTTGCTATACGAGATACTTTCTCTCTTGATCAACTTTCCCGTTTGTATCTTAAAGAGATAGTCAGGTTACATGGAGTTCCCCTCTCCATTGTATCAGATCGTGATCCCAGGTTTACCTCTAACTTTTGGAAAGGCCTTCAGAAGTCGTTGGGTACTGAATTAAATTTTAGTACAGCTTTTCATCCTCAATCAGATGGGCAGTCAGAACGAACAATTCAGACATTGGAGGATATGCTACGAGCTTGTTCTATGGATTATCAGGGGAGTTGGGACCATCATCTTTCTTTGGTTGAGTTTTCATATAATAACAGTTTTCATTCCAGTATACAGATGGCACCATTTCAGGCATTATATGGGAAGCGGTGTCGAACTCCAGCTTTCTGGGATGAAGTGGGTGAAAGAAAGTTGATGGGACCAGAATTGGTAGAAGAGATGGCAGAAAAAGTTCAGCTGATTCATAAACACATGAGAACAGCTCAGAGCAGGCAGAAGAGTTATGCGGATAACCGGAGGAAGGATCTATCTTTCGAGGTAGGTGATCATGTTTTTCTCACGGTTTCTCCTTGGAAAAGTGTGATGAGATTTGGTAAGAAAGGAAAGTTGAGTCCAAGGTTCATTGGACCATACGAAGTTCTAGAGAGAGTTGGATCAGTTGCATACCGAGTGGCTTTACCTCCGAGTTTATCTCAGGTACACAATGTTTTTCACGTTTCGATGTTGAGAAAGTATATGCCAGATCCATCTCATGTTTTGAGTCCAGAGGTAGTTCAGCTGGAAGAAAACCTATCTTATGAGGAACAACCGGTCCAGATTCTTGACCACAGGGAGCAAGTGTTACGGAATAAGGTGATTAAGCAGGTAAAGGTTTTGTGGAAAAACCACATGATTGAAGAGGCAACATGGGAATCCGAAAATGCAATGAGGGATAAGTACCCCAATTTATTTGATAAGTAAATAAATTGCGGGGACGCAATTTTCTAAAGGGGGGAAGGATGTAACATCCCAAGTAAGTAATGAATAATAGATATTTTTATCTATGTCTATTAATGATAAAGATAGTGTTTTAGAGGCTTAAAATGAAAATAAATACAATCTTATGCATGGAATACACTAATATTCTTAAAGGATTGTTTTAGTGCCTTTTGATGGAAAACCATTTTTGAATCTATATTTTGACAATTTTAGAAACTATGTTTGTCAAAATAAAATTATCCTTTATGACTGGGACATCAAAATTTACCTTGTGTGAATTTTTGGTAATTTTCCGACAATGTTCATTTTTAAATGAATAGTGAAAATACTGCATTTTACATCAAAACTACTTTTTAATCTAATTTATTTATATGATTAGATTATGTTTTGAATTGGTTTTGAAGTGAAATTAGAATATATTTTTACCATTTTATCCAATGGTGGTCATTGGAATCAATTTCGATTTGAAATTAGACTTAAACTGGTGTCAATCTTTTGATACTTATTGTTTTGTAAAAACACGCTATTTGCTCTGGCAGCGGGAATTAATTATTAAATTAATTAATGTGACTTATATGATTTGAATTTTGTAAAATAGACTTCATTTTTGAATTCGTAATATCAAATATAGCTTAGAGTGAATTTTTGGTAATTTTCTGAAAAACTTCAATTTTGATGAATAGTGAAACCACTAAGTGGTAATCAAGCAAACTGTTTTTTTCAGTTAAATTAAAGTTTACCACTAATGTGTATTGAATTTTGAAAATCCGACATACATGGTTGTCATTAAGAAGTAAAATGTGGTTCAATGAGATTAAAATAATTTTTTGGTGAATAGTAACTTATTAAGTTCTTAATCGCGATTAGTGGTAATTAGGGTAGTTTAATGTATAAATAATGCTTTAATAATATAAAATGACCTAGACACATGTCCCAACCTCATTGGTTGTGTCATGGCCGACCAAGACAAGTCATGGCCTAACTTGGGGACCCCATGTATCCACTTTTGTTGGGAAATAACATAAATTACTTTTTATTAAATGTTAAAGTGAGAATGACACAAACATAATATGTTTTGCGAAAACAATTTTTAAGTGGGGTTATACAAGTCCAAATTTTGATTATAAATATTCAATGGAAAGCTAAAAAGATTTCCTACATCATAGTAATTTGT
Organism: Viscum album; assembly: GCA_963277665.1. Classification (NCBI taxonomy): domain Eukaryota; kingdom Viridiplantae; phylum Streptophyta; class Magnoliopsida; order Santalales; family Viscaceae; genus Viscum; species Viscum album. The sequence goes on along the minus strand of OY728161.1, from coordinate 1,416,840,428 downwards.
TTATAATTTTTAGACATTAAATAAATTTAATTATTTATGACATAATAATGATGCAGCGATGACATCATTATTTGACGATTTAAATAAAATGGAAAGATAAAATAAAATCTATGAACTACACATGTCCAAAACCAATTGGATGAATGGATTTCGATGCCTTATCACCTTATCCACGAATTCCATCAATGTGGGACCTTTTAAAACCGAAACACATTTTCAAATAATGTAATGTTTCTTTACTTTCCAAAAGTGCCCCTCCTCTCCCCTTATAAAAGGCCCCCACCTCTACCTCATTTCACACACTCTTCAAGCCATTGGCTCGGCCAACCCCTGCCCATTTGCTCTCTCCACATCCCTCTCCTCATCCTAGAGGATTCCCTTTGGGCAGAATCCTTTCAAAGGAAGCCTTTAGGCTCAAACCAAAAGAAGTTACACTTTTTAAGGTATTTCATTCTCTCATGTTCATTTGTTTTATTTTGCTTCTCCGACCCCCTAAACTCTTTTTATTTACTTCTTTTGTAACAACACCAGTATCTTCAATATACTAGGATGTTGTTATAAGATATATTTGAGCTACACTCTCACACAACTACATCAAATGGTTAAAGAACATACGGTTTCCGTGGATGGCGAAATTCTGCCTCCCGAAATGATGATTGTTCAATACTCATTTAACACCTTCAAAGGTGGCCATTATGATGTCACTATTTTTATATATGATATATTATATGTTTATGTTTTCCTTAAGCTTCTGTTTTTTTCATTTTGGGCATACCTTTATGGTTTCCATTATGGGTAAAACACGATATCTTCATTTTAGGAAGTGCGGACTACCGCCCCCTAAAAGTGATTTGATTCGTTAATACCATATGTGGGATGTGTAAAGGATAAAGTTAATGATATTATATATGTTGTTATACTGGAATTATAATATACTTTTATATCATTATGATTCCATTCCAGAAAATATGAAATAGAAATGGAAGTAGCGTTCATGCGTACGTACGGCTTACCGTCTCCATGAACGATGCATTTCATTTCTTACCTCTAAATGTGATGTAATATTATAAATGAATGTATGTACTGGATATATATGACATATATGATATCTACATAATGAATACCATTCTGGATATAATGAACCTTTGACTAAATTAACAACTTGTAAGTATAAGAAGTCAATTTTTGACTTAAGAACCAAATACCGACAAAATGAACATTATTAACTTAAATGATTACATGATGTTCATAACATGATATAAAATGAATAATGAACTTAAAAAAGATTCATAAGCAAGTAGAGATTAACTCAAGTTTATTATTCAGGAGTTTAAAGAACGGTCGGGTCAAGTCGGATACGAGGTATGGGACTTCGTCTCAATCTCCTTTCGTTGAGGCATATTTTATTTTATACACAACTTTCTTTTATACGGTGTATAAACCCCTTTGACTTTTACGTTTACTCAAAAGGAATCTTTTTTATACAAAGCGTTTACTAAACGACAAAAGGGAATGTTTTTGTCGTACGTATGCGGCGACAACGACTTCTCCGCCGTCGTAACCGTTATTTGAGTTTTGGCTTCCTCTACAAGCCATACCTTTTTTTTTAAAAGAAAAATAAATACCATGTTTTACTTTGGTATTGAAAATGGTTTTCATAATGTTTTTATTATATCAATGTGTTGTATTGATATCTCATGATTGAAATGTGGAAATGTTATGTTTCCTTTATGCATGTTTTATGTGATATGATTATGTTATGGTTCTTGGGCATTATTATGAAGACGGGTGGTTCCGTGATAAACTAAGGGCGGGTGAGCCCGTTATAGCTCTCCAATGCATTGGGTAACGCGAAGGAGTGAAACGTTAAGGTTTCTCCGAAGAGATTTTAGGGAATATACTGTGATGGGTATTCCAAACGTAACCAAGAGGGTTACCCCCTACGTAAGAATGTTATGAATGCCTCAAGTTACCTTTAAGTATTATGATTTATATGATTTATTCATGTTTTTATGAGGTATGTTAAAGTGCCTATGTTTTATGGGTAAAGTATGATTTCATTCTTATGTATATATGAACTCATGTTTCCTTTCCATGTTTTTATAACCCATACTGAGTTTTTACGCTCATCCCAAGTTTTTGAAATGTTTTTCACAGGTCAAGGGAAAGGTACATGATAAGATGATAGAGTCAAGGATGTGTCAAGAAATAATCCATGTTTTATTTTAAATGTGTTTCCATTGATGGGAATGAAGAATACTATCTTTATGTAACCACTTTGTTTATATGTGGAATGTAATGCAAGTTTTATGATCTAATTCTCTAAAACTCTAAACCCGAAAAGATCCTCAACGTGTAATCTTGTAATAACTCAAGATTAAGTAAGGTTTAAGGCTGGGGCCTTATACCGACGCCCTAGCTCCTCGCTGTCGCGCCTAGCTCCTCCGCCAGACAACCGCGCTGATGCCCGCGGACACCGCCTGAGGCCGCCCGCCGCACGCCGTGACACCGCCTGAGGCCGCCCGCCGCGCCAGGGCTCGCCAGACCACCAGAAATACCCACAACCTTCGACGATCGACCCCAGCCTCCTCCGAGTTCGGATTTTGATTCTAAAAAATGCGTTTGAGATATAAAAATGTATACTACGCATTCATGGGCTTTGATTGATGTTTTGATAATGAATCTACAGTGCAAATCGAGATCAAAGTAGGTACGGGAATAGAAAATGCAAACGATCAATCCTACCTCGTGGGCGTTTCCCGAAGCTTCACGGGCGATCCGCCGGAGCCACGCCTTGCCGGAGATGAGGAGGTGATATAGGGGAGATCCCTCCTTCGCTGTGGGGAGCTACTGGCGCCAAGGGAGAAGAGGGGAGGAAGGGGATGTGTTAATCATTTAAATAGAAAACGCTTAACCACCCGCCCGTCGGTCCAAACCCGAACCCTCAGCAGGGTCAAGTTTAAGCCTCCCCTAGGGTAAACACCACCTCTCGAGCACAATGGCGGTCTCGGAATTTTAATCCAAGACACCGTTCAAAAGTTATACAATTTAATGTCTGAAGCCGCTAAATTAAGAAAACTCCCCTGGGACCATTTTTCATAAACCGCCCGCGCCCGCGAAACTTATACCACTCCTAGGGTAAACAGCACACTCCAAACTCAACGTTGCACTCGGTTTTCCAATCCGAGCCACCGTTTAAGATATACTAGCATTTCACCATTAAACGAATAAATTAATTTATTAATTTATCCGTTTAACCTTATGAAAGTGAGTGAGGGGTCCAAACATCCCACACCGACATGTTTTATGTCATTCCTAGGGTAAAAACCCAATTCCGGACCCATCCGTACACTCGGATCTCTCATTCGGTACTCAGTTTAGGAGTCATCGCATTTATTTGGCCTTTCCAGTGTGAACGCACTGAAAATTTAATTCCGGCCACAACGAGGCTCAGAATTGCATGCCGTCTGAAGGCGTTGCTCTGGAATAACATCAAGAAATATTCCAAAGTCTTTCTCAGTAAAAACTGGGTTCTTACAGGGATTTTTTATGCCTTTATACTAAGTATTGTGCCAACATATTTTGATTATAAACCACAAATAGATGATGGATAAGAAGATTTACCATGGTCAATCTTCTTATCAATAAAATGTTCCATATAAAACTATTGTGTATCATCACCCTTTATAGATTCCAAAGTAGTAGCTACATAAATCAAAAACTCCTTGGTAGGGGATATTGTAATGTATATGTCACCAAGAAGTGATGATCATGTGTGAGATCATATAGTTGACGCTGAATGTATATCACATTCCAAACCCTAAAGTGAGTTCTAGTAGCCTTTCATGATATGTGGAACATCCTTTTGGGGTATAGTTCCTACACAAACTAGTACACCAAAAGGATTCCCAAGCTCTTTGTCAATTTAACATACTTCATGATTAATAATGTTTGTATCCACATTAGAAATCAAGTGATAATTACCATAGAGGTTAGAAAAATAAGTACTAGTGTGGTGGGTAGAGGCCTTACCCATTTCATTCTCCCTATAGGAAAAACTTGTTGATATTGTATAAAATCAATTACATGAGACTATATTTCAATAAGGAGGTGAAGATATTTATTTTATACTTCTTCTAAAAGATCATAAAAGTAATCATTTGAGGAATTCATTAAAACCATCGATTTTTTTTAGTTTCTTAACCCATAACTCATTAATTCTATTTGATTTTTATGGGATATCAATGATGGAGATCTTGTTTTTTTGGTGTTTCACACTTCCTTCCATTCATTCCATAATGGTTGGACCACTTTTTTCCTAACCACATGACAATTTACTATTGTATGGCCAATGAGATTTTAAAATCCTGGTATGGTGGCTTCCTCTCATTCTCAATTCTAATTTCTGTTTTATAATCTTTTTCATTAAATCTTATAGTATTACAATGTTGTAATTCAAGGTTGACCCGCACTGTAACCCTAGAAATGTGGCCCAAATTAGCATTTACTGTTCTCTAGTAAAATTTAAGTGCAAATATGATACATGAAACTATTTCATTTATAATTTTAAGATTCCTAAAATACCAATTATGTCAATGAAATATAACCCATATTTGGGCCACTATATTCATATGGTTATATGGGTAAAATGCATAGTCCCAGTCTGAGATACTATGTTAGCTAGGTTTATGGTTTATTTTACCCAATTTACATATTATATAATGGTCACTTTTAGAATTAAATAGAGTTTTAATGTAACCTTGAAATATTTGTACCAATTTCTAATCTGAAAAAACCCAACAGTGTGCAATTATTGGTTTTAAATCTATTAAATTACATGGAAAATCATCATTAATGTATGATATTTGGCCCATGATGGAGAATTTTCATAACAGACCATTTTTTGGAGTACATATCATGTCTTCTTCATCCAATAATCCTCCATCATCAAGATTCTTGAAAATAGGATGATTCGTCATTGAAAAATCTTTACTCTGATCTATTCCATTAATCGAATCACGAAAGGAGAGACCCTTAGATTCACTAATAATAGAATGGATGAGAGCATAGTTGATCAGTTTTACTTCACATATCTCATTATCAGAGCCTTATATATCATATTTTTCATTCTTGACTTGGTGGGATTAAAACTCCTAGTTGTAAGAAATGCATCGGCAGTGAGAGAAATGGAAAGAGGGATTACAACACGAGAACAAAATTATAATAGTGATACACTTTTTGGGTAGTGTGTGTATAGAATGAAAATAATTTTTTTTCACTAAAATAGTTTCTAATTTTCAAAGTACATGTTTTATGGAAGTCCACCGAATAGGGTTTTTTTTATATTTACATGAATGCCACTTCTCCTCCACTAAAAAAGGGAACTCAACGCCTCACTTATTAAAAACTCTAAAGCCTTTCAGATCATCCTACTAATTCTTAAATAAGCTTCCAATATCACTCATATAATCCTAGAAGCATAATTTTTTTCAAAAAGTACAACTAAGGATGACTTTTAGTACAATCAAAATGGGATTAACTAGAAATAATTAGGTTAAAGATTATTCAACAAAAAGAGATCCTAATATACTAGATTTTTACTCTCATATTTTATTTATGTGAGATAGGTTCCATATAATAAAATATTTTATTTTTTGTGGTTTATTTATACCCTTGGACATGTTATATTATGAAATTAATTTATTTTTTGATATTAAATTTTTTAACAAATGTTATTATTTTATGGATCTCTTGAATCCAATGTTACTCACATAGTAAGGGATATCATCTCAATTAACCTTATATTGACGCTTGTTTTTCATTATTCACCAATTCACTAAAATTTTGTGCATATGATAACACAATGAAATATAATATCATGATTAATTCCAACTTCATGGTATTTTATGTTTCACATTGATTTATGACAACCATTTGGACATGAGATAAAATTTCCACGTGTTAAATGTTATTTATCAATTTCATTTCCTTTTCAGATTGTTATTTTCTCTTGAAGTAATAAATTTCATGAAATAACATTTCATTGGAATATATATTTATTTTAATATAAAAACTCATAAATGATGGATATGGTTATTTCCTAATCTATATACCATTTTTTTACATACAATATATTCATTTAGTGTTCTATAATTTATTGGGATAATATTTATAAATATGTGTCCTCTACTCATTACATATAATTGATTAAATCAGTTTTTTAATTTTAAAATATTTTTAAATATATGATGAAGGTTTGAGGAATAAACTATATGGGTTGGGGATAGTTTAACTGAATCCAAATGATCGATTGGTAGTCTCATAGGATTAATTCATTCTGTATCATAACCATCATGTCAGATTCAAAGTAGTTTAAATTTGAATGGATGATAGATCATGAAAAATAATATGTTGATAATTTCATCAAGATATTTAAGAGATGATTTTTCTTATATAAATAGAATTTCTTGAGAATTTTTCCTCCTTATGTCTATATTGAGGTTAGATCTTCAGATCTCATAAGTCTGGTAATATGAATTCCATCATTATTTTCTTTTTTGTGATTATTTGATTAGTTTTAATATTGATGGTCATGTTTCAAGATCATGTAATTTTAATATGGAATTATTTTATCATATTTTCTTTTTTTCTATATTTATTAAGTTGTTATTATTATTTAATGTCGTATTTTATCAGTTATTTACATTTTTATAATGATTATGCTCAATGATTAATTATTGCATCCAATGTACATAACACATATTGAGAATTTCAGATCACCCTTTCTAAAACACTAACCATTTTAGGAATTTATCAGGTTCATTTTCTGGAAATATTTTTTATTTTATTTGAGTGAATTTAATATATGGTATACTTTAGGGTGTGTTTGGGTTAATTTTGGGTAAATGTGGATGAATGTGGGAAGTGTATGGTTAGCGCATTGTACGTCCAAACTGTACACCCTAACCAGGAAACAACGTCAACACAAAAATAAGGGATTAACATGGATGCCACAGAGTTTTTAAAACTACATTACTAAATTGAATAAACTATAAACCCCCCATATAAGTGGCACAGTCTCACGGAAAACAGTTCTGATTAATGTGCGACCCCTCATAGAAAACCATGCAAAACATTTTATTTAACACAATAATTGGTTTTTAAATTTCATGAACACCAGATATTTAACCCTAACCATTTCATGATTGACCCTAAACACTATTTTATGATTTTATAGGCTCATCTATAGATTTTAATCCTTTCTATCCTTTATTAATGGTGAATTGATGTGCATATTTGAGTTCTACTCCACCATGGTATATTGTTTCTTCTCGTATAGATGTATCTCTCCCTCCACCTATTTTCTAATAATAGAGGGTTGTTTTTATTTCATTGGTTCAAGATAAGGATATAGGATTGTCATATATTGATTCATTTTATCAAAGAATATGATTCATATCTAACTCTATATCTTCATGGTGTTCTTGATTGATCAACATAAAATTTTGAATATCTATTGGTGACGGTTCATCATCAAACCTGAGTCCCGGGGTCTAAATCCCATCTCATAGTCTTGTATAAATTATTTTTATATAATTGTTTGAATTTAAATTTCAATTATTGAGATTTTTTTGATAATTGAATTGGTCAGTTTAACTTCCATGTGATAACAATTTTTGTTAAATGGGGAAATTGAGGTTGTGAAATGAGTTAATTAATATTTGAATTAATTAATGGGATATTGGGGATTATAAAATTGAATATGAAATTATATTAATTAATTATTTAATTAGATAAATAGAATTTAGAATGTTATTTGAATAATTAATTACTGAATTAATTAATTAGATATTGAGGTTATGAAATTGATTTCAATAATTAGTTATTGAATTAATTATAGAGGTTAATCATATTGTGAATTTGATTGATTAATTATTGTATTAATTAATTGAAATATTTGTGGCTATGAAATTGATTGAAACAGATTAATTAATAATTAAATTATTTAGTAATTTTTTGAATAAATAATGTGATAGATGGTTAATATTGAATATCTTTGAATGATGTGAATGATATGATTTATGCTTTTGATTTGAGAATGGGGTGTGGGAACAAACAGATTCCCCAAATACCCACATGGGTGCTAGGCATGGAGTTACATATCCATAAACCTGAATAAAAATAATATTTTATGTTGAAGGGACTTATGATCCATAATATCATTGGGGTGTGTGATCGCGACTATTTATTCTAATTACCATGTGGTACTGGCTCCAAATGCCTGAAGTCCTTCAAATAGTTTTATTATTATTGAAAAAAAACAATTTAATTGAAGAAGGGTAACCCAAAAGACCTCATGGACATAAGAGAATCACAACTAATGGAAAAAAGAGTGAAAACAAGATGAAAAATAGAGAAACCCCTCCCCAGTATAAAATCATGTTAATGCACTCTAACCCTGCCATGAAAATCAGTAATCCAGTGTCCGATGTCAAAGCATAGACCCGATCTGAGGGCTGACACCATGCCCTCTTAGACAACCGAATTTAAAAAGATTTGCAATGGTGGACCACCATATTTGAAACCTCTTGGGCTTGTTCCATGTGATCATTTCCAATTGTACCATCTTCCCACCTCTAGGATCGAACCAAAAAAACAAAACAACTTTAAAGAAACACATCAAAAATCTAAAACCTGCCATCTTCCAAGCATCAGAATCCATCCAAAGGATGACAACAAGAATTCAACCATTCCAATAATGAAAAATTCATCCATAATATAACCAAAACACTGTTGGAATCAATACCAGATGAACATTGTCATGACCACAAGGAACCAATCAAACACATCCACAAAAACCCGAATAAGAAGAAAACTAAGGAGTATGAGGCCAAATCTTCGTCACCCAGGACTGGAAGATCCAACAACATGACGATAGGGCATCGCCACTAAGGGGATCTCGGATAGTCAAAGATATAAATGCATATATGGGGATGAAAGGATGATATCCAATATGTGGAAGAAACCACCCAATATTCCAAATCAGAGAAACCACATGAGAATATGGGACCAGCAGGGAGACAATGGCCCCTCCAATGACGACACCATCGATAGAACTCTAAAATTTCACCACAAAAATAATAAATAAGCCAAAATAAAAACTCCCCCATCCAAGTCTATTCGGATAAGATGTCTAGCCTCACCATAACGCACTTGAAGACGAAAATCATCTGGGAAAGAACCCGATTCTAGAAGATAGTTGCAAGCCACTCAATGTGCCCCGATGAAAAGTAGAACCCCAATGTTGGAATTATCAATGTGATGATACCAATCCAATATCAACCCACCATAACTCGATTCGGAGAACCACCGGATCTCGCTGAGTTCCAGACCACCTGAGATAACTTTGAATCATGTCGTGCTAAGTTCGAGAGAGTTAGAGAAATCCTGAGCCACACCAGAACTTGCCGAAGCTGAAGCCAATACGCAACCTCAATAATATGATTCAGATGATGCCTTCACCAAGAACCTCCATCGGTCGAAGCTGGTATTGAGTGTTTGTGTTTCCATGAGACCATGGGGGACATTTTTTCAAAAATGTATAAAATGATTACATGTATGTTTTTTACATTATTTCCTTAAATTTATTCATTATTCAAATTCATGAACTATATTGAATGGATATTTTTTGAATCCATTTTTGGTGGCCTAGTGAGTTTTACTCACACCCTAATCTGAATGCATTATCAGTACCAAAATAAGCTTTATGTTTGTTTGATAGGATATGGTAATGTTCTTTGTTTTATGGGTATTATTTTTGATTGTTAATGGACGAGGGATTCAAACACGGTATAAGAACCTATTTAAAATTTTAGTTTCCTTTATTTTGGTTTTTAATTATTCACCCTTGATCGGTATTTTATCATTGAATATTTGATATTCAAATTTTCAATTATATTTCTAGTTTTGGTAATATATTGATATTGTTCTTATTTTGGTTATCGTTACGTCATTTGGTTTTAGATTATTTATTTTTTCTAATGTATTACACTTACAAAGGGGTGTATTGTATCCCCATGATTTATATTATATCCTCGCTCCAAGTTGGTAGATTTTGGCATATGAGGAGGCAAACATGAGGACTTTTAGGAGACCAATTTTTGAAACTCATGTTTGGAACCTAGGATGAGATGTTACAATGTGGTGTAAGAGCAACATTTTCGTTCCTTTATCATTGTCAAATTATTTTATAATGGTAGATAAGAGACTATGAAGAGTCGGTCCTTGGACATGAGCTTGTGCAAGAGAGTAGTTAACGCATGCATGGGGGAAAACCCAATTAAATTTAGTGGGATTATTGTTATTGTTATTCTTAGTTACTATTGGATTTTTTTCTGTAACACCCCATGAATTTTCAATTAAATTTAATAAAAAATCCATAAACTCTGAATCTCTACAAAAAAACAACTTTTTTATTAACTATCCATGAAAACATAATTTTTCCACCTATGTGATTTGAATTTCAAAAAACCATTTATACACGTTTTCATTCAAGAAGATATTTATAGTTTGATAAGTCTAACTAAAATTTTGGTGAATAGTAAGATACCCTTATGAATAGTAACACACCCTTATGAATAATAATGAATATTAAATTAGCCAAAATAATTGAAACATTACCAATGAATGTATAAAACTATTTAGACATCTTAGATGTGAAAAAATGATCATAGTATAGGTATTGGTATTTTTGTATGTCCTAAATTTTTTAATTAAAATATTATGATTGATTTAATAATTTAAAATGGAAATGTATTTTAATAATATTTAATAAAAAACTGTTACATCATTTTCTTATGGTTACAAGATAATTTTGTGGTACCTTGACTAATTTCTCAATGTGTTATAAAATAAGTTATAATTTTAAAGTTGTTTTTTTTGGAATAAAATATGATTTCATTTAAAAAGTAAAAAAAAATATTTTGATTTTTTTTTCAAAAAATGGATTTCATTTTCGTATTCTACACATTGAAAACTAGTTAGTGTTATTTTTTGAGATTTTTCTTAAATACTCGAATTTTTTATCAATAGTGAAATATAGTAAAATATCGTATATATATATTATCAGTTAAATAAACTATTTATGAAATAATGAGTTATTTAAGGCAACTTGGTTCGATCTAACATGCCATTATCACTCTTAAAGGTCATATGAAACAAAACTATTGGTTTCGATGATGTAAATAATAAAATAATGAATAAAATATTAAAAATTTACTCCTCTCCTCCACTATAAAACCCCCCATCACTCTATCTTATCCTTACTCATATATGTAATTATGCTCTTAAATGTTCTACCCAAATACCCTCCCCTAGTCACTACCCATGTCCATGAAGTTATTGTTCTTTCCAAAAGACTAAAACCCCTTCCCTTTAAGAGATTCTCAAGGAGGTGGATTCAAAATATATGTTCCTCTTATCATTTCTTTTATTTCTTGTTCTATTTTATGTGGTATGTATTTCATGTTTTCACACCATGTTCTTATTTATATTTTATTCTATTACACTATAATTTTATGAGGCTCCTTTGAATGGGTTACCCATTTTCAATTTTTTATTATTGTTTTCAAAAAAATGATTCATGGCCGTTATGATGAAGAATTTTCGTGTCAAAATCATTATTTTTCAACCCCTCATATTATGTTATTATCTTTTAATTTAAATTTTATTATTTTGGGATTTGTAATTACATATCCCCATTACACTTTATATTATTTAATAATAATGAGATACAATTTTTCTCTCATCAATATATTTTATCAATTTTTATGTGACATCATTAGGCTGTCGTATTTTCGTAATGTATTTTTCAACATTGCTTTTATTTTGAGTTCATTTGTGTTTTTTCCTCTAATCCATTAATAAATTTTTTTATGAATCTAGTATCATAATTGTGTGGGAATGTTTTAATGATAAAGTAATATTTTCTCATCATCTCTCATTTCACTTTCATTTATACTAAAAATGGAAACACCACATGAGATGTACTAATCTATTACATCCAAGGTCGATGGTTTTTCAATATCTAATATTGTATTCAATTATTTAATAAACCCATTATTACGGTTGATCCATAATATATAATATTTTTTATGTCTCATATATTGATCATGAATATTTTTGTACAAATGGTTTTAATTTATTAAGGAAAACGAGTTCGTTGTTTTCAAAAACAGCCAATTAACCCCAACATCGTTTAATAAATGATTTAAATAATGATTCATATTCACTAAAAGTTACCAATTTAAATTTACAACCATTTAAATTTCATAATTATATCTAATAACATAAATACAAAATTCTAGATAACCATCCTCAATTTATTGGATTCTTTTTTCAGGTATATAAGTATATTGGTCATGTATAAAATGCCCCCAACGAATAAAATTGAACCTCTTAAAACAATATTGAAGGCCATTAATGAAAATATTAATTAAATAATAAATAAATTACATGTATAATAGGTCCGAGAAATCATAAATAATAAATTGAATTTGGTTATCTGGGAAACTAAGACAAATCGAATAACACAATCGAACTTAAGGTAAGGGGTTTCTTCGTCTCACTTCCATTTTTATGTGATATTTTGTATTCAATATTATTAATTGTGTATGGTTTATGTATGCATAAAAATTATTTTAAATTTCATGGTTTCATTTATTTTAATTTTATTCAATGTGTCATTTAATTATTAATAATTTTGTGGCGTATGGTTCAATTGATTAAAAAATTACAATTATTTTCTACACGAACCTCCATTTTCATTTAGGTTCCTCTTATTCTATATTAACCACTTATTTACTCCACATAACATCTATGTTAATTTTCTATATATGTGAAACAATCAGAATATTACTTTCATTTATGGGGAGTTATATATTTTAAAAGGGTTTTTCAAAACAAAATCGAAATACAAACTCGATTGATGGAACGTCACAGATTCCTAATTATTTTTAATTTCACTATATAATCTTTTTTAATCCATATTTATCATTATAAAGTCACAAATGTTACTATGAAAAATATATTCTTCTTAATTTATGGTTTTATGAAAGGAAACATTCCTTTCTTCTATAAAAAAGTTTTATTGAATTTCATAAACAACAATAAAATGGTTTAATTGTAAAGATTATTTAAAAACACATTTTACATGATTTCACTTTAGTGGTTCATCACATGTACTTCAAATGTAATATCAATACACCCATTTTCTTTTCTAGGATAAATTTTTTTAATACTTGGTTTAAAAAATACAAATGATTTTCCAAAATTACTCTTCTTTCCAAAGATAAATCGATTTTTCTCATCTCACTTTAACTTTTATATGATATATAACTTCTTCACTACATATTACATGAATGTGGTATATGTACTACTCTTGGGTATATCATTTCAATAGTATCCTTCTTTTAATTATATTATAAGGGATATAAATTGAATATTTCAAGGTGGGACGGGACACTTTGGAATGTTAAAGGATTATTTATTCTTGAAATTTTCGATGGTTTCATTTAAATTTATTTTATCAATGTCAAAATACTTGTTGAATATTGTACAATATTGATTTTTATCTCTTATGATATCATCTACCATATTTAATTTAATGATTTATTATTAGTTTTCCTTTTGGTCATCTATCTAAAATCGTTCACCAATTTACTCAGATGGGTCGGTGTGTATGATTATTGTTCGGGGAATTTTATTTACATTTCTTTTGTTAGTTTCAATATGAATTTATATGTTATTTATATTTATACACATTAATAAGAGGAATCAATTAGAATTAGTGTAACACCCCAAGATTTCATAGTGTGTTATTTCTTCAAAATAATTCAATAACTTGCACTACACGCAACACTTAGTTCAATTGCACCATGACTAACCAAAAAAAAAATCCATTAAAAGAGTTCATGAATAATATTAACTAAATTTTAAACTTTATATTATCCTTATAATTTTAGAATCCATATTATGAGTTTCTTAGTCATAATGCAAGAACAGATTCATTTTCAGTATTGCACTTTTATCAACTTTTGATAGTGAAACCTTTTTAAATACAATATTTTAAACTTTTTGACTAAATGGAGACATCAAAAAATTTAAAATGAAACATCCCAAGCTTCCACGGTACGTTTCCCTTCGAATAATGCGATAGCGTGTGTTGTACGCAACCTCGAGTTCTAACACACGCCACAACTAATTAAACTAGCCGTTGTGAATAGTAATACCTAATTTTTGAAATCATATATATTTTATATTTTAAAATGGACTTCATTTTTGGATTCGGAATATCGAAATTAGCCTAGGGTGAAATTTTGGTACATTTCGGATAACTTTCATATTTTTATGAATAGTGAAAATTTCTAAATTTTAATTAAAAACAACTTTTTTAATCAAAATAATTAATAGTGATAAATTATGAATTTGAGTGGTTTTAAAGTATATTTAGAATATATTTTTACCGTTTAATATAATGTTGGTCATTGGACATAATTTTACAATTAAACCGAACATAAACAAGTGTCAATCTTTTGATAGTTATTATCTCTTAAAAACACGCTTTTTGTTTTAACAGCGGGAATTAATTTTAAATTAATTTCTGCCACTTCTGTGTTTTGAATTTAGGAAAATGGATTCCATATTTGGAATCAGGATGTCCAAATTATGTAAATAGGTAACTTTTATTTTTAGACATTTTGAATAATTACTGCGGTAAATAATTTATTTACCATGGTTAAAGGGTAAATCCGGTAAATAAGGGTTAACAAAATAATATTATAATAATACAAAATTACCCTAAAACGTGTCTTAACCCTATTGGTTGATAAATGGTCGACCATGGGAATCTTTGTGTCAATTTTGGGACCCCATGGATCCACTTGTAAGTGATAATGACACTTTATTTTAATTAAGTTAAAATGAATACAAAAATGACACAAGCATATATCTTTTAGAAGAACAATTTTTACATAGGGTTATACATGATGGATTTTAGATTATAAATATTCATTAGAAAGATAAAAAGATTTCCTACATAATGATATTTTATTTATAATTTTTAGACAATAAATAAGTTATTTTATTTATGACACAATGATGATGCAGTAATTACTATAATAGTGAAAAATTAAAATAATTGATATTATAAATACCCAAATAAATATAATATGAACTTTAAATGAATTAAACTAATTTTCTAGGCTAATATGATATATTAGGATTGATTTAATGGACTTTGTTCGAAGTAATCAATCTGTTATGAGTTTCACAAAAATCAACTACTGAATAGTGTCAAAATTGACATAAAAGAGTTCTTAAAACAAATATTATATTATTAATTGATATTAAATTCCTAAAAATCTAAGGTTCGGCCAAGAGACTTATATTATGATAGGGTAGTCATTAATGGACCACTTGGGGGTCTCTTGGATGTATATAGTAAGTTTATTAACCATATTATATAAAAATACAAAGAGACATTGTAAAAGTGAAACTAATTAACTTAGAGTTAATACTTAAAGATAAGGTTAATATAAGTACCCAAACCTGTCTAAATTCTATTGGATGAGTTGTTTTCGACCTATCCCCACCTCATCCTTTGAATAGTCAACTTTGGAGCCTTTATAAACCGAATATGAATTTATTATAAATTAATATTTCTAGCTTTTCCAAAGGTGCCCCTCACCCCTCTTATAAAATGGCACTCCTCCTTCTCATTTCTTCACACCTCTAAAGCCTTTTGGTTCGGCCAAACTCTGCCCAAATACTCTCCCAACATCCCTCAATACAACCTAGAGGCCTTAGTTTGATCAGAAAGCCAACCTAAGGAGCCCTTTTGATCAAATCAAAAGGAAGAACCCGAAGAAGAGGTAATGATCTCACCACCCTTTTCTAAGTTCATTTCTTCTTCCACTTCTTCTTCCTTTGTTCTTACCATTCTGAAATAATAACTCCAGTATCTCACATATACTGTGATGTTATTATAAATATGGTACAATCATATTCAGTATTCTATCCACCCTTTGAATAACATGTCACCATACGTGCGTACGTACGGCTTACCGTCTCCACGTCGTGGTGTAATTGTTATTCAATATAATATTATTTGGATGGGTATAATAATGATGTGTAACTCATGTAAATAATAAATATAACATGTTAATGATTCTGTATATATGATATACCATCCATTTATATATTATTTTAATATCAAAAGAATGATATTGTCGCCCGTGCGTACGTACGGACTACCGTCTCCACGAACGTGATGAGATTCATTCTCCATCGTAACCATTAAAGCGTAATTATCATTTTATGATTTAAAAATGATGTTTAAGGACTTGATATCATTCTGGATATGAATAATATACAACCTATCCTTTACAAACATGTCTTACGTAACAAAACATATGAAAGAAAACAAGTAAGTTAACACCCGAAACAACGATAATACTAAGATATTATTATCAAATCAATATTAAAAGATCATATATGATATCATATTAATGTATATGATTCTTGTATAATTTAATAACAATTATTTCACCATTATACAGGAGGTTAACCTACCACAACCAAGGAAAAGTACAAGGTAAGGGTTATTTCACAATCTCTTCATTATCCGAGGTTGTATTATACGTAATAATCTACTGGGATCTCTTTATCATCCACATCCATGTTTCTTCGAAATGTATTTCAAAACATTTTTACTATTTACAAGAATATGGGTTAAAGTCATTTATACCCTTGTTTGACTTTTTATAAGAGTTTTATAAAGGAATCTTTCCGTCGTTTTCAAAACAAGGTCCTTTTTAACCTTTTCGACAGAATTGAGGTAAGAATGTTTTTTTTAACTTATACGGCGGGTGCGGTTATTTTCCGCCGTTATAAAATCGTCGAAGCTTCCCATACAAGCTTATAAGAATATTTTCAAAGAAAATGTTTTATTTTATATGGATCTTAAATGATTTCAAAATAAAAGGAGATATTTCTTTTAAAAGAATTTTGATTTCATCTATGTCAACATCCTTTGATGGATTTTAAGATTATTTGAAGTTGATTTATTATGATACAAAACTTCTATATTGTATTGAAGGTTTTGTGATATGTTTGACTGTGGATGTGCTATTTTTATACCATTCATAGTTTATTGTGAAAGTATTGACATTTCGTATTCTAGTTTTAATACGAATGTTTATGTTATGTTTAAACCTTTTCATATGGGAATGCATTGGACTTAATAAGTGACGGGTGGAGCCCGCTATAGCTCCTCGATGCATCGGTAGGTCTCATGAGACAAACTAGTGTCTTGGCACAAGGCCTTGACAAAATCTTATTTGTAGCCTTGGCACGAGGCCTTGGCTATGTGGTTATGATAGTCTGGCATTATGCATTCCAACATTATGAAAGTGGTTATTGATTTTTGCATGTGATTATTCGATTAGTAGAATATCCATGTGAATAAGTAAATGGCATTATTTCATTTTACTTTTGCCATACCATGTTGAAGTTCAATTTTAAAAGGCTTTTGTTTTAGTAATGCATTGCCTTAAATGTTTATTCTTATTTATGAAAGTTTCCGCTATATTGTTATCCTTACTGGGCATTTGAGCTCACCCCTTTTCTATGTTTTATTTTTCCCCAGGATGTGAAGAAGTAAATTATGAATGACCTGCAGGGATATTATGAGGGGATAGTAGTGTGGATTATGGAGACATTATGTTGTTTTAGTAGTTTTTCATTTTATGATGTAATGTAAAACTTATGAATATATCTAGTGTTTCCAAGGCTACTAAACCAATCGGTCTTTCGAGATTTGATCTTTCTTGTGATCATGCCAATGTTATGTAATAATGCACCGACTCTGGGTAGCTAGGGTCGGGGCGTTACAATTAGTAAGTGTTTGGTGGGGCCCTCTATAGTCCCTCGGTGCATCGGTAGTTCTCATGAGACAAAATAATGTCCTGGCATAAGGCCATGAAAAATGATTATTTATGGTCTTGGTATGAGGCGTGGACACAATGGTTATGATGTCACAAATTATGAATTCCCTCATTGTGAAACTAGTTTTAATGGATCTTTTGGTCATTCAACTAGTAGTATACCCATGAATATGTCATTATTTATTCATCTCTGATTCCTTCCATAATGTGTTCAAAATTTTTGTTAATGGAATATATCATTATTTATTCCACATGACTATGGTTTATTTATGATATCTTCCACTGTATTGATTACCATACTATGTTTTTGAGCTCATCACTTTCTTGTGTGTTATGTTCTCAAGACATGAATTAGTATTTATTTATTTACCTACATAGATAATCTAAGAGTTGTGTATATTGCCAATAAAACATATACGTTGTATTTATTTTAAATATGTAATTTTAAACATATGTAGGTATATAGATTTCCAAAACTATTAAACTACTTGGTCCTTCAATATTTGATTCCTTGTAATTATGAAAATGTTTTAAAAAAATGCAATGGATCTATGATTCTGGGGATGGGGGGTTACAATTGGAATTGAAGGGAGTCTAGTAGAAAACATGGAAACTAGATTTAGACTACATTCATTAAGGAACAAACCCCAATGACAATCAATGAGGATAAACATTCATGAACATTCAAGATTCTTAGTAAAGAATAGATAATGAGGGTCTTTTTGGAAAATAAATCATTGTCAAGATACTAATATTGGACATGGTTCTAGAAGAGATGTACCGACAAGTGAAAACATAGAGGAGGAGTTTCAAGATTGAACTGAGCTATCCTAGTACACGACAATGTTCCTTACCGCGCACTTGGTTTGACACTCCTAGGGGAAATTATAAAAATAATTAAAAATTTATTTACCCAATATTATGATGGATTTATGCCCCAAAAGTAACCAAATTATATGGTTCTAGGGTTTAAGATGAATAAATTTATACTATTTTTTATACCATGTTTAGAGTCATAGAGAGTTTATAATTTTACTATCTAATATATATTATGGAATTGAATAGTAATTGCACCTAGTAGAAGGAATACGAACTTTACCATTGAACATGATGTGAATAGTAAGAAGAATCATATATCTAATGTTCTCAATACATCATTTCAATGGAATATTGTCTCCCATGTATCCTCATCATATCAAGAAATACTATCTTATGTTGAAAAGTTATATAAAGTCTTCTATGAGTCCTATGGATTTAAAGGGAAGAAAAAAATTGGATGTTATTGGAAAACCTGGATAAATAGAAGAAGTGAAAGATGTATTTTCCCACATGTGATAATTGTGTAAGGAAACACCATGGTATATACTTGATAATAAAATGTGTTAGCTTCATGTGTGGAGAAAAAGGCCAATATGCTCAAAAATTAAAGACAATGAATGATTTTTCCTATATTCCATACTTTAACTACAAGGATATGGGACACTATGTGAATCAATGCCTCAAGCATCAAAGGAATATACCTCAAAGGATTATTTTTTATAATGATCAAGTTATTATTCTACCGAGGTTGAATTATAATGATTAATATGCCAAGTCCAGAATAATCCCATTTCAATATTTTTTAGTAATGTAATGGTTTTATTATTTATCAGATATATAAAGATTGTACTGTAGTACACTTTCATTAATAATTTTTTTATTTTAAGGAATTGTACAAAATAATATATCTTTAAAAGTATGTTTATATTTTTAGAGAAAAAATATGATTACGGAAAGAAATATTTTAATATACATATCTGATGTTGAGATAATGAGGATGGTATGATTGATTCGTAGAAATAGAGATTACCATGGAACTGATTATTGACCGGTCAATAAGTTTTCTATGCTATCATAGATGGAGTTAACAACACTTTTTGATTTACATAATATATCCAATAACATGTATCTTACTTAAGGAATATCGAAGAATTCTTGTTTCCAATATGGTATTTATGGTAATTCAAATTATTCCAATATTTCAAGAGGATTATTGATGATGTTATTCACATATTTAGAATGTGAAATTTAGAGTTGATTCTTGTTGATTAAGGGTTAATGAAATATTCATCATGTAAATTTAGAAACCTTCATTATAATGTGTTGAATCATTATATTTTGGAATTTTAGGAATTTACGAAATGGTTTAAGTTTATCATTGTATATGGATTTAGAGTTTAATGTTACTATATTATTGTTTGATTATTCTTCCATGACAATTTTTTTAAATTAGAATAATTTTTTTAGTAAAAACTAATGAATTTAACTTTCATCTTATTAATATGATATCTTAAATATATTATTGAGGTTGGTTTCCCACATGGGAATTTTTAAGAATCAACCATTAACATTCAATGTTTAATTTCAAATATTGAGGAAGATATTTCTGTAATGAGGGGATAATGTAACACCCTATGAATTTAAAATTACATTTAATAACGAATGTATGCTAATTTTAGTCCCTTAAAATCAACTATTTTTTAAATCCTATCGATGTAAAAATAAATTTTCTACCGCTGTGATTAGAATTTTGAAAGACTGACATACATAGTTGCATTCAGTAAGATATTTTGAGTCGGATAAGACCAACATAATTTTTGGTGAATTGTAACATTCCTTTATTAATATTAACATATCCATTTAAATTGGAAAGAATAATTATGAATAGTAATTCGGTCAGAAAATAGAAACATTACCAGTGAATTTATAAAAAAAATTAGAAATCATAAAAGTGAAAAAAAGATCAGAGTATAAGTATTTGTATATTTGTATTCCATATATATTTTTACAAAAATTTTCGATTTAATTTAGTAATATAAAATGGTAAATTATTTTCATAAATTTTAATCATAAATTGTTAATTTATATTCTTGTTGTTAAAACATAATTTTATGGGACTTTGATTAATTTCTCAATGTGTTATAAAATGTGTTATAGTTTTAAAGTTGTTTAATTGGAATAAATTATGATTTTATTTAAAAATAAAATTTAAAATATTTAGAAAATAAATTCCCAAAAATGGATTTCATTTTTCAATTATAAACATCAAAAAATGGTATTGGAAGATTTTTTAGATTATGCTGAAATAATTGAATTTTTTATGAATAATGAAATACGGTAAAATATCATATATAAAATTTATCATTTATATACACTACTTGTAACACCATGGGTGATGTAAGTCCCTTTGTTTTGAAATCACATGATATTATCACTATTAGGGGTGACATGAAACAACACTATTGGTTTTCTTGATGGAAATAATAAAATGATGAATAGAATATTTAAAATTCGCTCCTCTCCTCCACTATAAAAATACCAATCACTCCATCTTCTCCTCACTCCTCTACTCCTCGATGCTCTCAAAATATATACCCAAATAACCTCCCCTATTCACTGCCCTCGTCCATGAATCTTTCGGTCTTTCCAAAATAATAAATACCCTTCTCATAAAGAAGTTCTCAAGGAAGTGGATTCCAGAGGTAAATTCCTCTGTTTATTTCTTTTATTACATGTTCTCTTTTATGTGGATTGTATTTGATGATTTCATACCATGCTCTTATATCCATTTTATTCTATTCCAATACACTTTTACAAGTATTCTATCAATTGGTGACCCATTTCCCCAATATTTTTAATGTTTTCTAAAACCATGTTGCTTAGCTGTTATGTGGAGGAATTTTCATATCGAAATCTCTCTTTTTCATGTACTCTTATTATGTTATTACATTTTAATTTTAATTTAATTATTTTTGGTTATGGAAGTACATATTTCCCTAATTTCCTATATTATTTAGTAATTATGAGAAACCATTTTTACCTCATTAATATACTTTATGAATTATTAAGTGACTCCATTAGGCAACATGATATTAGTAATGGATTTCTCAACTTAATTTTTATTTTGTGTTCCTTTATTTCTCTTTCTAATAATAATTTCATCCAAATGTTGTGTTTAATCTGCTATCCTACATGTACTAGAAATTTTTCATGATAAAGGATTAATTTTTCATCATCGCTCCATTCCTATTATTTTATTCAAAAAATAAAAACACCACCCGAGATTTCTAATCTACCACATTCAAGGACCATGGGTTTTCAATATCTATTATCGTATTCAAATTTGGTAATGAAATAATAATAATAGATGAATCAGCCTATAATATTGTATTGTGTCCCATATATGGTTCTGGTATCTTTTTCTACACATGGTTATGATATTTAAAGAAAAACGTGTTCGTTGTGTTCAAAAACCGCAAATTAACCCAAAAAAATCATTAAATGATTTATATAATGATTTATCATCACAAAAATTAACAAATTGAAATTTACAACCATGAAAAATTTTGGATTTTAAATAATAACAAAAAACTCCATTCTATATAACCATCCTCATTTTACAAGATTCATTTTTCATGTATATAAGTATATTGATGAGGAAGAAAATTCTCCCATATAATAAAATTGACCATATTAAACCCATAAAGAAGGCCATTAATGAACAAAATAAGATTGTGCTAAATAAATTTAATGTTTAATAGGGTTAGGAAATACTAATTAATTAATTTTATTTGGTTATCCTTGATACAAAGACAATGAAATGAACACCATCAGACTTAAGGTAAGGGGTTTCATCGTATGACTTCCATTTTTGTGAGAGATTTTGTATTCACTACTATTACATGTGTATGGTGTACTTATACTACCCATTTATGTTTTAGATTATGAATCAACTTATTTTCATGATATTCAATATGTCATGTAATTGTTATTAATTTTTTTGCATATGATTCAATTTATTGCAATGTTGCAAGTATTTTCTACCCGAACATCCATTTTCATCCAAATTACTCTTATTACCTTCTCACCTTAATAAAATTGTTTTTTTATTTACCCCTCATAAATTATACGTGAGTGTTATATTTATGTGTACTAATTATAATACTACTTTCATTTATGGGGATTTTTGTGTTTTAATAGGATCTTTCGAAAATTTTATCCAAAATAAAGGCTCAATTCAAGGAACTTCTCAGATTTTTAAATATTTTCAAGTTCACTATATAATTTGTTTTAAACCATATTAATAATTATAATTCACACATTTAACTATGAATATTATATTTAGGTTCAATTTTTTTATTAATGAAATCATTCCTTTTCACTTTAAAATCTCTTTAATAAATTTCTTAAACTACACTAAAATGTATTAATTCTATCTATTCTTTTAAAAACACATTTTACATGATTTCAATTTAGTGGGACATCATGTGTGCCTCAAATATAATATCAATGTCCTTAACATTTCTCTTCAAGAATATAAATGTTTTAAACCAGATTTATGAAAAATACAAAAGTACATTGAAAATAAATCTTCTTTCCAAAGTAAAAAAGAATTTTCTTATCTCACAAATATTTATGAGATATACCCATTGATAACTACTTATTACTTGCATGTGGTCTATATAATTCCATTTTTTATATCATATCAAGAGTATCTTTATTCTATAGATATTTTAATGGATTATGAATTAAATATTTCAAAGTTGTATGGGGAACATTGATATGTTTAAGGATTATTTCCTCATTAAATTTTCAATGGTATCATTTAAATGTATATTATCTATGTATAAATTATTGTTGAATATTGTACCTTATTGATTTTTATATATTTTAATATCATCTTACATATTTTATTTAATGTTTTATGAGTTGTTTTTCTGAGGATGTGATATCTTAAAACAATTCACCAATTTACTCTAAATGGATTCTGTTTATGATAATTATTCAGGAAATGATAGTTACATTTCATATGTTAGTTAAAATATTAATGTATATGTAATAAAGGTTTATGTTAGTTCATATAGTGAACACAATGGACCTAGTAACTTTCTGGTGGGGGACACTATAGCACATCAAGGCATCAGTTGGTCTGATGGGACAAATTACCGTCTTGGCGCAAGGCCTTGACAATATGATTATTTATGGGCCTGGCACGAGGCCTGGAAAGTGTGGTTATGAAGTATTTCATTATGAATTCCATCTTTATAAAACTATTATTGATGGTTTATGTGGTTATTCAACATGTAGTGTTCCCATTATTATGGAATTATTTATTCAGATCTTATTCCTTCCATAATTTTTCCATGTTTTTGTTAAAGGTAAATGTTTTTATTTATTATACACACCTAATGGTTATGTTAGGATATCTTTCACTTTATTTTTTACCCTTACTGAGTTTTTGAGCTCACCTATGTCATTTGTTTCATTTTCTCAGGACATGAATGATTTTTTTTATGATTGACCTACAAGGATAATCTTAGAGTGATTGATATTCCAAATAAAACATATATGCTATATTTCTTTTCATGTTGTAATGTTGAAATTATGTATGTTTTTGGATTTCTAAAAATACTAAACAACACATTCCTTTGGAATTTTATTCCTTGTTATATTGCAAATTTATTAATATAATGCACCAGCTCTATGATTTTGGGGTTGGGGAGTTAAAATTTCCCCATGGGAGACACACTTTTTGTTTGATGTGATAAATTATTTTTATATTTTCCAAGAGTTGACACATGGACCAGAATTCTATTATATTTTAATATCCATGCAACATATATGCACTCAGGATTATTTTTTTACATGAATCATTTTAGGCATGCATGGAAAAATATGATTTGGATAAGTAGTTATACTTGAAATGTTTTTCCTTACTTGTGTGTTATAAAGGAAAAAGGATCCTAGCATGAACATGAAAATTGTAAATGTTGAAAACATAAAAAATTAGTCTTAATTGAGAAACTAAAATAATTAGTATGATTATACCTTTTGATAACCATGAACTATATCTAAGATGGTTAAACATTGTGATAGAATGTTAGTTTTGATTGATTGGTAGGTTTTGGGTAAAATACTTGTTGTGGTTATTGTGATTTTCTTCTTTAGAAATTTGTAAATGTGATGTTTTGTATTTTAATATATATGGTTGGAATTTTAGAGATGTAAATCCATGAATATTATTATTCAGAGGACTAAAAGATGGTTTGGCTAGATATTTTCCACCGCTAGTGAAACGCGAGGCACAAATAGTGTCTTCTAAGGGAGAAGGTGAATAGTATCATGAACAAATTTCTTTCCACAAATAGTTTATTGAAAGAAAACCATGGAGGGTTTTGAAAAAAATGAATCTTAAAATTGATTTACATTTTAATAACCCGCTAAATTTTATAAGAGATGGTGGACTGTTGGTACCATGTTCTGGATTGACAATATCTAGAATATATTTGACCATATTGATAAACCTTCAATGAAATGATACAAATTATCAAATTATATGTTATTTTATCAAGAGATTAATTCGAGATATATCCTAACATGTTATGGAAAACTGGATAATATGGAGTTGAATGACTACGAATATATGTTCTTGGATAATTTTAATCCTTAGATGCTTAGGCAGGCAAGATAATCTCAGGTCATAAGACTGTATTAGGAGAGAATTTTCATTATGGACTATGTTGGATGTTTTATAGATTTAAAATGCATTGTTCGATCATTTTAGGGTGTGAGGAAACTGCAAAAAAAAGAGCATTTAATATGGTATTAACTATGAAATTAATTCCTAATTAAATATTATCTTATTTATGAATTTTCTAGAATTTGTATATCAGGATATCATTTCTAACAAGAACCTAAAGGAGAATTCTAGATAAGGATAAGTGGTTCAAGATGGACGGTATGGAGATATGATATCCAAGATTTTGAATCATTACAATGAAATTTTTTCCATATTATTGGGATGTATATTATCTTGACATAGGTGTCAGTTACTTAGGATCTAACTTGAGTTCTTTTCCACCAGTGTATAATGATAGTCCTCTTTAATATCCATTGTCCCTAAATATCGATAAAGTGATGATATTGATGGGTAATTTTATATCTATAGAGATTATATTTGAACCCATGATATATGGGAAATAATTTAGGAACTATATAGAACCATGGTGCAACAAGGGTATCTATTTCAACATATCAATCATTCATCTAGAGTTTTATTGTCCATTGTAGTGGTGGTGGTTAGAAAGTTTCTTCTAGACAGGGGAACACATATCAATAGTGTCTTGTAGCATAGGGAGATTAGACTGTATCACATGGAAGAGGGGAAGGACTGGTACACGCCCTTTAGTCTACACATGTTAATAGATTGGTTAGACCATCAACAAGGAAAGGTACTATTCATGTAGCATATATGATATTTCATCATCATAATGTAATTTTTTATTCAAAATATGGGGAGAAAGATGAAAAATAGAAAAAAAGATGAAAAAAGACAAGTCGACCCACTCCTAGGGGGCCTGAAATAATGGAGTCCAAGGGAATCCCCTATAATCAAATTCACTCTGTGTGGCTTCAGACTGGTCCTAGTATGAACCCACACATTCTATGAGCTAGTGAAATCCAGTGCTACTAGATAATCCTTTACTTTTTCCCCTTCCCTCCATGTTTGTGAAACATTAGTATTGTCGACGAGGATGCGTTTACACTTCCTAATGATATATTCAATATCCCAAGGTGGAGAGACAATGGATTGTAAAGAGTTGTGAACAATAAATGAGTCTGCTTCCATCACTGTAATAACCAAGCCCCTATGTCGGCATAACCTCAGCCCTATAAGCATTTCCATGGATTCTGCCATCAACAAAGATCCCTATACAAGCCCGACAGTAAACGACATGAAAACAGACCCGCAAGTGTCGCGCCCCACCCCACCACTACATATATTTCCCAAAACACAAGGCCCGTTCGTGTTGAGATTTAGGCCATTTTTCTGGGGTCGCTAGTGAACCCAATTGTTCCCTATCTAGCTGTGGGTGACAACCCTATACCCTGAGCAGAACCTGCTCATTGAAGCGGCTTCATTCCAGTTCTGCAACACCCTGACCAGATCAACAAACTGATTTCTTATCCACACGATGATCACCTTTGCCAAAAAGATTCACACCTTGTGCATCATTATGTTCATCGCCCTCCATAGACACCAGCAACTGGCATGTAGTATGGCTGTTCAGGCCAGCCTTTCTGGTCCATCTCCTCCCGATCCATGGTACCATTTCTCCAGGAAGTGGCAATCAACCATACTACTATAAGAAAAGGAAGTGAATTCCCCAAAATAAAACCATACATCGTGTGCCCATTCTCTTTTGAAAAAACAGATGGTTCAAAGTCTCCTCACTATGACACTGACAACACACACATTTATAAGCTAGATTAACAACACATCTTGGGATATTATCATCAGTTGGCACCACTCAATTCCTTAACCTCTGAGTGAGAATGTTAAATTTGTTAGGGATTCTCTTAACCCAGGTGATCTCATCCCAATCGTTCTCATGGGCCTGAACAAATGAGGCACACCCATAATCATTAGACGAGAAAAATCCTGATGGAAAAGGTGTGAACACACATCTATGGGATTTTTTGGGTGACATGTTGTCTGTAGATATAAGAATTTCTGTAGAGTCTGTAGGCATCAACTATTTTATGTATTTATCTCTCATGGTTAGGGTGTATCATTTTCTATGGGATCTCCTTTTTCAAGATATGGAAGAATTTTACATAACATTTTGTATGGAATGATTGGAATATTATCTATACCAAATATATTCTTACTTTAGAAGAGTGGTTTTTAATTCTTATTATAGTAACCAGAATTTTTACTTCCGAGAGTGGGATATCAAGGTGGGCCATGAAGGACCAGTTCACCAGTAAATGAGGGAGTATACAACATATGATTCTAGATTATTTTTTAATGATGGAGGTTTAAATTAGGATGCATTTACACCTGTAGTGGTGGTATTTCATGATGTGTTCCTTGAATATTTCTAAAGGATTCCATAGGATAGATTTTTGAAATTTACTGTTATACTTATGATGGGGGTTGATTCAGTTTCTATTATACCACACTTAATGAAACTGGTAGAGCTTCAAGAGCTCATTACATAGCTAGAAGAGTTGTTGAATGAGGGGACTATCCAACAGAGTATGTATTCACGAGTTCATCAGTGTTTTTTTCAAAAATTTATAATGGTACTCTCTACTTTTGTATTGACTATAGGAATACTAAACAATTACTAAGAATAAAAGTTATCCACTTCAACATATTTATGATCTCTATGACTTGTGGACACGAAATTGTGTCTTTTCGTTGATAGACATGAGACCAGGGTATCAACAGTTAAGAGTTTTTCCTTCTGATATACCAAATTCTACATTAAAAACAAGGTATGTCCTATATTTTTTTTATAATGTCGATTGTGTTTCATAAAAAACTAGTAGTGTTTATGGCCTTAATAAACTAAATCATCCAACAATGCATGTATTAGTTTGGGGTTTTATTTGTCTATCATAACAGGGTCTACATCAAGACTCATGATGATCATTCTAAAAATCATGAAATTTCCCAGAGAAGATAGAGCGAGAGGTGAATATACCACATGCAATCTATGTTCCATTATTGGATTAATCATGTATAATTATTGGATCACATCATCCCTAAGGAAGGTTTTTTAGTTAACCTATATAATTATTGAGAGGTTTTTTCTTGGGATTAGTCCATGAATTTTTTTGATATCTATATATTTCTAGGAGTAACTAGATATTTTCGGAGATTCAACTTTTTTATTTTTTCGATAATAAACATAAATATCTATCATGAATTTTTTTTAATGTTCTAATGGTTGAAACTATGAAACAATTCCTTCAACAATAGAATAAGAATTTAACATCAATAAAAATATTGATATTACCTAGTAATTTAGAGGATTGTATGGTGTTTTTATTCATTCGGGGATGGGCTTGGAGAATTTTTTATGTAGGGTAATCGAGTTATGGTGCATGGGACTTTACATTTGAGGCCACATGAACAGATCAACCCTATGCATGACCTCTATTAGGATGCTACTTTTTATGATTTATAGTGTTGGAGACATTATCAATTTTTTGAAATATATAATATTTACAATGACCACATGAGTATAAAGTATATTTTTACCAACAAGATTTGAAAATCTAGTAGTGTGGGAGTTCTTAGTAAATTACATAATTTAATTTTGATCTTGAGTATTCGACTATAAAGGGGAAAATTATTGTTGATGTTTTTTGCAGGAATGATTAGAATCTGCGTATTTAGGGGTCTAGTGCTGAGTAGAAGATGAAAACTCTACATTTCGAGATTCATATTGAAGTATTGAAAATTCATGACCAGGCAACTCTGATATCTGTTTCTGTAGAGTATTCACTTTTTATAATGATAGGTGACACACAT
Source organism: Viscum album (assembly GCA_963277665.1). Classification (NCBI taxonomy): domain Eukaryota; kingdom Viridiplantae; phylum Streptophyta; class Magnoliopsida; order Santalales; family Viscaceae; genus Viscum; species Viscum album. The sequence goes on along the minus strand of OY728161.1, from coordinate 1,416,811,061 downwards.
TATTAAGATTTTAATTATTTAACTCGGAGAGAAATCTGTGAACATGGATGTCACATTACGATTGGAGAATATACAAGGATGAGATAATTTATGTCATTAATCAGGTTATTGAGCCTACGATCATGTGGGATGAGCAGATTCCTTTGTATCATTAATCAATGTGGGTGCTAAATTCTAGTGTAAAAAATGTAACATGACCTACAAATGATATTTTTTGAAAGAGAATGAAAAAATAAATAACAGGGTTCATCACGCGATTCTATACCTTTCAGAAGGTAATGGATGGGAATCAATTACCTGGTGGATTTCAACATTCGTTTTCCATTTCTTAAAGGAAGTTAAATGTGTTACCATGGAAATTATGGGGTTTCTCTTCAGAAATCTAATAAGAATATTCATGTTTGGTGTATTATATAATGATTGAAAATGGTGTCACATTTCAAACTAGTATAGACAAGTTTTTCATTGGATCATTTGGGATAATTATATATTTAAGAGATAGTTCAACTACATAGGGAGCAACAAATATTTGATTTACAATGTGAATCATGTTTTAAATCACACTTTTTGATGGAATTACAGAAGGTTATTGGTGTATTGGTTCTTTTGATTAGAGTTTCCACCCACATATGGATGTACAGTTGGGGAATACCATACACGTTCTTAGGGAAATACATCTACGACATGTCAGAGACTTTCGTGGGACCTGCTGGAAGAAACTATCTTTAGTGGAGTTCTTATATAATAATAATTATCATGAAATTACATAGATGGAAATATATGAATATCTTTTTGATAATACATGTACACCACCACTATGGTAGATAGTGATAGGTGATTCATTATTTTTGGGTCTGAGTCTCATGTTAGAAACATCATAGAAGGATCCATTTATTCGGAAGAGAATGGCTATATATCAAAGTAGAAGAAATTTTATGTCAGCTGACGTCGACCACCCTTAGAGTTTAAGAGGATGAATTTTTATTCCTTAAGGTGTCCCCTAGTTAGGGATACCATATTGTAAATACATAGGTCGTGTATGCTCTTGGGTTTTTGTTGAGATTATGAGTTTAATTAGGCTAGTGGTGTACTAATTAGATCTTCCAGATAAATAGTGTTCTATTAAATACATGTTTCAAGTGATACAATTTCAATTGTATCACCCTAAAACTTGTCATGTGATATATGTGGATGATGTTGATAATGAGATAATTGAATTTGTTGTGGGGAATATGATATATGTGTTAGAGAAGCAAGAAATGGTGTTATAGAGGAAGAATGTGATGATTGTTTTTCTATTGTCGGAATAATGCCATGTTCAAGAAGAATCATAAGTGAGAGAAGCTGACAAGATGGATTAGTGGCCTGATATTTTTGACTCACCATAATAGAGATTCATTAGAGTAAGGCTCAAGGATTAGCAAGGTTGTGAGATTAAAAAACACCAACCTTTATTGGGGATGTCTTGGGAATGTTTACAAAAACCCTTTTTCATTATGATGATAAAGTTTTAATTTTTTTCTAAAAAGTGGTTTCTTTTGGATAAATTTTGGGAAATTTGGAAGCGATAGGGGAGTGTATTGTTGTTGTATAGTTTTCCCTAGCCTTGTGACCCATCCCAACACACTGTTCAAACCCAAAAATAGTGGATTCATATAGCTAGTGCATATTTTTTCCTACCATATGTCCAAAATGATGAATTTTTGTCAACTAGAAGAGTCCCATAGTAATATATTAGATTTTTCAAAATAGTACCCCATTTCCTAGAAAACAATTCACTACTTTTTAATTAACTCATAAATTTCATTTTAATATTCCCACAACCCACCATATTAACCATATACATACCTTGTTTGATCATATTATCTCTTTAATAATATTGGAGGCTCCTAGACATATTCCAATACTTTTTGAAATCCCATCTTAGAGAATTGAAGAGTCGGTTGAATTTATACACTTCCCGGTTATATGTATTCTTCAAGTTTAGAACATTATCATCCCCTCAATCATCTTTTTTGTTAAAAGATATATTTTTATTTTATATTATTTGAATATAATGATCTATGTTTTTACGATATGTATTCCTTGGATATTTCATTTAGGGTTTGAATCTAAATCATGATCTTCACCACATTATTGATTCACCCTCTTAAAATTAGGTATATATATTACAGATCACTTATAATCTTAGATGAAGTAGATGGTCAAAAATACTAACACATAGTTTTATCAAAAGTATGTGTATATTATTTTTCAAATTTCCATTTCCATGATTGGTAAATTTCATTGATATTTGAAATTATTATCTTAATTACCATGTGTTCATGATTTTTCTTAAATGGGTAAATTCAGTTTGAAAATTTATTTAATTAATTGATTATTATGTTAATGGGATATTGGGCATTTTCAAGTTCAATATGGAATAAAATTAACTTTTTAAAAAAATGGAGAAGTTGACAATTGTTAATTTGATATGATTAATAAATTATGGACTTTTGTAATGATATATAGAGAATTTGTAATTGATTTAAATAATTATTTATTTAATTAATAATTTTTATATTGAGGTTTTGAATTATATTAATTAATTGTAGAAAAAATTAATGACATTTCAGAGTTATAATATTGTCTGAAATGGATTAATTAATTTATCAATAAAATTATAATGTTTTGAATGAGGAATATGATAGGTGTTTATTGTTGAATAATCATTTAGGACATGATATTTTTTATATAAGTTCATCATTGAAAATGGGGTGTGGGTAACTGAATAATACTCCAAATTACCACAGAGGTTCTAAAAAGGAGTTCTAGACTCAACAACATGCATAAAAATATTCTAATATGGGACAATGTCTAGTGCTCCAAATATCGTTAGGATGTGGGATTTGAAATGGAACTCTAAATACCCATAGGTTGCTCGACATGTTTTTCCCCATTAGTTTGTATTTAATAGTGGTTCCAACTTGTTTTTATATTAATGGAATTAAAATGGATAATGAAATAATATTTTATATAATGATTTTTAGTATTTTATATCAAATGATTTAGAATTTGGCTTGAGATGAAGTTGGTATTGAGAGTTCAGAGGTCCATGTACACATGGGGGCTGTGTTCTTAAATAAACAGTAAGTGTATAAAAGTAATATTTTTACTTTATTTTTTATATTTTATTATATATAAAATTTGTACACAATTTTTAGTGTATATGGTGTTTAGACACTATTGGTGGTGGCCTACTACGTTGTGCTCACACCATACTCGTGCTTCCTGATCGGTTCCTAAATGGACTTCATGTTTCCAAGAGAGGATAATGATAAGGGACCAATGTTAGTGGGATTATTTTTTATGGACCATGGATGGGGGATCAGGATGCGGTCCATGATCCTCTGGGGGGTTTTTAGTGTCTTAAATTTTTTGTTTTCATTTTTGATACATGAAACATATTTTAGAAAGGTATGTATACTATTCATTTTTTATATTGTATTTTCTAGTTTTTCTCATCATGTGATACTAATATTATTCTTGTTATGGTGATATCAATTAATTATTTTATATTTATTTTGGTTGGCGTATTAGTATTATAAAATGTGTTATAATCTTCCAATGATCTACATTAAACCATCACAAGTATATGGCAGCTTCTAGCGTATGGGGAGATGTTCTTGAAGTCTTGTGGCAGAATGGCTAGCAGTACTAGTGTGAGGAACCTATTCCAAGATGTTACACCGTTATTTTTTTCCATTCCATAAGATTCAATGAGGTGTACTACGAATGATAAGGATGAATATACTATAAATAATAAATTTATTAGTGACTGGAAAAATATAATATTTTTATATTTTTATTTGATTGTAGCACAAAAATCTATTTTTTACCTTTTTCACCATGACTATTATAAAGTTTTGTCCCTTGGGACATGATTTCCTTATATCCTCTGCCAATGTAATTCTAGTAGGAAACAACTTTGATATTCTAGTATTAGGTCAATATAGTTTCTTTAATATCATGTTAAATATAATCCTTCAGAACGTTATTTAGGAAAACATATATTAGTGGAAAAAATACTAAGATAGATTTTATGGGTAATTGTAGTATAACATAATAATGATTTTGTAAGGAAAAAATAATGTTTTCATTCCTATTAGTACATTGTTGTATGGATAGTATCATGGGATTATGATTTTTATAAGTAATTTATGTTAGTATATATAAACAAATTTTTTATGTTTTATGTGATTGGATTCTAACAAGACTACAAACATTTTGGTTAAATTTTGTTTAAGTATATATTTTGGTGGGAAAATATTATTTGAGTGAAAATTAATTTACAATTTATTAAAAAAAAATAAAGTCATTGATGTCCTCTATGATTAATATTATCCTTATTGTCATTCTAGTAATATTCAATTAAGAGTATTAGACATTGAGGAAAAATATATTATATTTAAAATCCTACTAAAAATTTTATTTAATTATTAATTTCTATTATAGTATATCTATCATCAATTTTGGAAATATTATATAAATTATATTAATATAGTTTTGAAGAATTAAAACATGTGTGCATGGTGACCACCATTCACATCTCGTGAGGTCATGGGTCTTGAACCCATTGATGATGGATGGAAATGGTATCACACTTACCACTAACATACCATATTTCTTGATTAATATGTCATTATTTTACATTAACTTATTTAAAAAAATTAATGTTGAACCAATAGTATTTTAATAACCCCTCCCGCAAAGGATACCCATCTTAAGTATGAATGATTAAGGTGAGATAATGACCCTTGAGTCCTACCTCAAATAATCATCGAGTTGGTGACTAGCACCATGGGTATCCAAATATAAGGTCTAGGAGGCATTACGATAAATAATAATATTGGATGAAGAGATAAGATTAATCATAAAAATATAACTCCAAGAGATAATATATATGGTAAATCAAAAATCATCCCACAAGAATGTATAAATATAACTGATACATATAAAAGTCTGTAATTTAAATACACAAAACTAAACATAAAGTAGTGATACAGAAACTTTTAATGGGCCAAACTAGTATTTTCCGTCATTTTCCACGTAATACTCCTAGAAAACATAAAATGTTTTTATATACATAAGGTGATCATACAAGTATACTTAGTAAGAAAACAAAATTACTTCTTGATCATGTGAAAGAATAAAAATAATGCTCATGTGAGAAAAAAGGTAGAATGAAAAAACACCAAAAAATATATTAATCATCCCATCCTCACCACAGAATGATCACGATTCAATTCAAGACAACTGATATGATATAAAGCTATGAACACCAATTATCGGGTATCCCAAACCACTTCCAACTGATTATCCACTCTCAAACCCCAATGGAAGACGTACTAGCACTCCCAAATCTTCTGGATACACCACATCACATCCCACCCTCACACACATGGGCCACACACCAGAACACATCCCGACCACACACAACCGGGCCACACATCACATTAAATATCATCATATCTCTTCCCGAAGACTCATGGTATGGTACATCAAAAGTTATCTAGAAGACATGTGGGACACCACATCGAAACTCATATAATAGTAACCAAGGAAACCACATCACAACTCACCTAAGGAATCTTTTGGAGTCATCGCCTAGATGATTTAGAAAAAAATAGGATGTGGAAAACTATCCATCGAACCATAAAGACTTTCAAAAAGACACCCGCTCATGACTACATGGGTGTCTGACACATTGTTCACAATATTGGTGGGTGAGTATTAAAATCCCATAGAAAATAAAAGAAGATATATTATATCAAACACAAAATCCAAAACCATGAGTTCTGAAACCAAAAACCAACACAATACCTTCACCTTTTATACCACCTCTAAATTTATTTATTAATATCTATAACCTTAATTTAAGAAGGTGAATAACCCTGATAAGTGTATTATCATTTCCCCGATATTTAACACATTTTAATTTTATTTTTTTTCAGGAATACCATGTCATAAAAGTGCCCATCATTAAATTTTCCTTTGATAACTTTTCTTCCCATTAAAAAAATACAACCATTAAATTACAATGATTACTAACATATCTTTTATTCCATCACTACATGGGAATCTTTCATAAGGAAACCATATATCACAAAAAAAACTTTCATCACTAATAATTAATCCATTCCACCTGAAAACACACCCAAATAAGAACCACATCATAATCCCAATTGCACATCCACGCAAAGAATATTACTCTCCACACCCCAAACACACACCATCATTCCACAAGAAAGTCCACACATCACAATATATCAAGGTAAATTAAAAGATTTATAAAGAGGATTTTATCACACTAAACATTATATTAGGGGAGTATTCACACAAACCAAAATCATTTCACAACCATTTTATTATCAATGTGTATGTAATTACACAATTTCTCTTTAGTCTAATATCACAACAATCAAAATAAATAAAGAAATCACAACATATTAATCCAATGAAAAAAATCCCCCTATAGAAACAATTATGAGTTGGGCATAAAGCCCATACAATTGGCAATATCACAAATAAAATAAATCCTCTAAAATCATATGAATAAAACCACACATTCACCATTTTAATTGTGTTAAACATAGCATTATCATTGATCAATATTAGAAAATAATAACCCTTTTGTAAAAAATGTAACCCCATACCTGATGATATATAATAAATAGAATTTAAGAAATCCCACCTTTATAGAATATTTTCAACTCGTTTTTCATTTCTGTGTGAAGAAGAAATCATCTAGGAACCCTTGTTCCACAAGAAATATTAGAATAAACCTATACATTACATAAGGGTTGTAAAATATGAAAAGGTAACTAAACCCAAACAAAATAAACACCACCATAGTGTAACCATGAAGAAGAAAGGATGAGATCAGATGAGAACAAGAGGAGAACTCAAAAAAGATTGAAGAAATGAGCACAAGGATCAGTCACCATCGAAAAGAATCTCCAAACATATAAAGAGAAGGTCAACATATGCTTGAAACAAGAGGAAATCCATTGTCATAAGGTTTGATAAATTACCCGAGTGGCTGATACCATAAAAACTATACTCACACTAGGGAATAAGACATTATATAATCATTCCTCATGGTGTGTAATCATTGAATTCAAGGATCCAATGAAAAATGCATTAACTATTTATTATTAAACCCTATAAATGAACAAGCCATGTACCTGAACTGGATTATATGTGAAACAGCCTTTCATGTCGTGTAATATACTTACACGACATGTATTTCATGTAGTCATTCGATACACCTATAACATCTAATGAAAACTCATTGAATTTTCTTCAAACACCGAAAATACTCAAAACAAGAAAAGTAATAGAGTGTTAAGGCATATATCATAAAATTTGGGACCAATAAAACAATTATAACCATTGTGAATCTAAAACCAATACCATATTTAATGGGTTACAATCAAACACCCATTGGAATAAGTCTTAAGATTATTATTACCCCAAAAATGAAACCATCAGAAAAACATGACAATTAAAATGAATTCTAACCACACAACATCACCACCTAAACACACCCAAAAATAATAAACTTCTCCTCTCACAAAACAACACAACCACAGAACCGCTTCACAACCAAAAAATGAAACTATCCCAAATAATGAATTCAAGGAATTTTAGTCCTTGATGTGAAGTTAATATCTTCTACTAGAGGCACTGACTTTCCCAGACAAGTTTAATTGTGCAGTAGTTATTTAGTATTGATTATGAATCATGTCCCCCCATTTTCAAGTGTTAGGAATTTATAAAAAATCACACCAGACATATCAAAACACAAGGATAGAAATCATCTCAAAAAAGTTGATTCAATCCTAACACCACAGGGGATAACAAAACATATAAATACTAAAAACGAATATTGTTACAAGGTAAAATATTCTTTCTACCACTCACATGTACTCTCCTCCAGGAAAACATGCCTCCAATACACAAAAAAAACTAGAGAAGGTTTAGTCCATATAGCACATTCAAATGATGATTCTGTATCTGCACTCGATGTTCCACATACATCATATCATCTCCGATATCTTACTCTACCCATCAAACTACATGGTAGTCATCATGTGTCTACTGATGAAGATGAGAGATATCGAAGTATTTTTTTGTGCATATCAGGTAAATAAAGAATAAGATGTTTTCAAATTTATTAATATTTGTGAATTAAATATTAATTTTACTTACAGGGAATTCTATGTTCAATGGAATACATGATACTCAAAAATTGGATTCTTTGTAATCTTACGTTGCACACATTGTTGAGTTGCATTGAAATTATAATATATTATAATTATTATTTTAAATGGTAGTTAACGCCTCACCATTGTAATGGTGGGAATGAAAAGAACTAAATAAAAAAATAATTATACATGTTTTTTAAATGTTTTTACATTAATCCATTGAATTATATATTCTCAAAATAATAATGAATCTAATTTTAAGCATAAAAACTTGAATATTCTTTAAAAGGTTGATTTACTACCTTTTGATGGTGAACCCTATTTAAATATAGTTTTGGTAACTTTTATATTTTCTATTTGACAAAATAAAATTCTTCATTAGAATTAGGGCATCAAAATCTACTTTGGGTAAATTTTTGGTATTTTTCAGATAAAATTAAATTTTTTAATGAGTAGTGAGAAATACTATATTTTAATTCAAAACTAACATTTAATATATAATATATATGGTTAGATTATATTTTTATATGGATATAAAGTGAAATTAGATTATATTTTTACCATTTAATCCAGTGTTGGTCATGGGAAGAAATTTTACTTTGAAATTGGGCATTAACAATTCTTAATCTTTTGATAGATATTGTTTCATAAAAACACGATATTTGTTTTGACTACGAAAATTAATATTAAATGAATTAATTCAACTTCTATCTTTTGAATTTTGTAAAATAGACATCGTTTTTTAATTAGGAATATCAAATATATATTAGGATGAATTTTTGGTATTTTTCTAAAAAAAATTCAATTTTTGATGAATAGTGAAACCACCAAATAGTAGTAAAAAGATGACTTTTTCATTTATATGAAATTTTACCACAAATGTTAATTTATATTATAAAATATGACATACATGGTTTTTATTATTATGTAAATTTTTTTCAATAAGATAAAAATAAATTTTTGCTGGATAGTAACTTTTGAATTTAATTTACGGCGGTTAAAGGTAAATAGAGTAATTAAAGGGAAAAAATATTATAATAATACCAAATTTCCTTATCAATTAAACTAACCATATTTTATTAGTCATGGCCGATCATGGTAATCCAACGGTCGATTTGGGGACCCCATGGAGCAAAATAAGAGTGATTATGACACATTAGATTAATTCATTTAAAGTAAAGACAAAAAATGACACAAAAATATCTTTTAGTAAATTAATTTTTACATGAGTTTATATAAGTTATATTTTAGACTATAAATATTATTTATATAGTTAAAAACATTTCCTACATCATTATATTTTTATTATAATTTTTAGACATAATATAAATAACAATATTTATGACACAAAAATGATGTAGTATTTACCTCATTAATAAATGATTTAAATAAATAAGATTATAAATATTAAAATAAAATCCAAAAACTATCGAATTTTTTTTGATGAATTTATTTAGACCATTATTCATCTTATCCTCATCCTTATTGAGTTTTGGACCTTTAGAAACCGAAAATAATTATATAATAAAATAATATATTCAAATATTCTTAAAGAACCCCTCCTCCCCCTTATAAAAATACCTCACTTATAACTCATTCCTCAAACCTATCAAGATCCTTATATCATCCAAACAAGATCAAAATAATATATAAATATCCCCTTATTCACCCTATATGTCTTATTTTATCCAGAAGGCACTTCCAGAAGTCCTTTTGGTTCAAATCAAATGGAGTTACACGAATTAAAGACAATAGTTTATCCTAAATATTTTTCTTTTATTTATCTTCTCTGAACCCTAAAATACTATTATACCATTATCATATAAAAAAACCATTATCCTCAAAATACTAGTATGTTTTTATGATAATTTTTAAAACTAAACTTACACACACCATCATATAGTTTGTAAAAAATATAATGTTTCTATGGATGGAAAATGAACACCTCGCGAAATGGTATTTGTTCAATTATCTCATAACACCTATTATGGTGGCCAATATGATGGAACTGTATTTATATATGATGTATATTATTTTTATTTTTTCATTATGATTCTGTATTTTTAATCTATAGCATACCTTTATGGTTTCCATTATGAGTAAACGCGATAATTTCAATTGAGGAAGTGCGGACTATGACCCCCTCAATGTGATATTACTCGTTCATACCATATGTGGGATGTATAAATAATGGAGTTATTTAAATTATATATGATATTATACTATAATTATAATATTAATATGTATCTTTATGTTTTCATTCAATTGAAATACAAAATATACATGAAAGTAGTGTTCATGCGTAAGTACGACTTACCGTCTCCATGAAGTGTGCATTCCATTTCTTATCTTCAAATGATATGATCTGTTATAGATACATATATATACTGGATTTATATGATATATATGATATTTAAATCATGGATATATTTATGGAGATAATTTACTCCTTAACACATGGACAACATGAAATTATAAGGTGATCATTTTTGACTCAAGTGTAAAATATCGACTAAATGACCATTATTAACTTAAATAATAACATATTGTTTATAACATGGTAATATGTGATATAAAATGAATAATAAATTTGTAAAATGGATCATAATCATGTATAAATTAAATTATGTTTATTTTTTATGAAGAACAAGGAACAAACAAGTCATGTCACACATGAGGTAAGGGGTTTCTTATCTCACTTGTAATTCTGTGAGATTTCCATTGTTCACCACTAATTTATAGAATGTGGTGTATTGTCTGCTGACATTTGATATATATTATCACTATTATCTTTATACTAATTCTATTCTATGAATCATTTGGATGTTATTTTTTATTGGTCATACGATTCAATTGATTTCAACGTGGTAAGAGATTTTCATCTCACTTTTTATTCTCATGAGATTCATGCAAAATTTTACACTCTTTACTTTTTTGTGGGTTATGTAATTCCCATGATTTTATTAGTTGTGTAATATAGATTAATTTATTGGTATTTACATATTCATTTTATGATCCTTTTTTCATAGGTGTATGTTTATTAAGTTACAAAATCGATAAGGAAACCTGTCACCCTCATCTTTTAAAAAGAAATATTTTTGTAATGTCTTTTAATTTACATCTAATTATGTAGGGATATGTAATTGTATATCCTTATTGCTGTAAATTTTATGTCTATGTGAGGAGATACCCTTTCTCTATCATCATCTCATTTTCTATATATTAATGTGACACTGTTAGGCTATCAAATTTCTATAAGAGAACATCTTAACCCAATTTCAATATTTTGGTTAATATTATACATGTTGATTATGTCTTTATATTAATATTTTTGAATGAATTATGTTTTTTTACATATAATATCATACCTTATTGAGTGTATTTTTATTTTTCACACATAATTTTTTAATTTATTTATCCTTAATCTAAGGTTACCATCTTTATAATAGATTTCGTCTCAATTTACATTCCATTGATACTTAATTTTTGTTAGGCACCAATTCAAATTAATATGGTGTATATACAATCCTCTGGAATATTATATCATGAATAAATTTATTCTCATGATATTATAATGTTTTCATTAAATTTTAATCCTCAATTACTGGTATTCAAGTGTCTCTCATTTACTTGTGAACTCCAAAATGAAAATATTGTTTTAACGATTTGTTCTTCTATATATTTATCATTAATATCCATGTCTTAAAAATGGTTTTTAGGATTTATATATACAGACATTACTATTTTCAAATGAAAAATTCCTTTAAAATATTCAAAGTGGTATGGGAAAATATGATTGAAAAATCACTTTATTAAATGTTTCGAATGGTTTTGAAAATAGTTTGGTAAAGAATTGTTTATTTCAATATCCTGATTTGATATATTGTGATTGGAATGTGGAAATGTTATCATTCCTTAATTCTTGTGTTACGTGCTATTATTATGATATGGGTACTGGTAATTGTTTACGTATACTGGTGGTTCCGTGAAAAACCTAGGGCACATGAGCGCGAGATAGCTCTCTAATGCATTGTATAACATGACAGAGGTAAACATTAATGTTTCTTCAAAATGATTTAGGGAATATACTATGATGGGTACTTCATATGTTACTCCCTATGTTTTGTGATATCTACAATGTATGTATGTTATGAATTCCATAAGTTATCTTTATGATTTATGATTTATGTATGTTAATCATATATATTATGATATCATGATATATGTTATGATAGAAAAGTATGGTTTCATTTATTTTTATTTATTGATGGGATAATTTTTTAGTCTATTATTTTATAACCCTTACTGAGATTTTTATGCACATCACGTTTTTTTAAGTGTTATCCACGTGACATAAAGAGTAATAGGGTCATGTATGGATTCAATTAAAAGTCATGTTGTCTAAAATAGTGAACTGAACATGTTTCTCTTTAAGAGATTTTGTTTTATGAAAAATTGAAACTGGGTAGTAGTGTCTACTTGTAATATTCAAGTTGTTTTGTAATTGTTATGTCTTAATTTTCAAACACTCTAAACCTCAAAAGATCCTTAATGTGAATTCCTGACATCATTCAAGATTATGTAATGTTTAAGGCTATGTACTTAAATTTGATATCATAGGTCACTTTAGATAACTTTAGAGGTTAAGATTTTATTTAATCATAAGTTAGAAATCCGTAATGGATAGCATATTGTATAGAGTCATTGTTTTTTAATAAAATGAATGATTTCAAGATAACATAAATAATTATGTTTTAGTTTTTACCGTCCTCATAAGATAATATATTATTATTTTATTTATATGCTCACACTCACCTTTTTTGTTTTAGACAATGGTTGGATCCAGCAGGCATGAAATTAATAATGGATGTGGTGAAAATGGTGACGATTTTATGAATAAGAAATTGAATAAAATGGGATCCTAAATGAGAACTCTTGTGGTTATTCTTTACCCACTATCTAGAGTCATGATTTACCACCTTAGCCTTGGTGATTATTATAAGGAATCATATAAGTGGGAAACAGATCCCTATAGAAGTTCAAGTAATAATCATAAAGTTAATTATATTTTAAAACCTATGTCTCAAGGATGTTGAAAGAAACACATAGGAAAATGTTTCAATGGGATGGGAAGATTCTATAGATATGGAAATTAAGGTCATAAAGTAAGAACATTCCATAGAAAAGGAAGCATCCAGTTAACTCTGTAAAAGGAAAATATGTTCTTTCTGAGGGAACAATTGAATGATTTAAATGTGGTGTGTATTGTCATTATACAAACAGATGTCATGCGAAGATGTTTTAGTGATGGGATCACCAGGATCGTACAAATCTGGTTCATCAATACATAATTCCATTCTGTTTGAGGATGAAGAAACTGACAATGACCAATGAAAGGTATGGATTATTTCTTTACATATGTTTTTATATTATTGAATTATAGGTTAAAATTCTTGATTTTGTATGTAGGAATGAATTATTTCCAAATAAGGTTGAAAATAATGGTTAATTGATCGTGAGGAACATTGAATAAGTAAGAAGTCAACATACAAAGGATTCAAGATATGTGATAAATTTTAGGATGTTGAAATGATTTATGGTTTTAAGGATCTTTTGATGAAGGGATTACATTAGAATACTTTTTATATAATGAGTAACATCGAATTATAAAATATGAAAAAATTTATTCAAATAATAGTTATATTTTCTTTTGTGTATATAATTATAAATAATCATTTGAGTTTATATGATCCTAGAATTTGAGGCAATTACATGTTAATACATTTTGGGATATAAATGAATGTTATTTGATAAACATTGTTCTTAAAATATTTTAAGGTATTTTTTGATGAATTTATCACTCTTTTGGAATTTTGTAGAATTATATAGTTTTTTAAAAAGGTCAACATGCAGACCGCATGACAACCCATCGTGTCAGACAATGCAGTGGGAATCAACCCACAACCAAATTACGATTGGGATTTATCACCTACCACAGGACTACGTGACTTTCCTAGTTATTATAAATAATTATTTTTAGTTATAATATTTAATGAATCAATAATAAGATTATTTTCTTTTATATATTTAAATGATTATCCTATCCTGGAGAATAAGTGTTTAGGTTAATTACTTTTCAATATGAGACTTTAAGAGTAACTGATGTTATTTGGAGATAAATGTTATGATTTATCATGGAAGACTATGTGATTAAATTCTATGGAGATTTGGGATTCAATCATAGTTTGTATTACATTTAATAACATTATGCACAACTTTTTATTGAATTTTCTTTGTTGAACTTTGGGTTTTGTTCTACAAATTTTCCAGATTAAGAGTAGTTTTTCTTTTTGTAAAAGATTTTCATTTTGGGTATTATTGTATCATGCACTAACCATTTGGTTTTGGATAAGTTCTAAAGACATGAGAAATATATAGTTCTTCATTTGTAGATTATTTGATACTCTAGAAGTTGATTCTAGCACTTCAGGTGTGACCAAGTCATCATGAATACTTACATCTTTGAAAAAAATATGATTTTGTTATATAATTGTATTATTGGATGAAACTCTACATGACAAGTAAGTATATTTCTGTTCGATTTCAATCTAGTTATTAATAAAATTCTTCATCTCTTTGAAAAGGATAATGAATAAAATAAACTAGAAGCTCTATATTATCATTAGATTTTTACCAAAAAATAAATTTATGTTATTTTGGGGGTTAACGTTCCATGATCAAGTTCTGTACGACTTGATATTAATCTACAAGAGTTAGTTTCTCTTCCATATCATTTTTTTCATTGAATCCTATTATCTATTTTCATTGGAAAACTTTTTACTTCTCTCCCTTTATTTTAAAGTGATAGTTTAATTGACTCTTTTTCCGATGTGGGACATTCAATGATGTTTCCAAGCCCAATTTTAAAATTTATAGTAAGATGTTCCCAAAAGTGGGACATGATGTAAAATTTTGGGGAAATAATGAATATTAAGTATTATGATTTATTAATATTTGTTAATTAAATATTATTTTTACTTTAATGTGGATACTATGTTTGATAGAGTACCTGACACACAACAACAGGTATCTTTGAATTCTTATATCGCATAGAACATTAAGTTGTACTGAAAAAATAATATAATAATGTTATTATTTTAAATGGTAGTTAACTCCTAGTTGGTGTACTAGAGGGAATGAGCAGAACTATCTAATAAATGATTATACATGTTTTTTAAATGTTTTTACATTTATCCAATAAATTTTAGAGACATAAAATAATAATGAATCTGATTTTGAGCCTAAATACTCAAATATTCCTTAAAAGGACGATTTACCACATTTTGATGGTGAAATATATTTATATCTAAATTTGTCAATTTTATATGTTATATTTGAAAAAATAAAATTATTCATTATAATTAGTACATAAAAATATACTTTGGGTAAATATTTGGTATTTTTCTGAAAACAATTTATTTTTTAATGAATATTGAAAAATATTGTATTTTATTTCAAAACTACCATTTAATATAACTTTTTTATAAGGTTAGATTATATTCTCAAATGGATTTAAATTTTAATTAGATTATATTTTTACCATTTAATACAATGTTGGTCATTGGAAGAAATTTCACTCTGAAATTGGGCATTAACAAATGTCAATCTTTCGATAGATATTGTTTCTTTAAAACATTCAATTTTTTTGGCAACATGACATAATTTTAAATTAATTAATGAAACTTGTATGTTTTTAATATTTTAAAAGATGAATAATTTTTTAATTCTTAATTTCCAATATATCTTAGTCTGAAATTTTGGTATTTTTCAGAAAAATTTCAATTTTTTATGACTAGTGAAACCACTAAGTAGTTGTTAAAAAACGGACTGTTTTATTTAAATGAATCATTACCGCTTCTAAGAGTTGTATTTGGAAAATATGAGAAACATGTTTTTTATTAGAATGTAAAATTTGGTTGAAAAAGGTTTATTTTTTTTTTGAATAGTAACTTTTGACTTTTATTGACTATGGTTGAATGTAATTATGGAAATTGAAGGTAAAAAGAATATTATAATGATACAAAATTACCTTAACACTAGTCCAAATATTATTTTATGAGTCTTGGACTTCCATAGTCATCCATGGGATGATTTGGGGACACCATGGAGCCACTTTTGAGTGAAAATGACACTTTAGATTAATTAATTTAAAGTAAAGAAAAAAATGACACAAATAAATATAACTTTTAGTAAATTAATTTTTACATGGGATTATATAAGTTATCATTTCAACTATAAATATTCATTACAAAGATAAATAACTTTATAAATCATGTTATTTGTTTATAATTTTTATAAATCAAATAAATTAAATTATTTATGACACAAAAATGATGTAGTATTTACCTCATTAATAAATGATTTAAATAAATAAGATTATAAATAATAATATAACATCCAAAACATATCCAATTCTTATTGGATGAATTTATTTCGACCATGAGTCATATTATCATAGAACTTAATGTTATTTGGACATTTAGAATCTTAAATTCATTATATAATAAAATAATATTTTTACACTTCCCTAAAGAACCCCTCCACCCCCTTATAAAAAGCCCACCCTTCTATCCTATTCCACAAAACTCTCAAGCCCCTTGTCTCGTCCACCCCCAACCCAAATAATCATTCAATTTACCTCTATTCCTTCTATAATCCTCACCTTAGGCATAAGGGACTTCAAAAAGTCATCCTGGTTGAAACCAAAGAGAGTTACCTGAATTAAAGGAAAATTTTTTTCTTAAATTATTTTCATTTTTCTTACTTCTCCTACACCTAAACTCTTATTATTACTTAATTTTATAAAAAAAACTGTATCCTAAATATACAAGGATGTTTTTATGTGATGTATTAAAACTAAACAAACACACACCTCTATCTGATGGGTAAAGAACATATTGTTTCTTTTGGTGGAAAACTAACATCTCACATAATGATGATTGTTCAATTATCTCCTACCACCTCTTATGGTGTAAATTATGATGGAAATATATTTATATATGATATATATAATTTTTAGTTATTCTTTATGCTTCTGTATTTTTAATTTATAGCATTCCATTATGGTTTCTATTATGAGTAAACGCGATAATTTCATTTGAGAAAGTTCAGACTACCGCCTCTCCAGGTTATATGAATCATTCATACCATACATGGGACATATAAAGGATTTAGTTATTTAAATTATATATCACAATATACTGTAATTATAATATAACTATTTATCATTATGTTTTCATTCAATTAAAATATGAAATAGAAATGAAAGTAGCATTAATGCGTGCGTACATCTAACCATCTCCAAGAATAGTGCACTTCATTTCATATCTCCAAATGTTTTGTATTGTTATAAATACATATATATATATATATATATGATATATAAATAATTAATATCACTCTGGAGATAATGGAATCTTGACCACATGGACAACTTGTAATTATAAGGTGTTAATTTTTTACTAAAGTACCAAATATCGACAAAACGACCATTATTAATATAAATGAATACATTATGTGTATAACATATAAATAAGTGAAAATAATAAATAATAAACATGAAAAGGGTTCTTAATTAATTATAAATTATCCTAAGTTTATTACTCATGAATAACAATGAACAAAGAAGTCAATTCAGACACGAGGTAATGGGTTTCAAATATCACTTTTAATTCTGTGACGTTTCCATTGGTTGCCACTAATTTATTGCATGTGGTGTATTGTGTAGTGCCATTTGATATATATTATCATGATTATATTTATATTCAAGTTATTTTGTGAATCATTTGGTGGTTATTATATTTTGGTCATACGACTCGATTGATTACAACGTCGTAAGGTATTTTCTTCTCACTTTGTATTCCGTTGATATTAATGTTATATTTGCCACTATGTCCCTTTCTGTGTTGTATTTTGGGACTGTGATTGTTTTCATTGTGTTATATACTTAATTTTATGGGTATTTACATCTTCATTTTTTGATCCTTATTTCATAGGTGTATGTTTCGTATGTTACCAAATCGTTAAGGGAACATTTCACACTCCTCTTTTTTAAAGACTTCTTTTTGTTAGGACTTTTAATTAAATCATTTTATGTTGAGATATGTTCTTCTATATCCTTATATCTGTAAATTTTATGTACAATTTATGATATACCCTTTCTCTCTCACCAACTCATTTCATGAATTTTAAAGTGACATCGTTAGGCGGTCAAATTTCTGTAAGAGAACTTCTAAACCCAATTTCAATTCATTGGGTTAAACATCTACTTGTTGATTGTGTCGTGTCATGAATATGTTTGAATGAACTATGACTATTTTACACTAAATATCCAATCAGATTGATTGTATTTAATTTTTTCACACATAATTATTTTATTGATTAATCCTTAATCTAAGGATTTCATCTTTAGAAGAGATTTCATCTCAATTTACATTCCATTGAGGCATCATAGTTGGTTTTCGCCAATTAACTTTTATATGGTGTTTATACTATCCATTGGAATATTATATCATGAATAAATTTATTCTCATTATATTTTACTGTTTTTATTATTTGTTATTCAAAAATTATTTTTATTCTAGTATCTCTCATTTAGATAGGAACTCATTCACTAAAATATTGTTTTAAAGATTTATGTTTTAAATATTTCTCATTAATTTCTGTGTTTTCAAAAGTGTTTTTAGGATTTATTTATATGGAAATTAATATTTTTATATGTACATTCATTTAAAATCATTAGTGTGTTATTGGGAACTTTGATTAAAAATATCTTTATTAAATGTTTTAAATTGTTTTGAAAATAGTTTTGATAAAGCATTGTCTATTTCAATATCCTGATTTGATATATTGTGATTGGAATGTGGAAATGTTATCAATCCTTTATGATTGTGTTATACGATATGATTATGTTATGGTTATTGGGAATTTATTATGTATACGTCTGGTTCCTTGATAAACCTTGGGCATGTGAGTTTGATATAGCTCTCTGTTGAATTGGGTAACATGATGGAGGTAAACCTTAATGTTTCCCCTAAGTGATTTAGGGAATATACTATGATGGATATTAAAAATGAGACTCCCTATGTAGTTGTGATAGCTACAATGTCTGTATGTTAGGAATTCTATAACATAACATTATGACTTATTATTTCTATATATTATTCAAAATCTTATGATTTCATGAGGTATGTTATGAATGAAAAGTATGGTTTCATTGATTTATATTTATTGATGGGGTAATGTTTATTTTCATTATTTTATATCCCTTATTGAGATTTTTATGATAATCCAATGTCATTGAATGATTCACAGCAGAATTAATGATGAATATGGTCAAGTTTGAGATCATGGAATAGTCATGTTGTCTAAAACATAGAATAGAAAATGTTTTATTTATAGAGTTTTTATTTAAATAAATGGATATTGGGTAGTAGGGTGTACTTCTAATATTCAAGTTGTTATGTAATAATTATTTCATAATTCTATAAAACTCTAAACCTATAAAGATCCTCAATGTGAATTCTTGACACAATTCATTATTATGTAATTTTTAAGTCCGAGTCTTTATATTTTTGGATCATATTCAACCATGGTGTAATTAAACTAATATTCTACTTTTCTAACAAGACCCAACACCTCAAAGGGTCCAAAAAACCGGGATAAATCATTTTCCCTCTATCGAACCTATTCTTGCCATGTAAAGGGGAAACTGTAATGAACTCAAGGTATAAAAAATAAAAACTCTAGGGTTTTCCATATATTATATGCATAATCCTTATTTCCTTCTTCGGATGCTTTCATCCTCTAATGATCATGATTTACATTCTATATCATCCCATGAAACACATCAGGCTCCTGAACAAACATCTCTCTGACCTCCATCCAACACAATAGAGAACAATATGTTCTCACATACATTGATTTAAATAGGCACATACCATTGTGTGTGTGATAGTTGTTATTA
The DNA here is from genome assembly GCA_963277665.1 of Viscum album. Lineage (NCBI taxonomy): Eukaryota > Viridiplantae > Streptophyta > Magnoliopsida > Santalales > Viscaceae > Viscum > Viscum album. Next base: position 1,416,790,787 of record OY728161.1, on the reverse strand, counting down.
TGTGAAAGCTCTACCAATGTTTTGTTTCATTCCCAATATCCACCAAAGTCTATGATTCATGTCTGCAATATATCCTCTAACCCATGTATAGTTTATTCCATCACCCATGTTTATGTTAGTGGAGAGTACTGTTGAGGCATAACTGAGTTCCTAAACCATGTAGAACTCTTCTCCAGACACTCGAGGTAAGATGTGCATTCTAATCTGAGACAGTGGGCCATCGAAATCTATTAAACTATACCACCTTATCCACATACCACATTTCCAAGGAATTAACTACACTAGACCCCTTGATCACTATGATGTGGGATGATTTCATCAATTATTCCACTATCACCATAATAACTTCAAAACATCCATTTGTTCTTGGAACCCCTATTATGATATCAAATGATATGTCATCCCATTTCTACTTTAAATATCTAAGGGTTCTGAATAACCTCCCTAAACACGAAGCTCGATCATTATCTTCTAGAAAACCAGACACTCTTCCACAAACTCTTCCACTACCAAATCCATTCATGGAAAAAAACTACATTCACATGCCATAGTACATCATAGATATTCTTGGTTGTAATTAAATAGTTAATATATATAACTCATAAAAAAATCCACCATGCCTTTCTTTTAGAAAAAATCCCTTCCTCGAAAAATAACATGTATCTAAATATCCACACTCCATCCCTCTTGAGCATGACCCTGTCTAATACGATCACGAACCACCTCTACCTCTGAGTCTCTGCATTGAACCTTTTCAACCCACATCATCATATAATATTGATCCATAATCTGACAAAAACAATCTATACCACCATCCACCCTTCAATATATGTGAACAGATGCTAATTCCATCACTACCTTCCAAGAATCCTTATATTCCCAAACAACATACTTCTTTGAAATTATACTGAAAGAGTTAACAAAGAAATTCCATTTTCCCAATTTTTAGGATATCATCAAATCAATGTCCTAAAGGAAATACATCCACCTCTACTATATCAAATGAGATCACATTGAGAAAGTAAATATCTCAATAGTTATTGATCCTTATAGACTAAAAAGCACTCCTAACTAAGGAAATGGAACCATAACATCATAGTGTACACATCCATTGGTAAAAATAGATCATAATTAGCATAGTTATTCTCATTGGTAAGTAAATTCCTGGAAAAATAGAATGTCACTTCCTTTTAATACATCATGATCCAATGAAATCCCAAATCGGAAGCATGACAGAATAGCTCCAACAACACGCATTCCTCTAGAAACTAGAGCACAATTGCATTAATCACCTACCTCATCAGGTAACTGAATGCTTCCTGGAACTGATTGGACCACAATATATCATAGTCATTTATAGTAAAATATGTCAATAGGATATGTCATAAGATAAATCATCTATATACATTTTTTAATATTCTCATAGACCAATGAAATAAGGAACCTATTCCACATTCTTGGATACTATTTAAGAAACTACAACGTTAAAGATCAATAGGTCTACATACACACCATGACGAGACACCACATACTCATGGAAATAGACCTATCATGTCTAAAATATACAATTTTAAAAAATTTCAAAGAGCTGGTGGAATCAATGAACATGAAGGATAGTTCTGAGATACATGGAATTCTTCTCCACTGAGCTCATGTAGATTAAAATAGAATAAATGAATATAATGAAGACCTTATCTATGAACACCAATTACATCGAGTTTAGAATCTCCATAATCATGGACAGTGTATTCATAACACCAAATTGAATGACTAAAAAATTGGATTTCTATAGCTATATTTGAAGGCAGTATTTTGGATATCTTCCTCCTTCACCCTCAACAGGGGATATCTAGACTATGTGTTGATCAAAGAATACAAACTCAGCCATATCAACTGATAAAAAATATATTCTACCCTTTTAAGAGGGTAATGATTCAAGATAATAACATGATTCAACATTTTGTAGTATATACATAACCTCAAACCATAATACACCTTCATGGAAGACATCATTGGAGGTCACCATAGTGACAAACTAGGCTGGATGATGCCCTTCTTCATCAGATCATCTATCTAAATCCCCAAATCCTAAAACATAGAGTACTCCACCCGATAAGGAGACATTGAAATATGAGAATCACAAGGCTAAAAGTGTACTACAGACTCATTGTCAAATTGAAAGGGTATCATCACCAAATTCTTAGCGGTAAACATAGAGGAACTCCCAAATTTCACTTGGAACCTCTACCGTCTCAGCATCCACTAATTTCAATGAAAATTAATCCAACATGTATATAAGGGAATCTAAGTGACTAATTCCCACCTAATATCTACGATCACCCCTGAAACCCACAAAATTGATATCCACATACAAAAAAACATGTTTCCTTCAGAACTAATCGATAAGAATACATATAGAATACAACCACACAATGCCAATGATGAAATCATATGGTTTTATCGATATTAGGAATTGTTACCCATGGCCCCGACGGAGACCCATCATCACTCTAGACCCCAGAATGACATACAAAATTGGTATGGCCTCCATCTAATGTATCCAACAATAGCGGTATAAGATACTTCTCAAAATCTAGCCCTAAAGCATTAGCTTGAGTGGGTCCAACAAATGACTGCGAAGAACAAAAATAAAACAACGATCAAACTAGAGTACTAAACAAACTGTTCATAACTATGATGATATTTGGACCCTCAAGAACTATTATCCCCATAGTGTTCATCTATCCATGCAAAAATCCCCAACCTCTTTTCTCGTGACCACCACCATATCCACTCTCAGGTTTCAGAACATGAACATGAGAAAAATTCTGATGTTGGAATCTATTTCTTCCATTACCATCAGTGGAGAATAATCATTATTCCCATAATACTATATTGGACTGAATGGAAAATACTATAGAGGATGGTGATGAAACTATATAACTCTACAAAACTATGAATGGGTTTCCAGTCTACACTATTCCTAATGATAGTATCGAATGAAACATAATAAAAACATCATCCCCAAAACCATATGAATGTAATTGAAATAGAAGGCCTAACGGGAAACTATAGTTGTAGAATCACGACTACTTAAAACCTCAAGGGTCCTACAGCCTCAGACCTTTCACTTTCAACTCTCCCCATTGAGAAAACCTGTTGTATTCTTTCCAATTGAAAACCTCCTTGTGATTACATTCACACGATCACTTCATCCTCTTTTAGATCCTCTAGTTTTGATGGAAATGTAAAAGATGTAACTACCTATGATAATAAAGGACAAAATTCCACCTCAAGACATAATGCATGAGACACATCCTCTTAAAATAGATCTGGTGAGAATGAAGATGGTTCATGAAAATTGTTACCAACAAATGCACTGACATGAACAACTATTGTAGAGAAAGAATCTCATATCTATTCCCTACCTTAATGATCTAATAAATTAATTATGTTCGTAACTCCCTTATGAAGTCAAAACACAAAAAATATTTCATCATATGCTCTTCAAGATATTGATTCCTCCAATGATGCATAAAGCCACACATCTTACTAACATACAATGGGTCCTATTACTCTCTTGGGCCCCAAATCAATCTAAAAGAGATATCAGCCTCCTATAGATTGCTCTCTGTCTCCACAGCTAAAACATTACCATTATACATTAAAAATTCACCCACTATAAATCAGGAATCATACTTTTAATCTAATCATCCTCCTCAAATGAATCAACCCTGTAGTGATCAACCATATCAACCTACCTAGCCTCAACTACCTCATCAACATGTGAAGGATGAGATGGTTTAATGGTTTAAAGGAAAAAAATATTTCATCATTCCCCTTGTATGTAATTTTATTAAGATTCATTTTTTCTCAATTAATTTACTATTTAATTCATCTATATATTCTGAAAACAAACCAATAAGAACAGATAAAAAGCCATTAGAATTCATGAATCATTCATAGGTCTCTACACTTTATGAAGGTCTATTTCCCATGGTCATTCAATAATCTCAGAGTTCATTCCTTGGATCACGGGTGGCCCAGAAATCCTATTTCCTTGCCGATATCCCTATACTATGTAACACACCAAGGTAAACTAAAATTGTATTCATATCATCACATGAAAACCTCATAGTTCATAACATCAATCTACAATGTATATATCATCCATAAACTTTGATATTACTCTATTAAAACCCCCTCTATCGTAGGATACCCCACATTGGTTGGAAATTAATTATAAGGCCCCATCCTTAAACCATACTTAATATTGAGTTATTACTAGATTACATATTGAGGATCTTCTCAGGTTTAGAGTTTTAGAGAATTAGAACATAAAACTTGCATTACATTCCACATATAAACAAAGTTGTTACATAAAGATAGTATTCTTCATTCCCATCAATGGAAACACATTTAAAATAAAACATGGATTATTTCTTGACACTTCCTTGACATTATCATCATATCATGTACCTTTCCCTTGACCTGTGAAAACATTTCAAAAAAACTTGGGATGAGCATAAAAAGCTCAGTATGGGTTATAAAAACATGGAAAGGAAACATGGGTACATATATACGTAAGAATAAAATCATACTTTACCCATAAAACATAAGAACTTTAACATACCTCATCAAATCATGAATAAATCATAGAAATCATAAGACATAAAGGTAACTTGAGGCATTCATAACATTCTTACGTAGGGAGTAACCCTCTTGGTTACGTTTGGAATACCCATCACAGTATATTCCCTAAAATCTCTTCGGATAAACCTTAACGTTTCACTCCTTCGCGTTACCCAATGCATTGGAGAGCTATAACGGGCTCACCCGCCCTTATTTTATCACGGAACCACCCGTATTCATAATAATGCCCAAGAACCATAACATAATCATATCACATAAAACATGCATAAAGGAAACATAAAATTTCCACATTTCAATCATGAGATATCAATAAAACACATTGATATAAAAACATTATGAAAACCATTTTCAATACCAAAATAAAAGAAAATTAAAACATGGTATTTATTTTTCTTTTTAAAAAGAAGGTATGGCTTGTAGAGGAAGCCGAAACTCAAATAACGGTCACGACGGCGGAGAAGTCGTTGTCGCCGCATACGTACGACAAAAACATTCCCTTTTGTCGTTTAGTAAATGCTTCGTAGAAAAAAGATTCCTTTTGAATAAACGTAAAATTCAAAGGGTTTTATACACCGTATAAAAGAAATTTGTGTATAAAATAAAATATGCCTCAACGAAAGGAGATTGAGACGAAGTCCCATACCTCGTATCCGACTTGACCCGACCGTTCTTTAATCTCCTGAATAATAAACTTGAGTTAATATATACTTGCTTATGAACCTTTTTCATGTTCATTATTCCTTTTATACCATGTTATGAACATCATGTAATCATTTAAGTTAATAATGTTGATTTTTTCGGTATTTGGTTCTTAAGTCAAAAATAGACTTCTTACACTTAAATGTTGTTAATTTGGTCAAAGGTTCATTATATCCAGAATGATATTAATGATTTGGATAACATATATATCATATATATTCATCATATACATGTATTTATAATATTACATCACATTTAGATGTAATAAATGAAATGCACCGTTCATGGAGACAGTAAGCCGTACGTACACATGAACGCTACTTCCATTTCTATTTCGTATTTTCTGGAATGGAATCATAATGATATATAAGTATATTAAAATTCCAGTATAATAACATATATAATATCATTAACATTATCCTTTACACATCCCACATATGGTATTAATGAATCAAATCACTTTCAGGGGGCGGTAGTCCGCACTTCCTAAAATGGAGATATCGTGTTTACCCATAATGGGAAACATAAAGGTATGCCCAAAATGAAAAAAAAACAGAAGATTAAGGAAAAAATAAACATATTATATATCATAAATAAAAATAGTGACATCATAATGGCCACCTTTGAAGATGTTAAATGAGTAATGAACAATCATCGTTTCGGGCGGCAGAATTTCGCCATCCACGGAAACCGTATGTTCTTTAACCATTTGATGTAGTTTTGTGAGAGTGTAGCTCAAATAAATCTTATAACAACATACTAGTATATTGAAGATATTGGTTTTGTTACAAAAGAAGTAAATAAAAAGAGTTTAGGGGGTTGGAAAAACAAAATAAAACAAATGAACATGAGAGAATGAATTACCATTAAAAGTGTAACTCCTTTTGATTTGAGCCTAAATCCTTCCTTTGAAAGGATTAATCCCAAATGGAATCCTCTAGGATGAGGAGAGGGATGTGGAGAGAGTAAATGGGCAGGGGTTTGCAGAGCCAAAGGCTTGAGGAGTGTGTGAAATGAGGTAGAGGTGGGGGCCTTTTATAAGAGGAGAGGAGGGGCACTTTTGGAAAGTAAAGAAATATTACTTTATTTGAAAATGTGTTTCGGTTTTAAAAGGTCCCACATTGATATAAGTCGTGGATAAGGTGATAAGGGTTCGAAATACACTCATACAATTGGTTTTGGACATGTTTAGTTCATAGAGTTTACATTATCTTTACATTTTATTTAAATCGTTAAATAATGAGGTCATCGCTGCATCATCATGATGTCATAAATAATTTAATTTATTTAATGTCTAAAAATTATAAAAAAATACTATGATGTAGGAAATCTTTTTATATTTCAATTATTATTTATAATCAAAAATCTGATCTTTATAACCCAATGTAAAAATTCTTTTCGTATGACATATTATGTTTGTGTCATTTTTACTTTAACATTTAATAAAAAGTTATTTATGTCATTTCCCAACCAAAGTGGCTCCATGGGGTCCCCAAGTGGACCGATGGCTTGTATTGGTCTTCCATTACACATCAAATGAGGTTAGGACATGTGTCAAGTTCTTTTCATATTATTAAAGCATTATTTATACCTTAAAATACCCTAATTACCACTAATCGCGATTAAGAACATAATAAGTTACTATTCAGCAAAAAATTATTTAAATCTCATTGAACCACATTTTACTTCTTAATGACAACCATGTATGTCGGATTTTTGAAATTCAAAACACAATGATGGAAAAATTTCATTTAAACGGAAAATCAGTTTTTATAAGTACCACTTAGTGGTTTCACTATTCATCAAAAATTGAACTTTTTCAGAAAATTACCAAAAATTCACCCTAAGCTATATTTGATATTCCAAATTCAAAAATGAATCCTATTTTAAAAAATTCAAAACATATAAGTCACATTAATTAATTTAATATGTAATTCCCGCTGTCAGAGAAAATAGCGTGTTTTTATGAAACAATAAGTATCAAAAGATTGACACTAGTTTGAGTCCAATTTCAAAGTGAAATTGATTACAATGACCACCATTGGATTAAATGGTAAAAATATATTCATATTACACATTAATGCCAATTCAAAATATAATCTAATCATATAAATAAATTATATTTAAAAGCAGTTTTGATGTAAAATGCAGTATTTTTCACTATTCATTAAAAAATGAACATTGTCAGAAAAATATCAAAAATTCACACAAAGTAAATTTTTATGTCCCAATCATAAAGCATACGTTTATTTTGACAAACATAGTTTATAAAATTGTCAAAAGATAGATTTAAAAAGGGTTTTCCATCATAAGACAGTAAAACAATCTTTTAATAATTTTAGTGCATTCCATGCTTAAGATTGGATTTATTTTTATTTTAAGCCTCTAAAACACTATGTTAATCATTAATAGACATAGATAAAAATATCTATTATTCATTACTTACTTGGGATGTTACATCCTTCCCCCCTTTAGAAAATTGCTTCCCCGCAATTTATTTACTTATCGAATAAATGGGCGTACTTATCCCTCATTGCATTTTCAGATTCCAATGTTGCCTCTTCAATCATGTGGTTTTACCACAAAACCTTTACCTGGTGAATCACCTTATTCCGTAACACTTTATCCCTGTGGTCAAGAATCTGGACCAGTTGTTCCTCATAAGATAGGTTCTCTTCCAGCTGAACTACCACTGGACTCCAAACATTAGATGGATCTAGAATATACTTTCTCAACATCGAAACGTGAAAAACATTGTGTACCTGAGATAAACTCGGAGGTAAAGCAACTCAGTATGCAACTGATCCAACTTTCTCCAGAATTTCATATGGTCCAATAAACCTTGGACTCAGCTTTCCTTTCATACCAAATCTCATCACACTTTTCCATGGTGATACTTTGAGAAAAACATGATCACCTACCTCGAAATATAGATCCTTTCTCCGGTTATCCGCATAACTCTTCTGCCTGCTCTGAGCTGTTCTCATGTGTTTCTGAATCATCTGAACTTTTTCTGACATCTATTCTACCAATTCTGGTCCCATCAACTTCCTTTCACCCACTTCATCCCAGAAAGCTGGAGTTCGACACCGCTTCCCATATAATGCCTGAAATGGTGCCATCTGTATACTGGAATGAAAACTGTTATTATATGAAAATTCAACCAAAGAAAGATGTTGGTCCCAACTTCCCTGTTAATCCATAGAACAAACTCGTAGCATATCCTCCAATGTCTGAATTGTTCGTTCTGACTGCACATCTGATTGAGGATGAAAAGCTGTACTAAAATTTAATTCAGTACCCAATGACTTCTGAAGGCCTTTCCAAAAGTTAGATGTAAACCTGGGATCACGATCTGATACAATGGAGAGAGGAACTCCATGTAACCTGACTATCTCTTTAAGATATAAACGGGAAAGTTTATCTAGGGAAAAATTATCTCGTATAGCAAGGAAATGAGCAGATTTAGTCAAGCGATCAACAATAACCCAGATTGCATTATTACCTCGAGATGTCTTCGGTAATCCAACAACAAAGTCCATGGATATATTCTCCCATTTCCACTCTGGCACTGGTAAAGGCTGAAGCATCCCTTTCGGTAACTGTCGTTTTGCTTTAACTTGTTGACATGTCAAACACTTCACAGTAAAATCATCAATGTCTCTTTTCATTCCATCCCACCAGTAATACTCATGCAGATCTCTATACATCTTAGTACTGCCCGGACGAACTGAAAACGGAGAACTATGAGCTTCACATAACAACCCTCTCTTCAACTGTGAATCACAAGGCACACACAATCTCTTCCCAAATCTCAAAACACAATCATTATCAATGTTGAATTCAGGAAACTTACCTTTCTGAACCAGCTCTACCTTTTTCTGCAACTCACTTGTCTTGCTTCTGTGCTTGCTTGATTCTATCTGATAGAGAATATCTCACTGATACCTGAAACAAAACAGAAGGACTTCCTGCACCAACAACTTCTATTTCAATGTTCATAAAATCCTTAACCAAAGGATCACGTTCCAAATGCAACATTGTTAATGAAGCATTAATTTTTCGACTCAAAGTATCAGCCACTTTATTTGTTTTTCCCGGATGGTAATGAATTGTACAATCGTAATCCTTGATTAATTCTAGCCATCTCCTTTGTCTCATGTTCAATTCTTTTTGAGTGAATATATACTTTAAACTTTTGTGATCGGTGTATATTTCACTCTTTACTCCATACAAATGATGCCTCCAAATTTTTAAAGAAAAAACAATAGCATCTAATTCCAAATCATGTGTAGGGTAATTTACCTCATGATTTTTCAACTGTCGTGAAGCATAAGCAATTACCTGATCATTCTACATTAGGACTCAACCAAGTCCTTTCAATGAAGCATCACTGTATATAACAAACTCACCATTCCTGGAAGGTAGTGCCAAAACTGGAGCATTCACCAATCTTCTTTTCAATTCCTGAAAACAATCATCACATTCTTTTGTCCAGATAAACTTAACACCCTTCCGAGTTAGCTTAGTCATTGGACTAACCGTGAAAAATTTCTAACAAACCTTTGGTAATAGCCCCCAAACCCCCGAAGCTACGAATCTTGGTTACACTTGTGGGTCTTGGCCATTCTTCCACAACTTTTTTTTTTGAAGGATCAACAGTTATTCCATCTTTAGAAACAATGTGATCAAGGAAAGAAATTTGTTGCAACCAAAACTCACACTTGATGAATTTCCCATACAGTTTCTTTTCTTTTAAGGTTTGCAAGATAACCCTTAAATGTATTTCATGCTCCTCTTTACTTTTATAAAACACCAAAATATCATCAATAAAAAAAACCAACATTTTTCACCTGATTCAACTGAGCCATCACTTCAACAAACTGTTTAGTTCTAATTCTGACCATCTCCGGATACTGATTTGAAAGGTCATTTCTAGCTGTATGCCTTCCCAGAAAAGCTGCTTTGTTTACTCTAGGTAAAACCATTCTTATCGCAGATATACTTTAGGTGAAGCAACATGGTAATCCATAAATGATATATCATTTCAATCATATTATAATTTAACACTTTTCTAACTCCTAAAGTTGTCTAAACCGACCTATGATACCAACTATAAGTCCCCAGCCTTAAACCATACTTAATCTTGAGTTATTACAAGATTACACATTGTGGATCTTTTCAGGTTTAGAGTTTCAGAGAATTAGAACATAAAACATGCATTACATTCCACATATAAACAAAGTGGTTACATAAATATAGTATTCTTCATTCCCATCAATGGAAACACATTTAAAATAAAACATGGATTATTTCTTGACACTTCCTTGACACTATCATCATATCATGTACCTTTCCCTTGACCTGTGAAAAACATTTCAAAAAAACTTGGGATGAGCATAAAAAGCTCAGTATGAGTTATAAAAACATGGAAAGGAAACATGGGTACATATATACCTAAGAATAAAATCATACTTTACCCATAAAACATAAGCACTTTAACATACCTCATCAAATCATGAATAAATCATAGATATCATAAGACATAAAGGTAACTTGAGGCATTCATAACATTCTTACGTAGGGAGTAACCCTCTTGGTTACTTTTGGAATACCCATCACAGTATATTCCCTAAAATCTATTCGGATAAAACATAACGTTTCACTCCTTCGCGTTACCCAATGCATTGGAGAGCTATAACGGGCTCACCCGCCCTTAGTTTATCACGGAACCACCTGTCTTCATAATAATTCCCATGAACCATAACATAATCATTTCACATAAAACATGCATAAAGGAAACATAAAATTTCCACATTTCAATCACAAGATATCAATACAACACATTGATATAAAAACATTATGAAAACCATTTTCAATACCAAAATAAAAGAAAAGTAAAACATGGTATTTATTTTTCTTTTAAAAAGAAGTTATGGCTTGTAGAGGAAGCCGAAACTCAAATAACGGTCATGACGGCAGAGAAGTCGTTGTCGCCGCATACGTACGACAAAAACATTCCCTTTTGTTGTTTAATAAATTCTTCGTAGAAAAAAGTTTCCTTTTGAATAAATGTAAAATTCAAAGGGGTTTATACACCGTATAAAAGAAAGTTGTGTATAAAATAAAATATGCCTCAACAAAAGGAGATTGAGACGAAGTCCCATACCTCGTATCCGACTTGACCCGACCGTTCTTTAATCTCCTGAATAATAAACATGAGTTAATCTCTACTTGCTTATGAACCTTTTTCAAGTTCATTATTCCTTTTATACCATGTTATGAACATCATGTAATCATTTAAGTTAATAATGTTTATTTTTTCGGTATTTGGTTCTTAAGTCAAAAATAGACTTCTTACACTTACATGTTGTTAATTTGGTCAAAGGTTCATTATATCCAGAATGATATTAATGATTTGGATAATATATATATCATATATATTCATCATATACATGTATTTATAATATTACATCACATTTAGAGGAAAGAAATGAAATGCACCGTTCATGGAGACAGTAAGCCGTACGTACGCATGAACGCTACTTCCATTTCTATTTCATATTTTCTGGAATGGAATCATAATGATATATAATTATATTAAAATTCCAGTATAAAAACATATATAATATCATTAACATTATCCTTTACACATCCCACATATGGTATTAATGAATTAAATCACTTTCAGGGGGCGGTAGTCCGCACTTCCTAAAATGAAGATATCGTGTGTACCCATAATGGGAACCATAAAGGTATGCCCAAAATGAAAAAAAAACATAAGCTTAAGGAAAACATAAACATATTATATATCATATATAAAAATAGTGACATCATAATGGCCACCTTTGAGGATGTTAAATGAGTATTGAACAATCATCGTTTCGGGCGGCAGAATTTCGCCATCCACGGAAACCGTATGTTCTTTAACCATTTGATGTAGTTGTGTGAGAGTTTAGCTCAAATAAATCTTATAAAAAGTTACTAGTATATTTAAAATATTTGTGTTGTTACAAAATAAGTAAATTAAAAGAGTTTAGTGGGTTGGAAAAACAAAATAAAACAAATGAACATGAGAGAATGAATTACCTTTAAAAGTGTAACTCCTTTTGATTTGAGCCTAAAGGCTTCCTTTGAAAGGATTAATCCCAAAGGTAATCCTCTAGGATGATGAGAGGGATGTGGAGAGAGTAAATGGGCAGGGGTTTGCTGAGCCAAAGGCTTGAGGAGTGTGTGAAATGAGGTAGAGGTGGGGGGCTTTTATAATAGGAGAGGAGGGGCACTTTTGGAAAGTAAAGAAATATTACTTTATTTGAAAATGTGTTTCGGTTTTAAAAGGTCCCAAATTGATATAAGTCGTGGATAAGGTGATAAGGGTTCGAACTCAACTCATCCAATTGGTTTTGTACATGTTTAGTTCATAGATTTTACATTATCTTTCCATTTTATTTAAATCGTTAAATAATGAGGTCATCGCTGCTTCATCATGATGTCATAAATAATTTAATTTATTTAATGTCTAAAAATTATAAAAAAAATACTATGATGTAGGAAATATTTATATCTTTCCAATTACTATTTATAATCAAAAATATTATCTTTATAACCCAATGTAAAAATTCTTTTCTTAAAACATATTATGTTTGTGTCATTTTTACTTTAACATTTAATAAAACGTTATTTATGTCATTTCCCAACCAAAGTGGCTCCATGGGGCCCCCAAGTTGACCCATGGCTTGTCTTGGTCGGCCATTACACATCCAATGAGGTTAGTACATGTGTCAAGTTCGTTTCATATTATTAAAGCATTATTTATACCTTAAACTACAGTAATTACCACTAATCGCGATTAAGGACTTAATAAGTTACTATTCACCAAAAAATTATTTTAATCTCATTGAACCACATTTTACTTCTTAATGACAACCATGTATGTCGGATTTTTGAAATTCAAAACACAATGATGGAAAAATTTCATTTAAACGGAAAATCAGTTTTTATAAGTACCACTTAGTGGTTTCACTATTCATCAAAAATTGAAGTTTTTCAGAAAGTTACCAAAAATTCACCCTAAGATATATTTGATATTCCGAATTCAAAAATGAAGTCTATTTTAAAAAATTCAAAACATTTAAGTCACATTAATTAATTTAATAATTAATTCCCGCTGTCAGAGAAAATAGCGTGTTTTTATGAAACAATAAGTATCAAAAGATTGACACTAGTTTGAGTCCAATTTCAAAGTGAAATTGATTCCAATGACCACCATTGGATTAAATGGTAAAAATATATTCATATCACACATTATGGACAATTCAAAAGATAATCTAATCATATAAATAAATTATATTAAAAAGCAGTTTTGATGTAAAATGCAGTATTTTTCACTATTCATTAAAAAATGAACATTGTCAGAAAAATATCAAAAATTAACACAAAGTAAATTTTGATGTCCCAATCATAAAGAATAAGTTTATTTTTACAAACATAGTTTCTAAAATTGTCAAAAGATAGATTTAAAAAGGGTTTTCCATCATAAGGCAGTAAAACAATCTTTTAAGAATATTAGTGTATTTCATGCTTAAGATTGGATTTGTTTTCATTTTAATTCTCTAAAACACTATCTTAGTCATTAATAGACATAGATAAAAATATCTATTATTCGTTACTTACTTGGGATGTTACATCCTTCCCCCCTTTAGAAAATTGCGTCCCCGCAATTTATTTACTTATCGAATAAATGGGGGTACTTATCCCTCATTGCATTTTCAGATTCCCATGTTGCCTCTTCAATCATGTGGTTTTTCCACAAAACCTTTACCTGGTGAATCGCCTTATTCCATAACACTTTCTCCCTGTGGTCAAGAATCTGGATTGGTTGTTCCTCATAAGATAGGTTCTCTTCCAGCTGAACTACCTCTGGACTCAAAACATGAGATGGATCTGGCATATACTTTCTCAACATCGAAATGTGAAAAACATTGTGTACCTGAGATAAACTCGGAGGTAAAGCCACTCAGTATGCAACTGATCCAACTTTCTCCAGAATTTCATATGGTCCAATAAACCTTGGACTCATATTTCCTTTCATACCAAATCTCATCACACTTTTCCATGGTAATACTTTGAGAAAAAACATGATCACCTACCTCGAAAGATAGTTCCTTCCTCCGGTTATCCGCATAACTCTTCTGCCTGCTCTGAGCTGTTCTCATGTGTTTCTGAATCAACTGAACTTTTTCTGCCATCTCTTCTACCAATTCTGGTCCCATCAACTTCCTTTCACCCACATCATCCCAGAAAGCTGGAGTTCGACATCGCTTCCCATATAATGCCTGAAATGGTGCCATCTGTATACTAGAATGAAAAATGTTATTATATGAAAATTCAACCAAAGAAAGATGTTGGTCCCAACTTTCCTGTTAATCCATAGAACAAGCTCGTAGCATATCCTCCAATGTCTGAATTGTTCGTTCTGACTGCCCATATGATTGACGATGAAAAGCTGTACTAAAATTTAATTCAGTACCCAACGAATTCTGAAGGCTTTTCCAAAAGTTAGAAGTAAACCTGGGATCACGATCCGATACAATGGAGAGAGGAACTCCATGTAACCTGACTATCTCTTTAAGATACAAACGGGAAAGTTTATCTAGGGAAAAATTATCTCGTATAGTAAGGAAATTAGCAGATTTAGTCAAGCGTTCAACAATAACCCAGATTGCATTATTACCTCGAGATGTCTTCGGTAATCCAACAACAAAGTCCATGGATATATTATCTCATTTCCACTCTGGCACTGGTAAAGGCTGAAGCATCCCTTTCGGTAACTTTCGTTCTGCTTTAAGTTGTTGACATGTCAAACACTTCACAGTAAAATCAGCAATGTCTCTTTTCATTCCATCCCACCAGTAATACTCACGCAGATCTCTATACATATTAGTACTGCCCGGACGAACTGAAAACGGAGAACTATGAGCTTCACATAACAACTCTCTCTTAAACTATGAATCACAAGGCACACACAATCTCTTCCCAAATCTCAAAACACAATCATTATCAATGTTGAATTCAGGCAACTTACCTTTCTGAACCACCTCTACCTTTTTTTGCAACTCACTGTCTTGCTTCTGTGCTTGCTTGATTCTATCTGATAGAGAATATCTCACTGATACCTGAAACAAAACAGAAGAACTTCCTGCACCAACAACTTCTATTACAAATTTCATAAAATCCTTAACCAAAGGATCACGTTCCAAATGCAACATTGTTAATGAAGCATTACTTTTTCGACTCAAAGCATCATCCACTTTATTTGCTTTTCCCGGATGGTAATGAATTATACAATCATAATCCTTGATTAATTCAAGCCATCTCCTTTGTCTCATGTTCAATTCTTTCTGAGTGAATATATACTTTAAACTGTTGTGATCGGTATATATTTCACACTTTACTCCATACAAATGATACCTCTAAATTTTTAAAGCAAAAACAACAGCAGCTAATTCCAAATCATGTGTAGGGTAATTTACCTCATGAGTTTTCAACTGTCGTGAACCATAAGCAATTACCTGATCATTCTACATTCTGACTCAACCAAGTCCTTTCAATGAAGCATCACTGTATATAACAAACTCACCATTCCTGGAAGGTAGTGCCAAAACTGGAGCATTCACCAATCTTCTTTTCAATTCCTGAAAACAATCATCACATTCTTTTGTCCAGATAAACTTCACACCCTTCCGAGTTAGCTTAGTCATTAGACTAACCGTGAAAAATTTCTAACAAACCTTCGGTAATAGCCCGCCAAAACAAGGAAGCTATGAATCTTGGTTACACTTGTGGGTCTTGGCCATTCTTCCACATCTTTTGATTTTACAGGATCAACAGTTCTTCCATCTTTAGAAACAATGTGACCAAGGAAAGAAATTTGTTACAACCAAAACTCACACTTGATGAATTTCCCATACAGTTTCTTTTCTTGTAAGTTTTGCAAGATAACCTTTAAATGTATTTCATGCTCCTCATTACTTTTAGAAAACACCAAAATATCATCAATAAAAACAACCAACCTTTTTCACCTGATTCAACTGAGCCATCACTACAACAAACTGTTTAGTTCTAATTCTGACCATCTTAGGATACTGATTTGAAAGGTCATTTCCAGCTGTATGCCTTCCCAGAAAAGCTGCTTTGTTTACTCTATGTAAAACCATTCTTATCACAGAAATACCTTAGGTGAAGTAACATGGTAATCCATAAATGCTATATCATTTCAATCATATTGTAATTTAACACTTTTCTAACTCCTAAAGTTGTCTAAACCGACCTCTAATACCAACTATAAGCCCCCAGCCTTAAACCATACTTTATCTTGAGTTATTACAAGATTACACATTGAGGATCTTTTCAGGTTTAGAGTTTTAGAGAATTAGAACATAAAACTTGCATTACATTCCACATATAAACAAAGTGGTTACATAAAGATAGTATTCTTAATTCCCATCAATGGAAACACATTTAAAATAAAACATGTATTATTTCTTGACACTTCCTTGACACTATCATCATATCATGTACCTTTCCCTTGACCTGTGAAAAACATTTCAAAAAAACTTGGGATGAGCATAAAAAGCTCAGTATGGGTTATAAAAACATGGAAAGGAAACATGGGTACATATATACGTAAGAATGAAATCATACTTTACCCATAAGACATAAGCACTTTAACATAACTCATCAAATCATGAATAAATCATAGAAATCATAAGACATAAAGGTAACTTGAGGCATTCATAACATTCTTACGTAGGGAGTAACCCTCTTGGTTACGTTTGGAATACCCATCACAGTATATTCCCTAAAATCTCTTCGGATAAACCTTAAAGTTTCACTCCTTCGCGTTACCCAATGCATTGGAGAGCTATAACGGGCTCACCCACCCTTATTTTATCACGGAACCACCTGTATTCATAATAATGCCCATGAACCATAACATAATCATATCACATAAAACATGCATAAAGGAAACATACAATTTCCACATTTCAATCATGAGATATCAATACAACACATTGATATAAAAACATTATGAAAACCATTTTCAATACCAAAATAAAAGAAAAGTAAAGCATGGTATTTATTTTTTTTTAAAATGAAGGTATGGCTTGTAGAGGAAGCCGAAACTCAAATAACGGTCACGACGGCGGAGAAGTCGTTGTCGCCGCATACGTACGACAAAAACATTCCCTTTTGTCGTTTAGTAAATGCTTCGTATAAAAAAGATTCCTTTTGAATAAACGTAAATGTCAAAGGGGTTTATACACCGTATAAAAGAAAGTTGTGTATAAAATAAAATATGCCTCAACGAAAGGAGATTGAGACGAAGTCCCATACCTCGTATCTGACTTGACCCGACCGTTCTTTAATCTCCTGAATAATAAACTTGAGTTAATCTCTACTTGCTTATGAACCTTTTTCAAGTTCATTATTCATTTTATACCATGTTATGAACATCATTTAATCATTTAAGTTAATAATGTTCATTTTTTCGGTATTTGGTTCTTAAGTCAAAAAAAGACTTCTTGCACTTACATGTTGTTAATTTGGTCAATGTTTCATTATATCCAGAATGATATTAATGATTTGGATAACATATATATCATATATATTCATCATATACATGTATTTATAATATTACATCACATTTAGAGGTAAGAAATGAAATACACCGTTCATGGAGACGGTAAGTCGTACGTACGCATGAACGCTACTTCCATTTCTATTTCGTATTTTCTGGAATGGAATCATAATGATATATAAGTATATTATAATTCCAGTATAATAAAATATATAATATCATTAACTTTATCCTTTACACATCCCACATATGGTATTAACGAATCAAATCACTTTCAGGGGGCGGTACTCCGCACTTCCTAAAATGAAGATATCGTGTTTACCAATAATGGGAACCATAAAGGTACGCCCAAAATGAAAAAAAAGAAGCTTAAGGAAAACATAAACATATTATATATCATATATAAAAATAGTGACATCATAATGGCCACCTTTGAAGGTGTTAAATGAGTATTGAACAATCATCGTTTCGGGAGGCAGAATTTCGCCATCCACGGAAACTGTATGTTCTTTAACCATTTGATGTAGTTGTGTGAGAGTGTAGCTCAAATAAATATTATAACAACATCCTATTATATTGAAGATATTGGTGTTGTTACAAAATAATTAAATAAAAAGTGTTTAGGGGGTTGGAGAAACAAAATAAAACAAATGAACATGAGAGAATGAATTACCTTTAAAAGTGTAATTCCTTTTGATTTGAGCATAAAGGCTTCCTTTGAAGGGATTATTCCCAAAGGTAATCCTCTAGAATTAGGAGAGGGATGTGTAGAGAGTAAATGGGCAGGGGTTTGCCGAGCCAAAGGCTTGAGGAGTGTGTGAAATGAGGTAGAGGTGGGGGCCTTTTATAAGCGGAGAGGAGGGGCACTTTTTGAAAGTAAAGAAATATTACTTTATTTGAAAATGTGTTTCGGTTTTAAAAGGTCCCACATTGATATAAGTCGTGGATAAGGTGATAAGGGTTCAAAATACACTCATCCAATTGGTTTTGGACATGTTTAGTTCATAGAGTTTACATTATCTTTCCATTTTATTTAAATCGTTAAATAATGAGGTCATCGCTGCATCATCATGATGTCATAAATAATTTAATTTTTTTAATATCTAAAAATTATAAAAAAATACTATGATGTAGTAAATATTTTTATCTTTCAAATTACTATTTATAATCAAAAATCTGATCTTTATAACCCCATGTAAAAATTCTTTTTGTAAGACATATTATGTTTGTGTCATTTTTACTTTAACATTTAATAAAAAGTTATTTATGTCATTTCCCAACCAATGTGGTTCCATGGGGTCCCCAAGTTGACCCATGGCTTGTCTTGGTCGGCCATTACACATCCAATGGGGTTAGGACATGTGTCAAGTTCATTTCATATTATTAATGCATTATTTATACCTTAAACTGCCCTAATTACCACTAATCGCGATTAAGAACTTAATAAGTTACTATTCACCAAAAAAATTATTTTAATCTCATTGAACCACATTTTACTTCTTAATGACTACCATGTATGTTGGAGTTTTGAAATTCATAACACAATGATGGAAAAATTTCATTTAAACGGAAAATCAGTTTTTATAAGTACCACTTAGTGGTTTCACTATTCATGAAAAATTGAAGTTTTTCAGAAAATTACCAAAAATTCACTCTAAGCTATATTTGATATTCCGAATTCAAAAATGAAGTCTATTTTAAAAAATTAAAAACATATAAGTCACATTAATTAATTTAATAATTAATTCCCGCTGTCAGAGCAAATAGCGTGTTTTTATGAAACAATAAGTATCAAAAGATTGACACTAGTTTGAGTCCAATTTCAAAGCGAAATTGATTCCAATGACCACCATTGGATTAAATGGTAAAAATATATTCATATTACACATTAAGACCAATTCGAAAGATAATCTAATCATATAAATAAATTAGATTAAAAAGCAGTTTTGATGTAAAATGCAGTATTTTTCACTATTCATTAAAAAATGAACATTGTCAGAAAAATATCAAAAATTCACACAAAGTAAATTTTGATGTCCCAATCATAAAGAATAAGTTTATTTTGACAATCATAGTTTATAAAATTGTAAAAAGATAGATTTAAAAAGGGTTTTCCATCATAAGAAAGTAAAACAATCTTTTAAGAATATTAGTGTATTCCATGCTTAAGATTGGATTTATTTTCATTTTAAGCCTCTAAAACACTATATTAATCATTAATAGACATAGGGTATAACAATATCATCTGTGGGAATAATTACCAACTATAGTAATGATGTATAGAGAGCAAAGATGAATCATCCATGAGAAAATCCGTGACATAATATAAAAGTGAAATCTAACAACATCCCACATGCATGTATAATTTGATATGATACAAATAAATGCCTTTAAATAATGCACCCAAAATAAATTCCAAATCAGTGACACAAAAACAATCATGGGTGCAAACTAGTAATGTCCATCAAAGTACATGTAATCCCCCTTGATACCAAAAATGAGTATTATATACATAGGGTGAGTATACAAGAATACACAGAAGGAAAACTATTGTATCTCATGTACTTTTCAAATAATAATAATAATGCTCTTATGAGAAATAAATATCCAATTAAGACCAAAATGGGTATACTTATAATGTAAGACCCGCCAAGGCACACTCACAAAATAATTATAGATAAGTAATATATGATAAAGTAATGAACATTGATGATACGGTACCATGAACCACGTTCCCACTGATTATCCTCTCTCGCAGAACAATGAAAGACATCATGGTGCTCCCACTTCATTAAAATATAACACATTACATCACTCCCACACAAAATTGGGACACACACCAACACACATCCCTCCCACACACACTTGGTCCACACATCACATCACTTATCATCAAATCTCATCACGAAGAAACAAGAAAAGGCACATCAAAGCTCATACTGAATACACATGGGACATCTGATTATAACACATCTCAAATAAACATGGGAAACCAAATGATGACTCTCTTGATAATGCGCCATCAATCATCATATGGAAGAGGGATCATGGAAGATTGGGTATCCATTCATCCTCCCACCAGGATGTGGGTAAGGAAACCCCATGTGTGAGTATACAGGATTTCAAAATAGTTATCGATGTATTATGGGTGCATATAGAAATAAAAATTAATATACAAGTATATATATAGTATCAAACACTCAACACTAGCCTATGTGATCTCAATAAAAGATCCAACTCATAATATTATCCCCTTCTCTGAAACCAGTAAATGAATTTATTAGAATCTGTAATGGTAATTTTAGAAAGGGAACATCCTTAATATGTGGATTCACATTTCATCCACATTTAGAACATAAAATTTTTATTAATTTTTCATCAAATACATTTCCTCACACAACCCATTATTAAAATTTCCATTGAAAAATTTCTATCCCATTATCTTAACTAAACCATTACATTTCAAATATTATTAAACATTCATTTATTCCATCTATAAATCAGCATATAGAATAAAAATATATATATATCACATACATTCTTTTCAACCACTATAATCACACCTTTCCACCCCAAAATAACAAACAAACAACCACAACCTCACTGCCCCAAATGAACATACAGAAAAACCACAAATCATCCCACACCGTAACAATACATCATCAGCCCAGAAGTATGAACACACACCACCACACATCAATAAAATTTAATAAATTAATAATGGTAATTTTATAACATTATACATTAATTCAGGGGTATTATAAAAAAAACCATAATAATGGGGTACTATTTAATTATCCATGATTGGGTAATTAACCAATTTCCATTTCAGGTGATTTTCTAAAAATAGAAAACAAAGAAACAATCCAAATCACATAAATAGATAGTAAAAAATATCCCCCTACATCCATAATTATTAGTGGGGAATCAAGCACATACAATTCAAAGTATATCAAATAATTTCGCTGTTGTCAAAGCACGTGCGTCAAACCTCACATTCCCCTTTCAAATATATTAATCAATACATTTTCAATGACTAATCCGGAACTACAATTACCCAAAGGTAAACATAAGTAAACCCATACAACATTATAATAATAAGTACAAACAAGGAAATATATACTATAATGAATGACTTTAAAAAGCTGTGCATCACATAGAAAATATAAAACCCCCTAAGAACCAATATTTGACATGAAAAATGTGTATAAAAAATTCACTAATGGGTGGAAAATAACAAAACCAAAATGTGACCCAACATAGAGAAACAATAAAATAGTGGAGCCCAAAATAAAAATGTAATTAAATGGATTAGAGTGATAAGGGAATTTTGATAGATCAATGATAGGAGCTAAAGGATTTATCCCTATCAAAAGAAATCTACCAATGGGGAAAGAGAGGTTCATCGAATGTATAGAATGAGAGGATAGCCACTACCATAATATTTTAGAAATAACCCTAGTGGTTAAAACCATTTAAACATTAAAACATCATGGAATTGAACAGTGTGTAATCCCCATTCATGTCTTTCAATTTTACGATTCTAGGTTACAAAAAAAATCAGATTTGTATTATTTAATCCATAAAATCTATATATTATGATCCATCCCTATAAAATAAGTGAAAGAAAATCTCACATCATGTAATGTATATAGATGATGTGTATTTCTTATATTAGTTCTTCTTCACATCCAACTTCCTCTAAAAACTCACAGAATACCCCTAAACACCTCCCACACTCAAAACCGTAAAAAAAATCAAAAAGGAATGACCTGTTACAAGTATTAATTTTTAGGATCAGTTATTAAGTTATTAACCAGATTGGTTTTTGAAAATAGTTAGATAAATTTTTTTAGGGATCTTATGACATGTGAAAAGTGAATTTTTGTGCATCATGAATAAATAAAATCATTTTTGAATATCTATTTAATGAATAAATGGAATAATTTGAAATTTATAGATGAAAAAACAATGGATGGAATATATTTTTTATGTTTTCAATGTAAGTATATATTCTTATATTCATGGCCTGTAAAATAATTTTAAATCCTTTGGAAACTGTCTAGAAGTTGAAATTTTCTCTAATAACATTCTTTTTTGGAACAGATGGTCTTTTAATAATTATAGATGTGTGTTTCTGATGCCAAAAACATTTTATTGAAAATTGAATTATTTAATAACAATTAACTCATTAATTATATGATTTTTTTTCTTTTTAACCTAGGTCCATATATTCACTTTCCACTAATGTTCTCCTTCTTAGAATCCCAGTTATATGTTATTCCATTTTATCATTCCACATGTGAATCTGATTTAGGAACATAATATTTTACTAACTCTTTAATGAAGAATGTTTTAAAAAAAAATTAAAATAAAATTTTTAAATTACAAAAAATGTTTATATTGAGGGGATTTAATTAAATTAATGAGTTGAGAATGAAATGCGGAAAAAATATATTCATAGAACATTTTATTCGATAATGTGTATGAAATTAAACGCCAATTCGTGAAGGTAATATAATATTATGATATATAATAGAATGTTTTATACTTTAAATAAATTAATTATATTTTTTATATTTCTCTCTATAGAACACCAATTATGGATTTCATTACATTCAACAATGACTTTCCTTGATGGATTCTATTGAACGTAAGACCCAATCATAAAAATTTCAAATAATATTTTTAAAATAAAATCATCCCCAAGAAGGTTAATTGGGGGATTTTAATAGGATTTAATAACTTATCATATTATATATTTCAATTCACTAGTTAATAAATAATTATAAATTAAAATAAAATCCAATTTATTATAAACAATGTGTTGTTTTCAAAAAACAATTTGAAAGACTAGAATTTTCTTTATAGTAATGTATTCACGTAATCACTATTAGTGAATTATATTAATGAAATTTATGTGTTATATACTCAATAATATTTTCTACATTATTCCAATTAGTCTTATATGCTTAAAATAAGAGAAAATGTTGTTTTAAGCATAAATGCTGTATTTTTCTAAAAGGGAATTTCCCCCATTACAATGGAATACATGTTTTAGAATAAAATTATTGCAGTTTTCTATATTTTTTTTACAAACAAAAATTATTTTTTAAATTGGATTAATTTTTTTCATTGTGTCTATATCTTTTATTTTTTTAGCAGTATAATTTTTCAATGAATAGTGAAAAATACTGTATTTTAAATGAATGATGAATTTTCATCAAAATGTGACATAGTGATACATAATATTATAAACTATTTTAAATGTATAATTTGATATATTGAACATATTTTACTTCGATTTATCTCATTTGGATCAATATTTATTTAGTGTTGATTAAAAACATAGTTAACTTGTGAACTTTTTTCACATTAAATCCATACCTTTTCACTCTGTCTATTATATTTTCCTTAAAATTATTTTTTCCACTTTTGGGATTTTATTTTGAAAAATATTAGTATATGTATTTGGAATCATAATAATATTTAAACTATAATAAGGTAAAATTAATTTCAGAACAAAACTATTTGTAAAACAAATTAAAATTTAATAATAGGAACATAGTTAAAATGATATTTTCCACATTACATGTGTTTGTATGAAAACTAATTATTCACTCAAATATTATTTTTTTAATGACTGTAAATTCATATTTTGAATCATTAGGGGTAAAATATCTAAAATATCTATTATTAATTATATTTTTAAATTATAAATTATTAATATTAATATAAATATACATGTAACTTTAATAAAAACAATTAATATAAAATTGAGTTAACAAAAAATAATAGGGAAAAAAATGTCAACAATAAATTTATTTTTTGGTATTGTATTCCTTTTCATAACCCTAATTCACATATACTCTATTATTATTAAATTTTGGAGGAATATTGTGAATGAGAGACCTCCCAATAGTGTTCACCATATTATATTTACAAATAATACCACTCTTCCTCCACTATATATGGGTACTCACCCCATCACATATTACTACGAGTCGGTCCATTTTGATAATCCAACCCTAACAAAAATATGCTCCCAAAATACCACCCCTCATCATATAATACTCAAATTTATTTGTATGAAAAACTAAGAAGTATTTAGGTATAATCCCTATGGGGTTACATAAAAAGGTGGTGGTTAACGAGTGTTCAATAAAAAGATAGATAATGTAATTTATTTATTGTCTCGCTTTTATTTCAATGGAATTATTCCATAATAACCACTTCCATATATTTTTTGGTGTACATAATACCATATCTAATGTGATATGATTAATTTCATTTACTTAATGATATTCAAAGATTCAGTTGATGTTATTCTTTAATGGATCTCACCATTCAAATGTTACTCAAGTAGTATGGGATTTCATATCAATTGACATTACATTGATAACTATCGATTATTATGGAATAGTTAAATATTATGTTATGTATATAATTCACCATTGACATGAAATATCAGGATTCATTCATAAATAATTTTATTCTATGTTTAATTTAGAATTATCTCATTTAATGTGATTTGAAATAAAATTACAAAGTTGTAAATGATTTTGTAGAATTCCATTTCATTTTTGATTTATAATATTATATTGAAAAAAAATAACTTTCTCGGCTTCATTTTTTAATATTTTATTTATTTAAATATCCAAATTTGTTTATGGTGGATATAATTATTTATTAAAGATTATATAATATTTACATATGGTGTTTTAATTGAATGATATATAATTTATTGGGGAAATATTGAAAAATCCATATCGTTTACTCAAAACAAATATCAGATATACCACATTGTTTATCAATTTTAATGATAATTCAATATATGTGTAATGTTTTGGAAAAATTGAATATATATTGGGGGCTGGTTAGGTAATTCCCCACAATTTGTTCATAGTTTCATGGGATGATGTTAGTTGGTGAAAAACCCATCGCGTTTGTTTCCAAGAAGTGTAAATATTT
The DNA here is from genome assembly GCA_963277665.1 of Viscum album. NCBI lineage: Eukaryota > Viridiplantae > Streptophyta > Magnoliopsida > Santalales > Viscaceae > Viscum > Viscum album. Next base: position 1,416,764,824 of record OY728161.1, on the reverse strand, counting down.
CTAGAGGATTGATCAATAGATTAACTATATTGAGGATAGATCATTATTGTTTAGACATGTGTCTACAATATAATTTTATTGTCTTGAGGATATATCTCGATAGAAACTATCATGATGATATATCTTTATAGCTTAGTAATCTAACATTATAGATTTCATCATTATTTTTATTCAATGAGATTTGTTTATTAGTTAGAATATCCATGGGAATGTTTTAGATCATGTGGTTATTTATATGACAATTTTTTATCGTATTTTTTCTGTATTGATTATTCCCTATCAAATTATTCAATGGAATTTGAGATCAATTATTTACATTTCCATATTTATTATTATCATTGATTTATTATTTATTCAATTGTACCAAATCCTTATTGAAAAATTGATCTCACTCTTATTTTTTCCTTTCCCAAATATTCCACGAAGTATATTAACAATTATATGCAAGGATATACAATATGTAATAATGTTATTCTTTAAATGGAAAATGTTTTAATGTTGAATTTTAACTCTTACACAATACTCTTGTATGCATCTAATTTACCAAGAATACTAAATTATTTGGTACATGGGGACCTAGTTTTCAGGTATCAATCCCCAATATAATAGTTTTAGACACAAGATCTAGGATTATTGGGTTCTATCACAACATGTCTTCTATTAATCCTTAAGGGATTAAATTACTATTTGTAAAGTGTTGTGACTCCCATTCAGATTTAGAGATTTCATTGTAGTGGGTAGCATTTTTATCCATATTTGGTAGATGTTATGGCTATACAGAGGATAAATTTGATTCCAACAAATATAAAAATATAATATATCAATTTCATGCAATTTCTTATATAAAATATACTATCTATAGTTATTCACTAAAATTTATTAAAATGGTCAATTCAACAACTATTGAACATTATTTGGTATTATCATTTTTGTCCAAAAAAATTGTGTGAGAAAATAAAATTATCATTTAGGCATTTTTGTGTGTATTATTTCATTAAATTAATTCATTATTTAATAATGAATGGATTTTTTTGAGATTTCATAAACTAGTTCATCTGAATGATAAATTCCCCAAAAGCCTGAACTATTCTTTTTAATATAATATGGATATTTAATGTTACTCCTGGATGCTTACCTTATGAATATAAGACTTGATAATTAGTCAATCATAGTTAATAATTATAAATTATGTATTGTAGAACCATGTTCATTTAATCCAAATAATTCAATTATTTATTTTTTGAACTGTTTGGTAATGATTATTTTATATTATGCCACTATTAGGAATATATGTTGTCATATATCTGCATCTAAAACAATACATGATATCATTAAAATATTTTATGTTATTATATTTGGTCGCACAATATATTATGACCTTTTATGTTGATTTTATGATATTAATATAAATAATTTATTGTGGGATAAAAATATTTTTTAAAGAAACACGTCATAATGTTCTATTACAATAAATTTTATGAGTTCATTAAGAGAAAATCTAGTTATTTGAGTTTTTATTTGAATAGTTATAATACATTTACATAAAAAAAATTCTATGAATTATAAATTTGATGAATGTAAAATTTTAAATTATTACACCTTATATAATGTCATTGTATATTTACAGTAATATGAATTTTAATTATAAAATATAGAAAATAATGATGATAAAAATAAAAAAAATGATTTACATTATAAATTACCAATTAGTACTTATATAATTCTGAATTATACAAAATTGAAAGATACCATGTTTATAAAGTTTTGAAATAAATAATGATGAATGATTACATAAGGATACTTGAAGTGGATTACCCCTAAGATGATCATAAAAGAATCACGAATGTTAATAATTTGTAGAATTTGGATTCTGACCTAGTTATTTTAGAATGTATAATATCAGGGTCATCATAGTAGAATAACCACAGATTAATAATGATAATAATTAATTAAACTGATATATGGATGAAAAGAATCAATGATCCTGGGATAGAGTTATAAAAATTAATCTTATTTGAGTAATGAATTTTTTTAGAAGTTGTGGAATACATATGTTTAATGGATTCATTAAATTTTTAGATGCTAAAAATAAAAAACATAACAATGATAATGTTGAAAACATATATTTTAAGCCTGAAAACAATTTGTATGGGGAATAGATGTTTAATAATTTTCTACAATACAATAAGAATCCTGAAGGTGAATTTTATTGATTAAATCCAAATCAATTTTAATTTCATGATGGTAGTGAAAGCAATGGTATAATGATGAGGATACATAAAAAAAAAAGTAATTACAAATGGTCTTGGATATGAAAATATTTTACTAATAATGTGGATGAATTTACTTGTTATTATTTCTAACATACGTATATCAATACACCTATATTTTAGATATTGAATGATGTTTCAATATAAAAATGATGTGTTCCCATGAATTATAAAATTTCATGTTCTCCCTATTTCAGTTATTTAAAATTTCTTATCATTTAATCATGATATAAATATATTTTTGAAATTAGTTTGGGATACAATTTATTATTATAACAATCCCATGAGAACAAAATATTTAGAGGAAAGAAAGTTGTTTTTCATATATTGTTTCAAGACTTTCTATTCAAAGCATCAATATGGATTTATTGTAAATTTATGGTGGACTATCAAGTAAAAAAATATTGATATATTTAATTTATTATATTTTAATAAATTAAATATTAGTAATGATATAATTGGTTAAAATTGTAAATTAAAATTATAAGTTTTTACTAATGTGGAAATTTCAATGTCACAAATTACTCTAAAAGGGTTATTTTTAATGGTTTAAAACATAATTTAATAATCATTTCTCAATAATGTGATGATGGAATATTTTCAAAAATTATATTTTATAAAATTTAATGATATTTTTAATCCAAGAAGATTGGTGAATATCAATTGCATGACGTTGTACAAGTTGTCCCGTAACAGAACTCCTCTGCAATTATCTAACCGAATGAATGATAAAACATATTTCTATAACTCATGTATGAAAGGTGAAGAACAAAAAAATATATTTAAAAAATATCATGAAATTATTAATTGAAAGGCCTCATTTGTTATTTTATCTTGATTTATTTATACCAGTAACACAAACTATTAATTATAGAAATAAGTATGATGATTAATTATTGATGATTTTAGTATATTTACAAGCCATGTTCACTTCCATTAAAATAAAAATCGTTGTCAATGTAAAATTATTATTATAAATTATTTCAAAACTAACTAGAATAATTGATTAAATATATTATGTGTTATTATTTTGGAGAATTCAATAATATTCAATTAATTGTTTTTATTGATGGAAAGATACATTTTAACAATTTATCATCACACATGACCGAACCAAACAAAGGATTTGTGGATTCAAAATATAATTGACATTATGAAATGATCAGAACCGTGTTAAATGAATATAATTTACCAAAATACATTTTGTATGATGTTTTATATTTTTTTCTCAAATTTAAAATGCAATTATTTGAAGACATATACTAAAAAGTTATATTTATAAACATTTTAAGAAATGAAATCACAAGTTTGGATATTATAGAGTATTTTATTATAAACTACTCTTTGTTAATAATATGGATGCATTTGAAAATTGTATGAAAAATTCTACGAACATATTTTTTCAAAAATTCAAATATATGTAAGGATTATTATATTTGTAATAAATGATCCATGGTGGATGAATTTATTTAATTTTGTGATAATATTTATTTTAGATAAATAAAATTTTAAATGATAAAATTATTGTGGAATTTAAATATTTTAATTTTTTAGGTAATTAAATATATGTACTATTATGCATTTTAATGGGGGTCAGGAACACAGACGTTATATCCCTTATCCTTGGATTTGTAAAATTTTAATTACCATCCAAAATATTATATCATTAAAAATGTTTTATCAAAATTTTCTACGCAGAAATATATTATGTCGAATTTTTATTATAATAAATATATTTAAGATTTTATTTCTAATAATAATTATGATCCTTTAAATAATTATATTATGACATTGGATAAGAATAATGAGTAAAATAAAATTAGATTAAATAATTTTATTATATTTGATGTTTCACCTAATGGTTTTCTTATCATCATAATTTAAAAGATCCTTAAAAAAATATTGATGAATATGGCCAAATCATGAAAATTATAAAAACATTATATTATCAAGGAAACTCTATAAATGAAGGTATTGATATTCGTTCTTTTGAGGAACCTATATCTTATCTATAATAAACTATAATACTATTATGACCTTAAATTTTTCCTTGTTTTGATTTAGTTATTATGGATGTTAAATGTTTATTTCCAAATTGTTATCTTTCTAAAGATGTGTAAGTAAGAATACCTACTGTATTTGAGATTTAAAATTTTCTAAATATATTACTAGATCATTTTAATGATTAAAATTTATAATAATAAGTTCATATATAATTATTATAATTATTTTAAGATTTTATTTTGAAAAATACCTTTGAGAATTTAAAAGGTGATCGAAAATTATTTATTACGTTTTATTGAAAATATATTTGAAATTATTATATTTATTTGAAAGATATATATTTTCATGATCGTAAAATAATACCTTATGTTGGGAATCATAAGTATTAACTACAGGTGAATTTGATATATGTTTAATGTTAGATCATATTATCATTCATAATCATCAACTGTTTCAATGAATTGATAGAATATTTATAAATAAATAAAATATGTTAACAAATTTGTTAAATTATTTGTATTATATTAATTTAAAATTAAAAACATGCTAATATTTACTTAATGTATATTATATTTATATAAATTTTTTTAATTTGATGTTAGTAAAATATTTAGAGGAATGATTCGTGGTTTACTATATTTGATATCTTATAGGAATGATTTATGGTTTACTATGTATTGATGTTCCAAATATAAATTTAATCATATGAAATTAATATAATATCAATTAAAAGGACAATTAATTAAATTAAAGCATATTTAAATCTTTTTTTATATTATAATTATCAATATTTATTTAATTGAATTAGTTATTTTTATTTTAATCATGGTTGATTCAATGTAGAATGTGAACTAAATTTACTATTGTGAAACTTATAAGAAAATAATTTTTTTACAAAATTATTCTATTTATCTAGAATAAATCTCATCTACATAATATTTTTCATGACCATTGTTTATTAAAAAACACTTATGGATCTTGATTTAAATTTGTAAAGGATTCTTCTCCTCTGTGATAACAGTTTTTCTATTATTTTTTTTAAAAAAATTAAATAATAAATTATATGACTATGAATATGGATTTTATATTTCAATTTATTAATTATCAAGTTTATCAGAAAATAAATTTTTAAATAATTATGTTATGTTTTATGGTATATAAAACAAGAAACACCAACCATAAATGAACCATGAAATTTTATTGTTCATGACTAATCGTTATAACCTACTTAAGGAATTTATTTGAGATAATATGATTAAACTCATTATAAAATAAATATATATATATGAAATAATCAATAATAATTTATTGATTAATTTTTAGGTAATTATCACTCAACTTTTTGTAATTTCATTTTTCATAAAAAATATGTTTCTTGAATAATAGTATTTTATTGCTTTTGTGAGAGAATATTATAATTAGTTTTTTGAACATATAGATATTTTATTTGATAAAATGATAAAATTTATTCAATCATCATTTAAGAGTTATCTTATGGTGGAATTTATATATATTTCAGAAATGATTGATTTTACAATGATGAGTGAAAATTGTTTTTTTAGATGTATTTTATTTTAATGTAATTATAAAATAAAATTTTATTATGAATCAGTATTTAATTATAATAAGTAAATTTTTCATAAAAAATATAATTCTTTTCTTACAATTCATTTTTATATTTAAATTTTATATAAAATCAATTTTAAAAAATAAATTTCTTTCTTTCTAAAAATGATAATTTTAGTGTATTTTTTTAATGTCTTAAATTAATATCTGACTTTTATATGGTTTGAATATAAAAATAAAGATTCTATATCTTGTATCATGATTATTTTTTAAATTAGACAATTTGATATTTATTCATAATAAATAAAAATGAATTAAATTTTTTTCGTCATATTAAAGGGAAAAAAATAAATATGGTAAAAAATAATATAAAAGGTATCAAAATCAACCCACAACATACCTATACAGTATTAGAAGACTTTAATTTAGGTAATAACTTCTAATTATACAATATATGTAACTTTTTGGTAATTTTATATTAATAATGAAATTTATAATATTAAATTAAAAGGAATAACAAAAATGTTTTTCTATTAACATTAATATCTAATAATTTATTATATAAAGAAAAATGTAAATTTTTCTTTATAAATATTTATTTTATAGATAAATTATTTTCTATCATGGTATTATATTTCTTATTTTTAGGAATGATATAATTAACAAAAAATCTTATTCAACTCTAATACAATTTTTCTTAAATTAAAATAAATAAAAATCAAATGATAAAAAAAAATAATGTCATTTGGAAGTATTGGTGCCTCATACAGACTTTGTATATAAATATGACTTATTAGACAATTTTTAAATAATTAAAATATATTTAATATTTCCATTGCAGTTTTTGAAATCTCGTTAAATTAATATTATCAAAAAATGAGAATAATAATATTTTATAAAGATAAAATTATGTTAAATTATTTAAAATAATTTAATATCATAAAAGACGAAATGGAAGATATGATATGATCTAAAAGATTTATATTTTAAATTATTATCAGATTTTTTTATTAATATTTAAATTATTACCCAATAAATGTGAAGAAGACATAACTACTGTCAAGGCTAAAATAGGTCAAATAAGGGGCAAACCCAAAATGTTCATTTTCCAAAATCTCATAAACCTGTCCAGATTTTATTTTTTACTGTAATTAAAACCCATATTATATTATATTCAAATCCATAAAAAACTGGATGAATTTTTCCGGAATATTAATTTATTTTAATATATCATTTCATAAATTCTAAATTCTCACCTCATCCCATTTATAAAATAGAAACATGTCCCCTAACTTCTAAACCCATTTTTTTCCTTCTAGATTAATCATTCCCGTTGAAAATCACCTATAAAAATATTTATACACAGTATATAACTGATGTTATTATAGAAATACCATCCTTAATATACTTAATATAATATCTAAATATATCTTTTGAAAGAATATGTCATCACCTTAACTAGTCATATCCTTTTTATTTCTTCATTTACCTATAAATATTTTTTGTTTTCCCTAATTTAATAATATTAGTTTCTTAAATATAATTAAATGTAATTAATGTTATGAAAGAACATTAATTATCTCCATTTAGACAAATTAATAAGCTAATGTATCACTTGTCCACGCATATGACTTCATGTCCCCATGAAGATATACAATTCATTTTCCTTCACCATTTTCATGGATTTTTATTAGGATGGAATTAAAAAATTTATGTAATATTTCTGATATAATAATAATTCAATAAGGATAATATCATATACACATTCTTACCAAACAATATTTTGAAAAAAAATTATGGCAGTCATGCTTACCTATGAACTACCTCCTCAATGGTGTTATATGACTCATTTTTCAATACCACATTACGTAGAATACAATAAAGATAGAAATTGAAATTTTCCTTGTTTTCATTAGAAGTATGGATCTATTACTCTTCAATTTAAATATTTTTGTAGAATAATTTCAGTTCCCACAAATTTCAATGGATTATCATGTTTTTCTAGGGATTTTTTGAGCCCAAAATAATATTTTTTGGAAAAAAAGTCATGTAGAACGATTAATAGAAACCTTTCGAGACGTGTTGTCCATTTACTATGGCTATTGGAGTCCTAGAAATAGATGCGAATGAGGTATCACATTATGAGGAAACAATTCCACATTATTATAATACATGTGTAGGGATTTGAATGCTTTTAAAGATCATAGGACACATTTTTGTAATGGTTTTCTAAATTGTGTAAACTAACCATGCGAGATCCACCTTATGTATTCAAGGGAAAGTGGATAGTGTATGATTTATCCAAACGTTCATCTAAACCATGAAACCAACCATTTCATGGGAAAATTATCATTTCCATCTTATAACATATTTAAACATAAACCCTCATCTATTTTTCATTCCAACAGATGATACGTTTATGGGACCCACCACCCTTTAAAGGCAATTTCATTTCTTTTTTCCACCATTAAACGATCCAGAATCACATCAAATATCATATTTACCACTTGGTCTATTCCAGTATGATATAAAATCCACTTTTTTACTTATTATTTTCCTTTTGTATCTATTTCTCTATTATATTACATCCTAATGTTCCCTATATTTTTCATTCTCATCTATTTTACATTTTTATTCTATTCTAAATCAAAATAAGGCTCGATACCAGATGAGTTCTCTACTATAAAACTAAGGTAGGTTGTCTATGCATTTTATATTAAAATTTTGTTTTTATAATATTTATCACTGTTATTTTACACTCTTAAAAATATATTGTTACTTTTAAATTCTATAAATCCTTGAATTGAAGAAGCTTATTAGATTTCCTTCTTGTTTTTTGAGTTCATTAGAGGTTTCTTCACCATCATATACCATGAAGTCAGTGTGCAATTTTTTTTACCAATTTTTATACAACTAATTTGGTTTCTGTGAGGTTTTCTAATTATCAGAAGCATTATTAAATTGAATGAATTTGATTTATTGATTTGGAGAAGGTTTTCCTTCTTTTAAAAGTGATAACAAGATGAGTTTTCATTTAATTTCTCCAATGATTTTTTAACATTTTTTACCTGTTTGGATAATCACATGAAATATAAATTATATTTAATTATGAATTCAATGATATAATTAATGGATAATTGATGGGGATGCCTTTTTTGGTACACCATGGGTCTTGATTTTATTCGATTCCAAATATTTTTTTACATTAGATATCGTTATATGATAGTGGATGTATTGTACATGTTTCCCCTTGAGGAATAAAATCATACAATGCCACGAGAATTGATATCTATTTCTTATAGTATGTTTGGGCTCGCAGTGGAAATGTTCATTTGAAAGGTTCCTTGGAAAACACCCATGTATTCACAAAGATTCCATTGAATTTATTATAAGTATTCCTTGGACTTTTATAACGTTGATCCAACAATTAGTGGTTTAATTATTTTGATTATAAATCATCATCATTATATGGGACATGTTATATGGAATATACATGGTGAATGATGCATACTTTTGTATACGAAATGGACATCATGGTCAAGATGAAAATGGATTTAAGTCATGGACATGGTGGATATATGGTAATGTTTTGTTTGTATCCCTAGTATGGTGATCTAACTTCAGTGGGTTGAGTGGATAGTATGGTTTTTTCATTTCATTTATTCAATGACCTTGTGTTGGGAGCTGGAATATTGACTTTAGGGAGCCTTGTTTGGCTGGACAACATATCATTAATTTATAACTTATTATTTTGGATGTCTTTAAAAAATACTTTTAACATATGATATATTGGACAATACTTCTATTTATATTATATAGAAATTATTTGTTATATAAAATATGAATAATATATTAAAATGTGTACCTTCACATCATTTTTGAGCTACCATTGGGTACCTAGAGAGATATCCTGTATATAAGTAGGGATTGAAGAAAAATTCCATTGTACGATGCTTGACTCGTGCTATGATTTGGAGCAGGGGATCCATGGACCAAGCTATGATCACAAATATATTCATGGATAGTATCATTTTATTCTTTTTGGATTTTTGGTATATGTATTTTATTGGATTATTATATAGTTATTTCCCTCCATTTTAGAGACATGAGATGAACCATCATTTGAAAAATGGTATTACATATTACATTATTCATTTATAATAGTCTTTTATATGATTCATCTTTTTCCATTTATTATTCTTCTTATACAATTGATATTTATTAATTATACCGATATGCTATACTCTGACTTGAGGACATTATAACCCCATAGAAATATCCTAGTTCTTTTATTCTAGTTGGTATCCTCTTTTGTATAAGGAGGCATTCTTGAGGCCATGTGACCCACTTTCTCAGGGCATTATTTAGTCGTACCTAGGAAAATATGCCACAAAGTGGTATTGAATACTATTCATTTCTTATAATCTAAATATTTATAGAAAATATATAGGGATTGAGGAGGATTATAATTTGGTAATGATTTTTTCTGTTGTTTAACTACCCATATATAGAAAAAATCCAAATTTCTACGATCAGAACATACTTTCAGGGATTTTTACCAATACATTTGATTTAGATCCTCAAATTTTTTACTGTAGTTATTATTTGATGTCCCATTTGATTATGGATTTCATATTCCATAATGGGATACAAGTATTCATGTCATACATCATTATTCACAACCTTACAGTATTCACAAACCATTTTTTATAACATTGCATATTGGATACATTTCATGACTACATGAACATCAGATATGGGTATTGTGTGAAATAAATGTTTTTTCTAATAATTTGTTTAGATATTATCGAAATATTGTTATTAGATATAACTACTACTGTAAAATAATGATTTTTCTCCAAATTAGGGTATAATAGACATGTTATGCGATCAACTATGGAATATTGACTCACAGATCATTGGCCGCACAGAATGAAATTTTTTATAATATAGATTACATAGATTTCATGTTTTGGTTCATGAGATGTATGTTATCATATATATTGTAAGTCTAGAAAAAAATTTCCATTTATTTTAGAATAATTATTTTAAAATTATTATGTTTAAATTTAATTGAATTTTTTTAAAATATGGATGTTTTCCTTGAGATATATTTTTAGTGGGTAGTAGGTAGTGAATCAAGTAATGTTATGACTATTCTAATATAACATGTCCTATTATTACGTGTATGTAGAAGGTGTGATATATATTTATAAAGGATTCAACAAATAATGAACTTTTAACCCTTATTTTTACATTTATAAATATTTTATCCGTTGTGTGGTTGTCATTGTACAAACATTCCTCGATGATGATTTTAAGACATTTTCCACGAGGGTGGTGATGACTTTTCTTTTATGGTGGTGGGCTATGGGAAACTAGTAAATTATTTATTTGTTCCTAGTGAGACACAAATGGGTTTTCTCCAGACATAGGTGCTATAGAATAGTTCCATGATCGATTTATACAATATATGAGGACTTTTATTGGAGCACCATAGACTTCCTTATCTATAAGTGATATGAATCATGTGTTCCAAGAGAATCATCCTATTTTTTGGGGGATAATTGTTCACAAGATACCAATATGTGAATTGAGAAAAAAAATTCATCTTTGAGCTTATGGAGACACCTCTTAAGAAGATACTGAAGTTTGAAACTTCTATGAATCTAGGAGAAGAAAAAAATAGAGAGATGTCATGAACAAGGCTGGTATGTGGCAATACATGGTTTGGGTTGATTTAATATCCATACTCTATGAAATTTATTTACACAAGTCACTATGATAAGATTGGGCCAATGAGTTCATGTGTTTATTTTGGGGCACAATGAATGTTTTTTCATATTCATCCATCTTTATAGAGTATTATTGTTTTCACTGATATAACTTGATGATGCAATATCGATGGTGAGACTAAATGAGAAATTTATTTTAAATATTGTTTCAACTAAGATCAATGTGTTTAGGATTTATAATATTATAAATATTGGGAATCCAGAATAGATTATATAGTAGATACTAAGGGCTATTGAGAGTTCATAGAAGGTATTTTAAAACTCTTAACCTAGTGGTTCATTCAATTCTATTAGGAATCACCATATTAAGGCCCCTAATAACATGATTACAAGACACATTTTGAGTTATACTAGTTCTATCATATTTCACAAGTGTGGGAGATAGAGAAATAAGAGGAATAAGTGACAGATATAACTAGTAATGTTCTGATATTTTCATAGTATGGGTCGTGTATCAATTTTTTTTAATGTCCATTCCACCAAAATATATTTTATGGTGATGAAATCTGGGTCTATATTTTGGAATGGGGTTCACACCTCCACAAAAGACTAGGAGATGTGGTAATACCGGTTGACCTAGTCAAGGTGGTGGCAGTGGTCGAGGAATTCATGCACCAATATTACCTAGACCATATAAATATATCTATATGGGTGGTGAGGATGTTTCATAAGGTCATGGTTAGAACCAGATATATTCTATAACCCAAATCCTTGAGTAGAGGAGGAAAAATACATATACAATGAGATATACGATCTTATTAGCCACTATTTTACTATATAATCAATTTGATATAGTTAAATCTGATAGTTTTATATTTTCACATGTAGTGGAAATACATGGGATTACTTTTCTTTTTTTTCATGGGGATACGATGAATGATACTCTTTTGAGGATCATAAAATAGAGTGTACACTAGTATAGGGAGTTCCCCATTGATATTGTTGGGTTTCCATTCAGAGGGGATATTTTTTCCTAGAGATGATATGGTTTGATGTCGTAATTTAAATGAACTGAAATGTTTCTTATCATTCATATGATGATTTATATCATTATAGGATGACATTCTAATAACCGTATTTAATTTTTTTTACTCATAAGTATCAATGGGATATCTAGGAGAGTTAATCTGGAACAATCATTGTAGGCTAGTTAGATAATATCACATATTTTTAGTTTATATCTGGACGATTAGGAATCATGTCAGGAATATTTCCCTCTAGTTTTTGATCATTTCACTGAAATTTTATTAGATGGATTTTATGGTTTTCCTAATAAGATATAGGTTGATTTCTCCATCGAAATTGTGTAGGGAGCATCATCAGTTTCAATCATGGTATTATATTTCTTATTTTTAGGAATTATATAGTTATCATAAATTCTTATTCAACTCTAATAAAATTTTTAATAAATAAAAATAAATACAAATCAAATTGTATAAAAATATAAAAATTAATTTTATTTGGAAATATTTGTTGCTCATACAAAATTTGTAGATAAATATGACTTATTTGGAAATTTTTTACTAATTAATGTATAATAAAAATTTTCATTGCGGTATTTGAAATCTGGTTAAATTACTATTATCAAAAAATGAGAATAACAATATTTTATAAATATATAATTATGTTAAAATATTTAAAATCATAAAAAAAATAATAGAAGAAATGGAGGATATAATATGATCTAAAAAATTTCTATTTTTAGTTATTATCCAATTTTTTCATTAATATTAAAATTATTATCTAATAAATGTGAAGAATACATAACCACTGTTAAGGATAAAATATCTCAACTAATGGGAAAACCCAAAATGGTGATTTTACAAAAACTCATAAACCTATCCAGATTAAATTTTATAAGGTAATGCAAACCCATATTATCGTATATTCAAATCCATAAAAAATTGGATGAATTTTTCAATAAAATAAATTTATTTTAATTTAATCATTATAGAAATTCTAAATGTTCACCTCACCTCATTTATAAAAGGGAAACATGTCCCCTAACGTCTAAACAAATTTGTTTGCCTTCTAGATCAATCATTCCCTTTGAAAATCACCTCTAAATATCCTTATACACATTATATAACTGATGTTATTATAGAAATACCATCTTTTCTATATTAAATATAATAACTAAATATATATTTCGAATGAATATGTCATCACCTTAACTAGTCATATACTTTCTAATTCTTCATTTACATATGAATAATTTTTGTTTTCCCTAATTTAATAATACTGGTATTATAAATATAATTAAATGTAATTATTATTATGAAACAACCTTAATTATCTCTATCTAAACCAATTTAAAAGTATTAATTGTCCATGCATATGACTTCATGTCCCCATGAAGATATACAATTCATTTTCCTTCACCATATTCATGGATTTTTATTAGGATGGAATTAAAAAATTTATGTAATATTTCTAATTTAATTATGATTCAATAAGGATAATATCATATACCCATTCTTACCAAACTTTATTTTGAAAAAAATATATTGCAGCCATGCATACTTATGCACTACCTTATCAATGGTGTTATATGATTCATTTTTCCTTACCACATTACGTAGTATACAAAAAAGATAGAAATTTTAATTTCCCATGTTTTCATTAGAAGTATGAATCTATTACTATTCAATTTAATTGTTTTTGAATAATAATTTAGGTTCCCACTGAATTCATTGGATTATCAGGTTTTTCTGGGGCTTGTTTTGAGCCCAAAATAATATTTTTTGGAAAAAAATTCTGGCCACACGATTAATAGAAACCATTCAAGACAAGCTGTGCGTTTACTACAGCCATTAGAGTCTTGTATATAGATGTAAATGAAGTACCACATTATGAGGAAACAATTCCACATTACTATAAAACATGTGTAGGTATTTTAATGTTTTTATACATCATAGGACACAGTTTTGGCAGGGTTTTCAAAATTTTGTAAACTAAAGATGCGAGATCCACCGTATGTATTCAAGGGAAAGTGAATAGTGCACGATTTATCGAACCATTCATCTAAATTTTGATACCAATAATTTCATGGGAAAATTATCATTTCCATTTTATAATATATTTAAACATAAACCCTCTTCTATTTTTCATTCCAATAGATGATAAATTTTTGAGACCCCCCCCCTTTAAGGCCATTTCATTTATTTTTTCACCATTACACGATCCAGAATCACATCAAATATCATATTTACCACATGATCTATTATAGTATGATATAAAATCATATTTTTTTACTTCTTAGTTTCCTTTTGTATCTATTTATCTATTATATTTCATCCTAATATACCATATATTTTTCATTATCATCTATTTTACTTTTTTATTCTAATCTAACCCAAATTAAGGTTCCATTCTGGACGATTTCTCTACTGTAGATGAAAGGTAGGTTGTCTATGTATTTTATAGTAAAATTTGGTTTTTATAATATTTATCACCATTATATTAAACTCTATAAAAGAGAGTTTTCCTTTTTAATTCAATTAATCCTTGAATTTAATGAATTAGAAACTTATTAGTTTTCCCACTTGTTTCTTGAGTTCATTGGAGGTTTCCTCACCAACATATTCCATTAAGTGGGTGGGAAATTTATTTTATTACAAATTTTTATACAACTAATGTGGTTTCGGTGAGGTTTCCTAATTATTTTAAGCCTTATTAAATTGAATGAATTTGATTTATTCATTTGAAGAAGGTTTTCCTTCTTTTCCATGTGATAACAAGATGAGTCATGATTTAATTTTTCAACAAATTTTTAAAAAAAATTCAAATTGAGTGGATAATCACGTGAAATATAAATTATATTTAATAATGAATTCAATGATATAATTAATGGATAATTTATGGGGATTCATTTTTTGGTACACCATGGGTCTTGATTCTATTAGATTCTGAATATTTTTATCAAAAAGATATTGTTATATGATAGGGGATGTATTGTACTTGTTTCCCCTTGAGGAATGAAGTCATAATATTCATCCATAACTGATAACTATTTCTTTTAGTATGATTGGGCTTGCAGTGGAAATGGTCATTTGACAGGTTCCTTGGAAAGCACCCATTTATTTATAAAGTTTCTATTGAATTTATTATGGAAAATTATAAGGATTCCTTAGACTTTTATAACTTTTATACAAACATTAGTCGTTTGATTCATTTGATTATTAATAATCATCATTATTTTGGACAGGTTATATGGAATAAACATGGTTAATGATACATACTTGTGTATACAACATGGACATCATGGTCAAGATGAAAATGGATTTATGTCATGGACATGGTAGATATTTGGTTATGTTTTTTGTATCCCAAGTATGGTGATCTAACTCCAGTGGGTTGAGTTGATAGTATGGTTTTTTCATTCCATTTATTCATTTACCTTGTTTTGGGAGTTTGAATATTGAATGTAGGGAGCCTTGTTTGGATGTACAACATATCATTAATTTATAACTTATTAAATTTGAATTTTTTTGTTAAATACATTCAACCATTGATATATTGGACAATACATATATTTATATTATATAGAAATTATTATTTATAGAAACCATTACCAGTAGACTATAATATGAACCTTCACAACATATTTGAGCTACCATTGGGTACCCAGAGATACATCATGGAAATAGGTAGGGATTGAAGAAAAATTATATAGTATGATTCGTGATTTGTGCTATGATTTGGAGTAGGGGAGCCATGGACCAAGCTACGCTCACAAATATAGTCATGGATAGTTTTTTTTTCTTTTTGGATTTTTGGTACATGTATTTTATTGTATTATTATATAATTATTTCCAGTCATTTGAGAGACATGAAATGACCCATCATTTGGAAAATGATATTATTTATTACATTATTCACTTATTAATGTCTTTTATATGATTCAACTTTTTCCATTTATTATTCTTCTTATACTATTTTTATGTATGATTTCAACCACTATGCTATACTCTGACTTGAGAACATTGTAACCCCATAGAAATAGCCTAGTCCTTTTATTCTAGTTGGTATTCTCTTTTGTATGGGGAGGTATTCTTGAGGCCATGTGACCCACTTTCTCATGGAATTATTTAGTCGAACCTAGGAGAATATGACAGAAAGTGGTATCGAAGATTATTAATTTGTTGTTATCTAAAGATTTTTAGTAAATATACACAGATTGAGGATGAATATAATTTGGTAATGTTTTTTTCCGGTGATTAACTACCCATATATAGAAAAAATTAAAATTTCCTAGATCAGAACATGCTTTCAGGGATTTTTACCATTACATTTGATTTAGATCCACAAATTTTTTTAATGTAGTTATTATTTGATGTTCCATTTGATTATGGAATTAAATTTTCATAATGGTATTTGAGTATTCAAGTCATACATCATTTTTCATAACCTTGCAAGATTCACATACCATTTTTATGGCATTGCATATTGGATACATTTCATGACTACATGAACATTCGATATATGTCTTGTCTGACATAAATTTTTTGTCCAATAATTTGTTCAGATTTTATAGAAATATTGTAATTAGATATATTTCCTACTATAAACTAATTATTTTTCTCCAGATTAGATTACAATAGACACACTATGATGTCATCTGTGGAATATTGACTCACAGATCATTGGCCGCACAGAGTGAAATTTGTTATAATATTGATTACATAGATTTTAGGTTTGGGTTCATGATGTGTATGTTATTTTATATATTGTAATTGGTGAACCCTTTTTCCAATTATTTTAGTAGAATTAATATTAATATATTATGTTTAAATTAAATTGAATTTTTTTAAAATATGGATGTTGTGCTTGAGATATATTTTTAGTGGGTAGTAGGTAGTCAATCAAGTAATGTTATGAATATTATTATATAAATAGTCCTATAATTACTTGTATGTATAAGGTGTGATATATATATTTATTAAGGATTCAACCAATAATGAACTTTTAACCTATATTTTTTAATTTATAAATATTTTTTCTGTTGTGTGGTTATCATTGTACAAACACTCCTCGATGATGATCTTTAGACATTTTCCACGAGGGTGGTGATGATTATGCTTTGATGGTGGTGGGATATGGGATACAAGTAAATACTTTTTTGTTCCTAGGGAGACACAAATGGGGTTTTTCCAGACATAGGTGTTATGGAATAGTTCCATGATTGATTTATACAATATATAAAGACTTTTCATGGAGCACCATAGACTTTGTTATCTATAGGTGATATGAATCAAGTGTTACAAGAGAATAATACTATTATTTTGGTGGATAATTGTTCACAAAATACCAAAATGTGAATTGAGAAAAAAATTTCCATCTTTGAGCTTATGGAGACACCACTTAAGAGGATACTGATGTTGGAAAGTTATATGAATCTAGGAGAAGAAAAAAATAGAGACATGTCGTGAACAAGGATAGTAGGTGGCGATTCTTGGTTGGGGTTAATTTCATATCCATAATCTATAAATGTTTTTACACAAGTCACTATGAGAAGATTGGGCCAATGAGTTCATGTGTTTGTTTTGGGGAACAATGAATGTAATTTCATATTCATCCAACTTTATAGAGTTTTAGTGTTTTAAATGATATAAATTGATGATGCACTATCGATGTTGAGAATAAATGAGAAATGTATTTTATATATTGTTTCAACTATGATCAATGTGTTTACGTTGAGTAATCTTATAAATATTGGGAGTCTAGAATAGATTAAAGAGTAGATACTAAGGGATATTTGGAGTTCATAGAAGGAACGATCAACATCTTAACCTAGTGGTTCAATAATTTCTATCAGGAATCACCATATTAAGGCCCCTCATAAGATGAGTACCATACATATTTTGAGTGATACTAGTTCTATTATATTTCACAAGTGTGGGAGATAGAGAAATAAGAGGAATAAGTGAGAGATATACATAGTCATGTTCTGATATTTTAAGTAGTATCGGTCGTGTATTAATTTTTTTAATGTCCATTCCTCCAAAATATATTTTATGGTGATGAAATCTGAGTCTATATTTTGGAATGGGGTTCAAACCTCCACAAAATACTAGGAGATGGGGTAATACCGGTTGACCAGGTCGAGGTGGTGGTAGTGGTCGGGGAATTCATGCACCAATTTTACCTATACCATAATGATATATTTATATGGGTGGTGAGGTTGTTTCATAAGGTCATGGTTTGAACCATATATATTCTATAACTCATATCCTTGAGGATAGGAGGACAAATCCATATTTGACGAGATATATATGATTTTATTTGCCACTATTTTACTATATAATAATTTTGATATAGTGAAATCTAATAGTTTTATATATTCACTTTTTGTGGAAGTACAAGGGATTATTTTTCTATTTTTTCATGGGGTTGTGAGGAATGATACTCTTTTGAGGAACATAATAGAGAGTGTAAACTAGTATAGGGAGTTCCACAATGATATTTTTGGGTTTCAATTCATATGGGATACTTTTTCCTAGAGATGATAGGGTTTGATGAAATAATTTAAATGAACTGAAATGTTTATTATCATTCCTATGATGATTTATATCATTATAGGATGACATTCATAAAGCCATATTTAAGTTTTTTTACTCTTAAGTGTCAATTGGATGTCTAGGTGAGCTAATCCGGACCAATCATTGTAGGATAGTTGGATAACATCCTATATTTTTAGTTCATATCATGAAAAATAGGAATCATGTCAAGAATATTTACCTCCAGTGGTTTATCATTTCATGGAAATTTTATTGGATGGGTTTTATGGTTTTCCTAATAAGATATAGGTGGATTTGTCCAACAAAATTGTGTAGGAATCATCATCAGTTTCCATTAATCCTTATAGAATGGCCAATATGGAGTTTCAGGACCTCAAGATATTACTAGATGACATTGAGGAAAGAAGATTTATATGATGCAATACTTCTCTATGGGGTTATCATGTTCTTTTTTTTTTGAAAAAGTAGTATAGTACCCATCATCATTATGTGGATTTTCAAAAAATGAACTAGTATAATGTAACGAAGTGGTACAAATTTAAATGGATTGATGAACTTTTTTATCATCTCTTAGGAGTCCAGGTGATTCTAAAAATTTATTTTTGATTAGGATACCTCTATGTATATGTTATAATTGAAGGCTTACCTCATAAATCATTTTATAGAAGTTATATACAATATATTAATCCAGAAACTTCTTTATATTTCAAGAACATGAAAAATGTTTTTTTTGGAACTTGTGATCTGAGTTCTCTATCCTTAACTGGATTTATTTCTAGTGGTTTTTTGGACAATAACATGTTGTATTATTGGAATCGACATTAAAATGATATAAATATTTAGGTAATTTTGGATAAACTGAGAGTACATCAGTTATAAGATATAATTATAAGGTGTCACTTTTATATAGATAATATGCATTTACCGAGACATATTATCTTGCAGAGAGGAGTATAAATTAACCTAGAGAAGGTGAAAAATATAGTTTTCTGGGTGTGTCTGAAGGATATCATTGATGTGCAGATTTTATTAGGGATAGATGGATATAATAGGTGTTTCATATATGAATTTTCATGATTAACAAAACAAAGTCATTCTTAATTATGAATGGTGTTAAATTGTAAGGTATGATACTTGCGAGAAAACCATTTTGGTGATTAAAGGGAGACTAAAAATAGTTTATGTCATAATTCTTCCAAATAAGTGATAAATATAATTTTTTTATTATGATTTATAAGGTATTGGGCTACTATAAGTCATAATTCAAGGGATAGAGTTAGGGAATATGGTTCTTATCAGTTTAGGCCATATGAGTGGAATTACCTGATGCGTGATCTTATTTTTTGTATTTTTGTACATTCCTTTCATTGTTGGATATATTGTTCTATGTATATCATTATGCGGTGTTCATGGAAAATTTAAGACTCAAGTATATATATAAATTCCAAGATCTGAATTTTAATAAACAAATGTGCACTCAACATAAATTTTATTTTTTACTTTGATCATTTATATACACCTAAAAAGGGAAATGTAGATTCTGGTGCACCAAAACAGTGTACAGGGATATTGGCTCTATAGACGTCCAGTAGTGAGAGATAATCAATGGGAATGCTTTCTATGATGCACTTGGATTTTCATGACTCTAAAGCTAAAATATTTAATTTTTTCAATTAACCATGAGATATAATGTTATTAATAGAGTGAAAATTATACAATTATCTAATTATAAGGGGCCATTCCTTGGGGGGCTCTAGGAGGTTAGGGCCCACCTCCTTGTTGTATTGTGGGTGAGGATGAAATTTTATGTATCTATGGTCATGTTTGGGTCCCAACAAACATTTGTGAGGTGAGGATGCAGGATTTAAATAACTTGGTACTGAAATAACATCCAAAAATTACCATAATGCATTTGTATTTACATCACTTGTATTAGGGACTGTGGATGAAACAATAAGTAGCTGGTATTTTCATGTGGTATTCCACCTATCTGCATGTATAGAAAAAACAACAGTGTCTATATGAAATTTTTCTACTGTTAGTTGTTCTAGAGATGAAATGGGAGGATGTTCATTTAGATTTCGTGACATGTTTTCTTAGTTCACCGTGAGGTAGTGATTCATTGTGGGTTTTAGTTGATATGATGATGAAGATTTATTATATCATTATAAACACACAGACCATACCATTGGATGGGTATAAGAGGTTGTAAATATGTGTGATTGTAAGACTCCATGGGGTTCCTTAGATAATTATATTGTATTGGTATTCCTAGTTTACATATAGTTTTTTGATGATTTTTTAGAGGGCCATGGGTACAGAGATGATTCATGCAATGAAATACAACACTTAGATTGATGAATAGTTTTATCATTTGATGTTGGATCTTGAGGAAATATTTGGGTCATGAATCTTAAATTTTGGTGGGTCTTGGAAGAGAAATATCCCATAGTTGAGTTATCATATTATAATAGCTATCAGGTGACTATAAAAATGTTTTATTTTGATGATTTTTATTATAGGTCATGATAATCACCCTTGTGATTGTTAGAGGCATGTGTGGAATCTTTAAATGGACCACCTCAAGAGCATGAGTATAAAATATTGGTGCAGTTTATTAAAAATGATATATAGACATTGTAATTTTGATTAAAATCATAGTCATATTGTTATTGATGAATTATTGAGTTTGTGGTTTGGGATAAGGAATTTTACATCAGACTTTTAGGATGAGACATAGACATATCACAGAACATGGTATGCTTCAACCTAGATATTTCCGAAAATTCGAGATTCGAGAATGATTAATTATAATATCCAATCTTCTTCAGTTATCTTAGAGGAACCCATCCATGGATGATGACTTCCACATATCATAGATGCACTTTTATCACTCACACCCCAATCAAACTCTACACCATAAATTGGTGTAGTTATAGGTTGAATATTACCTTAAGGGGAATCCAATATGTGTATTTTATAAGAGAATGTAGTTTCACTATAGCTGACTAGTTCATATGTTACAGGTGTTATGGAAGGAAAACCATTTTTTGGATGAGAAATTGGAGAGAGAACATGATATACTAGCTCTGTGGATAGATTTTTTCATTGGTGATTTATAAACATCCTTGGGAGGGTGGGTCAGATATGAATATATTTATGGAGGAAGATTGTATGATCCTAGGGTTTCCAAGGAGGAATAAATATTTTGTTTTTTATTTTAAATGTTTTTATTTCCTAATGATTGTACCGGTTGGGGTCATGAATGTATCAATGGTTGTTGGGGATTGTTTCTAAACAGAAACCAGTCTATTTAAAAATAGATAAGCTACATGGTTAGTAGGAACTGTACGAGATAAGGGACATGGTTACTCTAACCATGTGAGGCCAAGACAGAAGTGTGTAGGAGGTAACATGTTTTAAGGAAACTATGGCACCATAGGGGTACGTGCAGTTGGCGTACTCTTTAACATTTAAAAACCATAAGACATGGTTTTCCCAAGATTTTCTAAACCATACTAATAGATCATGTATGGTCCCTCATAAGGCAGTGAACATTTCATGATTAGAAAATTTTGTGGCTAAATGTATGTCAAAAAAATGTTTCTCATGTATTCATTTGAAATCCCTATTTCATCAATAAAATTTATTAAAACCTAAACCCTATTCTATTCTTTCATTTCTGTGTAAATTACATACATTAGAGGTCCACTGTAATAGATATTCATGGTTTCTTTATATGAATTGAGATTAAAATGTCATTTGTCTCATTGGATCCATTCCAAAACATTCTAAAATCATACTATTACATTGTCGTTTTACATGGTATCAGCATCAATATTTATGCGTGATATGATTTTCTCCCTTCTTAGGTTTTTCATCTAATCATCATTTTTCTTATGATATGGATTGAATCATAACATGATGTTAGAAGACTGATCTATTAATGACCTTCATAAGGTGTTCTATACCTTTTCCCATATGGTTTGGTATTTTATAATTCATATCACCATTGTTCAAATAACCCACAATTTTCATGTTGTTTGGAGAAAAAATTAAATCCCTTAGGGTTGTAGTGTGTATGGTAACTTGATTGTCATTCTCCAAAGATAAATGTTTAAATATAGGTGTCACTTAAGAAGACAAAAATAACAATTTTCTATGAATTTATAAAATATGATATTTTATTTAGAACATTGGTGAATTTATAATGAGTGAAGAGTGATTGGATTTAGGTTTTGTGTTCTTCAATGTGATTGCATCATAGTTTTGTTTTATGAAAATGGAATCTTTTTGTTTTTCATCAAAAACACATAATGTATTTAATGAAAGATTCTTATTCAATTTACTTTTGATTTATTTTATATGACAATGTTCATAAAACAAAAGGAGATACTTTTAATGACTATGGATGTATCAAATCTGGTATTTATTTCCCATAAATAATTAAATTAGTCTAACATAATTTCTTTATTTATTTTAGTAATCAGTAAACCAATCCCTCACATGATATTATTTGTTAATTAAAAAAATATGTAATATGTAAATAAATAATGTAAGGGTTAAAAAAATTTAAATATAAAATATTAATTTTTTAAATATAAAATTAAATACAATCCCATTTTACTTCAATTAAAAATTTCATTAAATTGAGATCTTTTTCATTAAAACTAGATAATTCCTTATAATTAATAATTTATAAAAACAGATGAATCGCAAATGTGGATCCCATTCCCTTCACCCAATAACAATGGATTATACCCCAACATGAATATAGGGTTTATTTTAATCGTAAAATGAATAATACATGATACAAATGGGGAAATTCGACGAGGTGGAGTGTATCCGCTTTAGTTGTGGCGATTTTTCCAATTTTTTGATAGGATGCGTAGAATTTACTATTTTATGATAATGGAAGGAAGTTTTCACCACATTTTATATTTTATGAGGGTGGGCATTTCCTCCCTTATCTCTCAAGAAATCCATATGGGTAGGGGTAGAACAGCGCCCCCCCCCCCTCACAGTTATCTTCTTCTGAGAAAATAAAAACCAAGATTTCTACAGATCCGGGCCATGTATTCATTTTCCAAATGGTGGGGCGGGGATCCTGGGAGCATGTGTGGCACCCAGGGTTCTCAGGTTTCATGCTGGGAGGAGGTCCAATAGATGTATCCTATTGTGAAGTTGGCGATGGAAGGGCCTCAGTGGCCAGTGAAAATGTAAGTGATGAAACATGAGATAGAGGTATATGTGGTTCCTAAGTGTGTTGGTACGCCTGAGGAGTGGAAATGAGGTGTATCAGTAGCATAAATGATATTTTGTGGTTATAGTGGTAGTTTCATACATGAAACCATTCCATGTTGGATGAGGGCCTCCAGTAATACGGGTGATAGTCAAGAGGTACTTGTCAGCATAAATGGTTACATCCTCCATTGAACTTTACAGTGGACATAGGAGTCCCTTACAGTGTTGGATGTGGATGAGCCGAGATTATTCAGGAATACCAATGTTGTTGTGTAGGTGAGGAAGTTGTTTCAGGTGGTTCCAGAATAAATGATGGAGGTGGTGATGTTGAAGGGAAGATGGGGCACTGACATGGGTGAAGGTGATGGGGGAGATATCGAGTGGAATAAGAGTGCAGAGGCATGGTCAAGTGAGGATAGGTGGATGATTTTGTGTCTAGTGGAATCCAAGATGGTATGGGATCTAGATAATAGGTTGAGGCGACGTGGCACCAGGGGACCACAATGGTCCTTGGTGGAGCGTGACAACGTTGTGGCACAAATGTTATCCCACATAGAAACTATGTGATTGGGGACACACCCTTATTACCCCGGATGTGGTAAATCCATATATTCCCTCACTTGGGAGGGCTCCCATGACACCACTTGCACACACTATACATGATCCTCAACACACACAGCCCACACTAGGCCCATCAGGATACCTCTATCTTTGTGAGGCTGACCACCCTTTTCTCAAACAGTTGTGGGCCTTATTTTAAAACGGTGCCATTGGGGAGTCACCATCCATGGTCCTGTTTTTTAGAGTGATTCCTCATTCCTTTTCTGGTCATTGTGGGTCCTCTTTGAATGTTATTTCTAGTTACCCCAGCTCATGTGGGATGGCTATGTGGTGTGACGACCATGTTAAAGGCTTCGTTGTCCTAGCCTAAAATTTTACAAAATATTCAAAGGAAGAGTTTAAAAAAATGATAATAATATCCAAATTAATTTCTTTATATTAAAAAAAACTCCAATTTAAAATCTCGAGTTATTATTCAATTAAATCCATTTATAGTTCACATAAAAAATTCAAAAAAAAACTAAAATGTTGAAATTCCAGGATTTCAACATCGAAAACATCAATAAGTGAACACATATTGTTTTAAAATATGCACATTATATTGGTCATTGATATAATAATAAATAAATTTTGTCCTCAGGCATAAAATCACATCATGGAAGATATGAGGTCACCTTTGTTACAAATATTATAATTTCAATGTAATAAAACCAAATAATTTGAATTGAAAAATTTAATTATCAAATTCCACTTGAAATATCAATTTAATCTCCCAATTTAAATGAATCAACAAACTCAAGTATATTACTCCTCCATTTTGAAAAATTGGGAAACATCTCTTCTAATTAATTTAGGTTCCTCAATTATTTTTTATTGAGCATACCAATTCATGATTTACCTCATATGAATCTTTTCTCTAAATTATAATTATTAAATTTAAGTGGATTTACTATCATATCTTGATAACATTATCCTTATAAAACATCATTAATAGGAACTATTAAATCCACATTATAACTGAAAAGTACATGAAATTATGATGATTTTCAATTTAAGTTATATTTTCATTGAGTATTTTTTTGGTAGTATTTTATGTTTTAATGATCATGGAGGAGGTTTAACTAATAAATAAAAAAGAATGATATACAATATAAAATAGATTAATAACATTATCCACTTAAAACTATATCAAAACAAAACATTCCCTGAGACTCCATGTAAATATCATGATCTATTTAAGAACAATTAATGATTGTTCATCTCTTTAATATTATTTTTTCACTTTTATAATTTTTTTATTTTTCAGTTAACAATTTTCATTTTATTGCTGTTGAATGTTTTGATTTATAATAAACCTCAAATCCACCACCTGACAACATTTTAGGGAAATCATAGTTCTCGCAATGGTTATTTTTGGTTTACCCATATCACAACCTTTTCTTTTAATTTTTGTTGTACTTTTTTCATTTTCATTTTTTTATATTCAAGAGGTAAAAATGATAAAGTAAAATGAATGATTCTACAAACAATTACAATTCCCACAAGAAGAACTTCCAAAATAATTCCTTAAAATATAAATTATCTCATTTTTCATGATTCCATTAACCCCCACACATCTACTATAAAATATTGTATAATTTCTATAATCTATGTCGGAATGGATTTAATGTCTACAAAAATGAGTCTCCACTAACATGATTATTCATAGTCTCTATGGGATAAATAAGGAATTATTTAAATGTGGACTTTTAAGTATATGAGTATTTTTAAGTGATGAATCTATACTTTTTCATTTCGTTTTTACAGTTACAAATTCGACGTGTTCATATTCATGTTCTAGTAGATGGCATGTCCCATGATCACTCAAGAAATATGGTCAACATAAAATAGGAACTACTTAGTCTCGAAATAAACTAAAGAATGGATATTTCATTAGTTTCAATACCTCATGTCATGATTAAAAATAATAAATCAATTTACATGATTTATAGAAAATCGAAGCATGAAAACTTATTAAGGAATTTCATTTTCTCGAATCTATGAATTCCATACAATAATGAGTCCTCCTTTTGATATCCATGATTTACTTTAATAATCTCATTTTCCATTTTACTTGTTCAATTTTATTTACATTGGAAATATGAAACATTTTTTAAAAGGATTCATAAAATAACTTATAAATCCTTGAATTTACATGTATAACATAAAGTCAATTGTCGGCATGAAATTGTATCTTTAATGATCAATACATGATTTGTACACAAATTTAAGGACATTAAAATTTTAAACAATAAAAATTAACTCCCTATTGTGAAAAATATTTGTGTTCTTTTCTCCACTAATTTGGGACTTCATTTTTGTTTTATACCATGATCATTCTTGAAAATTTAAAAACCACTCATCCTAGTTTATGAACCATTTAATTGAAGATTATAGAGGTGATTATAAAGGTAAGTGAGTCCTAAATCCAATGTATGTAGAAAAACTAGGGTTGCCTCTGGGTAGATCCTTTGGTAAATGTAATTGGCTCGACCTCACCACATGAGAAGAAATTAGTAGATCTGTTAGAGAATTTTGATCTCCTCCACCAGTTCATAATGTAATCATACATAAAACTTCTACACCATTTCATATTGAAAGTGAATGGGTTTCCTCCTTATTTTTTCTCAACATGAATTTAAGAAAAATGGTACACATTATAAACAATATAGGTCATTACCAACATGAATAAATCTTATCTGAAATTAAATTCAGTCTATATTTATAGATTATAACATGCTTCTAGGTTTAATGATCTTTGGTTGAATCATTTTTTCATTTTACATATTTCTTAATTGATTTTAAATTCCTAAATTTTCAAAATAATATCATTTGATTTGTTCAAACTCTTATGACTATAGTTTACTCTCTTTCCAAGAACTATCCAAATACATATTCACCCTTTCTACAATCTTGTATGCTTAGTGATCAAATTCCACTAATAGGTGACATATTATTTCATAAATAACCTAGTACATAATCATACTAATGGATTCCTTTTATTTTTAATGGTATCCCTATAATGTTTTTTCATGACTTTATCTTTAATATTTTGGTTTGGTTTGACAGTCTTCACCAAATTTAATTTACTCTCATGGGTTGATACGTTATCTTTTCCATTTGATTTGGGATATCAAGGTGTTGATGATTTGTATTGACCCTCATATTTATTCATTGTATCCTCCATTATTCAATTGAATTTTTTTATCTTTGTTGCTGATGATAGATCTTGGCTCTTAAATCCTCCAAAAAAAATCCTTACAAAAAACAAACACTACATTTTCACAATAATTTTTTTGGATTGGGATTCAACCAATTTTGAGACATTAATAATAGAAATTAAAATATAAGATTTCCCAGAAGTCATAGAAAAGGTTCCTATAAAATAATTTCCTCTATAATAACCCATATTACCCAAGACCCATCATTTGTGAGAATCTAGTGTTTGTGGTGTTCTAGGAGTTGTCTGTGGATCACATCAAGAGTTATAAAAAATTCTAGTTTTTTGTAACCATGTCAGTACATCATCATGTTCGTGTGCTAGTATTCTTATGTGTCGATTTGTCAAGGGAATTGGAATCAGTTTGTCATGGGCGTCATCATCGGTTAGTCAAAGGTGTCATCATCTATCAGTTAGGGGAATCATCATTGGGGAGTCGAGGGCATCAATGTTAGTAGGTCAGGGTGTCTGTAGGTCAGGGCATTTGTAGGTCAAGGCATCTGTAGGTCGAGGCATCAGTATGCAGCTGCATTGGTAGTACATGGCATTAGTAGCTCAGCATCGACGACTCTGTGTCAGTGGGTTATGTTGGTAGCTCACCCCTAAGTGTATGTAGGTTGTGTTGGTAGCTCACCCATTGGTGGCTCATCATCAGTGAGTCAACAAACGGTGGCTCAATTGCAGTTTTCTCAATTTCTACCAATTTTTCCAAATTCACCTCTCTAAAGTTTAATTTGATGTAGAGCAAGTATAAATCCATAATTGGTAATTTATAGGGGTGTTTCAAATGGTATTTATTTTATCATTTAATATCATGACATACATGGTAATTTGAGATACTCAAACCTCATAATTAGAACCATGATCCCATGATGATGTCTTTTAAAACAATTATTCTTTTTAATAGTATCTAAATCGTTAAATCTGGGGTCTTCCATTCCTTGGTAGTTTTTGTGTTTCCTTCTAATGCGTCTGGAGCCCTCCCCCTAGATTCTTCATGTTATAGTGAAGATCACCTCCTACACCTTTTTCATGGTGTTCTTCTTGTGATACTCACATGATCCCCTATTCATGGCACAAGGAAGAACATTTATACTTTGACCATATGGTAGGGACATCATTTGTTTCTATTTATTTTTAATTCCTGAGGGGTGATTATGAAAATAATACCTTTTTTGGAATGGTTAATAACTTTCTTAGAGTAAATAAATATGTAAGGATTAAATTTTTTCAAATGATAACACTGGTAAATATTATATTGGGCAAAGAGTATTTTGATGTTGATCGCCTATTTTTCAATTATCCATGATTCATTTATGGGTTATTGTGTCTTTAGATCCTTATAAAAATAGTGGTATTTGGTGGTATTTACATGATCATTAGTGATTTTATTTTATTGAGATGCTTGAATAACTGACTGTAACATTAACATTTCTTAATCATGCACACTGATTGAATAAATGAATTCTTTAAGATCAATAAAATTTTGGAATCACATAGATTATAATTAAGTGGAATAAAAAAATATGCTGGTTAAATCTGAATATATTTATATCATGTTGATATGTGTGGCTATATGTTGTGTTATGTTCAGTTTTGTATCCTTGTGTGAGTTTTTCGGTGGCTATGTTTGGAAAAAAGTTTTGGGTACATGGTTGGGCATAGGCATTGCCTCTATGGGAAGGGTGTGGTATTAGTGTGTAGTGTGGATGGGGTTAAAATTAGTTTCCATGTGATATTTGTGTGGGGATTTAGAGGGGTATGTTGGTTTCCTAGTTCGATGGATTTATAGATTGTGGAACCAAAGAACATTTAGGTTGCTAAACTACCATTATTGTCATTTGGTCCCAATGTGATGTCAGGAAGTCGGAATATAGTGTGGTTATGAACTTATATGAAGAAGGACTGAATCTAGGATTTTCTGGGAAGTGGGAATATGGATATGGGTTGTGAAAGAATGATTTTGTGGTATAATTTTCTAAAATGGTTTTTTGAAATGATTAAATATGTTTTTATGATGATTGGGGGATTGTGGAGGGGGACTATAGTTCGGGTTTTCTTATTGTTTTGGTGTGGTTGTGGTTGATAGTTTCATAGTAGTTCATGAAAAAATTAATTCAAACCCCTTAAATAATAAATATAAAATGTTTAAATGAAAAAGGGGTTGGGTTTATCTTTGACAATGGTTGTAATACGGTAATGCATAAAGCGGTGTCATCGAAACTGGTTTTGAGTGGGATGATTGTTTGATTAAGAACCCATAGGGTTTACTGAGTGTACCCTTACATATATAAATATATTTTAGTTCCTTTTCATTTCAATACACACCCCACCCTTATTGAGCAATTTGTGCCAAACACCTCCATTTCATGGTGGATGGTGTCTTTCCCAATATCAGGGTGGGACGATGGATTACTTGCTTCTGAAATTCTTCATAGAACTCTCTTCCGTGTTCTTCTTTATCGAGTGTATCCAGATAGGATATAATGTCTTGATACCTACCAAATTCAAAGATTCATTAGGCGAGGTTATTTCATAGATTTTAGTACTATGTGATTTTGGGCCAGGTTTGATTTCCCATGTATCGTTTGGGTGAGGGAAAAGTGTCCTTGGACAACAGGAATTGTTGTTGTGGCCTAGGTCTGTGTGAGGTGGATTCTGTGTGGATTGAGGCCCAGGTGTGTGCTGACATGTTGTTGTAGTGGGACTTCATTTGGTAAGAGTAGTAGCATCAATAATTTAGTCTTTATGAATGAGAATCTGACATGTGGTAATGTGTTGTATGGTACCCAACTATCGATGTGCTTATTGTATTACTTTACTAGACTTATGTTATTTTGTGTGTGCGCCAAGGAGAGGTAGGGATAATTATTATTCCTTGTTAGGTTCATTTTGGTTCAACTATTTTCTCATAGGGACATTAGTATGTTCTCACACATTATCATGTGTGGTATTAGATTTTCCTATTGGGAAATCTTTTATAGTCACCCAACATAAATAAAATCAATTTTCAGGTTACTATGAAGACATTGAAGACCATTCTAGACTTTACTAGAATCTAAATAAGGATTAGTGGTTGTTTCTTTATAGTCTTTTTTCTATTGGAACATTACATTGGCGATTTTTTAACATTGTATCATATTAATTTTGAACATGCATTTGGGAATGGATTTTAGGTTCACTTTTACATTTGTTAATAGTATTATTTTTGAGATTTATCATTTTATCTCCCAATAATGTATTATACAATGCATAATGCCATTCATTTTTGTGTGATATTATTTACCCTTGTAGCTAGTCCCCACTCCAGAGCATATCTAATATGCAAAACAGGGGTCACTATCTCTCTTCCAACTTTTGGAAATATGGTTGGGTAACTTTTCCATCCCTTCCCTAATCATGAAGAAGGCAGATCATGTCAAAATTGAACAAAATGCATGATTTTGTGTGTTTGATGGATATTATGGAGTTTCGAGTTAGGAATAATGGGTATTGAATTGGATGGTATGATGAATATGTTAGGAAATCTCGGTGCATGAGATAGGACAGGTAATACTAGCTAGAACATGAGATTTTAAGGCCATCATGATCTGATGAAAGCACTTTGGGCCTAACAAAAGACCCAAAGAGGCTATAACAACTACATGGTAGAGACCCACGGAAAGGTACGTCCATCATATTGACTTTTGTTCTTGTGTGTAATTGGTGTTTTCAGAATTTAAAATGAATGAAGAGTTAATCAATTTTAAAATTAAATTTTCCACACTACCCGAGATTAGGAATTAATTATTCGCTTTTTAGTTATGGAACCTAGATGTCGCCTCATTGTGGTACATGAAGTTGAGGCCTGATTGGACTACCAGATTGATTATCAGAGGGTAGATTTACAAGAAGAGGAATACTAGGCCAAAAATAACACATTGTGCATTTAAATAGTAGAATTTGGGAATTTACAGGGGCAACGTCTCATACATGGTGACACAAGGTTAGCACATGAAGCTAGTCATCACTTTCATCTTGATATTCTCTCTAAAAGAGTATTGGGTTTCTATGTAATTGATCCATATGAGGTGAGCAGTGCATCATTGGAGGAAACTTTAACTAGGGGAGATGGAGGAAACTGGGGTTTTTTGGATAACATTAAAAATGAGTTCTGGGAAGAATTCATTTCTTCTACAATGAAAGCTGAGAAGAAGGAGGATATAACTTCAATCCATCATGGGAGTATGTTGGTGAGGGAACTGAAGATAATGGTTAATGATATCTTATATTATTCATAGGATCTCATCCCAGGTGTGGATTCCCAAGTGATGCACATAGAGGAGGCACTCTGAACTTCTCTATATTATGTTGTTAATCCTTTCAATATACCTGCATATTTAGAGGTTCAAAATAAGACTGATGTAGTGGAAATGATGAAAAAAATGGGAGGTGCACATTGATAGGGGATCCAACCGATTTCTTCAAAGGGGAAATATACCAGTTGTATTGATCCAGCTTCAGGTCCTTCCAGGTTTTGGCCAGTAGGTAGTAGACCTTATAAATTCTAGTGTCGATCTCCTCGTCCTCTACCTTTCCGCATGGGCCCGAGACCGAGGTACTATTTATTTGGATGCTAAAGGAATCATTTTAATCATGGACCATTTTGTGTACCGTATAGTGGGAATGTGAAGCTTCAATGCCCACCTCAATGATAGTAGTTTCTAGTCTATCCATTCCAGCAACATTGGAAGCGATAACCCAACCCACTAAGGGTAGATGATAATGGGGGAGGCCGACCTCTGGGTTCACCTCAGGGACCTTGAACAGGGCCATGTCAAGGAGTTGGTCGACAGTAGAGAGGTAGAAGCGATGAGATTGGGCTATTTCACAGCATAGATGTAGAAATTATAGTTGATCTAGTGGTCGTTCGAGGCACGATTAGTCGATTGAGAACTCTTGGGTGTGATTTTTTTGATTCAGGAGACTCACACTCTTTTGTTTCACCCGGTCTAGCCCATTCTATTGGACGAGAAATAGTGAGACCTCCCATTCCCTTGGTCTTGAGTACGCTATTCAGTGGTAATACCAGTTTGTTTGATGCTTTTAGAGAATATAAGATGATGTTGGCTTTACATCAGACAAATGGGGTCCTTCTTATGCTATAGATTCTCCCACACGACTTCATTCTTGGTATTGACTAGTTATTGTTTGTGCACAGTATCATCAACTTCTTCTTAAGAAGAGTAATGTTCTCAGATGTGGGAAGCATGTGCATAGCATTATTTGGAGAGTGATATTTTCAAGTCGAAAATTGGTATTTGGATCCTCTTCATTATTTGTTATCCGAGCTATTATTGGAATCAGCAGATACATAGATGTTGGAATTTTTGGTAGTTTTCAGGGAGATCATAGATTTCTACCCCCAATCTGATTACGATGGAACCCTATCAAATAACATCTTCTCAGTTGTGGGAGTTGCATATTCATGTTGATGAACTGATGAAAATGGGTTTTATTCGTCTATGTGTGTCGCCGTGGGGTGCTCTAGTATTGTTCATGATGAAGGCCGGCGGTGGTCTAAGACTATTTATATAATATTGAAGACTGAATCAGGTGATGGTCAAGAAATTTTACCCCATTCCATGTTTTGAAGATCTATTATAAAAGTTAAATTGGGAATTTTGGATATCTAATATCAACCCACAGTGTGGATATCTCCAATAGAGATTAAAGTGGGATACATCCCTATAACATATTTTAAGATCATGTATGGGCACTTCTAATTTTTTCACATTCCCTTTGTGTCATGAATGCACCAGCCGTGTTAATGGGGCTCATGAAATATGTTTTTTGTTAGTACCTAGATAATTTTTTTCATCATGTTCAATGATGATATCTTGATATAATCATGGTCAGAGGAGGGTCACACCAGGAAGCTGATGAATTTATTGGGGGCCCTCAGACACCCATAGCTCTATGTAAATATTCCCAAGTGAATGTTCTGGACATGAGAGGATAACTTCCTCATACAAATTGTGTGTCAGAAAGGGATAAAAGTGTACCCATCAATGGTTGAAGTGGATTTTTTTTTGGGGAACCACAAAATAATCTGGAAGACAGTCATAGATTCCTAGGTCTGGAAGGATGATACCCGATGTTCATACATAACTTTTCTAGAGTCTCATTTCAGCATATAGATTTGACCATAAAGGACCAATGCTTTATATGGAAAGACCAGTGTTAGGAATATTTCATCTATCTGATGTGTAAGTTGGTTAGTTACCTCTTGATTAGGTTGTTGGAGGAAGGGGTAATGTTTGACATGTTCTGTGACACTTCTTTCATGGGCTTGGGATGTGTGCTAATTCAATAACATGGAGTATTATCTAATGGGTGTATGATGTTACATCCTCATGAACATAATTTTTCAACCCATGATCTAATTATTTCAGCAATCTTATCTTGCGCTAATGTTTTGGAGCTATTACTTCATATGAGATCACTTTGTTGTCATCAAAGATCACATAACCTTGAGGTATATCATTTCATACTGAGACTTGAACATGCGATAGTGATGGAGGATAGAGTTTCTCAAGTATTACCACATCAAAATATATTACACATGAGGGTAGGGGGATGTGGTGGCCAATTAATTGAGCATGATGTCACAAAAGGCGGTAGGTCAGGTATCCAAGAATGCTTGGAAGGTGATAGGGGAGTTGACCGCTTTGCACCTGGATGTTGGGGAGGATAGTGATAGATTATACCTATTTTAGATGACAAGGTAGTCTTCCTTGGTGAGGCAGGAAGAAGAGTTTTTGAGGGGAGACATAGTGGTAGATGTGATGCATGATTGTGTTGTCCAGGGTGATTATAAGGACCCAACCTCAAACATTATGTAATCTTTAATTAATTTAATAATTCACATTGAGGTTATTTTTAGGTTTAGAATTTTAGAGAATTATCCCATAACTATTGCATTACATCTCATTAGTTACAATGTAGAAACTTATACTTAGAATCCTATTTTCTCATTAAATAAAAACACATAATAGAAAACAATAGTTATTTTCTTGATAATAATCTTCTCGAATTATTCCTTTTTCTTACCCTTCCTTATATCCTATGAAAAACATTTTTAAAACATGGGATAAGGATAAAAAGCTCAGTAAGGGTTATAAAACAAGGAATGAAATCATTAGTCTCTCAATACATACAAATCAATGAAATCATACTTCTTAATCATTAAAATACAAAAAAATCATAATATTTTTGAATAACCGATACAAATCATAAATCAAAAAATAACTTATGGCATCCATAACATACTTATGTTGTATAATTCACAGCTACATAGGGAGTTATATTTTGAATACCCATCATAGTATATTCCCTAAATGTCATAGGACAAACATTAACATTTACCTCTATCACGTTACCCAATACATAAGAGAGCTATATCAGGCTCACCCATCATAAGATTATCACAGAAACACTAATATACTTAAACAATTCTCAAGAACCATAACATAATCATAACAGTAAACAATCATAACAAAAATATAAAATTTTCCCGCGGAATTAATATTTCAACATATTGACTTAATAAATTCAATAATGGAACCATTTTCAGTACAAAAATACATAATAAAAGTTTATGGTATTTATTTTCCTTTGAAAAAAAATTTCGCATGTTTAGAAATCCAAATATTATATAATGATTGAAGTAGTGGAATGGTCGTTGTCACCGCTTATGTTTAGAGGAAACATTCCCTTTGCAGGTTAATAAAACTCTACGTAGAAAAATATTTACAGTGAATGAATGAAATTTCAAATGGATATATACACCATAAAAAATAATTTCATGTTTTAATCAAAGTGTGGCTCAATGAAAGGAGACTAAGATGAAGTCTTGCACAATGGTTGTATCATTAGATTGATGGTAAATCAATGACATAATTATTTGTGAAAATATAAATACACCCAATATAAGTGTATATTAAGTGTAAAAAATTCATAGGTTATTTACACATATTTATAGATTGACGTAATCAAGAAGTAGAATTTTATGCCAAACGATTGAAATTGGGTTAAGAATCCCTCTTACAGAAATTCGACAGCCTGACGATGTCGCATAAAATTCAGAAAATGATTTAATGAGAGAGAAAACAGTCTCTCATCACATAAAATTATATTTTAAAAAATAAGGTTATAGAAAATAATATCACAATATATTAAAATGTAAATTTAAAAAAATATAACATAAAAAAAGTCATTGACAATAATAGGATGGTGAAATGTTCTATTAACGATTTGGTATCTTATGAAACATGAACCACATGAAGGAAGGATCATTCAATGAAGATTTATAAACCCATAAATTATGTTATAATAAACAAGGAATATAATCATTATTAGTACATAAACAACATAAAAGTAATTAGTTACAAGTATAGCATTAATCTCATGGGAATAAAAAGTGAGATGAAAACCCCTTAACATGTGTTCGACATGACTTGTTCATTCTTAAATATCCAGAATAATAAACTATATTTAAATTATAAATTATTATGAACCTTTTTAACATCTATTATTCCATTTTTATCACTTATTACCACATTATAAGAATTAAAAATTCATTTAATATAATAACTGTTGTTTTGTCTTTATTTTTTGTATTGGTGTCAAAAATGAACTTCATATAATTAAAAGTTATACATGATGTAAAAATTTCATTATCTCATGAATTATATTCATGAATTAGATATCCTATATATCATTTAAATCAAGTATATATATGTATTTATAATAGTAATAACAATTAAATATAAGAAATGAAATGCACCGTTCCTGGAGATGGTAAGTCGTACGTACGAATGAATGCTACATTAATTTATATATTATATTTAATGGAATGAAAATATAATTATAAATAGTAATATTATAATTATAGTATAATATCATATATAATATTAGTAAATCCATCCATTATATGTTCCACGCATTGAATTAACTAGTCATATCACATTGAAAGGGCGGTAGTCCGTACCTATTCAAACGAAATTATCGTATTTACTAATTATGGAAACCATAAAGGTATGATATAAATAAAAGATACCGATGAATAGAGAAAATATAAATATAATATATATATATAGAATATCCATATAGTTCCATTATAATTTAAATCATGATAGGCAGTAAGAGATAATCGAACAATCATCGTTTCGTGAGGCAGTAGTTTAACGTACATAGAAACACAATGTTCGTATCCATTAGTTTGAGGTTTGTGTATATGTATTTTTAATCAATATCATAACATAAACCTAGTATTTTTAGGATACGTTTTTTTAATATGTAAACAAATAATAATAATTGAATAGTTAGTGGAGATTTAAAATAAAAGAAGAGAACTTGAGGGAAGACGTAGCATTAAATTGGGTAACTCCCTTTGGTTTGAACCAAAATAATTCATTGAAGTGACATATGCATAAGTGAAGGCTCCTAGGAGGAATATAGAGATCGTGGGAGCTTATTTTTGAAGAGTTTGGGTGATTCCATGGGCATGAGTTGTGTGTTTAATGGGTTAGAGATGATGGCCTTTTATAAGGGAGAGGAGGGGAACTTTAGGAATGTTTGAAAGTATTATTTTATTATAAAATGATTTTCAGTTTCAAAATGTCTAAAACATTTTTAACTGGATGTAAAGGTGAATATAAGTAGAAATAACATCATCCAATTAGAATTAGACAGGTTTCTGATATTTTTTTAATACTTATCTATTTTATTTAACCCCTTTTTAACTTATTTACATTTTACAATGTTATCTTATATATTCATACTATATGGTTAATATATTTAATAAAAATTTCCAAGAGACCCAAAATTGAACATTAATGGCATTTTTAACATCATATATGTCATATATCCAAATTTTATATTTTTAGGACCATTTTATCATTTCATAAAATATTGATTCATTTAAAAACACTTTTATGTCAATTTTTTACTATTCATATAATGATTTTTTAAAACATCATACCCAACTAGATTTATTTCAAAAAACCATCATTAATTCAAATATAAGAGGTAATCCCAATCTATAAATTTTTTCAAGGCATAAAAAGGGTAAAAATAAATTTATTGTAATATATATAATATCATTTATTTGAATCATTTTTTATTAATGAAGAATTTACTTCATCACCATTGTGTCATAATTAAATTTATTAATATAATGTCTAAATTTTTTTTAAAAAATACCATAACGTTAGAAAGTAATTTTGCTTTCCAAATAATATTTAGACTCAAATAGATCAAATATATAGCACTATATAATAAAATGTTTAAAAAAATGATTCTTGTTTTTGATATTTTTATTTTTACTTTAAAAAATGTTACTAATTTCATTATCTTACCCAACTGGCTTTCAAAGTCCAAGAGTCTCACCCAAGGATTTTTTTTTGATCATCCATTACTCATCCAATTTGGTTAGGACAAGTTATATGGTAATTTTATAAAATTATAATATTAGTTTTCCTTGAATAACCATATTTACCTTTAACCGCAATAAATAAAAATCAAAAGTAACTATTCACCATAAATATTTTTCTTCTTATTTAACTACATTTTACATACTAATGAAAACCCTTTATGTCAGATTTTTGAATTTCCATTCATAGAGGTGGTAAAATTTCTTTTTAAATAAAATGTTGATTTTTAACTACTATGTAATGTTTTTTTACTATTCATAAAAATTGCAAGTTTTCTAAAAAAATTAACCAAAATTATTTTTTTTATTTAGAATTAAAAAATTATGTCTATTTTACCAAATTCAAAACATATAAGTTTAATTAATTAATTTAAAATTAATTTCTTTTGTCAAAAGCAAAAAGTGAGTTATTAAGAAATAATCTATTTTAAAAGATTGTCACTTGTTTATGTCCAATTTCAAAATGAAATTACTTCCAAAGACCAAAATAGTATTAAAGGGTACAAATATAATCTAATTAAACATTAAAAATATAAAAGGATCAATATGAATATATAAATAAATTTAATTTAAAGGTGAATTTGAATTAAAATGAAGTATTTTCACAATTCATTAAAAAATAAACATTATCAAAAAAATACCATCATTTCATTCAATGAAAATTTTGATGTCCTGAGTCTATAGAAGAATTTTATTTTTTAAAATAGAACATATAAAAGTGAATAAAACTTGATTTAAAAAGGTTTCTCTATCAAAATGTCATAAATTGACCTTTTAAAAAATATTAGAGTAATTCATGCCTAAAATTGGATCCATGTTTACTTTAAGAATCCAAAATTTATTGGATAAATGTAAAAACAATTAACTAATTTTTTTAAACATATTATTGTTAGTTCGGTCCATTCCCTCCAATATACCGACTATGCATTTAATTACCATTTTAACTAATCATATAATATTATTATTTTTCATTATAACTAAACGTTTTGTGAAATGTAGGATTTAAATGAAACTCATTGTTGCATGTCAGTGCACCATTGAACAGAACATCCTATTTTAAAGTAAATTAATATTTCAATCACAAATATTAAAAAATATGAAATTTTCATATTATTTATTTACCTGGAATGTAACAACCTTCCCCCCTTTTGGAAATTGGGTCCACAAATGTTTTAAATTATTCTAAGAAATTTCATTAAATGTCCCACATTGGAAAAAGTTTCAATAAAATTATCACTTTAAATGAAAGAAAGAAAGGTACAATGGTCGCCTGAGATAACCCATACTAAGATTCTATGTAAGAAAACATGGTTATGGATGAAGAAAAACCATCATGTTTTGATGAAGAGTGGTACAAAACATGATTAGGAGAATGTTAACAACATGAAAATCCAAAACATGTGATGGGTTAAAAGGACATTAGTTTCCTAGTTGGAAAAGAAAACAGAAAATATTTTTTTTGTTTTAGGTTTCCTTTCCTAAAATTGGAGAATTTATTTATGAGATTGATTAAGAGGATAATAATATATACATACTTTTAAATTAGAGTTTAATAAGTTTTTACCAAAAAGTTATCTTTTCTCTAAACAATTTGCATTAAAGAGGACCTAGTCACTCTTGAAGTGATATAATCCACAATTAGAGAATCACATGGTCCACAATATATGACAAATATATTTCTACAAACATAAAACATTAACCCAAACCATAATGGTTAGTAAAAGATCAGATATTTCCCCAAAAGGATAATCTTTTATAAAAATAAATACTAATCTTAATCTACAAAATTGAACTAAAAACACCCAAATTCAACAAATAACATTAAATAAACAATTGTCCTTCAATTCTATCAAAATAATCAAAACTAATATTGAAACCCAAAAATCAGAATAAATTTATCACATTGTCTTATATAGTAAATATTATCATTAATCTCTAAATAACATTGACAACTCTTAATGTCACATAATGAAATGTAATTAAACCAATCAAATATTCTCTATGGTAGGTTAAACATTTCCATAAATAACCCAAATCACCATATGTTAACAATAAAAACAAAGATTCTTCTAAAACAATTATACCAATACTCCAGAAAAGATATCCCATAGTTATATATTTTCCTTAATCATATAGTGTTTCCCCAAAAGAAAGAACATCTTACAAAATAACCTTTATCACTTAATAACCGAACCATTTTCCTATACCAAAGTTATCTATTTGATAAAATGTATGATCCAAAATTCAACGTATTCTTGATCCATAAAATTATTTAAAATAAAATAATTAGTCATACTAACCAGGGACATCATGTAGTCCAATGGTTGGTGATAAATCTCAATCGATCTTTGGTTGTAGGTTTGATTACTGCATCATTTTCCGACGTTACGGGTCGTCACACGGTCTCCGTGTTGTCATTTTTCCAAAACTATATAATTTTATAACATTCGAAAAAATGATATAAACTCTTCAAAAAAAACGATAACATGATTTAACCTCAACAGTTGTCTTATAAATCTAATTTTCATCCCAACTCATAATGATCTCAATAGCTTAATTCACAAAGTATTATGCATAGTGACATTTTTTAAATCTAAAAAATATCTTTATTCCCGATGAAATAACATAAAAACTTGATCATGGTGTCCACCTCGTTTCATCATTATCTTGTTCACGTAGATAGATGTTCCATGCGTTGATACAATGATTTATAGATCCTTCAAAATCATCTTCTTCCATTATACAAATGCACCTATTACAACTTGGTTCATATGGGTGTTCACTAAAAAATAGTGCTGGAAAATAAACATGTGTGACATATAATTTAAAAACATATAATAAAAATTTCTTTCTTTAAAAAAATCAGACTTAGTATTAGTTGAAACTTTCAATCAACGATCCTTTTAATGTACCCTATGTATAGGTTGAAAGAATATAATATAAACAAAAATATAAATATTTTCTGCAAATGTACACTTATTTGGAACCTTTTTCAATATCATAATATGCTTCCAAATATTGTGATACGGTAAAATATTTGAAAATAACTTGATAATATTTACCTTTATTGAATATATAATAATATTGAGAAAACATGATTTGATTAAATACAACCCACGATTCACGATGGTATCGTGGTATATTAGAGGTAGTTGAAATATCAAATAATTAATTTCATGTGAATTATATTTTTGAAAATGTTTGAGAATTTTATGGACATGACTTTTCAATAATTATTGAAATAATATAATTAGGAAGTGATTGGAATATAATTTGGGATCCTCCTCCTTCAATTTGTAAGAAACATAACATTATCTGAAAAAGTTTAAAAATAAGTATATAACATAAAGAGTAGACCACATAGAATAACCATGTGTCAAAAAAACTCATAATCCCTAACGTTTTCTAAACTAACCTCTAATTCCAACTATAATGACTCGGCCTTAAATTTTACG
Source organism: Viscum album (assembly GCA_963277665.1). Lineage (NCBI taxonomy): Eukaryota > Viridiplantae > Streptophyta > Magnoliopsida > Santalales > Viscaceae > Viscum > Viscum album. Next base: position 1,416,722,676 of record OY728161.1, on the reverse strand, counting down.
TAATATAGAATTGTGTTAATAATTCACATGGTGGATCTTTTTAGGTTTATTGTTTTAGAGAATTAGGCCATAATTATTACATTACATCTCATTTTTTACAATGTATACACATCAACTCACTATTCATTTTTTCATTAAATAAAAACTCTTAAAAGAAACCAAGTGTTCTGTTCTTGATAAATATTTTTTTGAATTCTTCTTTTCTCTTAACCCTCCTTATATCAAGTGAAAAATATTTCAAAAACTTGGGATGAGCGTATACAACTCTTTAATGGTTATAAAACAAGGAAATAAATCATTAGTCCATCAATACATAAAAATCAAATAAATCATACATTGCAATCATTAACATACCAAACATAATCATAAGATTTATGTACAAAAAATGTAAATCATTAATAATAAAGGTACCTTGTGGTATCCATGACATACTTATGTTGTAGCTTCCACTGCTATGTAGAGAGTTACATTTAGAATACCCATCAAAATATATTTCGTAAATTTACTAGAAGAAACATTGAAGTTTACCTCCATCACGATACCCAATTCATTAGAGATCTATATTGGTCTCACCCACTATAGGGTTATCAAGGAACCACCCGTTTATATAATAAATTCCCATGAACCATATCATAATCATATAAAATGAAAAATCAGAAAAGAAATATTAAATTTTCACATTGCATTAACATTTCAATATATTGACTTATTCAATCTATTCTGAAAAACATAATCCATACCCAAATATGAAAAAAGCATATATGGTATTTATTGTCCTTTTAAAAACATTATGTATGTTAAAGTAGCCATGTATCAAACGGTGTTTGTGGCGGCATAAAGGTCATTGTCATAGTGTACGGTAAAAATAATAATTCCCTTTGTCATTTATTAATATTCTACGTAAAAAAATATCCCCTTTGAATGAAAATAAATTTTAAAGTACTTTATGCACCTTATAAAATAATGTAATGTATAAATCAAAATATTCTTCAATGAAAGTTGATTGAGATGATGTCCCTTCAAATGATTGTAACATTAGATTAAAGGTAAATTAATGGCCTAATTATGTGTGAAATATATAAATACACCCAATATATGTGTATATTATGTGTAAAACAATCAGAGGTAATTCATAGAAATTCGTAGGAAAACATAATCATGAAGTATAATTTTACCCCAAAGAATTAAAATTGGGATAAGATGTTCTCTTAAAGAAATTTGATAGCCTAATGTCATGGTTTTAAAATTCAGAATATGATATGATGAGAGAGAAAAGGGTCTCTCATCACATTGAAATAAAATTTACATAATTAAGGATGTAGAAAAACATATCCCAACATAAGAAAATGGAAATTTAAAAATACATAACTTAAAAGAAGTCATTGACAAAAAGAGGACGGTGAATGGTTCTTTTACGGATTTGGTAACATACAAAACATACACCACATGAAAGAGGGTTCAGACAATGAATATATACATAACCATAAATTATGTTATATTACACAAGGAATAAAATCATGTGCAGTATATATACCACATAAAATGAAATAGTTGAAAAAATAGCATGAATCTCATCGGAATAAAAATTGTGATGAAACCCCCTTACCTTGTGTCTGACTTGACTCGTTCGTTCTTTAATCTCCTAAATAATAAACTAATGTTATTTTATAATTTTTTAAGAACATTTTTCAGGTTAATTATTACATTTATATCACTTATTTCCTTGTTATAAACAATACAAAATCATTAAATTTAATAACGGTCATTTTTTCATTATTTTGTACTTGTGTCAAAAATGAATTTCATATAATCAAAAAATTTCCAAGTGGTCTAAATTTTATTATCTCTAGAATGATATTAACCAATAACATATCATATGTATCATATATATCTAGTAAATATTTTTATTTGTATGAGTACAAAACATTTTTAGATAAGAAATGGAATGCACCATTCATGGAGACAGAAAGTCGTACGTACGCATAAACGCTACATTAATTTATACATCATATTTAAGGGAAATAAACTTAATGATATATAATTATATTATGAATCTATAATAATATCATATATAATTTTAGTAACTTGATCCTTTATATGTTCCACATATAACATGAACGAGTCATATCACTTTGAGTGGGTGGTAGTCCTCACTTCCTCAAATTAAATTATTGAATTTAACCATTATGGAAATCATAATGGTATGCTATAAATGAAAAATAAAAAAGAATAGAGAAAATGTAAAAATAATATATATCACATATAAATACAGTCCCATAATTATGGCCACCTCGAGATGTGGCATGAGAATATCGAACAATCATCATTTTTTTAGGCAGCAGTTCTCCATAGAAAGAAACAGTATGTTCATATCTATTAGATGGAGGTGCATGTAAGAGTAGTTTGAATCCATATCATTAAAACAACCTAGTATTTTTAGGTTTCTATTGTTTTTATGTAAATAGTGAATAAGAAGAAATATGGGAGTTATGATGTAAAATAAAATAAGAGAACTTGGGGGAATACATTACCTTTAAATTGTGTAACTCCCTTTGGTTTGAACCCAAATTCTTTCTTGAAGTGACTTCTGCCTATGTTTAGGATTTTTGGAGGAATAGATGGATCTTTGGAGATTATTTTTGAATTTATTTAATATGTTTAGGGGGGTTAGATGTGTGTTTACTGGGTTTGAGGTGATGGCCTTTTATAAGGGAGTGGAGGGTCTCTTTAAGAATATTTGAAAATATTATTTTATAATATGATTATTTTCGGTTTCAAAAAGTCAAGATCATATTTTATTAGAATATAAGGATCATATAATGAGAAATAAAATCATCTAGACATAATTGGATGGGTTTGTTACAGTTTTTTATTGTTATCTTTCTTATTTAACCATTTGTTAACTTATTAAACTTTTAACATGTCCTCGTATATATTCATAATATATGGTTAATATATTTACAATAAAATTAAAGCCACCCAAAATTGATCATTAAGGAAATTTATTACATCATATTTTTCATTTTTATGAATTTAATATTTTTAGGACTATTTTATCATTTAACAAAATATTGATTGATTTATAAATTCTTTTATGTCAATTTTAATACTATTTATATCATGAGTTTATAAAAAATTCAAACCAACATGAATCATTTGATAGATATTCATGATTCCAAATATAACAAGTCTTCCTAATCTATAAAACTTGTGGATAAAACAAACAAATTCAAAATAAATTTACTTTAATATTTATAATATAATTTATTATAATGCCTTATTAATGATGAAATTGATGCATCATCATTGATTCATAATTAAATTTATTTATTTAATGTTTATAAATTATAAATAAAATTCCATGATGTATGAAATAATTTTTTTCAATCCAGATAATATTTATAGTCTAATATATCACTTATGTTAACCCATATAAAACATGTTTTTGTAAAAATATTTATGTCTATGATATTTTTATTTCTACTTTAAAATAAGTTATTAATATAATTTTCTTACCAAAGTGGATTTAAAAGGCCAAAAGTACCTCCAAAAGATTTTTTTGGTTGACTATTTAATCATCCAATAAGGTTAGGATGTGTGATAAGGTAATTTTATATTATAATAATAACTGTTTTCCATTAATTACCCTATTTACATTTAACCGTGGTAAATATGAATCAAAAGTTACTATTCACTAAATATTATTTTTATCTAATTGATCCAAATTTTACATACAGATGATAACCAGGTATGTCAGATTTTTTAAATTAAATTTGCAGAAGAGGAAATATTTTGTTTACATGAAAAAGTCGGTTTTTACCAACATTAATGTGGTTTTCACTATTCATAAAATTTAATATTTTCTAAAATTACCAAAAATTCACCCAAAGATAATTTCGATATTATGAATTAAAAAATTATTTCTATATTACCAAATTCAAAACATATATATTTTATTAATTAATTTTAAATTAATTTCAGTTGTCATAACCAAAAGGCTTATTTTCATTAAATAATATATATCAAATGATTAACACTTGTTTATTTCCAATGTCAATGTGAAATTACTTCCAATTAACAAAATTGGATTAATCATAAAAATATAATCAAATTACACTTTAAAACCAATAAAATGTACATTATAACTATATAAATAAATTATATTAAAATGCAGTTTTGAATTGAAATGCAGTATTTTTAACTATTCATTGAAAAAATGTAAATTATCAGAAAAATAACAGAAAATTCATACAAAGTAAATTTCTATGTCCCGGGTCTAATGATGATTATTTTTGGTCGGATAGAATATATAATTATTAAAACCCATAAATTTAAATAGCTTTATCCATCAAAACACGGTAAATAAGCCTTTTAATGAATATTAGAGTATTTTATGCGTAAAATTGGATTCATTTTAATTTTAAGCCTCTAAAATTTAGTGGATAAGTATAAAAAAATAAAAATAACATGAATAATATTATTTTATTTAGTTCTACTAAATCCCTCCAATACAATGGCTATGTATTATGTATCGTTTAGAATAATAATATTATATTATTATTTTTTCAATATATCATAACATTGTGTTAAATATAAGATTTCAATATAACCTGTTGATGTGTGTTGGGTACACAATTGATCAAATCATCCCCTATTAAAGTAAAATTAGCATTTAATTGAAAAATATTAATAAATATGAAAATTTTATATTTTTTATTTACCTAGGACATTACAGTGATACTATGGAGGGGTTGTTAGAGAATAGCCATAATTGGATGTTGTTCCATCGAAAGAAAATTGTCCCAATGGCAATGCATGATGGAGTCCTCCATGAGTTCCATAGCTCACCCCTAGTAGTGAATACATGAGTCTCTAAGGTGTAGTGATGCCTAAGGGAATAGTTTTTGTGGCTCAGGGTGAAGCGGGTAGGGGAGGAGTTTGTTCAAGATGCCTAGGGTTCCAATAGGTGAAGGTCGAGCACCGTATTCCCAGTGGTCTGTTGCAGCCCTATGATATTACATAGTGAAAATGGGAATATATCACAATGTATTTCTTCATAAGTTTACCCAGTGCATGGGGATGATGTGATTCCCATTTGGTATTAGTTGATCGATTGATGAAATAAACTCACATACTGGCAATCAAGGAGTCAAGCACTATGGATGCCTTAGCCTAGAGGTATATAAGAGAAGTGGTGAGACTACATGGAGTTCCAAGATCTATTGTCTCGGATCAGGATGCATGTTTCATGTCGTGAGTATATGGGGCATTACATTATACATTTGGAACCGATTTACGCCTTAGCACTACATTCCAACCCCACACTGTTGAGAAGATAGAGAGGACCATCCAGACATTGGAGGATATGTTGTGGGCGTGTGTCTTGGACTTCTGAGGCCTGTGGGTATGAAACATACCCCTAGAAATGTTTGAATACAACTATATCTATCACTCAACTATCGACTTGGCTATGTTGTAAGACCTGTACAAAAAGCCACGTCGTTCACCTTTGTTATAGAAAAATCTAGTGGAGGCAGCCCTTAAGTGCCATATGTAATATAGAGCACAACATAGAAGGTCCATCTTGTGTTTGAGAGGATATAGGTAGATCAGGACTTGTTGAAGATATTTACTGATCTTAGGATGATAATTTTGTAGTTATAGTTTGGATACATTGTGTTCTTAATGGTATCTCCTTCATGTGGACATTTGTGGTTTGGTGGAGGAAGAATTATTTCTCCCAGGATCATTAGTCCTTTTGCGGTGTTGTGACGATTTGGAAAGGTGGAATATTAGATGGAGTTGCACCACAGATGGATGTAATCCACAATGTATTCCATATCACTCAGCTTCTTCGGAATCTACATGTTAACTCCCTCATCCTAGAAATTAGAGAGATAGAAATCTAGGATGATGAGACATTTGTGGAGTGACTGGTAGGAATCGAGGGTCGTGATGCGAAGGTTCTTCATGGCATAACCATTAATTTTGTTCAATGCTCTAGAGGCATGCATACCATAATGAGAGTACATGGGAATGAGAATGAATGATGCGTGCATAGTACCCCAAGCTCTTCTGAGTTTCATTTCTGTTTTTCCTATTACCTTGCTTTTGATGTAATGTTTGACCTCACTTACTGTAAGTTAATTTTTCCATGTTCTCTAATTTTGTGTTAAAATTCATCACTATGGGGAGGAGGTACATGATCCCTAATCACAACGAATTAATTTGAAAGTCATTAAACCCTATCGGGCGAGATAGTTCCAACCAAAGTGGATATTATCATGACATGGTGGAAAGAGCTCCATAACCCATGTGTCTGGATGTTGTGACTTTAGGTGTTTGTGTGGTTACTTTAGGGAGGGGAGTAGCAGTGCTACTACATTTGTTCATGGGAATGCTGACAAGATGTTTTTCTATGGTATCATGGTCTCCCCATGACCATTAGAATAACACATAGTGTTTTACCTATGAGAGGTGTCTTAAGGGATGGTCATTCAGACAACTTTATCATGTGTGAAAGTATAGATATTCTCAGGGGATGAGAATTGTTTGAGAGGTATCTGATGTAATAACTCGTATTTCCCTAGACCCTTCAATTATGAGAATGTAGTGTTGTAGGTGTTGTAGAAACTGTCGGTGGATAACTTCAAGAGTTTTTCAAATTTCTAATTTACCATCGGAATGTCTGGGTGTCGGTGTGTTAGTGTGTGGGTGAGTTAGGGGCATCATGATTTGTGATTCAGGTGAATCATCATTGATGAGTTGAGGGAGTTTGTGTCTGTAGGTTAGGGAATCAGTTGGTCCATGTGTTGATAGGTCAAGGGGATGGTAAGTCATTGTTTCTGCAAGACATGACATTGATATCATAGGTTTGGTGGCTCAACATTGGTAGGTCGCATCTGTATATCACCAGTAGGTGGCTCGGAAATGGTGATTCATCCATCAGTGAATCATTTTCAAATTCCCCATATTTCCCAATTTATCAATTTTCGACATTCTTAGGTTTTATTTGATGTAAACGACGTTTAATGATATAATCAGGTGGTTATAAGGGAATTTCAATGGGTAATAATTTTTTCTTTAAATATCATATAATCCATGGAAATTTGAGATACTCAAACCACATAATCTTGAAAATGATCCAAAGATAGAGTCTTTAAAAACTATTATTCCATTTAAATGATATATGAATCTTCAATGTGGAGAAGTTCCCATACATGTGTATTTTCCATTTCCCCATGGTGCATCTGGTGACTTCCTCCCAAGATGAGTCGTGCACCATTGCTAGGGCCCCCAAGCTTAGTTTTATTGGAGTTGTTCCCATGTTTCTCATGCGATCACATGTTCGTGCTCCAAATAGTAACTTCAATCATTTGATCATTTGGTAGGGATTTAATTTATTTATCTTTAGTTATCCATCGCGTTGGGTGGGTATTCTAATGATCCCTTTTGAGGAAAAAACACAAATCATTCTTTGTAACATGAAATAAATAAGAAGTAAATTTGATCAAAAGATAACAATGGTAAATAATATAATGGGAAGAGAGTGGTTTAATGTTGATTGAGAGTTTAATCTATAATACTTTATTATTTTATGGAATTTTATACCTATAAAGACTTTCAGAAAATCAAGGCTATTTGTGGGATTTTCTTCTACACTAGTGATGTTATGTTTTATTGATATTCTTGAATAAATGACCATTACATTAAATCTACTTAATCACATAAACTTGTTAAATAAATTAATGACCCAGGATATAACCTATTTTTTTATCTCACCAGTTATAATAAAGTGAAATTAAATAAACTCTACTAGTTAAATCTAAATATATACACGTCTTGTTGATTGTTGTGGTAGAGTGTTGTGTTCTGTTGAGTTTGGTAAAATTTTTGAGTTTTGTTGTGACGATGATGAGAGCATAGTTGTGGGTATAAGGATAGGAAGTGGAGTTGGCTAATTAAGAAGGGTGAAATATTAATGTGCAGTGGGTATGGGTCTAATAGTATTTTCCATGGGATTTGTGTGTGTAGAAGTACATAGGGTGTGTTGGTATCCTAGATGGAAAAATTGATTGATGGTAGAATATATGAACTTGTAGGTAGTGTAACTGCCTTTGTTGTGTTGTGGTCGTTGAGCAACGTCGAGAAGTGGGACTACGGGGTGGTTATGAACATACATGTTGAGGGACTACATATGAGAATTGATGGTCAGTGGGGATATAGAGCTAGGTTTTGAGATAAGGATTTTGTAGTATAATATTGATGAATGGTTATTGGTAATGACTAAACAGGTGACTTGGAAGATTGGGTGTTTGTTCAGTAGGAATAAATTTTGGTTTTTCTTGTTTTTTTGGTGTGGTTGTGGTTGATAGTTCCCGGGAAGTGTTCGATCAAATTATCGTGAATTCATTAATTAATAAATGGAAAGTGGTTAAATTAAAAAGTGGTTGGGTTTTTCATTGGTAATGGTTGTTTATGGTTATTCATATAGGGGTGGTATAGAAAGTGGTTCTAAGTGGGTAGGTTTTTAGTTTGGAAACCCATAGGTTGGGCTGAGTGGCTTCTTGCATATATATATATATATATATATATATATATATATTATAGTTCCTTTTGATCTATAAAAGAACACCACCCTTTTGAGAACTATGTGAAGAACACCTCCATTTAATAGGGGAGGGTGTATTTTCCAACATCCCAATGAAAATATGGATGGATGGTTAGTGACATTCTTCCTTGAACCCTCTTCCATATTTATACTAGATGAGAGTATTTGGGAACGATCTAATGCATTGAGACTTACAATAGTCCAAGATTTGGTAGGTGATGGTTTGTTTTAGTTGTGGGACCATGGTGTTTGCAGGTCCGGTTAGTTTTAGCAAGTATCTTTGGGATGATTCCCAAGAGTCTTTGGGAGAGAGGTGTGGTTGATGTGGCTGTTGTGTATGTAGGAGTGATTTTATGTGGTTCAAGGCCCATGTGGGTATCAGCGGGTTGTGGTAGTGGGAAACATATTAGAAGAGTGGTAGAATCAATTAATTAGTCATTACTATTGAGAATATGACCGGTTGAAATGTGGTGTGGGGTACCCAAATATAGATTTTCTTATACTATTACTTTACATGTCCTTTTTATTTTGTGAGAGTTCCTTAGTGAGGCTGGTCTGGTTAGTATTCATTTATAGGTACATTGAAGTTATACAATTTTCTCACATGGATATTAGTATATTCCCTAGTTGGAGTTATATTTTCTTACTAGGTATACTTGTATACCCACACTACGTATATAGAAACTACTTTAATGTTTCCATAAGGACCTTGAGGTCTGTGTTAGACTTTTCTAACTCAAGAATCGGGATTAATTATTGTTTCTTGTTTTAATATTTCCTTTTAGTGCATCAATTGGGAGTTTTTTTTACTTTTTATTAGATTACTTTTAAACATTCATGTGGGAATGGATTTTTGGTTTCATATTTACTTTTTTTTATTTAGAGTTGTTTGGGATTTATCATCTTGTCTCCCAAACTTGTTTTGGAAAAGGGAAATTCCATCCATTTATGTGTGAGATTCTATATCCTCGGAGTTAATCTCTACTCTTGGGCCTATCGAAGGCAGGAATCATGTGTCATTATCTCCCCTTCAACTTGATATGGAAGGGCATGGACCCTTACTGTATCATCCCTCACCTTGAAGAAGGTAGGCCATGAAATCCTCAATCCTTATATATTTCATATTAATTAATGTTTTTTTGGTAATTTATCTTATTTTTTGTATTATTTCAATAAATATGACACATTTTTCATTTTTTTCAAAAATCATGAGCATCGTAATACATGGAAGGCCAATATATTCCAAATTCCCATATATTACTAGATTTTATTTGTGGTCCATAATTCCATCCACAATAATGTGTTTGAAAAAATTGAGAAAAATTTTATATTTCACTTTCAAGAAGAAATAATTGTATGATTTGATCATTGAAAATTTTCTAGATAAATAGATTATACTAGTTATAAAATCTATATTGTCCTTGTGTTTTTAGGGAATTTGAGGGAAGAACGTATGTACAATGTGGCCATATAATTTACTACACTAGAATATCATGGTACTTAATCCTCTATAATGGATAGATTTTATTGAAGAATATTATCATTGAGTGGGTTCAGCTCTGGAATATCTATTTTAAGAGTGTTTAACGGCCTACTAAGATGATCTGGAACTAGGTTTTTATATCCCCCTTGTTCCTTAATATCAATATAAAAATACTAAAAAGGTATTATCCATCTCACTAGCTTTATTTTGGCATCATTATTCTTCATCAAATAACAAAAAAATTATTGTTAGAAAATACTTCTAATTTAGTTACAAGTAATTTTAACGTAAATTTATCTAATGAATATAAAATGAAGTGATACTCCTTTTCATGTTTTGTATTGTTTTACTGAGTGGAATATAGAGTATTTGAATCATAGGTTTTGACGTGGGGTGTTTCATTCAATTATTAGGGAAATATCTACACCCACAAATTGATTTGATGTATTAGAAAGTAACTGAAATGGATTTTCCCAATCTAGGGGTTGCATTATTGGTGGGGTAAACGACATCTAGTTTTTTTATAAAATTACATTCTAAAATTATTATTAAATAATGTCAGCATATTTAAATAGATTTCATGGTAGTGGAAGATAGATATTATTGAATTATTTAATGTGTATTCAATAAATTCCTACATGACCATGAAATGATTTGATATGTCTCAACCATTGGGGGAATGAAAAACAAATTATCACTTCAATTTTATATTTATCCACATCCATTCCATTTTTTGAATTTATATGTCTTTGAAACATTCATTTTTCAAACACAAAGAGACAATTTTTTATGTTTAAAAACTCATTTTCTCTATTAATAATTTCAATACATTCTCCAGATATCCATAGTAATGATAAAATGAATTCCAAAAAATCATAATGTCACTAATAAATAACTCCAATAATACTTCTATTTGATTGGAGAAAATGAATAACATACATCTCAGAAAATCACCTAAGTCATTGTAAAATCTAAAAGGTATCCTATTATATGAAATGTTCCTGAAAGGGCCATTCATTTATGTCTTCTCTTGGTCTTATCGGGCAATCATGACATACAAATATCATTAAAATTCATCCAAACATTAATTATGTGTTATACATTCTATAATATATAATATCTAATCAATTAATGGGAATGGAAAGATATATTTTTATATGACTTGGTTTAGTATTCTTTAATAAATTCACACCATGAAAATGTTTTGAACTGTCAAGGGAATTAATTCATTTTTCACATTTTCCACAATGGTAATACATGTTTTCCATTAAAGAACCTAGATGGGAGAGACCCATCTAGAGTCTTAAATTAGGTAGATTATGTTAGGTTCTATGTTTTTTTGAACATATTTATTTAAAACATCAATGATGGTGGGGTTTATTCTTATGAGGTTGCCTAAAAGTTTTAGAGTCCTTTTCTAAAAATGATTTTATGGGAGTAAATATTGGTTTTGATAATTTTTATGTCTCCTAAACAACATCATATGTATTGATAATTTCTTTTAAGAAACCAACTTATAGTTTTTTCATTGGTCACAAATTTTTTATTGGAATTAATTACTTGAAAGTTTTCTCCCACCAATAGATACAAATATTTAAAATCACATTGGAGGGGGTTTAATTATTGAATCTATTGTTGTTCTATGAATGGTAATGAGTTTATTTATCCTATATCAAAATCATGTAATCCCTTAACATAGGGTATCATATTAGTTTATATAGGTAAAAAATCAAATAAATTAGAGGTGGTTTCAATATTTTAATATTTTTGAGTACTCAATCCCCCCATTGTGCAATCTTCTAAAGATTTGAATTCTTGAAGAAAACCTGAATTTTTGATGGGATAATTACATTCTGCATGTGGGATTGAAGCGGGGAACGTTTGTTCGAAAAAAAAATTTCATGTAAATTAATTTTCGCCATACTATCCCCAAGATCCTTGCTTAGGGTTCATTTATTAACATAGATGAATGTCTTATCTATTTTCCGAAAGGGTCGTCCTGAAATTATGGATGAATTTCTGTGTTAATTGTGTTTTCCTATGGTGAGTATGTCAATTTCTTCTAGAAATATGAGTCATTAAGATTACTTTATTACATCAATCACAACTCTAGTTTTTAAAATATTGGATCAATTTAGTAGTTAAATTACCACTCTTGTGGGATTCAGTTCACTGATTTTCAAAGATGAGATGAAATAATTAGACATTACTTTTACGGATTCAACAAGGCCAAATAAATAATTAGAAAAATATAATGAACACATTGTGTAGGTAACACAGAGTTTCCCTAGATCATGACACATTTTGGGTAAATGTTGGTGTTCATGAATGAAACAATTTTCCAAAGCTGATTCCTCCATCCTTATAACACATTATTCTCTTGGTGAATATTTATATCAGAAACATCTCATATTCTGGTATTTGGAGGATTGCATAAAACAATGGAATGTTGATTTAAACATTTGTATGGTTTCCTTGATCACTTATTTATGATTTTCTTCTTCATCCTTTGAAGACCGAGCCAGCGCAAATGGGAATAGTACCTTGTTGTATCCTTTCTCCATTTGATACCGTTAAACTTTTGTTTTAGTCTTCTTCATGGGGTGGATGAATTTCTCTTTACGTTTTTTTTGAATCATCCAAGTGTTTGATGACACATGCCACTTCGAGTTGTGATTTTACAAACAATCTCATTTGGGTTAGGGATAGATTTTCCTAGGAGTTTTCCTTGATTTCATGTCAGAAGATCCATATGTATATCAAAATAATTGTCCAAATTTATAACTATACTATTATGATCATTAATATTTCTATCATGGTGGTACTTCAGAGAACTTGTTGGAGGCTGTTCAAAATTATTTCATTTGAATGGTGGGATTGTTGTTGTTAGAATATATATTTGAATATTTTCCATGTTCTGGATTTAGTGTTGAAAATGATTCATGGCTTGGATATATTGATCTACAGAATATTTTTGGTTTGATAAACTCCCCATTATTGATTTTGTGGGAATTTTCATTATTGAAATGTAGCCTCACAACAATCCCTATCATCTATCCAAACACCATGATGAGGGTAATGATTTGGTGAGGGAAATAATACATATACCTGACGTGGAGATGGTATCTCACCAACTTTTACAATAGACTCTTGTTTGACAATGATTTTCTATTCATGAATTTGGATTGTAAAGAGAGGTGATGGGATAGAAATCCTTACCTCATGTATACCACTTGTAAAATCACCACTTATTCTATATTTCTATGAATTTTTATATAACTGATAAATATAGTTTTAGGATTATTTGGGAGAATTTTTAATAAAGGTTCTATCAGAGGATGCATCCCAATGGTTTCATTCAATATCAATCAGTCATTGGAATAAATATACTAGTAAGTGGTGCTCCTCCACTATTTGGTGTGGGAAAGTTTCACTATGCTACTTTAATCATTCCCAATAACTGTAATGAGTATCAAATATTGATTTTCAAATGGAGTATATCTCTTTTACTATGGATTCTCTTTGGGAGTATGGGAAGATTCTTTTAATGAAACATTATTGAAGATCATCCCAATCTTATATATCACTGGGTTGTATGGTATACAACCACCTCTTAACTACTCCCTGAAGTGAAAGGGGGAATTACTTCCACTTTAAATTTTCCAATGATAATCCTCTTAGTGTGAAAATTGAACACACATAGTTGAATTATTGAATATGGGGATTAATATAATCACCAACAATGCTATGAAATTTTTTTATCATACAAATCATGTTAACACATAATTCAAATTCATTTTTGTGAAGGAATCATTAACCGATTTTTCTGGTTTGTGAATTGTGGGGAACAAAGGTCCCTAAAGTTATATTATGGGTCCAATCCATTATGGGTTGTCCAGAATGAACAATTTATTCTTATAAAATAATTTATTCAAAAATATTTTATGGATTTTTATTCCAATACCAAGAAAACAATTTTCCCTATATCTAATGATAAAAAATGAGTAGTTCCTCATTAGAGGTCCTCATCATGACGATTTACAATTGGACCTGAGCAAAGGTTTCAGTATATACAGATTCTTATCATGATGTGGGGGAGAATAATTAAATATATAAAGGGTGTTGTTTTACTGGTAACCAATATTTCATCCTACAAAGAGTAGTTTATAAATCTAAAAATTATTTATTTGTTTGAAAATAAATTGTTTAAATGATTTATGAAAACAAGATAGTTTTTTTTATGATTGGTGAATTTATAATAAGAGATGTGTGGTTGGATTATGGAAGGGATTTTCTCTTTGTGATTCCATCTTATTTTTTTGATAAAAAATTAATATTTTTATGTTTTTGAATTTTATTATTGAATTGAATAAATGTTTCGTCTTTTATTCATCTTTTATTTATTGTATATGTCAATGTGTATAAATCATACTAGGGTACACATAATGACTCAAGCCTTAACTAATGTTGTATTTATTGTCCATAAATAATTAAATTAGTCCATCTAAATTTCTTCATGTAACATAGTAATCACTTAACCACTATCATACTAGATATAATATGTTAATTAAATAATTGGTGAAATAAATAAATAAAGTTAATAAGCATAGAATAATATTTAAATAAAATAATATTAGTATTGAAGAAAAAATTAAAATAAAATCACATTTAATATAAATTATAAAATAAATAAAATTGAAAATATATTAATTAAAATCATATAATTATTTTTAACTCAAAATTTACTAAAAAAATCACAATAGTGGATTCCCCTTACCATCAAAAAATCATTTAGGATTCCAACCCTTAATGAAAGAAGGGTTTGTTGAATCCAAAAATAAAGAATCAATGAAACAATTGAGGAAATTTGAGTATGAGGTGGATCTCCTCCTTGGTGGTGGTGCTGCTTACCCTTTTTGAACCGGATGACTAGGATTTATGATTTTATTCCATTAGAAAAAGTAGGTAATATTTTTTTTAGGTGAGGATAGTGTACATATCATTACTTTTCATTGAATAAATCCATGTTTGAGAGGGGTATAAATTAACCCCCTTGGTTATCTTTTTTTTTTGAGGAGAGAACAACGCATGCTATGGGAGATCGGTGGATGTTTGAAAGTGTTACATAATAGGGAGGAGATCATGTGCATGCATAGAACTCAGGGTATTTGGGATCCATGCATGGAGATGGAAAATTAAGGAAACAGTAATTGTGGTGCCTGGGTGGGTAGGTCCGACTGAGGAGAGGAGAGGATATGGAAGGAAAAACTAAAGGGCCTCTGGTAGAAGTCATTATGGCTTCACTCATGCCATAAGACCATGTCAAAGGGGGCATCTAGTGTTGAGGGATGTGTACATGAGATCCTTGGAAATAATGATGGAGGCCACATACTCTAGACTTCTAAATGGCTGGAGTATACACATATATTAGCAGATGTAAACTGGCTAAGATCCTATGGCAGTGATAATGAGGCTACGAAGGTGAGTGAGTAGTGATTACCGGCTTAGATTGAGATGATGTTGGTGGCGACACCAAGAGGTAGTAGTAAAGCTAGAGTGGGTGAATGGGTTAGTGGTGAGTTCGATTGGTATATGTGTATGGAGTTGAGGCTGATGGTAAGATGTGGCCAATGTGGCATATAATAGAGGTTTGGGTGGAAGGGTAGTTATATCATAGGAGGATATGGTGTGTCCTTGGATGACCACGAAAGTCCATTGTGAAGTTTTGTGGTGCTGTGATAGAGATCCCGTCCTAGATTGAAATTTTCGGACATGGACTAATCTCTTACTTCACTAGACACGGGATCACCCGGGATACCCAATATCCCATGCACTCTCGGGACACCACTTAAACATTATTTTTCTGGGACATGACAAAATGGGACAATTCCAGGCCCTTTGGAACACCTCAATTCCTATGAGGATTGACCACCCACGACCCTTGCCCTCATGCACTGTGTGTGGAAACCATTCCGACGGGGTTTCACCACCCACTAGATTATGAAGGAGAGTGATTCCTCATGCCTATATTGTTCTGTGAGGGTATTCCTAGGCTTATATGTCAGGTTTTCCAACCTCGTGTGAAATGGATAAGTGGTTTTTTTCTATTTGAAGGTTTTCCAATACTGGCTTTATTTTTTAAAACAAAATTCAATGTATGAGTTAGAAATTTTAATCAAGGAATCCACATATCATTCAACTAATTCAAAAGAAAAAAATTCTACTTTTCAAAGTCATCATTTCACTCTTTTAAATCCATTTCTTTTTCTTCATAAAATTTATCCATTAATTACTAAATCCTTGAGAACCATTGAATATAGCAATCTAATCATAAATAAAATAATGATATTTGTTTAAAAATATGCACATTAGTTTGGTCTTTCAGCTGCATTCCAGAAAATATGGAGGTGTCCAATAGATTGATTAAATGGTTTAATTGAATGTATTGGAACAAAATTATGATTCTCAGTTAATTATTTAGTTTCATGTTGGTTGTTTCTCCAAAATAGGACACCCATGGGGTGTTCCATTGTTTTTTTCAATTGAAATACCACCAATAGGGTGAAGGTTATCTTACCTAGTGATACAAATCCTAGTAATGTTAAGTTAATTTAAATTAATTATTTTTATAATGTTTTCATACATTTCCATTTGATAATATTACGATAGTTAACATTATTTGTTACATTGATTTTTTAGTAATTATGGAGATTTTTGGGTGTACTTATGAAATGTAAATTCTTGTGGATGGATAATGAAATGATATGATTAATGGATAATGTTATACACGTGTTAGTCTTCATACCATTGTTTATTATTCCCTTATATACAATGGAAATATATCACATATATTATATTTAAGGTTGTATATTATTTATTCTTTTTTTATAGGTCACGATTCCATAGGATGCCTTAGGCCTTCTTATGTAATTCCCTGACCCCAGAATCCCAAAGTTGGGGCATTATTATAATACAATGGAATAATCACAAGGCATAAAATCCCAGAAGGCTGATCAGTTTAGTAGCCTTGGATGTACTAGATATATATATAAGTTTTGCATTACATTATAAAATGGAAAAAACAAAAACAACCTTGTGTACTTTAACCACAATCATATCTGTTAGACTTTCCCTAAAGGTATTTCATAATATACTTCTTCTCATCCTAGGAAAAATAAAACATAGAAAGGGGTGAGGTAGATGCTTAGTAAAGATAAAAATATTGCAGAAACACTAATAAACAATAATAAATATTTAATGCAATGTATAAGACTAAAACATAAGACCTTTTAAACATAATCTTCTGTATAATATGGCCAATATAAATCAAATAATTCCATTTAATTATTCAAATGGATATTCTACTAGTCCAATAATCACATGAAATATCAATAACCACTTTTATAATGATGGAATGAAAAATCTTGGACATCATACCAACATAGTCAAGGCCTCATTCAAAGACAGCAAATAATATTTTTTCAAGACCTAGTGCCAAGACACTATTTTGTCTCATGAGACCTACCGATGCATCGAGAAGATATAAGGGGCTCCACCCATCACATACTATGTCCAATGCATTAATCATATAAAAAGGTTTTAACATAACATAAACATTCATATTAAAACTAGCATATGAAATGTAAATAATTATTCCATAAACCATTATTGGTATAAAAATAACACATCCATAGTCAAAAATATCACCAAAACTTTAATACATTATGGTATATTTGTATAATAAATCATCATTGATTATGTATAATATCATATAAAGGATGTTGAAATAGTCGAAAAAGATTAGTGAAAATCATTGAGAAAAATATCCCATTTTCATGAAACCATTAAAAGTAACATAATTTATAATGTATGTCATTTAATAGATAGATTTGAATCAATGTGTCCCATATCACTTTGAAAATTATGAAAGGAATTAACATTTTAAAACATTCATGGCCTTATAAATAAGTTTTTAAAACCATTTTAAAAACATGGACAATTGAATAGTAAATTTTTAAAACATTTAAAATGATCTTATATTAATATATTCCCATAAAAATAATCCCTTTTAAAACTCTTTTATGAATCATGGACATGGATAATAAATATGTCTTGTTGGATACTTATATAAAACCCACCATGGATAATAATGAGATTGTCAAATTAACCCTTACCATGTACATTTCCTTGTTATAGGGTAGGTTAATCTCATTTATAATGGTGAAATAATTGTATTTAAATTATTCATGAACCATATAACATAATATTTTATCATATATGATCATCTAATATTGATTTGTTAATGATATTTCTGTAGATTCATCATTTCAGGTGTTAAATTATTCGTTTTCCTTCTTATTCTTTGTTACTCAAGTCATTTTTGTTATGGTTTGGATGTATCTTATTCATATCCATAATGATATCAAGACTTTAAAAAATATTTTTAATCATCAAATGAAAATTAGTGTTCAGAAATTATGATGGGGAATGAATCACATCGCATTCATGGTGACAGTAATCCATTCGTACACATGAGTGACAATAACATTATATGGATGGTGAAATCATAAGTAATTGGATGGTATATCATATATACATAATAATTAACATGTTATATTTATTATTTTCATTGTTTGTACTCTTTATTTTTTCCATCCAAATAATGAAGTGTTTGAATAAATAACTACACCACAACGTGGATACGGTAAGCTGTCTGTATGCATCTATGGTGACATTGTCATTTATAGGATTGATAGATTAGTGCATAAGGTGGTACCATATTTATAATAACATCATAGTATGTAAGAGATACAAGAGTTATTTTTTGGTATGGAATCAACATAGAAAGATGGAGTTGAAGAAGAAAAGAACATGAAAGAGGGTGGTGAAATTATTTCCTCTTTTCGAGAGTATCCTTTTGAGTTGATAAAAAGGACTACATAGGATGGATTTATGATAAAATTAAGGACACTAGGTTTATATGAGGGAAGATAAAAGTATATTTGGGCGGGGTTTGTCTAAGTCCAATGTCTACGAAGGTGTGATTTTGAGAGATGGTGATGTTCCCTTTTATAATTGGGGTGAGGGTTGGAAAAGATTAAAATTTTAATTTATTAAAAGTCATATTAGGTTTATAATGGCTGAAAAGGAATTTAGTTAGATCCTCAGGTGGTTATGAGTCGAAATACTGTCAACCAATAGGTTTTATACATTTTTAGGTTTCCATGTTAACCATATCTTTTAGATTTAACTCTTAGTTAAATAGTTTAACTTTAACCTTGTGTTCGTGTATTATTACACTATATGGTTAATAAACTTACTCTAAACATTCAAGAGAACCTAAAGTGGTTCATGAATGAAATATATTACACTTTTTAATAAAATTTATAGAACCTTATATTTTTAATAATGTTATATCAACCAATAATATAGTATTTGTTTAAAAAACATATTTATGTCAATTTTGACATAGTTTGGTATTTTGTTTTCATGAAAGTCATAACTACCTTATATTTTCAAAAATATATTATCGAACAAACTTTATTATGCCATATTAACTTATAAAATTAGTTTATGGAATAAAAATTTTTAAATTTTATTTTTTTAATATTTATAATATAAACTATTTTATAATTTCATTAATAAGGTAATTACTGCATCATCCTTGCATCATAAATAAATTAAATTATTTAATCTATAAAAATTATAAATAAAATACCTGTATTTATTTAATCTTTTTATATTTCTAATGCATATTTGTAGTTGAATTTATCTTATTTATAACGTTATAATAAAAATGTTTTAGTTAATAAACTTTGAATATAGGACTTTTAACTCTTATTTAAAAAATATAATAATAAATTTCCTAATCTAATCCAATTGGAACTAAAGGATAATATTTTATTACTAAGGTAATTTTTGGTCGAATTAAACTTATACGATAGAATTATGACATGTATTAGTGTAATTATAATATCATTTTTACGTTTAATTACCCTATTTACTTTTAATTGTGTCAAATATATGTACAATGTTACTATTCCCCAAAAATTATTTTCATCTTATCAAACTACATTTTTCATATTGTTTTCAAACATGTCTCTCTTATTTTTAAAATTTAACTCACAGAAGCTGTAAAATTATGTTTTATGCAAATTTGCAAATGCTCCAAAAGGTGGGTAAAAAATGGTAAAAAGTTCAATAAAAATTTATATATCTAATTTTATTATAAAATTACCCCCAATGAATTAAATTAAAAATATATCGGTATTATATATATATATAGACTTAAAATAAATTTAAATAAAATAATTAATTATTTAAATAAAAAGTTAGTTTTAAACAATAACACAGTGTTTTTCACAATTCATAAAAAATTTATTGTTTTCAGAAAAATATCAAATATTCACCCTAAGATAATTTTCATATTACAAATTAAAAAATGATTTATATTTTAAAAAATTCAAAACATATATTTTGAATTCTTTAATTTAAAATTAATTCGCGTTTTAAAAACCAAAAAAAGTGGGTTTTCTAAAAGTAAAAACTATCAAAATATTGACTTGTGTTTATATTAAATTTAAATGTGAAATTACTTATAATGACCTACATTTTATTAAATGAAAAAAATAAAATCTAATTATACTTACAAATTATATAAATGCATAATTTATAACTAAAAATTATTTATATTAAAATGATGTTTTCAATTGAAATTTAGTATTTGTTACTATTCATCTAAATATGAAAGTTATCAGAAATGTGAAAAAAATTATTTAAACTAATTTTTTATGTCTCGATTCTAAAGAAGAATATAATTTCATTAAATTGATTATATAAAGGTGTCAAATATTTGTTTCAAAGAGGATTCTCCATTAAATTGGCGATAAAAATGGATTTTTTTAAAAATTCTTTTTTTATCAGAAAAATTGAATTTTCCCTTATATAATGCTTAAGAAACACAAAATATACATGTAAAAATTCTTTAGGAGATATATAAAATCCAAATGTAGTTAATACTATTCACAACCGTATTTCGAACGACTAGTGTGATATGTTGTGGTGCGCTCGAACTCAATGTTGTGTATATGGCAAGCTATTTAATTAATTTAATGAGATAACGTACAATGAAATCATGGGGTGGCATATTATACCATCCTTAAATAAATTTCATCCTGCCAATTGGAAATTGTTACTTGATAATAAATGGTTAATAATCGAAAAATATCTTTTTGGAAAACCCACATCGGAAATTGGGTTAATAAAAATTAGTTTTAATAAGAGGGAAAGAAAATATTAAACGTCACCACCCATTTATGATCTCGATTAGAAGAAAATTGGTGGAAAATAGATAAAAAAATAGGAGAAAAAACATAAATATTTATAGGGAGTGATTGAGCTCATCAATAAAAAAACGTGTAAAATTGAGGGCCTCCAAGCCATCAATCATAGATGATGTAAATTATCATTGGTTCAAAAAAACATAAGGTTTTAGGATAACACATTTTTGGTTTTAATATCCATTCCCTAAAGTATAAAAAATAATTTATTCATATAATAATTGAAATATATATATATAAAAACACTAAACATGTAGAGTTTCACCCTTCTACTAATTCCTACGACAAACTCCCCTTTCTCTCCAAAAGACAATACAATAAAAAAATTCTATTTATCCTAATTTTATTGGGTTACAGAAAATGAATTTATAATTTTTCATTCGAACCATATTAAAAAATAAACTACATTATACAAACCAGGACATCCAGTAGGCCAGTGGTTTGTGATATACCATTGTCACTCTTCGGATTTGGGTTCAAGTATCGGTACCTTACCGGAGGCGACGGGTTATCACCCGACCTTTGGGATTTAATTTTTAGGAAAATACAAAAATAATCTCAAGAAATGATTTAACCTTAATAATAGTATCCAATGTCAATCTTAATCGATTCCAAACTTTATGCTTATACTAAATACTTATGTCCCTAATCATAGTCCCAAATTTATAATGAAGGTAAACATAATAAAGATCCTTTTTGCCAAGTAATAACATGTTAATACCTTCATAATGTATTTTTTTAAACATGGTAACACCCTAAATTACAATAAAAACTTATTGATTACATTCATGCTCACTTTTTCTTTATAGATTACAGGATATACTCTTTATATTCAAAAATGTCGTAAACTCCAAAAATGATGGAATATACAAATCATTAATCAATTTTAAGGTAGTCAAGAATATACAATATAATTAATAAAAATAAATAATATCTAAATCTAAAATAACTACCTCAGTATTAAATTCATATTACGGTTTACCACATATTTTCCAATAAATTTAACCTTCTATTGAGTCACTTTTCCTGGTTCTACACAATCTCAACTCATTAATGAAATTGTACTATAGTACAATCCTAATTTAAATTATAATTCTTATAACATGTACATCATTAATAAAGTACTCAAATGAAACAATTAATTTCTAATTTCATTAGTACTCTAATCGTTCTTCTTCATCATCAGTAGTATCATAACCTGATTATTTCCCAATAGCAGCATTTGGTGTATACTATAATGATTTGGATATTGATTCTTGTATTGTACCAAAACATTGAAGATGAATCATTTTACATTTGAAACCTTTTTATTACCCTTACAATCACCTACATGGTATCCTTTTTCTACACACATATAAAAAACTCTCATTCTCTCCAAGCATTTACCAAGGTGATCATTTCCACAGTTGTCACATATGGAAGAATCATTCTTTCCCCTATTCCCATTATCCATCTTTTCCTCTTCCATACTTTTTCATCTCTTTATTTCCTTAAAATACATAGGACTCAGATAATTATTTACTTTTCTTATTAATACATGATAATATTTCATCTTATGAATAGAATATGTGGGAGACTATTTCCCTTTTAAATGTTTGTTTAATACCCTGAAATATTTGATCCTTCTTAATCTTTCGATCATGCATATCGATGGAATTATCATTCATTCTACTAGGAGACATTTCTATACAATGTCTTATAGTAGGTTAGTTTATGAATCACAATACATAATTCCATACATGTAAAATACCTTAAGTAAATTGAAAACATTATTCATATAATCTATAATCATAAAATTTTTTCATTGAGGAATTATTTACTCCTAAATCTTTCAAAATGATTTGTAATGAAAATGTGAATTATCCTAAGCATATCCCCTGGGAGTGTCATAAGAAAGACTATAGAAATTTCTATTTTCGTGTACCATGATACCCTTGGTCAAGCCCGAAACTCCTTGTCAAAATTTTAACTCCTAGGTATATATGTGCCAGAGCCACCTCAACCTTATCGTATCCAGACAAAAATGTATTGCTTAGAAAAAGTCACAAAATATATATATTACGAAAATTCTATGAAGTTATTTTGTACGAATCCTCATTGTTTATCATAGTGTAATGATCTATAATCAGAGTTCATATAAATCTATTTTCCAAGGTTTGTACTAAACTTCCACTAATACCAACATTAATGCCTCCACCCCCGATGCCGAGATTCGGTGCATTATTTTAATACATCGGCATGGTCACAAGGGATCTAATCCCGAATAACTGATAAGTTTTGTCACCATGGATGTAATATATACAAATATAAGTTTTTCATTACATTACAAATTGAAAAAAAACATAAACATTCTCTCCATTTATCACAATCATATCTCATTGGCTATCCCTGCAAGTCAGTCATAATATACTTTTTCGGATCCAAGGAAAAATAAAACATAGAATGGGTTGAGCTCAGATTCTCAATAAGGATAAAAATATGGTATAAACATACATAAACAAGAATAAACATTTTATGGCAATGTATATGACTAAAACATAATCTTTTTTAAACAATAACTTCTGCATAATATGGCCAATATAAATCAAATAACTCCATTTAATTATTCACAAGTATATTCTACTAGTCAAATAATCACATGAAATATCAATATCCACTTTCAAAATGATGGAATGCATAATGTCATACATCATAACCACATAGTCAATGAATATTGACAAGACTACAAATAATAATTTTTTCAAGGCCTTGTGCCAATACACAAGTTTGTCTAATGAGACATACTGATGTATCTAGAAGCAATAACGGGATCCACCCGTCACTTACTATATCAAATGTAATCTTCATATGAAGATGTTTAAACATAACATAAACATTCATATTAAAACTAGTATACAAAAGTTTAATAAATTATCCATAAACTATGAATGTTATAAAAATAACTCATACATAGTTAATCTTATCAAAAAACCATCAATATAATAAGGAATATTTGTATAATAAATCTACCTTGATTAAGAATAATATCACATAATCATTGTTGAAAATTCAAAAACGATCAGTAAAAATATTTGAGAGAAATAACCGTTTTTCATGAAATCCCTAAAAAGTCGCATAATTTTTAAAGGATGTCATTTAGAAGATAGTTTTTATTCAAAGTTTCTCATTCCACATTGAATCTTTTGAAAGGAATTGACATTTTAAAACATTCATGCCCATATAAATTGATCCTTAAAACCATTTAAAAAACATGAAAATTAATGCGAATAGTTTAGAAGAATAAATATTTAAAACAATTAAAATAATTTTTTATTAAAATATTAACTTAAAAATAATTCTGTTGAATAATTTTTTTATGAAACATGGACATGAAAAAGAAATATGTTCCATTAGATACTTACTAAAAAACAACCTCGAATGATAATGAGATTGTGAAATTAACTCTTATGTTGTACATTTCCTTGGTCGAGGGTAGGTTAACATCCTGTATAATTATAAAATCATTGATATTAAATTAAAAAATAACCATATACATTAATATTATATCACATATGATCTTATAATATTGATTTTTTAATGATATTTTAGTAGTATCATCATTTCAGGTTTTAACTGATTCATTTTCCTTCATATGATTTGTTACGAATGTCATGTTTTTTATTGATAGGAGCTATATTATTAATATAGATAATGATATCAAGTCATTAAAAAATATTTTTAATCATCATATAAAAATTAGTCTTGAACGTGATGGGGAATAAATCTCATCGCGTTCATGGAGATGGTAATATGTACGAACTCACGAGCGAAAATATAATTTTATTGATGGTGGAATCATTTTTAATTAGATGATATTTCATATATAAAGAATAATTTAAATGTTATATTTATTATTTATATCAGTTATACTCCTTATTATATCCATCCAAATATTGAAGTGATTGAATAACAGACTACACCATGGCATGGAGATGGTAAGCTGTAAGTACACATGTATGGTGACATTGTCATTTATAGGATGGATAGAACAATGAATATGGTTGTACCATATTTATAATAACATCAATGTATGTATGAGGTAATATAGTTATTATTTTTCTATGGAAGCAACAAATAAAAGGGATGTGGAAGAAGAAACGAACTCAAAAGGGGGTGGTGAAATAATTACCGCTTCTTCTGGTGTTTCCTTTTGAGTTGATCAAAAGGGCTCCATATGATAGATGTATGATCAAATTAAGGACTCTAGGATAATGTGTGAGATGTTGGGAGGATATTTGGTTAAGGTTTTGCCGAGCCAAATGGCTATGGAAGTGTTATTGTGAGTGAAGGGGATGTGGCCTTTTATAAGAGGGGTGAGGGTAACTTTAGTGAAATATTAAAATATTATTTTCTTATACAGTAATTTTCAGTTTATAATGGATCAGAAGGAATTTATTTCTATTTTAGGTGGATATGGTTCTAAATACTCTCAACCAATAAATTTTAGACATGTTGTGGTTACCATTTTAACCTTATTTTTATTTAACTCTTAGTTAATTTGTTTATCTTTTACTGTTTCTTCTTTTATTTTGACTCTATATGGTTAATAAACATACTTTAAACTTAAAATAGAGCATAAAGTCGTTCATTATTGACATATATAGTATTATTTAATCCCTTTTGTAGAACCATATATTTTTAGGAATATTTTATCAACCAATAATCTAGTATTTGTTTTAATAACTTATGTATGTATATTTTGACACTATTTGATATTTTGTTTTTCTGAAAGTCATAACATCCTTTAACTTTGAAAAAATATATCTAATCAACTCCAAAATGTCATATTAACCTAGAAAATTCTTGTAAAGCATAAAAACATTTATTTTAAATTTTATTAATATTTATATTACAAACCATTTTAATATTCAATTATGAAGGTAATTATTTTAGTATCATTGTTTCATAAGTAATTTAATTATTTAATATCTAAAAATTATAAATAAAATACCATTATGTATGAAATATTTTTATCTTTCAAATTAATAATTCTTTTCGAATTTATCTTTTGTATAACCGAAAATTAAAAAAAATTTAGTTAATAAACATTGAATTTTACTCTTTTAACTATTCTTTAAATATAATAATAATAGATGTCCTAATCTAATTCATGTGGTCCTATAAGATGATATTTTTTCCATAGGTTATTTTCAGATGAATTCCACTTATTTAATAGAATTATGACATGCGTTAGGGTAATTATAATAACATTTTTACCTTTAATTAAAATATTTACTTTTAACTATGGTATATAATAGTAAAAAGTTGCATTTCACAAAAAAATATTTTCATCTAATGAATCCCCATTTTACGTAATGATTTCAACTATTTCTCCTGTATATTTAAAATCTAACTCAGATAAGGGAAAAATTATGTTTTATGAAAAATTTCAAATGTTCCTGTAAGGTGGGTAATAGAAGTTAAAAAGTTCAACAAAAAATTATACATTTAATTTTATTATAAAATGAATTAAATGAATTAAAATGATCATATATAGGTATTATATATATTCTATGAGTATAAACTAAATATAAATAAAATAAATAATTATTTAAATAAAAAGTTTATTTTAACGAATAACACATCGTTTTTCCCTTTTCATAAAAAATTGAATGTTTTTAGAGAAATACAAAAAATTCACCCTATACTAATCTATATATCCCAAATTCAAAAAAGAATTCTATTTTACCAAATTTAAAACATAAATGTTTCATTAATTAATTAAAAATTAATTCCAGTTGTCAAAACAAAAAAAATGCATTTTAAAATTAAAAACTATCAAAAGATTGACACGTGTTTATGTCAAATTTAAATGTGAGATTTATTATAATTATCTTCATTGTATGAAATGATAATAATATAATATAATTATACTTGTAAACCATTCAAATTCATAATTTATCACAATAAATTAATTTTACTAGAAATGGTGGTTTCAATCAAAAGTTTCAATTTTTCTCTATACATCATAATATGAAAGTTATCAGAAAAGTACCAACATTTTTTCCAAACTATATTTTTATTTCATGATTCAAAATTAGAATTAAATTTCATAAAATAGAATGCATATATTTTTCAAAAATAATATTTAAAAAGGATTCCCCATTAAATACATTGTAAAATTGTAATTTTTTCAAAATACTTCTTTTATCTGAAAAAATGAATTTTTCCAAATATAATGTCTAAGAAAAAAAATATTAATGTTAAATTATATAGGATATATATAAAAATCAAAATTAAGATAAAACTATTCATAACTAATTTTTAATGGAATGTTTGGTAAGTTGCGGTGCGCTCGAACTCGGTGTTTCGTGTAGCGCAAGATGTTGAATTATATTAATGTGATAACATACTATGAAATGATGGGGTGTTACATCTTTCTCTTGGATCTAGATTTCTTGGGCACACAGTTGAAATGATTTTTAAAATTCTCTATTGACCCCACACATTTCTAAATCTATTTTCTATAGTGGTGTTATTAGGGCTACATGATAATTCATTAGTCCTCAATACCATTGGATATGGAACATTATGGTTGGGCACTTTTCATGATATTCCACTGAAATTTTGGAGAAACAGTTTTTACAGCATGGATGTAGTGAATGTTAAATGGTATTTTATATGGAATTGTCGTGATCAATGTGATAAAATTGGTTGTATGGTGTGGTTGATGTTGATATATTGACATGCATTACAGATAGCCCTGTTATGGGAATTTGACTCCAGTTGATTGAATGGATAATACTAATTCCTTATTTGTTTGAAAATTCCCTTATTTTGGGAGCCTGAATATTTATTTCAGAAATCATTGTATGGATAGATTGTTTAACTTTTCATAAACATTTACCCATTTATGAAAATTCATTCAATGATTTTTACATGTGATATATTTCTCATTCCTTTTATTTATATATCACAGAATGGATTTTTCGTAGAAAACATTTTTTAGGATCTTATATAATATTAAATCAAAAATTGTTAATGCCACCATAGGGTACCTGAACTGACTTCATCGATTTTTTTTAGGTGCTTGGAAAATCTCCCACAGTAATATTATTGATTTAGGTTATTCATGGGTGTATAGGAGAATGGGACTGATCTATTCTTGATATGATAGTGGTATTTTTTTTGGAATATTTGGTATGATGATATATTCTTTTTACTAGATTATTTTATTAATGTTTTATTTATTTATCAAGACATCAAATTACAAATCATTTTTTATAAGATATTACTTCTAGAATTATTTATAAATTTAAGACATCTAAATGATTTATCATTTTACTATTATTTATTTTCATACACTATTGTTTAGTTTTATTTCTAAAGCCATGTTATACTCAACATGAGGTTATAATATCCCCCTAGAAATGCCTTAATCCCTCACATATCATCAGCATCCTCTATCAGGTGAGGATGTGTGCTTGAGGCCATGTGTCTAGCTGTCTCAAATAATTGATTAGTATCACCGAGGTCAGGGCAATTCAAAAATACTAAATACATTAGATATATAAGTTCTGATAATTATTTTTTAATCATTAATTATTATTTAAATTTCATTAATTTCACTTTTTAAATATTTAAATCAACTTTCATCCATATATATGACCAACCGAATCGATGAATAGTGCAATTCATTTTCTAATATCTACAATTATGAATGAATAAAAATATTGTTATAATGAATATATTTGATATTCATATCTTGATTAAAATTATTTAGATTATGGATACATGTTCAATGTTCAAGGAACAAAAATACCAAACATCAAAAACATAAAAAATAAATAGATATCACATAGAATAAGGACATTAATATGAAATTGAGATAAAACATGTGCCAAATAGTAATAAGTACTTAATAAATGGAAATATATATATTATTATAGTTATTTAATATAAATATTATAAATATATTTTTTATATAAGTCTTTTTTAGGTTTATGAAGGATTTTTAACCTCTGATATTAATTTTTTTGCAATCCAATTTTAATTAGAATTTTTTACTCTTTAATTTCCATCTTGTAAATTAGAGGATCCATATTTAAAATATAAATTTAATTTATACTCTCATATGGTTGTTTAAATTATTCATAAGTTTTCCAATCATTTTCCTTCCCATACGTAATCAAGTGACTGAAAATATATTTTTAAGGAAAATTGAAATTATTGTTCTCGTTGGTTAAATTATATTTTTCTTCTCAATATACGTTTTATAAAAAAGATTTAAAGATAGTTTGTAAATTACACTTTTAATTTTATATATATTTTTACCCATGTTTAAATATTAAATAAATATTTATAATTGAATCTTATTTAGATTCTCCAAATGTGGACCTTTATGACATTTTATAAGGTGATGAAAAGAAAGAGTTTCTTTTATCTTATATGAAATGCGTGGAATTTACTACTATAAGGACAACTCAATAATTTGAATATTCATTTAGAAAATTACATTATTATTTTCTATTAATGTGTTTTCACGTCTTTTTAAAAAAATATTTTAAGGAAATGATTTCAAAAAGAGATGGGTGTTTTCCCATGAAATATACTAGTGATCATATTAATAAAATTTTCATCCATGGTAATATCTATTCATGATAATTATGATTTTCTGTTGATGTGATATAAAAATACCATAATTATTATTACATATTTTTATTTATTATACAAATATTGAGGTTTTTATGAAACCCATTTATTTTTAATGGTTTCTGTTATTATGTAATGATGAATGATTTTTGATATAGTGTAATTTATATGCATGAATTATGGTTAAATTATGGTTGTGTCTATTGAAACCCTCCAATTTATGAGGCAATATATTATATCTCATGTGTTACATGTCATGTGTGAACCTGATTTCATATTTAAAATTTTATGCATTGACATAGATTTCATGTTCATAATATTATGTGTGGGTCATGATTTCATGTCAATATGCTTCTGCATGGACCGTGAAATTATATTCATAATATTATGCAACAACCTGGTATCATGTACATAATCTTGTGAGAGGGCACTACTTATTGTCCTTAACATAATTACTAATCCTATTTTAATTAACACATATTCAAAAATTTGTAATGTAATGTTTTCCCACAATCTTATGCCTATATTATTATCACATGGGACATATTCATGCATTCCATCTTTATTCATATATTATGAACATCAATGAAATATTTTGTGACTGATTATTATGATCAATGAAATACATGATATATATTTTTACATGACATTATAATGTCCTCATACCCTTATGCTCATATTATTTTTATGTGATAATTGATATATATATTTTCTATATGTAATATTCATTTTTATCACCCATTCATATGTTTCCTTTCTGCGTAAGTTTAATATTGGTTTTATGTAATATAGTGAAAGATTTTTTAGACCTAATATGAACAATTTTTTTGAATACATGTTTTCAAAATTGGTGGAGTTGTAGAATGGTGGCATATATCATAATTTTATGAAGTGAATAATCATCTAAAAATAAGTTATATCTATTTTTGAAATGTATGGGTCCATATAATTTTTATTATAAAAAATTTATACTATATTTGGAGACATTTAAGAGAAAAAATTGATAGGTACCCTCATGATAATCAAATTTATGTGAGATATTAATTTGGCATAGTATTTAATGGAGTGAGATTTTCTGTTAGAAACATCCATCTATCAATACTACAATTTGATGTTGTTTTCTCATAGATTATTAATCTAGTTATAACCCCAAAATGAGTTTTTTCTATATTTCACAACAATAATTAATGTGCATACAGAGTGTATACATACAACACAACTAGTTTGACACTCCTGATCGAAATGCATCGGGAAATTCAAATTTTCATTATAAACCATTATGAATGATTTGAAATTATGATGACCATGAATGGAAAATGTTTCATAATTTAGGGAATATAAGAAATAATTATAATGAATATGTGTTTGTTATATTAATTATTTATAACCTAATGATTGCCCAATGTTTTTATTTTAAATAAATAATATAAACCCAAAGGAATCGTGTGAAAAATTAATTTTGTAGAAAATACAATGAAAAACCTAATAAATCCCAAAAACGTTCGTGTTAAAAATATAAATTTACTAAGGGGATGATACATTAAAATTAATCATATATGAATTGATGTACACCATGTAATCTCATAGTTTTTAACTTGTAATACATCATAAAAATTCTAGAAATATTTAGAGTGCTAGGTGATATGAAGGTGTGATATTTTGGAGTCTTGGTTTTTCAAAAATTATTAATTTTCAAAATATTAAATATATTTATATAATGAACATGTTTTTTCCTAAAAAATTTGAATAAATTCTAAAATGTGGCATGGATTGAAAATCATGTGACAAAGTTGATCTTAGATCCTTGTCATTATTCTATTCATGGCATAAATGTCCCTAGTGCTCGTAATTTTGATAATTTGGGGGTTATGGGAGAATTTATAAAATAAATAAATAAAATGATTTATTTTATTTTTCTGATAAAAAATATATTTTTCTCATTAAATGTGAAATAAACATTAATTATCAAGTTAAAACATATAATAGTGATAATTTTAAGGAGAACATGGAGAATCATTAGCGAATAATGAGATCATGGATCGAATCATTGATATTAGGGGATTAGTTTGTCCAACAAAAATAATGGATATTTCCAAAAATGATGTAAATATTATCTTCATTAGTGATCTATGAAAATAATGTAGTGTTGTTTATTTTTTTTGCATTTATCATTTTTTTCTAATCGTTTAATGAGCACATATCAATCTACTAGTGAATTTATTCACATATCGATCATTTTGTGGGTATTGATTTATTTGGGGGATTTGGGGATACTTATTATTATTTTTGTTCCTTTATTTCTATATTAATTCATTTATCCTACCTATAACAACATATTAAGGTTGATATAGAAAATTTCTTGGGTTCAAACCTCAAATTTAATGTTACTAGTTTTGTCCACGCATTCTACATGGAGTATTCACTGAAAATTTATATGGTCCTATGATTCGAATAATGAACATTAGAAGATCACAACACATTATATAATTGGTGAAAAGAATCACTATTGTGGGTTAAGAATGTAAATTGTAAAATATATTTGAAAATCATGACCATGGTATTTGATTCATTAATAGGTCAACAGAAACAAATCATGGTTTTGGAATTTAGTACTAGTGAGATATGATAGTGATCATTTCTTAAGTAGCGGGTATGATAGGAATGGTAAGAATTACGGCATCAATAGAGAGGAGGTTACATCAACCATAGATCCACTATGTGTAGAATGATTCCTAGTTTAATATATGTTTGTTGAGTCTCAAAAACTGTTTTATAAATTTTTTGTAATTTCTATGATTAACCAGACCTCATAGAATGTATTTTTATGAACACATGTTGTGTAATATATTCTATTTTGTGCTAGGGTTTCAAA
This sequence comes from Viscum album, assembly GCA_963277665.1. Classification (NCBI taxonomy): domain Eukaryota; kingdom Viridiplantae; phylum Streptophyta; class Magnoliopsida; order Santalales; family Viscaceae; genus Viscum; species Viscum album. The sequence continues at coordinate 1,416,689,740 of OY728161.1, read as the reverse complement.
TCAAGGAAATATATTCCATGCCTCATAAAGCATGAAAAACCTCAAGTGTCCCATAATTGTCATTTTCATTGTGCACATATGGTACACATATAGGATTACATGTAGTGTTTCACGATATTTTTTCCTAGTTTTGTTTCGTGTAGCACATGGAGGATGGATAGAAAAGTATAGGGACCATATTACCTAGTGTCCATGTGGAACCATTAGTAGTGTACTTGGTATGTATACATGTAGGATGGAGTATACTGATAGAGTCATGTACTCAACATGACAATGTACATGGACACATCTAGTCAACAAGGTCATGTAAAAAATGGTATGTTGAGTTCCATGGTGACTTCAACATACTATGTCACCATTAGTCAAGTAGTTTTTTCAGAAAAAGGAAATGTCATGTGATTTCGATACATAGAATGTTCTATGAAAAATTAGACACGTCATATGCCCATAGAGACACATAATGTACTCCATCAATGAGATTTTGGATTCATATTTCTCTTCATTAAAGCTTCATTGAGATATTGTGTGATATTCCTTGGACCAGTAGAAGATGAGTGTGTTCATTTTTCACATTCCCTGAGGTTTATTATAGAATTGTTTTGTACCCATAAGATTTTGATCTTGCTTATGGGTATTCTTTAATAAAGTGTTTAGAATCCTTTTTTGAGGCCCGAAAATAAATCCAATCACCATATTTCTCTAGTTCTAGTTTCTGGTATAGTTGTGACCAACACTACATGACTTTGGATCCTCTACATAGAAGGTTACTATGTATTTTATTATTGGTATACACTATGTCCTTCAGTGTGATCCTCATATGTGTATCATTCTCTTCAGATGTCCTAAGTTTGATTCTTATTTATACCTCTAATGAAAAATACATATTGTATAGAATCAATTATTGATATTTGACTCATATAGCTAATTATATTGTTTGAGTTCTACTAGGTATGGCATGGATCATTGAGTGAAATATACTAGAAGAAGGATTCCATGAAACCATCATAAATGTTATATAGATTACATCATTTATAACCACATGAAACATGGAATGTTTCTATGTATATCTGGATGTTTTTTAGTATTTCTCAATTTATTATTTAAAAATCCCGTGATGATATACTACTCTTGATTCTATTACTTTATTATTTCATGGTGTTCTTATCGGTATGGTTCTACTCAACATTTCATGGATTTTGTCTGTATGTGTCATGTCTCATTTAGATGGGTAAATTTTTATGGATTTCTAGATGTACTAGGAAGAAGGTGGATCTAGGTTGGGCAAGAGAAGCTGAGGTTTATACAATCCTTTTAGATGACTGTAGTCCCCTCCTTTTTGAGTGGGCATGAAATTAATTTTCATTTTTAATGGGCTTGTATTTAGCCCCCATTTTTACATTCTATTACTTTATTTATTATTATAATTTTAGAAATATATATTTATTCTTAAATCAGGATTAGTTATATTATATTTAATCATTTTATGGGCTTGGTGGTGTGTACTTGTGTACCTGTACATTAGGAAAATTCAACACTAGTGTGTGATATGCCATCATAGTGCAATCCACCGACCCCTAGCCTATTGGAGGTGGGAATGGGGTAGTTTCAACTCTTTTTAGGTCACGAAATAATGTTATTAGATATAAACCCAACCTTATGTGTTATAACGTAACCTAGGTTTAGGATTGAAGTTTGGAGAATCATTGTATTGCAGTGAGTTTTGGATTAAGAACAAGGGAAATAGGGTTAATGTGTTCCATTATTGGATCTTAGTCATGGGTGTAATGTGTTGGCGTGAAGGCTGAACTATCCATTCACTTGGTAATTTATATACTTCATCTTGACTCGGTATATGTATACACTGGTTGTAGTGAAAACATTAGTACAATAATTATATAATAACAGGTTGGGATTTCTATATCATTCTTGAGTCTACTCCCCAAATATACTCATTTATTATTTTACATCATGATAATTTTCATGATTCCTCTATTATGACAACAATATATTATTTTAAGATGGTTTCACGATGTAAAATAGATGAGTGATGAGGAATTTATTCAGGTATGCACCCATCATGTTTTTTCTTCTTGGAGGGAACCAAACAGTGCAGCCCAATCTTGAGTACCACATGGATATTTTTTCCAAGATGTTGATCATCCATATATTGAGATATCAATATGTTCTCTAAAATTGGAAAATTGTACAAGTAGTATTCATTTAATATGTGAGTTCAAGTGATGGGGGTCACTGAGGTTCATCGACGATACATGCCATAAATTTCTAGAGGATTGACTTGAGGAAATGGTCCATGTTTCTGGAGTGTGTGGATCCTGACAGATCTTATGTTTGAGATTATGAACCATTTAATTAGTGTATTTGTAGCTGGATATGGTGTTACTCATAGATGAAACACCTCTCTTTAGTGTTATAAATTGTTCTGATATTAGACAATAACTATGTTACATGATGGGTTATACCACCTTATCAATTGGTATAGGACTTCCATGAGTTTATGGTTTGAGTATACCACATTGATATGACCACTCTACAATGGTGGTCCAAGTGATGTGACCAAAATAGGGTTACATAGGGCATCGATAGAGCCTTATGTTGGTGAATTCTGTAATGAAATTATAAATATCTGTCTATTAGAATAATTCACAACCAAGGAATGCTCTTAAGACGTGATCCCAAATCCTTAGGGTGATTTAGTGCTACCCATAGCAAATGGCATCGAGCTATACTAGATTATTTTCCCTGACTATTTTTTTTTGAGGTTTTTTGAAGTTCCAAGGGGTTGAAGCAGTCCCTAGTTTTGGAAAACATGTGACATAGGGAAATAATAGTTATTTTATGGTAGTATATCTGAGAATATTTTAGAGTTTTTTGGTGTATAACATTTTTCATCACTACGCTAATTAAAAGTTTTAAATTCATGTAGGATCCAAATAATTTTTTTAATATCTCATTTTTGAGACCTAATTACACTAGTGGGGACCTTTCTACATGACCCATTTTTTTAGGATCCAAAAGTGAGTATTACAGATTTAACACTTCTACTGATATTGTGACCTAACATCATGAGTAGATGGAGAGCCTAAGGATTAATCAATTCATTGGGGAAGTGACCCCCAATGATGTTTCCCCTAGTATATATTTATTTCATTATCTCCATTACTATGTGTTTCTACCAGTGACAGTAGCAACAGTAATAAGTTATTTGGAATAGGGGTTTTCTCCTTTAATAAGGAGTGATCCATTACTAAGTTGGATGACCTCATGTGCATGATGTTATGACAAAAATACAATTTGTTGGGTACTAACACCTTTGGAGAAGTAGATGATTTTATTTTTCAGTTCTTATGGTAGTGGAGGAGTATGAGGTAATCTTTATTGATTAATTTCATTGTTTAACTCACAATGAAGAGTTATATTGCTACATGGGATTTCACTAGGGATGACCCGATATCATCTCTAGAATATCTGATGTCCCGCTATAATATAGGAATCTAATCGTGCATTAGGATATGTATATAGGTAAGGGGATTTATGATAATGAGTGTGTTTCCATTTGATGAATTGTGTTGTTCTATTGATAGGAGGGTGAGTACAAGGGGATTCATGTGGGTTGGTGTCACATTAATGAATGACTTGTGGGAGATTATACACACCTAATAATCAATGTATTATTTAACCAGTGGATAAGAGGATGCGATTATTATAGTTTGACATCAATTCATGTTCTCACAAGCTATAGTTTTGGAGAATAATATAAAATAATATGATCTACAAATGCACTCTAATTATTTTGATTTTTTAGTGATACCCTTCATTGAGTTGTATTCCACAATAGAATCACAAGACATATTAAATGGATAATTATACATTATTGTACTATTTCAAAGATTTCATGATCTATGGAATCTATTTTTTCCTCATGTATTGATGGAGGATGAAAGACACATGAGGATGGTGAAATATATCTCCATTTGATAGTTGTTACCCTTTAATATGTGTTAATTCTAGAGAGGTATGACCCATGGTTATCAATTATTTTATTTTCAATGATCAGATATCACATAGATATATTCTTGGAAGATTTATTGATAGATCGAATAACATCATCATTTTTCTATTGAAGGATTTTGATTCCAGTCATTATGATTAATGTGTTTTTAAAGTGACTGTTTTCCCATAGAAGTATAACTTATGTATATGGGGTTGTACTTGTATATCATGGAATCAATTTGTTAACCGATGGATTTTTACTTTTTCTGTTAACCTTTTCGTGTTCACTCAATCTATTGGAGATGGAAAATATATCATTTAGAGATTGTGGGACACTTGTGTGTGAAGTAGGTAGTTCAACATTCTAAAATTCAGTTAGAGGGAATAACATATTGTGATTCTTACTTCACATTATGATTTAAATGAGGATTAGAGAAGAATCTAGGTCTCAATTACTATTGGTCACAATGTATCACCATATCCAGTTGGTATAGTCAGATAGACTACTCAGTATCTAGGTAACATATATTTAATTTTCATGTCGGTTTTCAGCCATATATCAGAGGATCCCCTATAATTGGTGGGGGTCGTGTGTCACCATCATTATCACTCCACCATTAGTTTAGAACCTTATCGTTGAAATTTATGAAAACCCCTTTAATAAACTGTTAAACTGGATGGAGTTTGTGGGTAAAAATTATTGGGTCTGAGTTTTAGTGATAATGATTGTCGTATAGGGGTCCAATTCATCTAAATGTCGAGGAGTTAATGCTAGTAAACATCAAGAGTCATCCTTGGGATGATGATATTGGCCTTTTGAGTATTATATTTATAGAGTATTTTCTATGGTGGTAGAATATATATAGAATTCTTAGGTTCTACCTTTTCAAAATAATATGTTGAGTTAGTGATGTAGTTTTCCACTAAAACATGGGGCCACAATAGATTTTGGATTCATGATGTTCTCCACATTACATAGATGAAAAGGTATGTATATGAATAATTTTATTATATAGATTTATGTGAGACCGGCCATGAGAACTGTAATTTATTTTGTTTATTGAAGCGATAATAATGATGACCAGTTTGGGATACACAATTTAATGTACAGTGTTTCCCTTTGGTGACTTTTATTGATAGTGTAGAGATCCATTGGGATAGTTCTTTGGAGTAGGAGACCGAATAGAGAGCTCAGTATCCCCAAATTTCTCTCAGTGTATAAATATTTTTTATGAAAAGAATGAAGATGTAATAATTTGATTTCCCACGATTCCATATAAGACATTGGAATTTTTCGAGGAATATATCCTAACCCGGGTATTTATGGAGAATATGATTTCATGTCCTAGTGTGTCTGGACGTAATCATTGAAATATTTTAAATATATTACTATCACCCACATGAATTATTCATGAAAACGTTGAATAAATAAAAAATATGGGCCTCTATTAGAAATATTATGGAACCATTGGGCTCAATGAATGGGATTTACCAAAGGAATGATATCAACATTGTAAGTGTTGGGTGTTATGTTAATGTGATATCATGTGAAATTAAATAAAATAAATATTATTATCTATTATTTTTATTTCATTTACACATTGACCTACCTTTTACTATTTAAATATTCTATTATAACCAATTTTCTTGGTAAACCTCATTTCCATATTTATTTAGTGGAGAGAATGAGGAATTATTATCATACATTGATATTGTAGATCAGTGGATTGAGATTTGGAAATCAGTGGGGGAAAAATATAGGATCTCTCAAATGAAAATGAGGTAGATTTTTTCTATGTGAAAGATCAATATAAATAATAGTTGGAAGTTTATTATTGTATTTATTCACATTTTTTTATTCCACAAAGAACAGAAATAAATCTACTAATGGATTGATCCATGTATCAATAATTTATGGGTTATGGGGCTATTTAAGGGATTTAGAGATAATAATTATTAGTTTTCATTGATTTTTATTTTTTATAATTATTCTATATATTAATGGATAATTTCTAAAATGAAAAAAGTTATAGTTTAATTCCACATTTTTATGGTTTTTGGTTTCCACTCCCCATTCAAAATTCATTCATCTTTAGCACTATACTTGGACATACTATATTATGATTACCCATTGAACTTTTATTTTTACAATTTGATCCTTATAGAAATGAATCAAAATTGTGGGTTTGGGATGCATATTTGAAAATAATATTTTGGTTCATGGTGGAGAAAATTGAACCATGGATTGATATAGAAAATTGTTTCGTTGTATTTTCAGGTCGTAATGGTGGGGTGTGACTTTATTTGATTCGAATGCGGAAGGTAGGAAAAGAATATATATAATATCTACAAAAAAGTATGAGGTGGTTTGGTCAACCCTATACCAGCAATGTGTAATGTGATTCTCATCGGAATATATGAGTGTAATGGCTAAGATGAATACATATAAACATTTTAGAATTTCAATGAAAAATTGGACTACATGGAATATAATCCTATTGACACACACCATGTAATCACTTCTATGTAGTGATAGTATTTCATTGAAAGGGAAATTATACCATGGCATGTTTATAATCACATGCATTGTGTGTAGTATCAACCGTGCCATGTGACCAATAGGAACCCATCATGGCATGTATAGGGGCTACATGCCTGGGAGTCCATGTACTATTATACACCACATGATACTTCTCACCCATTGTGTATCATGTGAATGACATCTTGGTGTTTAGAGGGAGTACATTACCATGTGATGAATTGGTCCCATGTGTTTTTAAATTTCAAATAAAATGGTAGTTAAACTGTTTACGATTAAGGAAATTTACTCAAACATGGGCAATTACACAAACACAATGTAGTGTATATGGGCATAGCAAAAAGAACATGTATTGTTCCTGTGTGATTTCTATATTCCGTGCACCCCTAGGAAACACAACATGTTGAGTAAAAAATATATCTTCTGTGGAAAAAGACTTGAGTAGTTTTATTATTATTTAGACACTCATAGTAACATCCAGTACAAGTCATTCACTCCTTTAAGAAAAGGTTTGTATTCCTATTTCTCATCAGACCATTTACATTGAGAGCACGTTTGACCTTATATGGTGTAGCATTAGATGATTGTGGTTCCTCCAACCATTCCTTAGTGGATTGTTATGTAGTCAATTCCTACCCGGAATGGTGATAACTCTAGTGGAACTTCATAGATAATTTTGTTGGAATATGACATGGGGGCCTTAATGAGATCCTCTGTCATCAGAATTCCCTAGGTATTTTTCATGTTATCAACATGAAAACCACTATATAGGTGATGATCATCTACAAAGAGGGATACTCAAAATTATGTAGTTGGTATACCCCATGGACATGGAATGATCCTCATCAACATATCATTCACATTCGGTATAAATTATGTACATCTTATATAGAGACTCGATGTATAGTAAACTATGGATGGACACCATTACTGCTATCTAACATATAGAAATTGTTCTATCGATTCAGTGCCTTTAGGGATGTAATGGATCATGGATTGAAATATATTGGATGAGTGTTATAATGAATCCTTCTCAATTCTTCTATTCTTGGTGTAATTTATTACGATGTATAACATGGATTCTTTATGAGTATGTCTGAATGTATTTTTGTATGTCCCTCTTTATGACTGAAATATTATGGGATAATATTGTAGCTCTTTTTCCTATGTCATTGGTCATTTCAGGGTGCCCTACTAGATTTTGTTACTATCATCTATACATGGGAGCTACACACATGTGTCATGTATTATATAGATGACAATAAATTTTCAAAAGTACTCGGTAGATTAAGAGAAGGTGGAGCGTGTTTGGGAAAGAATAATTGTGGAGTATACCATTATTTCATTTTGATGTAGTCTCGTCTATCTAAGAACATCAAAAAACACCTTACAGTTTTTGATTGGCATGATTTTATTACTTATTGATCTCTCTATTACATTAGGTAATACTATGATTTTTTTATTATGTATCAATTCATGTATTATGATCATATTTTTCTCATTTTTGTATTTAATGGGTTGGTTGATGTTTTTGTGTGTGCATGTATATTAGTAAAATGCCTCCAATGTGTGATATGTCTTCTTGGTGCAAGTCTCCCGCACCAACCCTATAGGGTGTTGTATTGTAGTAGTTGTGTCATGGGTTATGATGTGAAAACACTAATTCATTGTCATTACTGATCCAATAGTTCTTGTTTAGGGGATCAATATGATAGGACATATATTTTTAGTTCATTTTTCTTGAGAACATGATAAACTATTCTTAATTATTTCTAATTTGGTAGGTAAAGAGTATCAATGGTGGATTACTATTAAGAATATGTGGAATTATGATAAATATGACACCATTAAATTGAATTTTATTATTTTTATTCTTCCATAAATTACATCAATCATATTATATATAAAAATTAAAGTGTAATTCATAGGGATTTCGAAAAATGAGAATAAATCAATTGGTTCCCTAGAGTATAATTTAAAATTGCATATAATGTGTTATTCTAGATTGAACATCAAACCTAAAATAAAATTGATCAATTCATTAGTGGTATTATACCAATTCAACAGTATTGCCTATCTATAAGACACATTGGAAGCTATAAAAAATCCTTTGATGTTCACACACTGTAGTAATACAATATGAAGATAAAGATGGTTCTTATGATAAGAAATGGATGGTGTAGTTTCATTGAATCACAAATATTATATCAATTGGAGGGAGGAAAACATTTTAACAATATTATTTCTAAAAATGAATGAAGTAACTCTCTAGTGATTTTATAAAATGAATAAGATGATTTTTCAAGTATATAAAACCAGGCCATCAAGAAAATGGTTTTCAATGTAAATTGAATATGTTATTGAATTAATGGAATTAAGAGAGTGTTCTATTGGATACACCACCTAAACATCAATGATATCTATGAAATAATTTTGGAAATTAATAAAATCAATGATCTATTCTAAGGTCCAATGAGGATAATATTATAAATCACCCTAAAAAGAAAAAGGGTAGAGGAAAATATTATATAGTCTCAACTACTTATTTGAGTAACTCAAATTGGGGATCACTTAACTTCAACTCCAAATATAGGAGTACCATTTTGGATTTTGTTTTAATGAACCAATTGAAATCACATTTTATGTACATGGGAAATTTGATTTGATTATGATAACTATTTATTTCTCACATCAATGATTCTAGAAAAATGAAATCATGTTTTATATTTTGAATCAACTTCTGATCATATATCGGTGCAAGGATGAATCCAAAATTTTAATGGATGTGTTTTTGACTAAGATAAGATCATATTTATAGTGAATTTAGATATGCCAATGTTATTGTTTGGTTATATTTTTTTATTAATCGATCATTATGATGAATATGTAAAGTAATGGGAGAATGATGATGATTCTGAATTTGTATTGATATGTATATAAAGAAATATGTTTTTGGGTGATCAGTTATGCTAGGAAAAAAGAATGTTATTCCAAATCCTTTTGTTTGCATAAAAAAATTTATTGGTTTCAAAACAATAATACATACCACTATTTTGAAAATAATCATACTAACTCAATTAATCATAATGAGTAATTGATTATTATTTGGAATAATATAATCAGTAGCATGGATAATATATCTTGTTCAATTTAAATTCCAATTGTTTCACTTTAGAACTAATGAAAATGAAGTGGAAGTTTCGAATTAGAGTCTCTATGGATATAATTTAATTAATTTTGAGGTTGAATTGTCGATTTCTATTTCATTCAATTCCTAATTTGAAATGAGAATAGGTTATGAAAGAATTATGGAATAACGGGGGATTCTAAGAGATGTTCCTGATCAAAAAATGATCATATCTAGATTTATCGTATCTAGGTTGTAGAGATAATGTAGTGATACAAATTATTATTCCAAAAATTCATATTCAGATGAAAGGAATTTAATAAATGCTACCGAATGAAGATGTGGTGTTTTTGAAAAGTTGTTTTTGTTTTAAAAATGTGATTTATTTTTGAAAAGGGGGTACTGATTGTAAAAGTGTTTCATATTGAAATAGTTATTCTGATAGGAAATGTGGTGTCAGTTGAGGAGGCATTATAGATTGATCATGTGGTTCCAATAGAAGTGTATGAGTATTTGGTAATTTTTTTCCAGTATTATTATCCCCCTGAATAATTTTACCAAGAAAAAATAGTATTCTGAAAATCATATTCTGGCCAATCATATCTAGAATGATCCTACCCTAAATGACTGTTCCTAGAACATATCATATTATGGAAAATTGAATCCAAACCAATTATGTCCTAACTAATTACATTCAGAATAATTTTATCCATACCAATTGTATTCAGAAAAGATCATACTAGTGTCCAAAATAAAAGAAATAGTATTAGGAGAATACAATGTTACGATACTATCCTATTGATGTTTAACGATGCCAAAGATGTTCTCAAATTAATTTAAAGTCATGTAGTCACGATACAAGCATTATATTTTTAATGATGTTTTGAATCTCAAGCAGATCAAGAGTAATGAGAAGAGGAGGATATTTCTGAATGGATTATCAAGAAGGATATAAACCTTTGAAGGAAATATGTTGATACAAATCGATTGCGAGAATCATATTCTGCAAATCAGAATGGTATCCATTTCATTATACATTTGTTTTAAATTAATACAAATAATTTTATTAATGAAATTGGATGGATACAAATCATAATCATGTATTGAAATCATACCAATCATTCAAATAAAAATATGAAGAAGGAGATAAAGTCTGAAAATGATTGTATAAAAATCCATAAGCATTGATGATGTCAAAATTCATTCGAGATTTCATGGGAAACTGATTTTTGGGTTAATTTTAGATAGTGGTAAATATTTTTGGAATTACATCCCAAACCACAAGGGGCTCACCTATAAAATGAGAAGTACATTGTACATTCTAATCACAAGGTACTATTCAACATAAAAGAGAGAGAAGCGACGATTTTTCACCGAGAGAATGTGATATCGTTTTTCATTGTATTTAATATATTTGGATGGGGAAAAAAGAAACATCATTATGTTGTATTCATATGTTCATTGTATTCATGATTCATAGTACTCATCAAATCATCATTTTCCACATATTAATTTTATTTAGATGATTTTTTATCAGGACATATTAATTGGAACATACTTAATTACTAGGTTTTATGGTAGTATGAATTTCCGGAATTATAAGGAAGAATCGTACTGAGTATTATCGTACTTTGGTGTTGAAGTGGTGCAAATTCATTTCTATAAAATTCTTTCAGAAAATCATAATGTGTGAATTTTTTTGAAATAAACATACTTTAAAGAATAAGACACATGAAAATCAGAATCATTGTTTTATAACTTGATCTAGTTGGTTCTTACCTTTCTTCTGGGAAAGGAATTAAATAACTTTATATCAATGGAATAAATTTTATGAATTGAAAATAAGCATAGGTAAAATGAGTTTCTACATAATTGTTGTATTTCTATATTGTCCTAAGAGGATGTGAATAATATAGTGGGATTGTCTTCCTATTTTACATTAGTATATAATTAAATCCTCTACATTGTAATCAAATTATTATTTTGTAGTAGATATTATGGTATTTAATCATTTTAAACCACACCTTTGATGTAGCTATTCTTACTGAATAGTGATCATCATACATCATTGTTTTCATATAGAAGTGTGGATTGAATATTTATAAGTAGGTAATTGAATATTTAATAGGAGGAAAAGGTTGTTTCAAGTTTAAAGAAACATAATTGAAAAAGTGAATCAATTATTCATACATTCCCTTCTCAGTGATACAATACATTGACTTGGCTCATATAATTTATATCAAAAAATAAGATCGCTATTCTTTTTCTTGCTTCTGTAATTGAAAAATATGATGTGATGGATAATATGACTTGTGTGAAATGTAAGGGGATTCCAGTCCTTGGTGGAATGACTTATCATATGTGGAAGTATAAAATGTTTCCATTTCTTATGTCTGTTAGAAAAGATATTCGTCAACAAGAAAAACCTGGGTTTCAACCCATTGATGATAAAGCTCCACAAACACCTGTTGATATGATGAATATTGAGAAAGATGTAAGGGTGATGAATTCTATATTATCATCACATTCTGAAAGAAGGTTTTTTAGGTTTAAATGTGTTTCTTTATCCAAAGGTATCTGATTTGAATTAGAAAACATATATGATTCTAATAAAAAATTCAATAAAAACACCAAATATGGAGTATGAATTGTGATGACAAGAATATGGGTGAGCATGAATCTATTTAGGAGTTCATTTCCTTGGTTAATGATATATTGAGTACTATAAAATGTCATTTTGAAAATATAGATGACTGTACCATTGTCTAGTGGATATTGAAAATCCACCCAGAAATAATTGATGATAATGTTTCTTCATTAGAAGATAGATATCCTAAAACATTATCAATTGATGATTTTCATAACACTATCATTTCATAAGAAGTTATAATAGATAAATTAGATGAAATAATAAAATAATGTTTCATGAAAAATGTCTTTAAAATATTCCAAGAAATAAAAGATGAATCGTGAAGAGGAGGAAGATGATGTAGATTCTAATTCTAAAAATGAAAAATTTAAAACTCATAATGATATTTTATCCTTTTTTCTAAAAATGTAAAAATAGTTATAGGTAGAAATAATGGAAATCATCCATTTAAATTTTTTTTGATGTGGACCCCTAGGGATTATTTTTTCCAATTTTCCTCATAGATGAAATGATGGTGAAAAATATTAAAAAGAAAGTGATGAAGAATAAATAAGTCGAAGAAGATCATGGAAGATAAAGGGTGATTAAGATTAACTTTATTCAAATAGGGAAGATAATAAGTTATTAAAATCAAAATGAATATTTTTGTTCATTATAATATGATAGTGAGGAGGTTATAAATGATTTAAATGAAAAAAAATTAATTGTAATTGTTAATTATGAATGATCTTCTAGAATTAAATGTAGTTTTTATAGAGAATAAAAAGAAATAGATGATGAATCTAAAACATATATTAATAATGCTAGGAAAAATAAATTTATTCCAAAAATTAATTATGAAGAACTCAAATAAGAATATCAGATGAAGGAGAAAGTTAACATTAAAATCATTCAAAGAAGTGTTAACGAAGGAATGAGTAAAATCATAAAGCTTGAAAATAAATAAAAAAATATTTCAAGATGAACCATCCTAAAAAATAAAAATGAATTTTTTTCTAATAAGGAGGATAATATGGAGATGAAGTTAATGATTTTATGAAATCAAATAATTATTAAAAGATCCATAAAGAGAATTTGGAGATGAATGTAAAAGAAAAATTAGAAGGGTCGAAGCTTTCCCAAAAAAAGTTATCTAAATCTGATTTGAGTAATACAAGTTCCTAAAACATCATCATAGAAGATGGTTAAAGTAAATGTAATTAGAATCTTGAGAATAATGAACAAAAATTACCTTCAATGGTTGAGAATAAATTGGATAAAATAATGTATGTGTAAAAGACCAAATTTTTGGGAATTTATAAGTCTTAAAGAACAATGATTCTTAAAATGCATGGAAATATTCAGAATCTGGAATGGATTAAAATATAGTTGTATTTGATAATTCAAAAAATAAATTGATCAATATGACTAATAAAATTTATTTTTATGGCTCAAGAAATAATGATATGAATTTTATTGAGAAATACATTCACCATTCTAATCAAACTGGTTGTTTTAAGGAAAACTATTATTTCCATTAATATTGTAGGTAATGTGGGTGATTCAGACTCATTGAAAACATTTTTTAGTTCAACCAATATTATCCCACTTGTTATGGACAGAAAATGTTGACTGGAGTCAATCTAATCAAGGAATGAATTCTAAGATGTTTTGTTGGAAGAGATAAGAGAAAAGTATGTTAAATATTGAATATAGGTTCCAATAGTTAAAAACTATTTGTGAAAGATAAAATCAATAAGGACACAATAAAATGGATTTCATCTATTGTTTCTGGAACAACAATTGTTTTTATACCAATATTAGAATCAAGATGTTTGGGATGTTAATAATGACATACCTACTATGTCTGAACAGAAAGAGTGTATTATTGGTTGGATAGAACACAATTAATTGGCTTGGAAATTTGATTATTATCAAAATAAAGATAAAGAAAAAAGGAAAAAACACGATTTTGATGAAATATGAATGTTGAAAAAAAGATTTCAGGATATTTTTGACAAGAGAATGTGAGGAATGATATCAAAATCTATTCAATTATCTGTCCAAAGGAAATTAAATTCATGTGAAAAAAAATTAAAAGTTATGATATCAAAGATGTTTCTAAAGAAGAATAAATTTAGACAACCACAACAAATGATTATACTTCTAATGAAAAATAAGTAACAAAACCTGATATAGATGAACACTAGGAAGAATAAATTTCCACTGAAAAATCAGTGAAAATAGAAGAAGATTCTAAGACTATGAAAATCCTCTAAGTCCAATTTTGTTTTTGGGAACAATAATGGTTCCACATTTTTTCTATAAACATTGTATAATGGTTATTACACGTAGGTAATTGATGGAGTGAAAATAACAAAGCTAAAATTGATGAATCCCATTATATTCTTTGAAAAGAATATAATTAAGTTTCGAAGAATATGAGGTTTTTAAAATATGGGTTTTTACCCATAATCATTTTTCTGTGTTTTTTGAGATTTTTTTGGTTACATTTATCTTTAAAAAAATTCATTCAATAATTTCCCCAATCCTAAGAATGTAGGAAGAAACACGAAAATGTAATACTTGAATGTTTTATTATGGACACCATTTATCAACTTGATTATACACTATTTTTTTATACATTGGGTTCACCCATTTATACATAGATATGTTTAGTTGAAGATTCATTTTCAGAATCTCATATGATTCCTATGTTGAAGAATTGTTCCAACCCTGGGAAATGGAGATAATTTTTCATTAATGTAGAAACATATAATGATGGCCAAAATGAATTTTATTGTTAATAATGGCGATATATAAGTGAAACTAGGTGAGATAAAATAAACTGTTAGAGCAATAAAGGAATGGAGGGAATAAAATTTAAGATATGATCCATTTGATTGAAGTGATTAAAGTGGGTATTGGAAAAAAAATACAAATGGGGAGATAATTAGGCACATTTATTATTTGGGATGCTTTTTTGTTAATAGATCAGTATGATGAAGATGAAAATAATGTCGAGAAAGATGATGAATGATAATTCAGATTGAATGGAATTGAAAGAAATAAATTATGTGGGAGATCGGTTTTTCTGGGAATATAGAAATGTATTCTGAATCATTTTGGTTCTAATTAAACTTGTATTAGATTATTAAAAATAGTACTTAACTTATATTTGAATTGAGTCAGACTCCCAATGTCCATCATAATGATGAAATGGCCATTTTCGTTAATGAGAGAATCATCCACATGGAGAATTTTTCATTCATGATGTAAATGTCAATGGATTCACTCTAGAACCAGTGTGAATGAACATGATATTTTGAATCAGAGTTTCAATGGCCACGATTAAATTAATTGTGATGATGATTTTCCAATGTGTATTTCATCTAAATCATAAGTTGATTTGCGAATTTGGGATGCAATCTTTATAGAAAATATGTTCATTGGAAGAGATTATTTTGATCAGAAATGGATCATATCTAGATGTATTGTATCTATGTGGCATAGAGAATGATGTTATACTAATTTTTTTTCCAAAAATTCAAATCATTATGAAAGAAATGTAGGAGATGTTATAGATTTAAGAGGAATGGTTGTTTAAAATGGTGATGTTGTTTTATATGGGGATGTTGTTTTAAAATGATCAAGTTGTTTTGAGAAGGTGGTACATATTGTAAATGTGGTTCCGATTGAATATTTTGTGCAAATGGATGAGCCAGTAACGATTGAAGATGCGGTTCTGATAGAGGAGTAAAAGACGGTGCCGATTGATTTCTATAATGGTAGTACCCAAGAATAATTGCAACAAGAAAATATCATTTTCTGTAAAATCATATCCAGTACAATCATATCAATAATGACCATACCCAAAATGTATTTCACAGAAAATATAATATTCTAGAAATATATTACTCATGCCAATTATTTCTAGAATTATCTTATATAGGACGATTTTATTCAGACCAAATGTATTAAAATAAATTATTAAACTTAGGTTAGGAATATAAGAAAGAATATGGAAGGAATTAAAAGTTACGACTCATTAAAATTCATTTTTGTAGAAGATAAATATATTATTAAATGAAATTAATTCATGAATTCATGATATATTCATAGGATTGTGAATCATGCTTTTATTTTAATGTTTTTCAAGAGAAAATAAAAAGAAAATATAAGGGTATTTCTAAATGAATTATCAAGGGGAGATATATATTTCAATGATTTTCATTGAATCACATATATTATGAGAATCGTATTTAGTAAATAATAAATTTATATATTTCATTATACATTTTCCATCAATTGATACAAGACATTTTATTTAAGGAATATTTTTTAGAAGAAATGGGTTAATGTACTGAGATCATACTGAACATTCAAATGTATTTCTGAAGAAGGAGATAAATTTTGAAGATGATTCGGGAAGCGTTGACAAATTAAAAATGAATTTTAGATTTGAGGGTAAATCTAAATGTGGTTGAATTTGTTTGAGCATGAAGAATTTTTGTTGTTCCCTCCAATACCATTCGAGTGTCACATATAAAAGATGATGAATTTGTTTACCTTCTGATCATTATATAATATTAACTTAAGTAAAGGGAGAAGCTCCATGTTTTTAGTGAGGGAAAGTAATACCATTTTTTTTATTGAATACATTTAGAAGGGGAAGAATATAAGATCGTAATGTTGTATTCATGTGGTGATCATATTCAACATTCATAATACATATAAGATCATCATATTTATCTTGTTAATTTTATTAATCTAATTTGGAATCGATAAGAATTAATCGAAATGGGTTTTTTGTACTGGGTTTTACCATACTAAATATTTCTACACTAAGGAAGAATACTCATTCTTAGTTTTATCGTACACTTGAATTGAAGTGGTGCCAATTCATTTCTATTCAATTCCACCAAAACAATATGACTAGGATAAATTTTTGATAGAATCACAATCAGAAGAATCAATCAAGGAGAATCAGACCTAGGAAAATTAGACTCAATGTTTCATTACTATGTCCTCATGGTTTCTACATATCTTCTTGGTAAGGAATGGGATAATTTTATTTCAATTTAATATATTTTTTGAATTGAAATGAATTGTATGTAACATTAGTTTTTACACAGAGGTTGTATTACCATATTATTCTATGAGGGTTCAAACACATTAGTAGGTTTTTGTAGTGTTATGTGAGTGTAAGGGTATATCCAACTCATTGCAATATGATGACTGCTTTTTGGTGGATTGTATTGTAATGGATCATTTCCAAAACATACTAATGACATAGAAATTGAAATTGAATATTTAACCTTATAAATCATTCATTTAGTGTGGATGTATAGATTTTTTTGTTTTAAGCAGGGAATTTAATATTCAATATGAGGTTATGGTTATTTAAATTGTGAATAAACATAAAGGAAAAATATTTTCACTAAATCACCACTTCCCCTCTTAGTAATAAAATACACTTATTGGGAACTTACAATTTTTTCATTCGATTCATATAAGGTATTAATATGAAATTATTTTTTTCAAATTACATGGGTATATAAATTTTCAATAAGAAATTTTAAATTATTAAAATAACTATAATGTTCAAATGTTTGGGACTTTATTTTTTCTATAATTATTTTTAATGGAGACTTAATGTCAATTATTAATGAAGTTGGTTAACATGAATGATTTTTGTTATTGGAAAACGTTTTCTATCCATTCTTGGTTTGGAAAAAAATAATTGGATGATGGAATGAAATATGGATTTTGTGTCTTGTAAAATATTAATTTTAATTCCCTAGACTTGAAAAAATTAATTTGATTATAAAACCATGGGCTATGATATGAGATGGATGTATAATTCATTGAAGTAAAACCAAAGGATGGAATTTTACATATAAAATTAAATTACATAATTTATCTGTACTTTTTGATGTAATTTACAATTATTGTAAAATAATCCATTAAAATTATGAATAGGATTTCAAAATAAAAATATTTTTCATTTATATTAATTCTGATGAAATTGTTGTATTTTTACCCGTCAATTATTTATGATTTTATGGAGGTTAGTTTTCTCAAGAAAAAATTATCGATTAGTAGATATATATATTTTGCTGTTATTATTCTCTTAAATGTCCATATTTTCAATTTCCAATAATGTTCTTAAATTTGGAAACCATGTTATTTGTTACTATGATGAAAGTCATACTTCTCTATCCCTCATTTCAATATGATGATTTGTTACTCCTTTTAATAATGTAATATTTCAAAAATGATATTTTTTTATGAAAAAACATTTACTATCACAAAATATTGTAACCACCTCATTTATTATCTTGTTCAAGTATAAATTTTTAGGATTATATTTATTAATTTTCGTATATTGTAACCCCCTTGTATTTTTAATGAATTGGTGTTCTATATCATATAAAACATCCAACACCAAACATAAAATTAAAACAAAATATTGTAATTTTATGTGACTATTCTAACTATTTTGTTTATTAGTATGTATGAATTAGATTAAAAACATTATGAGATATATATATATATATATCTTAATCAACCTCAATATACTGAAGAATGAATAAGGAATAACTACTTAATTATTATTATAATCAGTTTATACTACAAAAATATGATTTATTTAAAATTTGATTTTATTGATTTATTGATAGAAAATAATAAATAATTTCATTATCATTTTTAAATTATTTTCCATATAAATGATATCATTCTTCAAATCAGTATATTATAATTATCTTACAGAGAAATTTGGATATTTCTATGAAAGTGGAATTTCAAAATTGATTTTAAAAATACTATTTTGTTTAAAAATGTATTTTATTTGTAATTATTTATAATTTATTATTATATGTTTAATTAATTAAATATTAATTTTTTTAATTTTTTTAAAAAATATATGTATGGTCATTAAAATGAATATTATACATTAATTTGACTTGAATATTTTTTTATATTTTAATGGATGTATCATAAAAAAATTATTTTTTCATTTTTCATTTTATTGATAAAATATTTTCTTCAACTTTACGAGATTGAAGCATTAAAAATGGATTCCATATTTGGAATCAAGATCTCCATATTTGGTAAATATGGGTCTTCTACTTTTGGTTATAAATAAAAGTTATCTTAGTGAAATATATTTATCATTATAAGGGTTCAATATGTTAATTAGTGTTAAATGTTAATGAATATGGTATAAAAAGACACTTGAAACAATAATTTATCCTATTCGATGACGTTTTTTCAATAAGACCTTATAATTAATGTATATAATGAATATAAGTGTCAATTTCCTATCATAATGTCAATTATAATATTTATTTAATAGATAAATTTAAAAACACCATTCTCTTGAATTCAATATCTCCCAAATTATAAAATCGTAAAAAATGATTATAGGTTTGGATAAAAATGGATATTATATAGATAAATTAATTTTTTCAAAGGTAATTTATTTATAATTTATGAAATGAAATAATTAACTTCAGTTTTTTCTCATTGATAATTCATTATTTACTCAACAAAAAATAATTAAATAATTGATTTTAATTATATTAAAATAAATTAAATATAGAAAATTTACCAATTAAAAATATTTTGTTGATAAAAATGACATATTAATGTCACGATACTTTATTTTTTCTAATTCCAATTTTTCATCATGTATTTATAGAATAATTAAATGAAACGTTTCATAAAATATTATTAAAAATTTTGTATAAAAAATATTACAATAAATTATTAAAAATCAATAAAATATGGAATACGTATTATGTGGGTCATATATGGTAAAAAATTTCATCCTTTGGTCATTTATGATTGAATATTTCCCTTATAATGAAAACTATTACCCTTTAAATTAGAAAAAAAAATTACAATGGATAAGGGAATATAGGGTAACTACAGGGTTAAGAAAAGAGATGTTGTTTAAAATACCTTATAATCTATTACAAATATTAATAGATGATAGGATTGTAACTGCATCCTACCATATCCTCAAATACCTATTCATTTTGTAGAATTTGGGATGAAAATTACTTTATTGTGATTTAATATTTTTTGAAATTCAAAAATTATCCCTCACCTTAGTTATAATTGGGAACCACCTCCCCTTAGTCATTCACAACTTTTGAGCCTTATAGATTAAAAGTTTCCATGAAATTCCATACTCTACTTCTATAAACACATTCTAACATTTCTGGTCTTCAAAAATAACCAAAACTGGGATATTTAAGAGATTAACTGAAGGATTCATTTCAATGAAGAGTTAATCACCTAAACTGATCACTTTTTAAAATTATTATTTTACCTTTATAAAAGTATTATTTTTTGGAATATAATTACATCAGTATCCTAAATTTAAAAAAAATGTTATTATTACTATTAATATCTGTTTATTAACAATCTTTCCATCAAATAGTATGTGAATTTATTTCAGGTGTGTATATATAGAATAACATCTCCCAGTTGTGATACAATTTCTTTTACATCACCATATATCAGGGATCATTGTTATGATATTGATATTCATTTTTTAATTATTTTATAATTAATCTAATGGAATTATAATATAATATATAACTTTTTATAAACCAATCCATTGTAATATGATTAATTAATTCATTCATTCGGGTGGAATGCCACCACTATGAAACGTTTTAATTAATTGTTCATTTACACATTACATAGATAATAATAAATGAAATATTTAATTGATATATGTTATTCATATCATATTATGTTGATTATATAAATCTGAATTCAAATTTACCATTTTTCATTCAATCATTATAAATGTGAAGACAACGTTCATGCATACATATGGCATACCTTCTCAATGAATGATATAATGAATTTAATATCTAAAATTTTATGGATGAATATAATCAATTTTATAATGAATATATATTATATTATTATTATTATTATTATTCTTAAGGTGATGTAACTATGATCAACATACAATGACCAAAACTACCAACCAAAAATATATATTAAATTGAAGCATATATCATGTGGAATAGTCAAATTAACATATAATTGTTAATAGATAGGGGTTAAAAGTTAATAATTAAATATGATATGATATGATAAATGTGAGTATTTTTATTTAATAAATTAATAATAATTATATTTTTATTATATATGAGTCTCAAACATGTACGATTGAAGTCAACCCTGGGGAAAGGGATTTCTGTTTAAATATTATTTTATTCTGTATTGTTTCTTCATTAATTTAAAATGAGGAAATTATTTGATTATTATATAATAAATTCATTTATATTTCTAATCAACGTGTTTTTTAATTAACATTTTTTACATTAATTTTCTCACATTACATACTATGAATTCAAAAAGTAAATTTTATAGAAACTCATCTCAATTTATCTATTTGAGCGAGGGAAAATTTTATTCAAATTTTAATTATTTATTTTTTTTAAAGGTGGTTTTTAATATAATAATATATTATTTTAATTTAATTATTATCTAGATTTTATTTTATCCATTTTTATTTGATATGGAATCATTTATTATTTTTACTGGGATATTTTTTTCATGATGAAAACTCAATTCTTTGGCATTTAATTTATATTATTATATAGTTATTTATAAATAAATATTCCAAAAAATGGAATTTTTTTATATTTGAATTACTAATTTTAAAATGAAAATTGTGTATTGATGAAGAAATATTATATTGATTGTTTAAATTTATTTTCCATCTATTTTGGCATTAATCATTTTAATTATTATTTTTTATTAGTAAGATCCAATGATACCATACTTTTTGTTTCTCTATTTGGTTTATGATTATGATGATGTGATATTTATGAAACCCATGTGTTTTTTGTGTGTTATGTTATGATGATATGATGGATAATTGATGATCTTTTGGATTTATAGGTGGTCATTAGTAGGTGATGGTTGGAACCATTAAATCCCTCCATTTCATTGAATAGTTATAGATAAATAATGAAAGAAATATGTTATGTTTGAACAATATTCGATTTTCAAAATTTTATATATGGTCCTATATTTCATATCAAAAATAATATTATTAGACTTCATTATCATGTCATTAAGATTATTTTTAGACCAGGATTTTATTTCCATATGATTTTGTGTGGACCTAGTTTCTTTCCCACAAGTTAATACAATGGTCTATTATATTTCATTAAATTAATGTGTGAAAATTTTTATATTTATGCATTTTCATTACTTTATAAAATTATTGTCCCAAAAATCAAATGTATATTTTATGATCTCTTGGAATATATTCTATAATTCCATCAACAGTCATGTATCATGATATATAATGATTTATGAAATGAATCATGATTCTGATATACGATATAAAAGTTATATATTTTAAAATGTTATACTGGTGTTCTAAAAAATTATTGTCATATTATTTTTATGTAATCTTTATTATATCCATTGATATTTTACTAAGAATCTAAGATTAGAAATTATTATGTATTATATCCCTAGGGATTTAGGACCTGTATAACAACCCCAAAATTAGTATCCTAGATCTATGGACATGGTTTATTATTTTGAAATGGATACAATGGTTTACATCTCAAAATAATAATCAATTTATCCTTTTTAAAGAACATAATAAATACATGATACAAATATTATAATTGGAATTGAATATAAAACATTCTACATAAAATAGGAAAATGATCAACATCCTTGATAAATCATTTAAATTATTCATCTTATTTCATGGTCAATTGAAAAATATAGATTATCCAAAATTCTCAGAAATTTTTATGTACTAAATATACTATGATCAATAAATAAAAATAATCAAAATGTAATTTTAAATAATATGGAAGACATGAAATTTAAACAATATGGTGAGAATGTTATTTTTAGTAGATAATATCATATAGAAAATATGCCAGATAATAATGAATGGATTCTAAATAAAAGAAATGTTTAATTAATTAACATCATGTTTCGGAAGAACATGATACCCTTAATATCATGATCTATCCTTAGGATATTTTGAAACATACTGAGTGAAAAACTATAAAATTGTTCTAATTAACTGATGTCATGAGTCCATCGATCCATCGAGGGGATTTCATTAACTGGGCCTCAACCTTTGTATTGATAGTCCAATACCTAAATCATATAAATTTTTATTTATTTATTTCATTAATAATGTGGATATACATAATATATCTATATTGAGTAAACGATACATATTTATCAATAATTCCACAAGTAATCTTATAAAAATAAAAGGAAAAATCTTATGTACTAAATGTATATGGTTTTATAAATAATCATACCCTTCATTCAATAATATGTATATTTAATATAAAAATAATTTCCAAAGAAAATTTATTACCATAATGTTTTTATTTCAAGATAATGTAACAATCACAAATTTAATTTTAACTACTTTCACTAATCATTGTGGTAAAATGATCTCAATAATGTTTAAGGAATAATATGGATATTTATTATAAATTTAATTTCAAATGAAAAATGGTCACAATAATAATATTATTTCAAATACATTAGGATGAAATAAATCCATTCGAAACATTAAATATATTATATAATGAAGTGTTCATTAAATTAAATTTCCATGGGCCAATATATATATAATATAAAAGTGAAATTTTGTATAATAACAAATAATTATCAATGTATTGTAAAGTGAAATGAAATACCTAACCTAACCTTTTATTTTAGTTGAAAAAGACATGGAATCATGTATAGTGTTTTGAAGAATGTAATTAAATTATTAAAACACATTATTAACATTTAAAAAATCATATATGATCCTTTTATAACATTTTATTACTTATTCATTATTTTTTTTAAGTTACATTATTTCATTGGTTAATTTCCATGTTCACTCATTTATGTACTAATATTTGTGTTCCGGTTATTGTGCATATTATATAGTCAAATAATATCATGAATAAATATCTATAAATATTTATAAAAATTTTATTTCAATTTTTATTTTTAAACCAATCATTAATGATGGTTATGATAAATAATTAATGTTACACTCATGGGAGTTATACACAAAACAGAAAAATAAGTAATGTTTTAATTTTATGAAGTTAATTATTGAAAGGAGGTATGAAATATTTTATATTTAATTAATTTACACAATGTAATTAATACCACATAATACACACAGAGATATATATATATATATATATATATATATAATCTATATGGTGTGGGGATTTAAATAAAACCACATCACATTGTGAAGGTAGTTGTCCAAATATTAAAGAACCATACTGTAAAGACCCGTAAATTTCACGGAAATTTTTTTCTTCATTTTTTTGGAATTTTACAAGAACGCAGTTTCTGACGACGCCTGATTCTGAGGCCCGGTGTGCCCGGAATTAATTTCCGAAGTTTGGCTCGGGTACGTTTAGTGAACGAGCGAGCGGAAATTTCTATCATTTGAACCAGTGCTCGGATTCGAATTCTGAGGGCACTGATAAACTCGCAACGCTGGTAATCACTTAAGGAGACCTTTACCGTAGTTGCGTTTGTGCGGGTGAAGAAGTTAAATTTTGAGGTTTAATTAAAAAAAAGTAAATAAAATTGTTGAATCAAATTTATTTCATAACAAGGTGGTTAATTTCTCCCATGGCATGTTGGTTTTGGGGCCCACATCCACCCAACTTCCCATGTGTGGATAATTGAAAGTGTGGGGCCCACACGATCCCCTCCCCACCTTTTCAAATTCCTTTACTCCCTAAATCCTCTTAACCCTTCACTTTCCTAACTCCCCATTAACTCACTTTCATTAATTTTTGACAACTTGTTATAATTAATAAAGTGAGTTACATAATTTCAAACTCTTGAAATTCAAATGGTTAGGATGTGTTAATAAAATTAAGACTTTGCCTTATTTTATTTTTGATAGAGTTTTTGCCACTTTGAGAGGTTTGGGAAGCGTGAAGTCTTCTTCTTCTTCAACCTCGACGAAGAACACGAAGAAAACTGTTCTTCAATGAAGAAAATCTCCACCGAAGAATGTAACACCTTCTTCCAATGAAGTTTCCTCTTCGAATGCACCTCGAAGACAACAGAATCGACGTTTGTTTTCCCTGATGCCCGACCTCCGCGACGCTCGTCTTCCGCGGCTCAATTGACGTGCACCGTTCCTAAACCGAGGTAGGGAATTGTTTATGAAATATTAATGAACCCCATGCTACTTCCTTCTAAATCTATGAACGCGGATCAAATTAACATTAATTTGATCCGCGAATATTATGTTGTGGGTTGGGATTTTATTTTGGTATTCACTTACCTTTTGAGAAAAGAACGACGAGCGCGGACCAACCAATTCCGGGTTGATCCGCGGATCGTTCATACATAAGGATCGATGTAGGGTTTTTATTTATTTATTTGATTCGTGAATACCAACATGATGATCTTCGTGGATTTAAACCATTTGTTATTGAATAACGCGAGGGGGTAGGACCACACAAACACGGCCGACCCTCCTCCTTAATTTCGTGATGGTTCCTTTGTGGTTGGTACGAGAAGGCGTGGTACCATCGCACCACGCAGTTTTCAGGCGGAAGGATATGCGCAGCGCCATCCCACCACGCCGTGGAAGGAAGTTTAAGAATGTGATGCCGTCCCTCCGCGTCAAAGAAAACCAAAGAACCGCGGTCGGAGTCGGACCACGACGAAGGGGCCCGACGCCATCGGGTCGCGCTGGAAAACTACAAATACGACGCTAATCGTTTTGACGTGCGGATTGATGTGCGACGACGAAGCAGGCCATTTTGGCATTTGAATCCCTTAGCAATGAAGGTGGAGTCCCGGGGGGACCATAGGCAAAGACAACAGAAGAAACGGACCACCAGAGCGCGTCCGGTGGTCCGCGGAAGGCTGCGGCGGCACGCCCCGCCGGCGCGGCGGCGCCGACGTCAATCAGCGATGAAGGGGGGGCGGTCGTGCGCACCCCCACCGCTCCGCGGCGACCACCCTGCCACGGCCGGCCGGTCGGGCCGGGCCCATCCGGGTCGGACCCGGGTCGGATCGACCCTGTTCGGGGCGACCCGGGGGGGGGGGGGGGGTGTCGGGCTGGGTCGGCCCGGGCCCAGACCCCCCATTTTTTTTCAAATGCCCATATCTTGAGCTGTAGACCTCCGATTGACTCTCTGTAAGGGGAAACATGATCCTTGGATCGAGACGCTCATTTCGGTATATTACACTCAAGGTTTGGGAGATATTTGGGTTCAGCCGGGTTGGTTTGAAAACGAATCCAATCGGGCCCTCAGAGTAGAAACGCTTGTACCTTGAGTTCCAGACGTCCGAATGACGTGCCATAGACATTGTTCAATTCCTCTTAGTGAGACGGATCTTTTGGATTACTCCGCTCGAGGTTTGGATGCCGTCGAAGTGCGGTCCGGTTGGTTCGCTCACGAAACCAACCGGGCCCCGGGAACGAAAAAGCCAATAACTCACAGACCGGGTGTCCGATTGACGCGCCATTTGTCTCGTTGTTTTCCTCTAGTTGAGACGGAACTTTTGGCATACTTCGCCCGATTTTTGGTTGCTGGTGGATAGTGGCCGGGTTGGATTGTACCCGAAATCCAACCGGGCCCCTGGAACGGAAAAGCTGATATCATTCAGACCAGATGTCTGTTTGATGAACCGTCAGCGGCGTTGGTGATCACGTTGAGAAACGGTTCTTATGAGTATACCCTATGAGTGTTCGGGGTATAGTTGAGTTACGGCCGGATTTGTTCGCACACGAAACCAACCGAGCCCCGGGGACGAAACGGCTAGTAACTCACAGACCGGACGTCTGATTGACGCACCGACTGTTGTGTTGAGAACCCTGTGATGAGGCGGTCCTTTGAGATACTTCTTCGTGAGACTTGTGATACTTGGAGTATCGACTTGTAGCTCGTGGAGTGGACCCTCCCGGAGACGAGCGTACGGAGTACAGAGAGTGTGTAGCCGGCTGAACTTGACGACTGCTTGACCGACTCGACTTGGAGTGAGTCGACTAGCCCAGTGGACGGAGCGCCTGGTATTTGGCGACAGACCCACGGCGGACGGAGCACCCGGTAGTTGGCCGCAGACCCGTGGTACTCGATAGGAGGAGTACCTCTGTAGGCTATTAGGGGAAGCGCCCGGTATTTAGCGACAGACCCCTCGGTGGACGGAACACCCGGTAGTTAGCCGCAGTCTCGCGATACTTGATAGGAAGAGTACCTTAGAAATCATAGGATAGGGAGCAGTACCTCGGAGTCGTGACATGACCACTGTACACTTCAGAGACGGAGCTCTTCAGGAATTACGGTTTCGTTGATGACAATCATGGTTTGAGCGGAGACTTTTGACCTTTGTGTTTACCTCATGATTGAGATGGGTCACTTGAAAACTTTGGTATATGTATGGGCATATACTTGGGTAGTGGTTATCTGTTGATTTCATGATCCTTGTGTTTCCTCATGATTGAGATTAGTTACTTAATAACTTAGGTATATGTATGGGCATATACCTAAGTAGAGGTTATCTGTTGAGATCCTCTTTGTGGTTATCCTTGATGGTTTTAGTGAGACCTTGAAGGTCGCAGGGTCCCTACTGAGTATCGTTATACTCACCCCTGCACGGGCTATACCCGCACCTCGTTGTGTTGGTTGCAGATGACGGGCAGTGCTGACAGAGGCCGAGTGTTCGAGGACTGGACAGCACCCGGAGGTGGATTACACGACGAGTCAGTATCCATAGGAGGTTGACGGGCGAGAGCGTTGAGGATGCTATTTGTACCTACCCTTCAGGTAGGATTTGTGGTGTATGATCCTGGAGCTGCGCTATCTGTACCTACCATTCCGGTAGGATCTAAGGAGGACGACCCATGAGCTGCTTCCTTCTTCCAGCTGTTTGTCTTTTTCTGTTGTACTTTCGTTCAGTTGTAGCTGCACTTTCAGTTGGGTTTGAATTCTGAACCATTTACTTTTTAGCACTATCTTTTGTACTTAGTGTTTTGCTTCCACTTGTACTCTGTGGTGTTTTGTTTACTTTTATAAAGGCAATTCCTTCCCAGTTATCAGGATTTTCTCCTTTGGTGCTAGTTGTCAGCCCCTGGCCTATGGAAGGAGGGCTTGGGGTAGTCACGGCATGGGCCCTGAGGACGGGTCATGACAAATTGGTATCAGAGGAGTCGGTTCTACCACAGAACTTATAACTCTGATATTTTCTTTTTGTGAAGTAATAGTGTTAAGAGTACCGATTGTGGTTTTCAGTTCAGGGAGTCCAGTGTTGGTGCGGGCGGCCGACGTATCCATACACCAAGACCCTGACAACTAATTTCCTACTTTCTGCATGAAAACACTGATTGCGTGTGTGTTTCCAGAAGTTTTATTTGAATATCATCTCAAACAAGGTCAGCTCACCAGGTATAAATCGTTTGACCATTTCACGTTGTTCCTTTCAGGATGCCTCCCCGCGGACGACCAGCTAGAGCCCCGAGAGTTGTTCGTACTGACAGCCCGCTGAGCGACGTGGCCTCAGGACATGGCTCTATTCTTGTTGAGGCACCAGCGGAGGCACCAGCGGTACTACTACACGTTGGGCCACCGATGCCACCAGCCCCAGCAGCAGAGGGTGCACGTCGCTTGAGCACACTGCACAAGTTCCAGCGCCAGAGGCCACCCAGGTTCCAGGGAGAGACGGACCTGCAGGCGGCTGAGGATTGGCTGGAGGCTGTGGTGAGAGTCTTCAGGCTAGTGGGGACACCAGCAGACTTCATGGTGATCCTTGCTGCCATCCTTCTTCAGGTAGCAGCATGCAGATGGTGGAGCCTGATGCTCCAAATGCATGACAAGGAGACACTTCTTTGGGAAGACATCAAGAGCCTGTTCCGAGAAGAGTTTGTACCAGCCACCCTTTGATTGGTGCATATACATGAGCTACTTCAGCTGCGGCAGGGTAGCATGAAAGTGGCACAGTATTCAGCGAGGTTCACAGACCTCTCACGCTACTCCACGGATAGGGTACGAGACCCGTTCTTCAGGGCTCGAACCTTCGAGCAGGGGCTCAGGCGAGATATTTGAGCTTCTGTTGTTTCTCACAACATTCCGACACAGACAGGGGTGTTGGAGAGAGCCCTCATAGTGGAGAGTTTCCTTGCTGAGCAGTCTCCAGCAGTAGGACCCACCAGTAGCCGGCTTGCGGCAGAGTCTTCTTCAGTAGGCAGTAGATAGATAACGCAGATGTCCAAGAGGACTAGACCTACCGGTGGTCGACTGCACGACTCAGGTTCAGTTGTCCGGGGAAACCGGGGTGGAGTCAGAGCCAGACATGCCGAGAGTGGACAGTGTTACTGCTACGGCGAGATTGGTCAAATGGCACGTGACTGTCCGACCTGCCATGCAGATGACCAGAAGTTAAATGAAGAACCTCCCAGGCAGAGGCAAAGGTTCGATCAGGGCAGACCGCAGGGGACAGGAGGACATGGGAGAGCTCAGCTTCAGGCAGCTGAGACCTATGGTCAAGGAGCTCCAGAAGCAGATAGACAGGAGCGGGACTAGCTCCAGACCTGGAGGGTATTGATCGTGTTGCTTCTAGTTTTGTTGTTGTTACATTCGTGTCTTTGTACTATGAGCTGCAATAATGAAAAAACACTTATCTTTATAAAGTTTGATTTCCTGTCCTTTTTGTTTGGTTGATACTGAGTGGTCCCAGTTAATACTATTGACTTGACCATCACTTTCGAGATTTCTACTGGAGGAGACCTAGTGACCTCACACTGATGCCGATAGTGTGACATGACCCTTGGAGGTTAGAGTGACAGTTGGATCTCTTGGTAGTTACGTCGAGGCCTTATGACGTCATCCAGGGCATGAATGCATCATTCATGTGAGGATTGACTTTATTAGGCAATGAATGTGGTTCATCCAGGGGATGAGACCGGATTTCTCTTATCAGCAAAGAATAAATCATAGTAGCACTTTATAGACTAGATAAGGTCCTGGTCATCCAAGAGCAGATGAGGACAGCACATGGCCGACAGAAGCCTTATGCTGACAGGACTTGGAGGTCTCTAGAGTTCGAGGATGACGACCTTGTCCTTATATGTGTCTCACCTCGACGAGGTTTACGGAGATGTGGCCAGGGAGGCAAGTTAACTCCGAGGTTCAATGGATCTTTCTAGGTCCTCAGCTGGGTAGGCATGGTGGTTTTCCACTTGACCCATCTACCTCAGTTGCACTAGGTGCACGACGTTTTCCAGGTATCTCAACTGAGGAGATACATGCTCGACCCTTCGCATATCATCGACCATGAGGAGCAGGACAATGGTTATGGGGTTACTTCCATAGAGGTTCCAGTGGGGATCAAGGATCGAAATGAGCGGATCCTACGAGGACGATCGATTCCTCGGGTGCACTTTCTCTGGCAGTACGGGAACCTCCGGGTGAGCACATGGGAGCGGAAGGCACAGATGCGTGCTCTGTACCGCTTTTGTGACCGTAGTTTGTGTTGAAGCTTTACGGGGATGTAAATTCCTGTGGTGGGAGTAATATAAGGACCCATAAATTTCAAGGAAAAGTTTCTCTTAATTTTCTTTGGAATTTTACAAGAACGCAGTTTCTGATGACACCTGATTCTGAGGCCCGGTGTGCCGGGAATTAATTTCCGAAATTTGGCTCGGGTACGTTCAGTGAACGAGCGAGCATGAATTTCTATCTTTTGAACCGGTGCTCAGAATCCAATTACGAGGGCGCCGATAAACTCGCAATGCCGGTAATTGCTTAAGGGGACCTTCAACGTAGTTGCGTTTGTGAGGGTGAAGAAGTTAAATTTTGAGGTTTAATTAAAAAAAGTAAATAAAATTGTTGAATCAATTTTATTTCATAACAAGGTGGTTAATTTCTCCCATGGGAAGTTGGTGGTGGGGCCCACATCCACCCAACTTCCCATGTGTGGATAATTGAAAGAGTGGGGCATACACGAACCCCTCCCCACCTTTTCAAATTCCTTGACTCCCTAACTCCTCTTAACTCTTCACTTTCCTAACTCCCCATTAACTCACATTCATTAATTTTTGACAACTTGTTATAATTAATAAAGTGAGTTACTTAATTTCAAACTCTTGAAATTCAAATGGTTAGGATGTGTTAATAAAATTAAGACTTGGTCTTATTTTATTTTTGTTAGTGTTTTTGCCACTTTGAGAGGTTTGGGAAGCGTGAAGTCTTCTACTTCTTCAACCTTGACGAAGAACACGAAGGACATTGTTCTTCAACGATGAACATCTCCGCCGAAGAACACGACGTCTTCTTCCAACGAAGTTTCCTCTTCGAACGCACCATGACGAAAACGGAATCGACGTTCGTTTTCCGCGACGCCCAACCTCCACGACACTCATCTTCCGCGGCTCAATTGACGTGCCACGTTCCTGAACCGAGGTAGGGAATTGTTTATAAAATATTAATGAACCCCATGCTACTTCTTTCTAAATAAAAGAACGCGGATCAAGTAAACATTAATTTGATCCGCAAAGATTATGTTGTGGGTTGGGATTTTATTTTGGTATTCTATTAATTTTGAGAAAAGAATGACGAGCGCGGACCAACCAATTCCGGGTTGATCCGCAGATCGTTCGTACATATGGATCGATGTAGGGGTTTTATTTATTTATTTGATTATTGAATACCATCTTGATGATCATCGTGGATTTAAACCATTTGTTATCGAATAACGCGAGGGGGTCAGACCGCACAAACACGGCCGACCCTCCTTCTTAATTTCATGATGGTTCCTTTGTGGTTGGTACGGGAAGGTGTGGTTCCGTCGTACCACGCGGTATTCATGCAGAAGGATATGTGTGGCGCTGTCACGCCATGCCGTGGAAGGAAGTTTAAGAACGCGACGTCGTTGCGCCGTGTCGAAGAAAACCAATGAACCGCAGTCGGAGTCAGACCGCGGCGAAGGGGCGCGGTGCTATCGGGTCGCGCTGGAAAACTAGAAAGACGATGCTAATCATTTTGAAGTGTGGATTGATGGGAGACGACGAAGTAGGCTGTTTTGGTGTTTGAATCCCTTCACAGTGAAGGTGGGGTCCCGGAGGGAACATAGGCAAAGACGGCAGGAGAAACGGACCACCGGAGCGCATCTGGTGGTCCGTGGAAGGCGGCGGCAGCGCGCCACCGGAAGTTGTCGGCGGCGGTTGCCGGCGGCGTCAATCAGGAGAGAAGGGGGGGGGGGGGTTGGATGCGTGCACCCCCGCTGCTCCGCGGCGACTGGCCGGCCGCGGATGGCCGGTCGGGCCAAACCGGACCGATCCAGGCCGGTTCGGGTCGACCCGGTGAGGGCCGACCCAGGGGGGGTCGGGCCGGGTCGGCCCGGGCCTAGACCCCACTTTCAGTCAAATGCCGATATCGTGAGCTATAGACCTCAGATTGACACACCGTCAGTGGCAACGCGATCCCTGGATCGAGACGATCTTTTCCGAATATTACACTCATGGTTTTGGAGAACTTTGGGTTCAGCCAGGTTGGTTCATACATGAAACCAACCGGGCCCTCGGAGCGGAAACGCTCGTAACTTGAGTTCCGGACATCTGAATGACATTCCGTCGACTTTGTTGAATTCCTCTTAGTGAGACGGATCATTTGGATTACTCTGATCGAGGTTTGGATGTCGTCGGAGTTCGGTCGAATTAGTTCGCTCAAGAAACCAACTGGGCCCCTGGAACGAAAAAGTCAATAACACACAGACCGGGTGTCCGATTGACGCGCTGTCTGTCTCATTGTTTTCCTCTTGAGGAGATGGAACATTTTGCATAATTCGCCCGAGTTTTGGTTGCTGTTGGATAGTGGTCGGGTGGGATTGTAACCGAAATCCAACGGGGCCCCTGAAACGGAAAAGCTGATATCATTCAGACCAGACGATCGTTTGACGAACCGTCAGTGGCGTTGGTTATCACGTTGAGAAATGGTCCCTATGAGTATACCCTATGAGTGTTCGAGGTATAGTTGAGTTACAGCCGGATTGGTTCGCACACGAAACCAACCGGGCCCCGGGGACGAAAAGGCTAGTAACTCACAGACCGGACGTCCGATTGACGCGCCGACTATTGCATTGAGACCCCTATGACGAGGCGGTCCTTTCAGATACTTCTTCTTGGGACTTGTGATACTTGGAGTATCGACCTGTAGCTCATGGAGCGGACCCTCCCGGAGACGAGCGTACGGAGTACGGAGACCGTGTAGCCGGATGAAACCTGACGACTACTTGACCGACTCGACTTGGAGTGAGTCGACTAGCCCAGGGGAAGGAGCACCCAATATTTGGCGATAGGCCCACGGCGGTCGGAGCGCCGGTAGTTGGCCGCAGACCCGTGGTACTCGACAGGAGGAGTAACTCTGTAGGCTATTAGGGGAAGCGCCTGGTATTTTGTGACAGACCCTCAGCGGACGGAGTGCCTCGTAGTTGGCCGCAGACCCGCGATACTCGACAGGAGTAGTACCTCAGCAGTCTTAGATTAGGGTGCAGTACCTCCGAGTCATGACAGGACCACTGTACACTTCAGAGACGGAGCTCTTCAGCAGTTACAGTTTCGTTGATGAAAATCCTGGTTTGAGCTGAGACTTTTGACCTTTGTGTTTACCTCATGTTTGAGATGGGTCACTTGATAACTTATGTATATTTATGGGAATATTATTGTGTAGTGGTTATCCATTGATTTCATGATCCTTGTGTTTCCACATGATTGAGATGGGTTACTTGATAACTTAGGTATATGTATGGGCATGTGCCTAAGTAGAGGTTATATGTTGAGATCCTCTTTGTGGTTTTCCTTGATGGGTTTAGTGAGACCTTGAGGGTCTCGGCCTCCCATACTGAGTATCGTTATACTCACCCCGGCGCGGGCTATGCCCGCACCTCATTGTGTTGGTTGCAGACGACGGGCAGTGCTAATAGAGGCCGATTGTTCGAGGACTGGACGGTACCTGGAGGTGGACTACATGACGAGTCAATATCTGGAGGAGGTTGATGGGCGAGAGAGATGAGGAAGCTATCGGTACCTACCCTTCAGGTAGGATCCGTGGTGGACGATCCAGGAGCTGCGCTATCTGTACCTACCCTTCAGGTAGGATCCGAGGAGGACGACCAAGGAGCTGCTTCCTTCTTCCAGCTGTTTTTCTTTTTCTTTTGTACTTTCATTTAGTTGTAGCTACACTTTCAGTTGGGTTTGTATTCTGGCCCATTTACTTTTCAGAACTTTCTTTTGTACTTAGTGTTTTGCTTCCTATTGTACTAGGTGGTTTTTTGTTTACTTTTATAAAGGCAATTCCTTCCCAGTTATCGGTCTTTTCTCCTTTGGTGCTAGTCTCCATCCCCTGGAATATGGAAGGCGGGCTTGGGGTAGTCACGACACGGGCCCTGAGGACGGGTCGTGACACATACACTGTCATTTCATTGAATGAAATAGTTATAAAGGAAATTTATATATTATAGTTATATTATGATGATGATTTCAGGAAAATATAGATAATTTCCTTTATATCACATATACTCTATATCATTATCTTTAACACATTCCTTCTGTATCTTATTGAAAGATGAATCACATCACTTCATGATGTGGTTGTCCACCATACACAAGGGTTACATTATCATATCCCTTATGGTATGTAATGAAATAATGGTATATATTATGTAGTGACTAATATATATATACACATATTTCATTAATAAAATTTATATATTTTATATACATCATCATACCAATCCTTGTGGGGTGGTAATGGAAAAATGAATCACATCGGTTTGAGTAATTGTAGTTTTTTGTACAAAATGGTAATGATTACATAACACTTATTGTAACACCCTAAGATTTTATGAAAAACATTCTTTTTAATTGATATCTTTTGTTGTACGTTACAACAAAGGATTCGTTCAAAACACACAACCCCAACATGTCTGCATTACACGAAATCGCGACATTCCTCGATAGTGTGTGTTGTACGCAATACCAGGTTTTACTAAACAACGATATATTATTATAATATTATTATGAACTAGCTGTTATGAATAGTATTAACTAAATTTTAAATTTTATTACATTATTATTCATCTTACACATTTTTTAGAACATGGTATAAGAATAAAATAAATTTTTCGGGTAAAATATGTATTTTTCAAAAAATTCAGTTTTGCCGCCTTTTGATGGCGCACCCACATTAAATCTAGTCTTTAACAGGTTTATATGTTAAATTTTACAAAATGAAATTATTATTTGGAATCAGGATATAAAATTTTACCTTGGATAAATTTTTCAAATCCTTCTAATAACTTTCATATTTTAATGAATAGTAAAAACACGCTATATTTTAATAAAAAACATCTTTTTTCATCATAATAATTTATGTGGTTAAATTATAATATTTAATGGTTTAAAAGTATAAATAGAATATATTTTTACCATTTAATATAATATATGTCATTATCCTTTATTTTACATTTCATTCGTAGGTTAAATAAATTCAATCTTTTGCAATGTTTTAAACAAAAACCCATATTCTTTCGACAACAAGATTAATTTTAATTTAATTTCTGAAACTTCTGTGTATTGAATTTGGAAAAATATATTCCATATTTTGAATCAGTGGATCTAAATTATATTAATATACTACTTTTTATTTTTTGGCA
Organism: Viscum album; assembly: GCA_963277665.1. NCBI lineage: Eukaryota > Viridiplantae > Streptophyta > Magnoliopsida > Santalales > Viscaceae > Viscum > Viscum album. The sequence continues at coordinate 1,416,653,722 of OY728161.1, read as the reverse complement.
TTATGAATAGTAACTACGGTAAATTTTATTTACCATAGTAAAAGGTAAATCATGTAATTAAGGGTAAATATAATATATTAAAATTGCCCTAACACTTTTCTTAATACAATTGGATGATTATATGTTGTACTAAGTAATATTTGGGTCAAAATAGAATCCATTAGAATCCACTTGGAGGTGATTAAGACCTTTAGTTTATTTTATTTAAAGGAAAGTGAAATATGTCTCACTCAACTTAAATAATTAAAGTATTTTTAATATAAGTTTATACAGAATATAAATTCGGATATAAATACTCATTTGAAAGATAAAATGTTTTTCTTTGTCATGGTAATTTATTTGTAATTTTTTAGAGTTATTTAATTACCTTATTATCTAATAAATTAATGATGCAGAAATTATTTATTTAGTGAAAAATCAATAATATAGTTTTTATTGAAATAGTAATACATATCAAAAGGCCCACAAAATCTGCAAAAAACTTATTATTAGTGTATATTTAAACCCTAAGCATTCAATTTCCAAATTGTTGACCATTTGGATCCTTATTAAGGTGATTATGACACTTATATTATTTTATTTTAAATGATGCCAAAGTTGTCACCTACATAATTTATTAAATATAACAATTTATATATTATGATTTTAAGATGATATATTCGAGTAAAAGTATTATTGGGAAATTTAATAGATTTATATTCATCATAGAATTTGTTTTTTAATTTTTATGAAACGGATATGTATATTAAATAATTATACAAAAATGTTGTAGTAATAATTTTATTAAGAGATAAACCAAATAAATGGTTTTAAAAATATTAAAATAAATATTATATGAACTATTTAATGTTCTCCACTAATTTTCTAGATACATATGACCTTTTATAAATCTATTAAATCTTTTAGTTAGATCATATCTTCTGTATATTTTTTATTTAAATTCAAATAAATGAATAGTGTCAAAATTGACACTATTGTTATTTTATAAAAATAACATATTATAAAATTGTTTAAAAATCACAAACATTTTTAAAAATTATAAATTTAAATTTATATAGTCTAAAATGTTATAAAGTATCCAATTATAGAAAATTCACAACAAATAAGTAATTATTTGTTATAATTTAAAATTTAGATTGTTATTACCACAAATAAAATTAAATTGATTAAATAAGTATAAATCAAGTTGATAATGTTTAAAATAAATTCGGAACATGTAGAAATTTTATTGGTTGATGATATTACAACCCTATATCATTTAAGCTTCTGATATGAGTCATTGTGGATGTTTTTATGTGGGGTTGGTATTTAATATAAACTAAGAGTTTCTTATATTTCCAAAGGTGCCCCTCTCCTCCCTTATAAAAGGGCACCTCCTCCCTCTATTCCTCACACCACTTTGAGACTACAAGCTCGGCCAAACCCTGAAAAATTCTCTTATACACTTCCCCAGAAACATCCTAGTGGTCCTGGTATTCTTCAAAGACCCATTTTAGTACCCTAAAAGGAGGTATGAAAGAGGCGCTTCAAAGAAGAGGTAATGTCTGTTACCGATTCTTTCAACTTTATTTATTCTTCCACTTCTTCTTTTTTAGTTGTTCCATTATGAGGTAATAACATCAGTATCCCTCATATAATGATATGTTATTATATTTATGAAACAACCATATTTCACCATCTATCCATCCTAAGGAAAACGAAATCACTGTGCGTGTGTACGTACGAAATACCGTCTCCACACCATGGTGTAATCTAATTTCCACCACCACCTTACCTGGATGGGTATAATGGTGAAAGTAATAATTATATATGATTATTTTAAAGTGATATTGATTCTTTAATAGTATACATACACTTTAATACAATTCCTTGATCATGGGAATGATATCATCACTCATGCGTACGTACAGAATACCGTCTCCACGACGCGATGAGATTCACTATCCATGATAACCATTCAAGAATGATTATAAAGTATATATAATAAGTAATCATGGAATATATAAAATAATAATTCTACATTATATATGTATATATATATTTATGTCATCTACTTAATTCCATTCAATTCAATAAGGAAACGAAAACATCGTTCATGCGTACGTATGGCCTACCATCTCCATGAACGGTGTATTTATTTCCATTTATCGATGTATTATATATATGTATATTCGGAATATATATTATACATAAATCATGTTTTACATTATGTATGTAAAGAATCATGATCTATGTAATCATATGAATAATTACAAGTTAAAACACGAACGATAAATGAAACGATTTTACCCAAAACGCTACTTTAACAAGAATTTACAAAATAACGGTTAATATAAAGTCATAAGTGAACCATATATGATATAATAACAATTAATATGATTCCGTAATAAGTCAATGAAATTATTTAAATCATTATACAGGAGGTTTGGATACTTACGAAGCATATCGGACCTAAGGTAAGGGGTAATTGTGCAAATCTTATTTTTATCCAAGATTTCTTATTCGTAAGTGTTTACTGGGGTTATTGCTATCATCCATGTCCATGTTTTATAAAATTTTATTCAGGTATGTTTAAATTCATTTTTACCTATTTTACTTTTACCCCATGGTATGGAAGTAATCTTTCTTTCATTTACCATACAAGGTACTTTTTGACTTTTTCGACAAAAGTACGAGAAGAATGTTTTTTTAACTTATACGGAATGAAAGGATTTTTACGGTTTTATAAAGACTTATTTTCATGAATCTTCCTCAAAAATATTTCATCACTATTTTCATAAAAATCCTTTTCTTTTAAAATTTCATGGCGTTTTGTGAAAAGAAATTGATTTCAAAGAAGAAAGGATATTTTCCTCATGAATTCATTTCAAGTGTTTTATCAAAACCTTTTTCCATATAAGATGACATTATTTCATATTTGTATGTTTCATAAGTCTCTATGATTTACATGGTTTCACTTTTCTTATTATGAAATGATATCCATTTCTTTTATATGGATTATGTGATTATGGGGTAATGTTTATGAAACCCAACTTATTTATTAGGTTATTATGAATGATGTATGTTTATTTTGTGGCACAAGTAAGAATGATTTCATTATGAGATGGGTGTGACCTATATATCCCTCCAATGCATTGGGTAAAGATTTATATCTCATGAGATAGACATGGTTGGAACTACAAGTTACACCGGTTCAGTAATACAGGACTGGAACGAGGACTGAACTCGATCCAAAAAGGGACTTTGTCCACTAAGATGGTCTTGGTAGCAATGCCTTGGATACTATGGAAACCATTACATGTTATTAATGGATGCCACAATTACATGTTTTATTACCATGCCATTTTATTATTCTTAATGTTTCTTTATGATCTATACCTTACGTACTTCCATGTTTTATGTCATTTCTCAATCTTTTTATGTTTAAACATTATGTTCATGTTTTTAAGTTCAAATGTATATGGTATGTTTTATTTTATCCATGCTTACCCTTACTGAGGATTTGAGCTCACCCTGTTTATGTTTTATTTTCCCCCAGGATTAAAAGAACGGTTTTAGGTAATGAAACAAAACGTGGAAGATCATTATGGGAGATGTTGAAGATCTTTCACCATGATTAGAAGATTACGTTCCATGTTTCCAAAGACACTAAACTATTATGGTCCTTGGGTGTCTATTTTTGTTATGTATTATGTATTCCGAAAAAAGTAATGTAATATCTATGTACGTCAAGTTTCGGGTTTCTATAATTGGTATCAGAGGAAAGGTTTAGTTAACCTTTGGAAACTAGGATGCGAAAACATTAGTGAGTCCCTAGAGATATTTCTATGGTATGCCTAGGGATGTCCCTAAGGAGAAGTATACGTATAGGATATAGTCCTAGAACTACGGTAACGATCATAGAATTTAACCTAATATTTTAGATATTGACGGTACTACCCCTTTACTATGTTGTTTTCCCTAGCATGATTTTTGCCTCTCATAGAATTTTTTTTTGTGTTTTAGTCAATGTAGGGAACCAGAAGGAATTTGGTTAACATTGAATCCAATGGAAAAAATGGTGACTATGAGAAACAAAATTGCGTAATGCCTAGAGAGAAAGATACTGTGATTATTCCGAATCAGTCATCATGATATATGATTAACAAGGTGAAATTTAGTGGTATGCCTAATTCATAAAATAAGAGGAAGGTAGTCTTTAATGCATGTTCTCATGTTGAGGAGCATAAGGAAAGGATGATTGAGATTTCTAATGAAGGGAAGAAGAACCTTGAGGAATACCACAAATGGAGGGGAAGTTGTTATCTGTGTGGAGAAAAGGGTCATAGAGTCACAGGCTGTTATGGAATTCAATGTCTTATTTGGGGAGAACATGGGCATTACCCAACTCAATGCCCTGACCTAAACAGTTACTTCTAACTCAAGGATGAACTTATTGCAGGAAAATCATTGAAGAGGATGTACTGAAGTGTTTATGTATTGGTATTCAAGAATAATTTTGTTGAGGTACTTTTATGGTGTATTAGAATATTTTTTGTATTAGTCTATTGTGGTTTTCAATAATTTTATGGTACAGGTAACCATGAAAAGTGATTCAAATATTTTGGAAAGTAGATGATATATGCATAATGAAGGGATAAGGAGAAAATGAAATGTTTGACAGTATTAATGAGCTCATGATTGATATAAGGACTAAGTGATATGATGGTTTGAGTATATAGAATTATGATTATTTTGGTATGTGGAAAGTGTTAACTATTAACAACATTCATATTTTCACTAAGGTTCAATGGGTATTCATTATTCAAGAGAATACATGATTAACGTATTCACATGTTTGAAATTTGACCAACAAGATATATTTTATTATATATGGGGGATAAATGATGGAATTCACGTGATTGTTATATGAAATTTCAAGTAATCATTTTCATTATACTATGAGCTTGGACCGAAGTATTTTAGATAAGCCTAAATATTGGAATGGATTATGTTGGACATAAGTTATTATTGTTTCAGGATAGAACTTTTTTTGATATTATTGATGGGATGTTACAGTAATGTAGTTTTAGAAAAAATGACAACCTTGAGGACGGGCGACAGCCCATCGCGTCAGACAATGCTGTAGGAATCGAACCCATAACCGAAGTGCGACTGGACTTTATCGCCTACCACTTGCCTGCAGGAAGTCCCTGGTTAGTAGAAACTAGTTTTATTTTATTAAGAGGTATGATATATGAAGTATAAGTTTATTTTTGGAACCATATACGATTAATCTAACCATAAGATGGACTTATAACTTTTTCTAACCTTTTTTTTGAAACAGATGGAATGACCCATCATTCTATCAAATGATCTGATAACACATCACGAATAACAAATTCCACTTCATTTCCTTAAGGGATTAGGTGGAAATTTTTCAATTCATGAACAACAATGAGATTGTACCAAAATCATGTAAATATTTCTTTTAATTCATCAACTTTAGGGAAATGATCTTGAAAACCAAAAATGTTGTCCTTGTTCCCTTATATCCGATGAATCAAATGGTACCTTAGATCATCACAAATCTATAGCTTTGTGATTTTTGGCTTTTTCATAGCCATGTTCTCTACCACTCTCCATCAGAACATGATGGCTAGGTTTCTCTTCCATATCCATATTTTCACCTATGTTCTCCTATGTGGAAACCCAGTGATTAGTTAATATGGGTAAGAGTTATGTTTCATACATTAGTTTTTAAAGATTGGTTTTGGTATTCCTTTTTACTATATGGGTTTCTATTAAAGAAACATTCGAGTAGTAAACCATTTACAACCCTGACGAATTTCGAGGGCGAAATTCATTTTAAGGGGGGTAGAATGTTACACACCGAGATTTTATGAAAAATATTCTTTTTAATTGATATTTTGTGTTGTACGTTACAACGAAAGAGTCTTTCACAACACGCAATCCCAACTTGTCTGTATTACACGCAATCGCGATCTTCCTCGATAGCGTGTGTTGTACGCAATACCGAGTTTTACTAAACAATGATATATTATTATAATATTATTATGAACTTGCCGTTATGAATAGTATTAACTAAAATTTAAATTTTATAACATTATTATTCATCTTACACATTTTTTAGAACATGGTATAAGAACAAAATAAATTTTTCGGGTAAAATAAGTATTTTTCAAAAAATGAAAATTTGCCGCCTTTTGATGGTGCACCCACTTTAATTCCAGTTCTTAACATGTTTATAAGATCAATTTTAAAAAATAAAATAATTATTTAAAATCTGGATATAAAATATTACCTTGGATAAATTTTTCATATGATTCTAATAACTTTCATATTTTAATGAATAGTAAAAACAGGCTATATTTTAATTAAAAACAATTTTTTCATCGTAATATCTTATGTGGTTAAATTTTAATATTTAATGGTTTAAAAGTATAAATAGAATATATTTTTACAATTTAATATAATTTATTTCATTATCCTTGATTTTACATTGAATTCGTAGGTTAAATAAATTCAATCTTTTCCAATGTTTTAAACAAAAACCCGTTTTCTTTCTACAACGAGATTAATTTTAATTTAATTTCTACAACATCTGTGTATTGAATTTCTAAAAATAGATTCCATATTTGGAATCAGTTGGTCCAAATTATATTAATAGACAACTTTTTATTTTTGGGCATTATGATTTGTAACTACGGTAAATTTTATTTACCATAGTAAAAGGTAAATCGGGTAATTAAGGGTAAATATAATATTATAAAATTACCCTAACACTTGTCTTAATACAATTGGATGATTATATTTTGTCTTAAGTAATATTTGGGTCTAAATATAATCCATTAGAAGCCACTTGAAGGTGATTAAGACCTTTAGTTTATTTTATTTAAAGGAAAGTGAAATATGTCTCACTCAACTTTAATAATTAAAGTATTTTTAATATAAGTTTATACAGAATATAAATTCGGTTATAATCACTAATTTGAAAAATAAATTTTTTTTCTTTGTCATGGTAATTTATTTGTAATTTTTAAGAGTTATTTAATTACCTTATTATCGTATACATTAATGGTGCATAAATTATTTATTTACTGAAAAATCAATAATATAGTTTTTATTGAAATAGTAATACATATAAAAATGCCAAAAAAATCTGAAAAAAACTTATTATTAGTGTATATATAAACCATAATCATTCACCGGCCGAATTGTTGACCATTTGGATCCTTATTAAGGCGATTATGACACTTATATTATCATATTTTAAATGATGCCAAAGTTGTCACCTTCATAATTTATTAAATATAACAATTTAAATATTGTGATTTTAAGATGATATATTCTCGTAAAAGTATTATTGGGAAATTTAATAGATTTATCTTCATCATAGGATTTTATTTTTAATTTTTATGCAACATATAAGTATATTAAATAATTAAACAAAAATGTTGTAGTAATAATTTTATTAAGAGATAAACCAAATAAATGGTTTTAAAAATAATAAAATAAATATTATATGAAGTATTTAATATGGACCACTAATTTTATAGATACTTATGACATTTTATTAATCTATTAATGCTTTTAGTTCGAACATAAGTTCTGTATATATTTTATTTAAATTCAAATAAATGAATAGTGTCAAAATTGACACTTGTTATTTTATAAAAATAAAATATTATAAAATTGTTTAAAAATCACAAACATATTTAAAAATTATAAATTTATATTTATATGTTCTGACATGTTATAAAGTATCCAATTATGGTCAATTAACAACAAATAAGTAATTATTTGTTATAAATTAAAATTTTTATTGTTATTACCACAAATAAAATTAAATTTATTAAATAGGGATAAATCAAGTTGATAATGTTTAAAATAAATTCCTAACATGTCTAAATTTTTTTGGATGATGATATTAAAACCCTATATCATCCATGCTTTGGATATGAGTCATTTTGGAAGTTTTTATGTGGGGTTGGGATTTAATATAAACTATGATTTTCTTATATTTCCAAAGGTGCCCCTCTCCTCCCTTATAAAAGGGCACCTACTCCCTCTCTTCCTCACACCAGATTGATCCTTCATGATCGGCCAAACCCTGCCAAATTCTCTTCTCCACTTCCCTAGAAACATCCTAGAGGTCCTGGTCCTCTTCAAAGACCCATTTTAGTACCCTAAGAGGAGGTCTCAACGAGGCGCTCCAAAGAAGAGGTAATGTCTGTTACCGATTCTTACATCTTTATTTCTTCTTCCACTTCTTATTTTTTAGTTTTTTAATTATGATGTAATAACATAATTATCACTCATATACTTATATATTATTATAAGTATGAAAAAACCATATTTCACCATCTATCCATCCTATGGAAAACAAAATCACCGCGCGTGCGTACGTACGGAATACCGTCTCCACACCGTGGTGTAATCTAATTTCCACCACCACCTTATATGGATGGGTATAATGGTGAATGTAATGAATATATATGATTATTGTAAAGTTATATTGATTATTTAATATTATACATACACTTTAATACAATTCCACGATCATGGGAATGATATCATCGCTCGTGCGTACGTACGGAATACCGTCTCCACGACGCGATGAGATTCACTCTCCATGATAACCATTCAAGAATTATTATAAAGTATATATAATAAGTAATCATGAAATATATGACATAATAATGCTACTTTATTTATGTATATATATATTTATTTCATCTACTTAATTCAATTCAATTCAATAATGAAACGAAAACATCGTTCATTCGTACGTACGACCTACCGTCTCCATGAACGTTGTATTTCATTCCATTTATCGATGAATTATATATATGTATATGCGGAATATATATTATATATAAATCATGTTTTACATTATGGATTTAAGTAATCATTATCTATGTAATCATCTGAATAATTACAAGTTAAAACACGAATGACAAATGAAACGATTTTACCCAAAACACTACTTTAACATGAATTTACAAAAAAACGGGTAATATAAAGTCATAAGTGAACCATATATGATATAATAACAATTAATATGATTCTGTAATAAGTCAATGATATTATTTAAATCATTATACAGGAGGTTTGGATACGTACGAAGCATATCGGACCTAAGGTAAGGGATAATTGTGCAAATATCATTTTTATCCGAGATTTCTTATTCGTAAGTGTTTACTGGGGTTATTGGTATCATCCATGTCAATGTTTTATAAAATTGTATTCATGTATCTTTAAATTCCTTTTTACCCATTTTACTTTTACCCCATGGTATGGAAGGAATCTTTCTTTTATTTACCCTACAAGGTACTTTTTGACTTTTCTGACAAATGTACGAGAAGAATGTTTTTTTAACGTATACGGCATGAAAGGATTTCTACAGTTTTATAAAGCCTTATTTTCATGAATCTTCCTCAAAAATATTTCATGACTATTTTCAATAAAATCCTTTTCTTTTAAAATTGCATGATGTTTTGTAAAAAGAAATTGATTTCGAAGAAGAAAGGATGTTTTCCTCAAAAAATCATTTCAAGTGTTTTATCAAAACCTTTTTCCATCTAAGAAGACATTATTTCATATGTGTATGTTTCAAGTATAAAGTCTCTATGATTTACATGGTTTCACTTTTCTTATTATGAAATGATATCCATTTCTTTTATATGGATTATGTGATTATGGGGTAATGTTTATGAAACCCATTTTATTTATTGGGTTATTATGAATGATGTATGTTTATTTTGTGGCACAAGTAAGAATGATTTCAGTATGAGATGGGTGGGAACTATATATCCTTCCAATGCATTGGGTAAATATTTCTATCTCATGAGATAGGCATGGCTGGAACGACACGTTACACCGGTTCAGTAATACAGGACTGGAATGAGGAGTGAACTCGATTCAGAATGGGACATTGTCCACTGAGATGGTCTTGGCAGCAATGCCTTGGCTACTATGGAAATCATTACATGTGCTTAATGGATTCCACAATTACATGTTTTATTCCCATGATATTTTATCATTCTTAATGTTTCTTTATGATCTATACCTTACGTACATCCATGTTTTATGTCATTTCTCATGCTTTTGATGTTTAAACATTTTTTTCATGTTTTTAAGTTCAAATGTATATGGTATGTATTATTTTATCCATGATTATCCTTACTGAGCAATTAACCTAACCCTGTTTATGTTTTATTTTCCCCCAGGATTAAAAGAAAGGTTTTAGGTAAGGAAACAAAACGTGGAAGATCTTTGTAGGAGATGTTGAAGATCTTTCACCACAATTAGAAGATTACGTTCCATGTTTCCAAAGACACTAAACTATTACGGTCCTTGTGTGTCTATTTTTGTTATGTATTAAGTATTCCGAAAAATTAATGTAATATCTATGTACGTCACGCTTCGAGTCTCTACAATTGGTATCAGAGGAAAGGTTTAGTTAACCTTTGGAAACTAGGATACGAAAACATTAGTGAGATCTCTAGAGATATTTCTAAGGTATGTCTAGGGATGTCTCTAAGGATAGGTATACGTATAAGATATAGTACTAGAACTACGGTAACTATCATATAATTTAACCTAAGATTTTAGATATTGACTATACTCCCCCTTTACTATGTTGTTTTCCCTAGCATAATTTTTACCTCTCACAATTTTTTTTGTGTTTTAGTCAATGGAGGTTACCAGAAGGAATTTTGTTGACATTGAATCCAATGGACAAAATGGTGACTATGAGAAACAAAATTGCGTAATTCCTAGAGAGAAAGATATTGTGATTATTCTGAATCAGTCATCATGATATATGATTAACAAGGAAAAATTTAGTGGTATGCCTAATTCATCAAATAATAGGAAGGTAGACTTTTATGCATGTTATCATGTTGAGGAGCATAATGAAAGGAAGATTGAGATTTTTAAAGAAGGGAAGAAGAACCTTGGGGAATACCTCAAATGGAGGGGAAGATCTTATCTGTGTGGAGAAAAGGGTCATAGAGTGACAGACTGGTATGGAGTTCAATGTCTTATTTGTGGAGAACATGGGCATTACCCAACTCAATGCCCTGACCTAAAAAGTTACTTCTTACTCAAGGAAGGACTTATTGAAGGACAATCATTGAAGATGATGTAATTAAGTGTTTATGTATTGGTTTTCATGAATAATGTTGTTGAGGTACTTTTTTGTTGTATTAGAATATTTTTTGTATTAGTCTATTGTGGTTTTTAATAATTTTATGGTGCCGTTAACCATGAAAAGTGATTCAAATATTTTGGAATGTAGATGATATGCGCATAATGAAGGGATAAGGAGAAAATGAAATGTTTGACAGTATTCATGAGCTCATGATTGATATAAGGACTAAGTGATATCATGGTTTGAGTATATAGAATTTTGAGGATTTTGGTATGTGGAAAGTGTTAACTTTTAACTCCATTCATGTTTTCAATATGGTTCAATGGGTATTCATTCTTCAAAAGAATACATTATTAAGGTATTCACATGTTTGAAATTTCACCAACAAGATATATCTTATGATATATGGGGGATAAATGATGGCATTCACGTGATTGTTATGTGAAATTTCATGTAATAATTTTCATTATACTATGAGCTTGGACCGGAGTATTTTAGATAAGCCTAAATATTGGAATGGATTATTTTTTACATAAGTTAGTATTGTTTAATTATAGAACATTGTTCGATATTATTGATGGTATGTTATAGTAATGTAGTTTTAGAAAAAAGGACAACCTGCAGGACGGGTGACAACCCATCGCGTCGGACAAGGCTGTAGGAATCTTACCCACAACCGAAGTGCGACTTGACTTTATCGCCTACCACTGGCCTACAGGAAGTCCCTGGTTAGTAGAAACTAGTTTTATTTTATTAAGCGGTATGATATATAAAGTATAAGTTCATTTTTGGAACCATATATGATTAACATAACCATAAGATGGACTTACAACTTTTGCTAACATTTTTTTGAAACAGATGGAATGACCCATCATTCTATCACATGATCTTATAACACACCACGAATAACAAATTCAACTTCATTTCTTTAAGGGATGAAGTGGAAATTTTTCAATTCACGAACAACAGTGATATTGTACCAAAATCATGTAAGTATTTCTTTTAATTCATCAACTTTAGGGAAATGATCTTGAAAACCAAAAATGTTGTCCTAGGTCCCTTGTATCCGATGAATCAGATGGTACCTTAGATCATCAAAAATCTATAGCTTTGTGATTGTTGTCTTTTTCATAGACATGTTCTCTACCACTCTCCATTAGAACATGATGGTGAGGATTCTCTTCTATATCCATATTTTCACCTATGTTCTCTTATGTGGGAACCCATTGATTAGTTAATTTGGGTAACCGTTATGTTTCATACATTAGATTTTAAATATTGGTTTTGGTATTCCTTTTTACGATGTGGGTTTCTATTAAAGAAACTTTCGAGTAGTAAACCATTTATAACCCCGACGAATTTTGAAGGCGAAATTCATTTTAAGGGGGGTAGAATGTAACACCCTGAGATTTTATGAAAAATATTATTTTTAATATATATATTGTGTTTTACGTTACAACAATGGAGTCTTTCACAACACGCAACCCCAACTTGTCTGCATTACACGCAATCATGACCATCCTCGATAGCATGTGTCGTATGCAATACCAGGTTTTACGAAACAACGATATATTATTATAATATTATTATGAACTAGCCGTTATGAATAATATTAACTAAATTTTAAATTTTATAACATTATTATTCATATTACACATTTTATAGAACATGGTATAAGAACAAAATAAATTTTTCCGGTAAAATAGGTATTTTAAAAAAAATGCAGTTTTGCCGCCTTTTGATGGCGCACCCACTTTAAATCTAGTTTTTAACATGCTTATAAGTTCAATTATACAAAATAAAATTATTATTTGGAATCATGATATAAAATTTTACCTTGGATTACTTTTTCATTTCATTCTAATAACTTTCATATTTTAATGAATAGTAAAAACATGCTATATTTGAATTAAAAACAACTTCTTTCATCGTAATAACTTATGTGGTTAAATTATAATATTGAATGATTTAAAAATATAAATAGAATATATTTTTACCATTTAATATAATGTATGTCATTATCCTTTATTTTACATTGAATTCGTAGGTTAAATAAATTCAATCTTTTGCAATGTTTTAAACAAAAACCCGTTTTATTTAGACAATGGGATTAATTTTAATTTATTTTCTGCAAATTCTTTGTATTTAATTAGGAGAAATAGTTTACATATTTGGAATCAGTGGGTCCAAATTATATTAATAGAGTACGTTTTATTTTTGGGCATTATGAATAGTAACTACGGTAAATTGTATTTACCATAGTAAAAGGTAAATCAGGTAATTAAGGGTAAATAAAATATTATAAAATTACACTAACACTTGTCTTAATACAATTGGATGATTATATTTTGTCCTAAGTAATATTTGGGTCCAAATGGAATCCATTAGAAGCCACTTGGAGGTGATTAAGACCTTTAGATTATTTTATTTAAAGGAAAGTGAAATATGTCTCACTCAACTTCAATAATTAATGTATTTTTAATATAAGTTTATACAGAATATAAAATAGTTTATAAATACTCATTTGAAAGATAAAATGTCTTTCTTTGTCATGGTATTTTATTTGTAATTTTTAAGAGTTATTTAATTACCTTATTATCTTATACATTAATGATGAAAAAATTATTTATTTAGTGAAAAATCAATAATATTGTTTTTATTGACAAAGTAATACATATGAAAAGGCCAAACAAATCTGAACAAAACTTATTAATAGTGTATATATAAACCCTAATCATCCAGTGGCCGCATTTTGGACAATTTGGATCCTTATTAAGGTGATTATGACACTTATATTATTTTATTTTAAATAATGGAAAAGTTGTCACCTTCATAATTTATTAAATATAAAAATTTAAATATTGTGATTTTAAGAAGATATATTCGATTAAAATTATTATTGGGAACTTTAATAAATTTATCTTTATCATAGGATTTTAGTTTTAATTTTTATGCAACATATAAGTATATTAAATAATTATACAAAAATGTTGTAGTAATAATTTTATTAAGAGATAAACCAAATAAATGGTTTTAAAAATATTAAAATAAATATTATATGAACTATTTAATGTTCTCCACTAATTTTCTAGATACATATGAACTTTTATTAATCTATTAAAGCTTTTAGTTCGAACATATCGTCTGTATATATTTTATTTAAATACTAATAAATGAATAGTGTCAAAATTGACACTATTGTTATTTTATAAAAATAACATATTATAAAATTGTTTAAAAATCACAAACATATTTAAAAATTATAAATTTAAATTTATATGGTCTAAAATTTAATAAAGTATCCAATTATGGAAAATTAAAAACAAATAAGTAATTATTTGTTATAATTTAAAATTTAGATTTTTATTACCACAAATAAAATTAAATTGATTAAATATGGATAAATCAAGTTGATAATCATTAAAATAAATCCCTAACGTGTCTAAATTTTATTTTTTGATGATATTACAACCCTATATCATCTTAGATTCATATATGAGTCATTTTGGATGTTTTTATGTGGGGTTGGGATTTAATATAAACTAATATTTTCTTATATTTCCAAAGGTTCCACTCTCCTCCCTTATAAAAGGGCACCTACTCCCTCTCTTCCTCACACCACTTTGAACCTTCATGCTCTTCCAAACCCTGCCAAATTTTTTTATCCACTTCCCTAGAAACATACTATAGGTCCTGGTATTCTTCAAAAACCCATTTTAGTACCCTAAGAGGAGTTCTCAAAGAGGCGCTTCAAAGAAGAGGTAATGTCTGTTACTGATTCTTTCAACATTATTTCTTCTTCCACTTATTCTTTTTTAGTTGTTTCATTATGAGGTAACAACATCAGTATCACTAATATACTGATATGTTATTATAATAATGAAACAACAATATTTCACCATCTATCCATCCGACGGAAAACGAAATCACCGCGCGTGCGTACGTACGGAATACCGTCTCCACAACGTGGTGTAATTTAATTTCCACCACCACCTTACATGGATGGGTATAATGGTGAAAGTAATGAATATATATGATTATTGTAAATTTATATTGATTATGTAATATTATACATACACTTTAATACAATTCCGTGATCATTGGAATGATATCATCGCTCGTGCGTACGTACGGAATACCGTCTCCACGACGCAATGAGATTCACCCTCCATGATAACCATTAAAGAATGATTATAAAGTATATATAATAAGTAATAATTAAATATATGACATAATAATTCTACTTTATTTATGTATATATATATTTATGTCATCTACTTCATTCCATTCAATTCAATAAGGAAACGAAAACATCATTCATGTGTACGTATGGCCTACCGTCACCATGAACGGTGTATTTCATTCCATTTATCGATGTATTATATATATGTATAATCCGAATATATATTATATAAAAATAATGTTTTACATTATGTATGTAATTAATCATTATCTATGTAATCATATGAATAATTACAAGTTAAAACAGAAACGACAAATGAAACGATTTTACCCAAAACGCTACTTTAACATGATTTTACAAAAGAATGGGTAATATAAAGTCATAAGTGAACCATATATGATATAATAACAATGAATATGATTCTTTAATAAGTAAATGACATTATTTTTATCATTATACAGGTTTTTTGGATACGTATGAAGCATATTGGGCCTATGGTAAGGGATAACTGTGCAAATCTCATTTTTATCTGAGATTGCTTATTCGTAAGTGTTTACTGGGGTTATCGCTATCATCCATCTACATGTTTTATAAAATTTTATTCATGTATGATTAAATTACTTTTTACCCATTTTAATTTTACCCCATGGTATGGAAGGAATCTTTCATTTATTTATCCTACAAGGTACTTTTTGAATTTTCTGACAAAAGTACGAGAAGAATGTTTTTTTAACTTATACGGCATGAAATGATTTTTACAGTTTTATAAAGCCTTATTTTCATGAATCTTCCTCAAAAATATTTCATGACTATTTTCAAAAAAATCATTTTCTTTTAAAATTTCATGACGTTTTGTGAAATGAAATTGATTTCGAAGAAGAAAGGATATTTTCCTCAAGAATCCATTTCAAGTGTTTTATCAAAACCTTTTTTCATCTAAGATGAAATTATTTCATATGTGTATGTTTCAAGTATAAAGTCTCTATGATTTAAATGGTTTCAATTTTCTTATTATGAAATGATATCTATTTCTTTTATATGGACTATGTGATTATGGGATGATGTTTATGAAACCCATTTTATTTATTGGGTTATTATGAATGATGTATGTTTATTTTGTGGCACAAGTAACAATGATTTCATTATGATATGGGTGGGACCTATATCTCCCTCCAATGCATTGGGTAAAGATTTAAATCTCATGAAATAGACATGGCAGGAATGGCAAGTTACAACGGTTCAATAATACAGGACTGGAACGAGGAGTGAACTCGATTCAGAAAGGGACTTTGTCCACTAAGATGGTCTTGGCAGCAATGCCTTTGCTACTATGGAAATCATTACATGTGCTTAATGGATGCCACAATTACATGTTTTATTCCCATGCTATTTTATCATTCATAAGGTTTCTTTATGATTTATACCTTACGTACTTCCATGTTTTATGTCATTACTCAAGATTTTGATGTTTAAACATTATGTTCATGTTTTTAAGTTCAAATGTATATGGTATGTTTTATTTTATCCATGCTTACCCTTACTGAGCATTTGAGCTCACCCTGTTTATGTTTTATTTTCCCCCAGGATTAAAAGAATGGTTTTAGGTAAGGAAACTAAAAGTGGAAGATATTTATGGGAGATGTTGAAGATCTTTCACCATGATTAGAAGATTATGTTCCAAGTTTCCAATGACACTAAACTATTACGGTCCTTGTGTGTCTATTTTTGTTATGTATTAAGTATTCCGCAAAATTAATGTAATATCTATGTACGTCAAGCTTCAGGTCTCTACACTTATGATGTATGTGGAGGTTCATCTATGACATTACATTATTATTACACCATAAAATTATATTAAATATAATTATGTTATTATATACTCATGGTTTATTAATAATTTAAGGTGGTGGATAAGAAAGTAAATTACAGATGCTCGTTGAGGAACATTACCCCTTTTTGGTTATTCTTATTATGTTTTCACTAAATCCCTACTAGTTGAATTTATGCCCAAAATAAGGATTATGGAATGATGGGAATTAATTTTGGATGGTAATTGGGTAGTGATTGGGAAAAAAATATATTTTAAGGTACTAAAAAAATATGTGAGTGAGTAACATTTAAAAAGTAAGAGTAGTGTCATTCTTGAATATACCCAAAAGTATTCACTATTGAGAGGTTTACTTTAAAATGGGAATTATTATATCATATTAACATATAGATATTTATATTATAACCAATTTATTAAAAAAATACTATCTATGTGTAATATTTTTATTAATACAAACACATGCTATTGACAAAACAATGTTTTAACATTGATCACAGAAATTAATTTTAAATATTTTTTCTGATAATTATGGTAAATAATTAATTTAACCTTATTAGATTATAATAAAACTTATTTTTCAAAATTCAAAAAAAATCGGGAATTTATTTGATTATTAATCCCTTAGAATTGTCTAGAAAGATGGATTTTAAAGTGAAAATAGTCAAACATTTACAATGTTTTTGTATATGAATTCAATATTATAATGATTCCAATGATAAAAATTAGATATATTTATATAAAAATAAATAAATTTTAATTTCAAAACATATCAAAATACAATTGTTTTTATAAATATATTTAACAAATTGGCAGTATTAAATTGAAAATTAGTATTTTTAACTATTTCTCAAAATACAATATTTCATAGATTAATCATAAAAAGTCAAAACAACATAATACATATATTATTACATAAAAATGTTTTCTTATTTAATATAAATTTTATATAAATTTTAATTGTTAATTTTAAATTATGTTCACAATTAGTTTTTAACATGTTTTAGAAAAAAATATATATTTTCAAAAAAAAAACATTTTTTGTTTTAAAATATTATTATTTCATTTATAATAAATTTATAAATAATAAAATTTATAAACTACTAATTTTTATAATTTATTTATTCATATTGTTACATGCTATTCTAGGGGTTTAAATTATATTTAAATATAATAATATTAATGAGATATTATTATTCAGTAAAACTAAGCCATATGTGTAACACAATATTTCAAAGAGACTCATTGTTTCATGTATCACAAGATAAAAATAGTTTTTATTGTAATAAAATTTAAACATATGATTTTTTTTAAATCATTATAAAATTATTGTTAGGTGTCTCATAATCTATATACAGTTATTCATTTATATTTTTTGAGAGATACTTTCTCCAAATATTAATTAATTTGTGGTCTAACAATTTAATCATTATCATAGTAACGAATAAATTGATTTTTTTTTAAAATAAGTTTATTTAAATTCCCCATCGTAAAATAGTTAATAAAAATATCTTAATAATAAAAAATTGGATGTACCAAGGTCATATGTAAGAAAAATGACTAGGTTTCTATGTAAGAGAACATTGGTGGAAATTACAATTTTTTATATTATAGAAATGCCTAAATAATTATATTAAATGATTGATATTTTTTATCAAAAAAATTTCAGTGATCAATAAATTTTTAAGAGAATCCAAAACATAAATATTTTATCATTTATTATAGCTTCTTATTTAGTTGGTATGAATTTCACATGACTACATTTTTGTCTAGTGGTCCAATTGCTAAAAATGGAGGAATATTTTACTATCAACGAATATAATCAAATATACTAACATAATGAATATATAAATTATAGGAATATGTTTAACCATCAATTGTTCATTGATAAATTTATAATTCATACTATATAACATTAAATGAATATTGAAAAATTATATTTTTTATGCCTGAATCACTGAAAAAACTTTTAATGGATAGTAACACACATAAGAGAGTGGAATGTTTATATTTTGGTCTGAATATATTTTCCAAAACAAATATGTCGACCAAAAGTTACCCAATATTAATAAATCATCATGTCGTGAAGTAATATATTAATATCTAAATCCACATGTTAATTTCAACTATAATAATTTCATAATTGGTCATCCAAATGAATCTTAAAAAATATCATGATCTCGAACATTATAAAAAATTTCATTGAATTTCAGAAATTATCTTCTTGTCGATCCTACAAATAACATGATGTAGATCTCAATAATTACAAACCAAATATATGAATACATTTACCCATTATATTCATGAAGCATTTCATTGACCTGAATTAACATAAAACCAAATTAAAAAAATATGTTCTTTCTTATTTCTTATAAAACACTCATATAGTTGGATTTAATACATAAATCCAAAAATATTGATAACTCTATAAATGATAGCATAAACCATGTATCCATGAAATCATTAATTAAAAAAGGTAGTTAGTAATATAGTATTTAAATTATCTATGTAAATCGTCTATTATTCCAATCACCATTATCCCATCATTTGGTGAATATGAAAGGTTATCCATTCATTCAATCATTTGAGTAGTGTAATGTCCTATAATTTCCATGTAAAATAAATTGTTAAATTATATGGAATAATTTTGAGATCATATGATTTTATGGAACAGAATCCAAGGCCCATAGTTATCACAATGTAATTTTGAAAAAATGTTAATCTATATTCAATAAACATGAGAGAGGGTTTTTATATCATCTGAATCGGTGCTTGAAACCAAAACTAGTTGGAACCATTGAACTCAGAATGGCAGGATTCACCTAGAAAATACTTAACATTGTCCATAAAAACTTAGATTGAAAAGTTTTATAAAAAAATTTAGAGAATAATAAAATAACTTTAATAAGTTTTTTTATTTCATTTGTCAACCGTAGAGTGCATGATGGTGGAACTGTGTTGCAGTGATGAGGCGATGAAAATGAACATTAAAGGATGTTCTTAAATAGATCCTTAAGCTGCAGTGCAATATAAACATTGTGATGTGTTCTCTTTAAATTAGCTAATGCGTTGGAGAGTATGGAATGAATTTCTTGGGAATTTCTTGATGAACCATTGGTGAGTTTCCTCTCCAATAATGAAAGATGAGAATTGGATGAATTTCATCGACTTTAAAGTGCATCAATGAATGAATCCCAGAATCAAATAATTCCATTGACCTCTTGAACCCTCGACGGTGGAACACTCTGACAGTGAATATCAAACCAGGTAGGTGTTTTAACTAATTAATGATTCCCCATTATTTTTGGAAAATGATGAATGTAGATCAACCCACAAACGAGTTAATTTGAAGATCATGTGTTCCTGTGGGTGGGAGACATCTTTTGAAATTAATGTAACAGGGATTAAATTATCATTTTTATTTATTGAACACAAATCCCCGGACATTCCCATGTTTTTAAACTTCTAACATAGAGGACGCACACCGTCACAAACAGGGACCGATCCCTTCTTCATGTGAATTAATAGTGGATTAGTTTTCATAAAGGAATAAAGGTGATTTCTGTGCCATCATAGTGAAGGTGGTAGCCTTACAATCCCATAGTTGTAGATGGATCGAGAAACAGACCACCAGAGCATCTACAGTGGCCCGCAGAAGAACACACCTGCACGCCAGTGCCGACCTCAGCCACAGGTGGAGGATTTCGGTGCACTCATCAAGACACTATGATAGTAGAGGGTTGTGCATAGAGACCACTTAATTGTGGAGGTACGACACTGATTGGTGTGGCATGGAGGTGGAATCTTGTGTTTGGGACGCCTGGTCGAGCTATGATGGACACAATACAGGAGACCGATAGTGCCATGTTGGAGCCATGTTTTCATGGTCATCCAATGACCTCAAACCATGGGTGATGTGGAATATGCATCCACATGGCCTCATAAGATTCTTGGTGTGGTGCGACAGACAGGAGGGCCGAAGATGCTTGACCAAGGTAGAAAGGATTCCTCGCGTTAGATTTGCAATAGAGGAGTGGGATGCAGCTCCCAGCGGCATCCCAGTCAAGCCGAAGGCTAGTACACCTCTGGAAGACAAGACATACATGTGGTCCATACCCACCCTATCGGGTCTGATTGGGGATTAGTAGGACTTGATCTGGGTCGGGATGGGTAGGTCCATCTGAGGAGCTGTACCCGAACCCAACTGGTTTTCCTTTCACTAAAACTATTGTATCTCTCAAACCGGGTGTCTGACTGATGCATCGTTAGAGGAATTGAATCCACTCCAATGAGGATGACCTTCTTGGAAACTCTATGTGAGTTTTTGTGGAGGTTGTCATATGAAAAGGTTGGATCGGACCTGAATCCAACTGAATCCTATTTTAAAAAATTCCCATATCCTACAAACATGGCATCCATTTGTCGTTTCGTCAGTCAAGTTGGGACCCTTACGATGAGGAGGACCTTTAAGTTAATCTATGTGGGACATAGTGATGGTCTAGGTATGAATGATGTCTTTAGGATTGGATCCTCTAGAAATGAAGCGTGCTAATTTCCAGAATCTAGTGGTTGATTATGACGCAAAGAATGAATAGCGACCCATCGTGGATCATTATACAAGCGACCCATCGTGGATCAACATACTAACAACCCTTCCGAGATAAGCATACTAGAGACCCCAGGTCTCTCAGCATAATAGTAACTATTTTTGTATCAGCATAGTAGTGGACAATCGTGTGTCATCATTCTAGAGACCCTTCATGTATTATAATATTCAAGACCCATTTTGGATCAACATACAAGCAACACTTCACTGGTCGACATTCCAGCGACACATTGTGGATCAACATAATAGTGACCCTTAATAGATCAGCCTAATAGAGACCCTTTTATGATCAACATACTTGCGACCATTCATGGATCACCATATAATAAACCCATCATGGATTCACATAAGAGAGACACTTCGTGGATCAAAAGTAGTGAGAATCGTCATGGATCATCCATATAGAGACCTATAGTGAATCTACAGTAGAGAGACACTTTGTGGATCAATATCGGAGCCTCTCAACAAAATAATATGATTTAGATTTATGAATAATTATCTTTACATATGTATTATGTTATATACTGTTGTGAGTTGTGCCTTTCTCTTTGTGCTATATATTGAGATCTTGTTATGTGGTATTTTACATTGTGGTTTAATGTGAGTCCCACGTTAGTCTTAGGGTCACTACAGAGTATTTTTATACTCACCCCTACATAGGCTTTTCACAAAACATTTTTGTCTTGTGAAGACAACTAACAACATTGGCAGGGACTTTGGGAAGAAGGGATACATGGTGCTTGGAGGTAGATCAATATAAGTGGTGTGCCCAAGTGACATCTGAGAGCTAGCAATAAATGACCTCCAGAGAAACTACATCATTTTTAGTACCTTCCATTCAGTTGGGAATGTATTAAAATTCCCATTTTACTTTCAATTTAATCCTTTACTATTTTTTGTACTATTTTCTTTCCTTTGTTGTTTTATTTGTGTAGTATGCAATGTATCTGTTCGTACATGATTAATGGAAATGCCTTCCATTTTTGGGATATACCTTTCCAGTGCTTGTCACTCTCACTAGTCTATGGAAATAGGGACTGGGTTAGCCATGGAATGGGCCTCTATGGGATGGGTAATGAAAAATTGGAATAAAAAAGAGGTCAGTTTTACCAGAAAAACTAAGAGTAAATTTTTTGTGAAGCTGAAAAAGTGTTATGTTTTTTGAGTTTTTCATTTAAGAAAGGGAGTCCAATGTTGGGGAGTCGGATGATGTATTCATAAACTAGGACCCTCAATTTTATTTTCTGACAAGGTACATGAAAACATTGTTTTCATGTGTTTTGAAATTGTTTTCCTCTTGATCTCTTTTGAGTAAGGTTACAATGTATAAATTATTGAATATGGTGCATTTGTTTCCCTACATGTTTCCTCTATGAAGAAAATCATCCCAGATTCTAGTGAGAGATCATGATGATGGCCCACCGAGCGATGATGTGTCAGTGTAGGGACTACTTATTGTGATTGCACCATCAGGTAGTGTACCAGTAGCACCACCACAAAGAGATAAGATGTTTATACCAACCCCACCAGCAGACAGTAAATAAAAATTGAGTTCACTGCATGAGTTACATTGATAGAGTCATCCAAGGATTCATGTAGAGATAAATCATCACGCAATTGATCATTTGATTGATGATGTTACTCCAGTTTATTTCTTCACGGATATCTTCCTAGCTGATAAAGAATAGACGATGAGATCCACCACTGGATGAAAAGTGTCCAAGTCATCTATAAGATGTAGTATGTAGACAACATAGAGGCCCAGGTAGGCCAGACCATCAATAGGATGACCCCATGTTGTAGGGTTGGAGATGCAGAGCTCTCAAGGTAGAGGTGGTCTGATGAGGGCTATAGTTTGTTACACCTACTATGGACCGGGGAATGTGGCTCGCGACTATCTAACTACCTGCACGGGTGATTAGTAAGTGATCTAGGGACTACCATGTTATAGGAAGAGGTTTAAAAAAGGAGTTATTCGTGGCTCTAGACATCGTAGGGGAGCAGGCTGAGCGGTGGTTGGTGTAAGACGGTTTGATATACCACCGCCACCACCACCCTAGGTGGTCCATTGTACGCTCAGGTAGCAGGATTACAGGGGCGAGGACTGCTTCAGTTGATGGAGGCAGATGACCACAGCATTCCATAGATGATTAGATATACAATCTTGGTATTCTACACGACAGATGTAGTTTTTATTGTAAGATATTATAGTCAATATTTTATTACCATGGTCTTTGTTTGAGTATTAGAGATTTTGGTGGAGCCATTGCCTCGATCTGTACGATTAGAGACTCTTACCGGAGGGGATTCAACGATTACACAGTTGTTCTGGTATTGTGTGCTTACTCTAGGTGGTGATATCATTTTCAGTGATCTTCTAGTAGCAGGTTCAAGGCATTACGACTTCATCTTTGGTATGGACTCTTTATCCATATTCCATGCTTAGATCGATTGTTTTAGGAAAAATGTGTGGGTTTGTCTAGGAGGATGGGACTAGGTATTTGTTCACCGATGAGAAGGGAACCTTTGTAGCACATGGAAGACATCCTCAAAAAACGGTGAAGTTGATCACTCACATGTTGGATAGCCTCACTCCTAGTGCGGTGGACGGGAGGAGTCCGAGAATTATTGTATTAGTGGGTGAGAATGAGTATCAATTTCTAGAAGATGTTCCAAGTCTACCTCCCCATAGATAGGTAGACTTATACATTGACTTGTACCCAGGGACGATGCCGATATCTACACATGTATATTGGATAGATCCTATAGAGCTCCATGAGATGATAGTAAAGTTGGAGGAACTATGGAGGAAAGGGTTCTTGAGGCCTAGTGTTTCACAATGGGTAGCCCTAGTGTTGTTTTCCATTAAAAATATGCGATATTGAGGCTATGTGTGGACTTCCGGCACATGAAACACGTGAACGTAATGAACAAGTATCTACTTCTGAGGATTGATGACCACTTATATCAACTGAAGGGAGAGAGGTGTTTCTCAAAGATCGACCTCATATCAGGCTATCATCATCTTGAGTTGAGGTATAGAAACATACCCAAAACATCCTCTAGATTATGTTTCGGACACTACGAGAACATGGGTATTTCTTTTGGCATTACCAATTATCCAGTCTTGTTCAAGGGACTCATTAACATGATCTTACATCCTTTCCTATATTGTTTTGTGGTAGTCTTCATTGATTACATCTTGTGGTACTATATGTGGGAAAAATATCAACATACACACATGTGAATAGTACTATATACACTCCAAGAGAACTAGCCTTATGGTAATCCCTTGATGCACCGGTTCTACATTTGGGTTGTCTACTTTATGAGACACATCATCTCGGTTGTAATAGTTGCAGTTGATCAAGAAAATATAGATGCATTGCTTTCTTTGGATCCACATAGAAGAGTGACTGAAGTGTGGAGTTTCTTAGGGATAGAAAGATACAACTGGAGGTTCATTCTCGATATCTCTAGAGTAGCATCACCTATGAATTATTTTATTAATAAGTTAAAACACATCATTTTTATAGAGAAATTAAAATAGATCTTCCAGCAACTATGGTTGAGCTTGACCAGTGCTTCCATCTTGAGGCTACTAGAGGAGGGAATAGACTATGTGGTATACTATGATTCTTTAGGGACTGGATTGGGTTGTGTCTTGATTAATGATTGAGCGGTGATTTAATATGGCTCACAGTAGTTGATGAATAATGAGATGAACTATGCATCCCATGAAATATAGTTTGAATCAATGGCCTTTTACACGAAGATATGGAATCACAAATAGAAGGGTGAATGATTAACCATTTTTTCTAACCTCATGAGACATAGGTATATATTCTCATAGAAGGACATAAAATTTAGACAACAGTGATGGATGGGGTTTCTCCAGGACAATGACTTTGAGATAGTCTTTTCTCCTAGGGTGGGGAACATGGTGTATAATCCACTCAGTAGGAGGTCTGCATTCCAACTACTAAGTGAGTTGATAGAGCAAAGATCCATGGTGAAAATATATTTTGTAGATGATAATAAAGAACATAAGTCCTATATATGACTATCACTCCCACACTCCTTCAACAATTTAGGGAGGAAAAACTTATGGATGTTGACTGTGAGGCCCAACGTGCTCAGATATCCCTAGGATAGGATCTTGATCGATTTTGGATAGGTAGTAGGGTGCACCATAGTACCAGTGACATTATGGGAGAAGGTGTTAAGGGCGTTACACACATCCCCTATGGGGGTACACCTTGGTGTGGAGATGAGGAAACGAGACACTTGACATCAGTACCGGTGGTCAGGGATGAAGAAAGAGGTTGAAGAGTTCGTTTTACAATGCCTCACCTGTTATAAAATGAAGGTCGACCATCAGGTCCCAACAGTCTTTGAAAAAACACTTGAGGTAAAACAATGGAAGTGGGATGGTATCTCCATGGACATCGTGACAAGGTTACCTCACATGTCCAGGGGCCATGACTCTATATAGGGGATCATTTTCTAACTCACAATGTCGGCTCACATCCTACCCATCCGGGAGTAGGGATCGATATAGGGCTTGGGATGCCTCTATGTCCAAAAGAGAGTGTGGATTCACATGGTTACTTCGATGATCATATCATAATGTGATTTACCCATTACATATCGGTTCTTGAAGGGATTACAGGGTTCATTCAGGTCTCAGCTATGAATAAGAACTACCATTAACCCTCCAATAGATCGTCAAATGGAGCATACCATATAGACGATTAAGGACATGATTTATGAATATGTTCATGGGTTTGGTAATAGTTGGGAGGACCAACTACCATTGGTGGAGATTATGTACAAAAATATCTATCACTCCACCATTAGCATGGCACTTTTTGATTCCTTGTATTGGCGGCCATACATATCACCTTTATGCTGGATATCCCCCAGGGAGTCAGCACTCATGAGAATAGAGTTGGTATGGGATACCACGGTGAAGGTGCATATCATCCCAGAATAGATGATGATTGCACAGAGAAGATAAAATTCTTATGCTGACAAAAGATGGATACCATTTGAGTTAGTGGAGGGAGACCCCATTTTCATCTTGTCTCACCCTGATGAAGATTTGGGAGATTTTGATAGGGTGGTAAGAAATCTTTGAAGTACATTAGATCATTCTATATCCTAAAAAAGGTTAGTGAGGTGGCATACTACCTAGCTCTTCCCCCACATATGCATCGGGTGCACGATGTTTTTCATGTGTCACATGTGAAGGGGTATGCCCATAATCCATCACACATCATCGACTCGAGCGAGCTAGATATCGTTGTTAGGGAAATATTTGTGGAGTTCCCAATAGAGATAGAAGATCGATAGGAGTGGGTCTTTCGTGGAAGGTTGATTCCTCTACTGCGCATTCATTAGTAGTAGAGGAACCTACATTGGAGAAAAAGGGAGAAGGAAGCTCAAGTTCATTCTCAATACCACCATTTGTTTGATTATCCTTTTTTGGAGTTTGGTGATGTAAAGACCTACAGGTGGAAAATTTTATGTCATAGAATTTCTCTGTAATTTTTTTTAAATTATATGTAATTATTTCAAGACCATAATATTTGACAACACATTACTTTGAGGCCCAAAGTGACAAGAATGTAATTTTAAAAATATTTTTAAATTATTCTTAGTAAACATGTGAGTAGTATTTTCTAACATTTGAATAGGTTACCAGATCAAAAAATTAAGGGCACCATTCAACTCGGTATATTGGGATTCACCTAGAAAAGACTTCTCTTCGATCGACAATGGTTGAATAAAAAAATTAATTTTCATGATTTTTAGAAAATAATAAAATAACATTAAAAATTTTATTTTATTTATTTTCTCAACCTTTGAGTGGAGAACGACAACAATGTTTTGCGACGACCAGGTGATGAAAGGGAGCATTAAAGGAAGCCCCTTAATAGATCATTAAGTCACAACTTAACAGCTATGTTGCTTCATAAATGAAATAGTTTAACGATGCAACGTCTCATCGTAATAGAAATATTGTGACATGGTAGGTTATTAATTAGATAATGCATTTTAGAGTTAGTAATGAATTTGTGGGAAATTACTTGAAACTAATCTGGCAAGTTTTTGATCCAAAAAAGTATGAAGACATTAATGAAACACCATCCACATTGACATTCCTCGACAAATTTATATGGGATAAGACGAATGATGTTGAACTCTTGAACCCTCAATAATAAAACTCTATGGCATCGAAAGTAAAATGAGGCAACAGATTGATATATTTAATGTTTCCCTATCATTTTTTGAAAATGATGAACACAGGTCAACCCGCGAAGAGATTGATATATGGATCATGCATTTTTGTGGGAGGGTGACTTATTTTCATATTTATCAATACAAGATTAAATTCTTAGTTTTATTTATTGAGCTAAAATACACACACCTCCCCATGTTTTTAAAAATCTAGCATAGAGGTCACGGTCCAGAAAGAACAAGGCATGAGCCCCTCAACACTTGTGTTCTTGGAGGATGAATTCATTAAATGACTGCATGGTGAATTTGAGTCATTCAAAGTTATAGTGGCGGCCTTAAAATCCTATATGTGTAGAAATATCGAGAAACGGACCCCCAATGAAAATCTGGGGGTTCGTAGTGACAGACGTAGGTGGAGGAAGCTAGCGCACCTGTCGGCGCGCCTCTAAGGCTAGAGGTGTTATGCCGACTGACAGTACGTGGAGGTTGCGGCCCACTTTCAGGACACCCGGGCTAGAGACGGTGGCTGTGAAACCAAAGTGGCATAGCGTAGACCTGGGATATGTCTGGAATCACTCCACAGTTGACGTGGAGGAAGTGTGCAACATGACATATGGCAGGACATGTGGCAGGCCTCGATTGCTTGACCACAATGAAAATGAGGCTTCTGGTCTATCAGGATGTAGAGGAGGTGGATATGAAACCCAACTATGTCCCTGCCTAGATGAATACCTGTCCAACTCTGGTAGACCGGACAACCCAATGGACCAAAAGGTCGGGCCCAAGATGGACTAGATTTGAGTTAGATCATTGTTGGTTCAGTCTGACCCAGTCGGACCAGACCTCAAACGAACTGGACCTAGATTCACTAAAATGCACCTACTCTCAAACTGGTCATTGAATTGATGCAATGACAGTGGCCTTGGTAATCTATGCAATGAAGTGGTACTTATGAGATAATCTATGTGAGTTTTGGAAGAGGATCGTGTATGGCCAAGTTGGATTGAAATCTAATCCAACATGGCCCTTTTTACAAATATACCCTTATCTTACAGACCGAACGTACATTCGACACGACATCTATTATGTTGGGACCCTTACGACGAGATTGTACATTGGGTTTCTCTATGTGGGACTTCATGGTTGTTGAGGTATGAATGATGGATTTTGGAGAAGATCCTCCCTGAATCATGGGTCCTATGTGTGGGAATCCCGTGGATGGTTGTGATGTGAATAATGAATAGTGACCCTTCATGGATCTGCATACTAGAGATGCTTCATCGATCGAAATATTAAAGACCCTTCACGGATCAACATACTAGTGACCCGTCATTGATCAATATAGTAGATAACCTTCTGGGATCATCATAATAGTGACCATTCATGGATCAACATACTAGAGACCCTTCGTCGATCCGCATACTAGAAGCACTTCATTGATCATCATACAAGTGGCATTTCATGGATCACCATACTAGAAACACTTCATGGATCAGCATAATATAGTCCCTCTATGGATCAGAATAATTGACACCCTTTGTGGATCAACACAATAGATACCCATTTTAGATTAACATACTAGTGTCCCATCATAGATAATAATAAGTGCAACCCCTCATGGATCAGCAGTAGCATGACCCATCTTAGATCAGTCGTAGAGCGACCCATCACCGATCCATAGAAGAGAGACCCATCGTGGATCAGCTGTAGAGCCTCAAAATTCAATACATTGATCTAGAATTACGACTAATCATCTTTACTAAATTATTTATCTTAAATCCTGGTGGGAGCTGTGCCTTTTCCATTGTGATTTAAAATTAGATCTCTTCATGTGATGTTTTCCAGTGTGGATTACTAAGAGACTCGTGTTGGTCTCTGGGTCTCTACTGATTATTGATATACTCACCCATATATGAGATTTTCCCGTAACTATTGTGTCTTGTTTAGATGATACACTACATTGATTGGAAATTAGGGGAGCCAAGATTAGACAGTTCTCAGAGGCAGATCGATATACATGGTGTGTTATAGTGACATCTGATATTGAGATATAACTACCCTTTATGCATGATACATAGAGAATGACCAGTATAGTTTGAACTTCTTTTTATATACTTTTCCTTCAGTTGGACATTTATTTTGGCCCCCTATTACTATAATTTTACTCATTTACTCTTTTTAGTTGTTGTATGGATTTATTTCGGTTGTAGTTTTCATTCTTCGGTATTCCATGTTTATGTGTGTATAGGTTCAAAGGAAATACATTCCCTTTTTAGGATACTCCATTCCATTTCTAGTCATATTCCTTTGTCCTATGTATAGTGGGCTTGTGCTAGTCAAGACACGGGCTTTGGGGGATGAGTCGTAATAATTACCAATATGTTAAACATGTCACTGAATCAATTTTCTTGGTAATTGGTAACATTAACCATATTCCCAAAAAAAACATAATAAAAAAGATCTGAATTACTATCCATATAAATTTCATTATTCTAATGATGATAATCTCATAAATTAAATAATTTAAAAAAAAATTCAGGAATCCAAATACAGATGTTATTTAATCTTTAAACTTCATTTTTATAATTCAAAAAGAAATTTCCATCATCCCTTATAATATGTAATGTTATTTTTCATTGACTTGTGGGGAAAAAATTATCATAAAATCCTATTTTGAAATAGTTGAAATAATGAATATTTTTTTTCTTCCCATTTCATACATTTTACCAGATACCATTTTATTAAACTTATAAGAAACAGAAATTCACTTCAAGAATATACTTGGGTGATTAATCCCACAATTATCAAATGTGACAAAACCATTCATTCACTTCTTCCAATTATTTATATTTTATATTCCATCCACATCTTCTATTTAATCCCTTTGGATCCATAATACTTTGAAAATTATTTATCAGTGTTGATAGCACATTATACATCTTCATCATATAAAGAAAATAAATAGAGATATGTTTCACTTAGATACACAGATTTAGACCTTAACAATGATAAAAAAATGCACTCAATGATACATATATAATAAACAGAATACCGAGATAACCTTTTAAAGGTATCCTTATACTCTATATTACATTACTATTCCATTTCATTAACAAATGAAACATCTTATTTATCTTATTTTATTTCCCACAAATAAAATATATTTCGAAGAATTTGTCCTTTAAACATTTAAATTTCATGAGTGAAATTCCATCTACATCAATTGGTTTCAACATCAATGACCATTATTTATCAACATCACCATTTAGAAAATACACTTCATGTTTATCCATTTCCATTTCACAACATCTATGTCCCATAAAAACCATCCCTATGGAATTAATCCATTATATAACATCCATTGGATTAGTATTACTATTAAATGGTAAGGGGATCTATCAATAATGTGATAAAATGTAATTGGATATCATTTTGGAATTGGATGCTCCATTTGGGAAAGGTTATTTTCATAACCTGATTAAGATTCTCTAATTTATCTGTAACTTGATATGTTCCCTTACCAACTATATTTTCATCCATTGAAGTAAAATATCTAAACTTTACATATGTATTGATAAATATATTGTTTTCAAGTTATTTTTCTAAATAATGGAATATAATATATTATCCCATAAATTTATGAATTTTAAATAAATATGTATAATTAAAAATATGTTGTTTCACTTATCATAAATTAAATATTATGGATTGTTAATCTTAGAATTATATAAAAGTTTTTCTTTTGAAATATAATTATTTTTAAATCCATTATAATGGTTTATAAAGAACATGTAAATTATCATAGGAATATATCATGGGATTGTCAAACCACAATCATTATATGCCTCCATTTCTTACACCATTTGAAAAAATGGTTTTTCCCAATGTTGATTTTTCCTAGTGATTACCACTATGTATATATCAGACACATCTACATCGATATGTATTATCCAGAAAAGTATTCATTTCAATGAAAACCCCCAATTACTTAAGATAACTAATAAATCTGGATTTTATTTTTAAAAAAATAATCAAATTGAATCGTAGGGTTTTTTCAAAAAATCTATGTTTTCAAAAATCACGTTCTCAAGTTTTTACCAAACACTCTGTGATACCAACCATAACAACCCCGATCATAGAATATCAATGATTTATGCTTACTTTATAATATTTTTTATAGATAAAATATTTAAAATCATAAAGGACACATTATTTTATCAATTTGGGTCAACAACATACATACATGATACACATTATACATTGGGAATAGAAAATTAATAATAGTAAATAATTATATAAACTTTTTAGCATCCTTGAAAACTCACTCAATGTATTCATCTTCTTAACCTAGGGAAATAAAAAATATTGATGTGCTGAATTTATTGTTAACGGTTCAAATATTCATAAGAAATCATGAGTTAATAAGCATACTCATCCTATAATGTTATCTTAATATGAAAAAAATCCCATTTTATCAATATACTGAGAAAAAAAATTATCCATATAAAATTTTATGGAGAAATAATAATGTATAATAAAAACTAAATTTAATATAATGGATATGAAAAATTATTGAGCTTCCCATTTTCCTAGAACATGATACCTTTACTATTATGATAATATCTCAAGATAGTTTAAAAAATAATGCGATATAATTCACCATATTTGGAAAAATGTGTCATCTCATGAGGCAACTAATTCATCGTGGAAATTTAATTATCCACTTCCCAAACCAAGTAATAAATTTCCAAATAATTAATCTTTTATAAATTAGTTGATTTAATTTATACATAATATGTATTAACATAAATTAACTTTATTTAGCAAAGGATTTGGACATATAAATATTTTTATATTTAGTCATATAATATTTACTGCCAACACTATAATAAAAAATATTGTTCAGTTCACTCCATATTAAAATCCACCATAGAATAATATGAATAATTAATTAAAATATAATTTCTAATGAATAATTATGACAATAAATTTATATATTCTATATAAGGATAAAAATATTGGATGGAAATAAGGTTTCTGAATTACATTTTCAATTTCGCAACATTAAAGTCAAATATTCTCATATGAGATTATTCTATTAGAACATCAAATGACATTAATAACAATGTATTAATGAAATTACAGGTCAATGGGGATATATATGCACCATTTAATTATAAATTGGTTTATAATAACCAATAAGCCTCGATGGAATATAAAATGATACGGAATCCCATACATTCACAATATTCTTTAGTTAAATTTAATTTAAAATATAATATTAGGGGTTTGATCATGTTATTAACATATTAAACAATCATATTAATATTTATAATAAAATATATGATCATTTTATAACATCTTATTACCTAATCATTAATAATAAGTCACTATTTTCATTATTTTCTTTTGATTAATTTCCTTGATTTCTAATTCGTGTATTATTGTTAATGTTCTGGTTCATGTACTTGTTATATAGTTCCATCATATCCATAATAATAATCATTACATAATTATAATATTTTCCCATAATTTTAACTTTTAAAATTAACCATTAATTATGTATATGAAAAATAAATCATGATACGATCGTAGAGATGGTAAGACGTACATACACATAAATAAAGTTCCCATTTTCAAATGATAAAAATACAATGGAGGTATATAATGTTTTACCTTTACATAATGAAAATAATATATGTTATATCATACAATATAATTATATATATATATATATATATCATCCATGTTGTTTGGTAATGGGAAGAGAGTCACATATATTTGTGAAGGTAGAAGTGCACACATACATGAATAACGTTATTGTCTTTTATTGAGTGAAAAGGATTAAAAAATTATATATGAACACTGAATAATTAAAATTATTACATCAATTTCATAATTACATCATTTATATCACATATAATCATTAAAATGTTCTTTATATTCTTTCTCTTGTATTGTTATTGAAATTTGAATCATATCGCATCATGAGACGATAGGTCTCCTCACACATGAATGATGGTATCATATCACAAATATCAATGAATCTAAAAATATATATTTGATATAGTGACTGAATATGTTTAAATGTGTAATAAATATCATATATATACATTATATTCATCATTAAATCTAACCTTTATATATAGAAATGATAAAAAAATGACATGAGTTAATGATACAATAGTCTGTCATACATAGAAACGATGATTTTTAACCCATTTTATTGATTTAAAGGTAATTTTAGGTAATTATCTTTTTGTAATATTTTATAATTATATAGAATATACTAAGAATATTATATTTACAAAATTTAATAAAAATTTGAGGATTTCAGGAATTATGTAAAATAAATTTCTTTATTGATGAACAATACTTCCTTATTTTGTATCCTTCTTCGAATTTCAGTAA
This sequence comes from Viscum album, assembly GCA_963277665.1. NCBI lineage: Eukaryota > Viridiplantae > Streptophyta > Magnoliopsida > Santalales > Viscaceae > Viscum > Viscum album. Next base: position 1,416,619,296 of record OY728161.1, on the reverse strand, counting down.
CTCTTTATTATGTTGGATTTATTCACAAATTAGGGCTTTTATGATAACATGTGAGAATTTCTAAAGGGATATGTGTTGGGATGGCTGAACTAATAAACTATTATGTTGTGTATAAGTGAGATAATTTATTGCACATTTAATATTGAGTAAGAGTGGAATTAATAGAAATCCCTAAAAATTATACATTATTGTGAGGTATCTCTTACCTAATGTGAGGTTTTACTCAATTTTAACCATTTAGTCTTTACCATTAAAAATATTATCATTTTGTTTACCTAGGTAAGTTGTTATTTAATTATAAAATTAAGATAATATTTATTAGATAATTCATACCTACTAAATTTTAATAAGCAATTAGAATTTCTAATTAAATAAAAAGTATGTGAGAGAAATTATTTTTAATAAAAATGGATGAATTATAAAAACCCTATCATTACATTAATAATTTAAAAAAAATTAAATTTTTTACTAATCATTATGTTAAAAAAAATTGGCCTTATTATTTATTTAATTTCTTTTATTTGAAATATTGAATTAATGTTTCCAAATTAAAATCATATAAATGGTGGAATATAATTTAAAATTTACCCAAAAATGTTTCACAAAAGTAGGGTTTTAATGTGAAATTTTATGACTTTAGTAAATTTTTTAAAATTATATTTGATATTAAAATTAATCCAATGACCTAACCTGGATTAATTTATATTAAATGAAAAAAAATTACTTTAAAAAAATTAGAAAAATTGTTTCTCCATATAAATTATTATAATTAAAAGGAAATTGTTAGTTAATACTATGTATTATTAACTATTAATTAAAAATATATCTTCAAATAAGACAACCAAAAAATAACTCAAAGTTAATTTTTATATTTTTATTTCAGTCTTGTGGTTTTCTTCCTTCATATTTCATAAAATTAGTGAAAATAAATGTTTAATTATTTGAATAATCCATGAATTAATCAATTAATTAGGAAAAAAATAATTTTTTGAAACTAAATTATTTTAACTATTAAATGGTGATTATTTAATTTACAAAAAATAGATAATTAATTAAAATTGTAAAAATATATATTTTGTTATTTTATTTAATTATACTCTTAACATCAATTCTATCACCTAGTTGATAAATGAAATTATATATTATTAATAATATGTTATGGTTATGTAAAACTCAATATTTTGTGCAATATAAGCTTTCAATGAAACATGGTGTTGTGTTTAATGAAACATTAACTCAGTGTTTCATGTATTGAAAGATAAATGTTGTTTTTTTTTGAAGTAAAAGATAAACACAAATGTTAATGTCAAAAATTCTATAATGTTTTATTCATTTAGAATTTTTAGGAGTTACAAAAGGATTTATGTATGAATTCTATTGAAAGTATGATAATAATGAAGATAAAATTTAGACACTCTATCGATATCTTATTAACATAATGTTTACGTTTCTATGTTTTCAAAAGAACTAAAAAAATTAAAAAAATTCATGGATAATAAATTTAGGTAATGAGTGTTCAACTAAAAATTAGAAATATATATATATAAATAAAGTATGGGATTCTATATCATGTTCAAAAAAGAAAAAATAAATTTGTATTTATTTCTATATAAAATATTGTTGTTAATATATTAAATAAGATATTAGTTTTAGTAATGTTTTTGAAACAAATATTGCAACATTGTATAATAAAGTGTTTGTTCTGTTACCTTTTAACTCCTCCCTGTTTTCATTTTGATTTATTGATGATGATACTTGTTTCAATGGTATCAGATTTAGAGATATTATTTTTTAAATCCCTCCCATGATGTTTTATGAGGTATGGAGGTATTGAAGAAATGATTAGAGGTGTTATATTGGTGAAAATATCATATTGTATGCACAGAGATCTACCAATCAAGAAAGTAGGTATGGTGTAGTATATATTCTATTGGTTGGGAATTATGATGTATGTTTATAGAGGCCTGACAATTTTTAAGGATATAATCAACCAGATAATCAGAAACTCTTATAGTGGAGTACATTTTCCTTTTGAATTTATCTATATGAAATTGTGAAGTACACAAAAAAATAGACATATGTGTGGTATTACTAGAATGTCGTTGGTCTTTGACTTGAGGAGAACAAGACTAGGAAAGCAATCATTTTTCATGACATTGTCGGATGCTATGTCATCCTCTTTGAAATGGTAATTCTGAATTTTCAAATTGATGGGTTTCTTGACACTAGAGTCTTGGTTTATTCTATACATTTAATGATATTAATATTTTACAGTACACCATAAAATTATTCATTGTGTCATTCAAATCTAGTATAATGATTCCCCAATATAAAATGGGTAGTTGAAAACCCATACATTGGCTTTGTGTAGATCCATGTGTGGTTAAAGTGAGGCTGACTACATGTGTATATCAAAAATGGAGTATTTCAAGACACCGAACAATTTTACATTTCATGGTGAGTCAAATCATTAGTGGATGTTTCCCTATTTAATGACTCGTCCACTTATGGCTTATGACGTGACTCCCCATGCCCACCACCAATAAGCTTGTGGTGGGTGACTAGAAAAAATTATGCATATCACTAACATGAGAGGCAGTTCATATGTATCTACACACACAGACACATCTTTAATACCACCAATTCTAAAATTTAATAAACTCTGTCAGGAACAAAATTCATGCATACTACTCAAACCAACAAATAGAATAAAATGGATTGTAATGTGAGGAAAAGTAAATTGGTCAAGATTACAATCCCTCCAAAAGAAACAGTCTATAAACTATAGTGTCCAACCTATAAACATGATAGGTACTGAGACTGATGCTCAAATATGTACGGACACCATAGTCTATATGGAACAAACAATGCTCTTTCTATTATTGGTTTTCTCTGGACTCCATCAAAAGGATTCTCTTTTTCACAAGACATGAAACATGTGGGAAAAACTTCTTCATGGGTGAGTATAATAATACTAAGTAGAAAAAACAAAAAACCACAAATACATACAAAAAATAAAGGTAAAATACACTCTAAAATAATATATCAATAGTCCATATAACAGTATCATATCTAATTATACTCAAAACTCAGACAACGGTCTGGAGTTAAGTCACAAATACATCATTCTAATTATAGGGATTTAGTATGAAGACTCCACAAATCACTCATCTAGGAGAACAAAATCTTAACTATGATATCCCTAATGGTGTCCATCTAAGATGTAAAATTCTCCAAATCATTCATGAGAGAGAGATATAATGATAGATCTGAAGACACAATAAAATACACATGATTCAAGAGATCTAAATCCATGAGTGGGGAAGATTGGGATACACATATGAGGATCACTGCTAGGGCCAGGGCATTTACCACAACATATCCGAATTCACCTTCTATGTAGAAGACTGATGTTTGGTAGGATCGGTCATGTTGAATACCTGACTCCATGTAGGGAACAATAATGGATATAACATCATGCTCCAGCCCTCTTAGAGGCGACTCACGACACTATATTAAAATTCATACTAATGGGGGTTATAATCAGGTGGATAGGAAATTATACCAACTAACCATCAGAGAAATGATAAAGGGGAACCAACCCAAACAAAACATGTCCATGATATATTGTAAAATGTGATCAAGAAATGTAGAAAATATTACAGGATGTGTAGAAGGGTCACACACAGGGTCCCTTGACCCCGGGTACTGCATGTGTACAGTAGCTCGAGTTAGAAGAACATGTCATATGGAAATGGTATACACAACGTAAAGAGAATGTCACTTTCCATGTCCTTGTTATAGGGGTACACCCCTTGTATGTTGGCCATGTTCTAGTCCATATATTTAACCTGTGTTCATCTAATCATGTACCGGTTCATGGGGTAGCTCATGTAACCTACCTGGGTCTGGTCGTGTGGTGGTGTATATGCCATGCGCACCACCCAATGACCATGTACCATTTGAGATACATTTCCATCCTCAGGTAATGGATCACACTCTATGGGATTGTGTTCACATTCCATGTGACACTCTCCTTTTTCCTGTACCCATATCTACTACTAGGTGGGGCCCACACTCTGTGTGATCCTAAACACATGTCGTGTTCATCAGGATTTTCTAGAATGGCATTTCTTCCTCTGACCACCTTGAATGATTCTCTAGTGTTTGATCTGGGGATCCATTCACCATGAAACATATGATCTAGTGTTTTCGTGCCATGTGAACACTGAATTAGTATGTTTTAGCACTTTGATTGGCTCTAAAAATCCATTCTGGTCATCACCATGAAATACACCGGAAAACTATATATTTAAGAATACTATGATCATCATGTCTCTATCTCTATCAAACCTATACAAGGTCTTTATTATGGTAGATCTATGATTGATGATCATTGCACCGAGATTCGAATGTGAAACTGTCATCCTTTCATAACCCCGCGATGAACTAAGAATGTGAAATGATAAAGGGATAAGGAAACATGTAGAACCACTTGAAGAATGAAACTAATCAATTAATAATTACACATGTTATTCAATCAATCATAGAAATCATGAAACTAAATAAAAAACTCATTCCCTATCATGAATCCTGAAATCAATCCCTCCCACATAAATGATCGAACCTCAAGTCAACATATTCATGGGTGGATAAGTGTTTGGGGATAAATAAAAGACTGGGTAAAGAATTAATTAAAAAACACCCTCCCTATGGGGTGGATCATTTTTTGAAGTAGTTTGATCCTCGTGTAACTTCCGTTGGCAAGATTCATCAAAGTGATTTTCATCGATATTCGATACAAGGCTATGCCATCCTTTGATATTGAGTTAATTATTCATTTTCTCTCTAGACCCTTGAGGATGTTTTCGAGGGTTGTGAGCCTAACCCTCAGAACCTACCTCATTTATGATATGAAAAAATGTCACTGCTTCACTAATTATGTTTGAAATAAAATGAATTCTTATTTTATTTTATTTTTCTAAAACCTCCTTATAGTTAATTTTGTAGCATAACCACATTAGTCAATGATATTCCTCACCATGGGTAAAGTCATTGATCTAAATGCAACATTTCCCTCATAGTTTTGATCCAGTTATTAATTTATATATTATTCTACATTTTCTGGAAAACCACTGGCACATTCGGTTTAATATATTTAAAATATTTCAAACATTAATTAATTCGGGTGTACTAGGCCTTGGAATTTCACTACATCTCAATGCAAGGACTCATATTAATTACATATAATATTTATAAATATACATGAAAAAATCCATGACATTACATTCTACCCAACTTATGCCTTTACATCACTAAGAAAAAAATCAAAAGGCTATACAATGTGATTTGGGTACAACGCATAAATATGAGGCTGCCACTCTCATTTTCTCTATTATAGATTCATGTCTTCCACCAAACACATGCTAAGGGAATCAGTGAACTATGTAGTATGTTATACTTATGATCCCCAATCTCCATTCAGTACTCAGATAAGGTTGACCTATTGAAAATTTACAGCTCACCCTAGTCAATCACGTGTGATGGGTCAAACACATACCTCCTCAACTGCGACACGTGGAAGACATCCAAAATATGATGCCACTATGGGTGTAGATAAAAGTGATATTAATCCTCTCCTACTATACACAATATATAAATGGGACTGATGATCCTTGGAGATTACTTGTAACCTTTACCAAATATATGTAACCCTCGTTGATGTGAGACTCAAAGAAAGTCATGGTCTCGTTCCTCTAACTCTAGACTTCTCTTCTATATGTCATAATAATACTAATTATGGATATGTGTAGTCTTGATCCATTATTGTATGATTTTTAACTTCTCATTAGTAACTCATACCAACTATGGATCTATGATTGTAGGCTCTCCTACGTCAATCCAGTATATTGGAGACCTGTAGCACCACCCATTTAATGCCTCGAACGGTTCTATATCAATGGTAGAGTGATATTTGTTTTTGTACATAATCTCCACCATTGGTAGGTTGTCCTCCCAACCACAACTGAAGTCCAATATTCTAGGCCACAACATGTCATCTAGTACCTCAATGGTCCTCTCCATTTGGCCATCCATTTAAAGAAGATACGATGTTCTCAAGCATAACTGAGTCCCAAATTCCTCTTACAATCACTTTAAAACCCAAGATTTGAAATGATCATCATGAACTAAAACTAGATTCGATGAGACAATATAAATCCAAAATAACTTTTCCACATAGTGATATCCTAGGCTCTCTACTGAAGTCTATTCTTGGATAGTTAGGAAGTGTGCCATCTTGGTGAGTGGGTCAATGATAAAATAATTTTTATATTTTCTCTTAGATATATGTGTTAAACCATTGATAAAGTCCATTTATATTCCATACCACTTCCATACTAGCACCTATATGGGGTGTGATAAGCCCGATGTATCTTAGTGCTCATCATTCACTTACTGGAAAGTAAGTCATTGAGAAACAAACTCTGCCGCAACCATCTTCATCACTGGTACATCTTATCCAGACCTAGTCATATTTCCAAATGGGATATATGATACTCCAAGAGTTCATCATTCTTAAATTCCCCTGTTATAATTGTGATTCCTCTAAAATGGATTACATGATCCCCACCTTGTGAATATCCATAAAAAGTATACCATATTTAAATTTGACCCTGTTAGGTATCATAGTGGGTATCCCCAATCTATGCCTCCCTAACATCCTTGAAGAGTAGAGGGGGGGGGGAACCATTGATTGGAGTTAATCCTCATCATCTTCCTCCACAATGGATAATTTTAATGAGACTATGTTCTATGACACCTCGGTCAACAAATTTGATATGGATCTCCTACTGAGAGAATATTCTACCTTGTTCCTCTTCCCAGGTGAATAGACAATATTAATTTTATTTTCGCGGATAAACTCTATCCATAAACTCTTTCTCATGTTATTATACTTCTGAAATAATATATTCTTGAGACTAGTGATTGGAGTAGATGATAAACAACTCAACTATCAGGTACTGTAATAACATATTCAATGAGAATACTACTGATACCAACTCAGGATCATTGGTAATGTAGTTCTACTCATGTTTCCAATGCCAGAATGGAGAATATAGAATCACTATATTCCTATAAAACATGTATCCAATATGTATGGTCTCTAATGAATTTTTGAAAACTTCATATTCGATGCCCTTATCCGGTAGTCTCAAGGTCATGGAGCTCCTCAAACATTGCATAATCTTTTGGAAAATCGATTGACACTTCTTCGTCTACTTGAATGGCTTCCCCATTAGAGTAAATTTCTTCATAGATATTTATATATTTGTTAATTTATGTATGAATATCTAGTAATAGCCTCATATTACAAGGAATATCTGCACCTCCATCACACTTCTAGGTGGATCCCATGCTAATTGTCCTTTCACCATGTATGGGTCCACTCTTAATCCATATATTGAGATAACATGTCCCAAAAAATACACGACCTGAATCTACAACTGTACCCTCGAGAGTTTCATATTAATTTGGTGCTCAAAAAGTTTTTCTAGAACCATCATTATGTGTCTCATGTTCTCCCTCTAGGACACCGATCACACATGGATGGTGTCAATGAATACCACTACGATCCAGAATAACTAAGACTGGAAGATCTATTTCAATACACTCATGGACACTACGAGGGTGTTCATCACACCAAGGGGCATCACCAAATACTCATAATAACTATAGAGGCATCTGAAAGTCATCTTCAGTATATCCTTATCCTATACTAACAAATTGTGATAACCCCACCAGAGGTCATCCTTCGATAACCAATATATCCATATTAACTGATCAAAAAGTTCATCATTATGATAAAGTGGATACAAGTTTTTTACCATCAAATTTTTCAAGTGCTGGTAATCCATGCACATCCTCAAGCACCCATATTCAATTATTGAAAACAAAATTGGGGCCATCCAAGGTGAAAAATTGGTTCTCAGGGAGCCCTTCTATTGTAAGTCCTAAAGATGCACCCTCAAATTGTGAAGATATTCTTGAAGAAATAAGATATGTTGGCCCAAATATCATTTCATAAAGCGGTGTAAATAGATTCGGAAATCATTCTCATATAGTGGAGGTAATCCAAGAACATCTTCTAGAAAAACATCATCATACTCTACCATGAATGTTGTAAACTGTAATCTCACAATATATGATACTCCATGGATAATTATATTTAACTCATGGGTGATTGGAAAGACCCTATGCATGAGTAGATCCTGTGGTACACATGCTTCATTTTATTCAACAATGGAAAACCCCATCCCTTCACTGTGGACACACCACACTCTCCACCTAAAATAATCAATCTAGTTATGGACTGAAGGTAGACAATCCATACCGAGAATGACTTATTAAGGCCTAAATGATGCCATAAATATTTTTAAACTGATACTATCACCTCCAAGGTTGTGATAAAATTATCAATATATGTGTGTAAACATCATCTCCCCTCCTATAGAAGTATCCAACCATAAAGGATGAGTCAACAGTTCTACCAAAATATTGTATTCACAAACATGATATCTGTTGAGGAATGAATGCCAGGAACATGTGTCTATAGGTATTGTAGATATTGTTAAAAAGAAACATATCGTACCTTGTATCATCCATGGATTCCATGGTTCATACTCCTTGATAACATATAGCTTCCCCAACACATGTCCTCTAGCTCATCAAGCCTAGAGTGGATCTCTTCGGGGTAGTGGTTGTGTTAAATTTCAAAAAGAATTCCACCTTCTACAGCTATACCAGATCCTCTAACTCATCTTCCTCTAGTAATATCTATATACTCTACTATTTTTGTATAACATGATGGTCCATCCAACATATCCAGTTCAGTAGCTCGATGTGTTGGAAAATCACTAGGGAGATGTCCTCTACTATCACATGTGTTTCCTCGCCTCTACCTAGGGTGACTGGATCGATAATGAGATCCATGGACTATCTATTCCCTATCCTAGGGCCTTTTGGGACGTCTCCCACATCCTGATCCATGTGATTGATGTCAGCCCCCATCTCTCAAGGTCATTGCAGCAATCTACCTACTACTGATTTTCACTAGTTGTCTCTACTCAGTCAAGAAGCTCTTGACCACCAATGCTCTCTCAATTACTACAACATAATTCAGTATGAAAAGAATTATGACACTCTCTTGGATGTCCCTACATATACCCCACTCAATATTTTGACCCCTAAAGTACTGATCCCTGACCATATCCCATGATGTTCTAGATATATTGATGAACCTTGATGAATTTCCATCCACCATCACACTAACCTACTAAAGTGGAATATACTCCATTATACACAACACACTATGTGTAAATTGTGTTCAATAATATATAAATATATTCTCTAACTCCACACATGAAATATTGAACTATTAATGAGTCTTCATGATCAAACTACGTTATCTCCATTCTGACATCTATAGAAGCCTCACTACATAGATCATCATCTGATCCTCTAGTACCCTCACATGATGCAAGACCCTGATCATCACCTAAAGATAGTCCATAAGAGTCTGGATCACATAGAAACATGATGGGTATCTCTCTTTTAAACTCATGGATAACACTCAGTTAGTGCCCCTCCACTTTTGGTACTGTATGTACAAAATGATTCTCCTTTGGTGGTGTCATTTAGTGCAATGACAATAGGTAACGCCTGGGGAACAAGCCACTATATAGAATACTTGTAACTAAGGGGATCATCCTCACCATAATGCTTCTAAATCCAATATGGTAAGAATCGTGGAGGCATCTGGAATTGAATCCAAGTATACACAATCAATGAGGATACCTAGTGTGCTGACTCAAGAATGACATGGAATCAACACCCCATTAATATATTATGAATGTTCCATTTTTCAGTTCAAATAGTGTTCTCATGTACTGAGTTGAATATACAGTTTTTAAATTCTTGTATATGGATAGGTCATCCACCTGCACCAACACTAGAGTACCTATTCCAAATTAAGAAATCATAATACATTATACATTTACCCCAAACAAATAACAAATAATCTCTTTCCATGGGTAGAACCGAACACCATTGATACCACTCTATCTTGAACCATCTTAGTGGGGCCCATATCGTGACTTCCCATTATCACCTCCAACAGGCTAGGGATGGTGATCGACACTGAGTTTTAATTGCACTAAAATTGGAGGCATTGTCTATGTACATGTACAAATGCACACTTCTCCAAGCCAATAATTACTTAAATTTAAAACCCCGGTAAGAGACATAATGCTTGTGTACTTCTAAAACCAACCAAAAGAGTATAATAGAATTTAACATAGGGAAAAGTAAACTGGGCTAGAATACAAGACCACGAAATGAAAGTGTTTGTAAACTAAAAAGTCCAACCTGAAAACAAGATAGGAACTGGGAATGTTGCAAAATTTTTTAGGGACACCTCGATTTGTATGGTACTCACAATGATCGTTCTGATCCTAGTTCTCCCTAGACTCCATAAAAATTCCCCTCATTTTCATAAGACACAACATGTCTAGGAAGATCCAATGCATGGTTGAATATAACAATATTAAGCAGGACACCCTAAAACCCAAAAGAAAATACAAGAAGTAAAATTACATTCAGATTCACATAGTATATATCAATAGTATATATAACAAGAACATATCTAGATATACTAAAAAATTAGACCCGTAGACTAAATGTATGTATCAATTACTGTATACCATTGGGATGGATTCATTCTAAGGATTCCATAAATCACTCATCTTGGAGAACTCTATCCTGATTATGATAGACATGTTGGTATCCATCCAAGATGTAAAATTTTTTAGAACAGTCATGAGTGATAGATATGATGATAGATCTGAAGAGAGTATAAGATACAATCCCTCATAGAGAACCAACAACATGGGTGTGGAATATGACAATAAATAGTTGAAAATCACATCCAGGTCCCTGAAATATAACACGACTCATCTACAATCATCTACTAAGTAGTGGAATGACGTCTGGTTGGATTGGTCTTGTTAGTAACATGAATCTACCTAGGCCCCATGATAGATTGTGGATACTAATTCAAGTCTCTATTAGGGGACATCAAAATCAATCCTAAAAGTTTGGTTGAAGGGGTTCATACTCCTATGTATATGAAATGACACCAACTGACTTTTAGGGGAATGTGAAATTATAACCACCCAAAAATAGGTCCAAGATACACATTTTAAAGAGAACAATCCATGGGGAAAGAGTACATTTCATATAAAAGGGTCACATGCTATGTCCATTACCCCAAGGTACTACCGGTGTATAACGACCTAAGATGGAAGATAATTTCGTGTGTAAATGATATAAACAACATGTAGAGAAGGTCACACACCATGTAATTCTATCCAAGGTCTGCCTCATGCACACTTCCCTTTTTCATGTACACTAAATCAACCTGTTATCATCTACCTGTGTAACGGTACATACAGTAGACTTTTTTATAGGCCTGGTTCTATCCGTTTGGTGGGGTACATGTCATATACTCCTTCGTGTGTCTATGTGTCCTCCATGATATATGTTGAGCCTCGGGGAAGGGCTCACATGCAATGTGACAGGTGTCACATGTAGTTTGATACTCACCTCCTTCCTAAAACCCTATCCACCACTCAATGGGGCCTACACACTGTGTGTTCCAAAACAGACACCATGTTTAATAGGATATTTCTGAACAATCATTCTTACGCCGCACTCTTCAAATGATTATCTAGTATATAATCCGATGATCCGTTCATGTCAAAATTCAAGAACTAGAGTCATATTTATATGGTAACAACGATATTTATCAGCTCCAAAACCCAATTAAGTTCTTTCTAATGAATGATTCCCGAAGACCCAATCTTCTGGAATACTAGGATTCGTCTGTCTCCATTATCATTGCACCACTTCTACTTCATCATGATAACAGATATATAATTTAATATCGTTGTTCCTTGATTCGAATGTGAAACGATCATTTGGATAAAATCCCACGAAGAAAGAATAATGCACAAGGAAATAGGGGGAAATAAACACATAGAAAAACAAGAAGAAAAAACCTAGGTTGTTTCTCATTATATTCATGATCCAATTATTTATAATTTTAATGAAAAAAATAAAAAAAAACCTAATTCCCCCATTCTAACCCGAAATCATCCCACCCCCCCCCCCACTCGCATGAACGATCAAACAGCATGTAAAACTGTTTGTGGGTTGATCAATGTTCATCATTAAATTAATTAACGAGGAATTAATGAATTAGAATAACTCACCCTATCTCGAGGATGGGTCATTCATTGAAGTATATAGATCATTATGTCAATGTGGATGGAGATATTCATCAATGAATTGATCGTCGATCTCTAATCCAAGGCTCAATCATCATTTTCCATCGTGATAATTTATTAGATTCCCTCCAAAGCCTCTAGGATGTTTACAAGGTTATTATCCAAACCCTAGGATCTATTATATTTTTAAACAAGAATATGGTTCGATGCCCTACTACTTAAAATTAAAATAAAATGAACTCTTAATTTATTTTACTTCCTTAAAATGTCAGAAAATTAAAATTTTAATACAATACGCACCATTGAATGTTATGCCTCACCTAGGTTAAAGTCACTTATTTGGAGGAAATAGTACAATCATATTTCATATATGTGAATCCTTTAGAGGTTATTCAACATTTTTTAGAAAAATTCTCAAAAATGATATTTAATATATATAATATATTTTATACATTTCTTCTGAGAAAAATGAGCCTCAAAATTGTATTCCTTCTCAGTGCATGGTCTTAAATTAATTCCATAAAATATTTAAATATAATACATGGGAAAATATTTGATATTTAATAAAATGAAATGTTTTATGGATGTAGTGTATTTCTATGGGGTGTAATGAAAATACACACAATATTGTACATGATTTGGTGCTGGTCAAAGGAATTTTATTTAGATTTATAGATGTGTTTTTTAACTAATCAAGAATCGTTGAAATCATATCTTCATTTAATGGGAAAAAACAAAATATAAAGGGTATCCACTATGTTGTAGTGGGAACTATCCATGATTCCTATATAATAAGTGGATTGAATTCCCTTATATCATATTTTTCTTTAGATATATTGAGATCTAGGTGATGCCTAAAACTACCACCATCATCCTTGACTATATATTGAGAGTTTAAACTCATATTATTTTTATTGTAGTGTGTTATTGATCATGGTACAGTAAGTTCTCCTATAATCCTCTTTTTCATAAACACTTATTTCTTACAATAGAATGATTTGGTGTAATTATTATTTTTTGGATCAATTTACTAGAAAATATTGATGGTTTCATGTAGTGGTATTGATTCAAGGGTCATACACTTCCATATGGTGGCTTCTAATTCTGTATTATATCATTATATATTGGTAATTTTTTCCTTGATCCATTTTATCATTGAAGGCAATTCATTAATTCTCCAATATTATGTGAATGTGTGAGATTTTAATTTTTTTAAATCATGTGATAAATAATGGAATTATACTAATTTAAGAGAAAAACTTGAATGAATTATTATTTTAAATTAATATATTTTGATTCATTTAATTTAAATCATGTTAAATGACCCCTTGATTTTCATTGGGGCGGGTTATCTTATTTTATGGGTTTTGTGGTTAGTATGGTTGATATTCATGGAGTCATATACAAAAAATAATGTTGGAATTTTAGATTTATTAATGAAAGATGCAATTAAATTGAATTATGTTATTCCATGAAATTCAAGAAATATAGAAGTTACTCTTAATTCATGTTTTTTACTAATTATTATCTTCGTATAGTTTTTGATTATAGGTAGCTTATTATGGTTTGAAGTGTTCATAATTAAGAGTTTATTTCAGGTTAGTAATGTAATGTTTCTTTTTAGATGATATTTTTTTGGGGCTTTGTTTACCCCTTTTTAGTTTAATAAAGGATCAAATTCCATAATGGTATGGGAATAAATTCCACATGAGTGTGGAATGATAAAAGTATTTTTTTCAACATAATTTTTGTATTATCTAGTATGGAATAATCTTAATGTCATGTTTGGGATCCGTTTGTAACACCTAGATTTTTTTGGAAAATAATATTATGTTTGATATTGTATGTGACAAGAAACACCCAGAAAAAAATAAAATATAACAACCCAAGAATTTATTATATATTTTTTGATACACAATTTAAAAATTTTCAATAAACAGAATTACATTAAATTGATTTGGTATTTTGTTAAAACCTACAAGATTTTTAGTCTATGCTATATGACATCATTACTTTATCTTGTGTTATACACATCACCATGTTTAAACGGATTGTGAAATATTATTAAAATGATATTATTAACAATAATGGTTATAAAAAAGATGTTAAAATAGATATTATGAGTAATAGTAACTAAATTATGAAAAATATAGTTATCTATGAATTAGTAATAAATTATTAATCATTTAAAAGAAACATTTTTTTTGAGAAACTGTATTTTTTTCCAAATGACAGATTCCTCTGGCTCCATAATCAAAATAAAAAAAATATATTTCGAATGTTTATAAACAATATTTTACATAATAAATATAATTATATATATATATATATGTCAATAAAAAGTTAATTTGGGTAAATATGTTTTTTTAAATGATTCATTTATTGATGAATAGTGAAAAATAATGATTTTTAATTGAAAACTAACAATTCATTTTAACAATTTAATATATTAAATTACATATTTAATGGTCCTTAGAATAAATATTTCTTAATTATATATCAATTAATAAAATATATTAAATCATCAACATTTTCATATTTAACTCTGATATAAAGATATGGTAAATGTTTAAATGTTATCACATTAAAAACCTGATTTCCCAACAAGTCTATGGGAATAATTTAAATTATAAATTTCAACTTATGTGAATTGAATTTAAAAAAACGGATTAAAATTTTGGAATTAGAAAATAATATAATTTATAATATCATAAACAAATTATTTTAACTTAAATGAATAATGGATGCATTAAAATAAAATTACGACAGATACAATATGAATTTTCATAAATAGGGGTTAGATTAAAAATATAAGTGTAAGTATTATATTAAATCTATTCTAAAAATGTATTTAAAGGCATATTTTAAAAATTAAACGCCTATGGTTTTATAATGGGTCATTATTTACACATTGTTCATATGAAAACATGCGATCACCTTATTTATTTAAAACATACATGTTTTTCATCTCCCCCAAATATAAAATTCTAGCACCTCCCATCCCTTCTTCACACGATCAAACATCATTTTTCTTGAGAATATCCACCAAAATTTCTTCGCAACTACCCTAATTTAATATTACAAGCATTATTTTGTGAATTTTTCTATCATAGGAAGTCCATTCATTGAATCCTATGAAGTATACCACAAAAAGATGTAATTTTCTCGAATGAACATCTTTATTTTATTTTATAATAAACACAATTGACTTTTTATTAATCCAAGATTACATAATAACCACACTATCATAAATATAACATGAAATAGTAACTTCACTAATAATATTTTGGACTCTATAATGTTTTGGGATGGAATTATATTTTTCCCCTTTTCCAGATTTATGAATATTACAGTAGTTCTCTATTGTGGGATCATAGATTAATCACACGTTAGTTTTAGTATTGTTTCATTTTATCATATTATGGTCTTTGATATGGGTACATGTGTATTGGTACCTTTGGATAATGCCTCTCATTTTTGGGATATTCCTACTTGATGTTGGTCTCCAACCTCAGGAAAATAGTCAGCAAGCTTAGGGTCATGAAGTGTTAGACCTTGGTAGTTCTGGTCATGATAGAGTGGTATCAGAGTAGTTATTTCTACGTTATGAATTGAGTTAGTGGGATTGGTTTGGGAAAAATTGTTATGTGTTTTGTGTTTGGATTTTAGGCCTAGGACACCATTGTTGGTGTCGCGGCTGACTTATCCATTCATCTGGAATCTGATCACCTACCTTTTGACTAGATACATATATACATTGGTTGAATGGATATGTTTTTCTATATTCATCATCAAATAATGGTTGTGTTTTAAATTTCCTTCTAGATTCAACTCTTGAGATATACTCTTTTGAGCGTGGTACATATTGTTATATTTTAGGATGCCTCAACATTGAATGCCATCGTGGATACCACAAGATTATCATGAGGATGATCTATTAACTAGTTAGGGATCAATATAATTCCATGTACTTGAGATAATACCATCTTGTGGTTTACCAGATATACCACCATCATTGAGTAGTATCTATAACTAGTTGTAACAGTTGTGGATGTACACATGTTGAGTGTTGTTGATGGGTTTTAGTGGTAAAGACCTCATAGGTTTCTATGTGATCCAGAACCCTATGTGACTGCAGACTAGATAGAGGCAGTTAATCACATATTTTTCCTTATGAGAAGACATGAATATTATATTGTTTTCCTCATGGATTGTTTTCTTCAAAGCTTTTGGGGCATTGGTGGCCGATGGTAAATCGGGCCCATAATGAAACAGATCATACATGGTTATACATTTGTTGTCTCTTTTTGTAGGGTTAATATTTGTCCACATTATGATATGTACACATACATGAGATTCTGTAGCCGTAGTAGGGAACTATGACTGTGGCAGAGCATTCTGTGAGGTTTTTTGATCTCTCACATTACACCTTGGATATGGTGTGGAAATTTTTCTTCATATATCAATCAATTGTGTAGGGATTATGTTGAGACAACATGGATTAACTGTAATCCATTTTCATTTCCACCAATAATTTGGATACTTGAGTGATACTTGGTGGTGGAGAGGTTTATGGCAGAGTAAGAACTGGTTGTGGTAGTTAGTAGTGGGAACCCTTATGTTGATACCTTGTTAGATGTTATTCGATGGTTGTCACTTGGATACATGTATTTTAGATGTTTTAGTAATTAATCCTATGACATAGGGACAATAGTTCATGACACTCAGGGTGGATCAAATCATCCATGGGAGAGGCGGTGCTTCTCCAACGATGGTTGGGGAAATATATCTTGGGGATTTATGGCCCATTGTATAGAAGATCATGAGACAATTGAGAGACCTTTGAGGTAGAGAATTTTATAGGGTAGGGGAGGTACATAGGGTGTAATACATGGCATAGAGGCTAGTAGGGTATAAGGTTGTGGATGATGGTTCGACCTAATACCACCACCACCACCACCCCCATGTGGTCTACACCAGGGTCAAGGATCTGGTTGAGAGGGACAAGGATTGTTCTTAGATATGGATTCCTATTACCCTATGTCTCTAGGGATGATATGATGTAAAATATATTTCCTTTTTACATTAGATATATTATTGATCGAATTTGGAATGATTCATTCTTTTATTGTCAATTAAATATTTTGAGAATTACTGATTCTAGTTGAGAAATATTGTCTACCCTTGCAATTTGAGACTCTCACAAGCTGTGACTCAGTGATTACACACATGTTCCAACCATGTAACATAACTCTTTGAGATAATAGTTTTTATGGGATCTATTTTTGCAAGAAATGAATCCTTATGATGTCATCATATGTGTGGACTAGATATCAACATTTCATCCCAAATTGACTATATTATGAAGTGGATGGATTATGTCTGTAATGATGGAATGATGTATTTATTTGTGGGTGAGAAGGAAACCATAGTATAACAATATGAGATAAGTAATATAATATTTCAAGATATTAATCAACCTTTGGTTGAATGACTCTTGGAGTAGTGGATGCATTGGGCAGTCAATTTCCTGTGGTGTTGGTAGAGAATGAGGGTGTCTTTCCTGAGTAGGTTCCATGTTTACCACCCCTCTGAGATATATAATTCTAAATTGAAAAAAAATACTATTAAAAAACCTTCATATGCACCCATATATCAGATATCACCTACATATCATCAAGAGTCAAGGGTGCAGTTGGAGGAATTTTAGGTGAACGGCTTTCAGAGACATTGTGTATCCCCATTGGAATCCCTAATGTTGTTCACCAAAAAAGAGAATACCAGCTTGATATTATGCATGAATTATGAGAGTTTGAATATTGTGAACATGAGGAATATGTACCCACTGATGAGGATCTATGACTTATTTGATCAATTTATAGGTGCATGATGATTCTGGAAGATTGATCCTAGATCAAGCTATCTCCAACTGCAATTACATGATGAGGATATACTGAAATGAAATCTAGATATCTCTATGGACACTATGATTATTTGGTGATAGCATTAGGTGTGAACAACACCATAGTAGTGTTCATGGGACTCATGAATTGGATCATCTATATCATTGTAGACTATTTTTGGGTAGTCTTCATCGATGACATCATAGTGTATATGGTATCTGAGGAGGATCACATGAGACACTTGTGGATGGTCTTGGATGTACATCTATATAATTATCATTACGATAATATCTCAATGTAGTGGTTTTTTATTCAAGAGGTGCACTTTATTGGAAACATTATCTCTAAGGACGAAGTAGCTATTCACTATGAAAATGTAGAGATAGTTAAAGCTTGGGAGCCACATAAGTGTGTTTCCATGGTGTGGATTTTCCATGGGTTTGTAGGGTACTATAATAGTTTTATACCAGATTTATCCACAATAGTAACACCCTTGAAAAATTTGACCCATAAAGGGAGACCATTCATATGGGTGGAAAGGTTCCCATAGTACTTTGAAGAGGTGAGGCATAATTTGACGAGTCCTCCCATCATTAGATATAAAATGGAGGGTGTTCTGTATGTAGTGTTTTTCATGGAATTATGGTCCATACGAACATGTGTTCCGATGTTATGGAATCCTATTTTTTGCTATAGTTTTTTTCAGTTGATACCACCTAAGCATAACTATAATACCCATGATCGTGATTTTGAAGTCGTAGACATCACATTAATGATATATAGACACTGTCTGATATGATATCAACTTTTATTTTATATTAACTATATGTCTCATAATTATATATTCTCAAACAAGGCCATACCAAGAAATAGTGTGATATCTAGAGTTCCTCTAGGACTATCACTTCAAGATTGCCTATAATCCAAGCTTGTGAAATGTGGTAGAGGACACTCTCACTCAGAGATATTATTCATAGTTCTCGGTTAAAGAATCAGAGTAAATATCCTTATTTTATTTTTACTTTTTGGAAAAGGAAATGTCTTTATATCATGAAGTCTATGCATCTACCCAGCAGCTTTTATATATTTTTAGGGAAGCATAGTAATGAAATATAGACGTTGATATCTTTTTTAGATAAATACCCAAAAGTCATACTCATGTAAGATATTCTATAGTTAGGGATCATGGTATCCTTTTTAGAGTATGGATGATGGTTCCTTTAACATTATAGGATGAGTTTATGAAGTAGTTTCATATGTCCATTTTTGAAGTACATCCACGTGTGAAAAAGATGTACCTAGACCTCACATGTCTGTGATGGATTCCATGAAGGGATATGGGTGTTGAAAACATTATATCTAAAATCCATCTATTCTAATAAGTGATGATTGAGAAATAGGTTCTAGTGGGATTAGCTCAATCACTTGTGGAACCAAATTGGGGGTGTTAGGGTATATAATTAAGATTCATGAATGTTTCCCGTGTATGTCTAGGGGAAATAATCCATCTTGGGGACTGTAGAATGAGTCACCAATTATCTCCAAATTAAAACAATTGAATTTTAGATATCATTAGTGAACTAGGAGAACCTCAACATGTATGAGATAGTCCGACCCGATGGGGTTCACTTGATGATTATCTCTGATCATGATCATCACTTCGTGTCTATATTATGGTGCATATTTCAGAAGTATTTTAGGACTCAATTGTGCCTGAAAATATCATTTCACCCCCATACCGATGTCTAGATTAATTGGTACATCCAGGCCATGAAATACATTCTTTATGAATGCATGTTGTGCTTTGGTCGTAGATGGGTGGATAAGTTACCATTAGTGGAGGTTGTGCATAACATATCTCACATTACACTATTAGTATGGAATCTTTATAGGAATCCATTGGATGACCCTACATATCACAACATTATTGGACTGATCGTGTTGAGTTAGTACACATGGGCCCAAATATAGTGTGTGCTACTACATATAATTTGATGATCATCTAAGATCTGTTAAGGACTACGCATATCTATTAGAAGACATATGAGGACCGATGAAAAGGATCTATATAGTATTAGGATGGATACCATTTGTTCATGAGGGTCTCAGCATGATATGGATTGATGAAAGTTGGTCACAATGGGATGATATCAGTAAGATTCAATGGTCCCTTCCAAGTACTAAATAGATATCGTGAGGTGGTGTATTGCTTATCACGGGTACTTCTATTTGAATGGGTACATAATGTCTTCCATGACTTATAGTTATGGGGATACGTGCATGACACATCACGAATTATATTCTAGGGAGAGCTAGACATCAAGATTGATCTTCCTTTACAAAGTACTTGATGGAGATCAGGGTTTGGTTGGAGAGGATCCTACATAGTCATTCGATTCACTTTGTGCATGTCTAGTGCTATAATGGGAGTCTATAGGATAGAACCAAATATTGGGGGACCCGTATGTGTTTGTATTACCCTCACATATTGTGTATTTATCCTCTTTTTAGGATGAAAATCCAATAGTTGGGGAGAATGTAAAGAAACACTTTTTCCATGTACATTTTGGATATTATATGAAATGTTGTTTGAGACAATGTGATGGAAAAAATGACATCTCAAGGCACAATGTTCTGAGAATAAATTTTTTAAATATATAATATATATTATGTAGCACATGTGTATAGATTTCCAAAAAAAGTGGATTAACACATGGAAAGGGTACCATATCATAAATATGAGGGAACCAATGAGTTCCGGAGATGATTTTAACCCTTGAAATGACATAAAATTTGTCGGTGTTAGAAATTTTAGAAAAAAATAACTATGAGAATAAATAAATGGAACAAATGAAATACTTCATTTTGTATTCATTAGTTTTGACACATCGACTAATTTCTCATTTTTATATTTGGTATAGGATTTCCTCATGGGTGGCCGTTAAAACCCTAGAGTTTTAGAAAAACGTTAGAGATCATTCTTATTGAAGGATGATAAATTGGAATCAAATAAATGATCAATGTGCCAATAGAGTTTGTATATCTCATCAATAATGGAAGCACAACCATTCTTCCTCAATTATCAATCCAAACTATCTGTATGATTTTTTTCATTATGGCTTCCATCTAGTTTCTTAATCCTAGATGAATGTGGATAAATTCTAGGAATATAATATATATGAACATATTTTGAAGAATTAATTGGACATAATTAATTTATTTGTTTTTTAATTTATACCACATGGGTTTTCTCCTTCTTCTACAATGAATCGAATAAAAATGAGCAGTGGATCAGGTTCATTCTCCAAAATTTATTTCATATGGGTTTAGCCATAATTTCTTTTGATCAATATTTTTATTTATTTTTGAAAACATTTTAACCATTAAAAAGTTTATTATTATAAAAATATAGTTAATTGATGCAATGGATAAATACAGCGGGTACGTAATGCGATGGATATTGTGGTTTGATAATGAATAATTATTGTTGCTAGATTGGAGGAGAATGAAACTTGATCAAGGGATCTTCATCTTATAGGGTTGAAACCTATGAATAAGATGTCATAGTTTTATTTCATATCCATTATGAGGTCTTGATTGTAGTGAGAATGTAATGAACATGTTTTGTCGACCAAGATACATCATCTATTGGGTGTTTTTTTATTAGAAATAATGGTAGAAATGGATCATGAGAAAGACGGAGTAGTTAAACTTGAACATAAAAAATCATTAGAAACACATCATGTAAATTTTGATTACATGAAAAATCGGGTGCTGTTAAACTACAGAAATGGAATCGATATGATGATTAGGATCACACGACATGTGGCCCCTGTCACATGATGTGTGAATAGTCTTGGTTGACAGATCATGTACATCATTGAGTAAAAATACAAAGGTATAAGTAAATGGCTAGTGAGACACCCTATACTTGTACATAAACATGGCTGTGTTTACATAGTCTACTTCAAAAACAAGATCATATAACATAGTCATAGCCAAGTAACATGGGAAGGACACCAAACATCTCTAAATGCAGGGTACCTCTTCAAAACACATAGTATTTGTCATCATAAATGTAGAGTGTGGGTTTTCCACACCAATAGAATCAGTGAAAACATGAAACATAGTTTACCTCCCTTTACATGTTGTATACCACCGTAAAGCATGTTTTTATCTTTGTTTCCATAGTTTCAACTCTTATAGGTTGTGTGTGTTTTCTTATTCATTCTCATAGAAGGTGTATTGCATAATTACATCCACATCACATTATTGTGATCCAATATATATGATGAGTCTCAAATAAAGTTGTGGTTTTCCTCGAGACATGATTATGATCCTTTATAATCTTTTGTTCCCGATGTGGTGTTTGAACGCTTTTTGTGACCTACCTGATAAGGGTTTTCATCATCAATCTAGATTTCAAAATGGGAATAATTTTTTATATCATTAACATATGATCTCGTACATTGTTTTGAAATCCATATTGGGTTTGTATAATCACCTAAATATTATATGTGGTTACCCTCAATCTGAGTATTACAGTCTTATTAGTCTTGTTTGATTTCATGGGAGGGAACTAATAATCTAGACCACTCCACCATGTTACATCAATGATATAATTCCTCATGGAGTTGATTCTCCTATAATTAGAATTGATACAAGTATAATGACATAGATGATTTTTGGTTGAGACCCCATAGTAGTGTGGTTTATTTCTTGAGTATAGAATATTTCTATATAATAAATTGTCCATTAAATCTTGTATTGGTCTATATATACATGGTTCATCATGTATATTTTTTTAGATGGTCATAATGGGTATAATTATACTTGCCCCAACATGGTCTTCTCCCAAATGTGTCTTCTCATATGAAAATTATGGACCTTTTTCTTGTGTCCTGGGAGGATAGGGAGAAGTAAGAGCATTGATTTATCATTCGGGATTGATGTGTTTTATCGATACATTCCATTTCAAATAGTCCTTTTCCATAGAGTTGGATATAATCTCTTCTGTTTTTGTTGGGATTGTCTTTTTTCCCTCGTACCACATTCAATACATTACATTCATACACTGTTAAGGGATCATATATGCATGCATTTTTTTGTTTTAGTTTTTTTATACATCACTAGATTTTGGGTTAGGATATTTGTGTGTGTGTGTGTGTGTACCTTAACCTACTTTCTCCCATTTTTGGGATAGTCCTACATGGCATAGATATATAGTCTCTGGCCCATTGGAGTTGGATATGGGGTAATCATGTGTTATTCCTCGATATGTTAGGTTATGACTGTCATTTTTTATGTATGAGTTATGGAATAAATCTATTAAACTATTTTAATGAAAAGATCATAATATTTTAGAGAATGAAATATCGGTAAAAAATTATGATTATGTAATGTATAGTTTTGTGTCCTTAATATTAGTATCGGTTGATTGTTTAGACATTTATAGAGGGTGAGATAGTGTTAATATAATTCCCATGGAAGCATTTACTTTATGGCTAAAGAGAAATGAAAAATAATTTTAGTATTTATGTATTTATGTATTGATTCATCTAAGGTATATATGTTCATAAGTTTTTTATATAGAGGAAACCATAATGCTATATTGAGAAGTAACTCTGTGGAAAATATCCATCAAAATCAGAATCCTAAGATGTAATGAAATGAAATAGTACTATTTTTTTAGTGACACCATAGTTGACAAAATCTATAAATTGTAGATTTTTCTATGATTGAGAGGAACCCAATACACTATGTTTGACCAAGTTAATAGTTATAAATTTTATAAGTTAACAACCCACCAACATTAAATGGATCATCTCACATCATTATAGTTGAATGAAGGATCAATTTTCTGTAAATGATTTTTGATGTCATTGGACGTTCAGAACATAATTTGTTAATTATTTAAATTTATCATTTTAAAGGTGATGTATATAGATAGGGGCATTGGGATATTAATACCTTGGAAAATTATAATCATCATTCAATATAATAGGATTCATGTCAGAATATATCATTTGATAAATATTTACCAATGATTGTTTAGTATAGAATGGAGATATAATTTATTATAATTGAGGTAAAAAGATAATGATTTGGTGTCCTCATACGATAACATTAATACAGGTCTAGCGTATTGTATACAATATTTGTTTTTGGAAATAGAGTGAAAAATTAACTGATTTAACTCAGGATTAAAACCAATCATGTGTTGATATTTCTAAATATTAAAAATTAAAAGATATAATAATTTTTTTCATTTTTTTGAGAATGTGTAGATGGATTTTTAGGAAACTAATGTTCCATGAGATGAATAGAGTAAGGAATGGTCAAATGGTAGTAAATAGAGAAAAACCATCTAAGAATCGAATTGTTATGAATAAAGAATGTTCCAATTGTGATAAAATTTATTTCATAGAATGTATATCAGGATCTTGAATGTGTCACTAGTTTGGTATGAATGGCCACATGGTTCATGACTACAAGGGAACGAGTCCTGAACATTCCAAAAGGGAGATAAAATATAGGAATATTATAGTGAGATGTTTTATCTACAATGTGTTGGCCTATTCTGATATCATGAGACTGAAGGAACTAACATAGTGCGTAAATCAATCTGATCAAAAGTAGAATGAGGTGGGAAAATAATTTTCTACTTCTTTATTTTATGTTGGCTCATCTTGTGAGGTTGGGATGGCTCCAAGGGGGTTGATATTTTTCAATGTTTTATCATAATATTAATTAATTAGAAACAAAAAATTTTAATATTTATGTAATGGAAGTAAATTTTTAGACATTTATTAAATTTTCATAGATATATGAAATATATGTTTTATTGGAAAAGTTCTTTGAGGAATAAATCTTTTATATAATTTATAGACATATGTTTAATGGTATTGATATCCATTAAGGTTATTATAATCATTATTGAAATTTTTATAAAAGTAAAATTATTTTATTATAACTTTAAAAAAAAGATTGTATTGAAAACCATAGTAAAAATGACATTAATTGATTAATTTTATTTCAAGGATGTTTATATTTTTATTATAATTGTATTAATTTTATTTACATAATTTTAAAAATGGAAAACATTCTTACATGGTGAAAAACCATAACTTCTAGTCTGGTTTTAAGTCCTGAACACATGACCAAAGGATGATAAGTGTTTTTCACCTTCAACTTGTCTATTTGATGTCCTAATTATTACCAAATTTTTGTAAAAATTATGAAAAATTAATATTAATAACGAACCAGAGGTGTTACTCTTCAGTCTTATAATATATTTTATTATATTAGGCAGCATGGGTTAACCATATTTATTTTGGATGAATTTTATATTAATATAAAAACTATTTTCGTATTTATATGAATCTTATGATTTTATATAAGGGAATGTTTGTGCATTATGATTAAAAAAACTGAAGTAAATGTTGAATTTGAAATTGAACAAGTAACAACCAAATGATTATAATTATCTTCTGAGATAAAATTATATAATGCATGTATATTTCATTAGTTTCGTTAATATTAAAAAAATGATAACATTAGGTAAATGATATTGATATATAATTTTATACATTTATATTTATTTATGATGAATCAGTTGGTCTTTTAGATCATCCCATATTTATTATTTTGAGGACATTAACATCCAATTTATCATTTATATTATTTTTTTAAATGACCTCAATCACTCTATATGATTATTTACAACTTCAATCCATGGCATAATCATCACTTCTCTTGTGTTTTATCATAGTTTAAAACCATGTTCTATGTTAATTTATATGACATATGTACATCCCATTATTTCTTATTAATAGTATGTTCTGTTAACACATTTTAGGATGTGGGATTAAAAAAAGTATATTAAAATTTATATACGTTGATTATTGATATAAAGCTATATTTTTTTAAATGTAATTTAAAATAGGGGAGGAGATGTTACACCCCCTTATATTAATGGATAATAATTATCTTTGATAGTGTATGCAACACACAACTCTGTGTTTTGAAGATAATTCAACACCCCATGATGGTGTGATATATTTACTTTTCTGAAAATTTAAAATATTAAATATATTTCATTTCATGAAGCACTGAGTTTATATTTTTCTACGCACAAAACTATGTTTATATTGCATTACACAAATCAGTATGTCTTTATTGTGTTATATACAAAAATGAGTTTAAATGAAATATGATATATTATTTAACGATTATTATTTACTATAATAGTTATTATATATTTAATAATTATGTTGGAATGTATTCTAAAAAATAAATTATGAAAATTATGGTTATCTCTTTATTATTAATAAATTAATAATCATTTAGAAAAATATAACTATTTTTTGATAATACAATATTACTTCTAAATGAAATATTAGTCACAAATTTTTCACATTATTATAAAAAAATATTTACCACTTTTCTATAATTTATTTGAGAAAATATACTTTTTGAAATGTGAATAACAAAATTATATAAAGTTGAATTTTTGAGATATTTGAAAAATGATAATTATTATGATAAATAGTGAAAAATATTTTTTATAATGAAACTCCATTTTTATTTAATCAATTTTTAATAATGAATAATATATTTAATTGATTTTAATACAAATGATATTTAGTTACATACCAAATATTCATATTTATTACATTTGAATAATTTTTATTTTTATTTTTTATATAAAATCAATGTACTGTATTTAAAATTTTATCATTAAAAAGACACGTTGTTGTCATATATGTGGGACTAATTTTAAAATAATTATGACACTTTTGGGAATTGAATTAATAAAAATGGATTGAATATATTGAATTAGAATATTTTAAAATTTCATTTATGTTTAAATTAGTTTTTTTTTCTAAAATTACTTGTGAATGGAGTAATAACAAACTAATATAGTTAAAGTAAAAATTCATTTACTGGGGGTAAACAAAAATGATAAGGAAAAAAATTACTTATATACCATTATAAACACTATTTTCCTTCGTTATTTAAACCATTAAACTTATTCATTGTGATAATGGTCCATTTAATAACCTTATAACACTTGAAAAACATGTGATCACATAATTCAATTAAAAAATGCTAATTATCTCTTACCACCCACTTATAAAAGGCCCACACCTATCCTCTATTAGTCCTGACATAAAACCACATTAGTTATTCTAATACCTACCAAAATAACATAAAATATTCCCTTCAATTATTTTATTAATATAAGTTTTTTAGAAATCCAACTGGGGAAGTCCTTTGGTGTAAATCTATGGATTAAATCTGATGATGTGGTAATGTTCTTCAATGAGCGTCTTTATTTTATTTCATTCTTTACCTCCACAAATTAATAATATATGGTATAAAAATAAATATATTATAAAAATTAAATGTTATTATTTTAATTTCATAACATAATTCACATTCCACTTCCATCAAATGGGTTAAGAAATCCCAATTATAATGTATGGTGGACTACCACCTCACAAACCAATGTCTCTTGTTTTTCCATTAACACTCATTTTGGGTGGGTATTATGATGAATATACAGTGTATATATATATATATTTTATTTGTATTATAATTATATTTATGGATTCATTATATTATATATACCATTTTAAATTTCACATTTTATGGTATATGATAAGGTCGCTCATGGGTTTGAAAGACTAGCGCCTCATGAAGCTATGTGATTTATTTTTCACTAACAAGTTACAAAAAGTTAATAAATCTTAATATAATGAATATATTTTAAATTAATGAAATAAATTTTATATCCACTACATATTTCTCATACTTTAAATATAATATATTATTTCCATTCTTACCTTTTCACTCAAAAAAATTATAACGTAATTCAAGTACATGTGGGATACCACCCTCGTGAAGCTATGCGACTATTTTTTCATCACAACACCACATTAATGAAAAATATAAATATGTTGTACTTTATTTATATTTTTATAATTATTTATTGATAAATTATTACTTACCATATTTCAATAATTATCATCAGAAAATGTTAACATAACTAATGCGAACGTACAACCCATCGTCTCCAAGATTGGAACATGATTACATTTTCGTAATCGTATTCAATTATTGATTATAAAATTATAATTAACATATAAATATGATATTTATTTCCTTGATATTATTATTGATATGTCCAAATAATTATTTCATGGAACATAGTCAACCTATGAATATTGTTTTCTAACACATAATCCGAATAGTATCAAAATATCTGATGTAAACATAACTGATTAAGTGATCGTATTCAGAATTTTAATAAGAAAAATAAATATAATAATAAATTTTATAAATGATTTTAATGAATTAAATAATGTAGATAATTTAATTATTCAGTAATATAAAGAAACAAATTTCAAATCAGACTCATGTTAATGCATGTCGTATCAATTTCTATTCATTGGGGAATATTTTTATTTTATGCACCGGTATACATTTTAGGGTATATCTACCACCCCATTTACATTATATAATACTAATGTAACTATTATAATTATATTTAACGTTTTTAATGTTATAATTAATGGATTTTATTATTCAATTTCATACCAAGTGATAGGGGACTTTTTTTTTAAATAATCATACGTAATAATTTTCCTTCCAAATCATTCACTTCATTGACAATGTTTTTAAAATTATTAAATTAATGCTTTTAATAGACACAAAATATTTAAATAATAATTTTTTTTTATTTTCATAATTTATTTTCATTGGTTTTCAAAATGAATATATTTACTTATTTTTAACAAAACATTTTGAAAAACGATAGAAAGAATGTTCTATTATTAACATACTTGAATACAATGAATTTTCATATACTGTGTATTTTATTTGATTTCTCAAATCCTTTTCATGATGATTTAGTATCATCAATTTAATACCCAGTAACAATTTTTTGGGTGTCTTGGTATTGATAATGGGTTTTCAATGTAAATATATATTTGGTATTGATAATTGTTTTTTTAAAAGAAAAAGTGTATTTTTATCCATAATTATTTTTCAAAAGTATATAAAAGTGTTTTTGAAATTTATTTATGATGAAATTGGTTTATTAATGATATGGAACATGATAATTATATGAATGGGTGATCCCAATACATCTTATTTGAAAGGATGGGCCCCATTATAGCTCACAGTTGAGCCCGATATAGCCAATAAGAAAGGTTCATCCCCATTATTGCTCTAAAAAAGGCTTTATCATTATATATATTCAAATAAAGATGATCCCCATTATAGAAATATAATTCATTGGATATTTAATAAATTTTAATTAGTTTATATGTTTTTCCAAATTAATATCAGTTTTAATGGTTTTAATGAAAATTAATTTATAATTTACTACAATAGTTTCTCATATCTGATTATGGATTTTAAATGCTTCATTTAAGAAAAATGGAGATTTTTTATATGTTTCATTTTTGAACTAAAAAAATTGAAAAATAATTGAATAAAAATTAAAACATTATATGAAACTTGTTATTTTTTACTTGACATATGGTTTTCAATATTTTTATGTCTCTTATTATGATTTCTGTTATGATCCCTCTTTTTAAAATGCATTTCAGTGATTTAATAGACGGTTAATGAAATGAAAAAATAATCTTGAATATTGTTGATATTTTAAACAAATAGTAATCATGATTAATTTTAGTTTTATTATATAAAGGGAATAAAAATTACAAATCAGAAGTGCCCACTTCTTATTTCATTGTTTTTATATTAATAATTTTATGAATAATTCTAAAAAAAACATGAAATGTTACTAAAAAGTAAGTTAATAAATTAGTGACAAAAAATAGAAGAGTGTGTAATTTTTATGGATGGGTCACTATATATTAAATGGTTTCTAAATTTTGAGATTAATTGGTTTTCACAGCTTGGTTTTAATGGTGGAATATAGCCAATGATGGAGTGATGGGATGTTTAATGTCCAATTGAGTCAGGGATGACCCCAGGATGGTAAGATTGTGTTGAGAGATGGGGTTACTCACTTGTTATTCCTAGGTGATTTATAATTAATTTATTAGTTGTAAGATATATCTTATAATTTCTACAAACTATTTTATAATATTAAAGGGAAAAATCATTGATTATAGTAGCTTCAGATGATACCTATAGTAAAATTGAATATAGAATGATAAATGAGTTGTTAATTAACTCATGTATTTCATTAATGTTAATGAATGTAATGAATATTAAGTTAAAAACGATGTGATAATTAGATGTATTCTTAAACAACATGTGTGTTGAACATATAATTAAAATATGGTGTACAAAATCATATTTGTTTTTGATAAAAATAAATGGGTAAACTATATTTAATGTTGGAATAATAATTTATGGGTAAAATGTAGGATTTGGAAATGACTAAATATGAATTTTGGTTTATTAGGTATAATGGTTAACGATGTTTGTCACATGACATGTGTGAGTTTTTGAGATCCATTACCAAAGGCCGTAATGGTGGTAATGGGGGTTTTCAAGGTATAAATGACAACGTTGAGTCTAATTCTATTTTGATTTCAATTTTGTGATTGTCTATAAAATATTTTTGTATTTATTTTTATTTTACAATCATAACCACCATGTTAGGTATGGAAACCAAAACACAACTAATTTGGGTATTATTTTTTTTTCCAAAAACTAGTTTGGTGATATAAAACATGCATTAATTATACATATACCTTACCCACCCACTGAATAAAGTTTCATATAACGGAATAATTCAGCTTCGATAGAATAAGGATTAAGGTTTGAATTCAAAGATACATTGATATCATTAATTCATACAATAAACATATATGTGGATAGTAACAACTTATTTTTATAACACATACTTTTATGTTTTTATAAAAAAACATTATATTCGGTCATGGGGACTACCATTTTACATGCATATACTTGAATAGGATACATCAACATGATTTATAATCTATGATACATGATCTATATTTTCCTCTTGAGTTATATGTGGTTCTGGATGATATTATGATGATAAGGACTTTCTAATATTCATGGGATAAAATATAGGTTTATTTTCATGATATTTTATTGTTTCCCAAGTTTGGGAAAGGGTTCATTGTGGAATTGATTAGCATAAGAAGTGAGTCATTGGGCCGTTAACATAAAAACCTTTTGGAGAATCTAAATTTAGTTACCTTCATAAAAAATGATTTATTATTGATATTGTTATTTCTATATGATAATTAGCGAGTTTTCCATTATGAGAATAGGATATAGTTATAACTTATTAGATAACATGTTAGATTTATTTATTAATTCCTTGTTCTTTATTATTACTCTTTCTGATATTTCATAACATATTTCTCATAATCTCACCCAAGAGAAATATAAATAGAATTTCATGTCATTATATTTTGTTTTGTGACCAATATGGGTGATAAAAACTGCACATTTTTATTTCATAGTTATAGAACATCGTGTAAATTTCCTAGGTGATTCATTTTAGTGGCACTTATTTTTTTTTTACTTTTTTGTATGAATTTACATTAATGTGTGGAGGATTATTATTTATTTAGTAATTATGTTTATAGGTGAATTTTCTATTTTATATTATTTAGAATGTTTCGTTATATAGTTTAATGCCTCCCATTTTTTGTTATCTAGCATCAGTTATAATATCGAACACGTAGACAATTAATTTTGGGATTAGGGGGTCATAACCTTCCCTTTATTGTAAGTTAATGAAGATTTCCCATAGAGGATAGGTGGGAATGGTAGTGGATGAAACCGTGATAATTGAGTATGTATTGTGTTATTCAGTAACTTATAATTATACCATCACGTAATAGTTATTTTTTCAAGTCCACTACACAATTTTCAGATTTGTTGTGTATAGTCTTCAGCCGCCATTGTAACCACCATGGGTGACTCAGATTCACTTATTGTTCAAACTAAAATCATCATAATCATGTGTGATTATATTTAGAGATATGATTATGTTGGTTTGCGTTTCACTTTGTGTTGGAGAGTTTTGGGGATGTCAAAATAGTTTGATGGTTAACATTGATTTGTAAACTATTAGAGATATATTCACGTCATCATTCTTGTTTCAGCCCGATCAATTTTGTTATCCTTCAAGGGGAATTGGATTGACCTTGTGAGGACTAGTAAAATTATCCCACTTGCATTATAAAAGAGGTTCCTTAATCAAAAGTTCCCAGTATGCGATTTAATAGTGTTAAGTATTTGTGATATCAGTCGACTTAGGATATGAATTCCTCAAATGGACTCCAACATCATTTTTAGTGGAGGCATATACACCCAACAACCCTGGTATCAAATATTTATGAACCTATTTTCCAAATTCAGACACTCATTGGGTGAAAATTTGGACACAAACACTTAATGACCCCATTGGTTAATAGTATGGGAATTCGGGTTCATCGCACCCTTTGAGGGGGAATTATTGCCTCTTCAGGGACTCCCTTATAGATTTATGGAATGTTCATTTTTTTTTAATACATTGTTCTTTCTATAAGTGTGTATCTATGAACTACGCGAGGTTTGAAACATCATCATGGATATACATGGATTTGATGGTATGGAGGCAATGCGGATTTAAAGAATGAAATATGGTTCTCGATATTTTATCGTCATCTAGGAGAGATGGTAGGTGGTTTGATGTTGGGATTGGGTCTATAAGATGGTATTCCTATGTATCCTTGAGAGATTAATCAGATCCCATGTAGTTCGGTTAGCTTGAGGCATATTCCCGGGAGGAGGAAAATTTATTGGGGGAATAATTGGGTGGAATATATTGTAAGGGAACCTTTTTTGAGATTGTGACTTTAAGAAGGTGTTCTACATATCAGGGTCTGAATAGGAATAATGTTTCTAATTTTTCATTTTGGGTTAGAGGGTGAATCATGGAAGCTTCCCTTATTAGGGTACATGATTGTGTGAACCCTTTCGGAAGGGAATGCTTTTGAGATCTTGCCTTCATCCCGACATCCAACTCATCATAATTTGAACATTATTTGGGGTTCTCATAGTTTATGAATTTGTTATGGGCTTATGCATGGATGTTTACCATTTGAGGGACCTGATTGGGTGAACCTGTTTGAAAGGGAACCCTTCTGAGCTGGATACATCAATAAGGAAACCTACGTATCTGAATTTGAATTGGAATCAGAGTTATCATAGTTCATGATGGGTTAAGGATTATGCATAGAAGGTTACCATTTTATGGAGACTCGGTGAACCCATTCTATAGGATAGCCCATTTAAGCATGGGGATTTTATCATCTGTCATATGAATCCATATGGTAATAGGAATCTGAGACCTCATAGTTCAGGAATGGGTTAGTTGTGTGGATGTTTTAGTCATCACAAATCACTAATCCCACATGAATCATACTTAGTGTCAGAAATAAGAGGATGTGAGGGATTTAACCAACCACACACCTTTTCTCCTGCTATTCGGAGATGCTGGGCCTATGGTTGTAACAGCCCGAGATTTTATGAAAAATATTCTTTTTAATTTTATTAATGTCTTGTGTTATACGCTACACCAAAAGGATCTTTCACAATACACATCTCTGACCTGGCTTGAATTATACACAATCACGACCTTCCACGATAGCGTGTGTTGTACGCAACACCGAGTTTGGCTAAACAACGATATGCTATTAAGATATTATTAAAACTAGCCATTATGAATAGTAATAACCACTTTTTGAAATTTTGTAAATTTTATTTTTTTTAAATGGAATTCATTTTTGGATTCGTAATATCGAAATTATCTTAGGGAGAAATTTTGGTACTTTTTGGATAACTTTCATATTCTGATGAATAGTGAAAATTACTAAATTTTAATTAAAAACAACTTTTTTAATCAAAATAATTAATAGAGATAAATTATTAATTTGAGTGGTTTTAAAGTATATTTAAAATATATTTTTACAATTTAATACAATGTTGGTCATTGGATGTAATTTCACATTTAAACCAGTTATAAACTAGTGTCAATCTTTTGATAGTTATTATCTCTTAAAAACACGCTATTTGTTTTGACGACGAGAATTAATTTTTAAATTAGTTAATGCAACTGATATGTTTTGAATTTGGTAAAATAGACATCATTTTTGAGTTCATAATATCAAATATATCTTAGGCCTAATTTTTGGTATTTTTCTGAAAACTTTCAATTTTCGATGAATAGTGAAACCACTAAGTGGTAGGTTAAAAACTGAATTTTTGCATAAAACTTAATTTTACCGCTTCTGTGAATGGAATTTCGAAAATCCGAGAGACATGGTTAATATCAAGGACTAAAATTTGGTTCATTGAGATGAAAATAATTTTTGGTGAATAGTAACTTTTTACTTTTTTTTCCACGGTTAAAAGTAAATAGGGTAATTAAGGGTAAAAATGATATTATTATTACCCTAACACATGTCCTATTTCTATTGGATAAGTGAAATTCGACCAAAAACAACCTTAAGTGTAAAATATTATCATTTAGGCCCACTTGGATTAGATTAGGACATTTATTATTATTTAATTCAAAGAAGAGTTAAAAGAGTTAAAATCAAAGTTTATTTACTAAAACATTTTTAATATGGGTTTATACATAAGTTAAATTAGATTATAAATATTCCGTAGAAAGCTAAAACGATTTCCTACATAATGATATTTTATTTATAATTGTTAGACTTCAAATAAATTAATTTATTTAAGACACAACGATGATGCAGTAATTACCCTTTTATGGAAATGTTAACATAATTGATGTTATAAATGCTCAAATAAATTTAATTTGAGACTTTTTATTAATTACACTAATTTTATAGGTTACTATGATATATTAGTGTTTATTTAATCAACATGGTTCTAACATATAATTCTGTTATGACTTTTACAAAAATCATATATCAAATAGTGTCAAAATTGACACAAAATAGTTTTTAAATCAAATATTATATTATTAATTGTTATTTTATTCCTAAAAATCTAAGGTTCGGCCAAATTACTTAGATAAGGATATATGTATTAATAATAAACAATTTGGGGTTCGTTAGGCATGTTATAGTAAGTTTATTAACCATATAGTGAAAGAAAAGAAAAAGACACGGTAAAAGTTAAATTATTTAACTTAGAGTTAAATCTAATTGATAAGGTTAAAATAAAACTCTAAACTTGTCTAAATCTTATTGGTTGATATTATTGCGACCCATCCCCACTTTAGATTCGAAATAAGACCCTTTGGAACCATTATAAACCGATTTTGACTTTAATATAAAATAATATTTTGAGATATTCCTAAGGTGCCCCTCTCCTCCCTTATAAAAGGACACCGACTCCCCCTCATCCTCACACCAATTTGAGCACTCAATCTCGGCCAAAACCTGCCAAAATCTCTTCTCCACTTCCCTAGAAACATCCTATATGTTCTGGTCTTCCTCAAAGACCAATTTTAGTGCCCTAAGAGGAGGTCTCAAAGAGGCGCTTTAAAGAAGAGATAATTACCGTTACCAATTCTTTCATCTTTATTTCTTCTTCCACTTATTCTTCTTAGGTTGTTTCATTATGAAGTAATAACATCAGTATAACTCATATACTGATATGTTATTATAAGTATGAAACAACCCTATTTCACCATCTATTCATCCTACGGAAAAAGAAATCACCGCGCGTGCGTACATACGGAATACCGTCTCCACGCTGTGGTGTAATCTATTTTCCACCACCACCTTACATGGATGGGTATAATGGTGTAAATAATAACTATACATAGTTATTACAACATCATATTGATTCTGATATATTTTATAATCCACTCCAATTCAATTCAATATTTATGGAAATGATATCATCACTCATGCGTACGTACGGACTACCGTCTCCACGATGCGATGAGATTCATTCTCCATGTTAACCATATAAGAATGATTATAAAGTATATATAAGAAATAATAATGAAATATATGACATTATAAAGCTTCTGGATTTATGTATATATATATATATATGTATTTAATCTACTTACTTCCATTTCAAGACAATAAGGAAAGGAAAACAGCGTTCATGCGTACGTACGGACTACCGTCTCCATGAACTGTGTTTTTCATTTTATTTATCTACCTATTATATATATATATAATGAATATATATGATATATAAATCATATTTTATATTCTGGAAGTAATTAAATCATGATATAAGTAACAATAATGTCAATAACAACAAGTCAAAACACCTACGATAAATGAAACGATTTTACCCAAAACGCTTCTTTAACATGGAATTTACAAAAGAACGGGTAATATAATGTCATCAGTGAACCATATATGATATCATAACAATGAATATGATTCTGTAATAAGTCAATGACATTATTTAAATCATTATACAAGAGGTTCGGACACATACGAAGAAAATCGGACCTATGGTAAGGGAAATATCACAATATCATTTTTATCCGAGATTGTTTATACTTTGGTATTTACTGGGGTGTATTTTATCATCCACATCCATGTTTCTTCAATATGTAATATTATTTCCATCCACCTACAATTTTTTAAATCCAATTTTACCCTTCGGTGAGTTTTTAGTAAAAGATATGAAAGGAATCTTTTGTCGTTTTTCATACGAGGTACTTTTTGACTTTTACGACAAAAGTACGAAGAATGTTTTTTTAACTTATACGGAATGAATGGATTTTTAAAACATTATTTCCAAGAATCTTCCTTTACAAGTTTTCAAGATTATTTTTAATCAACTTCTTTTAGTTTAAATTTTTATGACATGTTAAAAAAGGAAAAATGTTTTTGAAGTAGAAAGGATATATTCCTCAAGAATGTAGTTCAAGTATTTTATCAACATTATTTTCCATCTAAGATAATAAAAGGGTTCTGTTTTTATCCAAATTATTACATTGTTTGATTATGTTGTGATGGAAATATTTTTATGAATTCCTTTATCTTATATGGTTTGTTTTATGATGTCATGATGTTTCAGGAATCCCATTTTTGTTACATGTGTTATGCGATGATGTATGATTTATGATTATGTGGCACACATAAGAAATGATTCATTATAAGATGGGTGGGACCTATATCTCCCTCCAATGCATTGGGTAAAGATTTTATATCTCATGAGATAGACATGGCTTATATGGTAGGTTATACCGGTTCAGTGAAACAGGACTGAAACGAGGGATACTCGATTCAGAAAGGGACTTTGTCCACTAAGATAGTCTTGGAAATGAGTCTTGACTAACAAGAAATGATTCTCTATGATTATGTGTGTATGCCACAAAGTTTCATGTTTTAAGTTATGATAATTGGGATTACATTTCACTTCTATGATTTATCCCATGTTATGATATTATGAGCTCTTTTGCAGGTTAAGATTTCCAAAAGCTATGTTCTTATGTATATGATGTGATTGATATTTCTTTTGTTTACCCTTACTGAGCATTTGAGCTCACCCTTTTATGTTTCCTTTTCCCCATGATATAAAGAAAGGTTTTAGGTAAAAAAATGGAAGATCTTTATAGGAGATGTTGAAGATCTTTCACCACGATTAGCAGATTACGTTCCGAGTTTCCAGAGACACTAAACTATTACGATCCTTGTGTGTATGTACTATGAATTCCGCAAATTTAATGTAATGTCAATGTACGTCAAGTTTCGGGTCTCTACAATTGGTATCAGAGGAAAGGTTTAGTCAACCTTTGGAAACTAGGATGCGAGATCTTTAGTGAGATCCCTAGAGATATTTATAAGATATGTCTAGGGATGTCCCTAAGGATAAGTATACATATAGGATATAGTCCTAGAATTACGGTAACGATCATAGAATTTAACCTAAGATGTTAGATATTGAGGATACTACTCCTTTATTATGTTGTTTTTCCTAGAATGATTTTTGCCTCTCACACTATTCTTTTTGGGTTTTAGAAAATGGCTGGAAAAAAAGATGATTCACGATAATGGAGGATATGATGGACAATGGAATGATATTCTTCATGAGAAACCAAATGAAATGTGATTTAGAAGTCCAAACGTAATTATTATGCCGAATCAGTAATCTCATAATATGATTAATAAAGTAAAATTTGGTAAGTTTCCTGACTCGGCTAATAAGAGAAAGATGGAGTTTCATGATGATCATAGAGGAAAGAAATTTCAATTTCCCCTATGTAAATCATGTGGGAAGAGGCATCAAGGAGAATGTTTCAAAGGAACTGGAAGATGCTTTGGTTGTGGAAAAGAAGGACACAAAGCCAGTAAGTGAAAAGGAAAAGGTTCAGTTAACACCAGGGATGAGGATAATGGTATTGCTATGACATCAACAATGGTTAAATGTTTTAAATGTGGAATGTACGGGCATTATGCAAACCAATGCCCTAAGGGAAAGTCTCATGAAGATAATCAGTATGGTCGTATGGGAAGTATTTATGTTGATGATGATGAAGAGACTACAAATGATATGTGAGATGAAAGAATTGTTGAAGCTCGGTCAATGGTTTAAGAATGTAGTGGAATGATTACATGTTCATCAAGTGTAATGTTGTATAAGTAATCTCATGGTACTATGGGATAAAGAGACATCTAAGGATTGTTACATTGTTGTCTTTCCTTATGTTTTGAAAGTATGTGATGAATGGTACCAGTATTTTTGGAAAGTAGATGATATGCGCATAATGAAGGGATAAGACGATAATGAGATGTTTGATTGTATGCATGAGCTCATGATTGATATAAGGCCTAAGTGATATCATGGTTTGAGTATATAGAATTTTGAGGATTTTGGTATGTGGAAAGTGTTAACTTTTAACTGCATTCATGTTTTCACTAAGGTTCAATGGGTATTCAAAAGAATACATGATTAAGGACTTTGAATGTTTGGAATGTGACCAACAAAACATATCTTATGATATATGGGGATCGACGATGGTGTTAAATTTCTGGTAATCGTTTTCACTATATTATGAGAGTGGACTGCAGTATTATGGATAAGCCTAAAGATTAGAAAGGATTATGTTGGACATAAGTTAGTATTGTTTAAGGATAGAAGTTTTTTCGATATTATTGATGGGATGTTATAGTAATATAGTTTTAGAAAAAGGACAACCTGCAGGACGGGCGACAGCCCATCGCGTCGGACAAGGCTGTGGGAATCGAACCCACAACCGAAGTGCGACTGGCCTTTATCGCCTACCACTGGCCTACAGGAAGTCCCTGTTTAGTAGAAACTAGTTTTATTATATTAAGCAGTATGATATATGAAGTATAAGTCCATTTTAGGAACCATATATGATTAATCTCACTATAGACCGACTTATGTATATAATTTTTCTAACCTTTTATTTGAGACAGATGGAATGACCCGTCATTCTATCACATAATCTGCTAAGACTTCACGAATAACAAATTCAACTTCATTTATTTAAGAGATGAAGTGGAAATTGTTCAAGGCACGAACAACAGTGAGATTGTACCAAAATAAAGTAAGTATTTATTCTAATTCAAATTTTCAACTTTAGGGAAATGATCTTGAAAACCAAAAAATGTTGTCCTAGTGATCTTATACCTGATGAATCAGATGGTACCTTAGATCGTCACAAATTTATGGATTTGTGATTACTGGATTTTCCATAGCCATGTTCTCTACCACTCTCCATCAGAACATGATGGTTAGATTTCTCTTCCATATCCATATTTCACCTATGTGGAAACCCAGTGATTAGTTTATTTGGGTAATCGTTACATTTCATACTATAGTTTTTAAAGCCAGGTTTTGGTATTACTTTTTACGATGTGGGTTTCTATTAAAGAAACTTTCGAATGGTAAACCATTTATAACCCCGACGAATTTCGAGGGCGAAATTCATTTTAAGGGGGGTAGAATGTAACAGCCCGAGATTTTATGAAAAATATTCTTTTTAATTTTATTAATGTCTTGTGTTATACGCTACACCAAAAGGAGCTTTCACAATACACATCGCTGACCTGGCTTGAATTATACACAATCATGACCTTCCACGATAGCGTGTGTTGTACGCAACACCGAGTTTCGCTAAACAACGATATGCTATTAAGATATAATTAAAACTAGCCGTTATGAATAGTAATAACCACTTTTTGAAATTTTGTAATTTTTTTTTTAAAATGGAATTCATTTTTGGATTTGTAATATCGAAATTAGCTTAGGGAGAAATTTTGGTACTTTTCGGATAACTTTCATATTCTGATGAATAGTGAAAATTACTAAATTTTAATTAAAAATAACTTTTTTAATAAAAATAATTAATAGTGATAAATTATTAATTTGAGTGGTTTTAAAGTATATTTAGAATATATTTTTACAATTTAATACAATGATGGTCATTGGATGTAATTTCACATTTAAACCAGTTATAAACTAGTGTCAATCTTTTGATAGTTATTATCTCTTAAAAACACGCTATTTGTTTTGACGACGATAATTAATTTTTAAATTAGTTAATGCAACTGATATGTTTTGAATTTGGTAAAATAGACATCATTTTTGAGTTCATAATATCAAATATAGCTTAGGCCTAATTTTTGGTATTTTTCTGAAAACTTTCAATTTTCGATGAATAGTGAAACCACTAAGTGGTAGGTTAAAAACTGAATTTTTGCATAAAACATAATTTTACCGCTTTTGTGAATGGAATTTCGAAAATCCGAGAGACACGGTTAATATCAAGGACTAAAATTTGGTTCAATGAGATGAAAATATTTTTTGGTGAATAGTAACATTTTACTTTTTTTTACTACGGTTAAAAGTAAATAGGGTAATTAAGGGTAAAAATGATATTATTATTACCCTAACACATGTCCTAATTCTATTGGATAAGTGAAATTCGACCAAAAACAACCTTAAGTGTAAAGTATTATCATTTAGGCCCACTTGGATTAGATTAGGACATTTATTATTATTTAATTCAAAGAAGAGTTAAAAGAGTTAAAATCAAAGATTATTTACTAAAACATTTTTAATATGGGTTTATACATAAGATAAATTCGATTATAAATATTAATTAGAACGATAAAAAGATTTCCTACATAATGATATTTTATTTATAATTTTTAGACTTCAAATAAATTAAT
This sequence comes from Viscum album, assembly GCA_963277665.1. NCBI lineage: Eukaryota > Viridiplantae > Streptophyta > Magnoliopsida > Santalales > Viscaceae > Viscum > Viscum album. Next base: position 1,416,577,890 of record OY728161.1, on the reverse strand, counting down.
TTATTATTGACACAACGATGATGCAGTAATTACCCTTTTAAGGAAATGTTAACATAATTGATGTTATAAATGCTCAAATAAATTAAATTTCAGACTTTATATGAATTACACTAAATTTATAGGTTACTAGGATATATTAGTGTTTATTTAATAATCTTGGTTTTAACATATAATTCTGTTATGACTTTCACAAAAATCATATATCAAATAGTGTCAAAATTGACACAAAATAGTTTTTAAATCATATATTATATTATTAATTGTTATTTTATTCCTAATAATCTAAGGTTCGGCAAAATGACTTAGATAAGGATATATGTATTGATAATAAACAATTTGGGGTTCGTTTGGAATGTTATAGTAAGTGTATTAACCATATAGTGAAAGAAAACAAAAAGACATGGTAAAAGTTAAATTATTTAACTTAGAGTTAAATCTAATTGATAAGGTTAAAATAATACCCTAAACGTGTCTAAATCTTATTGGTTGATAGGATTTCGACCCATACCCACTTTATCTTCGAAAGAAGACCCTTTTGAACCATTATAAACCGATTTTGACTTTAATATAAAATAATATTTTGAGATATTCCTAAGGTGCCCCTCTCCTCCATTATAAAAGGACACCTCCTCCCCCTCCTCCTCACACCAATTTGAGCAATCACGCTCGGCCAACCCATGACAAAATCTCTTCTCCACTTCCCTAAAAACATCCTAGAGGTTCTGGTCTTCCTCAAAGACCAATTTTAGTGCCTTAAGAGGAGGTCTCAAAGAGGCGCTTCAAAGAAGAGGTAATTACTGTTACCAATTCTTTCATATTTATTTCTTCTTCCACTTATTCTTATTATGTTGTTTCATTATGAAGTAATAAAATCAGCATCACTAACATACTGATATGTTATTATAAGTATGAAACAACCCTATTTCACCATCTATCCATCCTACGGAAAAAGAAATCACCGCGCGTGCGTACGTACGGAATACCGTCTCCACGCCGTGGTGTAATCTATTTTCCACCACCACCTTACATGGATGGGTATAATGGTGTAAAGAATAACTATACATAATTATTACAACATCATATTGATTCTGATATATTGTATAATCCACTCCAATTCAATTCAATATTTATGGAAATGATATCATCACTCGTGCGTACGTACGGACTACCGTCTCCACGACGCGATGAGATTCATTCTCCATGTTAACCATTTAAGAATGATTATAAAGTATATATAAGAAATAATAATGAAATATATGACATTATAAAGCTACTGGATTTATGTATATATATATATATGTATTTCATCTACTTACTTCCATTTCAAGACAATAAGGAAAGGAAAACAGCGTTCATGCGTACGTACGGACTACCGTCTCCATGAACTGTGTTTTTCATTTTATTTATCTACCTATAATATATATATATATACTAAATATATATGATATATAAATCATATTTTATATTCTGGAAGTAAGTAATTCATGATATAAGTAATAATAATTTCAAGAACAACAAGTCAAAACACCTACGATAAATGAAACGATTTTACCCAAAACGCTTCTTTAACATTGAATTTACAAAAGAACGGGTAATATAATGTCATAAGTGAACCATATATGATATCATAACAATTAATATGATTCTTTAATAAGTCAATTACATTATTTAAATCATTATACAGGAGGTTCGAACACATACGAAGCAAATCGGACCTAAGGTAAGGGAAATATCACAATCTCATTTTTATCCGAGATTGTTTATAATTTGGTGTTTACTGGGGTGTATTTTATCATCCACATCCATGTTTCTTCAATATGTAATATTATTTCCATCCACCTACAATTTTTTAAATCCAATTTTACCCTTCGGTGAGTTTTTAGTAAAATATATGAAAGGAATTTTTGTCGTTTTTCATACGAGGTACTTTTTCACTTTTACGACAAAAGTACGAAGAATATCTTTTTTAACTTATACGGAATGAATGGATTTTTAAAACATTATTTCCAAGAATCTTCCTTTACAAGTTTTCAAGTTTATTTTTAATCAACTTATTTTAGTTTAAATTTGTATGACATGTTAAAAAAGGAAAAATGTTTTTGAAGTAGAAAGGATATTTTCCTCAAGAATGTAGTTCAAGTATTTTATCAAAATTATTTTCCATCTAAGATAATAAAAGGGTTCTGTTTTTATCCCTATTATTACATTGGTTTTATTATGTTGTGATGGAAATATTTTTATTAATTCCTTTATCTTAAATGGTTTGTTTTATGATGTCATGATGTTTCAAGAATCCCATTTTTTGTTACATGTGTTATGCGATGATGTATGATTTATGATTATGTGGCACACATAAGAAAGGATTCATTATAAGATGGGTGGGACCTATATCTCCCTCAAATTCATTGGGTAATGATTTTATATCTCATGAGATAGACATGGCTTAAATGGTAGGTTATACCGGTTCAGTGAAACATGACTGAAAGGAGGGCTACTCGATTCAGAAAGGGACTTTGTCCACTGAGATAGTCTTGGCAATGAGTCTTGACTAACAAGAAATGATTCTCTATGATTATGTGTGTATTCCACAAAGTTTCATGTTTTAAGTTATGATTATTGGGATTACATTTCAATTCTATGATTTATCCCATGTTATGATATTATGAGCTCTTTTGCAGGTTAAGATTTCCAAAAGCTATGTTCTTATGTATATGATGTGATTGATATTTCATTTGTTTACCCTTACTGAGCATTTGAGCTCACCCTTTTATGTTTTCTTTTCCCAAGGATATAAAGAAAGGTTTTAGGTAAAAAAAGGGAAGATATTTATAGGAGATGTTGAATATCTTTCACCACGATTAGAAGATTACGTTCCGAGTTTCCAAAGACACTAAACTATTACGATCCTTGTGTGTATGTACTAAGTATTCCGCAAATGTAATGTAATGTCAATGTACGTCAAGTTTCAGGTCTCTACAATGGTGGAATAAGCTTAGTGGATAGTGGGTGAGATCCTAGAACAATAAACCCTTTGACGAGGGATTACATTCGGGGTTATGCATCTAGGGACTCATAAATATAGGGACATACCTCAGTGGGAGTTCCATTTCAAGAATCATATGTCGTATACTACAGTTTCAGAAGTATATCCTGGAAAATGGAAACACAATTTAAGGTCCTATAGCAGGGACTAGTTCCATATAGTTTAATGTCACATGGATAGGTATATATATCACAGTTTAAGGTCAAATAGATTATAACTTATGTTATAGAATCCACGATTAACTAGTGTAAAATCATGTTTGGATGTTCTGATGTGCCTCAAACATGAGAGGGGAGGAATGTGAAAACCATGATTAAAGAGCATATCAGATCCGGATAAATGAAATGAGGTGTGGAGGCCATTAGGGAATACAAATGTAAGAGGGGCCTCTAAAGAGTTTAATTTTGACTCTGGTTTATAGGCCATTTTTTGGGAATCATATTCGGATACACCGGGGCCTGACGTGCATAGTCAAGAAGAAGTGTCCTCAGCAAACTGAACATCAATTTCTAATGGATGGGGATGTTATTTATGATCAAAAATCACCCTATATACTATAGTTTAAAGTCATATAGCATGGAAGATGTCATCAAAGTTTAATGTTGTTCTCCAGTTACTACTACCATACAGATTAAGATTATGTGGTGAGGATTAAAACTCGTTGTTTATGGTTGTAGAGTTTATAACATTTATTATTGAAACAATCAGTAGATGTTGGATAATCGGGCTCGGATATTATAACATGCCTTGAACTTGACAGGGAAGGAATTTTTAAACCATGACTCCAATGATTCATGAATATGTAGAAATGATAAGGGGCATGAAATCCATTGAGGCATATCGAGGTAGGAAAGAAATCTCCTGACGGTGAACTTTTCTTTGGTTGATGGATGTTTTATAGGAAACATATGCATACCCATCGGGGAATGATGTTCATAGTAATAGAATGGAGTCTTTATGACACTGTTCTTTCACTTCTAACGGCCATAGAGGTTTGTGAGTGTATGGAATCAAAAAATATGTAGAGTTTGATGGATATAAAGGATGACTTCATGGGTTTAAGAAACATCCAGTATATGATTTTACATGGAGTTATTTATCAACATTACATATGAGGTAGGTGATAGGGTTTTTCGGAGGTGAATGAGGAATTTGTCTTCTCATAATATTTAAGGGACATATTTTATGGCCGCATAAGGGTGCAAAGGAAAATGTCGTCGAACCCACCCCAAAATTTTGTGGGGTGACCCGCCATTTTTCAAGGGGGTCAGTGACAATAATGAAGGGTCCAAAATGTAGCGTGGGAACCAAATCCTGGTACTAATCCTTAGAAGGGAGGAACCCCACGGTATGGATTGATGGGAATGAATTTTTTTTAACATAGGTTATTCTGTGTATGAGTAGGATACGAAGGAGAATCTCCATCGGACCTGGGCACAAACTGTATTTTCCTGAATGAATTTGTCCATGAATGATTTTATGATGTAGGATGGTAAAAGAAATATTATCGACATATGGGATACCAAGAACCATTGGACAGATAATATTTGGCCGCGAACTGCATTCCTCATAGGGAGTCCGTGAAACAATTTTATTTTTGTTTTGGTTTTTTGGTTGCCTGTAGAGGGTCATAGGAATATAGTTCCCTGGAAGGAGTTCTATGAATTGAATCCTATATATGGATCACATGATGGATTATGCAAACTGATTATAGTCCACGATATGGAATCTGTGAACTACTTCATATGTTGGGTGGCCCCCCACAAATTGCATCGGGTGCTGGATAAATTCCCCCCGCCACCCTCAATGTTCCTCATCCACTTTTTTCCCATCTCAGAGATCACTATACGCCTTCTTCAAAAATAACCATTTTCAGTTCCCATTGATGTCCTTTTATAGATTGTTAGGGAATCTATATCTATGATTCACATGACACCTTTTATGGAAGCCCATGGAGGAAATTCGGCCCACTGATGACATTGATAACCATTTTTTTTGGTGGTACGAGAGGCACAAAGCTTCACCACATCAAAGAATCCCATTTTTCATGGGATAGTGTATGGGGAATATCTCTGTTGAATTCTTTACATTGAAAACAGTTCAGAACGACTTCAGTTGGCGGGTGGAAGTTCACCGCGAATAGTTTTGTTCATTGTCCTATGCCTCGATGTCCCACACATCGTAGGTCATCCACATGACATTTGTTTTTTGTTTATTCCTTCTTTGAACTGTTCATGGTAATATGAATGCATCCATGCCAGATTATGTTGAAATTTTTTTCCCCAAATTTATACTCAATTTATCAATCAAACATCTATTTCATTTCATTGAGTATCATGTGGGAGTATTTTCCATCCCTTTGCTATCTTTTTGGGACCCTATAGTGTGATTTATCTATAATGGTATAATCACCTCATGCATACATGGAATACTCTTATTAATCCATTATTAGGTTTCATGAGTTCTCAACAGTCAAATCATATAATTGACACACATTCCTAAATTTCGTAAACTTATATTTTTCATTTACAATTATTAGTTAATTAGAAACATGTGTAATGGGAAATTTATAAAAATCAGTGCATTGGAGCATAAATTACCCATAAATGATTCTTTTATGAAATTATTTTTATTATAACACACACTTATGAACATTAAATATTGAATTCTATTTTAATTAATTTTTCATAATTTATTTTTTAGTAAAATAAATTTTCATAATATCATAAATAAAATATGCTTAAACTCTTTATCTTCTAGTCAGTTTGGTTTTTGTGTGAAAAAAACATGATTATCATACTAGAATGTGATTAATACAATATTTATTTGTATTTCCATTATGTTATAATAAATAATAATTTAAGAATCATAATCTCATTAATTTAACAAAAATGGTTGTAAAAAAAATTTATATTTATTGAGTGTATTTTTATTATTATATGAAATATCACAATCTTATATATTTGATCCTTCATTAGTTGAGGAAAATATATACGTACTATTATTATCTCTATTGGTACAAAATCAATTATAAATTTAAATATAATTTTTTATTTATTTATTTAATTTTAATATTCTAATATGGTTGAAAAAATCATGTTTCGTTATTTTCATTCAATAATAAATATTCTCATAGGACATGAATAAATTTAAAATCATTATCACCATAGATATCTTGAATATTTTTTCCACTTTTCAATTAATGATATGTATTTCAATAATAAGATATTATATATATACAAATTTTCATATCTATTATGCATGAGATCAAAGAATAAAAATTTTAATAAATATATATATATTTACATAATTAAAATCCATAATCCGCCCCATATCATTTTCATAATCTAGTTTAATTATTTGTGAGTGTAAAAAGTTCTAGATATTTTTGAAATAAGTGAAAAAAATATAATATATATATATATATATATAGATATATTAATTCTTTGGTTTGAAAACAAATTCAAATCATATTTATTTTATTCTCAAAATAATCAATTGGACAGATAAGATATTTCGAATAATTTATTCATTTAAAACATGTTTATTAAACTTTTCTATGAAATTCGAATATTTTATACAACTTCATTTGTAATTATATGGTGTAGAAGACCATATTTTTGTAAAACAATTTTCTATATATTTTCACCATTAAAAAATCCCATGTTATGTAAAAAAATATTAGTTTTTTTCAATATATAATATATCATTTACTAAATATTTATAATCATATTTTTATAAATATATTATGTTTAATTATAGACTATTATATATTGGATTTAATTGTTAAAAAACTATGTATTATAATAATAATTATTATATATTTTTTCATAAATGAGATGAACTTATAAATAGCAATTTGTAGTATTTTATATTGTTGTAAACTAGCCTATTGTGGGAATAATTATGAAAATGAGTCAGAAAATAATGGTTTGTGTAACATCATAATGTTTTTAATCAATATATCTTATCGATATATAATTATTATATTAATTATTTTTTTATTTTTTACGTTAGTTTTAAATATTATTATAATTAATTAGTTATTACCATATTAGTGATAACTTTTATCTGGAAGAGGATTTGTACTTCTATACAAGATCCTTACTAAAAAAAATTTGAAATATTTTTTTGGTGGGAGAATCTTCTGTGATAGAGGTTATTTATAGTTCTTAAGTATACCTATATGAATTAATTATACTTCCTATATATTCTCCCTATTATACTCTTACATGAACATTTCCCTTTACTGTGAAAAACATTTATTTCATGATGTGTTACAAGAGGTCATACATGAAGCACTTGTTGAGATGGTATGTGAGTATGATATACTTTATAATAGAAAATGTAGGATCAAAATAATAGAGATACTGTATGGAGTATCTAGTGATGCTTAAAATACAGGGGGTGAATTGTACACTTTTAAAAATTCCTTTGGAAATCTTAAAGATGGTTATGTTTACCAAGGTTAGACAAGATAATTCACAAAATCTCTAGTTCTACACAATTGTGTGATTCCAAAAATATGATTCTGAGAATGTGAATCTGGAAGGATACTTCCAGAAAATGAAACATAATTAAATTTTACAAAGATGATGATTCTACCTGAAAGCATATAGAATCTAACTAAGTCATAGTACAAGTATAAGAAAGTATAAGATAGTTATACTTTCCTCAATAATACAAATGCACTGGAAATACTTGTAACAAAACAAGTAACAGTTGTAAGTAGTTTAACCCAAAGAGAAGTTTATCCAACAACCTTGGATAAAGGTCCCTTGATTTATAGTTTCAAGAAATTCTATCTTAGCAACACCTGGGTAAGCCCGCGATATGAAGACCAGTGTCTTGCTTGCTATCCCTGCAAGACCTCATCTTCAAGGTAGTTGGAACCTTTGTATTCCTCAGAAAGGAATCCCTCAACCTCAAGGTAGTCATAACTTATTTCTTCTTATCCCAGAAATCCCTCCATTGTACACAGAAACAATCAGAGTCACACAAAGAAAATCTGAACAAGTTGATCAGTACGCACAAAGCAATGAAAGTCTTTCTCTAGAAATCACATCAACATCATGTAATATCTAGATTCCTCAAATAGTGATCAATGTTGTTATCTCTTTTCAGATGAGCTCCTATTTATAGGCACGACTTCAACAGTCGGCTCCCTCATCCAACGGTAACATTTTCCCTTGAATTTAGGAGGGACCTATACACATGGCACTCAAACAACGGTTAGTTAGTAACTGAATACATGACATCGTTTTTTTTGGAAAAACAGGTGTAATAAAAAATATGTTTACATAACAAAAATCAATATTTGGAGTATAAGGAAATATAAGTTCAGAGTCTAACCAAAATTGATTCAGAGTCTATAATACAAGTTTATATGGATTTGTTTTCTATGAATTCAGAACCTGAACTCTATAGAATTATGGATTATGAATTTCAAGGAAATTCGGAATCTGGATTCACAAGAATTCGGAACCAGAACATACAATTTTCAGAGTCAGTGTTCAAGAGAATTAGGAGTCTGCATTCAGAGAACTCGAAGTTAGAAATCTGAGAAGTTCGAAACTAGAATTCGTATTTAGAATTCGGAGTCAGAACATAGAGAAGTTCATATCCAGAATTCGTAATCAGAATTTGGAGTCATAACTCAGAAGAGTTCATATCCAAAATTCGTAATCATAATTCGGAGTCAGAACATAGAAGAGTTCGTATCGAGAATTCGTAATCAGAATTTGGAGTTAGAACACAGAAGAGTTCGTTAGCAGAATTCTGAGAATTCAGTTCATAAAAAATAAATATTAATATATATGTAATTATAGGATTATAAAGATTTGGTTTCAAACCAGATTGTACACTTAGAAAATTTATGATATGAGAAATTAATACATGAGAAGTATAAATTTATTTGGCGAAGGAAATTTTTACTTATAGAATTAAAATTCAGGGTAAAAAGATATTTGTCTTGAGATAAGGTGTTTGTGATTTTCAAAACAAGAAGGAATGGTAAAGTCATAAAGAATTTTTATTAACTAAACAATATCCCCTAACTATGAAGGAATGGAAAAGTCATAAGGAAAACCTTATTTACATAACAATCTCTCAATTTTTGGAAAGCACAAACATCATTATGAAAAAGAATATAAGGACTTTGAAATATTTTTTAGACATTAAAATAAAACTTATATCCCTTTTCACATTGTCAAATATGAATAAGACTATCTCCCTCTTAGGCTTTGTAACACAAAGGATCATATTCTAGATTTCCAGAATGATAATTTTCATTATCATGAGTATGTAAATCTTTGTAATGATAACCCCCCCTTTGATAAACTCCCCCTTACTTAGGGATATTTCTTCATTACTTGGAATTATTTTTCCATTCTCACCCTTTGTGATTTTCAAAAAAAAATTTAGGGAATAGAAAAGAAATTATGGTACCTGAAAAATTAGTACAAACATCCAATGGAAAACAAGCAACCACAATTTCATAAAAATTGGATGAATTTTTAAATGGGAGGAAAAAATACATCAAAAGATCAGATTGATCTATTTTACTTCTTTATATTGGGTATCAACATCTTAATTATGGTCTTCAGATTCTTTAGCTCCGTGTGATATTCTACTTCTTGTTTCTATAAGGCTTTGATCTTATCATCCTGAGGCTTTAGAGCCTCTTCCTGAACATTAAACAGGTCATCTTACTTCACAATCTTTCCTTCAATCTTGATCCAGAGATCCTTTTCTGTTTTCCAACTTTGGACAACATAATTGAACTTTTCATTCAGATCCTTATCTTCATGAATCTAGATATTCTGTTCAAGAGTAAGCTTTTTCTCAAAGAGATTTGTGAGATCCTTGATTTTTCTATCTTGAGTATCACATGTTTCCTTAATATCATTTTTAAAGTCATCAAGCTCTCTCAAATATTCAGAAATGTTCTTTGACCAGCTGACCATTTTCATACAAAAGTTTCGTTGGGCTTCATAGTTGATAATGAAATTCTTGTAATTAGCCCCAATATTTATGAACCAATCCATCACCATGGATACATAATCAGATTTCTAATTTGTGTTATGTTGGATCATTTGACATCTGGATTCAATGTTTTTAATGATCGAAATGGTGTCATCATGTTTCATCAGAAATTGAATGACAAAATCATGACCCAGAGCAGATGACTCTGAATCTGACACTTTGCTCGGTGAAGGTTCTTCCTCTAGATCAACCAGATTCCTCTTAGAAGATTCCCCAACAACCTTCATTATAATAATTGCTTTGGTTGGGGTATCAACAAGCACTTGTTTCCCCTTGTTGGTTTTCAGAACAACTTCTTCATCTGGAGAATCATGCTCACATTCAGTCAACTGAACAATATTATCTTAATCAATTTTTTATTTCTCGGCTCCTGTCTTAATATCTTTAGGATGAATGAGGTAATTATTATGAATCAATTCTTCAGATAAATAGTTCATGTCATCTTCAACCTTCTCTTCTTCACCTTCCTTATCCTTCTTGGGATTTGGGAGCGTTGAAGTCTCTCCTTCAGAAGTTATCATAGATAAACTCTAGAATGGGGTTTTCTTTCCATGAAAGTTCTCCACTTGATTATTAAAATAATCTGTATTATCACTACTTTCAGCTTCTTTTACCCCTTCCACAGCTTCCTTTTCTTCAACAACATTTTCAGTTACTTTTTCCAGAGTCATGAACTTCTTCCCCAATGTCTCAGGTAATGGTTTTACGAAGAATGATTTGAAAACAAGAATGTTCTTGAATGATACTTCTGTAGCATTAAAAAGGGATTGCAAAATTTCATCCTCAGATATTTTCTTCATAATCTTCTTCTCTTTGGCATGATTTTCAATCTCTTTAACAGTTTCTTCATTTAATGCCTTGGCCTCAGTAGGATCTAGACCAAACGGTGGTTCTCCTTCCTTCCGATTCTTTTTATCCTACCTCTATTTGACTACGACCTCATCCAGACAGGCTTTCTGTTTCTTGGGTTTTGGAGGTGCGGATTGAGATTCCTTCGCTTTAGGGTTTTCACATTTATCTTCTACTTCCTTCAATTTCTTTTCATTGCAACCTTATTTGATGGTTCATCCTCTTCCTCATTTTTCGGAACAATTTCTGCTTATTTTACTGGTAGATCATAAAACAATCCAGAGTCATTAGAAAAACCAGCATTCATTCTTTTCAATGTGTCATCACAAAATAACATCACTTTTCAATTCCTCGGTTTGGAAAAGTATGGAATAAAGAAAGACTCATGACACTGAACAATCCACTTGGAGAGTAGGAAGGATATATGATTATATGTGCTCTCAAATTCCGATTCTTTATATTCTCTATCGTAAAGAGAATGTGCTTCATTATATTGATCTTCCCTAGATTTAGTAAAAAATACAATATATGCATATAAATTTTCTTCAGGGTGTCCTTGTCACCCTTTCTCGGTACGATAAAACTATGAACCCATAACTCAAGGATCTGATTGTTGGTAGAAAAGTAAAAAATATTTGTGATCTTGACATCTAAAAGTCCAAGAAATTCCAAATCCTTTACCTTTATTAAACATCCTCGAACATCTGGTAACTTATGAGAAAAATATTCTTCTTCTCCTTCATAGGACAACCATACAATGCTATTAGCCTTGGTGTATGAAAGTTTATATGTTTTTTTATAACTCTTGAAGGAAAAATTTTCTCTACCATCTTCTTTGAAAAACAAATTGTTTCATAAAATTCTATCAGCTGATCCAGATACACAACATCCTAAGATCCTGGCATAGATATGGATACACTCTCCCATCCATTAAGCATGATAATATTTGAAATAATAGAATAATATTTATTGATGATGTTTGGATGCCCCATCCTCTCCCTTTATATCTTCCACTCCGCAATCATCTTGACAGTAAACATCTCTTGAGAAGTGACTTCACCAGACATTCAGACTTGAGCACTTCTGAAATTTTCATGAATGGGAATTTGAAGTGGGGCAGAGCTTCGACATGCAAAATCTGAAAAAATAAAGTGGTACATCCAACGGGGTTACTCTTTTATAGGTGTTGAAGCGACAGTTGAACATCCCATACGAATCCAATGGATGAGAATTCTTCTGATCAGATCTAACAGATTAAAGGATAGTTGTAAGGAAAATTTTTTAGGATCCGATCTATTGAGATTATTAAAGTAATACATTCGGATTTAAGAAAACTAGAATATGAAAAATTTTAAAAGGACAAAGAAACTACAAGAAAGTAAAAGGAGATTATTTAAACTGATGAAAGAATCATACCTTTCAGAATCTCAGTAAAATTGTTCGTATTGAGGAAAATTCTTCTTGAAGAACATTAAAATCTGAAAAAAAAACATGAGTATGATAAAAAATATCTTACAAAAAAATATGACTATGAAAGTTTCCATTACTAAAATCATCATTATGAAAATATTCATTAATAAAATCTTCATTAGAAAAATCATCGTTATGAGATTTATGTGTTAAAAAAATTATTACGAAAAACCAGAAAAACTTCATTAAGAAAAACATGAAAAACTTACTTACGAAAAAAATGAAAAACTTCATATGAAAAATATGAAAAACTTCATTTTGAAAAATATGAAAATCTTCATCACGAAAAATATGAAAAAATTCATTAAGAAAAATATGAAATACATCATTATGAAAAATATGGAAAACAACAATATGAAAAATATGAAAATCTTGATTAATAAAAATATGAAAAACTTCATTATGAAAAATATGAAAAACATCATTACGAAAAATATGAAAAACATCATTAAGAAATGTACTCCCCTTATGAAAAGGAGTTTATTACTATAATAAGATAGATACAACAGGAAGTTATCAAGGATGATTACCTTATAGTAATCATTCCTAACTTCAGTTTAATGTATTCAAATCTATCAGAGGGTAAAGATTTTGTGAATATAACAGCTAGTTGATCATACGTTCTGATAAATTGAAAAATAATATCTGCTTTATTTTTGACATCCTTAAGAAATTGATTCCTAATGTCTATGTGCTTTTCACGAGAGTGATGTGCATGGTTTTTACTAAAGGCAATGGTACTTGTATTATCACACAATATTTTTGTTTTAGTAAATCTCATAGCATAGTCTGTGAGTGTTTGTTGCATCCACAACACTTGGGTGCAACAAATTTCAACTGGTACATATTCTTCTTCAGTAGTGGAAAGTGTTAATGAGTGTTGCTTCTTGCATGAACAAGAAACTAAGGGATCTCCTAAAAATGAAATGTTCCAGATGTACTTTTTCTATCCATTATACATCCACTAATGTCAGCATCTAAAAAACTTTTTAAAACAAGAAAATTTCCAGAAGTAGAACAGAGTCCTAAATCCATGGTTCCCTTTATGTAGAAAAAATTATTTTCACTGCCTTTAAATGATATTCCATAGGATTGGATTGATATATTGCACATATGCATACTAAAAACATTATTTTTGGACAACTATTTTTCATGTAAAGTAAACTTCCTATCATACCTCTAAAAGCTATTTGATCTACTGGTTTTCCAGCTTCATCATGATCAAGTGTATTTGAGGTACCAATGGGAGTACATATACTCTTGTTGTTGTCATATCAATACGTTTTAAGAAGATATTTAATATAGTAATGATGGGATATATAGTTTCCTTCTGGTTTTTGAGAAATTTGAAAACCACAGAAAAATGTTAACTCACCCATCATACTCATTTCATACTCAGATTTAATTAGATCCGCAAATGAATCGGTTAATGATATCTGAGTTTAACCAAATATAATGTCATCAACATAAATTTGAACAATAAAAAAATATCTTATATTTCCTTATAAAAATGATTGGATCTCCATTTCCCTTAACAAAATTATATTGAAGGAAAAAACCTGTAAGTCTATCACACCAAGCTCTAGGTGTTTGTTTAAGGACATATAAAGAATTATTAAGTTTGTAAACAAGATCAGGAAATTTTGTATCTTCAAGACTGGGAGGTTTTTCAACCAAAACATCATCTTGAAAATAAATGTTAAAGAACGAATATTTCACATCCATTTGAAAATGATTGAAATTAAAGAATGCTGCAAAGGCAAGTAATAAACGACTAGATTCAATTTTAGCTACTGTAGAATAGGATTATTCATAGTCTATTACATCTTGTTAATTATAGCCTTTAGAAACTAATATAGATTTATTTCTAACAATGATTCCATTTTCATCACAATTATTTATGAAGACCCATTTTCTCCAATAATTAATTTTTTCTTAGGTCTTTCAACCAAGGTCCAGACTTTTTTCCATTCGAATTCTTTTAGTTCATCTTGCATAGTTTTTATCCAATCATCATTACCTAAAGCTTCATCAGTTCTTTTTGGTTCTAATCGGGAAATAAATTCTAGATGTTCTACTATATTTCTTAAGGAACTTCTAGTCCTTACAAGTTTATTCACAAAACCAATTATGATATCACTAGGATGATTCTTTAGAGACAACTGATTTGGTTTTTTGTAAAACCTGTTAATCAATATAGGGTAGGAAATATTCTAGGGTAAATGTTTCAGAAGTATCTTGTTGGACGTTTTCCTTATCAGAAGGATCTTCTATCAAAGGTTGATAATAAGTTTTTTAAAATAAATCTGAATATGTATGTTGGGGTTGCTTAAAAATAAAAGGATAAGTTTTATCAAATTTGACATGTAATGTCTCTCCAATAGTACAAGTGTTTTTATAGAAAAATCTATAAGACTTAGATGTTTTGGAGTAGCCTAATAAAATTTGTTCATTATATTTCAGTGTGATTTTGTTTAGACTAACTTTTGTATTCACAATGAATCCTTTTCAACCCAAAACCTTAAAGTAGGAAAGTCTAGGTTTTCTACCATTCCATAACTCATAAAGTGTTTTATTAAGAAAAGGTCTAATCAAAACTCAATTTATTGTATAACAAGCATTACCTACAGGTTAATCCCAAAAATGTTTGGCTAAAGAATACACAATCAACATGGTTCTAGTTATCTCATGAAGAATTATATTTCTTCATTCATTGAATCCATTTTGCTGTAGTGTTCTGGGTGCTGAGAAATTATGAGAAATGCCTTTTCTTCTACAAAAAGTTTAAAACTCATATTTTTTAAATTCTCCACCATGATCACTATCAATAGTTTTCAATGGAATGTATTTTTCATTTTGAACTTGGGATCTAAAGAATTTGAAATATGAAAAAGCTTCGGACTGCTTTGCTAGAAAATATACCCATGTAAATCTAGATTAATCATAAACTAAAAAAATTACATAATAATTGCCCCCAATGCTTCCAGTTTGTGTAGGGAAAAAAAAGTTCTATATGCACTAACTATAATGCATCATTAGTTTTTAATTCACGGGCTGATTTAAAATATGATTTATGTTGCTTCCCATATTTAAAAGGGTCATAAAATTTTGAAAAATTAAATCTAATCTTCGGTAGACGCTTATATAATATTTTCTTAGAATGTTTGAACATGTTCCTATGGTTATAGTGTCCTAACATTCTAAGCAATAACCAATAATGATCCTCCATTTCACTGAGCCAAGGTAGATCTTGTCTCCTAATCTCTTTTAAGTTATGTGTGAAAAAATTCTCCTGCCTATTGGCAGATAGAATAAACTCTTCGTTAGAAATGTGTACTAGGAACTTGTCATTCATAAAATTCACATGGTAACATTCATCACATAAATGAATTGTGCTAATGAGGTTATTATTAAGACATTTAACAAATAAAACATTTAAAATAAATGTTTATCCAAGAAGAACAATGTTACCTATACCAATAATTTCTCACTACAAAAGAACCGCCATTTACCGGCATCTTTTTTGGAGTTTCGCGGCAGTTTAAACCGCCACGACATGGTTTGGAGACGGTTTACAGAAACCAATTCCTATAATGACGTCAGCAATCTATTCGCGGAGGATTTGTACATTTGGTGGCGGTTTCAGGAATGCTTCATAGCTACCTCATTTAGCTTCTTTTTTCCTGAATTTAGTGGCGGGTTTTATGATCCCGTGATATCAATTTATTCACGGCGGTTATAACTGCCGCAAATAAACTCAAAATCAGTGGCCGTAAAACCACCGCCGAAGTCATGGGAACCACTACGGAACGAGGCATCAATGAATCAGCTATGTTACAGTGGTCAAAACTGTTGTTAAACATAAGAAAAAATTTACATTTAGCGGCGATTTTCACAGTTTACCGGCGATTTAAACCGTCGCCCCTATAAAAGTCATGGCGGGTTAAACCACCACTAAAAGCTATCCAGAAAAAAAATCTTCTTCCGATGCACCTCTTCCCTGAAAAACAAATCAAATCAAAAATATAAACCAATTGAGATAAATTATATCCCTCCTACCATGCATAACCCACATCATGTACCATCATCACTGGCCCTCCTCCTTCACTACATCAAATTCACAAAATCACTTCCTCACTATAAAGAACAACAACATGACAATCACACACCAAAAGCTTGGTCAAGGTAATGTTTCTGGGTTGGAATACCTTGGATCATGATTTTTTAGAAGCCATGGACTTTACTACCATGGAACATGTTTGTGGTAGTTGATGCCTTGATCTTGTTTTCTCCTTTGGTCTTGATTCTATATTATGATTTGGTCCTTGATTCCCATTGTATACGGATTTCTTGGGCTTGAACTGGACATGGCTCATTGACATGATCCTTGGACCCCACCCATGTTACTAAGTTTCCATCGATATTCTCCTATGACTCGATGTGGATTCCTTGGACTTGTATACCTTAGATCCAAACCATTATGGTCTATCAATTATGATTACACAAAATGACCATTATGGATGTGATAGACACTTGATTATATCATGTGGATGTGATGGGTAATATTCACTAGATAACATTGTGTGGCTATGGTAGTTTTTTACACTAGATTGATGATGAAAACCCTTATCAGGTAGGTCACAAAAAGCGTTCAAACACCACATCGGGAACAAAAGATTATAAAGGATCATAATCATGTCTCGAGGAAAACCACAACTTTATTTGAGACTCATCATATATATTGGATCACAATAATGTGATGTGGATGTAATTATGCAATACACCTTCTATGAGAATGAATAAGAAAACACACACAACCTATAAGAGTTGAAACTATGGAAACAAAGATAAAAACATGCTTTACGGTGGTATACAACATGTAAAGGGAGGTAAACTATGTTTCATGTTGTCACTGATTCTATTGGTGTGGAAAACCCACACTCTACATTTATGATGACAAATACTATGTGTTTTGAAGAGGTACCCTGCATTTAGAGATGTTTGGTGTCCTTCCCATGTTACTTGGCTATGACTATGTTATATGATCTTGTTTTTGAAGTAGACTATGTAAACACAGCCATGTTTATGTACAAGTATAGGGTGTCTCACTAGCCATTTACTTGTACCTTTGTATTTTTACTCAATGATGTACATGATCTGTCAACCAAGACTATTCACACATCATGTGACAGGGGCCACATGTCGTGTGATCCTAATCATCATATCGATTCCATTTCTGTAGTTTAACAGCACCCGATTTTTCATGTAATCAAAATTTACATGATGTGTTTCTAATGATTTTTTATGTTCAAGTTTAACTACTCCTTCTTTCTCATGATCCATTTCTACCATTATTTCTAATAAAAAAACACCCAATAGATGATGGATCTTGGTCGACAAAACATGTTCATTACTTTCTCACTACAATCAAGACCTCATAATGGATATGAAATAAAACTATGACATCTTATTCATAGGTTTCAACCCTATAAGATGAAGATCCCTTGATCAAGTTTCATTCTCCTCCAATCTAGCAACAATAATTATTCATTATCAAACCACAATATCCATCGCATTACGTACCCGCTGTATTTATCCATTGCATCAATTAACTATATTGTTATAATAATAAACTTTTTAATGGTTAAAATGTTTTCAAAAATAAATAAAAATATTGATCAAAAAAAATTATGGCTAAACCCATATGAAATAAAATTTGGAGAATGAACCTGATCCACTGCTCATTTTTATTCGATTCATTGTATAAGAAGGAGAAAACCCATGTGGTATAAATTAAAAAACAAATAAATTAATTATTTCCAATTAATTCTTCAAAATATGTTCATATATATTATATTCCTAGAATTTATCCACATTCATCTAGGATTAAGAAACTAGATGGAAACCATAATGAAAAAAATCATACAGATAGTTTGGATTGATAATTGAGGAAGAATGGTTGTGCTTCCATTATTGATGAGATATACAAACTCTATTGGCACATTGATCATTTATTTGATTCCAATTTATCATCCTTCAATAAGAATGATCTCTAACGTTTTTCTAAAACTCTAGGGTTTTAACGGCCACCCATGAGGAAATCCTATACCAAATATAAAAATGAGAAATTAGTCGATGTGTCAAAACTAATGAATACAAAATGAAGTATTTCATTTGTTCCATTTATTTATTCTCATAGTTATTTTTTTCTAAAATTTCTAACACCGACAAGTTTTATGTCATTTCAAGGGTTAAAATCATCTCCGAAACTCATTGGTTCCCTCATATTTATGATATGGTACCCTTTCCATGTGTTAATCCACTTTTTTTGGAAATCTATACACATGTGCTACATAATATATATTATATATTTAAAAAATTTATTCTCAGAACATTGTGCCTTGAGATGTCATTTTTTCCATCACATTGTCTCAAACAACATTTCATATAATATCCAAAATGTACATGGAAAAAGTGTTTCTTTACATTCTCCCCAACTATTGGATTTTCATCCTAAAAAGAGGATAAATACACAATATGTGAGGGTAATACAAACACATACGGGTCCCCCAATATTTGGTTCTATCCTAAAGACTCCCATTATAGCACTAGACATGCACAAAGTGAATCGAATGACTATGTAGGATCCTCTCCAACCAAACCCTGATCTTCATCAAGTACTCTGTAAAGGAAGATCAATCTTGATGTCTAGCTCTCCCTAGAATATAATTCGTGATGTGTCATGCACGTATCCCCATAACTATAAGTCATGGAAGACATTATGTACCCATTCAAATAGAAGTACCCGTGATAAGCAATACACCACCTCACGAGATCTATTTAGTACTTGGAAGGGACCATTGAATCTTACTGATATCATCCCATTGTGACCAACTTTCATCAATCCATATCATGCTGAGACCCTCATGAACAAATGGTATCCATCCTAATACTATATAGATCCTTTTCATCGGTCCTCATATGTCTTCTAATAGATATGTGTAGTCCTTAACAGATCTTAGATGATCATCAAATTATATGTAGTAGCACACACTATATTTGGGCCCATGTGTACTAACTCAACACGATCAGTCCAATAATGTTGTGATATGTAGGGTCATCCAATGGATTCCTATAAAGATTCCATACTAATAGTGTAATGTGAGATATGTTATGCACAACCTCCACTAATGGTAACTTATCCACCCATCTACGACCAAAGCACAACATGCATTCATAAAGAATGTATTTCATGGCCTGGATGTACCAATTAATCTAGACATCGGTATGGGGTGAAATGATATTTTCAGGCACAATTGAGTCCTAAAATACTTCTGAAATATGCACCATAATACAGACACGAAGTGATGATCATGATCAGAGACAATCATCAAGTGAACCCCATCGGGTCGGACTATCTCATACATGTTGAGGTTCTCCTAGTTCACTAATGATATCTAAAATTCAATTGTTTTAATTTGGAGATAATTGGTGACTCATTCTACAGTCCACAAGATGGATTATTTCCCCTAGACATACACGGGAAACATTCATGAATCTTAATTATATACCCTAACACCCCCAATTTGGTTCCACAAGTGATTGAGCTAATCCCACTAGAACCTATTTCTCAATCATCACTTATTGGAATAGATGGATTTTAGATATAATGTTTTCAACACCCATATCCCTTCATGGAATCCATCACAGACATGTGAGGTCTAGGTACATCTTTTTCACACGTGGATGTACTTCAAAAATGGACATATGAAACGACTTCATAAACTCATCCTATAATGTTAAAGGAACCATCATCCATACTCTAAAAAGGATACCATGATCCCTAACTAGAGAATATCTTACATGAGTATGACTTTTGGGTATTTATCTAAAAAAGATATCAACGTCTATATTTCATTACTATGCTTCCCTAAAAATATATAAAAGCTGCTGGGTAGATGCATAGACTTCATGATATAAAGACATTTCCTTTTCCAAAAAGTAAAAATAAAATAAGGATATTTACTCTGATTCTTTAACCGAGAACTATGAATAATATCTCTGAGTGAGAGTGTCCTCTACCACATTTCACAAGCTTGGATTATAGGCAATCTTGAAGTGATAGTCCTAGAGGAACTCTAGATATCACACTATTTCTTGGTATGGCCTTCTTTGAGAATATATAATTATGAGACATATAGTTAATATAAAATAAAAGTTGATATCATATCAGACAGTGTCTATATATCATTAATGTGATGTCTACGACTTCAAAATCACGATCATGGGTATTATAGTTATGCTTAGGTGGTATCAACTGAAAAAAACTATAGCAAAAAATAGGATTCCATAACATCGGAACACATGTTCGTATGGACCATAATTCCATGAAAAACACTACATACAGAACACCCTCCATTTTATATCTAATGATGGGAGGACTCGTCAAATTATGCCTCACCTCTTCAAAGTACTATGGGAACCTTTCCACCCATATGAATGGTCTCCCTTTATGGGTCAAATTTTTCAAGGGTGTTACTATTGTGGATAAATCTGGTATAAAACTATTATAGTACCCTACAAACCCATGGAAAATCCACACCATGGAAACACACTTATGTGGCTCCCAAGCTTTAACTATCTCTACATTTTCATAGTGAATAGCTACTTCGTCCTTAGAGATAATGTTTCCAATAAAGTGCACCTCTTGAATAAAAAACCACTACATTGAGATATTATCGTAATGATAATTATATAGATGTACATCCAAGACCATCCACAAGTGTCTCATGTGATCCTCCTCAGATACCATATACACTATGATGTCATCGATGAAGACTACCCAAAAATAGTCTACAATGATATAGATGATCCAATTCATGAGTCCCATGAACACTACTATGGTGTTGTTCACACCTAATGCTATCACCA
The DNA here is from genome assembly GCA_963277665.1 of Viscum album. Taxonomy (NCBI): domain Eukaryota; kingdom Viridiplantae; phylum Streptophyta; class Magnoliopsida; order Santalales; family Viscaceae; genus Viscum; species Viscum album. Next base: position 1,416,556,553 of record OY728161.1, on the reverse strand, counting down.
AATAATCATAGTGTCCATAGAGATATCTAGATTTCATTTCAGTATATCCTCATCATGTAATTGCAGTTGGAGATAGCTTGATCTAGGATCAATCTTCCAGAATCATCATGCACCTATAAATTGATCAAATAAGTCATAGATCCTCATCAGTGGGTACATATTCCTCATGTTCACAATATTCAAACTCTCATAATTCATGCATAATATCAAGCTGGTATTCTCTTTTTTGGTGAACAACATTAGGGATTCCAATGGGGATACACAATGTCTCTGAAAGCCATTCACCTAAAATTCCTCCAACTGCACCCTTGACTATTGATGATATGTAGGTGATATATGATATATGGGTGCATATGAAGGTTTTTTAATAGTATTTGTTTTCAATTTAGAATTATATATCTCAGAGGGGTGGTAAACATGGAACCTACTCAGGAAAGACACCCTCATTCTCTACCAACACCACAGGAAATTGACTGCCCAATGCATCCACTACTCCAAGAGTCATTCAACCAAAGGTTGATTAATATCTTGAAATATTATATTACTTATCTCATATTGTTATACTATGGTTTCCTTCTCACCCACAAATTAATACATCATTCCATCATTACAGACATAATCCATCCACTTCATAATATAGTCAATTTGGGATGAAATGTTGATATCTAGTCCACACATATGATGACATCATAAGGATTCATTTCTTGCAAAAATAGATCCCATAAAAACTATTATCTCAAAGAGTTATGTTACATGGTTGGAACATGTGTGTAATCACTGAGTCACAGCTTGTGAGAGTCTCAAATTGCAAGGGTAGACAATATTTCTCAACTAGAATCAGTAATTCTCAAAATATTTAATTGACAATAAAAGAATGAATCATTCCAAATTCGATCAATAATATATCTAATGTAAAAAGGAAATATATTTTACATCATATCATCCCTAGAGACATAGGGTCATAGGAATCCATATCTAAGAACAATCCTTGTCCCTCTCAACCAGATCCTTGACCCTGGTGTAGACCACATGGGGGTGGTGGTGGTGGTGGTATTAGGTCGAACCATCATCCACAACCTTATACCCTACTAGCCTCTATGCCATGTATTACACCCTATGTACCTCCCCTACCCTATAAAATTCTCTACCTCAAAGGTCTCTCAATTGTCTCATGATCTTCTATACAATGGGCCATAAATCCCCAAGATATATTTCCCCAACCATCGTTGGAGAAGCACCGCCTCTCCCAATGGATGAGAATTCTTCTGATCAGATCTAACAGATTAAAGGATAGTTGTAAGGAAAATTTTTTAGGATCCGATCTATTGAGATTACTAAAGTAATACATTCGGATTTAAGAAAACTAGAATATGAAAAATTTTAAAAGGACAAAGAAACTACAAGAAAGTAAAAGGAGATTATTTAAACTGATGAAAGAATCATACCTTTCAGAATCTCAGTAAAATTGTTCGTATTGAGGAAAATTCTTCTTGAAGAACATTAAAATCTGAAAAAAAAAACATGAGTATGATAAAAAATATCTTACAAAAAAATATGACTATGAAAGTTTCCATTACTAAAATCATCATTATGTAAATATTCATTAATAAAATCTTCATTAGAAAAATCATCGTTATGAGATTTATGTGTTAAAAAAATTATTACGAAAAACCAGAAAAACTTCATTAAGAAAAACATGAAAAACTTACTTACGAAAAAAATGAAAAACTTCATATGAAAAATATGAAAAAATTCATTTTGAAAAATATGAAAATCTTCATCACGAAAAATATGAAAAAATTCATTAAGAAAAATATGAAATACATCATTATGAAAAATATGGAAAACAACAATATGAAAAATATGAAAATCTTGATTAATAAAAATATGAAAAACTTCATTATGAAAAATATGAAAAACATCATTACGAAAAATATGAAAAACATCATTAAGAAATGTACTCCCCTTATGAAAAGGAGTTTATTACTATAATAAGATAGATACAACAGGAAGTTATCAAGGATGATTACCTTATAGTAATCATTCCTAACTTCAGTTTAATGTATTCAAATCTATCAGAGGGTAAAGATTTTGTGAATATAACAGCTAGTTGATCATACGTTCTGATAAATTGAAAAATAATATCTCCTTTATTTGTGTCATCCTTAAGAAATTGATTCCTAATGTCTATGTGCTTTTCACGAGAGTGATGTGCATGGTTTTTACTAAAGGCAATGGTACTTGTATTATCACACAATATTTTTGTTTTAGTAAATCACATAGCATAGTCTGTGAGTGTTTGTTGCATCCACAACACTTGGGTGCAACAAATTTCAACTGGTACATATTCTTCTTCAGTAGTGGAAAGTGTTAATGAGTGTTGCTTCTTGCATGAACAAGAAACTAAGGGATCTCCTAAAAATGAAATGTTCCAGATGTACTTTTTCTATCCATTATACATCCACTAATGTCAGCATCTAAAAAACTTTTTAAAACAAGAAAATTTCCAGAAGTAGAACAGAGTCCTAAATCCATGGTTCCCTTTATGTAGAAAAAAATTATTTTCACTGCCTTTAAATGATATTCCATAGGATTGGATTGATATATTGCACATATGCATACTAAAAACATTATTTTTGGACAACTATTTTTCATGTAAAGTAAACTTCTTATCATACCTCTAAAAGCTATTTGATCTACTGGTTTTCCAGCTTCATCATGATCAAGTGTATTTGAGGTACCAATGGGAGTACATATACTCTTGTTGTTGTCATATCAATACGTTTTAAGAAGATATTTAATATAGTAATGATGGGATATATAGTTTCCTTCTGGTTTTTGAGAAATTTGAAAACCACAGAAAAATGTTAACTCACCCATCATACTCATTTCATACTCAGATTTAATTAGATCCGCAAATGAATCGGTTAATGATTTCTGAGTTTAACCAAATATAATGTCATCAACATAAATTTGAACAATAAAAAAATATCTTATATTTCCTTATAAAAATGATTGGATCTCCATTTCCCTTAACAAAATTATATTGAAGGAAAAAACCTGTAAGTCTATCATACCAAGCTCTAGGTGTTTGTTTAAGGACATATAAAGAATTATTAAGTCTGTAAACAAGATCAGGAAATTTTGTATCTTCAAGACTGGGAGGTTTTTCAACCAAAACATCATCTTGAAAATAAATGTTAAAGAACGAATATTTCACATCCATTTGAAAATGATTGAAATTAAAGAATGCTGCAAAGGCAAGTAATAAACGACTAGATTCAATTTTAGCTACTGTAGAATAGGATTATTCATAGTCTATTACATCTTGTTAATTATAGCCTTTAGAAACTAATATAGATTTATTTCTAACAATGATTCCATTTTCATCACAATTATTTATGAAGACCCATTTTCTCCAATAATTAATTTTTTCTTAGGTCTTTCAACCAAGGTCCAGACTTTTTTCCATTCGAATTCTTTTAGTTCATCTTGCATAGTTTTTATCCAATCATCATTACCTAAAGCTTCATCAGTTCTTTTTGGTTCTAATCGGGAAATAAATTCTAGATGTTCTACTATATTTCTTAAGGAACTTCTAGTCCTTACAAGTTTATTCACAAAACCAATTATGATATCACTAGGATGATTCTTTAGAGACAACTGATTTGGTTTTTTGTAAAACCTGTTAATCAATATAGGGTAGGAAATATTATAGGGTAAATGTTTCAGAAGTATCTTGTTGGACGTTTTCCTTATCAGAAGGATCTTCTATCAAAGGTTGATAATAAGTTTTTTAAAATAAATCTGAATATGTATGTTGGGGTTGCTTAAAAATAAAAGGATAAGTTTTATCAAATTTGACATGTAATGTCTCTCCAACAGTACAAGTGTTTTTATAGAAAAATCTATAAGCCTTAGATGTTTTGGAGTAGCCTAATAAAATTTGTTCATTATATTTCAGTGTGATTTTGTTTAGACTAACTTTTGTATTCACAATGAATCCTTTGCAACCCAAAACCTTAAAGTAGGAAAGTCTAGGTTTTCTACCATTCCATAACTCATAAAGTGTTTTATTAAGAAAAGGTCTAATCAAAACTCAATTTATTGTATAACAAACATTACCTACAGGTTAATCCCAAAAATGTTTGGCTAAAGAATACACAATCAACATGGTTCTAGTTATCTCATGAAGAATTATATTTCTTCATTCATTGAATCCATTTTGCTGTAGTGTTCTGGGTGCTGAGAAATTATGAGAAATGCCTTTTCTTCTACAAAAAGTTTAAAACTCATATTTTTTAAATTCTCCACCATGATCACTATCAATAGTTTTCAATGGAATTTATTTTTCATTTTGAACTTGGGATCTAAAGAATTTGAAATATGAAAAAGCTTCGGACTTCTTTGCTAGAAAATATACCCATGTAAATCTAGATTAATCATAAACAAAAAAAAATTACATAATAATTGCCCCCAATGCTTCCAGTTTGTGTAGGGAAAAAAAGTTCTATATGCACTAACTATAATGCATCATTAGTTTTTAATTCACGGGCTGATTTAAAATATGATTTATGTTGCTTCCCATATTTAAAAGGGTCATAAAATTTTGAAAAATTAAATCTAATCTTCGGTAGACGCTTATATAATATTTTCTTAGAATGTTTGAACATGTTCCTATGGTTATAGTGTCCTAACATTCTAAGCAATAACCAATAATGATCCTCCATTTCACTGAGCCAAGGTAGATCTTGTCTCCTAATCTCTTTTAAGTTATGTGTGAAGAAATTCTCCTGCTTATTGGCAGATAGAATAAACTCTTCGTTAGAAATGTGTACTAGGAACTTGTCATTCATAAAATTCACATGGTAACATTCATCACATAAATGAATTGTGCTAATGAGGTTATTATTAAGACATTTAACAAATAAAACATTTAAAATAAATGTTTATCCAAGAAGAACAATGTTACCTATACCAATAATTTCTCACTACAAAAGAACCGCCATTTACCGGCATCTTTTTTGGAGTTTCGCGACAGTTTAAACCGCCACGACATGGTTTGGAGACGGTTTACAGAAACCAATTCCTATAATGACGTCAGCAATCTATTCGCGGAGGATTTTTACATTTGGTGGCAGTTTCAGGAATGCTTCATAGCTGCCTCATTTAGCTTCTTTTTTCCTGAATTTAGTGGCGGGTTTTATGATCCCGTGATATCAATTTATTCACGGCAGTTATAACTGCCGCAAATAAACTCAAAATCAGTGGCCGTAAAACCACCGCCGAAGTCATGGGAACCACTACGGAACGAGGCATCAATGAATCATCTATGTTACAGTGGTATAAACTGTTGTTAAACATAAGAAAAAATTTACATTTAGCGGCGATTTTCACAGTTTACCGGCGATTTAAACCTTCGCCCCTATAAAAGTCATGGCGGGTTAAACCACCACTAAAAGCTATCCAGAAAAAAAATCTTCTTCCGATGCACCTCTTCCCTGAAAAAAAAATCAAATCAGAAATATAAACCAATTGAGATAAATTATATCCCTCCTACCATGCATAACCCACATCATGTACCATCATCACTGGCCCTCCTCCTTCACTACATCAAATTCACAAAATCACTTCCTCACTATAAAGAACAACAACATGACAATCACACACCAAAAGCTTGGTCAAGGTAATGTTTCTGGGTTGGAATACCTTGGATCATGATTTTTTAGAAGCCATGGACTTTACTACCATGGAACATGTTTGTGGTAGTTGATGCATTGATCTTGTTTTCTCCTTTGGTCTTGATTCTATATTATGATTTGGTCCTTGATTCCCATTGTATATGGATTTCTTGGGCTTGAACTGGACATGGCTCATTGACATGATCCTTGGACCCCACCCATGTTACTAAGTTTCCATCGATATTCTCCTATGACTCGATGTGGATTCCTTGGACTTGTATACCTTAGATCCAAACCATTATGGTCTATCAATTATGATTACACAAAATGACCATTATGGATGTGATAGACACTTGATTATATCATGTGGATGTGATGGGTAATATTCACTAGATAACATTGTGTGGCTATGGTAGTTTTTTACACTAGATTATATGGTGTGGCTGTGACAGATGTTTTCTTGTACAATACAAATAGCCTCGCTGTGGTTATTTTCATACAGTGGGTAGACATGATAGTGTTATTATGGATTATTTCTATTTATAGATACACTTATATATATTATCTTTCCTATTTATTATAGGGATCCTTGTCTATATGGACAGTATTACTTATGCCTTGTGAAATTTTCGTTCAGTACATTAATATGTGTGATATATTGAACACAAATTTTTTTTATATAACACAAATTGGAATTTTTATAGATTCTATTTTTAGGTCCAACTGAGTGTTATGTCACACCATTTTTGGGTCATTGAGAACCTATATATACTTCTTGGATGCATGTAAGGACATTGTAAAGTTTCATCAATACAATTCATGACATTCATATTTTGTAGGAGCATGAGAGAATCTGATCATGCAGGGTCGTGCTGCTAGTTGGGATAGTACATTTTGGTATTTTGGGTATTTTCAAACATGTAGTGTACTAGAATTTTGTATACCTATTATCTTACATTATAGAGGAATGAAATGAAATATCATTTTTTATGATATTTCCTTTAATATTGTTTATTTATTACTATATTTAATGTTTTACCTCTATTTGGATGATCAAATGCTTCCACTATTGATGAAATCGTTTATTAATACTATTGTACACTCTAACATGACAGAATAATCTCTGAACAAAGTCACCATAGGTCCTCAATGCTATTCGATAGCCTCTGGGATATGGGGAGGTCTGCTTAAGGCCATGCGACCTAGTCGATCGGGGCACCACATAGTGGAATCCATGTTTGGATGTTATAACAAGGCATTAGAGAATTCATTTTATTATTTTATTACTATTGTGTGACAAATATTTAGGTATTTTTAAGGTTATTAAATAAGGTAATAGGTGATACCCAAGATTATCAATCCCACAAACCAGACAAATCAAAATTCCTTGGAATGAAACATGTTCCCCTAGATTTTTTCTTATTAAAATTGATTTAATTCCACTATTTGGTGATTCAGTTATAACTTGATGTTCCTTTCTATTATGGATTTCATGGATTCACAATGGAATAATGATTCATGGACAATTGGTCGCATGAAATAGAACTTGTTATGGTATGGATTAAGTGGATTCCATATTTCAGTCCATGAGGTGAATGAGACCATATGGGTATGAATTTATGACCCATTTGGTGCAACCTATCAAATATAATTATGATATAAAAATGCAATTAAATGAAATTTAAATTGGGAATCATAGAACTTTACCTTGACCCAGCTTTTGAGTGGGTAGTAGGCAGTGTCTCTTGTGATGCTTATGACTATTTATATTTACTATGATCTAGATTTTGGAGTAGGTAGAGGGGTGATTGAAGACCATGAGAAAACGAATCTATGTGATAGGGAACAAATAGAAGATTTTGAACTGGCATGATTCCTCGGTGTCTAAAGGATGAGGCATTGAACTTAGAGATCTCAAGTGACTTCCTGACCCCTTCATGGGGGGGGGGGGACCTTTTGAGAAGTCTTTTCCCAAGAGGATGATCCTTGTATACCTTTTTATGGAGGTATTTTGTGACATATGATGACCATCCAATGTGGGCTAGCTAAGAACCTAGAGACAGCTCCAACAAATAAGTAATGTTTGACTTATAAACCATGGCTTATCTAGTTTGTAATGTGTCTTGGGTATACCTCCAATGCTACACATGCCTTCATAATCTAGGGTTTATATCGATAACATACAAGTAGATGGTGCTTTATGCTTTGTAGGGGTTATGATAGGTGTGGGTGGACAATTGGAGCATCCATCGGGTCGATAACACCCTTGGTAGCATAATGGATCCAAGGAATGAGTCCTCTATTTATTTTTTGGATTACGTAACCCTATAATAGTGATAACACATGGGTCCTCTATTCATAGAGTTGGTAACCCTCTCAGTTGATGCACACAATGCACATTGAGGCACAGATCATTCATTGCAGCTAGTTAACCTATTTATTAACACAGTATTTACTGTTTAATGAGTCCATTATTACTTCTACATTTGAGGGAGGATGTAGACGTGATTGATGTGTGATAGTAAGGGTGAAATTTAGGACATGATAATGTGCGGTGGAAACTACCAATTCAAACACCGGACTAAATGAAATGATGTATACCACACTCGAGAAATCAAGACACAAAAAAACATCAGAAATAAATAAAATGCATAAAAAGAAACATGAAAAATCAAAGAAATTTTAGGACATGAAAATGTGTGGTGGAAACTATGTTCCAAAAATGTTACATCTACAAACCAACTATTCCCATATTTGATCAACATATCAATACTACAACCACTTAGGGTCTGATGATGCATCATCACCCTCTCCACCTTCATCTCCACTTTCTGTTGTCACCTGTAAGAACATTATATTAAAAATTAAATACAGTGGAATATTTATATTAAAGCATAAAACCAATGAAAGATAGAAAACTAAATAAATTTTATATTTTGTGATTTACCTACATACCACCAGTCGATGCACTACCACTGGGGGCATATCTGCTCATCTGTCGTAGAACTAGATCAAATAGTGTACTGCTTCCTCCTTGACATTACTGTCATTTAATCGAATAAAATTAAGTTCAAAATATATATTTCAAAAAAATTATGTAAAAAAAATTAAAAATGATAATAGATGCCTAGTATTAACAGACAAAATATATATAACAATGATAACGAATGACTGCAGAAATGAAACAAGTTGTTGCTGAATAAATAAATAATTGTGCATACATTCATTTTCCTCTTCAATCGTGTCGTTTGCTTGCTTCATTTATTCATCCACTTCATTCATCCTTTCTAGACTAATCATTTCAATATCATGATTGACAAATAATACAACATCCTATTGCTGATTAACTTCAATTTCAGAGGTCAAATTTTCCACTTCATCACCCATATCATACAAATCTATTTGTATTACGTGAGAAACTACACTCCACCCTTCATCGGAAACATCATTCACATAAAATACCATTTTTTCATGCGATGCTAAGATATATGGATCATGCAGTTCACGATCACCAACATCTATCAAGCGAGAGAAGTTTAGAGAAGTAAATTTCAAGGAATCTCTTTTAACACCTCTGATAAAATCGACCCATTTTCATTTGAATAAAACAACCGAAAAATGTCTGTGGTAGTTTAATTTCAAAATATCATGCAGCTTTATATAGTATTCGACTTCAAAAAATGTAAATATAACACCATTGGGTGTTTTTAAACCCACTTCTCGTTCGACAATACGAAATCTAAAGCCATTCACATTATAATCATCGAACATTCTAACTTGTTTTAGAGGACCTCTAGCAAGAAACATCAGATGTGCTCACAACTCTGCTCGAGTATCAGTATTCATGATGTGGAAAAAGAAATATAATTTATTAGATTTACAAAATGTATGTTTCAAACTAATATTCTTATTTATTTCAATATTTATGAACTTACACGTAATGTAAACCATTCTACAAGATCTTTATTAACAGCATTCATTATATCTTTCTCATTTCGTGTTCGAACTCTCATTCATCTCTATGTTTATATCCTCGACTATTTAATAAATAGATCTGCTATTTCACTATTCAGAAGCACATATCTATGTCCCTGTAAAAATTCCAATTCTGTAAATGTTACATTTGAGGTCCTCCCAACTGATCGGCCAATAGCAGGAAATATTTTGGATTTATGATTTATTTGAGATTGAGTTGATGTGTGGTCAACATGTCTAACTTGATTAAATCGTCTCTCAATATCATCCACGTATCGAGACCAAAAGGTCAGACACTCCTCATCCAAATAGCCTTCAGCAATAGAGCCTTCTGGTTGAGCTTTATTTCTCACGTATTATTTCAAAAGCCCAAAATATCTATGAAATAAAATAAACATAATTAGGAATTTAATTAAGTAGATTTTTTTAATTAACTAGAAAAAATATAAATAAAGTATATCTCAATTGGATTCATCCAGAAATAATGACCGGGGCCTCTTAATTTAGCTTTCTCAACCAAATGCATAGTTAAATGCATCATTACAGAAAAAAATGACAGAGGAAAGATCATCTCCATTGCACAAAGGGTGAACACAAACCTCTCTTGGAGGTTTTCAAGCTGAAATGCATGTAGATATTTCTCACATATTTGTCTTAAAAATGTGAAGAACTAGGGTACAATAGCAGTAATTTTTCAGGTAATAATGTACGCAATACCAATGGTAGTAACTGCTATAACAAAATATTTGAATCATGACTTTTGAATCCATGTAACTTACGATTCTTCAAGCCAACACACCTTGAGATGTTACTTGATTACCCATCAGATACCTTAACATTCTTTAACATTTGAAGAAATGTATATTTATCCCTATTTTTCATTGCAAAAAATTCCAGAGGGTACTTTTTATTCTCATCTTTCCAGAGATCATGTTTTAAGCTCATTTCTTGTTATTCTTTGCGAGCATTGAGATGATCCTTCGACTTTACATGCTCATTAAGCAATGTGAATATCAAATTTTCACATACATTATTCTCAATATGCATCACATCCAGATTATGCCACAACAAATTAAATTACAAATATGGAAGTTTGAAGAATATACTTTCTTTCGTCCATTGTTGTGTTCCGGTTTCGCTTGACGGTGCACTTCGGACCTATTTTCCGCTCTCATCCAAATGATGAACCTTACCAAATTGTTTTCAACATTTTCAAGCTATGTCAATATTTCAGAACCAGTTAACAAATTTGGAGGTGGTATACGATTAATGGAACCATAAAATTTTGACCTGTTCAGCTGAAATCTATGATATGCATCGATAAATCTTCGATGACACAAGAAGAACCATTTTCTATTGTGAGGTAGTCGTTTGGTCTCAAATTCAAAGTTACAAACTGGAAAATCCAAACCCATGTAAGTGTTCCATCCAAATAAATTCCCAAGCCCAGAGAAGTCACTAATGGTCCACATTAAAGCAGCATGAATTTTGAACATTGTTTTAGAAGAATCATCAAATTTCTCAACACCATTGCTCCATAACTCCTACAATTCGTCAATCAAAGGCTACAAGTATACATCAATATCATTTCCAATCATTTGTTTTCTAGGAATAATCATCTAAAGGAGAAAAGATGTTTGTTTCATACACATCCAAGGAGGTTGATGATAAGGGATCAAAACCACTGGCCAAATGCTATAACTGGTACACAAAGTCCCAAATGGGTTGAATCCATCGGCAGCCAATCCCAATCGAAAATTACTAGGATTGTAACACCCCAGGATTTCAGAGTGTGTTATTTATTAAAAATAATTCAATAACTTGCACTACAAGAAACACCGAGTTCAATCACACCATTAAAAGAGGTCATGAATAGTATTAACTACATTTTAAACTTTATATAATCCTTATAATTTTAGAATCCATATTATGAGTTTCTTAGTCATAATGCAAGAACAGATTCATTTTCAGTATTGCACTTTTATCAACTTTTGATATTGAAACCTTTTTAAATACAATATTTTAAACTTTTTGACTAAATGGGGACATCAAAAATTTAAAATGAAACACCCCAAGCTTCCACGGTACGTTTCCCTTTGAGTAATGTGATAGCGTGTGTTGTACGCAACACCGAGTTCTAACACACCATAACCAATCAAACTAGCCGTTATAAATAGTAATACCTACTTTTTGAAAATATATATATTTTATATTTCAAAATGGACTTCATTTTTGGATTCGGAATATCGAATTTAGCCTAAGGTGAAATTTTGGTACTTTTCGGATAACTTTCATATTTTGATGAATAGTGAAAATTACTAAATTTTAATTAAAAACAACTTTTTTAATAAAAATAATTAATAGTGATAAATTATGAATTTGAGTGGTTTTAAAGTATATTTAGAATATATTTTTACAATTTAATATAATGTTGGTCATTAGACATAATTTTACAATTAAACCGAACATAAACAAGTGTCAATCTTTTGATAGTTATTATCTCTTAAAAACACGCTTTTTGTTTTGACAGCGGGAATTAATTTTAAATTAATTTCTGCCACTTCTGTGTTTTGAATTTAGAAAAATGGATTCCATATTTGGAATCAGGATGTTCAAATTATGTAAATAGGTAACTTTTATTTTTAGACATTTTGAATAATTACTGCGGTAAATATTTTATTTACCATGGTTAAGGGTAAATCCGGTAAATAAGGGTTAAAAAATAATATTACAATAATACTAAATTACCATAAAACGTGTCTTAACCCTATTGGATGATACATTGTCGACCATGGGAATCTTTGTGTCAATTTTGGGACCCCATGGATCCACTTGCAAGTGATAATGACACTTTATTTTAATTAAGTTAAAATGAATACAAAAATGACACAGGCATATATCTTTTAGAAGAACAATTTTTACATAGGGTTATACATGTTGGATTTTCGATTATAAATATTCCTTAGAAAGCTAAAACGATTTACTACATGATAATATTTTATTTATAATTTTTAGACATCAAATAAGTTAAATTATTAATGACACAATAATGATGCAGTGCTTACCTCATTAATAAATCATTGAAATAAATAATATTATAATGATTAAAATATTATCTAACACCTGTCCAATTCTTATTGGTTGATGTTATTTAGAATATGAGTCATCTTATCTTCGACCTCAATGATTTTTGGACCATTATAAACCGAATATAATTATATTATAAAGTAATACTTTCACTCTTTCCTAAAGAGCCCCTCCTCTCCCTTATAAAAGGAGACCACTTCTACTCATTCCTCACACCTCTCAAGCCACTTGGCTCGTCCAAACTCTGCCCAACTAAGCTCCCCACATCCCTCTCCTACCCCTTGAAGCTTCCCCTTAGGCAGAAAGCATTTCAACAAGTCCTTTGGTTCTAACCAAAGTGAGTTACCTAAATTAAAGGTAACGATTCCTCTTAAATTATTTTCATTTATTTTGCTTCTCCAACCCCCAAACTCTTTTTATTTCCTTTCTTTTGTAACAACACCAGTATCCTCAATATACTAGGATGTTGTTATAATATGGATTCAAACTACACATACACACAACTCCATCTAATGGATGATGAACATAATGTTTCTGTGGATGGCAAACTAACGCCTCACGAAACGATGATTGTTCAAATACATCTTATCGCCTCTCATGGTGGCCATTATGATGGCACTGTAATTAAATATGATATTAATGATATATATTTTATATATAAGCTTCTGTAATTCCATTTTATTTCATACCATTATTCGTTTCATGTTGTATATACATACGATAATTTCATTTGAGGAAGTGCGGACTACCGCCCCCTTAAAATGATATGACTCGTTCATACCACACATGGAACGTATAAAGGATGGTGTTAATGAACTTAAGTAACATGTATAAAATATTATATTATACTGGAATAGTAATATACCTATGTATCATTTGGATTCAATTCTTTTAAAATAAAAATTAAATGGAAGTAGCGTTCGTGCGTACGTACGGACTACCGTCTTCACGAACGCGGTGAGATCCATCCTCCATCGTATCCATTCAAGTCTTATTCTCATTTTAGGGTTAAAAATAATGTTAATATCATTCTGATTATGAATAAGATATAATCTATCCATTACAAACATGTCTTACGTAACCAAACATTTAAGAAGAACGAATCGATTATCACCCGAAACGACGATAATACTAAGATATTATTAATAAAGCAATTTTAAAAGAACATATATGATATAATATTAATGTATATGATTCTTGTATAATTTAATAACAATTATTTCACCATTATACAGGAGTTTAACCTACCCCAACCAAGGAAAAGTACATGGTAAGGGATTTTTCTTATCTCACATTCAATTCCGTGAGATTTCCATTATTCGCCACTAAATTATTGAAAGTGGTGTATTGTGTACTGGCATTTGATATATATTATCATATTCATGTTATTCTGTAAATAATTTGGTGGTTATTAACTTTTGGCCATACGACTCAGTTGATTAACGTGGTAAGGGGTTTTCATCTCACTCCTTATTCCCGTGAGATTCATGCCATATTGCCACCATTACCTTTTGTGTGGTGTATGTACTGCCCATAATTATATTCTTTGTGTAATACACTCTAATTTATGTGTACTTACATATTCATTGTATGATACCTCTTTCATTGGTTGTATGTTTCATAAGTTACCAAACTGGTAAGGGTTTATTTTACAATCTCTTCATTATCCGAGGTTGTATTATACGTAATAATCTACTGGGATCTCTTTATCATCCACATCCATGTTTCTTCGAAATGTATTTCAAAACATTTTTACTATTTACAAGAATATGGGTTAAAGTCATTTATACCCTTGTTTGACTTTTTATAAGAGGTTTATAAAGGAATCATTCCGTCGTTTTCAAAACAAGGTCCTTTTTAACCTTTTCGACAGAATTGAGGTAAGAATGTTTTTTTAACTTATACGGCGGGTGCGGTTATTTTCCGCCGTTATAAAATCGTCGAAGCTTCCCATACAAGCTTATAAGAATATTTTCAAAGAAAATGTTTTATTTTATATGGATCTTAAATGATTTCAAAATAAAAGGAGATACTTCTTTAAAAAGAATTTTGATTTCATCTATGTCAACATCCTTTGATGGATTTTAAGATTATTTGAAGTTGATTTATTATGATACAAAACTTCTATATTGTATTGAAGGTTTTGTGATATGTTTTACTGTGGATGTTCTATTTTTATACCATTCATAGTTTATGGTGAAAGTATTGACATTTCGTATGCTAGTTTCAATAAGAATGTTTATGTTATATTTCAATCTTTACTTCATATGAATGTGTTGGACAAGTATGTTCCAGTTTGGGGACTGGTTAAAGTAAGCCCTCCAGGTTGGGGACTGGTTAAAGTAAGCCCTCCAGGTTGGGGACTGGTAAAAGTAATCCCTCCAGGTTAGGGACTGGTAAAAGTAAGCCCTCCGGGTTGGTGTCCTGTTATTAGAGGCACTCCGGGTTGGTGTCCGGTTATTAGAGGCACTCCGGGTTGGTGTCCGGTTATTAGAGGCACTCCGGGTTGGGTTCCGGTTACAGTTAGCCCCAAGGTCTTGGGACGAGGCCTTGAAAAGTAATAAAATTTATCATTATGCATTCCAACATTATGAAAGTGGTTATTGATTTTGCATGTGATTATTCGATTAGTAGAATATCCATGTGAATAAGTAAATGACATTATCTAATTTTATTTATGCCATACTATGTTAAAAGTTCAAGTTTAAAAGGCTTTTGTTTTAGTTATACATTGCCTTAAATGTTTATTCTTATTTATGAAAGTTTCCGCTATATTGTTATCCTTACTGGGCATTTGAGCTCACCCCTTTTCTATGTTTTATTTTTTCCAGGAAGTGAAGAAGTAAATTATGAATGACCTGCAGGGATATTATGAGGGGATTATAGTGTGGACTGTGGAAACATTATGTTGTTGTAGTAGTTTTTCATTTTATGATGTAATGTAAAACTTATGAATATATCTAGTGTTTCCAAGGCTACTAAACCAATCGGTCTTTCGAGATTTGATCTTTCTTGTGATCATGCCAATGTTATGTAATAATGCACCGACTCTAGGCAACTAGGGTCGGGGCGTTACAGTTGGTATCAGATGAAGTTTAGTACAAACCTTGGAAGCTAGATTTAGATAAACTCTGATTAGAGCACGTAGACCTAAGATGAACTTTGAGGATTAGTATAGAAGAACTTCCTAGAATTTTGGTATTGTAGAGATTTTGTAAGTTTTCCGAGCAATAAATCCCTGTCTGGATACGAGCAGGTAGAGGCGGCTCTGGCACAGATGTACCTAGGGGTAAAACCCGAAAACACCGCTTTGAGCTAGACTCGAATGGGAACTGGTGCACGACAACGGTCCTTGCTTCACTCTTGGTTACGACACTCCCGGGGGATATGCTTAGGATAACTCTCATTTTCTTTACAAATCATTATGAAGGGTTTATGAGTATATACTTCCTCAAAGAAAACATTTTTATGATTATGGATTATATCCATAAATAGTTCAATTTATGTTAAGTGTTTTATAAGTATGGGATTATGTATTTTGATTCATAAACTGATCCAGTTTATGCCATTGTTTAGAAATGGCGCCCAGTAGAAGGAATGAGAACTCCAGAAATACACATGATTCAAAGAGAAGGAAGGATCATATCTTTCATGGTCTTAAGCTAGAATTTATAAGAGAAATAGTCTCCCATGTATTATCATCATATGAAGAAATAATATCATGTGTTGATAAGATAAGTAAAGAGTTTACTGAGTCCTATGGCTTTGAAGGGAATCAAGAGATGAAAAGGATGGAAGAGAGAAAGATGGATAAAGGGAAAAGGGAAAAGAAGAATTTTCCCATATGTGGTAACTGTGGAAAGAAACACCCTGGAAC
Source organism: Viscum album (assembly GCA_963277665.1). Taxonomy (NCBI): domain Eukaryota; kingdom Viridiplantae; phylum Streptophyta; class Magnoliopsida; order Santalales; family Viscaceae; genus Viscum; species Viscum album. Next base: position 1,416,539,933 of record OY728161.1, on the reverse strand, counting down.
TTGCCTGAAAGGAATGAGAGTTTGTTATAAGTGTGGAGGAAAAGGGCACAAAGTACGTGACTGCAAGGGTAAGAAAATGGTTTTAAATGTACAATGCTTCATTTGCAAGGAGTTTGGACACTACGCGAACCTATGTCCCAGTCATCAGACTATGCCACAAATGATGCTATTGGATAATAATCAAGTTATGATACTACTATAGATGAAGAGGAATGATTAGAGTTCTTATGTTGATTATGTCAATTGAGTGTTGTATCAACAATGTACTTTTTATAATAATTATGGAGTATATAAGGATTGTACTGCAGTACTATTTCATTAAGGACTTGAGATTGTGTGGAACAAAGAAAAGTGACTCAATAGCAGGATAAATTTTTTGGAAAATATATGGTTGAGAGAATGATAAACCATAATATAGTTCTGATACCGAGGTAGTGATTTTCGAATAATACATGATTATTTTGGAAAAAATATATTGGATATTCTTGACTACCTTGAAACTGATTAATGATTTGTATATTCTATCATTTTTTTGGGGGTTTAAAACATTTTTGGATTGATGATGTATATCCAACATTCTATATGGAATAGGGGAGCATGAATGTAATCAATAAGGAATATGGTAATTCAGGATGTTTCAGTGTATTAAAAGAATACAAGATGAAGGTATTCATATGCTATTACGGGGTAAAAATGGTCTATATTATGTTTACCTTCCTTATAAATGTTGGACTGTGAGTTTGGACAGAAGTATTTTGGATAGTTCTAGTTTGGATTATTTTGGATTACCATAAAAGGAAAACCCGGAGGCTAGGCGGCAACCCGTCGCGTCCGGCAAGGCTGCGAGACTTGAACCCGCAACCGAAGGCCGACAAGGGTGTATCACCTACCACTAGCTCATGAGATGTCCTGGATTAAATAATGTTGTTTTTTTTAAAGATCTGGTAGATGAATTATAAATTCATTTATTTTGGAACCCTGTACGAATAGTATAAATAAATAAAAAATTACATTCTATTATCTTTTAGAGTGAAAGATGAGTTTGTGGTAGAAACTTATTAATGGATAAAACTCTGATTATAAAGTAAGTATATCTCCTTATGATCTTAGCCAATCTCATAAATAAATTCCTCAACATTAATAAAAGGAACATAGAACAAAAATGTTTCCCTAGATGGTACCTTAAATCATCACTAATTTATGGCTTTGGGATTGTTGGCCTTTTCATAGCCATGTTCTCTACCACTCTCCTTCAGATAATTGATGGTTAGATTTCTCTTCCATATCCATATTTTCCTACATGGAACCCTAGTATGTGTTATTTTCGGTAATCTTCATACTTTCCACTTTTTTTTTAAATAGAGGACTCATTAATTCATTTTTCGATGTGGGATTTCAACTAAGAAATTTTGAAACGTAAAAAAATGTGTTATCCTAATACCCTATGTTTTGTTGAACCGATGGTATTTCAAATCATCAAAGATTGATGAGTTTAAGGACCTCAATTTTATACTTGTTTGTGATTGATGACCTCAATCACTACCTATAAATATTTACGTTTTTCCTCCAATTATATGTCTCTAATTGCCACCAATGTTCTCCTAATCGAGATCATAATTTGGTGGTGACCCTTTAATTTCTCTTTTCCTCATATTAAGACTAAATTTTAGTAACCCAATTTCCAATGTGGGTTTTCCCACAAATATATATTCTACTTTCAACCTTTTATTTTCGAAGAACAATTTCAAATTGCGAGGACGCAATTTATTGAAGGAGGGGAGAATGTAACACCCCAGGATTTCAGAGTGTGTTATTTCTTAAAAATAATTCAATAACTTGCACTACACGCAACACCAAGTTCAATCACACCATTAAAAGAGGTCATGAATAGTATTAACTACATTTTAAACTTTATATAATCCTTATAATTTTAGAATCCATATTATGAGTTTCTTAGTCATAATGCAAGAACAGATTCATTTTCAGTATTTCACTTTTATCAACTTTTGATAGTGAAACCTTTTTAAATACAATATTTTAAACTTTTTGACTAAATGGGGACATCAAAAATTTAAAATGAAACACCCCAAGCTTCCACGGTACGTTTCCCTCTGAGTAATGTGATAGCGTGTGTTGTACGCAACACCGAGTTCTAACACACCATAACCAATCAAACTAGCCGTTATAAATAGTAATACCTACTTTTTGAAAATATATATATTTTATATTTCAAAATGGACTTCATTTTTGGATTCGGAATATCGAATTTAGCCTAAGGTGAAATTTTGGTACTTTTCGGATAACTTTCATATTTTGATGAATAGTGAAAATTACTAAATTTTAATTAAAAACAACTTTTTTAATCAAAATAATTAATAATGATAAATTATGAATTTGAGTGGTTTTAAAGTATATTTAGAATATATTTTTACAATTTAATATAATGTTGGTCATTAGACATAATTTTACAATTAAACCGAACATAAACAAGTGTCAATCTTTTGATAGTTATTATCTCTTAAAAACACGCTTTTTGTTTTGACAGCGGGAATTAATTTTAAATTAATTTCTGCCACTTCTGTGTTTTGAATTTAGAAAAATGGATTCCATATTTGGAATCAGGATGTTCAAATTATGTAAATAGGTAACTTTTATTTTTAGACATTTTGAATAATTACTGCGGTAAATATTTTATTTACCATGGTTAAGGGTAAATCTGGTAAATAAGGGTTAAAAAATAATATTATAATAATACTAAATTACCATAAAACGTGTCTTAACCCTATTGGTTGATACATGGTCGACCATGGGCATCTTTGTGTCAATTTTGGGACCCCATGGATCCACTTGCAAGTGATAATGACACTTTATTTTAATTAAGTTAAAATTAATACAAAAATGACACAAGCATATATCTTTTAGAAGAACAATTTTTACATAGGGTTATGCATGTTGGATTTTCGATTATAAATATTCCTTAGAAAGCTAAAAATATTTCCTACATGATCATATTTTATTTATAATTTTTAGACATCAAATAAGTTAAATTATTAATGACACAATAATGATGCAATGTTTACCTCATTAATAAATCATTGAAATAAATAATATTATAATGATTAAAATATTATCTAAAACCTGTCCAATTCTTATTGGTTGATGTTATTTAGAATATGAGTCATCCTATCTTCGACCTCAATGATTTTTGGACCATTATAAACCGAATATAATTATATTATAAAGTAATACTTTCACTCTTTCCTAAAGAGCCCCTCCTCTCCCTTATAAAAGGAGACCATTTCTACTCATTCCTCACACCTCTCAAGCCACTTGGCTCGTCCAAACTCTGCCCAACTAAGCTCCCCACATCCCTCTCCTCCTCCTTGAAGCTTCCCCTTAGGCAGAAAGCATTTCAACAAGTCCTTTGGTTCTAACCAAAGTGAGTTACCTAAATTAAAGGTAACGATTCCTCTTAAATTATTTTCATTTATTTTGCTTCTCCAACCCCCAAACTCTTTTTATTTCCTTTATTTTGTAACAACACCAGTATCCTCAATATACTAGGATGTTGTTATAATATGGATTCAAACTACACATACACACAACTCCATCTAATGGATGATGAACATAATGTTTCTGTGGATGGAAAACTAACTTCTCACGAAACGATGATTGTTCAAATACATCTTATCGCCTCTCATGGTGGCCATTATGATGGCACTGTAATTAAATATGATATTAATGATATATATTTTATATATAAGCTTCTTTAATTCCATTTTATTTCATACCATTATTCGTTTCATGTTGTATATACATACGATAATTTCATTTGAGGAAGTGCGGACTACCGCCCCCTTAAAATGATATGACTCGTTCATACCACACATGGAACGTATAAAGGATGGTGTTAATGAACATAAGTAACATGTATAAAATATTATATTATACTGGAATAGTAATATACCTATGTATCATTTTGATTCAATTCTTTTAAAATAAAAATTAAATGGAAGTAGCGTTCGTGCGTACGTACGGACTACCGTCTCCACGAACGCGGTGAGATCCATCCTCCATCGTATCCATTCAAGTCTTATTATCATTTTAGGGTTAAAAATAATGTTAATATCATTCTGATTATGAATAAGATATAATCTATCCATTACAAACATGTCTTACGTAACCAAACATTTAAGAAGAACGAATCGATTATCACCCGAAACGACGATAATACTAAGATATTATTAATAAAGAAATGTTAAAAGAACATATATGATATCATATTAATGTATACGATTCTTGTATAATTTAATAACAATTATTTCACCATTATACAGGAGTTTAACCTACCCCAACCAAGGAAAAGTACATGGTAAGGGATTTTTCTTATCTCACATTCAATTCCGTGAGATTTCCATTATTCGCCACTAAATTATTGAAAGTGGTGTATTGTGTACTGGAATTTGATATATATTATCATATTCATGTTATTCTGTAAATAATTTGGTGGTTATTAACTTTTGTCCATACGACTCAGTTGATTAACGTGGTAAGGGGTTTTCATCTCACTCCTTATTCCCGTGAGATTCATGCCATATTGCCACCATTACCTTTTGTGTGGTGTATGTACTACCCATAATTATATTCTTTGTGTAATACACTCTAATTTATGTGTACTTACATATTCATTGTATGATACCTCTTTCATTGGTTGTATGTTTCATAAGTTAGCAAACTGGTAAGGGTTTATTTCACAATCTCTTCATTATCCGAGGTTGTATTATACGTAATAATCTACTGGGATCTCTTTATCATCCACATCCATGTTTCTTCGAAATGTATTTCAAAACATTTTTACTATTTACATGAATATGGGTTAAAGTCATTTATACCCTTGTTTGACTTTTTATAAGAGGTTTATAAAGGAATCTTTCCGTCTTTTTCAAAACAAGGTCCTTTTTAACCTTTTCGACAGAATTGAGGTAAGAATGTTTTTTTTAACTTATACGGCGGGTGCGGTTATTTTCCGCCGTTATAAAATCGTCGAAGCTTCCCATACAAGATTATAAGAATATTTTCAAAGAAAATGTTTTATTTTATATGGATCTTAAATGATTTCAAAATAAAAGGAGATACTTCTTTAAAAAGAATTTTGATTTCATCTATGTCAACATCCTTTGATGGATTTTAAGATTATTTGAAGTTGATTTATTATGATAAAAAACTTCTATATTGTATTGAAGGTTTTGTGATATGTTTTACTGTGGATGTGCTATTTTTATACCATTCATAGTTTATGGTGAAAGTATTGACATTTCGTATGCTAGTTTCAATAAGAATGTTTATGTTATATTTCAATCTTTACTTCATATGAATGTGTTGGACAAGTATGTTCCAGGTTGGGGACTGGTTAAAGTAAGCCCTCCAGGTTGGGGACTGATTAAAGTAAGCCCTCCAGGTTGGGGACTGGTAAAAGTAATCCCTCCAGGTTAGGGACTGGTAAAAGTAAGCCCTCTGGGTTGGTGTCCGGTTATTAGAGGCACTCCGAGTTGGTGTCCGGTTATTAGAGGCACTCCGGGTTGGTGTCCGGTTATTAGAGGCACTCCGGATTGGGTTCCGGTTACAGTTAGCCCCAAGGTCTTGGGACGAGGCCTTGAAAAGTAATTAAAGTTTATCATTATGCATTCCAACATTATGAAAGTGGTTATTGATTTTGCATGTGATTATTCGATTAGTAGAATATCCATGTGAATAAGTAAATGACATTATCTAATTTTATTTATGCCATACTATGTTAAAAGTTCAAGTTTAAAAGGCTTTTGTTTTAGTTATACATTGCCTTAAATGTTTATTCTTATTTATGAAAGTTTCCGCTATATTGTTATCCTTACTGGGCATTTGAGCTCACCCCTTTTCTATGTTTTATTTTTCCCAGGAAGTGAAAAAGTAAATTATGAATGACCTGCAGGGATATTATGAGGGGATTATAGTGTGGACTGTGGAAACATTATGTTGTTGTAGTAGTTTTTCATTTTATGATGTAATGTAAAACTTATGAATATATCTAGTGTTTCCAAGGCTACTAAACCAATCGGTCTTTCGAGATTTGATCTTTCTTGTGATCATGCCAATGTTATGTAATAAGGCACCGACTCTAGGCAACTAGGGTCGGGGCCTTACAGTTGGTATCAGAGGAAGTTTAGTACAAACCTTGGAAGCTAGATTTAGATAAACTCTGATTAGAGAATGTAGACCTAAGATGAACTTTGAGGATTAGTATAGAAGAACTTCCTAGAATTTTGGTATTGTAGAGATTTTGTAAGTTTTCCGAGCAATAAATCCCTGTCTGGATACGAGCAGGTAGAGGCGGCTCTGGCACAGATGTACCTAGGGGTAAAACCCGAAAACACCGCTTTGAGCTAGACTCGAATGGGAACTGGTGCACGACAACGGGCCTTGCTGCACTCTTGGTTACGACACTCCCGGGGGATATGCTTAGGATAACTCTCATTTTCTTTACAAATCATTATGAAAGGTTTATGAGTATATACTTCCTCAAAGAAAACATTTTTATGATTATGGATTATATCCATAAATAGTTCAATTTATGTTAAGTGTTTTATAAGTATGGGATTATGTATTTTGATTCATAAACTGATCCAGTTTATGCCATTGTTTAGAAATGGCGCCCAGTAGAAGGAATGAGAACTCCAGAAATACACATGATTCAAAGAGAAGGAAGGATCATATCTTTCATGGTCTTAAGCTAGAATTTATAAGAGAAATAGTCTCCCATGTATTATCATCATATGAAGAAATAATATCATGTGTTGATAAGATAAGTAAAGAGTTTACTGAGTCCTATGGCTTTGAAAGGAATCAAGAGATGAAAAGGATGGAAGAGAGAAAGATGGATAAAGGGAAAAGGGAAAAGAAGAATTTTCCCATATGTGGTAACTGTGGAAAGAAACACCCTGGAACTTTCCTGAAAGGAATGAGAGTTTGTTATAAGTGTGGAGGAAAAGGGCACAAAGTACGTGACTGCAAGGGTAAGAAAATGGTTTTAAATGTACAATGCTTCATTTGCAAGGAGTTTGGACACTACGCGAACCTATGTCCCAGTCATCAGACTATGCCACAAATGATGCTATTGGATAATAATCAAGTTATGATACTACTATAGATGAAGAGGAATGATTAGAGTTCTTATTTTGATTATGTCAATTGAGTGTTGTATCAACAATGTACTTTTTATAATAATTATGGAGTATATAAGGATTGTACTGCAGTACTATTTCATTAAGGACTTGAGATTGTGTGGAACAAAGAAAAGTGACTCAATAGCAGGATAAATTTTTTGGAAAATATATGGTTGAGAGAATGATAAACCATAATATAGTTCTGATACCGAGGTAGTGATTTTCGAATAATACATGATTATTTTGGAAAAAATATATTGGATATTCTTGACTACCTTGAAACTGATTAATGATTTGTATATTCTATCATTTTTTTGGGGGTTTAAAACATTTTTGGATTGATGATGTATATCCAACATTCTATATGGAATAGGGGAGCATGAATGTAATCAATAAGGAATATGGTAATTCAGGATGTTTCAGTGTATTAAAAGAATACAAGATGAAGGTATTCATATGCTATTACGGGGTAAAAATGGTCTATATTATGTTTACCTTCCTTATAAATGTTGGACTGTGAGTTTGGACAGAAGTATTTTGGATAGTTCTAGTTTGGATTATTTTGGATTACCATAAAAGGAAAACACGGAGGTTGGGCGGCAACCCGTCGCGTCCGGCAAGGCTGCGAGACTTGAACCCGCAACCGAAGGCCGACAAGGGTGTATCACCTACCACTGGCCCATGAGATGTCCTGGATTAAATAATGTTGTTTTTTAAAGATCTGGTAGATGAATTATAAATTCATTTATTTTGGAACCCTGTACGAATAGTATAAATAAATAAAAAATTACATTCTATTATCTTTTAGAGTGAAAGATGAGTTTGTGGTAGAAACTTATTAATGGATAAAACTCTGATTATAAAGTAAGTATATCTCCTTATGATCTTATCCAATCTCATAAATAAATTCCTCAACATTAATAAAAGGAACTTAGAACAAAAATGTTTCCCTAGATGGTACCTTAAATCATCACTAATTTATGGCTTTGGGATTGTTGGCCTTTTCATAGCCATGTTCTCTACCACTCTCCATCAGATAATTGATGGTTAGATTTCTCTTCCATATCCATATTTTCCTACATGGAACCCTAGTATGTGTTATTTTCGGTAATCTTCATACCTTCCACTTTTTTTTAAATAGAGGACTCATTAATTCATTTTTCGATGTGGGATTTCAACTAAGAAATTTTGAAACGTAAAAAAATGTGTTATCCTAATACCCTATGTTTTGTTGAACCGATGGTATTTCAAATCATCAAAGATTGATGAGTTTAAGGACCTCAATCACTACCTATAAATATTTACGTTTTTCCTCCAATTATATGTCTCTAATTGCCACCAATGTTCTCCTAATCGAGATCATAATTTGGTGGTGACCCTTTAATTTCTCTTTTCCTCATATTAAGACTAAATTTTAGTAACCCAATTTCCAATGTGGGTTTTCCCACAAATATATTTTCTACTTTCAACCTTTTATTTTCGAAGAACAATTTCAAATTGCGAGGACGCAATTTATTGAAGGAGGGGAGAATGTAACACCCCAGGATTTCAGAGTGTGTTATTTCTTAAAAATAATTCAATAACTTGCACTACACGCAACACCGAGTTCAATCACACCATTAAAAGAGGTCATGAATAGTATTAACTACATTTTAAACTTTATATAATCCTTATAATTTTAGAATCCATATTATGAGTTTCTTAGTCATAATGCAAGAACAGATTCATTTTCAGTATTGCACTTTTATCAACTTTTGATAGTGAAACCATTTTAAATACAATATTTTAAACTTTTTGACTAAATGGGGACATCGAAAATTTAAAATGAAACACCCCAAGCTTCCACGGTACGTTTCCCTTTGAGTAATGTGATAGCGTGTGTTGTACGCAACACCGAGTTCTAACACACCATAACCAATCAAACTAGCCGTTATAAATAGTAATACCTACTTTTTGAAAATATATATATTTTATATTTCAAAATGGACTTCATTTTTGGATTCGGAATATCGAATTTTGCCTAAGGTGAAATTTTGGTACTTTTCGGATAACTTTCATATTTTGATGAATAGTGAAAATTACTAAATTTTAATTAAAAACAACTTTTTTAATCAAAATAATTAATAGTGATAAATTATGAATTTGAGTGGTTTTAAAGTATATTTAGAATATATTTTTACAATTTAATATAATGTTGGTCATTAGACATAATTTTACAATTAAACCGAACATAAACAAGTGTCAATCTTTTGATAGTTATTATCTCTTAAAAACACGCTTTTGGTTTTGACAGCGGGAATTAATTTTAAATTAATTTCTTCCACTTCTGTGTTTTGAATTTAGAAAAATGGAATCCATATTTGGAATCAGGATGTTCAAATTATGTAAATAGGTAACTTTTATTTTTAGACATTTTGAATAATTACTGCGGTAAATATTTTATTTACCATGGTTAAGGGTAAATCCGGTAAATAAGGGTTAAAAAATAATATTATAATAATACTAAATTACCATAAAACGTGTCTTAACCCTATTGGTTGATACATGGTCGACCATGGGCATCTTTTTGTCAATTTTGGGACCCCATGGATCCACTTGCAAGTGATAATGACACTTTATTTTAATTAAGTTAAAATGAATACAAAAATGACACAAGCATATATCTTTTAGAAGAACAATTTTTACATAGGCTTATACATGTTGGATTTTCGATTATAAATATTCCTTAGAAAGCTAAAAAGCTTTCCTACATGATCATATTTTATTTACAATTTTTAGACATCAAATAAGTTAAATTATTAATGACACAATAATGATGCAATGTTTACCTCATTAATAAATCATTGAAATAAATAATATTATAATGATTAAAATATTATCTAAAACCTGTACAATTCTTATTGGTTGATGTTATTTAGAATATTAGTCATCTTATCTTCGACCTCAATGATTTTTGGACCATTATAAACCGAATATAATTATATTATAAAGTAATACTTTCACTCTTTCCTAAAGAGCCCCTCCTCTCAATTATAAAAGGAGACCACTTCTACTCATTCCTCACACCTCTAAAGCCACTTGGCTCGTCCAAACTCTGCCCAACTAAGCTCCCCACATCCCTCTCCTCCTCCTTGAAGCTTCCCCTTAGGAAGAAAGAATTTCAACAAGTCCTTTGGTTCTAACCAAAGTGAGTTACCTAAATTAAAGGTAACGATTCCTCTTAAATTATTTTCATTTATTTTGCTTCTCCAACCCCCAAACTCTTTTTATTTCCTTTCTTTTGTAACAACACCAGTATCCTCAATATACTAGGATGTTGTTATAATATGGATTCAAACTACACATACACACAACTCCATCTAATGGATGATGAACATAATGTTTCTGTGGATGGCAAACTAACGCCTCACGAAACGATGATTGTTCAAATACATCTTATCGCCTCTCATGGTGGCCATTATGATGGCACTGTAATTAAATATGATATTAATGATATATATTTTATATATAAGCTTCTGTAATTCCATTTTATTTCATTCCATTATTCGTTTCATGTTGTATATACATACGATAATTTCATTTGAGGAAGTGCGGACTACCGCCCCCTTAAAATGATATGACTCGTTCATACCACACATGGAACGTATAAAGGATGGTGTTAATGAACTTAAGTAACATGTATAAAATATTATATTATACTGGAATAGTAATATACCTATTTATCATTTGGATTCAATTCTTTTAAAATAAAAATTAAATGGAAGTAGCGTTCGTGCGTACGTACGGACTACCGTCTCCACGAACGCGGTGAGATCCATCCTCCATCGTATCCATTCAAGTCTTATTCTCATTTTAGGGTTAAAAATAATGTTAATATCATTCTGATTATGAATAAGATATAATCTATCCATTAAAAACATGTCTTACGTAACCAAACATTTAAGAAGAACGAATCGATTATCACCCGAAACGACGATAATACTAAGATATTATTAATAAAGCAATGTTAAAAGAACATATATGATATAATATTAATGTATATGATTCTTGTATAATTTAATAACAATTATTTCACCATTATACAGGAGGTTAAACTACCCCAACCAAGGAAAAGTACATGGTAAGGGATTTTTCTTATCTCACATTCAATTCCGTGAGATTTCCATTATTCGCCACTAAATTATTGAAAGTGGTGTATTGTGTACTGGAAGTTGATATATATTATCATATTCATGTTATTCTGTAAATAATTTGGTGGTTATTAACTTTTGGCCATACGACTCAGTTGATTAACGTGGTAAGGGGTTTTCATCTCACTCCTTATTCCCGTGAGATTCATGCCATATTGCCACCATTACCTTTTGTGTGGTGTATGTGCTGCCCATAATTATATTCTTTGTGTAATACACTCTAATTTATGTGTACTTACATATTCATTGTATGATACCTCTTTCATGGGTTGTATGTTTCATAAGTTACCAAACTGGTAAGGGTTTATTTTACAATCTCTTCATTATCCGAGGTTGTATTATACGTAATAATCTACTGGGATCTCTTTATCATCCACATCCATGTTTCTTCGAAATGTATTTCAAAACATTTTTACTATTTACAAGAATATGGGTTAAAGTCATTTATACCCTTGTTTGACTTTTTATAAGAGGTTTATAAAGGAATCTTTCCGTCGTTTTCAAAACAAGGTCCTTTTTAACCTTTTCGACAGAATTGAGGTAAGAATGTTTTTTTTAACTTATACGGCGGGTGCGGTTATTTTCCGCCGTTATAAAATCGTCGAAGCTTCCCATACAAGCTTATAAGAATATTTTCAAAGAAAATGTTTTATTTTATATGGATCTTAAATGATTTCAAAATAAAAGGAGATACTTCTTTAAAAAGAATTTTGATTTCATCTATGTCAACATCCTTTGATGGATTTTAAGATTATTTGAAGTTGATTTATTATGATACAAAACTTCTATATTGTATTGAAGGTTTTGTGATATGTTTTACTGTGGATGTGCTATTTTTATACCATTCATAGTTTATGGTGAAAGTATTGACATTTCGTATGCTAGTTTCAATAAGAATGTTTATGTTATATTTCAATCTTTACTTCATATGAATGTGTTGGACAAGTATGTTCCAGTTTGGGGACTGGTTAAAGTAAGACCTCCAGGTTGGGGACTGGTTAAAGTAAGCCCTCCAGGTTGGGGACTGGTAAAAGTAATCCCTCCAGGTTAGGGACTGGTAAAAGTAAGCCCTCCGGGTTGGTGTCCGGTTATTAGAGGCACTCCGGGTTGGTGTCCGGTTATTAGAGGCACTCCGGGTTGGTGTCCGGTTATTAGAGGCACTCCGGGTTGGGTTCCGGTTACAGTTAGCCCCAAGGTCTTGGGACGAGGCCTTGAAAAGTAATTAAAGTTTAGCATTATGCATTCCAACATTATGAAAGTGGTTATTGATTTTGCTTGTGATTATTCGATTAGTAGAATATCCATGTGAATAAGTAAATGACATTATCTAATTTTATTTATGCCATACTATGTTAAAAGTTCAAGTTTAAAAGGCTTTTGTTTTAGTTATACATTGCCTTAAATGTTTATTCTTATTTATGAAAGTTTCCGCTATATTGTTATCCTTACTGGGCATTTGAGCTCACCCCTTTTCTATGTTTTATTTTTCCCAGGAAGTGAAGAAGTAAATTATGAATGACCTGCAGGGATATTATGAGGGGATTATAGTGTGGACTGTGGAAACATTATGTTGTTGTAGTAGTTTTTCATTTTAGGATGTAATGTAAAACGTATGAATATATCTAGTGTTTCCAAGGCTACTAAACCAATCGGTCTTTCGAGATTTGATCTTTCTTGTGATCATGCCAATGTTATGTAATAATGCACCGACTCTAGGCAACTAGGGTCGGGGCGTTACAAGGATCAACTGAGAAATAGAGATGTAATGAATCAAATGCCTTCCACGATTGATAATATCATGGATGTCTCATTAAACCATAATTTTTATTATCTACAGAATTCCACTTCATTTATTTAGCTGTTTTTGATGACATGAATAATCTTTGTAATCGAGGTTTCAAAGGAAAGTAACGCAAAACCTTTGCAGGTGTGTTCCTTTTATTCTTCTCCATGAAATTATGTTCCTTCAGACTTCCCACATCACCCTTTTCCATCCATGTAGAAGAAGAAAATTTCTTGCAATTCTATCTACTTGAATCCTCTCCCTGATAAAGCATACAATCATTGGGACACACATGTATTTTTGTATAATTAAAACCAAGATTGTTAACAACTTTTTTCATATCATAAAAAGATTCTTCGATTTTTTCTTCAGGAAATGCATCACGAATCAATTACAATATCATGGAAATTTCCTTATTTGTAATTCCACATAGACATTTGATATGGTACAACTTCAGCAGAAATGAATGCTTTGAATATTTCAAACACCCACTATAAAACTCTTTATTTTCATCGTCAACTAAATCATGAAACACGTTTTCCTCGGTGAAGTTTTCTCTTACATTTGGCTCCACAGAATCAAGAGGAGGATCCAATGATATGTTACAATCTTGATCTTCCTGTGTTACAATCTCAAAAACATCACTAGTCACATTGCAATTTGTAGCACCCTCTTCTAGTTGTTCTGGTATGTCTTGATGCTGATAGAGGTGTCTTGTTGTGCTGAATGCATCATTTATGAGGTTTTTCATTTCATTTTCCATTGTCGACATACTTGGGAACTCATTCCATGGATTAACATTAGTACTCAATCATTCTGTAACATTCGATTCTCTATGCCAAATCCAACACAAATATTGATCAGGAAATTGCTTCAGTATTAAATGTTCATAAACATCATCTGTATTCAACCATATTCTAAATTAAAATTGAGGGCATGGACATTATATTCTCCATTCAACGAATCGATTAGAAATTGAAAAATCTAAAAACTCATTCAAACCCTTAACATACTGAGGTTTGTTCCTCGATAATGTGATCCGGCTTTTATCCATGTATATCACAATGTGCCTACACAATAATAAAAATAATTAAAACACATAGTTACTACTATATAGAGAAATAGATTCATATATATGATAGTGTAACATTACATAAAAATAATATAAGAATGATGATCCATTGAGTTAGATATGAACCCTCTAGTGTTTGGGATTGGGTAAGTTCCTTTGGTAAAGATAAACAGTGTGCTAACAACGTGGTAGCTACATTACCATGAATACCAAAGCATATTGTTAATTTGGAATAACCCCAACCTAGGTTCTCTATAGAGTCTCCATATACAACTCTCATATCGAATAAATCTATTATAAATAATGTTTTGGAAAACCTTATGATTCTTACAAAATGTGTGAGGAGGAGTAGAGGAAGTGATCTAATGGAGGTAGTTAATTATCAATAAATTTATTTTAAATACATTTCACCTTGAATGGAGTGACCGTGGATGAAAATTTATAATATACAAAATTTATTGAAGAATAATAAAATCTGGTATGACTAACACATCATCAATGAATGACATATAGACTATCCCTTAGTGTTGAAGAAATTAAAATTTTTGGCTTCCATTTTACATCTACATTCTTATGTATGGTAAATGCGTGTTCATTTAGATAGGTTAAATGTGTTTATAGCAATTTGGTGAAAAGATATTTTACCCAAAAAGAATTATTTGATGCCCTGATTAACCCCACCCATCTCAAGGAATCCTATGGTATAGAAAAAAGTTTTTTTAATAATCAACCTTCCAATAAACAATTAAATGAAACTCATAATAATGTGGGTTTTTATTATAATTATTCTCCTAAAATATTATGTTTTCACTATTTATGGCAGAATCAGACACATCTATTCGATCCATGAAGATTTTTATCACACCCTACTATTGAATTCCAATATATTTTGGTGAATTTATTTCTTTCACAGTCTCACAAGAACATGTTTGTCTACGTGGAGAAGTATGATATTTCCTTTATTTAATATATTTCAATTCATTTTCCATCCCTTTATTTGGTTATCAAACACATCCCAAAAGATCTTATTCAATTCCCATTTAGTGGAAGGATGTGATGATTACATTAGGGGTGATCAATGTTCTTTGATCACATATTTTTTTAAGTGTATAGAGTGAGGTGATAATTGCATATGTTTGTTTGAATCAAACGTGCTAAGTGAGGGTAATAAGTTGTGGTTGTAGAAAATTAGTGAGAGAACATGAGTGTTATAATTGAGTGAATTATGATTCAGAATGTTAGGTTGGGGAATATCAAATATGAGGGAATTGTTCTATCATCATATATTCAACTCTAATTTACATACACAAAAACACTCGGTTCTCTATTTTATCCTACCACACAACCCCCCCCCCCCACACAAAAGCACAGAAAATTATCTTTGTGATAAATAGTGATTCACACTACAAATTAAATTTCTCTCAGGTTTATATTTGTATATCTTGACACATTAATGGTAGCTGCATAAATAATTTTCCAATATTGTGGGTACTCAATCCAAATTCATTATTTTATTTTTATATTGTTTATTTTAAATGGTTCCATTGAATGACTACATCTAGTTCTAGTAACCCTTTTGGTTTTGATCCAATGGTTCATAAAACTATCTTGGAATGTTCTAGACTGCTAAGGATCATCGATAATTTTGGATATAGACCATATTACTATTAATTTAATAGCCTTAATAACTGTATAATTATTCTATAGATTCATTAATTATTCATAATATAGAGGAGAATAATGTACAATTTATTAGAATACATAGAGATTTTTCTGCACTAAGTTTTAACTATCAGAATAATCGACCATTATTTCTAAATAATCAACTAGAATTTTAATTTGAGCGTAGAAAAATTCAACATCTTCCAATGATTCATGGTTTGAATGGTGATGAACCCAATAATAATTTTATGAATTTTTGTATTATATGTATTACCTTTAATACTAGAGGTGTCTCATGAGCTCAAATCATGTGGAAGGAATCAACATTGTCTCTATAGGGATCATAAAACGAATATATATACAGGTATAACCAATAACTTGGAGGGGCCACAAACATGGATGATCTCTAATGAGACATTCTTCATAAATTTATCCCCACTTCAAAGAAAACATGTCTAAAAAATAGGATTTATAGAATAAATAAATATATTAGAGAAACTATTTATGAGTACTAGAAAAGGATAAAGAATTTGATTGTTATTTTCCATTGCAACCCATTAAAGATCATTATTTAGTGATTTTTTTAGTATGGCCTTGTGGATAGTGAATGGAACATACTAGATACTTCTTAACATGTGTCAATCATCACTGTCACGTCATCATATTAGCTAGAA
The DNA here is from genome assembly GCA_963277665.1 of Viscum album. Taxonomy (NCBI): domain Eukaryota; kingdom Viridiplantae; phylum Streptophyta; class Magnoliopsida; order Santalales; family Viscaceae; genus Viscum; species Viscum album. Next base: position 1,416,523,353 of record OY728161.1, on the reverse strand, counting down.
AATAGGTAATCCCAACTCTCAACCTATGTCAATCATCTCATCATCATCACATCAGGAAAACAAGAAAGTCCAACTCTCAACCAGTGTTAACCATCCCAATATCCACAAAATTTCCACATCATTACCTGACACATGTTATAACCTCGAGCCATCACAACCAAAATACATGACATAGCCTTGAAGCCATCACAACCTAAGGAAATGTGTACATGTTATACCTTAATCCATTATAACCCAAAATATAAGTTTGTATTATAACCATGAGCCATCACAACCCAGGAGTATAGTATCAAACAACCACAAAAAATCAAGCAGATTTAAAAACAATCACTTTATAATAAAAACTAACAAACACATATAAAAATTCACATTCAATAAGTAGAAAAACAAATAATCATAAACGAAAACATCTACATACAATACAATTAATACAACATTAAAATATATTATAAGAAACAATAATAATAAATAAATAACTAATATCAAAAAAAATTAGAAATCAAACCCTAGGGTTCGTATAGGTCGTCGGGGAAGCAGGGTCGTCGGGGTCGCGGGGTCACCGGGGGCACAGTGGGCCGGGGTCCTCGAGGTCGTGGGGTTGCTGGGGTAGTGGGGTTGTTGGGGTCGCCAGGGGCGCTGGGGTCGCAGGGGGCCTGGGTCACGAGGGAAGCGGTGGGTCGGGTGAATCGGGGGCTCTAGGTGAGAACGGTCGGGGTGGGGGGAAGGGTCGGGCTGTGAAAAAAAAGGTTCTCGGTGGTTTATTATAAACCGTCGGGAAACCATTTCTAAAAACGATTTAACGGCGGTTCCTAGAACCGCCGCTACAAAACCGCCGCTAAAAGGTGGTTTTGTTGTAGTGTCTCCCTGAGTATTATCTCAGAAAGGTAATTTTCCTCCTTTCTTCTTGATAATATTTTCAAATTTTTTTACCAGTCATATGCCGAGAACATCCACAATCCATATACCATGTATTGCAGTTGGTACATTCTCTATTTTTTTAAAAAATACTAAAAGATTAGATTTTCAGAATCCAAAAATTTTGGGATCTGGAAATTTTAGAAAGAAAAATTTTAGGCACCCATATCTTTTTAGAAAAATAGCATTTATTAAATCCTAAAGACTGAGTTTTTCTTAGTGAATAATTTTTTTCCTAGTGTCCACCACACTGACATTTAGTGCAGAATGGAGCACATTGAGGAATAATATAATTATTACTAAAAATTGGTTTATTACCAGTATAACCAAAACCAGAACTATTCTTCAGAGGTCAGATTTGAGAATACATTTTATCAAAACATTCCTTACCTAAGTTAATGTTTGATAGATACTTCCTCAAGTAAATGATTTTGGATTTCAGTTTTATAACCAGGTTCTAGTCTTCTAAAACATTTGATTTGAAACTAAATCTTGGCTCAAAAACATTTTTCATAGAAATTACGTTTTCTAGATCATTAGAAAGATTATTATTCAAATAATTTACTTCCTCAAGATTTTTGGAAATAAATTCAACGTCAACATTTTTCTTATCAAGATCTTTAGAAATATATAATATTTCCATAGTAAGAATAGTATTCCTAGAATTTTCCTTATCAATATTTTTCATGTGTTTTGAGTTCTCAATATCATGGAGTTTGGAGAACCTAGAAACTTCTTCATAGGAAGGTAAAGTATTATCTTAATTAGATGATGATTATTCATTAGAAGAGTTATAATAAGTATCATTACTATAATTTTCTTTTAATGAAGCATTAGTCATTGATTCAACAATGTGTACTTTATCCATTGAACAATGATTTTAAATTGGTTGTCTGTCTATTATACCAAGATTCTTCTGTCCTGAAGATTCATAATCTGAAGATTCATTTGAAGAGTCACCACCACTGTCACTCCAGGTGTCATTTTCATTCAAGACATTCTTAGCTTTAGCATTATAGTACTTCCTTCGTTATCTCTCAGAATGCATTTCCTTTCTTTTTACATAATCATAGGACAATCAGGTCTTATATGTCCAGCTCTCTTTCATTAATACCATGTAACTTCTGAATAGTTTTTATCTTTCCTTTCTTTCTTCTTATATCTTGATTGAATGTTCCTCAGTTGGGCTATCTTGTTCATCCTTCGAGCAAGATTTTCTAATTCATTCTATGAGGATTCACTTCCACTAGATTCATATTGGATAACAACCTTCTTAGATTTGGATCTGGTAACTCTCTCATGATTCATAGATTTCATATTATTTGATGTTATAGTAAAAGAAACACATTCATTCCCATACTTTTTAATTATATTTTCAGCATCTCTCTTCATTCTAGTCTCATGTTGAAGTAGCGTTTTAAACAGCTCATCTAAGGAAATATGAGTAACCTTTCTATTCTCATCTATAGTTGTCCTCTTAGATTCTCACTCATTCGGTATGATTTTTATAATCTTATAAACAAGAGATTCCTCATATAATCATTTTTACCCATGTATTGTAAACTATTCACAATAGTCATGAATATTTGTTGCACCATACATATGGGTTCTCCCTACGGAAAGCAAAAAACCATGACATTGTGCTCAAAGCATGGGTCTTCTTATTTCAATGACATTGGAAGTTCCAATGTTAGTAAATTCAAATTTCTTCTCAATACAATTTTATACTTCACAAGATAAAATTCGGATATATATTTATTTCTAGTCATGGAGAAAATTAAAGCATTGTGTACCTTATAATTTCGTTGTTATTCATGTTTTTATTGATTTGGGAAGGTACAAACTCCCTTGTTAGGGATTTTATATCCTCCAGTAAGCATATCATAATTATCAACAACAGTATTGATAATGAAACTATTCATATGATCTCTCCAATATTCATAGTCATTTCAAACAAAGATAGGTGGTCTAGTTGGATTGAGATTCTCAATGGAACCGACATTGATTCATGCCATCTGTGAGAAAAATTCCATTCCACACTAAACTTGTTAATAGAAAAATTTTTAAAAAAAGAAATATATTCCTAAGAAAGAAAAATATAGAACAATAGTTATCTTTAAGAAAAATAATTTTGAACTTTATGAATATGAAAAAATGATTCTGGAAAAGGGTGAGATGAATTATCTTCTGAATCTAATCATGTGGTTAATTATGATTGAACCAATCATTTAATACCAATTTTTGAGATGGTATGTGAGTATGATATACTCTATAATACCAAATATAGGATCGAAATAACAGACATTCTATATGAAGTATCTAATGATGATTAAAATTAATGAGGGGGGGGGGGGGTGAATTGTACAATTTTAAAAATTCTTTTGGAACTTTTATAGATGGTTATGTTTAACAAAGTTAAAGAAGATAATTCACAAAATCTCTAGTTCTACTCACTTTCTAGATTCTGGAAATATGATTCTGAGAATGTGAATCCAGAAATATGGTTCATAAAAATGAAACTTAATGAAATTTTACAACGATGAAGATTCTACCTTAAAGCTTATCGAATCTCACTAAGTCAGAGTACAAGTATAAAAATGTAAAAGATAGTTATACTTTCCTCAACAATACAAATGCTGCAGAAAAACTTGTAACAAAACAAGTAACAGTAGTAAGCCTTTTATCCCAAAGAGAAGGGTATCCATCAACCTTGGATAAAGGTCTCTTGATTTATACTTTCAAGAAAGTTTGTCTTACCCACACCATTGTAAGCCCTCGATACGAAGATCAGAGTCTTTCTTGTTATCCCCAAAAGCCCTCAACTTCATGGTAGTCGGAACCTCTGTCTTCCTTGACAAAGAAGCCCTCAAAATCAAGGTAGTCGGCACCTTTGTCTTCTTATACCCGAAATCCCTTGACTGTACACAACAACAATCGGAGTCACACAAAACAAATCTAAACAAGTAATTTAGTACAAACAATGCAATGAATGTCTCTCTCTACAAATAACTTTAACAACATGTAATCTCTAGAGTCATCGAACAATGTTGAACATTGTGAGCTATTTTCAAATTAGCTCATATTTATAGGCACGACTTCAACCATCGGCTCCCTCCTCCAATGGTCATATTTTTCCTTGAATTTCGGAGGGACCTGTACACATGTCACTCAAACAACGATAATTTAGTAACAGAATACACGACATAGTTTTATGGAAAAATATTTGTAATAAAAAATATGGTTACATAACCAAAATCAATATTCTGAGTGTAAGGAAATATATGTTCAGAGTCTAACCAAAATTGACTTCACAGTCTACAATACAAGGATATTCAGATTCTATTTTCTAGGAATTTGGAACCTGAACACTATAGAATCCCATAGTATTAATATCAAAGAAAATTCAGAATCTGGATTCACTAGAATTCAGAACCAAAACATACAATGTTCGGAGTTAGAGATCAGGAGAATTCAGATTTACAAATCATAAGAGTTTAGAGTATGTATTCTGAGAACTCAGAGTCAAAACTCAGAGAAGTTCGTAACCAGAATTTCTATTTGGAATTCGGAGTCAGAAAATAGTGGAGTTCGTATCCAATATTTGTAATCATAATTCTGAGTCAGAACTAAGAAGATTTCGTATATAGAATTTGTAATCATAATTCGGAGTCATAACATAGAAGAGTTAGTATCCAGAAATCATAATCAGAATTCAGAGTCAGAACTCATAAGAGTTTGTAACCATAATTCTGAGAATTTAGATCCTAAAACAGAATGCTTTATATCTGGGTAATTATAGGATTTTGAGGTTTTAGTTTCAAATAGAATTTTACATATAAAAAAATTATTATATGAGCAATGGAAACCTGATAAGGATAAATTTCCTTGGGAAGGAAATTTTTTCTTATTGAAGTAAAAAACAGGGTAAAATGATATTTTTCTTGAGATAAGGTGCCTATGATTTTCAAAATAATATGGAAATTCAATGTCATAAGGAAACCTTTTTGACTAAACAAGATCCTCTAAGTATGATGGAATTGAAAATTCATAATGAAAACTTTATTGACTCGACAACACAATGACGTGATTCCCATTTTTTATATAAATAAACTAAATTTCGAACAACCAGCATATATCCCACCCATAATAATATAATTTATCAAACAGAGTTTGTGTCCCAATATTATTATGAATTTTTAGTTTTAGAATTTTTGTGAATGAATACAATTGTTACATTACAAAAGAGTAAACATCCATGCAATGTAATTTTTTCCCAAAAAGGGAAGTTATAAATTTTAATCTTCTATTTTATTCACAAAAAACATGCATTTTTTAATAAAATTCTACATAATTTAGTTAATAAATTTTACAAAGTTCATACACATCGATAAACACTATATAATCATTTGAAAATGTTTGATGTGAAAATGAATATCACTATGAAATATAAAAAGTTAGTAAACCCATTACTCCATTGAACAAAACAATAATAACCTATAGAATTATTTCCATTTTAAATAATAAACATTGATATCATATAATAATATACATACCTCTGAAATTAAATTCATTTAACTAATTTTTTAATAAAAAATTTATTATTAAAGAAAAACTAAAAAATGTAAATAATGAATGTTACTTTGGAAAAAACATAAGAACCAATGGAAAAAATTCAGAGAAAATTAATATTATGAATTGAAAAATTTATAATGTTTTTTTATCCATTGAAATAAAATTATTCTCACAAAAACACATAGAATGTATAGAAATTATATATTGGAATATGGGGATATCATATTTCATTAATATATAAAATGGATTAACTTAACCAATAAATTCCAAAATAACTCAGTAAGGAATAAATTTAAAAGTTATTTCCCACATCATTAATAATGGAATATCATATATAATTGATTCCAACATCTAGAGGGTAAACAATTACCCAATTAAATGCAGGTATATACAGGCTCGATAAATCTTAATATAAAATTTACATGAAACATAATATTAAAAATAGGATCCTTCAATTTTAATACTATAAAAATTAAAAACATATATTTAAAACCATAAACATGAGTAATTATAGATATATCATAAAAATAAACTAGGATATTCTTTTTTATTGATATATCTATATAGCAAGAAATTACAAAAAAATGGAAATTTAATTTACATTTGAAAAAAATGAAAACATGAAAATAATGATCCACAATGATGAATTAATGTGATTCTTATAAAATGTATTCATATTGAAATCAATAAAAAATTATTTTTACACTATTATAATAAATGTTAATGATGATTTGTATATGATTATAGGAAAAAAATTAAATTTACTCTATGTAATGTGTAATGTGAAACACTAGGTGAGTGTATTTACAACTATCACACATTATATTTAAAAAATGTGTTCTTTGTATATATTTATTTATAATGTAATATTATATATTTAAATTTTTCATGTATTTAATATATTGTCGCTGCCTTCAGCAATGAATGGGAACCTCCTCTCCTCACATCTACATAAACAATGATTAATCTATCTTGGCCAACATCAACCAAAATAATACCCAAAATATCCCACAAGAACAGAATTGAGGTCATTATATCCAATATATAACCATCACTGAAGGATTAAGGATTAGGAGAATGAGGGTATCTAAGGAGGTGGTTCAAGTCCAAAATGATGCCTTTCATGTCTATTTATTGTTCTAAATCATTCTCATTATGTTATTAAAATTTTAATAACATTTTATATGTATCCCAACTATATTGAAACATTATTATGTTTGTTGAAATACGATTTTAGTTTCCCTTACCATCATTTTTGTAATGATAATGTCGCATGACTCTATGTGTTGACCAACACATCCTCATAAAATCATCATTCCATTTTCATGACTACATCCCATATCTGAACATAATGATGGAAATTATGAATATATATAAAATATATTCATTTTGTACAATTCATTGAAATTAAAAAATATTATACTTTATTTCACTTACATACAGTAGAAAATTTTGAATGTCGATTGCCTGTATGTATGGACTACCATTACCATGAAACGATGTGTTTCATCATTCAGTGTTCACTAAAAAATTTCATTCAATGGTATATTTAATTCCAAAATATATTAGTAATGAAATGAATAATATGTTTAAATCATGAAACATTGATCATGGTCATCCTGTAATGGCTGTATTGATAATTAATGACAGAATAAACTCAAAATGTATAACATATTATTAATTAATTAAGTAACTAAGTAAAATATAAAAATAATTGAAATAAAATGAATACTGATTAAGGAAAGAATATAAAAACATTTACTATGAAATTAAAAAATTATTATACATTTATTTTTTTGTATTTAAATAACATATGAATGTAGATGGGACTAAATGGTTTAGATTTATAAAAAGTTATATAAAAATTGAAATAATGTTCCACAAAATTGAGGATCATTAAAATATCTCACAAAATAAATATTCATAAATAATTTATTAAAAATTAATTTCCAAATCATTTTTACATTATTTAAAATACATCTAAATGTAGTCATATTTATATTTTCTAAATAATCAGTATTAACATTTATAGATTTTTTTTTAAAAATGGATATTTAACATTTACTACATAGAATCCAATTACCGTTACAACAAATGCTATTCAATTTTATTATTATTTGATTATTATACATTATTTTTTTGATTAAGATCACATTCCTATAATTCTAATAATTCTTCATATTTTTTACTTTTCAAATTAAAAAGTTTTTCACATTATTAATGTGTAAATTTGGAATGTTTTTTGTTATGGAAGAAAATATGTTTTTCAATGATTTTTTATTGAATAGTGTAAAATAACAAAAATGTTTTATTCATAATATTGTACATAGTAATTCGTAATGGTGAAGGGTGTAACCGAAAAGGATCTGGATGATGTGTTATAATGATATAAATCTCCAAAGTATTGATTAATTTTTAGGTATTTAAACATTAAAATTATGGAGATAACTGATAGGGTTACTTATTTTGAAATAATTAGGAATTATATTACATCATGGGTAATTCAAGAGTGAATAAGGGTTGTAATTATAATAATATAATATAAATAATTTATTCAATCAATGCATTTTTCAAAAAATATTTTAATTTCACAAAGTATTGATTGTTTATAAAAAATTAAAAGTGAAAATTGATTTTACAAGGAAATATTTTAATTATTTATTATGTCGCCCATGATTCCTTCGTAGTTTATTAAGATTAATAATTAGTTTTAAATTTATTCATTAACAAATGGTTGATTTAGTCATATTGAAATTTCATATTTATGTAATAAATTTTTTACTATGAAAAAGGTAAACATGTTTATGGGTTTCCATTTTTTTCATTGGAATAATGGGATTTAATTATTTTGAAATTCCATTCTGAGATTTGTTTTTATCATCATTAATATTAAATGGTTTCATAAGATTAAATACCTATTAAATATTAAAACAATTTAATTGTTTAATTACGGTGAAAAATCCTAAACAATGATAAATTATATTGAATGAAATATGTGTGAAACTAGAACTGCCGATATTTTTGAAAAATTCACACTAGGGGGATTTTTCCACTTTTTATTGAAATGTTTTTCATTTTTTAGTAAAATCAAAAACATAAAGTTCATGGAAATTTTGTAAATTGAAACCCATTTTTTAAATCATTTCAATATATATTATTTATGAAACGATGTAATATTATTGTATTTAAAGAAATTGACTATGGAAATTTCGATATATTGGTAATGTTTTGAGACACATTAATTTGATTATAATTTAAGATATTATTAATATGATATTTTTTTTTTTTGATTTCCATATTTCTTCCTATAATCCATGTCTATTCAGAATGGATTTTTATAGAGATTATATGTAAAGTAAATTTCAGAGGGAAAAATGGAAAATATGATTTTATATTATCAATATTTAATGATCGTAATAGATCGATATTTGTATGGATAACTCAATTTACTCATTCTATTAATTATGGAACCCCTGAAAGACATCAGTTGAATTATTCAATATTGAACATGCCTATACGAGGGAATTTCATGAAACATCCTCCTCTTGATTTCAATGGATCTATATAATCATTGATATATAATTGCTGGATTATTGATTTGGAGAATATACAAAGAGTATTTTATGAAATTTATATTAAAATGAATCTATTTTAATTTATCATCATAAAAAAGAAAACAAATTATGGCATTCTATAATTAAAAATAAATTAGTGAATGAAGAAATTGATGACTTGGAGTATATTTTATTTAATTTTATTTTCATTAAGAGGAACTTTTTTAAAATTATTTTACATAAAAGGAATTGAAAAAAAATGTTGTTTACCTAAAAGGAAGATGTCCTTGTTTCCACTTATTATGGAAATATTACCATAATATATAGGTTTTCCAAAAATTTCATTCTATAGAATGATAATATTATTGAGGAATTATACACATATATAAATAAAATTCTATAATGATAATTGGACACTAATGAATTTATTAACTAAAAGTAAATTATTTTATCTTTTGATAATTTTTTGTTGGAATTTGGTAATAACTATTACATCATGTGATTAATAATAAGAGGCAATTATCAATAAAATAGCTATATTATAATCCTACATGACCCAAATTGGGTAAAATTAATTTTAAGAAATGTTTTATTGGATATTGGAAGAGTTAATGGTGAGGTAAATATAGTTAATTTTTTCTTTCCTATATGGGGAAGAGTTATAATCAAACAAGTACTGCGGAAACAGATAGTAATATAGTAGGGATAATTTTTAATTCCTGTAATATTGGTCATTATGAGAATTAATATCCAATTTTTTTCCAAATGGTTGGAATAATAGGTAAAATAATAATAACTCAATGTAAAATAAATTTTCTATGACTATGGGAAAATGTCGGATCATCAAAAAATTCATCGATTGGTACATTTCTAGTTTATTCAGACTATGCCAATGTCTAACTGAATTTTGGATCTAATATTTTAATTAAATATGGTAAATTCAATTTTATAATTGAATCAACAACTCAGTAAATGATTATATAACTATTTTAATGAACACATTTGGGTAGTTTTAATGAAACATTAATTTCCCAGAATCTTCACAATATGATCTATTGAATGAATTTTCTAGAAAATCATTATTTATTTTCAAATTTTGTGTTTCATGTATTTTGGGGTATCAATATTAATTATTTTTATAATTCTAATATATATATATATATAAGATAAATATGTTATTTATTTAATTATTTTTAAATTTATTATATGAATGAATTCATATAATTTATAACATATAATATGAAGAAAAACTAGTTAATGAGTATAGTGAAGGATATCAATATCAATGTATTAAAAATAATGTAAGTATTAGAATTAGTGATTATCTTTTAGTAAATAAATATATATATGTATTTTATATGGATGTTATAGGATTTAAATATTATTGAGAGGATTAATGTACAAATATAATTTTCTTTTATGCTAAAGGCCTTTCAAAAATATTATATTAACATTTTTAGTAAACATGTTGATTTTGAAAATGATATTACACGAGTTTATTGATAAGGAATTATGTTAAAATAGAACATCACTATGGGGTTCAATTATATTGTTTATTAAAAATAATAATGGTACCAGGTGTATTTGAATTTATTAAAGAGAATAAAATTACATAAAATTTAAGAACAAGTATATCTTGCCTCATATAGATGTTATGTTTGATCAGTAATATAGAGATTCTTTTCAAAAAATTTATATAAGGTACAGGTATCGCCTTCTAAAATAAAATGAGGATGAAATTTTCAGGATGACATTTTTTCATAGGTATAGCCATTATTATTTTTTGTGTATTCATTTTAGGATAACAAATGCACCTCCTGTATTGATGGATCATATAAATATAGTTTTCTATTAGTATTTAGATATGTTTGAGGTGGTTTTCATTGACAATGTTTTATTTAATTATATATGTTATATGGAACATGAAAGAAATATAAGGAACATTCATTATACATTAAAAAAAATAATTTTTATTTAAAACATAAAATACAAATAATGTTGACAAAAAAAATTATGTGAAATATTTATTTTATAAACCTGGAAAACAATTTATCTACCTAAAACTAATGTCTTGGAGGAGTGGAAGAAAAAAAAATTTCTCTAATAATTGATGTTTTCGTTTTTTTAACATTTTCTAGAAACTAGAAATTTAAAATGTTTTTCATTTTTCAATATTACTAAACATGTTAACATAAAAATAATTTAAATCCTTTTGCACAAAGTAGTATGAGGAATGTTTCATGGAATTAAAAAATATTTGTAGTTAAATATCTATTATTTTACCTTATAAAATGATTTGGTAATTATTTATTTATATTGATTCTTATTTAATAGGAATTGTATATTTCATGATGCAAGGTAATCGATAAATTTCATATGCTTTACATTTTTTGAAAGTCTATGAAAATAATTACACTTTGGATGATATTTATCTGCTGGTAGTGAATTCGGTTTTTAATATTTTATGGTATAATTTTATAGGTTATAATGTGAGATATATAGATTGACTATATATATTTAATGTATATATTAACAGTAAAAAATAGAGGCTAATGGTGAATAGATGTTGGTTGTAACAAATAATGGGTTATGATTTCATGATTCACTATCCTCTGTTTAATGAAAAAACGTATTGAATTCCTTTTGTAAAAAATTTAGTAAATCATTAATCATTTTTTTTCTCAAACATCACTTTTTGGATAATTTTTTAATCAATGTTATTATACAAATTGGAAAATTTAGATCTCGGTCTATTTATTTCATATATTTCAATGTATCCAACATTGTTAGAAATAATTATCCACACACCAATGGAAATTCATGATATTTTAAATGGTCTAATTATTCAAGGTAGTTTATTATCATGAATATAACATATAAAAAAATGTGTTTATAAAATTATGACTATTTAAGTGGTTAAAGATGAGCCAAAACATTCAGTGGGAAAGCATCAAGGTTTTCTGGTGCCTCAATAGAAATGGTAGAAGATAGGCTCCATTTTCCTAGTGCGACTAACAAATAAATACTATTGTAGTATTGTGACATGGGTTAATCTATATAAATTGAATAAATCATTTCAATTTCCTTATATATTAGGTAGAATTTATTTATAATATTATTAATTAAATTATCATAAATTGGAAATCAGATTTCATGGAGTCCCTTTATCTATTGTTTAAAATTTTTATCCCAGATTAAAATTACATAATTTGAAAGAAAATCAAAATTAATTGAGTACTAAATCAAATATAAGTTTTACCATATATCTATAACTGTAAGGACCTACATAAAAAATTCATACATTAAGGAATATGACAACATTATGTGCACTATATGACTGGGGATATATTTATATACATATTTCTTTATTTGAATTTTAAGATAATTATAGTTTTCCATCCTTCATATAGATGGATCCTATTTAAAGTTTATATTAGAAGAAGATTCATAATCTATCATGTTGGGATGAAAATAAAGAATTGTTTTTTGGGAAAAAAATATTTTATAAAAACGGGCGATAATGTAATAATGTTTCAATAATTAATTAGGACATCTCATGCTATGCATTACTATTATGTAAATAACCATAGGAAATACCTTTAATTTCAGATAGGGGACCATGTTTTTTAATTAAATATCTCCTTTAGAATGAATTGTGAGATTCAGTTAATGGAGAATGTGATTTATATATTTTATTATACAATATGTATATTTAGAAAATGTGGGATCAATTTCTTATTAATAATTGTTTCCATAGAGATTATTAAAGGTACATTATGTTTTTCAAGTATCATTGTTAATGAAATATATACTCAATACCTATTTTGTTTTTTGTCATGAGGTGGTGTAGTGTGAAATTAATAATCATTATAAGGAATAAACGTTAAATATATTGGATCTAATTGAGTAATCATTACAAAATAAGGTGATTAAATGCATTAAGGATTTATGTATGAGTTACATGATTATGGATAAAGTACGTAAATAATATAAATTCAAGAGGGAAAATTTCCATTAATTACTTACCATAAAAATAAAACATTGATGATGAAAATTCTTAAGTGGGATGAATTTGAATACCCATTTAATCCAAGAAAAAAATCAAACAAATAATTTATTATTTTTCATTATATTCATTCATATTTATCATTGTTTTATATAATATTTTATATAAATTTTTAATACAAAAGGATTCATTTTATTTAAATAAAAAAATCCTTTATATTTGATGATTTTCATTAAGTGTAAAATTTCATGATTTTAGGTATTTTTATTTTATAAAAAAAAATCATTTTTTGATTATTGCTATTGAAATTTTCTAAGAGTGACCTTTTCAAAATATTCTAATATGATTGATTTTATCTTTACAACTTTTAAATACCATTTTTACCATCAATTTAATTTTTACTAAAAATACATGATGTAATATTGAGTTGGAAAATTATTTAGATCATCAACATATATGAATATCATTTAAAATAAATAAATTTAATTTTTTTGAATATGTGAACCCATGAATTACTTCTTTTAAAATAAGATACTTTATTCTAAATAAAAATATTTTTTTGGATATTATCATTCAATGGTGTGGTTGTATGAACCAAATCGATTTTTTCATTTTAAAAATGTCATGTAAAATCCATATATTTAATTAAAATTGAATTATTATCATTAAAATTAGTCATATGCATAATTTTCATGTAATATCAATTTCATGCATAAACCATGGGTTATAAAAAAATTCATAAATTTTTATTCATTTTATAAATTTTAAAATTTCAATTTTTTGAAAATAAATATTGTAAGTTTTATTTAATATTTATAATCATAATTTCCAATTATGGTAATAAATTTCATTTTAATTATGGTCTTATTGATTAATTAACTAAGTAAAAATGTTAAAACCATGGTTAATTCTGAAATGGATTAACAGAGTAATAAATTTAGGGCAAGGCTTGAAAATAACACAAAACACACTCTTATATCTTATTAGTTGAGTCCCTTACGACCAAAATGACATTATATTTTTATTTTTATCATTTTAGATAAATTTTTCTTGAGATTATGTTATATTATAATTAAATGTATTATTTATTTAAAAAAGATCCACTCCATTCTCATATATTGTGACACCTATTTTACTCACATCTCTGCCATCATTGGCCACTCCTCATAAATTAATTTATTCATAATCCCTTCATATATACAATCAACATTACATATAGGTCCTTTTCTCTTTTATAGACCCATAATATAGGGATTAATGAGTAATTCATGAGGTTACCCATGGAATAGGTAAAATTCCTAAAAAATCTCTTTATTGTTTATTTAATCCTCTACTTATTTATAATTCTGTTATATCCATTCATACATAATGTGATTCATATTTTTTCTATAATGATGTGGTATTATGATGATGGGACAACAATATTATACATCCTTTTAATATTATGGGAATTGATAATGTTTCATGTATACACATACGAACTATGAACACTATGAAGTGATGTGATTCATTTTTAATTACCACCTCAAATGGATAGTCATAAAGATAAAAGCAATGATTTTTTTGATATATATATATATATATATATAAAACATATTTTTTGGAACTCGATAAGGAAAATATAATATATGTTATTATCTCCAGCCAATGTCAATTCGAATCTCTGTTCATGGGCATGAACAATCAATTGTCTTTAAGGAATCATGTTTTCCATTATTCATGGACTCTTAAGATTTTTCATTTTGAAAGTGTGTTTAATTATTAAATATAATAATTATGACATTAATACTATTTATAAAATAGTATCCCATGACCATGGAGAATGTGTTAAATAATTCTTAAGTGATAAAAATGAAAAAAATCAAAACATTTTTTATAAACATAACAGATTTATTAATTAAATATTACATGGTAATCAATAATGAAAACGAAAAAATGATAATGGAATAAATTTTAATCCATTTATTAATGACGTAAATTATTTATATAATATTATTATATGGGATTTATAGACTACGATACTGTAGATGAACTTATAGTAATCTATTTTTCATTTAAACATATTTTTGAATGTTTACATTTAAAAAATATTATTTCTTTACCCATGTTCATCAATCAATAATTTTATTCCTATATATTTATTAATTTTTATTAAATTTTTATACTCATATATAAATTTTTTATATTTTTGTTGAAAGAATAATAGTTAAATAATTATAATTACAGGTTGTTTCTTTCTTTAACAATTGTATAAATGAATAAGTTTTTAAAATTTACTAAATTATCACACATTCCCACTCCTATAGCCATTATTCATTATAATGCTTCCTCTATATTTTTATCTAGATCAACCGGGAATATAAAATAATTATCATCTATAAATTATTTCATAATAACATTAAAAATAAAATAACATTTATCCTTAGTCTTATTTGAAAATGGAATGTGCCTTTCTAAAGATTTAAAATGACTTTTTGAAGGGTTCTTTGTTGAAAAAGTGACATATTATTAATTTTTTATTCATTATATGATACCTTCACTATATACATGATGATAACATAATATGACATGGTTTTAGAGAAGAAGTTATCCTAAAGAAGCTCTTTAAGGAATTGCATAATTATTTATTCATAGAAAGTGAAAATTAGTTGCGGAACCAGTAATGTAATCTTATGGAATAAACTATGGACTAGAAATTATGACATTGCCTAAAAATCTGTGAATAAATTTTTTGATTAATATTATTGATTCCCAAAAATGTGCATCTCAAAATTCACAAATAAGGAATAATGGAAATGGGAATTTTTTCCTCAAAAAAAAGAAAAGGAGTGAGAAGGGGGTTAAAGCTCATTGATCATTTAATACACTATGATAATTATGATCGTAGGACGATCAAATAGTGTTGTGAAGAAACTAGGTTCAATAGATAATCTGCAATAGGTCCCATGAATCCTCCATCAAGAAGTCTACGTCCTCTCACAATGGTGTTATTGTCATTTTATAGTCATGTGGTAACATCTAGATATAAATCTCCCATACCACATGATTTGTCATTGGAAAGCTCTTGAAAAACAATCCAATAATCCTTTGAAAATTGGTTTCAAATTTTCCAAAGGAAGATGAATCTAGTGGTTTAATATATCATCTGACACATTACTTATTAGATGATACATTTAACTTGACAAAATTCAATAAAAATCGTGAGATCCCCGATCCATTGTAAAATGAAACAAATTAAAAAAGGAGGGTGGGTGGAGACCACACACTATCATAATAGACATGTTATTCACCAATAAAGATCTACTAGACACAACCAAACCCTTTTGATATGTCTACATCATCTAGTAAGTGCAATTTTTTATGACATACTCATCACATGAAAGACCTCAGGCATGTCCAAGCAACCTCTTGCTCCCCCATTTTCCCTAAGTATTAACAGATTCAATTGGTCATTCAATTCATGCACATATATATAAGACCATTATTTGTCACAAGATGTATTATCAAGAGGAATAATTATTTAATTTGAAATTACCCATGTTCTCTATCTTGAACCTCAACCATTGTAGAAAAATAGAAATAAAATTAGAGGACTAGAGAGCATCTCATGATCATCAAAATCTTGTGACACGCAAATGACGTCCACAAAATGTCTTCATTAGACTCCCAAACAATCTATCCAAGTCTTAGTAATAGCTTATAAATGTTATCAGTATCCAGTGAAAAGTCCTGAAAAATTCTTCTATTATCATATTAATACCTTTCAACATGTTCCCTAATCTTTCCAAGTCCAATGGACTTGTCGATATGATATCATGGAAGCCATATAACATGTATTCATGGTCGAAAAAGTTTCCATTAGATGGAAATCATCAAATAAATTAATAACTGATGTTTGGGAATCATGATCACTAAAAATTAGTTGACTCGCTTAGCAAAATCCATGATAGAGTCTCTTAAAGATGCACAGAACAAAAAAAATCCTTTATCGACTCCATCATAGATTTTTGTGATATAAACCGCAATAATCGGAGAACAACAAGGATAGAGAGGCCTATAATTTCACCTCCCTAGAATAAAAAATGAACAACTATATCTCATGATTAAGAGGATGAGAAGTTTGGTTTTTTTGCAGCCAGAAAAATCAACACAACCAAGCACTTTATAATGTTCATACGGGAAGGTTATTTAGCAACCAGAATGTATATCTTCTGTTAATATATCTTCGAAAAACTAGAGTGATCTTTGAGCACATGTAATGAACAATCCGTGATCATTAATAGATCAAGTGAATGACTTATATAAGGATATACGATGGAAAACCTACATATCTACTAGATCCTATTTGAATTAAAATAAATTTACATGAAATAAATATATGGAATTCAAAACCCAAATGATAGAACAATTAATAAGGGTTCATGACATAATAAAAGAACACGTTCTATGAATCTGATACAATTCTCATGAACCATATTGAGTACACGACAAAACCATGAAACATCACATAGATCTTATGATACTCCTTAGGTAACCTATTTGGGCCATATGACACCATATAGATGTGTTGATGCATGAAACATGGTACCCTCCGTGCATGTAACCCTAGTATCGAAAAACACTACAAATTTTAGGTTCATGTATCAATATGTTCTTCATATACATCTCTAGACTCATATAACAACATCGTCTCATTACATCCTAGCCTTGTGCTAGCACCCATGAAATAAAATTATTTCTCAATTGAGAAAGATAGCCAAGGCATGATAATCCTTCTAGACATGTAATCTATGACATGTGTTACCCTCATGACATGTCATTTAGGACTTGTGTTATCATCTATACATGTCATTCAGGACATACGACACACTCTGAGACATATCACACTGACTCTTGTGACACACCTCATATGTGTTAGATTGCTCTTATGATGAATCTTAGGACTTCATATTTGTTATGAGATACCATATAAGACATGTTAGTCATGTATTGTGATATCTTATAGACATGTTAGATGGGTTATGCGATACTCTCCACACATGCATGCCAAATAAATAATGGAATTCCAAGACATGATGATGTTGTCCAACCACTATATGTAATACCGGATAAATATAGAAACCTCGGTGTATAATCCATGACTAGTGAAAAATGATATGTAAAATAATAAGGTAAACATTAGGTTTTAATCCTGGATTACTAGAACTATAAAGAATCTAATGATATGACTATCCTGGATACATATGACACTTCCTGGACGTTCGAACTCCATATTAATTTTTAAATGGTCTATCCAAATCTGTAAGTTTGTAATCCCCCAAATAAATAACAATTATCAGTAGTTGTTCCTTGTTTCACACACCAATCATATCACACATGTGATTAGGGAGCTGTAATAACCATATAATTTTCATCATAATTATTTAAAATGAAAAGGGATGCCTCAATGTGTATTCCCCGATCAACCAAACTATAATAATTTTGATTCATTCCATTTGGGGGATATATAGGATTCCTTCCTGATGATCAAAATCTATAATAAATTATCTTTGGGATATACAAATGAATTGGTCCCACATTTTTGTGTAGTGTGACCGATAACTTGTTATCCCTTATTTATCGCACCGAGTATTTGTCACATGATATTAGGGAGTATCAATATTCAAATAATTCACATCATGAATCTACACCATCATTGGAAGTGTCAGAATATAATACCCAAAGAGTGGAAATATATAGTTGCCTCATCATAAAGGAACCTACCTTAGGTCAAGACATATGGGAAAGAATTAATTAGAAGAAGATTGATTACTACTATATCATATATGTGTAGGAAATATTTTTAAATCCCGAGTCCAACTAGTTTCCTATATTAATTATTTTCGTTTTATGTCACTGAAATATTTTGCATTGGTAAACAATCATCCCCATGGGTTCATTCCTCTTCCTCGTCCACCAATGGACTGAATAAAATAAATGAGGACAACTTCTATTATCACTAAAATTAGGATACATAGGATCTATTTTAAGGAATAAATCATTAATACACGATGCCTTATAAGACTCATATATGTATTTTATATATGACATTAGACTACGTGGTTCTACAGAAGATCATAGGATTATATTCTTATATTTACCAGGAATTGTAGGAAGGCTCATAAAGGCTTTATCCCTTCCTCAATATACTAAACAACCTCCCTGTAGGGTAGCATATTCTAAAGCATCTATTTATTTATCTTCAACATATAAATAATGTACACATCATTATAGAAATAGATTAGTATCCAAATATACATATAAAGGGATTAACTTCTGAAACCCCATTTTAGTTTTTCATCAATTTGATTTCTGTTTTATATATAAAAACAATTAACCTATAATAATTTAGTTTGGGTAACGAGTCCTATTTCAGAATTAAGATGATATTTGGGAACATATCATAGATCTACATGGGAGACAAAGTGTAGAAAATAATATACATAAAAAGGATGGATGAGATTGACATCGTATCCATTCGACCAATGAGTGTCCCTATGTTACATTCGGTATGAAACCCCAATTAGCCACATACATTTGGAATGATGGAATGTACCCGATTATATAAAATGGATACATTATAGATTCATTTCAATAATTTCAGAGAACTCTTGTTAGTGATTACATAAGAAATAAAACCCATATAAGTCAACCATTAGACCCAACCAATCCCGCCATAGTGATAGTTTTCTTGGTCAAATGTTTCCATTTGAAATAGAAATGGTGACCCCATTGTGAAACTCTAAAATAATGAACACTTTTTATTATCCGTCATGATATTTTTTCACATTACACTAAATCAAATCTATAAAACCAAATTTGAATCTCTAATATGATAGGATAATCATGAATCATACAACTTTATTTTCTCTTAACTAATAGAAAAAAATAGTAGTCTGGCAGACATGATCGTATAGATGATCCTCTATAAATTGTGTTGTCATGAAATAATTCCATCCCCTTTTTGATTAGTCTGATAGAGCATAATATCTGAATCAATAATGAAAGAGAAATTGTGTTAACCATGCATATATGATCGACCATATTATTCCAATAATGTTTCTCTAATTAATAACCACGTTCATTTTCTTCTACAAAACTACATATACTTCTCTCAACAACTCTATTAAAGAGACTGATTGAATTGTCTAGTGTTCACTCAGGTAAATCACATGTGGCTACATCTGACATAGGTTGTAGAACTATCTCAGTGGCACAATAGCTCCAATTCCTGATATAGAACATGATGGTATAGGAGTACCATTGACATAGTACAATTCTGTACCTAGAAGATTCCTATGATGTTCTCCCTGAATTGATACCATAAAGTATACATAACTCGGTGAAATCCTCTGCTAATATAGTAGCCTGTGTAACTAAAACCAACATCCTCAGGGGCTTGTCAATAGAGCACAACAACATAACCCATTAGTCTCTAATGAATGTGGATAAGGAATCCCTATATTTATCCCTTTCTCATCATGTTACAATGAGAACGAAATCTATCATCCACTATCACCAACAACACACCCTGGTACACAACAGTCATCTGTTAAGGGTACCACCCAAAATTAATAAAACTCTAATTCCCAAGTATTGCTATATTGGAAGACATGTTAGGGAGGGAATGCATGGATTCCTAAGAGTGGTTTCATATCCCGACTCCCAGTGATGATGACTGCCATCAAATTCTAGTGATAACTACTTAGAAAGTGCATACTAATTATCACATTGAACAATTATGCTGGAATATTCCCAGGATATGAATTTTGGAAGAATATATCCCTACCCCCATATGTGAATCCCATTGTAATATTATGATTGGAAATGTTTTAAAATTGTAGGCGCATATTACCACTTCAATTGAAGAAATATACCAACATATAATCAAGATGGTTTATTTGTTGACTTATATACAAAAACACTCTTTTCTAAAATGACAATAAATTTTAATAATAGTTAATGAACTCTATCAACACAGTCTGACAATGTTACAGATAAAGGGACTTGTTCATACTCATATCACAACATCCAAAAAAACACAAAACACTAATCAAGATGTACATGTATTTGTATTTGAGAAATAAAAAAATTCTTCATCCCTTCCACATTGATTATTAGAATATTCTAACACTGGATGAGTTATCAGTCCTGGCTCACAAAACCATTCCAATCAGGGATCGCCTGGTTATAGTGTAAAATGCATCCGGGAAAGGTCATATGTTACTCAATAAAGTACCGCAAAATATTCCAATGTACAAGGATAAAGAATATATCTCTGTTCTAGTATGGGATGACCATGTTAGAATGGAACAGGCTCGGGGATAGGATCATATTCATTCCAATGAATATGTCATCCATATTCCATCAGATCATGGATGTTAGTTGTATATTTCTACTTACTCTAATTAATTACTATACTAACATCATTCTAAGGAAATGATAGATTATGATCTTATCCATTATCCAATTTCAGAGGTTCGTCATTATATTTTGGCATGGAATGCATATTTAGACCATGTACATATTCACACACTAGTTGGGGCTCATTAGGTGGGAGGGTAAAAAGACATGGTGCAGGCTTGTATTCCATCCAATAAAGACTAATGATATATCTCAAATGCTCAATATTGTTCTCAAAATCCCTTCATGAATGAACCTCAATATATGACGATGGTACATGCTCTGGGAAATTCTCATTTTCATGTCAATAATGGGAAATATTAATTGAATACTTCAAAATATTCTCAGAAGTGGGTAAATATTCTTGCATCACCAAAAGGTTATAAACATGTTCCAGAAACAGTCATATAGAACGCTCGTATCCCAGCATAATCCTGAGAGGACGGTCATCATACTATGACCATGATGTAGATCATGTACCAAATCCCTAATAATCTAAATTTCAATGTCCTTGCAGTCATTTGAGACACGTTTTCATCACCATAGGTGTTCTTTAACTATTTTACCATTGAAGAAGATTCTCGTTACCCTGATAGTCCTTATCATGGTAGTGTGGATATGGAATAACTAGAGTCTACTCTTGATATATATATGGTCAATATTATCACTATGATTTCTCCTATTTAAAACTAAATCATCCTCTTTCCCAAAAATCTATATATAATGTGATGCTACAAACTATGAAACCTTCATATAGAGAGTCAATCGAAATAGTATTGGCAACACTATATGGTTCCCATCAACTACAAATAGCACTCCACTACCTTAAAAATTTGAACAGAAGAGACACATTCTATGGTCGGGCCATATGTAGGCATGAATGTTTAATGAAGAGGAATATGACATAGACATAGGGTTGAGTTAGCTTGAAACATCATCCCTACCATGTTCTGGCCCCTCTCTACTTCTGACTTTAAGAACACAAATGAGATTGAAAATAAATTTATTTATAACGAACCATACTTTACATAAATTGTTAATAATTCAAAATTGATGTACACTTATTACAACATATAACAAAACCATGAAAGGACCGTATAGGTATAGTGTATTTATAAACTGGGAAACATAAACAACTGGTTCATAAAGCATCTACATTGTCTCCCATTTATTTCATCATATCTAGAGTCCCTTTTGCAATATCCTACTTAATAACCTTCTTCCTAAATTGGGAAATGAAAACATACAAAAGGGTGAGCTCAAATGCTCAGTAAGGGTAAACAAAATAAATATTATTCACATCATATTCATAAGAACATAACATTTTGGAAATCATAACCTGCGAAAGAGATCATAATTTCATAATCATTGGATAAAATATAGTAGTGAAATGTTATCCCAATAATCATAAAATAAAACATGAAACTTTGTGTCATACACACAAAATCAAATAGAATCATATCTTAGTAGTCAAGACTCATTTCCAAGACTATCTTAGCAGACAAAGTCCATTTCTGAACCAAGTTCACTCCTCATTTCTGTCCTATTTCACTAAACCGGTTTAACCTACCAATCCAGCCATGTCTATCTCATGAGATATAAATCATTAACCAATTCATTGGAGGGAGATATAGGTCCCACCAATATCATAATGATACCATTATTATGTGTGGCACATGATTGTAAATCATACATGATAACATAACCCATGTAATAAAAATGGGATTCTTAAACATCATGACATCATAACAATAATCATATAAGATAAAAGGATTTCATAATTCCATCATAACATAATCAAATCAATGTAAAAATAGTTATAAAAACAGAAACCTATATTATCTTAGATGGAAAATAATTTTGATAAAACACTTGAACTCCATTCTTGTGGAAAATATCTTTTCTACTTCAAAAACATTTGACTTTCTTAACATGTCATATAATTTTACAGTAATAGAAGATTATAAAAAATAGACGTGAAAACTTGTAAAGGAATATTCATGGAAATAATGTCCTAAAAATCCGTTTATTCTGTATACGTTAAAGAAAAACATTCTTCTCGTACTTTGGCTGGAAAAGTCAAAAAAGTACCTCGTACTAAAAATGACAAAATATTCATTTCATATCTTTTACTAAAAACTCACCAATGGGTAAAATTGGATTTAAACAATTTTATGTGGATGGAAATAACATTACATATTGAGGAATCATGGATTTGGATGATAAATATTCCCTAGTAAATTATGAAGTATAAACAATCTCGGATAAAAATGAGATTGTAAGATTTTCCCTTACCTTAGGTCCGATTTTCTTCATAAGTGTGCGAACCTCCTGTATAATGATTTAAATAATGTCATTTACTTCTTCCAGAATCATACTGCTTGTTATGATATCATATATGGTCATATTCTTAGCTTCTTATTAGTAATATTTCATTACTACTTGTTATTTGGGTGTTTATTACTTTTTGTTCTAATGCGTGTTTTGTCGAATACATTCTTATTCTTCTCTTTAGGTTTTAGATACCTTATTTACATAATGGTATTAGTGTAATATATATCATATTTATTCATTCAATTCATTTATATAATCCTTATGTAATGATGATCATGTAGAACGAGTCGCATCACATCATGGAGACGGTAGGCCGTACGTACGCAGGAGCGATGATATTGTTACCATGATCGTGGAATTGTATTGATGTGTATGTATACTATTTCAGATTCAATATCACTTTATAATCATCATATATATTTATTATCTACACCATTATACCCATCCAAGTAAGTTGGTGGTGGAAAATAGATTACACCACGATGTGCAGACGGTATTCTGTATATACGCACTCGCGGTGATTTCATTTTCCCTAGGATGAATAGATGGTGAAAAAATATTGTTTCATACTTATAATAACGTATCCATATGTGAGTGATGCTGATGTTATTACTTCATAATTAAACAACTAAATAAGAATAAGTAGAAGAAGAAATAAAGTTGAATGAATCTTTAATGGACATTATCTCTTCTTTGAAGCGCCTTTCCTAACCTCCTCTTAGGGCACTAAAGATGGTCTTTGAAGAAGACCAAGACCTCTAGGATGTTACTAGGGAAGTGGAGAAGATAAATTGTTAGGGGTTGGACGATCTTGAAGTCTCAAAGTGGTGTGAGGAAGAGAGGGAGGAGGTTCCCTTTAATAAGGGAGGAGAGGGGCACCTTTGAAAAAACAACAAATATTATATTATTATAAAGTCATATTCTGTTTTTAATAGCTCCAAATTGATTTATTTCGAATCTATGGTGGGAATGGGTCGAAATCCTTTCATACAATGGGTTTTAGACATGTTTAGTTCTTATATTAACCTTATATTTTAGTTTTTAACTCTTAGTTAATTAGATTGACATTTACCATGTCACTTTGTATTTTTATATTATATAGTTAATAAACATACCATATACATCCAAGAGACCCCAAAGTGGTCCATTAAAGATATACCTATCATGATGTAAGTATCTTGGCCGAACCTTAGATTTTTAGGAATATAATAACAATTAATAATATAATATTTGTTTTAAAAACTATTTTATGTCAATTTTGACACTATTTGGTAATTGTTTTTTGTGAAAATCTTAACAGCATTATTAGATATAACAAAGATACTTAAATCAATACTAATATGTCATATTAACCTAGAAAATTACTTTAATTCATAAATAGTCTCAGATTACATTTATTTGAGTATTTATAACGTCAATTATGTTAATATTTCATTAATAAGATAATTAGTGCATCATCATTGTGTCATAAATAAATTAAATTAGCTAATGTCTAAAAATTATAAATAAAATACCATTATGTAGTAAATCATTTTGTCTTTCCAATTAATATTTATAGTTGAATTTATCTTATGTATAACAATATATTAAAAAAAATTAGTTATTAAACAATGATTTTAACTATTTTAACTCTTCTTTAAATAAAATAATATTAAATTTCTTAATCTAATAAAAGTGGACTTAAATGGTATTATGTTATTCCTAAGGCTGTTTCAGTCGAATTAAACTTATCCAATTGAATTATGACATGTCATAGGGTAATAATAATATCATTTTTACCCTTAATTAACCTATTTACTTTTAACTATGGAAAAAAAGTAAAAATTTATTATTCACCAAAAATTATTTTCATCTCATCAAACCACATTTTAGTCCTTGATATTAACCATGTCTCTCGGATTTTCGAAATTCCACTCACAGAAGCGGTAAAATTATGTTTTATGTGAATTTTCAAATTCTCCTAGGAGGTGGGTAAAAGATAGTGAAAAGTTCAATAAAATTTTTATATATCTAAAATTATTATAAAATGACTCCAATGAATTACTTTGAACATATATAGGTATTATGTATCAATTTTTACCTAACATAAATTTAAATAAAATAAATAATTATTTAAATAAAAAGTCAGTTTTTAAATAGTAACCCATTGTTTTCACTATTCATCAAAAATTGAATGTTTTCAGATTAAAACAAACATTTCACCCTAGGATAATTTCGATATTATGAATTCCAAAATGAAGTCCATTTTGAACGATATACTTTCAAAAAGTGGGTATTACTATTCATAATGGCTAGTTTTAATAATATTTTAATAGCATATCGCTGTTTATTGAAACTCGGTATTGCGTTCAACGGAAGCTATCGACGAATGCCGCGATTGAGTGTAATGCAATCCATGCTAGTGTTGTGTGTAGTGAAAGATTCCTTTGATGATTTATATAACATAAAAAAAAATATTTCTCATAAATATATCGGGTGTTACATTATTCCTTATCCATGCCAAAATATCTTGGATATTTATTCATCAATAATGGTTTGAAGTATCCCTTAACCGGAAATGAGTGTCATGTTTATAGAATATATATGATCTGCTGTTAGTCGGACCTGCCAGTAATCAATATGTACCAATATCCAAAATCTAAAAATAAAATAGAAAATCAGCAACAGGTCTTCCGCCATTTCATTTTGACAATTATTTATATGATTTCCAAATCCACCTCATGCATTCCAATTTTAGAATGAGGATATTATAGATAATCACACATTGTCTCGCCCCAGGAAAAATAGAACCAGTCAAATACAACATTATGTAATGCCATATCCTCTTGAGAAATCAATGGACGAGTTAACGCTCGGTCCAGTTGGTCACTACAATAGAATTGACCTAATTCAATGATACCCATAGATCACATATATAGGTATAGTAAATAATAATGTACATTATAATGAGACTACCAAATCCATTAAATAGAATTACAAACATGGGGGCTGAAGTTGAAATCACCTAAACAACATCCCATAAGGAAGGGTTCTAATCAGGGGTTGTGATTGTGCCAAACACATACCAGAGCAATATTTCACAATAAAAAGGTATGAAATAGTGGAATATATTTCTACCATATAAGAGAGGACCTTGAACCTTAGGTAGGGGTAATATCTAGCAATTCTTCAACCATTTAGATCAATAATTATAAAGATGATATAGAAAATATTGAAAACAACTATAGAAAAACTTTATCCCACTGGGATGGTGGAATTTATATTTAAATCACTATCTTTAAGTTCATCATACAATTAGAGGATACAAGATATATGAGAAGTGATTCTAGTTCACCCCCATCCAATTTAGGAGGGGGAATTTATATCTGAATTTCTATCCCAGGAATCATCATATCACTAAATGTTTTTATTGGATTTTAAATAAAAATATTTTTCAATGCTAATTATTTCCCCAGAAACACTTATCCCATAGGTATGGGGTCATTTTAATCATCATCAACATGATATATATAATAAATATTCTAAATATTTGGGGGAATCAATTCTGAGCCTCTCTCCCATTCTACCAACCACACGACACCTCTTATGGTTAGGTCCCATTCGAAAATCCTGTTCGGAAACTCCCTCATGTTCATTGATTATAAACCAAGATTAGAGAATCATATGAAAATGGAGATCACACCCCGCTAGGGTTTCAACCAAAAGTGGCCCAAATTGTTTAAGGGTTCAAATAACAACCCTAATAAGGGTTGTGAAGAGTCAGCCTATTGCATAAAATATAATGTCACTACAACCATTTTTTGGTATGCTCATGTAGTTGTAATCACTGTAAATATTCCAGACATTATAGATCAAGACATAAATGTATAGGGGCACAAAATGAAAAATATACCCTGATATGATGGTGATCTGGATGTACCAAATGAGGTTTCATACACCAATAAGTAGGTAAAACTATAAAATATAGATCCCAAAAATAATAATATTCCACCTATCTAAAGAAAAAAACCCATAAAAAAGGTAATAGTGTTCCTACCTCATGATCATTGTCCATAATAGTTAAGATTCCTTACATTGGGGAACAACTGTCACAATTTGATAGTGAAATTCAATCCCCATGATCCTCAATGAGGAGAAACTATGTGGATATATTCTGTTTGGGAAATGACCTTAGATATATAATAATATCATATATACCATATCTAGAACTATATTAAGAGATGTATATGAGCATAATATTGTCTCTAGATACATGAATACAGTAAACATAAATTAGGTAGTCGAAAGCAATTTTTACTTCCCTCTATTGTGGAGGAAATCTCTCACTCGAAAGGGAAATCATTCAGTCATTTGAGGTATTGAAAATCTGTGGGGGGGGGGGGGAATAGGTGGGGCCACCGGATAATCACCCACCCACATAGTTTAGACAACAGAAAATTCAAATAACATTCCCTATAGTTGTTCTTAATTTTATTGAGTATTTGGATACTCAAAATGATTCTAGGGAAGGGTGATATGTGCTTGTGAAGCCTGATAGTGATCAATTTCCCGAATTACTGGATGAT
Organism: Viscum album; assembly: GCA_963277665.1. NCBI lineage: Eukaryota > Viridiplantae > Streptophyta > Magnoliopsida > Santalales > Viscaceae > Viscum > Viscum album. The sequence continues at coordinate 1,416,494,965 of OY728161.1, read as the reverse complement.
GATCCACCACCACCCAAATTAGGTAATCATAACCTCACTACATTTTATAGTCAAACTCACCAAACCTATATCTCACACACTTTTTATCCTAATGGGGTTGATGATGGGAACCCATGATCAAAAGGTGTACACAATGATGTGGTGTTTCATACATAATCTATAACATCCAATTACAATAATAAAGTATGTCTACCGTTTTTTAGGATCCCTTTTCATTAAGAGTTCTTAGGAGTGGTTTTATGGATTTTGAGTAGGCTGTAGAGTTGGTGCATTCTATGTACTAATGGTACACGATGTGTACGTTCAAATTGTGTAAGTGGGGAAAAAGTTCTGTACTAGGGCTACACACTATGTACATGGGGTACACATTGTGTACTTGAGTTACACGATGTGTACTAGAGGTACACACATTGTATGTACATGACGTTTACGTGAGGTATATGTCATTTAGGGGAAAAATAATCGTTTTTAAATTTGGGGTGACAGGTTTTTCAGCATAACTTATCTACCACAGCCTACACTACATAACCAAGGGGTACACGTCATAACCCGAACCACACATAGGTTAAAGTAATTTGTTCATATATTTAGGTTCAGACTTCCTTTGGACCATCATTGCTCTCAACCCTAGATGCTTCCTAGGCAGTTCTCATAGTTTCCCCTCCTACCGCATCAATCTAGATGGATTTGGATCTTTATTTGGTAAATTGTACGTCTTTATGGTTATGTATTCTTTCTCTTTATTCATTGTGATTGATTATGGTAGTACTTATCATGGTGGTGCTAGATCCATTTATCTTTGTTGAATAATACATGTTTTCTATTTCTATATCTATTGCGAGATCTTATTCTAGATTCCTTTTTCTTTATTGGATATGGTTTCATGGGAAATCATCATCGAGATATGTGTGTATCCTCTCTTCCGTCAATCTCTTGTGTTTAAATTTGGATCAATACAAAGACATGCGGATTTTATTCTATTAACATTGTTGAAATTGTTTGTTTTCTTTGTTCATGGATTCTGTTGTGGGCGTGTGTGACCTAAACAATGACGTAGCTGGTTCTGTCTATATCCTATGATAATAAACCTGTTGTTTTTCATTATAAACATAATTATTAAATAAGCATGATGTTTGTGTCTGTAGAAAATGGATTTTGAAACTGAAATGGATTTTCCATGGTTCTTGATAAATGGATTGCGTAATTATTATGAATGGTTTAAAATGAATTGAAATTTGTTTTTGAAATTAAGCACTTGTGTAACCTTGTGTACATATGTTGAAGGTTTATCTTGAGGCAATCTTCCATCGTTTTGTGATTATAATGTTTGTTTGTCTTGGAGCTTTACTATGTCTCTGTGGACTATTGTTAAAGGGGACTGATATTTGCATTTATGGTGGTTTACACATGTTGTATTCTTCTTCTTCCCAGTAATGTTGTTCTATGATAGTTTTTGGGAAATATATTCTTGTGGTACATGTTGAATATGGACTGGTGATGTAGTATTCCTTGGTGTTGTAATAAATGTTTTTCTGTTTGAATTTATTAGATTTCTGAGCTAGGCTTGATTTTTGGGTATATTACTGGGGAAATTGTTTTGAAAAATATTCTTTGAAACTAATATACCTTTTTTTGTTTAAAACTATATAAAATGGAAATGTTAACATTTTTCAATAAAACATCATTACTACTTATAATGCCATGTTTTTTTTATAAAATGATAATACATGATTTATTATACAGAGACTTGTAGTGAACACCATGGTGGGATACTTTTGTGCCAATTTTTCATGCCCTACACACCTCTACGGTGGTGTGCAGAACATTGTTAGACATTTGATATTTATTCATTTAAATATATATATATATATATATGTATATTCCATGTGGTTTTTCATGTTGAGGGAAATCATTCCCTCATTTTTCTCTATCGATTCCTCGGTTCTTGTTTCCACCCTCTATAGATCCCAAATTTTCATAGGGTATGTGATATATCGGGTTAGGTTTTGGGTTTGAGGGAAACCAGGGTCAGTTCATTACAGTTTGGTATGAGATGTGGTCTGTCCTCAAATTTCCATGTCTTAGAAAATATGTTATACTGCATATTGAAATTTCGGAATATGAGAAGTATGTTTCGATAAGTTAGAAGGAAGGTATTTTCATAACGAGACTCATGTTTCAATGGGTTATTTGAATGTTTGTCTCTAGTATTGGTTTTTTAATGAATCTCATTTTTTGATAATAGGTTTTATTGTTTGGACTGATGTTTGTTCTGTTTTGTGATCATTTTGATGGTTCTATGTTCATCATTAGGCCTCCGAGACATCTTCTATAGGTTCCTCATGAAGGATTAGCTGATGTCCCATAGAGAAATCCACCTATGTATTATAATATCCTCAAGAAAATCATATGGGTAGTCTGTTTAGTTGATCAAGATGTGCCACAGGTTCCAAACATGGTGGATGAAGGAAAAAATTGAGCTAGAGGATAGTGGGATCGATCATGGGAGTTGTTTCATGAGAAGCCACCATCCATTGGAGTAAATAGAAAAACTCATGAGGCGGAGGATTTCCTAGGAAGGAAAGATAAAATCATAAAAATCATAGAGGCCCCTGATAAAATCATAGTGAAGTGTGTTACGTTTGGACATAAGGGATCTGGAATGAAATGGTCATATTATATTGTCTAGGAAGGCAGACATGTTGTCATGGATTTGAAGGGTTTAAAAAACCTATTCATTTAGTAGATCTGTCTAAAGCCATCGATGATGGAGAAGTCTATGGAGTTCATATATTTGGAACATGTAGATCATTCGGTGTCGACATAACCCAATCATTTTGATGAGCTAGTCCATTTTTCATCGGACATGGTGAAGAATGACCGGTTGAAGTCTTAGAAATACCTATAGGGTTTGCAAACAGATATCAGATAACATGTGTTCATATTGAATATTTCTACTTATGATTAGTAGGTAGGAATATACCTTTTTTAATAGATTACAATGGAAGACAATGATGGATTATTATCTCTTATATTTCATCAGGTTCCAACTTCAATGTCATGCTTGGGAAGAAGATCATGTGGCCGGATTTTCGTAGAAGTAGCGGAGATAGGAATCAGTTGTGTGCCTCTTTTACACCATCTATTATAGTAGTTAATATTTTTCTGACTTTATATCAGTGGAGAAAGGTAGGACACCCAAGACATTCACATCCTATTCTCGAAATGATGTGCAATAAATGTGTATGTATTGTTCATAGATAGTATTTCTATTAGGCTATGAATATTCCTCATTATAGTCAGGATTCGTTGGCTTTAGAGGCTACTATTATGCATTCTTAAGCTTCAAATACTATAGGGATCCAACCACATGCCTCTAGTGTGTGTCATTTACACAAATTAAATTATTTTCCAATAAAATTTGATGCCAATTTATAAATAATAAGAGACACACTTATTTTTTATATTTACTATCATTTTATTAGTTTGATATTGGGGTCCCTAAGTCATTTTTATCTACACGTATGTTTCATGTTCTTAAACGTCTAGTTGAACTTATGCCATTCAAAATGGAGTTAGAGACACCTCTTGAAAAGTGTAAGAGTAGGGGTTTTAGTGTCCTTCTTGTTTGTAAATTATAGCTGATATGGAGATGGTCTGAGATTTTCTCATTCATGACCGGGATCTATTTGATCTCATCATCGGGATTGATTAGAGATTTACTCATCTATATAATGTTGATTGCTATAATTCGTGTGTTTTATTTATTTCATATGAATGGTATATCTCATGTTTTTCATGGAGAGTGGGACATGAGTTCTACTCTTGTAGTAATTTTCCACCCAGAGCATGGGAATTTTTTGGATGTTGTTTTGATTGAGACTGATGATGTTTATTCTATTGAAGATATTTTTGTTATTGTTTGATACATAACTTTTTATTTACAAGATTATTTATCTAGTATTCCTCGAGTGAGAGAGGTAGAGATTACAACTGAGCTGGTTACTGGTACACAATAGATATTGATTCCTTGTCATTTTATATAACTAGTATAGTTTAAAGAGCTCAATATTCACATAGATGACCAATTAGAGAAAGGTTTCATTTTCACCAGTGTTTCACCAAGGGAATATACTTCTCTAAGTTCTAAGAAATTTTATGGTTAAATTTTGTTATGTGTTTTCAATCGGATGATAATCCAGGTGTTTTTGGAAAAACAAATATCATTTTCCTCATCTGATTGATTTATTTGATTAGTTGAAGGGGGTAAAGTGGTTGATAATGAATAACCATTGGATGAGTAGTCATCAGATCAGTGTCCGAGATTTTGATATACCGTAGAATAAATTCAACCGTATTTATGTCTATTAAGAATATCATGTGATACCTCTCTATCCAACTAATGCTCCTACTTTTTTTTATTCCACTGATGAATCAAACATTTTATCAATATCATGACATTTTTGTTGTAGTGTTCCTGGATGATATTATGGTTTATTCAAAATCCAATCATGAAAATGATCACCATTTGAGTTTTCCTTTTAAAATTATGAAATGTTGGCTTTTGTGTGGAAGGATTTAAAAATATAGTTTCTTGATTAATGAAGTTATTTTCTTAGGGCACAGAAATTCGGAGCATGGCTTAACAGTTCATCCTAATAAGTAATGACTATTATGTCTTGGAAGAAACCACCGAAAATAATTGTAATTAAAATATTCATTGGTGTTTTTAATACAACTGACAATTCATTATGTATTTCTCTAAGATTGTGTCAACTTTGACCTCTCTTATTAGGAATTTTGTAAAAATAATATGGGATTTAAAGTGTCAATCATTGGTCGATGAAATGAATTGTTTCCTAACATATGCTAAAATTATGATCTTACCTTAGCCCGCTAATGTGTTCATGTTGTTTTGTGACGCATCTAGTTCTGGTTTCAGATACCTAATTATGTAGGACTATCATGTGGTAGCATGTATCTCTCATCAGCTCCGAATGCAAGAGTAGAACTACCCCACTCATGATTTTGTGTTTTTTCTGGTTATGCATGTGTTTAAATGTTGGAGAAACTATCTCTTTGGAAAGATGTTCATGGTCTCGTCTAATAATAAGTGAATGAGATATATCTTTTCATATAAATACATCAATCTTATATAGAGACTTTGGATATAATACCTTCTTATGTTTGACGTCAACATCACCTACACACCAAAGAACGAGAAAGTTATCACAGATCCTCTATTAGGATGGTATCATCACCTTATATTTTTGAATGGTAGGAGGAGTGGAATTGTATGGGGCCTTACACTCAATGGAAGAAGGACACAAAGGATGATATTTTAGGTATTGTTAGGAATAGTGATCACTTCCCATCATGTATCCCTGGGTCTGTTTTGCAAATTCAAAATTAGGAATATGAGTTTTATAAAACATAGGAATGAATTTATGGTGGAGAGTCCATTTTGGGTTGGTCTCTTTATATATATGTTATGCATCACAGTGGAAAAGGGATTATCATCCCATCATCTATGAGATGTTCAGTATTTTTTGATTGTCATGTATATTAATAGGAAATTCATTCAAGAACTACAATTTGTATTATGACAAGAGAAGATGATTCTGGTGTGCAAGTATGAAGAATGGAATTATAGATTATGTGTCCCAATGTTAAACTATCCAACATGTAAAAGAAGTGACATTTAATCCATCTGGTAGGCTTTAAAATATTTTGGTTTTTTTTAAATGTGATGGGTATCCATGGCCATCGTTGATGGATTTCCGCAAATACCCTAAGAGAAAAAATTATATCTGGGTGGCTGTTGATCGGTTGATGATGCCTTCAAATTTCATTCCAATCAAATACAACACTAATGTTGATGACATGACTAAAAAGTTTGTGAAGGAGATAATGAGGTAACATGGGAGTCATTCTAATATTGTTCTAGATAGGGATCCTACGGTTACTTTGATTGTTTTTTAAGAGAATACAAGATGCAATGAGAACTCTGCTCAGGTGGAGCACACAATACCATCCATAGACAGATGGTCAGACAAAGTTTGTAATTTAAATCCATGAGGATAAAAATTGTTCATACATCTTGGATTTCAATGGATTATGGAATAACCATCTCGGACCAGTTGAATATAATTATAAAAGTAGTTACCAATCATTTATAAGAATTTATCCTTTCATGGTGGTGTATGGTCACCCATTCAAATCACATATTTTTTGGTAATAGGCGGGAGAAGTAGCTTTGGTTGGACCATTTTCTGTTTATGTGATATCTGTGAAGAATCAATATGTGTGATGATGTCTGGTTATAGCCAAATGTTTACATAAATCATATTTATATCGGAGGGGTCATATTTAGGAGTTTTCTTTAGGTGAATCTGTTTTCATTAAATTTTCTCCTTTTTTGGGAAACCTTCATCATAGAAAATATGGAAAGATGGATCTAATATATTTTGGACTATTTTAGATCACTGATCAACATAGAAATGTTTCTTATCAGTTAGCATGGTCAGTTCAGTTGAAAATAATTCTTGATTTCTTCCACATATCTCACATTAGGAAGTATCACCCTGATCCCTCTCACATTATATGATGGGAATAAAGTGATGTAGAACCATATGATTTTATTTTAGAGGAAGTATTTGAGATCGTTGAATCATAAATAAAAGCCTTCCTTGGGAAGTCGATGATGTTGGCCATTGTTCCATGGAAACAAGGAACAAATTCTCATGAGACTTGGGAACCCGAGTCGACGATGAGGGAGTAGTGGACTCATCTTTTTCATGGAATTACATATTCTAATATAATTCATATGGATGGAATGTCTTTATTTTGGGGTGTTTGTAACATAATGTTTCCTTGATTTATTATGTTTTCCCTTTTTCTTTGTTTCCTTTTGGTTCAAAGTCATTAGGACTATATTTCTAGATTTTTTGTCTGCATCAGAGTAGGTAAACACTGTGTACTATAGGTACAAGTTGTTTAGGGAGACACGATGTAATAGAGGTACCCACATTGTATTTACACGTTATGTAATAGATGTACATTCTATGTAGGTACACACTCTTTACAGTAGGTACACATCATGTAGAGTTTAAATAGATGTTTTGTAACCATAGGTGATGGGGTTTTCATCATAACTAATCGATCATGGCCTAAACATTGTGACCAAAGGTTACACATCATGACCCAACCCACACCGAGGTTAAAGTCATTCATTTGGCTATTTTGGTTCGTTCTTCCCTTAAAATATTCAATTATCGCATCCCTATACTCTTCTTATGCAATATTCAGAGGCTCCCCTCTTTTCAGATCAATCTTGTAAACATTAGATCATCTTTTTGTATGCGGTGTGTCTATCTGGTTAAGTGTTCTTTTTGATTCATTATTGTTATTGATTTTGGTAGGGCCCTTAATTTTTAGTTCTTAATCAGTTTATCTTTTTTAGATGATCCCTCTTCTCTTCATCTAGATCCATTGTCTGATATCATTCTAATGGATTTTTCATCACTGGTTGTGGTGCACCGGGAATTTTTCTTTGAGTTTTGGGGGATTTCACTCTTCCATAGACCTCATAGGTTTAGTTTTGGATTATTCAAAATATGTGGGTATTTTATTGTAGGTCCATCATTGTTGTTTTTTTGTTTCATTGATCTTGTATTTTTTTGTGGTCATGTGCGACAAGAATTTTGAGGTAGGTGGTTCATTCTATATGATATGATAATAAACCTACTATTTTTCATTATAAAAAAATTTATAAAATTTTTATTACTGTTTGTGTGTGTTTAAAATGGGTTATAAAAGAGAAATGGGTTTGCCTAGTGTTTTATAAATTTATTGTTAAATGTTTTTGATAGGTTTCGAATACATTGATATTGGTATGTGAAATTGATCCAATGAATTACCTTGGGTACATAAGAGGATATTTTAGGTTGAGGCCATAATCTATTGTTTTTCAATTATCAATTATGTTGGACGGGGGGGATTTTCACTAATTTTTAGGACTATTTTTATAAGGGCATAATATTGATATTTTTAGGTGTTTACTCGTGGGGTATTCCTCTATTTCCAAGGCCCATTGTTCTAGGATCAGTTTTGTTAACTTGATTCATATTGTACGATTAGGCTGCGGTCATTCCTTGTAGTATTCCATAGTGTTGTAATACACGTGGTTCTATATTTTTCTTCATGTTTTTTCCATTTTAGCCTTGTTATGCATGTATATGCTTATATAAAAGTTTAATGTAAATATGCTTTGAAACTGATACAACTGTATTTTTATTGAACTGCATAAAATGAAAATGATCAACATGTTTTAAGTAATATATCATTACTAATTATCATTCATTCTTTATTTTTAAATGAGGATACAATATTTTTTATATATTGATATCTTATGGAACGCCTGGGTGGGATCCTACACTCCATGTTTTCTCACACCCTATAAACCACTTCTGTATTGTGTAGACCATGCATTTTATTCCAATGTAGGGTAAGGAAAGTTTCTATAGATTTGTTTTGAGGATCATGTATTCTATTTGGGAAGAGGGGGGGTCAGATGATGGGAGTTCATATATGACATCATTTGTAGTATCTGTTTGTTTTTTAGTCTGCTTATGTTGGACTTGTCTTGGAGTTTTAGCTACTTGTAAGTTGTTGTTTCTTATTTCATTCTTACAATTATAGAATATATATTTATTATTAATCTATTGTTTATTCCATGATATATATATATATATATTCCATTTCTATGTTCTGGTTGGCCAAAATAGTTCCCTCAGTTTTGTCGTTCAATGTACATGAGTTTGTCACCAGCCAGTGGGGATCGAGAACAACCTTAGAGTTTGTGACGGATCAGGTAGGATGTCAAGATTGAGGAAAACTCAGGTAATTTTCTTATAGTGTGGTGATTATTTAAATCCCACGTTGAAGGAGGATGAAAATAATGCATCCAATTACCTGGTGATGTGGATACCTCTCCAATCGTGAGTATTTTTCCTAGGGGATTCCTAAGGTACAAAGCCCACAAAAAGAAAAAATAATGTTGGATAGGCAAAAGGAAGACAATATAATGATCATTGGATGGAATGGGCCATTAAAGATGGAATCAGAGCTCGTGTCCATTGGATTTTCTCATGTAGATTCTGGTCCATTCTATGGGGGTGAATTATGGTAATCCCATATCGAAGGAAGATGAGCACGATGCACCCATTTACAAGGTCACATGGATACCTCACCCATCATGAGGCCTTTTCCAGTGGGATTCCTGAGGGATATAGCATAGGGAAAGAAAAATTATAGAGACCCTAAGCCTGACGTACATGGACATTATATTATTTTTGCAGAATACTTAATACATAAAATAAAATGATTCCCAAATACCATATTAGTTTAGTGTCTTTGGAAACACAGAACATAATCTTATAATCATGGTGAAATATCTTCAACATCTCCCATTAAAATATTCCCCTTTTTGGGTTTCTTACCTTAAAAAGTTCTTTATATCCTGGGGAAAAGAAAACTTAAAAAGGATGAGCTCAAATTATTAGTAAGGGAAATCATAGAAAACATAAAACAATCCATAAACATTTGAATGCAAAAACATGAACATAAAATCTAATCATCAAAATCTTGAGAAAAGACATAAATCATGGAAGTACGTAAGGCATATATCATAAAGGAACATAGATAATGATAAAATATCATGGGAATAAAACATTTAATTTTAAAAAACCATTAAGCACATGATATGATTTCCATAGTAGCCAAATCATTGCTACCAAGACCATCATAGTAGACAAAGTCCCTTTCTAAATCGAGTTCACTCCTCATTCTAGTCCTGTATCACTAATCCAAATTTACTTACCATTCCATCCATGTCAATATCATGAGATATAAATCTTCACCCAATGCATTGGAGGGAGATATAGGTCCCACCCATCTCATATTGAAATCATTCTTACTTATTCCACAAAATAATCTTAAAACATTCATCATAAACAATAGAATAAAATGGGTTTCTTAAACATCATCCCATCATCACATAATCCATAAAAAAATGGATATTTCATCAAAAAAAAATTAAACCATGTAAATCATAGATACATTATACATGAAACATACACATATGAAATAATTTCATCTTAGTTGGAAAAAGGTTTTGATAAAACACTTGAAATGAATTCTTGAGGAAAATGTCTTTTCTTCTTTGAAATCAACTTATTTTCAAAAAATTCCATGTAATTTTAAAAGAAATTATTTTTTGAAAGTAGTCATAAAATCATGTAGAGTAAGATTCATGAAAATGAGTCGTTATGAAACCATAAAAATCCATTCACGTCATATAAGTTAAAAATAACATTATTCTCGTACTTTTGTCGGAAAAATCAAAAAGTTCACCATGTGGTAAAAAAAGTAAAATTCCTTTCATAACATGTGGTAAATTTTAAAAATGGGTAAAAAGGACTTTAAAAATACATGAATTTATTTTAGAGAGTATGTGCATGGATGATAACAATAACCCCAGTAAATACATACGAATAACAATCTGGGATAAGAATGTGATTGGAATAATTATCCCTTACCTTATGTCTGATATGCTTCATATGTTTCTAAACTTCATATATAATGATTTAAATAAGGTCATTTAATTATTAAAGAATCATATTAATTATTATGATATCATATATAGTTTACTTATGACATTATATTACCCGTTCTTTTGTAAATTCGATTTAAAAGCAGCGATTTGGGTAAAATTGTTTCATTTATTGTACGTGTTTTGACGTGTTGTTCTTGATATTATTACTTATATCCTGATTTAGTTAAATACATAATGTAGAAAATTATTTATATATAATATATATTCAGAATATATATATATGATAGATCAATAAATGGACTGAAATACACCGTTCATGGAGACGGTAGACCGTACGTACACATGAACGCTGTTTTCATTTCGTTATTTAATTGAATGGAATTAAGTAGATGACATTCATATATATATACATAAATACAGTATAACTATTTTTTCATATATTGAATTATTATTCATTATATATACTTTATAATCATTCATGATTGGTTAACATGTAGAATGAATCTCATCGCGTTGTGGAGAAGGTAGTCCGTACGTACGCACGAGTGATGATCTCATTACCATGATCATTGAATTGTATTTAAGTTTATGTATAATATTTAAGAATAAATATCACTTTAAAATAATAATATATAGTTATTTATTTACACCAATATACCCATCCATGTAAGGTGGTGGCCGAAAACAGATTACACCACGGCATGGAGACGGTATTCCGTACGTACGCACGTGCGGTGATTTCATTTTCTGTTGGATGGATAGAAGGTTAAATAAGGTTGTTTCATATTTATAATAACATATTAGTATATATGTAATACTGATTTTATTACTTTATAATGAGAAAAATAAATAAGAAGAAGTAGAAGAAGAATGAAACTTGATAGAATTAGAAGAAGAGATTACCTCTTTTTCGACCAACTTCCTTTAATCTTCCTCTTATGGAAGTAGAGTTTGTCTTTTGAAAAGACCAGAACCTAAAAAACGTTTCTAGGGAAGTGTAGAAGATAAATGGGCAGGGTTTGTCCGAGATTCAAGGCTCAAAATGGAGTGAAGAGAAGAGGGAAGGGGTTCCCTTCTATAAGGGAGGAGAGGGGTACCTTTGGAAAAACATAAAATATTATTTTATAATAAAGTAATATTCGGTTTTTAATAGATAAAAATTGATTTATTTCAAAGATAATGTGAGGATGTTTATAAATACTCCCAACCAATAGGTTTTAGAAAAGTTTAGGTTACTATTTTAACCTTATCATTGAGATTTAACTCTAAGTTAATTAATTTAAACGTTACCATGTCTTCTTGTTTTCATTGACTATACGGTTAATAAACTTATTATAACAAGCCAAAAGAACCCCGAGTGGTTAATTATTAATATATATAACCTTATCTAAGTCATTATTCTGAAACTAAGATTTTTATGAATAAAATAACAATTAATAATATAATATTCGTTTTACAAAATATTGGATGTCAATTTTGACACTATTTGGTAATTGATTTTTTTCAAAATCATAACAGCATGATTAGTTCGAAAAAAATTAATTTAATCAATAATAACATGTCAGATGAACCTAAAAATTTAGTTGAATTTATAAAAAGTCTCAAATTACATTTATTTGGGTATTTATAACATCAATTATGTTAATATTTCATTAATAATTAATTACTGTATCATCATTGTGTCACAAATAAATTAAATTATTTAATATCTACAAATTATATATAAAATACCATTATGTAGGAAATATTTTTAGCTTTCTATTTAATATTTATAGTCTAATTAATATTATGTATAACACTATATAAATTTTTTTTTGTTATTAAACTTTTATTTTAACTATTTTTACACTTCTTTAAATAAAATAATAATAAATGTCCTAATCTAATCCAAGTGTACCTAAAGGGTAATATTTTATTCCTAAAGTAGTTTTTGTTAGAATTACACTTATCCAATAGATGTAATCCATGTGTTAGGGTAATAATAATATCATTTTTACCCTAAATTACCCTAGTTACTTTTAACCATGGTAAATAAAAGTAAAAAAGTTACTATTCACTAAAAATTATTTTTGTCTTATTGAACAAAATTTTACTCCTTGATATGAACCGTGTCTCTCGGATTTTGTAAATTCCACTCACAAAATTGGTAAAATTATGTTTTATGTAAATTTTTAAATTCTCCAAGGAGGTGGGTAAAAGATGATGAAAAGTTCAATAAAATTTTTATATATATAAAATTATTATAAAATGACTCCAATGAATTACATTGAAAATATATAAGTATTATGTATCAATTTTTACTTAAATAAATTTAAATAAAATAAACGATTATTTAAATAAAAAGACGGGTTTTAAATAGTAACCCAGTGTTTTAACTATTCATCAATAATTGATGGTTTTCCGAAAAATACCAAAATTTTACCCTAGGCTAATTTCGATATTCCGAATCCAAAAATGATGTCCATTTTGAAAGATAAAATTTATAAAATATAAAAATGTGGGTATTACTATTCATAATGGATATTTTATATAATATTTTAGTAACACATCATTGTTTAGTGAATCTCGGTATTGCGTACAACACACACAATCGAGGAAGGTCGTGATTGCATGTAATGCAAGACATGTCAGGGTTGCATGTAGGGAAAGATTCCTTTGTTGTTATTTATATTATAATCCAACCATATTTCATTTTTACATTGAGTATATATATATATATATACAGTCAACGTTGAGTAGAATAACATATATCAAACGAAATTAAAATTTTGTGTAACAGGATCCAATAATAGTGTTGCGTATACTGAAAGCTAATACGGTGTTGTGTATAGCGGAAGATAATATTGGTTTATCATACAACACAATACATGAAATAAATTTAATGGAATATATCTTATAAAATCCCAGAGTGTTACATTCTTCCCCCCCTTCAAATTAATTTTGCCCTCGAAATTTGTCGGGGTTATAAATGGTTAATTAGATGAGAGTTTCTTTCATAGAAACCCACATCGTAAAAAGCAATACAAAAACTTATCTTTAAAAACTAATGTATGAAACTTAACGGTTACCCAAACTAACTAATTACTGGGTTTTCACATGGGATAACAAAGGTGAAAATATGGATATGGAAGAGAAATCTTACCATCAATTTCTGATGGAGAGTGGTAAAGAACATGGCTATGAAAAAGCCAACAATCACAAAGCCGTAAATTTGTGATGATCTAAGGTACCATCTGATTCATCAGATGTAAGGGCGCTAGGAAAACATTTTTGGTTTTCAATATCATTTCCCAAAAGTTGAAGAATTTTATTTTGAAGAAATACTTACTTTATTTTGGTATAATCTCACAGTTGTTCATTCCTTGAACAATTTCCACTTCATTTCTTAAATAAATGAAGTCGAATATGTCATTCGTGATGTTTTAGCAGATTATGTGATAGAATTATGGGTCATTACATATGTCTCAAACAAGAGATTATAAAATGTTATCAAATATACATAAGCCCATCTGTGGTGAGGTTAATCTTATATGATTCCAAAAATGGACTTATACTTCATCTATCATACCACTTAATAAAACTAGTTTCTACTAACCAGGGACTTCCTGTAAGCCAGTGGTAGGCGATAAAATCCTGTCTCACTTCGGTTGTGTGTTCAATTCCCGCAACCATGTCCGACGCGATGGGTTGTCTCCCATCCAAAGATTTTTCCTTTTTCTAAAACTATACTATTATATCATAACAAAAGTTATAGCCTTAAAAAATATTATCTGATATCTAACATAATCTATTACAATCTTTAGTTTTATCCAAAATACTTCTGTCCAATCCCATGGTATAAAGATAAGGATTACTTGAAATGTCATCTACCGAGCATGTGAATACCATCATTTATCATATGATATATCATTTTGGTCACATTCCAAACTTGTGAATACCTTAATCATGTATTCTAGTAAAACATGAATTACCATAGAACCTTAGTGAAAACATGAGTGCTATTAAAAGTTAACTCTTTCCACATACCAAAATCCAAAAAATTCTATATACTCAAACCATGATATCACTAAGTCCTTATATCAATCATGAACTCATGATTACTATCAAACATCTCATTATCTCTTTATACCTTCATTATGGGCATGTCATTTACATTCCAAAAATATCTGAATAACCTTTCATGGTTACCGGTACCATTCAATATATACTTTCAGATACTTTAGGAAAAACAATAGCGTAACAATCTTTAGATGTTTCATTATTCCATAGTACTATTACCTAACTTTTGATAAACATAAATCATTCCACTACCTTCTTAAACCATTGACTGAGATTCAACAATTCTTTCATCTCACATATAATTTGTAGTCTCTTCATCATCATCAACATAAATACTACCCATATGACCATGATGATTCTCTTCATGAGATTTTCCATTAGGGCATTGGTTTGCAAAATGCCCATACATTCCACATTTAAAACCTTTAATCATTGTTTTTGTCGTAGCAATAACATTATCCTTGTCTGTGGTGTTAACTGAACCTTTTCCTGTGAACGTACTAGCTTTGTGTCAATATTTTCCACACGCAAAGAATCTTCTAGTTCCTTTTAAACATTATCCTTGATTCCTCTTCCCATGTGACTTACATGAGGGAAATTGAACTTTCATTCCTCGTTGATCATCATGAAATTCCATCTTTATCTTATTAGATGATTCACGAATCTTACCAAAGTTGAGATTATTGATCATATTATGAGATTGCTAATTTGGCATAATAATGATGTTTGGACATCCAAATCCGGTTTCATTTGGTTGCTCATAAATAATATCATTCCATTTCCCATCATATTCTCCATTAACATGAATCCTCATATTTCCTACCATTTCTTAAAACCCAAAAAGTATTGTTTGAGAGGAAGAACTCATACTATAAAAACAACATAATCAAGGGAGAGTAGTTTCAATATCTAAAATATTAAGTTTAATTATATGATCATTACAGTAATTCTAGGACTATAACCTATACATATACCTAACCTTGGAGACATTTCTAGACATACCATAGAAATATCTCTAGGGATTTCACTAATGTTTTCACATCCTAGTTTTCAATGGTTAACTAAACCTTTACTCCGATACCAACTGTAGAGACCCAAATCTTGACTTACATGGACATTACATTACTTTTGCGGAATAATTAATACATGACAAAAACAAACACCCAAATACCATTTTAGTTTAGTGTCTTTGGAAACTCGGAACGTAATCTTATGATCATGGTGAAAGATCTTCAAAATCTACCATAATGATCTTTCCCTTTTTGGTTTTCTTACCTATAACCTTTATTTATATCCTGGGGAAAAGAAAACATAAAAAGGGTGAGCTCAAATGCTCAATAATGGAAATCATATAGAACATAAAACAATCCACAAACATTTGAATGTAAAAACTTGAACATAAAATATAAACATCAAAATCTTGAGCGAATACAGAAATCATGAAAGTACGTATGGCATATATCATAAAGGAACATCAATCATGATAAAATAGCATGGTAATAAAACATTTAATTATAGAAAACCATTAAGCACATGATATGATTTCCATAGTAGCCACGGCATTTCTACCAAGACCTTCTTAGTGGACAAAGTCCCTTTCTGAATCGAGTTCACTCCTCGTTCCAGTCATGTATCACAGAATCGGATTAACTTACCATTCCAATTATGTCTATATTATGAGATATAAATCTTTACCCAATTCATTGGTGGGAGATATAGGTTCCACCCATATCATAATGAAATCATTCTTACTTGTGCCACAAAATAAACCTGAAACATTAATCATAACCCAAAAAATAAAATGGGTTTCCTAAACATCATCCCATCATCACATAATACATATAAAACAAATTGATATTTCATCATATGAAAAGTGAAACCATGTAAATCATAGAGACATTATACTTGAAACAAACACATATGAAATTATGCCACCTTATATGGAAAATGGTTTTGATAAAACACTTGAAATGAATTCTTGAAGAAAATATACTTTCTTCTTAAAAATCATTTTCTTTTCACAAAATGCCATGGAATTGTAAATGAAAATTATTGTTTTGAAAATATACATAAAATATTGTAGAGTAAGCTTCATGAAAATGAGGCGTTAGAAAACTATAAAAATCTGTTCACGCCATATAAGTTAAAAATAACATTCTTCTCGTACTTTTGTCGGAAAAGTCCAAAAGTTCCCTGTGTGGTAAAAAAAGTAAGATTCCGTTCATAACATGTGGTAAATTTAAAAAATGGGTAAAAAGGACATTAAAAATACATGAAAACATTTTTATAATACATGGGAATGGATGATAACAATAACTTCAGTAAATACTTATGAATAACAATCTCAAATAAGAACGAGATTGGAATAATTATCCCTTACCTTATGTCTGATATGCTTCGTATGTATCCGAATCTCCTATATAATGATTTAAATAATGTCATTGAATTATTAAAGAATCATATTCATTGTTATTATATCATATATATTTTAATTATGACTTTATTTTACCCGTACTTTTGTAAATTCGATATAAAAGCATCGATTTGAGTAAAATCGTTTCATTTATTGTACGTGTTTCGACGTGTTGTTCTTGATATTTTTACATATATCCTGATTTAATTAATTCCAAAATGTAAAACATGATTTATATATAATATATATCCATCATATACATATATATATGATAGATAGTTAAATGGAATGAAATACACCGTTCATGGAGACGGTAGGCCATACGTACGCATGAATGCTGTTTTTGTTTCCTTATTGAATTGAATGGTATTAAGTAGATGATATAAATATATATATAAATAAATCCAGTATCATTATTATTCATTATATATACTTTATAATCATTAATGAATGGTTGACATGGAGAATGAATCTCATCGCGTTGTGGAGACGGTAGTCCGTACGTACGCACGAGCGATGATATCATTCCCATAATCGTGGAATTGTATTGATGTGTACGTATAATATTTTAGAATCAATATCAATTTAGAATAATCATATATAGTTATTTATTTACAACACTATAACCATCCAGGTAAGGCGGTGGTTGAAAACAGATTACACCACGGCGTGGAGATGGTATTCTGTACGTATGCACACGCGATGATTTCGTTTTCCATAGGATGGATTGAAGGTGAAATAATGTTGTTTCATATTTATAATAATATGTCAGTATATATGTAATACTTATGTTATTACATTATAAATAGACATCAAATGAATAATAAGTAGAAGAAGAAATAAACTTGAGAGATTCGGAAGAAGAGATTACCTCTTTTTCGACGAACCTCCTTTAAGCTACCTATTAAGGAATTAGAGTTGGTCTTTTAAAAAGACCAGACCTCCAGAATGTTTCTAGGGAAGTGGATAAGAGAAATTTTCAGTGTTTGGATGAGTTTGAAGGCTCAAAAGGGTGTGAAGAGAAGAGGGAAATGGCTCCTTTTTATAAGGGCAGAGAGTGGCAACTTTTGAAAATATAAAATATTATTTTATAATAAAGTCATATTCGGATTTTAATAGATCCAAATAGATTTATTTCTAAGATACGGTGGGTATGGGTCGAAATACTCTCAACCAAAAGTTTTTAGAAAAGTTTTGGTCACTATTTTAACCTTATCATTTAGATTTAACTCTGTGTTAAATAAATTAACTTTTACCGTGTCTTTTTGTTTTCTTACACTATATGGTTAATAAACATATTATAACAAGCCAAAAGAACCCCAAGTGGTTAATTATTAATATATATAACATTATATAAGTCATTTGAGTGAAAATTAGTTTTTTAGGAATAAAATAACAATTAATAACATAATATTTGTTTCAAAAACTATTTTCTGTAAATTTTGACACTATTTGGTAATTGATTTTTGTGCAAATAATAACAGAATGATTAGTTCAAAAAAGTTAATTTAATAAATAATGAAATTTCATATTAACCGAAAAATATATTGGAATTTGTAAAAATTCTCAAATTACATTTATTTGGATATTTATAACATCAATTATGTTAATATTTCGTTAATAAGGTAATTACTGCATCATCATTTAGTCACAAATAAATTAAATTATTTAATAACTAAAAATAATAAATAAAATATCATTATATAGAAAATATTTTTATCTTTATATTGAATATTTATAGTAGAATTTATCTTATGTATAACACTATATTAAAAAAAATTAGTTATTAAACTTTGATATTAACTATTTTAACTCTTCTTTAAATAAAATAATAATAAATGTCATAATCTAATCCATGTGGACCTAAAGGGTAATATTTTATTCTTGAGTTTGTTTATGGAATAATTACACTTATCCAATAGAATTAGTACATGTCTTAGGGTAATAATAATATCATTTTTACCCTTAATTACCCTATTTACATTTAATCGTGGTAAATAAAAGTAAAAATATACTATTCACAAAAAACTATTTTTATCTTATTGAACAACATTTTACTCCTTGGTATTAACCGTGTCTCTCGGATTTTCAAAATTCCACTCACTGAAGCGGTAAAATTATTCTTTATGTAAACATTCAAATTCTCTTTGGAGGTGGGTAAAAGACGGTGAAAAGTTCAATAAAAACTTTTTTTATATATAATTATTATAAAATTACTCCAATTAATTACATTTAATATATATAAGTATTATGTATCTATTTTGACCTAAAATAAATATAAATAAAATAAATTATTATTTAAATAAAAAGTTGGTTTTTAAATATTAACCAAGTGTTTTCACTATTCATCAAAAATTGATGGTCTTCAAAAAAATACCAAAATTTCACCCTAGGATAATTTCGATATTCCAAATCTAAAAATGATGTCAATTTTGAAAGATAAAATATATAAAAATTCATACAGTGGATATTACTATTCATAACGGCTAGTTTATATAATATTTTAATAACATATCGTTGTTTAGTGAAACTCGGTATTGTGTACAACACACGCTATCGAGGAAGGCCGTGATTCCGTGTAATGTAAGCCAAGTCAGGGTTGCGTGTAGGGAAAGATTACATTGTTGTTATGTATAATATAATCCAACCATATTTCATTTTTACATTTAATATATATATATATAGACACTAAATGTTGCGTAGAATAACTTCTATCAAACGAACTTAAAATTTTGTGTAACATGATCCTAGAATATTGTTGCGTATACTGCAAGATAATATGGTGTTGTGTATAGCGCACGATAATCTTGGTTTAGTATATAACACATGATATGAAATAAATTAAAAAGAATATAACTTATAAAATCTCAGAGTGTTACAAAAAACCATCCCAACAAGGCCCAAATCAGACAATACCATGATCAATGGCAGGACAAGGCAGTTACATAATCGAAACAGGGAAACCTTTTTTAGTATAGTAGTCTGGAAGCATGATCTTCTATAGTGTGGGATGACCTTTTTTGATAGTTCCTTTCATAGTTCAAATCTATGATGAGGAAAATGGTAATTTGTTGACCAAAAATTACAATCAAACTAAAAATGATATGGTTTATGATTCATTAGGTTGATGGACTATTTTAACCTATTCTCATATCATCCCA
This sequence comes from Viscum album, assembly GCA_963277665.1. NCBI lineage: Eukaryota > Viridiplantae > Streptophyta > Magnoliopsida > Santalales > Viscaceae > Viscum > Viscum album. The sequence continues at coordinate 1,416,474,717 of OY728161.1, read as the reverse complement.
CCATCAGAAGAGTAACTAATGATACTCTATGATAACAATATCAAGGACAAGTTGAAGAAACCTCTTATAATAATGAATTATCTATGTGGATCCAATGAGATTTTATAATTGAACCAATTTTTGAAGAAGCATATCTGAAAACATAATCCATATAATAATTCATTCCCCCACCATAGTGTAAAAGTACATGAAATCCATAAGAAATAGATATCAATATCACACTCGAAGTAGTTACTTTCAAATCACCTAGGCGGGCATGTACAACCCAACACCTCATATCAATTGGAAAAACCAATGAATATCCCTTTTATAGTAGCATGGAGAAATATGTGTCTCCTATAATTTGATAAACATGTGAATAAGGAAAAATCTATCAAAAATGAAAAGTTCATGGATTTTATTAGTATCCAAAAACAATAAACTATTAACTCTTACCTAACATAGGAATCAAAATGAGGAAAACCATATCATCCTTCGTGAACTTCCCTTTCCTCATAATGCAGTGACATAACGTCCATCATTTATTCATCATTAAGTACATCCATCATGGAATGGTATATTATAGAGCAATGTTGTTATATAACCCCTCAAAGAAGGTGGAATACACAACTGTTCTCCAGTCAAAGGAAGAGGTTTATTAAAAAAATAATTTGGACAATTGTGTGCATATTTTTTATAACTAGATGGATATTAAATGGATGTATGATCTCATCCCACCATGAGAGCACATCTACATATTCCATTAATAGATCTACTGCCAAAATAGGTAACAACAAATATGGCTCCCAAAATTGTTGTCTGTCCCAAGGAAAATTGAAGAAAAATAAGATAAATAATCATATTCTTCTCTAAAATAAGCTTTTACCCTTGTTGATTTCTTCCATTGAACATATACAACACAAGCTTCTCCTCATAAAATGGGATAATTATTAGAAAAATAGATATTATTTTTTTATGTGAACATGATAAAATAGGAATACCCATTATCTGATGATGAAAATGGAATAGAATATGTGTTCGCTAAATATAAAATGGTAATAGAAGGCTGCATGATCTAGAACCAAGGATACATTGGACAACATGGTTGTGGTCAGACCGAATATATTAATCAATTCACCACATAGGACATACAATAAGCTGAGACCCAAGGAAGAATGTTACAAACCAAATCTGATCTCCACTGATACCGTCACCAAACCCGGCCCATGAAAAGGCCCGATGGGCGTTCCCAATCCCCACGTGATGGCACAAGTGCTTGGGATTCATCAAATGAAATTTCGGAATGATTTACCTGAGTTTATAAACATAAAACAACAAATGATTCCAAAAAAATGAATCTGGATTTTTCAAACCAAACAATCTTTTACAACAATTCAGAACTTATTTAAAAAGATTAAAATAACTCAAAAAGACTATAACAATGGTATATAACCAAATATAAATAGTCAATAAAGCCTCATGGCAAGAGGCACCTCCCTCAATTCATCTCCACAAGACATCACCACCCAGAACCTGCTGGGAACCCGAACCACTGGCACTAAAAACTAAACCCAACCTTCGATAAAAAAACAAAGTCTACATACAGCCAAGGCTGTAAGTAGGGTGTGATCCAATTCCCATTAGGATACCACCACTAAAATATTCCACGTGATAAATACTGAATGATAAAAAGAAAACAAGTTTTCAAAAATATGTAATTTCTAGTTACAATTTATTAAAGATGAAACTTAAAAAACTAGTTCTCAAGTGGGCTAATTCAAAGAATAAAAACTTTTAAAATAAATATCAAAGCAACTGAATTTCCCAGCCAAATATTCCATATTTTGATGGTATGTATAAAGGATCTAATGAGCAGAAGAAAAAGGAAATAACCCCTATTCACGACCTTGTTGTGGGTCCTTGGTGCCTCGTATATCGATGAGAGTAACCATAACAAATATATATTCTCTTTAATGAGCCACTAGTAGGGAACATACCCATAACCTAGTGGTCCCTAATCAACATTATCATAGTTTAGTTAGAGTTGTAATCAAAATTATTTGTATGTGAAATTGAGGCCAAACCCCATGGATTCCCTAGCATTGAAGTACATGCCCACCCACCTAGATACCCTGGTAGTCCCTATGTTCTAAAACAAGAAAAATAAGTCAACAAATATACATTTCACATGAAAATATCATATCCTCATAAAAAATTTCCCAAACAAACCATATTTATACCACACAAGTCACAAAATTACACTTTTCATTCAAATTGATTTGAAATCTGACTCACACCGAAATTTCCACAACACTATTCACATTTCATCAACACTTCTACAAATCCATTAATCAGTTTTATAAAATCCCTTAAAATATATTACAACTCACATAACAACCCACACTCATGTTACATAATAACCTTTTTCATAATAGGAATTCATTTTTGAAATCACACTCACACAAAACATTCCACATCGCATTCACATCTATTACACACTTTAGTAAATCCTTCATACATTTTGGTAAAACATTTCCAAGATGGAACACATCACAAAATCTCCCCACAAAAATTTAAAATGTACCATTTCCAAATATACACACTCCAAAACATTTTGCCAATATGGTTTCTCAACTTATTTAAAACATTAAATCATTCAAATCTTTCATAAAACAATTCCAAAGAGTATACCCAATCATTGTTCATAAAACCCATTTTAAAACCATATTTCAAGGAAAAACCCACACCAAAACACTAAAGAAGTATAATTTCCAGCACTAGAGACATTTATAAACCACTTTCAAGGGTTTTAAATCACTTTGGATAATACCACAAAGGATACAAATGAAAACATCCTTTTTTATAAAATTCTCTTAAGAAGTATAACAAATTTTACAAAATAAACCTATTAAAAACACAATTACAAGGCCAAATGACCGTAATACATTACCAAACTATAATGGAAATTCCAAACAAGATTTAGTAAACCAATTACATAAGTTATGAAATACACCGAAATAATACACCATTAGTTACACATGAAAACACCAATTTTCCATTTAAAAAGCATCAATAAAATTAAACACTTAACCAAATCAATCATAAATAGTTTTTGCACAAAAACCAACATATTAATAATATAAAAAATAAATAAATACAACAAGATAACTCAACAATACTTGTTTACACATTGAACCACCTATCTAAAGTGTTGAATCCCTCAAAACAGTGTGGAAAACATCAACCGCATCACCGCTGCACACCAAAGAAGATAAATCCAACCCTAGACCACATTTTTTGACCAAAAATATAATAAATCAAACCCTATGTTAAAAACATTAATTTTGGACATTTTAGAAAATAATGAAAGTGGGAGGAAACCCTTTGGGAAAAGGAAGAAACCAAGAAGAAATCACTTACCTTAAAAAAATATTGAAGAAAAAGCACCTCAAATAAACTAGTATCTAAATTTTAAAATATCCATCCATTAAAAGGGGTTTCTAACAAGGTTGAAGAGATAATTTAGAAATTGGAATAGGAGGATAAGATTTGGAAATGAATGAGTTATGAAATAATCAATTTATCTCTTCATATCTGGGAGATTTGAGAAATTCAGATATGTTTCATCCAAATTCGCAATGAAACCGAGCTCCAAAGAGGTAGAGGAGAGCTTGGGGGTGCACCTTGGTTTTTGGGGATTGGGGGATAGGTGGAATCACTGAAAAACGAAAATATTGAAGGAGATATTAAGTAATTAAAAAATATTGTTAATGTAGGAAATGTGATTCCAGGAAATCACAATCCCTTATATAAATACCCATATCCACCATGAATACGGATTCTTAAATATAAAAAATTAAAATGGTGGCGTTAATAGGTCAGGGGATGACATGTAGGAATTGTAATGGATGATAAATGTTGAAAAATTAAGGAGTTATAATGGAATCAAAATTGATTTTTAAATCAGGAATTTCTCTCACAGTTTGGACCAATTAATGAAAACTCACTCATTCCTCCATAAAAGCATAGGAAACCCCAAAACAAATCATGAATGGACATTAAATAAAATTTAACATTAAAATAATTAATTTATGTTACAATTCATTCTACCATGAAAACATTCAATCCCTGGAAAGCCACTACAAGGCCAGATACAAAACCCAAACCCAACCAATAAACCAAGATGTACTTCTTTTCCAAGATTCACCCCCAAGGGCCAAAACAACTCCAGGGATCAATTAAAGAAAGATAAATCTCACACCCCAAATGTACACCACATTACTCAAATGATCAATAAGATTCAAACATTATTATAAAACAAAACTTCTTTAACACTATCCAAACAAGACTCATTCAATTCACTCAAACGAACATCAAATTCGAACATGCTTACACTTACCTTACTATAACTAAACCATTTGGTGCTCTCCAATCCCAGCGTTTACTCAAGAAAAATTTTGGTAGATAGATAGTTCATAATGAGACTACCTATCACCAATCCATGACTATGGATAAACATGAGCTATTGGTATGGGGGTACACAAATAGGCACCCCACAATAAGAGGCAACCAATATTTTTCTGAGATAGAATCAGGACACTAATAGGGGAGGACAGAACAGAATCACTAGTACAATGGGTAGAATTCCATTCAACATTTATGAAGGAAGGTAAATGAAAATCATAGTGGGTCTCTCCACCATAATGACAAACTATCTTAACCGACCAGCATGGGCCGACACAAAAAGACCAAAATTTTGTATACTGTTTTTGAAAGGGCACATGGTTAGTCCGCACAGTTTGGGAAACCGTGCACTAACTGTGCAGATCATTCTTTTTGCATGGCTTCTTGGCACACGGTCACTACTAATCATGCCCAAATGGTGTCCATAGCACGTCTATCCAAATTTCAAACCATTCTCTAATGACTCAATGGAAACCGAAGGGTGTGTTGATGAAATTAGGTGATGAAAAGGGTATAAGTCCCTCCACCAATTTCCACCAAGCAGGAACAACAGAAGAAAGATGATGACAACAGACGTTTAAACTCTTTTTGTCTTTAGTACTAAGGATATGACATTGTACAAGGGTTTAAATGACCCTGGGATTTCCCCTAACTATGATCCAACTTCTCTCTGAGACCTATGGCTTGATTTCAAATAATCAAACAATCTTCATCCACATAGTTAGGCTTTGGAAACCCCCTAAAAGAATTATTCTTTTGGTGCAACCAACAAATACACTGCAATCCTCGATAAGATTTCCATGACAGAACACATTCCAAACTCACATTACCCTAACCTAATATTTCAATAAAAAATGGATTAGAATATGCTCACACATCACACATTGTTTCTTCAGGTGAGAAACAATATATGTAATGAACTCATGTACTAACCATCCACAAAAAATGGAAGATTCTGAAGTTTTTCCACAGGAGACATTCTCCCAACATAATAGGGACACTAAGATGATTTCACAACTTTCACCTTTGCGTTCAATCGATCACATGACGTCAAAAGGTGTTACGGAATAGGACCACGCTGAATGATATAAACAACGCATGGAGAGGTACCTTATATAACATCCTAAAACAATGCACAATTCTTGAAAGTGGCCACAATATCCTATCGTGACCAGATTTCCCACAATGGTAGTTTACTATGAACCCATTCTTCTAAGAGACTTCGAATGACTGAGAGGACCTCTTCTAAACCATCCAGATACTCATCCATGCTAACAACCCTAAACCACTTCCACGTTCAGAAAATCAAGAAACTTAAGAATCTAAGGTCTCTTTCAACCTCCAATGATCACTCTCCCACTACAAGAGGATAAAAAACAAGAAAAAAAAGGATGTAGATTCAATATAAAAATCTATAAGAAAATATTACATACATTGATGAACTCACAGATCTTCCAATGGAAAAACAACATGGGCTGCACTTCAGTTGTGCACTAACCATTAATGGGGGCGTACCTAATCCAATGAGGGAACCCAAGGACCCTACCAACCTGGTTCATTGGTCATGACATATCTCAACCAGATTCAAATAGATGAGTAAAAAAGAATAAAGGCTTCCCAAAATATTCTCAAAGGAGACCACTAACTATCCTTTCAATCCAGCTTACCAACCAAACACAAAACAAAAACATTGTTCAAACAAGAGGGGTTCTTGGACTCAAAACAATCCACAACAACAACATTTCCAAAAAAACATAATAAAAACCATGAAAACCCACTCATCAAGACATCATGTTATCCTTTTAAAAACATTTCATTGAAAAGAAATGGTTCAGAAGTCATCATATTCTCTAATGGTACCCCATGGGCCCCACACATGCACGTTTCCATGCTACACTGGGCAGCCTCCTCATATCCATCTCAAGACTCATCAAGTCATGAAATTAACCAACCATCATCACTTATAACCCCATGAATGTTTTCACTCATGAAAATAATGAAGGTTAGAAAAAAATCATTCCATTTTTCAAAACCTAAACATTAAACCAATGCTTCCTTCTTTTCAAAACCACTAACCATGAAATCGAACACAAATTACCAAATTTAAAAAAACGTTTTAGAAAGTCACAATAATTCCAATGAAAACTCACATTCATGTTTTTCACATCAATTTTTAATTATATAATTCCATTAAAACAACTTTAAATAGTTTATAAAACTCTATTGGAATCATGTTTTCAATACCAACCATGATATAGTCATTCTTTCAAAAGAGGTGAAAACACTCCATTTTCCATTCCAATAAAATTCTGAAAATTCAGTTCTCCATTTTCAAAAATATAACCATTCCCTCTTTATTATATTATCATTTCATGAAAAAATTACGCTTTATAAAACTAGGTTACATTAAAACATAAGTACCAAGATTTCAAAACTAAAGAACACAAGACAATGTGAGAGGAAACTAGTTTTATTGGGTGACTTGGAAATATGGTTGGAGTCCATATTCCAATCACTTCAAAATCATAGAAATTGTTCTAGTGAATATCCCTAACTCAAAATGAATTTTTAGGCCCTACGAGCACACCAAGACCATTATCCCATATCTCTTTTCATTTCCCCTAATCATCATTAATCCATGAAATCCAAAGGACTCATAAAAATCCCAACTTCATCTGGGTAGTCGAATCCTGTCAAGAGGTGTGGTGATAAAGAACACTACCCATAAAAGAAATACCATGCCCCAACAATACTAACTCCAGAATATCATAATTGTTCCCCATATAACGTGACCCAATGAGTTAACCAGAACCTCCTCTGATACCATTTTGTTACGAACCTAATCTGATCGCCACAGAAACCAGCACCAGTCCTGGCCCATGTCAAGTCCCGAAGGGAATTACCAATCCCCACGGGCTAGCACAAGTGACCTATATTCAGAAAATGAGAATTAGGAACGATTTACCTGAGTATATAAACATAAAAAAACAAATGAATTCAATAAAATGAATCTGTATTTTTCAAACCAAACAACATTTTAAAAAAAATTAAGAAATGAATTACGTAGTTTAAAACAACTCAAAAAGTTTATAAAAAAGGTAAAAACCCAAATAGAAACTACACATAATCCCTCAGGGAAAGCGGCACCACCATCAAACCATCTCCACAAGATATCAGCACCCAAAACCTGCTAGAAACTCGAACCATGAGCACTAACAACTGCACCCAACCTGTGACAAAAAAAATCAAGTCTACATACACCCAAGGGTGTAAGTAGGGTGTGATCCAATTCCCTGTAGGATACTACCACTAAAATATTACATGTTATAAACATTAAAAGATGAAAATCATGTATGATTTCAAAAATATGTAATTTCTAGTTACAATTTCTAAAATATTAAACTTTAAAAAATCCCTTTTCAAATGGAATAATTTAATGAAAAACCACTTTTAAAATAAATTCCAAATCTACTGAAATTTCCAGCTAGATATACCATATTCCTACAGTATGTATAAAGGATATAATTCAAAAAATTAATAATTAATAACCCCTATGAATTACCTCATTTTGGGTCCCAGGTACCTCGTATCTCGGTGAGAGTAATCATCACAAATATTTGTTCTCATGCACGAGCCATGAGAAGGGAACATTTCCATAACCTATTGGAATGAAATAATCATCATCATAGTTTATTTATAGTTTTATGAGTCAATATTTTCAATGTGAAATTGAGGCCAAACCCCATGGATTCACTAGCATACTAGTACACATCCACCCACCAAGATACCCGAGTTTTTCCTTTCTACTCAAACAAGTTCAACAAGTCATGAAATATACTTTTCACATGAAAGTTTCAATTCCTCATAAAAAAACCACCATGAAACCCACATGTATACCAAAAAATTCACAAAAATCCTCTTTTCATTCAAATTGATTTGAAATCCGACTCACACCAAAATAGCCCACAACACTTTTCACATTTATTTAACACATCCACAAATCTGTTAAAGAATTTTGTAAAACCATTCCAATATATTACAACTCACATAAAATCCCTCTCAAATGTTACATAATTCCGTTTTCATAACCAAAATTCATTTTTCACATCACAATCACACAAAACCTCCCGCATCACTTTCACATCTCTTACACACTTTAGTATATTTTTCAAACATTTTGGTAAAACATTTCCAAGATGGAAAACATCACAAAACAACCCCTATAACATTTAAAATTCACCATTTAAAAATATTCACACACCCAAACATTATTCCAATATGGTTTCGCCACTTATATAAATCATTAAATCATTCAAATCATTCATAAAATAATTCCAAAGTGTATACCCAAAATTTTCTCATAAAAACCATCTAAATACCATATTTCCAAGAAAAAACCACACTAATACACTACCAAAGTAGAATTGGCCTCCCTAGAGAAATTTATAAAACCACTATAAAGTTTTATAAAATCACCAATGATAATACCACGAAAGATACAATTGGAAACACCCATTTTCATAAAATGTTCTCAAGAAGTATAACAATGTTTTACCCAAAAAACCTATTAAAAAACCCCCTTACAAGGCACAAGTGACACTAAAACATTAAAAAACTATAATTTTCATTCCCAACAAGTTTTAGTAATCCAATTCCGTCAGTTAGGAAACACACCCAAATAATACCTCATGAGATACACATGAAAACACACAATTTCAATTTTAAAAGAAACAACAAAATTAAAAAATTAACCAAATCAATAATAAATAGTCTTCACACAACACCCAACATATGAGGAATATTTGAAATGAGTAAATATAGCATGCTAACCCATAAATAATATTTTACACATGGAACCACCTATCAAAAGTGTGGAATCCCTCAAAACATGGTGAAAAACATCAAAAAAAGCACCACCGCACCACAAGGATGATAAATCTAGTCCTGGACCACATTTTTTGACCTAAAAGATACCAATTCAAACAATAGTTTTAAACCCTATATTCTAGAAATTTTATAAAATAATTATAGAGGGAGGAAACCCTAATGAAAGTGGATGAAACAAAGAAGGAATCACTTACCTTGAAAAATATTGATGAAATCACCTCAAATACCCTAGTATCTGAATTTGAAAATATCCAAATATTATATATAGATTATAAAAAGGTTTAAGATATCATTTAGGAATAGGAATGGGGGGAATAGAGTGAGAAATGAATATGTTATGAAATAATTAATTTACCTCTTCCAATCTGGGAGATTTGAAAAATTCAGATAAGTTTCATCCAAATTCGCGATGAAACCGAGTTCCAAAGCAGGGGAGTAGAGCATGGGGGTGAGCCTTGGTTATTAGGGCTTGAGGGAGAGTTGGAATCAATGAAAAACAAAAATATTTAAGAAGTTATTAAAGAATTATAAAAACATTTAATGCAGGAAATGGGATTTCAGGTAGGCCCAATTCCTTATATAAGTACCATCATCTACCATCTTTATGGATTCTTAAATGGTCCAAATTAAAATGTTGGGGTTAATAAGTTAGGGGATGACAAGTCGGAATAATAATGGTTGAAAAATTTTGAAAAATGAAGGAGTTATAAAGGAATCATAATTTATTTCTAAATGTGGAATTGAGCTCACAGTTGGGACCTATTCATGAAAACTCACCCATTCCTCCATAAAATATTGGGAATCCCCCAAAACAAATCTTGAATGGAAATTAAATAAAATTTGACTATAAAATTAGTCATTTATGTAAAAATTATCTCCACCATGAATACATTCCATCCCTGGAAAGCCAGAGCATGTCCAGATACAAAAACCAAACCCAACTGATTTACCAAGAAGTACTTCATTGCCAAGCTTCACCCCCAAGGGCCAAAACAACCCTAATGATCAATTACGGAAGTATTATTCTCACAACACAAACATGAACCACTTTCCTAAAATGATCAATAAGATTCAAACATTATCCAAAAATAAAACTCCTCAAAAAATATATGAACAAGACTAAATAAATTCACCCAAACGAGCAACAACTTCGAACAATGTTACACTCACTTTACATTAACGAAACCATTGGGAGCTCCCAAATCACAATGTTTCCTCAAGAAAGATGTTAGTAGCTAGATACTTTAGAAGGAGACTGCCTACTGAAAAGCCAAGACCATGGATAAATTTGAGCTATTTGTGTGGGAGGACACAAATATAGACCTCACCATAAGAGGAAACCAATATGTTTCCGAGATAGAATCAGGACACAAATAGGGGAGGCCTAAACGGACTCCCTAGTGCATAGGGCCGAATTCAATTCAAATTTTATGATGGAATGTTCATGGAAATCATAGAGGGTATCCCCACCATAAGAAGCAACCATCTTACCCAAACAGTATGGGCTGACATGGAAAGACCCAGAAAAATTAATGGTTTGTATAGGGTATAGTTTTAGTCCACATGGTTTGGTAAACTGTACAATAACAGTTCTGAACATTCCTTCTGCATGGCTTCCTAGTTCATTGTCACTACTAATCGTGCCAAAACTGTGTCCTCATCACATCTATCTAAATTTCCAACAATTCACTAATGAATTAATGGAAACAAAAGTGATGGGGGTTGAAATTAGTTGATGAAAAGGGTACAAGGCCCTCCACTAGTTTCCACCAAATGGGAACAATATAAGAAAGATGATGACACTCTAGGTTTAAATTCTCTTTATCTTTCATAATGTGGATATGACATTGTACAAGGGTTTAAACGACCCTGCGATTTCCTCTGACTATGATCCAACTACTCTACAAGACCTATGGTTGAAGATCAAATGAATGAAGCATCTTACACCTCACAGTTAATCTTTCGAAACCCCCTAAAAGAGAAATCTTCTTTTGGTGCCACCATCAACTTCACTATAATCCACAATAAGATTACCATGACATAAAATATTCCAAAATCACTTTACCCTAACAAGATATTTCAATGAAACAAGGGATTAGAAGATACACACACATCACAACATGATTCTTTGGGTGAGAAACAATAGAATTAATAAACACATATACTCACATTCCTCTAAAATGGAAGATTCTGATGTTTTTCCAAGGAAGACATTCTCCCAACATAATAAGGACTCTCATTAGTTTTCCCGACTTTCATATTTATGGTCCATAGATCACATGACATCACAAGGCATCACCGAAAAGGACCATGGCGACTAATATAAACAATGCATGGAGAGGGAACTTATACAATATCCCAAAACAACACATAATTCTAGAAAGTGGCCACAATATACTCTCGTGAACAGATTTCGCACACTCGTAGTTTAATGTGAAATCATTCTTCTAAGAGACTAAAAAGAACTATGATGACATCTTAGATACCATCCAGATACTCATCCATGCTAACAATCCCAGACCACTTCCACCTTCAGCAAATCAGGAAACATAAGAAGCTAAGGTCTCTTTTAACCTTCCATGATCAGTCTCCCAGTACAAGAGGATACAAAAAACCATGAATGGATAAGGTGTATATTAAATATTAAAATCTCAAGAAAAATATTCCTTACATTGATCAACTTAAGGATCTTCCAACGATGAAAAAACCTGAGCCGCACTTCAGTTGCACACCAACCCTTAATGCGGGCGTACCTAATCCAACGAGAGAACCAAATGACCCAACCAACCTGGTCCATTTGTCAAGACATACCTCTATCATATCCAAACAGATGAAGGGAAACACCATAAAGGCTTCCCAAAATATTCTCAAAGGAATCCACTAACCACCCCTAAAACCTAGAATACTGACCAAACACAAAACCAAAACATTGTTCAAACAATAGGGGTTCTTGGACTCAACATTCCACAACATCAACATTTCCAAAAACACATAATACACACCATCCCAAACCACTAATAAATACATCACATTATTATTTTAAAAACATATATTTTAAAAGAAATGGTTCAGCGGTTAGCCTATTCTCCATTGGTACCCCATGGGCCCCACACATGCATGATACCATGCCACACCGTGCACCATCCTCATATCCATCCTGGCACTCATCCAGTAATTCCATTAACCATCCATCTTAACATATAACCCCATTAATGTGGTCACTCACTAAAATACAAAAGGTTAATATAATAATGCATTCCACTTTTCAAAACAAAAAAAATGAACCAATACTTCTTTTTTCTCAGGACCACTATCCACGAAATCGAACCCAAAATTACTGCATTAATGAACATTTCTGAAAGTCACAATCATTCTAATGAAAACAAAATTTCAAGTTATTCACATCAATTTCTAAACATCTCATCCAATTAAAATACCTTTCAATAGATTATAAAACTTCATTGGAAACACTTCTTCGAAACCAACCTTGACATAGTTCATGCTTTCAAAAGAGGTGAAAACAATCCATTTTCCCTTCCAATAAAATTATGAATATTCAGTTCTCCATTTTCAAAAATCCAACCATTATCTCTTTATTATATAATCATTTCCAGACAACATTATGCTTTATAAAACCAGGTCACTTCTAAGGCAAAGTTCCAAGATTAAAAAACTAAAGAAGACAAGACAATGCGTGAGGAAACTAGTTTCAGGGGGTGACTTGTACATATGGTTGGCAGCCCTATTACAATCACTTCACCATCTCATAGAGTGTTCTAGTGAATATCCCCAACTCCATATGGCTTGCTATGCCTTACAAGCTCACTGAGACCATTAAGCCAACTCTCTTTTCATTTACCCTAATCATCATTAATACATGAAATCCAAAGGACTCATATAAATCCCAACATCCCCGGGAGACTTGAATCTCATAACGAGGTGTGGGGATTAGGCACACTACCTATAACAAAAGTACCCAGTTCCAAAAATCCTAACTCTATACTAACTCGATGGTTCCCCATATAATTTGACCCCAAGAGTTAACGAGAACCTACTATAATACCATTTGGTAATGAACCAAATCTTATCTCCACTGAAACTGGCACCAAACCTAGCCCTTGACAAGGCCTGAAGGGCATTACCAATGCTAAAAGGCAATCACCAGTTCGCGGGATTAAAAAATGATAATTCGGAATGATTTAACTTAATTTATAAACATAAAACAATAAATGAATCCAATAAAATGAATATGTATTTTACAAACCAAACAATCTTTTACAACAATTCAGAATGGAATAACATAGTTTAAAACTACTCACAATGTCTTTAAAAATGGTACAAAACCAAATCGAAACATCCCATAAACCTTCATAGCAAGAGGAACCACCCTCAAGCCATTTGTACAAGACATCACCACCTAGAAACTGCTAGAAACCCAAACCACTGGCACTAAAAACTGTACCCAACCTGTGAAAAAAAACCTAGTCTAATTTCACCCAAGGGTTTAAGTAGGGTGTGATCCAATTCCCAGTAGGAAATAACCCTTAGGCACTACCTCGTTGTGGGTCCCAGGTACCTCATATCTCGGGGACAGTAACCATCACAAATATTTGTTCTCGTGCACGTTCCACTTGTAGGGAACATGCCCATAACCAAGTGGTCCCCAATAATATTCAGCATAGCTTATTTAGAGTTGTAAGTGTCAATCTTGCTAAGTGAAACTGATGCCAAACCACACAGATTCATTGGCATACTAGTACACATCCATGCACCTAGATACCCAAGTTTTCCCTTGTGCTCAAACAAGTCCAACCATCCGAGAAATATAATTTTCACATGAAAATTTCATTTCCTCATTAAAAATTCACCAAAAAACGCACATGTATATCATACAAGTCACAGAAGTCCACTTATCATTCAAATTGATTTGAAATCTATCTGACGCCAAAATATCCCACAACACTTTTCACATTTATTTAACACTTCCGCAAATCCATTAAACAATTTTATAAAACCATTCCAATATATTACAACTCACATAACATCACACTCACATGTTAGGTAATACCCTTTTTCATAACCAAAATTTATTTTTCACATCACACTCACACAAAAAATCTCACATCCCTTTCACATCTCTTGCACACTTTAGTAAATCCATCAAACATTTTGGTAAAACATTTCCAAGATGGAACAAATCACAAAACAACCCCTCTAACATTTAGAATACACAATTTAAGAATATACACACTTCAAAACATTTTTCCAATATGGTTTCACCACTTATATAAATCATTAAATCATTCACATCTTTTATAAAAAAATTCCAAACAGTATACCCAATATTTTCTCATAAAACCCATTTCAAAACAATATTTCAAGGACAAAACAACAACAAAACACTACCAAATTAGAATTGGCACCCTGGAGACATTTATAAAACAATTATCAATTGTTATAAAATCATCCCAGATAATACCATGAAATATACAAATGAATACACAAATTTCCATAAAATGATCTCAAGAAGTATAACAATGTTTTACCCAACAATCATATTCACCAAACCACATTTCAAGGCCCAAATGACACTAATACATTACCAAACCAGAATTTTCATTCCAATCAATATTTAGTAATCCAATTCCATAAGTTATGAAATACACCCAAATAATTCCCCATGAGTTACACATGAAAACACCTATTTTCAAAGTAAAAAGGTACTATAAAATTAAACACTTACCTAAATAAATTTTAGACCCAAAGTTTGACGTACATAACCATTACATTACTTTTGAAGAATAATCAATACATAAAAAAACAGACAAACAAGGACCGTAATAGTTTAGTGTCTTTGGAAACTCGGAATATAATCTTCTAATCGTGGTGAAAGATCTTCAACGTCTCCCATAAAGATCTTCCACTTTTTGTTTCCTTACCTAAAACCATTCTTTTAATAATGGGGGAAATAAAACATAAAAAGGGTGAGCTCAAATGCTCAGTAAGGATAATTAGGGATTAAATAAAAAATACCATATACTTTTGAACTTAAAAACATGAACATAATGTTTAAACATCAAAATTTTTAGCAACGACATAAAACATGAAAGTACATAAGGCATAGATCATAATGGAACATAAATCATGATAAAATAGAATGGGAATAAAACATGTAATTTTGGAAACAATTAAGTACTTGTTATGATTTCCATAGTAGCCAAGTCATTGCTGCCAAGACCATCTTAGTGGACAAAGTCCCTTTCTGAATTGAGTTCACTACGCGTTTCAGTCCTGTAACACTTAACAAGATTAACTTACCATTCTAGCCATGTATATCTCATGAGATATAAATATTTACCCAATTCATTGGAGGGAGATATAGTTCCCACCCATCTCATAATGAAATCATTCTTACTTTTTCCACAAAATAAACATAAAACATTCATCATAACCAAAGGAATAAAATGTGTTTCATAAACATTATCCCATCATCACATAATCCATATTAAACAAATGGATATTTAATCACAAGAAAAGTGAAACCATGTAAATCATAGATACATTATACATGAAACATACACATGTGAAATAATGTCATCTGAGATGGAAAAATGGTTTTGATAAAAAACTTGAAATTAATTCTTGAGAAAAATATCCTTTCTTCTTCAACATTATTTTCTTTTCTGAGAACATCATGAAATTTTAAATGAAAGAGATTTTGTAGGAAATAGTCATGAATTATTTTTGAGGATGCTTTATGAAAATAAGGCTTTATAAAACTGTAAAAATCCGTTCACGCTGTATAAGTTAAAAATAACATTTTTCTCATACTTTTGTCAGAAAAGTCAAAAAGTACCTCGTATGTTAAACAAAAGAAAGATTCCTTCCATACGATGCGGTAAAAGTAGAAAAGGCTAAAAATGACTTTAAACATACTTGGAAGAAATTTAAACATTTTATGAAATCATTTTGAGTACATATGGACATGGATAATAATCATAACCCCAGTAAATACTTACAAATAAACAATCTCGGATAAGAATGAGATTGGAATAATTATCCGTTACCTTAAGTCTGATATGCTTCGTACGTATCTAAACCACATGTATAATGATTTAAATAACGTCATTTACTTATTAAAGAATAATATTCATTGTTATGATATCATATATGATTTACTTATGACTTTATATTGCCCGTTCTTTTGTAAATTCCATTTTAAAGAGTGTTTTGGGTAAAATCGTTTCATTTTTCGTCCGTGTTTTGACTTGTAATTATTCATATGATTACATAGATCTTGATTAATTAATTAAAGAATATAAAACATTATTTATATATAATACATATTCACAATATACATATATATAATAAATCAATAAATGGAAAAAAAATACATCGTTCATAGAGACGGTAGGACGTACGTACGCATGAACGTTGTTTTTGTTTCCTCATTGAATTGAATGTAATTAATTGGATGACATACATATATATATACATAAATCTAGTATCATTATTATTTCATATATTTCATGATTACTTATTATATATACTTTATAATCATTCATGAATGATTAATTATTGACAATGAATCTCATCGGGTCGTGGAGACGGTATTCCGTAGGTACGCACGAGCGATGATATCGATCCCATGATTATGGAATTTTATTGGAGTGTATGTATACTTCTAAATAATAAATATCACTTTACAATAATCATATACAGTTATTATTTACACCATTACACCCATCCATGTAATGTGGTGGTGGAAAATAGATTACACCACGACGTGGAGACGATATTCCGTACGTACGCACGCGTGGTGATTTCATTTTCCATAGAATGGATAGATGGCCAAATAGGGTTGTTTCATAAATATAATAAAATATCATTATATGAGTGATACTTATGTTGTTACATCATAATAAAAAAACCTAAGAAGAAGAAGTGGAAGAAGAAATAAAGTTGAAAGAATCGGTAACAGACATTACTTCTTCTTTAAAGTGCCTCATTGAGACCTCCTCTTAGGGCACTAAAATTGGTCTTTGAAGAATACCAGGACCTCTAGGATGTCTCTAGGGAAGTTTAGAAGAGAATTTGGCAGGGGTGGGCCGAGTTTGAAGGCTCAAAGTGGTGTGAGGAAGAGAGGGAGGAGGTGCCTTTTTATAAGGGAGGAGAGGGGCACCTTTGGAATAACTAAAAATATTATTTTATTGTAAAGTCATATTAGGTTTTTAATAGCTCCAAATTGATATATTTCGAAGCTAATGTTGGGATGGGTCGCAATCCTCTCATACAATTGAATTTAGAAAATTTTAGGTCATTATATTAACCTTATCTTTTAGTTTTTACTCTTAGTTAATTAGATTCACATTTACCATGTCACGTTGTATTTTTATATTATATAGTTAAACAATTTAATATATAAATTCAAGAGACCCCCAAGTGGTCCATTAATGATACACATATCTTGATGTAAGTATCTTGGCCGATCCATATATTTTTAGGAATATAATAACAATTAATAATATAATATTTGTTTTAAAAACTATTTTATGTCAATTTTGACACTATTTGGTAATTGATTTTTGTGAAACTCATAACAAGAATTATTAGTTTGAAAAGTTTTATTTAAATCAATAATAACATGTCATATTAACATATAAAATTATTTTAATTCATAAAAAGTCTCAAATTACATTTATTTGCATATTTATAACATCAATTATGTCAATATTTCATTAATAAGATAATTACTGCATCATCGTTGTGTCATAAATAAATTAAATTATTTTAAGTCTAAAAATTACAAATAAAATATCATTATGTATTAAATATTTTTATATTTCTAATGAATATTTATAGTCAAATATATCTTATGCATAACCCTATATTAAAATTTATTTACTTATTAAATATTGATTTTAACTATTTTAACCCTTCTTTAAATAAATTAATATTAAATGTCAAAATCTCATCCATGAGGGCCTAAATGGCCATATTTTATTCCTAAGGTTGTTTTTGGTCGAATTAAACTTATAAAATAGAATTATGACATGTTTTAGGGTAATAATAATATCATTTTTACCCTTAATTAATCTATTTACTTTTAACTGTGGTAAATAAAAGTAAAAAAGTTACTATACACCAAAAATTATTTTCATCTCATTGAACAAAATTTTAGTCCATGCTATTAACCATGTATCTCAGATTTTTGAAATTCAATTCACAGAATTGGTAAAATTCAATTTAAATTAAATATAAGTCAGTTTTTAACTACCACTAAGTGGTTTCACTATTCATCGAAAATTGATATTTTCAGAAAAAATACCAAAAATTCAGCCTAAGCATTATTTGATATTATGAATTAAAAATTGATGTCCATTTTTCCAAATTCATAACATATAAGTGGCATTAATTAATATTAAATTTAATTCCTGTTATCAAAACAAATAGCGTGTTTTTAAGAAACAAAGACAATCAAAAGATTGATACTTACTTATATAACATTTCAAAGTGAAATTAATTACAATGAACAACATTGGATTAAACGGTAAAAATATATTTACTTACACTTTAAAACCAATTAAAAATATAATCTAACCATATAAATTATTGTGATGAAAAAATTTGTTTTTAATTAAAATATATAATGTTTTTACTATTCATTAAAATATGAAAGTTATCAGAATAATATGACAAATTTATCCAAAGTAAATTTTTATATCTTGATTCCAAAGAAAAATTTTATTTTGTAAAATTGAACTTATAGAAATGTCAAAAACAAGATTTAATGTGGGTGTGTCATCAAAAGGTGGGAAAACTGCAATTTTTTAAAATACATATTTTACACGAAAAATTTATTTTGTTCTCATACAATTTTCTAGAAAATGTGTAAGATGAATAATAATTTTATAAAATTAAAAATGTATTTAATAATATTCATAACGACTAGTACATAATAATATTATAACAATATATCTTTGTTTAGTAAAACCTGATATTGCGTACAACACAGGGTATCGAGGAAGGTCGTGATTGCGTGTAATGCTAGGCATGTTAGGGATGTGTGTTGTGCATGCTCTTTTTGGTGTAGCGTAAAACACAAGACATTAATGAAATTAAAAAGAATATTTTTCATAAAATATCGGGGTGTTACATCCTACCCCCCCTTAAAATGAATTTCTCCCTCGAAATTCGTCGGGGTTATAAATGGTTTTCTACTCAAAAGTTTCTTTAATAGAAACCCACATCGTAAAAAAGAATACCAAAACTTGGCTTTAAAAACTAATGTATGAAACGTAATGATTACCCAAATTAACTCATCACTGGGTTTCAACATAGGAGAACATAGGTGAAAATATTGATATGGAAGAAAAATCTAACCATCAAGTTCTGACGGAGAGTGGTAGAGAACATGGATATAAAAAATCCAACAATCACAAAGCCATAAATATGTGATTATCTAAGGTACCATCTGATTCATCGGATATAATAGCACTAAGAAAACATTCTCAGTTTTCAAAATCATTTCCCTAAATTTGATAAAATTGAAATTAGGAGAAGTACTTTCATGATTTTGGAACAGTTTCACTGTTGGTCGTTCTTTGGACAATTTCCAATTCATCTCTTAAAGAAATGAAGTTGAATTTTTCATTCGTGAAATGTTAGCAGATCATGTGATAGAATGATGGGTCATTCCATCTGTCTCAAAGAAAAGGATAGAAAAGTTATCAAAAAATACATACGTCCATATATAGTGAGATTAGTAATATATGGTTCCTAAAATGGACTTATACTTCATATATCATCCTGCTTAATATAATAAGACTGGTTTCTACTAATCAGGGACTTCCTGTGGGCCAGTGGTAGGCGATAATGGCCAGTCGCACTTCGGTTGTGGGTTCAATTCCCACAGCCTTGTCCGATGTGATGGGTTGTCGCATGTCCTGCAGGTTTTCCTTTTTTCTAAAACTACAGTACTATAACATCCCATTAATAATATCGAAAAAACTTCTATCCTTAAGCAATACTAACTTATGTACAACATAATCCATTCCAATATTTAGGCATATCTATAATACTGAAGTCCACTCTCATATTATAGTGAAAACGATTACCAGAGATTTCATATAACAAGCATGTTAATATCATAATTGATACCCATATATCATAAGACATGTCTTGCTGGTCACATTCCAAACATTCGAAGGCCTTAATCATGTATTGTCTTGAAAAATAAATACCCATTTAATCTTAGTGAAAACATGAGTGCTATCAAAACTTAACTCTTTCCACATACCAAAACCCCAAAATTCTATATACTCAAAGCATGATACAACTTCTTCCTTATATCTATTATGAACTCATGAATACTATCAAACATTTCATTTTCTCCTTATCCCTTCATTATGAACATATCATCTTTTTTCCAAAAATAACTCAATCACTTTCCATGGTTACCGGTACCATAAAATTATTGAAAACCACAATAGGCCAATACATAAATATTCCAGTAGTCCACAATACTATATACAACATTATTTTGGAATCCCATTACATAAATAGTTAATCATTCCACCACATCGCTATCATATTCAACATCACAAATAGTGATCGCATGTGACTTCCCTTTGTCCTTTTCCTTAAGTGGTTGCTCATGTCGATCATCACTGACCCTTGTATTAGGTCATTTATTAGCATAATTCCCCATTCCCATGCACTTGAAGCATTGAAGTGTTGGTAATGCGTTCTCTCCAGTCTTTTCTTTATTCACATCATTAGAACCCCTTTTTCCATCACATTGACACTCAGCTGCTCGATGACCTTATTTTCCACACTTAAAACATTTTCTAGTCCCTTTAAGACAATATCCACCATGCTTCTTTCCACACTTTGAGCATAAAGAAACATTCATCTTCTTTTCACCGTTATTCTGAGATTTCTCCTTAAACTCCATCACTTGTTTCTTGTCAAAACTATGAGATGGATAATTAACACCAACATTCATTTCTACCTTGATAGCACAACGCACAATTTCCTCATAGCTACTGAAGTCTCTTATAGCTAATGACCTTCGAATATTTGGTTTTAAGACACTGAAGAATCGATCAGCTTTACTTTCAAGTTGGATGATAATTTCAGATGCATACCTTGAATGCCTTGTAAAATTAGCTTCGTATACACCAACAGATTCATCATCCTATTGCATTAGTTCAAGAAACTCCTTCTCCAACTTTTTTCTAAGAATACGAGGGAAGTACTTATTGAAAAATAAGTTCTTGAACTCGTCCCATTCCATGGACTGAATTTCATCTCTTGGCCTCATATTCTTGATAATATTCCACCATTAATCAGCTTCACCTTCCAAACAATATACTGCTAAGATAACTTTATGATGTTCAGAACATTGAAAAACTGAAAATATATTTTCAGTGGTACTGATCCATTTTTCAGCAACAAGTGGATCAGAAGACCCATTGAAAGAAGGTGGACGTAGCCTCATGAAGCACTCAATAGAATAATGTTTCATTATCTGCTCATTTGGAAGTCCATAATGATTCATATCTTGTGTAAGTATAGTAAGAATATTTTGCACTCCATCTCCCATAACATTTGATTGTTCAGGAGGACAATCATTTCATTGTCTATTGCATTGATCAACAAGGTTCCTTCAGGTTCCATCCATTGTCTAAAACCCAAAAAGAATAGCATGAGAGGAAAAAATCATTCTTGGAAAAACAACATAATAAAGGGGGATTACCTTAAATATCTAACATCTTAGGTTTAATTCTAAGATCGTTACCATAATTCTAGGACTATAACCTATACTTATTCTTAACCTTAGACACATCCCTAGACATAACTTAGAAATATCTCTAGGGATCACACTAAAGTTCTTGCATCCTAGATTCCAAAGGTTGACTAAACTGTAAAGACCCAAAGCTTGATGTACATGGAAATTACATTACTTTTGTAGAATAATTAATACATAACAAAAACAGAAACATAAGGACCGTAATAGTTTAGTGTCATTGGAAACTCGGAATATAATCTTCTAATCGTGGTTAAAGATCTTAAACATCTCCTATAAAGATCTTCCACTTTTTTTTTCCTTACCTAAAAAATTTCATTTAATCATGGGGGAAAATAAAACATAAAAAGGGTGAGCTAAAATGCTCAGTAAGGATAATAATGGATAAAATAAAACATACCATATACATTTGACCTTAATAACATGAACATAATGTTTAAACTTCAAAATCTTGACCAACAACATAAAACATGGAAGTATATAAGCCATAGATCATATTGGAACATAAATCATGATAAAATAGAATGGAAATAAAACATGTAATTGTGGAAACCATTCAACACTTGTTATGATTTCCATAGTAGCCAAGGCATTACGGCCAAGACTATCTTAGTGGAAAAAGTCCCTTTCTGAATCGATTTCACTCCTCGTTTCAGTCCTGTAACACTGAGACGGATTAACTTACCATTCCATCCATGTCTATCTCCTGAGATATAAATCTTTACCCAATGAATTGGAGGGAGATATAGGTCCCACCCATCTCATAATGAAATCATTCTTACTTGTGCCACAAAATAAACATTAAACATTCATCATAAACCAAGTAATAAAATCGTTTCCATAAACGTCATCCCATCATCATATAGCCCATATTAAACAAATGGATATTTCATCATAAGAAAAGTGAAACCATGTAAATCATAGATACATTATACTTGAAATATAAAACTATGAAATAATGTCATCTTAGATAGAAAAATGGTTTTGATAAAACACTTGAAATTAATTCTTGAGGAAAATATCCTTTCTTATTCAAAATCATTTTCTTTTAAGAGAACGGCGTGAAATTTTAAAAGAAAGATATTTTGATGGAAATAGTAATGAAGTATTTTGGAGGAATCATTATGAAAATAAGGCCTTATAAAGCTGTAAAAATATGTTCACGCTGTATAATTTGAAAATAACATTCTTCTCATACTTTTTTCGGAAATGTCAAAAAGTACCTCGTATGGTAAACAAAAGAAAGATTCCTTCCATACTATGTGGTAAAAGTAGAAAAGGGTAAAAATTACTTTAAACATACATGTAAGAAATGTAAACATTTTATGAATGAATTTTTAGAACATATGGACATGGATAATAATCATAAACTCAGTAAATACTTACAAATAAACAATCTCATATAAGAATGAGATTGTAATAATTATCCCTTACCATAGGTCCGATATGCTTCATACGTATCCGAACCTCATGTATAATGATTTAAATAATGTCATTGACTTATTAAAGAATCATATTCATTGATATGATATCATATATGGTTCACTTATGACTTTATATTACCCGTTCTTTTGTAAATTCCATGTTAAAGAGTATTTTGGGTAAAATCGTTTCATTTGTCGTCCGTGTTTTGAGTTGTAATTTTTTATATGATTACATAGATCATGATTACATAATTCCAGAATATATAACATGATTTATATATAATATATATTCAGAATATACATATATATAATAGATCGATAAATGGAAAGAAATACACCATTCATGGAGACGGTAGGCTGTACGTATGCATGAACGTTGTTTTTGTTTCCTCATTGAATTGAATGGAATTAATTGGATGACATATATATATATACATAAATCCAGTATCATTATTATGTCACATATTATATGATTACTTATTATATATACATTATAATCATTCATGAATGGTTAATTATTGATAATGAATCTCATCAAGTCGTGGAGACGGTATTCCGTACGTACGCACGAGCGATGATATAGTTCCATGATCATGGAATTTTAATGGAGTGTATATATACTATTACAGAATAAAAATAACTTTACAATAATCATATATAGTTATTATTTACTCAATTATACCAATCCAAGTAAAGTGGTGGTGGAAAATAGATTACACCATGGCGTGGAGACAGTATTCCGTACGTACGCACGGGTGGTGATTTCATTTTCCATAGGATGGATAGATGGTGAAATATGGTTGTTTCATACTTATAATAACATATCAGTATATTAGTGATACTGATGTTATTACTTCATAATGAAACAAACTAAGAAGAAGAAGTGGAAGAAGAAATAAAGTTGAAAGAATCGGTAACAGACACTACCTCTTCTTTGAAGTGCCTCTTTGAGACCTCCTATTAGGGCACTAAAAGTGGATTTTGAAGAAGACCATGACCTCTAGGATGTTTCTAGGGAAGTGGATAAGAGAATTTGGCAGGGTTTTTCCGAGAATGAAGGCTGAAAGTTGTGTGAGGAAGAGAGGGAGGAGGTTCCCTTTTATAAGGGAGGAGAGGGGCACCTTTGGAATGACTAAAAATATTATTTTATTCTAAAGTCATATTCGGTTTTTAATAAAACCAAATTGAGATATTTAGAATCTAATGTTGGTATGGGTAGAAATCCTCTCATCCAATAGAATTCAGACAAGTTTAGGTCATTATATTAACCATATCTTTTAGTTTTATCTCCTAGTTATTTAGATTGACATTTACCATGTCACTTTGAATTTTTATATTATATAGTTACTAAATTTACCATATACATCCAAGAGACCCCCAAGTGGTCCATTAATGATATGCATATCATTATATAAGTATCTTGGCCGAACCATAGGTTTTTAGGAATATAATAACAATTAATAATATAATGTTTGTTTTAAAAAAAATATTTTATGTCAATTTTGACAATATTTGATAATTGAATATTTTGAAAATCATAACAGAATGATTAGTTCGAAAAAAGTTAATTAAATCAATACTAACATGTCATATTAATAAATAAAATTATTGGAATTCATAAAAAGACTCAAATTACGTTTATGTGGGTATTTATAACATCAATTATGTCAATATTTCATTAATAAGATAATTACTCCATCATCATTGTGTCATAAAATAATTACATTATTTTAAGTCTAAAAATTACAAATAAAATACAATTATGTAGGAAATATTTTTATAATTCTAATTAATATTTATAGTCAAATTTATCTTATGCATAACCCTATATAAAAAATTATTTACTTATTAAACATTGATTTTAACTATTTAAACCCTTCTTTAAATAAATTAATATTAAATGTCCTAATCTACTCCAAGTGGGCCTGTAGGGTCATATTTTATTACTATGGTGGTTTATGGTCTAATTACACTTTTCCAATAGAATTATTCCATGTGTTAGGGTAATAATAATATCATTTTTACTGTTAATTATCCTATTTACTTTTAACAGTGGTAAATAAAAGTAAAAAATTATTATTCACCAAAATTATTTTCATCTCATTGAACCAAATTTTAGTCCTTGATATTAACCGTGTCTCTCGGATTTTTGAAATTCAATTCCCGGAAGTGGTAAATTTCAATTTAAATTAAAAAAAGTTAGTTTTTAACTACCACTAAATGGTTTCACTATTCATCAAAAAATGAAGTTTTTCAGAAAAATACCAAAAATTTAGCCTAAGAATTATTTGATATTCTAAATTAAAAATTGATGTCTATTTTTCCAAATTCATAACATATATGTGGCATTAATTAATTTTCAATTTAATTTTCGTTATCAAAACAAATAGCGTGTTTTAATAAACAAAAACAATCAAAAGATTGATACTTGTTTATATCCCATTTCAAAGTGAAATTAATTCCAATGAACAAAATTGGATTAAATGGTAAAAGAATATTATAATTACACTTTAAAACCAATTAAAAATATAATCTAGCCATATAAATTATTGCGTTGGTAAAAGTTGATTCTAATTAAAATATAGCGTGTTTTTACTATTCATTAAAATATGAAAGTTATCAGAATAATATGACAAATTTATCCAAAGTAAATTTTTATATCCTGATTCCAAAGAAGAATTTTATTTTGTCAAATTGAACTTATAGGCATTTCAAAAACAGGATTTATGGTGAGTGCATCATCAAAAGGTGGGAAAACTGCAATTTTGGAAAAATATATATTTTACAGGAAAAATTTATTTTCTTCTCATACAATATTCTAGAAAATGTATAAGTTTAATAAAAATGTTATAAAATAAAAATTTTAGTTAATACTATTCATAATGGCTAGTACATAATAATATTATAACAATATATCTTTGTTTAGTGAAACCTGGTATTGCGTACAACACACGCAATCGAGGAAGGTCGCGATTGCGTGTAATGTAAGGCAAGTCTGGGATGCGTTTTGTGCAAGATCCTTTTAGTGTATCGTACAACACAAGACATTAATGAAATTAAAAAAAATATTTTTCATAAAATCTTGGGGTGTTACATTCTACCCCCCTATAAATGAATTTCTCCCTCTAAATTCGTCAGGGTTATAAATGGTTTACTACTCGAAAGATTCCATAATAGAAACCCTCATCGTAAAAAGGAATACCGAAACTTGGATTTAAAAACTAAAGTATGAAACGTAACAGTTACCCAAATTAACTCATCACTGGGTTTCCACGTAGGAGAACATAGTTGAAAATATGGATATGGAAGAAAAATCTAACCATCATGTTCTGATGGAGAGTGGTAGAGAACATGGCTATGAAAAAGACAACAATCAGAAAGCCATAAACTTGTGATGATCTAAGGTACCATCTGATTCACCAGATATAAGAGCACTAGGACAACATTTTTGGTTTTCAAGATCATTTCCCTAATGTTGATGAAATTGGAATTAGAAGAAGTACTTTCGAGATTTTGGTACAGTCTCACCGTTGGTCGTTCATTGGACAATTTCCACTTCATCTCTTAAATAAATGATGTTGAATTTGTCATTTGGGAAGTTTTAGTAGATAATGTGATAGAATGATGGGTCATTCCATCTGTCTCAAACAAAAGGTTAGAAACGTTATCAAAAAATACACAAGTCCATCTATAGTGAGATTAATCATATATGGTTCCTCAAATGGACTTATACTTTATATATCATACTACTTAATATAATAATATTGGTTTCTACTAAACATGGACTTCCTGTAGGCCAGTGGTAGGCGATAAAGGCCAGTCACTGTTCGGTTGTGGGTTCGATTCCTGCAGCCTTGTCCGACACGATGGGTTGTCGCCTGTCCTGTAGGTTGTCCTATTTCAAAAACTACATTAATATAACATCCCATCAATAATATCGAAAAACATATATCCTTAAACAATACTAACTTATGTCCAACATAATCCATTCCAATCATTATGCTTATCCATAATACTGCAGTCCACTCTCATATTATAGTGAAAATGATTACCAGAGATTTCATATAACAAGCATGTTAATACCATCGTTGATCACATATATCTTATGATATGTCTTGTTGGTCACATTCCAAACATTCTAAGGCATTAATAATGTATTCTCTTGAAAAATTAATTCCCATTGAATCTTAGTGCAAACATGAGTGCTGTAAAAAGTTAACTCTTCCACATACCAAATCCCGAAAATTCTATATTCTCACACCGTGATATAACTATTTCTTTATATAAGTAATGAGCTCATGAATACTTTCAAACATTTCATTTTCTCTTTATCCCTTCATTATGAGCATATCATCTCTTTTCAAAAATATCTCAATCACTTTCCATGGTTACCGGTACCATTAAATTATTGAAAACCACAATAGACCAATACATAAATATTCCAATATTCCACGATACTATATACAACATTATTTTGGAATACCATTACATAAACACTTAATCATTCCACCACATCGTTTTCATATTCAACATCACCAATAGTGATCGCATGTGACTTCCCTTTGTCATTTTCCTTAAGTGGTTGCTCATGTTGCTCATCACTAACCCTTAGATTAGGGAATTTATTAGCATAATGCCCCATTTCCTTGCACTTGATGCATTTAAGTGTTGGTGGTGCATTCTCTGCATCCATTTCATTATTCACATCATTAAAAACCCTTTTTCCATTACTTCGACACCCAACTACTCGATGAACATCTTTTCCACACTTAAAACATTTTATAGTCCATTTAAGACAATCTCCACCATTCATCTTTCCACAATTTGATCATAAGGAAACATTCATCTTATTTTCACCATTATTTTGATATTTCTCCTTGAACTCCATCTTTCATTTATTGTCAAAACTATGAGATGGATAAGTAACACCAACATCCATTTCTACCTTGATAGCACAATGCTCAATTTCTTCATAGCTACTGAAGTCTATTATATCTAATTCCCTTCAAAGACTTGGTCTTAAGCCACTGAAGAATCGATCAGCTTTACTTTCAGGTTGGATGATAATGCCAGATGCATACCTTGCAAGCCTTGTAAAATTCTCTTCATATACACCAACAGATTCATCATCCTTTTCCTTTAGTTCAAGAAACTCCTTCTCCATCTTTGTTTGAAGAACACGAGGGAATTACTTAATGAAAAATAAGTTCTTGAACTCGTCCCATTCCATGGAATCAATTTCATCTCTTGGCCTCATATTATTGATAAGATTCCACCATTAATCAGCTTCACCTTCCAAATGGTATACTGCTAAGATGACTTTATCATGTTTAGAACATTGAAGAACTGAAAATATCTTTTCAGTGGTACTGATTCATTGTTCAGCAACAAGTCGATCAGAAGACCCACTGAAAGAAGGTGGACGTTGCCTCATGAAGGACTCAATAGAATATTGTTCACTTTTTTGCTCATTTGGAAGTCCAGAATGATTCATAGATTGTGTATGTATAGCAATAAGATTTTTCACTCCATCTCCCATAACATTTTATTGTTCAAGAGGACAATCATTTCATTGCCCATTTCATTTATCAACATGATTCTTTCGGGTTCCATCCATCGTCTAAAACCCAAAAAGAATAGCGTGAGAGGGAAAATCATGCTAGGGAAAACAACATAATAAAGGATGATTATCTTCAATATCTAACATCTTAGGTTTAATTCTAAGATCGTTACAATAATTCTAGGACTATAACCTATACATATACTTAACCTTACGGACATCCCTAGACATACCATAGAAATATCTCTAGGGATCTCACAATAGTTCTCGCATCCTAGATTCCAATGGTTGACTAAACCATTCCTCTGATACCAACTGTAGAGACCAAAAGCTTGATGTACATGGACATTACATTACTTTTGCGGAATAATTAATACATAACAAAAACAGACACACAAGGACCGTAATAGTTTAGTGTCTTTGGAAACTCGGATTATAACCTTCTAATCGTGGTGAAATATCATCAACATATCCCATAAAGATCATCCACTTTTTGTTTCCTTACCTAAAACGTTTCTTTTACTCCTGGGGGAAAATAAAACATAAAAAGGGTGAGCTCAAATGGTCATAATGGATAAGCATGGATAAAATAAAACATACCATATACATTTGAACTTAAAAACATGAACATAATTTTTAAACATCAAAATCTTGAGCAATGACATAAAAAATGGAAGTACCTAAGGCATAGATCACAATGGAACATAAATCATGATAAAATAGCATGGGAATAAAACATGTAATTGTGGCAACCATTCAGCACTTGTTATGATTTCCATAGTAGCCAATGCATTGCTTCCAATACCATCTTAGTGGACAAAGTCCCTTTCTGAATCGAGGTCACTCCTCGTTTCAGTCCTGTAACACTGAACCAGATTAACTTACCGTTCCATACATGTATATCTCTTGAGATATAAATCTTTACCCAATTAATTGGAGGGATATATAGGTTCCACCTATCTCATAATGAAATAATTCTTACTTGTACCACAAAATAAACATAAAACATTCATCATAACCCAAGTAATAAAATGGGTTTCATAATCATTATCCCATCATCACATAATCCATATTAAACAAATGGATATTTCAACATAAGAAAAGTGAAACCATGTAAATCATAGATAAATTATACATGAACCATAAAAATGTGAAATAATTTCATCTTAGATGGAAAAATGGTTTTGATAAAACACATGAAATGAATTCTTGAGGAAAATATCCTTTCTTCATCAAAATCATTTTCTTTTCAGAGAATGTCATTCAATTTTAAAAGAAAGAGATTTTGTTGGAAATAGTCATTAAATATTTTAGAATAAGATTAATGAAAATAAGGATTTATAAAACCGTAAAAATCCATTCACGCTGTATAAGTTAAAAATAAACTTCTTCTCGTACTGTTGTCGAAAAAGTCAAAAAGTACCCCGTATGGTAGACAAAAGAATGATTCCTTCAAGACGATGTGGTAAAAGTCGAAAAGGGTAAAAATGACTTTAAAAATACATTGAAGAAATATAAACATTTTATGGAAACATTTTGATAACATGTGGACATGGATAATAATCATAACCCCATTAAATACTTACAAATAAACAATCTCGGATAAGAATGAGATTGGAATAATTATCCCTTACCTTAGGTCTGATATGCTTCAAACGTATCCAAACCTCCTGTATAATGATTTAAATAATGTCATGGACTTATTACAGAATCATATCCACTGTTATGATATCATATATGGTTCACTTAAGACTTTATATTACCCGTTCTTTTGAAAATTCCATGTTAATGAGTGTTTTGGGTAAAATCATTTCATTTGTCGTCCGTGTTTTGACTTTTAATTATTCATATGATTACATTGATCATGATTACTTAATTACATAATATAAAACATGATTTATATATAATATATTTTCAGAATATACATATATATAATAGATCGATAAATGGAAATAAATACATCGTTCATGGAGACGGTAGGTCGTACGTACGCATGAATGTTGTTTTCGTTTCCTCATTGAATTGAATGGAATTAATTGGATGAAATACATACATATATATATATATAAATAAATCCAGTATCATTATTATGTCATATATTTCATGATTACTTATTATATATACTTTATAATCATTCATGAATGGTTAATTATTGAGAATGAATCTCTTCGCGTCGTGGAGACGGTATTTCGTACGTACGCACGAGCGATGATATCGTTCCCATGATCGTGGAATTTTATTGGAGTGTATGTATACTTTTACAGAATCAATATCACTTTAAAATAATCATATATAGTTATTATTTACACCATTATACCCATCCAAGTAAGGTGGTGGTGTAAAATAGATTACACCACAGCTTGGAGACTGTATTCCGTACGTACGCACGCGTGGTGGTTTTGTTTTCCATAGGATGGATAGATGGTGAAATAGGGTTGTTTCACGCTTATAATAACATATCAGTATATGATTTATACTGATGTTATTACTTCATAATGAAACATCCTAAGATGAATAAGTGGAAGAAGAAATGAAGTTTAAAGAATCGGTAACGGACATTACCTCTTCTTTGAAGCGCCTCTTTGAGACCTCAACTTAGGGAACTAAATTTGTCTTTGAAGAATACCAGGACCTCTATGATGTTTCTAGGTAAGTGGAGAAGTGAATTTGGAAGGGATTTTCCGAGTTTGAAGTCTCAATGTGGTGTGAGGAAGAGAGGGATAAGGTGCCCTTTTATAAGGGAGGAGAGGGGCAACTTTGGAATAACTAATAGTATTATTTTATTATAAAGTCATATTCGGTTTTTAATAGCTTAAAATTGATATATTTAGATGATAATGTGAGTATGGGTCTAAAGCCTTTCATACAATAGTATTTAGAAAAGTTTAGGTCATTATATTAACCTTATCTTTTAGTTTTAACTCTTAGTTAATTAGATTGATATTTACCATGTCACTTTTATTTTTTTTATTATATAGTTAATAAATTTAACATATACATCCAAGAGACCCCCAAGTGGTCCATTAATGATACACATATCATTATATAAGTATCTTGTCTGAACCTTATATTTTCAGGAATAAAATAACAATTAATAATATAATATTTGTTTTAAAAACTATTTGATGTCAATTTTGATACTATTTGGTAATTGATTTATGTGAAAATCATAGCAGAATTATTAGTTATAAAAAAGTTATTTAAATAAATACTAACATGTCATATTAACACATAAAATTATTTTAATTCATAAAAAGTATCAAATTTCATTTATTTGGATATTTATTACATCAATTATGTCAATATTTCAATAATAAGATAATTCCTGCATCATTCTTGTGTCATAACTAAATTAAATTATTTTAAGTCTAAAAATTACAAATAAAATACCATAATGTAGGAAATCATTTTATATATCTAATTAATATTTATAGTCAAATTTATCTTATGTATAACCCTATATTAAAAATTATTTACTTATTAAACATTGATTTTAACTATTTCATCCCTTCTTTAAATAAATTAATATTAAATGTCCTAATCTAATCCAAGTGGGCCTAAGTGGTCATATTTTATTCCTAAGGTTTTTTTGGTCGAATTAAACTTATCTAATAGAATTATTACATGTTTTAGGGTAATAATAATATCATTTTTACCCTTAATTATTATATTTACTTTTAAACGTGCTAAATAAAAGTAAAAAGATACAATTTACCAAAAATTATTTTCATCTCATTGAACCAAATTTTAGTCCTTGATATTAACCGTGTCTCTCAGATTTTTGAAATTCAATTCACAGAAGTGGTAAAATTCAATTTAAAATAAAAAAATTCAGTTTTTTAACTACCACTAAGTGGTTTCACTATTCATCAAAAATTGAAGTTTTTCAGAAAAATACCAAAAATTCAGCCTAAGCATTATTTGATATTCCGAATTCAAAATTGATGTCTATTTTTCCGAATTCATAAAATATAAGTGGAATTAAATAATTTTAAATTTAATTCCCGTTATCAAAACAAATAGAGTGTTTTTAAGAAACAAAAACAATCAAAATATTGATACTTGTTTATATCCCATTTCAAAGTGAAATTAATTCCAATGACCAATATTGGATTAAATGTTAAAAATATATTCTAATTACACTTTAAAACCAATTAAAAAGATAATATATCCATATAAATTATTGCGATGAAAAAAGTTGTTTTTAATTAAAATATAGCATGTTTTTACTATTCATTAAAATATGAAAGTTAACCGAATAATATGAAAAATTTATCCAAAGTTAATTTTTATATCATGATTCCAAAAAAGAATTTTATTTTGTCAAATTGAACTTATAGTCATGTCAAAGACATGATTTAAGGTGGGTGCATCATCAAAAGGCGGGAATTCTGCAATTTTTTAAAAATACATATTTTACACGATAAATTTATTTTGTTCTCATACCATATTATAGAAAATGTGTAAGATGAATAATAATGTTATAAAATTAAAAATTTCATTAATACTATTCATAACGGCTAGTACATAATAATACTATAACAATATATCTTTGTTTAGTGAAACCTGGTATTGCGTACAACACACGCTATCGAGGAAGGTCGCGATTGCGTGTAATGCAAGGCAAGTCAGAGATGCGTGTTGTGAAAGCTCCTTTTGGTGTAGAATACAACACAAGACATTAATGAAATTAAGAAAAAATATTTTTCATAAAATCTCGGGGTGTTACATCAATCATAAAGTGTTTTCGCATCACACCCATCATATGAGGAATATGAAAAATAAGTAAATATAGCATGCTACCTCAAAAATAATTATTTACACATGGAACCACCTACCGAAAATGTGAAATCCCTCAAAAAACTGTTCAAAACATCAACCACACCACTGCCGCACCACAAGGATGATAAATCTCTCACTAGACCACAATATTTGACCCAAAAGATACCAAATCAAGCCATAGGATCTAACCTTAACTTCAGTACATTTTATAACATAATGAAAGTGGGAAGAAACCATAAGAGAAAAGGAAGAAACCAAGAAATAATCACATACCTTGAAAAATATTGAAGAAATCACCTCAAATACACCATTATCTAAATTTAAAAATAGCCAACCATTCCACAGAGATTTTAACAAAGTTGAAGACATCATTTAGGAACTAGAATGGTGGAAAATAGTGAGAAATGAAGGAGTTATGAAATAATCAATTTACCTCTTTATATATGTGATATTTAAGAACTTCAAGGATGTTTCAACCAAATTCGTGGTGAAACCGAGCTTCGAAAAGGGGGATGAGAGCATGGGGGCACGCATTGGTTATGTGGGAACATGGGAGAGTTGTAATCGCCGAAAAACATAAATATTTAAGTACATATTAAATTATTAGAAAATATATTTAATGGCGGAAATCGGCTTTCTGGCAAGCCCAATAAATTAAATAAAAATCCATATCTACCATGATTATGGATTCCAAAATGGTCCAAATTAAAATGTTAGTGTTAATAGGATAGGGTATGAAATATAAGAATTCGAATGGATGAAAAATTATTAAAAATGAAAGAGTTATACTAGAATCAAATATTATTTCTAAATCTAGAATTGGGCTCACGGTTTGGCCCAATTTATGAAAACTCACCCATTCCTCCATAAAAGAATGGGAAACCCCAAAAATATAATGAATGGAAATTAAATAAAATTTAATTTTAAAATAAGTCATTTATGTTCTAATTCTCTCCATCTTGAGAACATTCCATCCTTGGAATGTCACATCAAGGCTAGATACAAAAACCAAACCGAAACGATATCCAAAGATGTACTTCTTTTCCAAGATTCGCCCCCAAGGGCGAAAACACCTACAATGATCAATTACTGAAGGATTAATATCACAACCCAAATGTACACTACTTTCCTGAAATTATCCATCACATTCAAACATTATACCAAAATAAAACTCCCCAAAAACTATCCGAACAAGACTCAAGCAATGCACCCAAACTAAAATCAACATCGAACTAGGTTACACTTACCATACATTAAATAAACCATTGGGAACACTCCAATCCCAATGTTTACACAAGGAATATGTTGGTAGCTAGATTGTTCTGAACGAGACTACCTACCTCTAAGCCATGAAAATGGATAAATCTGTGCTATTGGTATTGGGGGACACAAATAGGCACCCCACCATAAGAGGCAACCTATATTTTTTAGAGTGAGAATCAGGACACTAATAGGGGAGGCCTGAACGGACTCCCCAGTAAAAATGGTAGAGTTCCATTTAAATAATACAAAGGAACATACATGAGAATCATACTGGGTCTCCCCACTATATGAACCAACCATATTAACCAACCATCCTGGGCCAACACAAAAACACCAAAACATATTAATGATTTGGAAAGGGAATAGGGTTACTCTACATTGTTTGGGATACCGTATGCTAACTATGTCAATCATTCAGTCTGCATTGCTTCATAGCACAAGGTCACTACTAATAGTTCCCAACTGTGTCCTCAACATGTTTATCCAAATTTCCAACCATTATCTCATGAATCAAGGGAAACCAAAGGGGGGATGACATTATGTGTTGACATGGGTACAACGCCCTCAAATAATTTCCACCGAACGAGGAAAACAGAAGAATGATAATGACACTAGAGGTTTAATATCTTTTTATCATTCATACCAAGGATAAGACATTTTACAACGGTTTAAAAGAACCTTGGATTTCCCATGACTATGATTCCACTTCTCTCCGAGACCTAGGGCTGGAGCTCAAATGATTAAATCATCTTTGGCCTTGTAGTGAGTCTTTGGAAAACCCATAAAAGAGAATTCTTCTTTCAGTTCCACGAACAACTACATTGCAATCCCCGATAAGATTGTATAGACATAACACATTCCAAACTCACTTTTCCCTAACCCAATATTTCACTAAAACAAGGGCTTAAAATATGCAAAAATAGGACACCTTGTTTCATCGGGTGAGAAACAATATAAGTTAAGAACACATATACTCACATTCCTATAAAATGGATGATTCTGAAGTTTTTCCAAGGGACACATTATCCCAACATAACATGAACTATCAGAGGATTTCACTACTTTCTCCTTTACGGTCAATAAAATACATGACATCACAAGGCGTCACCGAACATGACCATGGAGAATGATATAAACAATGCATGGAGAGGGACCTTATACAACATCCCAAAAAACACTCAATTATACAAAGTGGCCACAATATCCTCTCATGAGAATATTCCCCACACTGGAAGATTAATGTGAACTCCTTCTTCAAATAGACTATGATGGACTTAGAGTACCTCTTAGACACCATCCAGATACTCATCCATGCTAACAACCCCATACCACATCCACCATCGAAAAATTAGGAAACTTAAGGAGCTAAGGCCTCTTTCAACATTACATGATCACTCTCCCACTACAGTAGGATACAAAAAACCACGCAAGGAAAGGGTTTTGATTCAATCTAAAGAGACCAAAAAAAGTTTCCTTATATTGATCAACTGGAGGATCTTCCAATGGCGAAACAACCTGGGCTGCACTTCATTTGTTCACTAACCCTTAAGGGGCGTACCTAATCCAATGAGAGAACCCAAGGACCCATCCAAAATGGTCCATTGGTGAAGAAATACCTCAAATTGATCCTAACAGACAAGGAGAAACACCATAAAGGATTCCCAAAATATTCTTAGAGGAGACCACTAACCATCGTTTCAACCCAGCTTACTGACCAAACACAAAACCAAAACACTATTCCAACAAGAGGTGTTCTTGGACTCAAAACATTACGAAACATCGACATTTAAAAAAACACATAATACACACCATCCCAAACCATTCATCAAGACATCAATTTTTCCATTTTAAAACATTTCTTTGAAAAGAAACAGATCAGTGGTTAAAGTATTCTCCATTGGTACCCCATGGGACTCACACATGCATGTTTTCTTGCCACACCAGGCACCCACCTCATATCCATCCCGGCAATCATCTAGTCTTTCCATTAAGCATCCATAATCCCATATAACCCCATGAATGTGGTCTCTCACGAAAATTCCAAAGGTTAATAAAAAACTCATTCCACTTATCAAAACCAAAAAAATTGACCGATACTTTTTTCGTAAGACCACTGACCATGAAAATAAACCCAAATTACTGCATTATAAAAACATTTTTGAAAGTCACAGTCATTCCAATGAAAAATAAATTTCAAGTTATTCACATCAATTTTGAAATATCTCATCCCATTAAAACACCCTTCAATTGTTTAGAAAACTCTATTGGAAATATTTTTTTGAAACCAACCTTGACATAGTTCATGCTGTCAAAAGAGGTGCAAACACTCCATTTTCCATACCAATAAATTTATGAAAATTCAGTTATTAATTTTCTAAAATATAACCATTCAATCTTTATTATATAATCATTTTAGAAAAACATTACGCTTCTTAAAACAATGTCACATTAAAACCAATGTTCCGAGATTTTAAAACTAAAGAACACCAGACAATGTGAGAGGAAAAAAGTTTCAGTGGGTGACATGGACATATAT
The DNA here is from genome assembly GCA_963277665.1 of Viscum album. Lineage (NCBI taxonomy): Eukaryota > Viridiplantae > Streptophyta > Magnoliopsida > Santalales > Viscaceae > Viscum > Viscum album. Next base: position 1,416,437,011 of record OY728161.1, on the reverse strand, counting down.
TTGGATGCCATATTCCAATCACTTCACTGTATCATAGAGTGTAATAGTGAATATACCCAACTCCAAATGGCTTTCCAGGCCTTGAGAGCTCACTAAGACCATTAAACCAACTCAATTTTCATTTCCCCTAATCATCATTAATCCATGAAATCCAAAGGACTCATATAAATCCCAACTTCCCTTGGAAACATGAATCCCATCATTAGGGTTGGTGATCAGTCACACTACCATTTACTGAAATACCAAGTCCCATCAATCCTAACTCTACACTATCCTGACTGTTCCCTAAATAACGTGACCCAAAGATTTATCCAGAACCTTATCTGATATAATTTTGTCACGAACCAAATATGAACGCCATAAAAACCAGCACCAAACCTAGCCCATGACAAGGCATTAAGGGTGTTATCGATACCCATGGGCTGGAACAATTGCCTGGGTATCATCAAATGAAAATTGTTAATGATTTCCCTGAGTTTATAATCCTTAAACAACAAATGAATCCAATTAAATGAATCTATATTTTCTCAAACCAAACATTCTTTTACAAAAATTCTGAACTGAATTACATAGTTTATAAAAACTCACAAAGACTATAAAAAAGGGAAAAAACCATGTAGAAACATCCCATAAACCCTCAAGTATAGAGGCACCACCCTCAATCCATATTCATAAGACATCACCACCCAAAACCTGCTGGAAACCCGAACCACTAGCATTAAAAATTGTACCCTAACTATGATAAAATAACCAAGTCTACTTACACCAAAGTGTGTAAGTAGGGTGTGATCAAATGCCTATTAGGATACTACCAATATGTTATTACACGTGAAAAAAATTCAAAGATGAATAGAAAGAAGGTTTTCAAAATCAAGTAATTTATAGTTACAATTTCTATAAGACGAAACATTAAAAAAAATCTTGTTTTCAAGTGCGCTAATTTATAGAATCAACACTTTTAAAATCAATTCCAAAGATACTGAATATTCCAGAAAAATATAACATTTTTCAATGGCCATTATAAAGGATCTAATGGGAACAATATAAAGGAAATAACACCTAGGCACTAGCTCGTTGTGGGTCTTAGGTACCTCGTATCTCGGTGAGAGTAACCATAACAAATATTTGTTCTCGTGCATGAGCCGCTAGTGGGGAAAATATCCATAACCTAGTGGTCCCCATTAATCATCATCATAGTTCAGTTAGAGTTATAAATGTCAATCATGCAATGTGAATCTGAGGCCAAACCCCAAGAATTCACTAGAATACTAGTACACGTCCACCCACCTAGATACCTGAGTTTTCCCTCTGTGATCAAACTAGTTCAACAAGACAAAAATTATACTTTTCACATGAAAATATCATTTCCTCATAAAAAATTCATTAAACATCCAACATGTATACCACCTAAGTCACTAATGTCCACTTTTCATTCAAATTTATTTGAAATCTGACTGTAATCATAATAGCCCCCAAAACTTTTAACATTTCTTCAACACTTCCACAAATCCATTAAATAATTTTATAAAACCATTCCAATATATTACAACTCACATAACAGACCACTCACATGTTACATAACACCCTTTTTTCATAACAAAAATAAATTTAACACATCACACTCACACAAAACATCCCACATTACATTCATATCTCTTATAAACTATAGTAAATACATCAAACAACTTTTTAAAACATTTCCAAGATGGAACACATCATAAAAAAACATCTCTCACATTTAAAATGTTACATTTTAGAATACAGACACTCCAAAAAAATTCTATATGGTTTCACCACATATATAAATCATTACATCATTCAAATCATTCTAGGGAGATTCTAACAAGGTTGAAGACATCTTTTAGGAACAATAATGGGTGACAAAGAGTGAGGAATGAAGTAGTTATGAAATAATCAATTTACCTCTTCAGATATAGGAGATTTGAGAAATTCAGAGAATTTTCAACCAATTTCACATTGAAACCAAGTTCCAAAGAGGGGGACAAGAGCATGGGGGAGTACCTTGGTAATGTGGGCTCGAGGGAGAGTTTTAATCACAAGAAAACCTAAATATTGAAAGAGATATTAAAAAATAAAAAATATTTTTAATGCTGGAAATGGGATTTTAGGCAGGCCCAATCCCTTAAATAAATACCCATATCTACCATGATTCTGGATTCTAAAATTGTCCAAATTAAAATGCAGGAATTCATATGGAAGTCGATGTCATGTATGAATTTTATTGAATGAAAAATGATGAAAAATGAATAAGTTATAAAGGAATAAGATTTTATTTTCAAATCTGGAATTGGGCTCACAGTTTGGCCCAATTCATGAAAACTCACCCATTCCTCCATAAAAGCTTGTAAAGCCCCTAAAAAATAATGAATGGAAATTAAATAAAATTTCACATTAAAAGATGTCATATATGTGATAATTCTCTCCACCATGAAAGCATTCCATCCCTGGAAAGCCACAGGAAGGCCAGATAAAAAAACCAAACCGAACCGATTGACCAAGATGTACTTCTTTTCCATGATTTTACCCCTAGGGCTAAAACAACTCATGTGATCAATTATGGAAGGATTAATCTCACAACACAAACATCCAAATCTTTCCTCAAATGATCAATCATATTAAAATTTTATCACAAAATAAAACTCGTGAAACACAATCTGAACAAGACTCAAGCAATTCTCCCAAAGGAACAATAACTGCAAACAAGGTTACTCCTACATTACATTAACTATACCATTGGTCACTCTCAAATCCCTATATTTACTCGGTGAAGATGTTAGTAGCTAGATATTTCTGAACGATTATACATACCTCCATGAGAAGACCATGGATAAATCTAAGCTATTGGTACGGGGGGACACAAATAGGCACCCCACCATAAGAGGAAACATATATTATTTTAAGAATTAATTAAGACACTAAAAGGGGAGGCCTGAACGGACTGACTAGTATATGGGGTAGAATTCCATTCAATTTTTATGAAGGAACATACATGAAAATTATAGTGGGACTGCCCACCATAAGAACCAAACATCATAACCAACTAGTATGGGACAACATAGAACGACCATAAAAATTTTAATGATTTGGAAAGGGCATAGGGTTAGTCTGCATGGTTTGGGAAACCGTGCACTAACCGTGTAGAACATTACTTCTGCATGGATTCCTGGACCACTGTCACTACTGATCGTTCCCAAAATATGTCCTCAGAATGACTATCAAATCTTCCTACCATTCTATAATGACATAATGGAAACCAACGAGAGGAAATGACATTAGGTGATAGCAAGGGTACAAGGCCCTCTACTAATTTCCACCTAATGATAACAACATAAGAAAGATGAGGACACCAGTGGATTGAACTATTTTTATCTTTCATACTGAGGATATAACATTGTACAAGGATTTAAGCGATGTTGGGATTTCACCTGACTATGAGCCACCTTCTCATCAAGACCTATGGCTAGAGATCAAATTATTGAAGCATCCTCGTCCTCGCAGTTAGGCTTTGAAAACCCCATAAAAGATAATTCTTCTTTCCATGCCACCAAAAACTACACTGTAATCCTTGATAAGATTCCCCAGACATAAAACATTACAAAATCACTTTACCCAAACTCGATATTTCATTAAATCAAGGGCATAGAATATGCACACACATCACACCTTGTTTCTTCGGGTGAGAACATATAGAAGTAAATAACACATATATTCACCTTCCACTAAAATGGAAGATTCTGGTATTTTTCAAAGGGAGAAATTCTCCCATCATAAGAGGGACTCTCAGAGGATTTCCCTACTTTCACCTTTATGGTCAATCAATCACATGACATCACAAAGTGTCGCCAAGGAGAACCATGGTGACTGATATAAACAATGCATGGAAATGGACCTTATACAACATCCCAAAACAATACACAATTCTAGAATTTGGTCACAAAATTCTCTCTTGACCAGATTTCCCACACTGGTAGTTAAACATGAACTCCTACTTCTAAGAGACTACGAAGGACTGAGAGGACCTCTTAGACACCATCCAGATACTCATTCAAGCTAACAACCCTAGACCACTTCCACCTTCGGAAAATATGGAAACATAAGAAGCTAAGGTCTCTTTCAACATTCCTTGATCACTCTCCTGCTACAAGAGGATACAAAATAACAATGAAAGCAAAGTTTGTATATTCAATCTAATAAGATAAAGAAAAATATTCCTTACATTGATCAACTGGAGGATCTTACAATGGAAAAACAACCTGGTCTGCACTTCAGTTGTGCACTAACCCTTAATGGGGGAATACCTAATCCAACAAGGGAACCCAAGGACCCATCCAACCTCATCCATTGGTCCATACATACCTCAACCAGATCCAAACATATGAGGTGAAACACCATAATGTCTTCCCATAATATTCTCATAGGAGACCACTAACCATCCATTCAACCCAGTTTACTAACAAAACACAAAACCAAAACACTGTTCAATCAAGTGGGGTTCTTGAAATCAAAAAATTCCTCAACATTAACATTTACAAAAACACGTAATACATATCATCCCAAACCACTCATCAAGACATCATGTTTTCCTTTTAAAAACATTTTGTTGAAAATAAATGGTTCGACAGTTAGCATATTCTCCATTAGTTCTGAACGTGACTACCTAACTCAAAGACAAGATCATGGATTATTCTGAGCTATTGGTATTTGGAGACACAAATAGGCAACCCACCATAAAAGTAAACCTATATTATTCTGATATAGAATCAGGACACTAACAGGGGAGGCCTGAACAAACATCCTAGTATAAATTGTAGAATTCAATTTAAATATTACGAAGGAACGTGCATGAGAATCATAGTGGGTCTACCCACCTAAAGAACAAACCATATTAACCAACCAGCATTGGCTGACACAGAAAGACCCAAAAAATTAATGATTTGGATAGGCTGAAAGGTTAGTCCGCACGGTTTGGGAAATCGTGTGCTAACTGTGCGGATCATTCATTCTGCATTGCTTCTTGGTACTCGGTCACTACGAATAGTACCCAAACAATGTTCTAAACACGTCTATCCAAAATTCCAACCATTATATAATGACTAAAGGGAATCCAAGTGGGTAATTACATTATTTGAGGACATGGGTACAAGGCCCTCCACCAATTTCCACCAAATCGGAAAACCAAAAGAAAGACGATGACACCAGAGTGTTAAACTCTTTTTATCTTTCATACCGAGGATAAGACATTGTAAAAGGGTTTAAATGGCCCTGGGATTTCCCCTGACAATGATCCAGCTTCTCTCTGAGGCCTATGTTTGGAACTCAAATGATTATAGCATCTTTGGCCTCACAGTTTGGCTTTGGAAACACCCTAAAAGAGAATTCTTCTTTCAGTGCCACCAAAAACTACCCTGCAATCCCAAATAAGATTGTCAAGACATAACACATTCCCAACTCACTTTACCCTAACTAGAAATTTCACTAAAACAAGGGCATATAATATGCACACACATCCCACCTTGTTTCTTTGGGTGAGAAATAATAGAATTAATGGATAGATATACTCACCTTCCTCTAAAATGAAAGATTCTAATGTTTTCCAAGGAAGACATTTTCCCAACATAACAGAGACTCTTAGAGGATTGAATGACTTTCAAATTTATGGTCAATCGAGGAAATTACATCACAAGGCGTTACCGAACAGGACCATGGTGACTGATATAAACAATTCATGGAATGGGACCTGATACAACATCCCAAAACAACACATAATTCTATAAAGTGGCTACAATATCCTCTTATGACCAAGTTTCCCACACTGGTAGTGTAATGTGAACTCCTTCTTCAAAGAGACTATGAAGTACTGAGATTACCTCTTAGACACCATCTAGATACTCATCCATGCTAACAACCGCATACCACTTCCACCTTCTGCAAATCAGAAAACATAAGAAGCTAAGGTCACTTTCAACATTCCATGATCACTATCCTGCTACAAGAGGATACAAAATACCAAGAATGGAAAGGGTTTTGATTAAATCTAAAAATAAATAGAAAAATATTCCTTACATTGAACAACTAGAGGATCTACCAATAACGAAACAACCTGGGCTTCACTTCAGTAGTGCACTAACCCTTAATGGGGGAATACCTAATCTAATGAGAGAACCAAAGGACCCAACCAACATGGTCCATTGTTAACGAAATACCTCATCCAGATCCAAAAATATGAGGGGAAACATTATAAATGCTTCCAAAAATATTCTTAGAGGAGGCCACTAACCATCCCTTCATCCCAGCATACCGACCAAACACAAAACCAAAACACTGATCCAACAAGAGGTGTTCTTGGACCCGAAACATTTCAAAACATCATCATTTCCATAAAAAAATAATACACACCATAACAAACCACTCATCAAGGCACCAAATTTTCCTTTTAAATACATTTATTTGAATAGAAATGGTTTAGAGGTTAGCGTATACTCCGATGGTACCACATGGCCCCCACACATGCATGTTTCCATGCCACACCGGGTACCATCCTCATATCCATCCCGACACTAATCCAGTAATTCCATTAACCATCCATCATCCCATATAACCCCATGCATGTGGTCTCTCACAAAAATATGAAAGGTTAATAAAAAACTCATTCCACTTTTTAAAACCAAAACAATAAACCAATACTTCCCTTTTCTCAAGACCACTAACCATTAAATCAAACCCAAATTACAGCATTTAAAAAAAACATTTCAGAAAGTCATAATCATTCCAATGAAAAATCACGTTCGAGTTATTTACATAAATATCAAAACATCTTATCCCATTTAAAAAATTTCAATTGTTTAGATAACACTATTGGAAACATTTTCTTTAAACCAACATTGACATAGCTTATACAGTCAAAAGAGGTACAAAAACTCTATTTTACATTCCAATACTATTCTAAAAATCCAATTCTCCATTTTCAAAAATCTAACCATTACCTTTTTATTATATAAGCATTTCACAAAAAAATTACGCTTCTTAAAACCAGGTCACTTTAAAACCAAAGTTATAAGATTTTAAAACTAAAGAATAGAAGGCAATGTGAGAAGAAACTAGTTTCAGTGGGTGACTTGGATATTTGGTTGGAGGCTATATTTCAATCACTTAACTATCACAGAGAGTGTTATATTGTATATTCATGACTCCACATTGCTTTATAGACACTGAGAGCTCACCGAGACCAATAACCCCACTCACTTTTCATTTCCCCTAATCATCATTAATCCATTAAATCCAAAGGACTCATATAAATCCAAACATACCCTGGGAAATCGATTCCTATCATTAGGTTTGGTGATCAGGCACACAACCCATAAATGAAATACCAAGTCCCATAAATCCTAACTATAGACTATCCTGACTTTTCCCCAAATAACGTGACCCAAAGTGCTAATCAGAACCTTCTCTAATACCATTTTGTCACGAACCAAATCTGATCGCCATAGAAACCAGCACCAAACCTGGAACATGACAAGGCCTAAAAGGAGTTCACGATACCCATGGGTAGGCACAAGTTCCCTGTTATAATAAAATGAGAATTGGGAATGATTTTTCCTGATTTTATAATCACAAAACAAAAAATTAATCCAATAAAATAAATCTATATTTTAGAAACAAAACAATATTTTACAGAAATTTAGAACAGACTTACATAGTTTAAAAAACTCACAATTACTCTAAAAAAGTTACAAAAAAATTGAAATATCATGTAAGCCCTTTTAGATAGATTAAACTCCCTCATGAAATCCCCACAAGACATCACCACCCAGAACCTGCTTGAAACATGAACCACTGGCACTAAAAACAATGCCCAACCTAAGACAAAAAAACCATGTCTACTTACACCAACGGGTGTATATAGGGTGTTATAAAATTCCTAGCAGGACACCAGAGCTTTGTTATTCCATGTGATAAACATTCAAATATGAATATCAAGAATGTTTCCAAAAACATGTAATTTATAGTTACAATTTCTAAAAGATGGAACATAAAAAAATTCTATTTTTATGTGGGATAATTTAAATAATAAACTATTTTAAAATAAATTCCAAAGACACTGAATTTTCCATCCAAATATAACATATGTTGATGGTATGTATAAAGGATCTAATGAGAACATTAAATAGGAAATAACCCCTAGGCACTAGCTCATTGTGTGTCCCAGGTACCTCGTATCCTGTTGAGAGTAACAATCACAAATATTTGTTCGCATGCATGAGCCACTAGTAGGGAACATAACCATAACCTAGTGGTCTCCAATAATAATCATGATAGTTTTGTTAGAGTTGTAAAGATCAATATTGAAAATTGAATCTGAGGCCAAACCCCATGTTTTCACTAACATACTAGTACACGTCCACCCACCAAGATACCTGAGTATTATATTTGTGCTCAAACAAGTTCAACAAGTCAGGAAATATAATTTTCATAATAAAATATCATTTCCTCATAAAAAATCACAAAATATTCCACATGTATACCACACAAGTCACAAAGGTCCACTTTTCATTCAAATTGTTTTGAAATCGGACACACACCAAAATAGCCCACAATACTTTTAACATTTTTTAACACTTCCAACAATCCAATAAAAAATTTATTAAAACCATTCTATTATATTATAACTCACATAACATCCCACTCACATGTTACATAATACCCTTTTTCAAAACCAAAATTCATTTGGCACGTCACATTCACACAAAACATCCCACATTACTTTAACATCTCTGACAGACTTTAGTAAATCCATAAAACATTTTTTTAAAACATTCCCTAGATTGAGAACATCACAAAAAACCCCCATTCACATTTAAAATGATCAATTACAGAATATACACAATCCAAAAAAAATTCCAATATGGTTTCACCACTAATATAAATCAATAAATAATTAAAAATATTCATAAACCAATTCCAAATAGTATACCCAATCATTTCTCATAATTCCCATTTCAAAACCATATTTTGCAGACAAAACCACACCAAAACACTACCAAAGAAGAATTGGAATCCCTAAAGATATTTATAAAACCACTTTCACGTGATATAAAATCACCATGGATAATACCACAAAAAGTACAAATGAAAACACCCATTTTCATAAAATGCCTTCAAGAAAAATAACAATGTTTTACCCAACAAACCTATTCAAAAAACCCCTTCCAAGGACCACATGACACTAATAAATTACCAAACCAGAATTTCTAGGCCAAAAAATATTTAATAAATCAATTCCATAAGTTATGAAATACACCCAAATAATACCCCATGAGTTACACATGAAACCACCAAATTTCAATTTATAAAGAAACTATAAAATTAATCAGTTAACCAAATCAATCATAAACAGTTTTCGCACCACAAATTTTTTTTAGGAATATTAAAATTGAGTAGATAGAACACAGTAACTCATAAATATTTTTTACACATGGAACCACCTACCGAAGGTGTCGAATACCTCAAAACATGGTTCAAAACATCAACTGCACCATCGCCGCACCACAAGGATGATAAATCCTTCCCTAGATAAAAATATCTGACCAAAAAGATACAAAATCAAACCCTATGTTTGAACCCTAACTTTTGGATATTTTGGATGATAATGAAAGAGAGACGAAACTCTACTTAAAAAGGAACAACCCATGAAAGAATCACTTACTTTGAATAATATTGAATAAATCACATAAAATACACCAGTACCTGAATTTTCAAATATCTAACCGTTCCAGGGAGAATCTAAAAAGGTTGACGAGATCATTTAGGAACTGTAATGGGGGAAAAGATTAAGAAATGAAGGTGTTATGAAATAATCAATTTACCTCTTCAATAATGGGAGATTTGATAAATTCAGGGAAGATTCATCCAATTTTGTGATACAACCGAGTTCCAAAGAGGGGGAGAAGAGAATGGGGGAACGCCTTTGTTATGTGGTCTCGGGGGAGAGTTGGAATCTCCAAAATGAAATGTAACTATTGAATGAGATTTTAAAGTATTAAATACAAATTAGCATTCGGGAAACCCCAATCCCTTAAATAAAATCCCATATCCACCATGATTATTGATTCCTTAATAGTCCAAATAAAAATGGTGGTGTTAATAGTTTAGGTGATGAAAAGTAGGAATTGGAATGGTTGAAATTTTTTGAAAAATGAAGGAGTTATAAATGAATAAAAATTTATTTTCAAATCTGGAATTTGGGTCACGATTTTCCCCAATTAATGAAAACTCACCCATTCCTCCATAAAATCTTGGGGAACCCCTGAATAAAAGTATGGATGGAAATTAAATGACATTTAACATTAAAATAGGACATTTATGTGACAAATAAACTACTGTAAACCCTAAAAACATACTAAGGTGTCTCAAGACCATCAAATAGTAATCCATACCCAATTGGTTTGAATGAACACTTAGCATGGGTTAGATTATCTTATCATCCTAGATAAAAGGTAATGCCGAAATGACCAAAAATTCTTACAGTAGTGACTCATAAATCCTCTGCACAATCTCTAGGTATATTCACATTGACTTCCTTCATTCTTGATCAGCATGTCACGGAGGAACTTCTAATTAGTATGTGCCAACATTTAGCTAAAAATGAATAAATACTGAAAAACTTTAGGACAGCCCAAACCAATGGGTCAATATTGAATGATCACTATTATTCAAAATAATTTAGTTATGAAATCGTTGAATCCCTTTTGATCCCATATGATTTTGTGATATAATATTATACATCCTATGATTATTTACTAGAAACCAAACCATCAAACTTCTATGTTTCAATCTCATTCACTGATTAGGATCAAAACGATTTCTTCAATGGTATCATCATTCCAATATATGTTTTGAGTAGACTCAATAATGTAAATTCTCAAAGGGATCTTATTGATACCACTTTTATGATACACCTCATCCTGGTTCATACACATAGATTTTTTGGATATGGTGAAGGGGTCTAATCTCCCAAAAACATAACCAATAAATTTTGTGATAAGCATGAGAAAAGACATCTCAGGATAGTCAATGTCATATACCAATTTTGGGAACTCACACCGGACACTGAGTTTATGGTTATCCTATATGAAACTGCATAAAATGTTTTACATGAATGTCCATAGCTCCATAGTATGTTGGTAGTACCTTCAACATTCCATTAGTGTCTGATGTACCCATATTGATGAAAAAACATGCATACTACATGGTGAACATTCCCACTTCATGACTTATAGTTCCACATATGATGAAGTATATTTAAATAAAATATAAGGAAGGAAACCAATGGTAGATGATGATATTCATGTTGCAGCACCTAATGTCTTGGGATCCACCTCAAAAAATCAATGGAGTACGCTCGACAGTGAATATATGTTTCACATAAATGTATTCTAGGTAACACATAGAGTCCAAATTATCCATTCCCCTAATGTCATTAGTTATGATGTAATTTAATATCAAATATTATTTATCTATGAAACTAATAAAGATTAAGGGGATGATAATGTTGCTTCCCATATCAATCCTCTCCCCGATAGTGATGAAGATGCCACTAGATTTTAATCTTCTCCGGAAAATTTCCTCCAGACTCATTGATGGAAGAAGAGGAGGATGGATCCATGAAATCCATTACTTCATTCGAGGAAGAAATCTTCCCCACCATCAATGAGATATGGAAGATAAAATTTTGAATGAAATAGTACTCATGGAATGATATTATATGTTCTCCCATTCCCCTAAAAGAGAAAGAGATGCAGATTTCCTTTTCAAAGAAAAAACGATATGTGTTCCCATTAAAATATGAAGAAATGTCTATACAAAATCAAGATGTTTGACACACCATCTTGGCATACCTAATGAGCATTAAGTGATAATCTAGGAATCCAAAAGGATAAAACCCTCACATTCCACCAATGTAGTGGTAGATGTTGACATGTTGAACCAATCCAACATCATCATAGAATTGAAATAAGACAGAAGTCATTGATCATCAAGATGTGAAGGTCTTATATTCCAATTACATTAACTAAACATGGGATATTTACTTTGATGGTGCCTCCTGGAGTCCCATTGGTACAACACTGGAAAATACGAAGGAAAATTGGGATGTTCATTAGGCTGTATTTGTATCTCCAAACAAAGAACATTTTACATACTCTTTCTCAATATCTAAAGGATTCATAAAAAACGATGCAAAATATAAAGGCCTCATTACGTGGATTGATCTATCCCAATGGCTTTACAAACCTACCTATATATCAAAGGGGAAACAAAATTGGTGACAACGAATATCAATTTCAAACATTCTATTAAAAAGTGAGAACTATCAACTATCGCTAGCTATATTAGGGGATGGATGGAATATTTACCTTTTGAGCCCACATTGTATCACATACCCTAATCACAAAATGCTCATGCAAAATCTCTAGATAATGCATCCATTATCTCAGTTGACTTGGATAAAGGGGGAGTAATATTCCATATCACACATATAGGAATGGTCGCATGAATCATTTTATGTGATATAGAATAAATAAATAAGGTCAAATCCTTAGTAATGTGTGATAAAAAAACACACATACCTAGATGGATGGAGTCCAGAATTGTTTATTTCCAAAATGGGATTCTCATATAAGAGCAACCCCATAGGAAAAATTTTCAGTGCATAGCGAAAAAATTCACCCTATAAAATAGCTAGAATGTCCCCAAATCCCTCATTAAATGTTTCTATGACAATATGTCCTCAGTTACATAGAATATGGAGTGATACCATTCATCATGGATGAAGTATATGCAGTCTCCTATGACAACTATCAATTTGAGATGATGCACTCCCTCGAAATCAGAAGGCTAGTATATTTCATGAAAACCATGATACAATACTATGTGGAGTCCATGGAAAAATCACCCGTCATCTTTTAGAATTGATAAATATAGTTATATATGCATGGTCATTCACCATTTGTGGAATGGATGTTGTAGGTCTATATCCATAATCCAAAATTATGTAATTAAAGATCATTTTTACTACAACATACTTATTTTCCAAAAGGGCTGAGGAAATATCTCCCAAGGAAGTTGGCACATTGAATATCATAAAATTCATGAAGTATAATACTCTCACAAAGTTCATCAACCCTAAACAAACATTAATGGAATATGGAACCAACTTCTATTCTACAGTGTTAAAACTACTATACTAGAAGTATAAATTTGAGACTAATAGATCATATCTCTATTGTGTTGTGGAAAATTGATAGATTGAGAAATTCAATAATCCTATATGAAATATAATCCAGAGGATGGTGAATATGTATATGAATTCATTGAAATAAAATCATCTCCATTATTTATGGGCCTACTGTACCACTATGTGTACAACCACATAGGAAACACCATAATAATTTGAGTACTGTGCCAAGGAAATGTAACCTATAGAGGTCAAGTTGAATTCACTCCGAATGTCCATTAGTGGGTAGCTCTTAGATAATGAAAAATCCTAGATGTGGATGGATGGATTAGAACATCTATATGAGAGTTGGTTTCATAGGTCAATCATAATCAGATCATGTGGGCCTTTAAAAATAAATTTCTCCCAACTTCATTCCTATTAATATTAATTGTGCTAGATGTGATAACCCTGCTAATACTAGGAAAAGTTCCCCATTCCTAGAACCAAAATTGGAATGTCCCTACATGATACACAAGGTATATCATAATAGATCATACTCACTGGCCAGAATGGATTGGGAGTATGTTACACCCCCCACTAATGACATATATCTGAAGAAATACATGCATAGTTATCATTAGATGGGAATCCACATTAGAGTATTCACCATTATTCTTCCAGATTAAATGATGTTAAAAATTATGGAGCTATACTCCCTGCAATATGTTGAAAATTCACGATTGGTTTCCTCTCTACATTACATTTAACTACACCAATTTTTAAGAACTACATAATTCTTTATTCTCGATACAGTAGGATATATTGTGACTCTCGAGACTCTATTATAATGTCCATCAACAATATTTTTCTTCCTATAACTTCAAATATATTGATCAATGTCCTTACAAAATTCCATTAAACTACCTCAGTTATTTTATATCCTAATAATGATAGATTTCATGGGATATCGAGAACTATATTTGGATTCATAATCATTTTCAATGATATATGTAGGGATGCCTATATCCTCTACCTATGTCTAACCCCCATATGATACAGAATTTTCTTATCTTGTACCAATTTCCATTTCATTGTGAGTGGAACCCATGATATTCCATTAATCTCACAATGATCATAACTCATGTGTGATTTAGAATTACAAAAATGGATTCCATGTATGAAAAAATTAATAAAATAAAATGACAAGTCTGTCATAGTTAGGAATGAAAGTCCCTAAAATAGATCCCATGAGTCATTGACTACATTACATTAAACAACATAGTCAATTTTATCAATTTCGTAAATAAAATTTCACAGTTCATCAAGAACTATGTGTGGATTGATTCCAATTATCAAATGATACACAATGATGCTTGGATTTATAACATGGTCCCAATTATAACAATAAATGGAAACTGTTCACACCTCTTTGTGTTGACTATACATGTGGAGAGAGAGATTCTCATTCAAGAACTATTTGTGACATGATTCCTGACCTCACAAGATATGTAGTGATGTCTCGATTTCTAACTGTAGGATCAGTCACTACATATAATTGTAAAAATTCCACCTCTTTTCGTACGGGTCATTCCTATATAAGGAACCTCATTAAGAACTTTTTTTTGGATTCCAATCACCACATGATATATAGTGATACACATTATTCCATTCCTGGTCATATCTTTACTACTGCTATTTTATGTTTAGGGACCAACAAACTCTATGTTAGATGTCAAACTGAACATCCCATTAGAACACCTCGGGGATTGGTTCTCATTTTCATGAGATACATAGTGACTCATGGATTACCACCCTTGGGCCCAACCACAACATTTACAGTCATTTGTGAAAATTCATCTTCATCATCACCAAATGATGTTAAAATGAATGAGATTTCAAGAATTACATGTATCCAGATTCAAGTAATAAGAAGATACATAGTGATGTACCAAATATCCAATCATGGACCCATGTGAAACAACCGATATGAAATGAACCACAACGACTTTGAAAACTTGTCAGACAAGCTCATTTTTCCTATGAGAATGCCAGATAAAAATACGTCTAGCTTTTTTACATGATATATCATACATAAAATTTTCACATTAGTTCTCATATCCATACAACATTATGTTAAAACGAATTTATGAATTTCCTTACCGCAAGACAAAAAAATTAATAGATGTATGCCATTACTGCATGATGTTAAACTAAAATGAAGATTTCGGTGACACATGCTCTTGAAATACATGGAAAACATCCCAAATACAAGATGATAAATTGTATAGTCCATGACACATTTCTTGTTCCTTATAAAATTAATGACATTCCTAACATGGTCAACCAGAGTATGAGGTTCATTTCCATCATTAAAAATAACTCCGACCAATAATCCACACTTCATGTCACAAGTTCTTTGGTTTTCCAATATATTTTTGAGGCTCTTGGATATGATATCATGCTTAAAGAGACAATTTTCATGACTATGAATGTATGAATATGGATAATAAATTCACAACTGTAATCATCAACCAAATAAATCCCACTGGAAAAAGGATATTCTGACCATTCTGATCACCAAAACCAAAATGGAAGAACTCAAACCCTTAGTGTGATCTGAATAATGCCTATAATGATAGTCCCATGTCACTACTCATGACCCATGAACTTTGATCCCTGATTTAAATCAACTATATTTCTTGTTTAGGAGGATAATTTCATGCTCTTATCCTTATATTTCTTAATTCTAATCATTTGATTAACCAACCATATTATTCACATATGATTAAAAACCATAAACATCTATTACTATGATCAATGTTGTGCATTTATAAACTCTACCCTACAATGTTTCCATTAAAATGATCTTAAACTTCTAGTGAATGATCCATAAAACATATCTAGATGAAAACCCGCAAGTGGGGGCCTTATCAAAATTCACATCTACAATCAGGAAACAAATCATCTATAATGTTTAGGAATAAATTTTAGCACACAAAAATATGGAATGAAGATCTTGTTGTATACATTTTATCCCTAGTATAATCCCTGATATGCTCACTAGATCCCCTGATCTTTAAAAAAGTTAGCAAAATTATTTTTAAATATCCTCATGATGAGAATATGATTGATAGGGAGTGAAAAACATTTTTGGTTCTGGAAACATTCCAGGATATTAAACATTATAAAAATAAATCTTCATGATTTTGGGTGCCTCAAATCACCAAAAGACTTTCATGGCCCATGGAAATGATATCGGTCTTCTAGGGACACTTTGTTTTACTATTCATGTATGTCTATGGATATATCATTTTCACCTGTGTTCATCAACCAAATCCATTACTATAAAAAAGAAATTCAAATTATTTTTAACTCTGACATCATTGTTGTGGAACTCAACACCTCAGTGAGCTTCAACTACTCCTGATATAATTGTCTGATATCATGCTTCTAATTTGAGAACTTTCAAAAATGACTTACTGTCTCTATTTAGAAACTATCCTAGCTGATTTGATATCCCCGATATTACATAACATTATTTTTTACTATTTCTGACGTCTATAATGAATCACTCCATTCCAAAACTATTGATTTCCCACACATCATGAATCCAAGCCACAAATCATAGAGTGTGAGCTTCAAATTCAAGATAAGAACTACCATAGGGTTCTAAAACCCTTATTGAATAGCCTTCCTACATACCCGACATCATTATCTATAAGGTTTAGTCTTCATTAATATCTCATGGATCTCATAATTGAGTTGAGATCATATTATCATTGACCATGCTCCTAAAGCATAAGGAACATGACCCATCCACCAAAGGCATCTCAAACTTTCTAGATAGGAGTTTCAATATTTCTATGCCACGACATAAATATAGAAGAACTTAGAACCTTACAGTGTTATAGGACAAAACTAATAAGTTTGTACCATCCCATTTTGATAGACTAAAACTGTTGGGATATGATTTTCTTCACCCACATTCCGACTATCATGGTATACATAACACCCATAGTATTTATACCTCCAACTGATTTAACCTCCATAAAGCATCCACATCCCCATGAAATGATACCATGCTTCAAGGGACCCTTGAATTTACTATGAACACATTCAAATGGATCATAAATATACCCCTAAAATTTTCAACCAAACGAGTCCTTCTATAATAAATGAAGTTACGATCCCTGTGATCCCTTGAAACAAAATTATAGAACCTTGCACCTCAGTGAGATTTCGGTAATTCCTCTCATTTCTGCATGATATTCAACGAAATATATAGTATTCTGAGCTAAAAAAATATATGAATGCAATATTAGGTTTAGGTATAATAGACCATTACCTAATGAAATATCATTTACATGGTAAAATAAAATAAACTAAAGCTTTATTAGGCCTAATATAAAACACAGTAATGTAAATCAACATATGGTCTGATATAAATAACATAAAAAATGTGATATCAGTTCATAGTTATAAGACACTAAATTAAATACATATCAATTATGAGTTAAACCATCCTAAACTACTATGGTATTGGGTATAATAAAAAATAACATAACTAAAGAGAATTCAATTTTAAACTAATACTCACTAAACTAAAGTGATATCATATCCCAGCTAAATTAACCAAAACTAAACATATATATGGTCCAAGATAAAAGGACCTAAACTAATGAGATAAGATGTATGACCTAAAATATCCTAAACTAAAGAGATATATAATATAAGAGAAAGACCATAAACGAATGAGATATTAGATCCAATGCTAAATTATCCTTGAATGAAGCTATATAAGGTTTCAGCTAAAATAAACTCAACTAATTCAATTCCATGTTGAAGATAAATGTCATAAAATAAAGAGGTATTGTGTCCACATTAAATGAATCTAAACCAATGTGATATAAAGCCTGAGCTAAAACACCCAAAACTAAACAATATATGTTCTGAGATGAAATATCATAATAAATCCTTACAGTGATTTTTTTTTGAAAATTATTACAATCCTACCTACCCGGCCTTATCATAATAATTTTTATTTATCGATGACTATAAAACATTTCCAATTAATATAACTCTAACTCAAGGACATTATTCCTACCCCAAAATCCATCTAAAAATCAGGTTACCTTATGATAGTTTGAATATATTATCAATAAATAACATTGTGTTGGGGGGAATTAAAGGGAATAACTAGAACATAACCTTTATAAATTTCACTACTCAATTCAAGGAAATTTTTTATTTCATATAACACAATGGATGTGTATCTTTGGACTATAACATCTGATCAATAATATGTTATACATGTCATGAATGAAAGAATACTAAACTTTAATGTGAAGAGTTCAAAAAATCCATTCATTAATAATGTTAAAAAATGAGAGGAATCTCTACATTCTGGAGTGTCTCCAAATTCTCAGCATAATTAGAATAAACCATAATGGTCAAACTATTATAAATATTGATTAGAATCACTAAAATGATTATTAAAGGTTATCAAATAAGAGTTAATCAAATTCTAGTGAGCCTCTCACCCCACTTCTTTATCTTCTCCTCTAGGATTAATAATATTGACCAAATCAACGAACTCCTCAACCATCTTCCAGGTAAAATTATAAGGAATATGATGATGTTAAATGTACATTACTAAATTGATCTACGATTTCCTTTTATATTAATATCAACATAGTCCAAGAATCTATCTAGGCCTACATGTTGAAAATAAAATATCTCCCTTGCTTCAATGCCTCTGGCGTATCTCTTATCTACATAGAAAGAATAATGTCATCTAAAAAATATGGATAATATCTTTCACTTGTGTCCATATAATTACATGTTATAGTGTTTTTTCATGATTTCATACATTAGAATTTGGTTAGAAACACATTTTCTTAAATCATGAAATAACTGAGATTGGAGTTCTACTTTTTTATGAATACTTCCATGGGGGTCACAATGATAAATTCATGAAACAATTTCCTGGTTGAAAAATATTACATTTGAGCCTCTCCAACTAATGGATTAAGCCCAAAAAGGAGGATGAATAAATAGTTGGGACAATGATGAAACATTTTAGGAATCATAATATTACCATATCACAACATATGTATTATCTATATTATACACTTGAGGACTAATTTCTTAAGTAGATCGTGATTTACAATTAAAGTAGATATTACTCTTATGAGGTCTATTTCATACTATCTCACCTAAATATTCTTTAAATTCAATCTTTTATATGAATAAATGTGTTGGGGAGGAAAATGATTTTTGACCTGAATGACCACCTAGTTTATCACACAACATAGAAATGGTTCAACTATTTAATGGGAATAATCTTGGGTAATTTATGTGGAAGCATCAGTTTGCGGAAGAATGATCTCAGACCTTGTGTCGTTACATGAAAATATCTTACAAAATCGTAGAATGAGACCAGTATATCATTCACCTTAAACACATTCTAGTGGAAGAGAGGAGACCCCCTAGGATTCATCCAAATAGATTATAGAATTGATAGGGTGTATGAGTTTCAAATATAAATTGCCCATCCACCCTGTTTGCAAGAACCCCATCCCAAAGAGATATTTTATATGGAATTTCATCAAGTGAACTGTTGTTATTATTAATAATATATATAGTTGCTTAATGAAAAGGAGTAGGGTTGAAGTTGTTAGATTTCCTTAGCACAACCTTAACATTAGTATGTAGTACTAATATAGCCCCTACCCCTAATATATTCAATAATCTAGTTTGGGATGAAGCATTGGGGATCTATGTTGTGTATTATTATTTATAAAAATTATAGTACTACCCTATGAATCCAAAATTGTACTGGAGAAGAACACTTATCTTGTAAGGTGCGATAAATTATGTAATATAACCAATGAGTAGGAAAATGTATGAAAGGACTCAGACTTCCAAGTTATGATGTCATATTTTTTCATTCATTCCACCAACCCCAATGTGCTATCATATATCCATAAGCATGCTTCCCCAATCGGGGAAATCCACCCATTGGAGAAAGAGCTTTATAAGTCCTTGAAACCTACGATCAAGGGATATATATTAATTCACTTAGTATCCCCATGTTGAATCATCCACATATTCCATGATGGCCCAATATGAGCCAATACTGTTGTGAAATTTCATAGAACGACTTTCATTATGGTGTTTATAGTATATTTTGTTCCCCTTCTAAAGTAAAGAAAAATATTAGTCTCATCCTTTAATGTTATGAGTGAATGTGTTGGCTGATCCTTCCTCATTGTCCCTTCCATAAGAATAATAACCTCCCACTCCTAAATAAGGGCCATCACGGGATCATCCTAGGAATCTGAATCATGATGTAATTTATCATAATTCTCTCTAAGAGGGGATATACAACCATTTTGTTATATGTCCAATAGGTTGATACCCCCCTAAACGAGGTACAAATGTAATGTGATGATGCCATGGGACCATCGACTATCCATCTATCAAATAATTTCATGTCAATGGTAAATAAAGAACTAGTAAATCCACAACGATTCCTAATGATGAAACCTGTATATCTATTCATAAAAATCTATGCAGCTTCCCATAACCCATAAGGGTCATGCACATTCATCAGAGAAATTACCATAGGGTGGGACATTCCACTATGAAATACATCCATAATAGATGTTTTCTAGAGAGGTCAAAAATATACACCAATATCTCTAAAAAAACGTGACAATGAGCGATGTAATATACATATAAACCTAAAGGGGTGTTTTTCAATATATATGATATCACAAGATATTGAGATTTATTTTGTCTATTTCATTTGTAAATGTTCTATGAACATAGTATAGATAAAATGAAACTCAGTGGGATACTATAATATAAACTAGGGGGATATGGTAACATCGTCCAATTGAACAAACACTTATATATGGAGTAATTGTGAAGAAGGATCGTCCAAAATAACAGATGAGGGGAAATAGATCGGACTCTAATTATTAGTATCCACATGATATTTAGGGTATGAATTATATTTTATAGAAATTATATCCCAATTATTGGTTATAGTTGAGAACCTGTGGAATGAACTAAAATACATCTACGTAAGAGTATGTGGCATATGTTAGAAAAAGATAATATAAAATCATGTAAAATTAAAGACATATTAATCTAAAAGAAACATGTGAATCACTTGAATATATAATTGAGTGCAAAATCTTCTGATCCACAACTGTCTCACAGTTCTCTTTAATTCTGTAGGTAAACAAATATATTCATGACCCCTTGGAAACCTGAAATCTAGTGATCTACACATGTTCCTGAGAATCACATAATTATTGATATTTCATATTATTGATTCAATAGTTGTCATGAAACTGTATCGACAATCGTAGTACTTGTTTACAATTTTTGAGCCATTACTGATGTACAGTTCATAGATGGATGGGGTAGGTGCTAGAGAAAAAGATATACTCGGAATGGATTCTCTTGAAATGGACTTATGATGATGGATCACAAATTGATCTAATGATCGGGTTTTGAAAAGTTTTCTTGTGACATGGGAACGTGAAGGGGACAATGTGAGAGAGATATTGATTATTGGTAGCTGGTGGAAAATGTTAATTTCCACTCCCATATATATATATATATATGAAATTCTACAGAATACCATGCAACAATAGAAAAACCTACAATCTCCCAAGACACTGATTTGAGATAATGCCAAAAACTAAGTTTGGTATCAATTTACTCATAACCAATACCATGTTCCTCGAGAAGTTTCTCATGAGGTGGGAAATTTGTTGATACCCCCCAAATGAGAGTAAAAAAATTGAAGGAATATATAATTAAATATGGGTATTATTTCCCTTACAATATTAACTGAATGGGAAGGTTGATGATGCTCATATATCATGTAAGTCACCATGATAACCGAAATCATGTGATCATTATATGGTCACATGAAGGAACCTAGTGCAGGTGATAGATGAAAACTTGTCTAGTACATACCCTCATAAAAAGTCAATATTATCTCACAATAGCAGTATATTCATATTACTATCATTTGGAAGCATCACCAAATGATAAACCAAAAGGATGAGTTTGATATCTATGAGAACCAGATAACCCATTAAATAATATGTAATATAACTTAAAATAATCATTGGATATAATATATTATTTTGAAAGTAAATAGACAGAGATGAGTGATTATATCCAATGGAACAAAATTGATTTAGGAAAAACAATTTACAGATTTTGTAATTTTTGAATATAAACATATTAAAATCTAGAAAATTAAAATGTTATATAAATAAGAAGGATAAAATAATTTATTATGACGAAATCGATTATTACAAAGTATATACCCCATTGATAGAAGATATTTCTGAAAATAATTAACAAATATATTTATGTAGATATTTTGTGGCAATAAATGTTATAGACAATGTAAATTTAACATAAAAACCCCAAGTGAAAATTCATATAGAAAAAATTGAAAATAATTAAAAAGAGACTAATCATGACAGTAAAGGGTAACGAGGTAGTATTTGGACAATTAAAAAATGAGACATGGTGTATGACTTAAACATGTATCAATGGATTCAAATTTGTGACAAAGAAACATTTTTATTATTTTTGTAATTATTCAAATGTGCTCCAAACTCATGTAATAAAAGTAAAAATATTAATATAATATTTATTTACTATATTCAAAACATACACTATTTATAATTTTAATTTACAATCATAATCCATAAATGTATTAATTGGTTTTTACCTCTTTTCCCACATTAGGTGTTTATGAGTTTGACCATTTTTAGATGCTTTATAGAAGTGGTGTTAGTTTTCATTACACATAAAAAGATTATCATTCACCATTAATAAATTATAATATAATATATGAATTTTAATGATTTATAAGTATTAGTTGATTTTTGATTAGTTTTTTCATTATCCAATAAGTTGAATTCGAGGGTGAACATTCCATTATAACTCTCAAATAATAAAGGGTTTTTTCTTAAATAATGAGTTGATTATTGGTGTATCCATTCCAAAACTAACAAAAAAAAAAGAATATATATATATGTAATATTATACTAGAAAATTTTATTTTCTAATCATCTGTTATATAATTTAATATATGTATTTATTTTGTTTGTCAATATGATCCATTCATAAACAAAAAATTACTATATTTTGTATATGATTATGGATTTGTTTATTTGAAATAATAAAAATATAGTAGAATAATAATGATATTTATATATTTATTATGATATTTAAAAAAATTTATGATGTTTTTATACAAAAAGTGAAACTATAAGATATATTAAATGACCAGTCTTAAATAGGCAGTAGTTTACATAATGCCTAACTATAAAATCCACTAGGCAGCTTAAGAGAGGGGACAACATGAATCGTATGAAATCATATAATAATATTAACTAAATTATAAAAATCATATCTATTAATGAATATTATCATTAAGAACATCCATAATTGGAGGTGATGAAAAATCAAATGAATCGCTTCATGGAGGTTTTAATCTATACACACACACTATTGACAATTCTGTGTTTTTAGAATTATAAAGACTAGAAATAATATTTTTGAAATTTTTCTATAATAACATATAAAAAAACTAATTATAATAATTTTTATTTTATATCTTTGTTATGGTTGTTTTATAACAGATGTAAGAAAAAAAAATATTATCAAAGTTGTGATACCTTCATTTAGACCTAAAAAATCACCTTGACAAACACATAAAATTTTATGGACATATCATAAATTGTCATGAAATAAATAATTAAGTTGATTAAAGGAAATAATTTAGTGGATATTTGGTTACGGTTTAGGGAAATTCTGAAATATGAATTTATTATTGCAGGTTTGGAAGTGATCATTGATATATAAGTGTAGAAGATTGAATTTTCCCTCGAAGGAAATGGTAGTTAGTTTTTTGAATGACTAGTCATAAAATTTTAGTAATATAGGTGAAGGAACGTTCAAATGAAAAGATTTTAAGACTTTAGAACCTCATATTATTATCTAGAATGCATAAACAACATTCTTATTAATGAATGATCATGCCAAATAGATTATTCACTAAAATACTTATTACAATTAATTAAGTATAATTCATATCGATTTAATAATTACTAAAAATATGAGTAGACCCTTATCATAAAATTTTAACATTAAGAATCTGAATTTTGGATTAGGGTTTCCTAATTTAGTTCTTAATATAAATAAATTAACAATTAATTAAATATATATTACATTGAAGAGGTGTTTTTAAATAAAATTTTATTTTTTAATTGTTTATAATTTTATTTTAAATCTAATAACCATTAAATGAGTGTTACTGTATTATTATATATTTTTAATCATCATATTGGAGAATTAATTTAAAATTTATTCATTTGATTTAAAAAATAAAAAAGATTTAGAAAAAATAATTCTTCGAAAATCAATAACTTTAACAGGTACACTAATATTCAGTTAGGGGAACATAATAATAATTATTAAAAATAAAATATAATTTTTTAGATAATTTTTCACATATGATATTAAATTTAAAATCCATTCAAATTTCTTCAACTGCTAGAAATTAATTTCAAAATACTATTATACAGTGTATTTGAAAACATTATTTAGGAATAATTGCATATGTTTTATAATATAAAATGTATGATTATAATTCAAAAACAATACATTAAAATATATTTTTTCTGTAAAAATTATTTTTATGTTTTAGGTTATTCATATATCCATGTGGTGTTTCAAAATTGATATCATTTCCAAAGACGATATTTTTCACTATTCACAATAAATTAAATTATTTTAGAAAAAATACATAAAGTAGAATATTTAAAAAATGTTAACATGATATGTATAGAAATTTATTTTTTAATATAAAATTGAAATACTAAATTGGATATGTTTTTGTTTGAAATAAAATTTTCAAAATATACTGAATAGTAATTTTTTATA
Source organism: Viscum album (assembly GCA_963277665.1). Lineage (NCBI taxonomy): Eukaryota > Viridiplantae > Streptophyta > Magnoliopsida > Santalales > Viscaceae > Viscum > Viscum album. Next base: position 1,416,411,786 of record OY728161.1, on the reverse strand, counting down.
TGATGTAATTTCTGGATATAATAATTCTTTTTCTAAAATCTGTGTTAATCATAAATATATTAAAATTAGAAAAATATATACATTATGATATATATTTTAATAATAAATATATATTTAATTAGTAACATATATATAATAATTATTTTCTATGATTATAGAAATTTTTATTTATTTTCATTAGGTATATATATATACATATTTCATAATTCTATTAATAATGTATGTATATTCTAATTATATGGGTACATTTTATTGGAATAAATTAATTTGGATCTATATGTTCTATATGGACAGATCCCTAGAACAAGAAAATTAAATTAAGAAGTGAAATTAAGGTTGTTATAATGTGAGGTGTTGAAGTGCTTGTTTTATAATTGAGCGGAGCTACAATCTTTTAAGTAATTCTTGTATCAATACATAATAAATATAATAATAATTTAAAGAGTGACGCAAATAGATTAATGTAAAATATTGTATCTTGAAGATTGATGTTCCACTCAACCAATCATTTTATGATTTTTAGCATTATCATTTAGTTTTAAATTTGTTTACCTCATTTTAAACTTCACAATGGTGACTAGATTTTTAAATAGTTAACTTATTTCATGGAAAAAAATAAATTATACATATTATAAAATATTTTTCATGGATAAAAACATGGAAATACTTCTAATGATGTCCTCTCTGATGTTTATAAAAAATAATTTTCTTTCATGAATACAAAACACAATAAAAAATGTATTTTTATGAATGAAAAATATAGTTTTAAAAATGTATAATATTAATTCTATTTAATGTTTTTATTTTATGAAAACATATAATGATTTATGAGAAATTAATAATAATATATTACTAAATTAATAATTTTTAATAATTAATTTATTTTAGAGAACCAAAAATAAATTTGTTAATAAAATAAAAAAGATCATTGTTTCAAAAATGTTTGTAATAAGTTTGTAAACTGAAAATAGTAATATTAAATGAATTATTTTAAACTCTCAATGTTATTTTTTGATTTTAATGGCTGAAAATAATTTTTGCGACATTATTATATCAAATTTTTGTCAAAATAGTTACTCTAATAGTAAATTTTATTAAATATTCTCTTATAAACCATATCTTTTAAAAATCATGAAAATTAATGAAAATAAATTTTTAAAATTTTAATCTAAATATGATGACATTTTTATAAAGTTCATTTCCAAGAATTTTAAAATTTACCATCTCGAGAGAACAATATCACATATGGATAGGTAATTTATGTACTATAATAAATATTTTATTTCTTAATATTAACAAAAATTATTATTCAATCAATTGATGAAATTAAATCAATGATTTTTATAATATGAAATATCAAAATAAAGTTACATAAAAAACATAAATATAAATTAATCAAACATCATCGAATTAAATTATTCATTAGATATAATAGAATAAATATTATAATTAAATTTGCATAACCATTACATAAAATATATGTTAAGAGATGAAGTAATAAAACAATAATATATTATATATTATGTTTATGTAATTGAAAACATAATGTAATATTAGAAATAATACAATAATATGTATGTATTTATCAAATATGTCTAATAACTTGACCATTAATATTAATAATCTATAAAAACTAGAAATTATTAAAAATACAATGGTTATAAACCAATTTTTCTATATTTTGGTGACATACTTGTCTTGTAGACACACACACATATAGAAGGATGTGATGAGAAGAAAGCTTTGCATGCCAATGAATCCAACAGCCACTGGGTAGCTTAATAATGTTGAAACCTAATGGAAATATATAAATGTGCAGTAATTGCAAATTAAAATTTAGTTAATACCAAATAAATCATCGAATAATACCTCCCATGTGATTATTATAGACTCTGCTGTAAGGACCCACCCACGAAAAGACACAATAGAGAATTGCACCTAGAACAATTATGAAGAATCCACCATACTAGGGATCCGGGAGACCAGTTCAATGTACATGTTCAATGCTATGGGGCTACACTCCTATGTTACCCCATGAGTCATATACTTGAGAAAAATATCTCCCTACTAAAAAAACATGGTAAACACTTTTACCCACCTCCAAAAACTAGTATGATCAGTTGGCACACCCGGTAAAATGGAGACACTTAACTCTACACTACAACAAGGTTATCCTTCACCCTAGAATATAATATGGAAAACCCCCCATAATTTCAACTAGATAACTCCATTTAGTGGGTTCCAATATATAATTAATAAATCGTCCCTATCCTAATGGATAATCTTTACTTCTCTTAGTGACCCAAACATAGTTCCATTCTCACCTAAGTCCCAGGTCTATACACCAAATTAATAAGCCATCCCCGATAGACTACTAAGATTCATGGTCATTCAATGAAAATCAGTGTTCCTACCTTAAATTATATATTCCATTGATAGAATTTATTTTCCTGTAAATTCATTATAACTGAAAATTCATCTTTCATACTGATAATACTTCATTCCCTAGATAATAATGGTCTCATCCCTGAAAAATCTAGTGAAACCTCCCCCGATTCATTTTACTCGTATTTCATTCCCAATATCCAGTATCAATTGAGAATGACCTGTCATAGGAATACATGATTCTATTATATAATATAAATATGTATTAATGTACTTCTTAATAATTATAATAGAAAAGTAACCTAACATTACACAAAGCATGGTTTGTGTAAGGTATTCGTAATAGTGATTTGGTCTCCCTGTTTCACTCAATGGTCCATGGATATTTGGGACTCCTCCATAGGTGTAAACCAAAACCATTCACTCATTTATAATCTAATACCTATAAATCATTAATGAGATATATATATTATTTTCATCCTTGTAACCTATGTAATAACTAGTGTTTCATCATCATGGTATATTATCCATGGATCCACTCATCGTTCATCATGCACTTAGAAAATGATAATTGGAAATCTCTATATATGTTTATTATGAATAATACCAATACATATATTTCATTTTAATGAGGATATAAATGGGATTATTACTAGGTTTATACCCCAACACAATCTAATTGATATATATTACTAGATATACCCTTATACTAAAATCCTAGATCCAACATCTACTTTTTCACGTTGGTGATATATTAAATCGATCAGATCACAATGTAATTAAAATTTTAGTAGTACTAGTAAATGAGAAAAATAATTGTTTCATGGATTACATTTGACAAAATTAATTACAACATGGTGAAATAAAATGATATGGATTCTTTAAATAATTCATTGTTTCCTTCCTCAAATCTAAGGTAAATTAAATAGAATATGGGTGATCTAAAATAATCCGTAATGGTTCATTATAATGGAATCCATCATCCATAAAAAAGAATGATCAATAGGGAATAAAAAATATGGAATGATTAAATTTTGAGAAAAAATTCCAATAAATCAAAATTATGATTATCATGATTAAATATTTACAAAACAATTATGAAATTAATATAACCGAAACAAATGATTTTTAATAATTAGATTGAGTACAGAATGCATCCTAGGGTAATAACAATGAAATAATATATTAGATAATAATGATTTAATTATTAATGATTAGATTTCTTAATTTAAATTTCATGATAATAGGAATCATCATAAATTGTCCATGATGACCTCCTTCAAAGGCAATTTAACTAATGAGTTGCTACATAAAAAAGGAATTCATGTAAGTATACACAATTACATTATCTATTTATACTGAAATTTTCTATAGGTTGTTTCTATAACAATGACCCACCCACCAAACCATGTATAACTCATTACTCATATATAATGTGATTGATTTTACTCATGAACTATATTCATTGTCATCAATTTTTCATATATACTAAGGAATACTAATTAATAATAATTTTCTATACAATAATCTAACATGAAATGGAAAATATTATTTTTATAAAATATATATAGTTTTAGAAAAAATAATAACCTTGATAAATTTTATGTATATTTAGTGGAAAGTTAATATAAATTTATCACAAAGAAGTGCCTATTTAATGAAATGTAAAATATAAAAACAATTAATAAATAATGAGAATGTAAATATATTCCCTAGTAATCTAACCAAAAACTATCCCTATAGTGAATATTGGTGGTATCATTACAATATATCTCTAGTGGTTTATATTTATAATAAATGGTTATTGTTAATGGTGAGATTTATTTACATGAAAGGACCTTACAAAACATTTTAATGTAATATAACAATTTCACTTAAAAAATAAATATAGATAACTAATAATTACTTTAATATAATGAAACACATTTAAAAATAAAACAATTAAAACTTGTAAAATTATATTAAAAAATTAATTGTTCATGGGGGTACATGGTTCTGTTCATGTTGATTATGTAAAGAACAATTCTTCCATTCATTTTTTTGTAATAATGGTAAAAAATAAAATTTTCAAAAAATACAATGAAGATTCATTTTAAATTTTTTTTGAAAAAAATTATGTATAAAATAAATTTAAATAATAATGGTAATAAATTTTTAAAATGATTTTAATAAAATAATGATTTCAAATATTTTTTTCAATGATTGTGACAAATGATGTTTTATTTTATTAATAACAGTTTCTCAGTAATTTTAACTACCAAAGAGAGTAAAATGGATATCTTAGCTAAAACATAATGAATAACTATGGGAGATGAAAATTAATTATGTTTATTATAATATGATAATATGATTTCCTTTAATGGAAATTCCAGAATGAGAAATATATATTAAAATAATATTATAACATAAATCTCATATAAAATTCATATGTTTGGAATTATATACTATTTGAAAGGTTTAAAATCAAATGATGTATTAAATCTTCATAATATAATATACTAATGATATATAGTATCGTATTTTAACTATATAAAACTCAGAAAATATCATATGTGTATAATATAACTTATGTCTTAATGAAGAAAATTTGAGATGAGAACCCCTTTCAGTAATCTTAAAATTGATGTGTGAAATAATAAATTAATTAATAATGTGTATCAAAGTGAAATCCAAATAAAATTTTATTTAATAGAAATTTAGATAATAAAAATTCATTAAACACATAATCTATGATTATAAATGATGCCAAATAATTACAGAACCCAATGAATAGAGAATAACACATGATATTATATAGAATAACGTAATTTAGAATTTAAATCACCTTGGATGAAATAGTTAAAATTAAAATTTGAAATACCATTAAGGCAGGTTTATTAATTATATTAAATATAAAATGGGTCGTATAAACACTATATAAATGTGAATAGATGTATATTAACAATTACATATCAAAGAAAAGAAAATTATACAAAATCCCAAACCATATGCATTATTTTAGTTGAATTCACATTTGCATCCTATTATAGTGCTACTAAACATTTAATTAACTTATAAGAAAATAATATAAATATTTTTAACAATACATATTATCTTTAAATAACATCTTACCTCTCGTTCTTTTATAAACATATATTATCACTATTATTTCTGGTGTTATCTGAATTATTTTGTCCTACATGTTTTAATCTTAATGTTATAGTTATTGAAAATATTATATAGTTTCATCATTTGAAAAATGATATTAATGTAATAAATATATATTTTCATTAAAAAAAATTTACAATAATTTTTAAAATTTGAACATTTATAATGGATCACATTGGTTTTTGGTCATGGTAGGCCATACATAGGCACAAATAATGATATAATTTCATAAATTGTTGAAGGGGTATGAAATCAAGGGAGATTTTAATTTTATAGATTCAATATAATTAATAATATAACACACATATTAATTAAATGTATGCTTATTTATATCGATGTAAAGAGAAAGTGAAAAATGAATCATATCATTATGTGAGGTGGATGTCCTTCGCACACATGAACAACATTATCGTATATCAAAATAAATTGATAAAATAAAGGGATTTTGAGATTAAATTTCCATATCTATAATTATAATTACATTATTATATTTAAAAATTAAATACTTATATATATTCAAATATAATAGTTGTTTATAATAAATGATTAATACTTGTCCGCAAGGTTGTCTTTTCCCTATACACTATCAATTATTGGCTATACCAATTAATGGAAGAGGTGATGTTTATTATTGTAGCATAAAAAGTAGTCATAGAAAAATATTTTTTCACATCTATTAGTATTTATGAATATGATATTTATTATATATCAATGGGACGTTTTGTCTGATAGCGTACTCATCACACAACAATGGGTTTTTTGAAATCTTATCTTGCACCCAACACTGAGTTATACCTAAAAATAATTGAACAATAATATTATTATTTTAAATGGAAGTTAAAAACTAGAAATTTCATTTGTGGGATTTAACGTAATTCCATATATTTTTATTTTATAAATTTCTAATTATTTTTACATTAATCTAATAAATTTTAGAGGCTTAAAATTGGAATGGATCAAATTTTAAGCATGAAATAATCTAATATTTTTAAATGGTAATTTTACCATATTTTTATAGAGAACCCATATTTAATGAATTGTTTTTAACTTTTATATGTTCTATTTGTCTCAATAAACGTCTTATTTTAAATTTGGGCCTCATAATTTACATTGGTCGAATTTTTGGTATTTTTGAGAGGAAATTATTATTTTAAAGAATAATGAAAATTGTTGCATTTTAATTCAAAACCACCATTTCATATAATTTATTTATATAGTTAAATGGTCCAATTATATTTTTTAATGTGTAATTGGATTATGTATTTCTCATTTAATCCAATTTTTGTCATTATATGTTACATCAGATTGAAAATTGTACAAAAACCCATGGCAATCTTTTGATAGTTTTTACTTATTAAAAACCCACATTTTATTTTTGACAATAGTAATTAATTTTAAATTAATTTTGTCCAATTCTATGTGTTTAATATGGAAATGTGCGTTCCATTTTTTGAATCAAAAGGTACATATTATTTAAATAGATTTCCTTTATTTTTTGGGCATTTCGAAGAGTAATTTAAATAATTATATTTTATTTTCCATTGTTATATGGTAAATTCGGGAAATAATGGTAAAAAATAATATTATAATAATAAAAAATTAACAAAAAATGTATGCTAATCCTGTTTTATGAAATATTTCTGACCATGAGATTCCATAGACCGAACTGTTTTCATTTTTTGAGATATTGGGGTTTGAAAATGATATTTAATACTAATTATTTTAATGAAAAGAGAAATACAAATAAACATGTATCTATTAATAATAAAAGATTAATATGGGACTATATAACTGATATATATTACTATAAATAGTAATTAGAAATAACATGATATTTTCTACATCATGGAATTTAATTTATGAATTTTCAAATTAAATAAATAAATTTATTCATTACACAATAATGATGCAGTGATAACCCTATTATTAAAAGATTCAAATAAATGATTTTTATAAATATTAAAAATAATATAAGATGATTATTTTGATGAACTAAACATATTTTTTTTTGATATTAACATATTATATTTGATTTAATTCCTTTTTTAATGGAATCAAATTCTTATGAATTTAACAAAAAACATTTACGAAATAGTTTCAAAATTGAAATAAATGAGTTTAAAAAAACATTTTTTAAAGTTATATAATAGTAATTAAAATATAATATTCATCTTAATAAAATAAATAATGTTAAATTCATCATTAATGATCCAATTTTGGTTCTATTGGAATCTTTTTGTAACAATATTGATAATATAATGTAAAAATAATAAAAGACATGGTAAGAGATAATTTATTTAACTAAGGGTTAAAGCCAAAAGATAAGGGTATATTTGTGACCTAAACATATCTAAAACATATGTGATTATATTATTTAGAACCATTAAAATATAATCCTATAAATTAAATCTTCAAAACTATTATAATTCAAAAATAAATTTATAACAAAATAAAATTTCTAAAGTTTCATAAAGCTTCCTCCTCCTTTTTATAAAATCCCACCACATCTACAGACATACTCACACCTCTCAAGCCCCTTTGATATTCCAAATTCTTCACAAATATTCTCCCAACATCCCTACCTTACTCCTAGAAGCCTTATCTTGGTTATAACGAAAATCATGAAAACCCATTTTTCTAAAATCAATATAAGTTTCCCGATTTAACAGTATCATTATCTCTCCAGTTCCTTTATGTCGTTCTCTGTCTACACTCCCTATTCTCTATTTAATATTTGATTAAAAAACAACACTATTATCCTTAATATTATAAGAAGTTTTCATGATAATTAATCTAACTACACTTATTAACACCTCATTCTAATAGATTCAAACATATTGTTTTCTTTTATGGAAAACTACTACCTCACAAAACGATGATTAATCATTTTTATCCTACCACCTATAATGGTGTCAATTATGATTTAAATTTACTTATATTATATATATATATATTATATTTATATTTTATCTATTCTAATTTATTTTTTTATAATAAACAATTATTCTTTCCATAATATGTAATTAAATTAATATTATTTGAGGAAGTGTGGACTACCGCCACCTTAAAGTGATTTGACTCATTCATGGAATACATGGAACACATAAAGGATAGTGTTAATGATGTTAGGTAAGATATATAACATATATATTATATTGTAATTATAATATACATATGTATCATTTATTTCTCATTCCTTTAATATGTCCTTAAAATTGAAGTAGTGTTCATGCGTTCGTATGACCTACTGTATCCATGAAAATTTTCATTAATTTCCTAGCTAGAAAATGTATGGAGTATAATAAATACATTTATATTGGAGATATATGATATTTAAATCATGAAAAAAATTATGGAGATTATGGAAATTTGACTACATGGACAATTTACTTCAAACAATTTTTCTTTCGACTAATATACCGAATATCAAAAAATGAAAATTATGAACATAAATAAGTATGTAATTTTAATAACATGGTACCAATTGATATATAAGGTATAATAAACTTGAAAAAATTATAAATAATTTATAAATTAATCTATGATTAGTATTAAAAAATATAAAGAATGAACTGGTCATGTCAGACTCAAGGTAAGGGACTTTATCTCAATATCCCTTCATTTAAGAGTATATTAATGTTTTAGACAACCTTTTTTTAAACGGTGTATAATAATCCCATTTTCATTTATTTTTACTCAAATGGAATATTTTTTATGAATTGTTTTACTAAATGAGAAAATGTATTTTATAAAATATTTGGAGATAATGACGTCACTGCCACCCTAACCATTATTTGATATTTAGATTACTCAATAAGAATTAATGGGTTTTAATAGAAAAGAAATCCCTTTTTCCATATTTGGAGGTTTTTATAATGAAAATGATTATTGAAATGGATTGAATTTCTTAATATCTTAAAATTATTTTTTTGATTTTATGTGAAATGTAATTAGTGGAATGTTGATATTTTTAATATCTTATGAGTTATAATTATGTAATTTCACAAGTACATTTGACGGGTGGCTATGTGATAAAAGGATTACTGGTGCTTGTGTGATAATACTACGATATGTTTCTATTATTTAATCAAATTATTGATTGTTTTGTGATAAACTATTGCTGGGTGGTGACGTTATAACATTCAATTCATTGTGTTTGGAAGTCGGCTGTATGACTATTCCATTCTGAGACGTGTGGATGTTGATCGTATGGTTATTCCATTTAAGTATATTTATGTCCCAAATTACCTTTATATTTTATATGATTATTTATATGGGTTTATGGTAATATTCTTTAAAATATTATAATAAATGATCTTATATTTATTGATGTATATTTACTACTTCTTAATGGGTAAAAGTATTACTTTTTGAAAAAGAATTAATGGTTTTCTTATTTTACCAAGACTAACAGTTTTCCTTCTTTATATATATTACTTTTTATTATTTTTTTGCAATCCCTTATTTTGAAATTTTTTTTACTTGAATCAAATAATAATATAGTCATTGATGGGATCAAGGGATAAATATTCTTTTAAAACCTGAAATGATACCATATTTCTTTTTAAGTATATTTTGTTTTATGAAAGAATGAATAATGAGTAGAACTGTATGGATGTAAATTTTATTTTTTATGTATAATTTATGACCTTATTCTATAAATTAAATAAATCAAAAATACCATAAATGTAAAATATATTCAAATTATTTACATATCTCATGTTTAGGTAATGTTTAAGGCCTCATATGCGTATATTTTATCATATGTCATTTTAGATTAATTTAGGATTTAGAATAATGTTAATAGAATATCCATAAAATATTTTTAATTTATTGTCAAAATGATATATTATTTGAATATTTCCATGTTTCTTCATCTAGGATATATATTTTTGTAATGTTTTTCCATATTTTAAACATGGATGTTGTGAGGTGAAAGAATACAAAGGGAAATAACCTTTTAAATAAATATCCTAACATGGTCATAATTGAAACTGAATAGTTTATTATAGTGATAGCTCAGTTGACTCATGCACCAAATGGTGGTGGTTTCCATAGATGTGATCAACCAGACCAAACACAGAGGAATATTTCAATCATAATGAATTTCATCTCACAACAACCCCAATTCTTCATAGGATCATCTGAATCAATGAAAACTGAAAGGTGGATTAAATCCCTGAAAATATTTTTGATGTAAAGTGTTCTTCAGAAAATCAGATGTTTAGTCTTATTGTTTTTCATATTAATGGTGAAGCCTATCAGTAGAGGTCAATGATTAAAAATATCGGAGTTAGTGATGATATTGATCCCTTGGAATGGTATATATTTAAGAATATATTTCTTGAAAATATTTTCATATTTCTGTTTAATTAAAAATGGAAAAGAAATTTTTGAATTGAGACAAATGGATGGTGATTTTGAGGCTACAAATAAATAAAATTTCACATGTTTGTTATGGTACGACTTTAATTTTATCCAGGATATTGATTGTAAGATAAATAATATTTACTCAGGATAGATGTCCAAATATCGAAGTGAATCAGCATATTGTGAGTTAAAAATCTATGAGAAACATTTCTGATTACATGAGAATGTAAAAACGTAGTCTTTTATCAATTTTTGAATCTGTTTCTGGTTGTTTATATAGATTATATTTTGGTATATTCTTAATGGTGGGTGGAAATTGAATGACACTAAAGGACTATTTTTCAAACCATAAATTAAAAGAAACTATATGCAATGTTTAGTAAGAGTGAATTTTGGTTTCAAAAAATTTCATTCCTTGGAAATATATATTCTAATAGTGGGATAACTATTTACCCTTCTAACAAAAGAAGATGATGAGTAGGAAATACCTTGAAATATCACATAGATTATTAGTTTTATTCAATTAGTGAGTAATTAATCTAGGTTTGTTATCATGTTTTATCAGTTATCTAGCCAAATAAATAATCTAACACATAAGGGAGATTATTTTATTTGGAAAAACTAATGTGTTGATTGTTTTCAGTAAATGAAAAAGAATATAGGTAAATGCTCTTATTTTTTCCATGCCATAAAAAACGGTGAATTTATTATCTATAGTGATTTATTTTTCAAAGGACATGGTTGTGTCCAAATAAATAATGATTGGGTAATTCCTTATGCTTCACATATGATTAATCCTCATGAGTTAAATTACACTACACATGTTTTTGAATTAGATGTGGTGATTTTTTCATTTAAATTTGGGACTCATCATTTTATGAGGTAACGTTTAAAATATATACTAATCAAAAAAAATTGAAGTATGTAATAGATCATAATTATTTAAAAATGAGGTAGAGGATATGTATTTAATTAATTAAGGATTTTGATTGAACAATTCATTAACATATAAGAAAGTCATATAAAGTGGTTGATTATTTGAGTTGACAGAGTAATGCTACATTAACCATGCTACATTCGGAAAAAGGCCCTTTGGATTTATATTTTATGAATTTTTTATTTGATGTTTTTGGTATTGTAAATTCGACTATTTTGTTTTAGGTTGATGTAAAATCATCTCTATCAAACGAGATTAATTAATCACAAAATGGAGATAGTGATTTGCAATAAATAGTAGAATTGGTACCAAATTGTATGTTACCTGAATTAAACATTTACAAATCCTATGTTTTGTGGTTTGGAAATAGAATATGTGTTCTTTGTGAGTCGTTGTTTAAGAAATATTTGTTATGTGAAGATCATAGTACTCTATTTTTAGTTTCTCATGGTAGTACTGAGATGTATAGAGATATTCATGAGTATTAAGGGTGGGATTGAATGAATAGAGGTATTGCTAACTTTACTGTTCTGTCATCGAGTAGCCAATATTTTATAGTAGTACAAGTATTTCCAAAAGGGTTGCTTTAACGATTTCCTGTTATAGAGTGTAAAATGGATAATATATCAATGGATTTCATTATTTGATTAAAAAAATATCATGGATCACTTATGACAATTATTATGGCCTTTAGAAGTCATTGGAACTAAATTAAATTTCAGTATAGAATTTCATTCTCCATTAGATGGGATGTACGAATGAAAAATCCAGAATATGGAGGATATTATATGAGTTTTTTCAATTGATTATAAGGGATGTTAGGATAAATGTATTTCATTGGGGGGATTTTTCTTATAATAACATTTTACATTCCAATATACTTATGGAGCCATTTGAATCATTATATGGAATGAAGTGTGGAAATCTATATTTTTGGGATGAAGTAGTTGAAAGGATGATGTTGGGACTAGAATAAGTAGAAGATATGGAAGAAAAAGATCAGCTGATTTAGAATCACATGATGATAGCCTAGAGATGGTATAAAAGTTATGTGGATAACTGTAGGAAGGACAATTATTTCGAAGTAGGTGATCATGTCCCTATCAAAGTTTCCGTATAGAAAAGTGTGATGCATTTTGGTATAAACGGAATGTTGAGTCCTAGGTTCATTGGACTCTATGAAATCATGGAGAATGGTGGATCATTTTTTTAAAAGATGGCTTTACCACAATGTTTATCAGAGTTACACAATTTGTTTTCTTGATTTAACATTGATAACGTATATTCTAGTTTCATATCATGTTTTTAGTATAGAGGTAGTTTAGTTGGAATATAATTTTTTATATGAGGAACATCTAGTATAGATTATTGAAGATACAATGAATGTGTTACACAATAAGATGATTTATCTGGTAAATGATTTCTAAAAAACCATATTGTTGAAATGGAAATATGGGAATCTAAAAATGCTATGAGTGTAACATCCCAGATAAATAAGTAATAAAGTATTTTTCATATTTATTAATATTTTTGAAATAATTATTAAATTTCCATTAAAGGGGACTTTATGTTAGATGTCGTACCCGATACGCAACCACTGGTTTCTTTGAAATCATACATTGCACGCTAATAATATAATATATTTATTTTAAATGGTAATTAATGCCTAGTTGTTGTATTGAAGGGAATGAATATAACGAACTAAAATATGATTATATATGTTTTTTAAAAGTTTTTATTATTATCCATTAATAGTTAGGGGCTTAATATATGAATGAATCTAATTTTAAGCATGAATACTCTAACACTCAATAAAAGGAAGATTTACCACCTTTTGATTGAGATCCCTCTTTAAATCTAGTTTTTGTCATTATTATATATTTTATTTGAAAAAATAAAATTCATTTTTATATTCAAGACATCAAAATTAACTTTGGGTAAATTTTTGGTATTTTTCTGATAAATTTCTATTTTTAAAGAATAGTAAAAAATATTGTGTTTTAATTCAAAGGTTCCTCTTAATCAAATTTATTTATATGGAAATATTGTCATTTAAATTGGTTTTAAAGTTTAATTAGAATATTTTTTTACCATTTAATCTAATTTTTGTAATTTTAAATAATTTCATTTTGAAATTGAACATAAACAAGTGACAATCTTTTGATTGTTATATTTTCATAAAAACATGTTATTTGTTTTGACAACGGGAATTAATTTTATATTAATTAATGCAACATATATGTTTTTATTTTTGTAAAATAGACATAATTTTTGAATTCAGAATATCAAATATATCTTTGTCCTAATGTTTTGGTATTTTTCTGAAAAAATTCAATTTTTGATTAATAGTGAAACCAGTTAATTTAGTGAAAAAAACTGACTTTTCATTTAAATGAAATTTTACAGCTTCTGTGAACTGAATTTTGAAAATACGACATACATGGTTGTTATTAATTAGTAAAATTTGGTTCAATAAGATAAAACTAATTTATTGTGATTAGTAACTTTTGACTTTTATTTACCGCGATTAAAGTTAAATAGGATAATTCATGGTAAAAATAATATTTTAATAATTGAAAATTAAATTAAAACGTGTCCAAACATAATTTTTTGAGTCATGGAAGATCATGGGAATCCTTGGGTCTATTTTGGGATTCCATGGATCCATTTGAGAGTGATAATGACACTTTAGATTAATTAATTTTATGTAAAGGCAAAAATGACAAAAACAAAAAACTTTTAGTAAATTAATTTTTATATGGTGTTATATAAGTCGTATTTTCTACTTAAAATATTATTTAGAAATATAAAAATATTTCATACATGATAGTATTTTTAAAAAATATTAGATGTAAAATAAATTAAATTATATATGACAAAATAATGATGCAGTATTTACCTCATTAATAAATGAGTTAAATAAATAAGATTATAATGATTAAAAAATTATCCTAAACCTTTCCAATTATTATTGGATGATTTTATTTCGACCATGAGTCATCGTATCATCGACTATAATGATTTTTGGACCTTTAGAACGGAATATAATTATATAATAAAATAATATTTTCACACATTCCTAAAGAGCCTCTCCTCTCCCTTATAAAAGGTGACCACTTCTAACCAATTCCTCACACTTCTCAAGCCATTAGGCTCATCAAAAATATGAAAAATTAATCTCCCTAAATCCCTCTAATCCTTCTAGAAGCCTTACCTTAGGAAGAAGGCACTTCAAGAAGTCCTTTTGGTTCAAACCAAAGGAAGTTACCCAAATTAAAGGTAATCGTTTCTCTTAACTTTTTTTCTTTCATTTTACTTCCCCATCCCCTAACCTCTTTTTATTCCTTTCATTTATAAAAACACAAGTATCCTAAATATAATAGGATGTTGTTATATAAATTATTAGAACTAAACTTACACATACCTCCATCTAATGGGTGAAGAACATAATGCTTTTGTGGATGACAAACTAACGCCTCACGAAACAATGATTGTTCAATTACATCCTACCGCCTCCCATGGTGGACATTATGATGGAACTGTATTTATATATGATATATATTATGTTTAATTTTTCATTATTTTTCTGTATTTTCCATTTATATCATACCTTTATTGTTTCCATTATGGGTAAACATGATAATTTATTTGAGGAAGTGCGGACAACCGCCCCCTCAATGTGATATGACACATTAATTCCATATGTGGGATGTATAACGGATGGAGTTAATGATATTATATATGATATAATACTAGAATTATATTATACCTATTTGTCCTTATGTTTTAATTCCATTAAAAAATTAAATAGAAATGAATGTAGTGTTCATGCGTACGTACGACTTACCGTCTCAATGAATGGTGCATTTCATTACACACCTCCAAATGTTATATACAATTATATATACATGTATATACTAGATATATATGATATATATGATATATATATCATGAATAATATTCTGGATATAATGGACTATTGTCCACATGGAGAAATTCTAATTATAAAATGTTCATTTTTTTACTCAAGTTCGGAACATCGATAAAATATCCAATATAAACTAAAATAATTAACTAGTTGTTATAGAAAGATAATAAGTGATAAAAAATTAATAATAAACATTAAAAAATTTCTTAATTAATTACAGATTAACATATGCTTATTATTCAGGAAGAACACGGAACATATGAGTCAAGTAGGACGCATTGTAAGGGATTTTATTATATCACTTTTAATTCCATGGGATTTCCATTGATCCCACTTATTTATTGAATGTGGTGTATTAGGTTCATACATTTGATATATATTATCATGATTCTAATTATATTTATGGTTTTATATGATTCATTTGGTGGTTATAAACTTTTTTTCATATGACTCAGTTGAATACAATGTTGTAAAGTGTTTCATCTCACTTTTTATTCCCGTGAGATTGATGCTATATTTTCCACTATTTTCCTTTATTGTGGTGTATGTACTGCCCATTATTGTAATATTTGTGTAATATAATTTCATTTAATAGTATTTAAATTTTCATTCTATGATCCTTCATTCATGCGTCAAGTGTTTTGTAAGTTACCAAATCGGTAAGGGAACCTTTCACCCATCTCTTTTTAAAAGACTTTATTTTGGTTATGTCTTTTAATTTACATATTATTATGTTGAGATATGTTCTTATATATCCTAATTGATGTAAATTTTATTTCCATGTTATGATATTCCCCTTTTTATCTCATCAACTCGTTTTCGTAATTTTAATGTGACGTCGTTAGGCTATCGAATTTTTACAAGGGAACTTCTTAAACCAATTTCAATTCTTTGGGTTCAAATTGTACTTCTTGAATATGTCATCCTATGAATATGTGTGAATGATCTCTGATTTTTCTACACATAATTTCCACTTATATTGGGTTTATTTATATTTTTCACACATAATTATGTGATTTTCTTATCCTTAATTTAAGGATACCATCTTTATAATGGTTCTCATCTCAATTTAAATTTCCACTCAGACTTCATTGTTGTTATGAACCAATTCACTCTTATATGGTGTATATACTATACTTCGACATATTATATCATGAATCCCTTTATTATCATGATATTATAAAGTTCCGATTAACTGTTATTCTTCAATTATTTGTATTCAAGCATCTCTCTTTTTGTTAAAAAACACTTTAACCTAAATATCATTTAAAATGTTTTATTGATTTATTCTCATTAATATCCACGTTTTCATAAAGGGTTTTTGGATTTATTTATATGGACCATAATGTTTACAAATGATAATTCATTTAAAAGCTTCAATTTTGTATTGGACACTTTGATTCATAAATCTCTTTTTAAATGGTTTTGAAATCATTTGATAAATCATTTTTTCTTTCAATATCTTGATTTGATATATGTGAATGAGGAAATTTTATCTTTTCATTATTAATATGTTTTGTGTTATGATTATGTTTTGGTTATTGGGAATTATTTAAGTATATGGCTGGTTCCACGAGAAACCTAGGGCGGGTGAGCCCATGATAGCTCTCAAATGCATTAGGTAACGTGACAGAGGTAAATGTGATGTTTCTCCTAAGTGATTTAGGGAATATACTATGATGGATAGTCCAAGTGTAACTCTATAGGTAGCTATTATAGGTCAAATGTATGTTTGATATGGATTACATAAGTAACCATTTAAGATTACTGATTTGTGTGTGTTATTCATAAAACTTATCATTTCGTAAGGTATGTTATGATTGAAAAATATAGTTTCATTTATTTTTATTTATTGATGGGCTAATGTTTTCCTTCCTTATTTTATAACCCATATAGTGCTTTTTATGTTCATCTTATGTTTTCGAAATGTTTTCCACAGTACTTAAAGAATAATAGGGTCGAGTATGGGATCAAGGAAAAGTCATGCTGTCTAAAATACAGCACTAGACATATTTCTTTTTTAAGAGTTATTATTTTATGAAAAAATTTGATACTGAGTTGTAGTGTCTACATGTAATATTCAAGTAGTTATGTAATATTCGTGGCATATTTCTCTAAAACTCTAAACCTAAAAAGATCCTCAATATGAATTATTCATTAAAATCTATGTTAAGTAATGTTTTAAGGCTGGGTCCTAATAGTTTGCATCAGAGGTCTGTTTAGAAAACATTAGAAATTAAGAGTTTTTGTTAGACACATGGTTAGTCCCTATGTCTATTATTTCAGTTAAATCATTGTTTTATAACTTTTTTAGATCATGTAAAGTTAGTTACAAATGGAAGGATGAGGATCTCAAACAACATTCTTATCTCTTCCAGATGACATGTTTGCAATAATAATTGCAAAGTCTTGTTCGGATGGTTGTGAATCTTTTTCTAGAATACAACTCACTTGAAAGCAGTTATTTGAGATATGACATACCTCCACTATACCTCATTATCATCTTGGATCATGGTTTCTAATTAGACAAACATTATGATCAAAATTCACATATTTTCATGAAAGGTAAATATTATCAAAGAAGTTTCAAATATTTTACCTTATCACAATATTTTGAAGCATATTATGATTTTTAAAAAGGTGCTGAAGATAGAGACAATTGCACAAACTATTTATATTTACTTTTACAATATAGTCTCTTACAACATACCTATGGTATTTTAAAAGGACCATTAATTGAATGTTTCAACTCAAATTCGGTACGACTATTTTATAAAAATCATGTTTTATCAGATGTTTTGAAATTATATGTCATACATGATTATTTTTCAAAACTATTTTTATGTGAACACCCTTATGACCCATGTTGTACAAGTTGTATTTGGATGGAGGAAGAAAATTATTTTGAAAGATCTCTAAATAATTGTTCCAATGCAAAGACCTTCTACCTACGTGAACAAGATGACGATAAAACCAAATGGCCACCATGATCATGCTATGATGTTCTTAATTTTGGGGATCATTTAATTTCATCATATGGTGGTGAAATAAGACTTCATTAATTAAGTTTATGAGATCATAATGAATTTGGATGGAAATTATACATATAAGGAAACCATTGAGGATAAATAATTTTAGGATTATTTTATTGTTTTGTAAAAAGGTCCACCCGTAGGATGTTTGACAACCTGTCGCATCTTTTAAGGCCACATGAATCGAACCCACAACTGAAGGGAAATAAGCGTGCATCGCCTACCACTAGCCTACTTGAATTCTCTGGATAGTATGAATTATTATTTTAGTAAAATGTTTTTATAGAACATATGTTTATTTTTGGAAGTAATTTTTTTCAAATTTATAAACTTAGTATAGAAAAGTGATTTAGTGATTAATTGATAAAGGTTCTTGTGGAAGACGTTCTCTCTTTTTAGGAAACACTATATGCATAAGGAAGACATAAATCTATGGGATTTCAATTATGGAATAATGGATGAAATTTTATTTTTGAAGAATCTATGTTTTTATTGTGGACATTTAATGATTCAGTTTATTTATGAAACTGATTAACCTATCATGGAGAATATGTGATTATGTTAATTACTTTTCAATATGAGAATTTATGAGTAACTGATATTATTTTGTGATAAATGATAAGATTTATTTTGGATGACTATGCAATTAAATCATTATGAGATTGGGTTTTCAATCTTAGTTTTGATTACTTTCGAATAATTTTATGGAAAGTTGTTTATTGAATGGTCTTGGTTGAAATTTGGGTATTGTTTTACAATATTTGCAGATTATGAGTAGTTTTTCTTTTTGTAAATATTATTCTTTTTGGGTACTATCTGATCTGTCACTAACAATTATGGTTTTAGTTGATCTCTAAAGACAAGGGAAATATATAGTTATTCTTTTGTGGATTATGTGATTCTCAAGAAGACGATTCTTGTGCTTTCGATGTAACCAAGTCTTTTTGAATGCTCTTTGTTTGGAGAAAAGAATAGTTTTTGTTATAAACTTATTAAAGGATGAAACTCTACATGAAGGTAAGCATATTTCGTTATGTTCTTATTATATGTACTAAATGAATTCTTCTAAATTATGAAATAGAATTAAAAAAACATTATTGGTTTACGATTACAACCGGGAAATCAAAGACCGTATAACACATCATATGTTTGTTATTTTCTGGTGGTTAACTCTCTCATAATCATGTTTTCTATCACACTCTATAAAAACTTGATCGTTTTTTCTATCTTCCATATCCTTGTTTTAATACATGGAATCCTATTACGTGTTATCTCGAGTGACCAATGTAATTTTTTATCATTCTTTTATAGTGATAGTTTTCTGACTCTATTCTAATGTGAGACTTTTAATGAAGTTTCCATGCACAGTTTTAAAATTGTGAGGACACAATTCCCAAAAGGTGGGAAGGATGTAACATCCCAGATAAATAAGGAATAATACACTTTTCTTATTTATTAATATTTGTGAATTAAATATTAATTTTACATTAAATAGGACGCAATGTTCGATGGCATACTCGATACTCAACCACATGTTTCTTTGAAAATTTTTGTTGCACACTAATAATATAATATTATTATTTTAAATGGTTGTTATGGCCTAATCATTGTATTTCCAAGAATGAATATAAAAAAAATAAAATATGATTATAAATGTTTTTAAAATGTTTTTACAATTATCCAATAAATGTTAGGGGATTAAAATATGAACGAATCTTATTTTAAGCATAAATACTCTAATATTCAGTAAAAGGTCTATTTACCACCTTTTGATAGAGAACTCTCTTTAAATCTAGTTTTGGCCATTTTTTATATGTTGTATTTGAAAAAAATAAATTTTTCATTATATTCGGGATATCAAAATTTACATGGGTAAATTTTTGATATTTTTCTAATAAAGTTCATTTTTAATGAATAGTGAAAAAATATTGTATTTTAATTCAAAAGTGACTTTTAATATAATTTATTTATATTGTTAGATTATCATTTAAATTGGTTTTAAAGTGTAATTAGGATAGATTTTTACCATTTAATCTAATGATGGTCATTGAAAATAATTTCATTTTGAAATTGGACATAAAGAAGTGTCAATCTTTTGATAGTTATTATTTATTAAAATCACACTATTTAATTTGACAATGGGAATTAATTTTAAATTAATTAATGAAACATATATGTTTTGAATTTTCTATAATAGGCATCAATTTTGAATTTGGAATATCAAATATATCTTAGGCTAATTTTTTGGTATTGTTCAAGAAAACTTCAATTTTTGATGAATAGTGAAACAACTTAGTAGTAGTTAAAAAAGTGACTTTTTCATTTAAATGAAATTTTACCGCTTCTATGAATTGAATTTAAAAAATCAGACATACATGGTTGTTATTATTATGTAATATTTTATTCAAAAAGATTAATATATTTTTTGGTGAATAGTAACTTTTGACTTTTATTTACGGCAGTTAATGTTAAATATGGTAATTCAAGCAAAAATAATATTTTAAAAATACAAAATTACTTTAACACTTGTCCAAACCTTATTGGATGACTCATTTCCGACCATGGGCATCTTTGAGTTGATTTTGGTACCCCATGGAGCCGTTTAAGAGTGATAATGACACTTTAGATTAATTAATTTAATGTAAATTCAAAAATGAAAGAAACAAAAATATTTTAGTAAATGAATTTAAATATGGTGTTATATAAGTCATATTTTCAACTATAAATATTCTTTAGAAAAATATAAATATTTCCTACGTGGTAGTATTTTTTTTAAATTTTTTTAAACATCAAATAAATTAATGTATAAATGACACAATAATGATGCAATATTTACCTCATTAATAAATGATTTAAATTAATAAACTTATAATGATTAAAATATTATCCAAAACCTACCCAATTCCAATTTTATTATTTTATTTCAACCATGAGTCGTAGTATCTTCAGCTATATCGATTTTTGGACCTTTATAATCCGAATAACATTATATAATAAAATAATATTTTCACACTTTCTTAAAGAGCCCCTCCTCTACTTTATAAAAGAAGTCCACTTCTAACCAATTACTCACACCTCTCAAGACATTAGTCTTGACCAAAATATGCCCAATTAAGATCCATATATTCCTCTCCTCCTCCTAGAAGCCTTACCTTAGGCATAGGGCACTTCAAGAAGTCCTTTTGGTTTAAACCAAAATAAGTTACCCAAATTAAAGGTAACAATTTCTCATAAATTTTTTTATTTTATTTTACTCCTACAACCCCTAAACTCTTATTATTCATTTCTTTTATAAAAACAGTAGTATCCTAAATATAATAGGATGTTTTTACTTAATTTATTCTAACTACACTTACACACACCTCAATCTAATAGGTGAAGAACATAATGTTTCTGGAGATGGTTAATTATCGCCTCACGAAACGATGATTGTTCAATTACCACCTACCGCCTCTCATGGTGGCCATTATAATGGAACTGTATTTATATATGATGTATATTATTTTTATGTTTCCTTTATTATTCTATATTTTCCATTTAAATCATACCTTTATTGTTTCCATTATGGGTAAACACGATAATTTCATTTGAGGATGTGCGGACTACTGCCCCCTCAATGTGATATGACTCGTTGATGACATATTTGTTACATATAAATGATGGGGAAAATGATATTTTATATTATGTAATAATGGAATTATAATAAACCTATATATCATTATGTTTTAATTCTAGTAATATAATAAATAGAAAGTAAAGTTGTGATCATGCGTACGTAGGTCTTACCGTTTCCATGAACGGTGCATTTCATCACTTATCTCCAAATGTTATTTACTATTATAAATGCATATATACACTGGATATATATGATATATATGATATCTAAATCATGAATATAATTCTGTATATAATGGAATATTGACCACATGAACAAATTGTAATTATAATAAGTTCATTTTTTTCTCAAGTTCAGAACATTGGTAAAATATCCTATATGAACTCAAATAATTAACTAGTTGTAATAGTAAAATAATAAGTAATATAAAATGAATAAAAAATGTTACAAAACTTATTAATTAAGTAGATATTAATTTATGTTTATTAATCAGGAAGAACACGGAACATACGGGTCATGTAGGACAAGAGGTAAGGGATTTTCTTATCTCACTTTTAATTCCATGAGATTTCCATCGTTCGCAACTTATTTATTGAATGTGGTGTATTTTTTACTGACATTTGATATATATTTTCATGATTATTATTATATTCATGGTATTCTGTGATTCATTTGTTGGTTATTAACTTTTGGTCATAATACTCAGTTGATTACAATGTGGTAAAGGGTTTCATCTCACTTTTTATTCCCGTGAGATTCATGCTATATTTGCCACTATTTTAATTTTGTGAGGTGTAGGTACTACCCATTATTGTAATATTTGTTTAATATACAATAATTTAATATTATTAACATTTTAGTTTTATGATCCTTCATTCATGCAGCGTATGTTTTGTAAGATACCAAATCGGTAAGGGAACCTTTTACCCTCTACTTTTTAAAAGACTTCTTTTTATTATGTCTTTTAATTTACATCTTATTATTTTGGGATATGTTATTATATATCCTCATTTATGTAATCATTATTTCAAAGTGATGAGATACCCCTTTTTATCTTATCAACTAGTTTTCTGAATTTTAATGTGACGTCGTTTGGCTGCCAAATTTTTACAAGAGAACTTCTTAACCCAATTTCAATTATTTGGTTTCAACTTTTACTTCTTGAATATGCCATCAAATGAAAATGTGTTAATGAACTCTTATTGTTTTAAACATAATATCCACTTATATTTGGTGTATTTATATTTATCACACATAATTATGTGATTGATTTATCCGTAATTTAAGGAGAGCATCTTTATAAGGAATTTCATCTCAATTTACAATTCCACTAAGACTTCATTGTTGTTATGCACCAATTAAATCATATATGGTGTATATAATATATTTTGACATATTATACCATGAATACCGTTTTTCTAATGATATTATAAATTTTTTATTAAATTTCGTCCCTCATTTATTTTTATTCAAGCATCTATCTTTTTGATAAAAAACTCTTTAACCAGAATATAATTTTAAATGTTTTAAAGATTTATTCTCACTAATGTCCGTGTTTTAAAAATGGGTTTTAGGATTTATTTATATGTAAATTAATGTTTTGAAATGATAATTCATTTAAAATATTCAAAGTGGTATGGGATACATTGATTCAAAATTCTCTTTTTATATGGTTTTGAAAATGATTTGATAAAGCATTGTTTATTTCCATATCTTTATTTGATATATTGGAATGTGTAAATGTTATCTTTACTTTATACATATGTTATGTGTTATGATTATGTTATAGTTATTAGTAATTTTTTAAGTATATAGGTGTTTCCGTGATAAACCTAGGGCAGGTGAGCCCGAGATAGCTTTCCAATGCATTGGCTAACCTGACGGAGGTAAACATGACGTTTCTGCTAAGAGATTTAAAGAATATACTGCTATGGGTATTCCAAGTGTAACTCCCTATGTAGCTGTGATATATACAACATAATTATGATATGGATTCCATATGTAACCTTTATGATTTATGATTTGTGTGTGTCATTCAAAAATCTTATGATTTCATAAGGTCTGTTATGATTGATAAACATAGTTTCATTGATTTGTATTTATTGATGGGCTAATGTTTTCCTTCCTTATTTTATAACCCTTAATGTTATTTTTATGCTCATCCAAAGTTTTTGAAATGATTTTTACATGACTTAAAGATGAATATGGTCATGTATGGGATCACGGAAAAGTGATGCTGTCTAAAATACTGAAATGGACATTTTTCTTTTTAAGAGTTTTTTTATGAAAAAAATAGATAATGAGTTGTAGTTTCTATATGTAATATTCACATTGTTATGTAATAGTTATGGCCTAATTATCTAAAACCCTAATCCTGAAAATATCCTCAATATTAATTATTCATTTAATTCAATATTAAGTAATGTTTAATGGCTGTGCCCTTATAAAGAGGGATAAATAACCCTATGAAATGATAAATAAAAAAATTATGTGGAAGTAATTTACAAAAAACGAGAATAATGTAGAAATATATGTATTTATAGAATAATAGATTTTAAATTTTGAAAATATTTAAGAATAAGATATTAATTTTACATTAAAGGGACCCTTTTTCTGATAGATTACTCAATAGGCAAAAACGGGTTTCTTAGAAATCTTATGTTGCACAAAACACTGAGTTATAGCAAGAAATAATAAAACCATAATATTATTATTTAAAATGGAAGTTAACACATTGCCATTATAATGAAGGGATAAAATAAAATTAAATATATTATGGTTTTAAAAAATGTTAAATGTTTTCATATTTATCCAATAAATTCGACATGAATAAAATGATGGTGAATCCAATTTTACGAATGAAATACTATAATATTTTTAAAAGGTCAATTTACATCATTTTGATGAAAATTAATTTTTATATTTAAATGTCTTATTTGATAAAATCAACTTATTCCTTAAATATGGGATATCAAAATATACTAGGGTTGAAATTTTGGTATTTTCTGATTAATTTTATATTTTAAAAATTTGTGAAAAATACTGCATTTTTAATTCACAATTGTCTTATCATCTAATATATTAATATAGTCAAATTGTCCATTTAATTTGGTTTAAAGATTAATTGGATTAATATTTTATAATTTAATCCAATGTTTGTCATTGTATGTGATTTCACATTGAAAATCGACATAAATAAATGAAAATATTTTGATATATTTGACATCTTAAAGACATGCTTTTTAGTTTTGATAACGAGAATTAATTTTAATATAATTTTTAGAAATTTAGTGTTTTGAATTTATTAATATGGATTCCATATTTGTAATCATAAGGACTAAATTATGTAAATAGGTAAATTATGTTTTTGGACATTTCTAATAGTAACTTCAATAATTAATTTTATTTACCCTGGTTAATGGGTTAATAATGTAAATAAGGGTTAACAAATAATATTACAATAATATTAAACTACTCTAAAACGATTAATAATCATATTAAATGAAATATTTCCACCATGGTCATCCATAGGCCGAAATATTTTCATTAGGAAGATACATAATTGTGAAAATGATATTTTAGAATTTTTTATTTAAAGAAAAGGGAAATATAGCATAAACATGTATCTTTTAATAAATTAATTTTAATATTGGGTTATATAACTGATATATATTATTATAAATATTCATTAGAATTTGGAAATTTTTTCATACATCATGGTATTGTATTTTTTATTTTTAGACATTTAATATGAAATAATGCTGACGTAGTGATTACCTTATTAAGGGACGATTCTAATGATAGATATTATAAATATAAAAATAAATATAATTTGATTATTTTGATGCCAAGAAAGAATTTTATATAATATATTGACATATGATTTTTGATTTAATGCCTTTGGTTTGATGTAATTACGTTTTTATGTCTTTAACAAAAATCAATTATTAAAGACTGTCCAAAATTGACATAAATGGGTTCTTAAAACAAATACTATATTATTAATTGATACAATAGTCCTAATAATCTATGATTCACAAATTAAAATTTTATAATCTTAAGTATGATATTAATGATCCACTTTTTATTGTATATTCATTTTATAGTATCAATTATAACCATATGATGTAAACATAGAAGAAGATGTTGTAAATTTAGTTTTCTTAACTAAGGGTTAAAGACGAATGATAATGTTAAATATTTCACCTAAAATGTATAAATCTTTTTAGTTTATAGGATTTATACTGATAATAATCTTATCCTATAAATTTATCACTTTTCAAATTATTTATTTCGAAAACTAATTTTCAATAAAATTATATATCTTGAGATCCCTATTGTGCCCCTCCACCATCTAATAAAAGGACAACAACTCTACCAATATACTCAAACATATAAGCCACCATGGATCATCCGAATTCTGATCAAATATGCTCCCGAAATTCCTAAAATACTCATAGGATACATACTTTGGTAAAAACGAAATTATAGAATGCCTTTTGGCACATACCAAAAGAAGTTACCCGATTTACAAGTAACATTTTCTCTCAAGTTCCTTTCCTTTATTTTCCTTCTCCACTCACTATTTTCATCTTATTCTCTTATTTCATAAAAATTACAATATCCTAGATATACTAATATTTTTTTATGATAAGGATTAAAACCATATCTACACACTCCTCCATCTAATTGACATGGAAATACTATTTCTATGTACGGAGAACTATTGCCTCTTTAAAAGAAGATTGTTCAGTTTTTTCCTACCACCTCTCATAGTGGAAATTTTGATGCCAATATATTTATATTATATATATATATATATTATCTATTTTATTATTTAATTTTTATTTACAACATACTTCTATTCATTCCATAATTATCACATAAAATAATTTTATTTTAGAAAGTATAGACAGCATTTCCGTCAAAATGATATGACACATTCATGCTATAAATGGAAATTATAAAATATTGAGTTAATGAACTTATATAACATATATAACATATATATTCTACTTTAATTATAATATACATATGTATCATTTGGTTTTCATTTCTTTAATATGATAATGAAATAAAAGTTGTGTCTATGCATACGAATGACCTACTATATCCAAGAATAGTGCATTTCATTTCTTATCATCAAATTTTATGGACTATTATAAATAAAAAAGTACTAGATATATATGATATTTAATAAATGAATAATATTCCAGATAATATTTAATTTTTACCACATGGGAAATTTACTTCAATCTGGTTTATATTCGACTCAAGTATCGAATATCGACAAAATGACCAATAAGAACATAAATAATTATGTAATTTTTATGTCAAAGTAATAATTTATATAAAATTAATAATAAATTTGAAAAATTATTTGAATCAAGTATGAATTTACCTATGTTTATTAATCATGAATATAAATAATGAATGTGACAATTCAGATTCAAGGTATGTGACTTCTTTTTAATCTTATTTCATTAAGGATAGTTTTGATGTTACACACTGTCATATTCACACAATGTATAATAAACCCGGATGAATATTAATTTCATTATTGTGGAATATTTTTTTAATAATATTTATACAAAACAACAAAAAGAATAATTTTAATGTATAAGGGGACAAATAATTCTCTACTTCTATAACCGTTCTTTGATAATTGGCTTCCACATTAATATTTAATGATTCTAATAGAAATGAAATCTCATATTCTCTATTTGGATGTTTTGGTATTTAATTTTTTTTGAAATGGAATGAATATTTTAATATCTTGAAATCATTTCTTGTGATTGAAAATGAAATTTTATAAGTGAAATGTTGATATTTTTCAAACTTTTATGTGCTATTATTACATAATGGTATATGGAAATTTGAAGGGTGGACACATGATAAACCAATGATTAGTGGTTAAGTGATAAACCAATTATGGGTGGTGATGTGATAAACTAATGATGGGTGGATCAATTATAAACCATGGATGAGTGGTTACAATATAACCTCTAATGCATTGGGTATGGAAGTATGTTATTTGACTATACCATTTAGCGATACGTGTAAAATTCAACATTATGGTTATTCCATTTATGTATTTCAATGTTCCAAATTACCTGGAATATTATATGTTAATTTATGTTGTTTTATGGTAATATTTAGGTTACCAAAAGTGCATGAATTTGGCATATATTCAATAAAGTATATTTACTACATATTAAAGGGGAAAAGTATTAGTTTTGTTAAAGTATTCAAGATTGTAATGTTTTCCCAAGAATAAATGTTTTCCTTATTTGTGTATCCCATTATATACATTTTATTCTCATCCCATGTTTTGAAATTTTTTTCATATAATTTAAAAAATAATAGAGTCAAGGATGGGATCGTGGAAATATTATTCTGTTAAAACATGAAATTATCCAGTGTTTCTTTATAATGATATTTTGTTTTATAAAAAATATGGATCATGAGGAAAATTGTATACATGTAATATTTAGTTTGTTATGTATATATTAGGACCTAATTCTATAATGATCTATACATAAAAAGACCATTGAGTAAATTAATGTTAAATTTTTGACTTATCTAAAGATTATGTAACGTTTAAATATGGGGACTTATAATTCGATATCAAATTAAGGTAATAAAATTAAATTATTTGAGATATAATGATGTTATCATAATTTAATTGGTAATTTAAAATCAATTTTTATAAAATAAAATCAAAAATTAATGAGCATTGTTGAGACAATTAACTTTTCTTATATAAACCACATTTGTATATCCTCTTAATGAAAAAATGGTTGGACTTTTTGGAATAAAATTATAAATTTAAGGTAGATAAGGGTATTGAGGAGAGACATTAATATGTTCTTTTTGAACGAAAATTATTAGAAATTCAGAGGAGGAGAGGGTATGGGGTATTGTTTTATAAGTATTGTAGAGTAAACACATAAAATATTTGATAACAATGAATTATAACCACGTTTTCAACAACACACAAGGATCCAAAATGAAAAAAACTCCAACAATTAATTTGATATGGTTAAACTATATCAGGAAAATATAAATTGGAAAAAAATTGTTACATTTTGAAAAATTATATTTAAAATTTAAACCTGTGGTAAACATATTCATCTTTAGAGTAAAATTATTTATTACCATTTTAACTATTAATTTTGGTAAATACATAATTTTACATTATAAAATAATATTAATTATTTGTATCTAGAATATATAATATTTTTTATCATATATATCTCATATATTTTGAATTATTTAATTTAAAATGAATCCCTTTGATGTGTCACAAAATGGATTTCCATGAAATATATTTTCCCAGAATAATATAGTATTATAATGACTATATGAGAAGTAATCATAATTAAATGATTTTAAATGGGTCAACATTATTTGTTTTAAATCAGTTTCTGAAATAAAATTAATTACCAAAAATATAATTATTTTAGAATCCAATATATAGAATATAATAACCCATCAAATTATTTCACATTAATACATTACATATTAAGTAATTTTACACATAATAAAACCCATAATAAATTGAATTCTTATGTATTTTATAATTCCGTACATTATAAGATATATTTAAAGTTGGATAAAAATCATCTTTATTGAAAACATGTTTCACATGCTCAATCATAGAATTACATGGTATGCCAAAGGGACATACATTAGAAATCAGTGATATATAAAGACAATCAATGGAATAAACATGGAATTAATGGAATAAAATAGTATAATTTAGAAGATAGGAATATCGATTGGTTATAAAATGATAGAGAATCATTAAAATGAACAATGAGACATGATATAGCAACATAATTGTAAAAGATACTTGGAAAATGTGAAATCAACATAAAACACTGAATAATAATCATTATTTAAGGATAAATACTAGGAACTGATTATGGATGAAGTAACATACAAGAATAAGGTTCACTCCCTATCCCAACATGACATATCATGAGACAAAAAATTATACAATGTATTGGAGCACTATATAAATCCCGCAACACCTATCACTTTAATTTTCATTTTCAGGCCCAAGGGATCAAAATAGATCAGAAAATATATTTTAATTAATCATAATATCTTATTTATTAATCATGGATTGGGAAATAAATATATTTATGTCCCATGTCAATTAATTATAAGTTTATAAATGTGGATTTTATGGTAGGAAATGAAAATGGTATTTACTATACAATTTTTTTCGCATGGAAAATCACAATGTATTTTATTCATCATAATAACATAAAATTAAAATTCTTAAATAGTATTTATGGGAGGGAAATAGATATAATACCATTTTTAACCCAATTTGAATGTGATGTGTGCATGGAATTTGATGTCTTAACATTCGAAATTTGAAATATAATCCATAAGATAATAAATAATCCTCAATAATGAATATAGGGTGAGGACCCCTTAGAATGAAAGTGTAACTATAAATTTTAGGGAGGAACATATTAAGAGATTGGGTATATTTGGAATAATATAGATAGAGTAATTTAGAATAAATATTCTCTCAATGAATATTCAGTGAAGGGAAATGGAATATTTTGTGGTTTTATATAGGAAATGAGTGTGGATTTATTATTATTATTTATCGTACTTCCCTTTTGGATTCTAAATACAAAATAACATAAATAAACCATTCCATTGGTTTCCCATGGATTTTTGAAAATTCGAGTGTATTCCATTATTTTGAATTGTTAGTGGGTGAAAAAAATAAAGTTATAGCATTGGGTACATGGAATTGAGTCATAATAGTAAGGAAGTAATTTTTAAACCATAAAATATATTATTAGTTTTGTATGATTCAGAAAGTCATTAACAAAATTAATAAAATAATTTTAATTTCATACAATTTTTTTTTCTGGGATACCCTTTATATTATTTATTACATATCTTTTTGTTCAATATTATGTCATAATACAAACCGTATATTTATACCCTATTTAATTTTTACATGAAAATTTGACAGTATCAGAAAATTATGAATAATTCAGCATTCGATAATATTGACATTACAAATGAAAAAAATATAATTTATTTTATATAAATTATTTCTTCGATTTGTGTAGATTCATTTTTAAAATAAGAAATTACATTTTTATATAAATTTTGGGTTTTTTTTGAAAATAACGGTTTTTTGAAACCTTATAACAATTAAATTTGAAATTTTAAAAATTATATGATCTATTATGTGTTTTAATAATTATATAATATTAATATTTTTGTACAGTAATTTGTTTTACAAATATACATTGACTCATAAAAAATAAATCATTAATTTAATTATAATATTAACCGAAAATACTATTTTTGTTTTATTTTATCATAATAAAAATGAATTTATATAGTTACAATAGTATGATTAATATATATTCCCTATTATATATAATAATATTTTACATATCCATATATCTAGAGCTTCAATAAAAATCCAGTTTATTGATAAGAAGACATCATAAGAGTGAGGTGCATGATGATGATACTTTAATTGTGTGGTTCGGCGTAGATGGTGTGGGCCATGATCTTGATTACCTTGATCATCTCCCATAATGTCTTTCTCTCATGTGCAAGTTATTGGTCTGAGCTTCTTCTCGGTAATGTGAATATCCAAAAATCCCACCTCCCCTGGAAGCATTGATAAATTGGATTCATTAGGTAGGATCCTACTAGATTCGACCATGAATTTTTCTATGTCAATTGGATTTGTTAAAACCCTATATTTATAATAATAATATGATAAATGTAAAATGAATATATTATCCATGATAATGATGCTTAATGGAATTTTAAATCTGATAAATCATAATAAAACTAATGGAGTGAATGTTTTCTCTATAACTATATTACCTAATAATGTATTTAACTAAAATTCAAGGGGATATTTTTTATTTATAACATTTTGGGTCATTAAAATCTTCCCCCATTAAGGAATTTCACCCTTTAAATTTTAATTTCCCATAATAAAATAGATGAGGTGAACTCTATTTCATCACTTACTCCACATCCAAATTATCTACTACAAACATGTATTTTCACAATAATACATTCATCAAGGTAATTTTTTTTATTTTGTAGAACATTTTAACCACGATTTAAGAACTTCGTCGATTACATTTTAATTCAAAATTGTCTTTTCATTTTATATATTTATATAATTATATTGTACATCTATTTTTTAATGTTTAATCTGATTTGTATTTTTTATTTAATCCAATCTTTGTCATTATATGTGACATCACATTGAAATTGGACATAAACACTTGTAAATGATTTTATAGTTTTTACTCCGTCAAAACTCGCTTTCGGGTTCTCACAATGGGAATTGATATTACATTAATGTTTTCCAATTATATATTTTTTTTAATGTGGGTTCCATATTTGGAATCTGGAAGAAAAAATTTTGTAATTAGGTATATTTTATTTTTTAATATTTGAAATAATAATATCAGTAAGAATTTTTTATTTACCATTGTTTAAGAGTAAACCAGGGAAATAAGGGTTAAAAATAATATTATATTAATAAAATAATAACCTAAAATGTTTTCTAATCATATTGTATGAAATATTTTAGACCATGAACATCCGTAGGCGAACTATTGGCATTTGGGAGCCACTTTTGTTTTAAATTGACATTTAATAATAATTAATTTAATGAAAAGTGAAATAGAAATCAATATTTATCTTTTAATAAAACAAGTCAAATATTGGGTTATATAACTCATCTATATGTCTATAATTAGTAACTATATATATTAAATGTTTTCCATCATCATGGTACTTTACTTATAATTTTATATATTAAATAATTAAATTTATTCCTGACGAACTGATGATTCACTAATTACCATATTAATCAAAGATTTAGATAAATGATTTTATAAATTTTATAATATATGTAATATGATTATTTTGATGACATAAATTATTTTTTGGATTATATTGGCTTATTATTTTTGAGTTAATTTCTTTTTAGAAGGAATCAAATCGTTATTAAATTGAAGAAAAATCATTTAATAAATAGTTTCAAAATCGACATAAATGTGTTTAAAAAATTATATTTTAATAATTGATATAATAGGAATTACAATTTAATATTCATCCTAATAAATTATATATTGTTAAAAAGATTTCTTTAATGATCCCCTTTTTGTTCTATTGGAATTTTATTGTAACAATATTGACCATATAATATAAAAATAATGGAAGACAACGAAAGAGTTAATTTATATAACCAAGGTTTAAATCCAAAAGATAAGGGAGAATTTGTGACGTTAAAATGACTAAAACTTATTGGTTTAAATGATTTATACCCTTCCTCATCTTAACCTATAAGTCTATCACTTTTTAATTATAATAATTCGAACAAAAATTTATAATAAAATAATATTTAATGAAATTCCGAAAATGACCCCCCTCCCTCTTATAAAAGGCTACAACTTCTACCCCCTTACTCACACCATGATATACCCTTGGATGGACCAATGTTTTCAGAAATAAGTTCTCAAAATCCCTCTTTTCCTATTATAATCCTTATCATGGTAATAAGGCAATTCAAGAATTCCTTTTTCCTCAAATAAATTAATGTTACCCGAATTAAAGGTAACATTTTCTATCATGTTCATTTCATTTATTTTTATTATCCACTCCATATTCTCTACATATTATTTAATTAAGTAAAAACACTAGTATCTTCAATATACTAGGATTTTGTTATGATAATTATTCAAAAAATACTTAAATACACCTCCTTCTAATGGATACGAACATACTATTTCTATGTATGGAGAACTACTGCCTCACGGAACGATGATTATTCAGTTTTCTCATACCAACTCTCTTGATAGCCATTATCTCATAACTATATTTATATATTATATATATATATATATTATATTTATATTGTCTCTATTCTACTCTATTTTTTTACAACATATATTTAAGCTTTCTATAATATTTAAATACGAAAATATCTATTTTGGAAATGCAGACTACTACCCCTCAAAGTGATATGACTTCTTCATTCTATACATAGAACATATAAATGATGGTTTTAATTTACTCAAGTAGAAATATAACATATATAATATACTGAAATTATAATCTACTTATATATCATTTACTTTTCATTCCACTAATATGACAAAAAATGAAATTAGTGTTCATGTGTACGTAAAACTTACCATCTCCATGAATGGTGTATTTTATTTCTTATCTCAAAATGTTACAGACTATTATAAATATATATATATACTGGT
Source organism: Viscum album (assembly GCA_963277665.1). NCBI lineage: Eukaryota > Viridiplantae > Streptophyta > Magnoliopsida > Santalales > Viscaceae > Viscum > Viscum album. The sequence continues at coordinate 1,416,377,078 of OY728161.1, read as the reverse complement.
AATATATGATATATAATTCATGAATAATATTTTTGACATTATAGACTTTTGATCACAATGAAAATTTACTTCAAACAATTTAAATTTTGACTCATTTACCGAATATCAAAAAAACAAACATTATGAACATAAATATTTATGTAAATTTTATAACGTTGTAACAATTGATATAAAAGGAAAAAAAACCTGAAAAAGGTTATGATGAAAGGTGAAATTAAACTATATTTATTTTTCAGGAATATAAAGAATGAACGAGATGAGTCAGACTCAAGGTAAGGGACTTCATCTCAATATCCTTCCATTAAGGCATATATTGATATTATAAACCACCGTATTTTATATGGTGTATAATAAACCACTTTTAATTTACATTTAATTCAAAGAGAATGTTTTTTATGAAGTTTTTTTCTAAATGGGAAAAATTTATTTTTGTAACGTATGTCACGACATCGACATCATATCTACCCTAACTGTTTTTTGATATTTGGATTCTTCTATATGCTTTAATGAATTTAAAGGAAAAGAAATCCTTTTTCTATATTTGGGTGTTTTGATATTGAAAATGGTTTTTTAAATGGATTGAATTTTTGAATATATTGAAATGATTTCTTTTGATTTCAAAAGAAATGTTATTATTGAAATGCTGATATTTTTAAAATTTAATGTGTTATAGATATATATTGGAACATAGGCATTTTATGAGCGGTTATGTGATAATCTAATGAAGGGTGGTTACATGATATACCTATGATAGTTTGATACATGATAAACCAATGATGGGTGGTTCCATGATAAACCATGGGTTGGTGGTAATATTATAACCTCCAATGCCTTGGGTCTAGAAGTCAGATGTATGCCTATTCCATTTAGAGACATGTGTGGAAGTTGACCGTATAATTATTTCATTTCTGTATATTTATGTCCCAAATTTCATTTATATGTTATATATTGATTTTTGTGGGTTTATTGTAATATTTTGTTTAAAAATGTATAATAAATGATCTTAAATTTAGCTATTCATATTTTCCATATATTAAAGATGAAACATATTACTTTTTGCTAAAGTATTCATGGTTATCATGTTTTACCAAAACTAACAGTTTTCATTGTTTTTATATCCCACACTGAGATATTTATGCTCATCCCATGTTTGGAAATTTTTATTCACGGAACATAAAAAATAATAGATTAAAGGATGAGGTAAGGAAAAGTTATGATGTAAAAACCAGAAAGGAAACAATGTTTCTTTTTAAAGAGTTTTTATATTAAATAATGGATAATTATTAGAAGTGTCTACATGTAAAATTTATGTTGTTATGTATAATTTAAGACCTAATTCTAAAAATATCAAAACCCGAAAAAATCCTCGATGTAAATTAATGTCAAATTTATGGCTTTTGTCAATTTTTTGTAATGTTTAACTCTGAATCCTTATAGTTGGTATCATTGTTTGGTTTAGATTAATTTAGTATTTCAAAAACTTTTAGTAGAATATCCATAAAATATTTTTAATTTATGTTCAAAATTATATAACATTGGATGATTGCAACATCGATTCATCTATGATATGTTTGTTTGTAATGATTTTCCATAGATGAATTAGGGAATGTATACTGGGATGACAAACAAGGGGAAATAAAATTCCAAATCAACATCCTAAGATGGTCAGAATTGGAACTGAATAGTTTTTTCCAGTGATGGGTAAGTTGATACACGCAATAAATGGTAGTTGTGTCCATGCATGAGATCAACCATACCAACTACAAAGGAATATGTCAATTGTAAAGAATTTGAATTGTCACCATACCCCATCATATAGAGGATCATCTGACCCAATGCATGGTGAAGGGTGGATTAAATCACTGGATATTATTTTTGATGTTATGAGTAGTTCAGGGAATAATAAGGTTATTCTTTCTATTTTTTTGAATCTAATTCCTGTCATTGGGAAGTAATGATTAAAAATATCATAGAATGTGAAGAGATTTATCCCTTGGTATAAGAAATATTTAATAATAAAATATTTTAGGAATATATTCCTATGTCTATTCGACGGTTGATTGAAAATAAATTTTTCGAATTGAGACAGAAGGAGGAAGATTTTTTTAAGAATATGAAATAAAATTTCACTAATTTTTTATGGTACGTTGCAAATTTTATCTGGGATATTGATAGTAAGAAAAAATAGTTTTAATCAGGATTAAAGTTGAAATATCAAAGGGAATTAGCATCTTGGGAGTTCAAAATCTGTGAGAAACATGTATGATGAGATGAGAAATTAAAAACAGTGTCTTTTTTCGATTTCTGGTTTAGTTTGTGTTTGTGTATAAGGATGATATTTTTGTATATTTTCAAATATGGGATGGACATGAAAGTCACATAAATTCTATTTTGCAATCCATAAATTAAAAGAAACTATATGTAATGTTTATTAAGTGTTAATTTTGTTTGAAACAAATTTCATTCCATAGAAATATTGTTTCCAAATATGGAATAACTGTTTACCCTTCTAAAAAAACTTGATGAAGAGTGGCTAAGACATTCCAATATAATATATACTCATATATTACTTGGATTACTGGGATATTACTGATAGTTTTTTGAAAAAATTTATCTGTTATCTAAAAAAATTAATAATCTAACACATAAGGGAGTTAAGTTCCTATGGAAAAAAATAATGTGCTGATTATTTTTAAGTATAGAAAATTAAGATTGGAAAAATATCCAGTTTTGTCCATAAATTTCAATAATGTTGAATCAATTATCAATTGTGATACATATTTTATGATACTAGGTTTTTAAAAAATGAAGAATGATACAGTAATTTATTATGCCTAACATTACTTGAATAGTCAACATTTAAATTACCATACACAAGAATTGAAATTTTTTTTGTCATTTTTTCATTAAAAATATGGACGCATCATTTGTATGGTGTAATGTTTGAAATATATATTGGTCACAAAATATTGAAGTATATATCCACTCAGAAATAATTAATCATTAGACAGAGGATATTTCTAGAAATAATCAAGGAGTATGATTGCACGATTCATTACAATCTAAGAAAGGAAAATAATGTGGATGAAAATTTGAGTGAAAAGAGTAACGCTAGATTAACCATACTATGTTTTGAAGGAGATCCTTTGGTTATTGATTTTATGAATTTGGGATTTGAATTTATTGGTGTAGGGAATTTCAAATTTTTTGAGGTGGAAGTGAAATAATATCTATTATACATCTTTAAAAAAGAATATAAAAAAGGCAATGAGTTGTATAAAATGGTAGAATTGGATCATAAGGGTATGTTACCTAAATTTGACATTGATAAAGATAGTTTTTGTGGTTTGGAAGGAGAATATTCATTCCTTGTGAGTCATAGTTGATGAAAAAGTTCTTATATGAAGCTCATAGTTCCCTATTTTCAGTTCATCATGTCAGTACTGAGATGTATAGATATTATAGAGAGTATTACCAGTTGGATGGAAAGAAAAGATATATTAATGACTTTACATTGAAGGGTTTTAATTCTAAATAGTTTAATGTAGAGAGAAAGTTATCCAAAGGGATTCTTTAACCATTTTTAGTGATAAAGTGTAAAAGGGAAAATATATCCATATATTTAGTAATTGGATTACCAAAAAAACTCAAGGATCACTTATATTATTCATAAAGGCTTTATGAAGTCATTTGGAACTAAATTAAATTTCTATAAATATTTTTATCCTCAATCAGATGGAATGTCAGAATGAACAATTCAGAACATGGATGATATGATACATGCTTGTTTAATGGACTAACAAGGAATTTGGGATAAATATATTTCTTTTGTTGACTTTTATTATAATAACAGTTTTCATTCCAGTATACAGATATCATAATTGGAAGCCTTATATGGAATGTGGTGTTGAAATCCATCTTTTTTAGATGAAATAAGGGAAATAATGTTCATGGGACCAAAATTTGAATATGATATGGTAGAAGTAGTTTATTTGATTCAGATGCACATTAGGACACCTTAGAGAAGGCATAAAAGTTATGTTGACAACCAGAGGAAGGATAATTCTTTCAAGGTAGGTGATCATGTCTCTCTCATAAATTTCCCATGGAAAAGTTTGATGTGTTTTGGTAAGAAGGGAAAGATGATTCTGAGGATCCTTGGACCCTATAAAATCATGGAGAATGATGGAAAATTTTAGTACATGGTGACTTTTCCACCATTTCTACCCATGTTACACAATTTTTTTCATGTTTCAATGTTGATAACTTATATTCTATATCCATACCATGTTTTGAGTCTAGAGTTAATTCAATTTTACGAGAATATTTCGTAAAAGGAATAACTAGTATATATTATTGACCATAGAGTGAAAGTGTTTAATAATAAGGTAATTTATCATGTAATTTTTTTGTGATAAACCAATATGTTTGAAGAGAAAATGTTGGAATCTTAAAATTCTATTAGTGATAAATAGCCCTATTATTTGATAAGTTATTAAAATTATTGGTACACAATTTCAGAAATGTTGGAATAATTTTGCAACCTAGGTATTTATAAAATAATAAATTTTCAAATATATTAATATTTATGAATATGATATTATCTTTACATTAATTGGACCCTATTTTTTATAGAGTACATGACACAAAAAATGGGTTTCTTCAAAATCTTATGTTGTACAAAACACTGACTTACACAAAAATTAAAACAAACATAATATTATTTTTTTATAAGTAAGTTAACACATAGACATTATATTGGAGTGGATTAATTGAATTAAATATATTATATTATTCATATTGTTAGTTTTTTTATATTTTTTCATTAAATTTTACATTCTTAATCTGGGAGTAAATCCAATTTTATACATAAAATACTCTAATATTTTTAAAAGGTTGTTTTCCATCATTATGATGGTGATCTCTTTTTTAAATAAAGTTTTTTCACATTTATATATTTTATTTGGACAAATAAACTTCTTATTTAGAAGTGGGACATCAAAATTTACTTTTGAAATAAAAATATTTTCTAGTGAAATTCATATTTTAAAAAAAATTAAAGATTAATTCATTTTTAATTCAATACAGTATTTTCATCAAATTTATTTATACAGTCATATTGTTCTTTTAATTAGTTAAAAAATATAATCGGATTAATTTTTTATCATTATATCCAATTTTGGTCAAGGGAAGTTATTCCACATTTAAATCATACATAAACACATGATAATCATTTTATATTTTTTACTTCATAAAAACTCGCTTTCTGGTTTGGAAAACCAGTATTAATTTTAAAATAAATTTGTCCAATTCTATGTTTTGAATTTGGAAAATTAAATTTTATATTTGGAATAAAAAGGATAAAATTATGCATATAGGTAACTTTTATTTTTAGAAATTATAAATAGTAACATCATTAATTATTTTCATTTACTCTGGTTAAAGGGTAAATCAAGTATATAAGTGTAAAAAGATAATATTATAATAATATAAAACTATATGAAAACATTTCATAATCATATTATATGATATATTTACAACCATTGGTATCCATAGAAAGAACATTTTAATTTTGGAGCAACTTGGGTGTGAAAATGACATTCTAGACTTTTGAATTTAATGAATAGGGAAATATTAGATAAACATGTATCTTTCACTAAAAAATTTTAATATAGGGTTATATAAATGATCTATATTAGTAAAAATATATATTATAAATATGAAATTATTTGCTACATCATGGTATTTTATTTCTAATTTTTATACATTAAATAAATATAATTAATTAGGATAATATGATGATGTATTGTTATCTTTATTAACGAATGATTCAACTAAATAATATTATAAATATTAAAATAAATATAATTGGATTATTTGTATTGTACAAAACAATTATTTGGATACTATTGACATATAATATTTTCTCTAATGCCTTTTCATCTAAAGAATCTCTTTTTTTGTCACAGTGAAAAAAATCAATTACTAAATAATGTAAAAATTGACACAAATGGGTTTGTAATACAGATACTATTTAAATAAATGATATAATAGTCCTAAAAATATTATTTGGACAACTAAAATATATAATGTTAAAAATAACATTTATGATACACATTTGATTATGTTTTCATTTTATATTAACTATACTAACCATATAATGTAAAAATACAAGAAGACTTGTTAAGAGTAAATTTATTTAACTAAGGGTTAAAGCCAAAGTATAATGTCAAATATGAGACCAAAACAGTTCCATATCCTATTATATTAGATTATTTAGACCCATAATCACCCATTCCTATAAATTAATAGCTATTAAATTATTATAATTCAAAATAAATTTATAATAAAATAATATTTCAAGGAATCCCTAAAGTGACCATACTCCCTCTTATAAAAGGCCACCACCTCTACCCACTTACTCACACCTCTCAGGCCCCTTGGCACATCAAAATTCTAATACAATAATCTGCATGCTTCACTAACATAGTTCTGTAATCCTTACATTCGTAAGAATAAAATTCTATAATGTCTTTGACTCAAATCAATAGTAGTTACACAATTTATAGGTAAAATATTCCCTCAAGTTTCTTTCCATTATATTCAATCTCCAATCCCTTTGTTCTTATTATTATTTGGCTACATTAAAATACCATTATATTAAATATACTAATATTTTTTTATGATATATAATCTTACTACATCTATACACACCTCCACTTAATGGACATGAACATACTGTTTTGGTGTACAACGAACTACTGCCTCAGGAAACAATTATTGTTCTGTTTTCCCCTACCACCTCTCATGGTGGTCATTATGATGACCATAAATATATATATATATATATATGTTATATAACATATTTATATTTTCTATATTCTATTGTAATATTTATTTTAAACATAAAATTAAACATTCCATAATATGTAAGTAAAATAATTTCACTTGAGGAAGCACGGACCACCACCCCATCAATGTGATATGACTCATTCATTCCATACATGGAAAGTATAATGGATATATTTAATGGAAACATTTAACATATATAACATATATATTATTATCTCAATAAATTATACTGTTGTATCATTTATTTTTAATTCCTTTAATATGATGAAGAAATTAATGTAGCGTTCATGCATACGTACGACCTACCATCTCCTAGAATAGTGCATTTAATGTCTTATTTAACTATGTTATGGACTATTATAAATACATATATACCTGATATATAGGATTTTTAGTCCATTAATAACATTGAATGTATTATGTACTTTTTACCACATGGAAAATTTACATCAAACAAGTTCATTTTCCACTCACGAATCGAATATTGACAAAATGACCAATATGAACATAAATAATTATGTAATTTTTGTAACATGGTAATAATTGGTATAAAAGTAGTAATAAATCTGAAAAATAATCAAAAGAAAGTAAAAATTATCATATGTTCCTTATTCAAGACTATAAAGAATGAATGAGGCAATTCAGATTCAAGGTAAGAGACATCATCTTAATCTCATTTAATTGAGAAATATTTTGATGTTATACACTGCCTTATATAATAAGATGTATAATAAACCCATTTTAATTTTAATTTAATTCAAATGGAATTTTTTTAAATAATAATTTCAAAAAATGAAAAAATGGAATGTTTTTAATATTTGTGACGACAATGAATCCTCTGCCCCCATAACTGTTATTTGATATTTGGGATCCCCTGTAAGAATTAATGTTTATAAATTGAAAAGAAACCACTTATTCCCTCTTTGTATGTGTTTGTACTTAAAATGGTTTTTGAAATGCATTTAATATTTCAATATCTTGAAATTAATTTTAATTATTGGAGAAGAAATGTTATTTTTGATATGTTAATATTTTGAAATATTTTTTTTGTTATGATTACATAATTGTACTTGGAAATTTTATGGGAAGTTATGTGATAAAAAATAATGGGTGGTTCTTTGATAATCCAATTATGGTTGGTTCTGTGATAAACCAAATATGGGTGGTACAGTGAGAAACCATGGATGGGTGGTTAAAATATAACCTCTAATGCATTAGGTATGGATGTTGGTCATATGACAATACCAAGTAGTGATATGTGTGGAAGTAAAATTTTGTGTTTATTCCATATAAGTATGTTTATATCCAAATTTATCTTGATAGGTTATATTTTAATTTTTATGGGTTTATGCTAATCATTGGGATACAAACAGGGTAATTAATGGGAATATATTACGTGAAGTATATTTACTACTTCATAAAGTTTAAAAGAATTAGTTTTTAATAATGTATTCATGGTTTTTATTCTTTCCAATGACTAAATGTTTTCCTTCTTTGTGTATCCCTGACTGAGTTATTTAGGCTCATCCCATGTTTTGAATGTTTTTTCATAGAAATTAAATAAGAGTAGAGTCAAGGATGTGATCATGGAAATTTAATGTTGTTAAAACATGAAATTATACGATGTTTCTTTTTAAAGAGTTTTTGTTTTAGGAAAAAATTAATGAAGAGAAGATGTGTCTGCTAGTAATATTTATGTTTTTTTGTATATGTTATTACCTAATTATCTAAATCTCTAAACCTAAGAAGATCCTTGAGGAAATTAATGTTAAACATTGGATTATATCATGATTAGGTAATGTTCAAGGTAGGGGGACTTATAATTGGTTATGAATTTAACATAATAAAATTAAATTGTTTGTGACATAATTATTTTATAATATTATAATTGGTAATTTATAATTAATTGTTTTAAATTAAAAATTATATAGAATGAACATTGTTAAGACAATTAAGGTTTCCTTGTGAATCCTCATTTGGATATCCTCTAAATGACATAAAGGATGCACTCTTTGGAATAAAATTAAATATAAAATGTAGATAAGGGTATTTCAGAGACACATTAATAGGTTATCGTTGAATTATATTTATTTTAAAGTGATAAATGGGTAGGGGAGGTTAGCATTTTATAAGAATGGTAGAGAAAAAAACATAAAATACTTGATAATAATGAATTATATACACATTTTCAATAAGACACAGGGATCCAAAATGATAAAATACATAAACATAGAATAATTGTTGTTCAATTATATCAATTAAAATAAATTGGAAATTTTTTTTGTCATTTTGATAAAATATCTATTAAATTTATCCCCATGGTAAACCATTTTCATCTTAAGAGCGATAATTATTTATTACAAATTTCCCTATTAGATGTTTTAAATATTTACGTTTACATTATCATATAATATTAAATATGTTTACCTGTAATATATTATTATTTTATCAAATTTAACACATAAAATTGGATTAATTTTATTTTAAATAAATCCCTTAGATGTGCTAGAAAACGGATTTCATTTAAATACATTCTCCAAGAATATGATTTTATTATAATTACTATATGACAAGTTATCATAATTAAATTATTTTGAATTAATAAATTTATAGATATATTTTTAATAACAATAAAATTCAAAATATTCCATATTTATGATTATTTTAATTAGTTAAAATGGGTCAACATTAGTTTCATTAAATATTTTTTCAGATGAAAAAAATTAATAACCAAAAATATAATTATATTAGAATAAAATATATATATATTATAAGAACCCATCACATTATTTGACATTAATACAAGATATATTTATAATTTTACACATAATAAATCCTTGATATCATAAATTCTTGTGTATTTTTGAATTATGTGTATTACAAAAATATTAAAAATTGAAAAAAATAATCTTTATTGAAAACATGATTCACATGCTCACACTTAAAATCATATGGTATATCATAGGGACATACATATGAATTGGGTGAGATATAAATACTGTTATTGGATTAAACATGGAATTAATTTAGTATATTAATACATGTTAGACAATAGGAATATCAGATGGTCATAAAAGGAGATATAATAATTAAAATGAATAATAGGACATGATATAGCATGATAATCTTAAAAGAGACGTGGAAAATGTGGAAATAACATAAATCAATGAATCATATTCATCATTGAAGGATAAATTCTATGAACTAATTATGAAAAAGTAACATAAAGGAATAAGGTTCACTCTAAATATTAGAATGAAAAATCATTAGACTGAACGTTAGCTAATCCATTAGAGAACTATATAAATCCAGGTGCACCTATAAATATAATTTTATGTTTCATTCCTATGTGTTCTACATAAATCAAAAAAAATATTAATTCATCGTAATATTTTATTTATTAATCATGTAATGGGGAATAAATACATTTTTTCCCATTTCAAAAAAATATATGTTTATAAAGGTGAAGACTATGGTAGGAAATGAATATCGTTTTCACTACATAATTGTATTTGCATTGAAAATCCCAATGAAATTTTGGCATCATAAGGACATCACATAAATATTAATAAAATGAATTTATAAGATTGAAATGGATATATCACCAGTTTGACCCCAGATGGAATGTAATGGGTTCATGGGATGACATGTACCAACATAAGAAATTGGAAATATAATCCATAAGGAAATAAAGAAACCCCAATAATTAATATAGTGTGAGGATCCCTTACCATGATAGTGTGGCTAAAAAATAATTGGTGGAACTTCATGAGGGAGGGGGTATATTTGGAAGAATATAGATATGGGATGTTTGAATAAGGATGTTCTCAATTGATTTTGAGTGAGGGGAAATGAAATATTTCATGGGTTTATATAGGAAATGAGTGTGAATTCCATTATTATTTATCATAATTATTTTTCAGATTCTATATAAAAATTAACCAAAATAAACCATTCCATGGTTTTCTAATGGATTTTAAAAAATGTGAGTGTATTACATTATTTTATATGTTCAATTAGATTACAGAATAAAATAATACCCTTTCGTATGTGGAAGTGAACCATAATATTAATGATGTAATTGTAAAATATTAAAATAGATTGTTGATTTTTTATGATTCATAATGTCTTTAAAAATTTAGTTAAATAAACATAAAATCAAATTATTACAAATATAAACCATATATTTGATATTGGATATGATATATAGTATTTTTTGATTTTATGTTTGTTTTATTGATTTTTTGAAACATTATGAATCATAAAAAAACTATAATGTATTTTAAGATTTTACAATTACATCATTAATAATATGGTTCACTTCAACATACGAAAGGGTATTATTTTATTCTGTAAACTAATTGAACTTATAAAACAATGTAATACACTCACATTTTATAATAGAGTGGTTCAACATATATGGTGTGGGTCCTGATCTCGATTACATTGAAAATCTCCCATAAACTATTCATCTCCTGTGTAAGTTGTTGGATATTAGATTTATAATAGTCATTTTAAATTCCAAATGATTTTACCTCCCTTAGAAGCATGGATAAATGGGATTTTTTGTGTACAAACTTACTATTTTAGACCATCACTTTTTAGAGACAATTTTATTTGTTAATACCAAATATTTATAATAATCATACAATCAATGATAAATTGATATATTATCAAATATAATGATACTTAATTGTATTATAAATATGAAAAGGGAGAATAAAACTAATATAGTGCATGATATTTAAATAACAATATTAAATAATAAATAATTTAATTAAATCTGAAAGATTTTTTTTATTTATGACAGTTTAGGTCATTACAATCTCCCCCCTTAAGAAATTTCACCCTATATATTATGATTTTTCATACTAAAATAGATGAGGGTAACACATTTTCATCACTTCCACCATTTCCCAAATATCAACGTCAAATATGTGGTTTCTCTACAACACATTAATTAGAGATATTATCTTCTTTCGTAGAAAAATTTATCCATGATCTAATATCTTCACCGGTTTCTCCTCATATGGAGGATCACTATCCAATGGTACCATCACACTATTGGGCACATGTGACATGTCTGGAATGTAATTTCTCATGTCGGATAAATATAATACATCAAATACTTGAAATAGGATAGGTTAGAGTGTTATTCGGTAGGCCACCACACCAATGAGGTCAAGGAACTCAATGAGGCCAATGTATCATGGAATAATATTTTCATTAATCCTATATCACATGATATTATTCCATGGATATATCTTGAGAAATTCCATATCTCTGTTATAAAAATCTATGTCTCATTGACCTTTGTCACCATAACTCTTATGCCATCTATGAAAATCATTGATTGGCTACTAAAATGTATTAACCTTTTAATCCATTTTATCAACCACTTCGGGGCCATGAAATTTTCATTACCCATCATTAACCCTACATAAAGTTGTTCTACACCTACTCCCAGACATGACATTTTAGGGAGAAAATTGGATACTCGAGTGGAAACTATTTTGAAAAGAGAACTAGATTATAAGATGAAGTTTATTTTGTCTTCCCATGAATCTCATTGAACAAGATCTCAACAAGTATTTTAGTATATGAATATTATTCTTAGATATGTTTTCATTTTTTGATGATAAGTCATATTGATGGTCACCTCAAAATTTTGATCATGTTGGAGTCTCATCCTTATAATATAGGTAAATTGTGGTTCATGGTCGATTATAATAAATAGTGTCATTCCATGAATCCTAACCACTTATCAAATGCTTATCCTTTTATGTTGATCTAGTGATAATTATTCCAGAATCAAATTATATAATTTATTATTTTTTAAACGATAAAAAACTACCTAGATTGCATTATTTTATCTGGATGACTTAGGAAACCAAGTGAGAATGTCCATGTTGTTTTTTTTCATTTCTATGATTGTATTGGTAATAGATTCATCATTCAATAATTTTTTTTATTTCTGTATCAACATTTTGAGATACTATAAATATTGATGTATATTTAGTAATATAATTCTACATGTTTTCCTACCAATTTTTTTAGAGATATAGATACATATTTGTGTTCAATAGGTGAAAAGTGACCATTGAGTTTTATGAGTTAGCCAAAAGATATACCCTTATCTATACATCAAACATAGTCTTGATCCAATTCATACAACACCAAATTAATTAACATTGAACTCAAAGGAGTTACGTTTTATTTTTTTTGAAATTTATTCTAAATTCAAACACCATCTAATATATCATACTTTATATTATCCAAAAGGGGTGGTTGATCATTCATTTGTGAATGAATTGATGATGTTCTTACTTTTATGATTCCCCTGCCCCTCCATTCCAAATAAAAAATTTTAGATCCTTCTCAATTTTCAATAATGATTGGATTTATGGATCTATTATATATATATCATTTGAAACTATAATTTCCATCAAAGTATGGTGTTTAGTTGACCAATCACAGTCTTTTATCTTCTCTAACAATTTTTTTGGCCCATATTCAATTTTTTCTTTGTGATAATATACGTGCTTTCTTTGTGATCTATATATTAATCATTGTTCTCCCTAAATATGTAATTGTTACATATTTTCAAATTAATGTTCACTAAAAAACTCTAGATCATTTATTGTGTAGTTATATTCTTGAACATTAAATTCCCTTAATGAATATGCTACCAATTATTCATTCTATATTAATTTATGTCCCACCCCTTCTTCAAAAAATAACATATTACTATGAAATTTCTGGAATTTTGGGTGGTGTGATCATTAGGGAAGTGATACATATCCTTTTCATCTCAATGAAGATCTCTTCAAATTCTTCATTAAAAGTAAAAAAATATTCCCTTTTTGATTCATTATAGTTAGTGAATTTGAAACATATGATAAAAGTAAAGACCTGGAAATCTCAAGGAAATTTCTTTCATAAATACATTAGAATTTCACGAGTCTGCAGTTTCTGACAGCACATGATTCTGAGGCCCGGTGTGCCTGGAATCAATTTCTGATGTTTTTTTCGGTACATTCAGTAAACGTATGTGTGGGTTTTTCAATCGTTTGAACCAGTGCTCAGAATTGAAATCTGAAGACACCGATGAACTCGCAATGTTAGTATTTGTTTCAGGGGACCATTATCGTAGTTGCGTTATATGCAGGTTGAGAGTTAATATTTAGTAATTTAGAATAAAATAAATAAAATTTATTGTACACAATTTTATTTAGGGATGTTAGTTTTTTCCTCCCAAGTGGAGTTAGAGGTGGGGCCAACCCCCACATAACCTCCCATGAGAGGATATTTGTGAGGTGGGGCCCACACGAGCCCTAACATTTTATTTGCATTATTTTGAATTGGTTGGCATTTATTTAAATTTGGAGAAGTCTATTTTAATATTTGAATAGAAAATAATTTTTTTTGGGGAACCAGTAGAGAATTAGAAGAGCTTCATTCTTCAACGAAGAACACCATCCTTCCAATGAAGAACCACTAAAGAATGATGATCGTCTACTTCGATCTTCGGCCAAGCCAAATGAGAAGGAGCCAGACCCACGGAACACCGAGAACGTGCCATCCTCATCTCCTTCTTCCCTGACATCAACGAGTTGATGCCATCTCCCCATGATTCTATTTTCCATCACGCCCGAATACCGCAATCCTTATTTCAACGTAGGGGTTACGTATAAATTATAAGTCAATAAATTATCCTAGTTTTGTTGAATTATTTGGAATAACTTCAGACCATATGATACCTCCTAACTCGGAGAGCGCGGGCTGAACAAACACGGCCCGATGACCCTCCGTAGTTTTTTATTTGCGATGGAGACCATGTTGGAATGGTAGGGATGAGCGAAGGTGGCGGCCGAGTACGGAAGAACCGCGGCCCCCAACCGCGGCCCACAACTGCGGGCTGCTCGGCCAAAAGAGAACCAACCGGATTAAGCTAGCTGGGAGGAATGTAGACTGTGATGACACAAGGGGGTGTGCGCTATGGAGAACTATGGCAAGTACTCTGCAGGCCACTTCGGCGGTGAACCGGCCGGCTCGTCAGTCGACTGGGATGGAGGTGTCGCGACAACCGTAGGTACCATGCCCAAGGACCACGACCAGCCCATGCGAGCCACTCGCACTATGAAGAATGGCCGACTTCGGCCGACCGGACAGGAGGGTGGCGCCGCTTGGCGACCCCGGTTCGGGACACCCCCCCCCCCCCACAGCACTCGGCCATCCGGGTCGAGCCACTGCCCGCCAGGCCAGGCCGCGCCGCGTTGGGTCGAGCCGCACCGGGCCTGGCCACGCCACACTAGGCCATGCCCTGCCTCACTGGGCCATGTCCCCTCGGGCTAGGCCGCACGCTTCACCGGGCCGATCCGACCCTTGGTCCGGTCTGACCCGCCGAACCTTGTCGGGCCAACCCGCTAACCCACTGGGCTGGACATGCCAGGTCCATTACGCGTAAAATGAGAATAACTTAAAGATAACGCATCCAATTGACACGTCATCTACAGAATTAGGACCCTCGTGACGAAGAGGTCCTTATGAGAGACTCTAATTGAGTTTTGGACAACTTTGGAGGATGTCAGGGTTTTGGAACATGCGTATTTCCAATCGGGCTCTTGGAACAGAAAATTCAATATCTCTCATACAGGGCGTCTAATAGACATGTCGTCTCTTGCATTGGGTTCCTTTTGATGAGACAAAACATCGGGATACATCAAACTTGAACATCGTGATAGTTGATGTATCAATCCCTTTGCTCGAGGAGTGGACCCTCCCGAAATTGTGGGTGTTGTGAGTAGGATCCCTAGAGATGGATGCGATTACGATGTCTACCATAATTGAATCTTATGTGGGTTTGGCGATGACATCAACCGTACTAGAATCCTCCATGGGTTCGGCAACGACGACTACCATACTAAAATCCTCTGTGGGTTCAGTGAAAAAGACTGCCGTACTAGAATCTTCCGTGGGTTCGACGACGATGACTACTATTCTTGTATCCTACGTGGGTCCGACAGTTTTACTTCTGTTCTAGTATCCTACATGGGTCCGACAGAGCAGCTGGTCTTGTATCCTATGTGGACCTCATAGCTTATCTGGCCTAGTATCCTATGTTGGTCTCACAACTTAGATGAATCAGTGGCCAATCTGATCATCTCTATAGCTATAGGAAAATGTATACATGTTTGAGCTATGTCTTGACTTTCAATCATTATCATAGATGTGATTGACTTCTTTGATGTGTGGACAAGGTTGTGCTTGATCTCGAGAGTTGGAGCCGAACTGGATTGAAGACTTAGGTATATGTATGGTCATATACCTATGTAGGGTTGGTTGATGCACCGTGTTTTGTATTTTATTTCTTGTTTATCATTACTGGATATTGTGAGACCTTGCGGGTCTCGGGGTCCCTACTTAGTATAGTTATAAACACCCCTTCCCGGGATATAACTGCACTACGTTGTGTTCGATGAAGATAACAGATAGCACTGATCAAGGTAGAGACTTGTGGAGCTGGACGCTACTCAGAGGTGGACCACTTGACGAGACATACACGGAGAATACAAATGGACCCACGGTGCTGAGGAGACCATCTATACGCACCCTTTAGGTGGGATTCCAAGAGGATGACTCAGTAGTTGCTATTTTACTTTACTGCAGTTGTACTAGCTTTTCAGTTGTGTTGTACTTTACAGTTGGGTTTGTATATTGGCCCATTTACTTTTCAGCACACTTTTGTATTCAGTATTACTTAGTGTTTACTACTATTTCATACTCCATTGTGTTTGTTTACTTTTATAAAGGCAATACATTCCATTAAATTAGGATTTACACCATTGGTGCTAGTCACCATCCCCTGGCCTATCTAAGGAGGGCTTGGGGTAGTCACGACACAAGCCCTGAGGATGGGTCGTGACAAATTGGTATCAGAGGAGTTGGTTCTACTGAAAAACTCAGGACTCTGACCATTCTTTTCTATGAAGAAATATCTTTTAGAGTACGGAGTGTGGTTTTCCGTCTAGGGAGTCTAGTGTTTGTGCGGCGGCCAACATATCCATACACCAGGACCCGGACATCTGATTTCGGACTCGGTGTATGAAAACACTGATTGCATGTGAGTTTCCTTTGAAATTTTTTCTTTGTGATTACTTTTTGTCATCTCAACAAGTATAATTTTTGATCGTGGCACACTGTCTCTTTTTAGGATGGCCCCACGATGGTATCCAGCAACGGTTCCGAGTTACGTGCGAGATGGTAGCCCACCGAGCGATGAGGCCTCAGTGTAGGGCTCCAACACAGTGGAGCCACCAGTGATACCACCACCTCCTGGGCCACTAATAACACCAGACCAATCATTAGGGACTACACATCGTCTGAGTGCATTGAACGTGTTCTAGAGACAGAGGCCTCCCAGGTTCCATGGAGAGACGGAACCTCAAGCAGTTTAGGATTGGGTAGACTCTATTGTTAGAGTCTTCAAAATGGTTGGGACACCATCCGACCTTATGGTGATCCTTGCGGAGAGTCTCCTGCATGCAGTAGTAGGTAGAATGTGGATCCTGATGCTCCAGATGCATGACGAAGCATCTCTACATTGGACAGACTTCGAGAGTCTCTTCCTCTTGGAGTTTTTTCCAGCCACCCTTCGTGGAGTGCAAACTCAGGAGTTACTTCATCTGCGGCAGGGATGTATGATAGTAGCTCAATACTCAGTGAGGTTTTTCCGACCTCTCTAGATAAACCATGAACATGGTATGAGACCCATTCTTCTGGACCCAAACCTTTGAGCTGGGACTCAGACATGAGATCAGGGCTTCGATGATCTCTCACAACATTCCGACGCAGGCGGGAGTGCTGGAATGAGCCATTCTTATAGAGAGCTTTCTCACTGAGAAAACAATAGCAGCAAGACCCACCACATGGCGACATGTAGCGGAGTCTTCTGCAGCCAGCAGTGGACAGTTGATGCAGATGTCCAAGTGGAGCGGGCCATTAGGATTGCAAACTCATGATACAGTTTCGGTAGTGCGGGGCACACGGAACAGAGCCAGCTATACGAGGAGAAGACAATGATATGCATGCGGGGGGTAGGGTCACATGGCTCGATACTTCCCTACCCATTGTGAAGAAGAGAACAAGATAGTGGAGGGACCTCCTAGGTAGAGGTATAGGTTCGACCGTGGTGGTCTCCCAGGAGAAGGAGAACGAGGCAGAGGAGCTGGCTGAGTGGGTTTTGGGCAATGTTTCGAGACTCTACCACCACCTCCACCAGGAGGTCCACCCCGACCACAGGAAGCTTGAAGACATAGGAAGGCTCAACTCCAGGCAGTCGAGGCCAACAACCATGGCGCACTTGAGAAGATTCGAGGTACTATCTCTGTCTACACCACCATTGCTGCAGTACTTATAGACACAGGTGTGACTCATTATTTTATTTTCGCTGCCCTTATTCAGAGAATGGAGATTCCTACGGAGCCGATGGCTCGATCCTTACGGTTAGAGACTCTTATGGGAGTACACTAGATGATTACTCACTAGTGCCAATAGTGTGAGATTACTCTAGGAGGGGAGAGATTCGGCTGGGATCTTCTTATAGCGGCGTCGAGGCCTTATGACGTCATCTTGGGTATGGACTGGTTATTTATAGTCCATGCTAAGATCGAATGTATTAGGCTCAAGGTGCGGTGTATCCGCAGGGATGGGAGCAGGTTCACCTTCACCAGCTAGAAGGGTGCCTTTGCAGCACATGACATACTTTCACAAAGGAGAGGACAACTGATCTCGCATCAGTTGGGTAGTCTCATCCTTGGAGAGGTTGATATGTGGAGTCCGAGATTTCTTATTGTTGTGGATCAGTATGCGGACATTTTTCTTGATGACGTTCTAGGACAACCTTCTCAAAGAGAGGTAGAATTCTACAATGACCTATACCTCGGGAAAACACTGATATCTACTCCAGCATATCGGATGTCTCCCGCTGAGCTTCGTGAGCTGCAGGTACAGCTGAAGGACTTACAGTGGAAGGGATTCATCTGACCCAGTGTTTCACCCTGGTATTCCCCTATTTTGTTCGCCAAGAAGGCATATGGGAGCATACGACTGTGTGTTAACCACCGTCGCCTGAATCAGCTGACTGTGATAAACAAGTACCCACTCTTGAGGATTGATGACCTCTTAGATCAGCTCAAGGGAGCACGTTGGTTCTCAAAGATAAACCTCAGGACAGGCTATCACTGACATAGATTTTGAGACAAGGATGTGTAGAAGATGGACTTCAGGTGTCGGTACAGTCAGTACAAGTTATTGGTTATTCCCTTCGGCCTAACAAATTCTCCAGCGATGTTCATGAGCCTCATGAACATGATCTTCCATCTTTACCTTGATCGATTTGTCATATTTTTCATCAACGACATAATGATGTACTCGACCCCTAATGAGGAGCATGCCTACCACTTGCGGGTTGTACTGGATACACTCTGAGAGCACCATCATTAAGGAATTCTCTTGAAGTGACAGTTTTAGATTCGAGAGGTTCACTTCTTGGGACACGCCATCTTGGAGGCTGGGGTTGTTGTGGATCTAGAGAAGATCGAGGTAGTACATGCTTGGGTTCCACCAAGGAGTGTGGCGGAGGTGCGGAGATTTATAGGTCTTGTTGGGTACTATATGGGATATGTGGCAGAGTTCTCCAGAGTTTCAACACCGCTTTCATCTTGACGAGGAAGGGGAAATGCTTTGAGTGGTCAGATAGATTTCAATAGAGGTCTCATGAGCGGAGGCAGAGATTGACCAATTCACCCATCTTGGTGCTACTAGATGAGGGAGTTGGGTACGTAGTTTACAGTGGCGCATCAGGGACTGGACTCAGGTGTTTCCTAATGTATGATCAAGAAGAGATCATGTATGGTTCATGGAAGTTGATACAACATGAGTAGAACTACGCTACACATGACCTGGAGTTAGTAGTAGTGGTCTTCAACTTGAAGATGTGGCAACACTATCTGATGGGCGAGTGTTTTACAGTCTACTATGACCACCAGAGTCTCAGGTACATCTTCTCACAGAAGGTCCTAAACCTGAGACATCGACATTGGCTCGAGTTCCACTATGACTAGGACTTTGAGATAGTCTATACTCATGGGAAGGGGAACGTTGTAGCTGAGGATCTTAGCAAGATATCGGGCATTCAACTACTAGGAGAGGAAAAAAATTAGCTAGTCACATTTCAGATATCCTTTGGGGATATAGATGGAGCTGCCTTTCTTAAATCAGTCACAGTAACTCCTCTACTTCTTCAGAGAGTCTGAAAAACACAGCGTGGGGACGTTGACTGTGAGATGTGACATGCTCAGATATCCATAGGGTAGGCACCTGATGGATTTTCTAAAGGTGGGGAGCACGTCATCCTCTACAGGGGATGTACTATGGTACCAGTAGCACTACAAGAGGATGTGCTGAGGTAGTTTCACAATTCCCTTCTAAAGGTACATCTAGGAGTAGTGAAGATGTACCAGGACCTCAGACGACAACACTGGTGGCCGGGTATGAAGAAGGCTATAGTAGAGTTCGTTTCACAATGCCTCAATTGTCAGCATGTGAATGTGGAGCACCAGGTACCAGTGGGCTTGGTTCATCCCTTATAGGTTTCAGAGTGGAAGTGGGACAGGATATCCTGGGATTTCTTGAAGGGGCTTCCACGTACATCCCAAAACCACGACTCTATCTGGGTGATCGTAGACCGACTCACCAAGTCAGCCCACTTCATACTGATCCAAGAGCAGGGCTCGGTAGAGATCTTGGTAAGCCTTTAAATTCAAGAGATTGTATGAATCCATGGTTTGCCATAATCTATCATTTCTGATCATTATTCTCATTTCACTTCCTAGCTATGGAAGGGTTTACAAGAGGCCTTCAGGAGACAGCTTCGCTTGAGAACTGCCTTCCATCCTCAGACAGATGACCAGACTGAGAGGACCATTCAGACTCTCAAGGACATGATCTGTGCATGTGTTATTGACTTTGGTCACAACTGGGAGGATCACTTGCCCTTGGTGGAGTTTGCGTACAACAACAGCTACCACTCCACCATCGGGATGGCACCTTACGAGGCATTTTACAGCCGACCTTGCAGATCACCTCTGTGCTGGACTGTCCTAGGGATGTCAGTACTTATAGGAACAAAGATGGTTCAAGCTATGGTGGAGAGGGTACAAATCATCAAGGAGCAGATGAAGACTTCATAGAGCAGACAAGAGTCCTATGCTGATAGGAGATGGAGACCACAAGAGTTCAAGGATGGTGACTACATTTTCCTACGGGTCTCACCTCGACGAGGTCATAAAGATTTGGATGGGGCGGAAAGTTATCTTCACGTTTTATCAGACCATTCTAGGTCCTCAGAAGAGTAGGTGAGGTGGCTTAACGCCTTTCCCTTCCACCTCAGCTGCACCGGGTGCATGACATATTCCACATATCTCAGTTGACGAGATATGTTCACGACCCGTCCCACAACATCAACCACAGTGTGCTACACATTGATGACGGGGAAATATTCATTGAGGTCCCGGTGGAGATCGAGGATCGATATGAGTAGGTCCTATGTGGGTGGTCGATTCCTCTGGGGTGAATTTGCTGGCAGCACGAGAACCTCCAGGAGAGCACTTGGGAGAGGGAGGCTTAGATGCATGTACCATACCCCCTTTTGTTTCCCTAGTGTGTGTTATAGCTTTACGGGGATGTAAAGCCCAGAGGTGGGAGTAATGTAAAGACACGGAAATTTCAAGTTAATTTTTTTCTTAAATACTTTGGAATATTAATAGTGTGCAGTTTTTGACGACACATGATTCTGAGGCCCGGTGTACCCAGAATCAATTTATGATGTTTTGTTCGGTATGTATAGTAAACGTACTTGTGAGTTTTTCTATCTTTTGAACCGGTATATGGAATTGATATTTGAGGACACCGATAAACTCACAGCGTTTGTATTCACATAGGTGGACCTTTACCACAATTGCGTTATATGTGGGTTTTGAGTTAATATTTGAGAATTTAGAATAAAATAAATAAAAATTGTAGTACACAATTTTATTTATGGATGTTACTTTTTTACTCCCTATGGGAGTTAGAGGTGGGGCCCACACCCACATAACCTCCCATTAGAGGATATTTGTGAGGTGGGGACCAGACGAGCCCTAAGATTTTTATCTTCCATTAACCCCCTTAACTCCTCCCCTCATTAAGGTGGAACCTCTCCATCTCCCAAGGATTTAGGATTACACCTCCTCTCATAAATTGTGCCAACCTAAATAGTTAATTTACTTTAATTAACCTGGGTGTCAATAATTCTTTTTTAATTATTTTTATTTTGATTGAATTTCTTTAAAGTTAGATAAGTCTATTTTAATATATGGATAGAAAATATTCTTTATTGGGAACCTTTGGAGAATTAGAAGAGCTTCATTCTTCAAAGAAGAAAACCACACTCCAAATGAAGAACCACCAAATAAAGCCGATCGTCTCTTTCAATCATCAGCAAAGACAAACGAGAAGGAGCTGCCCGTAAGGAACGTCGATGACGCGCCATCTTCGGCTCCTTCTTCCCTGACGTCAACGCGATGACACTGTCTCCCTGAGTCATCGTTTTCCATGACGCCCGACTACCGCGAACCTTATTTCAAGGTAGGAGTTTCGTATAATTTATATGTTAATAAATTATTTTGTTTGTGTTGAATTGTTTGGAATAACTTCGGACCATTTGATACCTCCTAACGCGGAGGGTGAGGGCTGAACGGACACACCCTGACGAACCTCCATAGTTTCTTTTATTTGCGATGGAGACCATGTTGGAAAGGTGGCGATGAGCGAAGGTGGCGGTCGTGCCCCGACTGTGTGCAGAAGAATCGGAACCCACAACTGCGGGCCTCTCATTCAAAGGAGAACCGACCAGATAAATCCAACTGGGATGAAGGGAGACCGCGATGCCACAAGGGGAACAATGCTGCAGAGAACCGCGGCACCCAGAGTTGCCCCACTGAAGGACCGTGGCCCGCCCCGTGCTGGCCACTCATGCATGGAAGACCGTCTAGCTTCGGCTGGCTGGATAGGAGTGTGGTGTCGCTTGGCGCCACTGGTTCGGGAGACCGGGGGGCGACTCTCCCTCACAGCACTCGGCCACCTGTGTCGAGCTACGGCCTACCAGGATGGGTCGTGCCACACCGTGTCGCACCCCACCAGGCTAGGCCGTGTGCATAACTGGGCTGTCCCAGCACCCCCCAAGGATTGACGGGTCGGGCCCATTATGCTTAAATGAGAATAACATAAATACCATGTGTCTGATTAACGTGTCATCTGCGACATTGGGACACATTGCGACGAAGAGGTACTTTTGCGATACTCTATGTGAGTTTTGGTTAAATTTGGATAACGTTGGGGTTTTGGAATGAGCGTATTTCCAACCAGTCCCCTGTAACGGAAAAACCAATATCTCTCAGACCGGGCGTCTGATTGATGTGTCGTCTGTCGTGTTGGGTTTCTTATGATGAGATGGAACTCATAGATACATCATCTCTGATCTTAGTGATAGTTGATGTATCTAACCCTTTGCTCGAGAAGCGGACCCTCCTGGAATCGAGCATGTTGTGAGCGGTAACCCTACAGGTGGCTACTACTGCGATGTCTACCATACTGGAATCCTCTGTGGGTTCGGCGATGCCAACTACCGTACTGGAATCCCTATTGGTTCAGAGAAGACGACTAATGTACTAGAATCCTCCATGAATTCAAGGGAGATGACTAATGTTCTTGTATCCTACGTGGGTCTGACAGTTTGACATCTGTTCTAGTATCCTACGTCGGTCCAACAGAGTAGCTGGTCAAGTATCCTACGTCGTTCTGACAACTTATTTGGTCTAGTATCATATGTGGGTCTGACATCTTAGTTGAATCAGTGGATACATTTGATCATCTCTATCGCTATACTAAAGATGTATACATGTGTGAGCTGAGTCTTGACTTTCAATCATTATCATCGATGTGATTGACATCTTTCCTATGTGGTATGGGTTGTTCTTGAGCACAAGAGTTGGATCCGAACTGGATTGAAGACTTAGGTATATGTATGGGAATATACCTAAGAATGGTTAGTTGATGCACCATGTTATCTATCTTACATTGTTGTTTATCCTTAGTGGATATTGTGAGACCTTGTGGGTCTCAGGGTCCCTACTGAGTATCGTTATACTCACCTCTGAACATGCTATGCCCGCACTACATTGTGTTGGATGTAGATGATGGACAACACTGATTGAGGTAGAGACTTGTGGAGCTGTACATTACCCGGCGGTGGACCACTTGACGAGACATACACGGAGAAAAAGGACAGACCTGGGGTGCTGAGGAGACCATCTATACCCACCCTTCGGGAGGGATTCACAGAGGACATATTAGTAGGTGTTGTTTTACTTTACAATAGTTGTACTAGCATATTAGTTGTACTGTTCTTTACATTTGGGTTTATATACTATCCCATTTACTTTTCAGCCGATACTTTTGTATTTATTATTACTTAGTGTTTACATCTGTTTCTTACTCTGTTGTTTTTGTTTACTTCTTCAAAGGAAATGACTTCCCTTTTATCGGGATTTACGCTATTGGTGCTAGTCGCCAGCCCCTTAACTATGTAAGGCGGGCTTGGGGTAGTCACGGCATGTGCCCCGAGGATGGGTTGTGATAGAAAAATTTCTCAAAAATCAATTATAATACCTAGCCAATCCATTGGAACTACATATATCTATAATAGATGCTGGACTCAACCAACGTTTAGTGGAACATGTATTTGAAGGGTTTGAATATACCTGATTTCATTTAATGATGTACCCGAATAATGAGACTTCCTTCAACCAAAAAAAAATTCTATATGTCGAATAATGCTTCTCCTCTCATAAGTTATTATCAATTGTACTTATATTCACTTTATGAACCCCTATGGTTTTGGAGAATATTATAATATCATATATGAATACTACCAAAAAAGTGTTAAGGAATTCTCTATAGACATTATTCATCATGTACGTGATTATTGAGGGTGAATTAGTGAGTTTGAGAGGAATTATAATAATCTCATAGTACATGTACCTTGTATGAAATAAAGTCTTGGTGGATTTCAATGTTTATAAGCCTAAATTGCTAATATCTCAACCATAGATCCCCCTTGGAGAAGTATTTTTCCCCCCTTAGCTAAATTAATTACACAACAATCCAGGGAAGAGAATTGTTGTTATTTATCATTGGATTGTTGATATTAGGATAATCAATGTAACTGTTCATTAAACCATCCATCTTCATGATGAAGAGGACTAGGTTACCCCATGGGGATGAACACCGGTATGCGAACCCTTTATCCAGAGTCCCTTGTGGGTTTTTCCTCATATCCTAATGTTCCAAAACATTACATCTATATGGATTATAGGATAATGTAAAATCCATATGTATAAACTAAATTGAAAACTCAACCTACCATATAAAAGGATGAATAGAAATTGCTTCGGGTAACAAAACAACATATTATCTCAAAATGGGAATTTCATCAAGGAAGGTTATTTCCATAGACTCAACAATTTGAGATATATATGCTTTCTCCAATAGAAATAATATCCATGAATTATATTTTTTTCTAAAAATATTTATCTTCCTCTTTGCAAATTTATAGAATTAGGTGTCGATTCACAATATGAAGAGTAATTTTCTTATTGGGGAAATTTATTTTGGTTCTATCTAGCTAAATCCAACCCATAACCATAATTTCCTTATATTCATTCAAATGTAGTATGAAAAATTTCACAAGGATGTTCGTCTTGTAATATTTGACTGGGTAGGAGTTATATAATTGGGATGAAATAATTTCCCCATTTTCTGTTTTCAATGTATGATCAACTTCCCTAATTTTTGGTGGTGTTAAAATGGCTATAATAAAAATTGATGATATAAATGAATGTGTATAAGTAGAATAAAAATTAATTTTATATTTTATAGGAAGAATAAATGGAATACCTATAACCAGATTGTTTTATAGATCCACGTCAGAGGTTTTGATTGAAAAATTTATCCCTTGCTGCCTTAGATATTGTTTTTTATTTCCAAACCCATAGTCCATGTCAATTGATTTTTAATTTCCATCTGTTCATTGATGTTGAAGTTTTGAAAATATTCTATTTATTGAGGAATTATTATCCCCTTTTAATGGCATGGGTCTCACTTTTCTAAAATCACTAACTGTATTCCCCTCATTCCACAACCGATAGAATTTTCTCATCCCCCTTAGGAAATTTTTAGGGTGCTTTTTTCAGCACCTTTGAAATGTGGTATGTTGAAATTTAATGGAATAATTATATTTCTCGATCAGACTAACCAAATTAATATCTACTTCCAGAAACTAGTCCCTATGATACCCATGAGATTCACTTATCTCCATTTATATATTAAAAGAACATCATACAGTTTCCTTATAGTTATCATGTCAGATATTTCCCTGGATATTCATAAACTCAGATTTATCCCATTATAGAAAGAAGTCTAACTTGCATTCACGGGTAATGAAAAAAGATGAATGTGTTTCAAGAATGTTTTGTGAGGTTTTCCGCATACCCCATGATATTATAATTCTATATTATCTTATGTAAATGGATATATAATTCCATTTAAGGATGTCTACTGCAAGGAAAATAGTTTTCAAAAAATATTTTCTGAATTCCTTCCACACAATCACTTTGATCTCTTCCCCAGGATTCACATTCTGGATTAATGTAAAACCCAAATCTATTTCTACCACTATATTATAAAAAACCATTGAATCCTTATATTTATTATAACAGTTATGTAAAGATAATATATTCTCAATGGTGTTGATCAAATGAAAAGTTATTAATTGATAGTATGATATACTGAAAGCATGGGGAAATTGTCATATAATGATCTCAATTGTCGATTGTTCATTATTAAGGAGATATGAATGACCTTCCTATTCTAGGATTCTATATTGAACCCACGTCATCTGGGATTTTATCATAAACAATTTCATGATTCTAACACTCATTAAGCTGGGCCTCTCGATGGGGTAGTCATAATATTGATCTTCTCATTGATTGTTTACCTAATTACTAATATTCTAAAAAAAATTCCAGAATAGAGGTATCATTAGGGTGAGTATTTATAAAATATTAAATACAAATTATGTAAACAATTTTGTTAATGATATAAAAATGAAATTACTCATATTTTGTTAACTTGGGATTTTCTTGTGTTTAATATATATTATCCACAATCGATTTCCTAACATCAACTTATATGGGACTTTTTTCTCAATAATAATGCTTCATAATTAGAGTCTATATTTACCCAAGAATATCTCTTAGGAATTCTAATCTTGCTATATCATAAGAAAAATTATTGTTCACCAGTTCTGGGTTGTGTCATGTTCAGCATAGTTTTTTTATGTTTTACTCCTATTTACAATTTCGATAGATCCAAAACCCCTTATAATAACTAGACACGGATGCATTTTTTTCTTATGAAACATAATCTATAATAACCCCAATTTAGGTATTTTTTCATATACATAATTTTTACCCTAAGGCATTCTCTATAGTTTTATAATATTAATCCCAAACATTACTAATAATTTCCTTAGATACCAAAAATAACAGCATAATACTACTTTTTTAAAAATTTTACACGATTTATTACACAATGATACACATAATACCACCTAGACGATTAGTAATTTTAATGTATTTTGTAATAATGTACATTATATAACAATTTAAATTGGGAAGATTTTCATTATTATTTAATACGTCCTTAACATGATCACAAATAAAATTTCATGGGATAACGTAGGGACACACATAAGAATTAGGTGAACCATAAAGATGAGTAAGGGGATACCCATGGAATAAAATTGATATTATAATAAATGTTAGGAAATATGAATAAAAATAAGTCATAAACTTGTATAGAGTAATAATCCTAAACAATTATACAATATATAACTCTATAATCATAAACTAAATAGGGGAAATGTGGAAACAACATAAAATAATTTATCATAAACATTGGCAGATGATAAATTTCTAGAAATAATGATATAAGGACTCCCATAAATGAATTAGCTTCACTACCTATCCTAGAATTTTATATCATGAGACTAAAAATTACCCTATGTGTTGGAATAGTATATTATTTTAGGCTCACCAATCACGTTCATTTCATTCTCTTGCTTACATGTCTCATATTGATCATACAATATGGAATTATTCGTCATAATATTTTTTACATGATCAAGGAATTTGGAATACATTAATTGTTTTCCTGAATAAAAAAATTATGATTAAAAATATGAACTCCTATGATTGGAAATATGTATAGTATTCACTACTCAATGGGTTTTCCATGTAAAATGACACTACAATTTCGACATCATATCAGTGTAACATAAAAAATAAAAAAAATTGATGATATTGAATTTGGTATATCAAAAATTTTAAATGAAATTTTAATTCATAGGGACATTTAATGTAATATCACATCATTAGGAATTGTAAATAGAATTCATAAAATAATAAATAAACCCGAATATATAAGATAAGTGAGGATCACTTACCTTGATATTATAACTCCAAATTCTTGGGAGGAACTTTTTGGTAGATTGAGGGACACTAGGATGAATCTTAAGAGGGTATGGATGATTATGGTAATTCTACAATTTTATTAGTGAATATAAAGGGGATATGGGTGGGATTGTATAAGAAATTAATGTGCATTTCTTTACTATTTCTCAAACATATGTTTTTGAATCAATATAATAAAATAACAAAAATCAAAAAATATTACCACAATTTTTATTTGAAATGGTTCACTAAAAATGGGATTATATTACTTTATTTTAAATGATAAAGAGACTAACAAAATAAGATAATCCAAATTCTTATATAGAACTTAGTCACACTCTTCAATGTGTTAATATAAAAAATTAAAAAATAATTAATGGTTATTGAGGATTCACAAAGGCTACATATAATTCAAAAAATAAAAATAAAATCATATTATTTTAATGTTAAAACATATATTTTATTATTGATACTTATTAAAGTATTTATTACATCACTTTTGGGTTCTCATGATTTCATTATACACAACATATATTTATATCATATTTAATTATTAGTCAAAAAAATTAATTTTCATGAAAAATATGGAGAATTATTGTTCGATAAATAATTTTTTTATTGCAGAGATAATATTTACAATATCTAAATATTTTTATAAATATTTATATTTTAAGTTATAATATAAGAATTTATATGTATTTATCAATGATACCTTTTTTACAATAATTCATTTGAACCCTTATAAAAATTAAATGTGAACTTATTAAAATATTCTGATATTCTATATTAGATAAAATTTATTTAATAATAATATGTTATTAAAGAAATTATTTCATAAATCTATTAACTGATTGAAATAAATTATTTATTTGAATTTAAATATTATGACAAATTACAATTTGTATTTTATTATATCTTAATATAAATCATTTTTATAGTAAAAATAAAAGGCTGATAATATAGTCATTATAAAATAAAATATAATGTATATACTAATATTTATATTGTCTTGATACATATCCATTTAATAAACCCATAAATTATTTAAGAGTGAGGTGTGTGATGATGAATCATTTGTGGGATTGTTCTTCATACATGGTTTGAGTCGTGGTCTCGATAATTTTGATGTTCTCCCACAAAATATCATTCTCTTGCTTATATGGTTGGATAATTTCTTGCACATGGTCATGGTAAAATCCTGTAAATACTATTTCCCACAGAATGTTTGATTAATAGGCTTCACATGGTACAATCATAGTAGTTGAGGTTATCACTTCAATTTTCTGTGTTAATTATATTTTTCAAAACCCTATATTTTTACAAATAATATAATCATTGTTTAGTTTCTATATTGTAAACTATATTGATTCTAATGGTGTTTTATGTCACGAACCCTCCCCGTAATGTGTACCACTCTTGGGCTGGCAATGTGAGAAGGGAGATAATGACCCCCCGAGTCCCGCCTCCAGTAGGTCTCGGGTTGGCGACTAGCACCGTGGGTATAATAAACACACAAATGGGAGGAATTGCCCTCTAAGAGAACACATGCGGAAGAGGGATATAAGATAGAGACCAATAAACTCCATCTCAGAAATGGAAATATAAAATAAATCCATGTGAACAAATGGAATGTAATGCAAAAGTACTACAATTGAAATGGAAAACTGCAAGTGCCAAAAAGAAAGTAAAAACAGCAGCGACCACAATACCAAACAGCTCCTACAACCACAAGCTCGTAGCAACTAGCCTGATCTCCAACCTTGTCTAAGTTACCTGAAAAACAATCTATATAAATGTAGGGTGAGTATAACAGTATACTCAATAGGATCCTACCCGAAGCCTCTCGTGCAAAAGTAAAGAAAGCATGCTAAAGCACAGTGAACAAAAAGTGAAACTAACTCATCACCTAAATAGGCATACTATGCTCCCAACCTCACCATGTATACTCTCACAAAGTAATGCATACAAGAATATACCATATAGTAACGAATATCAAAGGTACCTTTCTACTACTTCCCCACTGGTTTTCCGCTTTTCACTAACAACATATGTAATGTGAATCTCTATCCAAAATCTTGCCCGTATACACTTGGGCTAAGCTCCAGAATTTGCATCACGTGCACCACAAAGGCTCACCCGCAGACACCTGGGCAAATCACCACACCATCCTCACAACCAAAAGTATCAGGTAGTTTCCGAGAGCCCCCATAGTACGCATAACATGTATCATAGGTTAGGTATTATACCTCAATCCATTACAGCCCATACACCGAGTAAGGATCCTCAATGAATCACAGCCTATACACGTTACACATATAGTAGTCCATAGGATACTATATCCAGAATATATGTGTGGAAATAACCACAAGCCATTACAACCCACTACACAAATCTATGAGGAAAACTCACCGTTGTTCCAATGGCACAAGAATCTACCACGATAAGAGATCTTGGCTAAAGGGGGTAGTCAGCCATTCATCCTCCCACTGTAATGTTGGGGAAAACACCCCCAGGGATCAGAATCCCTGGGGTTCAAGTTGAAATTACTAATAGGGTGGAGTAGAGTATAGAAACACAAAAAGTACAGAATATACTATAACTTACAACCACACTATGGGAATAACCTAGTCTTAGACACAACTATAGCTAACATCTCTCGG
This sequence comes from Viscum album, assembly GCA_963277665.1. Classification (NCBI taxonomy): domain Eukaryota; kingdom Viridiplantae; phylum Streptophyta; class Magnoliopsida; order Santalales; family Viscaceae; genus Viscum; species Viscum album. The sequence goes on along the minus strand of OY728161.1, from coordinate 1,416,345,895 downwards.
ACTCCGGACTACCACTTCTAAGACTAAGTATCCTATAAGCGCACAACTTTTAAAGGATTCATTAGATTACTTCATTCCATATTTATCAATTCCACTTTACGTTAATTAATTTTTCAAACATTTGTTAACCATGAACAATTCCACATTAAATTCCATTAACATCACATCGAGAAACCAATATCCCTTCAAAATTTCTCATCCTCATCATTAAGTTTCAACCTACTCCAACCCCATGGGTTAACATCATTTATTCAAACATTCATTGCAAGAATACTTTCCCATATTCCCAGGCATTCTTGAAAATCATCCTATGCTACTAAACACAAGGGGCTCTACATTGTGACTAGATTTACTAACCGTAAAGCCCTTTCCACCGATAGAAAGAGCATAAACCCATTCTTGCTTGAGAGGCTAAACACAAAAGCACGTGGCATACCCCACGTGTCTTCGCCTCTTTAGGAAGATGGGTAAGCAAGACCAGTTGCCTTCAGTATTAGGGAAAAAGTAAGCAGATAAACAACCAAAGAAACCAAAACCACCCAACAACCACATCCATCCCATTCCATCATCTATGGTGTCCTCCCCGACGCCCACATGCGTAAAATGATGCATTTTACCACTCTAGGCGTCATCTGCTGCCACAACCACCAGGCCTCCATGCCCCCATATATCACAACACCCTCTCAGGGTCACATCACATCACAATTAGTAGGAAAGTAAAAATCACATCAATTTGGGCTCTTGGCCCTTTTTACAAGGCATCCAGCCTCCAAAAAACAAGAACCAACAGATTTTAGGATTACCATCCAACTGAATTAATCACATACATCAGCATCAATTGATTAACATCAATTTAGATCAACAAAAACAACAACAACAAATGGATTCCTTTACATTTCTCTTTATCTTTAGCCAATGAATTATCAATTAATTCTGGATTTACGTTCTTTATCAATATCATCACGAAAAAAATGCTATCAAGAAAGGCAGATACATCACACTATCTATAAAATCATGAGGTGAACTCTCAACATGGTAAAAATCAACAAAATGTGCTCAAACCAATTCTTTTAATCTAGTTCAAGTATTTAATTAGGTCATTTTAATTGTGATTCATTGGGATAAATCATACTAACTCAATGATTGTACATAAACAATTAAGGAATCCACTAATCCCCTTCCTTAATGGTTTTCGAGGAAAACCACAACAGTTGAAGAACGCCCAAGAAACAGGGTCGATTCTCCATGAATCCTCCTTAGATATCCTCTCATGACACAACCAAGAGGAAATCTCATCATATTCAACATTCACATGCTTAGATCTACTGATAATGAGCGTATATCTAAGAAACCGAGTGAAGAGGAGTAGATCTAAGTAGATCTAAAAAACTAAGCAAGAATGATCAAATACCTCATGAAACCGGCTTCGATTCATCAAGAAAAGCCTACAGATCGCCTCCAAAATGATTGGGAGAGGATCTTCAACCTCCAAGAAAGTGTAATCCCGAGTTATGGATACTTAGGCGCTTAAACGAACTATTTAAAGGAAAAAAAATCAGATCCTCAATTTTAGGATCTAATTTTATGTTCTCGCAAGGTTAGTCCACACGATTTAACAAATCGTGTGCTAACCGTGCATAAGCTTCTACCTCGACAAACACTACTCCCATGTTTAGGGCACACGGTATAGGAAATCCATGTGCCTATCATGCAAAGGATACTGCCTCCAACACCATCCTCGCACGGTTTGGCCGCATAGTTTGACAAACTGTGCGCCTCCCATGCGAAGGCCATAACCCTTTAGATTGTATTAAAAGTCCACCCAAACGTACTCCAAGTCACCTTGACCTCCCAGAACACCTCTAGAACCACATTTTCACAATGGAACGGACTGGAGAGGTCCGGACCATTACATCAAATATCTCTCAAAACATTCTATTCCTTGAGAATCCAAATCTCACCTAAAGAGAAAATGAAGCAGGGTCTGAACAACCACCCAACGAGATACCTCTCAAAATAGAGCAAGCCACCAAATAAAAAATGAGATCCATCTCATAAACATGAATGTTTCACAACCACATAAGTTACAATGAATCATGGAAAGAGTTAATCATCAAACAACTATGGGTACTGATCCTGTATATGTGACTCACACTCCCATGTACTCTCCTACAAGCCACCATGCCACCAAAAGACACGAACTAAAGAGATGGAATGCCCGCAAAACACCTTCTCCTTTCTTTCTTGGGTCTCCACAGGTTGCTCTTCAAAGGTGTCATCATTATCAAAATCGATCTCTCCCAAATCAATTATGTGGGAGTCGTTATGAAGATAACGACGTAGCTGTGATACATGGAAAACATCATTTATCTGAATCATCTAAGGGGGAAGTTCTACTCAATGCTCCATAGCTCCAACACGAGATAACACCTTGGAAGGCCCAAAAAACTAGGGAGAAAGCTTACTCCCATAACCAATCCTTCGCTTCCCACAATGGGGATTCACCTTTAGAAACACATGATCCCCAACATTAAACTCTATGGGACTCATTCTTTGATAAGAATGTTCTTTCTGATGATCTTGTGCTGTCTCCATCCTCTCACTAATCACCTAAACCATCTATGTTGTATTCTGTAGTAGTTCCAGTCTGAGAATTACTGACTCTCCGACCCTAGTCTAGCACTACAGAGAACGGAAAGGCCAACCATAAAAGGCTTCAAACGGCGCCATACCAATGGTGGAGTGGAAAAAAATTATTGTACACAAACCCCACCAAGGTTAAGTGCTTCATCCAGGAACCTCCAAAATCAAGAACACAAGAGCGCAACATGCCATCAAGAGTCTGGATGGTTCACTCCGTCTGACCATCCGTTTGAGGATGAAAAGCGGTTCTAAGGCATAGTTGAGATCTGAAATCATGTTGGAGACCTCTCCACACCCTTGATATAAAATTTTTATCTCGATCTTAAATGTTCGTCCTAGGGACTCCATGAAATCTCACCACCTCCAATAGATACTGCCTCGACAAATCTTCCACTGAGCATGACTCCTTGATTACTATAAAGTGGGCCGATTTTGTTAAATGATCCACTACCACCAAAATATCATCATGTCCTCCCGGAGCTCGAGGTAAACCTGTTACCAAGTCCATTGAGATATCCTCCCACTTCAACTTAGGAATCATTAATGGCCGAAGAAGACCTCTTGGAACACGGTTTTCAGCCTTCAACTTCTGGCAGACTAAGCATTGAGATAAAAACTATGCAACTACACGCTTCAACCTATGCCACCAAATCTGACTCTTCAAGGATCTGTACATCTCTGTGACGACAGTATGTACTGCTATGGGTGAACTATGGAACTCAAGGAGAACTATCTCACGCATTTTCAAGGGAACAAAATGCCTTCCATGATACAACACTCTATGTTGTTCATCCTCAGACCAACCATCAGGGGCCTCACCACAAACAACTCGATCTTTCCAGAACTCCACCCCCTGATCCCCCAACCGGGACTCTTCCACCTTTTGCATCAGGGATGACTATACTATCATCTGAAAAAGACAACCTCTACCCCCATCTTCTCCCACATCAAAATGTAATACTGACAGTTCTTCAATTACTCTCCAAGAATCACTGGATTCATGCCCAGCATCACTACGTGACATTGGGCTCAGCGCATCAGCTACAAAATTACCCTTTCCAGGTGTATACAATATTTCTATGTTGTATTCCTATAATAACTCCATACACTGATGCTTTCATATGTTCATGTCATGCTAGGAGAAAACTTACCGCAAACTCTTATGATATTTGAAAACCAAAAATTGCTCGCCGATGAGATAATGTCTCCAAAATGTTAGACCAAACACCACAGCTTCCAACTCAAGATCATGGGTGGAATAGTTGTGTTCATGGGGACGTAACTCCTGAGACCCATAAGAAACAACTGACCTCTACATCATGAGAACACAGTGAAACCCTAGATGTGAAACATCGTAGAAAACATCAAACTGAACTCCCTCAACTGGAGGACAAAGGACTGGAGCACATACTAACTTCTCCTTTACATACTCGAATGTTTTCTGAAAATGATCAGTCCATATGAATGCCAGATCATTTCTGGTCAATGCTGTCAGAGGATTTGTAACTTGGGAGAAATTGGCTACAAACCTCATGTAGTAGCATGTGAGAATAAGGAAACTTCGCACCTCTGAAACTATCTTCGGGGCTGACCAAGACACAAATGCTTCTATCTCTGATGGATCCACTGCTACTCTTTGTTGGGATACATCATTCCCCACGGATTGGACTTCTTGAGCCCAAAACTCAAAGTTAGACTACGTCCCAAACTGCTGATGTCGATAAAGAACTCCCAAAATTGCTAGTAGATGCTCTGCATTGTCCTCGTCAGAGGTGGAGTACACAAGGATATCGTCGATGAAAACTACCATGAACTTGTCCAGGAACTCACAGAACACATAATTAATGAATCCCATGAATACAGCTAGAGAATTTGTCACACCAAATGGCATTACAACGAACTCATAATGCCCATAACGACAATTGAAAGTAGTCTTTGAGATATCCTCATCCATCGCACGCATCTGATGATAACATGATCGCAAGTCGATCATTGAGAACCAACCTTCACCCTTAAGTTGACCGAATAAGTCATCAGTCCACGAATGAGGATAGTGATTCATTATATTCACATTGATTAAGAGATGATAATTGACAAACAATCGTAAACTGCCATCAGCATTCTTTACGAATAGAAATGTTGCCCCCCATGGGGACACACTTGGTCGAACAAAACCACACTACAACAGAACATAAAGCTATATACGTATCTCTCATAACTCAGAAGGGGCCATCCTATATGGATACATAGAGATAGGAAAATCTCATGGCTATAACTCGATCCCAAAATTGATCTCTTGTTGAGGGGGTAAGGCTACAACCTCTTCTGTGAAGACATCAGTGTACTCCTCTATGACCCTAGGAAATTCCAACTGCTGAACCTATGATGAACTCCGAATCATCTCAGCCATCATGGATGATAAGGATGGAACTCGTCTATGACCCATCCAAGGATCTCGCTTACTATCAAACACCATTAGCTCTCCATCCTCACCAAAAAAATGACCTTCTTCCTGAAGCAATCCATGATAGCCTGCACCAAATACAACCAATCCATTATGAGGATGACATCATATGGTTGTATCAATAAACATAAAAAATCTACCCATGAGCGGTGTTTCCCCAACACTAGCTCACAGTCTCTGCATACTTCAAACAAGTCATCTCGACCTACAACTAGCGTAGTGAAAGCCAAGGGCACGAGATGCCTCTATACCTCAAGTCCCAAAGCATGGAAATGGGTAGGTGATAAGAAGGAGTGTGTCACTCCTGAATCAAACAAGGCATACACCAAGGTAGAAAACAAGCAAAGGGTACCTCGAACGAAATCCGGATCGTCTGGTGCTGGAAACGCTAAAGCATGAATCTGACCACAACCTCCTCCATGGCCTCTCTGACCCTGATGACGACCACCACCACAGCCGTGCTCTACTCTCTAAGGATGGAGAGAATCATGTGGTTGTCCTCTACCTTCACCATCTCCCCTCTGGTGATATAAAGTTGGTCTAACAGGCTTCTGTTTCCTCAAATGTAACTACCTCAACAGATGAACCTGGAGCGTAGCGCACCGTGAACGATAACCACTCTGAATGTTTGGGCACTCCCGCTGCTGATGGAAACGACCAACACAAGAAAAAAAAGTGCATTATCCCTTGGAATAGGCATGAGAGTTGCTTCCTCCTAAGAAATGAGATGTGATGTGCTGGGACCTACCCCCGACTGAATGGAAAATCTTTTGTTTTGAAAACCGGGAACCCCGGACCACAGATCTTCTTCATGAGGAGTCATGACAATTCCCCTATCGTGATGATCTGGTCCTTGCCAAAGCCCTATCGACAACCTTTTCCATAGCCAGAACCTCAAGATATGTCATCAACATAAACGGGGTGACCTGGAGTTGGATCTCTAGATTCAAATCCTCCTTGAAATGCCTCACCCTAAACTCCTCATCTGGCAATAGTTCCGAAGCATATTGTAAATGGTTACTGAGACGGATTCAAAAATCCTGAAAAGTGGAGATCCCCTATCAAAGGGTAAGAAGATCCTGGAGACTGGATGCCCTTGCAGTAGATGAAATAAATTCGACTCTAAACTTGTCTCGGAACTCCTCCCATGAGATTGTAAACTCCTCATGATCCCCAAGGAACAGCAACCACAACTGCCTTTGTGCTCCATGCAGCATTGTCACAACCAAGGACACCGAGTGCTCCTTCCGATCACAGATCGAACTGAAGCCTATCTCGACAACCTCCAACTAGTCTTCAATGACTGCATCTGAAATGGAGACCTCATACTTCCAGAGACTCGGGCTGTGAAACTCTCAGAGTGTCTTCCTCCAAGTGTCGTCATCATCAAACTCTACCATACAACGATCTGCTGGAATAGCCTGCTGGACATTTTCGGCGCAATCATGTTGAGGACGTCGACCTGGAGCCATACCTTCAAAATAACAAACACTTAGAGATCCTATACTTGGAATATGTAAGACTCAACATTAATTAATTTATTTTTTTCTTTTAATCATTTTAGGTTAACCTATCCCAAGTTCTACCCATTCAAACACAGGCACAAAGAAGAATGATGCATGATCCTTTCCAAGGTATCTTCCATGTAACCAGTATCACCTTGTTTAGTATAAATTGTAAACTTAAAGGGCCGTACATAAGATCATAGGGGGCCCTAAACACTTATGTCTCAGCCGGTCTCCAGTGTTTACCTCACTTGATAAAAATGAATGACACCTTTTCCCTACCAACCCATGCAACCTCACTTGTGCCTAACTCCAATATCCATACTATCCCTCATCCAGACCTCTAATACCACTATATCAGAACCCCCTCGACACAAAGTGTACCCATCCTGGGCCAGAAATGTGAGAAGGGAGATAATGACCCCTGATTCCCATCTCCAGTAGGCCCCGAGATGGCGACTACCACTGAGGGTACAGTAAACACACAAATGGGATGCATTATCCTCTAAGAGAACACATGCGAATGAGAGAGATAAGATAGACACCAATAAACTCCAACTCAGAGCTGCAAATATAAAATAAATCCAAGTTAAAAAATGGAATGTCATGAAAAAGTACTACAACTGACAGGAAAAAACTGCAAGTACCCAAAATAAAGTAAAAACATCAGCGGCCAGAGGCCCAAACAGCTCCTGCAACCACAAGCTAGTAGTAACCAGCCTGATCTCCAACCTTCACCAAGTGACTCGAATAATAGTTTATATATACGTAGGGTGAGTATAACAGTATACTCAGTAAGATCCTCCCCGAAGCCTCCCGTGGAAAAGTAAAGAAATCATGCAACAACATAATGAACAACAAGTGAAACTAACTCGTCACCTAAACATGCATACTATTTTTTCCAACCTCACCATTGCTACTCTAATCAAGAAATGCATACAAGAAAATACCATATAGTAATGAATATCAAGGGTAACCCACTACTACTTCCCCACTAGTTTGCCGCTTTGCCACAACGACATATGTCATGTGCATCTCTCTCCAAAGGATTGCATGTATACACATTGGCTACGCTCCACAATCTGCACCATGTGCACCACGAAGGCTTTCCCACAGACACCTGGGCGAAGCACCACACTATCCTCACAACCAAAAGAAACCAAGTAGTTTACGGGAGCCACCACAGCTCGAATAACGTGTATCAAATGTTTTTTATTATACCTCAAGCCATTACATCCCATACAACATGTAAGGGTCCTCAAGCCATCGAAATATATACATGTTACACCTATAGTAGTCCATAGGATACTATATACATAATATATGTGTGGAAATTAACACAACCCATTACATCCCTCTACACACCTATATGAGGAAAAATCATCAATGTGACAATGGAACAAGTATCTACCAACAGAAGAGAGTGGGGCCAAAGGGGGTATTCAGCCATTCATCCTCACACCAGAATGTTGGGGGAAGCACCCCCCAGGGGTCAGAATCCCTGGGGTGCCAGTTTCCCTTACTGACAGGGTAGAGTAGCGTATAGAAACACCAAAAGTGGATAATATACTATAACTCACAATCATATTATGGGATTAGCCTATTATTAGACACAACTGAATCTAACGTCTCTCGGACTCCGGCCTGCAACTTCTAAGACTAGGTATCCAATAAGCACACAAACATTTAAGGGCTTTATTAGATTACTTCATTCCCTTTTTATCAATACCATTATACGTTAATTATTTATTCAAACATTAATTAACCATGAACAATTCCACATTAAATTCCCTTAACATCACTTCCAAAAAAACTATCCCTTCAAATTTTCTCAACCTCAGTATTAAGATTCAACAAACTCCAACCCCATGGGTTAACATCATTTAGTCAAACATTCATCAAAGAATTATTTTCCCATATTCCCATGGATTCTATAAATGAATCCTATGCTACTAAGCATAAGGGGATCAACACGGTGAGTATATGTACTACCTATCTAGTCCTTTCCAACTATTGCAAGAATGTAGACCCATTCTCCCTTGAGAGTCTAAACACGGAAGGAATGTCACATACCCAGTGTGGATTCGCCTCTTTCGAAAGATGGGTATGTAAGACCAGCAACCTTGGGAAATGGGGAAAAAGTAAGTAGATAAACAACCAAAGAAACCACAAGCATGAAACAACCACATCCATCCCATTCCATCATCCCTAGTATCCTCCCTGACACCCACATGCATAAACCGATGCATCTCACCACTCTAGGCGTCATATGATACCACAACCACATAGCATCCATGCCCCCATACATCACAACAACCTCACAGGGTCACATCACATCAAAAGTATAAGGAAAGTAAAAATCACATCAATTTGGGCTTTTGGCCCTTTTTACAAGGCATCTGACCTCCATACAACAAGCACCAATAGATTTCAGGTTTACCAACCAACTGAATTAATCACATACATCAGCATCAATTGATTAACATCAATTTGGATCAACGAACACACCAAAAACAATGGGATTAGTTTACATGCCTATTTATCTTTAGCCAATTAATTATCAATTAATTCGGTATTTACGAACTTTATCAATTTCATCAAGAACAACATGATAACAATCAAGGAATAGACATCACACTATCTATAAAATCAAGAGTTTAACCATTAACACAGTATAAAGAAACAACATGAGCTCAAACCAATTCTTTTAATCTGGTTCAAGTATTTAATTAGGTCAATTTCATTGTGATCCAAAGGGCTAAATCATGTTAACTCTATGATTGCACATAAATAATTAGAAAAGCCACAAATCCCCTACGTCAATGGTTTTTGAGGAAAACCACAATGGTTGTAGAACGCCCAAGAAACCGGGTTGATTCTCCATGAATCCTATTAGATCTCCTCTCCTAACAGAACCGAGAACTAATCTAATCTTAATCGACATCCACACGTTTAGATCTACCCATAACGAGCATAGATCTAAGAAACTAAGAGCATAGGAGAAGACATAAGTAGATCTATGAAATCAAGCAGGAAGGATCACACACCTCATGAAACCGGCTTCGATTCGCAATGAAAATCCTCCGGATCGCCTCCAAAACACTTGGTAGAGGTTCATCTACCTCCAAGGAAGGGTAATCCTGACATATGGACGCTTAGGGGCTTAAGAAAAACCATTTATATACAAAAGAGTTCAGATCCGCAATATTAGGATCTAACTTTAAGTGCTCGCACTGTTAGTCCGCACGGTTTAACAAATTGTGTGCTAACTGTGTGTTAGCTTCTGCCTCATCAAACACTCCTAGCACGGTTAGGCCACACTATTTAGGAAAACTATGTGCCTCCTGTGCGAAGGCTACTGCCTCCTACACAAACCTCACATGGTTTGGCCACACGGTTTGACAAACCGTGTGCCTCCCATGCGAAGGCCTTAACCATTTAGATTTCCTTAAAGGTCCACCCAAACACACTCCATGTCACCTTGACCTCCCATACCACCTCCAGAACCACATTTTCACAAAGTAACGGACCTAATAGGTCCAGGCCATTACATTTTAAATCCCATATTATTTAATAAAACCATTGTATTTCATCCGTTTTCTGTTACCAAAAATACCATACTATGTTATATAATTCAAACACAAGTAGTGTTTTATTTTTAATAGTTCCAATCATTATATAGATTAATTAAAGAAAATTAATATAATTAAATAAATATAATGATATCCTCTTTTATTTTTTATCATAAACAATAATGATATGAAATTTATGTTATATAATTTATTGGATATAAAAAACAATATTAATAAAAATTGGTATTTTCACAACTAAATGAAGAAATTACCTTTTGAAAAATATTAAATATCCCCATCAATTAATATAAAAATTATAAATATAAAAATAGTTTTCATATTATAAAAGAAAATTTGTAAAACATAAAACATCAATGATAATATTTTTTCAAAAAAAAAATCATTTTTTAATGGAAATATATTTTTGGTAGAATTAATACTCATTATTAATTTTTTTTTGTTTATTTGTATATAATTATCAAATATGATAATATTTTGTAGTAAATTTATAATTATTTCATAAATTAGTTAACAATATTCATAATTGTCAGTTTGAAAGATTGGTTATAAAAGTTATATTTAAATATTATATCTTTTGGGTTGTTAAAGCTACATGACATGTGTTTTATAGACTATAAAGCACAATGATATTCATATAAAATACCCAGGACGATTATTACATAAGAATTTAAAAAAATATTAAATATGTTTAAAATAAATACACAATAAAATCATGCTTTGTTTTATCCCCCAACATTAAATAAGCTGCAACATCATAGTTTGGAAATGTGCTAAAAATCAAGGGTTTGTTATCTAAAAATATCATTGTTGAAAACCAACATCCGAAAATGGGGTTAATAAAAAATCATATCAATAATGTAAAATTGTAATAATATCGACCATCAATTTTCAAACATTAACATTATAGAACATCTTTTTAATACCTAAAACATTATTCAAACAAACTACCAATGATTGCACTAGTCTAGTGCCTCTAGAATAAAAAAATGGTACATAAATGAGTTATAATATATCCCACTTGGTTCGTCCTAATTATACATGTTCTTAGATATATATGATATATTAGATTACTTTGTTAATTATGAATGGGAATAATCATGGGTCAACTCATATTCTTAGTAAGGATGAATAATGGAGACATGTATGAATAAACATGAGCATGTGGGTATAAGGATGTGATCATAACATTATATGATCATACCCTGCACAAAATAACATTAAAAAAATGAATCCTGTAATAAATCATATGAGTTCATAATAAAAGACTGATAATGAAAGAAGGAACATAATCCATAAAATAAAAACATAGGAATAACACATAGAATTATGGCATACACAAGATCATGTGAAAATGTCATCTGCGGTATTAATGGTATCACTACCAATTCCATATATGTAGTATGGGTTCAATCCACATACCATCATGGTAGGCATGACTCACTCCCATCAATATCATAGTAGTATGAGTTCACTACACATACCATTATTTAGTCATTGTTCAATCTCATGGCCATCATAGTAGTCATGGTTCACTCCCAAGACCATCTATGTATATCTAATGATATATAATTCGTTAACTATTGAATTGAATGGAGATATAGGTCCCACCCATATCATAAAGAAATCATTTATACATGTTTCAAAAATTATTAATAATATTTCTATTACCATTTAAATGAAATGGATATCATAAAAATGTAATCATATCATCACTTATTGAAAATGAAATGGGTTTTATAATCATTTCAAAATCACAACACATAAGAAGGAGCTTTTTTTAAAAATAATATACCTCATGAATGAAAAAAAATGTTAATAATAATCCAATCATAAAACAAAATCCATTTAATTAATGAATATACATGGTATTATTGAATCATTTCCCATTAATGGAATGAGTAACTTTAATTAATGTTATCTCAAATAAAAATTAATTTTAAAAACCTTTTAAAAGCATTTCATAAGGAATATATCCTTTATGCATTGCAAAAAACACTTTAAAGCATCATATTTTTTGGAATATCTATTTATTTTGAAATATTTTTTATAAACATTAAATGAATATTTTAAAAAGATAAATATATTTTTAAAACTATCTTTCTGTGTTTATTTAATCTATTTTTTGAACGAATTGAAATTTCTTACCAAAGAATGAAATACCATCGGATTTTTCTTATAATAATCTTCATAATCATATTAAGTAACCAAAATTGGCGAAATGGTAATACTAAATTGATATATCTTGAATTTAAATTGGAGAATAAAACTCATGACATTTCTAATTATAAGGATCATAATATTTCTTATGGGGGTTAATATTCATAATCCTTCCCAATAATATATGATATTGTTTAAAAAACTCATACCACATTATAACATTGAATTATACACTCCATGTAAGAAAATGAAATGAAATTAATCTAATAATATAAGGATAATAAAGAGATTAAGTATATAATATATAAAATGGATGTATATTCACCTTTAAAAAGAGTGTAGGTTTATACAAACACATGTTTCTCAAAGAATAAAAATTCAGATAAAATTATATTACCGATTTGGTTACTCTTGAGATATAAATATCATGAATGAATGATAATTTATGGACATTTAGGAACCAAAAAAATTAACAAAAAAAATATAATACATTCATGGTCAGTATATACACCACCCAAAATAAAATAGTTGTGAACATTACATGTATAACACAAATATAAAAAGTGTGATAAAATTACCTTACCTAGTTTCTTCAATCTTTTCATACTCATACATAATTACTATATATTATATATAATGTTACTATACATATATCTTTAAAAAACAAATTATTATTTATAATACCATATATGGTTTTATTCTGTCATTATATAACATGTTTGTTAACAATTCTATGATACGATTTCACTTTGGTTAATATACGTTTTTTTCATCGCATTTGACTTAATTTGTTGTATCATTGGTCATTATACGTATATCATCATTTCCCAAATGTAGAAAATTATGGAAATATAAATTATATTGAAAATATTATTATTATAATAGCCCATAGAATATATATTTATAAAATGGTATAAACTATTTCTGGAGATGGTAGGTCATACGTATGCATGATCATTGTTTCTTTTTTGTTGTCATATATAATAAAAAATGAAAATAAACTCTTTTTATATATTTATATAATATCATTAAAATATAATTATTATATAATATATATCATATATGTTAACTATAATCATCTTTAATAAATTCAATGTAGTGCGTGAATGAATAACATCACTTTGATGGGGTGGTAGTCAAGATAACCTCAATTGAAATTATCATCTTAATAGAAAAATTTGAATTGGATAGGTTTGTGTTATAAGAGAATTACTGCATCAAAAAGACATAACATATATAATATATATAATATATAAAAACCATTTCAACAAGAAATTCAAACTAGGAAATGGGTTAAAGGGAAAATGAACAATCATCATTTCGTGAGGAGGTAGTTCACCATGCATGTAAAAAATATGTCTGGTACACATTAGATGGAATTTTATGTATGTGTATGTAAAAACATTTCTATAATAAATTATTTTATAATTTATGATACTTTTTTAATAACATAACAATTGAATAATAATTGTGGCAGGTGTGGATAAAGAAAATAAAAGAAAGGAGCTCAAGAAATGTTATTCCCATTTATTTGGGTAACTCATTTTGGATTGCAAGAAAAGGAATACATGGAATTATTTCTAAAAAATTTGAGGCTTAATGTTTTATTAGAGTAATTTCTATGATATTTTGTGAAATATTATGGTCAAGAATAATTTTAATGAGATGTGTGAATATGTTGGGGGAGAGAAGACTATTTATTGTGGAGGAGGAGGGGTACTCTTGTAAATCATTGGAAATGGATTTTCACCCACGTTTTTACCATTTAATGTGGATTAATTATTAAAAAATAGTCATTATAGTGAATTATAGGGTTGAAAAATTTCCATACAATGCATTCTATACAATTCTCCTTGTCATTTTGGGACCTAAATTTTCAGTTTAGTATATTTTTAGGCTAACTTGTCTCTTAATCGTTGTTATTAATTTTATTTACATTCATTTATAATTTTGGATAAAAAATTTAACCTAATTAAAATTATAAATTATTATGATTAATAATCTGGAATTTATTTTTACAAATTCCAATCAATGAAGTCATATAAATTAGAATACATTTAATCTTGTAGATAGGATGACAATGTGGGTTTTCAAAGTAAAAATCATCATACTGTTATCTATGTTTATGTACAAAAATTCATAGTGAAAATGATTACAATGATCTCAATGGGAATAATTTATAAATGTATTATATATTGAAACTTGTAACACCCTGAGATTTTTTGAAAAATATTATTTTTAATTGATATCTTGTGTTGTACGTTACAATAAAAGAGTCTTTCACAACACGCAACCCCAACTTGTCTGCATTACATGCTATCGCGACCTTCATCGATAGCCTGTGTTGTACGCAATACCGAGTTTTACTAAACAAAGATATATTATTATAATATTATTATGAACTAGCCGTTATGAATAGTATTAACTAAATTTTAAATTTTATAACATTATTATTAATCTTACACATTTTCTAGAACATGGTATAAGAACACATAAATTTTTCGGGTAAAATAAGTATTTTTCAAAAAAATGCAATTCTGCCGCCTTTTGATGGCGCACCCACTTTAAATCTAGTTTTTAACATGTTTATAAGTTCAATTTTACAAAATAAAATTATTATTTGGAATCAGGATATAAAATTTTACCTTGGATAAATTTTTCATATCATTTTAATAACTTTCATATTTTAATGAATAGTAAAAACACGCTATATTTTAATTAAAAACAACTTTTTTCATCGTAATAACTTATTTGGTTAAATTATAATATTTAATGGTTTAAAAGTATAAATAGAATATATTTTTACCATTTAATATAATGTATGTCATTATCCTTGATTTTACATTGAATTCGTAGATTAAATAAATTCAATCTTTTGAAATGTTTTAAACAAAAACCTGTTTTCTTTCGACAACGAGATTAATATTAATTTAATTTCTGCAACTTCTGTGTATTTAATTTGGAAAAATAGATTCTATATTTGGAATCAGTGGGTCCAAATTATATTAATAGACTACTTTTTATTTTTGGGCATTATGAAAAGTAACTACGGTAAATTTTATTTACCATAGAAAAAGGTAAATCGGGTAATTAAGGGTAAATATAATATTATAAAATTACCCTAACACTTGTCTTAATACAATTGGATGATTATATTTTGTCCTAAGTAATATTTCGGTATAAATGGAATCCATTAGAAGCCACTTGGAGGTGATTAAGACCTTTAGTTTATTTTATTTAAAGGAAAGTGAAATATGTCTCACTCAACTTTAATAATTAATGTATTTTTAATATAAGTTTATACAGAATATAAATTCAGTTATAAATACTCATTTGAAATATAAAATGTTTTTCTTTGTCATGGTAATTTATTTGTAATTTTTAAGAGTTATTTAATTACTTTATTATCTTATACATTAATGATGCAGAAATTATTTATTTAATAAAAAATCAATAATATAGTTTTTATTGAAATAGTAATACATATCAAAAGGCCCAAAAAATCTGCACAAAACTTATTATTAGTGTATATATATACCCTAATCATCCACGGGCTGAATGTTTGACCATTTGGATCCTTATTAAGGCGATTGTGACACTTATATTATTTTATTTTAAATGATGCCAAAGTTGTCACCTTCATAATTTATTAAATATAACAATTTAAATATTGTGATTTTAAGATTATATATTCGAGTAAAAGTATTATTTGGAACTTTAATAGATTTTTCTTAATCATAGGATTTTATTTTTAATTTTTATGCAACATATAAGTATACTAAATAATTATACAAAAATGTTGTAGTAATAATTTTATTAAGAGATAAACCAAGTAAATGGTTTTAAAAATAACAAAATAAATATTATATGAACTATTTAATGTGCTCAACTAATTTTATAGACACATATGACATGTTATTAATCTATTAAGGCTTTTATTTCAAACATATCTTCTATATAAATTGTATTTAAATTCAAATAAATGAATAGTGTCAAAATTGACACTATTGTTATTTTATAAAAACAACATATTATAAAATTGTTTAAAAATCACAAACATATTTAAAAATTATAAATTTAAATTTATATGGTCTAAAATGTTATAAAGTATCCAATTATGGAAAATTCACAACAAATAAGTAATTATTTGTTATAATTTAAAATTTATATTGTTATTACCACAAATAAAATTAAATTGATTTAATAAGGATAAATCAAGTTGATAATTTTTAAAATAAATTCCTAACGTGCCTAAATTTTATTGTTTGATGATATTACAACCCTATACCATCTAATCTAAATATATGAGTCATTTTGGATGTTTTTAAGTGGGGTTGAGATTTAATATAAACTAAGATTTTCTTATATTTCCAAAGGTGCACGTCTCCTCCCTTATAAAAGCGAACCTCCTCCCTCTCTTAATAACACATCTTTGAGCCTTCAAGATCAGCCAACCCCTGACAAATTCTCTTATAAACTTCCCTAGTAACATCCTAGATGTCCTGGTCTTCTTCAAATACCCATTTTAGTACCCTAAGAGGAGGTCTCAAAGAGGCGCTTCAAATAAGAGGTAATGTCTGTTACCGATTCTTTCAACTTTATTTCTTCTTCCACTTCTTATTTTTTAGTTGTTTCATTATGAGGTAATAACATCAGTATCACTAATATTCTGATATGTTATTATAAGTATGAAACAACCATATTTCACCATCTATACATCCTACAGAAAATGAAATCAACGCACGTGTGTATGTACGGAATGCCGTCTCCACACCGTGGTGTAATCTAATTTCCACCACCACATTACATGGATGGGTATAATGGTGAAAGTAATGAATATAAATGATTACTGTAAAGTGATATTGATTCTGTAATATTATACATACACTTTAATACAATTCCACGATCATTAGAATGATATCATCGCTCGTGCGTACGTACGGAATACCGTCTCCACGACGCGATGAGATTCACTCTCCATGATAACCATTCAAGAATGATTATAAAGTATATATAATAAATAATCATGAAATATATGACATAATAATGCTAATTTATTTATGTATATATATATATATTTATTTCGTCTACTTAATTCCATTCAATTCAATAAGGAAACGAAAACATCGTTCATGCGTACGTACGGCCTACCGTCTCCATGAACGGTGTATTTCATTCCATTTATCGATGTATTATATATATGTATATTCAGAATATATATTATATATAAATAATGTTTTAAATTATGGATGTATGTAATAATTATCTAAGTAATCAGATGAATAATTACAAGTTAAAAGACGAACGACAAATGAAACGATTTTACCCTAAACGCTACTTTAACATGAATTTACAAAAGAGAGGGTAATATAAAGTCATAACTGAACTATATATGATATAATAACAATGAATATGAATCTTTAATAAGTAAATGACATTAGTTAAATCATTATAAAGAAGGTTTGGATACGTACGAATTATATCAGACCTAAGGTAAGGGATAATTCTGCAAATCACATTTTTATCCGAGATTGCTTATTCGTAAGTGTTTACTGGGGTTCTTGCTATCATCCATGTCCATGTTTTATAAAATTGAATTCATGTATGTTTAAATTCCTTTTTACTCATTTTACTTTTACCCCATGGTATGGAAGGAATCTTTCTTTTATTTACCCTACAAGGTACTTTTTGACTTTTCCAACAAAATTACGAGAAGAATGTTTTTTTAACTTATACGACATGAAAGGATTTTTACAGTTTTATGAAGCCTTATTTTCATGAATATTCCTAAAAAATATTTCAGGACTATTTTCAAAAAAATCATTTTCTTTTAAAATTGCATGACGTTTTGTTAAAAGAAATTGATTTTGAAGAAGAAAGGATATTTTCCTCAAGAATTCATTTCATGTGTTCTATCAAAACCTTTTTCCATCTAAGATGAAATTCTCTCATATGTGTATGTTTCAAGTATAAAGTATCTATTATTTACATGGTTTCACTTTTCTTATTATGAAATTATATCTATCTATTTTATATGGATTATGTGATTATGGGATGATGTTTATGAAACCCTTTTTATTTATTGGGTTATTATGAAGGATGTATATTTATTTTGGGGAACAAGTAAGAATGATTTCATTATGAGATGGGTGGGACCTATATCTCCCTCCAATGAAATGGGTAAAGATTTATATCTCATGAGATAGACATGGCTGGAATGACAAGTTACACCGGTTCAGTAATACATGACTGAAACGAGGAGTGAACTCGATTCAGAAAGGGACTTTGTCCACTAAGATGGTCTTGGGAGGAATGCCTTGGATACTATGGAAATCATTACATGTGCTTAATGGATGCCACAATTACATGTTTTATTCCATTGCTATTTTATCATTCTTAATGTTTCTTTATGATCTATACCTTACGTACTTCCATGTTTTTTGTCATTTCTCATGCTTTTGATGTTTAAACATTATGTTCATGTTTTTTAAGTTCAAATGTATATGGTATGTTTTATTTTATCCATGCTTACCCTTAATGAGAATTTGAGCTCACCCTGTTTATGTTTTATTTTCCCCATGGATTAAAAGAAAGGTTTTAGGTAAGGAAACAAAAAGTGGAAGACCTTTATGGGAGATGGTGAAGATCTTTCACCACGATTAGAAGATTACGTTCCATGTTTCCAAAGACACTAAACTATTACAGTCGTTGTATGTCTATTTTTTTATGTATTATGTATTCCACAAAAGTAATGTAATATCTATGTACGTCAAGCTTCTGGTCTCTACAATTGGTATCAGAGGAAAGGTTTAGTAAACCATTGGAAACTATGATGCGAAAACATTAGTGAGATCCCTAGAGATATTTCTAAGGTATGTCTAGGGATGTCCCTAAGGATAAGTATACATATAGGATATAGTCATTGAACTACGGTAACGATCATAGAATTTAACCTAAGATTTGAGATATTGACGGTACTCCCCCTTTACTATGTTGTTTTCCCTAGCATGATTTTTGCCTCTCACAGAATGTTTTTTTGTGTTTTAGTCAATGGAGGGAACCAGAAGAAATTTGGTTAACATTGAATCCAATGGACAAAATTGTGACTATGAGAAACAAAATTGCATAATGCCTAGAGAGAAAGATATTGTGATTATTCCGAATCAGTCATCACGATATATGATTAACAAGGTGAAATTTAGTGGTATGCCCAATTCATCAAATAAGAGGAAGTTATACTTTTATGCATGTTCGCATGTTGAGGAGCATAAAGAAAGGAAGATTGAGATTTCTAAAGAAGGGAAGAAGAACCTTGAGGAATACCTCAAATGGATGGGAAGATGTTATCTGTGTGGAGAAAAGGGTTATAGAGTGACAGACTGTTATAGAGTTCAATGTCTTATTTGTGGAGAACATGAGCATTACCCAACTCAATGCCCTGACCTAAAAAGTTACTTCTAACTCAAGGAAGGACTTATTGCAGGACAATAATTTAAGAGGATGTATAGAAGTGTTTATGTATTTGTATTCAGGAATAATGTTGTTGAGGTACTTTTATGGTGTATTAGAATATTTTTTGTATTAGTCTATTGTGGTTTTCAATAATTTTATTGTACCGATAACCATGAAAAGTGATTCAAATATTTTGGAAAGTAGATGATATGCGCATAATGAAGGGATAAAGAGAAAATGAAATGTTTGACAGTATTCATGAGCTCATGATTGATATAAGGACTAAGTGATATCATGCATTGAGTATATAGAATTTTGAGGAGTTTGGTATGTGGAATGTGTTAACTTTTAACTGCATTCATTTTTCACTAAGGTTCAATGGGTATTCATTCTTCAAGAGAATACATGATTAAGGTATTTACATGTTTGAAATTTGACCAAAAGATATATCTTACGATATATGGGGGATAAATGACGGCATTCACATGATTGTTATGTGAAATTTCATGTAATCATTTTCTTTATACTATGATCTTGGACCGAAGTATTTTAGATAAGCCTAAATATTGGAATGGATTATGTTGGAAATAAGTTAGTATTTTTTAAGGATACAACTTTTTTCGATATTATTGATGGGATGTTATAGTAATGTAGTTTTAGAAAAAAGGTCAACCTGCAGGATGGGCGACATCCCATCGTGTTGGACAAGGCTGTAGGAATCGAACCCACAACCGAAGTGCGACTGGACTTTATCGCCTACCACTGGCCAACAAGAAGTCCCTGGTTAGTAGAAACTAGTTTTATTTTATTAAGCGGTATGATATATGAAGTATAAGTTCATTTTTGGAACCATATATGATTAATCTAACCATAAGATGGATGTAACGCCCCGACCCCAGCTGCCCAGAGTCGGTGCATTAATTACGTAACATTGGCATGATCACAAGAAAGATCAAATCCCGAAAGACCGATTAGTTTAGTAGCCTTGGAAACACTAGATATATTCATAAGTTTTACATTACATCATAAAATGAAAAACTACTACAACAACATAATGTTTCCAACGTCCACACTATAAACCCATAATATCCCTGCAAGTCAATCATAATTTACTTCTTCACTACCTGGGAAAAATAAAACATAAAAAAGGGGTGAGCTCAAATGCCCAGTAAGGATAACAATAAAGCGGAACATTCAAAATAAGCATAAACATTTAAGGCAATGAATTACTAAAACAAAAGCCTTTTAAAAATTGAACTTCAACATAGTATGGCAAAAGTAAAATGAAATAATGCTATTTACTTGTTCACATGGATATTCTACTAATCGAATAATCACATGCAATATCAATAACCACTTTCATAATGTTGGAATGCATAATGCCAAACGTTAATTTCATTGTCTAGGCCTCATCCCAAGACCTAGGGGTTACTTCTAACCGGAACCCAACCCGGAGTGCCTCTAATAACCGGACACCAACCCGGAGTGCCTCTAATAACCGGACACCAACCCGGAGGGCATACTTTTACCAGTCCCTAACCTGGAGGGCTTACTTTAACCAGTCCCTAACCTGGAGGGCTTACTTTAACCAGTCCCCAACCTGGAGGGCTTACTTTTACCGGTCCCCAACCCGGAACATACTTGTTTAGCACATTCATCTGAAGAAAAGTTTGAAATATAACATAAACATTCGGGTTAAAACTAGCATACGAAATGTCAATAGTTTCACCATAAACTATGAATGGTATAAAATAGCACATCCACATTCAAACATATCACAAAACCTTCAATACATTATAGAAGTTTTGTATTATAATAAATCAACTTCAAATAATCTTAAAATCCATCAAAGGATGTTGACATAGATGAAATCAAAATTCTTTTAAAAGAAGTATCTCCTTTTATTTTGAAATCATTTAAGATCCATATAAAATAAAACATTTTCTTTGAAAATATTCTTATAAGCTTGTAAGGAAAGCTTCGACGATTTTATAACGGCGGAAAATAACCGCACCCGCCGTATAAGTTAAAAAAACATTCTTACCTCAATTCTGTCGAAAAGGTTAAAAAGGACCTTGTTTTGAAAACGACAGAAAGATTCCTTTATAAACCTCTTATAAAAAGTCAAACAAGGGTATAAATGACTTTAACCCATATTCTTGTAAATAGTAAAAATGTTTTGAAATACATTTCGAAGAAACATGGATGTGGATGATAAAGAGATCCCAGTAGATTATTACGTATAATACAACCTCGGATAATGAAGAGATTGTGAAATAACCCTTACCAATTTGGTATAAAATGAATATGTAAATACACATAAATTAGAGTGTATTACACAAGGAATATAATTATGGGCAGTACATACACCACACAAAAGTTGATGGTGGCAATATGGCATGAATCTCACGGAAATAAGGAGTGAGATGAAAACCCCTTACCTTGTACTTTTCCTTGGTTGGGGTAGGTTAACCTCCTGTATAATGGTGAAATAATTGTTATTAAATTATACAAGAATCATATATATTAATATGATATCATATATGATCTTTTAACATTGATTTGTTAATAATATCTTAGAATTATCGTTGTTTCGGGTGTTAACTTACTCATTTTATTTATATGTTTTGTTACGTAAGACATGTTTGTAAAGGATAGGTTGTATATTATTCATATCCAGAATGATATCAAGTCCTTAAACATCATTTTTAAATCATAAAATGATAATTACGCTTTAATGGTTACGATGGAGAATGAATCTCATCGCGTTCGTGGAGACGGTAGTCCGTACGTACGCACGAGCGACAATATCATTCTTTTGATATTAAAATAATATATAAATGGATGGTATATCATATATACAGAATAATTAACATGTTATATTTATTATTTACATGAGTTACACATCATTATTATACCCATCCAAATAATATTATATTGAATAACAATTACACCACGACGTGGAGACGGTAAGCCGTACGTACGCACGTATGGTGACATGTTATTCAAAGGGTGGATAGAATACTGAATATGATTGTACCATATTTATAATAACATCACAGTATATGTGAGATACTGGAGTTATTATTTCAGAATGGTAAGAACAAAGGAAGAAGAAGTGGAAGAAGAAATGAACTTAGAAAAGGGTGGTGAAATCATTACCTCTTCTTCGGGTTCTTCCTTTTGATTTGATCAAAAGGGCTCCGTAGGTTGGCTTTCTGATCAAACTAAGGCCTCTAGGTTGTATTGAGGGATGTTGGGAGAGTATTTGGACAGAGTTTGGCCGATCCAAAAGGATTTAGAGGTGTGAAGAAATGAGAAGGAGGAGTGCCCTTTTATAAGAGGGGTGAGGGGCACCTTTGGAAAAGCTAGAAATATTAATTTATAATAAATTCATATTCGGTTTCTAAAGGCTCCAAAGTTGACTATTCAAAGGATGAGGTGGGGATAGGTCGAAAACAACTCATCCAATAGAATTTAGACAGGTTTGGGTACTTATATTAACCTTATCTTTAAGTATTAACTCTAAGTTAATTAGTTTCACTTTTACAATGTTTCTTTGTATTTTTATATAATATGGTTAATAAACTTACTATATACATCCAAGCGACCCCCAAGTGGTCCATTAATGATTAACCTATCATAATATAAGTCTCTTGGCCGAGCCTTAGATTTTTAGGAAATTAATATCAATTAATAATATAATATTTGTTTTAAGAACTCTTTTATGTCAATTTTGACACTATTCAATAGTTGATTTTTGTGAAACTCATAACAGATTGATTACTTCGAACAAAGTCCATTAAATCAATCCTAATATATAATATTATCCTAGAAAATTAGTTTAATTCATTAAAAGTTTCATATTATATTTATTTGGGTATTTATAATATCAATTATGTTAATTTTTTACTATTATAGTAATTACTGCATCATCATTGTGTCATAAATAAAATAAATTATTTAATGTCTAAAAATTATAAGTAAAATATCATTATGTAGGAAATCTGTTTAGCTTTCTAATTAATATTTACAATCGAAAATCCAACATGTATAACCCTATGTAAAAATTGTTCTTCTAAAAGATATATGCTTGTGTCATTTTTGTATTCATTTTAACTTAATTAAAATAAAGTGTCATTATCACTTACAAGTGGATCCATGGGGTCCCAAAATTGACACAAAGATTCCCATGGTCGACCATGTATCAACCAATAGGGTTAAGACATGTTTTAGGTTAATTTTTTATTATTATAATATTATTTTTTAACCCTTATTTACCGGATTTACCCTTTAACCATGGTAAATAAAATATTTACCGCAGTAATTATTCAAAATGTCTAAAAATAAAAGTTACCTATTTACACAATTTGAACATCCTGATTCCAAATATGTAATCCATTTTCCTAAATTCAAAACACAGAAGTGGCAGAAATTAATTTATAATTAATTCCCGCTGTCAAAACAAAAAGCGTGTTTTTAAGAGATAATAACTATCAAAAGATTGACACTTGTTTATGTTCGGTTTAATTGTAAAATTATGTCCAATGACCAACATTATATTAAATGGTAAAAATATATTCTAAATATACTTTAAAACCACTCAAATTCATAATTTATCACTATTAATTATTTTGATTAAAAAAGTTGTTTTTAATTAAAATTTAGTAATTTTCACTATTCATCAAAATATGAAAGTTATCCGAAAAGTACCAAAATTTCACCTTAGGCTAAATTTGATATTCCGAATCCAAAAATGAAGTCCATTTTAAAATATAAAATATATCTAACTTCAAAAAGTAGGTATTACTATTCATGACAACTAGTTTGATTGGTTACGGTGTGTTAGAACTCGAAGTTGCGTACAACACACGCTACTGTTTTATCCAAAGGAAAGCATACTGTGGACGCTTGGGATGTTTCATTTTAAATTTTTTGATGTCTCCATTTAGTCAAAAAGTTTAAAATATTGTATTTAAAAAGGTTTCACTATTAGAAGTTGATAAAAGTGAAATACTGAAAATGAATTTGTTCTTGCATTATGACTAAGAAACTCATAATAGGGATTCTAAAATTATAAGGATTATATAAAGTTCAAAATGTAGTTAATACTATTCATGAACTCTTTTAATGGTGTGATTGAACTCGGTGTTGCGTGTAGTGCAAGTTATTGAATTATTTTTAAGAAATAACACACTCTGAAATCCTGGGGTGTTACATTCTCCCCTCCTTCAATAAATTGCGTCCTCGCAATTTGAAATTGTTCTTCGAAGATAAAAGGTTGAAAGTAGAAAATATATTTGTGGGAAAACCCACATTAGAAATTGGGTTACTAAAATTTAGTCTTAATATGAGAAAAAGAGAAATTAAAGGGTCACCACCAAATTATGATCTCGATTAGGAGAACATTGGTGGCAATTAGAGACATATAATCGGAGGAAAAACGTAAATATTTATAGGTAGTGATTGAGGTCATAAATCACAAACAAGTGTAAAATTGAGGTCCTTAAACTCATCAATCTATGATGATTTGAAATACCATCGGTTCAACAAAACATAGGGTATTGGGATAACACATTTTTGACGTTTCAAAATATCTTAGTTGAAATCCCACATCGAAAAATGAATTAATGAGGCCTCTATTTAAAATAAAGAGTGGAAAGTATGAAGATTACCGAAAATAACACATACTAGGGTTCCATGTAGGAAAATATGGATATGGAGGAGAAATCTAACCATCAATTATCTGACGGAGAGTGGTAGAGAACATGGCTATGAAAAGGCCAACAATCCTAAAGCCATAAATTAGTGATGATTTAAGGTACCATCTAGGACAACATTTTTGTTCTAAGTTCCTTTTATTAATGTTGAGGAATTTATTTATGAGTTTGTCTAAGATCATAAGGAGATATACTTACTTTATAATTAGAGTTTTATCTAATAATAAATTTCTACCACAAACTCATCTTTCACTCTAAGAGATAATAGAACGTAAAAAAAAATTTATACAGGGTTCCAAAATAAATGAATTTATAATTCATATACCAGATCATTTAATAAAAACTAAATTATTTAATCCAGGACATCTTGTGGGTCAGTGGTAGGTGATACACCCTTGTCGCCCTTCAGTTGCGGGTTCAAGTCTCGCAGCCTTGCCGGACGCGACGGGTTACCGCCCAACCTCCGGGTTTTCCTTTTATGGTAATCCAAAATAATCCAAACTAGAACTATCCAAAATACTTCTATCCAGACTCACAGTCCAACATTTATAAGTAAGGTAAACATAATGTAGAACCTTTTTACCCCGTAATATCATATGAATACCTTCATCATGTATTCTTTTAATACACTGAAACATCCTGAATTACCATATTCCTTATTGATTACATTCATGCTCCCTTATTCCATATAGAAAGCTGGATATACTTCATTAATCCAAAAATGTTTTAAACCCCAAAAATGATGGAATATACAAATCATTAATCAGTTCGAAGGTAGTCAAGAATATCCAATTTAATTTATCCAAAACAATCATGTATTATTCCAAAATCACTACTTCGGTATCAGAACTATATTATGGTTTATCATTCTCTCAACCATATATTTTCCAAAAATCTATCCTGCTAATGAGTCACTTTTCTTTGTTCCACACAATCTCAAGTCCTTAATGAAATAGTACTGCAGTACAATCCTTATATACTCCATAATTATTATAACAAGTACATTGTTGATACAAAGCTCAATTGACATAATCAACATAAGAACTCTAATCATTCCTCTTCATCTGTGGTAGTATCATAACTTGATTATTATCCAATAACATCATTTGCGGCATAGTCTGATGACTGGGACATAGGTTCGCATAGTGTCCAAACTCCTTGCAAATGAAGCATTGTACATTTAAAACCATTTTCTTACCCTTGCAGTCACGTACTTTGTGCCCTTTTCCTCCACACTTATAACAAACTCCCATTCCTTTCAGGCAGGTTCCAGGGTGTTTCTTTCCACAGTTACCACATATGGGAAAATTCTTCTTTTCCCTCTTCCCTTTATCCATCTTTCTCTCTTCCATCCTTTTCTTCTCTTGCTTCCCTTCAAAGCCATAGGACTCAGTAAACTCTTTAAATATCTTATCAACACATGATATTATTTCTTCATATGATGATAATACATGGGAGACTATTTCTCTTATAAATTCTAGCTTAAGACCATGAAAGATATGATCCTTCCTTCTCTTTGAATCATGTGTATTTCTGGAGTTCTCATTCCTTCTACTGGGCGCCATTTCTATACCATGGCATAAACTAGATCAGTTTATGAATCAAAATACATAATCCCATACTTATAAAACACCTAACATAAATTGAACTATTTATGGATATAATCCATAATCATAAGAATGTTTTCTTTGAGGAAGTATATACTCATAATCCCTTCAAAATGATTTGTAAAGAAAATGAGAGTTATCCTAAGCATATCCCCCGGGAGTGTCGTAACCAAGAGTGCAGCAAGGCCCGTTGTCGTGCACCAGTTCCCGTTCGAGTCTAGCTCAAAGCGGTGTTTTCGGGAATTACCCCTTGGTACATCTGTGCCAGAGCCGCCTCTACCTGCTCGTATCCAGACAGGGATGTATTGCTTGGAAAACTCACAAAATCTCTACAATACCAAAATTCTAGGAAGTTCTTCTATACTAATCCTCAAAGTTCATCTTAGGTCTACGTGCTCTAATCAGAGTTTATCTAAATCTAGCTTCCAAGGTTTGTACTAAACTTCCTCTGATACCAACTGTAACGCCCCGACCCCAGCTGCCCAGAGTCGGTGCATTA
Source organism: Viscum album (assembly GCA_963277665.1). NCBI lineage: Eukaryota > Viridiplantae > Streptophyta > Magnoliopsida > Santalales > Viscaceae > Viscum > Viscum album. The sequence goes on along the minus strand of OY728161.1, from coordinate 1,416,318,255 downwards.
ATTACGTAACATTGGCATGATCACAAGAAAGATCAAATCCCGAAAGACCGATTAGTTTAGTAGCCTTGGAAACACTAGATATATTCATAAGTTTTACATTACATCATAAAATGAAAAACTACTACAACAACATAATGTTTCCAACGTCCACACTATAAACCCATAATATCCCTGCAAGTCAATCATAATTTACATCTTCACTACCTGGGAAAAATAAAACATAAAAAAGGGGTGAGCTCAAATGCCCAGTAAGGATAACAATAAAGAGGAACATTCAAAATAAGCATAAACATTTAAGGCAATGAATTACTAAAACAAAAGCCTTTTAAAAATTGAACTTCAACATAGTATGGCAAAAGTAAAATGAAATAATGCCATTTACTTGTTCACATGGATATTCTACTAATCGAATAATCACATGCAATATCAATAACCACTTTCATAATGTTGGAATGCATAATGCCAAACGTTAATTTCATTGTCTAGGCCTCATCCCAAGACCTAGGGGTTACTTCTAACCGGAACCCAACCCGGAGTGCCTCTAATAACCGGACACCAACCCGGAGTGCCTCTAATAACCGGACACCAACCCGGAGGGCATACTTTTACCAGTCCCTAACCTGGAGGGCTTACTTTAACCAGTCCCTAACCTGGAGGGCTTACTTTAACCAGTCCCCAACCTGGAGGGCTTACTTTTACCGGTCCCCAACCCGGAACATACTTGTTTAGCACATTCATCTGAAGAAAAGTTTGAAATATAACATAAACATTCGGGTTAAAACTAGCATAAGAAATGTCAATAGTTTCACCATAAACTATGAATGGTATAAAATAGCACATCCACATTCAAACATATCACAAAACCTTCAATACATTATAGAAGATTTGTATTATAATAAATCAACTTCAAATAATCTTAAAATCCATCAAAGGATGTTGACATAGATGAAATCAAAATTCTTTTAAAAGAAGTATCTCCTTTTATTTTGAAATCATTTAAGATCCATATAAAATAAAACATTTTCTTTGAAAATATTCTTATAAGCTTGTAAGGAAAGCTTCGACGATTTTATAACGGCGGAAAATAACCGCACCCGCCGTATAAGTTAAAAAAAACATTCTTACCTCAATTCTGTCGAAAAGGTTAAAAAGGACCTTGTTTTGAAAACGACAGAAAGATTCCTTTATAAACCTCTTATAAAAAGTCAAACAAGGGTATAAATGACTTTAACCCATATTCTTGTAAATAGTAAAAATGTTTTGAAATACATTTCGAAGAAACATGGATGTGGATGATAAAGAGATCCCAGTAGATTATTACGTATAATACAACCTCGGATAATGAAGAGATTGTGAAATAACCCTTACCAATTTGGTATAAAATGAATATGTAAATACACATAAATTAGAGTGTATTACACAAGGAATATAATTATGGGCAGTACATACACCACACAAAAGGTGATGGTGGCAATATGGCATGAATCTCACGGAAATAAGGAGTGAGATGAAAACCCCTTACCTTGTACTTTTCCTTGGTTGGGGTAGGTTAACCTCCTGTATAATGGTGAAATAATTGTTATTAAATTATACAAGAATCATATATATTAATATGATATCATATATGATCTTTTAACATTGATTTGTTAATAATATCTTAGAATTATCGTTGTTTCGGGTGTTAACTTACTCATTTTCTTTATATGTTTTGTTACGTAAGACATGTTTGTAAAGGATAGGTTGTATATTATTCATATCCAGAATGATATCAAGTCCTTAAACATCATTTTTAAATCATAAAATGATAATTACGCTTTAATGGTTACGATGGAGAATGAATCTCATCGCGTTCGTGGAGACGGTAGTCCGTACGTACGCACGAGCGACAATATCATTCTTTTGATATTAAAATAATATATAAATGGATGGTATATCATATATACAGAATCATTAACATGTTATATTTATTATTTACATGAGTTACACATCATTATTATACCCATCCAAATAATATTATATTGAATAACAATTACACCACGACGTGGAGACGGTAAGCCGTACGTACGCACGTATGGTGACATGTTATTCAAAGGGAGGATAGAATACTGAATATGATTGTACCATATTTATAATAACATCACAGTATATGTGAGATACTGGAGTTATTATTTCAGAATGGTAAGAACAAAGGAAGAAGAAGTGGAAGAAGAAATGAACTTAGAAAAGGGTGGTGAAATCATTACCTCTTCTTCGGGTTCTTCCTTTTGATTTGATCAAAAGGGCTCCGTAGGTTGGCTTTCTGATCAAACTAAGTCCTCTAGGTTGTATTGAGGGATGTTGGGAGAGTATTTGGGCAGAGTTTGGCCGAGCCAAAAGGATTTAGAGGTGTGAAGAAATGAGAAGGAGGAGTGCCCTTTTATAAGAGGGGTGAGGGGCACCTTTGGAAAAGCTAGAAATATTAATTTATAATAAATTCATATTCGGTTTCTAAAGGCTCCAAAGTTGACTATTCAAAGGATGAGGTGGGGATAGGTCGAAAACAACTCATCCAATAGAATTTAGACAGGTTTGGGTACTTATATTAACCTTATCTTTAAGTATTAACTCTAAGTTAATTAGTTTCACTTTTACAATGTCTCTTTGTATTTTTATATAATATGGTTAATAAACTTACTATATACATCCAAGAGACCCCCAAGTGGTCCATTAATGATTAACCTATCATAATATAAGTCTCTTGGCCGAGCCTTAGATTTTTAGTAATTTAATATCAATTAATAATATAATATTTGTTTTAAGAACTCTTTTATGTCAATTTTGACACTATTCAATAGTTGATTTTTGTGAAACTCATAACAGATTGATTAATTCGAACAAAGTCCATTAAATCAATCCTAATATATCATATTATCCTAGAAAATTAGTTTAATTCATTAAAAGTTTCATATTATATTTATTTGGGTATTTATAATATCAATTATGTTAATTTTTTACTATTATAGTAATTACTGCATCATCATTGTGTCATAAATAAAATAAATTATTTAATGTCTAAAAATTATAAGTAAAATATAATTATGTAGGAAATCTTTTTAGCTTTCTAATTAATATTTACAATCGAAAATCCAACATGTATAACCCTATGTAAAAATTGTTCTTCTAAAAGATATATGCTTGTGTCATTTTTGTATTCATTTTAACTTAATTAAAATAAAGTGTCATTATCACTTACAAGTGGATCCATGGGGTCCCAAAATTGACACAAAGATGCCCATGGTCGACCATGTATCAACCAATAGGGTTAAGACATGTTTTAGGGTAATTTTGTATTATTATAATATTATTTTTTAACCCTTATTTACCGGATTTACCCTTTAACCATGGTAAATAAAATATTTACCGCAGTAATTATTCAAAATGTCTAAAAATAAAAGTTACCTATTTACACAATTTGAACATCCTGATTCCAAATATGGAATCCATTTTCCTAAATTCAAAACACAGAAGTGGCAGAAATTAATTTATAATTAATTCCCGCTGTCAAAACAAAAAGCGTGTTTTTAAGAGATAATAACTATCAAAAGATTGACACTTGTTTATGTTCGGTTTAATTGTAAAATTATGTCCAATGACCAACATTATATTAAATGGTAAAAATATATTCTAAATATACTTTAAAACCACTCAAAATCATAATTTATCACTATTAATTATTTTGATTAAAAAAGTTGTTTTTAATTAAAATTTAGTAATTTTCACTATTCATCAAAATATGAAAGTTATCCGAAAAGTACCAAAATTTCACCTTAGGCTAAATTTGATATTCCGAATCCAAAAATGAAGTCCATTTTAAAATATAAAATATATCTAACTTCAAAAAGTAGGTATTACTATTCATAACAACTAGTTTGATTGGTTACGGTGTGTTAGAACTCGAAGTTGCGTACAACACACGCTACTGTTTTATCCAAAGGAAAGCATACTGTGGACGCTTGGGATGTTTCATTTTAAATTTTTTGATGTCTCCATTTAGTCAAAAAGTTTAAAATATTGTATTTAAAAAGGTTTCACTATTAGAAGTTGATAAAAGTGAAATACTGAAAATGAATTTGTTCTTGCATTATGACTAAGAAACTCATAATAGGGATTCTAAAATTATAAGGATTATATAAAGTTCAAAATGTAGTTAATACTATTCATGACCTCTTTTAATGGTGTGATTGAACTCGGTGTTGCGTGTAGTGCAAGTTATTGAATTATTTTTAAGAAATAACACACTCTGAAATCCTGGGGTGTTACAATGGACTTATAACTTTTTATAACCTTTTGTTTGAAATAGATGTAATGACCCATCATTCTATCACATGATCTGCTAACACATAACGAATAACAAAATTCAACTTCATTTCTTTAAGGGATGAAGTGGAAATTTTTCAATTCACGAACAACAGTGAGATGTTACAAAAATCATGTAAGTATTTCTTTTAATTCATCAACTTTAGGGAAATGATCTTGAAAACCAAAAATGTTGTCCTAGTTCCCTTATATCCGATGAATCAGATGGTACCTTATATCATCAAAAATCTATAGCTTTGTGATTGTTGGATTTTTCATAGCCATGTTCTCTACCACTCTCCATCAGAACATGATGGTTATGTTTCTCTTCCATATCCACATTTTCACTTATGTTTTCTTATGTGGAAACCCAGTGATTAGTTAATTTGGGTAACCGTTATGTTTCATACTTTAGTTTTTAAAGATTGGTTTTGGTATTCCTTTTTACGATGTGGATTTCTATTAAAGAAAGATTCGAGGAGTAAACCATTTATAACCCCGATGAATTTCGAGGGCGAAATTCATTTTAAGGGGGTTAGAATGTAACACCCCGAGATTTTATGAAAAATATTCTTTTTAATTGATATCGTGTGTTTTACATTACAAAAAAGGAGTCTTTCACAACACGCAACCCTAACTTGTCTGCATTACACGCAATCACGACCTTTCTCGATAGCGTGTGTTGTACGCAATACCGGGTTCTAAAACAACGATATATTATTATAATATTATTATGAACTAGCCGTTATGAATATTATTAACTAAATTTTAATTATTATAACATTATTATTTATCTTACACATTTTCTAGAACATGGTATAAGAAAAAAATAAATTTTCTGTGTAAAATATGTATTTTTCAAAAAATGTAGTTTTGCCGCCTTTTGATGGTGCACCCACATTAAATCTATTTTTTAACATGTTTATAAGTTCAATTTTACAAAATAAAATTATTATTTTGAATCAGGATATAAAATTTTACCTTGTATTATTTTTTCATATCATTCTAATAACTTTCATATTTTAATGAATAGTAAAAACACGCTATATTTTAAATAAAAACAAATTTTTTCATCTTAATATCTTATGTGGCTAAATTATAAGACTGAATGGTTTAAAAGTATAAATATAATATTTTTTACCATTTAATATAATTTATGTCATTATACTTGATTTTACATTGAATTCGTAGGTTGAATAAATTCAATCTTTTTCAATGTTTTAAACAAAAACCCGTTTTCTTTCGACAAGAGGATTAATTTTAATTTAATTTCTGCAACTTATTTGTATTGAATTTGGAAAAATAGATTCCATATTTGGAATCAGTGGGTTCAAATTATATTAATAGACTACTCTTTATTTTTGGGCATTATGAATAATAACTATGGTAAATTTTATTTACCATAGTAAAAGGTAAATCAGGTAATTAAGAGTAAATATAATGTTTTACAATTACCCTAACACTTGTCTTAATACAATTTGATGATTATATATTGTCATAAGTAATATTTGGGTCTAAATGGAATCCATTAGAATCCACTTGGAGGTGATTAAGGCCTTTAGTTTATTTTATTTAAAGGAAACTGAAATATGTCTCACTCAACTTTAATAACTAAAGTATTTTTAATATAAGTTTACACAGAATATAAATTAGGTTATAAATATTCATTTGAAAGATAAAATGTTTTTATTTGACATGGTAATTTATTTGTAATTTTCCAGAGTTATTTAATTACCTTATTATCTTATACATTAATGATGCAGAAATTATTTATTTAGTGAAAAATCAATAATATAGTTTTCATTAAAATATTATTACATATCAAAATGCGCCAAAAATCTGCACAAAACATATTATTAGTGTATATATAAACCCTAATCATCCAATGGCCGAATTTTTGACCATTTGGATCCTTATTAAGGTGATTATGACACTTATATTATTTTATTTTAAATGATGCCAAAGTTGTCACCTTCATAATTTATTAGAAATAACAATTAAAATATTGTGATTTTAAGATGATATATTCGAGTAAAAGTATTACTGGAAAATTTAATAGATTTATCTTCATCATAGGATTTTATTTTTAATTTTTATGCAACATATACATATATTACATAATTATAGAAAAATGTTGTAGTAATAATTTTTTAAGAGATAAACCAAATAAATGATTTTAAAAATAATAAAATAAATATTATATGAACTATTTAATGTTCTCCACTAATTTTCTAGATACATATGACCTTTCATTAATCTATTAATGCTTTTGGTTCGAACATATCTTCTGTATATATTTTATTTAAATTCAAATTAATGAATAGTGTCAAAATTGACACTATTGTTATTTTATAAAAATAACATATTATAAAATTGTTTAAAACTCACAAACATATTTAAAAATTATAAATTTAAATTTATAAGGTCTAATATGTTATCAAGTATCCAATTTTGGACAATTCACAATAAATAAGTAATTATTTGTTATAATTTAAAATTTAGATTGTTACTACCACAAATAAAAATAAATTGATTAAATAAGGATAAATCAAGTTGATAATGTTTAAAATAAATTCCTAACATGTATAAATTTTATTGGTTGATGATATTACAAACCCTTATTATCTATGATTCGGATATGAGTAATTTTAGAAGTTTTTCTGTGGGGTTGGGATTTAATATAAACTAATATTTTCTTATATTTCCAAAGGTGCCCCTCTCCTCCCTTATAAAAGGGCACCTCCTCCCTCTCTTCCTCACACCACATTGAGCCTTCAAGCTCGGCCAAACCCTGAAAAATTCTCTTCTACACTTCCCTAGAAAAATCCTAGAGGTCCTGGTCTTCTTCAAAGATCCATTTTAGTACCCTAAGAAGAGGTCTCAAAGAGGCGCTTCAAAGAAGAGGTAATGTCTGTTACCGATTCTTTCAACTTTATTTCTTCTTCCACTTCTTATTTTTTAGTTGTTTCATTATGAGGTAATAACATCAGTATCACTCATATACTGATATGTTATTATAATTATGAAACAACCATATTTCACCATCTATCCATCCTATGGAAAACGAAATCACCGTGTGTGCGTATGTAAGGAATACCGTCTCCACACCGTGGTGTAATCTAATTTTCCCCACCACCTTACATGGAGGGGTATAATGGTGAAAGTAATGAATATATATAATTATTGTAAATTGATATTGATTCTGTAATATTATACATACAATTTAATACCATTCCATGATCATGGGAATGATATAATCGCTCGTGCGTACGTACGGAATACAGTCTCCACGACACGATGAGATTCACTCTCAATGATAACCATTCAAGAATGATTATAAAGTATATATAATATGTAACCATGAAATATATGACATAATAATTATACTTTATTTATGTATATATATATTTATGTCATCTACTTAATTCCATTCAATTAAATATGGAAATGAAAACATCATTAATGTGTACGTATGGCCTACCGTCTCCATGAACTGTGTATTTCTTTCCATTTATAGATGTATTATATATATGTATATTCGGAATATATATTATATATAAATCATGTTTTACATTATTAATGTAAGTAATAATTATATATGTAATCATATGAATAATTACAAGTTAAAACACGAACGACAAATGAAACGATTTTACCCAAAATGCTACTTTAACATGATTTTACAAAAGAACGGGTAATATAAAGTCATAAGTGAACCATATATGATATAATAACAATGAATATGATTCTTTAATAAGTCAGTGACATTATTTAAATAATTATACAGGAGTTTTGGATACGTACGAAGCATATCAGATCTAAGGTAAGGTATAATTGTGCAAATCTCCTTTTTATCAGAGATTGCTTATTCGTAAGTGTTTACTGGGGTAATTTCTATCATCCATGTCCATGTTTTATAAAATTGTATTCATGTATGTTTAAATTCCTTTTTACCCATTTTACTTTTACCCCATGGTATGGAAGGAATCTTTATTTTATTTACCCTACAAGTTACTTTTTGACTTTTCCGACAAAAGTACGAGAATAATGTTTTTTTAACTTATACGGCATGAAAGGATTTTTACAGTTTTATAAAGCCTTATTTTCATGAATCTTCCTAAAAAATATTTCATGACTATTTTCAACAAAATCCTTTTCTTTTATAATTGCATGACATTTTGTGAAAAGAAATAGACTTTGAAGAATAAAGGATATTTTCCTCAAGAATTCATTTCAAGTGTTTTATCAAAACCTTTTTCCATCTAAGATGACATTATTTCATATGTGTATGTTTCATGTATAAAGTCTCTATGATTTACATGGTTTCACTTTTCTTATTATGAAATGATATCCATTTCTCTTATATGGATTATGTGATTATGGGATGATGTTTATGAAACCCATTTTATTTACTGGGTTATTATGAATGATGTATGTTTTTTTTGTGGTACAAGTAAGAATGATTTCATTATGAGATGGGTGGGACCTATATCTCCCTCCAATGCATTGGGTAAAGATTTATATCTCAAGAGATAGACATGGCTGGAATGACAATTTACACCGGTTCAGTAATACAGGACTGGAACGAGGAGTGAACTCGATTCAGAAAGGGACTTTTTCCACTAAGATGGTCTCGGAAGCAATGCCTTGGCTACTATGGAAATCATTACATGTGCCTAATGGATGCCACAGTTACATGTTTTCTTCCCATGCTATTTTATCATTCTTAATTTTTCTTTATGATCTATACCATACGTACTTCCATGTTTTATGTCATTTCTCATTCTTTTGATGTTTAAACATTATGTTCATGTTTTTAAGTTCAAATGTATATAGTATGTTTTATTTTATCCATGCTTACCCTTACTGAGCATTTGATCTCACCTTGTTTATGTTTTATTTTCCCTGAGGATTAAAAGAATGGTTTTAGGTAAGGAAACAAAAAGTAGAAGATCTTTATGGGAGATGTTGAAGATCTTTCACCACGATTAGAAGATTACGTTCCAAGTTTCCGAAGACACTAAACTATTACGGTCCGTGTGTGTCTATTTTTGTTATGTATTATGTATTCCGCAAAAGTAATGTAATATCTATGTACTTCAATCTTCGGGTCACTACAAAACTTGTAATCAAATTTAATAAATAACATATCCTTATTAATAAATTTGATGAAAAGATGTGTTAAATTAAAATTCAGTACTTTTCCATATTCATCGAATCATGATGTTTCTCATATATATCAAAAAAACTAATCTAATTTAAACATTATCAATTTAATATAAATTTTTATTTTATCAAAATTAATTTATTAACATGTATAATATTTATTGTATTGCCTTTCATCTAAGGACATAAAAATATGTTCATTTGAGAAAATAATATTTTTAAACATATAAAAATAGTACCCAAAAAAATTATATTTCCTTATCAATATTATTTATTTATATAAAAATATTATAAAAATATTTTTAAAGTATTTATTAATATTCATATTAATACATTTAACAAAAATGTTATAACTATCTATTTTAATAATTTTAACCAAAAAAAGACATTATTTATAATCTTTGTGTAGCATATAACGTATGACAATTCGATGTTGCGTATAACATATGCCCAGTGTGTGATGCATGTAATATAAGACAAGGATGTACTTTTTGAATTAAAATTTTTACATAGTTCAATGTATGATATCAATGATCATTTATTTTAATGTTGAAAAAAATTACATAAAAACTCTTGGTGTTACATTCTACAACCCTAAAAATGATTTTCACCGTAAAAATTATTTATCTGAAAAAATAAAGATGAAGATTATTATTCATATTTATATACTCATTATCACACATATCTTCTTCAAACTGTTTATTTCTCAACAAAATAATATAAATTGTTAAACCCATATTAATTTATTTTCCTATTCATTTCTTTTCATCTTTTAATTTTATAATTTATTTCCATTTCTCTACCATCAATTACAATTTATTTAAATTTTATTTAAAAAATTGTAATTATTTTTAACCTGAAAAATTCTTTAGGGCAAGAAATATTTTTTTACAGAAGACCCGCCAAATTATTTAAATAATTTAAATATCTCCTCGGGATTCACAATAGGGTGCACATGCACACACCCTAGTTTTTTTTAAGATTTGGACATGAAAACAAAATTTTCTATACCATGGTTAAGGTTAAGTCATTAAAATAATTAAAATTATTATTATTTAATCTAACATACTAATAAAACTATTAATAATTTAAAAACAACAACTATATAAAAACCCATTACAGATAATAAATTAATTTTGATTGCAGATTTGATTTTTATTAGAACAATAAATAAAAACACATTTATTACATTTCCTATTTTATATTTACATCATAACATAATTTATTATGTGTGGAAGTAAATTTTCATTTTTTTATTAACCCAAATAATAATATTATTAATAAAACAATTATCAATATTTTTTAACTTTCCCAAAAAAATATTTATAACCCAGTTAAATTATATTCATGTGTGATATGATGAAACATCCGACACTCGAAAAGGATATACCCTATATTAGGTCAACATGATGTTCCATACATAACATATGTCTCATATTTCTCATACGACACACAATTTCTGAGAAAATAATTATTTATTATATAAAAAATGAAATAATAAATTTATTAAAAATAACGATTTTATTATAATGTATGAGGGTTCCAAACACCGACTCACATCAATGTTATATACTATCTAGGTTAAACCCAACATTATGGAAGTAATGGTGGTCTCAAATTCTAATTTTGATGGATCTTTTGAGATTAATTTGAATTTTTAATGGAAAAAACACCTAAATGAATAAAATAAATATAGTATTTCTCATATGATGCACTATTTTGTATGTCTTTTCACATAATTTACTATAGTCCATGCGATATGACTATATACTCTATTCACATATCTATGATATGATCTATACTAGTGTTTGAATTTTTTAAAAATGTTTTTTAAAACATTATCACGGTTTAACATCTCAAAGTTTTGGTAAATAATGAAAAGCACAATCACTATTAAAATATTTCAAAGAAAAGTTAACTAATATGTTGTGTACCCTTTTCATAGATGGTTTATACAATGGTTGGGTTTATTTATTCACACATTGTATCCATCACTATTACATGAGTGTATGACCCACCCATTATTCGATGTTAAGTGACCTTAAAAACTAGTGACATTATCTCAATTATTTACTTCATTAAACACCATCACTCAACCATATATTATATAAATCCTCATACAACCTTTTTAGAATGACATAGTACTCACTATGTTACACATCCTAGACAATAATAATGCTGAAATGTCAAGAAATTGCTCATATGACATGCATCTCCCCTGACCTATTCAAATATATCATTTCAAATGGAAAATAACTAAAAATTATCAAGTTAAAGATTGAAGTGTCTTGTCAATGTGGAATTTATATTCTTACCCACTCATCCTTTTGTAAATGATGCATTATAAATGGTTTTTGTAAAATGGAATGTGGACAACATATTTGTTGGATCCACGATATGAATTTATTAAAATTTATGTAACTCCTACTAGGTAATTCAAAACACTTAAAATGTTTTACAAACCTTATATTAATCTAACAGAATTTTTTACATATCATTAATAAAAGAAAAGATGGTTTAATTTTAGACTATATTATCTATTTTTACCATTTTAACCATATTTTTTAAATCCCCCTTTATTATTTTCACTATTTTGATTCAGTCACCTATCATATATCAATGTAAATAAACCCAGTGTATGATGATTGTGTAAATTCCGAAATATTTAACACACTTATACCCATCATAATATAAAATCTAGGGAGCTATTTATATCTTATATATATTTCTACTAACATTATCTAATTATTATGGTATATATTACACTATATCAATCCTTATTATATCGCTATATGTGATCACGATTAGATGGATGACATGATTAATAATTCATCATCTCCTAATACTCTCTCATGTTTATAGTGGTGATATCTGTGTATTTATATTTGGATTTCCAATTTCGTTATGATGATTCATGTTTTAGGAGTTTGAAAATTTATATATATTTCATTATTAACTAAATAATATAATGATTATGATTTTTTAATATATAATCATTCATTATTCAAATGGATTTTATTATCAAGATATTATTCATTATGACATTCAATGGTTATCATATGTTGGTAATTATTGACGTAATAGTTTTTATGTTCTGTAATAAGTTCAAGATAATAATTTAAAATTGATGAAACTTAATGGCAGAGGAATTTACACATATTATATTCTTCATCCATAAAATTTAGATTTCATGTATTAAAATATTCCCATATCATAGGCTTGATGTTAATAAAATTATTTCATGGATTAATCAATATGATTTTAATGTGATCATAACTGTGTAAAAAATTCTTTCTCACTTGTTTTTATGCCCACTAATAGGGTTGAAAGATCTACCTCTCTTGTATTTGTTTCACTTCTTCTTTATTAGCCTAATTCCAATTAATGTTTAATTTCATTTAGTAAAAACAAATGGGATCAAAATAAATTTCCATTTTAATAATTTATAATCTAATCTCTAGTGTTGTCCATATTAAGTGAGATATTTTATAATGTATAATGTCCAAATGTTTAGTTTAACATGACATTTAATTCTCCTTAGAGAGGGATGGTAGTGGCAATTTCCCTACCAGCCCACATGATGTATTACATTAAAAAATTATGTGTATCATAATAATTTATCCCATAATATATGAAGAATGTGAATATGTTATGAATTATGATTAATTTTGTTTTACTGGACCACTATGTGTGTTTTTGAGTTAATATTAAAAATTCACATCATTATGTTCTACCATGAATTCTATGAGACACTAAGTCATTATTAATATTATATGGGGTTGTTTTTTGAGGAAAAAATATAGGTTTGTAGATGCTCAACCCAAGGGTTCATCATTACATCCCCTTTGAAAATAGTTGATCTGAAATGATATGATTTCTATATGTACTACTAAATTTGATATGCCGGAACGGTGACCCACTTGACCATACCCTTTATTTGAGATTTTTGTTCTGTAGGAGACATTTTGACATATAAATCAATCAGCCGGATCCAAATTCCACATAGGGAATTATATATTTTAACCAATTCCATCAAGAGAATTAACCTCTCAAACTAGTACTACATCATCTAGTTGGTCTATATAGGGAATTACCCTAGTAGGTGCTTCCCCTTCTGTCATATAGGGGACTTCATTTAAAATCCATTTCCCATTATTCAACACTATATGAAAATTATATCCTCTTATTGCACCGCAATCATCTCATAGAGACCAAACCCCTTATATGAAATCAATACGACTAATTTTTGGACATAGTTGTCGATGTGTAGTGAAAATTCCTGAGAATGATCATAGACTTATTCAGGTGGTCCATATGGTTCCACTTCGTATAGTTGTTTATTTATCTAATTTTTTCAAAAGAAGATGTTATGTGGTTATAATATCACCTATGATGATAAAACTATCTATATTCTCTGTATAAATATCTATATGAGATACAAATTTATAATAAACATTTCATAGAATAGATAAATAAATAATTATGGAATAAAAATACCCATCCATCATTCTATTGATATCTACGAAATATGTTACTAAATTAATGATGTATATGATATATAGGATATATTGCAACATGTGAATGAATTAAAAAAATAATGAGAATCCCTATTATGAAATTGACAATCAAATAGTGAAATGTGAAATGTAATCATCCCATTGAAGGATTAGACGTGGATTATACTTTCTACCACTGGTGGTGGTGGTTGATGCATCTATTGTAGATGTTACTAATGTGGTAGATGTTACTCCTTAAATTGTTGGGGGTGGGAGTGTGTCTTAATATTATGATTTCTCATCAACTATAATTGAATTGAATGTTTCACCAAAAAATATATTATATTATCTATCCCAAATAACATTATATTATCAATGAGATTAATATAAAAAGGTATATTTGATGATAGAACTCAATTGATATTCATAGTCATCGTATTCCACTATTGTAGGGTTATCGATGTTTGTGTATCTGACCAAACTATCTAGTGAGAGAACTTCAAAGATAGATTTTGAAAATTGTATCAATCAACTCTAATTTGTTCATTGACATCTTAAGGGAATATTTAAATTCTTCGTTAGTGGTAGAAAAATCATTAAAACTACCTACTACAGTATGAATCACAATATATTATAGAGATTTGGTTAATTCATACACTATCTACACCATCTATAAAAACATAGTGTTTTGGTGATAGTGGATGTTTAAAATTTTATGATATATAAATAAATAAATTACCGACAAATATATTTATTTTTGAAATGATAGTTCAATTCATTATGAATAGACTATTTGGGAACCCTTCAAAAATTCGCTAAAAACCATTAATTATATCGTTCTTTTGATAGAAATCATACATTGAATATGTTATATAAGAATATATAACACCTTGGAGAAATTTTTCTCCTCGATGTGGATGGTTTAGTATTCAATATTTGGAATGGAAATAATGAACCTTAGTTTGGAATGTGGAAAAGAATCTATAGGGTAGTCTATAACCCCAACATATCAACCCCAAAATACAATCCTATCAAAATTTGGATAAACATTAGAGTATGAAAGTATGAATAAGTTTCCTCTAGACCATCTAGTGGCCATTAATTCTATTATTGAACCAAATAATTATTTCTTTGTTTACACATTCATCTTTGACAAGGGCCTCACACTGTTTTCACCTACATGACTATATCATATCATATTTGTGATTCTATGACTCATTGATTCTGAGTAACCAATAAGGATATATTCAATGTTGATTTTTTGAGTTGGTAACCGCATTGGACGAATATATTTTATGTGGGTTTTTCTATCCAACATACCTATATATGGGGAAGATTTATTATTAAAGTATGAAAAATTACCAATTTAATTCCTTATGGATTCATAAATAAAAGGAATACCAAGTTGTTCTCTTGAAGGATATTATTAAGGGATGAATTTCAACCACAAATTGGTTTGTCTTTTGAGATTTCATAACGTTTCACTTCAATACCACAATTGGATTCTTCTATTTCATCATTTACGATATAATTTTCACTACTATATTTTGTGGTTACGAAAAATAACATTGTAATTGGTATGGTGGGTAGGCATCATAGATTATATTATTGAAAATTAATGTCTATTATACATAATCCACTATAAAAATCATGTTTGGCCTCATATAATAGTTTTTCAAACTTATATAATCATTTTAGGGGTTTTCACTATAATGTATAATGTTTAACCATGAGTTTAATCTTATGTTCCTTAGTGGCATAACATTTTTACACAATGATGGATGATTTCTGGATATACCATGAATAAATGTACTAAATGTACATAATGGAATTTGGATTTCAGTATATAATCTATAAACATGAATGTGCGATACCAACAATCATCATAATACTTGGGATATCCCTAAAATACCAAATTGAGAATTCATTATATTAATTTTCATTAATAATTGATCGATCCATTAAAAAAATAATTTAGCTATACCCATTATATCGCCCTATTATAGCATGGCTACTATTATATATGCATGTTTCTTAAAATAATTATGGGATGGATTAAGTAATATAATAAATATTGTCAAATACAAAACAATATATCTAGGAAGATGTGTTTAGTGAGAGATCAATGAATAAATATCATATAACACACCACATAATGGAATCTATCAAACACTAAATAATATGAACTCATGATAAATCTCTTCTATATCATAGGTAATCTAGTTAACAATTTTTGGGTTGGCATATTCTCATGATGCACTAGGAATTCCTTCATCCACATCTCAAGTCCAACGTTATTCCATGGATGAAGTTACTTCCATTTAGAATTTATAAAATCCCTAACTAGTCATTATTCATATTATGAAGTTCACATAAGGAATCCCTATATAGTCAAGGGTCATTTAAATTCATCTTACATTACGTGAATTTTTTCCCCATGATACAATATATACAAATACATTAAAATGGTTTCCACATCTCAATATGTCTGGTAGAATGTGTTCGCATGTAGGGATAAATGGAATGACATCTTGGGGTTCAATTTTGAGTTGTTAGAGAAATATTCTAGGATATATGAACTAAATCATAGATTTATTGGTCCTTCAGTTAGTACTTGATATTATTACACTCCTTGAAAACCTATTACTCCCACATCCATTAAATATTGAAAATATTTCATATGATAAATTCATAGTAATAGTTCTATCTTTGAAATTGGTTTTTAGTTTAGTGGTGGATGATATCCATGAAAAAATGGGTTCTTGATTATGGTATGAGTAAAAAACTATGTATTTTAGCTTTGGATTTATGAAACATGCATTTTAAAGGTCTATCATATGTTAACATAAGATATATTTGAAAAAATATTGGATATGGAAAATTAGTGTTCCTTAAAAAATAGTAGGGAATGATGAAATCTATACTCAGGATATTAACATGTATGAGGAGTCTATCCTTGTATAGTTATAGGATTTTGGAAAAATAGAATTCAAGGTCACACTTTTGAATTATATTTATTAGGGTTGACATGTGTGACATACCATATTTAATGTAATATTTTATAAAATATTAAACCATTACATCAATTTGGGTAGTAGCTATATTATTGAAATTACTAACTATATAATTTAATTTTATATATCATGCAGTAAGAATATATAAATATCAATTAAACCAATAAATATGTCTTTTTATACATAAAAGTGAGAAAAATAAATGTATGATGAAAATAATTTTGAAATTTCACAATGGATAAAATATCATTCACTTAACCACTGTCCCCTAGATCCCTTTACCCCTATGATGGAGCAATATAAAGGGTACACATGACCAATATGATTTCTATATGAAAAGAAAATGGGTATTGGAATTCCACAAATTTAATTTGTAGAAGGAAATAGATGTGAAAAAGAGGGAATGTATCTTTAGGTTTCTCTATGTTCATAATGGTATGCACATGTGGGGTGGTCCCCAAATATTTATAATGGAGGAAAAATCCTACATCCTTGTCTCAGAACCAACATTAGGTTCCCATAATTGATCAAATATACCACTTTCCAACATACTTTCATACACAAATCATTGACCATCTCAATATCAGGACAAAATACCTCTTCTATTATAGAGTTTTCATCTACATAGTTTCATATACCTTATAATTTCGATATTTTTCTCAACTACATTTATTAAGGGAAATTTATTGGAACTAGTTGTTGGGAAAATATAAAAATATCAGTTATATGAGTATATCCAAATTTAAAAAAAGTATCGGCCTTACTTTGTTCTTCTTACACATATTCCTTACATTATCTTCACATTCATATGACTATTTATGTTCATGCATGTTTCACTCATGGAAAAAAATAAAATTAAGGGTCACATTTTCCATAAAAGTATGATATATAAACCATTATTTCACAGTTTCCATTTTCCTAATATAAGACACTATGTTTCCCTATTTTGGAAACATTCTTTAATCAAATAGACACACATGGTGGAAGATGGTTACATGTGTGTTTTCCATACCTATATCTCCATCAACCATTAGGTAGAATAATTTTGTTTAATCACACTAGGATTTAAAAAATGTTGGGTAATTGTATCATCATAATGAGTAAATAGTAAAAAAAATCAATGACAAAACTCATCCCCTATTATTCTAGTGGACTACATTGAATGGAACCACCATAGAAAACACACTGGAGCACTATCCCTCAAGACAATATTTTGATACTCCACCACAGTAGGTACCCATGTTCTATGAAAACACTAAGTGTGTAGTGCTAAATAATCTAACTAACTTGGTAACCCAAGGATTTCTAAATGAAGGAAACTCATTTCCATGTCATCTAATCTAGGGTGATACCTCAGACATCCATCCAAATTATGGTGGCCATGTACCTTTGTCTATAATAGGAAGACCCCTTGCCATTCTCTACACTATATTGAATTTTCTTCATAACTAATATTATAGAAAACATTCTACCTATACTGTAAAGAGATCAATTTCATTGGAACACCAATAGAGTTCTTCGTCACCCTGAACCCTATAATACAACCAAAAATCTCCCTTGGATATATGGTTGAGTTCACTTCACCAATGTCACCCAACATTACATTATTCTTACATATTCCTCCTACATAGGTACGTACATACTTAGGACTCATCAATTAGCCCTTAAGATACATAGTATTATATAAAAATTATCGTGAACCACTACTATAATATATTCCCTAGAAATTTTTAATTTTAAATATATTCTCCATCACTAATAAGACCCCAAAGGTAACAAGGATCATTTTTTCCATTGAAAATGATGGTCCTTATCATGAGGATAATGATGAATACCCCCCAATATCATTATTCTCAATATTGATACACTCTTTCTAGAATCCAACTAGTCTATTCTCTGATTTTATTCCTTGGATTCATTATATAAATAAGACAAATACCAAATGGACACTTATAAGGTATAATCACAAAAAACCACATGTACTTAAATCATCATCCATGCAATATTGCTAAAGTGTCTAATTTTCCCCTTTTTCCACTCAATGAGACATTCATATTTAGGAATCCCATACGTTATAACCCCATGTTTTGTCATTTATGATTATCTATACCCTATGAAAAATCAATGAGTAAGATGTAATAATATGGAATTTATATAAAGTGCAATACAATACTATTACTCAATGTGAGATATTCCCCATGAATCCACCCATCCCTCCTCATATTGAGTGAAAATATAAATTTGGTTCCCATAAACATAAATCATATGTGTTGTCAAAACATATATTCTTTTTAATCACCTTGTAAATACTGGGATTCATGTTTGGTGTACACCCAAATGCCACCTCATTAGGCTGGGTTACCGATATGTGGAATCAGGCTTCATCATGTGGTTAAAAATTTCTATGAAGTTGACAACCCCTCATAGGCCTCCATATAGTAGGTGTAACACACAAATAATTCCTTATACCTATATATTATTATGATTCATCTCATATATTCGGAATCACTCCCTATAATATAGGTACATTCGGATAACCCAATTGAATTTAATGATCAGTTTCATGTCATCACCCCTTTCAAGAAACAAATTTAGTTTTCACATAACATTAAACTGCAAGGCATTGTCCTTTATCATCACCATAAACAAGGAAACTCAAACCACGTGGGATTTGATTTTAATTAATGAATATACATAGGATAAATCTAAGAGGATTATATTTGATATCCCAATAATACCCTTACTAGGATATATTGACTATAAAACCTATCCTCCATGTGATCTACTTTTAAAAATATCCCTTATAATAATGTCATATATGTTGTGATACAGTGTTCATGGATCCAAATTCATTACTATTCATCATTCCTTAATGTTCCATATTTCTTATTAGAGGAACCAAAAAGATCACTCATGTGTACATTCCACACTAACAATTTATTAAAACCACCACTATAGTATTCCACTCCAATTAACATTTATGTATATTGAATTAGTCCTGGATACATGACCATAAATATCACCACAATTTACTATTTCATATGACATGAAAAGGTACAATATTTTTTCTTACGAGGGAAAATATTACATGGGTTATAATGCAATTGTTGTGGAAATATAGGAATTCCCTTTCACTATTATGATCCCAACTACACAACACCTAAAATATCCCAGATGTTTGATAAACACTAATGTGACAATCTATATTCCTTCACGATAAATCAACATCAATTAATAAATAAATTATGATCAAACTATGATACATATATATGTTCACATAAATTAATTGTTCTTATCAATAATTAGTTGAGTGGAAACTAGTCCAACAATAATATTCAAAAATGATTAACAATAATATAGTAAATTATTTAGAAATCCCAAATGTGTTAAATTATTCACCCTATAATTTTGAGATGACCCTGACCTCCAATGATCTTGATTAGTATAGAAAACAAATTATTGCATATTAATTCATAAAAACCTAGTTCCTCTATATTGAATGTATTATTTTAATCAAAAAACCTATGAATAATGAATGATTTTAAAAAAACTAGACGATATTATATTCTTTAACAACAATTGATTACATGATATCAGGTGTCATGAATCACATTTCTAATGATATGGCCAAATGTCAGGTTCACATTAGAAACTGTTTCATATTAGTATAGTTTTATTTATTATGTTTATGGTTTCTTTTTAATATTATCATGAATATTTAAATTAATATTTATGTCTTTACCTAATAGAATATCTTAAAAAATTGATGTAGAATTTAGAAATCATATTATTATAGATCTAATTATTATGATTTGTATTAATATTGTTATTATGATTAATATTTATATTTTCTATTTTACATCATTATTAAATTCCCCATTATTATTAATTTTTCATCAAACATATTATTTTCACAGCATAATATAATAATTTCTGTTATTTCTATCATTGTATATTTATTTTTATTATATATATATATATATATATTATTATTTATTTTTTCTCAAATAACCTATCCGTATGTTATTTTTATGATATTATATTTTTATATTTTAATATAATCGTTATTTATTATGACCCATTATATATATTATTTTGATGATGGTATATTTTATTCAATATTTGACAGTTTAAAATTATTCAATTTTATGGGAAATGTTTTTTTCATTGTTATAATATTATAATTATATGATTCAAATAAATTTAAAATGAATGTATTATTTAAAAAAAATCAAAGGCAATATATTCGTGAAATAAGAATCATTTTTCACTACTAATTTTTTTTTTATTTAATGATTCTTTTTTATAAATGTGAATATTTATTATCCCCCTTCAATGATAACATTATACGAGACTCGTAATAGAAACTAAAATGTTACTTTTAATATTTACAGGGCTCTAATGGTAATGATTCATAACAACCTATTAACATTAATACTTATAGTAGAATAATTATAAAAATTGTATAGTATGATTAATACAATGATATATTAAATAATTCATATGAATGTTTTAGGGACAAATATGACTAAACATTATGATTTTAAGGACCATGGTTTTGATTTTTTATCCAATTAACTATAATCAGTCATGTGACAATTTTTGGTTGTCTTAGAGTGCATATATTTAAAATATCCATAACTAGTTTAACATTTTTTCAAGATTTACTTAGAAATATCAAAATTTAGTGGGTGAAGGTTTTGTAAATATTATTGTCTTAAAATTTTTAAAGATATATAAGAGATAAAAACTATTGGATATGCTTTAATTGTTTTCGTTTCGATTGTTTATGCATGTTTTGACCCATGAAAATATTTTTTTTTGTTGACAATATTGGATGATAATTGAGTGATATAGGAAGTGATCACTGGGAAGTTGGAAAATTTATTAAGATATTTATAGAGAACTACAAAATATATATGTTTTCCAATAATATGTGAGATAAATTTTTTGTAATGTAATTATTTTTTATTTAAATTTATTCGGTTCTAAATTGAATAAATGTTTACTTATTAATTTATTTTATGAAATATGGGGTGTATTATTTCATAATTTCATGTTAATAAAATAATTGGATCCACCTCACATATGAAAGTACTGTATTTTTCTAGTTATGATTCCATTTTCAATGGTACATGGCATAAAAATGATTTGTAAAATTAAACATTCATTTTAAAGAAACATGTAAATATTGTTTATATAACATTGTATATTAATAGAAAATATTACTATATATTTTAATTTAAATAGATTACATATAAATAATGTTTTATATTAGAGAGATCTTGATTATAGTCTTGAAATGGGAATTATTTTAAATAAAATGTTTCAGCTTCTATCAATTGAAAAAAATACAATTGTATTTTTTAGAGGAATGGTATCCATTTGGTTTTGGATGATATATTTGTAGTGTTTATTAATTATCAGTTCGAAACACAATCAGTTATTTTTTTATTAATGTTTAATTTTTAAAATGACGTAATTTGAAAAAATTACCCCTCTTAATGCATTTTTGTGTTTCGTAGAACATTTCAAGAATTGATTAGTTGGTTATAATAATTTTATAATTATTTATCAATTATTTTATATATTGTAATAATATATATATATATATATATGAGTAGTATCCATAATATATATTATTTATACATTATTAATGTGTCATGTTTTTAGTTGTAATTCAAACTATTTTAATTGATACACTTGTATATTACAAATATATATAAAAAAATTAACACAGACATTGTAGTATAATACTAGATTAATAATACAAATTTTACAGTTAATTTTGTTAGTAGATAGTATTTTGATGAATCAATTAAATACATCAATGTAATCATTCATCAATTACATAAAATACATGGTTTAATGCATCAATGATTTGTATAATGCATATTTTTGGATATTAAATATTTAATCTTATTTTAATAATTTTTGGTTTATTGGATTATTGAATATTCACTCTATGAAAGGTCTATATTATAATCTATAAAATCCTTTTTAATCTTATGTTCTATCCAACAATATTGTGTGTGTGTATGAAAAAAAAATTAAAATGTTTCTAGATTGAGATTTTTACAATTTCATTTTATATTCCATTATTTTTTTATTATAATAATTTTAAATAACATAAATTCATGGATACAAGAAATGATGGCTATGAAAATGTATATTTTTTTCAATTTATTTTATGTTTATATTTTGAAATATTATGGTCTTATATCAAGGTAGAATAATTAGATAGGGGAAATACAACACTATTATTTTTCAATAAAAAAATCTGTATTGTATTCCAAATGTTTTTAATGTGTTACCTTATGAGGTGGTTTCTACATGAACCAAAAATATAAAATGAATTATTTATTGTAAAAAATAATAATCTTAAAAAATTATCTAAAATGTAAAATAAAAGTAATTAAAAAATCTAAAATAATATGCTATAAAATAAAATTAAATAATTATGTTATTAAAAATATATTAATTTATATATTTTAATCACAAATATTTATATGTATGTACCTAATAATGAATAACATATACAATATATCTGATGATAAAAAATTTATATATTATTATGTAGACTATATAGAATATATCTAATAAATATTAAAATATATATATAAATATATGAACACAATTTGTTTCTTATATTAAACAACAAATTTAATTATTATAATAAATAAAATTCAAATGAAAAATATCTATATAAAAAATTAATAAAAATTAATTACAAATTATAGATTTTAATAAAAAACTATAAAAATATCGAATCAAAATAGAGATATTTTGATGGTTTATATTATATAAATTTCAAACAATAAATAAATTACATTACTTTTGGATAATTTCCATGAGTCTAATAGTTTATAGGGAGTTCAGACTAGATTTTACCTATAATTGTATATTCTTTTACATTTCCATCAACTCTCCCCATGAGTAAATGGTTGATCCATAATTCTATGAATTATACGGGACTTGTGATATTAATAAATAAAATAATTATTCACAACAATCCCATATGGAATCCATCAATTTCATGAAATCCAATTTGGAATTCACTAAAAATACCAATTTTTGAGGAAACATGTTACGTTTGAATGTTTGAATTTCTTACTAATTAAAATTTATTTCATTAAAAAAATAACATGGAAAAATATGTGATGAAAATTATTCTATATTCAGTGAAATAATATAATAAGAAATGAATGCCCCATTTATATAATTAAGACACAACATTAACTATTTAAAATTGTTAAAAACATTGAACTTCATTAAAAATATCATATTCCTCTGAAAATTAAGGAATTTAATTATTATTATCGATTTCATAATTAATAAGTATTAGAAAAATGAATTTGGAGAAAACGTTTTTCAAAAAAACATTGTTTTTTAAATTCAATTAAAGTATTCTCATTTGTATCATTACATGTTTCCCAAACAATAAATGAACCTTATAAATTTTTTGGATCACAAGTTTTTATAAAAACACAATTTCATATTAATATTCTCTATATTTCATAACTATTTTTACATGTAGATGTTATTGTGGTAGAAAATGGTTTGGAAGTGTTTATTTATATTAATTATATCATTTTTCTCATCCATAATATTCATGTTATAATTTAAAATGTTCTAATCATAATAATTTGTAATGAATTGTATTAAAGTATAAATAAATTCAAATAAATGTCAATATATTAGGGAGAATACTCTATTTGGGTAAAATAATTATAAAAAAACCTTATATAATTTTCAAGAAGTAAAAACAAATCCAAGTGTTTATTCATTAGGGCTAAATATAAGTTTTATTATGTTTAATACTTATAGGTAAAATAAATTCTTCTTTATTCCATAATGTATGATATATATAATTCATAGAATCAAGAGATATAATTATTCATCATGTGTATTTTCATGAATTTATATTATCTTTTCAAAATTTAATATTTCACTATCTGTATGATTAATTCAAAAATACATATACATTCATTATAATTTACTGATCAAATATTTCAATACGTTTAAAATGTCTCAATCAATTTGGATGACACATAAAACATTTCATAAAATTTTAAGAATACTAAAAATTCATTTATTTATATTGAATATCATGCCATAATATAAATTTTATATTCTTTATTTCGTGGATTAAAATGTTTATATTATATATGAATAACCTAAGGAAATTAAACATCATGATTTTTTTTTAGATTTGGTGAAAAATATACTATCCAGAGAATCATAATAAAAAATAATCTGGAAAGGCAATGAGATTGTTTGAATATCTTCATAGCAGTTGGTAACATGGAACCCTAATACCCATGTAAGAAAATGAAATATTTATGGATCTCAAAAATATAATTTAAATAAATATATTCATGATATAACATTTAAATGTGATTATATACATATCAATGAAAAATATAGTTTCATTACATTGGATGTGTCTCATAGAATGAAATTATTTTAAAAATTACGTTACTGATATGGGATAATTTGAAAAAAAAACCCTGTAATGGAAGTATAACAAAATTGATATTTAAATACACACAAGTTAATATAAAATAATCATACAGTTCATCCATTATATGTATACACACCACACAAAAGTAATGGGTGGCTAATAAAGATGGAATCTCTTGGAAAAAAGTGAGATAAAATTTTGTTATCTTGTGTTGTGACTCTCATTATAATCATGAGAGCCTCCTATATAATAAATATAATTTTATTATAAATATAATAATTAATTATATTATTATATATAATTCCATATATCATTTCATTATGACATTATATTACCATCCTGTGAACAATTCTATGTTAATATTACTCTTTGTGTAATATTCGCTTTTTTTCATGTGTCTTAATTTATAAAATCATTGGTACTTATAACTATATGATAATTTCAAAATATTAAACAATAATATAACATTCATTGAAATTCATTATATTTCTAAAATTTTAATGTATAGAATATAGACGTGTGAAATGTAATCTATCATTCATGTAGATGGTAAGTTTTACATACATGAGAACATTGTTTCCATTTTATTGATGTGTTGACAAAAATAGAGTGAATAAAATATATGTATACGTACATATGTAAAAAATATCATTAAATTAGAATAATTACTTAGTATATGTCATTTAACCTTATAAATCCAATCTTTAATACATTCCATGTATTTTCTGGGCGAATCACATTACATAGAGGGGGTGGTAGTCCACAATTACTCAAACAAAAATATCAAATTTATTTAAAATTTAATGAATATATATGTATTGTAAAATGATTATAAATTTTTAATGTCATAAAAATATAATATATGACACATATGAACATAGTTTCCATCATAATTTCGGCCATAAAATATAGTAATGTGAAAAAAATGTATATCCGTCTTTCATTGTGGCGGTAGTTCACCGAACAAAAAATTACTATTTCACATACCCGTTATATAGAAATGTGTGTATGTATAGTTATAATAACAATAATAAAGAAAATAAAATTATATTTTGGATACTTTTTTTGTTATAAAAGCATGGAATTAAATGATTATAGTGAGTGGATAATGGAAATAAATGGATTGATCTTGAGGAAGGTTGTTTCACATAATCAGGTAACACTTTTTGGTTTGTAGAAAATGGATTTCCTGGTTAGATTTATGCAAAAATAAATGAATTAATTATGAATTTATGGTTTTAGGGAAGTAAATTTTGTAGATAATGGCTAATCTTATGTGTTTTGAGTGGTGTGAATTAGAGGGATAATTGGTAACTTTTTATAAGTAATGTTAAGGGAAAACTATTCTATTGAGAAAAAAGTTAGTTGTACATACGTTTTAGATATAAGATTTATTAAAATACCAATGAAGTCAACAATAGATGGTGGATGGATTATTTATAGACATACAATGGGTTTTATACTATTGGATATGTCATTTGGGACCTTATGTTTATGATTTATTCTTCTACTAAGCTTAATGTTTCTGAAATTATTGTAAAATAATTTAATAACATAATCTAATATTTTGGGTAAAATACTAATTTCATATTATAAAAATTATAAATAATTATAACACCAAATATGTTATCCATTTTTATAATCTATAACCACCTAATGGGTATAAATTAATTTAAATTTAATCAAGCCTAATAGACGATAATGCATTGATTTTATGTATAAATTTTCAAAAGGATTTTTTTTGTTATTATAGTCAATTTCATTGTGAAATTGATAAAAATGGCCTTAATTTGATTAAGTGATAAAAAGGATAATTTAAACATTAAAAGAAAATTAAAATATTATTTATCCATTTAAATAAATATTATTTAAAAGTTTATTTCAATTAAAACATAGAATTATGCACTATAAATCAAAATATGAAACTCCACAGAAAAATACCAATAATTTTACCAAACAAATTTTATGTTTTTTTTCAATGCAGATGTTTACGATTAAATATATGATTTTAATAAAGTAAAAATTTGTATTTAAATTGTCTTCTATTTTAAATGGTGGTAAAACTGCCATATAAAAAAAAATTAGGAAAAATATTAGTTTTTATAATCTTCTTATTATAAAATTTATTTAATTAATATTGAGAATATTTTATTTTATATATAAAATATTTATTTTATTTATTTCATTCAAAAATTTTAATTAATATAATTAATTAATATGACTCATCTTTATGACTGTAAAATTTCAGTTCTATAAAAATATTTCCTTATTTTTAATTAGTTCATAGATACATTTCTAATAATTTTCATCCAATGAATTAATTTTATATTCCATGTAGAAAAAATATTTTAAAATGTTACATTATAATTTTAATATTAATCATATAGAGTGCAAATTTATATCCAATTATATAAAATAGTAATATTTTTAATAATATATTATAGTTTGGCCACACTGGATCATTCATGTTTTAAAATCCATCAAGGAAAGATAATCATTCATGTAATGTACACTAAATTTTGAGATCTATATAGACAATTTAAAAACATTATGTTGTGTGTATTGAATCATATCATGTACATTTGTATAATAAAAAAACATTTCTCTATGATTAAAAATCAATTAATTGTAATGTATGAAATGAGAAATATCATAAATATTACATTAATTCAAAAATATTTAAAATATATCACACGGTTACAAATATATTAAATCCAATACCCCGGGATCACATTAAAACATTGTCCACCAAAAATACTACTCAATGTTTCTAACATGCCTATATACTAACTCATGTTCTCTTTAAACTATGGAACATGAAGTGACTAAAAATTAATATAAAAATCCTCAAATAAATTATACATAAAAAACATGTATATGTAAACTAAAAAAACATAGATTTTTCTTTCATTAATGAGTAACTATATATCCATTACACATAAAAGTAAAATTTTAATTTCTTCAATAATTGTTTCCAATACATTACAAGAAAAATGGATTCTAGTTTTGTTTTTTTATCTTATTAGTTTTTTTAAACTAGTACTAATGATTTGAAAAAAAATTATTGTGTTTTTTAATTAAGTGCACAGATTTCCAAAAGCATTACATTTTACCTAGTTTGGTATTGTGTAAGATATTTTTTTACTAGATTTATTCTTATGGAACCATTGTGAATCCATAATTTTAGGCTTTATTGAATCCAATACTATAGAAAATTTGGTGGTTAGTATAATTATATATTTTTATGTAAATTACTAGATAATACAAATACTAAAAACTAATTAACATCCATTTTGAATCACATGTCGGTATTTTAGTATTATATAATAATAGTTAAAACTAGTTCAATATAATTAGAAATCTTTTTAAAATTTAATAGATATTCTAACAATCACTAAAAACATAGAAAGATATGGAGAAACAATGTGGACATTAATATGATTCTAATAAATTTTTAAAATAATATTATATCCACATAATAATGAATTAAATAAATTCAAATTAAAAAATGAAAATATTATAAATATTATATAACAATTCATTTTAATGTAGAAAGGATGTTTATGTCCATTATATACTGCTACGGTAGAATATATATGTTCTGATAATAAATAATTAACAAATGAAATTTTTATCCAATATCAACTCTATGACCCATATGTTAGGGTGGGATCCCCATATGATCCATTCTCAGTATATTCCTTTTTACTAACATAATTTAGTTATTTTTTTATTATATTAAATTTCAATTTTTATATAAATAATTTAAAATTCAATATTTTGAATTCAAAATGTAAAATAAAATTTTAACTTAATAATATTAAAATATTAATATAAATATAATAGACTGAGTACTACTTTTATCAAGGTGGAAATTTATTCAAGAATGATCCCATTCATTCCATGGTATAGAATTCCTAGTAAACTACCCATCTCAAGCTATTTATCATGGTTCACACTCATATATAACGTTCTTGAGAATCAATATTTTCTTTTTGGACTCTAATTAACAAAGGTTGGAAATAGTAATCCTACCCATATGATGACGCTCAAAAATATGTGATGATTATCTTCTCCAAAATTCTTGTGAGAGGCAGTTTCTTGTAACTAAACCTCATACATTAATGACTTGTTTAATAAAAAAACAGTCAAAATATCGGCACTATTAGAGAATGGTATTAACATAAAATGACTTTAATCTCATTCCACATTATATTTTTTGACAATAAATAGAACCGATATAAAATATATTTATTCCATAAAAAATTAATTATTATTAACATTTTTTACCTTATAGTTTGAAGTATGATCTTTTATAAAATTATAATCAACTTTTCTCTTCACATCGAATGGCACCTCAATTAGACTACACATAAGAAAAATAACATTCACATATATAATCAATGGAAAAAAGTTAATATCTAGAAAAATTTCTGTACATATGATTCAATAAATATATATTTAATAATATTTAGAATAATATATATTTCCGTCCTGTACTTGAATAAAATATACACAAAATTTATCATGGGATTACATGACTCTCCATACATAATGTTTTTTGAGATTATTTTTATAATAATAAGGATAATATTACAAATAATTTAATTATATTAATAAATTATAGTCAATATACTATAGTTGTATCAAATAAATTATTCAATTTAATATTTTTAATATTAATAATTGACATCCTCTGAGTATGTATTATCCTTCGAGTACATATTCAAATATTTGACTAACACTGAAGGATGTGTCATTAATATAACATTAAATCTTATATTTAATGTGATATAAATTTAAACCTGAAATTTCCATTTTCCATTTACTCAAAGTCATTTCATAATGTTAAAATTTTAAAATAACCAATATATTTGATATTTAAAAATAAATAATATTTTATTTTATAGGAATATCAAATAATAAACATAAAATCATTATATTTATTTGAATTCAAAATTTTTATAAAAATTTCATTCTGAGAATATATAGTAATGTTTTGTTAATCATAATATTCAAAGGGAATGAATATCGCCTCTCTTACTAACTTCCAAAATGTATGGTCATATATTCCTTCAACATCTTTTGTATGGACAAAATCTATGACAATGATATAAACACATTAAATTGGTTTATTCTCAAAACATATAATGTATTGATTTTTTATTTTAACAGGTTATTATTTTAATATATTTATTTAATATAATAAAAATTAGAACAAGTTGTAATTAAAAATTTTTCAGCATTAAAAATTACATATCAATAATGATCACCAAATAATTCCCTCAAACTATAATTGTGACACCATATGGTTAGATTTTTAAGGATCACTATCTAATCCATATGATCTCCCTAACATCGCTAATTTATATGAAGAAACACTCAAAATATAGAGGATACATAATCATTATGTGAGAATAATATATGGAATGAAATGTCGGAATGGGGTAAAATGAATTTTAGGGGAAAACCTGTTGAAGAAGGGAGCATGTTGGATAAGTAAACTTGGATAAGATTTTTGGAAGGCCTACACCGAACATAAATCTTGTTGTTTTAATAATTTATAATGATATATGAATAAATATCATTTTAGAAAGTGACATATGATATACTTATTTTAATATTTTTTATATATATTAATATAATACAAATATTTTAATGAAAATTTTATTAGTTAAAGGAGTAATGAACATAAAATAAATTATTTCATTATTTCCCATTTTATTATCATCTTCTATAATTAATGTGACTTTATCATCTCCACCAGACCACAAATGAATAATTATTTCAATATAATCATGTTAGGATATATAAACATCAATTTCATTGTAGGGATACATTATCTCAAAATAATTCATCAAATTCATCACCCATATCATCCATCTTCGGTTGAAGGTTATGGAATATAAGACTGCAACATTCCTGGGATACATCATCAATATATGAATAAATTTTCTATTTTGTATCCAAAATATAAGGATTATATTTTATATTCCCAACAACTTCAACCAAATGATAGATGTTAACCTCTATAAATTATAATGAATATTTACATATACCACAATAAATATTGATACAATTATATTTGAATAACAAAAAATATCATGATAAGTTATATTCTTATTTAGAATCAAATATCCATAGTGTACATTCTAGTGGATATTTTGAAGAAAACACTATTTTTTAATCATTCATTATAAAAAAACTATAACAAATTATAATAATATAAGATAAAAATAATCAAATCTAGTAAAATAATTCAATAACCTTGAGAAATATAATTCATGTAATTGTTAACTATTGTAATATGCACAATATTCATGATATTCATATATAAATAAGATATATTTTTTTTATATAATTCCATAATACAAAATTTTTATGAATATGAAATGATTATTATCACACACAAGATGAAAATAATTCATTATTATATATATTACTAGATTTGGATATCAATTTCTTATTTCATTTTTGACTTGGAAGAAATATATTTGTTTCTATCATCAATTATAGATTGAATAGATATAAATCATAACTAACATCTAGCACATATTTATGCTTTTGCAAAAAAATTAATGTTTTCAATGAATGTTTTTTCTTTATACAACAATATAATGATATAATGATTTTTGACTTACTATTGGATTTTTTTAATTTTAATCAAAAAGTCCAACATTATTGACTCATGACTCATAATTTTCCTAAAATGTCAAAAAAACGATAATATCTTTAGTTATATTCCAATCATTTATTTCACCATCAATTTGATCATTTTTTCATAGAAAATATATCCAAATCCCTAGATTCATAATTAAAAAATTTAATATACATGACTAAACAATATATGTAGAGTTTCTGGATTTTTAATGAATTAGTCTGAAAAACTAATACGAAATTAACAATCAATGGGATATGTCGACTGATATTGTATATAAACTACGATATAAACATCTCCTGTCAAACTAATAATTCGATATACCATAATAGTGAAGCATACTTTGGGGAAATATCATCCCCAAATTTTAATGTTTAATAAAAAATCATAATGGTGTTTTTCTTGATAAATGGGGTTTAATAATTTATCATAAATATATAGAATGGATCTGAAAAATCAATTACAAATGATGTTAGTTTATTATGAAATAAATTTTATAATATAATATGTAACTATGGTTTATATAAAACTATGTTAGTAATGATTTATGATACAATGAAGAATATTAGGTTTTATGTCAACAATTTATTAATTCAACCAATAGTATCCCTTAGGTTTTTCCTCTTTTATCAAATTTCTATAAAAACCATCCTTTTGAAAATTTCTTGATGAAACAACATATTTAAGATACAATCCACAAAAATTTTATCATAGACAATGATTTATATTTATTTTTCACTTTATTTATAAGAATTATTGTGGTATTTGTATTTTCAATTCAAATTAAATATTTTAAAAACCATATTGTATAATACATTCCTTTCAATGATCATAACATTAACATTATGAAAAATAAAATTACTAATAATTACGTTTGAAATGATTTTATTATTATAAAACTATTTTAAAAAACATTATCCGATATTATTTCAGTTCAACATGAAGAAACATTCTACTACTATTTTTTGACATCATTTTCAACAATAATTAATTATTATGACATGATTCCATAAAAAGATAATTTTTTTAGTGTACTCCAATAAGTAAATTTATATAATTGTGTCTTTTTAAACTGATATCTATTAAATTTATCAAAAAATGTATTATGACACGTGAAATTAATGTTTATTCAAAATAATAGTCAATTAGGATGAAATTAAATGTTATAAGATATACATTTGGGTATATATTGAATGTTCTAATAAGAATTATTACATAATATAAGGAAATAGAAAATCATCCACATTATAAATTAAAACATTTCTTACATTTTAACTACTCATTCCTCTTACATATCAACACCAACATCACTAGACTCTTTTTAAAATTCTATAGGTTGATGACAGTGTATATCAATTTCATTTTTTGAAATTTCCTTTCCTTTAATTCATAAAAAAAATAAATAATTTTTTTCATTGATATCCTTGGATATAAATTATAAAGGATAAATATAATTTTCCATATATTATAATATGTACTCAGAATTATGAAGGGATTAAATCAATCTGTATCTAATATCACATTCATATTCCTATAATCAAAATATAAATTTTTATATGTATAACAAATTCATTTCCATTATCATGAATATATTTTATGTTTTATAAACTCATTTTTTATAACGGAAAAAACATAATTTTCTATTATATTTCAAAAAAAATATAATTAATTTTTTGAATCATATTTTTATTGGAAATTAATGAAAATTCATTGTTGTAGTTTTATATCATGTATTATTCATATTACATTCATTGAGAATTTAATCAGTATTTATGAATTTCGATCCACCAGTGTCATGTCTTTTACAATCATATAGGTCTCAATATTCTATTGGATTATGTCACTATGTCATAAATGTGTATTTATATTGTTGAGAAAAATATTAATTACAACATTACTCATCTATTGAAGATATTATGGAATGATAGATTTAAAAAATAAATCATAGAGAAACTCCAATAATATTGTTATTAAATTGTCAATAATTCTACATAATCACATGATTTGATAAAGGAAAAATATAACTAAAAATATTATATATTTTATACATGCTTAATAAAACCCTTTTTTTACAATATCCTCTAAATAAAAAATATTTTTTTATCTTTTAAAATCTATATTATATTAATATATTGAAAATTAAAAATACATAGAAAAAATATGTTATAACATCCATAGTTTATTGATTTTGTGCTGAAGGGATATTCAAT
Organism: Viscum album; assembly: GCA_963277665.1. Lineage (NCBI taxonomy): Eukaryota > Viridiplantae > Streptophyta > Magnoliopsida > Santalales > Viscaceae > Viscum > Viscum album. The sequence continues at coordinate 1,416,283,912 of OY728161.1, read as the reverse complement.
AATTTTCATAATTTTATTCTCTAATATCGGGGTAATGGTTTTTCATTCATATGAGGGCTGCACATCCCAAATTATATAATTTCAAATTTTATTTTCCAAATCCATCTCTCAAATCCATCAAAAAATAATTTCAATAACATATATACATAAACCTCATTAATTATAATTCATTATTATATATTGTAATAAAATCATGGTCATTACATTCTTCCATCTTTGTATCCATTTTCATTCTCAAAATCTAAAAACACAACCAACCCCAAAACATATCATGGTTTATTCCATGGAAAATAAAAATGTATCGCTGATCCTATACACTAGTAGTATATATATATATATATCAAAATGAATATTAATTAAATATAAATATTTTACCAATAAATCATAACTAAGAATAAAATATAGTAATTTTTTAAATTTATCTCAGGAAAATTGATTAAATACATTATATGTATAATCAATTAATATTATGAGTTTATAATTTTTGTCATGAATATATTATATAATTTATAGGAAAAAATTAATTTTTTAAATAATTATCTCCCTGTAGTTTTTTGATGAGAAATATAAAAATTGGAAAATGATAACATAACTCATTATTGGTTAAAAATATCAAAAAATGAAAATTAACACGTGAAAAATGATTTTAAAAATAAACTAAAAAAGGGAAATATAAAATTATCAACATAATTAACAAAAAAATAACAATTATAAACACTAAAATAGATACCCAATGTAGTATTTTTTAGGATAATATTAATCATGAGATTGGATAGCGGAATTTAGGTACATAAAAATAAAATATCATAATAAAATGAAAATTTTATATATTATTATGAAAACTCAAAATATCACTGATTTTGAAATACATATGTAAATTTAATGATATTTATTTAATTTATAAAATAGTGATAGGGATGTATGAGTAGATTTTCTAGGAATATTTGTTTTTCATGGACAAATTGGTTGTGGAAGGGAAGAAAATTCACATGATAGAAGGATAAATAATTATATTGGGATGAGAAGAGGGTTATCACTTTAAAGATTGAGAATAAAATATTTAGAAATATATTAAGTAATCAAACGGTTTAGTGTCGTGCAATGGCCGAAGAAATAGGAGGTGAGGATATATTATTGTGATATAGGAATAATGTTAAGGGGATGTTATTTTTTCGTGAGGGATGAAAGGAAGATGGAAGATATAACAAAAATATTTGTTTTATTCAGTGTAAATTTTAAAAATCACAACCACTATTTTGAAAAATTAAATGGTATTTTATTTGTAAAATACATATATTATACTATGCATCCGTTGATTTTAATGCACACTAATAATTTTTGATTAATATCCAATGTGTTATAGTTATTTATTTAGAATGTATTTTTCTAAATATCACTTATTAACCACAAAAAAATTATATTTCTTTTTCCATATCATGAATTTATCTCAGACAAATCATATATAATATTCTATTAAATTTCCTAAGAAAATGGAAATATAATAAAATGGTGATAATATCTTCAAATTTGTAGGAAAACAAATAAATGAGTAATAAATAATATATCATTATATCACAAAAAATTGAGGAACATAAACTTGTATGAAATGAAATGATTAATGGAATAAGATCAAGGGAGAATAATTATTTTTCATGAGGAATGATAAAAAAATCATTTATTATTGTAGAAAATATATAACTAAAAAACTATAATGAAAAAATAATATATACCATTGTAACGTCCCAAACCCGGGTGCCACGCAACGGGTGCCCCGAGCCCGGTTCGCCACGTGACCTCAAGTGAATTTCCAAAAACGCAAGAGGCTGCCCACTAACAGCGAGGGCCCAGGTCTGATAGTTGGGAAACTATGCCCTCATTTGTCAAAGTGTAGTGCAGCGGAATACAGAATAAACATACAACGACAGCGAAAGCAGTAAACATACACAACTGAAATAAACTACAGCAGTGGATATAAACAACAATATATAAATTATGGTTCTACATGTTACAAGTTCTAAGAAAGCATCCAGAACATGTTATACATCAATACAGTACAACAAAATATAGAGCACAACAAATAAGCAAAACAGCTGGCAGCGGCATCGCGAGCGTAGGCTCGGTCACATGCCCTCCTACTCCTCAGCAACAGTTAAGTACCTATATATGGACTTTTCCCCCTATCTACACCTACAGAAACTTAATCTGTTTGGGCCGAAAAGCGTGACCCAAATAGGGTGTGAGAAATATATCTCAGTAGGCACCCACCAAAGTCTTGTGCCCAACTACTTGTAAAACATGCAACAAGTGTGCAGTAGTAAAATTCAAAAAAAGAAAGTAGTACTCAAAAGTAACTAATTACCAGTTATATTGCCATATTATTATTCATTTAATTCATTAAATATTATAAATCACCACAGTGCATTTCTAAGTAAATAGTCCACATCCTCAGAGAAGAAAAATCTTACGCTCGGGTAAGTAGAATCCAACCAACATATATAGCCCTCATGAGTAAAAGAAGTCTCAATCAGGCATAGGAAGTGTCTCCATCAGGCGTAGGAAGTGTCTCCCTATGACACAAAAGTCAAGTCCTTAGGCACGAAAGGTTGCCCTCAGGTGAAATAACTACATCCCTCAGGCTAAAAAGTACAGTTCCCACATGCTAATCACAACCACGCCTTCAGGCTAAACAGGTAATCGGGCCATGCCCAACATGTCAAAATGCAGTAAACGAGAAATTCCTCTCAGGTAAATTCTACAATTACAATATTCATGGCTTACCCTCCGTTATCCCGGCCAAACGACTAATTAGTGAAACACACCACCCGGGGTGGTTCCGGATCCAAGCAACGATCCCAACCTGCATTTTATTACAACAATTTAATCACCTATGAAATTCTAGCCATTATATATAGAGACGACCTCGACCACACGACACCCCAACATGTGTTCATGGCACAAAAACGCACAAAAACGCGTGACATTTGGAAATTTACACCAAGCCACCTACCTTATGCGCCAACGAACGGTATACCCGAGCACCGACTCCAGAAACACCTAATAACGGCATAGATCTAACATAGAAAAAAACACATTCAAACTTAAACAACTTTCCCTAGGGAAAGAATTGGTATGAACAGTACCAGGAGAGGAGAGGGCGTACCCGTGCGGTTCCAATGAGATCGTCCATCACCGAATCAGATTTCAGAAGAACTCCCGACAGATCTTCAAAGGGTCGGCCATCCTCCTTGGCTCCAAAATGGCTCAAATTCCCCCTATGCCAAATGAGGAGCCTACATCCTGTTTTAAGTCGAAAAAACAAAGTACAAGGCGTGTACTTCTGAGTACACGGCGTGTACTTATTTAATTTAATTGTTCCTATGGCGGCACCGCCACACTGTTCATTCGTCGGCATGAGTACACGACATGTACTCTGAAGTACACGGCGTGTACTGTCGCCCAGCTGTCGGAAGCTCCACCACCTTACTGTTTAGGCCTACCGACTGACTACACGGTGTGTAAGGTACCACTACACGGTGTGTAGTCAGTTCTTACACCCTTCGTCGCTGGCATGGCTACACGCCCTATGTACTCATCCCCACATGGCCATAAGTACACGGCGTGTAGAAAAGTACATAGCGTCTAGTTCCAAAATTCAGGATTTTTCCCAATTTTCCATATTTTCTCAAAAACACTTAAGGAAAAGGAAAAAGTGGACGCTCGTACCTCAAAAATAAGAACCGAGTTCTTACAAACATCCCCCCTTATAGCAATTCGTCCCCGAATTTCCCTTCCAAGGGTGGAGAAGAATAAGCTCAGAACAGCTCTTGCCACTGAGCACGTATGTCGGCTTCCCGCTTCCAGGTCTAGTCCTGCACTCGGCCATGCTGCCATAGAACCCGTACGAGAGGAACTGACCGGCCTCGGAGAACCTTCGTGCTCCTCACAACGATACAAATTAGATGCTCCTCAAAGGAAGCATCTGCTTCCAGCTCAACCTCCTCTGGATGACAGGTGTGAGACGTGTCTGAATGGTAGCGGCGCAACTGAGACACGTGGAAGACGTCGTGCATGGCTCGATACCGCTATGGTAACTGCAACTGATAGGAAACCTGCCCAACTCTCTCCGGAATCTCCAATGGTACCACATACCTCGGTGAAATATTACTATGTCTCCTGATCCGCTTGTCTCCCAGCCTCAGCAAAACACGCAAGAAAACATGATCCCCAGCCACACACTCCAAAGGTCGTCTACTGTGATCAACATAAGACTTCTGACGAGACTGCGTGGTAGCCACCCACTTCTGAATCAACTGGACCTACTTAGATGTCTCTTGTACGAGCTGTGGAACCAGTAAAACTTCCTCACATGCCTCTAACTAGCACAAAGGTGATCACTTGGCCTACCATATAAAGCCTCGTATGGTGACAACTCAATAGTTTCTTGGAAACTATTTATATAGGTAAACTTCAGTAAGGGTATATGCTTCTCCCAAGAGCCCCCAAAGTCTTGGAAGCATGCATACAACATTTCCTATAGCACATGTATCATCCGCTCTGACTGGCCATCCGTCTGAGGGTGGTATGTTGTGCTCTGAAGCACCTGTGTACCTAGCGCCATCTGAAAACTCTGCCAGAAACGAGACGTAAAGCAGGCATCCCTATCTGAAACTATAGAACGAGGGACCCCATGAAGACGTACGATTTCTCAGATATACAGCCTTCCGATCTCATCCACACTGAAGGTCTCCTTGATTGGTAGGAAGTGAGATACCTTCGTGAGTCTGTCCACAACAACCCACACGGCATCATTTCCTCGAGGGGGCCTTCGAAATCCCGTCACGATATCCATTGCGACATCATCCCATTTCTACTCTGGAATGGGCAACTGCTGTAACAGCCCAGCTGGTCACTAATGCTCTACAATCACCTGCTAATAGGTGGAACACCTCATAAAAAACCAGATATCTCTATCTTCATACCCAGCCATCAGTACTGATGACTCAAGTCATGGTACATATTGGTAACCCCGGGATGAACTGCCCATGATGAAGTATGAAACTCTCGCATCAGCTCCTTGCGTATATCCCCCGGAACCCATTCTCGTCCATGGAAATGCAAAACCTCATCATCGCCTATTGTCTAACTGGGAGGAGGGTCCTTACTTGCCCCCAACTCTTGTAGAACTAGGCATTCTGAATCTGATAGTTGTCTCATCCTCACTCTGTCCAGGAGGGTAGAAGTCACAGCTAAAGATGAAAGATATGCCTTTCTCTGACTGTCGTGCACCTCCAGATGCATCTCAGAGAAGAAGTCCATGAGTTTATACTCACCACTGGCCTCCTACACTGCATGTATATGTGTCTTCCTACTCAGTGCATCAGCTACTACATTACCATTGCCAAGTGTATAGACAAGCTCAAAATCAAATGATTGTAGGTACTCAACCCACCTTCTTTACCTCAGATTCTTGTCACGCTAAGTAAATATATACTTGAGGCTTTTGTGGTTGGTGAAAACCACAAAATTCTCTCCCAACAGATAGTGTCTCCAACAACGCAACACATGAACAAATACAACCAACTAGAGATCATGTGTCGGGTAATTCCTCTCATGTGGCCTCAACTGCGAAGACCCGTATGCAACAAATCGATCACCCTGCATCAAAACGGCCCCCAGCCCAATCCCTGATGCATCACAGTAAATTGTATAGCTCTTTCCCTAATCTGGGAGTATCAGGATCGGTGCTGATGCCAACATTCCCTTCAGGTCCTGAAAAGATGTCTCTCAATATTCTGACCAAACGAACATCACACCCTTCTTAGTGAGACCTGTCAACGGTGCTGCTAAGCGGGAGAAGTCCTGTATGAAGCATCTGTAGTAACCATCCAGCCCTAAGAAACTCTGTATCTCAAACATGTTTTTAGGATACTCCCAAGAAACTACTGCTCTCACCTTCTCTGGGTCTACTGCAACTCTTTCCTCTGAGATAATGTGACTCAGGAAGTGAATCTGGTCCATCCAAAAGTGGCATATTGAGAGCTTAGCATATAGATGATGCTCTCGCAGTGTACTCAATATGATCTCAAGAGGGGTGGCATGATCATGTCGAGTTTGAGAGTACACCAAGATGTTGTCCATGAATACTAACTCAAATGAATCAAGATACAGAGGAAATAAATGATTCATTAGATCCATGAAAACCGATGGTGCGTTCGTGAGTCCGAATGGCATAACCAAGTACTCGTACAGACCATATCTGCTCCTGAAAACTATGAGAGGTATATCAGATGGTGTAACGTGAAGCTAATGATATCCTGATCTAAATTCAATCTCTGGGAACACTCGTTCTCCACGAAGCTGATCAAACATATCATCTATCCTCAGCAAGGGATATCGGTTCATAACCATCAACTGGTTCTGCTTCTGATAATACATGCAATGTATGAGGGTACCATCAACCTTATTCGCAAAAAGGACCGGATAAACCCAAGGAGAAGTACTGGCTCAGATAAAAACATTCACTTGTAGCTCCTCTAACTGCCTCTTGAGCTCCTGCAACTCAGGCGTGGTTATCCTATAAGGAGAAATGGACACCGGTGCTGCACCTGGCACGATATCAGTAGATAAATACACCTCACGCACCGGAGGTAGAATTGAAATGTTTTCTGAGAAGACATCCCTGAAACGATCCACAAATGGCGGGAAATCCGTCAGACAAGTCCCCTAATCATCCAAATACAAGCTCGCAATCTGGGCTGTGACTCGACCTCGTCCATGATGCTCTGGTCTAACTCGACTCGTCTGAACATCCCATTATCCCTTGTATAGAAACTCTCCACCCTTTGGTGACGTGAAATGCACCATGCGACGATAGCATTCTACAAAGGCTCAAAAGGGAACCAACCAGTCCATCCTAAGAATGAAATCATAGCTCGTCATCTACAAGACATAGAGGTCCCAAAGGAAGTGACACCCACCAACCTCAAGGGGGCACTCCTTGCACTGACGCACACCAGCCATCCTAGTCCCCAATATAGTGTCTAGCGTCAAGATAGAATAAGAAGTAGAAACACTGAGCACAAGGCTCTTCACAACGGGTACATATATGAAACTATGCATAGCACCCGTTTCAAAAGTACTGAAGATAAAACAGAAGCTACTAGAATAGTACCTATGACTGTAGAAGGTCTGGGATCCTGCTCCTGCTAGGTCTGTTGCACTGCATATGCCTGCCCAGTGCCGGGGCCCTCCGACATAGTCTGGCTACCCTGAGCAGTCCCGCCCAGTTGCCTCTACGATCCTGGTGTCTGGCAACCACGACCACGACCACCATCTCGGCCTTCACGCCCTGACGAATTCTAGTTCCCCCTCTGGTAAGAAGCCACTGGTCCTGCTCTCGCATGCAGAGTCTGCACAGAACACCTCTCACTATCCTCTTGTAGAAATTCCCTACAAAAGCGCTGCAGATGACCCATCTTTCCACAAGCTCTGCACTCCACTATGTCTCATTGACACTACAACCTTTTGTACCCCACTCTGCCACAATAGTAGCACCTGATTAGGCTAGCTGAAGAAGCTGCCTGGATGGTACGACCATCCTGAGAGAAGTCCATCTGTCTCTTCCTCTTGCCAGCAGAAATAATACAAGTAACTGGTGCTGAACCTCCCTAGCCCACACCACTAGATTCCCACAGGTTCCTCTTTGTAATCAGCACCTAATTCACAATCGCGTGTACAGTATGCAACCTAAAAACATTTAACAGTGCTCGGATGTCATGCCGAATACCATCCTCAAAACATCTGTCTCTCAACGTCTCATCACCCACTAGCACGGGTGCAAAACGCTGATTCTCCATAAAATGAGCAGAATAGTCCATCACTGACATGGCGCCCTGCTGCAGATTCATGAACTCTCGAGATCTATCTTTCCTCAGCATCTCAGGAAAGAATATTTCATAGAATACTGCCTGAAAATATTCCCACGCCATGTCTCTGTGATTCTCTGACTCGGTGGTAACATCCCACAACCCCTTGGAGGAATGACGCATCATATAAGTCGCGATCTTGACCCTCCTCCCTAGAGGCATCTCAAGATGCTCAAAAATAGTCTCCATCAATCCTAGCCAAGACTCCGCAGCATGTGGTCCACCATACCCTGAAAACGTAGGCAGATGTTGTTGCTGAAAGATATGTGTCAGCTCAGCCAGAGATGTGGCATCCTGCGGTACTCCCTGAAAGGTCTGCATGAACCACATAAATCCTTCACGGAATTGTACCTCCACTCATGTGTCCGGTATAGTAGCTGGCACCGCATCTGGCTATGCTGGTGGATCAACTAGTAGCCCATGGCCCACCATCTCCAGAGTATAATTGTTGCCGCTCTCCTAGTGAACAAATCGCAGTCGTCTAGGAGGCGTGACACTACATGGTGAAAACACGCCTCAGATTCATGATTCTTAATACATAAAAGCAAAGGAACCAAAAAGGAAAAAAGAGGAAGAATGCATGAAAAATTGTAAAAACAAGTCTACACGGCGTGTACAATGTCTACACGGCGTGTACTTGACTTCCCTTCCCTTTCCCGGATCCTTCTACACAGCTAATCCACACAGATTCGGTCAAACAAAACTACATGGCGTGTATAATATCTACACGGCATGTATGGTGTTATTTCCCAAATTCCCGTGTCGTCCGTGACACGGCCGACTACTCGGCTTGACACTACACGGCATGTTACACCTGCACACGGTGTGTACACCACCATATTTCCCAGCCACACAGCTAACTCCACACGGTCTGTACTTGGACAAGACTTCACGTCGTGTCCCACAGGTACATGACGTGTTCAGGGAGAGGTGACATCGGCCCGTGTTGTTAGTTACACGGCCGAGTCCCTAGTTCACACTACACGGAGTGTCTATAATTGACACAATGTGTTCTGTCAAGGAGTTCACCTACCCGTGTTGTTAGTTACACGACCGGACTCCGGGTCACAATACACAACGTGTCCATTCGGTACATGGCTTGTTTTACCCATGCCTTTCCCTACCCCGTGTCTCCACCCACATAGTTTGTGACATGGGAATAGACTACACGGCGTGTACTCAGGGTACATGGTGTGTACTCAAAAAGATCATTTTTCTTCCCAAACAAAAGAGCATACAAGGCGTGTATAAAAATACTACACGACGTGTATACTGGGTTTCAAGACTGTATGCCTCAGAACATCCCCGGAACCTAGAAAATACTGAAACTAACACCTAAGTGTCAAATTCCAATTCGTGGGGGTCCATACTCCCCCACGAAGCAAAGTATGAAATCTTATACATGTTATAACCAATAACCAGTCAATGATCCACCAAATTCTGGTCAATGAGGGCCCATACTCCCCAAAAACTGATGTTTGGTGTTCATTCTATAAACAGGATAACATTAAATTACCCTATCACATAGCAGGTATTTTATCAGAGCGGTTATCACAACAGCATGCTTTTCTAGCACAAAAACTATCACAAAAACATGCGAATTTCTAATGCACCTACATGGAATAAAAACTATGCATGGAATGTGATATCGATCATGTGCTTATATGTTTCATGAGATGGAATACCCTCATCTCATCAGGTTGCACCTAAATAGAACCCATAGATAAAATATAAACAGCACAATCACAAGTGTGTCACCCAACGGTGAAAACATATCAACTGTAAATTGCAAAATCAATAAAATTACAATCACAAGATAAATTGGCTTTTCCATGTACGCGGGTTAGCTACGCCCGGGCATAGCTTATTACCAACTACAGTTCATCCTATCCCTGACTACGACACCAAATAGTAAGTCAAAGAAAAGAAACCCCTTTGATACCACTTTGTAATGTCCCAGACCCGGGTGCCATGCAACGGGTTCCCCTAGCCCGGTTCGCCACGTGACCTCAAGCGCATTTACCCAAATTCCAGAGGCTGCTAACAAGCAGCGAGGTCCGAGGTCTGATAGTGGGGAAACTATGCCGTCATTTTTCAAAGTGTAGCGCAGCTGAATACAGAACAACCATTCAAAGACAGCGGAAGAAGTAAACATACACAGCTGATATAAACTACAACAGTGGATATAACCAACAATATATAAATGATGGTACTACATGTTACAAGTTCTACGAAACTATCCAGAACATGTTATACATCAATACAGTACAAAAAAACATAGAGTACATCAAACAAGAAAAACAGATGGCAGCGACATCGCTAGCCTAGGCTCGTTCCCATGCCATCCTACTCCTCAACAATATTCAAGTACCTGTATATAGACTCTTTCCCCTATCTACACCTTAAGCAACATAATCTGTTTGAGCCAAAAAGTGTGACCCAAACCGGGTGTGAGAAATATATCTCAGTAGGCACCCACCAAAGGCATGTTCCCAACTGCGTGTAAAATATGAAACAAGTGTGAAGTAGTAAAATGAAATAAAGTAAGCAGTACTCAAAAGTAACTAATTAACAATTATATTTCCATTTTATTATTCATTTAATTCATTAAATATTAGAAATCGCCATAGTGCATTTCTATGTAAACGGTCAACGACCTCAGACAACAAAAATCCTACCCTCGGGTAAGCAGAATCCAACCCGCAGGTATAGACCTCAGGCATAACAGAAGTCTCCCTCAGGCATAGGAATTTTTTCCTTCATGCATAGATGTCAAGCCCTCGGGCATGAAAGGTTTCCCTCAGGTGAAATAACTACATCCCTCGGTCTAAAAAGTGCAGTGCCCATAGGCTAATCACGACCACGCCCTCATGCTAAACAGGTAAACATGACATGCCCAACATGTCAAAAAGCAGTAAACTATCAATTCCTCTCAGTTAAATTCTCCAATTACTACATTCAAGGCATACCCTCGGGTATTCTGGCCAAATGGCTAAATAGTGAAACATACCCCCCGGGGTGGTTCTGGATCCAAGAAATGATCCCAACCAGCATTTTATTATCACAATTTTATCACATATGCAATTATAGGCATTAAATATTGCAATGGCCTCGGCCACACGAAACCCCAACATGGGATCGTGGCACAAAAACAAACAAAAATGCACGACAGTTGGAAATTTACACCATTCCACTTACCTTATGCGCCAACGAACGTTATACCTGAGCACCGACTCCATAAACGCCTAAGAATGGTGTAGATCTGACGAAGAACAAAACCCATTCAAACGTAAATAATTGTCCCTTGGGAAATAATTGGTAAAAACGGTACCAAGAAATGAGAGGTCTTACCCTTGTGGTTCCAACGATATCGGCCGACACCGAATTGGATTCCAGACGAACTCCCGGCGGATCTTCAAAGGGTCGGCCATCCTCCATGACTCTAAAATGGCTCAAATGCCTCCTCTGCCAAATGAGGAGGCTACTGCCTGTTTAAGCCGAAAAAACAATGTACACGGCATGTACTTATTTCATTTAACTATTACGGTGGCGGCACCGCCACACTCTTCATCTGTCGGCATGAGTACACGACATGTACTCTGAAGTACACGGCGTGTACTGTCGCCCAGCTATCGGCTGCTCCACCGCCTTACTGTTTAGGCCTGCCGACTGACTACACGGCGTGTAAGGTACCACTACATGATGTGTTGTCGGTTCGTGCAGCCTTCGTCGTTGGCATGGATACAGGCCCAGTGTACTCATCCCCACACGGCCAAAAGTACACAGTTTGTGGAAAAGTACATGGAGTGTAGTTACAAAATTATGGATTTTTCCCCATTTTCCATATTTTCTCAAAAACACTTAAGGAAAAGGAAAACGAAGAAGCCCGTAACTCAAAAATAAGAATAGGGTTCTTACAACCATGTTATAATTATAAGAATGAAATAATATTTAACCAATGTAAAATGACATGGGAATATGTCACATAATAAGAATAGAAAATCCAAACAAATTCTAAAGTTAATCACTATGAAAATCATATATTATTTAACAACCTAAACCACATTAGTTCCATACATAACATAGTGCAATAGAAAAAATATCTTTCTCCCATTACATGTTTGTCTAAGACAACATCCAATGTTCTATAACATAAAATTTCATTATATATAAGATATTGAAAATGAATTAAATTTATATATAATTTTGGTCATCCATCACATAATTATATATATATTCATATGTAGGATATATGAAATTTATGAAACCTCATTTGTTTATTAAACACTGAATATGTAATGGGTCAAAAAAAAATTAATCAAAATATATCACAAAATAAGTCAATAATTATTAGATCAAAAGATACACAAAATTCATTCAGGTATAAAAATATATCATAAAACATTAAAATGTGATATATTAATGATATTATGTATTCATTCAATACCAATTTTATAGATAGGTATTTTAAAATAAAATATAAATCATAAAAAAGGTTCTGATTTTTCTATTATGATATTTTCAAAAAATAATTATAAGATCCTTTCAAAATAAAATTTAAAAAGTGTGAAAAATATATTTTCCAAATATATTTAATGATAAATAAGAAAATAATGGATCATTAAGTTTATATAATGGTAGATTCAATGAATAATTTATATATAATATGATATTATTGTATAAATTAAATGAATTACATGATAGAATTTTCAGAATGTTTTATAATAATACAAATTAATAAAAAACACTAACAATTTATAATTTTAAAATGAAATATTTAATTTGATTGGTATAGTATAAATATATAATTACAATGAAAATAATAAAAATAAATATTCTTTTTTAATGATGATTAATGTTAAAGTGAAATAACTAAAATATAGGGGGGTCCATTGAAAAAATATTTTATGTTGTTATAATAAATCAAATATATGATATTTGTATATAAATAGTATATAACTATAAAATAAAAGTAAATAGAATATTTTTAATGATTATAAAAAATAAAAATATATAAATAAGGTCTCATATAATGACTACGAATCAATAAAAAAAGATTGATTAAGAAAACCCATACATCATAGGTAATGATTGAAATAAAATATAATAAAATATAGAACATTAAATGGAATTCAAATTAAAAAAATACAATGTAAATTAGGTAAGAAAATATTTTTTGGGGATATATATGAACCATTTAAAAGAGAATATATTGATAATACAAATAATATATCAATGAAAATAAATTTTGATATATAAAATTGCCTTATATTCCAAATTTCAAGAATGTTATTGACATCCCTATATAATGGACATAGTTTTATTATAAACCAATATAAAACCCTAATTTATATGTTTTTTAATTTGGCCCCTTTATGTTTTTATTACTCATGTACTAGTAATTCATAGTTAACATTAATCATCATTAGTTAAGAGTTCCATTTGGTCCATGCATACATTGGTATGGTGGGTTTTGTATTTTCTCCTTTCTCATATTGTTATAACTATAAAAAATTAGATAAAATATATTATTTATTTGGTATTTTTGTTGAGTAACATTATTATTTCATTGATGTTACAAAAATGAATTGAAATAAATAGTTTTAAAAATTATTTTTTTAAAATTTTAATCAATACCGGTATTTTTTAAATTATCGAATATAAATTTATATTGATTAAGAAATGAAAAACAGAAATTATTTTAATAATTATTAATAAATATTAAAAATATTTTTGTTTTAGTAATCATTTTTTACTATTTCACTCGAGAATTTTGTTAAAAACACACAAATAAGAATATTTTATTATGAATTAATGAGTAGGAATATGTTATTATATAATTGAAATGCCAATTGTGATAATTAAGGATGATTTAAATTATATGACAATAAATACATAAACAATAATATTGTTATAATGGATTATTATAGTAAAAAAATATGACAATAGAATTTTTATACTCACATAAAAGAGTGGAATTTATCCTTACAGTCCTTATTTAATGTTAATGATTTTAGAAAATTATGACTTGAATCCCCAAAATAAGAGCCAATATTAATAGAGAGGATATTTTTTCATATATTTGAGATGAAAAATAAGGAACAGTGTGATTTAATTTTTTAGAGGATGATCCCTTTTAGATTCATGTATTAGTGGAATATATGAAAAAAAGTTATCCATTATATGAATGGAATATAAATTTTACAGGCCCTCTGTCTCAACAATTAAAAATGGATAATGATAAGTCATGAAATCACTTACACACACATTTTCTTTTATGGTTTAGATATATTTTGGGATTATTACCATTTTATATCATTTTACCCTTTTTTGGGGTAACTCATTTTTATCCTCAGTATGTTTTTCACTAAAAAAATGTTGTACCAATTAAAAAACTTTTAAAAGATGATTCCAAATATGTAATAAATTATATTTAAAAAAATTCCAAATATTACGATAATTATTTTTAGAATAAAAGTTTATATTTTATAATTTTTTTACTTAATAATATTTTTATTCATTATATGAATTCATTCTTTTTTATTCAAAAATTAATATACCCATTAGGCACCTGCATATAGAATGAGAATAAAAACAGTGATAATAAAAAATCATTCATATTTGATTTTTAAAAAACCTAAATATACCCCTTAGATACCATGATACCCAATGAACATATACCTAATGACCATAAAAATAATAAAAATATAACCAACTACCAAATTCCACATGAAAATATTATTGTCGTATAATCCTATTATATTTCTATATATAACATATTATACATAGTTAAAAATTATTCATCATAATATTTTCATTATTTCATAAAATGATTATCATATTTCAATGGATTTGAATTATTTATATTATGATAATTGGTTGTATTATATTCATGATAAATTGCGAGGATGAATATTTTGAAATTGTTGTATTTATTTTACCTATGATTTTATTCATCTCTTATTTTACTAAATATTTAATTTTATTAGATTTATTATAAATTTTTTTAAATTGTAATATTACAACACAATTAAATAGGATATAAGAAATTTTATTTTGGCTTCTAATGTAATGGAATCTTCTCAAATCATGGAATTAATTAAAAGAAATCCCCAACTTAAATAATGGTTATTATATGTCTCATGTTCATATGGTATATTGGAAGCATCAGTCTATTACATAATTTAAATTTTTTAACAATGAATATGATACAAAATAAAATTCAAATGTAACATATAATGATTATTGTTATTATAACACCGACTGACATTAATACATGTTGTGAAACTAATAAAATTGTTATACTAAAACATAAAATCATGAGATTTGATTTTGATAAACATTAAATAAATTAATTTTACTTCATTTCACGCATTTATATCATTCTTCATCTAAGTGAATTTAAAAATTTACCATCAGTGTTTTGTCATTATCAAAATACTCATTCAGAATTAGGACTTTTTATAGGATATAATATGTACTTTTTTATATATCTTATAGTGAAATATTGCATCTAACCAGGTTCACCTCTTATTAAGTCATATTTCTAAATATATATATTTTATTATGTGTTTACTATTTTTGTCTGTAAAAATAATTAGCATGAAATTAAAGTAGGTGGTATTGGTGACGTGATAATAAGATTTACGTCTAAAAATAGTCATTTAAATACACCCTTGAATTAGGAAATATTCCCTATATATATTATGAAAATCACATTACTTATTCGAACCCATTTTGAATACCCTAAAAAAGGAATATACAATCCAAATATTTATAATGAGTGATTAAAATGATTACTTGGGAATCCATAAAATCAATCACCATCACCATCATCTAGAATGGTGAGTGGAAGATAACTCAAATGATAAAACCTTATCCCTAAGTCAATATACTACAATAGAAATTCTACGGATCATTGTGTTTTTTTCCCATATTATACCATTACATTATGCATTAAAATAGTGAATTTATGTAACAGGGTGGGAACAATTGAAATATAAGATATTGTATTTCCTTTCACCTACCATAGTATGAATACTTCTCATATCCCAAATGTTTCATATAATGGATTGAAATGAAGAAAACTTAGAGGCTCTTGAATCAATTAGTTTTATATTTTCTGTGATCATTGGGTTAGATTCAAATGAAAATTAGAGTTTGAGAGACAACAATGATAATGTGATAGATGTTAAAACAAAATATTTATAAAATATTATGGAATATATAAACATAGTAAATGAGATTATGTAAAATCCCATAATGGGAAATCATGGAACCCATTTTAATTTGTACTTGTCCAAATTTTATTTCAAGATCAATTTTATTCGACGTTATGTATTTGGAAATGTTTGATTTTAGAAACCATGGTCTATTATATAAATTTTCCTTATATTATCTCTTTATCAATTATTCTTTGAGAATCACATAACATTGATTGAAACATAATACAAGGACCCTAGATGATGCCATAATGTCCCCTTGGATCATGCATGACTACTAATTTCAATTGATTCATTTATTTGAAGTGAATAAATAATCATATAATAATGTTTAAGAATTAATAATTAAATATTCTTGATGCATAAATGAAAGGAAATAATTTTATTATCATCCATGAATCTTACATTAATTCTAACTAAATATATTTTGTTGAAATTATAATAATTGAATGATTTCCACATTTAGAAAGTTATTAGTAAGTCCATGGAATAGTGAAAAAAGATTTTTTGGGTGGATAACAATTCCCTTAAGTTAATATCACACAATTTTTATTACATGCCTTTATCCTTAATTTATATCTTAATCATAAGGATTCGTGCTATGATTTTTTGATTACATTGTTTCTATTTTTTATAGTTTCTTATATGGTGTGTAGTTCATTATATGATTATTATAGGTTTATATATTATTCAATAGAATTGTGTGTTTGTAATAGAATAATCATGACATGTAAATTTAATGAGGTTTTCACATGTATAAAATGGATTTGTTATAGTATTTGATAATTCCATGGGTTTTTATCTAGGATTGATAATTGTCCACTCAAGTGTGATTATACCAATTTCCCTATGATTCTAGTCTATAATTTTATAATTATACTACAATAGTTTCACCCACATCGAATATCAAATGGCCATAAATACAAATATAAATAGTTATTGAACCCTCTGTCCAAAAAAATGACTTTTCATTACATATCTACTCACATTATAGTGGTGTTTTGTTGGATCCCTTTTCCTCTTTGTTGACCTTTCAACTGATGAGGATTTTTTGGTGAACCCTTAGTTCTTTGAAAGTATGTATTAATGGGAAAATGAAAATTGAGATCTGATTTATGAATATTTTCATAGTTTATGATATGATATTTCACAATATAATTTTTATTATCAATATTTTATTTATAATTTCCTTTTTATATCAATATTATGAATCAGTGTCGATCAATTTGAGAATTTAATATATTTTTAAACTAAAGCATTGTCGATTTTAATCAAATATTGGATATCAAATTTATACATATTTTTATCAAAATCATATTCCTTAATATTGATTTATTGGGTGGAATACAATATCACATATGAAAGTGGAATGTATCTTCGGTGGTCAGTTATCGAGTCATGAAAAAGAGATGAAATTACTAGATAGAATAATGGGAGTAATGAGATTATTATATATAGTTTCATTTTTATGGTGAAAAATAATACAATTTTAAAATGTTGGGTATCACGAATCTCTCCAAGAACATGAATGGGATGAAAATGGCACAAACAACCATATATTTTTTGGTCATTTAATTTAAAGTGTTATCTAATAGTATAAGGAACTATATGAATGGATAAATGATAATCATATGTATTTTTGTGTTATAAGTTAAATCTATATACGTTTTAAATAACTTGATAAATTTGGATGTTGTGTAATGGTGGTATTTATGACATGAATATATAGATGTTATGATAAAGTGAGTTACAATAGAAGTTTGATGTTGTGTATGTAGTTTGGATTATGGTTTGGAACTATTTTGTTAAGAATCACAACATGGAATCACAGATCATGGATTTATTATATTCATACAATGAATGAAACACATTGAACATTTAATTTTATGGAATTTATGAATATTTTCATATATTTTTCATATTAAGGCTAGGTAATAACTTGAAATGGATTTTTTTCCATATAGACAGTGATGGTATGATCCTATAGAAAACCATGGTTCCAAAATATCAGGTCATAGGTAGGTTTTGTATTCATATCTATTAGGACAATATTGATTTCGTGGAATGATTATTGGGGTTTTACTTGATGTATTATTACAACCCAATTAAATTTTTTTAGGGAGTGAAGGATTCCCATAGGTTTTTGGTGTTTTGTATTTCCCCACATCTATAGTGTGCGAGTCCACTATAGTTTATTGCAGACTGTGTATACCCTTGCAATCATAATTCATATTCACACCATAGTTTGAAGAGTTTTATGTGATCCATTAATATAGGATGATTGAATAATCAGGGAATGATTGCCAATTTTATAGTGTTTTCATTCCTTCATCTTATTATTTTACCAAAAATGGAGAAGGTTTTCCATTTTGGACATAAAACATTCTCAAAAAAAATTATCATAGTGAGGAATGTTTCCTTCACCATTATAGTGGGATATAATATGATAAGGTTTGTGATATAGCATATATTCATGGGTTTATTTGGCGATATAATTTGTAAACAAGAAGACTATTGTTGGCTGAGACTCTATGTCATCAATTCTGTAACAAATAACCATATATGTGTTCTTGATATAATGTTCTTCTTCCATCGATAGGTAATTATATACCACCATTTAATTGATCTGAATGTGTCTTTTATATATTGATTTTTTCCTTTTTTGGGTACTCATTTTTGTTATTTGTTTATTCCCTAGTTCATCGGTATATTAGCGTTACACAATTTTTCATATACATAAGTCATATAGTTTAGGGGTTTTCGAAATGTAGTTTTCATTGGAGGAGTAGGGGAATGTAGTACTTAATGTTATCATTGACTAAATATTTCATATTGGGGATAGTTTAAAATTTATAACCCTTCATCTATGTTATTTTAGTTTGGTTTATAGATAGTTTTATATGTTGTGTATTTTTTCCCATTAATTTTATTGTTTTTTCTACTTTTACCCTTATATGGATAAATGAATTTGTCACATGAAATATTATATAACCTTATACTTTATTTCATTTGTATTTCACCATTTTTATCCATCCTAGATATTTATAATTATATATAGGAACAATTGTAAAATTCCTCTAGTGGTCTATGATATCCCTACTCAACTCTTGTTTTCATTTACTGGCCTATTGTCAGTTGGATTCTGGTGGAAAAATCAATATATTACTAGCTCAAAAGGTACAAATTATTATAGGTTATTATAAATTAGAATCAAACTATTATTTTCAGAAGGAGGGAAGTTGTAGTTTTTTATAATGAAAATAGTTTGGGATGATAAGAAAATTGTGTTATGGAGTCTCAAGTTTATATACTAATCTATTGAACCCAATGTCAATTTAAATAAAAATATAAGAATTCCTCACGAATGTGATAACATAATTATCATTATTGAGTTATATGAAATTTAAAAATTATAATTATATGGTTTGTGCATCATGTTGGATTAGTATTCTAAATTTTTTTGTTGTAGGGTTATCTCCTCAATATGATGTAATGATCATGGGTCATCATAAAAATTCAAAGATGTTATAGAATATACAAAAAATCTAGGCTTCTAATATAGGTTTTTGACACATCGATTCTGCTCATCGAGCCTAAAATAACTAATTTGAAATAATAGGATAATTCCATCAATTTATATGATCAAGAGACATTCCAAATAGGATAATATCGATTATTTAATTTTCATATATTACAATAAATAGACATAGCTCCTATAATTCAAGAAGGTATTCTTCCACCTAATAAGAGTAATATAATTCTATCAATTAATTATGAGGAAATTCATAATATACGTGTGATTCATGAGTTATAATATTAATGATATAATCTACAGAGAAGCATTACTTCTATATATGTTATACATGTTAGGAAATTATGAAACACAATCATGAAAATCACTAAACCACGAGACATTAGAATATGAATGAAACATCTACGTTCAATCTTAGTGAATAAAGACAAGTATCTAAATAATTAAATACATAAAAACACATTATATAATTTTAAACTACTATCTATCTTTAGAGAATCCATTAATGATTGATATATTGAAAAATTAAATCCTCCCAATCCTGATATAATAAAGTAAAAAACATGATGATGATATCCTTGATGTTGTAAAAATTACCTTGTGAATTCATTTGTTGTGATATAAAATGTACTAATCTCATATTTTCAATAGGTAAGGTACATTGGATTTCTAAATATTGTGGTAACATAAAACCATTCATTTATAGATGTTGAGAATAATCCAAATGGTAATGGTGAAAATCAAATCATAAAACTCACATTCTAAAGAACCGTATTAATTTAAGCATATGGAAATTCCCAATAGAATGAGAGAGACATGTAAGTCAAATTTAATCACCTCTAAATAAATTATCATAAATTATGGAACAATGAATGGAAATGAGTGGGTGAAAGAGAGTTATAAAACTTATGAATATAATTAAAGGATTATACATTCAATAGTACATCCAAAAACAAAACATAACCCATCTAAAAATAAGCAACCTCTCATGGTTTATATAGTAATAATAAATTTTAAAAAATCCCATAAATTATTTTTAAATGGCCTTTTGAAGACATTCTCTAATGAATAAATGCACTTTTCAACGTCTTTAGTGTACAATAATTGTCTCTCTGAAGTAACATCACAACACACTCCCATGTATGATGCTACTTTCAGGTAATTTTCACATAAGAATTAATAACATGAGAGAAGAACCATATAACATATTTGTTTTATTGTTATTTTCATTATTTTATAGGAAAAAATTTGTTGGTTTCATAAGGCCTAAAAGATTATTTTGGGTCATTATCATCGATCCTGTGTTATTGTTAACCTATAAGAACTTTTTACATTTTATGTTATAACATATAACATAAATACTACGTGGTAGGATTAAATATACATTTTCCACAAAATTTCTTTACTATAAAAATATATATTTTATATTATAAATGAATATCTTCATATTTTAAACACAAAGAGATGCATTTTTTTCATAAATTATTTATTGGGATCTTATGAGTTAAATATCAAGTTTATGATTTAAATTACATTATTACATTTGTTTTTATTACGTTTCATTAGAGACCCATATGTAATTCATTTATTATTAACCTACATGATACATATTCTATTTAATGTAATTTTTGACTTTTCTATAACTTCCAGTGCACTACTTTTAGATATTGATCACTACGGTGGTTTCCCCATGCCTCTATTAGTGAGTGATAATTCCAGTTCTTCATTTCAATTAATTTTTTTTATCAAAATTGACTAGTGTTTTAGATAATTCATTTTTGTGGTGGTGATTGTTTGATTATTTCATGTTAAAACATGCAATTCTCCCAGAGGCCAACCATTATGTTATTTGTATTGTTGAAGGTATGTTTGGTATATTTGATCAATACTCTCTACTAGATTATGTTTCATTGGATTTATGATTATAATATCACAGAATTAAAGTTATTAACTCCACAATTTCAAATTATTTATTTCTAATTTCAGTGGATCCTATTGTGGATAGAGTTTTACCAGAGATTTTGGTTGGTCATTTTATATATAGCCTATGTTAGATGAACCATAATGCATTATTTTTTCTACATTTGTTTTTGTTATGGATTCAGAATGAATATTTTGTGTTGCTAAATAGGGTTTTGATAAAATTTATTTTTCCATTATTTTGGTAAAAAAATAGGTTGTATTCAATGCATTTTTAAATGGATCGATATATAAGTTTTAATTGAATATTTTTGAAGGGAATAATTGGTTGTTTGAAAATTTTCATTATCTGTGGAATAATTTTCTAATTATTTGAGAAATGTATAAAATGGGATGACTTGGGTACATATTTTAAATGATATGTATTTTTTATAATCATTTTTATTATTGGGATGTTCGGTAATTAGGTGTTTCCCATATTCAAAGGAATGTTTTCTAGGGACCTATTGTTAACATTATTTGGGGTCAATAATGGGATGATTCCCTTTTCATTAATCCCCTGTTTTATAAACATGGGGTTTCATTTTTCATTTATTTTTCTTTTATTTGAGTAATCAGCCATACGTTTGCCTACATTAGCATGATTTTTTTATTTTTTTGAAATTGCATTGTTTTGGTTTTTGATATACATTCATTGACTTTTTCTAAATGTTTATTGAAATTTATTTTTTTAGACTATTATATATATATATTCTTAGAAAATGAAAAGATAAGATATTTATAATGATTTTGATATATAATTTATTTACACATGTAATTACATGTTTTATATAAAATTATAATACATGGATTGGGTGTACAATGACTTGATATAGAAATAAGGGGTGTGATCTTATCGAGCATGTTTAGCTCAAACCCTATTCACCCATTTGATGATGTGTAAAAAAATTTATTTCTTCTTTTTAGGTAAATTCAATAACACTATACAGTCCTAGTCATTATATAGATAGAAATTACATAATTTTATATTTATAATCATAACATTACAAAAATACAGGCCAAAAAATCATATTATTTTAGTATTGTTGGAAACTTGGTAAAAAATCCTCTGGCTGGGTAAAATGTATTAAACATGTCATTTAGGGATTTTATCCTTTATTGATTATACTTATATCCATTCATCTCAACATAGGTAAAGTAAAAATAAGAATAGGATGACCACTGATTCTCATTAAGGATAAATGTAAAAAATATTCATAAGTATAACATTAAAATAAGTGTATGAGAACAAGATAACACCATTGAATGTCATTCAATGTACTTCAAGGAAAATAATCATGAATCAAGGAATAAATATGGTATGTTTGAATGACATGAATCATAAGGGAATCATAAAAATAATAAATTAAATCATAACCTAATAAAAACACATGTGATTGTGGTGGACACATAAACATATAAAATTGTTCCCCTAGTAACACTGAAATCACTATCAAATCTATATATGTGGTATGGGTTCACTCCCTAAAAACTATATATAGTTAAGGGTAACACCGAATAACATCTAGTTGATGAATTAATTTAAAAAACATAGTTCACAACCTATTCTAGTTGTGTATTACTAAACTCGAATCACTTGCAATTCCGTCCCAATAATAATTGAATGGGTTCACTTCATATTTTGACCATGTCGTACTAAAATGTATTCCCTCGTCTTTCAATACTTGTCATACAAAACTGATTTCATTCCTTATTATTGTTCTATCAAATTGGATTTTGTTCACACCATGATCAATCTATTTAATACTAAACTATTTTTTCCCTTCATTCATGCCATACCTTACTGAACCGAGTTCACTCTTTGTTAGAGTCTTGCCATTATAAATTGTGATAACTAATCATTCAATTTCTGTCATACTTATCTTATTTCACTCCACATTATATTACTTCCAAACATATGATATATAAATATTTTCCAAATGAATTAGAAGAAGATATTGGTCCTAGTCATCAGATAATATTATCATATATCCATGTGCCGAAATATAATAAATATTCATCATATATAGACCTATAAGAAGATATGGATTTCAAAAATATCATATCATAACCTATTAAATGAAATTGATATTATTATAGTGTTATCCAATGATATCATTTATAAAAGTGATATTTTTCATAATAATTTCATCATATAATAACCCTTGAAAATATATGAGTAACAGAATCAGTTTTTCATGGTAGAACCTATGGAAGAGAAACAAGTTTTACCAAAACAATCCATCTTAATGAAATACCATTAATAGAAATAATAATAATGGAATCCATGTATACAATATCCATTAACAATAATCTATATCCATGTATTTCACCATTTATGGAAAATAAATTTAAAATGGTAAATTAGAACAGTTAGTGAGGGAAATAATTATGAAACAATTCAAGGTGTCACATACCACTATGAAATATTTGAATCATAGTCCCCATATAATAATTAAATTACAATAAGCATATAATATCATGAAAATATGGATATTCATGATATAAAATATCAGTGAGATGTATGTAAACATCATACAAGAATATTGGCTCATAACATGACATATATCTCAACGAGTGGAAATTGATACAAAATTAAATTACCAATTGGGTTACTTATGAACCATAAACCCCATAAAAAAGTTATCATAAAATATAAATAAAAGTAAAAATAAATTTAAAAATAAATTTCAAGTAATAAATTAATTGGTAGTATATACACCACATAAATGTAAAAATTGATGAATATGTACTATTCTGGAATAGTGAAAAGTTAGAGTAGAAATCCCCTTAAAGCATGAGTAATGTTAAATTTGTGATCCCCAAGAAATAATAACATCAATTAAAAAATTTAATATCAATAAAAATTGAAAATTAATGTAATAACATGTCTTATAATAGTATATACACCACAAAAAGAATATGTTGTGAATTTTTCATATATCACACACAAGATAAATGAGATGAGAAAATCCATTCCCTCAGTCATGAATTTCATTAAAAATGTTAAAAAATATTGTATTATGAAAATAATATTATTATAAATAAACTATAAATCCAAATTATTATACCCAAATAAATGAATTATTTTTTATGACATAATGTTAACTATTTATTAACAACTCTTGGTCAATTTTTTTTCATGTAATGACAATATTTTTCATGAGTATGTTTTGACTTATTTTTCTTGACCCACTTAAAAATATCCTTATGAAAATATATATATATTTTTTTTAATTTTATAGAGTTATTATTTATTTTCATTATATAAATATTTATAATAATATATAATATTTGGGAATAAGAAATGGAATGCATCGTTGAGGAAAGCAGAAAACCTTCTATTTGAATAAAAGTGGTTTGTGTTTTAATAGATTATTTAAAAAGGGAAATATAAATTACACACTAATATATATATATATATATATTATAATTATTATTTAACTTATATTTGATATATATCATATAAATTTACTTATCCCACCCTTCATACATTCAATGTAAATTGTGAATGAATTATATTGCTTTAAGGATGTGGTAGACCACACGTCCAAAAAAAGCTATCATATTTACAAAAAAATGGAATTCATGAATGTAAATATTATATTAAATTTACATATGTATTAATAAAATATAAATATCACATGAATATCATATAAAAATATATTTTCCTTCCTAATTAATAACAATGAGAGGAGGTTATGGAAAAATGAATAATATCATTTTGTAAGGTGGTAGTTCACCATAGAGGAACAGTAAGATCATTACACATATTATGGATATATGTGTGAGTGTAGGTAGAACAATTATATTATAAATATTTATATAATAAGAATTATTATTTTAATATATAATCATTAAAAAATAACTAATTTAGAGTAGAATAAAAGTAAAAAAAAAGTTCTTATGGAAGGATGTTACCTCTATTTCAGGATACTCTTTCTTCATTCCACCAATGGGATTACATGTATGGATAAATTCCAAAATATTGGATTCTATGTTGATGACAGTGATTTTTGGAGGATATTTGGTTTGGTTTTTCACTTAGAAAAAATGGACTGAGAGGTGTGAAGAGAGGGGGAGTAGTGGAAATATGTTATTAGTTCGTAAATGAGATGATTATTCAATCTTGAAAAGAATAGTCTGATCCACCAAGATTTAATTGTCCCTTAATGGTTAAAATTTCAAAATTAAAAATACCAATAGGTTTAATGGATGAAAAATTGTAATTAAATAAATTTAAGAAAATCCTTTGTTCATTTATACAATTTATTTTCTATCAGTAGACATTAATTAAGCTCTGTTTAAACATAACAACTGTATATAATTTTTATCACCTTGGATAATATTTTATATAAGAAATTAGGTTGTCCATTTTACATTATACATTATTATGATTAAAAATATGTAATCTATTTTCTCAAATTCTAATCAAATAATTGGTAGAAATTAAATTAAAATTAATCTAGCAGATGGAAGAAGACATTGTATTTTTAATGATAAAAAGTCAAACATGTTGAAATATAAATATATCCAATATTAAGGTAAAATTAGTTAAAATAAACTATGATGGATTAGTTGGATTATAATTGGATATTTATACAGTTAAAAAAATTAAATTAATATATATATTTATATAAATAAATTAGAAAAAAATTTATTTTTACATTAAATTCCACATTTTATTGATTCATCAAAAAATGATTCATCTCAGGAAAAAATATGAAACAAATCAGCCAAATTAACTTTTTAAATTTTCATTTAAAAAATGATGTTTATATTTTTTAAAAAATTAAATTTGTTAAACTTCATTTAGAAGAATTTATGTGTTGGGGAATGAATTAAAGAGATTGAGGAAATATGTTAAATCTTTTTAGGTAACGCCTTTTGAATTTCACTAAAGGATATCCTTATTAGGATTTATAAGAAAAATAGAGGCATCTATAATGATTATAGGATAGCTGGGAGATAATTTGAGAATATATTTGATGATACAGAAGGGATTTGGAAGTATATAAAGATGGGGCGAATAGTATACCATTAATTATCATGGAAAAATACCAATTGAGTATAATTGAGAATAATTGGGTGATTCCCTTGTATTCTTTGTCCACAAGGGTTAAAAGTGGATTAATCAAGTAACATAGACGTGTAATGGCTGAAATTTGGTTAAAAATTAATTTTAGGAAAATATTCTTTCATTCATACACTTTATTTTCTATGTTTATTCATTAATTTAGCTCATTTTTACATTAATAACTGTAATTAATTTTAAATACCTTCATAAAATATTTTAGGTAGAAATAGTTTTTTACATTATTTGAAATTATAAATTATTCTAATTCCTAATATGGAATCCATTTTTCCATATTCTAATAAAATAAGTTGATAAAATTAAATTAATGGTATTCCCGTAGTCGGGGCCATTAAATATGTTCTTAATGTGAAAAAGATAGAAATATTTTTATATCCAATTTCAATGTCAGATTGGTTCCAATAACATAAATTAGAAAAATTGATTTATTATTGGTTTTAGTATACTTGGAATCCAAAATAATATATTATTTAACTATATAAATAACTAATATGAAAAATAAGTTCTCAAATAAAATGAAGTGTTATATAATATTAATGAGAAAATGAAACATCACATGAAAATATCAAAAACTAACAAAATTTAAATTCTGATATTCCAATTTCCGAAATTTAGTATATTTTTTCTAATATGAATAATAAATATTTTAAATTTTATAATACATTCCCCATTAAAAGATGGTGACATTACATTTTGGAAAAACATCTCTTTATTAATAAAAAATGATTTCATTTAATTTGATATCTTGATAAAAAATAAAATTATTGTTTAATATTTTACTAAATATAGAATATATATATATCATTAAAAAAATTTATCATATGAATTTTATATAGTGTATTAATTCAAAACACATTGGATTCAATAAATAATTCATTCTATCAAAATATTTCCTATATTTTGAAAAGTGTTTTACATTTATATCAAGTAAATTGGCCACTAAAAATACCTATTATTATCATGTGCAAACCATATTTTAATAATTTTATTAATCTTACATATATCTTCTATTCTAGTGGATAAGTTGTAATTATAAATATGTATTTATACTAATATTAACAGTATATTTTATTTTGTAAACCCATTTTCTTTCGTATATCACATACTATTGAGGGGACTCAGTATTGTGTTTAAAAAAAAATAAAAAAAGAGTTCTGTTTAGTAGAAGATAATATTTGTATTCAGTGTATAGAAACATTAAATTGGTGTTTTGTAATATAAAATGTAAAATTATTATTTTAACATAACCAAATATATATGATGTCTTAAAAAATATCCAAAATATTAAATTAAATGAAAAAAATTCAAAAAATATTTGTCTGATAAAGATATGAAGGTAGGTGGAGTGGTGTCTATATTCTGGGATTGGATATCTGGTAATGAGATTTTTCTGGAGTTTCCACATATCACAAGAGTGGATTTCTTTTATTTTGGTTATTATTTTTCTATTATACCTAGAGATTATTTGTCAAGTAATCTTGTTATATCACTTGCACTATTTTAATTTACTTAGGAAATAAATTTTTATGGTTTCTCATGTACTATTATCATAAAATCTATATATATCCCATGTATCTGGTCCAGGTTGGGTGAAATTATTCCCTATGGATTTTGATTAACATCGGAGTTCTAGTCTCAATAATGAAGGGATATAGAACCCCCTTTAAGTGTGTGGAATATTATGTTGGGTTCAATGTTTTTATTAAACCATTTATATATTAGTAAATATTTTATAGTTTATAGTTATTCATCAATATTCCTTTTTCTTGGGATGTTTGGAAGACTTATATATGACATTCAGTACATGAGTTGTAGGTTTCAGTGAGTTTTTATTTATATATTTTAATGATGATAAATAATTTAACCTAGGAAGTTTGGATGTGTTTCCCATATGTTGAGTTTTCAATCTATTTTTATTCATATTGTTTTCAATTTTGAATCATGGTTTTCTACCATTGTGAATGTTTCTTCAATTTTTGGTGGATAATGATATGCCTCTAAGACATCACCCATGGGTACTACCGGTGGGTGCAATGGATAAATATCCTGGGAATATTCTATTTTACATCAAATGTATAGAAGATATAATGTGATTGGTATGTTTTATGAACCAAGATGTTCCATATTTCTAGAACCTGGTTTTTATGGAATATTTAGTAAAAAATAAACAAAATGATCAATCCTGAATGTTTATACATGAGAATCCACCATAAATTAAGGGTATGAATGAAACAAAAGTGTTTTTGGAATGGATTTCCATGATCAGTTAAATCATAGTGTTCTTGGATACATATTATATCCTCTAGGTGATGTGAACACTATTCAAGATTGAAGATCCAAACAAGTGATGGGTAGATTCTATGGTACATTCAATTAGGCATGAGGTCTTGTATTAGAAGAACCATTAGAACCATTCCTTTTAGTAGACCTACATAGAGTTTATGATGATTTAAAATCAGATGGATTAATATTCAATACATAAAATAGACCATTCCGTGTTGGATTATTCCAAGAAACACAAAAAAAATATTTAAATATAAGTATAAAAACATTATAATAATCATATAAATAAAGGGTTTCCAACATTTCATTCACATTGGGATTCATCTATCGCCCCAAAACATTTTATGTAGTATTTATTCCATATCATCCAGATAGAATCACAATTATTAACCCCACAAAATAACCACCACATCACACATCACCCAACATCACCTAGTCCATCACATAACATCTCATCCAATGATAACATGGCCATCACAAAAAAATTGTCTTAAAGACTCCTCATTGATCATATCACACCTCACAATAAGACACATGTTCCACCAAATAACATTTTAATATAGAATAGTAGGGTATCTCAAACATGATGAACATCTACCTCATGCACCCATCCTACCAAGTACAACCACCACCATAAATCATCTAATAACATCATGCCACATCCCACCAATTTATATAAAGTCCATCACATAGAATAATACCAAACATTCTATAATAATAACCAGTGTATATCTACACACATAAAAGATTTAGTTGTAAATAGTGGGTATCTAGTAATCCATCATCTCCCCAATATTTATTGAAAAACCCTAGGATATGTATTCGTATGTTTTTTTAATTTTGTTTCTCAATGCAGATGTGTTAGGAAAAAAAGAATATTGAAATACACACACACATATATATATATATATATATATATATATGCCAGATGCTTTCCCACTCTAGGTGACAAAAACAATTGCACCAAATACATCACAATGAACCCCACATTTATTGAAATCATTAAATTTATACGCCACATAACAAGCCACATTAAAAATGATAAAATTCATAAACCCTTTTACAAATTATATAATTCTCTAAATTATCTTATAATATCTAATTTAATTAAGATAAATAGTTCATTCCATTATTATTAGCCAATTGATTTCAAATTAAGTTTAATCCACATTTTGACACACTAATCATTTTAATTCATTCATCTCCAATTAATTTAATTAACCAAACCATCCCATTCCTCCAATTTAATATTAAAATTTAATTCCAATATTAACCTCAATACTAGAAAATACACCACCAAAAATCACATTCACCTCAATAAACATGAAAAAATCACCTCCCCCTTACACAAACACACCTAACCTTATATCACCACCCCATATCAAAAATCCATTCTGCTTGGTCATATAATGACCGGTTATCGACCACACATATCATCCCATAACATAATCTCACCACAACCAAATAACAACAACATAATTCATTTTTATCAATGGGATAATGAAAATAAAATACTTTACATTAAGGGTATTATATCATAAAATAAAAATATTGTGCAAACCATTTTATTAACAATATATATAATTTTCAATATAATTTCAATTTTTTGGTCTTAATAATAAATAATAAATAAAGCTTCAATATAGAAAAAATAACACGTGAAAAAAATCTAATTACTATAATACTATGTGTGGAATCTATCCCACATAATCACAATATAATGAAAGTAAAATCAAAGGTGTAAAACCATGAAAAACAATCCCCTTTCCCCTGTCATATTTAATTATTAATTTCAATATATAATAATAGGCCATATCATACCATATTTAAATTTTCATCTAAGTTTAATCCACTCCCACATTATACCAAAATAATTTATGAGGTTTGTACTATAAAAATGAACACTTATGATATCTCAATGAACTATATGGGGATAAGAATCAACTAGAAACCATAAATGTTCATGGGTAGAACAAATAAACCTAAACCAAATCACTAATTTTTCATAAATTTATATGAACTCACACAAAAAACTAAATTACAATATTTTGTCATTGAATAAGTGGTAATGTAGAATCATTTGTAATATAGGATAACTAACCATCACTTTCCAATGAACAACCACTATACCCATAAAATGAAGCAACAGAAGGAGGGATACAAGATCATTAAAAATATTCTTGTGTTAAAAAAAGAGTAAGGGACAGTGTTGAATGTCTATATAGTCATATAAACAGACCATAATTATATTATAGATTCTACCATCATTTTGGTGTTATACACAAACATATTCAAAAAAATCCACAATCATATATGTGTCACCATGTAAAACACAATTTTAATTCACATAAATATAAAAACTTATAAACTCATTAAAATAAAGTCATATGAATCAAAATTAACAGATTCCATAAACTAAATTTTTATATCTTAAACCATATTCAAGTGATATTCCATAATGGAACACATGTTGTAAATAGATCGCTTCATATATTTTGAAACACAATCATTTTTTATAAACCCATCTTCACATAGTAAACTATCAACTGTTACGGAAAAACTACTCCAACTCATATGATCCTCCCTCGGCCTCCTCGAAAAAACCTACAACAACTAAAAGTTAAATATTACTATATTGGAATTCAAATCCTTGTAATGTCACATGAATTTATGAATTATTATTATTTTTAATTAATTTAGCCTTTTATATATATTTCATGTTATGCAATATTGATGATATTTTATTTTTTTAAAATCAACTTTTTTGGATTGTCTTATATGAAAATCCAAGTAAATCATGAACAAAATGAAACATAAAATTTATAATTATAAATATGGATGACCTAGTTCATCTTATGTTATGTACAACAATGACCTTCCTCAATGTTTTACATAGCGGACATGACCGAGATTTACCAAATAATATTATATAATTAAATTAT
Source organism: Viscum album (assembly GCA_963277665.1). Taxonomy (NCBI): domain Eukaryota; kingdom Viridiplantae; phylum Streptophyta; class Magnoliopsida; order Santalales; family Viscaceae; genus Viscum; species Viscum album. The sequence continues at coordinate 1,416,251,954 of OY728161.1, read as the reverse complement.
TCTTAATTAATATAATAAGATATAACCTTGATATTAAATTATCAGTTTGGAATAATATTATATAATATTTATTAATATACACTCATCAAAAACATTTGATTATTTTATAGGTTACCAATTAATAAAAAATTAATATGAATATGATTGAATATAACGTGAAATGTTATTATTTTTACGATAGTAATGTTGTATTACCCTAATAAATATAATTAAATACAATTAGTGCGTTAAATTAATTTATTATATATGTTATTAATAAAATAAAAGATTGTGATAATTTCCAAATATATTTTATAAAAATTAGTTATGAACAAACCCAATTAAATGCATAAAACAAAATTTTTTTAATAAGGCATTTGTATAGCACTTTAATAGAGAACCCAATATGAATCCAATTATTTGAAATTTTTTAGATTTATTTATTGAAAATAAAAATCATCAATAAAACAAGAACATATAAGTTCAGGTTATGGTAATATTTTGATACTTTTCTATGATTTTTTAACTGAATAGTGAAAATACAAGAATTTCAGTTCAAAAATTACTTTTCATCTATTTTATTTATAAGGTTAAATTATATTTTACAATGGATTAAATATTTAATTAGAAACTATTTTGATCAATTAGTATAATTTTGTTCATTAAGATAAAAATAACTATGATTTTTTTTTATAAAAATAGAAAATAATTTTGAATGTTTTTCTTTTAAAAAAAGTATTGTCGACCCAACTATGGGATTAAATTTAAATTAATTTCTCATAATTCTATAATTCTATTTATAAAATTGTTTTCGATTGTTTATAATATGTAAAATTTAAAATATATAATACATTCATCATTTTTATGAAAAAAAATTTATTAGTGAATGAAAATAAAATTAAGTACATCGACTATGGTAAAATAAATATAAACAAAGAACTAAACCTTAAAATTTAGACCCAAAAATACCTTGAAACATTCCCCATATCTATTATATTGACATATTTTTTACCAATCTTCCTATGGAAATAATTTTGTTAATTATTGGATCCAAATAGCATTTGAAAAACGACAAAGAAATTCTTTTTTCAAAATACTAAAACAGTTCCACTCCTCCTTCTCTATAAAAAAGCCTCTTATCTTCCCACATAGTAAAATCTATAATTCAACATTTGATCATCCAAAAAAATACAAAATAACTCCACAAAATCAATATATTCCTCCTTTAAACCTCCATTTATTGAAATTCCCTACCACATAGCCCATTGGTGAAAACAGAAAGGAGTTTCCCGATTAAGAGGTAATAATATCCCTCACACTCATTTGTTTTATTCATTTCTCCCCTATATAAAATCTTATTATTACCCAATTTTATAAAAAACTATATACTAAATAGAAAAGTATTTTTTTTCTATGGTTTCTTCATAAATTTATATACACATTCATTGAATGGGTAAAAACCACAATGTTTACGTGTATGGTGGCCTATCACGTTACCAAATTATGATTGTTCATTTTCCCATTACCGCCTCTCACGATGGACATTATGAGGACACTATATTTATATATTTATATATGTTATATTTATTATGTATATATTCTTTTATTATTTATTATAAACATATATATTTATTCATTCCATTTTGTGTTAATATAATAATTTTGTTTGAGGAAGTGTGGACTCCTAGACCTTAATGTGATGTTATTCATTATTACACTAAATTCATTGTATTAAGTATTTATTTAGTGACTATATATGATATATATAACATTATATATATATTTTAACATATATATATATATAAAAACTATTTCCTTTACTTTATTTATTTCAATATACTAATTAAATTGAAACATCGTCCATGCATAGGTACAACTTACCATCATTATGAACGGTGTATTACATTTCATACTTCTATATTAAATGTACTATTATTGTAAAATTATAATTATTATAAATTAGTTTAAATAATGTTTTAAATTATCTATATGATGATATAAACATAATAACCAATTATATAATAATTTAAGACACGTGAAAAAAAAAAAGAAGATATATCACGAAATGAAAACATTATATCTAATTGTTAACAATATGGTAATATAATTACATAATAAACCTATATATGGTATTATATGTAGAAATATGGTTATATGATGTATTTATAATAAATATATATTTATTATAAAGTAGTTTTCAAAGAGTAAGAAGAAATTCATGACATGAGGTATGGGGATTTCATCTCACCTTTTATTCCAGTGAGATATATACCTTATTCAGAACTCAATTTTATTGTGTGGATTATACACCACCCATTAAAATTTTATATAATTAATTTTATTGTTTTCATAATTTTATAAAATTAAATAAATATCACATTCATACGTGGTTATTATGGTTTAATGTTAGGAATTGATAATAATATATTGAAACAATCTCACCGCTTGTCAGAATGCTTTATGATTATGTTTCATTTGTTGATATATTTTTATCCAATGCCCATGAGAAATAATAATATTTATTCTCCATAGATTATTTAGTATATATTCATGTATTGGTACCATTTTTATACACATCAGTATACAATATATTTATAAAGGTGTTTTTTAATGAAGTTCGACATTATACACTCTTCGACTAGAAATATGTATTCCTTAAAAACCATGTCTTCTATAAAAGTTTTCTATGAATATATGGTATTATATTATATTCATAAAAATTACCTTTTCCTTTTTCTTCATCTACCAATTTTTTAAATGGTATATTCCTGTCACTCTATGATGAAGAAATTTTTCCAATATTTTACTTGAAAATAGTAATGTTCTTCTCAGCTTATAAAACATGTACATATTTAACAAACATCATTTCTATGAATATTACATTTCATGTCTAAAAGAATAATTAAAAAAATTAATTTAAGAATAATATTCAAATAAATGTTTTTTAAAATACATTCATCGCTTATTTATAATTTTTACAAGTATTTTTCATGAAATATTATTTTCAAATGCATTTTATGTTTATAAATAAAATGGATTTTTGAATGTTTTAATGAATATTTTATTAGTTTACGAGGAAAATTGTTTTCAGAATGTTTTCAAAGATACAATTATAAATTTTCAAAGTTTAAATTTTTTATAATTTTTAAATATTTAATTATATGATTTAAAATTATTTTTTATGGAATATATTTGAATACCAATTATGAGTTATTTTATAAATTTTGATAGAATTTTAATTTTGAAAATTATTTATATTTTCAGAAAACATAATTTCACAAAAATAAAAGATATAGTCATCAATAAATGTATTCAAAATATCCATTAAGATTATTTTCCATCTAATATGAAATATTTTGATGTTACTCATTACCTTCAAGGAAATAATCCAACGTTTCCATTAATATTCTATCATTAATGTTTTATGTTTTGATAGAATGATGCTTATAACAACTATTTCTCTTTTACAAGTTACACTATCTTGAAACCCACATCATTTCATGGGTTATTATTATGATGAAAAGATTATGAATCCTATTCTATTCCACTGGTTATGATATTATTACATGTTCTTTATAACCATTTCATTTAAAAGGTTATGATATGAATATTTATGATTCTAGGGCACATGTATGTGTGATTTCATTATGAGATGGTTGAAACTTATAAATCCCTCAAATGCATTGGGTACTAATTTATATCCCATTAGATTGAAAAATATAGTCTTGGTAGTGATCCTTGACTACTATGACAGCCAATTGAGTGATCCTTGATAACAAAGATCATATGAGGAGTGTACGCATGGTACTATGATGACTGTGGGAGTAAAACATGACAACCAAGATTGTATAGGGAGTGAAAAAATATATATTATCATGGTATTGGATGTGGTTCTATATATACTCTCTGGACAATATTATATTATTATGTGTCTACCCTAATTCCATCTCTTAATCCTCTGTTACACGTTCATGGATTGTGATATTTATTTCCTTTTTAATCATGATTATGAACTGGGTAGATTTATGACATGATTAATGTTTATGATCTTCAATATGCCAGGTATGTTTTTCTATTTTCTTGATCATGTCTGATAAACTTATGATAATTATTATTATTATGTGTCCCTTATTGACCCTTTCTGATCCTATGGGATCACCTCATTTTATGTTTCTTTTCCCCATGCTATTAATATATATTTCTTATATCTATACGAGGTGTATTAATCAAGATGAAACTAGTGATAGATAATGTAGCTCATTTATGCACCTGTGTTTATATTTCCTTATTTACAAATGATTTAGACTAATAGAGTCTTTAGAATTATATTTGTAAAATATTTTTTGTATAATATAAATGTTATGTAATATCATTATGACTAGGTTTTCATGGTTGTTATTTGTGTAAAGGATTAGTTAACCATTTGAAATGTGGATGGAAAAATATTAATGGGATCCAAAGGTTAATTTATAATAATATGTCGTGGGATTTCTCTAAGGACAAGTATAAGGACGATTTTTCATTTTGGAAAATTTCCCAAATTTTTTGTAAATGATATTGTCAGTGTGTTCCTAGAAATACATTCATTTCTAGATACAAAATGTAGATGTGGCTCTTAAACCGATGAACCTATAGTTAAAAACAATGACAATATTATCCTGGATGGACTCTAGGTAGTCTGATACATGAAAAAGAATCATTCTTCACACATAGTTTGATACTATTAGGGGATAAGCTTTAAGAATTCACATAATACATCAGGAACCATAATGAATGATTTAAATATAACTTTCATATTCATAACCTAGGATAGACGTAATGTGTCATATATTGAAGAATGTTTTATAATTAAAAATCATATATGTAATTAATTTCATGACTATATGTTTTTGTTCTATGATAAGTAATACCCACTCTATGATTATTGATTTAGTAAATGGAGTTAACTAGTTGAAACTTGATGGAACTGTATTAATGTTTAATGCGATTATTTATTTTCTAAGTAAAAGTCATGTGGGGTGATAATTGGATTGAAAGAAGTTTTGATCATGCCAAATCACTTTTCCAAGAACATGATAAACTATGTATACCATAATGAACTATCGGAATCCCCATGGAAAATAATGAATGTGTTTACTGATTGTTCGGTTAATAGAGACCATAGAAGAAATATGATTTGGTTTCCATTATATCAATAATGTTGGAAGAATCACCTATTTGAATGTCATAGGGGAATACGAAGATGTTTTCACTGTTAAAATTAATTATAATCAGAATGTGACTAAAAGTAATGAATGAATAGTTTAGTTAACAAAATTGATGATAATATTAGCATCCAAAATTCGTCATCAATGGTTACATATTTTATGTGTCGAATAAATGGTTATAATGAATATAAACGTCCCGAGAAGAAATCTCTTGAATAATATTATTAATATTGTGTGTGTAATTATTATAATATGCATGGTCATGAGACTTTAGAATAAATTTCAAATGAATGATGTTTTGTATAATCAGATATGTAATTCTTGTTAATGGAATAAGGATAAATTGGAATGATAAACTGTTTTATGTATTTTCATTCACAAATTATTTTTTATGTACGGTGAAATATATAATAATTTTCATGTTTCTATTTTATCAATTATTATTTATAAGTATATATTGAATGAATCTGATAGAATAGAGAAAAATTTTAATGGTAAGGTGATATCAACGGAAAAATCAGGATTAAGGGAAATATAAACCTCGATATGTTATTAGTGTTTCAATAATGTAGATTAAATAAATATATGTTTTATATAAATAAATTGGATGGTAATCGTTACCTTGGAACTAATTAAGGACTTGTTGACAAGTACTTTATTCCATCGTGGATGAAGCTTACAAAATCATAGTCTTATGGAATATATTTAGTAACCTTTCGAATAAAGAAGTTTTCTAGTCCTCCAAAAGTATTAATTTTACTTTATTTTATTTTAATGTTATAATAGAATATATGATGTGGGTATTTACATGTTTTAAATGTGACATCCCAGAGGTACTTTTTGATTTATGTGGGAATAATTGTTACGATAATTTCATTAATTTATTTCTATGGTTTTATATTTTCACCTTTTAGAACAGTTATAACTGTAACCATTCGTGAATTTTTTTTCTAAACATTGGAGGATGTATTTATACAATTAATTTTATTGAAAAATTGGTTAATACTCTATTTATTGATTAAATTTATTTCAGATATCTACATCTTATTTATTTTTGAAATTATATTAGTGCGATTTTATACAATGTCATAATGTAAGTCAGGTGACAACAAATTATTTCCAAAAAGGTCATGGTTCCTAAACCTATTACTAAAGGATGATAAGTGTTTCACACCTACCACTGGGTTATTCCATTTCTAGGTAAATATGTAATTATTTTTGTGGAGTATTTATCCACGTGGAAGTAATAAAGTTAATTTTTATGTTTGTAGATTTTTGTATTATAAATATTTATTTTGAAGATTATTTAGAGACAAATCGTTATGAATTTTACACTTTTTGGGCTATAATATCTTCAAAACGTTCATTTTAACACTTTAGACATCAATGTTAATTTCTAATCATCCATTTGTTTATGTAATTGATGAATTAAAAAAAATAAGAATTATTTTTTTATTGAAATATATCAATTACATATATTTACTTATATTATTTATAAATAATATAATTAATAAATTATCGGATAAGGGACAAAATTAAATGTGTTTTCATAGCAACTATTTTTTAAACGATGTAATTTTAAATCATCATATACATGGGACTTTAAGGCCCTCATATTTTATTTGATCGTTCAATAATTTGTGTTTGATGACCTTAATATATACTTATAAATATTTTCACTTTTATTCTAAGTACAACATTCACTCCCAAATTATGTTATCCTACATAGAAACAACATTATATGTTGCTTTGGGAAACCATAATTGTTCTATCTTTTCCTTTTATGGGACGTTTTAGTATCGTTTATGGGATGTGGGTTTCTATGAATGAATCTCCCATGTATTAATCCATTGTTAACTACAAAAATAATATTGGGAAATATTCTTTTTGAAGTGGGTATAATATAACTCCCCTAAATTTTGTGAATAATTATTTTAACATTAATTTATCTATATTTGATATTTTTTAGTTTATACAGGACTGATGATAATCTAATTAATATCAATGATTTTTTGTATTTAATTATAAGAAACACCATGTTAACATTGAAAAACACAAAACATAAACATTATATTTATCTACATAGAACACTATGGTTATATTGCATTACACGCAATAATGACTTTCACCGATGGCCTGTGTTGCATGAAAGACTGTGTTTTACCAAACAATAATATTCCATTAAAATGTAATTACATAATATAATAAGATATAAACTAGATATTAAGTTATCAGTTATTAATAGTATTAACTAATTTAATAAAATATATGGTTTACACAAATATAATTTGATTTAGTGTGTTCATAATTAATTAGAAATGAATATGAAAACTCATTTAATATAATGAATAATATAATTATTTTTATGGTCACAAATCTATTTTGAAATTTAAAATTCAATTAATTAAAGTTAATATGTGATATTGATGTATTATTTATGTAATATATAATATTAATTAATTTTTATATTCATCTAATAGATTTTATAGACATAATACAAGAACAAACTCAATTTTATTCTTCAAAAGCAATATTTTTATTATGGCATTTTATCACCATTTAATGAAGTACCAATATTAAATACAATTTTTGGAAAATTTATATATTTAATATATAAAAAATAAACATTTTATATTAATTTCATACATAATAATTATATTACTATAATTTTTGATATTTTTTCTATGATTAATAAATTTTAAGTTAATGGTAAAAAAATATGGAATTTTAGGTCAAAAATAATTTTTTAATATATATTATTTATAAATATAAATTATATTTAACATTGTTTTTAATGAATAATTAGATAATAATTTTATAAATTAATATAATTATGTTCATTTAGAAAAATTTAATTAAGATTATTTTTATAAAAACATAGTTTTTTTAATGTTTCTACATTAAAAACAAGAATGTCAACTCAATTATGGTGCTAAATATTAATCAATTTCTAACACTTATGAAATTATATTTTGTAAAAAATGGATACGATATTTGGAAAAAAAAATAATTTTAAATTTATAATATGTTTAACTATTTGAGTAACTAGAAATAAATACACTGATTAATAAAAATTATGATTAACTACGGACTAAACCATAAAATTAAGACCGCAAATGACCTAAAAACATGTAAAAGTTTAATTTTATGTCCTTATATAGACACAAGACTCCATTAGATCTAAGTTTTACCATTAATGAATACAATTTATAGGTGAAAAATATGTATGTATTTCCATTTTCAACGAATTATTATAGTGTTACTCCTCCCACACTATAAAAAGAGATAATATCCTCCCACTTTCTCACAACTCTAAAGAATGATTTTCCTGAAAAAAATCATCCAAAATAGATCCCAAACATCCATACTTTCCACTTAGAGTTTACCTTTGGAATAAATAATTCTATGGTATAACCTTGATTAAAAACAAAATGAGTTAACTGATTAAGTGGTTACTCACCCATAAACAACATTTGTTTGTTTTAGTTCTACACACCGTCTTATAACAACAAAAATATTGTAAATATAATATGATGTTTTTATAATATTTTCTCTAAATACACATTCTCACTCATCCATCTAAGGTGGAGTGATAATATTGTTTACGTGTACAGATAACTGGCACCACACTAAACAATGATTGTTCATTTTATATTATGGCCTCTCAAGTTGGTAATTATAATTGACACTTTATTTATATATGTTACATATTATATTTATTATTTATTTATTCTTATTAGTTTATTTACAACACATATCATTATACTTTATATTTTATGTTAATATAATAGTTTAATTTCAATTAATCTGGACTACTACCCCTTCAAAGTGATGTTATTCATTCATACACTACCTTGAATGTATTAAAGATGGACACAACTAATGTATATGATATATATGATTTAATCTAGATACCATAAATATTATATATATATATATATACATATATATATTTCATTTACATTAATTCTTTCGACGTGACAAATAAACAGAAATAGTGTTCGTACATAGATAGAGCCTATCATCTCTATGAAAGGTGAATTATATAACATAAATATATATTTTGTGTATTATTATGATAAAAATAAAATGAATATACATTTATTTTAAATCATTATTTAAATTTTGAAAATTAGGATAAAAATATATGTTCTAATGAAATAAATACTTATGACTTGTGTGAATTACAAAGAAGATATTACACGGATTGATAACATAACATATAAATTTTAAGAAGTAGGTAATATAAATAATTTATAAAAAATATATATGATTTTATAAGAAATAAAATTATTCTGTGATATATTTATACTAAGTTTTATATTTATTATATAGTAGGATTGAATGAGTATGATGATATTCAATACATAAGGTATGTTAATTTCATCTCACCTTTTATTGTCGTGAGATACATGCCTTGGTAACACATCTCATTTATTTGGTATCATATACACTTCACTCTGAAATTTTATATCATGAATCTTATTGTTTTTATGTGGTTATAAAATTAATTAAGCATAAATTTCATACATGGGGAGAATATTTCAATGATATTATGTGATATGATTTTATTTAAACTTTGTCATCACATTTATAGAGTGTTTGTGACCATACTTCATTTTTTGAAATATTATGGTCCATCCCTCAAGAAAACTCAATAAATTTACTATCCCTGTGTTATTTATGATATATAAACATATTGGTACAATTTTTCTACTATTCCGTACATTATATAGTTAAGAATGATTTTTTTAAAATGTATAATTTTACAATCTCTTCAGTTAGAAATATTTTCCTTAATGAACAATTTCTCTATAAAGGATTTCCAAAAAATTATAATATTCCACAACAATATTTACAATACAATTAGGAATTTTTTCACTTTAAAAATATTTTCAATGTAATTTTTTTTCTCTTTTTGAAAATTGTATTTTTTAAACATTTACTAGAAATAGGAATGTTCTTATTACCTCATAGGGCATGTATAAATTTACTCATAATCATTTCTATGAAGATTAAATTTCATGTGTAATAGGATAATTTTAATGAAAATGATATTTAAAATAATTTTCAATGATATTTTTTTCAAAAAAAATCATTATTTTATTATAATTTTCCATTGAAATTTTTTTAAAAAAAATTCCTCAAAACATTATTTACTTTTTACAAATAATGTATGTCAAAATGATTTCATTCATCCATTATATGGTTTCATGGAAAATTGGTTTCAATATATTTCCAAATTTACCATTATATGCTCACAATGAGAAATTGTCATTAATTTTTTTTAAATATTTGGTTATAATTTTTAAATGTGTTTTCAAAGAAATTTTTTCCAAAATTTTATTGGTCCTATTTAATAAATATTCAATGTTATTGGTTTTCAATAGATTTTTTATTTTTAAAAAATTATTTTTATAATAGAAGGATATATTACAGGATAATTGTTTTCAAAATATCCTTCCATGTTATTTTTCATCTATGATGATATCAATGGATGTTACTCAAGCCCTTCTATAAAATAAATCACAAGGCTTTATTCATATTCATTCATTAATAGTTTAGGTTTGATGGAATGATATTTATGGAAACTGTTTATCTTTTAAGGGCTATATTCTTTTGACACCATCTTATTTTTATATGTTTTATTGTTATAAAATTATTATAAAACCATTATTTTTTTCTAATAGTTATGAAATGATTACATTTTCCTGAAACCTATTTAATTTCATGTCTTTTGATATGTTTCTATGGTTTTTTGAATTATGTTTGTATGATTTCATTATGAGTTGTTTGGGACATATATGTCCCTCCAATGCATTGGGTAAATATATATATATATCATATGAGATAGAGAATGATGATATTGGGAGTGAACCTTGAATATTAATTTGGCCATGGGAGTGAACAATGACTACAAAGATCATATGAGGAGTTAACTCACGATACTAAGATTGAAATTTGGGTGAAAAATGACTATCATAACAGTATATGGAGTGAATTCATATTACAATGATGGTCCTATAGGTGATTCTTTGGATACTACAGAATTCATATTATATACTTATGTGTCTACCAAAATTTCATGTGTAAAGACCTGGAAATTCCATGGAAATTTTTTTTCTTAAATTCATGTGAATTTTATGAGTTCGCAGTTTCTGACGGTGAGCGATTCTGAGGCCCGGAGTGCCCAGAATGACCTATAAAATTTTTGTTAAGCTTAAATTAACATGCATAAGCCCTTTTCCTGGGAAAAATATAATATCTATTAAATAGTTACTCGGATCAGAAATCTGAGGCCACAATTGCGCTCGGGTTAGCGGGTTTACCCTAGGCGTGACTTAAGTTTAGTCAGCGTAGGCCTCTTTTGAGAAAACCCAAAAATGGCATAACCATAAATAAAATAATTAAATAAAGATATTTTATTTTTTCAATGCTTATAACTCACAAAAAAATAACTTGGATTAAAAATCTAAGACCACCACTGATCTCATGAGGGTAATCTTTCTTTAAGACGATACAAACTTGGGTCGGCAAGGGCCACTAGAGAAATTTAGTTTTTGGCTGCAAATAATATAATTAAGTGACAATTATTTTATTATAAAATTCATAACAGCTAAATGGTAACTTGTATTAAAAATCTGAGAGTAGCGTTGGGTTTGTTGGTGCGTTTTTCAGCTAGGCAGAGTCTAACCTCAACCGCAGTGGGTCGAGGGTCACTGATATTAATTTACCGATCTTCTTTTCGGGTACGTTCAGTAAACGTGGAAACTGCATTTTTTAACTTTTAAACTAGTGATTAGAACTGAAATCTGAGGGCACCGTTGAACTCACAACATCGGCAATTGCATAGTGATACCTTCACCGCAGTTGCGTTCTAACGATAATGGAAGTATGTTTTGGGGTTTTTAAATAAAAATAAATAAAAATAATAGGATAACTTATTTTTATTGTTGTGGTTAAAACCTCCAAGTGGAGGTTGGGGTGGGGGCCACCACACCCTAACCTCCCGTGGGAAGTTATAGTGGTGGGGACCACCTGAATATAAGATCCTTTGTGAGGATATTTAACTTGGGTACCACAAAGGCTTTAACCCCCTTGTAACTCTCCAAATGTTGAATAAACCCTTGAACATCCCCCACAAATTATGTGTTCCAACCCACACAATTAATTAATGGAAATATTAATTTAATTAATTTTAAACATTTGAATTCATTTGAATTGATGCCAACAAATGAAATAATAGGTGTTTTATTAATTCATTTTGGGTTGGAATCCTTTCTTTTTTGTTGGTGGAAACTTGGTAGAGGAAGAGCACTAAGAGGAATATATCCACTCCAACGAAGAACGCGAAGAACGCCGAAGATGTCCTTCATTATATTCCTTCTTCCTTGGACTCCACCTCAGTCATCTTCTTCCTTCTTCTACCATAACAATGGAGGGAGTGCCGTCCTCAAAGATCATAGACGATGTCATCCTTAGCATACTTCCTTCTGACGTCATCAGAACGACGTCCTCTTTTCATGACTTCATCAAAGATCATCGACAAACTAGGTAGGGGTTTTATTTTTGTGTATGTTCCATTATACATTGTTAAATATTGGATAATAATTCACAGATTGATATGAACATAACATGGAGGGTTCAGACCACACAAATATGGCCCGACCCTCCCCCCTTTGTTGTTCTCATTTTTTAGTGATGGAAGTGGAACATGGGAGGCCGACGATAGGCCGACTGCGAAGAAACTGGAGGTGTGAGGCTACGAGAGAGGCGCGACACTGTCGTGCTGTGCGGATGAGCCGAGGGCTGTGGAAAAACCGAGCCGCAGCAGAGGAGGCGCAGTACCGTCACACCGCGTGGAGGACCAGGGGGATGCGGCCAGGAAGGGATGAGACGATGGGGGCGGGTAGCGGCATGGGAGAAAGGGAATAGTGCCGTCGCGCCACATCGATGGTGCAGAACCAGCTGGCTACTCAGCCAGCCAGAAAATGCGGGACCCATTGGGTCCCTTGGGGAAACCCAACCAGCGCCTCACACCGGTTCTGATCGGGGAAACATGGGGTGTAACCTCCCCCCCCCCCCCCACACGTGGCCAGTTGGGCCCCACGGTCAGCCATCTAGGCCTCTCGGCCAGACGTCTGCGCCACAGGGCCAGCCGGTTTGTCCGCGTGGCCTGCCAGCTGGGCCCCATCACCAGCCAGTTGGGCCCCCCGTCCAGCCTGCTGGGCCACCCTTGGTTTGGGTCGTGCCTTCGGGCAAGGCCACCCCCAGGGGCCAGGCCGCACAATCGGGTCGGGCCACCCCTTCGGGATGAGTTAGACCCATTGACCGGGTCATACACTAGTCTGGACCCATGCCGGGTCGGGTCGGTCCCACTAGGTCGGACCAGTCCCAGACCTGCCAGACCCGATTACGCCTATTCTCCCATAGCTCAGGCTACGGGTGTCTGATCGATGAACCACCTATGGTGATGAAAAGCTCAAAGGGAGACGGTTCTGTTGGCATAAACCATTTGAGGTTTGGAAACATTTGGAGTTTGTTCAGTTTGGTTTAATCCTAAAACCCAACAGGGCCCCTAGAACAGAAATGCCAATAACTCACAGACCGGGCATCCGATTGAAGCACCGTCTGTCACGTTAGAACCCTTAAGATATGGTAGTACATTGGGATTCTCCTTTGTGGAGTATATTTGTGGTTGAGTTATGAAAGATATCACCAGGGTAGATTCTACTATCTCGAGTGCACCGTGTGTGAGGAATCCAGTGGCTGATAGTGAGGCGGAGGTTGGAGACATATCAGATGGAGGTCAGCACTCAGTGATCCTATGTAGGTCAGTGCATACCAATTCTGTGTGGATCAGATCCTGTGTCGATCAGCATTTACCAATCCTATGTGGGTCATCTCATACCGATCCTATGTGGGTTAGATCATGTGTGGGACATTGTGAGGGTTGGTACGTACCGATCCAGTGTGGGTCAGATCATGTGTGGGTCAATGCAGGGGTTAGTACCTATCAATCCTATGTGGGTAAGATCTTGTTTGGGACATTGCGGGGTTTAGTACCTATTGATCTTGTGTGGTTCATACTCTGTATGGTCAGAAGTAGTGCCTCTTTAAAGAATAAGATGATCTAGCTTCACAACTAATCATTTGTACTTCAATACTTCACTGAAATCCTGGTTTGAGCTGAGTCACTGACATTTGTGTTTCCCTCATTATTTAGACGAGATACTAAAAAACATAGGTATATGTATGGGTATATAACTATGTAAAGGTAACCATTTGATTCAATACTTTTATGTTATACTTCATGTATTTTGTGAGACCTTGAGGGTCTCAAGATCCCTACTGAGTATCTTTATACTCACCCCTCCACGGGTTATGCCTGCACCTCATTGTATTGGTTGCAGACGACAAACAACGATGATCGGAGCAGAGAGTAGTAGAACTGGATGGTACCCAGAGGTGGACCACTTGGTGAGACGTACAGAGAGTGGATGGATGGACTTGGGGTGCTGAGGAGGCCATCTGTAACCCACACATCAGGTGGGATTTACAGAGGACGACCCAGTAGATACTTTACTTCTTTTCTTCTGTTGTACTAACTATTAAGCTATTTTGTACTTTAATATTGGGATTTTATTTCTGACCCCTTAACTTTCAAAACACTCTTTTTTATACAGTTTTACTTAGTGTATTTTACTTCCGGTTGGGTACTCTGTTGTGTTTGATTATTGTTATAAAGGAAATACTTTCCCCGTTTAGGGATTTATGCCATTGGTGCTAGTTGCCATCCCCTGGCCTAGGGATGGTGGGCTTGGGGTTGTCACGATATGGGCCCCGGGGGACGGGTCATGAAAAATTATTATCATAGGAGTCAATTCTACTACAGAAACCAGGACTCCGATCATACTTTTCTTTGAAGCAATAGTGTTAAGGGTACCAAGTGTTGTTTTTAGTTCAGGGAGTCCATTTTTTGTGCGGCGACCGACGTGTCCATACACTGGGACCCTAAAATCAAATTTTCGACTCAGTTTATAGAAAAATTCATTGCGTATTTGATTTCATGAGTTTTATTTAAGTTAGCTCAACGAGGTCAACTCACCAGGTATAAAATATTGACTGTGGTGCACCTGTTCCTTATCAGGATGCCTCCGCACATACATCCAGTTAGGATTCCTGAGATAGTACTCGATGACGGCACATAGAGAGACAAGGCTTTGGTGCAGGGCCCTCTTTCTATGTTGGCGCCTTCAGGTGGTGTACCCTCCGCACCACCAATAGTTGGGCAGATGATGCCACCAGCCACATTGGAGGAAAATGCACTCCGACTGAGTGTGTTGCACGAGTTCTAGCATCAGAGGCCTTTGAGGATTTGAAGCGATACAGATTCCCATGAAGTAAGGGACAAGATGGAGGAAATTAAAATAGTTTTCTGCCTAGTTGAAACACTAGTAGAGAAAATGTTGATATTATCTACTAGTCTTTCTCAGTGATTGACCATGAGGATGTTCCGCATAGTAATGGGGTTTCGGTACATAGACTGTTTTACGAGATGGTACCTTTGGTCTTTGTTCCAACTATTCACTTCTCGTTGGTCAGAAGACACTACTGGTGCTACCAATAGAGGAAAACTGTATTCTTAGTGCCTCACATGTGTTTCAGCATCTGATACCCCTCATGTTCTGAGGCAATCCAGACTCACGGGCATCTAAGGACTGGCTTCAAGAGGTGGTTGAGAGTTCCCTTCAGCTTCTACATTTTTGACAAGACAACATATTGGTATTTGAGTATTCATTGAGTCATACTGACCATTCCTGGTTCTCTTTGAATATGATGCGAAATGTGCTACAGGGATCAGAATTCTAAGTGAGGTGTTTTTAAGAACAACCAAGACAAAAAAATTTCTTTATGCATTCCTACTCATGATAGGGTGATAGAGAGAACCGTTGTGGTTGAATGTTCTTTGGCTGATCAGATACAGCCAGTGAATGTTAACAGTGATAATTCAGGAAACTGGTTCCATTCTCATAGACGTGGGCGTGCAAGAAGTTTAAGGAAAAGGATGTGACATGGATAGATAAATCTGCACGACAGAAAATGTGGATGCATACCTAAGAGGGCAGCATGAGGTGGTTTACATTTCAACATTTTACAAACACTCTCCATTGTAGATCCCCCCAGGCTCAGGGAGTTTGAGGGTAGGGGAAGAGAGTAATTGCAGGCGGTCAAGGAGTCTATCCCAAGGGCTCTAATAATGATTTTAGGCACGGTATGTGTCTACTATTAGCTACCATATCAATAGACATAGTTTTAATCATTCATTACATCCACAAATCATGTCCCAGTCTTAGAGTTTCCAGTTAAACCATTTATTTGAACCTCACATCTAGAGATACCTATGGGAGGAGACTCAATAATCACACATACGCCGAGGGTGTGATCGGACCATCGAGGCGAGAGTTTCAGTTGGAACCTCTTTGTGGTAGTGTAGAGGCCTTTTGACGTTAGTTTAGGTATAGAATGGGCAACCACATTTCATACACAGATGTATTATTTTTGGCAAAAAGGTTGTGTTATATATAAAATGATGGAATATGGTTTTCCTTGGTCAGTGAAAAATGAAACCCAGGATGCGAAGCATAAACTCTTGCGTAGGAGGGTTCGACTGATCACTCGTGAGTCGGCCAGCCTCACCCTCATGGAAGCAGATGTTTTCTGTTTTTAGTTCCCAATAGGATTGACTAGATTTAGTCGAGGACAATGACATTGGGATAGTATATAATCCTCATAAGGTGTAACTTGGTAGTAGACACACTCAGTAGGATGTCTGCCCTTCAGCTGCTAGGAGAGGCGACAAAGTAGCTAGCTACCATAAAGATATCCTCCGTGGATAGGGAAAGAGAAGCCTCTCTTCAGTCTCTTATATTCACTCTCCAACTTCTTCAATGAGTCATGGAGGTGCAACATGGGGATGCTGTGTGCGAGACACAACATGCCCAGATATCCATAGGACATGCACCTGATGGATTTTCTGAAGGTGGAGAGCACTCCTTCCTTTTCAGAAGACATACTATGGTACCTGTAGCACTTCAATAGGTAGTGTTGAGGGGGTTCCACACTTACCCTCTAGCGGTACATCTAGGAGTGGCGAAGATGTACCAGGACCTTCGACGGTAGCACTGGTGGCCAGGTATGAAGAAACCAGTAGCAGAGTTTGCCTCTTGATGCCTCACTATTCAGCAAGTAAAGATAGAGCATCGGGTACCAATAGTCTTTTTTCATCCATTAGAGGTCCCAGAGTGGAAGTGGGATGGTATATCCATGGACTTCATGATGGGTCTTCCATGTACATCCAGGTTTCACGATTCGATATGGGTGATTGTTGACCGACCCACCATGTCCGCCCACTTCCTACCAATCAGAGAACATGGCTCAGTAGAGAGCATGGGACTCCCCTATATGTAGGAGATTGTGCATTTTCATGGATTACATTATTCTATTCCATTCGACTGTGATGCACGGTTTACTTCCAGAATATGGAAGGGGTTGTATGAGGCTTTTGGGACACATCTTCACTTGAGCACCACCTTCTATCCTAAGACGGATGGTCAGACTGAGAGGACCATTTAGAATATCTAATACATTCTCTGTCCATGCGTCCTCAACTTCGGTCACAATTGGGAGGATCACATACCATTGGTATATTTTGTGTATAACAATAGCTTCAACTCTACCATCGGGATGGAACATTTTGAGGCACTGTATGGAAGAATTTGCATATCACCTCTATGCTGGACTCACTCAAGTGAGTCAGCACATATGGGACTTGAGATGGTTCAAACTATGATGGAGAAGGTGCATATCACCTAGGAACAGATGAATTCTGCACAGAGTATCCAGAAGTCCTATGCTGATAGGTGATGGAGACCTCTTGAGTTCGAGGATGGCGACCACGTCTTCATATGGGTCTCACCCCGAAGGAGTCTTTGGAGTTTTGGCTGAAGTGGAATGTTGACTCTGTGATTCATCAGACCGTTCCAGGTCCTCATCAGAGTAGGCGAGGTGGATTACCCCTTAGTTCTTCCACCTCAGTCACACCAGGTGCATGATGTCTTCCATGTATCTCAGCTGAGGAGATACGTGCATGACCCATTTCACATCATCGACCATAGAGAGATGGAAATCGATGATGGGGAGACTTTTATGGAGGTTCCATTAGAGATTGGGGTTCGATAGGAGCAGGTCCTATGTGGACGGTCGATACCTATGGTGTGCATTCTCTAGCAGCACGGAAACCTCCAGGAGATCACATGGGAGTGGGTGGCTCAGACACGTGCTCAGTACCTCAATTTGTTTGCATAGTTTGAGATGTAGCTTATGGGGACGCAAAGCGATGTGGTGGTGAGAATGTAATGATTTGGAAATTCGGGGGAATTATTTTTCTTAAATTCATGGGAATTTTACGAGTCCGCATTTTGTGACGGCGTGTGATTCTGAGGCTCAGAGTGCTCGAAATGATTCTTCGATGTTTTGTAAAGTTAAATCAATGCACACAAGCAGTGTTTATGAAATATTGGAAGAACTATTAAACACTTACTTGGATCAGAAATATGAGGCCACCATTGTGCTCAGGCTAGCGGGTTTACCCTAGGAGTTAGTAAAGTTTAGTCGGTGCCTACCTCCTTTGATAAAACCTAAAAATGTCATAACTATAAATAAAATAATTAAATAAAGTTATTTTATTTTTAAATTTTTTATAAATCACAAATGGTAACTCGAATTAAAAATATAAGACTAGCTCTGAACTCTTGACGGTAGGATTTCATAAGTATATACTGACTATGGTCGCTAAGGTACACCCTAGGAAGTTATTTTTTGGCCGCAAATAAAATAATTAAGTGACAATTACTTTATTGTAAAATTCATAAAGTCTTAATGGTAACATGGATTAAAAATCAGAGAGTACCATTGGGTTCATTGGGGCGTGTTTCACAAAGGCAGAGCCTAACCTCAACCGCAGTAGGTCAAGGGTGACTGGTATTAATTTTCTGATCTTTTATTCAGGTACGTTCTGTAAACGTGCGAGCAGTGTTTTATAACATTTGAATAGGTGCTCGAAACTAAAATCAGAGGGCACCGTTGAACTTGCAGCATCGGTGATTTCTTAGTGATTCATTTATTGTAGTTTCATTATAATGATAATAAATGTTAGTTTTGGGGGTTTTTAAATAATATTAAATAAAATTAAGAAGATAAATTAATTTTATTGTGGTCGTCAAAACCTCCCAGTGGAGGTAGGGGTGGGGGCCAGCACACCCTAACCTCCCATGGGAGGTTATGGTGGTGGGTGCCACCCACACATAACCTCCCTTGGGAGAATATTTAACGTGGCATCCACTTGGTATTTAACCCCCTTGTAACTCTCCATTAAGTGTGGAAACGCATGAACTTACCCCACTAATTAAGTGTTCCAGCCAACACACTTAATTAATTGAATTCTTCATTTAATTAATTGGAACCTTTTGAATTTGTTTGAATTCATGCCAACAAATGAAATAATAGGTGATCTACTAATTCATTTTGGGTTGGAATCTTCTCTTTAGGGTTGGTAGAATCTTGGGAGATGAAGAGATCATAGAGGAACATATCCACTCCAATGAAGTTCATGAAGAATACCGGCGACATCCTCCCTTCATCGACTTATTCCTTGGACTCCTCCTCAGAAATCATCTTCCTTCTTCTACTGGAAAAAAGGAGGGAGCACCATCCTCGAAGAACGCCGATGACATCATCCTCAGTTTCCATCTTTCTGACGCCATCATAACTACATTTTATTTCCATGACTTCATCAACGATCATCGAAAAGCAAGGAAGTGGTTGGAGTTTGAGTTTGTTTGATTCTACGTTGTTCAATCATGGATAATAATTCACATATTGATGTCAATGTAACATGGAGGGTTCGTACTGCACAAACACGGCCTGACCCTCCCACCTTTGTTGATCTTATTTTTTGGTGATAGAGGCGGAACATAGGCTGCCAGATACTGGATGACCATGAAGAAACTGGTGGCACAAGGTCACCAGAAAGGCACGACACTGTCGCGCCGTGCATAGGAGATGAGGGCCGCAGCCAAACCGAGACGCGGTGGAGGAGGTGCAGTGTCGTCGTGCAATGCGGTGGACTAGGGGGCCGCAGTAGAGGAGTAGGGGCACATCACTGTTGCGTCGCACCAGTGGTGAGGAACTCTATGGCCGCTCATCAAGACAGACAAGAAGGGACCCCATGGGTCCTGTGGGGAAACCGAACCAACACCCAGTGTCGTTTCCGATTGGGGAAACAGGGGGGTGTAACCCCCCCCCCCACCTACACGTGGTCGGCCGGGCCACACGGCGAGCCGGCCGGGCCACCAGGCCAGCTAGCCGGGCCTCGCGGTACGCCGGTCGGGCCTCGCGGCCAGCCCGCCGGGAAGCCCTCGGGTCGGGCCACGCCTTTTGGCTGGGCCGCCACCACGGGTCGGGCCACACATTTGGGCTGGGCCGCCCATTCGGGTCAGTCCCCCCTTCATGTCGGGTCAGACCCATGGACCGGGTCAGAACCCAGTCCGGACCTGGGTCAGGTCGGGTCGGTCCAACAGGGTAGGACCGGACCCGGACCCATCCGACCGGATTATGCCTATTCGCCCATAGCTCGGGCTACAGGTGTCCCATCGACGAACCGCCTGCGGTGACAGAAAGCTCAGATTGAGAAAATACTATTGGCATACCCCACATGAGGTTTGGAAATAGTTGGAGTAAGGTCGTGTTAAATTGAATCTAAATACCAACCGGGACCCTGGAATAGAAATTCCAATAACTCAAAGACCGGGAATCCGATTGACGCACCGTCTATCATGTTGGAACACTTACAATAGGTGTTCATATGGATTACTACATAGTTAAGTTTAGTGGCGGTCACGGTATGACTGATATCTCGAGGGAAGATTCTACTGAACTCGACCGCACCAGGTGCGAAGAATTCAGTGGCTTATAGTGAGGCAGAGGTTGGAGACAGATCATACAGAGGTTACCACTGAGTAATCTTGTGTGGGTCAGTGAATACCAATCCTGCGGGGGTAAGATCCTGTGTGGGTCAGCACTCAGCGATCCTATGTGGGTCTGTGCACACCGACCCGGTGTGGGTCATTGTGGGGGTTAGTATATACCGATCCTATGTAGGTCAGATCCTGTGTGGGTCTTTGCGAGGGTTAGTACCTATCGATCATATGTGGGTCAGATCCTATGTGGGACATCATGAGGGATAGTACCTATCGATCCGGGGTGGGTCAAACTCAATATGGTTAGAAGTAGTGCCTCTTGACAGAATAAGATGATCTAGCTTCATGACTAATCATTTATACTTCTATACATCAGTGAAATCCTATTTTGAGTTGAGTCAATGACTTTCTCGATTCCCTCATGATTGAGACGGGTTACTAAATAACAATGGTACATGTATATGCACATACATAAGTAAGAGTTATCTTTTGATTCCATTCTTTGTCATTATATTTGATGGATTTTGTGAGACCTTGAGGGTCTCAGGATCCATACTGAATGTCGTTATACTCCCCCTTGCATGGGCTATGACCGCACCTCATTGTGTTGGTTGCAGACGACAGACAGTGATGATCGAGGAAGAGAGTAGTAGAACTAGACTGTACCCAAATGTGGACCAATTAGGAAGATGTACACGGAGTAGACGGATGGACATGGGTGATGAAGAAGCCATCCGTACCCACCCTTCAGGTGGGATTTCTGGAGAATGGCCCAATAGCTGCTTTACTTATTTTCTTTAGTTATACTAGATTTTCAGTCGTATTGTACATTACTATTGGGCATGTATTTCCAGCCACTTCACTTTTAGCATACTATTTTGTATAAAAATTTAATTAGTGTTTTTACATACAGTTGAGTACTCTATTGTGTTTGTTTACTATTATAAAGACAATGCCTTCCCAGTTTAGGGATTTACGCCTTTGGTGGTAGTTGCCAGCCCTTAGCCTATGGAAGGCGGGATTGGGGTAGTCACGATACGGGCCATGGGGGACAGGTCGTGACATCATGTTTTTATTTAAATGTTATGATTTCATGGATTATATTATTTATTTTCTTATGGTCCATGTCTTTGGAACATCCTTGAATTTTTCAAGGATTCAGGTTTTCGATCATTGATATGTAGGGAATGATCTTCAATTTTTTTGACCATATTCTCATTCCCATATACATGGGATTATTCTTACTAATATACCATATTTACCTTTCTTGAGAATCTTAGATCACCCAATTTTATGTTTACTTTCTGATGTTCTGATTTCATGAATTATGTTTAATGTGTCTAATAAAGGTTATAGTAAAGACTGGCCAAGTGGTAGACAATGTAGCTCATTTATGTACCATGGATTATATTTACATTTTTTCAAAGTCAATGGACTAATATTAACTTTGGGTGTCTAATTTTATAGTATTTTAACTTTTTCGTAGTAGTGGTGAAATAAATATATACATTAAGAATAAGGTTTTATAATCCTATTACAGTAGATACCAATAAATTTATTATTAGCCTTCATAATGAAAAAAAACCCTTGAAATAAATGTTCTCCATACAACCATAAAATGGAATAAATCATAGTGTTCTCAATACAACCAAAATGCCACAACACCTTCCAAAAACACCATGTTTAAATTCCCAAAAAATGTATCACCCAACCCACATCACAACCACTCCCTAGGGAAAACACCAAAAATTATACATCATTAATATGGAACTGGAATACACATAAAAACATCACAACCCAAAATATCCACTACTACAAAAATCCACAATAGTATTCCAACTGAGAAAACAAATTAGTTTTTTTCAAATTCTATATCTTATACTATCCACTTTTGGAAAAAATTATATTCATATATGTTTTTACTAACATTATGGTATAATGTGTCTAGATTAGGATTTAGGTTCTCTGAATTCAGGTTTCAAAATATTTTCAACATATCCCATCCCCAAGGGAAAATAATATGTTTGAAAACATTATATTATAAACATAAAATAATAATGAAAAATTGACCAATGACAATATCAATGAAACTCTAGGTACTAGCTATGCATCGACATCTCACGCATAGATTTACTGTTTTCTAGGCCACTGTGCCTCCATATCAATTTAACAATAGGAAAGACCCATTATCACAACAATATATCCAGATGATTATATATATCTATAGGATGATATATGAATATCACATAATACTTTATAACTAGCAGACATTTACTATAAACAATGTGGTTATTATGGTGATATTTTTGTATTTAAGTGACATTGAAGATGAAATGAACCTATTCCATTCACAGTTGATTTACAAAATGATAAGACACCTCTCTAACGTGGCCCATTCCTAAAAATTAACAAAAAACTAAACACAAAACACACACCACCGATCAAACATTGGATTTTCTTAATTAATATTATAATCAAAGAAAACCAGGTCACCATCCTTGAAATTCAAGAAACTCCTTATATAGTCATTTTTTTATCCTCCACTTCATTTATCCTCATACAAATAATAGGAATATTATGTGTTGATATCAACACAATATTAGGAACAAGAAACAATATCTTCCCAAAATCAATAATTCACATTGGAGAATAATATGGACATACAAAACAATATAAATGAGGCCATGTCATTGGATGAGTGATATTTTTTTATATGAAAATTAATCCAATGAAAATTTCCATTCCCAATATCTACTAAAGTCTACAATTCAATCCCACTATATATCTTTGTACATCTAGATTTCATGCAATATATTCCATTACATCAAAAAGATGAAACCATTTTTTTCATATATGACTATGAAAATATTATGGTAGTACTATCCAAATTTAGTCTCTATGACATGATTTAAAATCACGTAAAATGGATCATATGACTCTTTCATACTACACCTCTTAATCCCAATATTATATTCCAAAAAAATCCATAAAATTTTACCCCTAGATTACTATAAAGTTAATTGATTTATTCAAATAATAAATATTTACACACATAATTTCACAACCTTCATGATATTGGGAAATAAAAATGAATAATTTCAACATTATGTCATCCAATTTCCATAAAGAAACATCCTAGGTCCATAAAAAACCGCATAGATCATGGATTACTACATTTTATTACTTGAAAAACTAACACATAGCCAGAACATATTCCATTTCCCATTTCATTTTCTCCAACATTAACTACCCCCTCAAGCCATAATACATCATAGATAACCCCATTTGTACTGATAAAGGCTATCTATAAATCAAACTAAGGATAACATCATGCATCGGTAAAAGGAAAATTATAATCCCCTAAAATGACATAATTTTTTAACCATCATATTTGCATCCATTAGGAGAAAAAATATGGATAAAAATTTGGAATAACACATCTTCCTCTGAGTCTCCCCACATAGACTCTTCAAATTAACACATAAAAAATTTCTGAACATTTTTATGTTAAACAGAAATTTTCCCTTTACTTCTTTCTAATATAAATAGGACTCATTTAAGACTCTGAAACCCCTTTCCAATGATCCGTAGACACTCAAAACCCTTCCCATTGGTACATCGGACTCAACACTTTAAAAACCAAATTCACTCCCACTAGGTAATAATATATTTCAAAATAATGGTCAAATCGAAATTATATCCACCTACACTAAAGGATATTTGGATCATGATATGAAAAGAAATATTTCAAACTATTGTTGTATATGAAACCCAAAATGTTCCCAAAGATAATATAATGTTGCAATATATTTATTAAAAACACAAAAGCTTCTAAATATATATGATATGTGCTATAGTTATGCTTATGAGGACATAACATCCAATCATAATATATGGTCATTTACCACTATAACATCGAACCCATCCCAATAACATATGGTATATGAAAAAAATGTTTAACAAAAAACCCTACTCTTGAAATGGAACAATTGGATAACACACTAACTTCTTATTCCTTTTCTCACATTCAATCATGTACTGACCAACCCAAAAAAACTCATTTCATTATGGTTTAATGTAGTTTGTAAGGATACATATATAGAGAAATAAAGCTCAAAATAGTGACATGTCTTAGGGAATCAAATAAAAATAGAGGTAATGATTTCAACCATCTGAAAAAATTAACATATAATATATATACATAATAAAAATAAAATGTGTATAAAAAATTAAATGATTATATTCAATAACTAAAATAGAATAGTGGTAGAAATATAAATCTAGAATAATATATAATTATTGTCGTCTGTCCAAAAAAACAAATTAAACCTAAATAGAATAAAACTACTCATGTTACATATGGAAACTTAATGAAAACCTCACAATAGGGTACCCAAGCCCAGCTAACTGAATCCTTACAACCTACCCATCGAGACTTTAAATTATTTATATCCAAAGCTATAAAAAATTATATGCATCGCTGAATGGGTCTGAATATATTGAGGTAAACATTCAAAATAATTTTTCTCCAATGTGTTCCATAATAATTAATTTAAAAACGATTTGAAATATTCTCATTTCAAGAAAAAGTGGCATGAAAATAAATAATAATGTTTTATATCAACATATTGTTAAATATCCCATTTTTCTATATTTTTTTAACAATATAGGTAATAAAATTCCAAATAATATGTTTCCAAAAAAATTATTGTTTTCCAAAACAAATATATCCCAAACAAAAACACAAAAAAGATAAATATCATTTAAATCATTCAAAGGATTGTAGTATGTTAGGATAGTAGACTAAATGTACAATAGTAAATGAATAAATTGATCCCATGTCCTTATAACGTGTTCCTACAGAGAAAATTATCATCCCATGAGTGAACCCCCATACCCACAAGGTCATCAGAACGTCCCTGGAATAAAAGGCATATTGAGAAGATGAACAACAAATGGTGAACCCCTCAATAATAAAATTGGAGAAAGAACTAAACTATATTTTAAACCTATATACCCATGGATTCCATTGGTTTTAATTTCTCAAATAATTCTAAATTATTTGTATTATTATTTAGAAATTCCAAAAAAATCCATTATTTTAACAAAAAAAAATAGTGAAATCATATCTCTTGATCCATTCATGGTGAATTAAAAACACCCTTTTCATTCACCAAACTAGATGAACCCGTATTTTTTTTAAATATACATTTACACACAAAAAAATGTTATCATCATAATTCAGTAATAACAAAATTATATAATTATAGCCAATATGTGTTATCAAATGTATCTCAGATATGAAACTACCTACCTCAAACTTGGGTCGAACACTACCCACATTAGGATACATCAACAGCATAATGAATTAAGAGGTTCCAGAAGATATCATATGAATGATTCCCATGTCATAGAAACATATAACCAATTCTAAAATGATAATGTGGATAATTTATATAAAACATGACCAGATAAACACACCATCAGAACCACAAACAACATGAGGGATAGATTTTAGGAGAATATCTCATAATAGATTCAAAATGGATACAAAATTTCACCATTAGTTTTTTAGATACATAATAAAAATTGAACACCACTAAAATGATCAATGGAAATAAAGAAGTATAATGGTCTCTTGCTAGGAGATACAAGTTGCAACAACAATAGATATGTAGGGATAAATGAATAGATAAAAAAGAACATTAAATCTCAGTAACTCTTGGAGGAGTCCATGGTTCAAGACATGGAAGAACAAATTGAATGAGAAAAGGTATGTTGATGATGAATAATAAAAACAACATCGATTAAAGGCTTTATGATGTAAACCATGTATTTATATCCAATGATCACTGAAGATAATTTAGAAAAAAACATGTCTAATAGAGATAAAAATTAACAATTTATTAATTAATTAGGTAAAAAATATCCTTAAATTGTAAATAAAATATATGATGTAAATAAGTTTAAGGAAAATAATATTAAATTTACCCCATAATCCATATATTACAATATAAAAATGTTATATTTGCATCAAAAAGCACGAGTTCTATAAAACATATCCAAAAAAACTTTCTTTCACTATGTACACAAAATTTTTACTCTTATACAAGAAAAAAGAGACATTTAAAAACCATGATGATATGATCTCAACCTAAAATGCTTTCCCAAACAAAGAAATTAATGTGGTGTAATGGTAATCCACAAATAGGTGAGTCCACCCCCCCCCCCCCCCCTCTTAGAAAATTCATTTTTCTACCTACTATGAGAATCACATTAGTTTTTCTATGATGATATCAATAATTCAATAGTCATCCCACACAATACATTCACTAGAGAATAAATGATCTCCAAAAGTTTCTCCATAAGTAAAAAATATGTATCCAAACATATATCCGGTAATATCATAATGTTTTTCGTGTGGGGATGGTAATTAATGATCTATGATATATTGAAAAAATCATGAATACCTATCAAATATATCATAATTCCAACTAATATGAAACCTACTGAAGATTCACAATGACATCAAATAGTGTAAAATATTTTGGAGATAGCTTCCCATACTTTATAAGAAAATGGTGTCCCATATGTTGAGAAACATTCATGAAAATAATTAATCAAACATAAAACACCAATGGATAGAATCAATGATCCACATATAATTTCAATCATATTTTCACTATGAAAAAATGATGATTAATATCATGTATCATCACAAATGAATTTGAAATGAGGGACGATCCCAAAAGAGATTCACTACCAACCTCTAGCTAACAAAAAGATGAAATTCTTGGGAAACCAAAATATGTATTGAATGGATCCATTATTATTAGTTCCTAATAAAAATTGTTATATGAAAATGTTTCCAGTCCCAGTTAGACATCGACTGATTCCCCAAAATAAGATATGGAGGCTTGAATTTTATCATATATTATGTGTATAACAAAAACCTTCTTAATATATATATTTGGATGGTATGATTTTTTCAACCTAACATGAGTCACCATTTCAAAATATAGGATCTTCAATGATCAAGATAAAATTTTAGGTTCACAATATGAAATAATGGCTCCGGGAACCCCCTAAGAAATGATTTTGACCATACATGAGCCCAATAAGGGCTATAGGGTATACTGTGAAACTTATGGTTTTGGACTATGTTGTGTTCTTATTTAATATAATCATATAGTGTCTCGTATATATATATAAATTCTAACACATGAGTATAATCACCCCATGGATGATTTTGATCTAGATCTCATTGTGAATGAACATAAGTATTATAAACATTGCCTTTTTTGGAGATATTTATGGTATTTTCTATTAATAATGTTTTGAGTTATATCTCTCTCAAATGAAAATGATCCTCAAATAGAGGTGGTGGTGTAATGACAAAAAAATTTCAATTTCAAAATCATATATACACTATGTATGGATGATGACATTGAAGATGACTGGCTGTTGAATGCACAATTATAGGACGTCATAGAATTGAAGGAATAGAGGAACCTTCCATTTTTATTAGTTTAATCATGATGATAAAGGTTATGTATCTGGCATTGTTTTGACCAGTTTTATGTTATTATAATATATCAATGATTATATTACAAAGATTCAACAACATGATGGGGTTTTAAGGGAATAAGAAGAACCCTTTATTTTTGGGAGACAATTTTTCTTTTTCTTAGCATTATTTTATTATCCCACATGGGGATCAGTATTCATCCAAATATCTATGTGGAATATAGTGTTCAATGATTTTCATGATTCTATCTAGTTCATTGATTTGGGATGTACAAAATTTTTTATGACATGGTATAGTGGGTTTTGTGTATAGTTATTTTTCAAGACATTACAAAGTATGCATGACATTGTTTTTCCATCCAACTGATAATTGCAGATAATCTAAAATCATCTAGTTTTCACTATCATCATTTTGTTTTTTTAAATTGAATATGGTGTCCATCAATATAGTTATTATATTATCATTTATACCATAAGGGAAGAATGAAATCTAGGTGGTGGTTGGGTTTTTAATGAAATTAAGCCATTTTATTCTAATTTGGGACAACACTAATATGGACTAATATGGTATGATATATTTGCAATATATTATTAGGATACAAGGGTATCTCCATACATTTTTTGTATAAGGATCCTATGTTTACCTTCATATTTTTAAAGAGTCATTAGGAGGTGATGCAGGATTCGGAAAGGTTGTTCTCGTCTTACCATTCATAGAATTGTTGTTAAATGAAGTGTGTTATTTTAATTATAAAGGATATTATACATGCCATCACATTTTATTTTAGTAGATAATAGTATATCCATAAATGAATGGTTGAGTTTTCTAATAATATTTTTTATCATTCATCAGTCATAAAGGATCCCTTTATGAATTTGTTTTTTCATTGATTTAGTTTAACTCATTATTGTAAAGAGTTGGGTGAGTACTCTCTTATGGATTGGAGTATAATTCCAGTGATGTTTCTCATGATACAAGATATACATTGTTATCTATTTATCATATAAATTCTTCAAAACATTTTGTATGATGATCATCAAATTCTTTCTATAAAAATACCAATTAGTGACATATTTTTATGGAAAATCATACCTCGAATGGGTTAACATTATGGGGTGAAATTCACAAAGTTGGTATATAGTCGATTTGAAAATTTTTATATAACTAGGGGCCTTGATTTGGTTTCTTTTAAGTTGTAATTCTAATCTGAGTTCACAAATATACATTTGTTTCTTTCCCATATCATAACTTATGAAGTACTATCCTGATATCTCTTATGTTTTGAGTTAAGATGAGATGTTGTTAAATATATATGATTTAGTTTTGGATAAACTTTTTGATGTCATAGATTAATAGGTGAAAATTCATGCATGGGAAGAGTACCCCATTTTCTACTGTATTATGGTCGCACAAATTAGATGATCGGAATACATGGGTTGGTGAATCATAAATGGGCAAGTGGTGTCCATTCCACTTTACGGATCACCCTAATTCAAAAAGAATAATTTAATTTGTAACATCATATGGTTGAAATATATAAAATCATTTATTATTGTACAATATATCATGATTTAGATTTATTGTTTCAGGTTTAATGGACATGATTTTTGTTTTGGAGATCGTATATTGACCCTTTGGTTGTTGTAGTATCACTAAAATTTTTACATCATAAGATATGGATTAGAGCAGAAATTTCATGGGGAAGGATAGGAAATAATTTTATAGTAGAAATATATATTCTACAATATAAAATAATGTATCAATATTTTTAACCCTATGTGATATGGTTTTTTTGTTAATGCATTAAGGGGATTGTAATCCATAAATATCTAGTTTATAATGTAATCCCCTTTTGAACTAGATGGTATTACAATTATAAATGTATATTAATTATTTTGTTTGGTATATTTATTCATATATCAATCCATAAGATATTTTGAGTGAATTTTTGGTGTTTTTATTCATTCCAGATCATTCCATTTTGACTTTGATATCAGTAATGGATTCACCACATATATATTTGAATCATCCTTTCTACTTACTTATAATCATTTGTCACTGTGTAGTAATTGAAATGTTTTTACATATCTCTGGACATTGTGGTGATGTTTACTTGATCCTTTCAATATCCATTATGTAATCTTCTCGCAAATTTTGACCCATTGGTTGGTTGTGGTGCGAACTGTTCATTTTTTATGGACTGTGTTATCGAACATGGACACTAACTATTTTTTTGGTTTCTTGATTCTATGATTTCATAATAATTATTAGGTCCTCCATTGGGGTGTCATCCTTATATATGTTGTTGGTGGATCCTATTTTGGTATTTTTCAAACCGATAGTGAGGTAGGTGGTTCTGTCCTTACCATTCATTGGATAATCCTTTTTGATAAGATATTTATGAATTGTGTTTAAAAAATCACTTATTTGTAAATAGATTTTTGATAAAATATGGTCTTCTATTGTTTTGGAAAATATAAATTGGGGTTTTAAAGAAGTATGCATTGTATCAATAGAGGAGTTTCTAAGAAATTTTTTCGATAAAATAATTGGTGTTTTTGATTTTCCACTAAAATGAAGAATCGATATGAATGTATTTGAGAACTGAGGTATATAAGAAGACCTGAGTAAAAAATTGGATTGTTTAAAATATGAAAATCACACATTTTATTGTATAGGGATTCACTTGTGAGGTTTTCCTCAACATCATGGGTCTATTTCTCTAAGAACTAATTTCTGAAATTGTTGGGGGGTTTAATCATTGGGTGTTTCTTTGGTCTATAGGTGCATATTGTATAGAATGGTGTCTTCAATATTCATTGATTATGGTATTAGTAGTATACTAGAATGTCATATTTAATTATATAAAATTATTCAATTTTCTATTGGATTTTTTAATATTTATATTCAAATATATATGTTTATTATTTTGAGAAATTGTAATAGATTTTATCTGTTTTTTGTCCTACTTATTTGAGAACTATGGTAGAGAAGAATATATTTTCCATATATAATATATAAATCATCCTAACTTATTGTCAATCCTTGATTTTAAAAATGATAATACATGTATTAATTTTACAAATACATGTTATGGAATACTTGGGTGGGATATTATAGTTCATTTTTAGATAATACCCTTCTCAACGCATTCGACGGTGTATATACCATGTTATTTCATTTTATGAAAAGAAAGGAAAAGTTGCAAACTATGGTGGTAATGTTTCTATAAATTGGGTTTTTATTGTGTATTTTATTTTGGGTATTCACCATATATCATTGGAGAAATTTTCATCCATTTTTTATTAACATTAATTTTTTTGTTCATGTTAATTTTTTATCTGGTTTTGTTGTTGTATTGTTACCATTTTTTCCTTTTGGATATGAAATATATTTCATCATGTGTTTCTTTATATTTTCATTAATATATCTTTATTTAATGTATCATGTTAATATTTGGTTAAAAAGTTCCAATTTGTTGTTGTCTTATTCCTATGATGTAGTATCCAACCTTTACGGATAGGGAAATAACTTCAAGTATGTGTTAGGTCGGTTTAGGTGCCAGTCGGTGAGAGTAAAGCAGGTTGGTTCATTCCAAAATAAGATAAAAATATCTTTTTAATCAAATTCTATACTATAAACCTTGCATCTATAAATAAAAACATAATCACATGAAGGAAATATTTTTTGTCATTAGGGATCCTCAGTGTAAGGAAATTAATTTTCAATGTTTAGGAACATTTCTCCATGTTTGAGCCCTATGAAAATCACGTATATAATTCTCAATATTTATGCTCATATTGATCAAATGGGGAGTAGAAATATATAAATAAGTGACCTCAAACACTCAATAAGGGAAAAATTATCATCATTTCGATAAGGGGTATATAATAAGCCTTTGATAAATCGTGAGTTCGGAGAATTATTCTTTAAAATTACATGTAATATTTTTTTCCTCCATATATCATAAAAGAAGGAAATGTATGAAAAAATAAAAAAATCTACATTGGAAAAATAGTGTGGATTCATGATATAATAAACATTATTAAATTATTTATATCAAATTTTAATATATTGTAAATGAAACATTTTTTTGGAACACATCATGAAAAATGACTTGGGCACGAACATATGAACATGCAGCACCACCTTCATTAGCCACTCACATATTGTCACTCTTATGAGAAAAAAATTATAAATACATATAAATATACATCTAGCATACCAAATTTGAATATATTATTTTCAGAAATCATACTATCTATTTAATATATATATATATATATATCTTAGGAGATTTCATCGTTCATATATTTTGATATAGGGGATATAAGAATCAACCTATTGTCATCCCAACATATTAATTTCACATGAAATCAAATTTTCATCATATCATATAGAACTGATTGAAATTAAATTAACTTATATCCATTTCATTAGAAATAAAATTAGAAATAATATATAATTCAATAAAAATAATAAAATAAATCTATGGAAAATAATTGGGTTTTATGGGCCAATCCCAGATTGGCCAGACACACCACCTTAGCAACCCCACTATATAAACTAATTTACTTTCATGATCACCATGCGATAAAAATAATAACCAGTTAATCACACTGAACCATTTTTGAATGGTTTTAACCGTGTAAAAATAGAATGATGCATCCTTGTATGACATTCCCAGAACATAAAAAAATTAATTTTTCTTGATATAAACATTCAAACAGAGTTTACATAGAAGGACCAAAAAATATCATAACCTCATCCCTTCAGAACATATAAACATGTCTGACACATGAAAACTATTGTCATTGTAGTCAAAATAAAAAAAAATAGGGATCCAAAACAACGATGCCAATACATAATATCTTAATTGGATTAAAATCATGTAACCCCCCTGACGTATCTTTTGGAAACCATTATCTCTGCCATCCCTAAATAACCATAAACTTCTGCAATTGTAAATACATCCAAAATATGTTGTTCCCAAACAAAATTACTACATTCTAAAAATACACATTTTCTTATAATAATTGAAATATTCATGGTGTTAGGATACATCCATGTATGATACCACCATGTAATTATAAATGGGAATTTTTTTATACCAAATATAAATGATTTTTACATTAAATAAATGTTTATTTGGACCAAATCCATTTTAATAATTCAATTTATTTTTGAAATTGATGACATTTTTTAAAAAAACATTAATAATTATTACCCATGTTAAAAAATAGTTTTTTCACAATATAAACATGACAAAATCACCTGAATAAATAATAAGAATATAAATAATTAACAAAATATATAACAGACTGGGTTTTAAGAATAAACTCACATGAATAAATAATAAACAAGTCATAATAAATATGACTCATAAGCTATTAAAAATAGAGTAGTGTGTGACATAGTATCATCCACGATT
Source organism: Viscum album (assembly GCA_963277665.1). Taxonomy (NCBI): domain Eukaryota; kingdom Viridiplantae; phylum Streptophyta; class Magnoliopsida; order Santalales; family Viscaceae; genus Viscum; species Viscum album. The sequence goes on along the minus strand of OY728161.1, from coordinate 1,416,217,769 downwards.
TGAAACCTAGTTAATCAAATATAGACAATTTATAATCTCTCTATGTATTCAATTAGATCAATAAACTAAGAGTTCACTCAATCCCTTAGTAATCATCCATTCCAAGATCTCACCCAATCTCTTGTGTAATATTCTTCTCAAGGGTTATCCCATTCACACTGAATAATACTTACATCTGTGGGATCCATGAGTCCCTTTTTTAACTTCTAATACTTTGTCCATGAAAAATTTTTATCCATTGTGTTCTTATTTAACACACGCATACAAGGTCCCTCATGACTAAAAATCTTCAAATCTTACAATAAAATATAATTTAACAATTTTATAAATCATACACTCCCAATGATAATCAAACACAATAGTCAAGATAAATCCCTGCTCAATTCCACATTAAAATTCCATAATAAATTAAAAAACCTCCTCACAGAGTTCTATAAAATTGACTACATTAATTCAAAATATACTAGAAAAAAAATGACATTTAATTTCATTATTGATAATAAAAATGGAAAAAGCATCAATAATAACACAATTTAAGGGATATTTGGAAAATAATACCAAAATGAAATAAAGTTCCAAAATAAATCCATGGAAAACAACCATAAAATAGTGATACCAAAATTAGAGTACAAATAAAACCCATCATCATTGATGAAAACAGATTGAAATAGGTATAATTTTTCCTAATACACCAAAACTACAAGAAAGTGAAATCAATACACCCTTCATGATAGTAGATTAATCAAAATAGAAAACGTATTTCCCCAAAAAAAGTTCCATCTTCAATTTCCTAGAAACTACTAGAATAGATAAAAAAATTATACAAGTAAGGTGTTCTAGTTACCCAGTTGGTGAACCAAGGGTATCAATTAATATTCAATAACATTATAGAAAAATGCCCGTCAATCAAGATGATGATATATATTCAATTTAAACATTTTATACACTTGTTATATTGTTTAATTTTTAATTTCTCTATTTAATTTATCAATATGTATAATTTTTAACACTATTCAAATAAGTAAATGTAATATATTTCATTCTTTGAACATTACATAAATATCATAATTAAAATATTTATATTATTATGGATAATAAAATAATTTATGTGTCTTTCTTTTGATATAATTTAACATTCAGACAATAATATTGTGAAATAAAGAAGATATTATCATTTTATTAATATCCATTTTGGATCAAGAAATACTTCAATATATATTGACATAGATGAAAACCCCTTGTCAGAGAAATAAGAAAATTTCACAAGAAATAATATATAACCGAGAAATATTAAACCATTTTGAAAAATATAAATATTTTAGAAAACTATTAGAATAAGAATTTATTTTAAAAACTAAAAAATTCTAATAGTTTATTTTATTTATGAAAAAATAAAACTATATAATGTTGTGTAAACATAAAAATATTTAAAATAAATGCTTGAAACAAATTATTGAAAATTACACATAAAAAAAATTTAATTATTTTGTTCGTGATTTTTTAATGATACAAAAAATTTGAAAAATAACATTATGAAATTATGAGGCATAAATACTAACATAAAAAATCTAGTAAACATGGGAACAAAAATGGAATGATATTGGACAAATAGACGAGGTGGAGTAAGGTCCTCTTCAAAAAAGTATACTAAGATGGAAGGGGAAAATGAAATAGTGATAATACATGTAAAACATTAATAATTACTTTTATATTAAAAAAATATGGGAATTTTGGTGAGTTAATTTTATACATTCATGAGACATAATATCTTATAAACTAAATAATGATTTATAAAAGAGATTGGAAATGAAACCATTATAGATTCCATATAGTTTAATTAATATTTCTTCAAAGATATATTTAAATAAATTATAAAATTATATGTTCTAAATAAAACTCTTGTTATATAAAAACACATACCAATTATATACACTAAATGAAAGAAAAATTGTTTTCAAATATAAAACATATCATATGGATATTAAAAACGAGAAAAAGTATCCAATACATCATCTTAATAATTTTAATTGATACAACATGAATGATAAAACATGTTATAGATTTTTTAAACCCATTATATTATGATAAATTTAATCTATTACCAATATATAAATTTTATAAGGCAAATAAGTGGAGTGTATGTGTAAAATTTCAATTACAAAAAATTTAGATTCCAAAAAAATTTCTTCATTTCATAAATTAAAAGAAATCAAAATAACAAATTATATAACGAAATTATCTATCTCCACAAACCATTTTAGAACTATATTTATACATGTATTATTTTAAAAACAAAACATATTAAAAATATCTTATTTTGTTATATATTATTTTTATCATCAGATGTTATTAGTTTACATTATTTTATTGTAAATATTTCATAATGGTTATGTATATTGTTATTTGAGATTGAAATTTATAAATTATTCCTTAAATGAAATATAATAGTGTCTTTAAAATATTTAAATGATCTAATTTCATTTCATTAGTAATTTTTTTTTATAATTCATGATGATGATGTCTGTGTGGGTTTTGTTTTTTATTTTTCATGAATAAGGGGTGTTATCTTAATAATGAGTTATATATTACAAATACTATTATAGAACCAAAAATAATTATTTTCTTATTATATCCATTATCTCAAATAATTATGAATCCTTTGTCACCCATGATTTAAATTTACATCACTATTCACGTAGGTTGTTAAACCAAACCAATGAAGATGAAATCTACAATTTAGGGAATTTAAAATATAAAACTAGGATTATGTTGGAATAATATCATTATTATAGAAGTATAATTATAATATTTACTAGTATTTATGTATGAGAATCATGATTCATGATATTTTGATAAATTGTAAAACAAATAAATAAAATATTAAAAACATCGTTTTCATGTATGTGGTATTCTGCACATATACATGAGTGGTCAATTCATTTCCCAAAGTGTAAATGGAAAATATAAAATGATAAATCATATAATTATCTAAAAAATTATATAAATAACTTATAATAAATTTCATATAATTTTATAACTAAACATATCAGGGGTTGTTGAGAAGTTTTTCACGTTGTTCGTGGATGTGGTAGTCCACATATATGCATGACAATGAATTCATTAATCGATAAGTGTTTTATTTAGGTTAAAAATTTAGAATATATTATTGTAATAAAATATTAATAATATTTTTAATCCTAATTTTATAACTCTTTAATTAATACTATATTTGTGACAACGAAATATTGTAATATAACGTTTCTTTTAAAAAAGTCTATTGTGCTCTTTTGCTTTCTCCACAAGAAACACAAATGTTAAATGAGAAACAAAATGATAATTCTAAATGGAAAGGAAAATATAATAATAATAAAACTAATTTTAAATAAGTGTATATTAATCAATTAGTAATGAATATATAATATTTTTAGGAACCTTTACTTTTTTATAATTGTAAAATTAATTAAATACTACTTTTATTTATAATTTTTATTTTTATTTACATGATAAATATAAAAAATTTATAATTATAATTATTTAATATTTTCATACTTATTTAATTTAAATGGTTAAAACATTATTAGGGTGAATTGTTGAGATATTCCTTAAATAATATATTATCACTTGAATAGTAGAAAATACTATTTTTTCAATATCATCTATTTTATGACATTATCATATTACAAGAATGAAATAAATTATCCTGAAAAATTATATATACATAAAATATTTTAAAATATAAATAATTCATTTCAATTACTTATTTAAATTATAAATCTAATGTTTATAATTTTGGGAATATAATAAATATTTTACAATAAAAATTATTTTCATTCTTGTGGGTTATAAATTAAATTTATTAACCTATGTAATAATAAATATAATAAAATATATTTTATAATATAGATAAGATATTTTATATTAGGTAATATTATCCATTTTCATACATAATAAATGATTATTAATATAGACAATAATTACATTGAAAATGGTGAAGGCGATAATCTGATTAATGTTTTTTATTAATATTTTGTAATTGTTAGTATAATAAATTAAATATATATAATTTATACAATTAAATTGATAGTATTTATAAACATATATAAAAATATATATTCAATCATTTACTTTTTAATTAATGTTATAGAATATAATGACCTCTTAATTGTGAAAAAAATAGTTTTATACAATTTTTTTATATTATATATTTTAAATAGAAAGCTAATTTTTTATTTTGGAGATCTAATTTTAATAAATGGAGAATAATTTTATGATAAATATATAATATAGGGTGATATTTTTAATAAAATTAAAATTACTTTTATAAAAACAAGTTAGCAACTAATAAAAGATTAAAATATATAAAAAAATGTAGTTAAAGCCATGAAACATGATTAAAAATTAGATAAAATGAATAGTTGATCCTTTAGTGAACTTATCACACTCCAAAAAACATTAATTATTTATTTCATATCCACTAACACATGAATATATTCATAAAATCATTGAAAATGTAGACAATTTTTAAAACAATTCCATTTTCATCATATACAGAAGGTGGTCACATATGCCGAATTTATCTTCCATTTCCAATGTATAATTTCATATAAATAACATAAATATTCTCTAATAAACTTCATAATCACATTCCAAAATATTTTAACTTTCAAAAAGTCAAATATATGGATCTATATAGTGTAACCAAATATAGAATTTCCAAAGTGTTATGTAATCTTCTTAACAGGGCTATTTGAATTCCTTTCTTCTTATACCACGTCAAACCTATAATATACAAATATTACGATAAATATAATATTTTTAATTATGTTGATATTTTTATTTTACTAATTAGAAAAACATTTATATCCCCTATACAAATCAAAAGAATAATAGAAATGTATCTTTTGTTTCGTGCTATCTTCCACCTTCAAAATTGACGAGGCCCCTTCTTCATAACGGCCTTACAAGGCTAGTTAGATTAGGGTATTTAATGAATACATATGATTTTAAAATAATTTTAGGGAATCATGATATGAAATCCATTAAATATATATTTGTTTAATGAATGCATCTTATATCCTTATTTACTGATTATCACCTCTAAAAATGTGAAGTATTTAGTTTTTCACCTTATATTTTTTTTTATATTATCCTCCAAAGACATTATTCAAAACAAAAATGAAATGTATATAATAAAATTACTCTTTTAAAATATTTATATTTTTCCAATGGAACACATTTATTTACTCCACAGATGATCAGATGATTGTCTATTTTTATTTTGGTTGATTTAACCAATAATATGAACAATGATATAAATTTATATCTTGGATTACTATATAAACACAACAATATGTTTAATTATAAATTATTCGTGAAAATAATTTAAGATTTTGGTTATGTGATATTTATATTGGTATTGAACTCTTTATTAAGGGACCACATATCGTTCGTTAAATATTATCTAAAACAGATCATCATCATCAACATCATTATGAATCATAATAAAAATTAATAGTGAAATTATATTATAGAATTTTAACATATAATAAATATGATTATCTCAAACATATAAAATTCTAAAAATAATTAACATTGAATTTTTAAATAATGATCAACATCATCACCACAACACTATAATAAAGATTTTGATTGCAACTATTAACATCTAATAATGAATATAAAATATATGTAACGAGAATATTTGAAAATAGTTATTTAAATTTATGTTTATAAAACATTATATTTATTAATATGGTTCTTAAATTGGTTATTAATATTTTAATTTATTTATATAGGAAGATATATTTCCGTTCAACTAATAGGGAATATTGATAAGGGGTTTTCAAACCTGAATTTTTCATCATTATGATTTTATTCATATTCAAAGCATGTTTCATTTTATGGTTTATATATCATAAATGGAATTAATTTTATTATCTTGCATAAAATTTTATGGATTGAACAATACATACCTAATTGAACATTACAATAATATTTAAATCTAATGATTATTATATTGTAATTTTATTTAGAAATCATTTTTCATTCATAGTGTTACCATTGAATTTTATGTCGTTCATATTCAACACATTTATTTTATTATTATATATTTTTATTTTTCCTAGTTATTTAAATTTATTATAAATAATTATCTTTTTAAATAATCTTTTATTCATGATCTATGATTTCTAGATGGGATTTTGTTAACTCATATATTCATTCATTGAGATGAAATATTTTTCATTTGAAACATTTCTTCTATGTTTGATAATATTATATATTTACTATTTAATTGGAATTTTTTTCCTCTATGTACAATAATGTTTTCAAATAACATTTTTTCTTCATTGATTTGTCTCACATAAAAATATAATTATTTTAAAGAATGATGCATCTCTTTTAAATACGATTTCCCTTCTATTCCCAACATCATTATTCACAAAAAAATGCTTTCCATTATTATTTTTAATCTTAATATGTATTTTAACTAGGTGACAATACTATTTTCTATTACCACTTTAAAAATTTTATATTTGCATACACATTATGATGATGTTGGTTTTTCGAAATGGAATTTCAAATTATTTAAATGGTTTCCCTTAATTTCTGAATCAATTATTTTGTCTTATACTCCACATTCTCTATAGTCATCCTTTTTGTATATTTAAATATCTAATTGTGATGATAATTTCAAAAGTAATTATTTTCAAAAAATATTCAATTAACCTTTTTGAAACAGCTATATTTTCAAAGATCCGTTATAAAAACAAAATATTTAATAATAAAAAATCCACTTCTATTAACTATTCAATTGAAAGAAACACATACGTCTTTTTCAAGGATACATTATTAATGTTTAATCATAAATGACAATGATTTAAAAAAAATTCTTCTAACATTGTTTGTACTAAATTTTTTATGGTACTCACAACATTATCATTTATAAAAATGATAAAAAAGTTTTATATGTACTATTTTATTAACTTCCATCAATTTACCTCTCTATTATTCATATATTTATTTCGGTTTAATTTATTTATCACGAATCACTCTCTAAATGAAATATTATAATAATTTTTTATAGTTATTTAATTTTCGGTATCAATTCATACGTCCTTGAAGACAATTTTTTAATTAAAATATTAAATGATACAAAACCCATTTTTTGGTTCTATGGTTTCTTCATAGTGTGATGGATGCTTCTTTTCATATTTAGTAGGCATATATGTATGATATACGGTGATGTCTTATATCTCCATTAAATTGTATTATTTGGTATTTAAATCTCACTATATTTTGATATTGATTATGAACCCAATGTTTTTTAATATATTTACGAGATCAACCATAAACCTTATATAGATTTCCTAACTATATATGATTCAGCATCATCCAAAGAAAAATTAGCCCGAATCATATGATTGATCACATACATAATTAAATCATGATAATATGAATTTTTTAAGAGTGGAGAATATTTATTTTATCTTCATGCTTAAGATTTAGAGTGAACCCGATGCATATTAGCTATTTTAATAATATTCAATGAAAACGCGATAAAAGTTATCTGTGTTCCCCCAAACCAATCATCCACCTGATGTGTATTAACTACGATGGAATTATTTATTGTATACTCAATGTGGTTATCTAGGATCAAATACTGACAGTTCACATGTACTATGATTATTCAATATGATAATATTGGATTGTAATTGTTATTCTCCTTATATCATGTTTACTATCTCATGATTCACAACACTTTTTCAGGGGTATATGTTTATTTTGAGATGAAATTCCATTCTATCATGACTTATAGAAATTTTTTTAATCTATATATTTTTCAAAAGTTATTATTTCAACATCTAATTTTTTTAGATATGATTTTGAACTAGAATATTATTCAACATTTATGATTTTCTCAATTATGGGGTTTTGGGGGTAACTATATTCTTATTTTTTTTATTCCATGAGTTGTTTCAATGAAAATAGTCCATAGGGGATTAGATTTTGGCTTTTTATAAATAAATAATAATAAATTTGGTAAAATAAGTTTTATATATTGCTAGTCCCCAATGAGACAAATCTCTTTGTTTCGACAACTGTGTGATTATCTATGAGATATGAAGATTCTCATTTATAAATTTTATAAAATATTGATAGTTTCATCTCAATTATTTTAAAAGGTAATGATTAAAGAAACATAATTTATCACCCAATATAAGAGGATGGGTGGAGGGAACATCCATTTGTGTTGTAATGACATGATATTTCATAGTACATTTTCTTTAAGTAAATAATACATTAAATTTTACCTTTCACAAATATTACCTAAATAAAATTGATAACCTTGATAGGTTTTGAATATTAAATACATCATTTTATGAAAATATATCTAAGTAGTGCTTATCTATATAGTGAACCACATTAGGACACATATGAGTAATTAAAATAATGTATACTTTTAATTATAATTATATTCAATTAGTTTAACTTACCCAACTATGAAAATAATTTTAAACATTAAAATGTATTTATATAAAGTTAACATCAAACATAACAAAAATATTAATATTATGGTCATATAATTATACAATATAAAAACCATATTAATAATATATTAATGTAACATTATTTAATAATTGATTTAACTTATGAATAATTAATAGTTAACATCTAAAAATATATTTTAAAAAATAAATATTAGTCATCTATATTTTGGAATTATTATTAAATATTTTAATATAAATATTTTAGAAATTTAATTTTGAAATATTAAATTAGTTTTTGTATTAATAATTATAATATTATATTAAAATTATTTTAAAGAAGTTTCTAAAAGGAATTATTTTTGGTGAAATTACATTTTTGACATATAAAAACAATAATATTAAATTATTATTATAAAAATTATTGAAAAATATAAACGATAAAAACATATTAATTTTATATGTTAATTTATATTATATAAAAAATAAATAACAAACCTATATTTGATATTTTAGATCATATGTTATAATTTTTTATCAATAATTTTATTAATTTAATATAATGCATTTCAAAATAATGTTTATTCACATTTATATATTTAGTCAATTGAAAAGGATTTCAATGTTTGAGAAGTTTTGTCCAAATTATATTATAAATGACCTTTGTCTTTTTATCACAAAAGAATATATACAATATGTAAAACCATTTTATAAAACAAAAATCTAAAATTGTAAAAGTAACAATATACGACTTAATGTCCAGAAACAGTCTAAGACATGCATTCAAATTTATAGATGTAGTATTTATCAAAATTATAACTTCTATGCTCCATTATTTGTCAAAATTTGTTCCTATTTTATAGATATAAACACCCCAATTTTAAAAAAAATTGTGTATTTAAAATATTATGACTCTTGTTCACCTAATAAATGGGGAACTCATCTCTTCAAATCCAATATCATAAATACCTAATTATTCTCTCTCAAAATATAATTCATATAAGAGTAGAAAATAAAAGACCCTATTATGAGTATATTATATTCACAAATACCACCCCTCAATGGTTTAACCTCCTTCCATTTGGAGATAATCAAAGTATATATGTGTTAATTTATAACCTCTATTTTTTCATTTTCATTATGTGAACATTTTCGGTCTCAATATTTATTTATCATTATTAAAATTATTAAATATTTATCATTAATAAATATTTATGTTATTAAAAATATAATAAAATAAGTATCCTCCTCCATTTATCTATTGAGAAAAAGCATTACGTGTAATGTGTGTTGTGAATGTCATCACCTTCATGAAGTACCATGTTTAATTCTCCATCACTGCCATTCAGTTTTATTAAAAAATAGAAATTTAAAAAATAAATATTATTTTTATATCCTATTTATAATTATTAAAAAACATTTTACACTGTTTAATCATTATATGGAAAATTAATACATTAACATTGTGTCTGTATGGACTATTACCCCTATTGAAGGATAGATTTCTATTTTTATTTTAATAAAAAACATTAAGGGATAGAAATGGGGTTTTGATAAAATGATAAATATTTTTTTATATTAAAATTTTTATCATATGGTAATTAAATTGGAATAAATTTTTTATCAATAATAAATTTTGATTAATTTAATCATCTCAAATGCGAAAACTAAGAGTAAAATGACATCCTTTTTTTTAAGTAATGGAATTATTAATTATCTTCTATTCCATAAAATTTAATGTTATTTTATATCAAAGAAGCATAAATGAAAGCAATATTCTACCTGAATAACTGTTTTTAATGTAACATATTCATAATCACCCAAATATTATAAAATGTTTCTGTTTAGGTTTTTTTGACAAACAAATATAACAATGATATGAAACTATATAATGTATGATTATGAAAATCACATAACTATTATAATATGGTACTATTTCATGAGTAACGTATTGTTTAGTTTAATTAATTTTATATAATAATTTAACACATTAATTAATGTTTTACAATTCATTTGTTAAGAATCATTAACACATTATCACACCAATGGTATATTAATGGGACCCAATGAAACATGAAATAAAAATAAAATATTATAAAATATTATCAAAAATATAACAATGTAACTTTTATTTTCTAATAATTATGTCCTTTATAATAAATAGATAACATCTTTTAATTAAAAAAACTAGATCAATGTATGAAATACTATATACATGTGATTTTAAAAATATTAAAAAAATTTATAATATGAAAAAAATAATGATTATATATTAGGATTATTAGGGGATAAAATCATGAATAATAATGTTATATATATATATATATATATAAATTGAACATAATTTAATTACTTAGGATATTTAGTACAATTGTTGGAAAGATTAAGACCGAGGTAGGTGATTTCATCTCAAATTACTCTATCTAAGACATGATCGATATTATGAGACTAATATCTTTTTTTGTTCTTTATACTACCTAATTAAGATATCATATAATTAATTATATTTGAATCATTTTAATTTTTCATAAATTACCAGAACAGTCATTCATGAATGTTTTTATTTGAATATTTCTAAATTAGAAAAGATTTTTTCATCACAATTTATCTTCATTGATACATGTTTCATTGTTATTCACAATTATCATATATTTTTTTATAAATATAATAAATTAAAATATAATTTTTTTATAATCCATGAATTATTCAATTAGGTTTAAATATATATATTATTTTTATTCACTTAAATATTTTTGATTCAATGAATACTAAATTCATATATTTTTTAATAACTCAGTTACGTTTCATTGAGATATACACCTTCATAATTAAGGTATCAATAATTGATTGTTCTAATAATTAGTGTGATTATATTATGATTTAAAAACTATTTTTTTCCTAATTATGTATTATATAAATTTATTCTTCCATTATGATTCCTCGAACAATTTATGGCATTACTAGGAATAAATATCATAATTTATAATAAAATATTCTTATCCTAGTACATATTTTTCCTTTAAACGGAATTTATACATATTATTTAGAAATAAATTATATCTAATCACTTTAGAACCTCATATTTCACATTTCCAATCATTTGAAATAGGTTTTATCAACTCATAAAATAATATGGGGTTTAAAAAATTATAATTTTCTTAAATAAATGGATTTTAATTTCAAGATCCTTTATTTTAAATATATATGAATATATTATTATTGAAAAATATTACTCATTGAATAATCATTATTTAAAAACCTATATTTTCAAATTATCTTTGGAACATTACACATATATTTTGTAAATGGTTCTAAAATTTGTTTTATAAAGAACTTAGATGTTTTTTAAATAAATTAGTTTTTATATATTTAACATCCAACTATATTTTAGAATTTATAATATTTACCAACATTATATTTATTTTAAATGATTTATTTCTATAATATATTATAATTAATTATCCTTAGATGATTATTTTATCATTAAATTTTACTTTTAAAACTATTTTAGAGGAGAACATTTTATTGTTCCATAAAACCAATTTTTCAATCAATTGGTTCTTTTATAATGTGATTAATTTTTTTATAGTGACTTAACATTACATGGTTGATGAGATTCATGGGACCTATATATCATAGAAATTAATATGGTAAAATCATATCTCTGAGGAGATAGAATATTGTCTAAATAGGTTAGCTTGTAGAATGGTTCACAAAGGGTGAGTGTGATAGAAGCCAGCTATAATATAATTTTGTGTAGAAATAAGATAGAATGTATATGAGATCTTGAAGGGTGACAGTTATGGTTTTTATCCCTACAATCAACTTTTCATATGAATAGGTTGGTGGGATCCATGTTCGTGAAGAATATAAATCATAGGAATCATATTACATCAAATTCCTTTCTATGTTCCATGGTACTTGATTTATGCATCATGATTTTTTAAATTATTCAATTTTAAATAATTTTTCATTGGATGTTATTTTTTTAGATTCCCTGATTATAATAACATGACAGGTTATTATAATATAGATTTTTTATCATCTAAAAATCCCTTTTAAAAAAATCAAAATACTATTATTTAATAATTTGGAATTTTTTTTAAATATTATATTATCATGTTTTATAAAATTAATTTTATAAAAGAATATGTTTTTATATTAATCATGAAATTATATTTTTAAGATGATTTTCTTTGATTCTCTAAAAAATAATGAATTTTATCTTAGGATAATATTTTTAAAGAAAATTTCTTTTTAAGACATTACTAGTATATAATTACATGAACCAATTTTCAAATAACATTTTTATATTTTAAATGTTCCTTTTTAGTTTAAAATTTGTTTTTTAACTTAAAAAACAATAATTTGTTATTTTAGAACATAATTAATATTTTAAAATTTATATTTATTACATTACCTATAATTATTTTAAAATTAATTTTTATCACATTTTCAATTTGAATCAAATGAAATGTCTTCTAAATAAATATTATATTACATTAAATTATATAATAATGACGATTATATTTTGGGGTATAAATGATATTTTACATATGGTAATATCTACTAAGTATTATAAAAGTTGAAGTTTTTAATGTTATAATCTAAGAGTAAAAAAACCTCAATCATGAATATTATTTTTGGAATATGTTATTATATCCTAATAAACATTATCAATTATTATATCCATTAATTGTCAATTTTTGGATCATGTATCCTTGAGAGTGAATTCCAATTATTGTAATCCTTTTAGTATTTATATAATTCCTAGACAATTTCACCAAGAAATGGTCTCTTCGATATTCATTTTCCCTAACACAAAACCCAATTAGTTAACACCAACAACTAAAAAAAATCATAAAAAATTGTTCTAGGAACACCATGCCTTACAATTGAACGTCATCTCAGTTCATGGTCTCGTAAAATTTCCTTATAATTTGTAAAAATATATTTCTCAAATCACGACTCTTTAAATTCCTCCCAATATATGGATTTATGTCTTTGAAAGCCAAAACAAAGGGATTGTCAAACAATTGAGGGTACCATGCTTGAATCTGGATCTCAAGGTCCCATGGACTCTTCCGAAGATTAGTGTGATGCCACTTAATTCACTATATATTAATATAAATCCCAATTAGAATCCCTTTTTTCAATATTTGGACTCTACCTAGTTCATAGATAATGTCTACCATGTTAATTATGTGTGCTGATTCATGCATGTATCTCTTATGTTGAGACACATGGAAGATTCCATATACCCAGTCCAACTGTGGGGTAGATCCATGTGGTATACCACCACACCAAATCTATGCAATATACAACAAATTATGATGAACCACAAAGAAATCATTCCATCCCGGACAAATCCACATATCTCAAATAATGAAGAGACCTGAAGAATCACATGGCCCCCCTCCTCAAACTCCACTGGACTCCATCGCCTATTAACATAAAATTACTAATGGTTCTGTTTTGTCTATATCCACACCCAGATGACTATCACCATATTTTTAGTCACATGCACCAACTCTGGGACCATGGGTGTCAACTTTCTTTAGTCATTCCAACAATGTGGTGTCCTGCATGGTCAGTATTACAAATCCTGAATGGTTAAATACCGATGGTGGAGGGTAGATATTGTCGTACACAAACTCTACCAAAGGATTTTTATCCTACAAACTATGGACATAACATAACATGAATGCTCATATCATGTTCTCCAAATCATGAATGGCATTCTCAGTATAGTAGTCATCCTATGTGAGAAACATTGTGCTCTAGTGTAACTATGTTTTAAATGCCTTCGGTAATCCCTTCAAAAATAGGGATAGGATGTGAGGATTATCATCTGATACAATTGTTGATATAAATACATGAATCCAAACTATCTCCTACATGAAAAGGGGTCACATGATCTCTACTAAAATCATCTCATTATAGGTGGGATGTTTCCTGACAAGGTGAATTGGTCAATCATCACCCGGAAAGAATCATTACCCTTGAAAAACATTGTGAACTATTCATGAAATCCAGTATTATTGAATCCCTTTTAAATATTGGTACCTCATGGGGTTGAGTCAAACTTTCTACAACATGATGATTAACCATCATTTTTTAAAAAGTTAGACATTAAGAAACAAATTAATGCAACATCCTTCTTAATCCCTATCAACCCAAATGATGTTGTAGGTCCTGGTACATCATTACAACACCATGATATATGACTATGTAGCGATGCAAGAAACAAATGATGAACATCCTCTTGAAATTCCACTGTTATCATCATGAATCAACTGCAAAGAACAACATGATTTCCATCTTTTGAATGTACATTATGGGAATGCCATGTGGAAATTTGAGATCATAGAGCCTTGTAGATAGTATCCCTATATTGTGGCTATATGGATTGCAGAAAGAGTGGAGGGGTTACAACCATTTACTATAGATATGTTTCTCTATGTTTATCTCTTATAGATTTCTAAAATGAGGATAAAAACTCTGATATCATGTTCAACAACTCTAAGCTATATATCATGTTGAGAGAATCTTCTACCACAGTTCCCTTCACATTCCTCTTCAATTTCGTAGTCTTAAAGGAACTCTATCCATCACCTATATCTCATGTTCTAACCCATCTCAGATAAGATATTCTTGAGACACATGTGGTAAATGTGGACAATAAACTACTCTCCCATTAGGTAGTGTAACCACATCATTAATTAGAATATTACTACTTCAAACTCAAGATCATGGGTTGTGAAGATCTAATATTGGGATTTCAAATATTGTGAAGCAAAGGAAACCATGGAATTCCTCTTCAATAGGACACAACCAAACCGAGTTTATCATGCATCACAAAACACAATGTACTCGACACCCTCCTTTGGAAAACACTAGATGTGATCACTCATCAAACACTACCTCAGCCGTCTCTAGATCTCATACAACACCAGTCTCTATAGTGATATATATGATTTCAATGAAGACAACCTGGGACTATCAAGGGGGGGAAATTGGGTCTCACCGATAACTTCTTCTGCATGTCATCAAACTGCACCACTATCTCAGGATGCTCTATATGGACCATCCAATATGATGGTGTAGATATCAGTACCTTATTAGGTTGTATATCAATATAGTTTTATATTTATCATTGGGGAGGTAAGCTTGGAAAATCTTTAGGGATGATGTCATTATACTCATCCACCATTACTATGAACTAATGACTCAAAACATCCACTTCATTGAGGGTCAAGAATGCTATTTTATGTATAATCAGCTACACCCTCCTTTGTGTTAGTCCATCCTGAGCTGCAAGGAATTTTGTTTTTCTAATATAAATATTAATATATCTCTATTATCATGGATGAACTACAACCTTTTACAAAAAAATCAATATTCTCATAAATTGTGTCTACTATTCATTACCTATTATGACATCGTAAGGCCTCAATACTACTATGAAGAGATCTAATCTGAGAAACTCACCTTTAAGAGTCAGGTCACAAAATTTTCACATGTGTGTGATCATTGGGTCATTTCAATTATGAGTCTTTGAACATGAGTTTGATGTCAATGGTTTAACAAGAATCACTAAGTATTAAACAAAAAAGTGGAAAACAAAAAATCACTATAACATGTGCATGTCAATATTGTATCCAATGTAGGAATACACACATCAAAAATTATACAATTAATGGTGTCTTGGGGTTATATTCATTAGCCACCTACATCTGTGTCCTACCATGTCCCCTAGCCCCCAATATCTGGTATAGGCCACATGGGGGTGGTGATGGTAACATGATAACATGTTTTCCACCTCCTACTACTTACCTAGATCCTCTGCGACACTGCCACTTGATGGATAGGTCTTCTCCAGTCACTACCTATTCTTTAGTATTTCATCATCCATATCTCTAAATATAGGCTAAACAGCTTGACAATCTCACATGGAATGTCCCTTCCCTCAACCAGCATGGCAACACCTCTTCCATAAGGAACTGTCCTTCCCCTAGAAATTATGATAAAACCACTTGTTCTGAATCTCGCATCACACACCTGATATCAATAGGTCCTCGTGAACCTTCATCCCATGGGTTCTCTACATAGAATTCCTATGATATGCATTCATAAACTCTATATCATCATTTTCACTGAATGATTGAAAAATGACAATATTTGTAAAGATGCATCCACCATATCAACAAGAGTTGGTTCCATGAACTAATCATTAGGAGAAAGAACTTACTGGAGGACATCCTAAAGAAAAACTTCTGGATTACTGGTTCCTATTGGGGTGGCCTCATCAAACAACATGACGATCACTCGATCCTACTGTGGAATTACAGAGGCTGATTTCATGATTAAATACTATAAGAAAGCTATATTTTTAATGGATAAATGGGTATACATGTTGAAGTTACTCATGTAGTAAATGAAAAAAAACTCAATCCTATATAATTCATGGACCTTTATTTTTTACCTACAACTATTGTATTCATTTAATGAGTTGAAATGTATGTGTCCATAGTCATGTTGTATGGTTACATCGACTCCCACACCAACACTAGAGTCCCTGAACTGAATGATGAAATGTAAATAATTAACATTATTTACCAAAACTAATGTCACAAAATCCAATTCCTAAATTAGAACAACACTCCTCTAATACAACTCTGTCACGATCCGTCCTAGAGGGGCCTATTCCATAACAACCCCAAGCCTGCCACCAAAATTACATGGGCCAGTGACTATAACTAAGTAGAAGAATCCCACAAATGAGGGGCATTTACCTTGGTACATGTATACATGTACACATCTCATATCCATAAATACTAAAAATTAACAAAACCAAGTAAAAAATGACTGCATACCATTATATCCCAACCAATAGAGTATGATTGAAACATAAATATAGTAATTTAAAACTAGTCCATAATAAAAGACAACCAAAATGAAAGAGTATATTGATCAAAGTCCTAAAAGTAATCCATAGAAAACCCAACCTAATGGGCAGGTAAATGAACAGTTGTCTAATGCCTCGGGAGAACACCTCGAATGTCTGCTCTTTCTCTATGTAGCACCTGGTCTAGGTACACCATGTACTTTGTCAATGAATCAACAGTCTACATAATACATGACACAAGTATGAAAATATCCTTTAGGGGAGAGTAAAACAATACTCAATATAACATCTCAAAATACAATGTAAAATACCACATTGGAAACATGATGAAAAATGATACAGTAATACTAACTTATATATATATCAACCATGAAAATAACAAGAACAAAAAAGTAAACATATAAACGATTCCAAAACTCATGGTCTCATCCAATTACATCTACATGGTAATATTAAAATTATTCTCATTATGATAGGTCTCACTCCTTGAGATATCTGATAGAATCCTATATAATAGGTCTACCAAAAGTACCCAAGTGAACACAGGGTCATTGAGTAGTTATATAGTTTCACTAAGACATCTAGTATCTTTATGAAATTGTGTTTTGTTAACACATAATGTTTCTATAAAACATTATGTTTTGGTATCACATTTAGAGTTGGTACAACATGGAATATGGGTAACACACAGAGTGCCGATAAGTCATGAAGTCCATGAATGACATAGTAACCAAGTCACAAAAAAACATAAACCACTAAAAACTACCGGAAGCACACTCATAATGTTTAGTCATGTAGATTAGAAATAATATTAAATCAATACATAGATAGGGGTCAATGAAAATGAATCACTAGGGGAGTCCTATCCATAATAGAAATGTCATCCAAGATATGCAATAATATCCTAGGAAACTATTGGTCTGATGTTCTCAAAAACCCTTATCTAAGGTACCATGAAGAGAATAGAGGACCGACCAAGACTCTCGTTGTGATAAATGCTCAAACTCCTTAAGTAAGCTATTGTAGCTGGGTAGAGACAACTCATACCAGAATACAGGTCATCCTCTATGATGGGAATGATATCATAAATCACAACCTATTAGGAAATGGAAAAGGAAATGCTCTATACTTATTCTGATAAAACTAAATACCCATAAAGCTATATTAAAAGGATTTCCCCATTGCAAGGGCCCAACTCCGATGATTTTTTTTCAATTAGATTATTTGTCAGAATGATATAGCCATTTTTGGGAAAATGCATGATCTGGGTCTAGTCCAGGTCTAACCATACTCGTTGAAACCATCCCGGCCGTGATTCCTCTACATCCATGCCTTGTCCAGCCCGGTCTGGATTGAACCATCCTAGAACACTTGGCCTACTAGACTACGGCCTGAATCATCTATTCTGGACCACCCCAGTTATTTCCCCTACTGCACTACATAGTCTTCCCTGACTGTAATGCCTCTGCATCCACGTTGTGTCCACCTGCATCATGCCACTATCGATATCCTTCCAAGTGGTCGAGCCATGTTCATCCAATTGTCTCCATCATATGGCTGCCTCCCGCACAGATCCTCTACCATTTGCTGCTGTTGTCAACACGATGGGGCCACTTCCCCTTTCCACTAGAACCCATATAGTGCTCCATTTTTTGAAATAGATCCACATCTATGATCATTGGGTACAATTCATCATCAACCTAGGATTTGATATTTATGACAATACATTCTGAATACCATTAAATCACATGGTGATATCCCTTCAACCTATTCTATCCATCCATTTAAGTCATCTTTGAAACTATGTTATAAAATACCAATCCCATATATGTGAAATTAGATCGTCACACTAAGGATCAAGTGCACAACGATCGATCGATCAAAACATGTCGATTTGCAGGCCAATTGATTAATACCAATGATGAACGATGAACTGGGTAAAAAAAGAGTAAATAAACCAAGAGGAATAGTACATGATTTCTATCTATGTGGATAATGGTTCATTTCTATTAGAATGATATTATAAATAGAAAAACTAATCATATGATAATTCTCCCATCAAAATCATGAAACAGTAAATCATGCCCATCCATAATGATTGATATGTGGGTAATCTATTTATGGATTGACTTGTGTTCATCCCAAAATTCATGAATGGGAAATGATATCAAATCACAAATTCCTTACATTGATTTGGATGCATCTATAGTGAAGAATGTTCACCACGTCATATTTGTGGGCGATGATCCTATAAATCAAGGGATCGTCATTGATTGTCAATACATGATCTTATGCAGTTTATTGAGAGTTATGACCCCTTTCCTTAGAGGAATTATTGGTTTATGATGTTAACCATAAATCCTCTAAAAAAGATGTAGTAAAAGGAAAAATTTTGTTTCCTAATGAATAAAATATTTTTATTACATTATATTAGTGATGTTGAGGTCAAAAAACTAACTTTCATTGTCAATCCACACCAACAGATGTAACACATCGCCTATGGAAAAAACTCACATAAGTACTCAATAGTGGTATCATATTTCCAATCCAAGATAACATTTCTGATTTAATAAGGCTTAAAAAATAATTAGTTTTATTTAATAAAATTATTTACAGTTACAAATTTTTCATGTTCTTCCACTAAAGACCGGTGTCGTCTAATGTTAAGTCTCACCTAGGGCAAATCCACTACTATGGATCAATAGTTCCCATAGAGTTATGATTTGGGAACCTATATAAAATTTATTTCAATCTTCCCATATGTCGAACATGCTATTAAAAACTTATCATTTTTCATCAAATCGTTCCAGGCACATTGGGGCTCAGAAATTCACGTCGTCTCAACTTCTGGTCTCTTAATATTCCCATATAATTTCTATGAATGAATTTTGGAATCTTCAAGTCCTTAAAAATTAAGGTCTTTAATTTGGACTTTTGTTGACACCAAAATGTCCTGGATGTGTGGAAGACTATTGGGAATGGAATTGGGATGAATTTAAATAAAATATGGTGAATTGAGTTGTGAGTTGAATAGGTTGTGAGAAATTGTAATTATAGTGGGGGAGATGGGTGTTTTATCAAACGTAAATTCATTAGATTATTTTTTTGGCTAATGTTTTTTGAATAGTTTGATAATGATCAATAATTAAAATATAAATTGAAGGATTAGTTGAGATTATGGTGATTAAATTAGAGATAACTCAAGTAATAGTTATTTAACTAATAAAGTATATATACCATAAATTATCATATTTTTGTATTCACCTAAAATTAAACAATTTAAAAAAAACAAAAAAAAATTAACCCAAACCATTTTTCTAAATAGAGAAATAAAATATAATCTACATTTTCATTCAATAATTTTTTTTAAATGAGTATTATTATTTTTATTTAATGTCGTCATTAAAACAAAAAATACCTGTTTTAAAATTATATCTGACCTTATGGAAGTCTGAAAATTTCATTCATGTATCAAAAAATGAAATAATAATCATAGGAGAGAAAAATATTTATTTATGAATACATTTTATGAAACTATATTTTATTTGAAATCATTATATTAATTGGTAAATTATAATTAAATATTTATTAATTTCGAAAAAACCAACACATAATTTATCACTACAAAAGAATTTATTTGCATATTCTGTTATGTAAATATATCATTAGTAAATTTATAAGGTAAGAGAATTGTATATATATTCTCATAGGTCAGATTAATATTACTTTTTAATAGAATCATTAATTATAATTAAATCATATTTTCATATAAATTGTTTATGAATTTAACTATTTAATTCAAAAATAGAAATAAAATTATTATTTAAGTACCGGGGTCATTATATTATCACTAGAATCAATATAATTTTCCTCACAATTTTTATTTACATATTAAACTTGAAAGGATAAATTTCCGACATTGAGTTTTCATAGTCCCTTATTTCTTATTTCACAATGTGGTTTTCCAAAAAACTTATCCTTGAGAAATAAGTTATTCAATAATATATTCTTTCTATGATCACGTATATAAACATTTTTTTTATATAAGAAATGTTCTATTCAGGCTAAACTACTTCTAAGATCAAAACATTAGATGATTCTGTCACGTAATTTCTAAACATCAAACTATGGAAAACATTATTTGCCGAAAATAAAACAATAGAAAAAGTTACTCGATAGGTTATTAGTCTAAGAATCTCCCAGATCTCATAAGTTATAATGTACCATGGAATTATCTTTCCACTATTATTAAAATTAATATCACTTTTCCATAGTGAGATTAGAAGGAATACACGATCAGCTACCTCAAAGAAAAATTACCTCCTCCTGTGATCTGTATAAGATTTCATCCGACTCTTAGCATTCCACATATACACCTATATCATCATAACTTTCTTGGACACTTCCTCCACTCATTATGTTCTCATCAACTTCCTTTCGTAAAATTCAGCCCAAAATGATAGAGTTTTATATTTATTTCCGTACAATGCCTCAAAATATTCCATTTATATTTATAATGAAAAATACCATTATTTAAAAACATAAAAAATGAAATATGTGGATCTCAACTTACTGGGTAATACATTGAGCATGTTGGAATCATATTCTCCAGGGTTTGAATTAGTAACTTCGTTTTTCCATCATATTGGGGATGAAATGTTGTACTAAAATTTAATTATATTCCCAATGAATTATGAAGGCCTTTACTAAAGTTATATGTGAACCTCATATCTATTTTATTTATAAATTTTAGAGGGGATCTATATAACTAGATAATATCCTGGATGTAGAGTTGATAAATTTGTTCAAGAGGCCTTCTATATTGAATTGGATGGAAATATGAAGATTAATATATAGGTAAATAATAACCCAAATCACATTTATCCTAAATAATGTTTTGGTAGTACCACAAGGGAGTACATGGATATGTTTATCCATTTATATTAAGGAACAAGAAAATTTTGTTGTATACATTTTGGTAGTTTTTTCTCTTCTTTATCTTTATGACTGGTTAAGCACTTCATGGAAAAATATGAAATATTTATTTTCATTCCATCAAAATTGTAACACTCTCGATAGAATGTATACATCTTATTACATCCATGATTAATTGAATAAAGAGAAATATGATCCCGAAAAACAATTATTTCTCGACCTAGGAATCACAAGGTACATATAATCCCTTCCAAAATAAAAAACAAAACATTTATCAATATAAAACATTGGAAACCTACCCTGTTTGACTAATTCTACCATTTTTTGTAACTCATGTTCTTCTTTATTTGATTTCTTAATTATTTATAATATAGATTACAACATAGAAACATATAAAAAAATAGATAATATCCAACACTAAAAAAATCCAAGACAAAATACATCAAATCATTAAGGAAGGGGTTATGTTCCAAACATAGAATCATTAATGTGACATGATTTTTTTGACTAAATGAATCCAAAAAATTGTTTACATTTCTATGATTCTAATTGATAATGAAATTATAATGCATTAATAGTTCAATCATTCTTCTCGGCGTCTTTTCAATTCATTGTATGTAAATATATTCTGAACACTTTTAATGTTTGTATATATTTCACTTTTTTCTATGTGTAAATGATTCCCCCAAATTTTTTAAAGATAAAAAATATATTAAAATTCCAAATCATATTTGTGATAATTTAAATAATGATATTAAGATAGTATTGAAAAATAAGTAATTTATTAATCATTCTATGTCAAAACATGACCACATTCCTTTAGGGATGCGTCATTATAATTTTCAATGTCATTTTTTCTGGATAGAAGAGGAAAAACCAAAGCATTCACCAATCTCTTTTTCAATTCCTAAAAACAAACATCAATTTATAAATTCCAAATAAATTTGACCACATTTTACATAATGTAGAAATTGGGCTAGATAATTGTGAAAGGTTTTTAAAATATCATCGATAATAGCAATACAATCCCATAAAGCTATGAATATCAATAACATATTTAATCAATTCCCATTAATTAACCGTGTTTATTTTGGTAGGAACAATTATTATTACACCATTATTCCCAATGATCCTAGTAAAATAAATCAATTGAAACTGAAAATTACATTGGATTAATTTTTTGTATAATTTTTTCATATACAGTTTGTAAGACAATACTTAAATGTTTTTCTTGTTCTTCGAATAATTTTTAAACGATTAGAATATCAACAATAAGAACAAATTTTTTTCCAAAGATTCCATTAATATTCTGTTCATAAGATCTATGATTACATTTTGGATAATTTTCAATATAAAAGGAATAAATAAAAAATAAATAATGACTATAGCTTTTATGAAAAGTAATTTTGTGGATTTTATCCTTCTTTAACATCAGATGATGGAACCTGAAACACATGTAGGTCCTAAAAAAATAATGATGTCCCTATATATTATCAAAAAAGTCAGTAATATAAGGAAATGGATAAGTATTATAAATAAAATTTTAATAAATGCATTGTAATCAATATAAATCTACATAGAACCATCTTGATATTTAATAAATAAAATATGAGCACCGAATAGTAATGTGCTATGATAAATGAATAATATATCCAGGAACCCCTTCCACCACTTTTTCAATTATAAAATTTCCACTTAAGGTATTTGATAATGGGGGGTTTATTTTTTTTGGAATCAAGAACTATTTCAAGAGTAAATTTAACTTCTCGATCTCTTATAAACCAGAAAACTAATCAGAAAAGGTGTCAATGAATTTATTTACTAGTGGAACATATTTTATCACGGATGTTACCTTATTTTCATCAATATGAAGTGGATAAATATCATTTTCTTATTTACACAGTTTTTCAAAAAAATTTATGTTATTAATGGTTTGGGATAATTATTATATACAAATCAAATCACTTTCAGGATAAAATATTTTATCTCTAATTTTTTTTTTATAATTCTAAAATAGATTTCTAATCGATTCATAATGTATCATAAATCTATATTGAAGGAATATAATATTTTGTTAGGTAATTTCATTCCACATATAATAATAGGAGGAGTATTATAATAGATTTATGATGTAAATTTTCCTTCGATGTTTTAACAATAAGATCTACTATCATTTAATATGGTGAAATTTATAATTTAAAAGAATACTTATCAAAAATAAAAGATTTTGTAGACCCCTAATGTAACCATAAAATAGAAAAAATGATTAAAAAACAATTTACTGAACCAAACATTATTTAATGTCCTTACATATACTGATGTAGTCACAGATCATATAACAATAACATTCTACATAAAATCCTATATGTTTTTTTGGGATTCATATATTTCATTTGGAAGGTATTTGTGTAATAAAAATCTCACAACATTCAATCAACTTTATAGTTTTCCAATAATTAGAAAACACACAATTATTATGATCGTTTTAATTTCTATATATTTAAATATTTTTAAATATATCACATCAAATATATTAACGATTTTTATATTTCATTCCCAATGGTGATTTTTACAACACATCACAAAAAGTAAAAACTGATTTTTCATACCTCAAGATTTAATAGATTGAATTTTACCTATATCATTCCATCTGAAGCTCTTCTTTTTTATGTTTTTAGAGTATATAAAACCTTCTGCAAACTCCAATTCTAAATTCCCATCTCATCAAATAACACTCTCATAAGAATTTTATTCACGAAAAGGCATATTCATTTGGTTCATTTTCTTCAATACTAAGTAAAAATACTTACTTTTACTATCAACATCTCAAATACAATTTGGTGGTTTCTTTCCCAATTGCGTGCCTTATTCTTTATACACAACCACTAAGTCATCCTAATTTTGATTCAATTCAAATAATATAATTTCCATTATATATTGAACCATCGTAGTAAAAAATACTTCACAGAATATATTTTTTAATTCATCTCATACCAAGTCATCAATATTCTCACTATCCATGATATTCTTGACAATTAAACACCACTGGACGGCTTCACATTTAAATTAATAAAGTGCGACCCTGAAATTTAAGTATCCATTCTCCCCATGAAATAGAATATCTTTTCAATGGATTTAATCAACCATTTGGGAGCCACTAGGTCAAAATATCCACTGAATGAAAGAGGGTGTTGCATTATAAAATGTTTCATTATATCCCTGATCTATTGTGGTAGCTATAGTTTCTATCATTCATGGATTCCAACACCATTTATATCCTGCGTCAACTAGGCCATTACATTTGAAAAATATTTGGATAAAATTTCAACCATTCATGATTTCAGATTATAAATAGATATCATCCTCTCTGTGCCTTCCTACTTTAACTTCTATATTTCATCTGTCGAAAACCATTCTGAATAGAGCTTTCCTATATCAAGAAACATCATAACCTTCATATTATATATAATTTAAAAGCAGCCATGTCTTAACAATATTTTATTATCATAGTATTACCCCCAAATTGTATCTAAATCATTTTTTTATTCCATCAATAATAATATAACCTTAATCATTACATATTATTGTATATTAGTTTTGAATCAACTATCATTCATTAACAATAATCATTTCGATTTAGAGTTTCAAAAAAATAAGAAATTATTCATATATATATTTTGAAAAAAAAATTAGATGTGTGTTCTTAAAATAAAATATTTATTTCTTCCATATTAATTATTTTATTTAAACATGAAAACATTTCATGAAAAGTATTCACAATATTTATCTTGGATTATCTTTTTCTCTTAACCATCTTTATACCCTAGAAAAAAAATTTAAAATAAGGGATATGTAGAAAATTCCTAGAATGGGACATAAATATATGTGGAAGAATAGTTAGTATATGAATTGTTATAAAATGTTGAAGTCATTTTCACCAAGATATTCTACTAACCCTATAAGTATCAAATTATTACATTGTGAAAACCTGATATTTCAATAAAACAAAGAAAACATAAATAATTACATAAAGGGGACATGTGTAACAACATAGATAATATTGTAACCATTAGAGATATTATATGATTTTTAACCCACATGTATTAATTATAATATAACCCCCAGGGATACCTTACAATATAACCCTCACATATAACTTAAGGTGTAGCAATAATAGATACAATTTGGTTGAACATGGACAGTATCATACCCAATGAATTTGACTGAGATATAAGTTCCACCATTAATCATAATTAATGTCTAATAACCATCACATAATCAAAAAAATTAATACTTTCATCATAAAAAACAAACATTTTAATATTAAAAAAATTAAAAAATAATTTTGAATGAAATGTCCCTTAAAAATATCATATATTAGATGAAGGAATAAGAAAAAGAAAATAATATGTGTATAAACTAAAAATTAACATAATTAATCATAATATAAACATAATTTAATTAAAAATAAAATCATTGTACCATATAATAAATTAATTTGAAGACCAAGAAAAATCATGGAAATTTGGTAATGAATTCTCATTCCTTGATGTCATATTACTTGAAAAATGTTCAAACCTACTATATGTTGGTTGAAAACTATTATTAATATATCAAAAAACCATATAATTATTTATAATATCATTAATTATATTATTATTACAATTTTCTACCAAATTATTAATAATATTTTTTTTTCATGGTTTTGTGTGAATTTATGTCATATCTTCTATGATTGGTTCATTAAGATTTTTTTTCTCGAATAGAAGAAAAAAATAGAAGTGGAATGAAATAGAGCTAATATTTTTCCATAATTTTAAATTAAACATTCTATAAATTCTCTTCTGACGTGATTATGAATCATTAAATAAAACATTATTAAAAATGATAAAATTTAATTTTTCAGTTTTTATGATCATCCCAAACATATGAAATTTGATCCAATATCATGATTATATATTGGTTTGAGAAACTTAAATAAATTAAAATATTTATAATATAATATAATTTATCAATAATGATTATTTTATATTCATACAAGAAAGAGCTAATAATTAATGAATCTTTATTGTCTATGATGGGGGTAAATCGATACATCCTGGATGATGTTCTCATTATTAGAATAAATGGTATATGAGAATAATTTGGATAATTAATTTTTCCATCAACATGATGAAATTATAGTATATGTAATATATTGGAGTGTTAATTCTACTTGTATTATAAATGTTAAATATAGTATAAGAAAATAAATTGAATTTTAAAGAAAATATAGAATATAAAGATGAATTTACCTCTAGAGATATCCTAATTGATAATATTTTTAAGGCACATGGCTTTATCTAGTTGGTTAAAATATTATTTATTGGATTTGGTGAAGTTTATGGGGATGGGAATTCAGTGTAAATTAATAAATCAATAGGAATTTGATTTATAATGAGAAGATGTGGTGTGGGGTCATATTTATAGTGGAGGATATGGGTGCTTTCTAATTATGATATTATTCACATTGGATTTTTGGGATCAAGAATAATAATAGATTAAAAACATCACTAAATATATTCAAATAATGAAGGATGATTCAAGATTATAGTTCTTGCATCAGTAAAGATTCAACGAATATAGTATTTAACAAATAATGTAAATATTCTAAATATTAACATATTTCACTATTTAAAAAATGTATTTCAGAAAATCCTAAAAATTAAACCTAACCATTTTTTTTAGAATTATAAAATGATAAAAATAATTAAAAATAATTTTTTTAAATATTACGAATTTAATTTTTAAATAAAATAATAATTCATTTGAAAAATACTATTTTGAAAATTATAACTGATTTTATGCAAATTTGAAAAATTAATTAATATCACCTACCATGATCTTATAGACATATTAATTTATAAAAATATATACATATAAATATAGTTTTGAAAATATATATTTCATAAAAATAATTAAAATAATTATAAAATGGCAATAGAATTTTTATGACTTACGAAAACAGCAACAAGTAATTTTCCATTCCCAAAAAGTTATTTACTTATTCCATGATATAAATATATCTTGATAACACTTATAATATAATTATATTTTATTTATACTATTATTGGTGAGGTTACTATTCTATTAGCATATTTTTTTTATTACAAATAACACATATTTCATTATAAATTTACATTGAATTAATCTATTAAAATATAAAATGAAAACAAATTATATAATAATTACATGCGTGGTTACAGAATGTGACACATTACATTATATTTTCCAATATAGATAATAATTATTTTTAAAAACTATTATTCTATTCCCATTATTCCAATATTAAAATTTTATGGATTTATATATCTGAAAATATAATAACATAAAACACAATCTATTTTTTTAGATAATATTTTTGATTGTTGAATTTTTGTTTGGAACAATTTATGATTATGAGTTAGGTTTTGTTGGAACTATTATGATATATTATTAAACCCATTTTTTATTCAGTAAAATATTTATGATATGATGAATGATGATTATTAAGTGGAACATACAATTATGGATGATTCATGGGAATGGTATAATATGAACCTTAAATGCATTGAATATTGTTTTCTACCACTTTACATAATGATACCGAGCATGAACATGATGATGTTTATCTAGAATCACATGATTTATTGTGAATCTAATGATGATTATATCTATTCACAATATTGTGCATCAAATCCATGTAAATAATATAAGAATACAATTTTCATAATGAAACTAATTATTTTTATCTTTTTTTCAGATGATTTAGAATAACCCGATGGGTTTTACCACGTTACACAATTATGAGTATACTCTAAATGCGATTTTGGTTGGCTCAAAAAATTGAGCATGAAGGTGAAATATATTTAATATCTTATGCTGGATGAGTACAAACCAAAAATTTTGTAGAAAATTTCTAAATACTATGTTTGGAGATAATTTCATTATCTATGTTAACAATATGATATTTCCATATTATTTTTCATATTCGATATTTCAATGTCATAAGAATATGATTTTTATTCTTAGATAATTTTTTTATTTGTCAAGATTCTACTCACTTCTTCCATGGTATATTCTTTCTCATATATAATTAAAAAAAATTACATCAAGAATATTTATAAATATTATCATAAAATATTTCATAAATAATATTTTTCACCCATGTCATATTTCATAATATGATTGTGATTTATCCCTTGATGTAATGTTGATGTTTTTTTGTTATTGGACATTTTAGCTCACCCATTTGGTATATATTCATTTAAATAATTTTGAAGATGTTTATGACTTATGAGATTCTATAATGGTTTCAAGTATTGATAACATGTGGATAAATTCTCAAAAGGCATGTAAAATATGTTACTTATATAGATATTTTCCAAAGACACTAATGCATCTATTATTAATTTAACATGATTAGTTGGCATTTGTAAATTTATCATATTGAAATGATATTTGAAAAATGATATGTTTATGTGATATGTAATTATATAAAATGTTATAAAATATTTTTTTACTATTCACATTTTTTAGTGTATGGGGAACCTCAATTGGTTTTAGGGGTTAAAAGAGTAATATAATTATGAGATACATGTTGAGAATTTTTAATCTCTGAATGGATGTTCCCCGTTGGGTAGAAAATGTGGTTCATTAGGATTGTCTATTAGAATGAAAAATTCATCAATGTCATTATGAGTGGGTTTTAGATAAACTATGATATATTTTTGTTGTAAAAATGCTTCATATTGAGTGGAGAAATAGGGTTATGGTGAGGTTGTTTTATAGGTGCAGGGAATGTAATTTCTATAATTATTACATATTATTATTAATACATTACATAAGTTAGATATCAAGTTGTGAAAAAGTATAAAATAAATAAATTGGGTATAAGTTAAATTTCTATGTCCTAAAATATTTTTTTTAATAAATTATCTAAAATTTAATTAGTTTATTTACTACTAAATATATCACATTATCTATTTTTTAATCATGGTAAATTATTTTTTCCTTTGTAATCTAATTTTAATATTGAAAAAAACAAAATCATTAAATAATATGTATATAATGATTCTAAATTTTAAATAAATATAATCAAAAAAACTTTATAATTACTAAATCATAATGTTAGCAATACCATATGAAATACTTACAATTTTGATTTTCAATTTTTTTTTAAAATGATGTCTGTATGATAAACGTATACATGGTGATTATTTATAAAATATAAATTAGTTTATTATTGACCATATAATATTTTATTGGATTTCAAAAAATAGAAAACCCAAATTCTTCGTTGGGGATACATATTTTAATGAAATAGACATAAATGGGTGTTTATTAGTGTAAAATATTATCGATGTTCTCATATTATTAAACATGGGTTTCATATATTCAATACATTATTTTTTAAATGATTTATTTATAATAAAAAATATATTATATAATGATAATGGTTTCATATATTTTCATTAAATTCATTTATTATGATGATTTAATAAAATTGATAGTATTTTCTATGTTTGTATTATTAAACTGCCACAAAAAATCGACCTTAGTATAAAATTTCAAATTATCCACAAAAGATTATTCCTTATAATTGGATTCAGATAATATCAAATATTTATAAAATTTAAATTCTAAAATGAATATATTATTTTTTTCAATGAAAATGTAAAATAAAATGAAATACCACATTTAATATAAATATATTTTCAACAATATGTGTTTTTAAATTTATTTCATAAAATTTAATAATTTAAATAGTTCTATTATATTATTTAATATATTGAAATTTTCTATGAAATTATAGTGGAATTTATTTTTATAATATATATAACAAATTTTATGAAAACAAATTTAAGAAAGAATAATACTTTTTTAATTTAATTTATATTAATTATATACCTTTTAAATTTAATTAATTATTATGATTAATGAATGTTAATATACAATTTAAATAATATTTCCTAAAATTTCATGATAATAATATAAGGACCCATCATTAAAGATTACATTTTCTTTAGTTATGTCAGGAATTTACATTGGGGATCTTTTTGGGTTTTGAGCATCATAGAATTAGTCCAATGTCATAAAAATTAGACACATACATTACATATGGATAGTTACACTACGTATTCAATTTTTCAACCAAAGGGAACTCTTTTAAATAAAACGTGATTTCTTTTCATTATACATCTTCAATTCATTCATAATTACATATTATTTATCCTTACAAATCAAAAGACCATTGAATTTTTTTTAAACTATAAAAGAGAATAAAAAATGTTATTAAATGATACAATGTGATGGAAAACTATTAGTCTTGTTAGTACATGTAAACCATGAATATATTCTCATAATGTAATATTTTTCCCCTTTAATAATTTATATACAATATTCAATAAATATATGAACATTTAATACAATTATTGACATAAAAATATTAAAATAAAACCCATAACCACACATATAACTTATAAATTTAACATGGAATATAATCTAACTGAAATGGAATAAAAATACATTCGACTTTCACAAATATAGCTCTTAAAACTTTTATATTCATATGGATGACTTCAATACAAAATGCATTGGAGGTTATATCATAAACACCCATATGTAGTTTATCATAGAACCACTCATCTTTGGTTTATCAAATAACCACCTTTTTATAATCTCTTAACTACGAATCCAATATTTCAGTACCATTATATAATCATAACACATTAAATATATCAATTATCTATATTTCACTCATAGAATTCAATTTTCTATCATAATAACAAATTTTGGGATATTGAAATAATAAATACATTATCAAAACCATATTCAATATAAAAAAACTAATAAATGGTAATAAGTGATTTCATTTTCATTTAAAAATATAAATTCATGTAGTGGATGCCAAATATCAAATAACGGTTATGGAGACAGAGAAATCGTTATCACCGTATTTGTTAAAAAACAATCCATTTATCATTTTGTTATGAATGTAAAACGTTTCATATAAAAATATTCCTTTTCTAAACTGATGAATGACTTTAAAGTCAAAAGTGTTAATTATACACCTATAGACATAGTTTATTCATTTAATCAAAATATGCCTCAATAAAAATATAATGAGGTAAAGTAACATACCTTGACTTAGATTCATCATGTATGTCGATTGTTATTACTAAATAATAAATCTAGAATAATTTAAAAAAAAATTATAAAAATTTTTTCTTATATTTTTAACATAATATCTGTTATATACATGTTTTAACAATTACATCATTATTTATGTTCATGTCAGATTTTTTGTTGATATTCCGTACTTGAGTGAAAAATAAACATCGCATGATATCAATAGTCCATTTGGCAATATGTCTATCATCTACAAAATTTAAAACATGATATGAATATAGCACATATTCCTTATATAAGTATTTATAATAAACATTTACCAAATAAAAAATAAATCATTTATTGATACAATAGAATGTGCGTACTCATGAATGTTATTTTGGTTTTCAAATCATATTTAATGAAAAAAATTAATAAAATTTATCTTAGTATTTATAATCATATAATATAATTTTAGTAGAAGTAATAATTAATTTATATCATATACTTTTACTAAATAAATCTAAAATACATTTAGTGTAATTAGTGAATGAATCACATCCTTTGAGGATGCGGCAGTCCAGACATCCCCAAATAACGTTATCGTATAACCATGATATTGAATTTATGAATGAATGATTAATATAAAATTTAAATATTATTAAATTGGCTATTATATAAATATTAAATTATTATTATACCATATGAATAGTATTAAGACACTCAATGTTGGCAGAAATTAAAAAAATAATGAAACAATTATACACTGAGGTAATTAACTAGTATAAAATTGAAATTAATTTTGATTCATTGAATAAGAGGAGGTGAAAAATAGAATGGATATTATATATTCAATTAATAACATAAAACAATAATATATAAATTATATTGGATCAATAATTCATTTATCAATGACGGAGTTGAGGAGAAAGTAGAAACAATAAAAATTATGAGAGTTGCTTTGAGAAAATTACCTCTGAAATATCCCATCCTTGAATGATCCTTTAGAACGATAGTGTTTGAATTTTGTTGAGACCATACGAACATATACATATAGAGATTGAGTTGGAGATGATTTTATTGATTTTTGAGGTGAAAAAAATCTTTGTGGGTTGAAATGTGGAGGTGAGGGTTGTTATTTATATTTTAGGATATGTGGGTTTAAGTGATTAATTTATTGATTATATAATACTAAAAACAAACCATATTGGGGATGCATTAAATTCCATGACATTAGATTGTAATTAATATTATATAGACTGGTTTCGATTGAGCCTCGCATAAACCTCATATTTAATGTTTTAGTTTTTAGTTGTTTTTTCTTTTAACTATTCACTTTAATCGTTATCAAAGTTTTCCTTTTACTACGGTAAATAATTTGTTTCCCATGGTTATTTTTATATAAATAAAACTAAAAATGACCATAAAACATAATATGGACCTTATGATTCAATATATGGAGTATATTTTACCTAATTAAATTCATATAATTGCGTAATTATATTTAAAATTAATTACACAGGCAAAAATAAAAAAGTGCTTTTTAATGTGAAACTTTCAATAGTATCAAATTTTTTATACCAAATTACAATTTTAAATTTATTAAAATTATGAAAATTTCATTAAATGATAAAAATTTATCTTAATATACAATTAAAACTATTAAAATTATATTTTAACAATGGTAATAAATAAGATGAAAAAGTGGTTTTATATTTAAATGTTGTATTTATAACTACACAATAAAATAACAATTTTATTAGAAAAATATACAAATTTCAACAAATGTAAATTTTTATAAAACACTTTGGAATAAGAAGTCTATTTTTCATAATTAACTTATTAAATAGTAAAAATATAATTTAAAATGGGTTCTCCATCACATGGTGGTAAAACTGTTTTTTAACTCATTTTAACCATAAATCATGATTTATCATATACCTTATTGAGCATATCGTATCTTTTAACATATATCTAATTATTAAATATTAGTATATATTAATTTTTCTTATTCTATATGTACATGAGATGATAGATATTTCCCACTTTTGGAATCATTATGCTCCCCTTTTTATTCAAAAATCAAATAATTGGGGATATTTATTACTAATAGAATTTTCAGATTACAATTATGCCTCTTTAGTCATTTGTATTTTTCAAAGATCCATAACCATATTATCAGCATCATCCATAATACATATTCTTTGTGATTAGAAATCAATATAGTCTAGTACTCAATAGAATGATACACATACCACTGAACTAATTATAGAATTCATATATGATATGGATCTGGTATATAATTTTATAAAATTGAAACATGAAAAACGTTGTGTAACGCAGATAAAATCGAATATAAAGAAAATCATTAAGAAACTAATATAATATTATCATGGACATCATATGGTCTAATGAACCGTGGAAATATTTTCTCTTTCTTATAAAATATAATCTCACATTTCCATAGTGAAACATTGAGAAAATAATGACCACCTTCCTCGAAAGAAATATCCTTCTTCCGATTTTTCACGTAACATTTTACCTGATCTTTGTCGTCCTCTCATGTTTCTGAATCAACTGAAGTTTCATTTCCATTTCCTCTAAACTTATGATGTTTTTATCTTCCTTTCACATACTTAATCCATAAAATACGGACTTTAACACCCCTTTTCTATATAATGCTTCAATAGTTTACATCAGTATAAAAGAATGAAAATTGTTCTTATAAGAAAAATCAACCCAAGAATGATGTTGATCACAACATCCCTAGTAATTTAACATATAATATCCTCCATGTTTTGATTTATTATCGATGAAATTCCGTTTGATTGTGTATGAAAAGACATACTAAAATTTAATTTAGTACCTAAAGACATATGAATTCCTTTCCAACATTTTTATGTTATCATATGATCATGATCATATGCAATGGATAGGGGGAACTCAATGTAACCTAACTATCTCTTTAGTATTCGGAAAATAATTCTTATCTAATGATATTATATCATTGTTCAGAATAAAATTATATTAATTTTAGTCAATCAATAATAACACAAATTACATTGTTACCTAGGGATGTTTTTGGTAATCCCACTATGAAATCATGGGATACCTTTTCATATTTCCACACTACCACTGGGAAAGGATGGTGAATCCATTTTGTTATCTGATTCTCTTATTTAACCAGTTGATAATTCAAACATCTCACATTAAAATCCGAAATATTTGAATTCGTTCCATCACACCAGTAATACTCCTAAAGATCACTATACACTTCAGCAATATCTATGTGAACTAAAAATTGAGAACTATGAGATTCAAATAAAAAATATTTCACTAATTGTGAATCAAAAGAAACCCATAATATATTTCCAAATCAAAAAACATTATCATTATCAATGTTAAATTCTGGTAAAAAACCATTAAGAACCAATAATACATTTTTCTATAACTCATGGTCTTCTTTCTCACTTTTTTAATTCTGTCTAAATGAGATCATTTCACTGAAACGTGAAACAAAACATATGAATTTAATTCCCCAATAACATATAATAAAAATTTTATCAAATCTTTAACCAAAGGGTCTCATTCTAAACATATCATTACTTTATTTACTCAATGAATCGTCTACATTATTTTGATTTCATGGATTATAATGAATCATGGAATCATATTACTTCATTAACACCATCCATCACCTATATATGATGTTCAATTACATTGTAGTGAATCTATACTTCAATCATTTTTTATCATTATATATTTCACACATTAGAAAATAAAAACGATATCTCCAAATTTTTAATGAAAAAATAACATCTGTTAATTCCAAATGCCATGAATGGTAATTTCACTCATGAGGTTTCAACTGATGTGATGCATAAAAAATTACTATATTATTCTTCATTAAGATACAAATAATTTCATTTAATAAAGCATAAATGTAAAATAAAAAAATCACCCCTCGTGGATGAAAGGGATAAAACTGGATAACTTTAAAAAATTCTTTTCAATTCATATGAATAACCACCACATTAATTTTTCTACATAAACTTAACTCTTTTATGTGTTAACTTATTTAGTGAGCAAGATAACTGAGTATGATTTTCAGAAAACCTAATCTAATAATCCCTAATCCAAGAATTCAATGATACTCTATGATATTGGTAGTTCGTTTCCACTCTATAACAAATTTTTCAGAAGGGTCAGGAGTAATTATATCATTAGAAACAATCTGAACATGGAATGTAATTTGTTGCATCCAAAATACACAAGTATTAAGCATGTCATATAGTTTATTTTCATTAATTTTTTGAAATAAAAACCTTAGGTGACATTCATATTTATTCTGGATTATAGAATATACCAAAATATAATATATATAAAAAATATACAACTGATCCAAAAGCTAATGAAAGGCTCCATTCATGTGATTAATAAACAAAAAAGGTGTATTAGATAACCGAATATGGAATTAATAAAATATCATAATTCCCAAACCTCATTCCTAACATTTTCTTTGAAATCCCATCCTCCTTCACCATCACCAGATTGTAGCATGACATAAAATCATTACTAAAAAAAATACTAAGCTCTCAGGTGCTGATCAAAAAAATCATAAATATGAGTAAAAGGATACTTATTTTTAATAAGAATGTTATTCAGGTTTCCATAATCAATATAAATTTATTTGGAACCATCTTTATTTTTATCCAAGAATACTAGAGAACCCCATGGTGATGTGCAAGGTCAAATGAATCCTTTATCATGTAATTATTAAAAATGTTTTTTTTAATTCCAAAAAATCTACTTGGTCCATTAGATAAGGTTCTTTAGAAATAGGTTTAGCATTAGGGAATAAATCAATAGTAAATTCATCCTCCCAACCAAAAACAACACTAGAAAAATCAACATGAAAATCTTCTGAAAATTAATTCACCGGTGGAATATCTCCTATAAAATATTTATCTTTCTTTTTATCAACATGAAATGGATTTGTTTCACTACAATCATTAATCAATGTCTTAGCTTCTGGGTATGATATCTATGGCATGAGTTCATTGAATAAAACAGATTTGTCTATGAAATATATTTTTTCATGATAAACTGGAAGCCAATCCATAACCAAAATTATAAGAAATTCCACTAGAGTAAGATAAAATAAATTTTTATGAAAGAATATCATAATAATGATAATAGGAAGATTCTTATAAATCATGGTTTCTTTAATAATTCCACCCTGATTTTTTAGAAAAATATCTATATCACACTTATGGGTAGATATTTCTAATATACATGAAAATATTTCAGAAATTAATGAATGGAAAGATCAAGAGTCAAAAATAGTATTGAAATTATTAGAAAAAATCCATAACATACCTTTCACCACATCATTTGATTGTATCAAATCAACCATAGTAGTATCAAATGATTTTATCGTGACCTAAAGATTTTGATCATTATAATTTCCACCTTGGGTAACCAACATTGTACTCAAATTGGCATAAATCCTGAACTCATTACAACTAAAACATCTCAATTCTTGATGCTTAGTGACTTTCAGATCATATCTATTAGAATCCCAAGAAATATGACTTTTCTTACCACATCAGAAGGACTACCTAGAATTTGAGAGGCATTCTCCAGGATACTTTTTACCATACTTATCAAAATATGGAAATTTATTTTCCTTAACTCTGAACATATTTGATGATTACTTTCCAATTTCATTACAACAATACCCCTTTTTTGATAGATATCCTAAGACACATAATCATTATAAATCTCCATTTCAACCTTCTCATCAAATCAGAATCATTTCTCATAGCTTTTGAAATCACGTGAAGCTAATTCCCATTGATATTTAATCATCAATACTGAGTGAAAATTATATATTTTACTATCAATATACTTAATAATGATTGGGAGATACCTTGAAAAAATGGTGAATTTTTCTTAATATTAATCAATCGAATCCTCCTCATTTGGTCTTCATTGCAATAATTTTTTTCCATCCTATATCGAACAACCATAGAAAAATATTTCCTAATGAATATATTATTAAAATAATAATATTCCATGGAAACAATAACTTTATACCCTCCAATATTATTACCCATTTAACACCACTGATCGTCTTCACAATCAAAATGATAGACACCAAGACTAATGTTTTTATTTTCAAAACACCTCATTACATCCAAAATATTTTTTAGTTTTTAATCCAACCTTTATCTTCCATATGGTCAGATGATTCTATGAATGAGGTGGAATATTTCCTATTGAAATGATTTACTGTAGACATATTCTTATGAGGATGAACTGGTTGATCTCGTGCATAGAAATCATTGTCATTAATATCCTAAGTGAACGGATCCATCACTACAAAAATCATGTTTGTTCTAATTCCGACCATCTGTAGATGATGATTCTAAAGGTTGTTTTCCCATGTATTCCATCCCATCACATCTTCCTTTTTTCTTCTATAGAAACAATTTTAATCAATTTTTTCTCAAACGATAAAAGATGGTAATCATCAAATGATATATTATTTTTATTTTACCATCAGAACAAAAAAAATTAATCATTCTATTAATAATATTCTTACACCTAAATTTATCTAAACCGACCTCTCATATTAACGATATGACCCCAGCCTTAAAAATATCAAAATCATGAGTTATGTCAAGAATTAACATTTAGTATATTATAAGGTTTAAATATTATATGAATTTGGAAATAAAATCAATCAATGTAGATTTTTACATTATATGTTGAGAGTAACAGTATGTATCTAACTTTTTCACTAAATGATAAAATTTTAAAATAAAACATGATTTCTTTTCAAGATGAATCCCCAATTTATTCATCCTTATATATTAATTTTCCTTACCAATATTTTTTCCAGTTAAAAAAATTTCAAAAATTGCGATGAGCATAATAATTTCAATAATTGTTACACAAAAAACTGTTAGTTTTTGAAAAACGTGTAAACATGATTAGATTTTCATAATGGAATACTATAAACCATTATAAAGTATTTAATACTCTTTAGTGAATATAAGCTCATTACATACACATTTTCTAATATAAATATTACCATAAAACAAATAAAAACTCATATAACATATAATGGTATCATTGGATAAAATCATAAATAGATGGAATAAACATAAGGTTTAATTCCACACATATCACACTTACAAATGGAATAGTCAAAAGGCCATCTTCCATACCCAGTGCATTGGAGGTTATAACATAACCACTTTCCCATATTTTATCCTAGAACCACCCATCATTGGATTATCATGAAACCACCCATCATTAGTTTGTCACAAAACAACCCATCAAATGTATGTGTACCAATATATTATCTTAACACATAAAATACTGAAATTATCAACATGTCACTCATAAAATTCCATTTGAAATCACAAGATACTATTTCACAACATTGAAATGATTAATCCATTAAAAAACTTATTAAATAAAAAAATACCCAAAAGAGTAAATTATTTATTTCTTTTTCATTTAAAAACATTAAGGCTTGTAAAGGATTCCAAATATCAAATAATGGTTATGGTGTAGAAAAATCATTATCATTGTATAAATTAAAAAAGTATTTCTTTTTTATTTGTAGTGAAAGTAAAATGATTGATATTAAAAGATTCCCTTTTATTATCTTTGAAATAATTTAATGTAAATGGTGTTGATTATACAACATATATATGATGGTTGTGTATAACATCAAAATATTCTCTAATAAAAGGAGACTTTGACGTAATCCATTACCTAGAGGTCATGTTGTCATGTACATTTCTTGTTATTCATGTATTATAAACCTAGGTTATTTAATAATTTCATGATAACATTTTACTATTTTATTATCCACTTTATATAACTTATTACCATGTTATATAAATTACATAATAATTTTTGATCTTGTCGGACGTTTTGTAGATATTTGGTACCTGGGTCGAAAATTAACTTAGTATGATGTCAAATGTCCATGTGGTCGTATGTCTATCATCTCCAAAATATATAAAATTATATTAATATCATATATATTCTTTATATAATTATTTTTAATAATGTTTTGTTGAAAACAATGAACACCATTCT
The DNA here is from genome assembly GCA_963277665.1 of Viscum album. NCBI lineage: Eukaryota > Viridiplantae > Streptophyta > Magnoliopsida > Santalales > Viscaceae > Viscum > Viscum album. The sequence goes on along the minus strand of OY728161.1, from coordinate 1,416,177,191 downwards.
TGGTGACGTTAGTCAATACGTACTCATGAACGCTATATTCAGTTTTCATGTCGTACTGAAAAAATGAAATTAAATGAAATATATGTAAATATGTATACATATATAATATCAACACACTAGAACTAATATATAATTTATATCATATATTTTTACAAAAATTTCTTTAATACATTACACCGGATGTTTTAATGAATCATATCATTGGGGAGGTGATAGTCCACACATCCCCAAACGATGATATTGTATAACCATAATATAGAATGCATGTGGGTATAATTATTATAAAATTACCTAAATATTATGTTTCTTATAATATAAATATTTATATTTTAAATTTGAAACAAAAAAACTATATTATTTACATTATTATATATTAATCATGCATTTATGGATGAATGTTGTGAGTATAAAGTATAAAATGGAATGAAATTAATAGAGGTACTTTGAGAAAATTACCTCTTGAATAACCCCTCCTTGATAGACCCTTGAAAACCATAGATTTAGACTTTTGGTGATACACGAAGATGTTGGACATGGGTAGAGTACGTTTGAGATGTTTTGGGTATAGACATGATGTTCTATAATGCTTTTTGGGTCAATATGGGGAGGTGATGGTTGTTATTTATACATTTAGAGAGGTGGGTTCATGTTATTAATTTATCGATTATTTTATATTATAAGATAACCACATGGAGGTGGAATTATATTCAACTAAATTTCCTTTTAATTATTGTTTTATATAATTTTTAGGGTTGATCCACACCTCAAAACCCCTTTAAATGTTGTTGTTTTTAAGTATGTTATACATATAACTTTTAACGTTAACCAAAAAAAATTTATCTTTTTTATGGTAATTCTTTTAATATGGTAAATGTTTCTACCAAAAAATCAAAATTAATTTACAAACTAATTTGAACCTTCATATTAATAATGTGGAATCAAATTTACGTACTTAAATTCATATAAATTGTCCAATTTTATTTCACATAAATCCACATGAAAAACTGATAAATGAGTTTTTTAAGTGAAATGGTCAAAAGTTTGAAATGATTTTAAATTTATATCAGTTTGAAAATGATTATGATGTCAAAAATTAGATTAAATGATAAATATATTATATAAATATTCTTTAAATCCTATTAAATGTATCTTCTCATAAAATAAATAAATTATTTTAAAATGCAGTTTTGAATTAAAAAAATTAGTTTGAATTTTTTATTAAAATGTGATTTTTATTTGTAAAAAAATCATTCAATGAAAATTTTGATGTTACACATCACAAGAAGATGTTTATTTCGTAAAAAATTTCTTATATATGCATCAAAAATAATATTTAAAATGTATTCTCGATCAAAAAGAGGTAAAACTATTGTTTTAGAAAAAATAAAGGTTTTTACCATTAATCGTGATTTATCATATAAATTATTGAAATGTTTTCTATTTTAACATCTATGTAATTAATAAATATCGATATATATGAAAATTTATTATTCTATAAGAACCTAGTATGTTTCAAACAATCATCGAATATTTCATAAATCATTTTAATTATCCTTTTTCTGAAAAAAAAAGACAAGAGTACATTATAATTTTTAAATGGAAAATATATAGTAATGGATGGTTTTATTACGTTATCGTGCCTTAAATAAATTACATATTCATAAATTTTCACTACCACATTCTATCAAAAATTGGTAAGGATATCCATGATGTATGATTTTATATCTAATAATGTCGTATAGTAAAAAATTTATTCATATCTGGTGAACTCATATTTTCCCAAAGAATAGGAATAACATAGATATTGAGTTTGTTTATAATTGTTTTTTATGTAACACAACTAATTACATTGTCAATACAAGTATATTTGATGTGACTTTTCATAATTACTTTATAATCAAACTCATAAAAATTAATGATCATTGGATCATTTATTATTTTATATATGATATTCTTATCAATTTAATTATTAGAGTCTCTTTGTATTAGGACACAATCTATGAAAAATACCACATAAAATTAATCAATTATAAGGGTAGGTGGATTTTATAGCATTAAATTTACATAATAATATTTCAATGAATATTTATATACTTTTGACACCATTATTTTACAACTAAAATATTTTATTAATAATTTGACATATCTTTATCAGGATGTTGATTTTATGTTATTATAAATCATACTAGGTACTGATAAGTATGTATTAAAAGAATAAAATAAAATCCTAATGGTTATTGTTTAGTTTATTTATTTTTGTCACTACATAAATTTTTTAGAACACAATTTAGTGGTAGTTAATTTAATTTATTTCAATTTTTCATTAGGATATAGATGTTATTCTCCCTATATACATTTTGGACCACATCCTAGGGTATTTAATTTGGTAATTCCGGAGTAAACCAAATTTAAAATATTAAAATCTTAGAGGAATTCTATGGAATTACATTATTTAGTTTATCTTTTAAATTTTAATCTTCAGTTTTTTTCAATCAAATTAATTTCTATAAATCAATTTTAAAATAGGGATTAACATTAGGTAAATTATACTATAAATATTAAATAGAATTATGAAACGATTTCCTATATCATGGTAATTATTATATAAATATTTAATGTTAAATAATTATATTTATTTATGACACAATGATGATGCATTAATTACCTTATTAATGAATGATTAAAATAATTGATTTTATAAATATTAAAATAAATGTAAATTTAAACTTTTGATGTCATTAACAAATTTTATAGGTGAATATGACTTGTTATGGATAATTCAATGACATTTTTCAATGTAATCAAGTTTTTATGAAATTCACAAAAAAAATATATACAAAATAGTGTCAAATTTGACATAAATGAGTTTTTAAATCAAATACTATATTTTTAAATGATACAATATTCCTAAAAATATAATATTCAGCCAAAAAACTAAAATATTGTTATATAAATCACTAATGAACCAATATATGTTCTCATGGAATTCTATATAAATTATATTTACCATGTAATATAAAAAATACAAGAAGACATGGTAGAATATGAACTTTTTAACTGAGAGTTAAATCTAAACGACAAGCTTAATATGGTGACATAAATAAGATTCAAAGCTAATGGGTGGAGGGATTTTGACCCATACCTACCTTAGAGTATAAATACATACCTTTTGATATATTATAAACCAAAATGATAGTTTATAATAAATTAATATTTTACATTTTTCGTAAAGTGAACCTCATCTCTCATATAAAAGGGTACTATACATTCTCTTAAATTCACACCTCCAAATCCATTTGCCTCTTCTAACCCCTATTCAAATATCTTAAAAACTACCCTCAATTAATATTATAGGCCTTACATGGATCATAAATCCATCCTATGGATATTTTTTTTCAAATCCAAAGGAAGTGAATGGAAAAGAGTTAATTGTTCCCTCACCTCTATCAATGTTATTTTATTTTCCACTTCCTCTTTATTTGTTATTTCGATAAAAAATTAAGAAATCGAGTACCTTATACATAATTATATGCTATTATAAATATGGTACATCCATATTCATTATTCTAATTGTTCTATAAATGACAAAGTCACCATACATTTGTATATACGGCTTACCTTCTCCACGTCGTGGTGTAGTTTTTTATTAAACACTTAATTATATCGATGTGTATAATAATAAGTATAATTGATGTAAATAATAAAAATAAAATTTTAACTATTATTTATATATTATATACCATCCAATTAAATATTATTTCACCATTAATGTCACGACCCGTCCTCGGGGCACGTGCCGTGACTACCCCAAGCCCGTCTTCCATAGGCTAGGGGCTGGCGACTAGCCCCAAAGGCGTAAATCATGATAACTGGGAAGGTGTTGCATTTATAAAACATAAACACATCCAACCAGAGTACAAGCAGAAGTAATACACTAAGTACAAAAGATAGTGCTGAAAAGTAAATGGGCCAGAATACAAACTCAACTAAATAGTACAGCTTCAACTGAACTAAAGTACAATAGAAAAGACAAACAGCTAGAAGATAGAAGCAGCTCATGGGTCGTCCACCATATATCCTACCTGAAGGGTAGGTACAGATATCCTACTCAAAGATCTCTCCCGTAAACCTCCTCCGAGTACCGTCTCGTCGTGAAGTCCACCTCCGGGTACTGACTCGTCGTGAGGACCACCTCCGAGTACTGACTTGTCTTGAGGTCCACCTCTAGGTACCGTCCAGTCCTCGTACACTCGGTATCTATCAGCGTTGTCTATCGTCTACATCCAACACAACGAGGTGCGGCATAGCCCGTGCAGGGGTGAGTATAACGATACTTAGTAGGGATCCTGAGACTATTAAGGTCTCACTAAATACAACAAGGATAACCACAAAGAAGGATCTCAACATATAACCCTTACTTAGGTATAATCCCATACTTATACCTATGTTATCATGTAACCCATTTCAATCATGAGAAAACAAAAAGGTTATGAATTAAATGGATAACCACTACATAGGTATATGCCCATACATATACCTATGCTTTCAAGTGACCCATATCAATCATAAGGTAAACACAATGGTCTTTGACTCAGCTCAAACCAATATTTTCATTAAAGATATCCAAACCAGAACTACTGAAGAGCTCCTCCTATATCGAGTACGGTGATCCTGTCATGACTCCAAGGCACCGCTCACTAACCTTAGACTGTTGAGATACTCCTCCTATCGAGTACCGCGTGTCTTCCACTCAAACACAATAGTGCTCACCGACATGGGTTTGCCACCCAAACACTATAGTTCTCCCCCTAATAGCCTACAGAGGTACTCCTTCTGTCAAGTACCGCTGGTCTGCCACCTAATCAATGTATTTCTCCCCGCCGTGGTTCTGCCACCCAAACATAGTAGAGCTCTCCATTTGGCTATACAAGTCACTCCGACTCGAATTGGACAAGCAGTCATCAGGTCTCAACCAGCTAAAAGGTCTTCGTACTCCGTACGCTCGTCTCTGGAAGGGTTCACTCCATTAGATACTGGTCGATACTTCCATGTGTCACGTAATCTCACGTAGAAGTATTTCAAAGTACCTCCTCGTCATAGCGGTCTCAACACAACAGACGTCGAATCAATCGGACGCCCGGTCACTGAGTTATTAGCATTATCATTCCAGGGGCCCGTTTGGATTTCGAGTACAATCTAACCCGGCCATAATCCAACTATGTCCAAACCTAAGGTGAAGTATTCCAAATAAACCGTCTCATCCATAGGAATCTAGCATAGTCGATAGAAAGAAAATTGGATGGCCACAACTCAAGTTATAAGTGTTTCGGCTACGAGGGCCTGGTTGGTTTCGGGTTTGAACCTACCCGGTCGTACCCAAACATTGCCAAAACATTGAGCGTAATATACCAAAATTTCTGTCACAATCCAAGGAATCCTACGCAACTGACGGTGCGTCGATCGGAGGTCCGTAGTTCAGGATATGTCCATTTAACTAAAAACAGTCCGAAAATAGGGGGTCTTGGCCCGGTCCGACCCGGCCCAACAACCCCGGGGTTGGACCGAACCGGGCGACCCGACCCGGGTCCGATTCTGGCCCGATATGGCACAGCCCGGCCCGATAAGGCATGGCCCGGCCCTACCTGCGTGGCCCGATGCTGGCGGCCTGGCCCGATGGCCGGTTATGGCTTGTCCGGTTGGTCGAGCGTGTTGTGACGAGCGGGGGGCATGACCCTACTGATTGATACATGGGGCACCCGCTGGCACAGCCCCACCTTCCGGATCCCACGTGGCTGCGGGATCCATCGCATAGTTGTCGCGGTCGTTGCCACGATGGGTTCCCTCTGGCGGCCGCCTCCGGACGCCGGCGCAGCCATGCCGACGTAGCGCGCCGGCCGCAGCTTTCTCGGACCACCGGACACGCTCCAATGGTCGGATTTGACTGCCGCTTGCCCCTATAGCTCTCTCGGGACCCGTTATTCAATGCGATGGCTTCTAAATGCCGTTTTGGACCCGTTTCTTCATCTCCCGTCAATCCGCACGTAGTCAAACAATCTGTGGAGGGTCATCGGGCCGTGTTTGTTTTGCCCGCGCCCTCCGTGTTAGTCGATTGAAATTGGTCAGCCAATAATTATGTTAAATAACAATTAAGGTACAATTTTAATCAATTAAAAATTGAACATAATTCACAACAATTTCCCCACAAGGAATTATTCCCAACCCGCAAATAAAATCATTCACGGATAAACATGATAATGATTTGATCCGCGTTCTTTGTTTTAGAATAGAAGAATCATGGGAATATAAATATACTCAAATTTAATCCCTTACTCAAAAATTGATGTCGAACATCGGGCGTCGCAATAGATGGCGTTGTAGAGTGGCGTCGCGGAGATCGGTTGACAATTCTATGGACATCGGGGTGCGTCCGAGGAGGAAACATCGTTGGTGAAAACGCATTCTTCGAATCGTAAAGCGCTCCTCATGGAGGGAGAAATTACTTCATCGGAGGCATTCTTCATCAAAGAGGGTGGTGTTCTTTCTATGAGAGAAGAACAACCTTCTCTATTCCTCTAGAACTCTCACCAAAATCACAACCCAACAAACAGCCGAAATAAAATAATAGAAAAGATATTATTTAATTCTAACAAGTATTTCAATATTCAAACAACATAATTTAATTAAATGAAGAGTTTGAATTCATTTATTAACTTATGTTGTCAATCATTTAAGATGGGGAGAGGAAGAGGATGAGTCCACATAAATAAGAGGAGAGTTGTTAACATTAAACAAGGGAGATTAATGGGGTTAAGGAATTTAGGGAATGTGAAAGGTTTGGGCTTGTGTGGGCCCCACCTCACATAATCCTCACATGGGTGGTAAGGTGCTTGTGGGTCCCAACCCAACTCCCCCATGTAGGATATAACCACCTTAGATATAAAATAAAATTGTTCCACAATTTTATTCACTTCTTATTTAATCCACAAATTTTACCTTTTCCTCCCGCACAAATGCAACTGCGGTAAAGGACCCCTTAAGCAATTACAGGAATTGTGAGTTCATCGGTGCACTTGGATTTCAATTCCGAGCAGCGGTTCAAAATATATGAAAACCTGTTCATTCGTTCACTGAACGTACTAGAGCTAAACATCCGAAATTGATTCCGTGACACTGAGCCTCAGAATCAAGTTTCGTCAGTAACCAAAGACTAGAAATATTCCAATGAAATTATGAAAAAAATTTCATTGAAATTTTTAGGTCTTTACATTACTCCCACCTCAGGGATTTACATCTGCGTAAAGGTACAACACACACTAGGAAAACAAAAGAAGGTACTGAGAACGCATCTGAGCCTCTCGCTCCAATGTGCTCTTCTGGAGGTTCTCATACTGCCAGCGAATGCCCACCAGAGGAATCGACCATCCTTGTAGGACCTTCTCCCGTTGATCCTCAATCTCCAATGAAACCTCCATGAATGTTGCCTTGTCATCGACATCCAACTCCCAGTGATCGATGATGCGTGATGGGTCGTGCACGAATCTCCTCAGCTGAGATATGTGGAAGACGTCACGCACCTGTTGCAACAGTGGTGGAAAGGTCACGCGGTAAACCACCTCACCTACCCTGCTGAGGACCTAGAAGGGTCCGATGAACCTCATTGATAACTTTCCGCTTCATCCACATCTCCGTAGATCTCGTCGAGGTGAGACCCGTATAAAGATGAGGTCACCATCCTCAAACTCTAGAGGTCTTCGTCTCCTATCAGTATAGGACTTATGTCTGATCTATGCAGTCTCAACTGTTGTGAACCATAGGCGTTCACTACCCACTTCTACATCGGGACAAACCTAAGTCTGGTCCCTGATGGATCGTAGAGAACTATGTAACCAACACCCACAAGATGGGTGCACTGGTCAACCTATACCTCATCTTCTAAAAGCTCTGTTGGAAGTGTTGCTGCAACTGTGGAGAATTCTGGCACAAAGGTAAGTTTGGCCATCTTCTGAGTGATTGAATGCACCTTCTTATACATGATTTCGTCCAGTGCTACTTGGGGTTTCCTTTTCGCCGACCAAGGAAAACCCACCCCAATGTTGTAGGTAAACCACAACCTTTTTTCTTAATATAGTCAATCTGTGTATGAATTGCAGTTCCCCTGTAATGCCACGTCCCCAATTACCTATAGTCGGTGCATTATTACATAACATTGGCATGATCATAAGAAGGATCATACTTCGAAAGACAGATTAGTTTAGTAGCCTTGGAAACACTAGATATATTCATAAGTCTTACATTACATCATAAAAATGAAAACTACAACAACATCTTTTCTTCATATTCCACACTCATATCCCCACATACTATACATGCAGGTCATTTATAATTTACTTCTTCATACCCTGGGAAAAATAAAACATAGAAAAGGGGTGAGCAAAAATTCCCAGTAAGGATAACAATATAGCGGAAACTTTCATAAATAAGAATAAACATTTAAGGCAATGTATAACTAAAACAAAAGCCTTTTAAACTTGAACTTCAACATAGTATGGAAAACATAAAATGAAATAATTTCATTTACTTATTCACATGTATATTCTACTAATCGAATAATCACATGCAATATCAATAACCACTTTCATAATGATGGAATGCATAACACCAGACTATCATAACCACGTAGCCAAGGCCTCGTGCCAAAACTACAAATAAGATTTTGGCAAGGCCTTGTGCCAAGACACTAGTTTGTCTCATGAGACCTACCGATTCATCGAGGAGAAATAACAGGCTCCACCCGTCACATATTAAGTCCAATGAATTCCCATATGAAAAGGTTTAAACATAACATAAACATTCGTATTAAAACTAGCATACGAAATGTCAAAACTTTCACTATAAACTATAAATGGTATAAAAATAGCACATCCACGGTCAAACATATCACAAGACCTTCAATACAATATAGAAGTTTTGTATCATAATAAATAAACATCAAATAAGCGTAAAATCCATCAAAGGATGTGGACATAGATGAAATCAAAACTCTTTTTAAAGAAATATCTCTTTCTATTTTGAAATCATTTAAGAGTCATATATTTATTAAAAAACATTTTCTTTGAAAATATTCTTATAAGCTTGTAAGGGACACTTCGACGATTTTATAACGGTGGAAAATAGCTGCACTCCCCGTATAAGTTAAAAAAACATTCTTACCTTAATAATGTCGAAAAGGTTAAAAACACCTTGTTTGGAAAAAGATAGAAATATTTCTTTATAAAACTCTAATAAAGAGTCAAAAAAGGGTATAAATGACTTTAACCCATATTCTTTTAAATAGTAAAAACGTTTTGAAATACATTTTTAAGAAACATGGATGTGGATGATAAAGAGATCCCAGTAGATTATTACATGTAAACAACCTCAGATAATGAAGATATTGTGAAATAACCCTTGCCTTGTACTTTTCCTTGGTTGGGGGTAGGTTAACCTCCTATATAATAGTGAAATAATTGTTATTAAATTATAAAAAAATCATATACATTCATATGTTATCATAAACCATGTTTTTCATGGATAGGTTGTATATTATTCATATCCAGAATGATATCAAGTCCTTAAACATTATTTTTAAATCATCAAATGATAATTATACTTGAATGGATACGATGGAGAATGAATCTTATCACGTTCGTGGAGACGGTAGTCCGTACGTACACACGAGTGACAATATCATTCTTTTTATATTCAAATAATATATAAATGGATGGTATATCATATATAAAGAATCATTAATAGGTTATATTTATTATTTACATGAGTTACACATCATTATTATACCCATCCAAATAATAATATATTGAATAACAATTACACCATGACGTGGAGACGGTAAGCCTTACGTACGCATGTATGGTGACATGTTATTCAAAGGGTGGATAGAATACCGAATATCGTTGTACCATATTTATAATAACATCATAGTATATATAATATACTGGAGTTATTATTTTATAATGGTAATAACAAAAATGAAGAAGTGGAAGAAGAAAGGAACTTGAAAAGGGGTGGTGAAAACATTACCTCTTCTTCAGGTTCTTCCTTTTTGATTTGATCAAAAGGGATCCATAGGTTGGATTTCTGATCAAACTAAGGCCTCTAGGTTTGTATTGAGGGAAGTTGGGAGAGTATTTGGGTAGAGTTTGGCCGATCCAAAAGGCTTTGAAGGTATGAAAAATGATAAGGATGAGTTCCCTTTTATAAAAGGGGTGAGGGGAACCTTTGACAAATCTAGAAATATTAATTTATAATAAATTAATATTCGGTTTCTAATGGCTCAAAAATAGATTATTTTAAGATTAAGGTGGGTATGGGTCGAAAACCACTAAACCAATAGTATTTTGATAGGTTTGGGTACTTATATTAACCTTATCTTTAAGTATTAACTCTAAGGTAATTAGTTTCACTTTTACAATGTCTCTTTGTATATTTATATTATATGGTTAATAAACATTCCATATACATCCAAGATACCCCCAAGTGGTCCATTAATGATAAACATACCATTATATAAGCCTCTTGGCCGAACTTTAGATTTTTAGGAATTTAATATCAATTAATAATATATTATTTGTTTTAAAAACTCTTTTATGTCAATTTTTACACTATTCAATAATTGATTTTTGTAAAACTCATAACAGAATGATTACTTCTAAAAAAGTTAATTAAATCAATAATAACATGTCATATTAACATATAAAATTATTTTAGTTCATCAAAAGTCTCAAAGTATATTTATTTGGGTATTTATAATATCAATTATACTAATTTTTCATTAATTAGGTAATTATTGCACCATCATTGTGTCATAAATAAATTAAATTATTTTGTGTCTAAAAATTATAAATAAAATATCATTATGTAGGAAATCTTTTTATCTTTTTAATTAATATTTTTATTCTAACATACAACATATATAAACCTATGTAAAAATTGTTTTTCTATAAGATATATGCTTATGTCATTTTTGTACTTATTTTAACTTAATTAAAATAAAGTGTCCCTATCACCTACAAGTGGCTCCATGGGGTCCCAAAATCGACCCAAAGATTCCCATGGTCAGACATGTATCCACCTATTAGGTTAGGACACGTTTTAGGGTAATTTACTATTATTATAATATTATTTTGTAATCCTTATTTACTGAATTTACCCTTAACCAAGGTAAATAAAATATTTAGCGCAGTAATTATTCAAAATGTCTAAAAATAAAATTCACCTATTTACCCAATTAAAACATCATGATTCCAAAAATAGAATCCATTTTTCCAAATTCAAAACACAGAAGTGGCATAAATTAATTTAAAATTAATTCCCGCTGTCAAAACAAAAAACATGTTTTTAAGATTTAATAACTATCTAAATATTGATACTTGTTTATGTTTGTTTTAATTGTGAAATTATGTCCAATTTCCAAAATTATATTAAATGAAAAAAACATATTCTAAATAGACTTTAGAACCACTCAAATTCATAATTTATCACTATTAATTATTTTGACTAAAAAAGTTGTTTTTAATTAAATTTTAGTAATTTTCACTATTCATAAAAATATTAAAGTTATCCGAAAAGTACCAAAATTTCACCATAGGCTAAATTCGATATTCTGAATCCAAAAATGAAGTCCATTTTGAAATATAATATATATATAATTTCAAAAAAGTATGTATTACTATTTATAACGGCTAGTTTGATTGGTTATAGTGTGTTAGAACTCGGTGTTGTGTAAAACACATGCTATCACATGATCCAAAGAGAAGCGTACCGTAGAAGCTTGGGTTGTTACATTCTCCCCTACTTCAAATAATTTCGTCCTCGAAATTTCTAGAATAATACCGCATGAAAAGACTTAGGTGGTTATTCATCATAAGTTCCTCGGGTTCCCACGTTGCCACTTCCATCTTATAGTTTCTCCACAAGACTTTTACCATACGGGTCGTCCGGTTTCTCATTACTTGTTCTCTAATATCAAAAATCTTGACGGGATCTTTGCAATACGAAAGATCGGGTTCCAATTCCAATTCCTCATAGGTGAGTACATGCATTGGGTCAGGCATGTATTTCCTCAACAAAGATACATGGAACACATCGTGAACTTTGGAGAGACTTGGCGGCATTGCCAATCGGTAAGCTACAGCCCCAATTCGTTCTAGAATTTCGAAAGATCCGATGTACCTGGGACTCAATTTACCACTCTTACCAAAACGTATGACTCCCTTCCATGGATATTCCTTCGGGAAAACATGATCACTGACTTGAAATTCCAAATCCTTCCTTCGATTATCGGCATAGGTCTTTTGCCTACTTTGAGGTGCTTTGATGTGATTTTAGATTACCTTCACCTCTTCCATCGTTTCCTCCACCAGTTCTGGGCCTACAAGTTTTCTTTCACCAACGTCATCCCAACAGGTTGGTGTGCGACATCTCTTTCCGTATAACGTTTCATATGGTGCCATCTGAATACTCGAATGGAAGCTATTGTTATGGGAAAATTCTACCAAAGGTAAATATTGATCCCACATACTCTGAAAGTCAAGTGAGCAGGATCTCAACATGTCTTCTAAAGTTTCAATAGTCCATTCTGATTTTCCGTCTGTCTGAGGGTGGTAGGCAGTGATCAAATGAAGTTTAGTATCCATGTATTTCTGAAGACTTTTCCTGAATCTTGACGTAAAATGGGGATCACGATCTGAAACAATCGATAGGGGTACTCCATGAAGTCTCAAAACTTCATTAATATATAGTATTTCTAGACGTTCCAGTGGTAGATCTTCTCTTATAGCAAGAAAATGTGTTGACTTGGTAAGACGATCAATAATAACCCATATTGCATCGTTCCTTCTAGAAGTCTTTGGTAGTCCCATGAAAATGTCCTTCGTAATATTGTCCCATTTCCACTCTGGTATGGGAAGAGGTTTCATGACTCCTCCAGGTTGATGCCTTCCAGCATTCACTTGTTGACAAACCATACATCTTGACACAAAATCAGCAATCTCCCTCTTCATGTTGTCCCACAAAAAATGTTCCTTCAAATCACTATACATTTTGGTGCTCCCATGGTGTATAGAGAAATTGGAACTATGAGCATCATCCATCAATTCCCTTTTTAGATCAGGTATATCGGGAACACAAAGTCTCTTCCCAAATTTCAAAATTCCATCTTCATACACAAAGTCTCTCAATCTCCCATCATTCATAGCTTTAATCTTCTTTTGAAATTATTCATCATCGGTCTGAGAACTCTTAATCCTTTCTAGTAATGATGGTTTGGCAACCATTTGAAAAAGCATTGATGTTTCCCCTTCCCTGTTTATTCCCAGGTCCATCTTCACTAGATCTATAAAAATTAGATCCCTTTCAATTCTCATATTGTTCAAAACTCCATGATCTTTTCTGCTCAAAGAATCTGCCACCTTGTTTCCCTTCCCCGGGTGGTAGTGTATCGTGCAATCATAATCCTTGAGTAATTCAAGCCATCTACTTTGCCTCATGTTGAGATCTTTTTGTGAGAAAATATACTTCAATCTCTTGTGATTAGTATAAATCTCACATTTTTAACATAGAGGTATTGCCTCCATATCTTCAAAGCAAAGATCACAGCTGCTAACTCAAGATCATGAGTAGGATAGTTTTGTTCATGAATTTTCAACTGTCATGATGCATAGCCAATAACTCTATCATTCTGCATAAGGACACAACCAAGTCCTTTCTTCGATGCATCACTATAAATAACGAACCCATTATTCCCTGATGGTAGAGTCAATATAAGAGCATTTACTAATCTTCTATTTAGTTTTTCGAAACATTCTTCACACTCTTTTGTCCAAAAAATATTTAACCCCTTTACGTGTGATCTTCGTTAATGGGTTAGCCAATCGGGCAAAATTCTGGACGAAACGTCGATAATAACATGCCAAACCAATAAAACTATGTATCTCAGTTATACTCTTAGGTGCTGGCCATTATTGGATTTCCCTGGTCTTAGAAGGATCAACAGAGATTCCATCTTTAGAGACAATATGGCCAAGAAAAGAAATCTTCTGAAGCCAGAATTCTCACTTGCTAAACATCCCATATAATTCATGCCTTCTTAGAGTCTTCAAGATAATGTGCAAGTGATTTTCATTATCTTTTTAGCTTTTGGAGTATACTGAGATATAATCAATAAATACCACCAAAAATTCATCGAGATACTCCTTGAAAACTCTATTCATCAAATCCATGAATACAGAGGGTGCATTAGTCAATCCAAAAGGCATTACAGTAAACTCGTAATGCCCATACCTGGTTTGAAATGCTATCTCCGGAATGTCTTCCTTCTTCACACAAAACTGATGGTATCCAGATAGAAGGTCAATCTTTGAAAAGTATTGAGCTCCATGCAGTTGGTCAAATAAATCATCATTGGGAGGTAGGGGATACCTGTTCTTTATCGTTATAGCATTGATCACCCTATAGTTGATACATATCCTCATATATCCATATTTCTTTTTAACAAAACTAATAGGATCTCCCTATGGAGAAACACTAGTTCGAATAAATCCCTTATTACTCAATTCCTATAGTTGTTTCTTTAGTTCAACTAATTCTACAGTGGCCATTATATAAGGGGTCTTTGATATAGGCCTTGATCCAGGAATTAAATCAATAGAAAACTCAACTTCTCGTTCTAGAGGATGTCCAGGTAAATCTTCTAGAAATATATCTACATATTCTTTCACAACAGGTACATCCTATATTTGAACATTCCTTTCCTCACCCATAGTCATTTCATTCTCTTCCTCCCCAATAATCAAATTTAGTTTAGATACTATGGGTGGATCTAGATAAGAATTAGGTGGTGACGATTCTGCTCTAAAGATAAGGTGTTCCTTATCATCATCATCAAGAATCGTAACCTCTTTCTTGTTACAATAAATATTCACATCATAGTCCGAAAGCCAGTCCATACTGAGGATTATATCAAACTCAATCATAGGTATGACGATGAGATCAGCAGACAAAGAACATTTATGTGCTCTAATAAGGACTGATTCAAAAAACATTGTTGCAAAGATCCTTCCCTTAGGAGTTTTAACCGACAACTCCCATGTTAAATCAAATTGGAAATATCTAATATTCATAGAAAACTGGGAAGATATAAAACAATGCGATGATCCAGAATCAAATAATGCATTTTCTAAACACGAGGAAACCATTATGTTACCTGCCACCATGTCTTTCGGAGCTTCTACCTCTGAAGTAGTGATAGCATAAGCTTGTCCTTGCTCCATTGGAATTTTCTGAGGTAAGTTCTCTTGATGCTTAGGACATTAATTTTCATAATTCCCCATCTCCCTGCAATCGTAGCACTGAACATTGGTAGCTTCTTTCTTCCCCTTGAAATCACGAGCTTGGTGGCCTTTTTCACCACACTTGTAACAGACTCATGTTCCCTTCAAGCAAGTACCAGGGTGTTTCTTACCACATTTAACACAGGATGGATATTCAAACATTACCTTCTTCCCCTTATTTCCATTCCTAGATTGATCATCATGTCTCTTCTTCTATTTCTTTGATTTAAAGTCATAAGACATAGAAAATTCATTTTCGGTCTTGATAGCACATGAGACAATGTCTTCGTACAATGAAAAGGATTGTGAGAGTAATGCTCGACGGAGAAATGGTTTTAACCCATCAAAGAAACGATAAATCTTACTTCTTGAGTTACGTATATAATCTCCAGCATGCCTTGCTAACCTTGTAAAGATATCCTCATACTTTGCGACATTCTCATCCTCCTTTTGTCTCAGACTCAGAAATTTCCTTTCCATATCTGCTCGATGGTCGCGAGGAAATTATTTTTCTAAAAACATATCTTTGAACTCCCTCCATTCCATATTTGATAATTCATCATCTTCCTTCATGTTTTGAATCAATGACCACCACTGATCAGCATCTCCAGTAAGTCGGTAAACTGGCCATATAAGTTAAAAAAACATTCTTACCTTAATTCTGTCGAAAAGGTTAAAAACACCTTCTTTGGAAAACAACGGAAAGATTCCTTTATTAAATTCTTATAAAGAGTAAAACAAGGGTATAAATGACTTTAACCCATATTCTTATAAAAAGTAAAAATGTTTTGAAATACATTTTTATGAAACATGGATGTGGATGATAAAGAGATTGTGAAATAACCCTTACCTTGTACTTTTCCTTTGTTGGGGGTAGTTTAAACTCCTGTATAATAGTGAAATAATTGTTATTAAATTATAAAATAATCATATACATTCATATGATATCATATATGATCTGTTAACATTGCTTTGTTTATAATATCTTAGTATTATCGTCATTTCGGTTGTTAGCTTACTCATTTTATTTTATATGTTTTGTTACATAATCCATGTTTTTCATGGATAGGTTGTATATTATTCATATCCAAAATGATATCAAGTCCTTAAACATTATTTTTAAATCATCAAATGATAATTATACTTGAATGGATACGATGGAGAATGAATCTCATCACGTTCGTGGAGACGGTAGTCCGTACGTACACATGAGCGACAATATCATTCTTTTGATATTAAAATAATAAATAAATGGATGTTATATCATATATAAAAAATCATTAACATGTTATATTTATTATTTACATGAGTTAAACATCATTATTATACCCATCCAAATAACAATATATTGAATAACAGTTACACCATGACGTGGACACGGTAAGTTGTACGTACGCACGTACGGTGACATGTTATTCAAAGGGTGGATAGAATAATGAATATGGAAGTACCATATTTATAATAACATCACAGTATATATAAGATACTGGAGTTATTATTTTAGAATGGTAATAACAAAAATGATGAAGTGGAAGAAGAATGGAACTTGAAAAGGGGTGGTGAAAACATTACCTCTTCTTCGGGTTCTTCGTTTTGATTTGATCAAAATGGCTCCATAGGTTGGCTTTATGATCAAACTAAGGCCTCTAGGTTGTATTGTGGGAAGATGTTAGAGTATATGGGCAGTGTTTGGCCGAACCAAAAGGCTTTTAAGGTATGAAGAAATGAGAAGGATTAGTTCCCTTTTATAAGAGGGGTGAGGGGCACCTTTGTAAAAGCTAGAAATATTAATTTATAATAAATTCATATTCGGTTTTTAATGGCTCATAAGTGGATTATTTAAATTTTAAGGTGGGGATGGTTCGAAAACTACTAAACCAATAGAATTTAGATAGGTTAGGGTACTTATATTAACCTTATCTTTAAGTTTTAACTCTAAGTTAATTAGTTTCACTTTTACAATGTCTCTTTGTATTTATATATTATAGGGTTAATAAACTTACCATATACATCCAAACGACCCAAAAGTGGTCCCTTAATGATACACGTATCATTATATAAGTCTCTTGGACGAACCTTATGTCACGACCCGACCCAACGGGGCTCGAGCCACGACTCCCCAAGCCAGCCTCCAAAAGGCCAGGGGCTGGCGACTAGCACCGAGTAGGCTATCACACACATGCGAGGCATTAGCCTATGGTACCTGTACACACGCACCCACAAACACCTCCATGAAATAGTGCAGAGATATAGAAACTGAAAGGTATGTGCATGCATACAATCTATCCCACAACCAGAGAGCAACAGCAAAAGTACAAGGGCATAACAGGGCCCACCAAAAGAAACTACAAAAGTGTATCCAACCTGCTCTGAAGAAGGGGAACGCTGCCACAAACTCCCGCCAGAAAGCTCCCTCGGCATAGCTCCGGTAAACACCCCGGTCAACTCGCTCACTAAGCTCCCCCTGCTCCGGGTCCTCCTGAGACTCCGTCAAAAGCCCTGTGGTCTGCACAAGACACAAACATGTGCGGGCAAAGCCCGTGCAGGGGTGAGTATAAACATACTCAGTAGGCACCCCAAAAACCCAAAACCCAAGGGAGCAACTGAAAGGAAACAGTCTGCTCAACCCAGCCAGAGGGAACCCGGACAAGAGAGAAACTCCATCTCGTGACCATCCTCGGCTAACACAACTAGTCAGCTCAGCTCAGCTCAGGTGTATGCCCATACATACACCTTGAACAATCCAGATATACACAGCTCACGCCAAAAAGCCACAAGAGGTACCGACCTCATCACCAGCAACGGTCCACAACAAGGAGAGTACACCACGAACACTGTCATCCCATATGACACTCATCCGAGAGATACACTCCATCGGGTCCCAAACAAACATCTCAGACGCTCACCCGAGAGACCACGCTCATCAGACAACATCACTGAGGAAACCTCACTGAAACCACATAACCACCAAACTCCTCGGAGAGGGGATCGCCGCTAGGGTCCGCTAGGGGATAGAAAGACCCACTCCGGTATACGTAGCTCACAGATAGGGGATCACTCCCAGGGTCCGCTGGGAGATACCAAGACCCGATCTGGCAAACGACAGAAGCTTCACACTCAGATAGAGGATCATCGTCCATATAAAGATGGTCACGACGGTACCTGAACCCTATATAGTATAACTCACGATGTAGGGGATCGAACCGACGATGCTGCAACCCTAACGAAACCACTCGCGGAGTAGGGGATCGCATAATTAGCGATACCGTAACCCTACTATAAACCACATGCTGAGTAGAGGATCGTATACCCGACGATGCCACAACCCTACTGTGCACGACCCACCACGTAGGGGATCATATTCCCGATGATGCCACAAACCCTACGGGGTTAACTTGCTAGATAGGGGATCGCCGCCTGTAAATAAGCGGTCACAGCGATACCAAGAACCCGATCTAGGGTAAAGATGCTAGAGGATCCACTCCGGGCCCACCGGAGGGATACCACAACTCTAACAGTTTAAACATCCCATCGAGAGGATCACAAACCCATAAGAAGGTTGTGATACCACACGATCCCTCGTAGGAACAAACCGAGGGAGAACCCTCAACCACTGCTGGTCCAAATGTCGCTAACCCGAGCGACTCGCCCCAAAGCCACACCGCGCACCTCCGAAGCCAAAACCGAGGCCACCATCGCGTTCCACGTGGAAAAACACGCAGGATAGGCTGTTTACTCGCCCGAAACAGAGCACCGGTGAAAAGGGCACTATTCACCGTAGCTAGCTCGCGCGGGGCCCACGCAACCATCCCGAAACCCATCGAGCAGATCGAACCACGGCGATCCCCTCGGAAAAACAAGCGGAATCGACTACTCGCTCGTCCAAAACGGACAACCGGTGAAAAAGGTACTATTCACTGAAGGCCAGGTCGGGTGGGGCCCACGTCTGGATTCCGAAACTCATCGAACGGATCGCACCATTGCGATCCTATCGGAAAAACACAAAGGATCGACTACTCATCCGCCAAAATCGGACTCCTGGTGCAAAAGCTGCGTTTCCCCGCAAACGCCAAAACCCGGCCTCCTGGGGCCCTCACCCCGTTCGCAGTCCCAATACCCGGAAACCATCTCAAAATGTCCGTCGTACCATCAGGGTCTCAACGCCACTGACGGCACGTCAATCGGACACTCCGGGTAGAAGTTACAACGACCTGAAGTCGTAAAATAATAAAATAATAATATTTTATACGACGTTTCTAGCTCCCGGACCAAGATCCCGAACCTTGAAACCCTCGAACCCACACTGAAGGGTTCGCCTCGTCGTCAGGGTCACGTCGCTGCAAACGGCGCGCGAATCCGACTCCCAAAGTGCATGATACGGGGGTTTAAAGACCCCCGTATGCGATAAGTGGCCGGACCGGCCGCCGCCGCCGGCCCGCCCTGGCGGGCGGCCTCCGCCGCGCGCCGCCGCGCGGGGCGGCCGGCGGCTGGGCACCGACGTGGCTCCGCCGCGCTGGGCGGCCGGGCGCCGTTGCGGCTCCACCGCGGTCCGCCGCGGGCTGCCGGGATCCGCCGATGCCGCGCCGGCGGATCTTCCGCGGACCGCCGGGGGCACCCCGGTGGTCCGTTTTACGTTCCAGAGGCGTCTACACGACCCTCGGGACCCCATCTATACTGCTACGGCTTCATTTGCAGAAAAACGCAGCAAAAACAGGATCGAGGGTTAAAACTCAAAATCGCCTACCTCGCGGTCGAAACACCGACGTTCTGCCTCAGATCCGCACTCCAGAGCTTCCGCTGCACGCTCCTGGAACGTTCGCCATCGAATCCTGAGCTCTTGGGCGCTTTGTTTGCTCGATTCGGCGGAGTGGCGGCGAAGAACGGCGAAGAACGATAAGGGGGGGGGGGGGGGGCTGATATTTATATCAGCGGCCCGCCGGCGCCAAACCCGCCTCTGACCCGACGCCCGATGCGAACAAAAGTAAGGTCACCTCTAGGGTAAACACACCGTTCTGAACGCAGTGGCGGTCTCAGATTTTCCATCCGAGACTCCATTCAGAAGTTATTCGAGCCGACGCTCGCCCACTAACTTGATACTTATTTACGGAAACGCCCCTGGTGGCGTTTCTCACCGCAGGCCTGCGCCCGCAATGTTTACTCCCCGCCTAGGGTAAACGACACGTTTTGGACGCAACCGTGCCCTCAGATTCCCGTTCTGAGCTACCGTTTAGGAGATATCACACCCCCTCCATGTGCATAGTATAAAAATACTTAATATTTTTATAAAATTAATTCCGGGTACACCGGGCTTCGGGATCGCACGCCGTCTTCACGCCTAGATCTGGAATTATTCGTAGAAATATTCAAATGTCTGACAGGGCCGAAAACCCGAGTCACTAAATTCTCCCCCCCTTAGGACTTTTCGTCTCTGAAAAGCCCAAACCACAAGGAAAGCGACTGGACTCTCAACTGGGTCTCACACACCAGCGAGCTCACCAACAAACAACCACTCAGGGTCTTACCAACACCCTGAACAAAACTCGAGCAAGCAACAAAAGGGAAGAGTACCACTAAACAGTGTCTGACAAACTACTGCATTAAGTAGAAAGTCACAAGGCATACCTCTATCCATCCGCGGTACCTCTGGGTCAACAGCCTCTAGGGCATGCAGCTGTCCTCGCCCTCGACCACCAGCTCGCTGAGCTTGGCGTGGACCACCTGGGGGTGGGGGTGGTGGAAACTGGTACTGCCTACCACCGCCTCCCGCTGCACCAGCTCCGCCGCCACGTCCACCGCCCTGCGGACCTCCTTGCTCGAGACGCTGCCTCTGCCAAGGCGGTCCATCGACCGGCTCCCTCTTAGCAGCACGTCGGGTCGGACAATCTCTCGCAAGATGTCCCCGACCATCGCAAGCGTAACACCGCCTCTCCTACGGCTGACCAAAACTGGCCTGCGAGCCCTGTGAGCCCTGAGGCTCAGATCCTCCATCCTAAGGTCGCCTCCTGAAACGTCGACCACGTCCGGACCCCTGAGTCTGTCGTCGACTACCAGATTTCGATCCGACCGACGAAGTCTCAGCTCTCGAGTGCCCAGCACTAACAGGGGGAATCTGCTCAGCCAGAAAGCTCTCCACCACCAGTGCTCGCTCCAGCACTCCAGCATAGGTGGGCAGGCATAATGAAACTACTCCTGCTCAGATATCCCTACGTAAGCCCTGCTCGAATGTCTGAGCCCTAAAGAACGAGTCTCGAACCATATCCAGGGAGTAGCACGACAGGTCTGTAAACCACGTTGAGTACTCCGACACAGTCATGCTCTCCTGTGAAAGCTGCAAAAGCTCTTGGATCCGCCCTGACCTCAGCGTCACCGGATAGAACTCCTCCCTGAAGAGTCGCTCAAACTCTTCCCACGTGAGCGTCTCCTCGTCATGGGACTGCGTCACCAAACTCCACCATCGCCTGGCAGAACCATGCAGAAGGCTCGCCGCTAGGACCACCATCTGATCTGGAGGTGTCCTCACTAGGTGGAAAACTCTCGTGACTGCCTCAAGCCAGTCATCAGCTGCCTGGGTGTCTGGATCACCCCGGAACGTCAGAGGTCGCTGCCTCTGGAACTCGTGCAGCGCACTCAGCCTGCGTGCAACCTCGTCCTGCACCGTCGGCACAACCAGCTGCTCAACAGGTGGTGGCTCAACTGGCAGACCACCTGGAGGTGCAACCTCAGAACCTGCTCCCTTCTCCACAACCACTACACGGGGCGGGTCATCAGCACAATCCAGCTACGGAACCCTTTCTGGTTGTCGTCGTGGAGGCATCATGAAATACATTCAAGACACAACACAGTCAAAGAGTATATCTGGAGAGCTGACTCAAGAAGGACAAGGAAAACCCAAAACCCAGTCCTATATGATGTATGTCCCATTATGTCCCCGCGACCAGTGTATGAATGTCCCGAGTCGAATGGCGGGTGATCAGAGTCCTGGTGTATGGATACGTCGGCCGCTGCACCAACACTGGAGTCCTGGCCTGAATGCCGAGCTCGAAACACCCTAACACTGCCGCTATGCAACCCAAACCAACCTCACAGCTAGATCAGCTACTCTCTGAGATTCCAAAGGTGGAACCTCCTCTGATACCACTCTGTCACGACCCGACCCAACTGGGCTCGAGCCGCGACTTCCCAAGCCCGCCTCCAAAAGGCCAGGGGCTGGCGACTAGCGCCGAGTTGGCTATCACACACATGCGAGGCATTAGCCTATGGTACCTATACACACGCACCCAAAAACACCTCCAAGCAACAGTGCAGAGATATAGAAACTGAAAAGTATGTGCATGCATACAATATATCCCACAACCAGAGAGCAATAGCAAAAGTACAAGGGCAAAACAGGGCCCACCAAAAGAAACTACAAAAGCGTATCCAACCTGCCCTGATGAAGGGGAACGCTGCCACAAACACTCGCCGGAAAGCTACCTCGGCACAGCTCCAGTAAACACTCCGGTCAACTCGCTCACTAAGCTCCGCATGCTCCGGGTCCTCCTGAGACTCCGTCAAAAGCCTTGTGGTCTGCACAAGACACAAACATGTGCGGGCAAAGCCCGTGCAGGGGTGAGTTTAAACATACTCAGTAGGAACCCCAAAAACCCAAAACCCAAGGGAGCAACTGAAAGGCAACAGTCTGCTCAACCCAGCCAGAGGGAACCCGGACGAGAGAGAAACTCCATCTCGTGACCATCCTCGGCTAACACAACTAGTCATCTCATCTCAGCTCAGGTGTATGCCCACACATACACCTTGAACAATCCAGATATACACAGCTCACGCCACAAAGCCACAAGAGGTACCGACCTCTTCACCAGCAATGGTCCACAACAAGTAGAGTACACCACGAACACTGTCATACTAGATGACACTCAACCGAGAGATACACTCCATCGGGTCCCAAACAAACATCTCAGACGCTCACCCGAGAGACCACGCTCGTTGGACAACTTCACTGAGGAAACCTCACTGAAACAACATAACCACCAAACTCATTGGAGAGGGGATCACCGCTAGGGTCCGCTAGGGGATACCAATAACCACTCTGGTATACGTAGCTCACAGATAGGGGATCACTCCCAGGGTCCGCTGGGGGATACCATGACCCGATCTGGCAAACGACAGAATCTTCACACTCAGATAGAGGATCATCGTCCATATAAAGATGGTCACGACGATACCGGAACCCTATCTGGTATAACTCGCGATGTAGGGGATCGAACCGACGATGCCACAACCCTACCAAAACCACTCGCGGAGTAGGGGATCGCATAACTAACGATACCGTAACCCTACTATAAACCACATGCTGAGTAGGGGATCGTTTACCCGATGATGCAACAACCCTACTGTGCACGACCCACCACGTAGGGGATCATATTCCCGATGATGCCACAAACCCTACGGGGTTAACCTGCTAGATAGGGAATCGCTGCCCGTAAGTAAGCGGTCACAGCGATACCAAGAACCCGATCTAGGGTAAAGATGCTAGAGGATCCACTCTGGGCCCACCGGAGGGATACCACAACTCTAACAGATTAAACATCCCATCGAGAGGATCACAAACCCATACGAAGGTTGTGAAACCACACGAACCCTCGTAGGAACGAACCAAGGGAGAACCCTCAACCACTGCTGGTCCAAACGTCGCTAACCCGAGCGGCTCGCCCCAAAGCCACACTGCGCACCTCCGAAGCCAAAAACGAGGCCACCATCGCGTTCCACGCGGAAAAACACGCAAGATAGGCTGTTTAGTCGCCCGAAACGGAGCACCGGTGAAAAGGCACTATTCACCATAGCTAGCTCACGCGGGGCCCACGCTACGATCCCGAAACCCATCGAGCGGATCGAACCACGGCGATCCCCTCAAAAAAACAAGCGGAATCGACTACTCGCTCGTCCAAAACGGACACCCGGTAAAAAAGGTACTATACACCGAAGGCCAGCTCGGGTGGTGCCCACGCCTGGATTCCAAAACTCATCGAACGGATCACACCATTGCGATCCTCTCGGAAAAACACACAGGATCGACTACTCATCCGCCAAAATCGGACTCCTGGTGCAAAATCTGCGTTTCCCCGCAAACGCCAAAACACGGCCTCATGGGGCCCGCACCCCGTTCACAGCCCCAACACCCGGAAACCATCTCAAAAAGTCCGTCGTACCATCAGGGTCTCAACGCCACTGACGGCACGTCAATCTCACACTCCGGGTAGAAGTTACAACGGCCCGAAGTCGTAAAATAATAAAATAATATTATTTTATACGACGTTTCTAGCTCCCGGACCATGATCCCGAACCTTGAAACCCTCGAACCCACACCGGAGGGTTCTCCTCTTCATCAGGGTCGCGTCGCCGCAAACGGCGCGCGAATCCGACTCCCGAAGTGCATGATACGGGGGTTTAAAGACCCCTGTATGCCAAAAGTGGCCGGACCTGCCCGGTCCGGCCGGCCGGGACCGGCCACCGCCGCCGGCCCGCCCTGGCCGGCGGCCTCCGCCGCGCGCCGCCGCGCTGGGCGGCCGGCGGCCGGGCTCCACCGCGGCTCCGCCGCGCACCGGCGGATCTTCCGTGGACCGCCGGGGGCACCCCGATGGTCCGTTTTGCGATCCGGAGGCGTCTACACGACCATCGGGACCCGATATATACTTCTACGGCTTCAATTTGCAGAAAAACGCAGCAAAAACGGGATCGGGGGTTAAAACTCAAAACCGCCTACCACGCGGGCGAAACGCTGACGTTCTGCCTCAGATCCGCGCTCCAGAGCATCCGTTGCACGCTCCTGGAAAGTTCGCCAACGAATTCTGAGCTCTTGGGCACTTCGTTTGCTCGATTCGGCGGAGTGGCGGCGAAGAACGACGAAGAACGATAAAGGGGGGGGGGGGGCGCTGATATTTATATCAGCGGCCCGCCGGCGCCAAACCCGCCTCGGACCCGACGCCCTATGCGAACAAAAGTAAGGTCACCCCTAAGGTAAACGCACCATTCTGAACGCAACAGCGGTCTCATGTTTTTCCATCCGAGACTCCGTTCAGAAGTTATTCGAGCCGGCGCTCACCCACTAACTTGATACTTATTTACGGAAACGCCCCTGGTGGCGTTTCTCACCGCAGGCACGCGCCCGCAATGTTTACACCCCACCTAGGATAAAGACACGTTCTGGACGCAACCGTGCCCTCTCATTCCCGTTCTGAGCTACCGTTTAGGAGATATCACACCCCCGCCACGTGCATAGTATAAAAATACTTAATATTTTTATAAAATTAATTCCGGGCACACCGGGCCTCGGAATCGCACGCCGTCTTCGCGCTTAGCTCTGGAATTATTTGTAGAAATATTCCAAAGTCTGATAGGGCCAAAAACCCGAGTCGCTACATCCACCCCCGCTTAGGACTTTTCGTCCCAGAAAATCCCTAAGCCCAAGGAAAGCGACTGGACTCTCAACTGGGTCTAACACACCAGCGAGCTCACCAACAAACAACCACTCAGGGTCTTACCAACACCCTGAACAAAACTCGAGCAAGAAACAAAAGGGAAGAGTACCACTATGTAAAGACCCGTAAATTTCAAGGAAATTTTTTTCTTGATTTTCTTTGGAATTTTACAAGAGCGCAGCTTCTGACGGCACCTGATTCCGAGGCCTGGTGTGTCCGGAATCATTTTCTGAAAATTGGCTCAGGTACGTTCAGTGAACGAACGTGCGGGTTTTTCTAACTTTTGAACCGGTGCCCGGAATCAAATTCCGAGGGCACTGATGGGATCGCAGTGCCAGTATTTTCTTAGAAACGCCTCTTCTGGAGTTGCGTTTTCCCTAGTGTGGTTTTAAATTTTTGGGTTTTAAGTTATGAAATAAAATAAAATTGTGCGACAATTTTATTTTTCATTTCACTTGAAGCCGCCTGAAGCCACTTAAAAGCGGCTTAAACTGAGTTGAACCAGATAGGATACTATCCAGAAATATCCTACCCTCTTGGTAGGATATTTGTGAGGTGGGGGCCGCACGAGCCCCGCCGTTTCTTTCCGCTAAGTAACGCACCCGCGAAAACCCTTCATTATGAAAGTCAACTGACGTGTTTTCTTAATTTCTTAACAGGCCATTTAATTGGGTGGTTTATTTTCGTAAATTAAATGAGCTGTTTCTTTCATTGAATTAATTCAACGAATTGATGGTTCGTTACTTACCCCCCTTTCGTGTGTTGGAATAATAATAAAATAAGACCAACCTATCTTTTTTTGGAGGATTTCTCGTTGAGACATAATCCTTGTATCTTCTTCCTCCTTCGTGAAGAACGCGAAGAACGCGAAGAACGCGAAGAACGCCGAACCCGGAAATCGACGACGCGACGCCGTGATCCGCAACGCCGACAACGTTCTTCTGCGACGTCTCTTCCTCCGCGATGGGTCTTTGATCGGCTGCTTGAGGTAAGAGTCTCGGACCTTCCTTTTTATCTCCTTCGTGGTTCTTAACCAAAACATGGATTTAATTAATTAAAATTAAATCTGTTGTTTCATGGTGTGTTGAGTTCGCCGACTCAACGCCGTGTTCCGCGACGACGCGACGCCTTCCCGCGACGACGCGATGATCCTCCCTCTTCCGCGACAAGCAATTCGGCGAAGAACGCTCATGTGCGACGACTTCGAGGTAGGGATTTTATATTTTGGAATACCCCTCTTTATATTCCTGTGAACGTTCTTTAAAACTCAAAGAACTGGTTTCAAATGAACAATTTAATTTTATTAAAATTGTCGGTTCATGTGTTGAACAATTTCTCCCGTTGCTTTTATCTAACGCGGAGGGTGCAGGTCAAACGAACATGGCCCGGCAACCCTCCGCCGTTTTTCATGTTTTGCGGATTTGGCGGGCGACGACGGATCGTGCCGCAACGGATATTTGATGATCCCGCAGTAATGAACGGAACCCGGGTGGAACAACGGCGCAGACGGGAGGGAGAACGGGCCACCGGAGCGACTCCGACGGCCCGCGGAAGCCGGTGGTGGCAAGGGTCGCCGGCGCGGCGGCGCCGGCGGCCGGAGGCGGCGGTACCCCGCGAGTGTCCAGGGAAACACCCCGCGGGTGCCGCAGGGTTGTCACGCGGCACCCCGTTGGTGTCCCGCGCGGCACCCCGTTGGTGTCCCGCGCGGCACCCCGTTGGTGTCCCGCGCGGCACCCCGTTGGTGTCCCGCGCGGCACCCTGCGGGTGCCGCGGGGTTGTCCCATGGCACCCCGCGGGTGTCCAGGGCGGCACCCCGCGGGTGCCGCGGGGTTGTCACGCGGCGCGTCCGGCTGTCTGGCCGACACCCCGAGGGTGCCGCGGGGGTGTCACGCGGGGCGGCGGCTTTCCCCCGCGTCGGCCGCTCGGCCGCTCGGCCGAGCCGAGCGGGACCGGCCCTAGCCGGGCCGGGCCGGGCCAACCAGGGGGGGTCGGGCAGGGTCGGTCCGGGCCCGGACCCCCCATCTTCGGACGACTTTCGTTCAAACGCCCATAACTTGAGCTAAGGGCCTCCAAACGACTCGCCGTCAGCGGCAACGCAATCCTTGGAGCGAGACGGTCGTTTCGGTTTGTCTCACTCAAGGTTTCGAAATACTTTGGGTTTGGCCGGGTTGGTTCGTACACGAAACCAACCGGGCCCTCGGAGCGGAAACGCTCATATCTTGAGCTACGAACGTCCCATTGACGTACCGTCAGCTTTGTTAGTTTCCTCTTAGTGAGGTGGATCTTTTGGCTCACTCCGCTCGGGGTTTGGGCGTAGGTGGAGTACGATCGGGTTGGTTTTTCCTTAAAAACAAACCGGGCACCTGGGACGAAAAAACCAATAACTCTCAGACCGGGCGTCCAATTGACGCGCCGTCTGTTGCGTTGAGTTCCTATTGACGATACGGAACTTTTGACATCCTTCGCCCGAGTTTTGGATACAGTTGGTAGTGGCCGGGTTGGATCGCACCCGAAATCCAACCGGGCCCCTGGAACGGAAAAGCTAATAACTCTCAGACAGGACGTCCGTTTGACGAACCGTCAGCGGCGTTGACGATCACGTTGAGAAACGGTACCTATGAGTATACCCTATGAGATCTCGGGGTACAGTTGAGATACGGCTGGGTTTGGTTCGCTCACGAAACCAACCGGGCCCCTGGTACGAAAAGGCTAATAACTCACAGACCGGGCGTCCGATCGACGCGCCGTCTGTTGCGTTGAGACCCCTGTGATGAGGTGGTCCTTTAAGATACTTCTTTGTGGGACCTTGAGATACTTGGAGTATCTACTTGCAGCTCGTGGAGCGGACCCTCCCAGAGATGAGCGTGCGGTGTACGGAGACCGTGTAGCCGACTGAGACCTGACGACTGCTTGACCGACTCGACTTGGAGTGAGTCGTCTAGCCCAGTGGACGGAGAACTACTTTGTTTGGATGCAGACCCATGGCGGACGGAGCACTATCTGTGTGATAGTGCAGAACCGCGGTACTCGTCCGGAGAGTACCTCTGCAGGCTACTAGGGGGTGTGCACTACTGTGTTTGAGTGACATACCTCGGCGGGAAGCACTACTGTGTTTGGGTGGCTGGCCCGCGGTACTCGACAGGAGGAGTACCTCAATAGTCTTAGGTTAGTGAGCAGTGCCTCGGAGTCGTGACAGGACCACTGTACACACTAGAGACGGAGCTCTTCAGTAGTTACGGTTTCGATAATGAAAATCCTGGTTTGAGCTGAGACTTTTGACCTTTGTGTTTCCTCATGATTGAGATGGGTTACTTGATAACTTAGGTATATGTATTGGCATATTTCTAAGTAGAGGTTATCTGTTGAGATCTTCTTTGTGGTTATCCTTGTTGGATTTAGTGAGACCTTGAGGGTCTCGGGGTCCCTACTGAGTATCGTTATACTCACCCCTGCACGGGCTATGCCCGCACCTCGTTGTGTTGGTTGCAGACGACAGGCAGTGCTAACAGAGGCCGAGTGTTCGAGGACTGGACGGTACCCGAAGGTGGACTACACGACAAGTCAGTGTCCAGAGGTGGACTTCACGGCGAGACGACACTCAGATAAGGTTGACGGACGAGAGCACTGTGGAGGCTATCTGTACCTACCCTTCAGGTAGGATTCGTGGTGGACGATCCAAGAGCTGTGCCATCTGTACCTACCCTTTAGGTAGGATCCAAGGAGGACGACCCAGGAGACGCTTCCGTCCCTCCAGCTGTTGTCTTTTTCTGTTGTACTTTGTTCAGTTGTAGTTGTACTTTCTTTTGGGTTTGTATTCTGGCCCATTTACTTTCCATCACTTCTTTTTATACTTAGTGTTTTACTTCCGCTTGTACTCTGTGGTGTTTTGTTACTTTTATAAAGGCAATGCCTTCCCAGTTATCGGGATTTACGCCTTTGGTGGTAGTCGCCAGCCCCTGGCCTATGGAAGGCGGGCATGGGGTAGTCACGGCATGGGCCCCGTGGACGGGTCGTGACAAATTGGTATCAGAGGTGGTCGGTTCTACCGCAGACTCTGATCTTTCTTTCTATGAAGCAATAGTGTTAAGGGTACCGAGTGTGGTTTTCAGTTTAGGGAGTCCAGTGTTGGTGTGGGCGGCCAACGTATCCATACACCAGGACCCTGGCAACTGATTTTCGACTTTGTGCACGAAAACACTGTTTACGTGTGTGTTTTCAAAGGTTTCCCCTTAAAATAGCTCAAACCAGGTCAGCTCACCAGGTATAATCGTTTGACCGTGTTACGTTGTTTCTTTCAGGATGCCTTTTCTCGGACGACCAGCTAGAGCCTAGAGGGATGTGTGTGCTGACAGCATGTCGAGTGACGAGGCTTCGGTAGAGGGTCCTCTTTCAGTTGAGGCACCAGCGGAGGCGCCAGCGGTACTACCATACGTTGGGCCACCGATGCCACCAGCCCCAGCAGTAGGCGATGCCCGCTACTTGAGCTCACTGCGTGAGTTCCAGCGCAAGAGGCCACCCATGTTCGGGGAGAGACGGACCTACAGGCAGGTGAGGATTGGCTGGAGGCTGTGGTGGGAGTCTTCAGGCTAGTGGGGACGCCATCAGACTTCATGGTGACCTTTGCTACCATCCTTCCTCAGGAAGCTGCAGGCAGGTGGTGGAGCCACTTGTTCCAGTTTTGCGATGGGATGGCTTTCACATGGGAAGACTTCGAGACCTTCTTCAGGGTAGAGTTTGTGCCAGTAGCTCTACACCCCGAGCGTGTTCAGGAGATGCTTCCTTTGCCACATGTTTTTCGATCAGAAGCCGAGTCATCTGTGGGAAGTAGACAGATGATGCAGAGGTCCCGGAGGACCAGACCAGCAGTTAGGCGATCTCAGGTTTTAGGACCGGTGGTGCGGGGCACCCGGGGTGGGGTCAGAGCCAGGCGTTCCAGAAGCAGAGTGTGTTACTCATGCGGTGGAAAGGGGCACCTGGAACGTGACTGTCTGACTCCTCGTACAGTTGATCCATAGGCTTTTGAGGAACCACTGAGGTAGAGGCAGCGACGAATGCTTGAGAAACAGTAGAGCAGTGGACAAGTCAGTAGAGCTCCTGGAGCAGGTGGATGGAAACGAAACTAGTGGATACGTCTCTTGTACTTCTAGTTCCATGTTGATGTTGTTTTTGTGTCTTTTTACCATGAGATGCAATAAAATAAAGACACTTATCTTGTGTTGTTTGCTTTCCTGTCCTCTTTTGTGATGTTACGAAGTGGTCCTGGTTAATACTGTTGACTTGACCCTCTCATTCGAAATTCCTACTGGAGGAGACCCAGTGACCTCACACTTATGCCGACAGTGTGACTCGACCCTTGGAGGCGAGAGTGACAGTTGGAACTCTTAGTAGTTATGTAGAGGCCTTATGACGTCATCCATGGCATGAATGCATCCTTCATTCCAGGATTGACTGTATTAGGCAATGGGTGTGGTTCATCTAGAGAAGGGATGAGACCGGGTTTCTCTTTTCGGCAAAGGAGAAATTTTAGCAGCTCTTCCAGATCATATGCAAAGGAGGTGTAGTTCATCCAGGAGCGGATGAAGACTGCACAGTGCAGTAAGAAACAGGAAACCAGTGCCAGTCATAGAGACTCTGGAGTGTTAAATATTTCCAGAAGAGGAAGCTTAAAGGAGAGATGAGTCTACAAAGCAGCAGACGTGGAGGCACAGGTAGGAGAGAAACATGAGGTGGTGTACATCCTTACATGGTACAACCACCCGCCTTAGTTATTCCCGCCAGGCTCAGGGAGTTGGAGGGCGGTGGAAGAATGCGGCTGCATGCGGTCCAGAAGTGTGACCCAATGGCTCTAGAAATGATTCAAGGGACAGTATGTGTCCACTACTAGCTTCTGTAGTAACAGACGTTGATATGAACCATTCCTCACTTTCACAAATCTTGTTCCAGACCTAGAGTTTCCGGTAAGCCGTGGACTTGACCCTCACGTCTGGAGATACCTTGAGAGGAGACTCGATAATCACACTTACGCCGACGTTGTGGTCAGACCCTCGAGGCGAGAGTTCTGGTTGGAATCTCTTGGTGGCAGCGTCGAGGCCTTAAGACGTTAGTTTGAGTATGGAGTGGGAAATAACTGTTCATACACAAATTGACGGTTTTAGGCAAACGTCGGGATGAGTTTTCCTTGGTCGGCGGAAAAGGAAACCCCAGGCAGTGCAGGGTAACTCTTGCATAGGAGGGTGTGACCGATCACTCTTGAGTCGGTCAACCATACTCTCATGGCAGCAGTCGTTTTGAGTTTCAGTTCCAGAAAGAATTGGAGACCTCTGGAGTTCGAGGATGACGATCACGTCCTTATATGGGTCTCACCTTGACGAGGGTTACAGAGATGTGGCCAAGGCGGTAAGTTATCTCCGAGGATCAACGGACCATTCTAGGTCCTCAGCTGGGTAGGCGGGATGGTTTACCACTTGGTCCATCCACCTCAGTTGCACTAGGTGCACGACGTTTCCACGTATCTTAGCGGAGGAGATACGTGCACGACCCGACACAAATCTTTGACCATGGGGAGCTGGTCTTTGGTGATGAGGTGACTTTTACAGAGTTTCCTGTGGGGATTGAGGATCGACAGGAGCGGATCCTAGTAGGATGGTCGATTCCTCTTGTGCACTTTCTTTGGCAGCTCGGGGACCTCCAGGAGAGCACTTGGGAGTGGAAGGCTCAGATGCGTGCTCAGTACCGCCCTTGTTTCCCTATGTTTGTGTTGGAGCTTTACGGGGACGTAAAGCCCTGTGGTGGGAGTAATGTAAAGACCCATAAATTTCAAGGAAATTTTTTTCTTAATTTACTTTGGAATTTTACAAGAGCGCGGCTTCTGACGGCACCTGATTCTGAGGCCCGATGTGTCCGGAATCATTTTCTGAAGTTTGGCTCGGGTACGTTCAGTGAACGAACGTGCGGGTTTTTCTAACTTTTTAACCGGTGCACGGAATAAAATTCTGAGGGCACTGATGGGATCTCAGCGCCAGTATTTGATTAGAAACGCCTCTTCCGGAGTTGCGTTTTCCCTGGTGTGGTTTTTAATTTTTGGGTTTTAAGTTATGAAATAAAATAAAATTGTGCGACAATTTTATTTTTCATTTCAATTGAAGCCGATTGAAGCCACTTAAAAGAGGATTAAACTGAGTTGAACCAGATAGGATACTATCCAGAAATATCCTACCCTCTTGGTAGGATATTTGTGAGGTGGGGCCCGCACGAGCCCCACTGTTTCTTTCTGCTAAGTAACGCACCCGCGAAAACCCATCATTATGAAAGTCAACTGATGCGTTTTCTTAATTTCTTAACAGATCATTTAATTGGGCGGTTTATTTTCATAAATTAAATGAGATGTTTCTTTCGTTTAATTAATTAAACTAATTGTTGGGTCGTTACTTACCCCCCTTTCGTGTGTTGGCATAATAATAAAATAAGACCAACCTATCTTTTTTGGGAGGATTTCTCGTTGAGACATAATCCTTGTATCTTCTTCCTCCTTCGCGAAGAACGCGAAGAACGCGAAGAACGCGAAGAACGCCGAACCCGGAAATCGACGACGCGACGCCGTGATCCACGACGCCGAAAACGTTCTTCTGCGATGTCTCTTCCTCCGCGACGGGTCTTCGATCGGCTGCTTGAGGTAAGAGTCTCGGACCTTCCATTTTATCTCCTTCGTGGTTCTTAACAAAAACATGGATTTAATTAATTAAAATTAAATCTGCTGTTTCATGGTACGTTGAGTTTGCCGACTCAACACCGTGTTCCGCGACGACGCGACGCTTTCCCGCGACGACGCGACGATCCCCCCTCTTCCGCGACAAGCAATTCCGTGAAGAACGCTCACGTGCGACGACTCCGAGGTAGGGATTTTATATTTTGGAATACCCCTCTTTATATTCCCGTGAACGTTCTTTAAAACTCAAAGAACCGGTTTCAAATGAAAAAATTTATTTTATTAAAATTTTCGGTTCATGTGTTGAACAATTTCTCCCGTTGCTTTTATCTAACGCGGAGGGTGCGGGTCAAACGAACACGGCCCGACAACCCTCCGCCGTTCTTCGTGTTTTGCGGATTTGGCGGGCGATGACGGAACGTGCCGCAACGGATGTTTGATGATCCCGTAGTAAAGAACGGAACCCGAGAGGAACAACGGCGCAGACGGGAGGGAAAACGGGCCACCAGAGCGACTCCGACGGCCCACGGAAGCCGGTGGTGGCGCGGGGCGCCAGAGCGGCGGCGCCGGCGGCCGGAGGCGGCGGCCCCCCGCGGGTGTCCAGGGCGACACCCCGCGGGTGTCCAGGGCGACACCCCGCGGGTGTCCAGGGCGACACCCCGCGGGTGTCCAGGGCGACACCCCGCGGGTGCCGCAGGGTTGTCACGCGGCACCCCGCGGGTGTCCAGGGTGACACCCCGCGGGTGCCACGGGGTTGTCACGCGGCACCCCGCGGGTGTCCAGGGCGGCACCCCGCGGGTGCCGCGGGGTTCTCACGCGGCGCGTCCGGCTGTCTGGCCGACACCCCGCGGGTGCCGCGGGGGTGTCACGCGGGGCGGCGACCTTCCCCCGCGTCGGCCGCTCGGCCGCTCGACCGAGCCGAGCCGGAAAGGCCCTGGCCGGGCCAACCGGGTCGGACCCGACCCGGTTCGGGCCAACAAGGGGGGGGGGGGGTCGGGCCGGGTCGGCCCGGGCCCAGACCCCCCGTCTTCGGACGACTTTCGTTCATATGCCCGTAACTTGAGCTACGGGCCTCCAAACGACACGCCGTCAGCGGCAACGCAATCCTTGGAGCGAGACGGTCGTTTCAGTTTGTCTCAATCAAGGTTTCAGAATACTTTGGGTATGGCCGAGTTGGTTCGTACACGAAACCTACCGGGCCCTCGGAGCGGAAACGCTCATATCTTGAGCTACGGACATCCGATTGACGTACCGTCAGTTTTGTTAGTTTCCTCTTAGTGAGACGTATCTTTTGGCTCCCTCCGCCCGGGGTTTGGGCGCAGGTGGAGTACGGTCGGGTTGGTTTTGCCTTAAAAAACCAATCGGTCCCCTGGGATGAAAAAGCCAATAACTCTCAGACTGGGCGTCCGATTGACGCGCCGTCTGTTGTGTTGAGTTCCTGTAGACGATACGGAACTTTTGGCATCCTTCGCCAAATTTTTGGATACAGTTGGTAGTGGTCGGGTTGGATCGCACCCGAAATCCAACCGGGCCCCTGGAATGGAAAAGCTAATAACTCTCAGACAGGACGTCCGTTTGACGAACCGTCAGCGGCGTTGACGATCACGTTGAGAAACGGTCCCTATGAGTATACCCTATGAGAGCTCGGGGTACAGTTGAGATACGGCGGGGTTCGGTTCGCTCACGAAACCAACCAGGCCCCTGGGACGAAAAGGCTAATAACTCACAGACCGGGCGTCCGATCGACGCGCCGTCTGTTGCGTTGAGACCCCTGTGACGAGGTGGTCCGTTGAGATACTTCTTCGTGGGACCTCGAGATACTTGGAGTATAGAATTGAAGCTCGTGGAGAGGACCCTCCCAGAGACGAGCATGTGGAGTACGGAGACCGTGTAGCTGACTGAGACCTGACGACTACTTGACCGACTCGACTTGGAGTGAGTCGACTAGCCCAGTGGATGGAGCACTACTTTTTTTGGGTGCAGACCCATGGCGGACGGAGCACTACCTGTGTGATAGTTCAGACCCGCGGTACTCGTTCGGAGAGTACCTCTGCATGCTACTAGGGGGTGTGCACTACTGTGTTTGAGTGACATACCTCGGCGGGAAGCACTACTGTGTTTGGGTGGCTGGCCTGCGGTACTCGACAGGAGGAGTACCTCAGTAGTCTTAGGTTAGTGAGCAGTACCTCGGAGTCATGACAGGACCACTATACACTATAGAGACGGAGCTCTTCAGTAGTTACAGTTTCGATAAAGAAAATCCTGGTTTGAGCTGAGACTTTTGACCTTTGTGTTTCCTCATGATTGAGATGGGTTACTTGATAACTTAGGTATATGTATGGGCATATATCTAAGCATAGGTTATCGGTTGAGATCTTCTTTGTGGTTATCCTTGTTGGATTTAGTGAGACCTTGAGGGTCTCGGGGTCCCTAATGAGTATCGTTATACTCACACCTGCACGGGCTATGCCCGCACCTCGTTGTGTTGGTTACAGACGATAGGCAGTGCTGACGGAGGCCAAGTGTTCGAGGACTGGACGGTACCCGGAGGTGGACTACACGACAAGTCAGTGTCCGGAGGTGGACTTCATGGTGAGACGACACTCGGAGAAGGCTGACAGATGAGAGCACTGTGGAGGCTATCTGTACCTACCCTTTAGGTAGGATTCGTGGTGGACGATCCAGGAGTTGCGCCATCTGTACCTACCCTTCAGGTAGGATCCGAGGAGGACGACCCAGGAGCCGCTTCCGTCCCTCCAGCTGTTGTCTTTTTCTATTGTACTTTGTTCAGTTGTAGTTGTACTTTCTTTTGGGTTTGTATTCTGGCCCATTTACTTTCCAGCACTTCTTTTTGTACTTAGTGTTTTACTTCCGTTTGTACTCTGTGGTGTTTTGTTACTTTTATAAAGGCAATGCCTTCCCAGTTATCGGGATTTACGCCTTTGGTGCTAGTCGCCAGCCCCTGACCTATGGAAGGCGGGCTTGGGGTAGTCACAGCACAGGCCCCGTGGACGGGTCGTGACACACTAAACAGTGTCTGACAAACTACTGCAGTAAGTAGAAAGACACAAGGCGTACCTCTATCCATCCGCGGTGCCTCTGGGTCAACAGCCTCCAGGGCATGCAGTTGTCCTCGCCCTCGACCACCCGCTCCCTGAGCTTGGCGTGGACCACCTGGGGGTGGGGGTGGTGGCAACTGGTACTGCCTACCACCGCATCCTGCTGCACCAGCTCCACCGCCACGTCCGCCGCCCTGCAGACCTCCTTGCTCGAGACGCTGCCTCTGCCAAGGCGGTCCATCGACCGGCTCCGTCTCAACAGCACGTCGGGTCGGACAATCTCTCGCAAGATGTCCTCGACCATCACAAGCGTAACACCGCCTCTCCTACGGCTGACCAAAACTGGCATGTGAGCCCTGTGAGCCCTTAGGCTCAGATCCTCCATCCTGGGGTCGCCTCCTGAAACGTCGACCACGTCCGGACCCCCTGAGTCTGTCGTCGGCTACCATATGCCGATCCGACCGACGAATTCTCAGCTCTCGAGTGCCCAGCACTAACAGGAGGAATCTGCTCAGCCAGAAAGCTCTCCACAACCAGCGCTCGCTCCAGCACCCCAGTATAGGTGGGCAGACACAAGGAAACCACAGCTGCTCGGATATCCCTGCGTAAGCCCTGCTCAAAGGTCTGAGCCCTAAAGAACGGGTCTCGAACCATATCCAGGGAGTAGCGCGACTGGTCTGTAAACCTCGCTGAGTACTCCGACACAGTCATGCTCTCCTGTCGAAGCTGCAGAAGCTCCTGGATTCGCACTGACCTCAGCGTCACCGGATAGAACTCCTCTCTGAAGAGTCGCTCAAACTCTGCCCATGTGAGCGTCTCCTCGTCATGGGACTGCGTCACAAAACTCCACCATCGCCTGGCAGAACCATGCAGAAGGCTCGCCGCTAGAACCACCATCTGATCTGGAGGTTTCCTCACAAGGCGGAAAACTTGGGTGACTGCCTCAAGCCAGTTATCAGCTGCCTGGGGGTCTGGATCACCCCGAAACCTCAGAGGTCACTTCCTCTGGAACTCTTGAAGCACACTCAGCATGCGTGCAACCTCGTCCTGCACCTCCAGCACAACCAGCTTCTCAACAGGTGGTGGATCAACTGGCAGACCACCTGGAGGTGCAACCTCAGAACCTGCACCCTGCTCCACAGCCACTACACGGGGCTGGTCATCAGCACAATCCTGCTGCGGAACCCTTGCTGGTTGTCGTCGTGGAGGCATCCTGAAATACATTCAAGACACACCACAGTCAAAGAGTATATCTAGATAGCTGACTCAAGAAGGACAAGGAAAACCCAAAACCTAGACATATATGATGTATGTACCATTATGTCCCCACGAACAGTGTACGAATGTCCCGAGTCAAAAGGTAGGTTATCAGAGTCCTGGTGTATGGATACGTCGGCCACCGCACCAACACTGGAGTCCCTGGCCTGAAAGCCGAGCTCGAAACACCCTAACACTGCCACTATGCAACCCAAACCAAGCTCATAGCTAGACCAGCTACGCTCTGAGATTCCAAAGCTGGAACCTCCTCTGATACCACTCTGTCACGACCCGACCCAACGGGGCTCGAGTCGCGACCCCCAAGCCCACCTCCAAATGTCCAGGGCTGGTGACTAGCGCTGAGTAGGCTATCACACACATGAGAGGCATTAGACTATGGTACATGTACACACACACCCACAAACACCTCCATGCAACAGTGCAGAGACATAGAAACTGAAAAGTATGTGCATGCATACAATCTATCCCAACCAAAGAGCAACATAAAAAGTAAAAGGGCAAAACAGGGCCCACCATAAGAAACTACAAAAGCGTATCCAACCAGCTCTGAAGAAGGGGAACGCTGCCACAAACACCCGCTGGAAAGCTCCCTCGGCACAACTCCGGTAAACACCCTGGTCAACTAGCTCACTAAGCTCCGCCTACTCCGGGTCCTTCAGAGACTCCATCAAAAGCCCTGTGGTCTGCAAAAGACACAAACATGTGCGGGCAAAGCCCGTGCAGGGGTGAGTATAAACATACTCAGTAGGCACCCCAAAAACCCAAAACCCAAGGGAGCAACTGAAAGGCAACAGTCTGCTCAACCCAGCCAGAGGGAACCCGGACGAGAGAGAAACTCCATCTCGTGACCATCCTCGGCTAACACAACTAGTCAGCTCAGCTCAGCTCAGGTGTATGCCCATACATACACGTTGAACAATCCAGATATACACAGATCACGCCACAAAGCCACAAGAGGTACCGACCTCGTCACCAGCAACTATCCACAACAAGGAGAGTACACCACGAACACTGTCATACCATATGACACTCATCCGAGAGATACACTCCATCGGGTCCCAAACAAACATCTCAGACGCTCACCCGAGAGACCACGCTCGTCGGACAACATCACTGAGGAAACCACAATGAAACAACAAAACCACCAAACTACTCGGAGTGGGGATCGCCGATAGGGTCCGCTAGGGGATACCAAGACCCAATCCGGTATACGTAGCTCAGAGATAGGGGATCAATCCCAGGGTCCGCTGGGGGATACCACGACCCGATCTGGCATACGACAGAAGCTTCACACACAGATAGAGGATCATCGTCCATATAAAGATGGTCACGACGATACCGGAACCCTATCTGGTATAACTCGCGATGTAGGGGATCAAACCGACGATGCCGCAACCCTACCGAAACCACTCGCGGAGTAGGGGATCGCATAACTAACGATACCGTAACCCTACTATAAACCACATGCTAAGTAGGGGATCGTATACCCGACGATGCCACAACCCTACTGTGCACGACCCACCGCGTAGGGAATCATATTCCTGATGATGCCACAAACCCTACAGGGTTAACCTTCTAGATAGGGGATCGCCGCCCGTAAATAAGCGGTCACAGCGATACCAAGAACCCGATCTACTGTAAAGATGCTAGAGGATCCACTCCGGGCCCACCGGAGGGATACCACAACTCTAACAGTTTAAACATCCCATCGAGAGGATCAAAAACCCATACGAAGGTTGTGATACCACACGAACCCTCGTAGGAACGAACCAAGGGAGAACCCTCAACCACTGCTGGTCGAAACGTCGCTAACCCGAGCGACTCGCCCCAAAGCCACACTGCGCACCTCCGAAGCCAAAACCGAGGCCACCATCGCGTTCCACGCGAAAAAACACACAGGATAGGATGTTTACTAGCCCAAAATTGAGCACCAGTGAAAAAGGCACTATTCACCGTAGCTAGCTCACGCGGGGCCCACGCTACGATCCCGAAACCCATCGAGCGGATCGCACCACGGCGATCCCCTCAGAAAAACTAGCAGAATCGACTACTCGCTCGTCCAAAACGGACACCCGGTGAAAAAGGTACTATTCACCGAAGGCTAGCTCGTGTGGGGCCCACGCCTGGATTCCGAAACTCATCGAACGGATTGCACCATTGCGATCCTCTCGGAAAAACACACAGGGTCGACTACTCATCCGCCAAAATCGGACTCCTGGTGCAAAAGCTGTGTTTCCCCACAAACGCCAAAACCCGGCCTCATGGGGCCCGCACCCCGTTCGTAGTCCCAACACCCGGAAACCATCCCAAAAAGTTCTTCGTACCATCAGGGTCTCAACGCCACTGACGGCACGTTAATCGGACACTCCGGGTAGAAGTTACAACGGCCCGAAATCGTAAAATAATAAAATAATATTATTTTATACGACTTTTCTAGCTCCTGGACCACGATCCCGAACCTTGAAACCCTCGAACCCACACCGGATGGTTCGCCTCGTCGTCAGGGTCGCGTCGCTGCAAACGGAGCGCGAATCCGACTCCCGAAGTGCATGATACGGGGGTTTAAAGACCCCCGTATGCGAAAAGTGGCCGGAGTGGCCGCTGCCGCCGGCCCGCCCTGGCCGGCGGCCTCCGCCGCGCGATGTCGCTCTGGGCAGCCGGCAGCCGGGCTCCGCCGCGCGCCACCACGCTAGGCGGTCGGCAGTCGGGCTCCTCTGCGGCTCCGCCGCGCGCCGCCGCGCTGGGCGGCCGGCGGTCGGGCTCCGCCGCGCTGGGCGGCCGGCGGCCGGGCTCCGCCGTGACTCCGCCGCGCGCCGCAGCTTTGGGCGGCCGGCAGCCGGGCTCCGCCGGCGCCGACGCCGCCGCGCGGGAGCCGCGCCGGCGGATCTTCCGCGGACCGCTGGGGGCACCCCGGTGGTCAGTTTTGCGATCCGGAGGCGTCTACACGACCCTCGGGACCCGATCTATACTGCTACGGCTTCAATTTGCCGAAAAACGCAGAAAAAACGGGATCGGGGGTTAAAACTCAAAACCGCCTACCTCGCGGGTGAAACGCCGACGTTCTGCCTCAGATCCGCGCTCCAGAGCTTCCGCTGCACGCTCTTGGAACGTTCGCCATCGAATTCTGAGCTCTTAGGCGCTTCGTTTGCTCGATTCGGCAGAGTGGCGGTGAAGAATGACGAAGAACGATAAAGGGGGGGGGGGGGCGCTGATATTTATATCAGCGGCCCGCCTGCGCCAAACCCGCCTCGGACCTGACGCTCGCCCACTAACTTGATACTTATTTACGGAAACGCCCCTGGTGGTGTTTCTCACCGCAGGCCCGCGCCCGCAAAGTTTACACCCCGCCTAGGGTAAACGGCACGTTCCGGACGCATCCGTGCCCTCAGATTCCCGTTCTGAGCTACCGTTTAGGAGATATTACACCCCCGCCATGTGCATAGTATAAAAATACTTAATATTTTTATAAAATTAATTTCGGGCACACCGGGCCTCGAAATCGCACGTCGTCTTCGCGCTTAGCTCTGGAATTATTCGTAGAGAAATTACAAAGTCTGACAGGGCCAAAAACCCGAGTTGCTACACCTAAGATTTTTAGGAATTTAATATCAATTAATAATATAATATTTGTTTTAAAAACTCTTTTATGTCAATTTTGACACTATTCAATAATGGATTTTTGTAAAACTCATAACAGAATGATTACTTCGAACAATATTAATTAAATCAATCATAACATGACATATTAACCTAGAAAATTAGTGTAGTTCATAAAAAGTCTCAAATTATATTTATTTGGGTATTTATAATATCAATTATTCTAATTTTTAATTAATTAGGTAATTACTGCATCATCATTGTGTCATAAATAAATTAAATTATTTAATGTATGAAAATTATAAATAAAATATAATTATGTATTAAATCTTGTTATCTTTCTAATGAATTCTTATAGTCGAACATCCAACATATATAACCCTATGTAAAAATTGTTTTTCTAAAAGATATATGCTTATGTCATTTTTGTACTTATTTTAACTTAAATAAAATAAAGTGCCCTATCACCTACAAGATGATCCATGGGGTCCCAAAATCGACCCAATGATGCCCATGGTTGGACATGTATCCACCAATAAGGATAGGACACGTTTTAGAGTAATTTAGTATTATTATAATATTATTTGTTAACCCTTATTTACCGAATTTACCCTTAATCATGGTAAATAAAATATTTACCGCAGTAATTATTAAAATGACTAAAAATAAAATTTATCTATTTACACAATTTGAACATCCTGATTCTAAATATAGAATCTAATTTTCCAAATTCAAAATACAGAAGTGGCAGAAATTAATTTAAAATTAATTCCTGCTGTAAAAAAAGCGTGTTTTTAAGATATAATAACTATCAAAAGATTGATACTTGTTTATGTTCATTTTAACTGTGAAATTATGTCCAATGACCAAAATTTTATAAAATGGAATAATTATATTATAAATATACTTTAAAATCACTCAAATTCATAATTTATTACTGTTAATTATTTTGATTAAAAAAGTTGTTTTTAATTAAAATTTAGTAATTTTCACTATTCATAAAAATATTAAAGTAATCTGAAATGTACCAAAATTTCACTTTATGCTAAATTAGATATTCTGAATCCAAAAATGAAGTCCATTTTGAAATATAAAATATATATAATTTCAAAAGGTAGGTATTACTATTCATAACGATTAGTTTGATTGGTTATGGTGTGTTATAACTCGATGTTGCGTACAACACACGCTATCACATAATCCAATGAGAAGTGTACCGTAGAAGCTTGGTTTTTTACATATCCAGTCCATACCCAAACTAACTTCATAAGGCCTCAACACTGCCACCAAGTGGTTCCAACCGAAACTATCGCCTCAAGGGTCATATCACACCGTCGGCGTAAGCATGATTATCGAGTCTCCTTCCAAAGGAATCTCCATATGTGATGGTCAAGTCCACGGCATAACCGGAAACCCTAGGTGTGGGAAAAGATTCGTGGAAGGAAGGGATGATTCTTATCAATATCTGTTGTCACAGAAGCTAGTAGTAGACACAGACCGTACATCAAATCATTCCTAGAGCCCTTGGGGCACACTCCTTGACCACATGCAGCTACTCTCTTCCCTTTCCCTCCTGCTCCCTGAGTCTGGAAGGGAATACAAAGGCATGTGGTTGTAGAATGTTGAAATGTACACCATCTCATGCTGCTCTCATAGATCTTCTTCCACGTTTGCTGCTCTACAGATTCATCTGTCCTTAACACTTCCTCTTCTTGAAACATTTTACATGCCAAAGTCTCTGATACTGGTGATGGTTTAGTGCTTTCCCACTGCTAACATTCACTGTCTTTGTCCTCTCAGCCAAAGATCATTCAACCACAATGGTTCTCTCTAGAATCCTAACTGAAGTAGAAATGCATAAAAGAATTGTGCTGGCTCGGATGTCCTTTAAACACACGTCGCTCTGAGGCACGAGCTCTAAATCACTGATCGTATCATAGTCATCAAGTACCAAGAACGATCAGTATGTCTCGATGACTAACCAACTACAGACATGTCACCCCGCCGAAGCTGTATAAGCTCAAGAAAACTCTCAGCCACCTCTTCAAGTCATTCCTCAGCATCCTATGAGTCGGGCTTGCCTAGGAACCTGAGGGGTATCTGATGTTGAAACACGTGAAATGCACTAAGCCTATATGTGTCATCTATCAGTACCACCTGTTGAAAATGCTTCCCAACAGGTTGTGATATAGCTGGCACACTTCCCGAATGTACTACCTCAGGAATCGGTCCACGTATCGAAGCCCCATCACAATGCGAACCAACCTCATGGTCAGTCACTAGGAAACACTAGTAGCTATGATCACCATCTTCTCTAATAGTGTTTAAAATAGGTGTAGAACTCTAGATATCGCCTCCTGCTA
This sequence comes from Viscum album, assembly GCA_963277665.1. NCBI lineage: Eukaryota > Viridiplantae > Streptophyta > Magnoliopsida > Santalales > Viscaceae > Viscum > Viscum album. Next base: position 1,416,133,328 of record OY728161.1, on the reverse strand, counting down.
GTCCATTACTACATGGGAATCTGTCTCGCCTCGTAACCTCAGAGGCCTCTACTGCTGGATGTCGTGTGATGTGCTCTGTCGGCGTGCATCGTTCTCTAGTATGGATGCTACCATCAACTTCCCAATGGGTGTTGGTGCTGCTGGTACACCACCAGAGGGTTCCCACACAGAAAAGAGGGCCCTGCACCAGAGTCACATCACTCGGTGGGCCATCATTGAGTACTCTCTCAGAACTCCAACTGACTGTCTTCATGGAGAAATCCTGAACAGATGTGATACTATCAAACGATTTATTCCTAGTTAGCTGACCTATTTTGAGAAGACATAATGAAAACATTAGGAAACACACATGTAAAAAGTGTTTTCATGCACTGGGTTGGAAATCAGTAGTCAGGGTCCTGGTGGATGGATACGTTGACCACTGCACCAACACTGGACTCCCGAAACAGAAAACCACACTCGGTACGCTTAACACTATTTCTTCACAGAAAGAAAAATATTAGAGTCATAAGTTCTATGGTATAACCAGCGTCCTGTGATACCAATTTTCCAATTACCGTCCTCAGGGCCCGTGCCGTGACTACCCGAAGCCCGCCTTCCATAGGCCAGGGGCCACGACTAGCATCAAAGCCGTATATCCCGATAACTGGGAAGACATTGTCTTTATAAAACATAAACACATCCAACCAGAGTACAAGCAGAAGTAACACACTAAGTACAAAAGATAGTGATGAAAAGTAAATGGCCCAGAATACAAACTCAACTGAATAGTACAGCTACAACTGAACGAAAGTACAACAGAAAAGACAAACAGCTGGAAGATAGAAGCATCTCTTAGGTTGTCCACCTCGGATCCTACCTGAAGGGTAGGAACAGATAGCCTCCTCAATGCTCTTTCCCACCAACCTCCTTAAAGTACCGTATCGATGTGATGTCCACCTCCGGGTACAGACTTATTGTGGGGTCCACCTCTGGGTACTGACTTGTCGTGAGGTCCACCTCCGGGTACCGTCCAGTCCTTGTACACTTGGTCTTTGTCAGCGTTGTCCGTCGTCTGCATCCAACACAACGAGGTGTGGCATAGCCCGATCAGGGGTGAGTATAACGATACTTAGTAGGGATCCCGAGACCCACAAGGTCTCACTAAATCCATCAAGGATAACCACAAAGAATTATCTCAACAGATAAAACTTACTTAGGTATAAGCCCATACTTATACCTATGTTAGCATGTAACCCATCTCAATCACGAGGAAACACAATGTTTATGAAATCAATGGATAACCACTAAATAGGTATATTCCCATACATATACTTAAGATATAAAGTGACCCATCTCAATCATATGGTATACACAAAGGTCTTTGACTCAGCTCAAACCAAGATTTTCATTAAAGATATTGAAACCACAACTACTGAAGTGATCCTCCTCTATTGAGTACGGGGATCCTGTCACGAATCTGAGGAACTTCTCACTAACCTTAGACTGCTGAGGTACTCCTCCTGTCGAGTACCGCGGGTCTTCCACCGATACACAGTAGTGCTCCCCGCCATGGTTCTGCCACCCAAACACAATAGTGCTCCCCATAATAGCCTATAGAGGTACTGCTTCTTTCGAGTACTGTGGGTCTGCCACCCAAACATAGTAGTGCTCCCCACAGTGGGTCTGCCACCCATAAATAGTAGTTCTCCCCACTGGGCTATAAATGTCACTCCGACTCGAATCGGACAAGCAGTCATCAGGTCTCAGCCAGCAACAAGGTCTTCGTACTCCATACGCTCATCTCCGAGAGGGTCCACTCCAAGAGCTACTGGTTGATACATCCAAGTTTCATGTATTCTCATGTGTAAATATCTCAAAGGATCTCCTCATCATAGTGGTCTCAACGCAATAGACGTCCCGTCAATCGGACGCCCGGTCTGTGACTTATTTGCATTACCGTTCTAAGGGCCCAGTTGGATTTTTGGTACAATCCAACCAGGCCATACTCCAACTATGTCCAAACCTCAGGTGATGTATGCCAAAAGAACCTCCTCATCAAGAGGAATACAACAAAGTAAATGGCACATCTATCAGACGTTCGGAGCTCATGTTATATGTGTTTCCGCTCCGAGGGCTAGGTTGGTTTCAGGTTCAAACCAACTCGGACGTATCCAAATTCCGCCAAAACATTGACCGTAATATACCGAAACTACCGTCTAGATCCAAGAATATTATTCAACTGACAGTGCGTCGATCAGAGGTTCTTAGTTCCGGATATGTCCGTTTAACAAAAAACAGTCCGAAAATAGGGGGTCTGGCCCCTGTCCGACCTGGCCCAACACCCCCTGGGTCGGCCCGAACTGGCCGACCCGACCGGTGTCCGGGTCTGGCCCGATAGGGAGTGGCCTGTCTGACATGGCTTGGCTCAGCCAGATGCTTGTGGCCCGGCCCGGCGCTAGCGGCACGGCCTGGTGGCCGGTTGCGGCTCGGCCGGTTGGCAGAGCGCGTTGCGCTGAGCGGGGGGCACAACCCCCGCTTATTGATACCGGCAGCGCCCACTGGCACTGCCCCATCTTCCAGATCCCACGTGGTCGTGGGATCCATCGCATCGCCGTCGCGGCCTTTTCTGTGACGGGTTCCCTCTGGCGCCGCGCCGCCGCTGCCAGACATCGGCGCCATCGTGCCGGCGTGGCGCACCGACATTGGATTCCGAGGACCACCGGACATGCTCCGGTGGTGAGATTTGACCACCGCCAGTGCCTATGGATCTCCCGGTACCCTTTCTTCAATTCAACGGTTTCCAATCGCCATTGTGGTCTCGTTTCATAATCACCCATCAATCCGCACATAGTCAAACAATCTGCGGAGGGTCATCGGGCCGTGTTTGTTCAGCCCCTACCCTCTGCGTTAGTCGATAGAAATAGGTCAGAAAACAATGATGTTCAATGACAATCGAGGAACAATTTTAGTCAATTAAAAATTGAACTTAATTCCAAACAATTTCCCCGCATTCAATTATTCCCAACCCGCAAATAAAATCATTCACGCATCAACTTGATAATGAGTTGATCCGCATTTTTTTAGAAGGGAAGAATCATGTGAATATAAAAATACTCTAATCAAACCCCTACTCAACAATTGATGTCGAACAACGGGCGTCGCAGTAGATGGCATCGAAGAATGGTGTCATGGAGATCGGTCAACGATTCTGGGGACGTTGGGGTACATCTAAGGAGGAAACAGCGTTGGAAACAACACGTTCTTCGAATCGTAAATCGTTACTCGTCAAGATATAAAGACCTTCATCAGATGCATTCTTCATCGAAGAGGGTGGTGTTCTTTGTTTGAGAGAAGACCACCCTTCTCTATTATTCCAAAACTCTCACAAAAATCTCAACCCAACAAACGACCAAAATAAAGTAATAACAAAGATTTTATTTAATTATAACATGTATTTTAAAATTCATACATCTTAATTTAATTAGGTTAAGAGTTAGAATTCATTTATTAACTTGTGTTGGAAACATTTAAGAGGGGGAGAGGAAGAGAATGAGTCCTCATAAATAAGTGGAGAGTATTCAACATTAAAAAAGGATGTTTAATGGGGTTAATGAGTTTAGGGAATGTGAACGGTTGGGGCTTGTGTGGGCCCCACATCACATAATCCTCACATGGGTAGTTAGGTTCTTGTGGGTCCCACCCCAACTCCCCCATGTAGGATATAACCACCTTAGATATGAAATAAAATTGTTCCACAATTTTTTTCACTTCTTATTTAATCCACAAATTTTATATTTTCCTCCCGAACAAACACACCTTTGGTAAAGGTCCCCTTAAGAAATTACCGGCGTTGCGAGTTCATTGGTGCCCTCAGATTTCAATTCCGTGCACCAGTTCAAATGATAGAAAAACCTGCTCGTTCGTTCACTGAACGTACCCGAGCTAAACATTCAAAATTGATTCCGGGCACACCGGGACTCGGAATTAGGTGCTATCAGAAACCACAGACTCATAAAAATCAAAAGAAATTATGATAAAAATTTCCATGAAATTTCTGGGTCTTTACAATTAATAGAATGATATCTTCACTCGAGGGTATGTATGGCTTATCGTCTCCATGACGTGATGAAATTCATTTATACATTCACCATTCAACGATGATTATTAAAATATATATTATTATTATTAAGTACATCATATAATACATAGTAATTATCCTATACATATATATATATATGTGTGTGTGTCTATGTGTTAACATATTTCTCATTCACTTACTTCTGTTAAATACGTCATGAAAATAGAAACAACGTTTATGCATATGTAAAGCCTACCGTCTCTATAAATGTTGTTTTCAATTTTATATGTCTATCACTTAAAAATATAAATATTATGAATATATATGATACATAAATAAATTTTTATATTATGTATGAAATTAAATCATGATATAATTGATACGATCAAAAATAAAAAGTTAAAACACGTACGATAATGAAAACGATTATAAGTTATAATGATACATTAACATGGAAATTGTTAGTAAATGATTAGTTTAAAGTAATAAATGAATAATATAAGATATGAATAATATTAATATGGTACCATAAAAATTTTATAACATACTATGGTCATTATATAGGAAGTTAAATGAACCCTTGACAAAAGGAAATTACAAGTAAATGGATAAATCCTCAATCTCATTATTATCCTAGATAGTTTATGTGTATGTATTTAATGGGACATATTTTATATCTATGTCTATGTTTTATAAAATAGTTTTCTAGATGATTATTTAAAGGGAAACTTTATCTAAAACATCATTTTAAATTTTCTAAATAATTTTTCTTTTATATCATTCTCATTAATGTCCTTGTTTTTAATATTATTTTACGGATTTATTTATATGGACATTAATGTCTTAAAATGAAAAATCATTTCAAAATAATCAAATTGTTATGGGAATCTATGATTATAAAATGTATTTTAAATGACTTTATTTTTATATTTTGTGACTTTTATAAGATTTCAAGAAAATCGATATTTTTCTTAAAGTGTTATGCCGATCATTTTCAACTATGTCAACATCTTTTACTAGGAATTATTCATGATTTAGGTATTTTTATTATAATACAATGTTATATATTTTATTTAATGAGTTATGATATGTTTGACTGTAGAATTTCATTTTTTATACCATCCATGGTTTGCTGTTAATGAATTGACATTTCGTATGTTGGTTTTAATATTGATGTCTATATAATGTTTAACCCTTTTCATATGAGTAATTCAATGGACATAATATGTGATGGGCAGGTCCTGCTATAGCCCCTCAATGCATCGGTAGGTCTCATTAGAGAGAATAGTGTCTTAGTACAAGTCCTTAAAAAACTTTTAATTGGTAGTCTTGTCACGAGGCCTTGACTATCTGGTTATGATGTCAGACATTATGCATTCCCTCATTATGACAGTAGTTATTACATGTGATTATTATACTAGTTTAATATCTATGTGTTTATTTATATGGTAATTTTTTATTTATTTTTTCCATATCATGTTCATGTTTATGTTTGATAGGCTGTTGTTTTTATTAAAAATCGTTCCTTAAATGTTTATAGCTTCTGCTAAATGATTTACCCTTACTGAGCATCTAAGCTCACCCCTTTCTTATTTTTGTTTTTCCAGGATTCCAAGAAGTGAGTTATAATTGATAGGCAACGTTTATAAAGGGAAATAATGGAATTATCAAAGGATTATTTATGTTGTTCTTTATGTATGAATGTGTAATATAATGGTCATGTATGTAATCTATTTTCTAATACTTCTAAATAGATATGTCCTTCAGGACATTATTCCTTGTAATTCTGCCATCATATTAAAGTAATGTACCATCTCTGGGATTCTTGGGTCAGTGAATTAAAGTTTTTATCAAAATATGTTTAACAATAATGATGGAAACATGATTTAGATAAACTCTAACTTGTAAAAATAACCTTAAGATTGAATTTTTGTATTAATGTTAAAGAACATCAAATATCATTGGTATTGTAGATATTATGTGGGATTTCTAAAAAATAAATCCTTGTCTGGATACTACAAGTAAACACGGTTCTAGAACAGATGAACATGGGAGTGAAAACTCGGACAAGGAGTTTTGGTCTTGACCTAGGGTATCCTAGTACATGACAACCGTCCTTACTTCCCACCTTCTTTGAAACTCCCTAGGGATATGATTATGATAATTCACATTTTATTTTTAAACCATTAAAAATGATTTATGAGTAAATATGACAGCAAAGATACCATTTTTGGATTATTATACTAGATGTGTGAAAATAATCATTTGATATTGGGAAATTTTTTAGTTATTTGATTATAAATTATGATATGATCTAACCTATTGCATGTCGTCATTTAGGAATAGATCCGAGTAGAAGGAATGAGAACCCTACCAAAAGACAAGATCCAATGGGTAATAAGTATAATATATTTCATTCTCTTAATTTGACATTTAGAAGAGAAATAGTTTCACACATATTCTTATCATATAAAAAAATAGAATCATGTGTTAATAAGATAAGTGATTAATTATATATGTCCTATGGATTTGAAGGGAATAAGAGGATGGTATAGAAAAAGATGGATAAAGGGATGAAAGGAATGGAGGATTTTCCCACATGTAAAAACATTGTAATGAATCAACATGGTAAATTTTTTAAGGGAGTGGTAGTTTGTTATAAGTGTGAAAAAAAAGACACCATGTATATCATTGTAAGGGTTTGTAAAAGGTTTAAATGTACAATTCTTCATCTGCAAGGAGTTGGGACACTACATCAATCAATTTCCCCATCATCAGAGTATACCCCAAATGATTCTATTGAATAATAATCAAGTTATGATACTACCACATTTGAAAAGAAATAATTAGTGTTCTAATATTTTAATTAATGAATTATGTATTTTGATTGTTTTATCAATGATTTACTTGTTATATGAATTATGGAAATAAATAAGGATTGTACTATAGTACTATTTTATTGAGGATTTGTTATTATATAGTACTATCAAAAGTGAATCAATAGAAAGTTAAACTCTTTGGAAAATACAAGGATGAAGGAAAGATAATCTTTAATATGGTCCTGATATTAAGGTAGTGATTTAGGAATAAGAGATAGTTGATTTGGATAAATTATATAGGATATTCCTATCTAGTATGGAAATGATCAATGGTTTGTTTATTCCATCATTGTTGGAGTATTGTTTTTTTTTTGATTTCAGCAGTATATCTAGTATTTTATTAGGGAAAATGGTCCATGAATGCATTAAATGAGGTTTTATGGTAATTTACGGTTTTACAATGTTTTATGAGATTACGTATTGAAGGTATTCAAATGTTATTATGTGGAAAAAGAGATCTTCATTATGTGACCTTCCGTATAGATTTTTGGAAAGTGAGTTTAGATAGATGTATTTTGGATAATCCTAAAGGATGGAGTTGATTATTTTAGAAATTGGATAGTATTGTTTAAGGATAAAAAATTTATTATGATAATTTTAATAATGTTATAATTTTTGTAAATGGACAACCCACAGGTCGTGTGACAACCCGTCGCATTTGGCAAGGCCCCTGAACATGAACCCCCCAACTAGAGGAAGAAAAAGGTGTGTTTCCTACCATTGGCCTACACAATTTCCTAGTTTTTATAACATAATTTTTTTCTTATTCTAAAATTCGGACAGATAATAAATAAAATTTATTTTAAAACCATATATTGTTAGGATAAATAGATTTTTTTTGCATTTTACTATATATTGAAGAGAAATATGATATTTTGGTTGGAATTAGAGATGTATAGATGATTCATTTAATTTTTATTCTATAAATTTAAATTAATTATTCAACTCTAAAGGTTATTGAAACAAAAAATGATATCCTAGTACTTTTTTTGATGAACCGAATGGTCCATTAGAGCATCCCTGACTTAAAGACATGTGATTTCTCAATTTATCTTAATCTAGTTTTCTATCAGAAGATGAAAATTTTAATGATTTTCCATGTCCATTTTTTCCTACATAGAATCCCTGTATTTTTTATATCTGGTATCTTTTGTACCACAATTTTGTTATTTTATATTATGCCTTTTAGTAACCATATTTCTGTTGTGGGTTTTCCACAAATGTATTTTCTATATTCGACCTACTATTTTTTACGAACAATTTCAAATTGAAAGGACACAATTTATTATAGGGTAGAATGTAACACCCAATGATTTGATAGTACATTATCTCTTTAATGTAATATAATATCTTATAATTCACGACACATTGACGTGGAATGCGTTATACGCAAGATTGAATTTCTGTGAAACAACGCATTACTAATATAATTATTTAAATGATATATTTATTCATCAATTAAATATTTTTATGTAAATAGTTTCAATTAATATTTAAATGTTATTTATAATAATTTCATATATATATAACTTATTTATAATGAAATTTATAATTTTTATTAAAATAGTTATATATTTTGAAAAACTATTTTCGTTAAACAAATATTTTTATGTTATTTTTTGAAAAATAATATAGTTAATTTTAGACACTACTAAGAATTGATTTTTTTAAAATAGGCTTAATTTTTGAATTTGTAATATCAAAATTAGATTAGTTCTATTTTTTGGTATTTTTCTGAAAACATTCAATTTTTGATAAATAATTAAAAATACTTCATAGTACGTAAAAACCACCATCTTATATACATATATTTTTAGTTTAAATTTAAATTAAATTAAAATTGGATAAATAATAACAATATTAGTAAAATTTAAATAACTAGAATCATTTTATAATAAGATTTTATATGTAAAATATTATTGAATATTTTAACCTCTTTTACACACCTTCTAGGAACATTTTCAAATTTCCATAAAACCTAATTTTACGGCTTCTGTGGAATGAATTTATATATTATGAGTGACATGGTTGACATTTTTATATAAAATATGGTAAAATAGGATGAAACTAATTATTTAATTAATAGTAGTAGTTGAATTTTATTTACTAAGATAAAAATTAAATAATATAATTATAGGTAAAAATAATATTTATATTACCAAAACACATGTCCTAATTTTATTGGATAAGTTTATATTAAAAAAATAATCACTATGAAAAACATAACATCCTTTTGATCCATTTGGGTTAGATTATGAAATTTATTAATCTTTATTTAATGAATAATTAAAAGTGTTAAATTCGAAGTTTAATAAGTAAAATGTACTTAAAATTTTCCTAAACATAATGTAAATTCGACTCTAAATATTTATAAGAATGATAAATTTTTTTCCTAAATCATGGTATTTTATGTATATTTATGAAAATTAAATAATTACATATATTTAAGATACGTTAATGATGCATTAATTACCATATAAATGAGAGAATAAAATAATTGTTGTTATAAATGTTAAAATAAATGTAAATTTAAACATTTGATTAAATCAATGAATTTTATAGGTGAATATGTCATGTCATGGAATATTCAATGTATGATGTTCAAAGTAATCATGTTTTTATTAATTTCACAAAACCAAATACAAAATACTCTTAAACTGTATATAAATGTATTTTTAAAACAAATACTATATTATTAAATGATATAATATTCCAAAAAATATAATATTCCTCCAAATTACATATATAATATAATATATTTCATTAATAAACAAATTTATGTTCACATGGAATTTTATAGTAACTATATTAACTTTTTAATATAAAAATACAAGATGTCATGGTAAAAGTTAAACTATTTATCAAATATTTAAATCTAGAAGATAAGGTTAATATTGATACCTACACTTGTATAAAATCCATTGGATGAGAGTATTTAGACCCATCCCTACATTATCCTTGAAATAAATCCATTTTGTTTAGAAACCGAAAATGATGATATAATAAAATAATATTTCCCACTTTTAATAAATTGCCTCTCACCTCTCTTATAAAATGGTACATTCCCTTCTCTTAAATTAATAACTCCTAAGCCATTTGGATCAACCAAACCCTGATAAAATATCCTCCCAAAAACCCCCATTTAAACTTACATGCCTTACTTTGATAAGAAATCAAACCTAAGGATCTCTTTTGATTAAATCAAAAGGAATCGCCAGGAGAAGATGTAATTATTCCATCACCTCTTTCAATGTCATTTTCTTCTTCCACATCCTATTTCTTTATTTATTCCATACTAAAATATTATCTCTATTACCATATACATACTTATATGTTATTATAAATATGTAACAACCATATTCATTATGATATCCATCATATGAATGATAATGTCACTCTACGTGCGTATGTACAACTTACCGTCTCCAGGTCGTGGCGTGGTTTGTTAATAGACATGTATTTATTTGGATATGTATAAAAATGATTATAATTGATATAAATAATAAATATAACATTCTAATTATTCTTTAAATATAATCACCATCCAATTACATTTGATTTCAGCATCAAAAGAATGATATTGTTGCTCTTGTGAACATACTGCTTACCTTCTACATGACACGGTGAAATTCATTTCCACGATCACCATTCAATGAGGATTATATAAATATATTTTATTAATATGTATGTAATACATGAAATAATAATGATACTATATATATATATCTATGAATATTTACCTATCTCTCATTCACTTATATCTGTTCAATACGATATGAAAACAGAAACAAAGTTTATGCATACGTACGACCTACCATATCCATAATTGGTGTTTTCCATTATATATATATATATTATACATATTTATATTATGAATATATATGATAAATAAATAATTTTTTACATTCTAGAAGAAATTAAACAATGATATAAAATATATGAACTCGAATAACATGTTAAAACACGTACGGTAAAGAAAGATATTATTACCCAAAATGATACATTTACATAGTTATTATTATTTACTTGTAGTATAAAGTAATAAATGAATCATATATGATATCATAAATATTGATATGGTTTTGGTTTAATTTAATAACATACTATGGTTTTTATACAAGTGGTTAAACGTACCCTCAACTAAAGGAATGTACAAGGTAAGGGTTCATTCCTAAATCTCATTATTATATGATATTGTTTATGTGTATGTATTTATTGGGAAATATATATTACCCATAACCATGATTCATAAAAGAGTTTTCAAATGTATTATATTAAGGGACTCTTTACCTTAAACAAAATTTTAAGTGTTTTTAATATTTATTCTTCCAAATCATTCTCATTTATATAAATGTTTTCAAAATGGTTTTATGGATTGTTTATATGGACATTAATTCTTTAAAATGATAATTAATTTCCAAAGGCTAAAAGTGTTATAGGACACTTTGATTTAAAAATCTCTTTTAAATTTCTTCCTTTATAAATTGTGTGACTTTTAAATAATTTCCTGAAAAAGGGATATTTATATCAACGATTTTTAATCATCAATTTTACCTATGTCAAGATCCTTTACTAGATATTATTCATGACTAAGGTTTATATATTATATTACAATGTTTTATATTATAATGAATGATTTATGATATGTTTTACTGTTTATGTGATGTATTTATACCATACATGGATTATGGATTATGTATTAACATTTCATATTCTTATTTTAATACAAATGTTTATGTTATGTTTCACTATTTTTGATATGAGGAATGCATTGGACTTAGTAATTGATGGGCGGGGTCCACTATTGCCCCTCGATGAATCGGTAGGTCTAATGGGAAAAATTAGTGTTTTGACATAAGGTCTTCAAAAAAATGATTATTTATAGTCTTCACACGAGGCCTTGACTATGTGGTTATGATGTCTGACATTATCCATTATCTTTTTTTGAAATTAGTTTTTAATGTGATTATTCCACTAGTAGAATATCAATGTTCATGTTTATATTTTATTGGTTGATTTAGTTTTTCAATATTATTTTCAATATTATGTTTAAAAATATTTTTTTATTACACATATTGCTCATATAGTTTATAGCATCCGCTAAATTATTTAACCTTATAGAGCATCTCAGTTCACCACTTTTTTATGTTTTTACAAGGATTCCAAGAAGTGTATTATGATTGATAGGAAGGGTTATGCATGGGGAATAATGGCATTCTCAAAGGATTATTTATGTGGTGTTTTATGTTTGAATGTTTTATTTAACATTAATTTTTGTAATTGATTTTCAAAGTGTCCTAAATTGGTCGGTCATTCAGAACATGATTCAATATAATCATGCTAATGTATTAAAATAACACACCATCTTTGGGATTCATGGTTCAGGGAATTGCCAGAAGAATATTTATATCATGAAATATCCTTAGTTTATGATTATGTTTAAGGTGTTATAATTGAAAACATTAGTAGATATTTTTTTACTTTTATTCAAATAATATATAATAAATTCTATAATGTAATCAACATAGAAAAAAGAAATACCATATAACAGAATATTGGATGATTTTGGACATAATTAATTCAACAATTAAATTAGGAAATTTTATTAATTATAAATTTCTTATTATTTTTTCACTTTATATAGTTCTTTTAACCATTATTGTCGTATGAAAAAAATATTTTGGTCACTATTTATTTTAGAAAAAATGGTCATGATTACGAGATATGTACCTAGTGATTCAAAATATGGAATAAATTTATTATAATTCAATGAAATTATGTTTTAAACTTTTAATTGAAATTATTAAATAAAAACGTAAGGATTCAAATTTTTTTATGAAAAATATCTTTTGTAAATATAAAATTTTTATAGTAATTACATGATTAAAATTAATTTATAATAATATATTTGGATTAATTTTGATTAAATTTTAGTAATATAAATTTAAATATAAATAATAATATAATTTTACTTTTTGAATACATTAAAAAATAACACAATTTTCAATGAAAATCAGTTTTTTTTCAATTTATTGAAAAATCAATCATTTACAAAAATCAATTTCCAAATACATGTGATGATTATTTTTTATGGATGAATTTTGATATGATGTGCTTTTTTCTATACTAAAAATAGATAATTTTGAAATAAAATTAAAAAAATTACGTTAAAATTATGTGTTAGAAATAAAGATTTATTTATTTTGCATGAAAATTTTCTATAAAATTTAAAATATATATATCTCTATAATAAATAACTAATGAATATATGAAAATGTTATATTTAAATTTACCTACACATCTACATCCTTCCCCTATTTTAGAAAGTGAATCATCAAAATTTTATAAAATTATAAAACATGTGGTGTTTATTTTCCCTCATTGCATTTTCAAATTCCAATGATGCTTCTTCAACTATATAGTTCCTCCAAAAAAACTTATCCAAGTTAATTAACATATCCTTTGATACATTATCTCAATGGAATGAAATGTGAAAATTTTGTCCATTTTAATAACGATTATCTTTTATCTAACCTACCATTGGATTTTAACATGAGATGAGTCAGGTACATGCGTTCATAAGATCAAATAATTATAAACATTATATTCATATAATAAATTTGGATGTAATGACACACAATTATTAACTGATGGAATATTCTAGATGAATTCATATGGTTTGTTGCATCATGGTCTTAAAATCACTATTTTTACCAAAATTGAATTATAAACTATAGAAATTCTTTAAAAAAAACATGACCACCAACCCCAAATAAATTATATTTTCTCTAGTTATCCACATAAATATTTTTCATACTACAAGTTTTATTCATATTTTATTGAATAAGAATAATATTCTCTAACATTCACTCTACAGATTCTTATAAAATCACCTATGTTTATACTACTTCATCACAAATTATCTGAGTTTGACATCACATTCAATATAAACCATCGAACATTTACATATATATACTAAAATAAAATAGTTATTATATGAAAACATAACTAAATAATAAATATTGTCCCATATTCCTTGGTAACCTAAATAATAATAATGAATAATGTATACTATTATCTAAATTGTTCCTTTAGACTATACCCCAGAATAAGGATTGAAATATGTGTATAACATTAATTCATTCCTCAATGTATGTTGAAAAATAAATAGAAGTCTGAGGTGAACTAGGGATCATCTTAAGTTACTCTGTTCATAGGAAGTCCATGTAACATGAATATATCTTAGTGATAGAATCTAAACATTTTACCTAAGTAAAATTTATCTAGAATAAGAATAAAATGTGCTCATATAGTTAGGCTGTCAATAATAACCCATGTCACATTAATAACATTAATTTTTTTAGAAATACCACTATTAAATCCATCGATACATTTTCCCATTTCATCCTTAGTACTATAAATTAATTATATATACCTATCGGAAATAATCACCATTTTATTGTTTTTTGTCACATGAATCATTTCATTGTAATTTCAAAATTATCCCTTTTCATTTTCACTAAATAATAATACTTCTAACAATATCAACAATTTATTTTTCCAATCTATTGAATAGAAAATAGTGATCTATGAGCTTCAATAAATAATTCCTTCTTCAATGGTGGTTCAAAAGTAACACATATTATTCATCTAAAACCCAATACACCTTCATTTTCAATGTTAAATTTAGGGGGATAACTTTTATTAAGTAATTCAAAATTTTCCTATAACTATCATTATTATTCATCATGATTTACAAATTCTTTATCTCAATGTTTATAGCACTGAAACCTAAAATTAAACCATGAAAATTCCTATACCCATAATTTCTATGAAAATTTTCATCAAATAATTAACTAAAGAGTAATGTTCCAAGCATAACATGATTATTATTATTTTATTTTTTCCCACTAAATGAATTATCAAAATGGGTTTCTTTTCCAGGATGAAATAGAATCTGATTTTCAAAATCCTTATTTTTTTCTAGACATCTTTTTGTATCATATTCATCTCTTTTTTACTGAATACATACATGAATATTTTATTATAAGTTAATTTTTCATACATGAATCCTTATAAATGATATTTCAAAATTTTTAAAGAAGAAATTGCAATACCTAATTCAAGAAAAAATGTTATATAATTTTAATACTAAAGTTATAGTTAAAATTATGCACAATATATTTCACGATTATTTTGTGTTAAGACACAACCATGTTTCTTACACGAATCATCAATGTAGATTATACAATCACAGTTCATTGAGGTTATGAAAAAACTGGATCATTAAGTAATATTTATTTTTTTCCCTCAAAATAGACATCACATTCTATATTTGAAAATAAATATTACCCATTTTTGAGTTAACATAGATAGTGTTCTATATAACCAAAAAATGTTCTCAACAAGACTCAAATATTAAAACTATAATCTAGGAAAACTATAAATAGATACTATATTGGTTGGTCTGGGTAAATTTTCAACAACATTTTTTAGTATGGTCATCTGATATGATATTTGTAGAAAAAAATTATTTATATGAAAAGTGACATTTTCAACCATAATTCATAGTTAAATAATATAACATATAGTTTTTTTAACAATTTAAAAATTTCTTATGTGTCATTCTTAATCATCATAACGTTTTTAATAAAGTAAAATATAATTAATAAACACGAAAAAAGGTTTCCAAAAAGTAATTTAATAATTATTAATATGATCCATAATTATAAATAATGCATTATGAAACCCAAAATGGAATATCTATAAAATTACAGTTTCCTTATCTTGTCTAATGTGATGTATTTAGAATATCTTCATCATTCACCTTAATCTTATTGCCCGTTGACCTAAAATTGATATTCAATATATATTTCACTCCAGCAATCTAATCAAAAATATCATCAATATGAGATAATGGATAATAGTTCATAAACGTCATGATATTCAAATATCTAGAATAAATTTAAATCCACATAGAACCGTCATTCATTTTAAAAACAAATTACCACCCAAATGTGATATAGATGGGAGAATTAAACCATTATACAATAAATCCTATAATCAATTTTCTAATAAAAAAATACTTCGTGATCCATTAAATATAGGGTTTTCGAAATTGGCTTAACATGAGGCACTTAGACATTAATAACTCAAACCCCACCCCCCATTAAGGATTAACACTTACAAAATCATTGAAAAAACACCTTAATATTCATTATCTATTGGGATATAAATAATTTTTATTGTTTCATTATTTTCAACAACATTTTCTAGGTAACCTTCATTCCATATATAATATATTTCTAATTCTTATTGTGGGTTAAAAAGGAATATAATATTTAAAAAATTTTCTATTTTTCAATATGTCATATCATGTTAAACTTAAATCCAATATATATCCAAAATAATATCAAAATATACCATTTGATGATTAACATGATATCCAGGAAACACCATTCCATAGAAAATAATTTTGCGATTCCAATAAATCCTTATTACATTTATATATCCACTATAGGTTCGCAACAACATTTCTTGTATAAATTCACGATTTTATATTCCAATTAATAAGGTAATTTTCTCATAAATGAATGAGTGTGAAGATACAGAGTAAAACATGGTATTGGTGTAATCTGAATAAACAAGTAACATACATATCATAACTTAATTATATGGACTTACACCAACCATAGTAGTATAAAATGATTTCCCCCTTCCTTTCTACTTTTACTGAGAAAATTCTATTAGCTACCCCCGTCATTAATTATTTATGACTCTTTTGTTTATAGTGGTGAATATAATGACCAGTCATTCCATATTAGTTATAGTCTCCAGAGTTTACCACATACTATCTAGGATTCTTATTACCTTACTAAAAAAATATCATATAACTATTTCCATAAATCCATATTTATTATAAAAATATCCCACTATTTCAATAAATCAGTACCATTTTTTCTTGGTGTCAATGAATATATGTTCATCGATGAACTTAAATAAAATATTCAATATAATTTGAAATTTATTCGACAAAATTTGAAATTTATGGGAATATAATAAAATTTAATATTTTGGTTTCAACCCTATGTACCCCTAATTAGTCTTAATCTATTTATACCTAAAACACTCTAGTACATACCTCTCACATATTGTAAAATTTTATTTATATTAGTCCATATAATCATCCACATTTCTACTCAATTCTAAGGATTATTTTCCAATCCATTGTCACACAAACATATGGATATATCTAACAATGATGAGATTATAAAATATTCCATATACATTGGAATTAATAAAATCTTATTCATTGGAATTCATTAACAAAGACCACTATCCCTTAGATTTCCCTAAAATCGTTAAATGGGAACTGTCATATTTTTTTGTTCTGAACAACCCATTACATTAAATATTTTCTATATGGAATTGATACATAATTTACACAGAATTATTAATTATACTGACCTAGTATTATGGTACATATATAATAAATCATTATTATTAATATTCACAACATTAGACAAAGAAACATTCGAGGACCATAATAGTTTATTAACATTGGAAGAAAAGAATCATAAACAACTTGTCCATTGGTAATCTATATCATATACCTCCGTAATATTCAATACTATAACCTTTAATAGAAATTTGATTAATAATAAATTTATTCATAACATGGATAAATGAAACATAAGAAAGTGTGAGATCAAATTCACATTATGGTTAAACAACCTAGATACATAATAATAACATGAACATAAGGGTATGAGAATATGATCATAACATAAGAAAATCACACCATGCATATCATAGTTAATGATATTGAGGCACAGAAATATGATCGGATTATTATAAGACAATAATTATAATATAATAAAATAATATGATCTATGAGATCATAACATTTTCATAATGAATTTATTATTTAAAACATAATTATAGTTAATAATTATAATTATAGTGAATTATTTTTTACATGGAATTAAAATTTGAATGAGTTCACTACCAAAAATATCATAGTAGTCATTGTTTACTCCAAAGACCATCATAGTTGCAAAATTACCTTAAAAACTATGTTTTCTCCCATTTTCATTCCACTTGATCTCATGATATATAAATCTTTACCCCGATCATTATATGAATATATAGGTCCCACCGGTCTCATAATGGAATCCATATTAATTAATTCCAAAAGATCATAATAAATTCATAATATATTGTCCCATAAAATGAAATGAGTTTAATTAACATTTCATGATTATATAATGTATAAAAAATATATAGGCTTTATAATTTCCTCATCATTTTTATAGAATAAACAGTCGAAAAAGAATTGGGATTCATAATAATATTTTCATTATGTAAACCATGTAAGAGAAACATGTTTTATAAACACCATGAAATAATAAAAATGAACCATTAAAGTTTTCACGACCCACCTCCCCTGGCCGTGAACATTATCATCTTACCCCATGGGTCTCCTATAATACCTTGGTTTCCATCCTATCACACCATAGGCTATTACTCACTAGGGTTTCTTATAAGACTAATGACTTTCCCCATAGGCCAGCACGTGTTCTTTCAGTCTGTTTTTTCCTTACTCACACACACCCTAGGTAACTTCCCAGAAGGTCACCCATCCTGATTACTACTCCAGGCCAAGCATGCTTAACTGTGGAGTTATAATCAGGTGGGATCCCGAAAAGAAAGGTGCACCTTTTTGACATGGGAAGTAACATTTATCCATGGTGTGGGATTCATAATTATATTTTCATTATATAAACCATGTAAGAGAAACATGTTTCATAAACACCATGAATTAATCAAAATGAACCATTAAAATTGTCATGACCAGCCTCCCTAGGCCATGAACATTATCATCTTACCCCATGGGTCTTCTGTAATACTTTGGTTGCCTTCTTAGCACACCATAGGCTATTACTCACTAGGGTCGCTTATAAGACTAATAAATGTCCCCACAGACCAATACATGTTCTTTCTGTGTGCTTTGTCGTCAATCACAAACATCCTGGGTAACTTCCTAGAAGGTCACAAATCCTGATTACTACTCCAGGACAGCATGCTTCACTGTAGAGTTCTAATCAGGTAGGCGCCCAAAAAGAAAGGTACAACTTGTTGAAATGGGAAGTAACATTTTTCCGTTTAAGTCCCTCTTTTTCATGGGTATTACATTATCCTCCCATTTAAAGCACAACGCCCTCATTGTGGACCCCAAGCCTCAAACCCAGGTAGTGCCTAAGCACATATGGCTGGGTAATGGATCTGATACCATTTATCACGACCCGCATCCCTGGGCCATGATCCTTATCATCATAACCCATGGGTATCCTATAATACATTGGTCTCATATAATACATCATGGGTAACTTCCTAGAAGGTCACCCATCCTGATTACTACTGCAGGCCAAGCATGCTTAACTGTAGAGTTCTAATCAGGTAGGCTCCCTAAAAGAAAGGTACAACTAGTTGACATGGGAAGTAACATTTGGCCTTTTATGTCCCACTTTTTCATGGGTTTTACTTTATCCACCCCTTTAAAGCACAACACCCTTATTGTGGACCCCAAGCCTGAAACCCAGGCAGGGCCTAATCACTTATGGATGAGTATTTTCTCTAATACCATTTGTCATGACCCGCATCCCCGGGCCATGATCCTTATCATCTTACCCCATGGGTCTCCAATAATAAATTGGTTTACTTCCTAACACACCAGAGGCTATTACTCACTAGGGTCGCTTATAAGAATAATGACTGTCCCCACAGACCAACACATGTCCTTTCAGTGTGTTTTGTCCTCACTCACACATAACCTAGGTAACTTCCCCGAAGGTCACCCATCCCGATTACTACTCCAAGACAAGCATGCGTAACTATGGAGTAATAATCAAGTAGTCTCCTAGAAAGAATGGTGCACCGTATTGACATTGGTAGTAACATTTATCCTTTTAAGTATCACTTTTTCAGGGGTATAATAAAAATAAATAATAATAATCTTATTCATGGTTAACATCCCATGTAACTCATAGGTTACACCACCAGATGACGTCTTAGATGGGAACTGATATTGAATGACCATTGAAAAAATATTTTGAGGTAAATATGTAATAATCTATAATATAAAATATTTAAGACATTATTCATTTTGAAATAAAATTTAATTTTAAAATTATCTTGAAATAATATATATATTTCTTCAATGGAAAAAAATTTCGTGATAATTGGATGTTTTTTTATGTCATATGTGATAAAATAAAAATTACATTCAAATTTTGTTGTAAAATAATAACAATAATTTTTCTCTATATGACAAGAAGATTCATTTTGTATAGCCCTGTAAATTTCAAGGAATTTTGTTTTCATAAATTCTTTGAAATTTTACAAGTACGCAGTTTCTGACGGCACCTGCTTCTGAGGCCCGGTGTGCCAGGAATAATTTTCTGAAGCTTAGCGCATGTACGTTTAGTGAATGATTGAGCTGGTTTTTCTATCTTTTGAACTAGTTCTCAGAATTGAAATCATAGGGCACTGATGAACTCAAAATGCTGATAATTTCTTAAGGGGACCTTTACCGCAGTTGCGTTTAAAGCAGGTTGTGAGATAAAAATTTGGAGATTACTAAAGAAGTAAAATAAATTTTTTAAACCAAATTTATATCCAAGGAAGTTAAATCCTCCCAGGTGTGGATATATGATAGGTGGGGCCCACATAATCCCCAACCTCTCATCTTCCCATTACTCTCTCCAACCCCCCTTTAATACCCCTTCAATTTAATTTGACAACTCTCCTTATTATGAAAACCCTTCACCTATCTAATTAATAGTCCATCAAGGGTTTGAATGTTAAAAGGGCATGATATTATTATATATTGGGTAGCCTTCACTCAATTATTGGTTGGCAAATATTTTGTGGAACCTTATGGGAAACTTCTGGAGAAATTTAGAGAGAACTTTAAACCTCCAAAGAAGAACGATTCATCAACGACGAGCCTTCCATGATCTTAGACGAAGAACAATCCTTCAACAGAGGTCGGATTCCGACGAATCTTTGACGCTCATGCTCTGTTATAAAGTGTGAGGTGGATGCAATGATCGACGTCAAATACATTCTCTTTCGGCGGCTCGACGATATGCAACGTCATAATCTAATTAGGGGTTTGTTTTTGTAAAATTCTAATTATGTGAATTATACCCTCTATTTTGGGAATTCTTATTTGTTGAACAATGGTTTTAGCCTCTAACGTGATGGGCATTTCCTAACGAACAAGCCCAGACACTCTGCTGGTTGTCCGTTGTGTTCGGATTGATAGGAGATGATAAACGGGGCCACAATGGCGATTTGAAGCTTACGTAGTGATGTTCGGGTACTGAGGTGACCTTAGGCGAGGACGGTGGGGGAAATGAATAATCAGAGCACGTCTGGTGGTCCACTGAAGGCTGCAGCAGCACGTCGATAGAGTAGAACGTCGCGGTAGAGCCGCAGCGGCAGAAGTCAAACCAGAACGGCTTTTCCGTTCCGGATTGGAGAGGCGACGCATTAAGCTTCACCAGTTTCAATCAACGGGGGGGGGGGGGGAGCCCCCTCCCCCCACTACACTTCATCCACTAGGCCGTGCTTGCCGGGCTGGGCCGTGCCCATCCGGGCCAGACCGGGACCCGAGTCGGGTCGACTCAGTTCGGGCCGACCTAGGGGGTGTTGGGCCGGGTCGTAATGGGCCCATACCCCCTATTTTTGGTCATTTTTCAGTGAAACAGACATATAATGTGCTATATACATCCAATCGACAAACCATCTATTGTGTAGGATTCCTAGGATCGAGACGGTTGTTTCGGTATATTACACTCAATGTTTTGGTGAAGTTTGGGTACAGCCGGGTTGGTTCGAACTCGAAACCAACCGGGTCCTTGGAGAGGAAATGCTTATAACTTGAGGACCAGACATTCGATTTACGTGCCATCGACTGCATTGTATTCCCATTGATGTGACAGTTCTTTTGGCATAATCTACATGAGGTTTGGATTCAGTTGGAGTACAATCGGGTGGGATTAGCTTATAAACCAACTGGGCCCCTAGAATGAAAAAGCCAATAACCCTCAGACCAGATGTCTGATTAACAAATCGTAAGCGGAGTTGGTAATCTCTTTGAGAAGCGGATCATTAGAGTGTACCCCATGGGAATTCGGGGTATATTTGAGATACGTCTGGGTTGGTTCATACACGAATTTAACAGGGCCCCCGGGACTAAAAGGCTAAGAACTCACAGACCTGGCATCTGTTAGACGTATCGTCTGTTGATTTGAGACCCCTTTGATGAGGTGGTACTTTGATATACTTATTCATGGGACATTGTGATACTTGGAGTATCAACTAGTAGTTCGGGGAGCAGATCCTCCTGGAGACGAGCGTACAGAGCACGGAGACCTTGTAGCTCGCTGAGACCTGATGACTTCTTGTTCGATTCGAGTCGGAGTGACCTAACTAGCCTAGTGGGGGGAACTTCAGTGTTTTGGTGGCAGACCCACAGTGAGGAGAACTACTATGTTTGGGTGGCAGACCTGCGGTACTCGACAGAAGGGGTACCTCTGTTGGCTATTAGGGGGAGCACTACTGTTTTGGGGTGGCAGACCCATGGCAGGGAGCACTACTTTGTTTGGGTGGCAGACCCACGGTACATGACAGGAGGAGTACCTCAGCAGTGTAAGGTTAGTGAGTAGCGTGTCAGAGTCGTGACATGATCACCGTACTCGATAGAGGTGGAGCACTTCAGCAGTTGTAGTTTTGATATCTTTAATGAATATCCTAGTTTGAGATAGGTCAATGACCTTTGTGTTACCTAATGATTGAGATTGGTCACTTGATAACTTATGTATATATATGGGCATATACAAAATTACTGGTTATCCATTGATTTCATAACCTTTGTGTTTCCACATGATTGAGATGGGTACTTGATAACTTATATAGAAGTATGGGCATATACCTATGTAAGGGTTATCTTTTGAGATCCTTCTTTGTGGTTATCCTTGTTGGATGTAGTGAGACCTTGAGGATCAAGGGGTCCCTAATGCGTATCATTATACTCACCCCTGCACGGGCTGTGCCCACACCTCGTTGTCTTGGATGCAGTCGATGGACAGTGCTGACAGAGACCATGTTTACAAGGACTGGACGGTACCCGGAGGAGGACTTCACGCTGAGACGATACTCAGAGAAGGTTAGAAGGAGAGAGCATTGAGGAGGCTATCTGTACCTAACATTCAGGTAGGATATGAGGTGGATGACCAAAGAGATGCTTCAATCATCCAGTTGTTTGTCTTTTCTGTTGTATTTTCGTTCAGTTTTAGCAGTATTTTTCATTTGGGTTTGTATTCTGGCACATTTAATTATCTACAATTTATTTTGTACTTAGTGTAATACTAGAGCTCATACTATGGTAGGATGTGTTTATATTTTATAAAGTCAATGACTTCCCAGTCATCAGGATTTACGTCATTGGTTCTAGTCATCAGCCCCTGGCCTATGGATGGTGGGATTGGGGTGGTCACTACACGGGCCCCAAGGACGGGTCGTGAAAAATTGGTATTAGAGGACGTCAGTTCTACCGCAGAACTCCGAACTCTGATGACAGTTTTCTGTGATGCAATAGTGTTAAGAATACTGAGTGTGGTTTTCAGTTCAGGGAGTCCATTCTTGGTGCAGAGGCTGATGTATCCATACACCAGGACCCCGACTACTAATTTCTGACCTAGTGCACGAAAGCACTGATTGCGTGTGTGTTTCAAAAAGTATTCTTTATGTCTACTCAAACTAGGTCATCTCACCAGGTTGAAATCTTTTGGCTGGGTCACATATGTTATGAATGTCTCCTCATATATAGTAAGTTGGAGTTCTGAGAGAGTACGCGATGGCGACCCACCGAGGGACGAGGCTCTTGTGCATTGCACTTTTACTATGCTGGCACCTTCAGGTGGTGTACCACCAGTACCCCCACTCATTGGGAGGAAAATACCACCAGCTGTACTAGTGGATGGTGCACGCTGACGGAGCATGTTGCAAGAGGTCCAGCAGTTGAGGCCTTCGAGGTTACGAGGCGAGATAGATTCCCAGGCCGTAGAGGACTGGTTGGAGAGGAATGCTAGAGTTATACATTGAGTTTAGACACTAGTTGAGTGGACGGTGGAATTAGATACTAGTGTTTTCCAGTGAGTGGCCATGAGGTTGGTCTTTATAGTAATGAGGCTTTGGTACGTGGACTGATGCCTGAAATAGTACCTTCGGGTAGTCTTCCAGCTATATCACTACATGTTGGTCAGCTGTTTCAACCGGTGTTACCGGTAGATGACACATATAGGCATAGTTCCTAACACATGTTTTACTGTCAGATACCCCTCTTGTTCCGAGGCATTCCCTACTAATATGTGGCTGAAGACTGGCTTAAGGAGGTTGCTGAGAGTTTTCTAGAGCTTATACAGCTTTGGCAGGATGACATGTTGGAAGGTGAGTATTCATTGAGGTATATCGATCATTCCAGGTACTCTATGAATATGATATGATCAATGATTTAGATCTAGGACTTCTGAGCGTGGTGTGTTTAAGGATATCTGAGCCAGAAGATTATTTTCTATGCATTCCTACTTGTGTTAGGGTGCTACAGAGAACCTTTGTGGTTGAATGTTCATTGGCTGAGAGGAAACATCCAGTGAATTTTAGCAGTAGGAAAGCAGGGAAATGGAACCAGTCTCAGAGACTTGGGTGTGTAAAATGTTTCAAGAAGAGGATGTTTTAGGAATAGATGAAACTGTAGAGCATAAGACATAGAAGCAGAGATAGGAGAGATGCATGAGGGGGTGTACATTTCGACATGTTGCAACCATCCGAATTTTTTGTCCACGTCAGGCTCAGGGAGCATGAGGTTAGAGGAAGAGAGTAGCTGCATGCGGTCAAGGAGTGTGACCCAAGGGCTCTAGTAATGATTAGATGTACATTCTGTGTCTACTACTAGCTTCCGTAACAACATAAATTGATATGAATCATCCCTTCCTTCAACGAATCTTGTCCCAGACCTAGTTTTTCCGGTGAAGCCGTTGACTTAACCCTCACATCTGGAGATACCTTTGGGAGGAAACTAGGTAATCACGCTTACACCGACGGTGTGATCTGACCCTAGAGGCGAGAGTTTCGGTTGGAACCTCTTGGTGGCAGCGTCGAGGCCTTACGAAGTTAGTTTGGGTATGGACTAGGCAACCCCATTTCATACACTAATTGTTGGTATTAGGAAAAAAGGATTTGGTTTATCGACATCGTTGGGATATGGTTCTTCTTGGTTGGTGAAAAGAAAAACCCAGGCATCATAGGATGGAATCATGCATAAGGGGGTACAGTCGATCACTCATGAGTCGTCCAGACTTAGATTTGTTCCAAACTTCGTCAGAGTTTCTACCACGCTTTTAGCATTGACAAAAAAGGGGAAACCCTTAGTGTTGTCAGTTAGATGCCAGCAGTGCTTTCTGGAGGTGAGGCAGAGATGGTTCATGGCAGTTGAGACTACTTGGATCAGACATAAGTACCATGTTCATAGGTGACAAATACCAATTGTGTTCGATGATGGTGACCATGTATTCTTATGGGTCTCACCTCGACGAGGTCTAAAGAGATCTGGCCAGGGTGGCAAGTTATCTCCAGGATACATCGTACCTTTCCAGGTTCTCAGCGGTGTAGGAAAGGTGTCTTACCGCCTGGCCCTTCCAACTCAGTTGCACTGGATGCACTACGTCTTCCACATATCTCAGTTGAAGAGATACGCGCCCGACCCGATGCATAACATTGACCGGGTGGAGCTGGACATCGATGACGGGGTGACATTCTCAGAGGTCCCAATGGGGATCGAGGATTGACCTGAGAAGGTCCTACATGGATAGTGGTTTCATCTAGTGCGTATTCGTTGGAAGCACGAGAACCTCCATGAGGGCACATGGGAGCAGGAGGCTCAGATGCATGCTCAGTACCCTATTTTTTCAATAGTTTCTGTTGTAGCTTTACGGGGACATAAATCCCTGAGGTGGGGGTAATGTGAAGACCCGTAAATTTTATGTAATTTTTTTTTCTTAAATTCATTTGAATTTTACGAGTACGTAGTTTCTGATGGAACCTGATTCCGAGTGCCGGTGTTCCTAGAATAATTTTCTAAAGTTTAGCTCGGGTATGTTCTGTGAACGAGCTAGCATGTTTTTCTATCTTTTGAACCGGTGCTCGGAATTGAAATCTAAGGGAACCAATGAACTCGCAACATCGGTAATTGCCTAAGGGGACTCTTACAACAGTTGCGTTTAAATATGGTTGTGAGATAAAAATTTGGAGTTTATTACAGAAGTTTAAAAAATTTGTAAAACAAATTTATATCCAAGGAAGATAAATCCTACCATTTCTGGATATATGAGTGGTGGGGCCCACACGAACCCCAACCTCTCATCTTCTCATAACTCCCTCCAACCCCCCCTTAACAGATCTTCAATTTTATGTGACAACTCCCCTTATTATGAAAACCCTTCACCTCCCTAATTAATATTCCATCCAGGGTTTGAATGTTAAAAGGGAATGATAGTATTATATATTGGGGAGCCTTCACTCAATTATGGGTTTTCAAATATATTGGAGAACCCTGTGGGAAACCGTTGGAGAAATTTAGAGATAACATTAAACCTCTGAAAAATAACAGTTCTTCAATGACGGGCCTTCCAAAATCTTAGATGAAGAAAAATCCATCAACGAAGGTCAGATTTCGACGAATCTCCAATGCTCAAGCTCTGATATGATGTGTGAGGTGGACGCAATAATTGACGTCAACTCAATTCTCTTTCTATGGCATGATGATGTGAAACATCATAATCGAAGTATGAATTTTTTTATAATTATAATTATGTAAATTATACCCTCTATGTTTGGCGTTATTATATGTTGAAAAATGGTTTTAGCCTCGAATTTGGAGGGCATGGGCTAACGAACAAGCCCAAACCCTCCGCTGGTTTTTCATTGTGCACGGATTGACAGGTGATGAAAAACAGGGATACAATGGAGATTTGAAGTGTTCGCAGTGAGGTTCAGGTCCCGAGGTGACCTTAGGCACAGACGATGGGCGAAACGGACCACCCGGGAGCTTCCGGAGGTCCGTAGAAGGCAGAGGCGGCACGCCGCCGGAGCAGACCATTGCGGATGAGCCACGGTTGTAAATGTCAAACTAGAACGACTTTTCCATTCTGGATTATAGAGGCGTGTTGTTATGCCACGCCGTTTTCAATCAATGGGGGGGGGGGGTGCCCCCCGCTCTGCATCTTTCGCTTGGCCATGTTGGCAGAGCAGAAACCGTCCACCGGGTCAGGCCGCCAGCAGCGGGTCGGGTCGCGCCCATCTAGGCCAGACCCAGACCCTAGTCGAGTCGACCTGGTTCGGGCCGACTTCGGGGGTGTTGGGCCTGGTCGGACCTGGCCCAGACCCCCTATTTTTAGAACATTTTCCGCTAAAAGGAAATATCATGAGCTTAGAACCTCTGATCGACGCATTGTCAGTCGCGTAGGATTCCTTCGATCGAGTTGGTATTTTCAGTATATCATACTTAAGGTTTTTCTGAAGTTTGGGTATGGTCAGGTTGGTTTGAACTCGAATCCAACCAGGCCCTCAGAGCAGAAACACTTATAACATGAGGACCGTACGTCCGATTGAAATGTTGTCGACTATGTTGGATTCCTCCTGATTAGACGGTTCTTTTGGCATACTCAAGTTGAGAATTGGATGCGGTTGGATTATGGTCGGGGTGGTTTAGCTTATAAACCAAATGAGCCCCTGGAATGGAAAAGACAATAACTCTCAGACTGGATGTCTGATTGACGAATCATCAGAGGTGTTGGTAATCTCAATGAGAAACGGTTCCTTTGAGTATACCCCATCGGAATTTGTGGTACAGTTGAGATATGGCCGGGTTGGTTCGTACACGAAACTAACCGGGCCCCCGGGACTAAAAGGCTAATAACTCATAGACCGGGCTTCCGATTGACATGTCTTCTATTGCTTTGAGACCCCTTTGACGCGGCAGTCCTTTGAGATATTTCTTCATGGGACATTGTCATACTTGGATTATCGACCATTAGTTCATGGAGAGGATCCTCCCAGAGATGAGTGTATAGAGTACATAGACCTTGTAGCTGGTTGAGACCTTATGACTGCTAGTCTGATTCGAGTAGGAGTGACTTGACTAGCCTAGTGGGTAGCACTACTATGTTTGGGAGGAAGACCCATGGTGGGGAGAAATACTGTGTTTGGGTAGAAGACATGCGGTACTCGATAGAAGGAGTACCTCTGTAGGCTATTAGAGGGAGCACTACTATGTTGGGGTGAGAGACCCATGGCGGGGAGCACTACTGTGTTTGGGTGGCAGAACCGCGGTACTCGATAGGAGGAGTACCTCAGCAGTCTAAAGTTAGTGAGCAATGCCTCAGAGTAGTGACATGATCACCGTACTCGATATAGGAAGAGCTCTTCACCAATTGTGGTTTCGATATCTTTAATGAAAATCATGGTTTGAGCTAAGTCAGTGACCTTTGTGTTTACCTCATGATTGAGATGGGTCACTTGAAAACTTATGTATATATATTGTCCTGTACCTATGTTGTGGTAATCCATTGATTTCATAACCTTTGTGTTTTCTCATGATTGAGATGAGTTAATTGATAACTTTGGAATAAGTATGGGCTTATACCTAAGTAAGGGTTATCTGTTGAGATCCTTCTTTGTGGTTATCGTTGGTGGATTTAGTGAGACCTTGAGGGTCACGAGGTCCCTACTGAGTATCGTTATACTCACCCCTGCAGGGGCTAGGCTCGCACCACATTGTGTTGGATGCAGACGACAGACAATGATGACAGAGACCGAGTGTACGAGGACAGGATGGTACCCGGAGGTGGACTTCACGACGAGATGGTTCTCATATGAGTTTGGAGGGAGAGAGCATTGAGAAGGCTATCTGTAACTACCCTTCAGGTAGGATATGAGGTGGAAGACCCATGAGCTGCTTGTATCTTCCAGTTGTTTGTCTTTTCTGTTTTATTTTCATTCAGTTATAGCTGTACTTTTCAGTTGGGATTGTATTCTTGCCCATTTACTTTTCAGCACTTTTTTTGTACATAGTGTATTACTTCTTGTACTGTGCTTGGATGTGTTTATGTTTTATAAAGGCAATGCCTTACCAGTCATCAGGATTTATGCTTTTGCTGCTAGTCGCCAGCCCCTGGCCTACGGAAGGCGGGCTTGTGGTAGTCACGACATGGGCCCCGAGGACATGTCGTGACACAATTAAATTTATTTTTGAAAAAAGTCAAAAATTTGTAATTGTGTATATAGAAAATCATTTTATTGTTTTATGAATTTTTTAATGAATTTAAAGAGAAGATGATTTTTGGAAGAAAAATGGTTTTCGATTGAAGAGTGAAATAAATGTGATTTATCTGAAAATAAATATTTTCAATTATTACGACTTTCATCAAATAAAAAAATATCAATTTTACCGGAAATTAACACGAATAATAATAAGAAAATAAAATAATTGAGTATTTTTGATATATGTCAAAACATTTCATCATTAGAATAATAATATTGAGAAATTATGATAAAAAATGAGATTGTAACATAAAAATCATTCCACATTGGTATCAGTGAACCATATGCCCCAATAACAAATAATTTTATATAAACTTATAATATTATGGGAAAAACATAATTCATTATTTTAAATATCAATGGTGATATATATATTCACCTAAAAAATATGATAGGGGCATATCCAAAGTTATGTATCAATGAATGAAAACTAAGACCATGATTCCTTATTGAATTGTTATATTTATAAATGTAAACCCCCAGAAAGATAGATAATCAAATTTATATGTTTATAAAAAAAATTAAGTGAAATATTAATAAGATAAATTCATCCACATATAAAAAAAAAATAAAAAAAACACATGTTGAATATGGAATTTGTCACTCCGAAAAATAAAATCGAGATGAAAATCCCATAACATAAGTCTCAAATTCCATTATAGACATTTGATCCCATTTTATTAGAAATAAAATATTATTATACATCATTTAGAAAAAAAATATTTATATATATCAGACAATATATTATTTTCATATGTCCTTTTATTTCACACTTGGTAAAAATTACATGATAATTTTATCTTTCTTGTAATAACTGTTCTATTTTCCTTATATGTTTTGAATTTTTAATTTTTTTATATTAATTTTATAATGATTTAATAATATCAATAATTTTAACAATGGTATAAAAATTATATATTTTCAATATATATGTATTTAGAGTAATCCATAAAATTTTTGTGATAGAAAATAAAATATAATGTCTCTCGGGACAGTAGGTCATAGTTATAGATGAATGTATGACACATTATCTAGTTAGATTAAAATAATAAAAGGGAAATGACATATTATAATTATAGAATCATTTTTATGTCTTGTATGTTATATTTTATCACTAAAACTATCCTTATTAACTTCATTGTATATTGTTAATGATTCACATCGTTTCGTGATGTAGTAGTCTTTCGTACACACATGTGAGTTTATCATATTCCCGCAAAATAGAGATTATGAAAGAATGTGTGATATAATAATTCAATAAGTTTAATAATATCATATAATATATATATATATATATTGTAAATTCATTATTATAGAATTCAATGAGTGGTGGAAAAAAAATGTATGGAATCCGTTTATGAGTTGGTAGATTGTCGTACACATGTTTGAGGATTTTCTTACAATTTTTATGGAATGGGAGACGGTTGTAGGTCTTGAACATAGTATAAAAAACAATATAAATAAATGAAAATTATGTTACTATATTCTAATGTAATAATAATAATTGAAAGAGGAGGTGGAATAAATAATTCCAAAACACTTGATTATGAACTATACATTTCATCAAGTATCCTCTTTAAATATTTCACCAAAAGACATCATGGGTTTGATTTTATTCAAAATATAGATTCTAAGAAGAGTGGTGGGAATTTGGTAATTTCTTTGATATGTTCATGGTTGGAAAAAAAATCAAGGTATAAAGAGGAAAAAAGAACCAATGGCCTTTTATAAAAGACGTGAGTGCATCAATTCTATATTTTTTAAGATAAACTTTTACCCACTCTTTTCTTATTAAAAGGATCATATAATGAAGAATTATAGAGTAGAACATAAAATTTATAAATTGAAACAGAAAAATGTTTTTGGAATAGTTTTGAGTTATTTTTAAACATTTCATATTAGTTAAACTCCATGAAAACTCCATTTTACCATAATCGTGGAACATAATTTATAATAGTATACTATTCATTTTGGTAAAAAATTATTTTGATAATATAATATGATATAAATTAATATTATTAAATATTAGGAAGCATTTTTCAAAATTCTATTCAAATAAGTGAAAAAATATAATTTAAAAAATCTCCATGAGACGTCATGATAAATAGAATTGTTAAAGTCAAAATCTTCAAAGGAATATAATGTATTTATATCAAAAGTAAAAAATTAAATTATGTAAAATGAAAAAATAGATTATTGGTTTTTTTATATTAACTAATATTAAAATATAATCAATTTAAAATATAAATTATCTTGATAAATAAAATAAAAAAAATTATTTTTATAAATAAAAAATATATAAATTATAATTTCATTTAAAATTTAGTATCTTTACTAGTAAACCAAAAATAACTATTAACAAAATTCTCCCTAAAAATTTTTATTGATGACTCAAAAAATTAATTTTATTTTACCTTATTAATTGTCGAAAATTGGAAGAATTGTTTTATTACTATTCACAAAAAAATATATTAAATAATGTATTTATAAAAAAATAATATTGTAAAATTTATAAATATTAACCAGAAGTAATTACTTTTTTTATCAATATGATATATATATATATATAATATAAATAATATTTGTTAATTATTTGTTAATTTTAATCTCTATTTGTTTAACGAATGTTTTATAATGTTCAAATTTGAATAATATTATGAATAGTATATCATGGTTTTGTTTAAAAATATTGTCTTGTGTATCTCAATCTGATCTTGTGCATCATATACTGAATTATTAAATTTTAAGCCAGTGTAGTGCCATGTTAAAGTAATGTTTCATTTAACACACTCTATGAAATAAATTTTATTTATTCAAATAGATAAAAATTCCTACAAACTTGTGGTGTTATTTTATGCCCCTTATATTGAATTTCCCTATCAAATTCATCAATATAGAAAAAACAATGATGATACATTTAACTCATAATATTTTCATGTTCCCAAATATCATCTAAAAACACGTGGTTTCTTTATAAATCATTTCCTTCATAAGTGTTAAGGTTTCCTAGATTGTTTTTTCTATGATCTAGAATCTCCACCTATTATTCAGTATATAAATGTCTTTAATCCAGTGATATGGCTTCTAAGATTATTAAATGTGAAGCATTATTTATTTACTTCATTAATAGTAACATATTGACCACATATTGGACGTGATTAATGTATATTGGAAGATTAATTTGATAAGATATGGTCATGATATGAGTAATAAAATTCTTCTTGTTGACAGAACATTCCCATAGTTTCACTTTATTCTCTAATACCATAAAATTATTCAATGGATGATTTATGAGAAACACCATGTCTTCAATATAATATTCAAGATCATTCTAGGAATTATCAACAAAATTCATCATCTCAATATGAACTAAATTTATTCATAGATGAATAGATTTATCACTCTCAACCATTTCATTAGCTATCTCAGGTCCCAATATATTTCATTCTATAACATCATTTCATCTCATTAGAGATCTACGTTTGTTTCAATATAGGCCTTGATAATGAACCATTTGAATTCTTTAGTTATATATATTATATAAAACCCATCCACTAGGGGATGGGGTTGATCCCAACCACCTATGAAATCCAAAGAACAAGTTCTCAACATATCCCAAATGCATTAAATTTATCTCTGAAACTCGATATATTTCTGAGGATGATAAACATTACAGAAAATCTACTCTCAATAGTGATTTTACTAATGACACCACTAACACAATAAGGAAACCTCCATGTATATATTATATTTAATGGATGTCTTACACCAATTACCTTAAACATATACAATGTTTATTTATAGGCATTTCTATCCATAAATAAGTAATCTGTGATAGAAATAATGTATGATAACATTGTATGGTGTTCTAATAAATACAATATATAATTGATCCATTTAGATGTTTTGGGTATTCCAAAATATTTTTTTCCCATTTCTATTTTTTATTGGAAATTGATATAAGATCCCCTTTTCATTTTGTCTCCCAGCCATAAATTTACTACATGAATAATACTAAATACAAACTCTATGATATCATTCTTCATTTCATCCCCCCAAATGTAAACATTAAAATATCTATATATATATATTTACTTCCCAGATGCATATTTAATTATTAAATATATCATTACTCAAATAACTCCCTCTTCAAATATGACATGGAAGGAACACATACATGGTTTCCAAACCTTATCATTCAATCATGATCATGGTTTAAATCTGGTAAATTTTTAAACATTGTTTGTATTTATATATCTGCTTTTTGTATCTATTTGAGCATTACAAGGATATATGGGGAACACTAAATTGATAATGATTTTGTTTTAATAATTTATTAAGGATTCAAGATATATCTTCTAAAAATGATATACTATTGTAACTTTGTAGTCAATATCATGGATAAAATAACATGATACAATAAACTCAAATCATAGGCCAAAATTTTCACTTCTCCATGTTGGTAATTTTTTGATAAGTAATATTCTTTTTTCAGCTCTATCCATCTACTTTGGAGCATATTAAACTCGTTATGTGTGAGTATAGATAGTAAAATTTAATGATTGTAATATATATCACAATTTTATACATTAGTGTAAATCCACCATATGTTAAATGAATAAACATATCACTGCTAAATCCAAATAATGAGTTCAGTAATTTTACTCATGAATCCAAAATTGTTGTAATTGATAAGATACAAACATTAAATTTTACACAATAAAAAATCATAATCCCTTAATTCATAAATCACAATAAATTTAAAAATCCATCAATTTAATATAGTATAATAGACACAAGACCATAAAATATATTCTAATTATTTATTTGAAATTTTTATCAAATTCAATTTTCTAAACATACATGTCTCCCTTACAACGTATTTGGATATGATTAATAAAAATTCCTAACAACTCCTCCACCTAACATTGAATATGTCTAGGAAAACAAAGAAATACACAGATCTTAGTGACCATGCTTGGTGTAATATATCATTTAATCACTTTCATCATTGATGGATGCTACAATATACTAATTAATAAGATTATATGACCAAATAATGGATCATTTTGAATCAAAAAACAATACTATGTAAATTTTTAAAATAGTTTCTCTTTGATTAGGTTATTTAGAACAATTATTATGTTTTATGCGTGCTCTTAATTTATCTTTTTAAAGATAATAATTTCATTTTTAAATACTACCAGAATCTGATCAAGGTAATATCTAAATATATATTCATTATATCCGTGAAGATGACAAAAGAATTAGTATGTCACAATGAAATTAAAATATATTGATATTTTCCATACCTTTTATGGTATGATGAATTGGGTATATTCTATATCTTCCACTTTAATTGTTGATATAAAAAATATAGGTAAATCATGAAAAGTATTGAGAAACATGTAGTTGATAAATTATTTCATGAATACATAGAAGAGGATACATGTTCTTTTTCAAGATGCTGATCAAATCTTGATCATTAACAAATTGTCAAATTTATATATATATCACTAAATAAAGAACAAGTACACCCCTACGTGACACACATGGAAAAATGAATACCCATTAATGTTTTTTATATACCTTATTCTTCAATTCATAAAGCTAAATTGGGGAGAGACTATATTTATCCATTGATAATGTTGTGGCCCCATGTATGAGTTCTATTGAGAACTCAACATAACATTTTTTGTAAGGATATGAAACTTTTCTCAGAATACATAACCCAATTTATACATTGTAATCATATCAATAGTTTCATGATGATCCCCAACCAACTGAGATTGAAACCCATTCATGAATGAGAGTTAAGAACCATACAATGGATTCCATATCCCTAGAAATTACATATATAGTTTCCCATTGATTTACCATAATAAGCTTTTTTTGGAATATCAAATTTAACTTCCCTTTCTTGAATATTGATTTCCTACACATTTAGATAAATACAATCCATTCATTTGATGACATTAAATTCAAACAATGAATGGATGGAAATATTTACAGGAAGAAAATTCTCACCAATTTCAACCTAAGATGAATCAGTAACATTGATATGTGATCATCATACAATTAGATGTATCCTCTAATAATTTTAAAAATAATATATTTGGTGTAATTTTTATATGATTATAAAAGTAATTATATATAAAAGTGTGGGTAATCCAATAGTTAAATATTACAACATTAGTTCTAGAGTGGATGTTAATTTTACTATTCAGCATGTATTTAAAACACCCTCAATAAAATATACATTGTAATCAATTACACCACATTGGAAACATTGCTTCTTCATGTGATGATTATGATGTGAATACTATTCTCATTTCTCATAATTCAACCCATTCATGGACTTATTTAGTTAAAAAAATCTTTATCATCCACATGAATATGAAAAAAATAGTTTTTTTATATAAAACTTCTCTTTTATATCACCATTTATAAATGAAAACATGATATCCAATTTCAAAACTATAAACTTTTTTTCACTTACATGTGTAATAAAAGTTGAATTTTTATTGTCTATATCATATGTGAAAATGTTTTATGTACATCAATTCCCTTACTCTATGATAATACCATGAACAAAAATCAAGTTTTTTCAATCCAAGATTTCATTTTCATTCAAATTTTCCTTGAAATAAATTTTTCTCATAATGAAATTATTTTCAGTTAGCCTCAAATCAGTATCACTTGTAAAATTCATTTCAATTTTTTAATACTCTTTATTAACATAGTAAACATAAAACACATCCATATATATTTGTTGTAAATATTTTTTTTCTACATGTGGTATGAAATATGTTCATTATAGATAATTTATTCTCCTTTTTTTTGAAATTTCATACCACAATTAATGGGTTTATTCAATTTTATCAGTATTTTTCATATCTTTTTTGTTGAAGGACTGGCATATTATTACTTATCTTCATTTTCCTCATCAGAATCATCATTTAATGTTTATTTTACCACATTATATATTAATATACACATAACATTAATTGGGAAACTATACACTACATTGTTGATATTTCGTTTAATTCTCCAATTGAGGAAAATAAATTGAATAACCAACATTTCACAAACTCCTCTTGATGCACTTATATGTTTTTTATTTTCGTTAATAGAAAAGGAAAATCCATTCATCCTTATGGGATTAAAAAATCATTTATTTCATTTTAGTATTATTTAAACACATACATCTAATGATTTAATATATGTCATATTTGTATTCATATTCAAACAATAGCTTCTATTGATTCTTTTCCACTCTAATAAAAAAAATATTTTATAAATGAATACAACCATAAATATTTCTTACAACCAGAATTTTTCTGGTAGTTAATTTAAATAATCAGGGTTCTATAATTATTTTATAACCTATTAAATAATTTCAAATAAACAATTTAATTGTTGATTTCTCACTATATAGAATTTTTCCTTTATCTGATGTTTTTTTTCCGAGATAATCCCTAATATGGTGGTTTCTAAACATTAATCCATTATTGGTATAGAATTTTGAAATCATCTACCCAATTATTTGTTACACCAACCAAAGATAACGAGTAATGTATCAAAACACCATATACCTATTATTTGTTACCATTTTATATGAAAAAAATAAAGAAATCATCTGTTAAATGAACATGATATCTATTCCCTCAAAAAATATTTTTTAGATAAATACACACCCATTACCATTATGATGTTCAATTATTTGTGTTTTATTTTTCTATTTTCTATTGTCTAAATTTCAAGTAATGATCCATTTTATACAAGTTTGTAATACATTCATGTTATTACATGATTTATTACAAGTATCACAAGACTTAAATGTTTTCAATAGATCCACTATGTAATATTAGCTCTAATGACTATGACAATTGTTATAAAACCTATTTTCATATTTATTCGATAGAAAATGAATAACATATTACCCACATAAAAGGTAAAAATTACTATATGTGTGCTTCCCCGACATAATAATAGAACCCTAATTTCATTTGAATATACATACCTTTAGGATGAAATTTATAATATGTACCGACTCACACTATTGGATGACACATTGCATATTGTGACTGAGTCGTTCAACAAAAATAAATCTAAAAATATCATATATTATCATTAAACATTGTTTTTCATTAGATAATTAATCCTTGGTCAGCACCATTTATATATTCTAATACATTTAATTTTTTTTACATAATTCCATTCAGCATATCCTTATTTTCATTCATGTATGACGTGTTTCCACTATTTAGGTCAAACCTACTAATCATATATGATTCAATTATGGAATTAACAACTGAAATTTATACCTCATCTCTTTTCTTTTTCATAAAATTTTCTTACATTTCACCATGTATTGATTAAAATTCATGATATTAAAAATTATATAATGTAAAAACATCATCATTCATTGTTTCAAATTGGTTAAATGTCTTTATTTTAGTTGATTATTCGGTCAATTATTGTGTACAACCACAATGATTCTTTATATACACATTCATATTCATTATTGATTAAACATACCATTCAATATATCCAATCCCCAATAAGAAATATTCACAATCAGAGTCATGAAATAAATACTGAACTATTTTTCGTATGCTCTATAATGAACATGCCTTTAAAAAAATAAATATAAATAAATTTTAGGTGAATAAAAAATAAATTTCAAAAATAAAATCCTTTGGATCATAATGAATTAGTTTCCTTAGATACAATGTATAAAAAATATAATTTAATTAATTATCTACATCATCATGCATAAATATCATCCCCTTATATAATCAATATAAAAACACCAAATGTATAACCTTTCCTAATAACCTTGGGAGTGGAAAAAATAAGATATCGTGAGATCAGTGTAATAGAAAGGGTAAAAATGTGATTTATAATACTATGATCATATTAATAAATAAAATAATAATATCTATATAATTACATTAACATACCATAAAAATTTTATACCCAACCTATCATAGATCATAAATAAGATTTTTGTATTGAATAATTATCACCCCAAAAGAAGATATTCATTAGAATGTTGAATCATTATAATTATTGAACCACAAACAAATATAATAAAATTGTAGAACCAATAAATGTTTAGAAACAATTACCTTCCTAAATGTTAACTATATATTCAATGAAACAGTTTGGATAATGCCTCAAAACCTATTCCTAAGAGGTGATCTTTCCCATTTGTATTTTACACATTGTGGGTAATTCCCATTAACTTATTTACCATTATGATATTAGGATATAAAAATATATACCCAATGAATTATAGAGAAATATAGATCCCACCAATCATTGGATATAATGTAATGAGTATCCTTGGATATGAAAAAAACACCACAAGAAATTTAAAACCATACTTATGTGTTAATGAAGATAATAAAACACTCATAATATTAGAACCTGTGAAAATAAATAAGTCTCATAATGATTTTTTATTGAATAACCCATATAATGAAGAGGGTTTTATACCAACCTTAATAATTCATTATATCAAAATCCAAGGAAATGGAATGATTTTCACACAAAAAAAAATAACTTAATCGTAATCATTATCCCTCCAGATAAAGAATAAGGTTTTTATCGTTGTATCATGTCTCAAATAAATTTGATGCAATATTATTTGATGTCATCAAATATAGAATATAGTTTTTAGTGACATAATGGAACATTTCCTAATGAAAATTTCCTTTCCCCACAAAGAATCATATTTTTAATCTATAATTTTTTTTAAGTATTATTAAAATCCATTTCAATAAAAAAAACCTTTTTAAATTTGAAATACACATTGTAATTTATTTTGGTTATCATGGAATGAAATTATGTTTATTTCATTAATTTTTATAAACAATCCATTCTTTTAAAATTTTAGACAAAAGGGAAAATAACCTATCATAGAAAATGATAAGATGATTATTTATATAAAAATACGAAAACATTAAAAAGTGGGAATATTTTATTAAAGTAATAATATGATAATTTCATTATCTATCATTTATACATATTAGGAAATCCTGCATATGGATGAAAAATCATATTTTACAAATATGGGAAATGAATTTTATTTTTATCTAAAGAAATATTTTTATAACTATTCCGAACATAAAAATATGAAAATGAAAGAAACGCATTCACATTAATTAAATATCCAGATGAAAAGAAAATTCATTCGTTTAATGTGATATTTATCATGGGATATTTACATTCTTAATCTTATATATAAACAATATTGATAAATAATTAAATTGTAACATGAAATCACTACCACTTTCATAATATTTGAATCATATTTCTAATGAACGAGTATAATTATAAAAAATAGACATCATAATAAAATATGTTCATGATATAACATGTTAAAAATTAATTATATACACATCATAAGATAATATGGCTAGATAACATAACTTATGTCTCATTAAAGGAAGATTGAGAGGAAAATCCCTTATAATAAATATTATCTTCCATCATAAAAATTCCTAGCTAATGTATCATAAATATATATTCCTTAATAAAATTAAAATAACCATAAACATATTTCTCATACAAAATTTAACTTAAATATTACCTCTTATTACCATATTATTAAAAATTATTTTTTAATGTCCCATTTTGGGTAATAATGAGTTCATTTTTCATATATGATATGGCTTGATATTTCATTTTGTGCTTTCAAGTAGACATTGTTTCCAAAAATTCGATAATGTTAAAAATGATACATATCAAATATATTCAATATATATATATATATATTGATATATAATTGGGAACATTTTAATTTTAGAACAATATAAAATTAAAATATTTATTTTAAATTTATCAAATGAAATAATGATTTTTCAAACAAAAAGGCATTATTTCACTATTTATCTAACATTTAATATTATATCAAAATTTACAAAAATTAATATAATGAAGATTTTTTAATTTTTATTTAAATAAATTAAAATATTTTCTATTAAATATTCTTAAATTATCAATTATAAATTTTAATATTTTTCTCAAAATTTTTTAAATTTTATTTGTAAAATTTAATATTCAAAAAATATATTTGAATTTACGAAAACTTAATTACCTATTTATAATTATGATTGAATTATATTGACCCTTAATAATTAATTTTATAAAAAAATTTATTCATATTCGTTCCTCTAAATTTAATCGGTATATAATAATTATCATGATTAAATAATGTTTTTATCAAATAATATGGTTTGCTAAAACTATGTGTTTGGTGGTTAGGAAAGCTATTAATGAAATAATTTTTTTTAAAAAATGGTGGCTTCACCGCAAAACATTTATGAGATGAGTAGTATTGTTTTACATGACTTTCTCTCAATTTTTCATTATCACTATAGAAATCCCCTTATAAAATTTATTTTATTTAGTAGTTTGACCATAGTGTTTGACACTTGTGAAGGTATAAGTATGTACATCCCCATGGGAGATATATTAAACCCATTATGAACATGCTGGATAGTAAGTGGAAGCTCAAAGGGATAAAAAATCGTCCCAACTGAATAAATAGTGTATAAATGTCCAATATTCCTAGTAAATAGATTTTTTCTCTTCATTATTATTATAACATTATTCATTATATAAATTCATTGAAACACCTTATCACAAAAATTGAATTATACTAACAAATTTATACATATCTATTTTTGACATTATCATGACCATTTGTGATACTAAATGGATATATATTTATATATGATATATTAATATAGATCATCTCCTAATATATTTATTTCCTAGACTTTATTCCTCCACATTGTATCTTTACACTTATTTCCATATTTGGCTCCATAAGGATACATCTAAATTCACTAGTGAAGGATATTATTATATGAAAAATCAGCTTGTGTACTTTTTTGATCGCATATACATTTGATATCCATTGAACATAATATAAATATATAATTACCACATATCTATTAACTAGAATCCAATTCCACTTTATTACATTGACATAAATACAAATGGTCAAGTCACAATAGATCAATTAGTTTATCCATTTAGGAGAACCATATATGTAAATTACACCCATTTTTAATATTTAATGTAAAATGAAACATAATAATAGAAATGTTTTTTCAATATTTAAACACATTAAACATATTCATCTTCATATCCCATGAAAGGGAAAAAATATGATTGACCTCATTCCTTCAATAAGGGTTTCATACAATGTAATATATCATTATTAAACATATCATATTCAAAATGGAATTTAAATAACTAAAAACACATGACATTTAATAAATAACATGATAATGAAATAAGGAATCCATAATATTGGATGTAATATAACCGAAACACATGAAATTTAATCAGAAAAATTGGACTAAAATGCTTCCATTTTTAATATAATTGAAAAATATCATGGTTAATTATAAAAAAATTAGGAATATAATTCCTAATTATTGGAATTAAAAATATAAAAAATCAGGATACATCTATTGTGAGGATATTTCAAAAGATACTATAAGACTACTTGTTAAAACCAATTATACATGGATTGCTACTTTTTATCATGACAACAATTAAAAAATCAAGTCTCTATCCATAATTAGAACCCATCCAAAAATTAATTTTAAATAAATTTTGAATTTATTTAATTATTTATTTAATTA
Organism: Viscum album; assembly: GCA_963277665.1. NCBI lineage: Eukaryota > Viridiplantae > Streptophyta > Magnoliopsida > Santalales > Viscaceae > Viscum > Viscum album. The sequence continues at coordinate 1,416,091,275 of OY728161.1, read as the reverse complement.
ATGTACTGATATTCCTTATCATATATTATCTAGATGATGTAAGGATAATAATTTATCAAAATTTATGAAGATAATAAAATAACATTCATAGTAAAAACCATATAAAAAACTGGTTTAAGATTATTGAAATAGTATTATACATCATATGTGAATAAAAATAATCAATAGAAATTTAATTTACATTGAAAAAATGTAGATAAGAATGTTATTGGTTCAATATAATGTAAATATTAAATTGTATAATAAACTATTTAGATAAATGGTAATTGATTAATTATAAGCCATTGAAAAATAAACATGAATTTAAAGAATAATCATCATGAATATAAAGTTTTTCATATAAAAGAATGAAATGAGGATGTATATAAGCATGTAAAAGTAAATATTTCAATATTGACAAATATGACTCAATGAAATATAAATTGAGATGAAAAATGTTGCCTCATTCTTTTATTTTGATTAATGTAATTTAACCTTCTTTATAATGGTATTAATCATGTTATTAATTTATACAATAACCATTTTCATATTTATTATATAAAATATGATCATATTAGGACATTTTAAAATATTTTTTAAATAATATTTCAATATTTATATTATTTCTAGTGTAAATTTCCTTGTATTATAATCCTAGAATTATTAGGATTATTAAACTTCATATACATAGGATTTAAATACATCATATGCAGAATTATTATATTTATATAAATATAATAATTATACAGTAGATAAAATATTTTTTCCATTATTAGTTGTTCGGAATGTAAAATGAATTTCATTGCTTCCTGGAGATGATATGTCTTATATATGCAAGATCTGTGATATAGTTCCTTTATGTGGTAAAACGGTAAGGGAATGTATGATATATTAATTTTAATAAATTTATATCACGTCATATATTTCACATATATTCATTAAAATTATCATTATTTCCTTCCATGTAATGTGTTTATGAAAAATGAATCTCATTGTTGTGCGAATCAAGAGTCTGACATACAAATGAGCGAAGCGTCAGTCCACTATACTAATGATAGACGAATTTGATTCCCTTTTGATGCATTATAGATTAAATTTTTTTATTAAATTAACATAATAACATTGATTTATATTTGTGACAATAGTTTTATAATATTCTCATGAGTAAAAAAAATTTCAGAGATATAAAAAATAAATAAAATGAAAATGCTTGTTTAAGAACATTTCCACTTCTTAGAAAAATTAATTTGGTTTGAAAAACGTGTTCATAGGATGGATTTTTAATCATGATGTGAGATCTAGGATTTTTAGGGTATTAATAATTTCAGTTGGGTAGTACTCAAAAATCCAAATATGGAAGGACGTGTGAACACGGGGGGATAGAGGCTAGTCATTTATAAATCGAGGAATGAACTCCCATGGAATTTTTGAAAAGAGTCATGTATATCCACGTTATTATTATTGAATGATCAAAAAAATGTGTCATTATCAATCATTATAGGGTAAAATGTATAATTATGTCTAAAAAGTGTGTTCTGGACCAGTTGGTAGGATATTTTAACCCTTGTAATTTTTGTTTAACCCTTTAAAAATTAGTTATTACAATTACAAAAATAATTAATTTTATTGTATTGACTATTACTAATTTTGAAAATTAATGTTAAAATTATTAGAAATTCTATATTAATATTATTTCAAATATGGAACCAATTTTTTCATATTCAATTCATTTAATTAATAATATCCAAATTAATTTTATACCCATAGACATTAAGCTATAGAAGAATATGAGAAGAATAATTTCTTAATTAAATAATGTTTTAATATAAAAATTCCATATTAAATTTATTTCACATACAATTATGTATATATAATAATATACCTAATTTAATAATACTTTAAAATAATTTTGAACAACTTATTTTTAATATTTTTTAAATGAAAATGATTTTTTTTTTAAAAAAATAAGTATTTATAACTATTCCAGAAAAAATGAAATATTTTAGAGAAATCCTGAATAATAAATGGAAGATTATTTTGATATTAATATTTGAAAAAAATATCCCATTTCATATAATAAATACTCTATAATGAGTAAAAAAATATATATTATCTATTCATAGCATGACTAAATATTCTTTGAGAAAAATAAAAATTTTAGATGAAATTTATTTTTAATTCAAATGATTTATGTTCTATTTATAATTAATTGAGAACTAATAAATTCATTTTTTTATGATATACCATAAAATATTTGTAACTTTTTACTGTTATTCATACCCTATAACACAACATATAGTATTTAATGGTATTGTTTATATAATATTTTGATATATTTTTTTAATTTAATCCCAATGTTTTGTGTATCCTATGTTTTCCAATATATTGTATATATTTAAATATAGATTAATCAAAATTTATAGGGGTGTAATATTCTTCTCTATTGAAATATTTTTTTCCTTAAAATTTAATTAATATTACCTTACCCTAATGGCTTTAAGGCCTTATATTTTTATTCATTTTGTATAATACCCCTTTATGGGTAGATGTAGAAACCATAAATGGCCCCTATGAATCATTACGTTACATTGTATAAATTATTAATATGAAATCATACCATACATTGACTCCATTGAACATCCCATCCCTATTATATATATCATGATGTAAGCTCTCTACATTCGCATGATTGTTCTCCTTGTTGACTGATGTAGAGATGCATATGCCTGGTACCGATGGAAATTTCCATACCCTCTTAATTATTCAAAATACAATATGTATTTTGTGGTTAATGGGTCTTCTGTGAATATTCATCTGTATAATTCTCTTTACAGGGTCTGTATCACACTTCTACCTAACTTGTGGCCGAACGGACTTGAGCTAATTGGGAGGCCTTGAGGTTTCCAAAAGGCCTTAAGTTGGCTAGAAATCATTACTGGCCTATAGGCTTGGGTGTCCCGAAGGCCTTAATGACTTTATGACAAAAAAATGGTGGCATGATGATTGATACAGAAATATAGTTCTAGATACTACAGTACTGAACAGTACATGCTATAATACCTTATATATTTCCTACTATAGTACCACTTATAGTATTGCTACTGTAAAATTGATTGGTTCCCACGTTGGTTCCTAATTTTTTTTAATTTTTCCATTATTGTGTTTCCAAAAAAGATGTTCCATTCATCAACAATTTATTTTTAGTATTATGAATATTATTTTTTTCTCCACTAAAATATTGATTAGGTTCCAATTATTTTATATCAATGATAAAAACATGTGTTGAGTCAATAATGTACATCCTTTAGAATAATAGATGGAATAGACTATTTTCATCTGGGATACATGTTGGAAATTTCTTATGACAAGAAACAAGTATAGTTTATTCAAGGATTTGAAATGGTCTAATTCTCAGGGGACTTAGTTTACCTTCATTGCAGAATCATATGACCCCGTTCCATGGAGGTACTCTAAATAAAACATGATTCACCCAATGTAAATATAATTTATTCCACTGATTCCACGTATTATTTTTTCCTATTTGTTCTTTTTGAATACGAGTATGAATAATCATTAGAGTTATTATTGTAAATTCAAAAAAATATTGTCCTAAAACATTTTTTTCACAAAATACGTCCCAAAAAAATGGAGTATTTAATATCAAACAATGTAATGTTTTATACAGTGTTATTTTAATACATGAATGGAAACTATTGTTATAGGTAAAATCCTTCAAAGGGAAATACAGATCCCACATAACATGAAATTCATGTAAGCAATAATATAACATGTCTTTTATTTATTTAACTGGAACACCCCAAAATAATAAAAAATAACATTGTATTTGATAGTTTATGAATAACGTACCAGATAGCATAAACAACCTATGACATATTTTATTCAACTTAATCTCTTCAATAGCTTATAGAACAAAGAATCCCATGTCTAGATGAATTTTAATATAAAATAAAAATATATAATAACCATTAAACTAGTATATATGAATAGAAATAACAAAAATTTAAATAATTATCTTATTTATATTTCATAAAAAATAAAATTATTCTAAATTGTTATATAATATTTTATAAAAAATATCTTTTTAACTAGAAAGATGTATAAACATTTTTTCACCCAAAAATTATTTTAAATTTTTTTTATAATTATATTATATTTATTTTATAAATTTTGTTTTCTATTTCTCAATAAACTTATAAAAATTATCATATAGTAAATGTTAATATTTTTCTTAAATTATCTTTTATAATTAATAGTGAAAGTACATATTTTTATTGAAATAGAATTTTTTTTAAATAATTAAAAAATATATAAGAAAATTTATATTTGTAAAATTATATTGGTTCTATGGTATTAAAATTAAATTATTATATCTATAAAGAATCATATTTATATATAAATATTCTATAAAATCATTCCATAGTTGTGATAATTTTCTTATTGACATGTTCTTTTTCATTGTGTTTGGAGGTATAATTTTAAATTTGAATCATCCACATCTACAAATTAGATTTCAAAGAAAATATTTCATATTTTTAATTATAATACTTTATATCATCTGATATGTTAAACTAAAATTAGGAAATTATTAATAGTAAAACTGGTAATTAATAATTTTCATAGTTACGGTAAAGATATATTTACTAGGTGTTAATCTAAAAGGATAATGTTTAAAATTTTGCACAAACATTTCCATCTCAAATTGGATGACCATATTTACTTTTTATCACCTCTAGTTGACAAAACTACATCATGTGAGGGGCTTGTTCACTAATACAATCATGTCTGTAATTTAATCATTTCAAAAATCTCATATGTGTCCTCTCCACTGCTAATAAAATGATAACACCTATAGTCCCCACATTAAATATCCAAATCCAATATTTTATTCCATTACCTATGAAATATAAATCTTTAATTCCCATCCAACATCATATATCCCATGTTATGATCATAATATTAGCATAGTGAAGTATCTTGTGGAGACTAAAAGATTTTTTTAGAAGAAGAGGTAACATTCTAAAATGAGCATTCTAATTTAATTCAACTTAAACCTCCGTTAAATATTATTTATTCTTTTTACTAAAATAAAAACAACAAAAAACATATATTGATATGTAATTATGTAAATGTAATTTCTTATATCCCCAACCACCTATATCAAATGGGAAAAAACCATCAATCGTTCATAGGGTGGACTAATGGCTTGCGAACCGATAAATGTTTTTCTATCACCACCATTAAATGCTAAAAATAATTACACATTTGACACATTTATATGATATTTATTATATTATTATACTTTTTGTATTTTTATATTATATATATATCTTGAAAACTATGTTGTTTAAAATATGATGACGTCAATTGGGTGTATGATGGACTACCACCTCGTGAAGCGATGTGATTTCTTCCACTTATTCATTAAATGGATATTAAGAAGGGTAAATTTCGTAAATATATTTCATATATATGTTATGGAGTTGAATTTTTATGAATAATATATCACCAACTTCATAACCCTTTCACACATTATGCAAATGAATATTTTGAATTTGAAATATACAACCTACCTTCTTTGTAAAGATATATCATACATTATAAAAGATAAAAGATAATTAATTATTCCCAAAATGTATCTAATAAAAAAAATTAATAAAATTAACATAAATCTATAGATTTCAGGTCTATATTATATACCCAAAAAATATCTTCTTTAACAAAACACGCATGTGAAAAATGGAAATTAACACACGAAATAATAATATCTGTTTTAAAAAATAGTTTATCAGATGTTATATGAAGCTAAAATATTATTTTGAAAATTGGAATATTGATCTAGTGTAAATTGATTACATTATTAAAAACAATATATGAGAGGTTTAAAAATATAAAATCAAATGGAAGAGTGAGGTAAAGGAATTCGTCTCAATTTCCATTCAATGAGTAATATTATAATTGTATGCATCTAATTTCATTTATATGGTGTATATAATGCCCCATTGATGTATTTAAAATAAATAAATAAATTTTAAAAATGAATAATTTTTCTTTTTAATTCTATTCATCAATGTGTTACTGTTTAAAAGTTACAAAATTGGTAAAAAATTAATGTACATTCTAAATTTCATTTTTTAATGTCAAATTACCTTAAAAAAATAATATTTATGTGACAATATTTCATTAAACCATAAATTTATCTTAAATATATATATATATTTTTCTGTTAGATATTATTATTTTTTAAAAAATATTATAATTTTACATAATTATATTGAATTTTATTAGAATAAATAGGGAAATATTGACAAACACATATTCCTTACACAAAAAATAGACTTCATGACATGTAAAATTGATTTTTAGTTCAAATATATTATTATATTTATAAGAAATTATTTAGAAAATCATTTATTATTAGGGACTAGTTATAGATATAACCTTTATGCAATGAGAGGTATCATAAGACAATTCACTTGGGGTAATCATATATGCATTTACCTAATATTTTTAAACTATTTTGCGAATGGACATGATAGAAGTGGTATCATGATGGCTGATATTATAACATCAATTTTTTTTATTTACATCATTGAGAATAAATTTATAATTATAATCCCTTATATTTTCTATATAATATTACATTAATATGCATTTCATTCTTATCTTATTGATAAAATTTCATGCATTTTTGGTTATTTGTATAGCCATATTGATTATGAATTATCAAACAAGTTATTGATAATATGTATGTGGAATGTGTGTTTAGTTATTTAACATTCCATGGTTATGCTGTTTGACTCAAGAATGCTTCCCTGGAGATTGACCCTTTTTGAGAATTTTATTTCATCATTATTTTTTCGGGGTCCATGTAGTGTAATAAGGCTGATATTCAATTATATGATATAAGAGTTAATAATATTACAAAAAAATTGTTATAAATGTTTTAAAATGTAATAATGGAATCAATTATGTATCAATTTTAGCTACAATAATAACTATGCATACCTTTGGGATGAAATTCCTTGTAAGTTATGAAAATGTACTAAATTAAAACACTAAATATTTATTATTTGAGTAGGGATTGTTATAGTTCACGTCAGTTAAATTTTATTAGAATATTTGGAAACTATATTTAAGAAAACATTTGTTGTTTAACATAAAAAAATAATAGAATCTGATTAAAGGATGAAATGAACTTCCTAATAATTTGGTAAGGTAGATATTATGTCGATTTAATTGAAATAAATTTTTATTTGGATACTACATGTGGAAGTCATTATAGAACTATTGTATGTAATGTAAATTAATCTATAAAGGGCGTATTGGTCATGTGCCATTCATTATTAGGTGCATGAAAAAGTCCTTTTTGTTTACCTATTTTGAATCTCTTATGGGATATTCAATTTATAATTAACATTTTTACAAATAATTATCATGATTTGGAATATATAAATTAAACAATTGGCCTAATTTGAACCTAAGGTGTCTTATATTTAATATAATTTTTCCTGACATAGTCATGTTATGAATGATTATACATGTCTACCACTATGATTATTGTTTCACACCCTATAGTTTTGGGTTTTAATTAGTGGATAGAACCTCAAAGAATTGTGGTAACATTGATACGATGTAAAATTATGTCACCATGAGAATCAAAATGTGATGATTATAAGAGTGAAATATACCATGATTAATATGAATCATTTAACTTGAAATATTTTAAATAACAAGTACCATAAGAAACCCATTGAATAACCAAATAATATTTAGATATTTTTATTTAAGATCTCAAGTAATGGAGACCATGGAGGAATAAACGATTAACTTCCCACAAGTAAAAATATGTAGAAAATGACAACTGATAATCTGTCTAAAATGAATGATAAAATTTTATATATGTTGAATATAAAGGAATTAAGAAATACATTATAATGGAAAAACAAAGAGTTCAATGGAGGGAAATAAATTTCATCCCTGTGATCCAATTATCATTCATTTTCATAAATTGAGGGAACCTATTAATTATCCACGTAAATTCCCTCGTTTAAAATTTAACTCATAAACAAAAGATGGAGTTATGTTTTAATAAAATAAATTATGTTTATTTATTGGGATTCAATAATTAAATTATCGAATTATTTTTACAAGTGATGTTCTGTTGGTAACAATTATGTAACTACTATGGATTGTATAAAATTTCATTACCATAACAGTCGTCATGAACATATCATTTAATCAAACCATCAAGGGTTTATGAGTATAAGGTCTTGAAAATATAATCTATTTTTTTAATTTCATATGAATATTGATATTTTTTAAAAATAGATATGGGATTATAACATATCGGTTTAGTATATGAAATGGTTATTTGAGAATGAATGATTTTATTATTTTTTAAACATATGATTAATGTTATTTGTAACCATTTTGGTTTATCCAATAATTTATGTCATAATATTTGTTGGTTATTATTATTTTGTATGGTTATTTTTATGTTTTTAATATAGTTTTAATGAAATGTAATCGTTTATTTCGGGTGACAATCCATCATATACGAAATGGCCATGTTGTGAAACTAACATCCAATGAATGATATGGGTTTATGGATTATCATTTTACTAGGATATATCATTTCTAATATTTCATTGTTTTTAGATACTATATATGAAAAATAAACATTAATGATGAATAATGTTGTTATATATGGGGTGTACATGTTAATATATCAAGTTTCATAAATTATTCTTACAATATTGGTTTTTGAAAATATTTATAAATATAAAAAATACCTTTAACTCAAATAGAGATATTATAGCCCATTAAATGTTAATTTTAATGCTTCAATAGATAGAAAAAATTTTCTAATAACAATTTCTTGGAGTAAAAGATGAATTCTACCTGATCAATACACACACAAAGGATGAAATTTTGAAAATGATGTAGAAAAATATGATGAAAGTATATTTCCTAATATCCATATAAATTAAAAGTGTTTATAATATTTATTAAATTGATAATGAATAATATATTTATCATATAACCTTAGTATCATATAAATGAAATATTCTATTAAATTATTAATTATTTATGGGTTTTTTTGAAATTATTATTTCATTAATCATTTATTTTCCTGCGATCAATGGCCTCTATAATACATTATAAGTATTTATAATTTTTTTCCATGTACATATCACCATAATAAAAAAATACTCTCTTAAAAAGAATCTTTGTTTCATGATATTCTATATGATCATTACACTTCCATTTATCTCAGTTATGAGGATATTTTCTTATCACTTTTCATGATTTTATTTTTCAATGATTTAATTTTCAAATATCAATTCATTGATTTCAATGCACATGGTTAGATTGTGATCAATTAATTAATTTAAGGTGGGTATAATGTAAGAAAAATAAATTATAAATGATGGAAATTTAATTTGATAGCATTTGAGACATCAGACATCATACTTTAACAAACAAAAAACTATATTTGTAAAAATTTAATCACTTCAATATCTTTGAAGATATAGAAACACTGATCCTAAATAAACATTCATATGTAAACCCATTTTTCTTAGACATTAAATTTTTGTGTATGAAATCCACTAAATAAATTAATGTAATTCTCATTATGTATTTATTATAAATAAAATAATGAATAATTAAAAGAAAAAAAATAATGTCTTTGATTTTTTATTAGATGTTTTGTCAAGATTTTCCCACATGAATTTAAAATTTAAAATTTATTATTTAATACAAAATATTTTATAAAATTAAAATCATTAATTATATCTTCGTATCATTAATATTTTTGGGTTAATTTTTTTTAATGAATAATTTTTCAATTAATTGGGTGAAATATTGATTTTATTTTTTAAAAAACTACATTTATGTATAAATAATTTAAAAGGATAAATGATATTTTTAATTCGTACTAAATTAAAATTAATAAAAAAATATTTAACAGTAAATATTATATTTCATTATAACCATATCAATATTTAATTTTGATATTACAACATCATATACTTAATAGGTGTTTCTCATTGAAGACCGTATTTTTTATCGCTTATTTGTGTATAATATTAATTAGATTCTATCATTTATCTGAATAAATTTTAGAAAAATAGATTCCATATTTTTAATCGTAATAGTTTATATTTTCATTTATGATCAATTTAATTTTTCACAACTGTGAGTCATAAAATAAAAAAATGAATTACCAAAGTTAAAGTAAAAACTGATTTTATATGTGTTAAATTATAAAGATAAATGAAAAAATTATATAAAAAGTTATCAATGATCATTTTCCTAGAAATATTTATACCTAATAACCACTATCATTTTTGAATGACCCATTTAGTTTTCCTATGGAATGATAAAATCATGTGTTTAAATCCTTATTTTCAAATATTCTATGTCTGTACTCTCTCCGACTAATAAAATGACAAACACTCTAATCCCCACTACAAACATCAGTATACATTTAGAAATGTAATAAATTAAAGAAATTAAATTTTTACTCTGCTAGTAAAATCTTATATCAATGTTTCTGATCATAAATCCATCCTCATAATAATTTTTGTGCAATATAATCCATATTCCAGGATAAAGTGGTATTGTTCTGAAATGGGAATTTTCATTTTATTTATTCATCTAAATCCCTAAAATTGTATTTCATCATGACAATATAATATCAACAATAACTACCATAATGTGATAGTTTGTTATGTTAATGTAATAACATATATCAATCTCTTATTACAAAAAATGGGAAACAAATATTTTGATTCTTTGTATGGTTGTCTGCCGCATCACAAACAAATGTAATTCGCTTTCAATAAACACCATTAATGTCGAGGCATAATTATTAATTAATAAATTTATATTTTTTATTATATTTTCTTTAATTTTTTACATATAATATCAAATATACGTTATTATGGGAGATTAATATATTACCCACTTAATTTTCCTCTCAGGCCATAAGAGAGTGATAATGTTTCTCTTACATTCTTATGATATGTCCCCCCTCGCATCGATGTGATGTTATACATTCTCCCAGTTCGAATTGTAAAAAAGATTCTAAAAATTAATCTATTAAAAAAATATTTTATAAAATTAAAATTAATATGGATATTATGAATCAATTTTCTATTCCCCATAATCATAAATTCATTACAAAACACGTTTGAAAAAAGGGAAACTAACACCTAAAATAATGATAATAATGAATGATTGATAAAAAATACTAATAATATGTTATAATATGGTCATATATGATATTATAAATGTAAAGATGGTTATATTTTAAATAAATAAAACTATTAAACCCATTATATATTTTTCTAAATCATGTTCAAAAGATAGAAATATGTGGTATTGGAAGTTTTCTCAATTTCTTTTTTTTGTGAATATTTGTAATGTTATAACCCAAATTGTTTTATATAGTGTATTTAATGCAACATATAAATTTAATATAATTATTCCATAACAATTCCTAGTATTCCATGATTTAAATATGATTTTTCATCCAAATTTATTTTTATAGAAATTTTATCTTATGGTAGGGAATTAAAAAACTCAATTAATTTACATTACGTTATATGAACACATCATTGTTATTAATATTCTAATATTATGTTTGTAAATATTTTATATATAATTTATATAATTAGAAATTATTTTATGGGGATTTACAATTGATATAAAAAATTTATTAGTTTTCTTAATTCTCTCTTCATTGTTAAGACTAATAGATGGGATTTCGTCGATATTTCATTTCATCATAACATATTTTTTAATAATTACCTATTAACATTTATGTGGTGCATATAATGTCCCATTGATGTATTTAACATGAATAAAAATTTATTCCAAATGATTAAAATTTCTTTTTTATTTTTATATTTATGGTTATATAATTTAAATGTTACCAAATAAAAACAAATTATTTTATATTATAACGTTATTTTTCGATTGTAAACATTATATTTAATCAATCACATTATTGTGATAATTTTTCATTTGGAAACTACATATATCACAAATATAGATTTTTTTATTAATGATATTATTTATTTTAAATCATTATTCCATTTGTAAATATGCCTTTTAATTTAAATGTTATCTGACTAACTAGATAAATATTAATCAATATTTTATCTTTTCACAATACGAATATTTGATGATGATGGTTATTGGTTCATGAATTAAATAAATTATTTTTTATATGTCAAATGATTTTATCATGTAGTTATTTTTCGGACCTCGTTTTAGATACCCCTATGGTTCACCTATAGGTATCAAGAGATAAATCTATTTTCAAAATGAAATGGGTATTTTTCCAGTAGTTTTAAATATCCTTATAATCAAATGTGATGATAATGATTTAATAATGTAAGGGATCATGATGTCTAATAATTACACATTTCACTAATTGAGAATTCAATTATTATTATTATCCATGATATATTTTATATTATATTATCTATGGTTACATTTAATTATTTGTTTATTGATTAGATGGCACATGTTTTTGATTTTTTTACTTTCTATATTGATTGTGACTTATCTAATTAGGCTTGTAAATTTTTTAAATTTTTTGTGTGATTAATTATTTATGTTTCCATAATTATGGTTATTGGATCAATAAAGATTTCACTATACATTACCCATTCATAGAATTTTCGCTCACAATTATTTTGTTTTCTTTTCTTGGAATCCAAGAAATTTACATTGAATGATATATAATGAAATTATTTAGGAAATAACTACGTTATCTATTTTTTATTTGGTGTTATCTTATGTAATACGGGAATCAGGTATATATCTAGTTTATCAAAAGTACTAAACTATTCGGTCCGTCGAGATGATAACCCTTTAATTATATTCCTATTAAATAATGAATGACATGGCCTACAGGTTAGTAGAATTGGGGTCATTATATAAATACTCCTTTCAGAATGTCCGTTAGATTCATTATGGTATACAAAGTTCAAGTAAAGAATAGTGTGACGTTACTTGTGATTACTCCTCAATAATATTATTGTAAAATGAAGATCATGATCTAAAATAGTTGAAAGAAGATTACCATTAGTTACTAATACATCATTAATCCACATCCTTATATGGTGATCAATATTTAAATCTTTTTTTATACTGAATAAAGTGTATAATTCTGTGAGCAATTAAAAATTACCTATATTGCATCATTTTTATGTTGATATTATGGAATTGTAATGGAAAATTCCAATGTAATGTCCTTCTATTTCCACATATAAATAGAAAGAGGTAGCATGAATCATCTAGGATGATTTCTCTTAGCCTTAAACTATTCAACAATTTATAATCCTGATATATAATCATTAATTTTCCAACTCATGTTAACAAACAAAAAATTGATTCTAACTTCAGAATATATCTTTCTTTTACCGTTATGAATAGGGAAATTGGGCTATCTGAATCATTAAAAAATTCTAATTTTTGATATGGACTATTAGAATCACATAGTCTCTTTTTAAATTTCAAAACACAATCTTCACAAATGAATCCGGCAAATTTCCTATCATTCAAAACATTAATTTTCTTCTGAACGATGCCATCCTTTGAATTATTATTTTTTCTCTTTATAATAAATTTGGATTTGATTTAATATAAAATATTTTTTATTACTCTATCCTATAATTATTCCTACATCCATATTAAATAATTCCATGAACATAAGATTATTTTTATCACAATTTTGATCATAACTCCATGATATATTTTTCTCAATGCATAGTATCCATTAATTTTCTTCCACGGGTTTTATTATTTCAAGAAATCATAATACTTGAGTATCCTGGCCCATCAATATTTTCTTATATTGTAATTTTTTTGTAAAAATATTCAATTTTGACTTTTAGGATCCATTTATAACACACATATGTCACCAAAGAGATAATATCTCTATATCATAAAAGTTATTATTATAGCTTCCAATGCAAGAATATGGGTTGGAGAATTTGGTAAATGAGTCTTAAATATTATTTATTAATATAAATAACATTTTCATTTTTTCATAGGGACAAAAGTTATTACATTCTTATATTCTTCAATATATTTCATAAACACTAATTTTTTTATGGAAATAGATTAATTGATATCATTCACCAATATCCTATTCTGTTCATCAAAACAATTTCTCATTCCATTTTCAAGACAACGAAAACTAATTTATTCGTTTTCCTAATTAATATTTTTTCAATAGTGAAAAATTCCATATTAATTTCAATTAAAAACATAAAATCCCACAAAACAATATACCTTATTTTTTCCTTTTGGGTATTTCCATTATCTTGCTAATCTTCTCTTCATTGGGTCAACTAAGATATTTTCCACTGATAAAATATTTCTATGAAAAAAATCTTCATGAAGCAAGAAATAAAAACTATAAAATTTCCCATATATATATTTCCATCAACATATCTCAAGAGTTCTATAAAATTGATTATCATGGTTCCCATATCTTTTAGAATACACTAACATATCACCAATGAATATTACAAAAAATAATCATGAAATCGATTGAATAATCTATTCTTTAGATATATAAAAACAAAAGAGAACATTAGTTAATACTAATTTATTTATTGTAAAATCATATTGATCATACATTTATTGCAACGATATCCCTTTTAATTTATTTCTTATTTAATCATAATATATGATACATGAAAATTAGGTCTATTTTTAAAAATTAATGGGATACATGAAGCCGATCAAATAATTCATCAATGAAATGTATATAATACTAGTTAATTATTGTAATTGAATTTGTTCTTATATCGTATATAAACCCCTCATGGATCATTTTTCATTTTATCATTGAGAACATGGGATATACATTATGAAATAATAGGGAGAATGTATCCCTTATTATAAAAAACTCAAGTGGTTTCTTCAAATCCACTAATTCCACAATGGAAATTCTACAGGTTTTCATTGATATTCAGGTTCAATTTTTGATTAAATAAAAGGAGAACTCAAGTTAAATAACTTGGAATATCGAGGTAATTCCATTTCAAATAAAACAATATATTTTTGTAGAATATATATATCCTCAATTTAGTGATTTCAACCACCATCCCAAAATTTTGTATTCCCTTATATATTAATAATATAATTTTTATGAGCTACAAGTGTTGGATCTATATATATCTCAGATTATGATGTATCATATATATATATGGAAATTATAAATATTTTTTGCACACCATAATTTAAATATTCATGACATTATGTTTTATATCATATTTTGAAAACCATTGCATCAGAATGATTATAATGAAGTTAAAAAAAATTATGACAATATGGTCATAAAATAATTAATGACTATGTTTCACAATGGGGAATTCTTGGATCATTATTTTTTAGTGTGACATTTAATAAAATTTGTAGTGATAACTCCATTCTAAAATTTCTAGGGATATATCTAATTTTAATGTAAAAAAATGAAGTTATACAAGAATGGTAGGATCAAAAATCAGTTAAATAAAGTGATACATTTTTATTAATTGTTGATTTACCTTCTATAACATAATTTGGTACGTCCACTTCTACTTTATTGGTCAAATACGTGTTTCCTTATCCCCTTGGGATCTTTTCTAAAAGATTCCCATGATACATGGACCGTTCGATTGAGTAGTTCCCATTTTACCTATAACTAATACAATATATAATCATGTTACCATTTTTAAATTTCAATTCATTAGCTTTTTACCCTTATAACATCACATATAACAAACTCTTATACCCTTCAAAAATTTCCTATGATTATTATCTACATATTTCTAACAAGATATATATTGTTTCATTCTCTTCTTCTTATTTGATTCATTCCCTTGATCCCGGTCCACATTTAACATCTAAATTCCTTTATTTATCAAGGAAATGTATGATATAAATATTTTATTCTCTATTTTTATGTCACATATAACTATTTAATCATACAAATATATGATTGGGAAGATATTTTCCTTTGGAATCTTTTCATAAGGCCATAAAATTAATAGTAATTCATCCGCTCTATGTTTCTATTGTAAGTCATATAATACCTAGACAAAATTATAAAGGTATCCTCACACTCAAAAAAACATTCATCTTTCCCTTTCTTTATGATTGGTAATTTTCTATTTGTTTCAGTTTTATTCTCAAAAAGGGATATATTCATTATATTTTGTATCCTTAAAATATTCATTTTACATTAGTCATTTTACATCTTTATATACATTATTTTGGATAGAAGAACAAAATTTTTCAGCATCAACTTTGAGACAATACAATATAAGTGCATCATTTTCATTTTCATCACATCACAATGAAATATATTTCTTCATGGAATAAATAATCAATTTCATAGTATTAATTTGTTTAGTAATCCCATCAAATTATGGTTTATTATTATAATAATTGTATCCTACGTAACATAATAAAATTATGGAAATTGATTCCTTATGAAGGTGATCTTATTTTTTTTATCCGGCTAGTTAATCAAAATTATAACTATGGTTTACATACATCAAACACCCACTGTTTGGATTTCTCAGTAGGGTGATAAATATATTTTCCATGAAAATTAACACCCATTCTCTTTTGAGGAACCACTTTTAATAAATGAATACATAAGATTATATCATAAAATTATGAAAATTAAATTTCAATTTTTAATTCATAATATGTCTTAATAATATACATAAAAAAATAGTGCATTGTTAATCACATAAACATAAACATGGTTTGTTTTGGAATTCATTATTTTCAAATACATTATAATGGTATATAATGAAAATGTGAATTATCATATGTATATCCTCTTGAAGTGTCAATCTAGGTTGACATAATGCATGTTTTTGTACACCAGTTGGTGATCAGTTAAATTCCAATGCTCCCATATCATAGTTATTTCCCTTATGTGAATTTATACTACAACCACATCCAATTATAATATCTATATTGGTGTATATTTAAACATAATAACATATAAATAATACATTACATGAATATTAAGGTATTATTCTATAGTTATCCTCAAATTACATAATAGTTTATATGAAAAAAGCTATGTTTTCCTTAATCTAATTCCAATGTTTTATAGTGAACTTTTTTTATACGAACTGTAACTACACTGACATCAGTAACATGGATCCAATTCCACTTTATTACATTATAATATATACCAAGGATCAAATCACTCATTACTGATCATTTTAAAAATATATGAGAACTATATATATATATGATACCCATTTTACATTATGAAAGGTAAATAATACATAAAAAATTGAATTCATATCATCCTTCAATCAAATTCAAAGGATTCATCATTGTAATATGGATAATGGAAACAATGTAAGAGTGATGTCATATACTCAATAAGGGGTACATATAGTGAAATATATCATGATTAAAAAATGAATATTTAATATTGTAATGTATATATCTTAAAAAATTACTTTAATCAATTACTTGATCATGAAATACTGTATAAATAATTTTGAAATGTAACTAACTAAACAGTTATTCCATTTAATCAATAATCGGAGAATGAAATATATCCATTGAGAAAATAAATTTGAAAATATCATAGTTAAAAATGATAAATTAATTATAATTAATTCAAAAAAAATATTATTGAAGGTATTGATCTAATGAATCATGATACATCCACAGTGAAGACATTTCATAAGATTATATAAAACAATGTGTAAACACCCATCTAATGTGGAAAAATAATTTACCACATGAGTCTAATCGATTCATGTAGGGGATATCAATAACCCTAACCTATGAATAACATAATTTCCAATCCATTCCCATGTATCCAATAAAAAATGTAATTAATGATTCAATATTTCTTATTGGAAAATATTCATTTTATGTATGGATGTTGATTTATCAATATTTCTAGGTTAATCAAAAAAAGATCTTAGTCAAAAAATTATGTAGAAATTATATATGGTTTAGAAAATAATACTATCATCCAATTAATAATATTTATATTTAATATAAATTAATTTTCAATGGAAAATGATTAAAATAATGTGACTCTTTTATGTGAAAGTAAGAAATCACACATGAAAATAATATTGTATTATAAATCTATTCATATTTAATAACAATTAAATTATAACCCCATGATGAATAAAATTTCACAATATATTAATATTATGAATTAATAGGATCCGATATTGAATCAAATAATGTGATATGATAAAAAGCATAATGTTGAATATGATAATATACAAATATTTCTCAATCAAATGCAAACTTGTTGAAAAAATATTTATGTCCCATTTATTGTTTTTTGAAAATGATTAAAACTTATGTATTATAATTACAATCATGTTATTAACAATAAACATAACCATATTTAGAGTTTTAATATTATATATGATCTTATTATAATATTTTACCACCTGTTTGTTAATATTATTTCATTTTATTCACTATTTTGGACGATAATTTCCTTATATTCACATCTTTATTTATTCAGGAAAGATATATTTATTATACATATTATATAATGAAATAAATTTAATAATTATATTAATTTTATAGATATCATAATCAATATGTATAAATAATTATTATATATATTCTTAAATGTTGGGTGTAGAAAATGAATGCAATCACATTGTGGAGATAGTATATTGTACACAACGAAGAGTGACTATATGATTCCCTTAATGATTGAATGGATAAGGAAGTTTCTGATATATAAAATTTTTAAAGATTCCATACTGTGAAATATATATCACATATTGTCAAAAAATATTTCAATATTAACTTTCCTGTAACTTATATGTGAATAATGATTGGCATCACTTCGTGAGGTGGTAGTCCACCGTACAAAAAAGTGACATTATCTTATTTTAAAAACAATGAAATGAAAGAAGGTATATGTTATATTATAGATGAAAAGAATAATTATCTCAAAAATATTATATATATAAATTCAACCATGAATTATACCCTACCATGGTATGTGTTTCTTAATAATTACATCCATTATTTCGTGAGGCGGTATTCTTCCATAAACATGATCGGCCATTTCATTTCCCATTTTATGGGAGTGTATATTGATATAGCTTCATCCATTTTAATAATAACAAGTAATTATATTTGAGAAATATTTTTTATTATATGATCATTAAGGGATAATAATGTTAGGTTTATGTATACAAATATACACAAGAGGGGTGAATTGTGTCTTTTCATCCTTTATTATAATATTTCACAATTCTTCCTTTTAAAGTTGACTGATGAATATGTAAGTAATCAGGGTTTATCATCTATATGAAATTATGAGCAGTAGATAAAAACTAAAACACAACACACGATTGTTTATTGTGGTTTAGGGTATAAAGATACAATTTTCCACTCTACCATTTACACTTTGCGTGTTTGGTGAATATCCCTAGTAAGGTCCTCATATCAAAAGACCAATCCACAATTGAGTGTAGGAAGTTGAAAACATTATAAATATGACTAAAAATAAATCGTTCTAGTTCTATAATAGAGAACTAATAAGCCACATCATTTATCCAGAAGAGGACACTCTAACACATCAAAGTATGATAAGTTGAAACTCTAAAACAATAATATTTATTAAAAATTGTTTTGGTTGATCTTTACTATTAAAATAACAGCTGACGATAGATATATCTTCTTCATCAAAAAATATTTTATTCCAGATTGAGGTGTTTCGAAGAAACTTGGTGGTAATAAATCTTTGAAATTAAAAACGATATTAATTAGAGCAACAAACTCAAAAAATAAAAAATCTTGAATACATATATCTTCATTGTAGCCACTTCTGTAAAATAATAGAGTCTGATTTATTGTTGAAGTACATCTGTAAATGTTCATCATAAGAATGTATATTCAAATGTGAATATTTGCCATAATATAATGTTATATATATATATATATCTTAATATATATTCTTCCTTAAATCAAACACACTATATATAGAACAAATACACTAATAGATTATGTAAAACATAGATCCTTTCATTCTAATTCCATATCTATGAAAATCACTTGATTAATTGTAAGAATTCAAATTACTAAGATATATCAGAGTACTTAGATCACTCCTCAAGAATAAGAGATAATTTCCTTAATTAATATTATTATTTGAATAAATCATAATGTGCTTTGAATCATTTGAACAAAAAACATTAACTCAGCATGTTATTCAACAATGAAAGTTACATGAAATGCTGATAGATGATAAATTTAAATCATTGATGATAAAAAGTAAAATGTTACATTCCTTTCTGAAACATCAAAATAAAAAAAATTGGGCTCCCCTATGTAGTGTTTAATATCAGATTGTAATGTTAACAATGTATAGTTGATCATAAATGTAAGGTTGACGATACATATGTTTGCTTCTCAAATGTAGGTATTCATACTTATGTAAGTTTTTTTACCATAAAAGATTCCTTTGTAAAATGTATAGTTTCATCTAATCATATGGTTATTTATCCATACATTTTTTACAACGTAGTTTTGATTAACCATACACTTTGATCTTTAAACATAACATATAATAAAAAAGTAGGGTTTTTTCTTTACATTACGTTCTTCAACATACGATATGAATAGTGTTTCCTGAAAATGGATAGGACAATTCCAAACACATAGAATAATATTCCACATGAATAATAAGCATGAATATAATTTGTTAAATAAGGAAAATATAAAATGTTAACTATGTGAAATAAACTTAATGTAATATGATTTTTAAAAAAACTAGAGTATTTTTTATCATCGAAATAAATAATTTTTACATAGTATTGTCCGGAAAATAAACGCCCTAACAATCTCCCCATTTTTGATAATCACAACACCCAAATAATTAAAAACATAATATCAAATTTTACAATGAATATAAATTAAAATAATTCGATATTTGATATTACATAATTATTTCTATAAAACGAAATATTGTGTTTACCCAAATTTCTCCCTCTTTTATGAGATAAAAAAGAATGCAGAGAAAATGAATAAAACATGGTTTATTTGAAACAGATTTGTAAGTGAATGGTATTATAATCTATTTAAATAAATAAGACTAGATTTTTTTCTTTATACTGAATCATATAAAAATATGAAATAAAAAAAATATTTTATTGATAAATAAATTTATAAATAACAAAATCAGTTTGACTAGGAAACATTTTTATTCAACTAAAATGGTTTGGGTATAAAATATTTAGAAGGAGTTGTCCCGGTTATGGTTCTAATAATTTTGAGTACCATCATACATATCCATCAACAATACCATATCGAAGTGTTAATTTTTTATCAGACTATCCCCCAATTTCATAATTATATCTCTTGAATTTTTACTAATATGAAAAACCTCAACATGATTGACTTTTAGAAATTCAGGCAAACTATCCTTTTACTGCATAAACTAATATAAATTTTTTGTGAATGTTTTCGGTTTTAATCTGATACCTCGTTCATTGTATTTCAGTTGGTGTACTAGAAATTTATAATGTTCCAACAGAAATGAATGAGGGGAAGTATTTCACTGACGATTTTAAAAATATTCATTCATATCTACCAATATAATGTTTATTGACTAAAATATTCAAATTATATCTAGTCATGTTGTAGGAGTAGAGGTAGATGTACATGTATGACTAATATTAGTTTTTATTAATAAAAATTTACTCTCTAAATATCACTTTATATAATCAAATCATGACTTATAAACAATTTCACTCATCTTACTTCCAACTTCATTCGACATCTCTTTCTTGAATGTATTATTATTTTCTCGGAAAGAGAATTTTGATTAAGATCTTGAAAAATTTTCATCAAAAATTCATGCTCATTTGAATTATTGAAATTTTCTACCTAATACATATTAAACATCATCACATGATCCTCAACATGATTTGAAATTCAATGAGATGTCCATTAATCCGAATGTTCTGGCTGGCCAACTACCCCAATTTCTAGGGATTTTGATGGAGACATTCCTATATACATATCCACTAGTTTTTAAATTAAATTTTCACTTGAACAAGGCTAAATATCAATAAATACTATTTTATTATTTAGTTTTAGATCATTGTATCTAATCCACAAGATAAAAAATATCAGAAAGTAAATTCTCTAGAATTTATGTAGCCACATTTTCAGAAATGATCAAATATTTCTTGTCATGAATACCTGGTTGATCATCATGGAGAACTAGTAAATAAATAGTCTACATATATCTTAACAGGATTTCAACCATATTATCTTCCTCAAGATAATTTTATTCTAAAAGTACTAAACTGGTAGTCTCAGCAAAACCCAACAGTTTTTCTAAAATAGGGGGATATATTATTTTTTTTATTTTTATATCCAATTATGCTTATATACACTCTTAATTCACTTATTCAAATTCATCAAAAAGTCACAATATTATTAAGGTTGGTTTGAAATGTCCTTCAAATCGAGTTTCGTCAATTTCTTCATCCGCAATTGCATTTTTCTCTTCCAGATCAAAAGGTCTAGATTGTTATTGGTCATCTACCCCAATCAGAGAGTGTTTTAAAATGATTTAACTTTATTAAAGGCCTAATTTTCACAATGTTCATGCATAAATTATATTTTTGTGAAGAAATTTTATTTGAAATACTATTTAACAAATCATTATTTTATAAACAATGAATTCGAGAGAATACACTTCCATAAGGATAAAAAGTCATCCTAGAATCTGGTTGACAAAAATAATTTCAATATATAAACATATACCTTGGGAAATTATTCTATATTTATTTCATAAACATAAACAGGATATACAAGTATGGATATAGAATATTCTACATCTTATCAATATTAGAGAAATTCCAATTTGAATTAACATAACTGGGAAATTCTGGTTATCCTTGAGATCCTTAAGAAAAAATATTTCTAATGTTTGTTGAACCAAATAGAAAAGACATAATGTATTCAGATTTATAGTAAATATCTATGATATACATTTTATTAAAAGGAAACACTCCCTCACGAGTAAAGTTTTAGATTTGGTAAATTTTAGTCAAAGAAAATGTGGTAAGAAAAGGTAGACAACGGTAAACGAGGGGTTTGGTATTTCAGAAGGTTTTGGGAGTCTATTACGATTTATAATCCAAAAATTTAAAAAAGTCCAATATTTCCTCTTTCATTACGTATGATAATCATTATAATTTGTTAAAACATGAATTATGACTAAATTTATAATTAAAACAAATTAAATAAAATCTACATCGACAAAAAATTTAAAACCAATTTGTTTAAAAAAAATATGTAGATAATAATTACATAAAAAACTAAAATAAGTAACATAATATAATATAATAAAATAAATATATTAAAATTATTTAATATATTATCATTTTAAAAAATAAATATTCCTAACTCCACTGTTAATTTAAAAAAATATAATTGGAATTTGTTTAGAAAATATATCTGCTATTTGATTTTCATTATTTACAATTTCTAAAGATATATTATTTTTAACAACATGATCTATTAGAAAATGATTCTTAATAACAATATACTTAGTTCATGATTGACATATTTGATTTTCTTAAATATGTATAGCACATTTTTTATCACATAATATATATGTACTATTAAAATTTTATTCAAAGAGAATCAATGTGGTTTTCATCCATATTACTTGTCCACAACAGAAACCTCTAGATATATATTATTCCTTGACTGTTGATTGGGAAAATGAGTGTTGTTTTTATTTCATTACCGTGATACAAAATATTTTCCTAAAAATTTTTAGGTTCTTGAGGAACTTTTTTATCTAATCTACAACATCAATATATATAATATTTTAATGATATTAAATTAAAATATTAAGTTATTGTATAAATATAAAATTGAAATTTAGTTCCATTTAAATATATAAAAATTCTTTTGATATTAGTAAGATGAAATTTTTAAGGATTTGTTTGAAATATAGAACATAAAAAATAGTGAACGAAATATTAGGTCTTTTAGTAGTAAGATATAATAATCATCCAATAATATATCAATATTAATTGTTATATAGTTTCATTCTAATCATTTTTTATAATGGAACACATGGGAGTTGTATATGTCTTGTTTTTCTCATGACCAATATTTTTCAATAAATCTGTAATATATTTACTTTGGTTTAAATAATTTCCATAATCATTTTAAAAAAACTGATGTTCTAAAAATGATTTTAATATCCCATCATACTGATTTGAAATTATTTTTTCATATATTCTAAAAAATCATTACAATGTTTTTTATGGGTTGAACCAAAGATTACATCACCAATATAGATTTGAATTAATAATATATTAGAACAAATTGTTTTCTTAAAAAGAATTTGGTATTACATTCCTACACTAAATCTAATTTTTATAAGAAAAAACATAACCTTTCATATGATTGTCTAAGTGAATATTTAAGGCCATAGAGAGATTTAGTATGTTTAAAAATTGAATATTATTTTCAGGAATTTTCAAAACAATTAAACTTTACATAAAAAACAACAACCATTAAATAGACACACAAAAAGAAATATTTAAAATATATATGATATAATTTAATGTTCACATGAGATAAATAACTAAATTAATTATCATTTCTGATATTCTATCTTCAGGGGAAAATGATTCATCATAATCAATACCTTATTCTGGATTATATATGTTATCTACTATTCTAGAGTGGTTTCTAGTTATAATCCCAAGATAATATTGTCTATGTAATAATACCCACATAGTACCTATAAATGGATAATTTGATGGTCTTTCAACTAATTCCCAAACGTCATTCCTTTTGAATTTGTTTAGATAATCATACATAGTTATCATATCACTCTCGTCTTTTAATACATCCTTAAAAGGTTTAGGTTCTAGTTGATATTGAATGGGGGATAATCCAACATGATTTATTGTGTTTCTTCCACATCTTGTTCATATGTTTAGGTGTTGTATTATAGTATCTAAAGGATTATTATTTAAGGTTCTAGGCTATATAAGAAAAACAGTTTTTCGTTTATCAGTGTCTTGTTCTTCTAAACTGGACTGAATTTTATTTATGTAGTTTTTAAAATCATTTTTTTGGTATTTACGTCTAATGTAGTGAGAATAATTAGTTGTTTCATCAGTTTGGTATTTATCTTTTATAAAAGGGCCATTTTAATCAATCTTTACACGAACTGATTCTTCAAAAACCCAGGAATTTTTATTAAGAACAATATAGGGTTTATAGGTAGTAGAATATTGAAAAAATATTCTTTCATCAGCTTTTTAATCTATCTTACCAAAATTATCCGTGGTGTTTTGGATATACACTTTCCATAGAATTTTTTATTGTTGTTTACCTTAGGTTTTCTGTCATTCCAAATTTAATAAGGAGATTTTTTGAAATATAGCCTAATTAAAACACAATTAGTGATATATTAGGATGTGATCACTACTCCATCCCATAAGTATGTATGTATATATAATTCATTCAGCATAGTCCTGGACATTTCATGAATAGTATTGTTTCTTCTTTCAATAATTCCATTTTGATGAGGTGTTCTTGGTATAGAGAATTTTTTTTCCATAAATATATTTGAATTGAAAGAATTGATTTAATGATTCTATGATTCTCTCTCATGATCAATTTTTAATGATATTATCTTAAATATTTTTTCATTTTGAACAATTTTACAAAAAAATTCATCAATAGTAAAAGTTTTACATTTTTGTTTGAGAAAATAAATCAATTTAAGTCTAGAGTAATCATAAACTAAAACATATAAATAAAATTTTCCATCTAAAAAATCTACACATGATGGTCAAAAAATATCCATGTGGATAAGTTCTATAAGTTCTCATGAAGCAATTTTGTAAATAGATTTGAAAGAATATTTTTGTTGCTTCCTAATTTGGTAAGCATCACAAAATCTATCAAAACCAAATATAAGACTATATAAATAAAAAAGCTAAAAATTTCTATGATATTTTATGTAAGTAAAAAAATTACAATGACCATGTCTCCTATTACATATCCAAGAGTCACTTACTGTACAAGTTAAACAACTCAATTTCTTATTACACAAGAAATTTAGATTCAAATAATAAACAGAATCAATTATAGGTTCTCTAAAATTAATCGATTTATCATTATATATAGAGAATGAATTATTAGAAAAATAAACCTAATATCCAGGATCACATAGTTTATAGATACATATTAGGCTCTACTTCCGCCCTTGTACATATAGTACATTGTTGATTGAGACTGTATTTTGGATTTCCAATAGTTCCATGTCCAATATATTTCCTTTATAATGATCAATAAATGTCAGTAGACCTCCATAAACTTGAGTAAGTTTATTGAATATTGATGATTTTTCACTCATCTTCCTAGAGCATTCAAATTCCTTTTAGAATATATATTTTCTTTTTCTTTGCCTTATTTCATGCAAAGTAAATTCAAACAAGAGTTTTTTTAGTACCCATATATTTTTAGCCCCAACTATATTAGCTAGAAATAATTTAGGAATCTACATATTGTTTCCATAAATTATAAAATTTTCCTTAGATAATACATTTGAAATAAAATAATTATTAATTCAACCTATTTTTTGATTTCTTGAATAACAATTTTTTATATGTCCTTCTATTCCAAAAAAATGACAAGAATTTTTTTGAGTTTGGAACAAAATAAATAATATATTGTTTCGATTTTTTACCATTATTAACTGTACAAAATATTTAATTTCTAATGAAATTTTTTCTACGAATTTCATTCAGAATATTTTCTCCTTTTCTAAAGAAGGCTACATTCCTTTTATATGTTTTTACTTCATCTTGTAATTATTTAATATTTTTTTCACGCTCAACATAGTTTGGTTATGATGAGTTATATTTTTCAATTATCTATTCATGTTGATTGATTATTTTATCTATTTCTCATAAAATAGTATTGTTAATATACTTTATTTATTTTTTCATTAATAAAGAGTCTTATTTTCCTTCAATCATTTTGAAATAGGTAGCCAATTTATTATTTGTATATTTTGAATAATAATTAGAATTAGATGAATAATAGGTGTGCACCTTATCATCTCCCACCATGAAGCACATATTTATATTCAAAATGATTCATAATTTTTTGAATACGATATTGTTAATCTGTTGGAGTCTTTGGAATCACTACACGTTGACTTTATTTCTCTTACTTTTTAATGTTAATATTTAGTATTTTTCTAATATTTATTTTTTGTCTTTGTCTTTTCACCTTTTATCGGGTGACAATATGGTCTTATATGAACTAATTTCATGCATTCATAGCATCTAACTTCTCTTGCGTATTTCAAACCCATTTTACAGGAATTATGATTCCTATTTTCTTCTTATAAAACTTTCTAATCATTCTGGCTATTTGATCAAATTCCATTTCAGAATCAGATGTATCTAAATTATTTTATTCTTTGAATTATTTTTTTATTTTTTTATTTTATTTTTAGTGTTCACCATTAGATCATTTTTAACCATTATTACTAATAATTTATGATCTTCAGCATCATATTTCATACAATCATCACACATCATTAACAGTCCAATTAATTCTATCATTGTCAGATTTTTTATCGGTGATGATTATCGAATTGCTACTGATATACCATTCCATTTAGTATGTAGTAATATGAGTACATTAAAAGAATGATCTTCTCGTTTGACAGGATCACCTAATGCTATAATATTATTATAATCTTTGTAATCCTTCCATTCATCTGAGTGATACTTTCTCCATCAAGAATTATGAATGTATCAAATTTCCGTTTTGGTGTTGCATACCTCATTTGTCATACATTTTATTCTCCTTCATAAAGACCTACAATGTTTTTAAAAATATATTAAGTATTAGGATATTGTGAGACATAGTAGAATTCATCGCATCTAAGAACACAAATAATGGAATTCATAACATTATAATTTCTATCATTATCAATCTCTGTAGTAGCAGTCCATGTTCCACGATTTTCAAGAATTATATTAGTAGTAATGATCTTTGATTAGAATTTGATTCCCAGATTCTTGAAATATATAATCGTCCTTGATTTCTATCACTCATTATTTTCACCGATAAAATATGGATCACAAACCACTGACATTCCTTATATTTGATCATTCATTTCTATCTTTATATAGACTATATACTTTTAGATTGTTATAGTCTTTTCATGAAAGTATCCTCTTATACCAATTGTTAGGTTGGAATATAATAATATATACAAGAGGGGGAGAATTGTGTATTTCTATCCTTTTTCAAAAGCATTTGTAATTATACATTTTGATGTCGACCTGTGAATATGTATGTAATATTTTTTATCTTATTTATGATATTATGAGTAGTAGATAAAAAAATAAATATAGAACATAGATTTTTTTAGTGGTTTGGGGCATAAGGATCCCCTTGTCCACTCCAAAAATTACTATCTCTACGAGTTTGGTTAATTTCACTGGTCAGGTCCTCATATCATAAGACAAATCCACAGTTGAGTGGAAGTAGATGAAAAATTTATAAATAAAACTAAAAAACAAATCACTATAGTTCTATAAATGATAAATGATAAACATTAGATTAGATCAAGAATTTGATACTCCACCACAACTGAGTACAAGAATTTGAAGCACTCAATATAAATACGTTTATTAAAAAGGGTATTGGTTGAACATTAAAGTTGAAATAATACTTGACGGTAGATGAATATTCTATTTGAAAAAAAAATATTTTCTTCAAGAAAGAGAAGTTCATGAATGATATGATTGAAATAAATATTTGAAATAAAAAGAGCAACAAATAGCGGCATCATAATTATAGAAAATAATAAATTTTAAATATGTATATCTATAATGTAGCCTCTTCTGTAGAAAAACAGAGTCTGATCAATTGTCTATGTATATCTATAAAAGTTTTTTTCAAGAATGATTTTTCGAACATTAATATGTGTCAAAATATATGGCATCATATATATATATATATTAATAAATATTCATCATTGAATCATACACATATATATATTGAAAAAAATACACCAATATAATAAAAAAGATATTATGTCTATCTTTTTAATCCCAGATTACAGATAATTTCTTGATTAATTGTAAGAATTCATATCCCTATGATAGATCTGAGTTTTTATTTATCTCTTTAATAATAAGATATAATTTATATAATTAATATGATTCATTTATTAAATGATAAATAATATTGCATCATTTAAAAATGAGCTTTAAATCTTACTCATATTTTATTATGTATGTGTCACAAAACACTGATTAAATCCTAAATTTAATCCTTGAATGATGAAAAGTCAAATGTAATGTTCTTTCATAAAATGAAAAAATACCAAACAATGGGTTCAACTACGTAGAGTTCAATCTCTAAATGTATGATTAACAACATAAGTTTGCTCAAAAAATTATGGGTGGTGATCCATACATTTTCTTCTCAATTGTAGGGTTCTATACTTACCTAGGGTTATTTAACCATTCGTTTTCTCTTGGTCAAACAGAAGGTTTCATCCAAGAATATGGTAATTTAGCCTTACGTTTATGTCAAAATTAGGTTGGTTAACCATACGTGTTGATCGTTTATCATAATGTATAATAAAAATGTAAGTTTTTTTCTTTATGTTATGTTCTTCAATGTACAATATGAACAGTGTTCCCATAATATGATTTAGAGTACTCTAAACATATTGAAGAATATTCCACATGAATAATAATCATTAATATAATTTTCAAAAAAATGAATATAATAAATATTAACTTCATGAAATACACTTAAATAAATATCATTTGTAAAACAAAGAAGGTTATTTGTGACCATCAAAATCAATAATATTTATAGTGTATTTTTGAGGCAATACATTCCCAATTAAATAATTCATGTAGATATAAGAAGAAATAAAATTAAAAAAATTATTTTTTAATAATGTTACCTCTTTTTTTATATGACTTCTTTAGGTTTGTATCAAAATCATTCCAATGAATGATTTATGATCATCCCCTGGTACTCAACTTGTTTATTAAGGGGGATTAAGTTATTCGGTATGATATTTCCTAAACCAAATGGATTTGGATGTTTTATAAGGTGACGAATGGTATTTCCATTTATTAGAGGGGAGAGGAAACACATGGAATTTTTTAAATGTATCAATTAAAATCATATTAATATCACATAAAATCTTTATAGAATGGGACATTATTTACAATTATAATTGATATCATTGAAATATATCCATAAAATAATTTTTTTGAAAACCTTTTAGGTCATTTTAACTCTTATATTTTTATATTAACCCCTACTAAATTTTTTCCTCCTTAACCACTATATTTAATTTTGTATGATATCACTCATTATAAATATTAAATAATATATGACTCTTTTGGATAATTTAAATTGTTCTTATATAAAAAAGGAATCTATTTTTCTGAATAATATTCATATAAGTGAGAAATAACAATTTTAAATTATACATGAATACATAATGAAACTGCGGTTTTCCAAACTAATATTAACATAAATATAGATTTTTTAAATATTAAAATTCAATATGAAAATTATCACACAATGTAAAATAGAATTTATTATAATATAATTGAATTAATTTTTTTATTGAAACAAATTTAATATATAATATTTATTTTTTAAATAAATAAAAAAACACAATTTTTAATAAAGAATAATTATTTTACACAATTCATCGAAAAATGAAAAATTGTATATAAAATAAATATATATCCTCAATTGATTTTGATATAAATATTTATAAATAAATATAAATTTTAACTGACAATGTTTTTAAATGTTGAAAAATTTTATTCTATATTTAGTGTGCAAAGAGCACTAAAACTACCTTATAGTGAAATTCAGTTCTTTAGTTGACATTTTTTCACATATTTATTATTTAATTTAAAATCAAAACATTAGGAATGAATTATTTTTAAATATATATAATGCATATAATTTTGAAATTTTAGTTTTTAATATTTATACCCACCATCATATAATCGAACGTGTTTTTTTAAATAAATACAATTAGAGTCTTTTTTTAATCATGGTTTTATGTGAATCACAAGATACTAAAGAGACATAATATATTTACAAGAATATTAATCGTAAATTATAATGGATTTAAATATAATATACACTAGGGTTTTTATTTCTCTATTATATATAACATAATTGTAAGGATGATAGACAATGTTAAAACTAAACTTTTTTATCATGTGTTTGCTGAAGAATTTGAATATACATTGAGGTAAACCATGGATATTTTTAACATAAAATAGAATGTAGTATTTCATGCCAAATAACCAGTTAGATAAGTTATAACCTAAAATATTGACCTGTAATTAAATTTTATTTGATATTAATGATGTGTGATGGACATGAATAGTGTTTAAATTTAACCTATCAGGCATTATGCCCTATAGATGTTTTGGGGTATATTATGAAAAAATCTCATGGTTATGTTTTCCCATTTCCATTCTGTTATATTTAATGGTTATATCATCCACATAGGCCTTTTTCTCAAAACATAAATATTCTATAATTAAAATAATTGATATACTAATATTGAAATATCTATTTTCATTACATCCAACTAGACATACTCATTTAAATCATTTTAAATAATTCAAATAATAGTATAAATAGTGAATGATGAACTATGAGAATACCATAAAAATATATGATAAAATATTTCATAGAGGAAACACGTGAATGGTTCTTGAACCATATCATTAGACAAAATTCAATGTTGAAATCATGAAAATTTTTCTCATTTTTTTATATTTCAACAAATTCATCCCCAAACAGTCAAATAATAATAATGATATATGGTCGAACATTCATTTGATCAACATATGATTTTCCCCATACATGATGAATTGAATATATATCATTTTAAAATCCAAAAATATATTATATTTTTTATACCCATCATGGATATTCTACCATGATCCGTTCAACTAAATTCATATTCCAAATTATTTTCATTCACAGGTTTATAATTTATTGAGCAGTTATAGTAATTATTTAGCTATAAACATCATACCTAGCATATATTTAACTCATTATGAGTGAATATAAACATTATAAATTATTTTTAGTATATATATATATATATATATATATATATATATGTCACACCAATTTCAATAAGATAATTATTCAATATATTTAATTAAATAAATTACTGCAATTAACTCCAAATCATGAGTTGGGTAATTTTTATTATAAAAAATCAATTTTTTAAGGCATATGATATAAATATATCATTGTACACGAGATTAGATTCCATTAATTTATTATATTTATCCTTATATATTAGATACCCTTACCCTTAAAGGGTAATGTATGCACAGTTTTATTGAATAGAATTATATTTATTCCCTTAAAATGTTTTTCATATTCAATAGTCCAATGGGACATAGATCCCTTTTGAGATAACAAAGTGATTTGATAGAATAGTTGTGTAAAAATTTATATAAATTTTTAATAATATACATATAATTAATGTAAATATTGGATCTCTATTATAGTCCTTATTTTGAGAAATTATTCAATAACATCTATCCTTGATTGATCCATAAATATAAATTATCTTGAGATTATATGGCCCCCATATGAAAATTTTTTAGTCCAAAATTAAAACCTTTTAAATTTTTCATTCATCGTATCGTTTAATATTTTATTCTAATAAATTATCAATTTATATTAAAAATATTCTTTTATATTTTAGTATATAAGAATATCATTTATAAAGACTATAAGAAACTAATCAAAGAAATCTCAAATAATAAATTCATTAAATATGTAAATTTTGAAGGTAATTTATTTTGGAAAATAGATCAACTATATATTCATACTATCTATACCTTGTACAGAATATTTCCATGTTTATATCACCCTCAAATAACATTTCACTAAATAATATACAACACCATAGAATATTATTTCAATAAATGTCTCCAGAAATATCTTAAAATATATTTTAATCTCATAAAAGAAACCTAGAATGGTATGTATGAGACTATAATATTATTATCAAACATAAACTCATTAACACAAGATGTTATCATTAAATCATATTTTAATCTACATTGTTGACAAATATGCATCAAACATTATGATAATGGTTTTATATTTCATGTATCATAAAACCCTAAATACCACTTGTAAATACTATTCATCAACACAATACATAAATACCAATAAATAATTACTCCAATAATTCCACATATATAATGGGAATAGAATATTAACATGATTGGAATTTTGGTTAAATAATCGAATATGGAATTTAATTTGATATCACCCATTTTTACTAAACTTTATAAATTGCACTTGGTGATAATTCATCACTCTATAGCCTCTATTTTCAATAATCAATAACTCTTTCCCTTTGTTTGAGATATTTTATTACATCCTTTTTAGTACCCCTAGTTTGAGGTATGTTGGCATTGTTTATGATTTTTTATGTGTTTAAAGTTCATGTGATGAGTTGGGAAGTGGTTGGGAGAGTTTGGAATGGTTTTGGATGAGTTCGGAGGCTTTTAAAGGGGTTCACTATTTGAGAACGGTTAGTGGAAACCATGTGGATTCTCTATGAAACTGTCAAAGGGAGACTGTAGGCTTCGCGCGGCCTGTTCACGGTTATCCAAACTGTTTGAGGAAACCGTGATGACCCTTTTTCCTGAGGTAGTAGCGTGTGCACGGTTAGAGCACAGTTTTCCAAACTCTGCAGGCTAACCATGTGACCACATAAAAATATGGGTTTTAGATTCATGATCTCTCAGGATTAAGCTAAAACACTCCAATATTCCTCCCACTCGAGCATCACTTAGGATTTCGTGTTCTCAAGGGTTGGAAGGGATCTCCCACATAGTTTAGAATGATTTTGAAGAGGTTTCACGGTGGATTGATGGTGGTTTCACCTGGGTAAGTCTCTCCTCTAGTTTCTCTTGTGTTTTCCTCTAGATATACATCCCTATCATTCTATTTTTTATATATCTACACTTTTTGTGTGTACATATAGGGTTATGGTTTCCTTGGATAATTTTTTAAGTCTTGTGAATGTTAGGGAAAAGGTTCCAGAGAGGTTTTAGTGGTGCGTTCGCCGGAATTGAGGCGCTATTTTTCGTGGGTCGATTTTTCATGGAATCATAAAGGTAGGTGGATTCTCTCTCAACTCCACATGGATAGAAATAGTTGTTCTCTATAAATATTAATTGATAATTGTTATACTAAATTGGTTGGAAATACCTTGGGTGATGTTTTGCGGATTTTTGGGGGAAAGAGGGTTTTGTGGTGAAATACTATTGTTGTGGATTTTAAAATGGAGATTTTAAAATGGGATACTATGGATGATTTTTGAAAATTATTGATGGAAAGGGTTTTCAATAAAAGCTTTTTTTTATTGAAATGTTGTTTGGCATGGAAAATGGTTTTCAATAAATGGGAGATTTGTTGAAGTGGTTTGATATGAAATAGAATTGGGTGATTTCATGTTGGTGTGACCTTGGTGGGTTTATTATTGGCGTGGATTGATTGAAATGTTGTATGCAAGTGGGAGGGAATTATCACTATAAAAAGGGGATGGATAGTGGTAGGAAGAACCACCATATGAGTAGTGGTTGTGAAGTACCGTTAGTTGGGAATGGGTGAACATGATAGGCGTAAGTCCCCCCATTTTGTTTGTTTTGGTGTGAATGGGTGAACGGGTCAGGCAGAAGTCCCACCTTTTTGGTTGTTTGTTATGAATTTCTATACAAGATGGAATTTTTGTGCAAAAGTATTAATATATTAATGGTTTGTGTCTTGTTGTTTGGCTTTCCATTGGTTTCATAGGTTGGGTGTGATGGCTTGGTATGAGAATGGATGGATTATGGTAATGGTTTCACTTGGGATTATATTATATAAACTGTTTTATATAAATTTTCTAATGGTTTTATCCTAGTGGAATGTGTAGGGATGTCATTTGGGGAAATACTATTGAGTTTTAGTACTCACACCCTGCTTTGGCACTTTGGTGTCTTTTCAGATGTCATGTACCGTGATGTGGTCAAAGGTAAGGTATCAACCTCCATTAGTGGTGCCTTGTGATATCATGGTATATCTTGGAGCATAGAGTTGGGTGTGGAGCTTTGGAGGTGTCATGGCTCATGGTGCTTTAGTTGTTTAGTTTCTGCTATAACTCTGATGTTTGTGGACATGTCATGTTGTATTGGTTTGGGGTTGTATTGTGGAACAACTTTGTTGTTTTGGGGAATACATGTTTAGGTGTTTTCTAGACATGCATCATATAGTGGTTGTTAGTGGATGGTTTGGTTGGATTTTTCTTAATGGAAAATCATTCCCCACATTGATCTTGTAGCCCTCGGCATTTATTGCTAGCCTTTGGAATCTTGGGAACATCACTTAAGGCCAAATAGCCATCACTGCCTCCACAAGACAATGAGGTAGGGGCTGTGTGTTACAAGTGGTTTCAGTTTGTTCGGTCCTTTGGAGTTGATTCTTGGATTTGGTGTTGACATTCATTGCGGTATACTCCTTGATTCAGGATGGTAACATGAAGTAGAATTGTCAGAACATGGAATGTATAGTATAAAATGATGTATCTAACCCTTTTATGATGAAATTGAAGTTACCTGGGATTTGGGTATATATGTGTTTCGAAGACACTTATAGGAATTGGATATCTCATTTTCTTGGGTGTATCCGATGAGATGAGCATGGAATTCATGGTAGAAATGACTTCCCACTAGGAAGAATTTTTCATTAGGGTATAATGATCTATGGGATGAATTG
This sequence comes from Viscum album, assembly GCA_963277665.1. NCBI lineage: Eukaryota > Viridiplantae > Streptophyta > Magnoliopsida > Santalales > Viscaceae > Viscum > Viscum album. Next base: position 1,416,055,365 of record OY728161.1, on the reverse strand, counting down.
AAACATGGTTTTTGTGTGGAAATTTAATGTGAATAAATTTGGTATTATGAAAATAGTTTGATTTGCACAATGGTGAAACATGGAACATGTGATCTTATGGAAAGCCTTATTGTGATAGTGTTATCAAATGTGATTTTAAATGGGATTTCGTTATGGGTTCGGATGTGAGACACATGGTTGTTTGTTTTCTATTTATAGAAATGGCACTGAGGAGGCGTCATAGAGGCCAACCAGAGGAGGCTGGTGAGAATGTGGTAGCACCTGAGCCTCAGGTGAACCAACAGCTAGTGAAAAGCATACTACAAGCTTTCTAAGTAGTGGATAGAAGAAATAAAACAGACAAACCAAGGAATGTGGATCATGCAGTTCAATTTCAAAAGCAGAATCCACCCATCTTCAAGGGTGATTCAGAGCCGGAGACGACAGAAGCATGGTTGAATAAAATGAACAAGATCTTCGAGTACATGGGAACACTAGTAGAGTTAAAAGTGAAGTTGGCCACATATATATTAGAATATCATTCCCTTCACTAGTGGGAGTTTGTAGTCCAAGAGGTTACAGACCTGGGTATGATGTGCAAAGGATTTGGGGAATTTTTTAACAAACAATTCTACCCACATCCATTTAGAATTCAGTTTACAACTGATTTCTTCAGTCTGAAGAAAGAGCTTATGTCGGTGAAAGAGTATGCAGTTAAGTTTATGAACATAGTGCGGTCTGCCCCCGAGGTGGGGGGTAGCATGTCGTTGAAGGCATGGATCATTGAGGTGGGTTTATGGAAAGAAATCCATTCAAACATAGATTTGTTTTGTATAGATGATTAAACAGAGATGGTGAAGAGAGCCTCGGTGGCTGAGCGGGATCATTTGGGAGCATTAGGCGGGGGAAGCATGGTGGTACCCATTTGGAATAGTGGGAACTCTAATGATGGGTTTAACCAATGGAGGGAAACTTATTCCTAGGGTGGGAATATGGAATATAATCCGACGGCAGGATCGGGAAATCTTCCTCTATAGACCATGAGCAAGAAGGGATGTTTTCAGTGTGGTTCTACGAGCCACATCAAGTGGGATTATACAGCACAACCTCGAGCATGTTATAATTATAAGCAGATGGGTCATCTGCATCATTATTGTCAGAATTCCCTATGGTTGGGTGCGTGTGACACTCCTCAGGGATCGCAGACGTCATGTGCTTCGATGGGACGAAGATAATAGCATACCCCACATCCGTAGAGTAAATTGGGTCATGGTGATTCTTGGAATACCATAACGCCTCATAAGGGCAATAAAGAGCAGAGTGTGTCAATCAAACATGTGTTCGGAGCTGAGCAGGTTGTCGTGGATGATTAGTTGGAACCATCCTCGGTGGGAGTTACTATCCTTTTAAATTCTACCTTGATGCAAGTGTTGTTTGATACGAGTGATTCACACTCCTTTATTGCTGCATGTGTGGTTGATTTGGTGAGTTTTTTTGTAGAAATGATGCCCTCGGTTTTGAAACATCAATCTCCTCTAGGTCTAAGAGAGTGTCGATCCTTCTTGTATAAAGAATGATGTTACTTTGTGGGAAAGGTTAAGAGAGTGTGGAATTTCTCAATGCCTGCGATGGATGGGTATGATGTAATCCTAGGAATGGATTGGCTAGTGACATTTAAGGCCCACATCAATTGTGATGCACATACAGTCGCTTTTACGACTCACAATGTTGCTAGAAATTTATTTATAGGAGAGAGGCATGAATGATAGGGTTGAATAGGTTTGTTGGAACTAGAAGTGGGTACATTATCATATCAGTTGGTTGTATTTTCGTTGGAATCAGTAGATGGTGTTGATTAGAGTGTTCTTCCGGCAGTCGTGGATATGTTCATGGATGTTTTCCCAGAATAATTCTCTGGGTTACCTCCTATAAGAGAAGTAGAGTTTACGATTGATCTCCTTCCGGGGACAAGTCTTGTCATGCTTCCATCTTACCGAATGCCACTAGCTAAATTGCGGGAATTGAATGTCCAGTTGGAAGAGTTAGAAATAAAGGGTTTATTCAGCCTAGCACGTCTCTATGGTTAGCGACAGTGTTTTTTGTGAAAAAGGAGGATGGAACATTGAGGCTTTGTGTTGATTATCGTAGACTTTACAAAGTTATGGTAAATAATAGATATCAACTTCCACAAATTGATGATTTTTTCGACCAGTTGAGGGGAGCCCAGTGGTTCTCCATGATGGACTTGAGGTCGGGAAATCATCAATTATGGGTTAGGAAGGAGGATATTTCTAAAACATGTTTTATCAGTAGATAAGGCCATTATGAATATGTGGTGATTCCCTATTGTCTATCGAATGGGCCATCAGTTTTTATGACATTGATGAATCGTATACTTCAAAGATATCTGCATTCATTTGTGGTGGTTTTTGTAGACGATATTATTGTGTATTAAACCACAAGGGTGAACCATGAGAATCACATGGAGAAAGTTCTAGGGATCATGAGGGATCATCGGTTGTATGCCAAATTGTCAAAGTGTGACTTTTGGATATAAGATGTTTGTTTTCTTGGACATTTGATTTCTGAAATGGGTGTTTTAGTGGATACGGAAAATATAAAAGCTGTTATCTCATGGAAATTGCCGAAAAATGTGTTTGAGATAAAGAGTTTTCTTGTTTAGCTAGGTATTATCGGCGTTTTGTTCATGATTTTTCTCATTTTGCTTCGCTGATGACAGATTTGACAAGAAAGAATGTTCCATTATAGTGGAGTGAACAGTATCGGTAGTGTTTCTAAGAGCAAAAGGGTCGTCTTACATCAGCACCAATCTTGGATTTTCCAGAATTAGGAAAAGGGTACGTGGTGTATTGAGATGCATCGGGATCAGGGTGGGGGTGCGTTCTCATGCAAGGGAATAATGTGTTTGCGTATGGATTGTGATAGCTGAGAGTGCATGAGGAGAACTAACCAACTCAAGATTTGGATTAGGCAGTAGTGGTACATGCTTTGAAAGTGTGGTGTCATTATCTCTATGGTGAGAAACGCACCGTATATAGAGATCATAGGAGCTTGAAGCACATTTTCTCACAATGGGATTTGAACTTGAGGCAAAGTAGATGAATAAAATATCTCTAGATTTTTGATTTTGACTTGATGTACACACCGGGTAAGGGAAATCCAGTGGTCGATGCATTAAGTAGAAAATCATATGCTCAGGTGGTAAAACATGCGTCACACTAGTGCCAGTTGATGTCAGTTATATCAGATATATTGTTGGAATGTGAGGACTAGGGTGATAGAGTGGTATTCATTCCAGTTTTGTTGATAACTAACATGGGTGGCCTGGTTATAGAGGTACAAATATCTAATTCTATGTTTGTGACCATGGGGTCGAGACTCAATAGTGGGGAGACCATTGAGTGTTGGAAACTTAATAGAGATTCAATTTTGTGTTTTTGGTATCGGATGGTTCTACCGGTTTCTTATCAGGTGGATCTTCTCTAGGCGTATCATCATTCCAGGTGGGATGTTCATCCTGGAATTCCGAAAATGTATAAATCATTGAATGCACAGTTCTGTTGGGATGGTATGAAAAGAAGTGAGTTTGAGTTTGTTTTGAGATACTTAACTTGTCAGTAGGACAAGGAAGAGCATCAGAGGCTAGAAGGAATGTTGCAGTCTTTACCAATCCCCGTTTGGAAGTGGGAGCAGATAGCGATGGATTTTGTCACAAGTCTCCTAAGAACGGTCTGAATGAACGATGCCATCTGGGTGATAGTAGACTTGCTAATGAAGTCGGCCCATTTCATCCCGATTCGTGAATCTCATATGGTGGAGGATATGTCAAATATCTATATCTGGGAGGTGGTAAAGTGGCATGGTGTTCCAGTTTCGATTGTATCATATAGAGATCCAAGGTTTACATCTAGTTTCTGTAAATCCTTACAGAAATCCCTTGGAAGGCAGTTTACGATGAATACAGCATATCACCCTCAGAAGGATGTTAAATCCTAGAGTATGATACAAAATCTGGAGGATATGTTGTGGGATTATGTCATGGATTTTGGAGGCTCTTGGGAGGATCACTTGTTTTTGGTTGAGTTCTCATACAATTACAGTTATCGGGAATTCATACAGTTGGCTCTGTTTGAAGCATTGTATGGGAGGACATTTCATTATCCACTATTTTGGGTGCAAATGGGAGAGTCCTTGATTGTTGGAAACATCCTTGTCCAGGAGGCAACGAAGAAGATCATGTTGATCAGGAAGAGAATGGAGATGGCTCAGAGTCATTAGAAATCGTATGCGGATCATCATAGACGGTCGTTGTCATTCGAGGTGAGTGATCTTGTGTTCTTGAGGATATCTTCATGGTTGGTACATCGTCGGTTTTGGAAGCATGGAAAGTTATCTCCGAGGTATATTAGCCTTTTTGAGATTCTTGAGCAGGTTGATGTGTTGACTTATCGTTTGGCTTTGCCATCTAGGTTAGGTGTGGTGCACAATGTGTTTCATGTGTCGTAGTTGAAAAAGTATAAGCCGGATTGTAACCATGTGATTTTATGGGATTATGTTGAGCTAGAACAAGATGTTTCGTTGGTGCACATGCCTGTGCAGGCTGTGGATATGAAAGAGAATGTCTTGCGTGGTAGAGGGATCGGTTTAGTTTGGGTTTTGTGTCAGCATTGTTAGATTGAAAAAAAGACTTGGTAGCGGGAGAATGAAATGGTAGAGCAGTGGCCTGAGCTCTTTCAGTACAGGGAGGATTAATTACTATCAGGAGACGGAAATTCCATTGTTGGGGAGAACGTAGTACCCTCGGTTTCAGGTATGTGTCCTTTTTTTATGTTTTATTATGTGTCTAAAGTGCATGGGATGAGTTGGAAAGAGGTTGGGAGAGTTTGGAATGGTTTCGGATGAGTTTGGAGGCTTTTAAAGGGGTGTACGGTTTCAGAAGGGTTAGTGGGAACTGTGTGGATTCCCTAGGAAACCATTCAAGGGAGACATTAGACTTCACACGGCCTGCGCAATGTTTTCCAAACAGTGCGAGGCAACCGTGAAGACCCATGCTCCTGAGGCAGTAGCGTGTACACGTTTAGCACACAGTTTCCCAAACGGTCGGGCTAACCATGTGACTACTTAAAAATAGGGTTTTATGTTCTAGGATACCTCGGTCTTAACCGAAAACACTTCAATCCTCCTCCCACTCGATCCTCGCTCAGTATATTGGGTTCTCATGGATTGGAGGGGATCTCCCACTCGGTTTGGAAGGATTTTCAAGAGGTTTCTGGGAGTATTGAAGGTGGTTTCTCCTGGGTAAGTCTTTCCTCTTGTTTGTCTTATGTTTTCCTCTAGATCTACATCCATCTTTTTCATGGTTTTATAGATCCACACCTGTTCAGTGTAGATCTAGTGTTATGGTTGCCTTGAATAATGTTTTCAAGGCTTTTGAATGTTAGGGAATGTGATCTAGAGAGGTTTCAGTGGTGCGTTCGCCAGATATGAGGTGTGTTTGTTCGTGGGTCGATTTCACGGGAACCCAAAAGGTAGTTGGCTTCTCTATCGACACCACTTGGTAAGAACTAGTGGTTCCCTATTAAAATTAATTAATAATTGTTATGAAAAACATGATGGAAATCCCTTGGGTGATGTTTTGGGGATTTTTGGGGAAAATAGGGGTTTGTGTTGAAATACTATTGTTGTGTATTTTAAATTGCAGATTTTAAAATAGGATGCTATGGTTGATTTTTGAAAATGATTGATGGAAAGGGTTTTCAATAAAATAGTTGTTTTATGAAAATCTTGTTTGGCATTGAAGATGGTTTCAAATAAATGGATGATTTATTGAAGTGGTTTGATATGAAATGGAATTGGTTGATTGCATGTTGTAGTGACCTTGGTGGGTTTACGTTTGTCATGGTTTGATGGAAATGTAGTATGGAAGTGGTCGGGAAGTATTAATATAAAAAAGGTAAGGATATTGGTCGAAAGAACCACCTTATGAGTAGTGGTCGGGAAGTACTGCTAGTTGTGAATGGGTGAACAGGTTGGGCGGAAGTCCCACCATTTTGGTTGTTTTGGTGTGAATGGGTGAACAGGTTGGGCGGAAGTCCCACCATTTTGTTTGTTTGTGGTGTATTTCTTTACAAGATGGAATTTTTGTGCTAACTTATAAAGGTTGGAATGGTTTGTGGCTTGTTGTTTGGATTTCCCTTGGTTGTTTCGGTTGGGTGTGATGTCTTGTTAAGAGCATGGTTGGCTTATGGTAATGGTAGCACTTGTGATAATTTAATATAAACTATTTTATATAAATTTTCTAATGGTTTTATCCTAGTTGCATGTGTAGGTAAGTCATTTGGGGAAATCCTATGGAGTTTTATTACTCACCCCCTGATTTGGCACATTGGTGTCTTTGCAGATGTCATGTACCGTGATGTGGGAAATGGTAAGGGATCAACCTCCTTTATTGGTGCGTTGTGATGTCTTGGTAGAGCTTGGATCTTGGAGTTGGATGTGGAGTTATGGAGGTGTCATGGCTCTTGGTCCTTTGGTTGTTTAGTTTCATCTTGTACTCTGATGTTGGTGGACATGTCTAGTTATATTGGTTTGGGGTTGTATTGTGGGACAACTTGGTTGTTTTTAAGAATACATGTTTGAGTGTTATCTTGACATGCATCATATAGTTGTTGTTAGTGGATGGTTTGGTTGGTTTTTACTTAAGGGAAAATATTTCCCAACTTGATCATGAAGCCCTCGACATTTATTGCCAGCCTTTGGCATCTTGGGAACGTCGCTTAAGGCCAAGTAGCCCTCACTGCCTCCTCAAGCCAATGAGGTAGGGGTGGGGTGTTACATTCTTATTCCATCCTTACATAGATGTAGGAATATATATATATATATATATATTCATTCATCTATGTTCATTACCATATGACCATTAATAAAATTCCATCAGTGCCTTATTTTTGTGTGAGGACTCTCATCAATGTTTATGTTATTAATAATATAACATGATAGATTATAATCCATAATCACAATGTATTTATCTCAAATTATAGTCACATTTTTCTTCATAAGTGTTAAATCATTTAATTTTATAACACATTCATCATTATCATGGTTCAATTGTCTTCTAACCATTTAGAAAAAATTATATCATAGAGTGATTAACAGTAATCATTGAAGGAAATTACATAGTCATGAATAATTATTTATATGGTTCAAAAATCATTAATCCATCATTTAAATATATGACATATTATGTTAAATCTGGTTCATCTAGGATAATTTTATATTCAAATAATAACTAATGGTTTATAATGGAAATGTGAATTAACAAAATAATATCCATCGAGATAATCAATCCAGGTCTGCATAAATGCGAATTTTTCTGTACCATTTATAATTGATTCAGAAATAAAATTCGATTTTATTCTTATTAACCCAGTTAAATGTTCACCAAAACCATATCAACTTTTATTTCCGTGATATGGATTTATTTCTTGGTAATCCACATAATCTAATCATTATAAAGAAATAGAATATTATCATATACATAAGATTATTTTAAGGGTTTTCATTAATGTATTCTCATCCGAGTTTCCAAATGATAAATAATCCTTTCTCTAACACCACCTATAATAACCAATTATTCTCATTTATAAACCACTAAAAATTATAGATGAATATTTAAATCATTTCACAAAAGAAAACATGATTGAAAAATTGGTTTAGTGTCATTGGATACTAGGTATATAGTATTTTTATTAAATTATGGATCTTGAATATCTCCCATTAATATATTCCTTTTATTTTCACATTATTAATAAAATACCTAAAATATTTCAATATATCATATAGAATTTAGACATAATTGTGGGTGATATTATATGCTCAATAAGGGTTAACTAGGGTGATTTCATTCTATGATCATATGAATGTATACGGTTGAAATAAAGTTATATTATCTCAATCCTAACATAAAAATATCATACAAGTCATATCAAAGACAATTAATATGATACACCGAATAAAACATTATCATCCACAAATTCATGATATATAATGGTGTGAAATCATCACAAATCATGATCTATAAGAACATGTCTTAAATTTGTGGGGAAAATAGATATAGAAACTTTTTTTTGTAATGGTTTACTAACAATGATATAAAAATTTTAGATCATACCACATCAATTACTTATCGTTTTAGATAAATCCCATTAATATTTTCATATTATTATCTCTGGAGATATAAAATAGTATGCAATACATTAGTGGGAGATATAATTCCCACTAATCCATGGTTATAACAAAACCATAATCCTTTGATATAAATTTATAGTTGGACTTGGTTATAACATAACCACTATCACATAATAAAAACCATAAATAAGTGTCAGTAATGATCACATTTGAAATATCAAAACCCATGAAAGGAAATGGTTTTATAAAAAAATTCCTTTTAGTATAAACCATATAAATGAAGTATTTTTCATATTCATCTCACTAATTCATGATAGTATAAACTATTGAAAAATAATGCATATCACAAAAATATCATCATTATATTCATAACCATCTATAGATAAATAATGATGATATCCTTGGATCATATCCCAAATATATATTAATTATTTTCAAATTATATCATATTATAAGAAGAATTGTTTTTGATGATTGATGGAAAAAATTATTAAGGAAAACATCCTTTCCATTTTTTAAATCACTATTTAAAACAAAAAATTTATTACAAATAACACATATAATTTCCCATGATAATTAACTTACAAACATATAAAGTAATTTATAAATAACTGACTAGTCAAAATGTTATACAATTTTATAAATGTCATACATGATTAAAAATAATGATTTCTTTCAAATTTTAAGTAAAATGAAAACCTATCCTATATTATGAAATGAAATGAATATTTCTGTTAAAACATTATTCAAATTTAAAATCATGGGAATAAATACTAAAAAATATAATTGTCCAATTTTTGAAATGATCATTTAAATTTTTTTAAAACCTCGACATAAATTAAAATCGTCTTTTACATAAGATATTGATAAATTCTATTTTCCCTTAAAAATATTTTTTTAAATGATGAGTAAATAATGATAGGATTTGAAAAGGAATATATTTTGTCAATAAAATAGTAATAGATAATAAATTAAATTATATTCCTGAGATATAAATCTCAATATTTTTTCATCGAAGACATAAGTATTAATAATCATGATAAACATTGAGATTATAACAAAAAATAAGCATCACTTTTGTAACATTTGAATCATATATACCATGAATGAATAACATTAAACAGACATCATATATCATGAAAAAATTATATAATTATATAAAATGTCATTTTTGTTGTATATACACCCCATTAAAAAATATATGGTCGTACCCTTACTTATCTGTCAAAGAATTCAATTTGAGACAAAAATACATTATGTTATGTATCAGCATCCATTATACATTTCCAAAACACATGTATTAAAATAAATATTTTTATACATATATTACATAACCTTGATTATAATTATAATATTATATTTTATTTATTTATATCCTTTTGTTACATGTGTATTAATATTTTATGTTAAAATCATGTTTCACAAAAAAACTGCTTCATTTTTTGTATATGTTTTGGATTGGTAGATTTTCGGTCCTTTTAATTATTTAATGGTTTTATTATATAGGTATTTATAACCATGAAATATTTATTATATATATATTTATTATATATTTATTTTGGTTAATATATTAATTGTTGTCATAGAAAATGTTTTACATGGTTAATGGAGATGGTAGGCTATATAAACATTGAAGGTAATTTTCTACTTCATGATGGATGATTTGAAATAATGTTAAATAATATATTTCAAATTTATATTAATTTATTATATATATATTATATGTTTTTAAAATCTATCCTTATTTACTTGAATGTGAAATGTCTGTAATGTTGGTGATGGATAATTCATATCATGAGATATGTTATTGTATTCCCACATAATGAAATTTCAGAATGAATATGAGATATTATCAATATTTAAGTATAATAATTTCATAAATATCATATACATATGTTGAATCATTTATTACATTTATTTGTGAGAGGTTTTGATGGAAAATTAAAGTACATGTTTGCAAGGTGGATGTCTGTTGTACTCACAGTCAATGACATAATTTCCCTTATAATGCAAGAGGATATATATATACATAATAATTTATAAATTGTTTTTTAAAATTATATTTATTACTTAATAATAGTAAAATATGATTTTACAATGTTTGAAATAGAAATAAAATGAAAATGTGCGGTTAAAGACTATACATCTTATATGGATCATCTTCTTATTTAATAATTAAAGTCTTCATAAAAGGGTTTCCAAATAAATATAAGGCTTAAATAATTTTGGGGTTGAATTAAGGAATTTATATGGGAATGTTTTTTTATAAACTAATTATCTTTGGAATTGTGAATATGATATAATAGGGGGTTCCTTTTATTTGATTGGAAATGATCCCACTAAGAAAAGACATTGAAATTTCCCAAAAAGTGTCCAAAATGATAAATTATTTTCTATTTGAAAAAAAATAAAAATGAAAATATAATAGATAATTAGATATTATAAGGCATTAATATTGTGATAAAATTAATTTAGAAACGTTTTATGTGATTACATATCCATATCTGTTTATTTTAACCCCTTGAAAACACGATGTATCTTTAATAACTATAATTAATTTTTACCACTTTTATGATTTATTTTCAAATAAATTATGTTGATATTCTAAAATAATTATTAGTATTTTAATTAAACAAAATAATAAAAATTTTCAAACTAAATTCATCAATCTGGAATATTTTAATTTATAATTAAATTCTCAGATGCGAAGAAAATGTTGTTTGCAAAGAGAACACTTTCATATGTATGAAATGTTTTAATAAATAAAATATTAAACAGCTTCCAATATCTTGAATTTCATAAATAAACATATAATTGGACATATTTTCATTTTTATGAAATTTTAAAAGAAAATGTATCATGTTAATTTATTAACCAAAATTGTAATTATTAATAAAAATATGTATTTTTTACTATTCATTGGGAATTTATAATCTACATAAAAATATCAATGACTAACCATCAGTTTATTTTTCAATAATTATTTATAAGATAAATTACATATTTTAAATTATTATTTCTAAAATGTTCCAATCATTTTTTCACAAAAATAAATAATAGTTTATTTTTGAAAAATGTATTATCAAATAATATAAAAACACTAAAAAACTTATTTTTTATTTATAAATATTATTTTTTATGTATAAAAATAATACATAATTTTAAAATTGTGATTATATTAATTCATGTAATCAAATATAACATCTATTTTATGACATTTGCGTTTAAATAATTGTATTAATATTATGTTGTGGTTTTTCAAAACACAATGTTTTTGGTAAGTCATACTACTAAGGAAATGACATTTAAATGAAAATAAAACAAAAAAACTCAAGGTTTTTCAAAAAAAATCTTTCTTTAATGTCTAGTGGAATATTCTTACAATAAAAAAATTATTTTAAAAGAGACCCATATTTCTACAAAAAACCTGATTCATTGTGAATTCTTGAATGTCATTTGTTGAGAAATATTTGAATCATGTTTTCTCAAAGTATCATAATTTCACCCCCACACACATTTCAACATGAAAATTTTGTCCATGTTTTGTCTTCCTTTCATCAATCCACTCAATTTTTATTTTCAATCAAATCCGATATTGTCTTTTTCATTCCAATGTGTATTTTTTATGTTATATGAAGTCTATATTTAGTTTTATTTGATATTTGTACTCTAATTTTACTAATAATACAAAATATATTATCTTTTCCCCAATTTCATACTAGTTATAAAGAATTCAAATAAATATAAAATATTTTTCATAAAAAAATCCACATATATCCCTTAAATTCATTTATCATAGTAATTCACTCTGTTATTCAATGTATATATAACCCATTGTGGTTCATTAAATTTGATATTCTACATAATAATATTACCAATTTTTTTGTCTTTCATATTAAGGATATAAATGTTAATCCATTGTTTTATAAAACATGTCATATTACTTATATATATAGGGGTTGGAATCATGTACCATTTAATTATATTTAAGCATTTTATTTATCAAGAATAATGTATCTTTAAGTGTTTCATATAATTCAGATTAGAAATTAACATATCCTTCTATATATCCTTTTACATAATATTGATCTATATTTATCTAATAAATACTCAAAATATCCTCATAAATTCATAACTATAATTTTTTTAGTTATCAACATTTTATACTGTTGTTTCCTTAAAAAATTCATTTTCAATTTAAATCATTTTTCTAAAATATTTGTCATTGGTTCTTATTATATATTTCATACTTCAATAATATGTCTTCATGGGATCTTCTTTATCAACCATATTTTATTTATAAATCGTCGGACACTTTTCATCATGTATCCCAACCATTCCATATTGAAAACAAAAAATTTTATGTTTTACATTAAACAATAATTTTACACTAAATATATTTCATGAAGGAATTGATTAGATCATATATTACATACCTATTATCATTATTCGTGGTAATATTAATTCTACATGTCCTTAAATTTCACATATTTTTACTCCACTAATTCTATAACCTCATTATCATTGTTCGTCATTTTATATGCATCATGTGAACTGTGTTTAGTATTAAATTTTATCTCATTTGTTATGTTCCCTAGGGTGTGAAAATTTTACAATTGAACCATTGTGATAGAAATCTCAGGATACACATTATTATCTAAACATCATCGAGGTTTTCTAGGAGACCACATATGTCTTACCTATTAATATTCAATCAGTCAATTAATGTATCTGAAGAGCCATTCAACTTCATCCTCTTATCCTCATACTTGTTATTCAGAACATATTATTTATCTACTTGTACATTAAATCACCATTTTATATATTTATTATATTATTAGATATTGGAAGTGAGGATTAATACAAATAAACCTTTATATAGACTATGTGTGAAAATAAACCCACCAAATCATCGATTCCTTAAGGGTTATCATACAATTCACTTTAGTATTCATTTTAATACGATCAACTATGCATACCAACAAAAATACAATCAACACTAAATAATCATTCATGGATATATAAGGGTTATAATGTTTTATAAAATTCATATATTTTTTAGGAGTTAATCAATTTAAAATTGAAATCCCTTTATTATTAAATCAGTCTATGGATTATACTATTAAAATAACATAGATATAAACCATTGGATCTCTTACTTTTTGTTTAACCCACTCGGTTAAATAATATATGGTGGAAAAATCAGGGTATGAAATATTAAATTTCCTCCCACTTCATTACAATGTTTCATCATTAAAAAATTTATATATTTTTCTACTAAAAAATTATATGAAATTTACGTAATAAATGAATGAGAAAACGAAATATTACGATGATTATCCTTTCTAGGATAATCTAATGAGCATACAAATGTAATATTCTAAAGTCTCATAATCACTATAGCACACAAATATTATAATATTTATAGAATATATAATTCCCTATATTTTCTAACCATTAATCTTTTAAATAGGAATAATATCTCTAATTAACTGATTTTACAACTCTTTATGATGATTTACCATCATTTTAAGTCAAATAATAATTCATTTACACATTTATTTGGTCTTGAATAACATTTTTCATTAAAAACATGACATCCACATTACAAATGGAATTGGACTCATAAACAACCATATTGAAAATTATTCACCTATGTGAACTTCCCAGCTTGTATATATTATGTGGGAACAATAGGATAAATTGGTGGAACAATGTTCTTGTGTACCTGTTGGGATAGATAAATTATGTAAACACCTCCTCTATGACATTATTGATTATATTTATTCATCGAAATACATCTTTTGCTGACCAATAATGTGATATCATACCACTAGAAACATTTTCCAAGGATCTCATTAATCCATATAAGAACTATAAAAACCATAATAAACATAGACTTCCATGAAAACCACATTTTTCAGGTAATCCTGACACAAGATTACCTGAAAAAACAATTTACGCCATAAACATGATTATAAATTTTGAAAATAGTCTAGTGATTCCCTTGATAGATAACATCCAACATTATTAGTGTGGTGATTAAGGGGTTAAAATATATGTAAATAAAATTGAAAATATTTCTTCAAATTAAATATTTTCCACACTATTTCATGGTTTGTCCTTCATAGTTCACCTAGAAACACAATCTACCAATTGTGGGCTCCATAAATGCAACAATACAAATCCAATTTAATAAATCTTTATTGGGAACTACATTAAAAACCTACAATTGTTTTTACAATATTTATTCTAATATTATATGATTTGTTGAGGATAAAACAATAGATAAGATATATTTGGAACTATCATGCACCAACCATGTGTATTTTCATGGTTACCACTTGGTCATCATTGTTCAAACATGAAAAAAATCACATTTCAATATTTTTTTATCAAAATATAAAAATTAATTTTACCAAATTTTGTTACAAGAAATAATGGATGACTTATAAAACCAAATGACCATCCAATTAATTGTTTCAAAAACTACTTTTTTGAACATTTTCAACTAACTTTTTTAACATAGACATCAACCAGGAAACCATAAAATTCAATCAAGATTGGTTTCTTTCAAAAATAAAAAAATATAGATTTTCATAGTGGGAGAATTGATTGGATGTTTTATTGTATACCTACATTAAATTTTGTTGTTATACTGACTGTTGAACATGAATTGTATAATGTCTGAAATGATAATTTTTCATATATTTAAAATATTATTTACTTTTAAATGGTGAAATAATCTCCCTAATAAATGATTTATGCCATCACTACAATTGAATAAAATTTTAAATATTGGAATAAAGATTCGTGTCAGTTTGTATCTCAACCAGTGGAACAATGGACTATATTTTAGACAAGATAATAATATTTTCCCACAAACACCGCCCCTATGTTGTCCATTACAGAATTATGGAGACAATAGCTTGGGGAAATTCTAGATGTATGCGATGGGGGTATATAATTAATAATAACTGACAATGATCGAAGTTTTATTTTTTTTCCATTATACCCAAACATGTGTAATCATAAAAACACGCATAATTCATTCCTATTTTTAATAAATTGTTTTCAAAATGTGGAGTTCCATGTAATTGATTTACAACAATAATTATAAATAGAGACCCCATATAGTAGTGATCACCATCTCCAACCTATCATTTGATAATATAATATTGTTCTTAGTGGATAGTGGTTTTCCTGGGACCTCATAATGGGTTTGAAAAATACCTATAACTTGGTTTCTATAGATTAGCTTTCATTTTTCAATTCCTATATATAATATCATAATTAGAGGGTAGTTTGTATCAAATTGTATGAATTGAGGTTTTCCTTAACAGGTGTGTGAGGCCTTCACTTTATAAGTGAAAGACCTACACATAGAAAATTCTATTCAATTTCCAATCAGTTGGTGTGTTTTTCTATATGTATAATAGATTCATTAGTGGATATTTTTTTATCTATTTTCATGGTGTATATTGAATTATTTTCTAATGATGTTCGAGTATTTTACCATCAATGGGAAATAAATATTTTTATTTATATGAATCATTGTACTTCCCAGATGTCAGCCATAATATATCAGATGACACTTACATTGATTAAGAATATAATGGTTCATTTAAAGGACAATAAAAAAATAATTACCTATATCATGGATTTATGAAATCATCCACTAGATAAAAAAATATATATTTTTCTCAAAGAGTGACATTACATTCATTTATCACTATAATTAGATTGATGTTATTTATATCACAATGAAATAGCCTAGATGTTTTAATAGACATTATATATTTCCAATGATTCAATTTGACATTTCAATAACACTATCATCGATCATGGGACCTATGAACTGAATCATTCATCCATTAATGATCTATTATATGGGTTTATTCATCGACTAAATCTTTATATATTAATTTATTAATGATTTCAATATTTAGATTATAATTATTATCCAAGACATACATCGGAAGAACTAAATCTATGGTAATCCCGTGAAGTTTTGTCATTTGATTCAAGTGTTATTCTTCTTGAGGTATATAATCACAGTGGGTGAAATAGTCATAGAAAGAACAGATGTCTATATATTTATGAGTTTTAAACCCCACAATTAGAATTTATATAGTTCATAAAATCCATAGGTTGGTGTGATACTATTGAATATTTTTTAAATATTTCTCCCAACTTGCTACACCCATTAATATCATTACCAAACAGGGGAATCCCTATATTTTTTTTGAACATTGTTAACGATATTTTGAGGATATAAATAGTATATTAATGAATTGAATTGTATTAAGGATTCCAGATGAAATATTTGAGTATATTTTTTTAATTCATTTGGGGTTGGGATTTGATGTATATAGATTGAGAGGATGTGGATTATTACTAATACATCAAATAGATTAAGACATCATTAGAAGAATTACAATTCCATTGATTTGTATCTTACAATAAAATTCTCATTATGAAATAATACATGTATTACACGATCTGTGAGTGTTATTATAGTTTACATAGACCATAAGTGTCTCATATATATCTTTCCCCTAAGAGATATTAATCTATTTTTGAGAAATTGGATGGATTTTCTATAAAACTTTGACATTTAAATTATTTATACTCTGTGAAGGGTAAACATGTCGATTCTGTTAGCTTGAAATCTTATGTTTAATTTATGGATTATTTGTCTAATAAATCATCCACAATTCAGTAATCATTACTTTATGAAGTAGAAGTTTCTTATCATTTATCCATGCATATGGTCTCCCCACTTCTATAATGTTTAATGGAGACCTTTAGGGGGTTCATATATTGTGAGTTCATTTTTGATTATATAAACTCATGCGGGGAATAAGATGAATTTTTAGAATGTGGGTATCACATCATCCAATTTTGAGGATGGAAATTGGAACTAGTCATACCACATGAGGTGTTACTAAGGGATTTTCACGCATCCCCATTCTCAGTATATCATGTCTTTTCTATGATGCATTGAGACCTTATGAATAGATATAGTTGGATTTGTATGATGATGTTAATTTATATATTTATCCTAAGGTGATTCAATAATCACAAGGTTAATGATAAAAAAATGGTTAATATATGTATTTATCTACCCCTTGAGGTTCCATATTAAAAGTGGAATGGTATATCAATGGACATTAGGGTATATAATTCCACATTCAATGGATGATAATGATGTGATTTGTTTGAACGTTGGCCAACTTACCATATTTTTTCAGTTGTTTCATGTTATTGAGTATAGTATGGTGAACGGATCCTAAAATATATATGTGTTTGAGATCATCAAGATACAGATGATACCTTCAATTAAATATTTTTACTAATAAAATTAATTTATGACCTGATTAAAGATCTATTTTTATGAATGATTATGATTGCAATTGTGATTGGGTATAATATTCCTCCCAAAATGTAATTCGAATAATTGGAGTTCCATTTAGGTTCGTAGGTGTATATTAATGGCATCAGTGCATACATATGGTTGTTGTTGGGAGGATTACTAACAGACTATAGAGTTTGTTTCAAACAACAACTACCAATATACATATGGAAATGAATATTTCATTTCATTGAGTTAAAGAGACTAAGTGTTACCCTTATGATTGATATTGTTTAGATATTATTATCTAATGTGCCTATTATTACTATAGTCAACGATTAATATGGAAGATGTTATTGAAGTGTGGATTTAGGTACCTTAGGGACTCGAATAAAATCATTTTGACCAACAATGGATGATTTTTGATATCAGTGAGGGAGATAATATGTTTTTAAGGACTCAACATAATTCATTAGGTAGAGATATATATATGTGTAATGTTAGTTATTACTTATTTTCATTGATCATTTATATGATCTAGAAATGGTAGGTCAGGATTCATACTCCATTTTTATTGTCAATGGTCTTAATAGATATAAACCATTTTCTACATGCTATCACTATGTAGGTACATTGATGATATGTCCCATGTCATTGACTTGGGATAAATTAAAAACCAAGATGACAAAACATTATTGGAGTACATTGGAGAAAATGGGTAATTATTTCATGAATCCTCAATGATGGTATTTACCTTTTTTTCAGATTTCGTTTCAATATGGGATCTTTTGGAGCTCTTGTGGGAATGAAAGGGTTATATTTTGGTTCCATATCCTCACCATTTAGTTATGAATCTCAAATTTTTAATTAAAAATGTTAATAGGTGGGAGGATTTAATGACATGAAATGTTTTTGGAATCACATATGACAATTTGAGTGGAATTACTCAATGTGGTTTGGTATTATATTTATCATCTGGATTTTTTACCTTTAATTATTGCAATGAAGGTTGAAAATTGAGGAGTATAGTTTCCCCATATTAATCTCATGCATAAGGATGGATTTATATAGAACCCTAAAATATATATTATTCATGAGGTGTTGGGACTTTGTGATTATATAGAATCATAACCATTTTAACTGGTTAGTCTCTATGGTCCCTGGGTCATGAGATAATTTCATGAGATCCTTATATTTCACATCAATGTTATTATGACGTGTGATTTTAATGATCGTTGGTTTTTCTTTTCATGATGATTTGAAGGGATTTAATCCAATGACTATGTATGAATCACAGTTTGATGATATTTACAATAAAAAGATAATACATGTTTAATTGAGTTTTTGTATGATATTGGGGGGCTAGATCCCAATATTTTTAATTTCCCTATTGATTTTGTAGAATGAAATTTCATTGAAAATTGTTGTTGAATCATTTCCCTATTAGATTTATCTTTTTTATTTCCTTACCACTCATATTCTAGTGGAAGTTTTTTAGTTACCCCTACATCTCTAATTAGAGACTCACTATGTATTACTATGTGATGATCCTCTGGAAACTCTAGAATATGGTCTTTAATATCATTAATGAATATGATCTGAGGTAGTAAAAATTTCAAATAGTAGTATCTATTATCTGAGGATATAATTTTGAATATTTATATTAATACATCTTTATTCCATTATAATAACAATGTTGTGATTCCATATTGATATTTATTACAATTTCCATTTTTAATTAAACCATTATTTAATTACTTCTTGTAATTATATGACATTATTTAATCATTCTGTTAAATCTCATATTCATTCCCATTCATTTATTTAGAAATATACGCCATCCAATATGATGCAAGAGTATAGTTTTTGTTCATATTATTTGATACATGATTAGTATATAATACGAGTAAATGGAAAAAATAACATACTTATATTGTATTTTTATAAGTCACATTACATAATGAAATGACATATTACACCAATACCCATGATATTAGGAATCTATCTTATACTTACATAGAGATATCAATCCTGTAATACAACATGTTGTACCATGAAAACCAACTTCGTAGTGGGGAGTAAGAGTAGAAGTGTTATTATGATGGGCTGGGTGTTATTATTAAATGGAGGATCTGATTTGTGTGTAAATATTATGAATGGTGTGTAGTTTCATGGAAATTGTAGATTCATTATGAAGGTGAGTGTTACAACATGAATATTGATATTAAAATAATATGGGACATTGTTTTGGTCTTCTATGACATTTGGAGACTTGATTGTGATATAAATATTTAAATAAATATTTAATGTGTATAAATATGGATCATCAAATGATTGTGTCTCATTTATAAGTAAAGAACAAATAGAAGAAAATTATTAATTTTTTTATAAATCGTTTTTCGTGTAATAGATTCTGTTTTTTAACCTATAATTAGTATATTCTCATCTAAAATGGATTTCTACAATTCTATAGGCAAAAAATCCATTTATATATGGATTTTAGATATTTTGGGATTTTTTTATGTGGGGTATAAAATGGTGTTAATTAGTGATGAGTTGTTTATTTCATAGTTATTCGGTACTCCTCTTATTTAGATATTATGGTTGGTAATGGATGCACCAATTTTTTTTTAAATTTGCACAATCTCATGCATTCATAAGGTCTATTCCATCTATCATTTGATCATGGAGTGGGTAATCCATTGACATAGAAGAGAGTTGTTATTTTATAGGGTTAATATTATTTATTAATCCCCATATTTGTGTTTTGTATAATCATAAGGATGTCTTCCTTTATTTATTATTCCAATAAGATCTGCATGTGACAGTACATTCAATAATTGGAGAGTTTTCAATTTTGTACTTGATATTCATGTGAATAATACATAATATATAGTGGTGAAGGCCCCCCACCGAGATCACTATGATAAAAAATGGTTGGTTGACACTGGTATCTTAAATTATTGTGTCTCTCATAGATATTGATTTATTATGGATCAAGACTGTTTATTTGATAGAAAAAATTTCCCCATTTCTTAGATATATAAACTTATCTAATTTTTGGTTTTACTGATTTCTACACTATAGGGATTATAATATACAAATTTGTTTTTGAGATATATATGGATAATATATATTCCATTGTATTTATTGGGTTCCATACAAGGAAATTATATTAAAACATTCCCAATATCACTCTACTAAAACCAATGCTAAAATAATAAAATTTAAATTTCTAGATTTGATTCTACTGAATGCGACACAAGTTTCTCAAATAAAAACATAAAACATTAGAATGAAATATGGAATCAATTTCATACATAAGTACCTTTTACATTTATATATTTAAATAATTTTGAAAAAAATAAAATTTAAAATATCCATGACTTGCTTGGGGCGTATTTTCCACAATATATCTAGTTATTCAAATTACATATTATGCCATCATTATAAAAAATAATCTCTTTTTCTTCTAAAAATTATTCATTTAACATCATTAAGGATTAGATGGTGGAAATGGAAAATTATAAGGGTGATCACAAGTTCTCATTATGGTTATAAGTATGCATTCACAATTTAATGTAATGAATTAAAATAATATGAGAGTAATGTTATGATGGCATAATGAATATCCATGACCATAACATTACAATAGTTGTACCTATCAATACTAGGATCACCAATAATTAATTATGTAATAAATACTAAAAATTCTAGGGACACATGAAACTATAATCATTATATATTTTATAACAATCATGGTCAATATAATCCATCATGACCCACCAAAATCATAATGAAAAAAATTTTGTTTCATAGAACATCATCTTCATTGAAAAATTATATTACCCTTAAAAATACATTGTAGTTTCATTATCTATATGGTCAACATTCATTACATATATATTTAACCACTACCTACATGTGATAATCTTATAATAAATATCAAGATCCATCATGATCTATGTTGTGGATAAACCCATCATATAATTAAAAAGATCCATAATTTCAATAACATAAAAATAACTTTCCTCTAATTATAAAACACAAATAAAATTAGATCATTACATTTTAAAATTAAAAACTATGGAAAATAAATTGTTTTCTTGAAAATATTTTTGAAACATGATTATACCATTTAATATAAATGAGTTTCTTTACAATCTCTTTGAAATAAGCTCAAATCATCTAATGAAATAATAAATATGGTATAATATTTACATATCCTAATGGATCATAAGAAACATCATGATTTCATGGCGTTAATTAATTTAGGTATAATATTTTTTTCATTTAAATCATTATTGAGTAAAATATCATTTTCATTTTGAGAATCATCAAAGGATGTCATCATAGATTGAAAATGATTTTGAATGTCAACAAGGTTGCTTTATTGAGAATAATTTACATTCAATTTTTGAAA
This sequence comes from Viscum album, assembly GCA_963277665.1. Lineage (NCBI taxonomy): Eukaryota > Viridiplantae > Streptophyta > Magnoliopsida > Santalales > Viscaceae > Viscum > Viscum album. The sequence goes on along the minus strand of OY728161.1, from coordinate 1,416,033,400 downwards.
CTCTTATTTAAAATATAAAACATTATCAAATATTAAAGAAATATAATTAATTGATTATAACATTGGAACATAAAATGGAATATTTTAGTTATTTATTTATCATTATAGTAGTTAAATATATGCATGTTGTAAATGTTAAAAAATAAACATTAACATCAAACATTTTATATAATAACTGTCATATGTGAATCATTTTGAAATGGGAAAAAATTAATTTTAAAAAAACATTAAAATAAAGTTAAATAAAATTTACAATTGTTTTATGAAATGATTTATATTTATAGAAAAAAAATATTTGGATCATTTTAGAAAACATTGACATATAAGAGAAAGATTTACAATCTAAAAAGAATACAATATTTATATCACTTACAAAAAAATTCCTGGTATTTCATTAATAAATAATAGAGGAAATATAATTTAAACATTTGAAATGAATTCGTAACAACAGGGGATGAAATTAGATGTTTTACAATAAAAAAGGGGATAAGATTTACTTAATGTAACCTTGAACATAAACAACCCCCAAACGAATAGAGACTATAACATAATTTATATTCCACTTTGGTACTCTTCATTCCTAAGCCCCGTACATGAATAAAATCAAATGAATCATTAAATATAATGAAAATATTGGAATTAATGATATAAAATATAGAATTATTTATAGATGTAGCTCAAAAATGAGGGTATGTGTTTAATATAACATATGTCCTTAAGATGATTATTTGAGTAGAGAAATGATAACAACCATCATAACGATGATGTGAGATATAATAAATGAATAGGTTTTATTTATCAAATGTAAATACACAAAATAAAACTTTTAATACATAAAAATATAATATATATTCATTGAATAAATAATTATAGAATACCAAATATAGTGAACAAAGTAATATATCCTAATGAAAATATATTGCGCTATTAAATTCGTTACCACTTGGTAACTGTCATGTCAAATATTCATTGATGATTAATTAAAATTAAAACATATAAATGAATAAATTATGAATTATTAATAATATTACACTTAATGAGGTATATAATCACCATATTAATTATTTTTGGTGCATAACATTACAATATTCCTTAGTGAAGGGAAATTGAGACGTAGCCCCTTAACTCGTGTCCAAAATATTCATGTCAGTCATTTAAATAATACATACAATGATTATATACACTATTTGATATATTAATAAACTATTATTTTATTAATATAATTTAATTATATAAATTATTTTATTTTTTATGGAATATTTAAATTATTAACCAGTTAATTCCATTCCATGTGTTTTGAGGACATTTGGTACATTCATTACTTGTGGAATTAGTTTTTTTATCATGCTCAATGATTTCATTGTTACATAAAATAAAGAATAAAAATAATGAAAAATTAATAATATTTCTACATAAATAATGGTTTCAAATCCAATCATGAAATATATTTTTATAAAAATGAACCATGATACAATCTTGGACATGGTAGACAATAAGTACACAAGTGTAATGATTCAATTATTCAGCAATCATTATGGAAATAATTTAATTATTAGTATATCAATAATGAAAGACAATAATATAAAAAAATAAAATATTATTTATTTAAATAATCATATATATTTATCATTCATGTGATTTGGTGAGGAAAAATGTATCACATCACTTCATCGAGGTAGTAGTCCATATGTACACATGAACGATGTGGTCATTTTTTATTTAGTGGAGTGGAAATAAATAAAATATTTTTATATTATTTAATATATATATATTTCATTAATATCATAATTTCATCGTGTATATCTCATATATTAATTAATTATATATGTATTACCTTCCATGAAAATCATATGTGAAAAAAATAATCTCAATGCTTCATGAGTGGTAGTCTTCCATACACATGAGGGAAGAAATCATAGACCCTATATAATGGAATATAATAAGGTATATTTGATATAGTAATTATTGAATTATAATTACGGGTATCCATGTTTATTATATGACACAAATCTTAAAATTTTCCCATTCTACATAAATAGATTATAAAAGCTCAAAATATTCCTTGAAAATATAATTTAGCAATATTTTTTTGTCATTTTAAAAATTATAAATATAATTTGACCCAATGGTTAGCCTAATTTCTAATTAAACATGGTAAAATATTATTAAAATTTTCAATATTAATTATATCAAAAAATTTAGTTTTTGTTATTATATAATAATAATAAGAATTATCCAAAATAGGGAATCAATTTTACAAAATTCAATTAACATGAAATGAATAATTTAATTGAAAACAAAACTCAAATACATGATGACACAATGAGTTTTCATGAAATAATTTTCTCAAGAACATGATGATTTTATATAAACTATTTGATTTAAAACAATCATTATTTGAATTTAAATTCATATTTATAGATATTTAATCGATAAATTTACAATCTTTAATGAACGAAATGGGTTAATTTTATTTAATTCATATGTTGTTTCATTATGAAAATTAAAAAAGTTTTTAGTAAAAATGTGTTTTTAAATTGAAAAACAAACATATAATAAAATTATACATAAAAATGATTCAAAAATATAATAAATGGTAAAAATATAAATAAATAATTATTATTTTATTTTAAATTATATTTATAACATCGTGGTACATTTATATTTATTAATTTATTAATAAGTTGTTGTAGTTTTACAAAAATTTATATTTTCTACATTTTAAAAAAATATATATATTTTTCTGAAATTCCAAAATTTAACTGTAATTTATTTTTGATATTATGATATAAAAAATGAATTCTCTTTTACCAAATATATTTTATAAATTAAATAAAATTTAATTATAATATTTTCTCAATAATACTATTATAAATCATATTTCAAGCCACCATTTTTTTAATGAATAAAATTAATTAAAAAAATTGTTTAATTATTTAATAATAAATTATCTATAAATTTTTATTAATTTTTAACTAAATAAATATATATATAATTTTAATTAGTAAATACTATTCATGCACAAAAATTTAATGGATAAGTTATAAAATTCATAATTTAATATATATTATTACATGGATTATTTTAGCTCAGTGCTTTATGTCTTTAATGATATCGGTATTTTCATACTTTTTTTAATTAAAATAATCATGGTATTACATTACACCAAATTTGAAATTTCATTTTAAAATTTTTATCATCATCTCAATAAATAAGGTTTTGACATTTCATAATACTTTTTTGGAAATCCCACATCGTAGAATGAGTATGTAAAAAATCTATATTAAAAATGTGAGATAGGAAAGAATGAATGGTATGTACAATTTCACACAACTTGGAATCCATGTTTGAAATTTTTTTACGAAAGTCACGTTTTGTACATGGTTGTATAATTTCAACACAATATAATTTTGTTGAATGATATGGATCATTGGTCACATGAAATTGAATCACCTTAAGGAAGTTAACAAACAAAAAATATTAAATAATGGAGGTGTGGAAAAGAACATGTAATCATAAAAAATAAATGTAATATTATAAAATATCAATATTATACTATCTAATCCGATATTTGGAAAATTCCATGAAATATAGTGTTTGGATGTATGGTTATATAGTTAATTGATATGTATAATCTCATCATTTTATCAATTTCTATGATAATCTTATATTTGACACCAATCAATGAGTACTCAAGATGGATGTTTTCATGGAATGAAGAACTACAATCACATATTAAATGATCACCTAACCATAAAAGGGAAAAATATATTATTGTTGTATATAAAAAAAAATTATTATCAGGTGGTAATTTTATTTATCAAAACGAATACACAAGTATATTTTGATATAACACATCAATATCAAAAATTCAATAGTGAAATCCAATGTATAGGTATCCAATATTATACAAACACAAAATAGCTTTTCAATCTCGTGGTCAAATATATGATAAAACGTGTGTTCCCATAATTGTATAGGTATCCAATATTATACAAACACAAATGGATATCAATACCTTAAAACCTATTTACATATACTATAAAGGTTTACTTCATATTAATCCTAATAATTATATAATTCGTCATAATAAAATGTCTCCCAAAATTTCATTAATCACATGATTATTTTGTCCCATAAAACAACTTAATGGGTGTCTCCATGTTTAGATAATATTCATATTTTTTACATAAAAACTCTAGATGGAATCCATAAATATTAAGCTAAACAATCATGAATTAAAATTAACATCCAAATTTATCTAATCCTTTATCATATTTAGATTAAAATATTTATAAAAACAGAAACCCTAATATGATTATAAAATTAAGAACATAATTTTTTATGCAGTAATACTGATGAAAGTTACCCAATTTTATCATTCCAATAACATAAATCATTTAAAGGATATCATTTACCATGTATATATGTATAGACCTTTTAGTTTTAGTGTTTAAATGAATTAGGTCAAACTCAAACACAAACAATATCCATGAATTATTTATCAATCATTTTCTCCACTATTCCCATCTTTTCATATTCCATTTTTTCATTATCATCATATATACAAAATCCTTTTATACATAATTAATTTAACATCATTCATGATATCCTATATAAATTAAAATGTAATTAGGAGGAGCTCAGTTCTAACTTTGTGTATAGACAGTCATTACCAATTAAATGTGAATAGTTATAATAAGATGACCATAAGGGTTTGATGACATAATAAAAGTTCACGAGAATAACATAAGATTATTCATCACAATAAATTTATATATCATGTATCATGAATTATAAAATGTATATTTAAGAAATGATATAGTCATACAAATCGTTAAACATTAGACATTAATGTTCATTCCTAATCAAATCAAACACGTAGAACCAATAGAAAACATAATGAATTTTTTTTGGTATGATTGAAAAACAAAATAATAGAAAAAATTACTACACTAAAATATGTAATAACCATACATTCGTCTTCCATTTCAAATTCATTGGTGCACTGTTTGGGTGAACTTGACTTATAATCTATATTGGAATCGCCTATGAGCTATAATGGGGATCACTATATTATAAAATTATTCCAATATCTATATCCTGAATAATGTAAATAAGAATTTAATCTTCCTATAATACACATAAAACAACCCTTATTCCTTTCATAACATTATCAGGACATATAAAAAATATTTTTCCTTAAATTTCTATAAAACATGATTATTCTATGGAAAAAAGGGGAATCTTGAAAGACACATTGAAATAATCATTATCCTTATAGAGATATAATAACGATCTTATAATTAAAACATATCAGAATGGAAAATAATTCTCATAAAGGGTTTTTGTCATTGATAAATAAAAAATAAATTAAAAAAATATTAAATACAATATATAAGATAAATAATTTCATATTGAGAAATAAAAGTTATGTTTTCTTATATTGAAGATGATTTTGAAACGTAACATAGAAAATTTCTTCTAGATAATATCTTTTACATTTTTAAAACTCTAATCCAAAATATAAAATTTTTTCAATCATTCATGAAATAAATTTATTCAAAATAAAATTTTAGTCATAAAATGAAATCATTAACATATTTTATTTAGTCATGGTGACTAGAAAATGTACCTATCATGTAAATGTTAATAAATAATCACTATTATAAATCCCAAAATAAATAGAGTCATGAGTGAATAATTTTTAAAATGTTATTAAATTTACTTCTTCCTAATCCTTATAAATGAACATTATAAATAACATAAAATAAAATTAGGAAAAATTATAGTTCAGAATGAAATATTTTTGATATTTTTTAACAAAACAAATATATTCTATAGAAAGATTCGTGAGCTAAAAGAAAAATATATTATTTCTATCAATTGTTAATAAATTTTTTAACATGCCACCAATATATTAGGGAAGATATAGATATTAATATTGTGAACCACATTCATAACCAAATGCATAGAAAATATATTTAGTTCAAAAAAATTATTATATGATTTCCTCTAATGTGACCTTGAACATAATCAATCCTGAATGAGAGGAGACTATAACATAAAGCCATTACATATTCTGGAACACTTCAATCATAATCTCCAGGAAAATAATAACATCAAATGAAACACTAAATGAAGTGAAAATAATGATATTCAATTGATAACATATCAATTTTGAAGTAGATACACCTCTTAATAGATTATAGTTGTATTACATAGTATATGTCCCAACGTAGTCATTCCAAGACAAGAAGCAATTATAATGGTCATAAAATTAATGATAGAATTAATCAATGAATAGATTATTCATATCAAATATAAATCATAATTACTAAACATTAAAACAACCTAATATTATCAGAAATCATTAAAATTTAAATCGCAAAATGTCAAAGATAGTTAATAATTAATATAACATAATGAAAGGAAATTGTGTTATGAAATTATTTAACAATTCTTCATCTTCATGCCAAATTCCCTTGGATGAAATAACTAAAATTAAAAAAAATTATACCTTGAATTATAGAGGATTAAACACATTCATCATGAAAGGGGTAGTTGTTTTACCGAGAATGAGGTGATCGGGATCCCTCATCAGTGTTTGATCACTTTAGCCTGAGAGTTGATTATGGGAGGGTGTTTTTTGTACACAATCAATAAAATCACGTCATCATTGTCATTATTAGTGGGAAAAACCAATGTTTAGTACATCTATATCTGGGTACAAACCTATATTACAATAGAAGGTGGTCACCTAGGGTTTCAGGCCTGATGAATGTTTGGGACTCACATCGGTCAAGAAGATGGGTGGTCAGGCTCATGACATCTTGTTTAGAGGGAATTGTTGCATAGACCATGACACTCTTATAGATTTATGATATGTTTTTTAATATCTTCTTAATTTGGATGTGGGGCTATTTTCTCTAAATAAATACCATTGGTTAATTCTATTTTTGTGTGAAAAATAATGGGATCATATTAGTGAATCAATTTGTATGTATCTAATTGTATTAATTGATTAATTAGTAAAAAAATAGTTGTATATGTGACCAATCTACATAACCAGAGACATCTGAATATTCCACAATGTTTGGAGTAATTTAGAATTATAAGTCGGGGATTGATCTATTATGAGGCATCCTATGTATCAGGTTTATAATAGGAATCAAATCCCACATTTTTTTAAACACGTGAAGGATAATATCATATGTAGACTACATATGTGCAGGATCATAGGAACCAAAATATTTGAGCTCGAGACAAGAAGATATATCCTATGTATCTTAGTTACACTAGGAATATGTTTTATCATATTCTGATCACACCATTATGATTAAACCCATGGTATATTTATTCATACGTGGGAATTTTATATCATTCCACTTCTTAAGGCATAAATGATTATACTTACCTAGTGATGGGAGAGTCATGATGTCAATGATGTGTTCATCAAGAATAAAAAATCCCACATGATCTATGAATAGTGCGTGAAACAAGGGGGATAAATTGATCATCCTTGACTCATATGGGTATAAGACTTAAGTCATGGGACTTCTATTGGGATGTTTAATAATGTGTTATTCCCTCAAGGGAGCATAAGACGTACAGTGTTAATGGAAGGAATCGAATTCATTAAAGCATTATTGAATTCATATTCTTATGAATAGTTGAGGTAGAATGATTGTCATATGTAAATTATTAGGTCCCAATGTTTTAAATTTCATAAAAATGGTAGGAGATACATTGTGGTGGATATCCATTAATTTTTTAACACGCCTTTGGAAGGCATCCGATATATCATGGTTATGGGAGGAATTATAGAAATCATAGTTTACATGATCTATTAGTATTCATGAAGGATGTGGTAGAATGTTCAGCCTGGGGGAATGAATGGTTCATAATGGTTGAAATTTCAGAGTCACTGTGCAACTTACACATTGGGTGATACATGTTTCAATTTGTTCATGCTCCTTAGGAGGGATTCCAAGGAATCCTGGGGATGGTAGGAATTTGAGTCATAAAAGTTCACTTAAATGAGGGCATACATAATAAAATTTCCTATATAAATGGAATTTTTATGTACAATACATATTTTATATGATCTTTTATCATTGTGAGAAAAAATTAATAGAAAGAAATTAATTTCATTACATGTGGATGTCGGAAATATGTGATAGGACATAACATTGGATGCATAACATAGAGGTCAAACGCCATGTATGAATCCTAGCTATCATAGTTATGGTACAAATCAGAATTATTGTAGTTCTGTTTATTTGTTTTGGAACATTGGTGTTTCTATATTTATTGTGGATTATACCCCAAGGAAAGAAAAGAATATCATTTCTGACGATACCCATTCTGACCTGGCATGCTTTAATGCTTAATATTGTTTAATTGTCTTGATGACTTTCCTTTAGATTCCACCTGGAATGGCATAGGATGTCAATGAATCATGTCAATGGTGAAGAATATTATATAGTTATTTTATTAGTGTTAATTCACATAATTTATATAATATGATTAAATTTTCTCACAATATTAAGGATGGATTTTGTGGGGGGATTTTCATGACACAACCACCTAATCTGAGAATCTATTTCATGACCTTGGATAACATTTATAGAGGATGTCACATGACCTAGAGAATATTCTACAGTGAAATCATGAGAGCTGGATAACATTCACAAAGGTTTTAATGGGTGATAATGTGATTTTTGACGGAGGGTTACATATTTCCTTACTAACATATCTAGAGGGAATATTAAGACATGGGTGTTATGTCTGATGGTTGTCATGAGAACCAATTGATAAACATGGGTTCTACAACGATACTTAGATGACATGAACTAGTGCTATAATATCAGTCATGTGACATGTCTAAAGAGAACTACATGGCTTGGGTGGTTATCCTAGATGGATTAAAAAGACCTCGGTAGAATTCATGATGGGTACCATATTACTTTATTTGACATGTCTAGGGGACATTTTATGATCCAAATAGTATTCCAAAAAATTGTTAGATGACATTTGTAAAATTTAATAGTCTTTTAACATGTTTTATGTGGTTTATGAGAAGAACACGAGGATAAGAGAATATTTTTGTTTCTTTTGTCTCCCTTATTTTTGTTTTTTTCCTATCCTTTATGTTGTTAATTCATTAGCCTTATTCAGTGATAACTAGTACTAACACAAATTTTTTAAGTTGAAATGTGGCATGTCCTTCATGAGCCCTATCATAATTCCTTCACTAAATCTATGTGTGACCACAATAACCATATATTCATATAGCATGATTAGTCCACATGTTCATCGGTGTCTAACCTTATGAAAAACAATCCTATTACGATATAAGAAACTCTGAGAATCATTCGCCAGTTCTTGGTTTTTTTGGTGATTCTAGATGCATAATATTCTATTTGTGTATGAATTTTCATCATGAAGTGAAGTGGAGAATTTTTTACTATTTTGTTATTGATTTATAGGAAATTAAATCATATTTTTATTCACTTTTAATGGATCATATTGCAAAAAAAAATCAGGTGTCAGTGGGGGGATTCATTGCCACATGTCTTTACAAGTCCCTATATTGGATCACTCTAAGAGAGTTTCCTAATTTTTAGTTGCGACATGTCCATCTGGTTAGAAACTCATTCAATAAATTATTTTCAATTAATCATTGCTTTTATAATCATCAATTTATGCCAATGGACATCTATATTGTCATATTTACTAGTACAATGTCTTTCGTGATACCAATGTTCCATTCAAAGGGAATTTAAGTAATGTGGTATGATTTTTACATAACCATTTGAAAGAAATGGATGAAATATTTTCGGGAATTCATGGGATTTGTATGACATGTCATGGGGCATTGGAAAAATATTATGTGGAATACCTTATCATGTTGAAAGATCTATTTGACCATGATAATCTCACACCTTTCAACACTTGATTTCATTTTATTATTTTAAAAAGATTATGGATCATGTGTTTTTTCATGAATATTGTCCAATAAAATCACTATACCAATTCGTGATGCTTTGTGTGACCAAACAGGTTCTATTGATATGTGTAAGTATTTCCAGTAAAATTGAATCTATTTATCCTCATGAAACAAATGTGGGGGGGTGGGGGTAAAAGACATTCTATACATACTCGACAACCTTCATGTGAAAAAGATGCCATTCCATTGGGCTTTTGAGAGATAAGGCAATCATGTCTCTGGGGGCTTCAGGTCTATTGGGGATATCCATGGTCATGTCACATGATGTATTACAACATCGAGAAGCTCCCACCACCTCCAATTTTATTTATTTTGATTATTTAAAAATTACAGAGATCTCACAATTATTACTAAATGTTATATAGGACAACCATTCTTCCCATTATGGATATGTCACATGAGTTTTACAACTACAAGATTCATTAACATTGCTGAAATTTTCCTACAATTTACAATGTATTTTTAGAATGCTTTTCAGGCACCTAATCTTTGAAATAATGTGTTAACACTTGTAGTTTGGGGCACCTTTACAAGTGCATAATTTCTTTTTTACTGGACTCCATGGGGTCCAAATATAGCTTATTGTTGCATATTCCACCTTAACATGAATATATGATTGTCACATGTTTTCATGTACCCTTGATGTTTATGTTATTTTCAATTATATGGCCACCTTCTTCCCTCAGATACATATTGAGAAATGGAAAACCAAATTATTGTATATTATCCTTTTGGATTTTTTTTTATTCTCACTTGGTGGGTGTCAAAAAATTCCACCCTCAAGAGTGATGTCTATAGGAACAAGGACATAGTTATGAAAATATTTTATGACATCTTGAGACATTGGAGTTGTTGAGAATCAATGTCTTGGGGGACTATTCGTCTGTATGGTGACCCATGGTATCTAACAAGATAATCTATCACTAGGGGATAAATGTGGGATTCATTCACCCCGATCATATTTCTCTAGAGACCTATCATCATTAATCAATTATGTTCTCTTGTCATTGGCCGTTCTACAATTCTCTGTAGCGTGATCTCACCACAAGACCATTCTTGCGAGTAATTTCCCAAAAGAATAGTTTTTCATAGGCACCTTCTTGAACCAACTACATGAAAAAATTATATTTTTTATTTCACTATTTCTGTGAGGTTGGGTGGTCATCATGAGGGTTTCGTAGGATCTATAGACTTGTGCACATGATATTACTTGATTATAATGTGGATAACTTGTCCACGTCCAAGTCAAATGATTTTGACTCATATGAGGGGTCATGTAGAAGTGAAATGTCCTGAGGGATTATTCAACATGAAATAACATCATGATTTATTCAATTCAACAGTCCTTTTTATTAATCAAAAATGATATTGTCGATTTTTGTGATGTTTATGATTCTGTAGGTTTACAAATTTTCATTGAACCAATTTTATTTTATATATCATATATGTAATAGTCACATTTGTTCATATAGAATCTGGCTAACTATAAGGCTCCACTAGTTTTTCAAATCAATGGGAAACAATTTTATGAAACTAAAATTTTTACCACTAATATTTGATGATTTGGATAATAAAATTCTATATAGGTTCCCATTTTCTTGGCTTCTAGATTATCCTATATCTCACTGGATTCATCTACAATGGTTCAGTTTGTTGTATGATGTCCTAACCCATACATCAATGGTCAATATTCCATATCACAAGGTGTAAAATTATTCTCACTGCATTTAGATTAAAATTGATGAGGGTGAATAGCAGGTCATAACCTAACACCAGGGGTTGTATTATATATTTTAAAACACTCCCTTGAATTCGAATTGGTGTGATTTCTATCAATATAAAATTGTTCATAACTACTTCTGTATATTTTCCTCTTCCAAAAATAACACAGGTAGTGGATGGGGGATGAATTGGGATCTCCCTCCACGAGGAAAATTATTTGATGATGTGTGGATTTTAAAAAATATTTTCTACCACCAACCAAATATAATTTATGAAATAATCAGTCACTAGTTTCAATGAACCAACACATTCCATATATCCCACTATGAGGTGGGAATCATCCTATGATACATTTATCAATCAGGTGGTATTCACCGTCTCTGAGAGATGTATGATGAATTTATCTATGTTGTTGATTTTGGGCTGACCATTTTTAGTCTCTAGATTTTAGAGATATGATCCTTATTTAGAAGGGGATATTATGGAAGGATCCTATTTTTCTCTCATTCATATCCTTGAATGAAAAGATTAGTATTTTCCTTTGTCACATAAGGGTAAGGCCAACCACATCATGCCCCCATCAATTCCATTCTTTGTCAGTTTGTGAGAGTGAAAATCCATACATGTCCATTTTAAATATGTGTATCCCTCTTTGTGTGGTAACCAATTAAACTCAAGGATCTCTCTAATCCTTATTATAGAATGTTTTATAGACATTATTTTCATTGGATGGATCTACCTAGCTGGGGATGTACGTTGAAGGTTCTTTTTCAGCATGTTGGTCATGGTTTCGAGTCTATAAGAAGAAAAATGTCTCAATTTTCTAGTGTTGGTCCTTTCAAACCATTAAATACTCTTAGGAAACATTCATCAATGAATCAGAAAATATAGGATCAGTGGTCATTTTCAGTTATTTTATTTTGAAATGAATCATTTTCAATGTTATCAATAACACAATTCCACTAGGATCCCCAATTCTAAATAGCCTCCATGAATTCTAAATATTTATGGGGTTTGGGCTATCTCCGTATGCACTAAAATGGTTTTTTATTCCTTGAGGTGGTCCGATAACTTTGATATTACCACTTAACATGCATTTACTAGGCTGATTATTGATAACGGTATTGACCCCTTTGAAGAAAATTCTTATAAGATCTTTTTTTGGGTGGGGTTTTTGTAGCCTTGATGGAATACACGAGAATCTATGATCCATATATAACATAATTGTCTTCTCTTATGTTGGGTTTTACCCAAATGGACTCACCTAATTTTCTTCCTTGAATACGAGGTGAGAGAAACCCTAGGATCACCCAAAAATTTTGGTTACTGTTGGAATGTGCAGATAATAATTTATAAATTTGTCTTTGGCTTGCGATTCTCCCAAGAGCCTTACCCAAGATTATGCCTAGGTTTTGGGTCCCACATCCTTGGATGGTTTTCTACGATGAATTATTTTAAATATGTGAAAGCCTTTTCCCTCAACAAATCCTCTATCCATGGTAACAATTGAGTTGATTGAATTCTTGGGTGAGAGTTAATAGAAGCAACCATATCTTGGCGGTCACAATTATGATAGTGGGAGAACATCTATTTAGAAGATGATCCGTCAATGAAAATTGATAGATGATGTATCCATTGAGTTCATGATACGTAGAGGATCCTCCCCCATTTCCATACTATATTATCCATCTATTATTATTTTTAAAACACTGTCTTGCCTCTCATATAAGTATATACACAACATAGGTTTATCTAAAAACTAATTAATGTATTGATTACTAATACTCTATTAGAATTATTTTGTGACCAAGGGTAATTCCTTAATCAGTGGTTTCATGATTTAAGGGGGGTGGGACATTTCTATCGACAACCAGATTATGAGATCATGAAGAAATTTTTCCCGACACCAAAATAATTTGAGAAAAGTGAGAGGGAATTTTATTAATTTTCAGATAAGGCCCCATTAGATGAAGGATACATCAAATACATTAGTTCCTGGTCAACTATAGAAATCTAAACTGCAATAACATATGGATATATGGAATATAAAAATATGGACACATGAAAATATCATATTCTACCTATGGTTCAACCATTCAATGTCATCATCCTCATTGAAAACTTCTCAAAAGATAGTTATGGAGATTACTACCTTGGTCTAGAATCCATTTCCTGAGTTGATTGAAGAAGTGGTAGGGTTAGTGACACTCATTAATTCAATCGACCCTTCATGTCAGACTCTTCCCTACCTGGCTAACATACTAATAAAATCTTATTATAGTCAGTTCTTTTCAATGTATACTTCTTCTGAGGAGATCCTTAGAAATTATCCCAAATGTGATGATTAGTAAATTTTTTTAACATTTTCAATGAATAGATTTTTTGATCCTTTCATGTTATTGTACACTATTTCATTCATTCTGGATATGCATGAAATTCCACTGATCAAATATTATATGAATCACCAATGACACCTATCACTTGAATAATATCAATTAAAAATGTTTTCTTTGAGATTATTTTTGAAAATTTAAAACATTATTCTTGACTAATGATCATAAATTTGCAACAACATGTTATTATTTATTGACGTGTGTTTTCTATCTATCTTCGGATCAAATGTTTCCCAAAAGGATCAATAAGTTTAATATCTGTCCTGATGGGAGGGTTTCATTCATTTTCTAATTCTGATTGGCTTGGTGAGCATATCTAGATTTGTAATAAGGATACATGATGGGAAACACATGATTTATTAATCTTGTGGTCTTGATCCTGGTTTTTTGAAACTTATGGTATTATATATTCAAACATACATAATAATCATCAAGGGTGATTTAGTTCATTTCTTCTATCATTTTAGTTTATGTTCATTTATATTGCAATGTCTATCACTTTAGTTTGTTGTCTTTTAGCTAAAAAAATATATCACTATATTGTTATGTTCTTTTATCTCAAACCATCAATCAATGAAATTTAGAGTTTTAACTCAGACCTTATATCACTTTACTTTATAGACATTATTAAAGAAATTATTAACATTTGTTTATGTCATATTACCATACACTACATATTACAAAAAATTTGGGTAGTTTTTTATCATCTATATCTATATTTTATGATCAATTAGTTCAATCCTTCAATCCCTTATGTTTACAGAATCATATTTAGTAAGTTCTGTCAATATATTTTAGGGACTTTTATTGTGTATCGTATATATCATCATTGTATATGGTGTTGAGACGAGATTAATAAAAAAAAAACATACTATGATGTTATGTTCCGCCATGGTTTTTTTGAGGCTACAATGGAACATAGCTCCTTTACAACTATGATGGTATACCTCTGCCTGGTAGTTCCAAGACCTTATTCCTAAATATCATGGTCAAACAGATGTATCTCCACTCTTTTCAAAGTGTCATTTCATATTTATTATAATGAAATTGGTTTTCATAATAATATGAGGGATTTTATGAACACATTTATATTATTAATACTGATGATTTAAATCATAAATCAAATGGTTAAGTCCTTAAATATGGGAGGGGGAAAAATTTTGGGTATGACCTATAACAATCTAAGGTTTCTTATTTAACCATGGTTTTTCTAGGACTCACAACGATAGAATCAAATTCCTTGCAAGAAGGATGTTGCTTTAGTTTGTTGGTAAAATCCCTTGTGCATTGATATCATTGACACTGAAAGATGATATCTACTACTTCCAAAGTTCTTGAATGATTTTTTAAGACTCAATCATCCAAATGATGTGTTTAGGTATGGTTTGGAGCTATTATAAAAGGGTTTTAGCATCATAGGGAAGCATTGATTATATATTATGAAGCTTGATCCCAACAACTTATCATTTCAATTCCCAATGTGTGGTCCATAAAATGTTTGAGAATATACTATTACATTTTTTTATTTAGAAAGTGTACAAAAAATCGTGAAAAAACATCGAGTATGTCGAATCAATTCATATGGTTTTGTTCAATAATTATAAATATTGAACAAATTTCTATAGTCAGGTGAATGATAAGAGACAATCATAGAGGGAATGATCCAAAACACAATGATGTGTTGAGTTATTATAGAGTTTTGTTAGGCATCACAAGGATCGAAAAAGATAATTTCCAATTTGAAAAATTTGGTTGATGACCATATATGGATTTATAAGACCCATGTGTATGCATTCATAGTCATGAATGGTTCCATTGAAGTTAGGTATCCTTTCCAAGGGCCAGGGTAGGCCGTGTTGATCTTTGAAATTCAGATCCTGAAGTGTGACATGTAGAATGTGTAATCTCAAATAACGGTAAGAACCCCCTAAAATTTATTTCCAACTGAGAGAACATATTCCCATGCAGATAATATTTTAAAAATCATTAATCTCTTTTTCTAAAAAGATTGTTCTAGAATGAATTAATTTTATTTTAATATTGTTAAAAAGATGGTCCTGTGAGATTTATGAAATATAAATTTACACCATATTTATTACCTAAAATCTTCTCATAAAGAGTTTAGATAGATGCAATTGTTGTTTTTCATAGACTACCAATTTCAGTGTTTCAATCTGACAAAATTTATGTCACTTCTTCTATTATTTTATGGTGTTTTTATTTGGACAAGTATAGGTTATATTTTATGGTTATAGAGATTTGAAAAAATGGGTGGAAGATTAAGGTCATGATACACATGGACCTAATTTGGAGGATGATACCCAATATCATAATTAGTATTACAATGGTCATGAGTATCCCAAAATCCTTCAAAGAGGTTTATGAAAATGATCTAAATCATGTATCCAGTTCCTCTGGTCATGAGTTCTGATATTGGACATTCAGGTACCTTTTCATGGGTCCATAGATGTGTTTTGAAAAACCAAAGACATAGGAAAAATATTGTTTGTATCACAATAAACCTATTATGTTGAGGTTATTTTTTAATAGACTATTTTATTTGGACCTTTTATTGATGATATGGGTGTCACTGTATATCTCTTGGTGATCATAATCGATAGACATATAGTTCATGATCTCAAAACTCTCTTCATAGATCTGAAAAATAAACAGATGTGGGAATATTTTTTGTTGGTTTTATATAAATGGGGTCATTATTATATATCTAGGATTCGTTAAATATCCTATGAATATAGGTATCTATAGAAATATATTTTCTGATGAAGGACCCCCATAAAAGTTTGGATGATATGTAGAGAGAACACATTTTTATTTTTGACATGACTAGACCAAGGACTAATGTTCTGGATGTCACTATTTATCTTATGATTTTAGTATTCAAGTCATACATATTTCTGGTATGGTTGTGTGGTTTGAATCCAAAAAATAATAATGATCCTCTCAGGTGAGGTCCATAGGAATGTAATTCTGTATGTTGCACAAGGGACATCAACCCTGTAGTTTAATATAATGTGGCGATGACCCAAGGGGTTTATTTTCAGGATCTTTTTTTAGGACTATGATGATCTTTTCATTATGTTATATTCCTTGTTTTTTCTAGGAATTCCATATTAAATCACTCATCTCATGTGATCCATTTTATGGGTGAAAACAATGGTTGATATGGGTTTTTATCACTATTCAGAGGCCATTATGTATATGAAATTGGTATTTTTAATCATGTATTTGATAGAACAAAATTTATAATGGAGGAATCCCTATATAAAACATTGAAGTTATAATCAATATTTTAGTAGTTATAAAAACCCATTGTTGTTTAACATCATACGAGATGGAAATAAGGAGTTCAATTTATCATCTTATGGTAAGATAATTTACTTTACAATTTAAAATTATGAATTAAGTAAGTCTCTATTCAATTTTTTATCATGTTGTTAGAAGATGATGTGTCATTTATTTTAAATACATTCTACTAGGAATTTACGCTTGATTAAAGATATGTATAGTATTTAATGATAGATATCACATTGGAGGGTGGTGTAATATGATCTGCATAAAATGGGGATAATGAGGATGATCTCTTATTATAGACCTAATGTATAATGTATGGCCCAAAAAAATTTGGTTCTAGATTTTTAGGATTCGTCCCTAGAATAATTGGGTTTCTATGATTGAATAATAATTATCCATAGAGGAATCAATTGAATTTTTTTTTTAAAATTATCATGTAATTCTATTCAAATGGATTTCAAAATTATATAATGTATGGAACCTATTCTAATCATTCCAATCCAACTCATAAATCAACTATTGTGATTTCTCATCATATAATATCTATTTTATAGTGGAAATTTAGATTGGGGTCACATGGAATTCTATGGGTGATACCACCTCAATATCGTACAATAATGCTTATGGTGTTTCTTTTTTAAAAGTTCACGTGGATGTATAATAGCACATTAATTCATGGAGAGGAATATATGGATAGGAACTATTATCCTTGTTCACTATATTCATGTTTATATATTTTTATGTTTCTTATTGAAGGTCTATATCTATCCATTTTTTACTTCATGGTAATGAGAAGAGTTTTTAGACATGACATTGTACTCCAGGTACTGTTTTTTCAGCTCTGTAAAACAATATTTGGTGTTGGTGTCCATCAATATTCATTGATGTACCCTTAATGTAGTGATTATATAGAAAATTATTATTATTTTGGTATTATTGATTTATAATTCTTTGAGAATTATTACCTCATCCCATTTAGAATAATAATGTTTGTAGTAGTATGGATATACTCTAATTTCTTATCATTAGTTGGGGGATATGTCCCCAAAAAATCCACTCCATATATGGAAAATGGGTATGACTCTTTATTTTTTCTGTAGGAATACTGAGGGATAATTGATTAATTTATCATGTATTTTGTATGCATGTAATTTACTAGTTAACTCCACACAATCATGTGTGATGGGTTTTCAGTAGTAACCCATCATCATGATTTGGCGGGGGAGCCTGGTCCAAATCTGATAACTATTGTTGGATCCTACATAGACTTCTTCCATGATGGTTATAATCTCTCATTTTCTATATATATGTGTAGTATTCAAACAAATCCATCCTTGTAGACAACTTTTTAACTTTTTGACGATTCTGTAGGGTGAAATTCATTGTATGGTACTGAATCTTATCTCTTCTATCTCAGTCTTCTAGGAGAGTCCAATTTTAAGGATAACTGATTATGGGCCCTATCCATCCAGGGGTGGTGATCAGTTCATCATGATATGGGAAAATGTTAACAAGATTGTTTTTTTCTATACCATGGATGATGACCGACGAAACCATTCTATGTTGTCTGATAATAAGGATTTATTCATCTAGGGTAGGGTTGTCTTGGATGGTGGATTTTTTATCCAATGCCTCGGTGCAAGCATATAGGGATTATGTAACATGACGCAATTTGGTTTCAAAAGGTAATTATTCCCTTAGTACCCTAACATTTCCAGTGTCATAGGATTGTTCTTTATTTTTTTATTTCAAATTATAGATTGATCTACATAACCACATGTTCTGAATCACCTTTGATATTTTGGTACAATATATGTAGTCGTAGGTAAACATTCATTCCAAAAATGAGGGATTGGTATAATAAATCTATATTTGTTAAGCCCTTAGATAGTTATTAATAGAGGGAAAATATTATTTTTTGTGTAGATAAATACAATCCCAAGGCTGACCCAATTAATCATCAGTTTCATTATACATATACCATTAGGACTTCAGAATGTGGCATCTAAATATATATCCAGTGTATGGGGAGTGTTAAGGGAATAAATTACCTCACCATAGGGATGCTGGATATGTACCAGTGTATTCTATAGGGTAGGACATGCTTTCTGGACCCCAATAATTACTTTTCCTATTACATAATTATATGAAACATACTAGAGGTATGCTTTTTGCAGATCAACTTCCCATCGTACTATAATCCTAGTTAGAATATGATGTCTAAGGATGTGCATGAGCTGATAAATATAATAGAACAAAAAGAAATTATGTTGCTTCAATAATGATCATACCATTTTCAAGCTGAATATTATTGAAATGTAGTTCGTCAGGACATAATATTATCATTTATTGGTACTATAATCAATCTATTGAGGTTTTACATACTATTCTCACTCTTCAAATCATTTTATTTACTATATGGTCACCTAGTGAGACTTCAATGGTGCCCACAGTCAATATGAGTTCCCTCCCTTTGACCAGAGACCATAGAAAAGGATGGTGTAGTAAATATTGATTTATAAATTCAAATGGTTCTTGTTAGTCGTCATCCCATTGAAATGTGATTCCCCTCTTCATTAGCATATTGAAGGAGAGAGCATTTATGGCCATGGTGGGTTTGAATCATTGATTGTAGGCAGGGATCTGTTGGAGACCCCTTAGATCATTATGATTTATGTGGGTGATATTTATATCATATAAAAAGTCTTCTCTAGGACAACCAAGTTGATAAGGAGGCCTGTGACAAAGCCAGGGAACATCACTGATGTCACCACAAAATAACATTTAACTGTAATCATCATTATGTAATGATTTTTCCACTTGTTATACATTGTTTTAAGGACAATGATGTAATCACATCACTGTTGTGATTTTACTACCATGTATTCAATGTATAATTTGATTGAGGTCTACAAAATATCTCAAGGATAGGATGCATAAAACAATGATATATAGCCACAAAATTATTTATCCCTTAGGGAATAACATGATAAGAAAAGGCCCATGACTCACTATTAAGGTGGTTCCATATCCAACATTAAGGGAAATCATTATTTGGATTTCCCATAATAATCATCTATGATGGAAAGAACATGTATTCTAGTAGTTACATTGATCAAGTGTTTTGTGATTGGAAGTGGGAAATCATCCTTTGCGAATTGCCGATTAATGTCTATAATGTTGTTGAAGACTATAATCTGGAGATTATTTTTCTTAAAAAAGAATATTTTTTCTTCCATTATGGATATTTGAATTCATTAAAAATATTTTCATTGATTAATTTTTCATCTTACACATGTACATTAGTTTTATGGGAGGTTTTCATCCACCCAGATTCATTGATGAAGCCTCATTGCTCATCCGGTAAGCTGAGATGGTGCATAGGAACATCTGGATTTGGTCTTGGAATTTCTGTTTTGTTATGAGACAACTAAAATAGATGATATATTAGAAATTTTATTTACATATCTTAATATTCTTCTAGAATTGTGTTATTAACAATATAGGTTGTGTGTCTTTTCCCATTATTATATTTACCTACTTGATCTCATCAATGGCGATCAATAAAACTTTCTTAAATATGGGAGATAAATTCTTGAACTTTTCCTCATCTCCATTGGCTTATGAGTGTGTGGAGACATTTAATTACAATGTTAAAAACCTAGGGGAATCCCCATCACTATCAATGTGAGTGAGTCTATGAGAAGAGACATTATCATCCCAAACATCAAGAGTTTTTTTGTGAAGATATGTTAGAGCTGATTTATGTTTTCACATTCAATGTGGACATGAGGATCTTGGAACTATGGTTCAAGGTCTATCACCTCAACAAGATTTATGGGGACTAAATTTTCATAGTTGGGAATAATCTAATGTGTTTTAGGGATGGTTCCTAATCCATTGGGAATTTCATTCGGTATATAATCAACCAATCATGGTAGTTTTCCTCTATTTTGGTCAAAGCATGCCTCAATGTTGTAGATTCATTTGTCTCAAATGGGACACTATCACCATGTAGTATGTCAACCATTCACTCAATGGAGTATTTCATACAATAATCGAATTTTTATGGTACCCTTATGTGTCATTACAGAGAGGGGATTCTGAGAACGACATTGTATGAAATGTCTTTCTCAATAAACATAAACTCATATTCATATGTGATCTCCCTAATCTAATTTTTGATTTTGATCTCCCAATAGGCATATTTAAATTATTATCATTCCCTTCATTGTTATATATTTTGGGTACAAACCCCATTCAATGTATCCCAAACAATGATGGGTTCAAATTGAGATGTGACTTATTGACGATCCATTATTAATCAATGCACTTTCAATGTTGACATAATCAAGTGATAGGCCCCAATGGGTCCTAGATACCCTAATAGGGGGGCGAGGATGTTAATTAATGTATGGATATTCATTTCTAAATTCATCATCCCCACTAGATATTGACTTATTTATTATTAGGGTCACTTTTTTTCAAATATATTTTAATGATAATCTTATTCTTCCATTATTTATCTGATGATGATGCTCTGAATGTATTAAAGGAAATAAAACAAATAGAGACAAGAATTCTTACTTGGTTCACCCTCAATGGGCTACGACTAAGGAGAAAACAACAATGATGTGCTGATTATACCAAATTAAATAGTTACCACTACCAATAATGATGGTTCTGGATAGATCTTCTCTATATTTAGGACTACTTCCTTTATAAGGTTTAGGGTGTTCTTAATTCGTTCCCATGGGTCTCTCCAAATATCCTATTCCTTGGCTCAATGATGGTGGAAAATATCACCTTCTTCAACATACTTCTCTCACTGATCCTAGAAGATATTTTCCCACACTTTATAGACTTGTAGGTTACTTCATTATCTTATATGAATACATATTCCATTGTATACAAATTTTATAATGAGGTTATACTTTTATCCAAATTATTAAAACTACTTTACAGTAGATTTACTAGGATTTTTTTTTTCAGGAAAACATTTGGGATTCTCACTACCTTCACAAAGATCGACTTTATTAGAGCTCATATATACCTTTTCAATGAAACACCCATTAATGAATCCCACTTGTAGTTGTTGAAGATAAATACTATCTCGAATCTCTACTATCCTTTGTGAAGCTCCTTTCATCTATTAATCTCAACTAGATATCATGAAGAACCTTTCATTCATGAAACTTACATAGACTTCGCGAATTCCCTTACCTTTTAGATTCATAGAACATTTTATGGGATTTTATTGCCTTTAAAACTTATTCATAAAAAACCCTTTCTAAATTGCCTTCACAAATCACATTCATAATTCCATATTCTAAAGATCTTATATAAGTCTTGCTATTTTTCTAATGGGGGTAGTAGGATATTTATAAGGGATTCCACAGGTTCCAGAACCTTCTTGTGACATCATCACCATTTCACGATGGTCCATATTTTGTCCTTGATGCTCTCTTTTTGAGAATATCCATGAATGTTTTTCATTCATCATCCATGTGATAATAATTAATCCTTATATCAATGAATTTTCCCCATCATGATTACCCACTTGTTATACTCATCATCTTCGATGTTTTCAATACTCATCAATATCACATAGATCATCATCTACATTATTTGACCCCTCATGGAACACCCTTCGTGAAGCCCATTTTCAAGAAACTCATTCCATTTATATATTTCTATAAGGCCTTCAACGAAATCCAATGTTCACAAGGATTATCCAAACACAAAATTTTGGATCATATTAAAGGGGTACAATGGGAATCATTTTCACATTCTGTACATAATTTTCAATATTGCTTACAGGACATCCATTACACTTTGGTGTATATGTGTCCACATACCTAGTAAAAAATATCTTCTGATCTACCCAGTTGATCCTGGAAATCAGCATTTTTAAAAAACACAATCAAACCTGTAATATTGCAATATTAACTTGAGGAATTTCTTCCCAAACATTCTGTCATCCCAAAACATGTAGGTGTGTCATGTGCCAGCGGTGACTTCTTCCTAATCATGCCATATGAATGAGATGGTAACATGGTATTATACTATCATTTTCTCTATTTTGTAGACTTTTACTATGAATAATTCAATCTAAAATTCATGTGGACTTCAAAGGGAGTTAAAATGTATCTCCCTCATTTTTTATGAATGATATATCACATTATAGATTGATAGAATTCATGGTACAAAATCCATATACATTAGAATGTGTTAATTTTGTTCAATAGTTTGGAACATCTCGATGTGGGGTTACTTGTATAAATATGGAACTAGATCAGATATATCTGAGGTAGATAGGTTTGGTTCTTTTACAAAGATCCTAATAAAATCAAATTCTAGTAGAGTGGGTTTTGCTGGACTCCCTACTTTTTTTGGTCTGATCAGAGTTTCACAGTATTTATAGGTGTTCATGTAAGTCAATTAGGTATATGCCAAAAATGGATTGTCCTGTGACACCTCCATGTTTTCGTTGGGATCACAGAAGTCCCTTTCCATTCGTCGCATCTGTATATCTATCTAGTTTGTGGACGCGAACAAAATCTTGTATCCTACCATGCATGTAATATCCATTATATCCTTAGTTCCTATACAAGTAGACTACCATTCAGTGGTTATTTGATGGTAACTCATATTGTGAGGCATATTCATCACTAGAGAAGGGGTCTTCCATGTTTATCATGTCGATGGGAACCAATATGATCTCTTCTCCAACTAGGATTACAATTTTTTTGGTGTTTCCCATTTTTTGGATATTGTAGGGAACAAGTCATCAAGAGTCAAACATATCATTATAGTACAATATATATCTTCCTCATAATTATCATCACATATCAAATGGTTGAGAACACCATTAAGAGGCATATATAATGTTACCTATATGCATGGTGGAGATATTTTGGGTCTACATAACTATCCACTTCGGGGGCATGATCATTGTGAGAAGATTTTTCAGTCGTCTAGTTATTTAACATCTTCTCATGCATGGATGAAACTTTATAACATCCATAAAATTCTTCTACATGGGAAACAGTTATTCAAGACACCAACTATAAAGATTTTTCCAAAACCCACATATAAATAATTGACCATTCCATGAATGATTTATTTGAATATTAAGAAATCATGGATATTATGATCCTACAATCAATGAAAAGGGATGTAGTTGGGATGGACGGTAAGATTGACCTCGTCAGTCATTCATGACAGTATAACCTAATGAAGAATATTGGATTTCACAAAAATATCATCATAATATTCATAACCATTTATAGATAAATAATGATGTTATCCTTGGATCATATCCCAAATATATATTAATTATTTTCAAATTATTTCAACTTATATGAAAAATTATTTTTTATGATTTATTTGAACATTTATTAAAGAAAATAGCCTTTTCATTTTTTAATTAACTATTTAAAAATAAAAAATTATAAATAATATCACAAATAATTTCCCATTATAATTAACCTATAAACAAATAATTCAATATATAAATAATTTATCAGTCATGATGTTATAAAATTTCATCCATGCCATATATGATTGAAAATAATTATTTCTTTCACATTTTAGGTAAAATGACAACCAAACCTCGATCAGGAAATGAAATGAATATTCCTTTTAAAACATTTTTTCAAAAGTAAAAACATGGGAAAAAAATACTGAATATTATAATTTTGGAATACTGTAAATGATATTTTTCAAATTTTTTAAAACATGGGCATAAATTAAAATCTTCTTTTTTATAAGAGATTGATAAAGTCTATTTTCCCTTAATAATAATTTTATAAAATAATAAGAAAATAATGATATGATTTGAAAAGGACCATATTTTTTTCAATACATTAGTAATAGAGAATAATATAGATTATTTTCTTGAGATATAGATCCCAATATTTCTTCATCGAAAACATAAGTTTAAATAATCACGATAAACAATTAGATTATAAGAATAAAAGCATCACTTTTTTAACATTTGAATCATATATCCCATGACATAATAACATTTAACAGACATCATATTTCATGAAAAAATAATATAATAATATAAAATGTAATTTTTGTGGTACATAAAACACATTAGAAAATATATGTGCGTACACTTATCTGTCAAAGAATTCTATTTGAGAAAAAAATCCAATATGTTATGTATCAGAATCCTTTATACATTTTCAAAACACATATAAAAAAAAGGTTTTTTATACATATATTACAAAACCTTAATAATAATTATAATATCATATGTTATTTATTAATAACCTTTTGTTATATGTGTATTAATATTTTCTGTTAAAATCATGTTTCACATTACAACTTCTTCATTTTTTGTATATGTTTTGGATTGGTAAATTTTCAACCCTTTTAATTATTTCCTTGCTTTATTATATCAGTATTTATAAACATGAAATAAGTATTTTAAATATTTAGTATATATTTATTCATGTTAATATATTAATGGTTGACATAGAAAATGAATTAATTTGTTCATAGAGATGGTATTCTATATAAAAAATAAATGTCTTTTTCTTTTTTCAAGATGGATGAATTGAAATAATTTTAAATAATATATTCCAAATTTATATTAACTGAATATATATATAATATATGTTTCTCAAATCTATCCTTCATTCTTTCAATGTAAAGGGTGTGTGATTAGTGTGATGAATGAATCATATCATGAGATATGTCATCGTATTCCCTCTAATGTAATTTAAGAATGAATATGAAATATTATAAATATTTAAGTATAATAATTTCATAAATATCATATACATATGTTAAATGATTCATTGAATCAAGTTGTGAGAGGTTGTGATGGAAAATTAAAGAACATCTTTGTATGTTGGAATTTTATCATACTCCCAATCAATGACATCATTTCCCAAATAATGGAAGAGGATATATATATATATATAATAATTTTCAAATTGTTTTTATGAAATATATTTTTTATTTAATATTTGTTAAATATGATTTTACAGTGTTACAAATAAAAATAAAACGAAAATCTTTGGTTAATCATCATACCTCTTATTAGGATAATCTTTTTATTTATGAATAAAATCCTTCCTAAAATGGTTTCCAAAAAAATATAAGGCTTAATGAGTTTTTGGGTTGAATTAAGGAATTTATATGTTAATGTGTTTTATAAACTATTTATTTTTGTAATTGTCAATATGATATAAGAGGGGGTTCCTTTTATATGTTTGGAAAGGATCTCACTAAGAAAATACATAGAAATTTCCCAAAAGAATCCAAAATGATAAATTATATCCTCTTTGAGAAAATAAAAAATAAAAATACAATTGAAAATTTGATATTATAAGGTTTCAATATGGTGATAAAAATGATATAGATATGTTTAATGGAAAAACATATCTATATTTTTTTATTTTAAACCCTAAAAACATGTTTTATCCTTAAAAATAATAATTAATATTTACAGCATTTGCATTTAATTTGAAAATAAATTCTGTTGATAGTATAATATAATTTTTAGTATTTCAGTTAAACAAAATAATTCAATTTTTGAAAATAAAGTTATCGATGTGGAATATTTTAATTGATAAATAAATTCCCAGATGTGATGAAAATGAAGATTGCAAAGAGAACTTTTTCATAAGTATATAATGTTTTAATAAATAAAATATTAAATAGCTTACAATATCTTGAATTTCATAAATAAATATATAATTTAATATATTTTCCTATTAGTGAAATTTTAAAACAAAATGGATTATTTAAATTCATTAATGAAAATTGTAGTTTTTAATAAAAATATGTATTTTTTTACTATTCATTTGGAATTTTGTATTTACATAAAAATATCAATGATTACCCATAAGTTAATTTTTCAATAATGGTTTATAAGATAAATTACATATTTTAAAGTATTATTTCTAAAATGTCCCACTATTGTTTTTTTCACAAAAATAAATAATAGTTAATTTTGGACAGAAAAATTATTTTGATATAATATAAAAACACTAAAAGAACATCTTTTTTTATTTATAAATATTATTTTTTATGTAAATAATTTATACTTCATTTTAAAATTGTGATTAAACTAAATAATTTCATTAAATATAACTTCTATTTTATAACATTCATGTTTAAATAATTGTATTAAAATTATGGTGTGGTTTTTCAAAACTCAATGTTGTTGGTAACTCATGATACAAAGAAAATTAAATTTACATGAAAATAATACAAAAAACATCGGTTGTTACAAAAACTCTTTCTTTTATTTCTATTGGAATGTTCTTACAATATAAAATGATTATAAAATAGTCCCATATTTCTAAAAAAATAACATGATTCATTATGCATTATTGAGTGTCATTTCTAGGGAAATAGTTTAATCATGTTCTCTCAAAGTATAATAATTCCATCTCACACACATGTCAGCATTAAATTTTTTTTCATGTTTTGTTTTCCTTTCATCAATCAACTCCTTTTTTATTTTAAATCATACCCCATATTAACTTTTTCAATCCAATGTGTATTCTTATTGTATATCATGTCTATGTCTAGATTAATTTCAGAATTCTACCCTCATTTTACTACTAATAAAACAAATATTATCTTTCCCACAATTTCATACTATTTGTCAAGAATTAATCCAGATATATATATATTTTTCATAAATGAAAATATTCATCATATATCCCTTAAATTTATTTTTCTTAGTCATTCACTTCGTTATTCAATGTATCTATAACCCAATGTGGTTCTTGAAATTTGATATTATACATAATAATATTATGAATATTTTTCCCTTTTAGACTAAGGAATTAAATTTTTATCCATTGGTTTATAATACTTTTCAAATTATTTCTATATATAGGGATTGGAATCATGTACCACTCAATTATATTCCAGCATTTTATTTATCAAGAATTACGCCTCTTTAAGTGTTTCTTATAATTATGATTGGTAATTAACATATCCAAATACATCTCCTTTAACACAATATTGATATATATTTATCTAATAACTACTCACAATATCCCGATAAATTATTACTTATAATATTTTTAGTTATCAACATTTTCTACCATAGTTTCCTTATAAAATTTATTTCCAAATGAAATTTTTTTTTTCATTTTTTGTCATTGGTTTTTAACATATATTTCATACTGAAAGAATATGTCTTCATGGGAATATCTTTATCAACCTTATTATATTTATACATCTTGGGAAACCTTTCATAATGGATAACAACTATTCTATATTGAAAACAAGAGATTGTATGTTTTACATTAATCAATATTTTTACACTATATAGATTTGATAAAGGAATTTATTTGATAAAATATTATATACCTATTATCATTCTCTGTGGTAATATTCTACATGTCCTTAAATTAAACATATTTTTTCTCCACCAATTCCACAACCTCATTATCATTTTTCATCATTTCATATACATCATGCGTACTCTGTATAGTATCCAATTTTATCTAATTTTTTATGTTCCCTATCATTTTAAAATTTTACAATTGAACCATTGGGGTAGACTTCTCATGATACACATTATTATCTAAAAATCATCAAGCATTTATATGATACCACATATTTCATACATGTTAACATTAAATCAGTCAATTAATTTATATGATAAGTTATTCAGATTCATCCCCATTTCCTCATACTTGTCATTCATAACCTATTATTTTTCTACATGTACATTAAAACACCATTTTAGATATTGATTATATTATTACATATTGGATGTGAGGATTAATATGAAAAAACCTTTATACTTACTATGTGTGATAACAAACCCCCAATTCATTAATTATATAGGGGTTAACATCCAATTTAATTTAGTATTCTTTTGAATAGGATCAACTATCCATACAAACAAAAACATCATACATCAAAACTACATAAAAATTCATGACTAATTAATGGTTATAATGTTTTGTCATTTTAAAATATATTTTTTAGGAATTATTCAATTTAAAATTGATATAAATTTATGATTAAATAATTTAATAGATTATACTAAGATAATAAAATAGATATAAACCATTGGATCTTGTACTAGTTGTTTTACCCACTAGGTAAAATAATATATAGTGGTAAATCAGGGTATGAAATTTTAAAATTCATCCCATTTGGTTATAATTTTTCATCATTAGAAAATTTATATCTTTTTTAAATAAAAATTATATGAAATTTAAGTAACAAATGAAGGATACAAAAAAATCTTACAAGGACTAACCTATCCAGGATAATCCAGTGATCATAAAAATGTAATCCTCTAGAGTCCCATAATAACTATAACACACAACTATTTTTTTATTTATAACATATAGACTTACCTATATTTTCTAACCATTTATCATATTAAATAGGAATAATATATCAAATTAACCGAATATATTACTCTTTCAGATGATTTTCCATCCTTTTGAGTTAACTCATATTTCATTTACACATTTTTTTGGTCTAGAAGATCATATTTCATTAAAAACATGACATCCACATTACCAATAGAATTTAACTCATAGACAACCTCGTTGAAAATTATTCTCCTATGTGAACATCCCAGCATGCACATGTTATGTGGGAACAGTAGGAAGAATCGGTGGAACAATGTTCATTATGTACCTAATTGGATAGATAAATTCTACAAAAACTTACTCTACAACATTATTGCTGATATTGATTCATCCACATACATCTTCTGTTGTCCAATAATGTTATATCATACTACCAGGAAAATTTTCCAACGATCTCGTTAATCCATATATGAACTATACGAACAATAATAAACATGGACTTCCATGATAACCATATTTTTCGGGTAATCCTCACACAAGATACCCGGAACAAAAAATTTACATCATAAAAATGTTTATGAATTTTCAAAATAGACTACTGATTCCACTAATAGATAACATTCATCCTTATTAGTGTGGTGATTATGGGGTCTAAATATTGGTAAATATAAATTTAAGATCATTATTCAAATGAAATTTTGTTCACAGTATTGCATGCTTTTTCCTTCATGGTTCCCCTACAAACACAATCTTACATTATTGGACTCTTTACATGCCCCAATAAAATTACAATTTCATAAACCCATATTATGGAATGTCTTCAAAAAAATTCGATTCTTTTTACAATGTTTATTCTCATATTATATGATTTCTCTAGGTTAAAACACCAGATAAGATGTATTTTGAACTACCATGCACCTACCAAGTGTATTTTCATGGTTACCGCTTGGTCATCATTGTTAGAACATGAATGAAATCATATTTCAATTTTTATTATCAAAATATTAACAATATTTTTACCCAAATTTATATCAAAAAATATTGGATGACTTATAAAACAAAATGGTTATTAAGTTAGTAGTTTCATCAAAAATTTTTCAACATTCTCATCTTACATTTTAACATAGCCATCTACCCAGAAACATTAAAATTCAATAAAATTTGGTTTATTTAAAAAATTACAAAATATAGATTTTACCAGTGGGAGAATATATTGCATGTTTGATTGTATACATAAAATAATTGTTTTTGTTATATAGAATGTTGGACATGAATAGTCTAATGTTTGAAGTGATAAATCATCATTTATTTCAAATATTATTTACTTTTTAATGATGAAATAGTCTCCTAAATGAATGATTTAGGCCCTCACTACAATTCAATCGAATTTTAAAAATGGGGAATAATGATTCAGTTCCAGTTTCATCTTGACCAGTGGAACAATAGATAAGATTTTAGACTAGAGAATAACATTATTTGACAACCACTGCCCCTAAGTGGTCCATTCCGGGATTAGGGAGATACTAGATTGGGGAAATGATATTTGTATTTGATGGGGGATATAATTAATAAAAAATGACAATGTGGGAGTTTTTATTTTTTTACTTTATACAAAAATATGTTCAATCATAAAAACAAGCATAAGGCATACATTTTTTAATACAATGTTTGAAGAATGAGGAGGCCCAAGTAATGAATTTAGACTAACTATTATAATTATAAACTCCACATAGTAGTGATCACCTTCTCAATCATTTCATTTGATAATATTATATTGTTCTTAGTGGATAGAAGATCCATGGGACCACATAATGGATATGCAAAAGGCCTAAAACTTTTTTTCTATATGGACTAGCATTCATTTTTCATTTCCCAGATATACTATCATAGATAGAGGGTTCTATGTTTCAAATTGTATGGATTGTGGTGTTCATTCGTGGGTGTGTGGGGCCCTAATTTTATAATAGAAAGACCTACAACTAGAAAATTCTATTCAATTTCCCATCAATTGGTGTGTTTGGCTCTATATAGTACATATTATTTAGTGGATCATTTTTATCTATTTTCAAGGAGTATATTGAATTATTTTCCAATGATGTTCGATTATTTTCCCCTCAATTGGAATTAATTTTTTAAATTTATATGAATAATTGGACTACCCATATTTCATCGACAATATATTAGATGAAAAATACATATAATAATATTATAAGTGTTTATTTAAAGGAAAATAAAAAACAATTAACTATATCATGGATTTATGACCTCATCCGCTCGATAAAAAGAGAAATCTAGTTCCAAAATAGTGATATTACATTCACTTATCACTTTATTTAGATTTATGTGATTTATATCACAATGAAATAGTTCATATGGTTCTGTAGACATTATATATTTCCAATGATTCAATTTGACATTTCAAAAACCCTAACATTGTTCATGGGCCCTTTGAACTGAATCATTCATGCATTAATAAACTATCATATGAGGTTATTCGTTGAATAAATCATTATATATTCAATTTTTTAGGATTTCAATATTTAGATTATAAGTATTATCCATGAAATACATCAGTAGAAGTAAATCTATGGTAATCTCTTGATGTTTTATCTTTGGATTCAAGTATTAATATTCTTGAGATATATAATCCGAGAGGGTAAAATAGTCATAGAATAAACAAATATCTATGGATTTATGACTGATAAACCCAACCAAGAGAATGATTATGGTTAAAAAAATCCATAGTTTGGTGGGATACTATTGAATATTATTGATATATTTCTCTCAACTTGCTACTCCCATTAATATCATTAACAAATGGGTGAATCCCTACATGGGTTCTGATCATTGTCAGATATATTTTGAGGATTTAAATAGTATATTAATGAATTGAATTGTATTAAGTATTCCAATGGAAATATCTGAGTATGTTTTGTTTTTTAATTCATTTGGAGTTTGGATAAGATGTATATAGATTGATAGGAAGCAAATTATTACTAATACTTCCAATAAATTGAGACATAATAAGTAGAATTACAATACCCATGATTTGGATCCAACAAAAAAAAATTTTATTATGAAATAATACACAAATCAAACAATTTGTGAGTGTTATTTTAGTTTATATAGACCATAAGTGTCTCACATATATCATTACCCTAATAGATATTAATCTATTGTTGAGAAATTGGTTGGATTTTCTATAAAACTATGACATTTAAATTATTTATACTATCTGAAGGGAAAACATGTTGATTGATTCCCTTAGATGGAAATCATTTGTTTAATTTATGGAGTATGTGTCTAATAAATCATCCACAATTCAGTAACAATTATTGTATTATGTATAAGTTTCTTATCGTTGATCAATGCATGTGTCCACCCAACAACTATAATGATTAAGGAAGACATTTTGGGGGTTCCTTGATTGTGATTACATGTATGATTTTATAACTTCAAGTGGGGAAAAATAAGATTTTTAAAAATGTGGGGATCACATCATCCTCTTTTAAAGATGGAAATTGGTTCCCGTCAGACCACATGAGGAGTTCCTAGGGAAGTTTCTGACATCTTCCTTTTCAGTATATCATAGGTTTTCAATGATGCATTGGGACCTTGGGAATTGATATTGTAGGATTGTTATGAAGAAGATAATTTCAATATTTGTCCCCAGGTGCTTCACCAATCAGTAGGTCAACGATAAGAATGGTAAATATATGTATTTATCTACCCATTGAGTTTTTATATTAGAAGTGGAATGGTATATCAATGTAAATTAGGTAATAGAATTCTGCATTCAATGAAGGATAAGGATGTGATTTTTGTGATCATTGGCCAACTTACCATGTTTTTCACTTGTTTCATGTTATAGAGTACATTCTGTAGAATAGATCCTGATATATTTATGTGTTTTATATCATCAAGATACAGATGATACCTTCAATATAGATATTTCTACAAGTAAATATAATTTATGACATTATAATAGAGCTGTTTGTAAGAAAGATTCAATTTTTAGTTATGATTGGGTATAATATTCCACCCACAATGGAATTGTTATAATTGGAGAACCATTTTTGTTCTTAGGTGTAAATTAATGGATTCAGTGGTTAATTATGGCTATAATAGGGAGGATTACTAAATTACTAAGGAGTTTGTGTCAGACAATAACTACCAATATACATATGAAATGAAATATTTCATGTCCTTATGTTCGAGAGACTAAGTGTTACCATTTTGATTGATATTGTTTAGATATTCTTCTCTAATTTTCATATAGTTACTACAATAAATGATTGAGATGGAACATGTAATTGAAGTGTGTATTTGGATACCTGAGAGACTCGAATAAAATTATATAGATCAATAATGGATGATTGTTTATATCAATGAGGAAGATCATATTTTCTTAAGGACTCGTCATAATTAGTTCTGTAAAGATATATATGTGGAATGTTAGTTGTAATTTATTTTCATTTATCATTTATAAGTTCTAGTAATGGTAGGTAATGATTCATAGATCATTTTTATTGATGATGGAATTACTAGATATACAACATTTTCTGCATGTTTTCGCTACGTAGGTACATTGATGATATGTCCCATGTCATTTAAAAGGGATAGATTAAAAACCACGATAATGAGATTTTATTGGAGTACATAGGAATACATGGGTAATTATTTCATGACTCATAAAAGATATTGTTAGCCATTTTATCATATTTTGTTTCAATATGGGATTTTTGGAGCTCTTGTGGGAATACAAGGGTCATAGTTTGGTTCCCTATCTTCACCAGTTAGTGATGAATTTCAAATTTTTAATTAAAAACGTTAATAGTTGGGTGGATTTAGTGACATGAAATGTTTCTAGAATCACATATGACATTTTGTGTGGAAATCCTCAATATGGTTTGTTATTCTATTTATTAGCTTGATTTTTTTACATTATATAATTGCAATGAAGGTTTAAATGTGAGAAGTATGGTTTCCCCATGTTAATCTCACGTATAAGGCTGGATTTATATAGAACCTTCATATATATATTATTCATGAGTTTTTGGGACTCAATGATTATATTTCATCATGAACATTTTAAATGATTAGTATATGTGGTCCATGGGTCATGCAATAATTTCAGGAGTTCCTTATATTTCACATCAAAGTGATTGTGATGTGTGATGTTAATGATTGTTGGTTTTTCTTTTCATGATGATATGAAAGGATGTAATCCAACGACATTGTATGAATCACAGTTTAAATGACATTTACAATAACAAGATATTAATTATTTAATTGAGTTTTTGAATGATATTGGGGGGATGAATCCATATAGTTTTCATTTCCCTATTGATTTTGTAGACTAAAATTTATTTGAGAATTTTTTTACCCAAATACCCAATGGATTTCTCTTTTTTATATCATTACCACTCAGATTCTAGTGGAATGTTGTTAATTCCCTTTACATCTCCAATTATCAACCCACTAATTATTACTATGTGGTAATCCCATGGATCCTATTGAATATGGTCTTTAATATCATTAATGAATACGATCCAAGGTAGTAATCTTTTCACATAATTTGATCTATTATACTGGGATATAATTTATAATATTTATTTACTTGCATCTTTATTCCTTTAAATAACAATATTGTGAATCCATATTTATATTTATTGTCATATAAATTTTTGAAATAAACCCTAATTTAATTACTTTATGTAATTATATGACAACATTTAATCATTTTTTTAAATATCATGTTATTTCTTATTCATTGATTTAATGATATAAACCATCCAATACGATGCTGGAGTATAGTTTTTGTTCATATTCTTAGAGGCGTGATAAGAATATTATAACAGTAAATGAAAAAATAACATAATGATATTGTGTTTTTAAAAGTCACATTATAACATGAAATTACATATTACATTAATACCCAAGATATTGGGAATATATCATAACCTTACATAGAGATATCCATCCTATAATACAACATGTTGTACCATGAACACCAACTTTCTAGTGGTTAGTAAGTGTAGAAGAGTTCTTATGATGTTTTGGGTGTTAATATTAAATGGAGGATCTGATATGTGTGTCAATCTTATGAATGGTATGTCGTGTCATTGTAAATAGTAGATTTAGTTTGAATGTGAGTGTTATAATATGATTGATGAGATTACTACAATAAGGGATGATTTTTTTTTCTTTTATGAAATTTGGAGAATTGATTGCGATGATAATATTGAAATAAATATTCAATGTGTGGAAATATGGATCATTAAATGATTGTGTCTAATCTTATATGTAATGACCCAAAAGAAGATAATTGTGAATTTTTATATAAATCTTAATTCTTGTAATAGATTAAATTTTTTATATAACCTATAATAAGTATATTCTCATCTAAAGTTTATTTCTATGTATCAATAGAAAAAATATTCCTTTATATTTGGATTTTAAAAATATTTGGATTTGGCTATGTGGGGTATAAAATGGTGTTAATCAGTGATGAGTTGTGCATTTATTTGTTATTCAGCACTCCCCTTATTTAATGATTATGGTTGGTATTAGATGCATCAATTTGTTTTAAATTTCCACACTCTCATGGATTCATAAGGTGTAAGCCATATAAAATTTGAGCATAGAGTCGGTATTCCTTTGAAATAACACATCATGGTTTTTTAATAGGATTAATATTATTTATTAATCCCCATAATTGAGTTTTGTATAATCTTAAGTATGACTTGTTTTATTTATTGTTATAATAAAATCCTCATCTGACATTATTTTTCAATAATGAGCGGGTTTTTCCATTTTGGACTTGATAGTCACATGAATAACACATATTATATAGTGGTGAAGGCCCCCCACTGAGATCAGTATGATAGAAAATGGTTGTTTAAAATTTGTATATTGAATTATTGTGTCTCTCAATGATATGGATTTATTTTGAAACTAGGATGTTTATGAGATAGATATAATTTCTCCATTTAATATATACAAAATCTTATCTATGTTTTGGCCTTTGTGATTTATACACTAAAGGGATTATAATCTACAGATGTGTCTTTGAGATAGATAGGAATAATATTTCTTCCATTGTATTTATTGGGTTCCATAAAAAGAATTTATATTATAACATCCCCAATATCACGCTACTAAATCCAATGCTAAAATAAAATAATTTAAATTTCTAGGCTTGATTCTACTGAATGTGACTAAATTTTCACAAATAAAAACATAAATCCTTAGAATTAAATATTTGATCAAATTCATATATAAGTACTTTTTACATTTATAAATTTAAATAATTATGAAAAAAATTGAATTTAAAATATCCATGACTTTTCTGGGGTGTATTTTCCATAGTATAACTAGTAATTAACATTCCTTATTATGCCATAGTTATCATAAACATTGTATTTTTAT
This sequence comes from Viscum album, assembly GCA_963277665.1. NCBI lineage: Eukaryota > Viridiplantae > Streptophyta > Magnoliopsida > Santalales > Viscaceae > Viscum > Viscum album. Next base: position 1,415,996,216 of record OY728161.1, on the reverse strand, counting down.
TATTAAAATAATTCATTTAACATCATTCATGATAACATGGTGGAAATGAAAAATTATTAGGGTGGTCACAAGTGCACATTAAGGTTAAACATATGAATTAACAATGTAATGAAATCAATTAAAATAATATTAGAATAATGTTATGATGGCATTATGAGTCTCCATGATCATATATTTATAATAGTTGTACCTATCAATACTAGGATCATAAATATTTGATTATGGAATAAATATTAAAAAAATATAGGGACACATGAATCTATAATCGTGATATATTTTATTATAATCACGATCAATATAATCATTTAAATCCTAGAAAAGTGATAATGAAAAAAATATATTATGTCCTAGAACATCATCTTCATTGAAAAATTATATAACCCTTAAAAACCAATTATAGTTTCATTATATATATGTTCAACTTTCATTATATATATATTTAACAACTATCTATGTTTGAACACCATATAATAAATATCAGGATCAGTCATGAGCTATATTGGGGATAAACCCATCATAAAATTACAATGAACCATAATTTGAATAACATACATATAACATCCCTCTAATTATAAAACTCAATAAAATTACGTCAGTACATTTTAAAATGAAAAACTATGAAAAATAAATGGTCTTATGGAAAATATATTTGAAATAGGATTATCCCATTTAAAATAAATGAGTTTCCTAACAATCATTTTGAAATAACCATAACTCATTCAAATAAATAATAAGGTTGATATAATTTTTGCACATCCTAATGAAACATAAGTAACATCATGATTTTTTGGTCTTAATGATTTTAAAAACAATTTTATTTTCATTTAAAACATTGTTAAATAAAATATCATTTTCATTTTGAGAAATATCAATGGATGTCATCATAGATAGAAAATGATTTTGAAAATTGACATTGTAGGTTTCTTGAGAATAATTTACTTTCTATTTTTGAAACTATAATTTAAAATATAAAACATTATCAAATATTACAGAAATAAAATTAAATGACTATAACATTGGAACATAAAATTGAATATTTTAATCATTTATCTCTCATTATTGTAGTGAAATTTATACATGTTGTAATTTTTAATAAATTAACATTAAAATCAAAAATTTTATAATATTATAGTCATATGTGAATCATTCTGAAAATGAAAAAATATTTCATTTTTAAAAAACATTAAATTTAAGTTAAATAAAATTTACAATTATTTTATGAAATAAATTATATTTAGAGAAAAATTATTTGGAACATTTCAGAAAACATTGACATGTATGAGAATGATTTCCAATCTAAAAATAAAATGATATTTATATTACTTTAAAAAATAATTCCTCGTATTTCATTAATAACTAATAGATGAAATATAAATTAAACATTCAAAATGAATTTTTGATAATAGGGGAATAAAGTAGATGTTTTTCAATAAAAAGGGGATAATATTTTCTTAAAAGATCATTTAACATAAAAAACTCTCGAAAGAAAGGAGACTATAACATAATGTTTATTCCACTTTGGTACTCTACATTCATATTCTGCATACATGAATAAAATCATATGAAACATTCAACATAATGAACATATAGACATTAATGATATAAAATATCAAATAATTTTTAGTTATATCTCACAAATGATGATATGTGTTGAATATATCTTATGTCCCTAATATTAACATTTGAGGTCAGAAACCATAACAATAATCATTATGATGATGTGAGAAATAATAAATTAATAGGATTTATTTATCAAAGGTAAATACACATAATAAATTTCTTAATACAAAAAAATATAACCAATATTCATTGAATAAAGAATTATATAATACCAAATACAATGAACATGTAATGTATCCTAATGACAATATACTGCACTATTAAATTCATTTCAACTTGGTAACTGTCATTTCAAACACCCTTTGATGAATAATTAAAATTAAAACATATAAATGAATGAATTATGAAGTATTATTAATATTACACTTAAAGAGGAATAAAATCACCACATTAATTATATTTGGTTCATAACATTACAATATTCATTAGTGAAGGGAAATTGAGACGTAGCCCCTTAACTCTAGTCCAAACTATTTTTGTATGTCCTTTAATAAATACATAAAAAGATTATATAATCTATTTTATATATTAATAAACTATTACTAGATTAATATAATTTAATTATATAATTTATTTTATTTATTTTAAATGGAATATTTAAATCATTAACTAGTTAATTCCATTAAATGTGTTTTGAGATTATTTTGGTAGATTCCTTACTTGTGGATTTAGTATGTTCATAATGCTCAAATATTTCATTGTTACATCAAATAAAAAATAATAATATTGAAAAATTAATAATATTTATACATAAATAATGATTTCAAATCCAATCATGAAATATTTTTATTTAAAAATGAACCATATTACAATCATGGACACGGTACGGAATACGTACACAAGTGTAATGATTCAAATTTTCAGTGATCATTATGTAAATAATTTATGTATTAGTATTTCAAAAATGAAAGACAATAATAGAAAACAATTGAATATTATTTATCTAAATAATTATATATGATTATCATCAATGTGATTTGGTGATGAAAAATGTATCACACCACTTCATCGATGTAGTAGTCCATTGTACACATGAATGATGTTGCCATTTTTCTTTGAGTGGAGTGGAACAAAATAAAATAAAATATTATATTTTTTTGAAATATATATATTTAATTAATATCTTAATTTCTTCATGTATATCTCATATATTAATTAATGATATATGTATTTCTTTCCCTGAAGATCATATATGAAAATATAATCTCAATTCTTCGTGAGTGGTAGTCATCTACAAAAATGATGGAATAAATCATATACATTAAATAATGTAATATAATAAGGTATATTAGATATAATAATTATTAAATTATAATAATGGGTATCCATGTTTATTACATGACAAAAATCCTAAAATGTTCCCATTCTACATACGTAGATTATAAATGCTCAATATATTTCTTGAAAATAGAATTTATCAATTTTTTTTGGTCATTTTAACAATTATCATTATAATTAGAACCATAGGTTAGCCTGTTTTCAGATTAACCATGGTAAAATATTATTAAAATTTTCAATATTTATTATATCAAAAAATTTAGCTTATGTTATTATATATAAATAATAATAATGATCCAAAATAAGGATTAAATTTTACCAAATTCAATTCACATGAAATGAATAATTTAATTTAAAACAAAACTCAAATACATGATGGTACAACAAGTAATCAGGAAATAATTTTCTCAAGAACATGATGATTTTATATTAACTATTTGATTTTAAATAATCATTATTTGAATTTAAATTCATATTTATATATATTTAGTCAATAAATTTACAATATTTCATGACCGAAAAGGGTTAATTTTATTTAATTCGAATGTTATTTCATTGTGAACATTAAAAAACTATTTAGTAAAAAGGTGATTTTAAATTGAAAAAAAACATAAAATAAAATTAAATATACAGATGGTTCGAAAATATAATAAATGGTAAAAATATAAATAAATAATTGTTATTTTACTTAAAATTATATTTATAACAATGACGAACATTTATATTTAATAATTTATTAATAAAATGTTATAGTTTTACAAAAAAGATATTATCCACTGTTTAAATAAAAATATTGATTTTTTTGTGAAATTCCAAAATTTAACTGTAATTTACTTTTGATATTATGATATAAAAAAAGTATTTGGTTTTTCCAATGAAATTTTATAAATTAAAAAAAATTAATTATTATATTTTCTCAAAAATATTATAACAAATAAAATTTCTAGACACCATATTTTTAATGACAAAAATTAATTTGAAAAAATTGTTTCCTTATTTAATAATAAATTATCATTAAATTTTTAGTAATATATATAAATATATATAATTAGTAAATACAATTTATGCCCAAAAATTTAATGGATAAGTTATAAAATTAATATTTTAAAATATATTACGACATGGTTTATTTTATCTCAAAGATTCATGTCTTGTATGATATCGATATTTTCTTCATTTTTTAATTAGAAAAATCATTGTATTACATTACCCCAAATTTTAAATTTGATTCTAAAAATTTATTCTTCATCTTTATAAAAAGGGTATTGAAATTTCAAAATACTTTTTCAGAAATCCCACATCCTAGAATGGGAATATAAAACATCTATTTCAAAAATGTGAGACAGGAAAGCATGAAAGCTATGCACAATTTCACACAACATGGAATCTATGATGCAAAAAATTAGATGAATGTCATGTTATGTACATGGTAGTATAATTTTAAATCCAGATAATTTTTTACAGTGATATGGATCATTTGTGACATAAAATTGAATCATCTAAATGAATTTAACAAACAAAAATTGTTAAATAATTGAGGTGTGGAGAAGACCGTTGTTTAATCAAAAATAAATTTAATCTCAAAAAATATTAATATTATAGAACATACTCCTATATTTGGTAAATTACTTGAAATATATTGTATGGATATATGGATATATACATACTTGATATGTATAGTCTCATCATTTTATCATTTTCTAGGAAAATCTTGTCTTTTCAACCAAACAATGAGTATTCAAGATGAATATTTTCATGCATGAAGCAGTATAATAAAATATTAAAAGATCACAAAACAACAAAAGGTTTAAAAATATATTATTATTGTATATATAAATTGACAAAAATAAAATTTTTTATCATAAGGAAATTTAATTATCAAAATGAATAAACATGTATAATATGACATAACACATCAATATCAAAATTAAATAGTGAAAACCAATGTCTAAAAAAATTTAGTCAATATAGAAATGGCCTTGTATCCAAATATCCTTAATAACATCATTATTAAAAGTTGTATTACCATAAAATGGTATACCAATTCATTAAACTTACATGAGAAAAAAATATTTATAACTTCATCCAAAATAAAATTAATCATGTATTCACCAAATAGCTTTTCAATCTCATTGTCATATATTTGATAAAACATGTGTTTCCATAGTTATATAGGTATCCAATATTATACAATCACTAATGTATATCAATACATTAAAACATGTTTACATATATAGTAAATGTGTATTTCATATTAATCCAAATCATTAAATATACTTCGAAAAAATAAAAGGTCTCCCAATATTTTGTTAATCAAATGATGATTTCATCCCATTAAACAACATAATGGTTCACTACATGTTTACAAAAAAAATGATATTTTTTTCTCAAAAACTCTAGATGGAATCCAAAAATAATAAAGTAAACTTTAATGAATACATCTTAACATCAAAAGTTATCTAATCCCTAAACATAGATCATTATAATAACTTACACCATTCGAAGGTAATATTTAGTCATGTACCTTTGTATAAACCTTTTTGTTTTAGTGTTATAATGAATTTGGAAATACTCATACACAATAAATATCCATGAATTATTTGGAAATCACTTTTTTCACTATACCCATCTTTTTATATTCCATTTTCTCATCATTATCATATGTATATAATACTATTATACATAATTCATTAAACATCATTAAAGATATTCTAGATAAAATAAAACAGAATTTTGAGGAGCTCAGTTCTAACAAATTTTATACATTATCATTACCAATTGAATTCCAATAGTGATAATAAGATGACCGTAATGGTTTTATGACATAATATATGTGAATGAGAAAAATAAAAGAATATTCATCCCAATAAATTAATTGATCATGTATCCTGAATTATAAAATGTATATTTAACAAAGGATACAGTCATACAAATCATTAAACAGTAGACCTAAATTTTCATAATTAATTTAATGAAACATGTATAACCAATAGAAGAAACAATGAAAATGTTGGTATTATAGAAAATCCAAATCATAGTAAAAATAAATACACTTAAATATTTAATAAACATACATTCATCTTCCATTACCAATTCCTTGGTGTGCTGTCTTGGTGAACTGGACATATAATCTATATTCGTATCACCTGTGAGCAATAATGTGGATCAAAATTTGATAAAATAAATCCAATATCTATATCCTGAAGAGTGTAAATTAAAATTAAATCATCCAATAAAACTCAAAAAATAACCATTATTCCATTTATAACATTACCTACCCATAGAAATGAAATAGGTTCTATTAAATTTCTATGAAACATTATTATTTAATGGAAAAAATGGGATTCCTGGAATTCACATTGAAATAATCACTATCCATATATGGATACAATTATGATGTTATTATTAAAACATATTCTAATGGAAAAAAATTCCCACAAAGGGTTTTTTCATTGATAAATAAAAAAATCAATTAAAATATTATTATATATAATATATAAAAAAACAATTTCATATTGAGTGACATAAAATGATGTCATCGTATATTGAAGATTATTATAAAATGTTACAAGGAATTTTTCTTCTGGATAATAATTTTTACATTTTGAAAAATCATATTCTAAATAGAATTTTTTTTAATCATCCATGAAATAAATTTATTTAAAAATAAATGTTGAATCATAAAATGAAATATTTAAAATATTTTTTGGTCATGGTGACTAGAAAATGTACCCATATTGTAAATTTTAATAAATAATCATTATTATCAATCACTAAATACAATGAGTGAAGAGTGAATCATTTTTAAAATGTTATTAAATTTAATTCTTCTTAAATCTTTTAAAAGAACATTATAAATATCATAAAATAACATTTGGATATAAGTTATGTTTATAAAGAAATATTAATGAATTTTTTTAATTAAATATTTATATTGATGTGAAAGATTAGAGTGCTAAAAAATATATATTACTGATATCAATTATTAACAAAATTTTTAATATGCCATAAATTAATTAGGGAAGAAATAAATATTAATATTGTTAGCAACATTAATATCCAAATTAATAGAAAAAATATGTTGATCAAAAAAATTGTAATATGATTTCCTATAATGTGACCTTCAATGTAATCAATCCTAAATTAGAGGAAACTGTAACATAAAGACCTTCTATATTTCGGAACACTTCAATCACAATCTTTCAAGAAATAATAACATTAAATGAAACATTAAATGAGATTAAAATAACAATATAAAATTCGTAACATATCAATGGTGTAGTAGATACACCTCTTAATATATTATAGCTGTATTATATAATGTATGTCCCAAAGAGGAAAATCCGAGACAAGAAACCCTTATAATGGTCATAAAATTAATTATAAAATTAATCAATGAATGGATTATGCATATCAAATATAAATCATAATTACTAAACTTCAAAACAACATATTATAATCATAAATCATTACAACTGAAATCTTAAAATGTAAAAGATAGTAATTAATTAATATAACACAATCAAAAAAATTATGTTATGAAATAATTTTCCAAATATTAATCATCATGGAAAATACCGTTGGAAAAAATAACTAAAAAAACAAATTATACCATCAATTATGGAAGATTAAACATATTCCAATGTGGGTTCACATTGTACCGACTATTGATTGTGGGAGGGTCTATTTTACGTACAATCATTAAAATATGGCCAACATTGTCATTATTAGTGAAAAATAATAATTTTTACTACAACTATAACTAGGTACTATCCTACATTACAATTTAAGGTTCTCACCTAGGGTTTTTGGCAGAATGAATGTTTGGGACTCACATTGGTCAAGAAGATGGGTTGTAAGGATTATGACATCTTGTTTGGAGGGAATTGTTGTGTACACCATGAAACTCATATAGATTTATGATAAGTTTGTGAATATATTATGAATTTAGATATTGGACTAGTTTCACTAAATAAATATTATTGGTTAATTCTATTTTTGTGTTCAAAAAAACGGGATCCTATTAGTGATTAAATTTTTATGTATCTAAGTGTCCTCGTAGATTAAATAGTAACAAATAGTTGCTTATGTGACCAATGTAAATAAATATAGACATCAGAATATTCCACCATGTTGGGATGAATTTAAAATTATAAGTAGGGGATTGATCCATTATGAGGCATCCTATGTATCATGATTATAATAGGAATTAAAACCCATACTTTTTGTTAAACATGTGAAGGATAATATCATATGTAGAGTACATATGTGAGGGATCTTAGGAACATAAATAATTGAGCTCGAGACATGATTATATGTCCTATGTATCTTGGTTACACTAGGAATATGTTTTATCATATCTCGATTACACCATTATGATTGAACCCATGGTATATTTACTCATATATTGGAATTTTATATCATGTCTCTCCTAAGGGAAAAAATGGTGATATTTCTCTTGTGAGGGGGACTCATTATGTTAGTGATGCGTTCATCGAGAATCAAAAATCTCACATGATCTATGAATACTGTGTGAAGAAATGGGTATAAATTGATCATCCCTAAATCATATGGGTATAGGATTATGTCGTGTGTCTTCCAATGGGATGTTTAATAATGAGTCATTTCCTCAAGGAAGCATATGACATATAGTTTTAATGGAAGGAATAAAATTCATTATAGCTTAATTTATTTCTTAGTCTTGTAGATATATGAGTTAGAACGAACATCAAATGTTAATTATTAGGTCCCAATTATTAATATTTAATAAACATAGCAGGACATACATTGAGGTGGATATAAATTAATTTCATTAAATTCCTTTGGAAGGCATCCTACTTATCATGGTTATGGGAGGAATTATAAACATCATAGTTAACTTGATCTATCAGTCTTCTTGATGGATATGGTAGAAGGACCAGCCCATGGGAATGAATGGGTCATAATGGTTGAAATTTCAGAGTCATTGTTGGACTTACCCATTGTTTGACACTTGATTGATTTTTTTCACGCACCTTAGGAGGGCTAACTCTGTATCCTTGTGATGGCAGAAGTTAGAGTCCTCAATGTTCACTTAAGTCAGGGCATACATAATAACATTTCCCATATAAATGACATGGTTATTTCCACTACCTATTTCCATATGATCATTTATCATTGTGAGAAATTAGGGATAGAAACTAATTAATTTCATTACATGTGGATGTGGGACCCATGTGATAGGACATAAAATTTGATACATAACATAGAGGTTAAATGCCATGGAATAATCTTTCATGTCCTAATTATATCATAAATCAGATTCATCGTAGTTCCACATATTGGGTCTTTAACATTTGAGTTTCCCTTTTAATTGAGGATTATACACCAAGTATAAAAAAGGTTATCATTTTTTAAAATTCATAGTCGGACCTCACATGCTTTAATGCTTAATATTCTTAATTTATCTTGTTGACATTCCATTAGTGTCTACATGGAATGTGAAAGTATTTCTACCAAACATGTAAAAGGGTAATAACATGATAATTTTTAATTATTTTTGTTAAATCACATTATTTAGAACATGTTTTTAAATTTTCCATCATTATTATGGATGGATTTTTTAGATGGCTTTGCAAGAGACAACCTCCTGATCTTGGAATCCATTTAAAGTCATTGGATAAAATTTCTAGAGGGTGTCGCATGACCTAGAGAACATTATATAGTTAAATCAAGAGAGATGGATAACATTCACTAAGGGTGTTATGGGTGAGAGTGTAATTTTTTCATGTAGGGTTACGCATGTCTTTACTGACATATCTAGAGGGAATTTTGAGACCTGGATGTTATGCATGAAGCTTGTATAGAGAATAGATTGATATACAAGGGTTCTACATCGATACTTAGTTGACATGAACAAGTGCTATAATATCCATCATGTGGCACGTCTAAAGGGAACTACATGGCTTGTGTTGTGATCCAGGACGAATTAAAATGACCAGGGTAGAATTCATGACGGGTACCATTTTACTTTTTTTGACATGTCTTGGGGAAATTGCATGATCCAAATAGTATTCCAAAAAATAGTTAGATTATATTTGTGACATTTTATAACATTTGTGATTGTTTTATGTGTTTTAGGAGAAGCACATGACGATAATATCATATGTTTGTTTCTTATGTCTCCAAAAATTTTGTCATTGTCCTATACATTATGTTGTTTATTCATTAGACTTATTCAGGGATAACCATTAATAACACATATTTTTTGTAAGTGGACATATGGAGTTTTATTCACTAGGCCTATGAAAATTCCTTCATGACATCTATGAGTGACCAAAATAACCACCTATTCATAAATCATGATTAGTACACATGTTCACCAGTATCTTACCTCATGAAAAACATTCTTGTTGCGAGATCAGACACTATGAGAAACATTCACGGGTTCATGGTTTTTCCAGTTATTCTAGATTCATAACATTCTATCTGTGTATGAATTTTCATCCTGGAGTGTAGTAGATACTTTTTCACTATTTGTTTACTGATTTATTGTAAATTACATAATATTTTCTTTCACTATTAATGGATCAAAGAGAAAAAAATTTCTCCTGAGTCAGCGGAGGGATTCATTTCCACACGTCTATACATGTCCCTATATTGGATAACTCTTAGAGATTTTCCTAGTTTTAAGTGGTGGAAAAACCATCATATTAGAAACTCATTTAATATATTATTTACAATTAATCATTTCTTTTATAAACATATAGTAATTACAGTGGACATCTATATTGTCATATTTACTAGTCCAAGGGCTTTCATGATACCAATGTTCCTTTAGAAGGGCCTTTAAGTCATATGGTATGATTTTTTCACAACCTTTTCAATGAAATTGAATGATTATTTTTGGGGATTCATTTGATTGGGATGATATGTAGTGGTGTATTAGAAAAATTTTATGCAAAATAGCTTATCATGTTAAAATAGGATTTTGGCCATGACAATCTACCACAATTCAACTCTTTATTTAATTTTTTTTAAATTATTATGGATCATGTTTTACTCATTAATATTTTCAAATAAAATCACAATACAACTTTTTGATGCTTTGTGTGACCGATATAGGTTCTATAGATATGTGAGAGTATTTCCTAAAAAATTCAGTCTATTTAACCTCATGAAACTAATGGGTGGGGATGAAAGATATCATATACATACCTAAAAACCATCATGTGATAATGATGACATGCCATTGGTCTTTTTCTATATGAGGCGAATGTGACTCTGGGGGCTTATGGTCTATTTGGGACATTCAGGGTCATGTCACATGTTGTTTTACGACTTCAAGAGGCTCCATCCTCCTTCGATATTATTTATTCTGATTATTTAAAAAGCCTGTGGATCTCAAAATATTTCCTTAATGATATAGAAGAAAAACATTCATCCCATTAATGATATATCACATGAGTTTTACAACTACAAGATGCATTAACATTGATGAAATTTTACTACAATTTACAAAGGATTTTTAGAAGGATTTCTAAGAACCTGTTGTTTGAAAAACTGTGTGACCACTTGTTGTTTAGGGAAACTTTACAATATCATAATTCCTTATGAACTGGAAATCATGGGGTCCATATATACCATATTTTTTTCACATTCCCCCTTAACTTGAATATATGATGGTCACATGTATGCATGTACCTTTGATGTTTATGTTATTTGTGAATCTCCGACCACCTTCTTCCCTCTATTCCATTTTTGATAATGGATAATGATGAATCTCATATTTTTTATATATATTATACTGTAAATCATTTTTTATAATCCCACCAGTTTTATTGAATGGTAAATTGGTATGTTTTTAGGTTTTAGTGTTATTTTGAACCCAAATGTGAAAAACAACTAATTCTGGATTTTTGACAGAATTTTAAGTCAGGGGTATTTTGGTCATTTCAGGATAAATAAAATTCCAAATTTTCTGATTCAAATTTTTTTAGAATCCTTATTTTATTTCCTTCATTTTTATCTTCTGGACCAGGAGATGATTCAGTTATCTAAATGGACTACATATTCATTGAAGATGGGAATGTTTCCTGGCGGACAGCGGGGACCCTCCCAATGTAACAAACATCAAAATCGGCCTACACATATCTAAATTATATTTTTCTACCTGTGATACCACGAGGCCAGATAGGTTCGTCTCTAAAATAAATTTGGTGGATGTTGGAGGTAATTAAGGAGGCTATTTAACGAAAATATTTTGGAAGAACCTTTTGGGAAGCTTCATCCAGAAACAGAAACTGAGAATGAAAAATTCATAACTCCTACATCTAATATCCAATTTAGCTGACATTTTGAGGAGAGATGGAAAATATATTTTTTAACAACATTCATGAAGGGTGGAACAAGTGAATATGTTATTAATGCGGTATAACACACATAGACATTTCAGAGACACATTCTGCCTATAAAAGGAGGCCCTCACCTCCTTCCCAAAGCATCCCATTCTCCATCCAATCCTTCAAGGCACCAAGGAGAAGATATCCACCGAGGGAGGCTGCCCAAAATCTTTCCAATTTCATTTATTTTCTTTATTTTAGTATTAGTTTTCATTTGTAATTTAGATTTCTAATAAAATTCATGCATTGTTTTTATTTTTGTGTCCAACCATCCTCCATGTTTTCTTCTTCATATTTTCTCCTTTTCTTCTTTTATTCTTTTCATATTCTCCACTGTGACCTCTTACGATCAAATATGAGGGTTTAAGCCGAGAATTGGCTCGGGGGTGGTATGTGGAAATTTCAATTATTTTTTTCTTAAATTCCTTTGTTTTATTAAGTTTGTGATGAGTGAGAGTGATGTGCACGGGTGTGGCGATCGTCCACCATGACACTGATCTCAAACTCATTTATATTATTTTATTAAATATTTTCCCTCCTTTATACTGGATACAAGCTCTTCATATAATGGATTTGAGACATTTAGTGGTTGAAATGGCATACGATGGAGCCAGGTCTTGGAATATGACACACTCTCGATTGAGGTAGGCCATCAACCTTGATTAAAGGAGGAGGTGAAGTTAAGATTGAAAAATTCATTCAATATTTCACACAAATAAATTAAATAATAGTAATTCATGAATGATATCTATTAATTTAATTATCAAACATAATTTAAATACCAACAAGGAGAATGATTAAACCCACAAACCAACCCATAAAGTCCAAGTTCTTTCTCAATTAATTGCATTTTGTTCTTGCATGTATGTTTTATCATTTATTTTAATTTAATTGTTTTCCATTACTGGATAATAAAAAACTCCAAAAAAAATAGTTTAGTTAAATTATATTAAGTATGTAAATGATTGAGAAACCTACTCAAGTGAGATGTCCCTTGTCAGTCTCTATGCTGCACTAGGAAATATTAAATTTCTTTTGCCACTCCCTATGACAGGCGTGCGTCAAAACTGGAATCATTGCCGGGGAGCTAATCAGTTGTTTACTTTAATTTTTCGATTTTTAAATTTTAGATATCTTTCATTATTATTATTTTTAAACTAAAAAAACTGTTTTCCATGATCCATTCAAAATCAAATTATTCTTCCTGGAACAATTACTCACAGGTGCAGGAGGAAGAAAATCGCTACACTGAGGAGGCCCTCCAATGAAGAGTCGATGCGCTGATGATAACGGTCAAGCATGTTGAAAGAGGCATTGAAACATGGTTCTCATTGGAAGATTTGATGGCTATGTTCGGTGAACTCCAAGATGACTTAAAAAGATTCAAGGACAAGAATGAAGTGCCACTAGTATTTCCTGATTTCACTGAAGACATCCATGATGTTGAATCCAAACATGAGGTGGAGGAGCTTGACTACCGACCTCAATCCAGTGAAGATCAACTCCAAGAGGCACATTCAATTGAAGATGAGATTAATGTCGAATCGACTCTGGGAGATGATAAAATCTTAAACTCAAACACTTTTAAATTTATTGAAAATAATTAGAGTATCATCCCTAATAGTTTTTAATTTTCAGATTCATCCATTTTATATTATGACTTGGAGGATGATGAGAGAAATGAAATTTCACCTTTTGAGGAACATTTAAAGCTCCCTGAACACACTGAATATTTACTAGGTGGAGCACAAGAAGGGAAAGGGAATGTTTCAAAAGTAGCAACATATGAAGAGGAGGTTCCCTACTTCATCCAACCCCTGCCATGAAAGTTGTACCAAATTGTGAAGGGGGCGGATATGGTATACTTTTTCTATGGAGTCCTCCTCAACAAGAACAAAGATCTTCAAGCTATGAAGAACCACATGTGGTGGTTCAAATCAAATAAGCTTCATCCACCAACAGATTATGGATAAAAGCTGGTACTGCCCTCTGGCTGAAGTAAAAGATTCCAGGGCCAACTTGGGGGATCATAACAAGATTTATCTTTTACTTTCTTTATAGTAATTTAATTTTCAATATTAGGAATTTATTTTTCAAATTTAGAATTAGGAAATAGTCTACAGTGTGGCCCCCTCCCACTTTTCATTTTGAACTTAAATGAAATGATCCTTGTGATTAATTGTGTAATTTTTCTTTTGTCGGATTATGAAGGTAGAAGGAAGCCCCGAGAATTAGAGGAAGAGGAACGAATCAATATTTCAAAAGGGAGTTAACTTTTTACGATTATCATTTAAACACCTTTCATTTTTTGGTCCAAAACATATTTTGAGCTTTAATGAATATTCTTATCACTTTTCACAAATCAATTGATTTTGAAAGAGTTGAAATGATTTTTGATATAATTGATTTTAAATGATTGTTGATATGAATTAATTTCCCTTGAAATGGATTTTCAAGAAATTTAATGAGTTTGACTGATTTTTCAAATCCATGACCATGAAACACTAACTCAAAATATTCTTCCAATCCTGTGAGGTATTCTAAACCAGTTTTATATATTCTTCCTAATACCCACACCTTCGTGATGGAAACATGAATTTTGTATGAGAACCAAAATTTGTGAATAATTCTCTTTCGAATATTTGGATTTCATGGAATGTATTTAAAATGATTGAGGAATATATTTGGTGAGCCAAATTTAATCCTGAGACCCACCTTAACATTTATCCTTCAAAAGCCCTTAGATTCCATGAATTGCCTTCTAGGTTTATGCCACATAACAAACAAATTTTTCCTTACCTACCCGCACTTTTAGTATTTTTTCGTGGTTATTTCAAGTTTGAGTGTGGGGGAAGGGACTTTCGTGTGTGTCCCTTGGGATGTGTATCATTTTTGGGTGGTTTGAGGTGTGTGTCAATACTTTGGGCAGTAGACAATAAGAGAATTGGGCATGTTTCATCATTTCATTGTGCTTTATTTGTTTCATCCATTTATCCTTCAAAAAAAAAAGAAAAAAATGGAGAAGAGTTTTAATTCATCATTGTACATTCTGTTATGACTCCTTTACCTCTCAAAAATCAAGGGCATGAATAGTCATTCATTCATTGTATTCAATTTTCAGCTCATCCTCCATAAAAAAATGAAAATGAAAATAAAGTTGTGCCTTTCCAGAGCATTGAAAAAAAGGGGAGAACATAGATGATATCATTCATTACAAGAACTTATTGGCTCATGTACCATATCATAAAAGTGGGTGGTGAAGTTTTTTTTTCACATTTTCAAGTGGGATTGAGAGAGGAATTACCTGTGTTTTCCCTTGATTTTATCATGCATTGTACTTAAAAGTCCAACCTCTTCTTTCTAGCCTGGAACTTTTTTCAATAATTTTCCCACCAACCCTAAGCGACATAATAATTTGAACCATTAATTAAATCCCTCATGATGAAATTAATTTTTATGCTTCAATCTGTGGATAAATGAGAATTTTTACAAACATATTATGATACATACAATTTTCAAGTATGAGTATAACTCTAGATTCAATTTCTCTTTAGTGAAGAGGGACATAAAATTCAATGTGATTTAGGTTGTGATTGGTCCATGGATTGATTTATGAGGTTGAAAAAATTTTAATGATTGAAATGAAAATGAGAGAATTATTATTCATATATGAGACATGATTGAATTATATTTTTGGATAAATTCATTGATATTTTCTCATTTTTTATTGATGTGTGGATTTTGATTTGGATGTAAGATGATTGCCCAGGAGTGCAATGTTTAAGTGTGGGGGAGTGATAAATCACATATTTTCATATATTTTATACTGAAAATCATTTTTTATAATCCCACCATTGTCTTATTGAATGGGTTATTGTCATGTTTTTAGGTTTTAGTGCTTTTTTGAACCCAAATGTGAAAAACGACTAATTCTGGATTTTTGACAGAATTTTACGTCAGGGGTATTCTGGTCATTTAAGAAAAAAATAAAATTCCAAATTTTCTGATTCAAATTTTATTATAATAACTATTCTATTTCCTTCATTTTTGTCTTCTGGACTAGGAGCTGATTAGGTCATCTAAAAGGTCTAAAAATTCATTGAAGATGGGAATGTTTCCGAGCGGACAGCATGGACCCACCCAATGTAATAGACATCAAACTCGTCCTACACATATCTATATTATGTTTTAACACCTAGGATACCACGATGCCAGGTAGGACCGTCTCTACAATAAATTTGGTGGATGTTGGAGGTCATTAAAGAGGCTGTTTAACGACATATTTATTGAGGAACCTTCCTGGAAGCATCGTCCAGAAAGAGAAACTGAGAATGAAAAATTCATAACTACTACATCCGGTTTCCCATTTTGCTGACATTTTGAGGAGAGACGGAATAGATATTTATGAACAAAAATCATGAATGTTGGAACACGTGATGAAGTCATTAAAGGGTTCTACAACGCATCAACATTTGAGGGACAAATTCTTCCTATAAAAGGATACCCCCACCTCCTTTCCCAAGCATCCCATTCTCCATCCATTCCTTCAAGGCACCATGGAGAAGATCTCCACCAAGGGAGGCCTCCCACAAATATTCCCCATTTTATTTATTTTCTTTATTTTAGTTTTATTTTTAATTTGTAATTTAGATTTCTAATAAAATTCATGCATTGTTTTTATTTTTGTGTCCACCCATCCTCCCTGTTATCTTCTTCATCTATTCTCCTTTTCTTCTTTTATTCTTCTCTTATTCTCCACTGTGACCTCTTAACCTCAAATATGAGGGGTTAAACCAATACATGTCCTGAGGGAGGTATGTGGAAATTTCAATTATTTTGTTTTTAAATTCTATTTTTTATTAAGTTTGTGATGAGTAAGAGTGATGTGCACGGGTGTGGCGATCGTCCACCACGACAATGATCTCAAACTCATTTCTATTCTTTTATTAAATATTTTACCTCCATTCTATTGGATACAATCTCTTAATACGATGGAGTTGAGCCATTTAGTGGATGAAATGCCATACGATGGAGCCAGGTCTTGAAAGATGACACACTCTCGATTGAGGTGTGCCATCAACCTTGATTGTAGGAGTAGGTGAAGTTAAGATTGCAAAATGAATTAAAGATTTAACACCAATAAATAAAATAATAGTAATTCATGAATGAGATCTCATAATTGAATTAAAAAAACAAAATTTAAATACCAACAAGGAGAATGATGAAACCCACAAACCAACCCATAAAGGCCAAGTTCATTCTCAATTAATTTCATTTTGTCCGTGCATGTATGTTTTATCATTTAATTTAATTGTTTTCCATTACTAGATAATATAAAAACTCCAAAAAAATAAGTTTAGTTAAATTATATTAACTATGTAAATGATTGAGAAACCTCCTCAAGTGAGACGACCCTAGTCAGCCTCTATACTGCAGTAGGAAAAATTAAATTGCATTTGCCACGCCCTACGATAGGCGTGCGTGAAAACTAGCGTCATTGCTGGGGAGATAATCAGTTGTTTACATTACTTTTTATATTTTTAAATTTTAGATAGCTTTCATTATTATTATTTTAACTAAAAAAAACTTTTTTCCATGATCCATCCAAATTCAAATTATTCTGCATGGAACAATTCCTCACAGGTGCAGGTAGAAGAAACTGGCTACACTAAGGAGGCCCTCCAACGAAGAGCCGATGTGCTGATGATAAAGGTCAATCAACTGGAAAGAGGCATAAAAACATGGTTCTCATTTGAATATTTGATGGCTATGGTCAGTGAACTCCATGCTGAATTAAAATATTCAAGGCCAAGAAGGAAGTGCCACTACTCTTTCCTGATTTCACTGAAGACATCCATGATGTTGAATCCAAACATGAGGTGGAAGAGCCCGACTACCTACCTCCATCCAGTGAAGATCAACTCCAAGAGGCACATCCAACTAAAGATGAGATTAAAGTCGAACCGACTTCGGGAGATGATACAATCTTAAACAAAAACTCTTTTAATTTTATTGAAAATAATATGAGTATCACCCCTAATATTTGTGAATTTTCTAATTCATCCATTTCATATTATGCCTTGGAGGATGATGAGGGAAAATAAATTGCAACTTTTGAGGAACATTTAAAGCTCCCTGAACACACTTAATATTTACTAGGTGGAGAACAAGAAGGGAATGGGAATGTTGCATAGGTAGAAACAAATGAATAGGAGGTTCCCTACAACATCCAACCCCCACCATGAAAGCTGTACAAAATTGCGAAGGGGGAGGATATGGTATACTCTGTCTATGTAGTCCTCCTCAACAAGAACAAATATCTTTAAAATGGGAAGAACCACATGTGGTGGTTCAAATCAAAGAAGCTTCATCCACAAACAGATTATGGATAAAAGCTGGTACTGCCCTCTAGAGGCAGTAAAAGATTCCAGGGCCCACTTGGGGGAACATACCAAGATTTATCATTTACTTTCATTATAGTAATTTAATTTTCAATATTAGGAATTTATATTTCAAATTTAGAATTAGGAAATATTCTACCAAGTGGCCCCCTCCCTCTTTTCATTTTGAGCTTAAATGAAATGATCCTTGTGATTAATTGAGTAATTTTTCAATAGTCAGATCATGAAGGAAGAAGGAATCCCCGAGAATTAGAGGAAGATGACCGAATCAATTGATTTTGAATGAGTTGAAATGATTTTTGAAATAATTGATTTTAAATCATTGTTGATATGAATTATTTTCCATTGAAATGGATTTTCTATCATTTTAATGATTTTGACAGGTTTTTGAAATCCATGACCATGAAACACTGACTCCAAAAAAATTTCCAATCCTATGAGGTATTCTAAACCACTTTTACATATTTGTCCTAATACCCACACTTTCGTGAGGGAAACTTGAATTTTGTGTGAGAACCAGAATTTGTGAATAATTCTATTTCGAAGCATTGGATTTCATGGAATGTATTTAAAATGATTGAGGAATCTCTTTGGCTAGCTAGATTTAATCTTGAGACCCACCTTAACATTTATCCTTCAAAAGCCCTTAGATGCCATGAATTGCCTTATAGGTTTAAGCCACATAAGAAGCCAATTTTTCCATACCTACCCGCAATTTTAGTATTTTTTCATGGTTATATCAAGTTTGAGTGTGGGGGAAGGGACATTTGTGTTTTTCCCTTGGGATGTGTATCATTTATGGGTGGTTTGAGGTGCGTGTCAATACTTTGGGCAGTGGACAATAAGAGAATTGGGCATGTTTTATCATTTCATTGTGCTTTATTTGTTTCATCCATTTATCCATAAAATAAAAAAGAAAACAATGGAGATAAGTTTTAATTCATAATTGTACATTCTGTTATGACTCCTGTCACTCACAAAAATCAAGGGCATGAATAGTCATTCATTCATTGTATTCAATTTTTATCTCATCCTCCATAAAAAAAGAAAAAGATATTAAAGTTGTGGATTTCTGGAGCTTTGAAGAAAAGGGGAGAACATAGATGATATCATTCATTATAATCACTTATTGACTCATGTACCATGTCATAAAAGGGGGTGGGGACGTTTTGTTTCACATTTTCAAGTGGGATTGAGAGAGGAATTACATGTGTTTTCCCTTGATTTTATCATGCATTGTACTTAAAAGTCCAACCTCTTCTTTCTAGCCTGGACCTTTTTTCAATAATTTTCCAACCAACCCTAATCCATAGAATAATTTGAAAATTTAATTAAAGACCTCATGATTAAATTCATTTTTATGTTTCACGCTGTAGAGAAATTAGAATTTTCACAAACCTATGGTGATACATATGATTTTCAAGTATGAGTATAACTCTAGATTCAATTTCTCTTGATTGAAGAGTGACATAAAATTCAATGTGAGATAGGTTGTGATTGGTCCATGGATTGATTTATGAGGTTCAACAAATTTTAATGATTGAAATGAAAATGATAGAATTATTATTCATATATGAGACATGATGGAATTATATTTTGGATAAATTCATTGATATTTTCTCATTTTTTATTGTTGTGTGGATTCTTATTTGGATGCAAGATGATTGCACAGGAGTGAAATGTTTAAGTGTGGGGGAGTGATGAATCTCATATTTACATATATTTTATACTGTAAATCATTGTTTATAATCCCACCGTTGTGTTATTGAATGGGTAATTGTCGTGTTTTTAGGATTTAGTGTTATTTTGAACCCAAATGTGAAAAACGAATAACTCTGGATTTTTGACAAAATTTTACGTCAGGGGTATTTTGGTCATTCTAGGAAAAATACTATTCCAAAGTTTCTGATTAATTTTTTTTTATAATCCTTATTTTATTTCCATAATTTTTGTCTGCTGGACCAGGAGCTGATTCGGTCATCTAAAGGGCCTAAATATTCATTGAATATGTGAATGTTTTTGGGTGGATAGCGTGGTCCCACCCAAAGTAACAGACATCAAACTCGTCCTACACATATATAAATGATGTCTTTCCATCCGGGATACCACGAGGCCAGATAGGGGAATCTATAAAATAAATTTGGTGGATTTTAGAGTTCATTATGGAGGCTATTTAATGACTTATTTTTGGAGGAACCTTCCTGGAAGCTTTGTCCAGAAATAGTAACCGAGAATGAAAAATTCATAACTCCTACATCCGGTTTCCCATATAATTGAAATTTTGAGGAGAGACGGAAAAGATATTTATGAACAACATTAATGAAGGGTGGAACACATGAAGATGACATTAATGGGGTATAAAACGTGTCGACATTTGAGGGAAAATTCTTCGTATAAAAGGAGGCCCTCACCTCCTTCCCAAAGCATCACATTCTCCATCCATTCCTTCAAGGAACGAAAGAGAAGATCTCTACTGAGGGAGGCCGCCCACAAATCATCCCCATTTCATTTATTTTATTTATTTTAGTTTTATTTTTCATTTTTAATTTATATTTCTAATAAAATTCATGCATTGTTTTTATATTTGTGTCCACCAATCCTCCCTGTTTTCTTCTTCATCTTTTCTCCTTTTCTTCATTTATTGTTCTCATATTCTCCATCGTGACCTCTTATACTAAAATATGAGGGGTTGACCCAAGACTTGTCCTGGGGGAGGTGTGTGGGCATTTCATTTATTTTGTTATTAAATTCCTATGTTTTATTTTGTTTGTGATGAGTAAGAGTGATGTGCACGGGTGTGGCGATCATCCACCACGACACTGATCTCAAACTCATTTCAATTCTTTTATTAAATATTTTCCCTCCCTTATACTAGATACAAGCTCTTCATACGATAGAGTTTATCCATTCAGTGGATGAAATTGCATACGATGGATCCAGGTCTTGAAAGATGACACACTCTCGATCGAGGTGTGCCATCAACATTGATTATAGGAGGAGGTGAAGTTAAGATTGAAAAATCCATTCAATATTTGACACCAATAAATAAAACAATAGAAATTCATGAATGAGATCTCATAATTGAATTATCAAACAGAATTTAAATACCAACAAGGAGAATGATGAAACCCACAAACCAACCCATAAAGGCCACGTTCTTTCTCAATTAGTTGCATTTTGTCCTTTCATTTATGTTTTATCATTTATTTTAATTTAATTGTTTTCCATTACTAGATAATATAAAAACTCCAATAAAATAAGTTTAGTTAAATTATATTAAGTATGTAAACGATTGAGAAACCTCCTCATGTGAGGCGACCCTTGTCAGCCTCTATGCTGCACTAGGAAAAATTAAATTTCTTTTGCCATGCCCTAAGATAGGCGTGCGTCAAAACTAGCACTATTTCCAGGGAGATAATTAGTTGTTTACTTTACTTTTTATATTTTTAAATTTTAGATAGCTTTCATTATTATTATTTTTAAAACTAAAAATTTTTTCCATGATCCATTCAAATTCAAATTATTCTGCATGGAACAATTACTCACAGGTGTAGGAGGAAGAAACTGGCTACACTGAGGAGGCCCTCCAATGAAGAGTCGATGCGCTAATGATAACGGTCAAGCATGTGGAAAGAGGCATAGCAACATGGTTATCATTGTAAGATTTGATGGCTATGGTTGATGAACTCCAAGATGGCTTAAAAAGATTCAAGGCCACGAAGGATGTTCCACTAGACTTTCCTGATTTCACTGAAGACATCCATGATGTTGAATCCAAACATGTGGTGGAGGAGTCCGACTACCTACCTCCATCCAGTGAAGATTAACTCCAAGAGGCACATTCAATTAAATATTAGATTAATGTCGAACCGACTCCGGGAGATGATATAAACTTAAACTCAAACTCTTTTAATTTTATTCAACATAATTTGAGTATCACCCCTAATACTTTTGAATTTTCAGATTCATCCATTTCATATTATGCCTTGGAAGATGATGAGGGAAACGAAATTGCACCTTTTGAGGAACATTTAAAGCTCCATAAACACACCGAATATTTACTAGGTGGAGCACAAGAAGGGAAAGGGAATGTTGCACAAGTAGCAACAAATGAAGAGGAGGTTCCCTACATCATCCAACCCCCGCCATGAAAGTTTTACCAAATTGCGAAGGGGCGGATATGGTATACTCTGTCTATGGAGTCCTCCTCAACAAGAACAAAGATCATTATGCTGGGAAGAACCACATGTGGTGGTTCAAATCAATGAAGCTTCATCCACCAAAAGATTATGGATAAAAGCTGGTACTGCACTCTAGAGGCAGTAAAAGATTACAGGGCCCACTTGGGGGATCATACCAAGATTAATCCTTTAATTTCTTTATAGAAATTTAATTTTCAATATTAGGAATTTAGATTTCAAATTTAGCATTATGAAATAGTCAACCATGTGGCCCCCTCCCTCTTTTCATTTTGAGCTTAAATTCTAGAAATCTCTTTGGCTAGCCAAATTTAATCTTGAGACCCACCTTAACATTTATCCTTCAAAAACCCTTAGATTCCATGAATTGCCTTATAGGTTTTAGCCACATTACAAGCCAATTTTTCCTTACCTACCCATACTTTTAGTGTTTTTGGATGGTTATTTAATGTTTGAGTGTGGGGGAAGGGCCTTTTGTGTGTGTCCCTAGGGATGTGTATCATTTATGGGTGGTTTGAGGTGTGTGCCAATACTTTGGGTAGTGGAAAATAATAGAATTGGGCATGTTTCATCAATATTTGTGCATTATTTGTTTCATCCATTTCTCCTTAAAAAAAGGAAAAAATGGAAATGAGTTTGAATTCATCATTGTACATTCTGTTATGATTCACTTACTTCTCTAAAATCAAGGTCATGAATAGTCATTCATTCATTGTATTCAATTTTCAGCTCATCCTCAATAAAAAATGAAAAAGAAAATAAAGTTGTGCCTTTCTAAAGATTTGAAAAAAAGGTGAGAACATAGATGATATCATTCATTATAAGCACTTATTGGATCATGTAGCATGTAATAAAAGGGGTGGTGAAGTTTTTTTTACATTTTCAAGTGGGATTGGGATGGGAATTACTTGTGTTTTCCCTTGATTTTATCATGCATTGTACTTAAAAGTCCAACCTCCTCTTTCTATCCTGGAACTTTTTTCAATATTATTCCCACCAACCATAAGACACAGAATAATTTGAACCATTAATTAATGCCCTCATGATTATATTCATTTATATGTTTCACGCTGTGGAGAAATGATAATTCTCACAAACCTATGGTGATACATATGATTTTCAAGTCTGAGTATAACTCTAGATTCAATTTCTCTTGAGTGACGAGTGACAAAAAATTCAATGTGAGGTAGGTTGTGGTTGGTCCATGGATTGATTTATGAGTTTGAACAAATTTTAATGATTGAAATGAAAATGAGAGAATTATTTTTCATATATGAGACATGATGGAATTCTATTTTGGATAAAATCATTGATATTTTTTCATTTTTTATTGTTGTGTGGATTTTGATTTGGATGTAAGATGATTGCCCAGGAGTGCAGTGTTTAAGTGTGGGGGAGTGATAAATATCATATTTTCATATATTTTAAACTGTAAATCATTGTTTATAATCACACCATAGTGTTATTGAATGGGTAATTATCATGTTTTAAGGTTTTAGTGTTATTTGGAACCCAAATGTGAAAAATGACTAATTCTGGAATTTTGACAGAATTTTACGTCAGGGGTATTTTGGTAATTTCAGGAAAACTAAAATTCCAAATTTTCTGATTCAAATTTTTGTATAATCCTTATTTTATTTCCTTCATCTTTGTCTTCTGGACCAGGAGCTGATTCGGTTATATAAAGGGTCTAAAAATTCATTGAAGATGGAAATGTTTCCGGGCAGACAGCGTGGACCCACCCAACCTAACAGACATCAAACTCAGCCTAAACATATCTAAAGTATGTGTTTCCAGATGGTATACCACGAGTCCAGATAGGGCCGTCTCTAAAATAAATTTGGTGTATGTTGGAGGTCATTAAGGAGGCTATTTAATGACATATTTTTGGAGGAACCTTCTTGGAAGCTTCATCCAGAAACAAAAACCGAGAATGAAACATTCATAATTCCTACATCCGGTTTCCAATTTAGCTGAAATTTTGAGGAGAGACAGAAACGATATTTATGAAAAACATTAATGAAGGGTAGAATGCCAGAAGATGTCATTAATGAGGTCTACAACGCGTCGACATTTGAAGGACAAATTCTGCCTATAAAAGGAGGCCCTCACCTCCTTCCCAAAGCCTCTCATTCTCCATACATTCCTTCAATGCAACAAGGAGAAGATATCCACCAAGGTATGCCGCCCAAAACACTTCACCATTTAATTTATTATCATTATTTTAGTTTTAGTTTTCATTTGTAATTTAGATTTCTAATAAAATTCATGCATTGTTTTTATTTTTGTGTCCACCCATCCTCCCTGTTTTCATTTTCATCTTTTCTCCTTTTCTTCATTTATTCTTCTCATATTCTCCACCGTGACCTCTTGACCTCAAATATGATGGGTTAACCCGAGACTTGGCCCAGGGGAGGTATGTGGAAATTTCCATTATTTTGTTCTTAAATTACTATGTTTTATTAGGATTGTGATGAGTAAGAGTGATGTGCATGGGTGTGGCTATCTCCCACCACGACACTGATCTCAAACTCATTTCTATTATTTTATTAAATATTTTCCCTCCCTTCTACTGGATACAAGCTCTTCATATGATGGAGTTGAAAAATTCATGGTTGAAATGGCATACAATGGATCCAGGTCTTGGAAGATGACACACTCTCGATCGAGGTGTGCCATCAACCTTGATTATAGGAGGAGGTGAAGTTAAGATTGCAAAATTCATTCAAGATTTCAAACCAATAAATAAAATAATAGTAATTAATGAATGGGATCTCATAATTTAATTATCAAACATAATTTAAATACCAACAAGGAGAATGATGAAACCAACAAACCAACCAATAGATGCCAAGTTCTTTCCCAATTAATTTCATTTTGTCCTTGAATGTAAGTTTTATCATTTATTTTAATTTAATAGTTTTCCATTACTAGATAATATAAAAACTCCAAAAATAATTAGTTTAGTTAAATTATATTAAGTATGTAAACGATTGAGAAACCTCCTCAAGTGAGATGACCCTTGTCATCTTCTATGCTGCACTAGGAAAAATTGAATTTCTTTTGCCACGCCCTACAACAGGCGTGCGTTAAAACTGGCACCGTTGCTGGGGAGCTAATCAGTTTTTTTACTTTAATTATTCTATTTTTAAATTTTAGATATCATTCATTATTATTTTTTAAAAAAACTAATTTTTTTCCATGATCCATTCAAATTCAAATTATTCATGCATGGAACAATTACTCACAGGTGCAGGAGGAAGAAACTGGCTACACTGAGGAGGCCCTCCAACAAAGTGTCAATGCACTGATGATAACGATCATGCAATTGGAAATAGGAATAGAAAAATGGTTATCATTGGATGATTTGATGGCTATGGACGATGAACTCCAAGATGACTTAAAATATTCAAGGCCAAGAAGGAAGTGCCACTAGTCTTTCATGATTTCACTGAAGACATCCATGATGTTGAATCCAAACATGAGGTGGAGAAGCCCAACTACCTACCTCTCTCTAGTGAAGATCAACTCCTAGAGGCACATTCAATTGAAGATGAGATTAGTGTAGAACCGACTCAGGGAGATGATACAATATTAATCTCAAACTCTTTTAATTTTATTGAAAATAATTTGAGTATCACCCCTAATAGTTATGAATTTTCAGATTCATCCATTTAATATAATTTCTTGGAGGATGATGAGGGAAAATAAATTGCACCATTTGAGGAACATTTAAACCTCCCTAAACACACTTAATATTTACTAGGTGGAGCACAAGAAGGGAAATGGAATGTTTCACAAGTAGCAAAAAATGAAGAGGAGGTTCCCTACTTCATCCAAACCACGCCAAGAAAGCTGTACCAGATTGCGAAGGGGGCGGATATGGTATACTCTATCTATGGAGTCCTCCCCAACAAGAACAGAGATATTCAAGTTGGGAAGAATCACATGTGGTGGTTCAAATGAAAGAAGCTTCATCCACCAACAGATTATGGATAAAAGCTGGTACTGCCCTCTGCAGGCACTAAATGATTCTTGTGCCCACTTGGGGGATCATACCAATATTTATCCTTTACCTTCTTTATTGTAATTTAATTTTCAATATTAGGAATTTATATTTCAAATTTTGCATTAGGAAATAGTCTACCATGTGTCCCCCTCCCTCTTTTCATTTTGAGCTTAAATGAAATGATCCTTGTGATTAGTTGAGTAATTTTTCTTTTGTCGGATCATGAAGGTATAAGGAAGCCCCACGAATTAGAGGAAGAGGGCCGAATCAATATTTCAAAAGGGAGTTAACTTTTTACGATTATCATTTAAACTCCATTAATTTTTTGGTCCAAAACATTTTTTGAGCTTTAATGAATATTCTTATCACTTTTCACAAATCAATTGATTTTGAAAGAGTTGAAATGATTTTTGAAATAATTTATTTTAAATGATTGTTGATATGATTTTTTTTCCCTTGAAATGGATTTTCAAGAATTTTAATGAGTTTGACTTATTTTTGAAATCCATAACGATGAAACACTGACTCAAAATATTTTTCCAATCCTATGAGGTATTCTAAACAACTTTTACATATTCTTCCTAATACCCACACTTTCGTGAGGTAAACATGAATTTTGCGTGAGAACCAGAATTTGTAAATAATTCTCTTTAGAAGCATTGGATTTCAAGGAATGTATTTAAAATTATTGACGAATCTCTTTCGCTAGACAAATTTATTCTTGAGACCCACCTTAACATTTATCCTTCAAAATACCTTAGATTCCATGAATTGCCTTATAGGTTTAAGCCACATTACAAGCCAATTTTTTTTTCTACCCGTACTTTTAGTATTTTTGCATGGTTATTTCTAGTTTCAGTGTAAGGGAAGGGCCTTTAGTGTGTTTCCATTGGTATGTGTATCATTTATGGGTGGTTTGAGGTATGTTTCAATACATTGGGTAGAGGAAAATAAGAGAATTGGTCATGTTTCATCATTCTTTGTGCATTATTTGTTTCGTCCATTTCTCCTTCAAAAAAAAAGAAAAAAAATGGAAATGAGTTTGAATTCATCATTGTACATTCTGTTATGATTCACGTCCTTCTCAAAAATCATGGTCATGAATAGTAATTCATTCATTGTATTGAATTTTCATCTCATCCTCAATAAAAAATGAAAAAGAAAATAAAGTTGTGCCTTTCTAAAGCTTTGAAAAAAAGTTGAGAACATAGATGATATCATTCATTATAAGCACTTATTGGCTCATGTACCATGTAATAAAAGGGGTGGTGAAGTTTTTTTTACATTTTCAAGTGGGATTGGGAGGGGAATTACCTGTGTTTTCCCTATATTTTATCATGCATTGTACTTAAAAGTCCAACCTCCTCTTTCTATCCTGGAACTTTTTTCAATATTTTTCCCACCAACCATAAGCCACAGAATAATTTGACCCATTAATTAAATCCATCATGATTATATTCATTTATATGTTTCACGCTGTGGAGAAATCATAATTCTCACAAACCTATGGTGATACATACGATTTTCAAGTCTGAGTATAACTCTAGATTCAATTTCTCTTGAGTGACGAGTGACATAAAATTCAATGTCAGGTAGGTTGTGGTTGGTCCATGGATTGATTTATGAGTTTGAACAAATTTTAATGATTGAAATGAAAATGAGAGAATTATTTTTCATATATGAGACATGATGGAAATCTATTTTGGATAAAATCATTGATATTTTCTCATTTTTTATTGTTGTGTGGATTGTGATTTGGATGTAAGATGATTGCCCAGGAGTGCAGTGTTTAAGTGTGGGGGAGTGATAAATATCATATTTTCATATATTTTAAACTGTAAATCATTGTTTATAATCCCACCATAGTGTTATTGAATGGGTAATTGTCATGTTTTAAGGTTTTAGTGTTATTTTGAACCCAAATGTGAAAAACGACTAATTCTGGATTTTTGACAGAATTTTACGTCAGGGGTATTTTGGTAATTTCAGGAAAACTAAAATTTCAAATTTTCTGATTCAAATTTTTTTATAATCATTCTTTTATTTCCTTCATCTTTGTCTTCTGGACCAGGAGCTGATTCGGTTATATAAAGGTTCTAAAAATTCAATGAAGATGGAAATGTTTCCGGGCGGACAGCGTGGACCCACCCAACGTAACAGACATCAATCTCAGCCTAAACATATCTAAAGTATGTGTTTCCAGCTGGAATACCACGAGTCCAGATAGGGCCGTCTCTACAATAAATTTGGTGTATGTTGGAGGTCATTAAGGAGGCTATTTAATGACATATTTTTGGAGGAACCTTCCAGGAAGCTTCATCCAGAAACAAAAACCGAGAATGAAACATTCATAATTCCTACATCCGGTTTCCAATTTAGCTGAAATTTTGAGGAGAGACAGAAACGATATTTATGAACAACATTAATGAAGGGTAGAATGCGTGAAGATGTCATTAATGAGGTCTACAACGCGTCGACATTTTAAGGACAAATTCTGCCTATAAAAGGAGGCCCTCACCTCCTTCCCAAAGCATCTCATTCTCCATAAATTCCTTCAATGCAACAAGGAGAAGATATCCACCAAGGTGGGCCGCCCAAAACTCTTCACCATTTAATTTATTATCATTATTTTAGTTTTATTTTTCATTTGTAATTTAGATTTCTAATAAAATTCATGCATTGTTTTTATTTTTGTGTCCACCCATCCTCCCTGTTTTCTTTTTCATCTTTTCTCCTTATCTTCTTTTATTCTTCTCATATTCTCCACCGTGACCTCTTAACCTCAAATATGAGGGGTTAACCCAAGACTTGGCCCAGGGGAGGTATGTGGAAATTTCAATTATTTTGTTCTTAAATTCCTATGTTTTATTAGGTTTGTGATGAGTAAGAGTGATGTGCATGGGTGTGGCGATCTCCCACCACGACACTGATCTCAAACTCATTTCTATTATTTTATTATATATTTTCCCTCCCTTCTACTGGATACAAGCTCTTCATATGATGGAGTTGATCCATTCATGATTTAAATGGCATACAATGGAGCTAGGTCTTGGAAGATGACACACTCTCGATCGAGGTGTGCAATCAACCTTGATTATAGGAGGAGGTGAAGTTGAGATTGAAAAATGCATTCAAGATTTCAAACCAATAAATAAAATAATAGTAATTCATTAATGGGATCTCATAATTTAATTATCAAAACTTAATTTAAATACCAACAAGGAGAATGATGAAACCAACAAACCAACCCATAGAGGTCAAGTTCTTTCTCAATTAATTGCATTTTGTCCTTGAATGTAAGTTTTATAATTTATTTTAATTTTATAGTTTTCCATTACTAGATAATATAAAAACTCCAAAAATAATTAGTTTAGTTAAATTATATTAAGTATGTAAACGATTTAGAAACCTCCTCAAGTGAGAAGACCCTTGTCAGCTTCTATGCTGCACTAGGAAAAATTGAATTGCTTTTGCCACGCCCTACAACAGGCGTGCGTCAAAACTGGAACCGTTGCTGGGGAGCTAATCAGTTTTTTTACTTTACTTTTTCTATTTTTAAATTTTAGATATCATTCATTATTATTTTTTAAAAAAACTAATTTTTTTTCCATGATCCATTCGAATTCAAATTATTCTGCATGGAACAATTACTCACAGGTGCAGGAGGAAGAAACTGGCTACAATGAGGAGGCCCTCCAACAAAGTGCCGATGCACTGATGATAACGATCATGCAATTGGAAATAAGCATAGAAACATGGTTCTCATTGGATGATTTGATGGATATGGTTGATGAACTCCAAGATGACTTAAAAATATTCAAGGCCAAGAAGGAAGTGCCAACTAGTCTTTCCTGATTTCACTGAAGACATCCATGATGTTGAATCCAAACATGAGGTGGAGAAGCCCGACTACCTACCTCCCTCTAGTGAAGATCAACTCCTAGAGGCACATTCAATTGAAGATGAGATTAATGTAGAACCGACTCGGGGAGATGATACAATCTTAATCTCAAACTCTTTTAATTTTATTGAAAATAATTTGAGTATCACCCCTAATAGTTTTGAATTTTCAGATTCATCCATTTAATATAATTTCTTGGAGGATGATAAGGGAAAATAAATTGCACCATTTGAGGAACATTTAAACCTCACTAAACACACTTAATATTTACTAGGTGGAGCTCAAGAAGGGAAATGGAATGTTTCACAAGTAGCAACAAATGAAGAGGAGGTTCCCTACTTTATCCAAACCCCGCCTAGCAAGCTGTACCGAATTGCGAAGGGGGAGGATATGGTATACTCTATCTATGGAGTCCTCCCCAACAAGAACAGAGATCATCAAGTTGGGATGAATCACATGTGGTGGTTCAAATAAAAGAAGCTTCATCCACCAACAGATTATGGATAAAAGCTGGTACTGCCCTCTGCAGGCACTAAATGATTCCAGTGCCCACTTGGGGGATCATACCAATATTTATCCTTTACTTTCTTTATTGTAATTTAATTTTCAATATTAGGAATTTAGATTTCAAATTTAGCATTAGGAAATAGTCTACCATGTGTCCCCCTCCCTCTTTTCATTTTGAGCTTAAATGAAATGATCCTTGTGATTAGTTGAGTAATTTTTCTTTTGTCGGATCATGATGGTATAAGGAAGCCCCGCAAATTAGAGGAAGAGGACCGAATCAATATTTCAAAAGGGAGTTAACTTTTTACGATTATCATTTAAACTCCATTAATTTTTTGTTCCAAAACATTTTTTGAGCTTTAATTAATATTCTTATCACTTTTCACAAATCAATTGATTTTGAAAGAGTTGAAATGATTTTTGAAATAATTTATTTTAAATGATTGTTGATATGAATTATTTTCCCTTGAAATTGATTTTCAAGAATTTTAATGAGTTTGACTGATTTTTGAAATCCATAACGATGAAACACTGACTCAAAATATTTTTCCAATCCTGTGAGGTATTCTAAACCACTTTTACATATTCTTCCTAATACCCACACTTTCGTGAGGTAAACATGAATTTTGCGTGAGAACTAGAATTTGTAAATAATTCTCTTTCGAAGCATTGGATTTCAAGGAATGTATTTAAAATGATTGAGGAATCTCTTTCGCTAGTCAAATTTATTCTTGAGACCCACCTTAACATTTATCCTTCAAAATACCTTAGATTCCATGAATTTCCTTATAGGTTTAAGCCACATTACAAACCAATTTTTTTCTACCCGTACTTTTAGTATTTTTGCATGGTTATTTCTAGTTTGAGTGTAGGGGAAGGGCCTTTAGTGTGTTTTCATTGGTATGTGTATCATTTATGGGTGGTTTGAGGTATGTGTCAATACTTTGGGTAGAGGAAAATAAGAGAATTGGGTATGTTTCATCATTATTTGTGCATTATTTGTTTCGTCCATTTCTCCTTAAAAAAAAGAAAAAAATGCAAATGAGTTTTAATTCATCATTGTACATTCTGTTATGACTCATTTCCTTCTAAAAAATCAAGGTCATGAATAGTCATTCATTCATTGTATTCAATTTTCAGCTCATCCTCCATACAAAAAAGAAAAAGAAAATAAAGCTGTGCCTTTCTGGGGCTTTGAAAAAAAAGGGGAGAACATAAATGTTATCATTCATTATAAGCACTTATTGGATCATGTTCCATGTCATAATAGGGGGTGGGGAAGTTTTTTTTTACATTTTCAAGTGGGATTGAGAGAGGAATTACCTGTGTTTTCCCTAGATTTTATCATGCATTGTACTTAAAAGTCCAACCACCTCTTTATATCTTGGAACTTTTTTCAATATTTTTCCCACCAAACCTAAGACACTTAATAATTTTAAACATTAATTAAATACCTCATGATTAAATTCATTTTTATGTTTCACGTTGTGGAGAAATGAGAATTTTCACAAACCTATGGTGATACAAACGATTTTCATGTATGAGTATAACTCTAGATTCAATTTCTCTTGAGTGAAGAGTGACATAAAATTCAATGTGAGGTTGGTTGTGATTGGTCCATGGATTCATTTATGAGGTTGAACAAGTTTTAATGATTGAAATGAAAATTAGAGATTTATTATTCATATATGAGACATGATGGAATTCTATTTTGGATAAAATCATTGATATTTTCTCATTTTTTATTGTTGTGTGGATTTTGATTTGGATGTAAGATGATTGCCCAGGAGTGCAATGTTTAAGTGTGGGGGAGTGATGAATCTCATATTTTCATATATTTATACTGTAAATCATTGTTTATAATCCCACCATAGTGTTATTTAATGGGTAATTGTCATGTTTTAAGGTTTTAGTGTTATTTTGAACCAAAATGTGAAAAATGACTAATTCTGTATTTTTGACAGAATTTTACATCAGGGGTATTTTGGTAATTTCAGGAAAAATAAAATTCAAAATTTTCTGATTCAAATTTTGTTATAATACTTATTTTATTTCCTTCATTTTTGTCTTCTGGACTAGGAGCTGATTCGGTCATCTTAAGGGTCTAAAAATTCATTGAAGATGGGAATGTTTCCGGGCGGACAGCGTGGAACCACCCAACGTAACGGACATCAAACTTGGCCTACACATATCTAAATGATGTGTTTCCATCTGTGATACCACGAGTCCCGATATAGACATCTCTACAATAAATTTGGTGGATGTTGGAGGTCATAAAGAGGCTATTTAATGACATATTTTTGGAGAAACCTTCCTGTAAGCTTCATCCAGAAACAGAAATCGAGAATGAAACATTCATAATTCCTACATCCGGTTTCCAATTTAGCTGAAATTTTTAGGACAGACGGAAAAGATATTTATGAACAACATCCATGAAGTTTGTAACGCGTGAAGATGTAATTAAAGCGGTCTACAACGCGTTGACATTTGAGGGACAAATTATGCCTATAAAAGGAGGCCCTCACCTCCTTTCGAAAGCATCCCATTCTACATTCATTCCTTCAATGCACCAAGTGAAGATCTACACCAAAGGAGGCCGCCCAAAAATCTTCCCCATTTCATTTATTATCTTTATTTTAGTTCTATTTTTTATTTTTAATTTATATTTCTAATAAAATTCTTGCATTGTTTTTATTTTTGTGTCCACCCATCCTCCCTGTTTTCTTCTTCATCTTTTCTCCTTTTATTCTTTTATTTTTCTCATATTCTCCACCGTGACCTCTTAACCTCAAATATGAGGGCTTATCCCGAGACTTGGCCCAGGGTAGGTATGTAGAAATTTAAATTATTTTGTTCTAAAATTCCTATGTTTTATTAGGTTTGTGATGAGTAAGAGTGATGTGCACGGGTGTGGTGATCGTCCACCACGACACTGATCTCAAACTCATTTCTATTCTTTTATTAAATATTTTCCCTCCTTTATACTGGAGAAAAGATCTTCATATGTTGGAGTTGAGACATTAAGTCGTTGAAATGGAATACAATAGAGCTAGGTCTTGCAAGATGACACAGTCTCGATCGAGGTGTTCCATCAACCTTGATTATAGTAGGAGGTGAAGTTATGAGTGCAAAATGCATTCAAGATTCCACACCAAGAAATAATAGAATAGTAATTCATGAATGAGATCTCATAATTGAATTATCAAACTTAATTTAAATACCAACAAGGAGAATGATGAATCCCACAGTCCAACCCATAAAGTTCAAGTTCCTTCTCAATTAATTGCATTTTGTCCTTGCATGTAAGTTTTATAATTTATTTTAATTTAATAGTTTTCCATTACTAGATAATATAAAAACTCCAAAAAGAATAAGTTTAGTTAAATTATATTAAGTATGTAAATGATTGAGAAACCTCCTCAAGTGAGAAGACCCTTGTCAGCCTCTATGCTGCACTAGGAAAAATTGAATTGCTTTTGCACGCCCTACGACAGGCGTGCGTCAAAACTGGCGTCGTTGCCGGGGAGCTACACAGTTGTTTACTTTACTGCGTCTATTTTTAAATTTTAGATAGCTTTCATTAGTATTTTTTAAAAAAACAAATTTTTTTTCCATGATCCATTCAAATTCAAATTATTCTGCATGGTACAATTACTCACAGGTGCAAGAGGAAGAAACTGGCTATACTGATGAGGCCCTCCAACGAAGAGCCGATGCACTGATGATAATGGTCATGCAAGTTAAAAGAGGCATACAAACATGGTTCTAATTGGAAGATTTGATGGCTATGGTCAATGAACTCCAAGATGACTTAAAAAGATTCAAGGCCAAGAAGGAAGTGCCACTAGTCTTTCCTGATTGCACTGAAGACATCCATGATGTTTAATCCAAACATGAGGTGGAGGAGCCCGACTACCTACCTCCATCTAGTTAATATCAAATCCAAGAGGCACATTCAATTGAAGATGAGATTAAAGTCAAACCGACTCCTGGAGATGATACATTCTTAAACTCAAACTCTATTAATTTTATTGAAAATAATTTGAGTATCACCCCTAACAGTTTTGAATTTTCAGATTCATCCATTTCTTATTATGCCTTGGAGGATGATGAGGGAAAAGAAATTGCACCATTTGAGGAACATTTAAAGCTCCCCAAACACACTGAATATTTACTAGGTGGAGCACAAGTAGGGAAAGGGAATGTTACACAAGTAGCAACAAATGAAGAGGAGGTTCCCTACTTCATCCAACCCCCGCCATGCAAGCTGTACCAAATTGCGTAGGGGGCGAATATGGTATACTCTGTCTATGGAGTCCTCCTCAACAAGAACAAAGATCTTCAAGCTGGGAAGAACCACATGTGGTGGTTCAAATCAAAGAAGCTTCACCCACCAACAGATTATGGATAAAAGCTAGTACTACCCTCTAGTGGCTGTAAAAGATTCCAGTGCCCACTTGGGGTATCATACCATGATTTATCCTTTACATTCTTTATAGTAATTTAATTTTCAATATTAGGAATTTAGATTTCGAATTTAGCATTAGGAAATAGTCTACCATGTGGCCCCTACTTCTTTTCATTTTGAGCATAAATGAAATGATCCTTGGGATTAATTGGCTAATTTTTCTTTTGTCGGATCATGAAGGTAGAAGGAAGCCTCGAGAATTATAGGAAGAGGAACGAATCAATATTTCAAAAGGGAGTTAACTTTTTACGATTATGATTTAAACTCCTTTCATTTTTTGGTCCAAAACATATTTTTATCTTTAATGAATATTCTTATCACTTTTAAAAAATAAATTGATTTTGAAAGAGTTTAAATGATTTTTGAAATAATTTATTTTAAATGATTGTTGATATGAATTATTTTCCCTTGAAATGGATTTTCAAGCATTTTAATGAGTTTTACTGATTTTTTAAATCCATGACCATGAAACAATGACTCAAAATATTTTTATAATCCTGTGAGGTATTCTAAACCACTTTTACATATTCTTCCTAATACCCACACTTTCTTGAGGGAAACATGAATATTGTGTGAGAACCAGAATTTGTGAATAATTCTATTTAGAAGCTTTGGATTTAATGGAATGTATTTAAAATGATTTAGGCATCTATTTGGCTAGCCAAATTTAATCTTGAGACCCACCTTAACATTTATCCTTCAATACCCCTTTGATGCCATGAATTGCCTTATAGGTTTATTCCACATTACATGACAATTTTTCCTTACCTACCCGCATATTTAGTATTTTTTCATGGTTATTTCAAGTTTGAGTGTGGGGGAAGGGACTTTAGTGTGTGTCCCTTGGGATGTGTATCATTTATGGGTGGTTTGAGGTGTGTGTCAATACTTTGGGCAGTGTATAATAAGATAATTGGGCATGTTTCATCATTCATTGTGCTTTTTTTGTTTCAACCATTTATCCTTGAAAAAAAAGAAAAAAATGGAGATGATTTTGAATTCATCATTGTACATTCGGTAATGACTCATGTCCCTCTCAAAAATAAAGGGCATTAATATTAATTCATTCATTGTATTCAATTTTCAGCTCATCCTCCATGAAAAAAAGAAAAAGAAAATAAAGTTGTGCCTTTCTGGAGCTTTGAAAAAAATGGGAGAATATAGATGATATCATTCATTATAAGCACTTATTGGCTCATATACCATGTCATAAAAGGGGGTGGTGAAGTTTTTTTTTCACATTTTCAAGTGGTATTGAGAGAGTAATTACCTATGTTTTCCCTTGATTTTATCATGCATTGTACTTAAAAGTCCAACCTCCCCATTCTAGCCTAGAACTTTTTTCAATAATTTTCCCACCAACCCTAATCCAAAGAATAATTTAAACCATTAATTAAAGCCCCCATCATTAAATTCATTTTTTTGTTTCACGCTATAGAGAAATGAAAATTTTCACAAACCATTGGTGATACATACGATTTTCATGTATGGTTATAACTCTAGATTCAATTTCTCTTGAGTGAAGAGTGACATAAAATTCAATGTGATGTAGGTTGTGATTGGACCATGGATTGATTTTTGAGGTTGAACAAATTTTAATTATTGAAATGAAAATGAGAGAATTATTATTCATATATGAGACATGATGGAATTCTATTTTGGATAAAATCATTGAGATTTTCTCATTTTTTATTATTGTGTGGATTTTGATTTGAATGTTAGATGATTGCCCAGGAGTGCAATGTTTAAGTGTGGGGCAGTGATGAATCTCATATTTTCATATATTTTATACTGTAAATCATTGTTTATAATCCCACCATAGTGTTATTGAATGGGTGGTTGTCATATTTTTATGTTTTATTGTTATTTTGAACCCAAATGTGAAAAACGACTAATTATAGATTTTTGACAGAATTTTATGTCAGGGGTATTTTGGTCATTTCAGGAAAAATAAAATTCCAAATATTCTGATTCAAATTTTTTTATAATCTTTATTTTATTTCCTTCAATTTTGACTTCTGGACCAGGAGCTGACTTAGTCATCTAAAGGGTCTAAAAATTCATTGATGATGGAAATGTTTCCGGGCGGACAGCGTGGACCCACCCAACATAACAGACATCAAACTCGGGATACACATATTTAAATGATGTTTTTCTACCTGGTATACCACGATTCCAGATAGGGACGTCTCTACCATAAATTTGGTGGATGTTAGAGTTCATTAAAGAGGCTATTTAACGACATATTTTTGGAGGAACCTTCCTGGAAGCTTCGTATAGAAACAAAAATCGAGAATGAAACATTCATAACTCCTACATCTGGATTCCAATTTCACTGAACGTTTTAAGAGAGACGGAAATGATACTTATAAACAACATTCATGAAGGGTGGAATGCTTGAATATGTCATTAAAAGTGTCTACAACACGTCGACATTTGAGGGACAAATTCTGCCAATAAAAGGAGGCCATCACCTCCTTCCCAATTCATCTCATTCTCCATCCATTCCTTCGATGAACCACTGAGAAGATCTCCACCGAGGGAGGCCGCCCAAATCTCTTCCCCATTTCATTTATTTTCTTTATTTTAGTTTTAGTTTTCATTTGTAATTTAGATTTATAATAAAATTCATGCATTGTTTTTATTTTTGTGTCCACCCATCCTCCCTTTTTTCTTTTCATATTTTCTCCTCTTCTTATATTATTCTTCTCATATTCTCCACCATGACCTTTTACCCTCAAATATGAGGGGTTATCCCGAGACTTGGACCGGGGGAGGTATGTGGAAATTTCAATTATTTTGTTCTTAAATTCTTATGTTTTATTAGTTTTGTGATGAGTAAGAGTGATGTGCACGGGTGTGGCGATCGTCCACCACGACACTGTTCTCAAACTCATTTCTATTATTTTATTAAATATTTTCCCTCCCTTATATTAGATATAATATCTTCATATGATGGATTTTATCCATTCAGTGGTTGAAATGGCATACAATGGAGCCAGGTCTTGGAAGATGACACACTCTCGATCGAGGTGTGCCATCAACCTTGATTATAGGAGGAGGTGAAGTTAAGATTGAAAAATGAATTCAATATTTCACACCAATAAATAAAATAATAGTAATTCATGAATGAGATATCATAATTGAATTATCAAACTTAATTTAAATACCAACAAGGAGATTAATGAAACTAACAAACCAACCCATAAAGGCCAAGTTCTTTCTCAATTAATTTCATTTTTCCCTTGCATGTAAGTTTTATCATTTATTTTAATTTAATTGTTTTCTATTACTAGATAATATAAATACTCCAAAAACAAGTAGTTTAGTTAAATTATATTATGTATGTAAACAATTGAGAAACCTCCTCAAGTGAGACAACCCTTGTCAGCCTCTATACTGCGCTTGGAAAAATTGAATTTCTATTGACACGTCTTACGACAGGCGTGCGTCAAAACTAGCACCATTGCCGGAGAGCTAATCATTTGTTTACTTTACTTCTTCTATTTTTAAATTTTAGATATCTTTCATTATTATTATTTTTAAACTAAGAATATCTTTTTTCCATGATCCATTCAAATTCAAATTATTCTGCATGGAACAATTACTCATAGGTGCAGGAGGAAGAAACTGGCTACAATGAGGAGGCCCTCCAACGAAGAGTCGATGCGCTGATGATAACGGTCAAGCAAGTGGAAAGAGTCATAGCAACATGGTTCTCATTGGAAGATTTGATGGCTATGGTCGATGAACTCCAAGATGACTTAAAAAGATTCAAGGAAAATATGGAAGTGCCACTAGTCTTTCTTGATTTCACTAAAGACATCCATGATGTTGAATTCAAACATGAGGTGGAGGATCCCGACTTACTAACTCAATCCAGTGAAGATCAACTAGAATAGCCACATTCAATTGAAGATGAGATTAATGTCGAACCGACTCCGGGAGATGATACAATCATAAACTCCAACTCTTTTAATTTTATTTAAAATAATTTGAGTATCACCCCTAATAGTTTTGAATTTTCAGATTCAGCCATTTCATATTATGCTTTGGAGGATGATGAGGGAAAAGAAATTACATCTTTTAAGGAACATTTAAAGATACCTGAACACACTGAATATTTACTAGGTGGAGCACAAGAAGGGAAAGGTAATGTTTCACAAGTAGCAACAAATGAGGAGGAGGTTCCCTACTTCATCCATCCCCCACCATGAAAGCTGTACCAAATTGCGAAGGGGGCGGATATGGTATACTCTATCTATGGAGTCCTCCTCAACAAGAAAAAAGATCTTCAATCTGGGAATAACCACATGTGTTGGTTCAAATCAAAGAAGCATCATCCACCAAAAGATTATGGATAAAATCTGGTACTTCCCTCTGGAGGCAGTAAATGATTCCAGGGCCCACTTGGGGGATCATATCAAGATTTATCCTTTACATCTTTAATGTAATTTAATTTTCAATATTAAGAATTTAGATTTCAAATTTAGAATTATTAAATAGTCAACCATGTGGCCCCCTCCCTCTTTTTGATTTGTTCTTAATTGAAATGATACTTGTGATTAATTGAGTAATTTTTCTTTTGTCGGATCATGAAGGTAGAAGGAAGCCCCGAGAATTAGAGGAAGAGGACCGAATCAATATTTCAAAAGGGAGTTAACTTATTACGATTATTATTTAAAGTCCTTTTAATTTTTGGTCCAAAACATATTTTGAGATTTAATGAATATTATTATGACATTTCACAAATCAATTTATTTTGAAAGAGTTGAAATGATTTTTGAAATAATTTATTTTAATTGTTTGTTGATATGAATTATTTTCCCTTGAAATGGATTTTCATGCATTTTAATGAGTTTGACTGATTTTTGAAATCCATGACCATGAAACACTGGCTCAAAATATTTTTCCAATCCTTTGAGGTATTCTAAACCAATTTTACATATTCTTCCTAATACCAACACTTTCGTGAGGGAAACATGAATTTTGTGTGAGAACCAGAATTTGTGAATAATTCTATTTCGAAGTTTTGGATTTCATGGAATGTATTTAAAATGATTGAGGCATCTCTTTGGCTATCCAAATTTAATCTTGAGTCCCACCTTAACATTTATCCTTCAAAATCCCTTATATTCCATGAATTTCCTTATATGTTTAAGCCACATTACAAGCCAATTTTTCCTTACCTACCCACACATTTAGTATTTTTTCATGGTTATTTAAAGTTTGAGTATGGGGGAAGGGCCTTTCGTGTGTGTCCATTGGGATGTGTATCATTTATGGGTGGTTTTTGGTGTGTGCCAATACTTAGGGCAGTGGAAAATATGATAATTGGGCATGTTTCATCATTCATTGTGATTTATTAGTTTCATCCATTTCTCCTTCAAAAAAAAAAAGAAAAAAATGGAGTTGAGTTTGAATTCATCATTGTACATTCTATTATGACCCATTTCCCTCTCAAAAATCATGGTCATGAATATTCATTCATTCATTGTATTCAATTTTCATCTCATCCTCTATAAAAAATAAAAAGAAAATAAAGTTGTCCCATTCTAGAGCTTTGAAAAAAAGGGGAGAACATAGATGATATCATTCATTATAAGCACTTATTGGCACATGTATCATGTTATAAAAGGGGGTGGTGATGTTTTTTTTCACATTTTCAAGTGGTATTGAGAGAGGAATTACCTATGTTTTCCGTTGATTTTATCATGCATTGTTCTTAAATGTCCAACCTCCTCTTTCTAGCCTGGATCTTTTTTCAATAATTATCCCACCAACCCTAAGCCACAGGATAATTTGAACCGTTAATTAAATCCATCATGATTAAATTCATATTTATGTTTCACGCTGTGGAGAAATGAGAATTTTCACAAACCTATGGTGATACATATGATTTTCAAGTATGAGTATAACTCTAGATTCAGTTTATCTTGAGTGAAGAGTGACATAAAATTCAATGTGAGGTAGGTTGTGATTGGTCCATGGATTTATTTATTAGGCTGAACAAATTTTAATGATTGAAATGAAAATGGGAGAATTATTGTTAATATATGAGACATTATGGAATTCTATTTTGGATAAAATCATTGATATTTTCTCGTTTTTTATTGTTGTGTGGATTTTGATTTGGATGTAAGATGATTGCCCAAGAGTGCAATGTTTCAGTGTGGGGGAGTGATGAATATCATATTTTCATATATTTTATACTGTAAATCATTGTTTATAATACCACCATAGTGTTGTTGATTGGATAATTGTCATTTTTTTAGGTTTTAGTGTTATTTTGAACCCAAATGTGATAAACGACTAATTTTGGATATTGACAGAATTTTACATCAGGGGTATTTTATTCATTTGAAAAAAAATATTCCAAATTTTCTAAATCAAAATTTCTTATACTCCTTATTTCATTTCCTTCATTTTTGTCTTCTAGACCAGCATATGATTCTGTCATCTAAAGGGTCTAACAATTCATTGAAGATGGGAATGTTTTCGGGCGGACATCGTGGACCCACCCAAAGTAACAGTCATCAAACATGGCCTACACATATCTAAATGATTTTTTCCACCTAGGATACCACGAGGCCATATAGGGACGTCTCTAAAATAAATTTGGTGGACTTTGGAAGTCATTACTGAGGCTATTTAACGACAAATATTTAGAGGAACCTTCCTGGAAGCTTCATCCAAAAACAAAAAACGAGAATGAAAAATTCATAACTCCTACATCTGGTTTCCAATTTAGCTGAAACATTGAGTAGAGACAGAAAATATATTTATCAACAACATTCATGAAGGGTGAAATGCGTGAAGATGTCATTAATGGGGTCTACAATGCGTCGAAAGTTGAGGGACAAATTCTTCATATAAAAGAAGGCCTTCAACTCCTTCCCAAAGAATCTCATTTTCCATCCATACCTTCAAGGCACCAAGGAGATGATCTCCACCGAGTGAGGCCGCCCACAAATCTTCCCCATTTCATTTTATTCTTTATTTTTGTTTTAGTTTTCATTTGTAATTTATATTTCTAATAAAATTCATGCATTGTTTTTATTTTTGTGTCCACCCATCCTCCCTATTTTCATCTTTATCTTTTCTCCTTATTTTCTTTTATTATTCTCATATTCTCCACTGTTGACTCTTACCCTTAAATATGAGGGGTTAACACGAGACTTGTCCTGGGGTAGGTATGTGGAAATTTCAATTATTTTGTTCTTAAATTCTAATGTTTTATTAAGTTTGTGATGAGTAAGGGTGATGTGCACGGGTGTGGTGATCGTACACCACGACACTGATCTCAAACTCATTTCTATTCTTTTAGTAAATATTTTCCCTCACTTCTACTAGATACAAGATCTTCATACAATGAAGTTGAGCCATTCTGTGGTTGAAATGGCATAAGATGGAGCCAGGTCATGGAAGATGACACACTCTCGATCAAGGTGTGCCATCAAACATGATTATAGGAGGAGGTGATGTTAAGATTGAAAAATGCATTCAAGATTTCACAAGAATAAATAAAAGAATAGTAATTCATGAATGGGATATCATAATTGAATTATCAAACTTAATTTAAATACCAACAAGGAGAATGATGAAACCCACAAACCAACCCATAAAGGCCAAGTTCTTTCTCAATTAATTTCATTTTGTCCTTGCATGTAAGTTTTATCATTTATTTTAA
Source organism: Viscum album (assembly GCA_963277665.1). Taxonomy (NCBI): domain Eukaryota; kingdom Viridiplantae; phylum Streptophyta; class Magnoliopsida; order Santalales; family Viscaceae; genus Viscum; species Viscum album. The sequence continues at coordinate 1,415,952,763 of OY728161.1, read as the reverse complement.
TTTAATTGTTTTCCATTACTAGATAATATAGAAACTCCAAAAAGAATTAGTTTTGTTAAATTATATTAAGTATGTAAACGATTGAGAAACCTCCTCAAGTGAGATGACCCTTTTCAGCCTCTATGATGCACTAGGAAAAATTGAATTTCTTTTTCCATGCCTTACGATAGGCGTGCGTCAGATAACCATATTAATGTATTCCATCCTTTTGGAATTTTTTTATTCTCGCATGGTGGGTGTCAACAAATTCCACCCTCAAGTGCGATATCTATAGAAATTATTACCTAGTTATGAAAAATTTAAATGACATCTTGATACATTGGAGTTGTTGTGAATCAATGACTTGGGGACTGTTATTCTGTCTAGTTACCCTTGGTATCCCATGGGATAATCTATCACTAGGGTATCAATGTGGAATTCATTCATGTAGAACATTTTTCTCTAGAGATCTCTCATCATTCTTCAATCATGTTCCCTTGTCATAGATCTTTCTACAATACTCTATAGTGGGACCTCACTGTAAGATGAATTTTTGCGTGGAATTTCCCAGAAGTCTATCTTTTTATAGCCACCTTCATGAACCAGCTACAAGAAAAATTTTGATATTTTAATTCAAGATTTATGTGAGTATGGGTGGTCATCATGAGGGTTTCACTGGATCTATAGGCGTGTGCACATGATATTACTTGATTATAATGTGGATCGCATGACCATGTCCAAGTGAAATGATTTTGAGTCATATGAGGGATCATGTGGATGTGAAATGCCTTGAAAGATTATTAATAATAGAACAACATCACGAGTTTTTCAATTAAATAGTGTATTTTCTGATTAAAAAAATGATATTGTTGATTTTTGTAATGTTTATGTTGATGTTTCTTTACAAATTTTCATTGAAATGAGTTGATTTTATATTTCAGATATGTAAAAATTACTTTTGTTCATATAGAATCTGGTTAACACTATGGTTCCAATATTTTTCCGAATGAACGTGCATCAATTTTATGAAACTACAATTTTGACCACTAATATTGGATGATTTGGATAATAAAATTCTATATAGGTCGCCCTTATTTAGGATTCTAGATTATCTTCTATCTCTCTGTATTCTTCAATACTGTTTTAGTTTGTTGGATGATGTCCTAAACCCTCCTTCAATGGACGATATTCCATATTATGGGGTGTAAAATTATTCTCACTACATTCAGATTAAAATTGATGAGGGCAAATAGCAGGCCATATCCTAACACAAGGGTTTGTCTTGTATATTGGAAAAAACTCCCTAGGCTTCGGATGGGTGTGATTTCTCTTAATATAATATTGTTCCAAACTACATGTGTATATTTTCCTCTACCCTAAATAACATATATTGTAGATGGGGCATGAAATGGGATCTCCATCCTGGAGGTAAATTATTTGATGACATGTGGATTTTACAAATTATTTCTTCCACGAACCTTATATTATTTGAGAACTAATAAGTCACTGGTTTTCATAAAACAACACATTCTATATATCCCACTGTGAGGTGGGAATCATCCAATGAGACATTTATCAATTGGGTGGGATTCAACCTCTCTGAGAGATGTATGATGAGTACCTCTATGCTGTGGATTTTTGGGATAACCCTTTATAGACTCTAGTTTTTTAGAGACATGATCCCAATTTTGAAGGGGAGGCTATGTAATGATCATATTATTCTCTCACTCATCACCATCAATGACAAGATTAGTATTTTACTTTTTCATAGTAGGGTAAGTCCATCCACTTCATGCCCCCATTAGTTCCCTTCCTTGTTGGTCTATGAGAGCACAAATCCATACATGTTCATTTCAATGATGTGTATCTCTCTTTGCAGAGATAACAAATGAACTCAATGATCTCTCTGAGCCATAGTCTTTCATTTTTTGAAGACATGATTTTTATTATATGTGTCTTCCTAGCTGAGGATGCACATTGAAGGTTCCATGTGAGCATGATGGTGATGTTGTTAGGTCTAGCAGAAGACAAACGTCTCAATTTGAATGTTTTAGTCCTTTATCACCTTTACAAAGTCCTAGGAAATATTCAACAATGCATCAAACCATATTGGATCATTGGTCATTTTCATCAATTTAATATGGACATGGAGAATTTCAATTGTTGGGAATACTACAATTCCACTAAGACCCCCAATTTTTAATATCCTCTATGAATTATTAATATTTACGGGGTTGGGTACATCTCCCTAATCCCTAAAATAGTTGTTGATTCCTTTAGGTGATCTGATAACTTTGATATTACCACTTAACATTCATTGACAAGGCTGATTATTGATAACAGTATTGAATCCGTTGAAGAAAATTCATAAAAGTTCTTTATTGGGATGGGGCTCTTGTAGCTCAAATGTAAGACATGAACATATGTGATCCATATAAAACATATTAGTCTTATCTTATGTTTGGTTATACCCATATGACCTCCACTAATCCTTTTCCTAGAATAAGAGGTGAGAGACACCCTGGGATCATCCACTAGGATTGGTTACTATTGGAATGTGAAGATAATAATGTATAAATTAATCTTTGGCTTGAGATTCTCCCAAATTCCTTACCCAAGATTATGCCTAGGCTTGGGTTCCAATTTATTTGATTGGTATTCTAAGATGAAGTATTTTTCATATGTGCATGCTTTTTCCCTCAACACACCCTCTACCCATAGTAAAAATTGAGTTTATTGAATTCATGGGAGAGACTTAATAGAAGCAACCACATCTTGGTAGTGACAATTCTGATAGTGGGAGAATGTATATTTAGAAAATGAGTTCTCTATGAAAAGAGATAGCTGATGTATTTGATGAGGTCAAGATACATAGAGAATATTCCACCATTTCCATGCCATATCATCCATCTATTATTATATTCAAAATGCCGTCTTGCCTCTCATATAGGCATATACACAACATATGTATATCTGGAAACTGATTAATGTATTGATTGCTAATACACATTTAGAATTATTATGTGACCAAGGCTAATGCCTTAATCAGTGGTTTCATGATTTGTGGGTAGGAAATTTCTATGGGAAACAAGATTATGATGTCATGAAGAAATTTTTTCGGACTCCAAATGAATAGGAAGAAATTGAGAGGGAATTTCATTAATTTTCAGATAAGGCCCCATTACTAGGTAGATGAAGGATACGTCAAATGCATTAGTGCTTGTCCAACTATTGAAATTTGAACATCTTGATCATATGGATCTATGGAATGTGAAAATATGGACACATTAAAATATCATATTCTACCTATGGTTCAACCATTCAATGACATCATCCTCATTCAAAACATCTCAAAAGGGAGTAGAAGAGATGACTAATTTTGTCTAGAATCTCTTTCCTGAGTGGATAGAAGAACCAGGAGGGTGAGTGACACTCATGAATTCAACAGAAACTTCATGTCATACTCTTTATAATTAGGCTAACATAGTAATAAAATATCATAATAGTTTGTTCTTTTCAATATATTCTTCTTTTGATGAGATCATCAGAAATTATCCCAAATGTGATGATTACCCATCTTTTTAACATTTCCAATGAATATATTTTATGATCCTTTCATGTTATTGTCGTCTTTTTCTTTTATTCAGGATATGCAAGACATTCCATTTTCCCCATATTATATGAATCGTTGATGGCACCTTTCAATTGAATAATATCAATTAAACATGTTTCCTTTGAGATTATTTTTGAAATATAAATACATTATTCTTGAATAATGATCAAGAATTTTCTACAACATGTTATTATTTATTTACATGTATTTTCTATCTATCATTTTATCAAATGTTTGCAAAAAGGATCATTAATTTCAATATATGTCATGAAGGGAGGGTTTCCTTCATTTTATAAATCTGATTTTCATGGTGAGAATATATAGATTTTTAATAAGGATACATGGTGGGACATACATGATTTATTGATCTTTTTGTCCTAATCCTTGTTAGTAAATAGTAAATGGTATCATATATACAATAATACACAACTATTATTTAGGGTGTTTTAGTTCATTTCTTCTATCATTTTTGTTTATGTTAATTTAGTTTGAAAAGTCTATCAATTTAGGTTATGGACTTTTATAATAACACATATATCACTATATTTTTTAGGTTCTTTTATCTCAAACCATCAATCACTGAAATTTATGGGTTTTACTCAGACCTTCTATCAGTGTACTTTATTGTCAATTAGTATAGAACTTTTATAACATTAACATAGGTTATCTTATATCAGAATACAGATTACAGTAAATTTGGGTTGTTTTTGTATCTTCTATAACTATAGTGTTTGATCAATTAGCTTGATCCATCAATCCCTAATGTTTAGGGTCTCTTATCTTGTAACATCTATCAATATAGTTTATTGTCTTTCATAGTTTATGTTATCTATTATAATTGTGCATGGTGTTGAGATGCCATGAATAAGAAAAAACATACTATGTTGTTATGTTCCACAATAGTGTTGTTGAGGCTCCAAATGAACACATCTCCTTTACAAATATGAGGGCATTCTTCTGCTTTGTAGTTCCAAATCATTATGCATGAATATCATGGTAAAACAGATGTATCTCTACTCTTTTCCAAGCTTCACTTAGTATTTATTATCATTAAATTGTTTGTTGGAATAATAAAAGTGATTTTATGACCACATTTATATTAGGAATGTTGACAATTTAAATCATAAGAAATATTTTTGAGTCCCTAAAAATGGGAGGAGGACGAAATTTTGGGTATAACCTATATAACTATAAATCTCCATGTTTATCCTTGGTGTTTCTAGGCCTCACAAGGATAGAATCACATTTCTTTCATGAAGTATGTTCCTTTTAATTTGTAGGTAAAAGCCTTTATTCATCGATATCATTAACTCTAAAAGATGATTAATCCTTTTTCTAAGGGTCATGAATGATTATTGAAGACTCTATCATCCAAATGATGTGGTTGGGTATGGTGGGGAGCTATTAGATAAGGGTTCTAGCATCCTAGGTAAGCATAGATTTTATATTGTGATGCTTGATCCCAACAACTTATGGTTTCAAATCACAATACATGGTCTATAAAATGATTGAAAATATACTATTTCATTTTTTCATTGAGAAAGTGTATAAGACATGGCGAAAAAACATCGAGTATGTGGAATCCATTAATATAGTTTCCTTCAAAAATTATAAATATTGAAAAAATTATCTAGTCAGGAGGATGATATGAGAAAATCATAGAGGGAATGATCCAAAACACATTGATGTCTTGAGTAATTCTAGTTTTATGTCAGGTATCACAAGGTTCAAAAAAGAAAATTTCCAATGTGACACATTTTTTTGATGATCATAGTTGGATTTAAAAGACAAATGGGTATACATTAATATTCAATAATGGGTCCCCTGAAGATGGGTATCCTTTCTAAGGGCTAGGGTAGGTGGTGTTGATCTTTGAAATTCAGATCTTGATGTGTGACTTATATAATGTGTAATATCGAATAATGGTATGATCCCCCTAAATTTTTTATCACATCCAAGAGAACATATTCCCATGCAGAGAATATCTGAAAATTTATTACTCGTGTTTTTTAAAACCATTTGTTCTAGAATGCATGGATTAGATTTTACTAGTGCTAAAAATATTATCCTGTGAGATTTATGAAATATTCATTTACACCATAATTATTACCTAAAAATATCTCAGAAAGAGTGTAGATAAAAGAGAAAGTAATATTTTATAGACTACCCATTTCAGGGTTTCAATCCGATAGAATTTCTGTCACTTCTTCTAGTATTTTATGGTATAATTATTTGGAATAATATAGGATATATTTTATGTTTGTAGGGATTTTTATAAATGGACGGTATATTTAGGTCATAAAAAACATGGACCAAATTTGGTGGATGATACCAAACATACCAGTTAGGATACCTAAGGTCATGAATATCCCAACAACCTTCATAGAGGATGATGAATATGTTCAAAATAATGTATCGAGTTCATTAGGTCATGAGTTCTGATATGGGACTGTCATGTATCATTTCACAGGGCCATGGATGTGTTTGAAAAAACTAAAGACATTAGAAAAAACATTTTTGTATCACACAAACCATATGATGTAGGGTTGAATTTTTAATTGCCTATTTTATTAAGACCTGTTATTGATGATCTGGGTGCCACCATATATTCTGTGGTGATCGGAATTGATCAACATGTAGTTCAAAAACTGAAAACTCTCAACATAGATCTTACGCATAAACAGATGTGGGAATTATTTTTGTTGGATTTATTAATATGTTATATTGATTGGATATCTAGGAGTCATTAGATATCCTATGATTATAGGGATCTAACGAAATATAGTTTTTGATGACGTACCCCCCATAAAAGTCTTGCTAACATGTAGAGAGAACACATTTATATTTTTTTCATGACTTGAACTAGGACTAATGATCTGGATGTCACTATGTACCCTATGATTTTATTATTCAAGTCATACATATTTCTGGAATGGATGTGTGGTATGAATCCAAAAAATAACAATTATCCTCTCAAGTGAGGTCCATAGCAATGTACTTCTTTATGTTTCACAAGGGTCATCAAATATGTAGTTTAATGTAATGTGGCGATGACCAAGGGGATTATTTTCATGGACTTTTATTTAGGACTGGGATGATCATGTCATTATGTTATATGGATTTTTTTTTTCAGGGAATCCCTTACTGAAATCCTTAATCTCACGTGATCTATTTTCAGTTTAAAAAACAACGGTTTATAAGTGTTTTTATCACTATGTAGAGGTCATAAATTATAGGAAACATGTATTTTTTATCATGTGGTGGTTGGACCAAAATTTATAATGTAGGAACAAATATATACCTCATTTAAATTTAAATCAATATTTAAGTAGTTATAAAAACCCAATGTCATTTAACATCATATGAAATGGAAATTAGGAGATCAATTTATCACCTTGCGGTAAGAACATTGACTGTGCAATTTAAAATTATGCTTTAATTATTCCTCGGTATAGTTTTTTTCATGTTATTAGAACATGTGGTGTGATGCATTTTACACTCATGCTATAGGGAATTTACGCTTGATTAAATATTTTCACAGTATTTAATTATAAATATCAAATTGGATGGTGGTGTAATATTATCGTCATCAAATGTGGAAAATGAGATAGTTGTGTTATAATAGACTTAATGTATTATGTAAGGCCCAAAACATTTCAGTTCTAGATTATTAGGATTCTTCCCTAGTATCATTGGGTTCTATGATCATATAAAATTCCCCCATAGTGGAATGAATTGAGGAAATGGTTTTTATTATATTATCATGTAATTCAATTCTAATGTATTTCAATATTATGAAATGTATAAAACCTATTCTAATCAAGCCAATCCAACTCATAAATCCACTATTGTAATTTATCATCATAAAATATATATTTTCTAGTTGCAATTAGGATTGGGGGTACTTGAACTCTTATGGGTGATACTACCTTATTATCGTACACCAATACTTATGGCGTTTCTTTTGTAAATGTACAAGGGGATTTATAATATCACAATAATGCATGGAGGGGCCTTTATGGATAAGAAATCTTATCCTTGTTCACTATATTCATGTTAATATTTTTATGTTTCTTATTGAAGGTCTATATCTCTCCATTTTCCACTTCATGGTAATGAGATGAGTGTTCAGAGTTGACATTGTACTCGAGGTACAGTTTTTTCAGCTCTGTAGAACAAAAGTTGGTGCGGGTGTCCATTAAAATTTATCGAGGAACCCATAAGGTAGTTATTATAAAAAAATTATTATTTGTTTTGATATTGATCATTCATAATTCATTTAGGAGTATTACCTCATCCCATTTAGAATTAGAATGTATGCAGTAGTATGGATGTACTCTAATTGCTTACTGATAGTTTGGGGATATTTCCCCAAAAAAACCATTATATATATGAAAAATGGGCAGGAATATTTATTTTTTTGTAGGAATAATGAGTTCTTATTAATGAATTTATCATGTATTTGGTATGCATGAACTTTCCTAGTGAACTCCACACAATAATGTGTCATGGGTTTTCAGTAGTAACCCATCCTCATAATTTGGTGGGAGATCCTGGTCCAAATCAGATGACTATTGTAGGGTCCTACATAGACTTCTTCCATAATGTTGATAATATCTCATTTCCTATATATTTGTGGATTATTCCCACAAATAGATTCCTGTAGATGACTTTTTTCACATTTTGACGATTTTGTAGGGTGAAATTCATTGTACGGTACTGAATCAATTGCCTTCTATCTCAGCCTTCTAGGATAGTCCAATTTTAATGATAACTGATTAGTGGCCCAATCCATCCAGGGGTGGTGATCAGTTCATCATGCTATGAGACACTGTTAAATAGAATTTTTATTCTGTACCAAGTATGATAACCTAGGATACCATTCTATGGTGTTTCATAATAATGATTTATTTATCTCAAATAGAGTTTTCTTGGATGGTGGGTGTATTATTCGATGCCTCGGTGCAAAAATATTGTGATTAGGTAACATGATTCAATGTGGGTTCAAAAGTTAATTATTCCATCTGTCCCCTAATATTTATAGGGTCACAAAATTGTGCTTTCATTTTTTATTTCAAATTATACATTGATCTACAAAACCAAATGTCTTGAATCAACTTTGATATTTTGGTAAAATATATGCAGTGTTAGGGAAACATTCATTCCAATAATGAAGTATTGGTATATGAAATTTATATTTATGAAGCCCTCAGATAGGGATAAATACAGGGAAAATATTCTTTTTTTGGGGAGATAAATACTATAGAAAGGATGACCTAATTAATCTTCAGTTTCTCTATCATTCTAATATTAGGACCACCGAATGTGGCATCGAAATACATCTCCAATGTATGGGGGTGTTATGGGAATAAATTACCTCACCACAGGGATGATTGATATGTACCAGTGTATTCTATACGGTAGGAAATTCATTATAGAAACTAGTAATGACTTTTCCTATTACATATTTATATGAGACAAATTAGATGATTGATTGTTTCAGATGAACCACCCATCGTACTATAATACTAGTAAGAATAGGAAGTCTAAGGATGTGATTGAGAAAATAAATATAATAGAACAAAAAATAATTGTGGTGCTTCCAGAATGTTCTTACCGTTTTCAAGATGAATATGAGTGAAATGTAGTTCTTCTCCACACAAGAGTTTCTTTTATTTGTAATATAATCATTTTATTATGGTTTAACATACTATTTTTACTCTTCAAAACATTTTTATTTATTATGTGGTCACCTAGTGAAACTTCAATGGTGCCCACATAAAATATGTTTGGACTCCCTTTAACTAGAGACATTTGAAATTGTGGGGGAAGTAAATATTGATTTATAAATTCAACAGATTCTTGTCAGTTATCATCCCATTGAAAGTTTGTTCCCTCTTCAATATATTATTGAAGGGGAGAGCTTTTCCGGCTAGGTTGGGAATGAATAATTGAATGTAGGAAAGGTTCCCTTTGAGCCTCCTTAGTTCATTATGATTTGTGTGGCTGACATTCATAGCATAGAAAAATTCTTCTCTAGGACACCCATGTTGATAAGTTGCCTCAGGACAATGCCAAGGAACATCATCGATGTCACTGCAAAGGAACCTTTAAGCATATTCATCATTAAGTTGTGCTTTCTCCACTTTTTGGACATTGTTTTATGGACCATGATGTAAACACATCCCTATTGTGAGTTTACTACCATGTTGTCAATATAGAATTTTATAGTTGTCTACAAAATCCTCTCAAGTATTGAATGCATAAAACATTTATATATACCCTCAAAATTATTCAGCCCTTAGGGAATAACATGATAGGATAAGATCCCATGACTCCATATTAAGGTAGTGGAATAACCAACTTTAAGGGACATCATTATTTGGTTTTCCCAGAATAATCATATATGTCGGAAAGCAAGTGTATTCTAGTAGTTACCTTGATAAGTGTTTTCTGGTTGGAAATGGGAAATCGTCCTTCGGGAATTCCCGATTAATGTCTCATATCTTGTTGAAGACTATAATATAGAAATTATTTTTCTTAAAAAGGAAAATTTTTCCTTCCATCATGGATATTTCAATAAATGATTTTTTTCAATTATTAATTTTTATTCTTCCACATGTGAATTGGTTTCATTAGAGGGTTTCATCCACCCAGATTCATTCATGTAGCCTCGATGCTCATCGGGTATACCGAGATGGTGCAAGCCACATCTAGATTTTGTTATGGAATTTCCGTATTGATCTGAGAGAACAAAAATAGATGATAATTTAGAAATGTGATTTACATATATTAATATTAGTGGGGGATTGTGGAACTAATAATATAGGTTGTGTGTCTTCCCCGATTATAATATTTACCTATATAATCTCATCAACGGTGATCAATAAACCTTCCTTAAATATGGGATATGAATTCTTGAGATTCTACTCATATACATCGACTTTTGAGTGTGTGGATACATTTAATGACAATGTTAAAAACCTAGGGGTGTCCCCATCACTATCAGTGTGAGTGAGTCCCTGAGAAGAGACATTATCATCCCAAACAACATGAGTTTGTTTGTGGAGATATGTTAGAGCGGATTGTTTCTTATACATTCAATGAGGAAAAGAGGACCTTGGTACTATGGGTCTATGTATATCACCTCAACAATATTTATGAGGACTACATTTTCATAGTCGGGCATACTCTATATGTTTTCAAGGATGGTTCCAAAGACATTGGGAATTTCAAGTGGTATATCGGCATCCACTTCTGGTTGTATTCCTCAAAATTTTTCAATGCATGCCTCAAATTTTGTAGATTCATTTGTCTCAAATGGGTCACTATCACTATCTAGTATGTCAATTGTTCAATCAATGGAGTATTTCAATCAATAATGGAAATTTTAAAGTACCCTTATGTGGTATTGGTTGTAGGGGAATCTGAGAAAGACATTGTATGTAATGTTATTCACTAAAAACATAAATTTATTATTAGATGTGATCTCCCTAATCTAAGTTGTGATTTTTATCTCCCAATAGGTATATTAAAATTATTATCAATCCCTTCAATGTTATCTGTTTGGGGTACAAATCCCATTCAATATATCCCAAACAATGACGGGTTCAAATCATGATGTTACTTATTCCAGAACCATTATTAGTCAAATCCCTTTGTATGTTGACATCATCAAGTGATTGGTCTATAAGGTTCTTAGATACCTTGAGCATGGGGTGGGGGAGTTAATTAAATTAGGGATAATCTTTTCTAAATTCTTCATCACCACTACTTATTGTCCTATTTATTATTAGGGTCACATTATTTTCACATATGTTTTAATGATGACCTTATTCTTCCATTATTGATCTAATGATGATGCTTCGAATGTAATAAAGGAAATTAAACAAAGAGACACAAAAAAACTTACTTGGTGCACCCTCACTGGGCTGCATCTATAGAAAATACAGTAATGATGTGCCGATTCTACCAAATTCAATAATTATCACTACCAATAATGATGGTTCGTGATAGATCTTCCCAACAAGTAGGACTGCTTCCATTATAAGGTTTTGGGTCTTCATAATTCATTCCTATGGGGAACTCCAAATATCCTAATCTCTATCTCAATGCCGGTGGAAAGTATCACCTTCTAAAACTTCCTTCTCTCATTAATCCAATAACGGATTTTCCCACATTTTATACACTTGTAGGTCCCTTATTTATCTTAAATGAATACATATTCAGTTGAATATAGATTCTATAATGAAGTTCCACTTTTATCCAATTGATGAAAACAAAATTACCATAGATTTACTGGGAAATTTTTTCTAAAATACATTTGTGATGCTCACTACCTTCACAAGGATCTACTTTATTCAAGCTCATGTACACCTTTTTAATGTTCCACCCATTCATGAATCCCACATGTAGTTCATGAAGAAAACTACTTTCTCGAATCTCAAATATCCATTGTGAAGCTCATTTCATATATAAATCTCAACTAGACATCATGAAGAACCTTACATTCATGATACATACATAGAAATCGCGAATTCTGTTACCTTCATGATTCATAGAAAATTTTATGTGAATTTATAGCATTCACAAACTTATTCAAATGAAACACCTTTCAAAATTTACTTAACAGACCAAATTCATAATTATAGACTCTAAAGATCACCATTAAGTCATGATATTTTTCTGATGGGGTAGTGGGCTATTTATAAGAGATTCTATAGGTTCTAGAACCTTCAATGACACATCATCACCATTTCTCGTTGCTCCCCATTTTTCCTTGATGCTCCTTTTTTTCTAAATATACATGAAAATTTTCATCCACTACCCATGAAATAATAATGAATCATTATATCAGAGCATTTGATATGTCATGATTATCCAATAGTTATACTCCTCATCTTAGAAGTTTTAAATTCTCAACAATATCACATATATCACCGTCTACATTATTTGAACCCTCATGAAACACCCTTTATGAAGACCAGTTTCATGAAACACATTCCATTTATATATTTCTATATGGACTTAATGAAAATACAATATTCACAAGGATTATCCAGACACAAAAATTTGGATCAAATTAATGTGGCACAAGGGAAAACAGTGTCACCTTCTATACATAAGTTTCAATATTTCATCCAGGACATACTTTCCTCATTGGTGTATATTTATCCACATACCTAGTCAAAAATATCTTTCGATCTCCCCAGCCAATCGTGGAAATCTTCTTTTTAAAAGTCATAATCAAAGTACAAATATTGCAATGATACCCTGAGGAATTTATTCTAAAATATCATGTCATCCCAAAACATATATGTGTATCATGTGCCATGGTTATCTTTTTCCTAATCATACCATATGAATGAGATGATAACATGGAATTACACTAACATTTTTCAGATTTTGTAGACATCAATTGTAATTAATTCAATCTAAAAATAATGTGGACTTTGAAGGGAGATAATAAGTGCTTCCCTATGTTTTTTTGAATTATATATCACATTTAGGATTGAGAGAATTCATGGGACAACATCCATCTACTTTAAAATGTATTAATTTTGTTCTATAGTTCGGAACATCTCAATGTGGGGTTACTTGTATACATATAGAACTAGATCAGATTTATTTGAGGTAGATAGTTTTTGTTCTTTTACAATGTTCCTATGAAAATGAGTTTCTAGTAGAGTTGGTTTTTCTAGACTCCATGGTTTTTTTGGTGTGATCTGACTTTCACTCTTTATATGTGGTCATGTAATTCAATTAGGTTTAGGTGAAAGCTATATTGTCCTGTGACACCTCCATGTCCTCATTGAGGTCACTGATGTCCCTTTCCATGCGTCGCATCTGCATATCTATCCAGTTTGTGGATGAGAAGAGAATATTTTATCCTAGCATGCATTTACTATCCACTGCATCCTTGGTTCCTACACATGTAGCCAACCATTTAGTGTTTATTTGATTGGAACTCATATTTTGATGCATTTTCATCACTGGAGATGGGATAATCTATGTTTATCATGTTTATGGGATCCAATTTGATCTCTTCGCCAACAATGATTACAAATTTTGTGGCAGTTCTAATTTTTTTCATATTATGGTGAAGAAATCATCAAGAGTCAGAGATATCATTAGAGTACAATATATATCCCAATCATAATTATGTTCATATATAAAATGGTTCAGACCACCATTATGTGGCATATACTATGTTTCCTCTATGTGTGGTCGATATATTCTGGGACTACATAACTATCCACTCCGAGGGCATGATCATGGTGACCAGTTTTTTAAGTCGTCTAGTTATTTAACATCTTCTCATGAATGGATGAAAAATTATAACATCAATAAACATCTTCTAAATGGGAAAAGCTTATTCAAGACACCTGTTATGAAGGGTTATCTAAAACTCACATAGAAATAATTGACCATGTCCTGAATGATTTTTTTGAATATGAAGAAATTATGGATATTATGACCGTACCTTCTATAAAATGGGATGTAGTTGGGATGATCGGTATGATTGACCTCGTTGGTCTTCCATAGTCGAGGTGTCTTGATTATATTAATTTCAATGGATTCCACAAAATAACATTTTAACTATTCATTTTATAAGTTGAATTCATTCATCACCTATTCCTCAATTCGTTTTTCACCCAAATTTTTATGTGCTTTATATCCGTGGTGGATTATATAATTTTTTTCAGTAGTGGGAGTAATTGGGAAGTTTATAACCTACCGTGTTCCATATATTGTAATATTACCATATTGACAGTGACTATTGAAAATTATTATTTACCTATCCTTATCTAATGTGTTGATTTAATTGGATGTGATTAGGATTGGGTTCAATTAATGGAGTCATTCAATCATTTTGCAGCTTTATAAAGATTTATATTATAGAGATCCTATAAATTTCCATGTGAGATATGGATAACGACAGAATCTATTAAACCATTCCAATTGAATATAAAGTCATAAACCCTATAATTTACTTTTTTCTTTGATTTCATGATGTCAACGGTGGTCATTTTTCTCAGTGTAAAGATGAACCAATAATTGAACTTGAGATGATGGTCATCCCCTATTACAATAGATCCTAAATGGATTTTTATCAAACAATGGTTTTTCTGATTAATTTTTATAAAAAAAAATATTCTCCTCATCGTATCGATCTCAAGGGCCCATAATCATCCCACCTCAGGATAAAATGTGTGATATATTATTGTATTTTTCATGCATTTTCCAATGTAGATGACATAAGATTTAAAAAATATTAGTTGGTAAATGTTCCATACAACCATTCAAGATACGAGTTCTTCTCAAGCTAAAAGGTCGTCTGTCTCCATTCCATGGATTACATCAATGCATCTAGGTTCTCATTGATGATATGTAGATATGTGGCTATTTATATGTGACATGTGTCTCATATTAATGGAAAGAGTGAGGGTTGATGAGGTGTCCTCTACTTCATCTCTGGACGATTCTACATTAATCCTAAGACTAAATTATTCCATTGGAGATGGATATGATATCACTACAAGAGAGGGATGTCCGGCCGATTTTCAATCATTCATCTATATAGATAGGTTACATAGATCCACAACAATACTGACAATTAGATGACGCTTTTTTTAAGGATCAACTTTTATTTGAGGATGGATATTCCTCTCATCATGATGTTAATAACTAGTGAGGATATTTCCCATGAGTATATCATCATGGAGTTTTGGAAAAATTTGTATTTCAATATCATATTATGACTATTACTATTCCATGGAAGGAACATCAACTCTCTTATGGGTGATTTGGATGTGGTCACACCATCCACTATTTCTTAATTATCATTCCCCCATTGAGGTAGAATCTCGCTATTCAAATATACCAAATTTTGGAGCCTTCTGTAGTTTTTGGAATGATCACCCTCAGTTGGTGCGTTTAGATTACACTCCATTTAGGTTATTTTTTCCATGTTGTTCCCATATGAATTTTCTTATTGATCAATAATGGAACTCCTATTGACAATGGAGAAATTTATGGAGAAAAATTATGAAATATGGGATATTCCATTTCATTCAATGTAATATGATGATTAATCAAATCATACATCATGGTTGCTATACAAATCTGTGCCTAAATTTGGTCGTTTGGGCTTACAAGACTGTGCGGGGTCTGGCCACCATTTCTATACATTCCAGAAATCATGGTAATTGAGTATTGTCCTAGATGGAGTTATCATCCCTTAACCCCGAAAGGGACTTGAATAGAATAAGTTTTTCTTTTGTTAGGAGAAAAAAATGGGTTGATGACTATTAATTTTTACCACCGATCCATGAATAGAGTGATTATCTTTATGATGATGATGATAAAAATTCCTCCTCTTTCGTGGACTAGTGGTTAGTAGAATTAATAATTGGAAATAACTTATCATATTATTTTGAATCCAATTATTCTAGTATGGGATTTTGTGATT
The DNA here is from genome assembly GCA_963277665.1 of Viscum album. Classification (NCBI taxonomy): domain Eukaryota; kingdom Viridiplantae; phylum Streptophyta; class Magnoliopsida; order Santalales; family Viscaceae; genus Viscum; species Viscum album. The sequence goes on along the minus strand of OY728161.1, from coordinate 1,415,936,699 downwards.
CCTAACACGGGCATTGAGATATAAATTCCTTCATCACAGTGGGATATTCTAGATATTTAATCACCATTAATTTCCCTAGAATCCTCTCAAGGGATGATTAACTAGTATATAGTTAATGAAATATAAATGATATAATCCCAGTAGGAAAGGGAATGTTTGAAGCTACTTCCAGTAGTTACAAAATCATCCTGGGAAATGAATATTTGATAGGTGGAGGTAGTGGTAAATATTCCCATATCCTACTAAGATTTGTCTTCTACTGAAAAAGATGTTATTGGGGTTTCTAACAAGTACCATTTTTTTGTATCACAACTGTACTCAGGTAAAAGCTAGGTGAAATGGAATCCCATGACCAAAGTCATTTTATAATATAGGATTTAATGGGTTGGTTTCAACAATATATTACATTTCTAAAATTAATTCTCATTACACTGATTGGAATAGTTTAATATAATGGTGGATACCATATCCATTAATTTTTAACATATATTTATCATTGTAGTGGGGGAATTCTATTGTATTGACCATCTAGCCCAACTGTTAAATGGTCCATTGATTTTTCTAGAGGCTATATTATTATAGGAATCAAATTCTGAGCGGTTATGTTGTTCCAGTGGGGCATAAAAGTGTAGCACTCTATAAATTCCCCATAATTGAATAAAAATTCATGAATTGGATTCATATAAGAGAAATCGAAGGGTTATAATTAAATGAATGAATGCATGTGGAATATTTGTACTCTAATATTTCATTTCTGAATTCTGAGCCGTATAGATAAAAGGCATGTATATATGATTATATAGCATCTTGATTGTGTGATGGTGATCGATTGTATCATGAATAAAGAATATGGAAATCCTTCACTCGTTGATGACTAGCCTAGATACATTAGTGTATATGGGATATGCCATTCATTTCTAGCTCATCTGATACCTCAATGTCAGAAATGATTAGGGGGAAGAACATTTTTGGGCGATTATTTTCAAGATAACACTCTCTATATGTCAAAATTGTACTACCCTTCAACCTACATGCATTCCATCATCCGATCAAACTGTATAATATTCTTTTGAGGGTCACATGTTGACTAGATTTGAGTGATGATATATGTTGATGGTGAACTATATGTGTTTGACCTTGATGTTTTTTAAACAAAAATATATAAATATATTAGAGTATGGAACACCTATATAGACATAGGAATCTATTAAAGGGGAGTAATTCCATGTTTGGGGTATATATCATCATAAAGATGTTGACCATGGTGGATTTTAGGAGTAGAGTCCTTACAACCAGTCTCCACACTATAACGATCATGAATATCATGGTAATGACTACTTTTTATTATTTCGAAGTGTTTATGGGCCCTTATGTTTTTGTGAATGTGTCTTCAAGGACATCAAGGATGCTTTAATTGAGATAATTTGGAATGTATATCTCAATCTACATCATGGTTATAATATTGAGACTAACATTTGGGCATTGTGGATGGATATGATTATGTTTTAGGACGGTGTTCAGAAATATCATATAACCTTTTTCTTCTATGAGAATATGTTCATGTTTTTGTGAAGATTCTAGAACATGAAAATGATTTGTCACATTATTTATCAGAATATGATAATTGACCATGGAATTTTCCATTATCAATTAGTCATCCTTGGTGAGAACAAGATTATTATCCTGATCCCAATCCTTTGGGATATTCCTCTGGTATTTTGCAGAAGGAATATGAGCCTTCCCTGATTCTTAATAAACTCTCATCGATTGAGACGTGATTTGAATTGTGATATCATCCTATTCTAAATATTAATTACATGTAGGAATTTGAAAATAAAACATCAGAATGTGATATGGGATATGGGCCTCCACATATATTTCTGTGAAGGAGGGAAAACAATTGTTCTTTGGATTCATTAGGAATATTTTCCTAGCCTATGTTATCAACTAGAATATGATGGTAGATTCATTGACTTAAATATGAACATGAACTGAGGCCCGTTCATATCTCACATTATAATCCCATAAATTACATGGGATATATTACCACTCTTGGTCCTTTTAAGAATGAATATTACATTCTAATAAATATATATGTGATTTCCAAGAGTCATGTACCCTTATAACATGGTGAGACCTAGTCAGAATGGGGATATAAGATAAGTCCTGTGCATTTTGAATATTCCACTAGACTATTTAAATTGGAATGTTCCCCTACCATGAGGAGTTTTCTCCTCTAACATGTTCATCCATGACATGATCATGAGTAGGACACCAGTCCAATGCCTTGTACTTGATTGAAATATGTTGATAATCCTTCTCGATTGGAGAAATAATGTGTGTATTACCTTGATATGACAATTTTTTGTAACGATTAAATTGTCAAGTGATATAAGCTGTAGGGATAAGATTATGTGCCTACCCCTGTATCTTTACTAGTGTTGGGATATTTTAAAACAGTTAATCAGTTGTTTCTAAACTATAGTTCTCTTTTATCAGTGTTTATATATGTATGCAATCCTTTACTTATTTTTTCTACAACATATATTGGTATATATATTTGATTGAAGTGGGAATATGATCACACAAATATCCTCCGTGTTCTAACATAATATACCTATGGTATTCATGTGTGGGGGTAAGGATACCCCCATTCATGTTTTGGAAATATTCTTATAAACCACTTCTAAGCGAGCTTGAATACGATAATGCTCACATGTTACTACAAGATTATGCCAATAGACATCATCAGCATGAGTGGGGGAATCAGTCCACTCCAAGATATCCAACACCATCCACAACAAATTTGGTTTATTTTATGATCTTTTATGGGTGTCATAGCTAGTAGAGTGTATATTAGTAATCTTAATAAGTTATTGATGGGTAGTAGTGGGATGGTGTTGGAAATTGTAGTTGATAGGTTCCATCCTCAGTGACACCTAAACCAAAAAATGCTTTGTATTTTACTCCCTTATCCAACTTCAACATATATGGAATGTGGTGGTTGTCAGTCTCCTTAGATAATATCCTAAAGCAATAGGTTTTGGTAGTGAGGGAAACATTCTTTTATACAACATTTCCTTGATGATTTGTGTCATGAACCAACCTGTGTCGACCCTGAATCGATCACCTGAGGCGGTCCACGACATGACCTGTGAGGCATTCCTCATCCGCTCGGGTTGGAGACAATATCCTATGAATCAATAGTGGAAAAATGGTAATGATTTTGCCCAGTAGAAATAAATGATGTAGCCGACAAATTATAATAACACAATGTAATTAAACAACATGAAAAGAATGAACGACCAACAACATCCAACAATCCTAACCACGACCAAAACTGCGCGCAACTACGAGATTCGCTCACGAGTCCACAACCAACTCTCTCCCACATCAAGAAAGCGTGAGTCGAACCTGAAACAGAAAATAAAAACAAGAAAACACGATAGAAGTGAGTATTAATACTCAGTAGGTGCTCCCACCAAACTATTCCCAATGAACTGCCCATAAATAATGAACTTAAAAATTCCATGTTTGATCTAAATTATATAGAATATGGGTTTCCACACACACATTAATTTCCATAACAAGTAACAGTCCATTTCCCGTTTTAATTTAAAAAAATGACGGTGAAAATAATAATTAAATTCATTTTATTTCGAATATTAATAAAATTCTGAATAATAATCTAATAATTATTCACAACCATTGTAATATTATTATTACGATCAAAAATACATATGTATACATTTTTTTCAATTTTCATTCTAATCTCATTTTCTCATCATTATTTTCATTTATTTCAATACTACAAATGCGCGTCCCACTCACAGCTCATGCGACAATGCGCAGATCGTGCAAAAGCTTCTGCGCGATCTAGTATATGTCGAAAGGTTGCCTGAGATGTCCGTACATCCCCGATAATCGTGCGGTGCACATGCACTAGCCTCAAACACAACACAATTTCCATTGATAAAATAAATATTAATGATAATTATAATAAATAATAATAATTAATGAAAACTATAATAATAATAATAATAACATGTCGATAAATATAAAAATAATAAAAGTATTATTATAATTTAAAGGATAATAAAATTCGTAACAATTAAAATTATACCTGAAAAAATAAATTATAAAATTTAACCATTATAAATTTCATAGGGTAAGTAGATCGTGCAGATGCCTGGGTGGAGCCGTGCAGGGTTTTCAAAATGTGCTCCGCCAATACACCCATCGACGTCAACTCAAAGTGACGCATTTTTTTTTTTGAAAAAACTCAAAAATTTATTTTGGGATTTATCCTTCGTAAAGACCTTTAAAATTCAAGAAATATTTTTTTTAATTTTCTTTGGAATTTTACAAGAATGTGGTTTCTGACGGAACCTGATTCCGAGGCCCGGTGTGCTCGAAATCAATTTCCGAAGATTGGCTCGGGTACGTTCAGTGAACGAATGAGCGGGAATTTATAACTTTTGAACCGCTGCTCGGAATCGAATTCCGAAAGCACCGATGAACTCTCAACGCTGGTAATCGCTTAAGGGAACCGTTACCGTAGTTGTGTTTGTGCGGGTGAAGAAGTTAATTAATGGGGTTTAATTAAATAGTAAATAAAATTGTTGAATCAATTTTATTTCATGTCAAGGTGGTTATTTTCTCCCATGGGAAGTTGGTAGTGGGGCCCACATCCACCCAACATCCCATGTGTGGTTAATTGAAAGGGTGGGGCCCACATGAGCCCCCCCACCTTTTCAAATACCTTAACTCCTCTTAACCCGTCACTTTCCTAACTCCCATTTACTCACTTTCATTAATTTTTGACAACTTGTTATAATTAATAAGGTGAGTTACTTCATTTCAAACTCCTGAAATTAAAATGGTTAGGTTGTGTTAATAAATTAAGACTTGGTATTATTTTATTATTGTTTGAGTTTTTTCCACCTTGAGAGGATTGAGAAGCGTGAAGTTTTCTTCTTCTTCAACCGCGATGAAGAACGTGAAGAACATCTCGGACTCCGACGAAGAACACTTTTCTTCAACAAGGAACATCTCCGCCGAAGAACGTGATGTCTTCTCTAATTATGTTTCCTCTTCGGACACACCTCAACGACAACAGAATAGACATTCATTTTTCCACGACGCCCGACCTCCGCGACGCTCATCTTCCGCGGCTCGATTGTCGTGCACCGTTCTTGAACCGAGGTAGGGGTTTTATTTATTTAGTTGTTCGTGAATACCAACTTGACGATATTCATGGATTTAAACCATTTGTTATCGAATAACGCAAGGGGGTCGGACCGCACAAACACGGCCGAACCTCCTCATTAATTGTCGTGTTGGTTCCTTTGTGGTTGGTACGGGAGAGCGTGGTACCGTCGCACCACGCGGATTCTTGCGGAAGGAAATGCGTGGCGCCGTTGCGCCGTGCCGTGGAAAGAAGTTTAAGAACGCGACATCGTCGTGCCACGCCGAAGAAAACCGAAGACGCCGCGGCCGGAGCAGGGCCACGGCGAAGGTTTGCGGTGTCGTCGCACCGTGCCGGACGACAAGGCCCGCGGCCGATTCCTGGCCGCGGCGGAGCAAGGTGACCGGCGGCCGGACCGGGCCACCGGTGTCGGAGTTGGAAGGGGACCGGCCACCGCCGGTCCAGTTGAGCAGGAACCGGCCGGCCAGGTCGGGCCGGCCGGACTGGGAGGAGCAGGGGGAAATAAATTCCCCCGGCCAGCTTCAAACGGCCCCCTTAACTGAGGGGGGGTCGCGGTTACACAGGGGGGAAGGCGCCCCCCCCCCCCCCCACCCATTGCAGAAACGGCTCGACCAAAGGCCGAACCAGACAGTGCGTTGGGCACGCTGTGCCCCACTGGACCGGCGCCTGGCCGGTCAGCCAGGCCGGGCCGACCCAGACCCGGGGTGGGTCGACCCGGTTCGGGCCGACCGGGGGGTCTCGGGCCGGGTCGGTCCGGGCCCGAAATCCCCGTTTTCGGACCGTCTACGGTCTTTTTCCCACAACATGTGCTACGAACCTCCGATCGACGCGCCGTCAGAGTTGACACGATCCTTGGAACGAGATGGTCGTTTCGGAATATCTCACTCAAGGTTTCAGAATACTTTGAGTTCAGCTGGGTTGGATCGTACACGAAACCAATCGGGCCCTCAGAACGGAAACACTCATATATTGAGCTACGGACGTCCGATTGATGTGCCATCGACTTTGTTGGTTTTCTCTTGGTGAGACGGATATTTTGGCATACTCTGCCCGAGGTTTGGACGCAGGTGGAGTACGGTCGGGTTGGTTTTGCCTTAAAAACCAACAGGGCCCCTGGAACGAAAAAGCCAATAACTCTCAGACCGGGAATCCGATTGACACACCGTCTGCGACATTGAGTTCCTGTTGACGATGCGGAACTTTTGGATACATCAAATCTGGACTATGTGTCACTTGATGTATCATACTCTCGGCTCATGGAGCGGACCCTCCCGAACGAGCTTACTGTGTGCGAGAACCCTAGTGCTGGTTGCGACTGCTACTGTGACTGCGACGACGACTATGCAGATATCCTTAGTGGATTCGACACCGACGATTACAGCACTCAGCGATCCTGTGTGAATCAGTTCTACCGATCTTGTGTGGGTCCGATCCTGTGTGGGTCAGCGCTCAGCGGTTCTGTGTGAGCCAGTGCCTACAGATCCTGTGTGGGTCTGATCCTTTGTGGGTATTTGCGGGGGTTAGTACCTATCAATCCATTGTGGGTCTGACGACTTAGATGGATCAGTGATCATCTCTATCATCTTTCGAAGAAGTATACCTGTGTGAGCTGAATCCTATTTTCTTTTCTGTGTGGACTGTGTTGTGCTATCCTGTGTGGATTACGTTTTGCTTTCCTTTGTGGAATACCTATACTTTCCTGTGTGGACTGGGTTGTACTTGGGCTTAGAGGTTTGAGCGTATTGGAATTGATGACTTAGGTATATGTATGGGAATATACCTAAGCAGTCTCGGTTTTTACTTCGTGATTGTATCTTTCCTTTGTGGTTTATACTTTATCAATTTAGGGAGACCTTCGGGTGTCTCGGGGTCCCTACCAAGTAGCTTAGACTCACCCGTGCACGGGCTATGACCGCACTACGTTGTGTTGGTTGCAGACGACGGACAGCGTTGATCATGGTTGAGGCTTGCATAGCAGGATGGTACCTGGAGGGGGACCACTGGGCAGGACGCACTCGGAGCGTACGGTGGGACCCAAGGAGCAGTAGAGCTATCTGTACCCACCCTTCAGGTGGTATTTCCAGTGGACAACTCGGCTTAGTGGCTTTTACATTCCAGTTGCTATTTTCCCTTTTGAGTTGTAATTTACTTACAGTTTGGGATTGTATACTGGCCCACTTACTTTCCGCACTTACAGTTGTAGTCTATTTTTACTTAATGTCTACTTTTCTGCTTGCTTACTCTGTGGTGCTTGTTTACTTTAGAAAGGAAATGCCTTTCCTTTTTAACGGGATTTACGCCATGGTGCTAGTCGCCAGCCCCTAGCCTTTGGAAGGTGGTCTTGGGGTAGTCACGACACGGACCCCGAGGACGGGTCCTGAAAAATTGGTATCAGAGGAGTTAGGTTATACACCAGACTCTGATCATTCTTCTATGTGAAGAAATAGTGTTTAGCGTATTGAGTGTGGTTATCTGTCCAGGGATTCAAGTGTTGGTGCGGCGACCGACGTATCTGTACACCAGGACCCTGACTTCTGATTTCCAACTTAATGCACGAAAACATCGATTGTGTGTGTGTTTCATGTTTTATTTGTGATTACTTTGTATTAGCTCACCAGGTATACTGTTCTGACCATGGCACACCTGTTTTCTTTTCAGGATGGCTCCACGACGGTAGTCTGCTAGGGTTCCGAGAGTCGAGCGTGACGACAGCCCACTGAGCGACGAGGCCTCGGTGCAGGGCCCTTTGTCAGCAGTGGCACCGGCGGGAGCTCTACCCACCGAGCCACTAATGCTTCCAGCACCAGCCGCTGACGATGCACGTAGCCTCAGTGCACTGCATGAGTTCCAGCGCCAGCGACTGCCCAGGTTCCGCGGGGAGACAGACCCCCAGGCAGCCGAGGAATGGCTAGAGGCAGTAGTGAGAGTTTTATTATTAGTGAGGACACCAGAAGACCTCATGGTGATCCTCGCAGCGAGCCTACTGCACGTGGCAGCGGGCCGATGGTGGATCTTGATGCTCCAGGTGCACGATGAGGCATCTCTACTCCGGAAATACTTTGAGAGCCTCTTCCGCTCAGAGTTTGTCCCAGCCACCCTCCGTGCGGTGCGCATTCAGGAGCTTATTCAGCTGCGACAGGGCAGCATGACGGTCGAACAGTACTCAGCGAGATTTACCGATCTCTCGCGCTACTCGACCGATATGCTACGTGACCCATTCATCCGGGACCGGACCTTTGAGCAGGGATTGGGACAGGAGATCAGGGCATCGCTGATATCCCTCAGCATTCTGACTGAGACAGGAGTACTGGAGAGGGCCCTTTTGATCGAGAGATTTCTTGCTGAGTCTACACCAGCGCTGAGACCCACCGCAGGGCGGCACGTAGCAGAGTCTTCTGCAGCAGGCAGTCGACGGATGACTCTTGGGTCCAGGTAGACCAGACCCTCAGGAAGACGACCTCAGGACACTGGCTCAGCAGTGCGTGGCACACAGCGCAGAGACAGTCTATCGAGAGGCAGACAGTGCTACTCGTGGGGTGGGCAGGGCCACATGGCTCATGATTTCCCGACCCGCCGTGCCGAGGAGCAGCAGACGGTTCAGGGACCACCGAGGCAGAGGTAGAGGGTCGACCGTGGCGGTCCGCAGGGAGTAGGCAGACGAGGAAGAGGAGATGGACAAGCTGCAGGTGGTGGGCGATGCTTTGAGGCTCTACCACCACCACCACCATGAGGCCCAACCTGACCACAGGGAGTTGGCGGGTAGAGACAGGCACAACTCCAAGCAGTAGAATCCTATGACCACGGCGCACCCGAGATTATTCGAGGTACTATTTGTGTCTATTACACCCTTGCTGTAGTACTTATAGACACAGGAGCGAGTCACTCTTTCATAGCCGCTGCCCTTTTTCGGAGCTCAGAGATTCCGACAGAGCCGTTGGCTCGACCCTTACGGCTAGAGACTCTTACTGGATCAGACTCGACGATTACGCACTGGTGCCGATAGTGTGAGCTTACTCTAGGAGGTGAGAGCTTCGGCTGGGATCTTCTTGTAGCGGCGTCAAGGCCTTACGACGTCATATTTGGCATGGATTGGTTGTCTACATTCCATGGACATATTGACTTTATTAGGCGCAAGTTGCGATGTGTACGCACCGAAGAGAGAAGGTTCACCTTCACCGGTGAGAAGGGAGCCTTTGCAGCACAGGATGGACTCTCGCAGAGGAGAGGACATCCCATCACTCATTAGTTGGCTAGCCTCATCCTATGAGCAGTTGACATGTGGAGTCCTAGTTTTCCTGCAGTGGTGGATCAGTTTGCAGACGTTTTTCCCGACGACGTTCCAGGGTTACCTCCTCGAAAAGAGGTAGACTTTTATATTGACCTGTACCCCGGGACATCCCTGATATCGAGTCCATCATATCAGATGGCCCCCACCAAGCTTCGAGAGCTACGGGTACAGTTGGAGGACTTGCAGAGCAAGGGGTTCATCCGACCCAGTGTTTCACCCTGGGCTTCCCCGATATTGTTCTCCAAGAAGGCGGACAGGAGCTTGCGACTTTGTGTTGACTATCGTCTCCTGAACCAGGTGACAGTGAGGAAAAAGTATCCACTACCGAGGATTGATGATCCTCTTTGATCAGCTCAAGGGAGCATCGTGGTTCTCGAAGATAGACCTCAGGTCAGGCTATCACCAGCTCAGAGTTAGAGATGAGGACGTGTAGAAGACGACCTTCAGGTGTCGATATGGCCAGTATGAGTTCTTGGTTATGCCCATCGGCATAACCAATGCTCCAGTAGTGTTCATGGCCCTCATGAACAGGATATTTCAACCATACCTCGATCGATTTGTCGTGGTCTTCATTGACGACATTTTGATTTACTCGACGACTGAGGAGGAGCACACATACCACTTACGGTTTGTACTAGACACACTCCGAGAGCACCAGCTTTATGGAATGCTCTCGAAGTGTCAGTTCTGGATACGCGAGGTCCACTTCATGGGGCATGTCATCTCTGAGGCAAGAGTTGCAGTGGATCCTGCGAAGATCGAGGCAGTGTTAGCTTGGGAGCTACCCAGGAGCGTGACGGAGGTGCGGAGTTTCTTGGGACTAGATGGATACTACCGGAGATTCATGCCAGACTTCTCTTGAGTTTCAGCACCACACTCAGCTTTAAAGAAGAATGGGAAACCCTTCGTGTGGTTAGACAGATGTCATCAGAGCTTTCAGGAGCTGAGACAGAGATTGACCAGCACACCAATCTTGAGGTTGCCTGAGGAGGGAGTAGGGTACATAGTCTGCTGTGATGCATCAGGGACCGGACTCGGATGTGTCCTGATGCAGGAGCGGGCAGTGATCGCCTATGGATCATGTCAGTTGAGGCCGCATGAGCAGAACTACACTACCCATGACCTGGAGTTAGCAGCAGTGGTCTTCGCCCTGAAGACGTGGTGACACTATCTGATGGGCGAGCACTGTACAGTCTTTTCTGACCATCAGAGTATCAGATACATCTTCTCTCAGAAGGATCTGAATCTGAGATAGCGGCGATGGCTTGAGTTCCTCCGGGACTATGACTTTGAGATAGTCTATACTCTTGGGAAGGGGAAAGTGGTAGCTGTTGCCCTCAGTAGGAGGATGGGAATTCAGCTACTTGAGGAGGCGATAGAGAAGCTAGCCACTTTGCAGATATCCTTCGTGGATAGAGATGGAGCAACCTTCCTTCAGTATCTCACAGTCACTCCTCCACTACTATAGCAGGTCAGAGAGGCACAGCGTGGGGACGCTGACTATGAGACGCGGCGTGGAAATATATCCTAAGGACAAGCACCTGATGGTTTCCCTTTTGGAGCAGAGCATGACATCCATTTCATAGGATGTACCATGGTACCATTCACTTTACGGGAGGAGGTGCTGGGAGAGTTTCACACTTCTCATTTGGAGGTACATCCTGGAGTGGAGAAGATGTACCAGGATCTCAGAAGACAGCACTGGTGGCCAGGCATGAAGAAGGCTGTGGCAGAGTTCGTTTCTCGATGCCTCACCTACCAGCAGGTGAAGGCAAAGCATCAGGTACCAGCTGGTTTGGTACAGCCCTTGGAGGTCCCGGAGTGGATGTGGGATGAGATAACTATGGACTTCATGACTGGTCTTCCATGCACTTCCAGAGGTCACGACTCCATTTGGGTGATTGTTGATCGACTCTCCAAGTCATCTCACTTCTTACCCATCAGAGAGAAGGGCTCAGTGGAGAGATTGGGACGTCCTTATGTTTAGGATATTGTACGGCTTCATGGTGTGCTATCATCTATCATCTCCTATCGAGATGCTCGTTTTACTTCCCGTCTATGGAAGGGATTGTAGGAGGCGTTCGGGACATAGCTACGTCTGAGCACAACCATTCACCCTCAAACGGATGGTCATATGGAGAGGACCATTCAGACTATTGAGGACATGCTTCGTGCACGCATCCTCGACATTGGTCACAGTTGGGAGGACCACCTACCCTTGGTGGAGTTCGCGTACAACAACAGCTACCACTCCACCATTGGGATGACACCATATGAGGTGTTGTACGGCCGACCTTGCCGATCTCCTTTGTGCTGGACAGACCCTGGGGAGTCTGCACTTGTGGGACCAGAGATGGTCCAGGCCACGACAGAGAAGGTCCAGGTCATCCAGGAGTGGATGAGGACAAATCAGAGCCGGAAAAAGTCATACGCTGACAGGAGGTAGAGGCCACTAGAGTTCGAGGATGGCGACCACGTATTCTTGCGTGTCTCACCTCGACGTGGATTGTGGAGATTTGTCCGAGGAGGAAAGTTATCTTCGCGCTTCATCGGACCCTTCTAGGTCCTCAGCAGGATTGGCGAGGTGGATTATCATCTGGCTCTACCACCTCAGTTGCACCGGGTGCATTACGTCTTCCATGTATCTTAGTTTAGGAGATAAATTCACGACCTGATGCATATCATTTACCATAGGGAGCTTGACGTCGATGATGGGGCGACTTTTGCAGAGGTTCCAGTGGAGATCGAGGATCGACAGAAGCGGGTCCTACATGGACGGTTGATTCCTCTAGTGCGCATCAGATGGCATCACGAAAACCACCAGGATAGCACTTGGGAGCGGGAGGATCAGATGTGTGCTCAGTACCCTCATTTGTTTCACTAGTTATGATGTATATTTACGGGGACGTAAAGCCCTGAGGTGGGATTAATGTAAAGACCCGTAAAATTCAAGAGAAATTTTTTCTAAATTTTCTTTGTAATTTTACAAGAACGCAGTTTCTGACGGCACCTGATTTCGAGGCCCAGTGTGCCCTGAATCAATTTCCAAAGTTTGGCTCGGGTACGTTCAGTGAACGACCGAGCAGGAATTCCTAACTTTTGAACCGGTGCTCGGAATCGAATTCTGAAAGCACCGATTAACTCGCAACGCCGGTAATCGCTTAAGGGAACCTTTACCGTAGATGCGTTTGTGCGGGTGAAGAAGTTAGTTAATGGGGTTTAATTAAATAGTAAATAAAATTGTTGAATCAATTTTATTTCATGTCAAGGTGGTTATTTTCTCCCATGAAAAGTTGGAAGTGGGGCCCACGTCCACCCAAGTTCCCATGTGTGGTTAATTGAAAGGGTGGGGCCCACACGATCCCCTCATCTTCTCAAATCCCTTAACTCCTATTAACCCTTCACTTTCCGAACTCCCCATTAACTCACATTCATTAATTTTTTACAACTTGTTATAATTAATAAGGTGAGTTACATAATTTGAAACTCTTGAAATTCAAATGGTTAGGTTGTGTTAAAAAATTAATACTTGCTCTTATTTTATTATTGTTAGAATTTTTACCACCTTGAGAGGATTGGGAAGTGTGAAGTTTTCTTCTTCTTCAACCTCAATGAAGAACGTGAAGAATATCTCGGACTCTGACGAAGAACACTGTTCTTCAACGAGGAACATCTTCACCGAAGAACGCGACGTCTTCTACAACGACGTTTCCTCATCGGACGCACCTCGACGACAACGGAATAGACGTTCATTTATCCGCGATGCCTGACCTCTGCGACGCTCATCTTCCACAACTCGATTTTCGTGCACCGTTCCTGAACCGAGGTACGGGTTTTATTTATTTATTTGTTCGTGAATACCAACTTGACGATCTTCGTGGATTTAAACCATCTGTTATCGAATAATGTAAGGGGGTCGTACCGCACAAACACGGCCGACCCTCCTCCTTAATTTTTGTTTTGGATCCTTTTTGGTTGGTACGGGAGAGCGTGGTATCGTCGCACCACGTGGATTCATGCGGAAGGAAATGTGCGGTGCCGTCGCGCCGCGTCGTGGAAAGATGTTTAAGAATGTGACGCCGTCGCGCCGCGTCGAAGAAAACCGAAGACGTCGCGGCCAGAGCGGGGCCGCGGTGGAGGGGCGCGGTGCCGTCGCACCGCACTAGACGATACGGGTCGCGACCGGTTCTAGGCCGCGGCAGAGCAAGGTGACTGGCAGCCGGACTGGGCCTCCTGTGTCGGAGCTGGAAGGGGACCGGCCACCACCGATCCCGTTGAGCAGGAACCGGCCGGCCAGGTCGGGCCGGACGGACAGGGAGGAGCCGGGGGAAATAAATTCCCCTGGCCGGCTTCAAACATCCCCCCTAATTGAGGGGGGGGGGGGGTTGCGGTTACACAGGTGGGCATGCGCCCCCCCTTGCCGAAACGGCTCGGCCAAAGGCCGAGCCAGACAGCGCGCTGGGCGCGCTGTGCCCAGCCGGACCGGCATTGGCCGGTCTTCCAGGCCAGGCCACGCCCAGCCGGGTCGAGCCACGTCGGCCCGGGCCGGGCCGATCCGGACCCGGGGCGGGTCGACCCGGTTCGGGCAGACCGGGGGGTCCCGGGCCGGGTCGGTCCGGGCCCGAAACCCCCGTTTTCGGACCATCTACCGTCTTTTGCCCATAACATGGGTTACAGAATTCCGATCGACACGCCGTCAGTGCCGACACGATCCTTGGAACTATTTGGTCTTTTCAGTATATCCCACTCATGGTTTCGGAATACTTTGAGTTCGGCGGGGTTGGATCGTACACGAAACCAACCGGGCCCTCAGAGCGGAAACACTCATATCTTGAGCTACGAACGTCCGATTGACGTGCCATCGACTTTGTTGGTTTCCTCTTTGTGAGACGGATCTTTTGGCATACTCCTCCTGAGGATTGGACATAGGTGGAGTACGGTCGGGATGGTTTTGCCTTAAAAACCAACCAAGCCCCTGGAACGAAAAAGTCAATAACTCTCAGACCGGGCGTTCGATTGACGCGCCGTCTGCGACGTTGAGTTCCTATTGGCGATACAGAACTTTTGGATACATCAACTCTAGACTATGTGTCAGTTGACGTATCAGCCTCTTTGCTCGTGGAGCGGACCCTCCCGAACGAGCTTGCTGTGTGCGGGAACCCTAGTGTTGGTTGCGACTGCTACTGTGACTGCGACGACGACTGTGCAGAGATCCTCAGTGGATTCGACGACGACGATTACAACACTCAGCGATCCTGTGTGGATCAGTGCTACCGATCCTGTGTAGGTCCGATCCTGTGTGGGTCAGCGCTCAGCGGTTCTGTTGAGCCAATGCCTACAGATCCTGTGTGGGTCCGATCCTATGTGGGTCTTTGCAGGGGATAGTACCTATCGATCCTTTGTGAGTCCGACTACTTTGATGGATCAGTGATCATCTCTATCGTCTTTCGAAGAAGTATACCTGTGTGAGCTGAATCTTGTTTGCTTTCCTGTGTGGATTGTGTTGTGATATCCTGTGTGGATTACGTTTTGCTTTCCTGTGTGGAATACATATACTTTCCTATGTGGACTGGGTTGTACTTGGGCTCGGAGGTTGGAGCGTATTGGAATTGATGACTTAGGTATATGTATGGGAATATACCTAATCAGTGTCGGTTGTTACTTCGTGATTGTATCTTTCCTTTGTGGTTTATCCTTTGTGGATTTTGGGATACCTTCGGGGGTCTCGGTGTCCCTACTGAGTAGCTTATACTCACCCCTGCACGGGCTATGCCCGCACTATGTTGTGTTGGTTGCAGACGACAAACAACATTGATTGTGGTTGAGGCTTGCAGAGCAGGACGGTTCCTGGAGGCGGACCACTAGGCAGGACGCACTCGGAGCGGACAGCGGGACCCGAGGAGCAGTAGAGCTACCTGTACCCACCCTTCAGGTGGGATTTCCACTGGACAACTCGGCGTAGTGGATTTTACTTTCCAGTTGATGTTTTACCTTTCGATTTGTACTTTACTTACAATTGGGTTTGTATACTGGCCCACATACTTTCCGCACTTACAGTTGTACTCTATTTTTACTTAGTGTTTACTTTTCCTCTTGCTTACTCTGTGGTGCTTGTTTACATTTCAAAGGCAATTCCTTCCTTTTTTACTAGGATTTACGCCTTGGTGCTAGTCGCCAGCCCCTAGCCTATGGAAGGCGGGCTTGGGGTAGTCACGACACAGGCCCTGAGGACGGGTCGTGACATCCTTAACCTAAAAAATTCAAATCCAAAAAAATTAATAATATACTATAATAGATCAGTCAAGGAGTAAAAATACTCCCCACTATAATGATTTCTGCCCCCAAAAATCCATAACAAGATCAAAACCCAGAACAAGAACCGACATTAATTTACAACTCAAAGAGATCTCTAAATAATCACAACATGGATTCCCTAAAACACTCCCAAAAATGGATAGATAAACCTGATGAACTCATGCGACATAAATGAAATGAGAGTTAAGTGTCACCCTCCCCCAGAAGTGTGATCACCTCCAGTTTATCACTTCAATGGACATGGAACATCCACAATGGTAAATATAGGTACAAAATACACACACCTTAAACACCATTATATAGAACTTGACTATTTCCACCATCCTTAATTCAACCTTAAAACCCAACATTTGGAACAAAACCCTGAAAAACACAATGACCCCCATGAAACCAAAAAACAAGATAAAAAAATGTCCAACGAGTACATATTAAAACCTTCCTCCAATCTGACACTGGAACTATTACACCCATACTCTTTACTAAAAAGGATAATGTAGAATTAGGCAGTTTCGTATGAGGCCACCCACCACCAAACCAAAAACCGGAACGAAAATGGGATATTGACCCAGGAGGTACAAATGGCATGCCCACTACAATGGGAGGATAGGGAAGGGAATAGCCCAACTGATATAGTATCAATACTGCTTCCATCCCAACACTAACAAATTCACACCCTCGGATGAACACAAAAAATTATGTACTACAGACCGGGATTAAATCATGAAGTTTTTATGCCACTAGTGTTCTCCTGACAATGAGCCATCATCACTATGAGACCTATGACTGGAGCTCTAATGATTGAATAATCCTCTGCCTCACAGTCAGACTTCTGAAACCCCAAAACTCCACAAATGAACTAGAATATTGGCAAACAAACTTCTATTCAAAATAGAGGTTTCAAGGAGGTTCAACAATAACCATTATTACAAATGAAGGAAGTCAAACAAAACAAAATGACAGAGGTTATAACTACTAAATCCATAAAACATTGTAAAGAGAATCCCCCAAACAGATCCCCAAACACCACCCTACCCCTACTAATGCACTGAGGTGACCATCAAATAGGTTGTTCTAGCCTCAGCACACTTCTTAGAAACACCTTAATAGAATCACTACAAGTGACCGAGACATCCAATTGTGTAGAAGGGTCTCATAACACTTGGACAGGTAAGCCTCTTGTGACCCCACCAACCACAATGGTGAGAGATCACGACATTGCACAATGAAGATGATGAATAATTCCCTAATGGTCACTTGATACCTCTACCATCACCACCTGCATCAGGTCGCTTCCCATTCATCTTATCATCATCCTCTGCACAGCTTCCCAGAGTTGGAGGACTCACCACATCATGTTATCCTACTAACCCTACATCAGCCAAAAAGGAATTCCACACAACATCTGAGAAGGTGATTAGGTTCATCTCTTCCTCATTTGATCACAGTTATGGTCGAATTCCATACTCAAATTGTTGAGCCTTCCCAAGATTGTTTTCAACAAACCATTGGTCGTATGGAACTAGGTTTTAGAATCATCGATAGAATTATAGTACTGATTCATCACCCGTATCAAGACAACACAACTCCTTACCCTTCCTCAGCTTCGTCAACTCAGATAAGAATTATTGGATGAACAAAAACTTAAAGAATTACCATGTGAGATCTTCTCGAGGATTTCTTCAAGACACAGTCTTACACAATTTAGGGTTGGAACTTCTAGCATAGCGGTAGCCAACTTCAATATCAATGACATAGGATATATACTAAAACTAATGTTCCTTTCAATCATCTACATCCAATCATCTGCCTCAAGAGTCTCTGCTTGTCCATAAAAGATAGGGGGGTTCACCTTCTGAAAATTGAGGATGAAACCTATGGGTTGATCAACTGGAGGATTTTCTAAGGAAGCACCACCCGAAGCTACACATTGGGAATCCATAGAACCTTCATGGGGGAGAACACTAAGTAACAAGAAGATAAGGAATGAGATAAAAAAAAGACATTTCCATTTCAAATTCAACTTTTCACAATTACTAATATAAAAAATTGCAAAACAATTCTTAAAATTAAAGAAGACCCCAAAAGATCCACAAGGAGAAACTAGCGTCGATGGTTGACTTGGACATATGGTTGGATGCCATACGCCAATCACGCCACCATCTCAAGGAACACACCAAGGTAATGTCTCAAGCCCTACATGGCTTTCAAGACCATGTGAGTTCATAAAGGTCACATGCATGGCTTCCATTTCATTTCCCAACATAAAACAAATCAAAATAACCATAAGACACCAATAACCCAAGCATCCCATGGTAACCATAGGTTTGGAATGAGCAAGGGTTCATGAAGTACTTCTCATATATATGCCTGGAGACCCAACAATTGTACTCATTCTACCATGAAGGCCCCAAAAAATGATTCTCTCTTTGATAAAAAAGGTCCTTTCAAGAGCCGACCACCTCTAATACCATTGTTTCATGAACCAACCCGGGTCGAACCTGAACCGATCACACAAGCCAGTCTGCGACATGGCCCGAGAGGCATTCCCGATCCTCCAGGGCTGGCGACAAGCATCATGGAATAAATAGAGGAAGATTAGGAATGATTTTACCCTGTGGAAATAAATAAATCATCAGAAAAAGAAGAATAAAAAAATTTAAATAAGCAACATGAAAAGAATAAATGACCAACAACATCCAACTAACCTGAACATGACCAAAACTCATCGTTACTCAGAGAGTAGCTCACTAGTCCACAACAAAATGTCGCCCTCAGCAAGCAAGCTCGAGTTGAACCTGCAACAGAAACTAAAAACAAGAAAACAATATTGCAGTTAGTATTAAAACTCAGTAGGCGTGGCCAACAATCTATTCTAAATGCACTACCTTTAAATGAAGAACATTAAAATTCCATGTTTGAACTAAATTATATAAAATATGTGTTTTTACACAGACATTAATTTCCAAAAAAAATTAATAGTCCATTACACTTTTTAATTTATAATCAATGATGTATAAAATAAAAATAAAATTCATTTCATTATTAATATTAATAAAAATCTGAATAATAATCTTATTATTATTCACAACAACTATAATATTATTATTACGATCCAAAAAACGTATTTATATATTTCACTTTAATTTAAATTCTCATCTCATTTTCTCGTCATTATATTCATTTATTTCAATACTACAAATGTGCGGCCCACGTATAGCTCAAGTAACCAAGTCTGGACCGTGCGATTGCTTCTATGCATTCCAGATGATTCCTCACTGGTACCCGAGATGTCCGCACATCCCCTTTAATCGTGCAATTCACACGCACCAGCCTAAAACACACCACATTTTATAATTTATAAAATAAATAATGATGATAATAATAAAAACTAATACTATTTAATGATATCTATACTAATAATAATAACATGTTAATAAATATTAAAATAATAAAAGTACCCATTTCATTTCAATGATAATAAAATGTATAACAATTCAAATTTTAATTGAAATTATAAATTATGAAATTTACCCATTTTAAATTTCCGAAGGTAGGAAGACCGTGAAGATGCCTGTGCAGAGCCATGCTGGGTTTTCAAAAAACACACCGCCCATACGCCCAGTGACGTTCAATAAAAAATACACGATTATTTTGAAAAAAACTAAAAATCCTCTTTTAGGATTTAACCTGATCCTCAAATAAAAATAAATATAAAAAATTAATAATAAAAATAATAGATAGGTTGCGGTGTGACAATTTGGACTCATCATCTTTATATATTGGAGTACACCATGAAATTCATTGAGGGTTCGGTTTGTACCATGTAAATGGAACTCCATGAAAATTGTTTTCACCACATTAAATGTGAGATTTTGAGTATGTGATTTTATTTTGTGACCCATGAGGATTTTATCTATAACTGATTTATATAAATGATCACTAGATGAAGACATTATCTCAGAATGAAATTTAGTTGATGAGAGATGTATCTGATATCATACCTAAAACAAAGAACATATTATCTGATTAGTACAATATCATTGATATGAAATGATAAATCATATATGAAGGGTTAACATAATTTTCCTTTTATAACTATTCCATCCATTAAAATTGCTTCAACTTTTCAATGAGAGTATGGACATATTAATGGGATCACTAGTTGTAGAGGATCGAATGTAAGATTTCTATCTAGATTATCATCTCTTTTTTTGTATGGTATCTAAAAGAATCTGGTCTAATGTTTGATTAATTTTCATTTAATAGTTTGAGATTTTCATTTTTGGTTTAATTTTTTTCATGTATTGTCCAAAAAAATTACTCAATTGATAATAAATTTTTATTTTCATTTTAATTATTCACATCAGGACCACAATTTTTTAAATCAAGAATGGTTTTATGGGGATTCTTGCAAGAGTTTCGTTAGGTTTAGCTCAATAGTTGATTTTCATGTTTATTTCATGGAATATCATTAACATCAGGTTACCATTGTCATTTTGAATAGAAACACCCTATAGTTTCCACCTCCATAACTCTTTATAGACATAGTTTACAATGGCTGGTGGTCTACCATGGTTTGTGGCCCGATGAAATGTTGGGAAATTCATTTTTCAAGGGTATGGACGTTCAGGCTCGTCAAAATTTTTATGGGGTAGTGTTTTCCTATTATAGGACTCTTGAATAGATTTAGGATAAGTTTTTGAATCTCTACATAATCACGATATGAGACCAGTTACACAATATAAATTATTATTGGATATGTATCTTTTCTGTGATCATTAATGGGTTATTATTTGTGAATATAACTATATGTGTCTAATATTAATCATCCATTTACTAGTATTAACCCTCATATTATGTTCTATAGCTAAAATTCCTGAATATTCAAAATTTGTTGCGATGCAGAGTGGTGGTTAAAATTTTATTGAGGGTATTGAGAGATTATGAGGCACACTACATAATATACCTATTACTGAAATCAGAAACCCATCTAGTTCATTAAATAATTTTAGTTTATTGTTTTTCGATGATGATATATGTGAGGGATCATATGCACCTAGATATTTGAGATTAGGTTTTGAAGAGACGTCCTACATATCATAGTTATTGAAGGAATTAGAATTATCATATATTTGGCAATCCCATTGGACTGAAACCGATATATATTTCCGTGTATAGAAGAAATATAAATCATGCCACTCATTTTTAATAACATAATATGATTTCCATGGTTGGGGTATATACTTGATTAAATTAAGTGTTTCTCAAAACACCCTATTCCCATGTGAGATATGCTCGATCTTACAAATAACGGATAAGAAGTGATATATCTCATTGTGTAACGGAGTAAAACTTATGTGATTGGATTTCCCATAGGATAATTAATTTAGAATATGGGCCATAGGTAAGTTTCATATGTGTCCTATTTATGGAAGGAACTAGAGGAATTATAGTTCATTTTATTTCAAGAAATTCGTGATGGATAAATAATAATGATTTTCCCAAGGAAATTATTAGGTCTAGATTGTTTAAATGTCAAAGACATAGTGATACCTATAATGAGGTGTATTCCCATATGAAATTTGGGTTTTGGAATTAGGTTGACGCAATATGTATCCGGGTTATGGAAGGAATCAGTGTCATTATGGTTCACTTAATTTTTCAATCCACTTGATGGATGAGGCCAAATGTTCATCCCTTGGGAATGATTGGGACCCATGTGGGTGAAATATAAAATACATAGTATGAACAATAATGATGTGGATTCCCATTTGAATTTGGGATCAAGACATAGAAAGGAATCCAACATGTCCTTGTTAGGGAATGATTCTGATTAATTTAAGTTCACATAGATTGGGGATTAAACACAGAAATTTCCCTTATGAAAATTATTGTTATTACTACTCCCAATGACTGTGTTATCCATTCTCATTTTGAAAAACAAGGAATATATAATAATCAATTTCATTTCTAGTGGATGAGTGAATTATGTTATTGGACTTCCTATTGCAAGATTAATATAGATCTCACATTTAATAGATGCATCTTACATATCAATGATTTGGCATGAAGCAGGGTCATCATAGTTACCTTTTGGGGAATTACACACTCTTGTTTCCTTATTTATTAGAGATTACACACCAAGGATTTGAAATTTTATCAATCTTACTATCCAATATTTGACATGGACAACTTGCAAGTCTGATATGCTTTGGCTGGCATCTTGACATGCCTTTATTTTCTACAAAACATTATCATAGGCAATCACTTGATCTAGTTTACCTATATTATGGAAATAAGATAATATGTTTGACATTTCAAAAGGTTGTATCATGATTCAAGATTAAATTTTGTGAGGACATTATAATAACTAGAGAGCTAATCCTAGAATCCCTCGCATGTCCCTAGATGATATATCTAGAGGGTGTCAAATGATCCACCAAACATCCCCTTGTGTCATTGCTAGACCTTTCTAACATGGTCATAATGTATTTTGATATTGAATGTGAAATGTATTAGATGATATCATGGGTCCTAGATAACATTTTTGAACGGCATTGAAAATTGTTGATCACATTCCTGGAGATTATCATGATAGCTAATTGACATACTAGGATGCTACTGCGAGACTCATCTAAAATGAATTTGTGCAACTATATGGGTTGAATTATATGTTTGAAAGGGTAATGAAATAATTTTATGGTTATGCCTAAGGGATTTGTGAGAAATGGGTGGAATTATTGATGGTTATCAAGTGACTTCCTTTGACAATTTCCAATAGATTTGGAATGATCAAAATTAATTTCCACATGTGTGGTTCAAAATATTTATGAAATATACTATTTTTGTCGCAAGACTTGTGTGGTTTAAGTGAAGCAAACCAGTATCATAGAATTTATAATTTTCGTAATTCCCACATAATTTTTTCTTTTTTCTATACCTTATATTGAGAATTTTCTTATACATTTTCAGTTTTTGTTTGTACTATGTCATGTAATTTTTATCATTCATGTGGTATGTTCATTGTGTTATCTTTCAGATTTCCATCAAGTGGTTTATAAGTTATCATGAAAATCACCAATTCATTCTTCATGATCACTATTTTTCACAAGTATCCTATATGGTGGAAAAGATTTTGACCTATAGATCAAACGCTTTGTGACATATTCTTTGGGGTTTGGGTGTGCTTATGTGTCTCAATTAAAAAATAACGAATTTGTATGTGCCTTTTTCCTAAAAAGTAATGGAAAATTATTCATGATGGGGTGGTTGATTTGTATGCCTCAACACCCTATTTTTTTTACTAGTTTTCATGGTTAATATCCAGAATATTTAGGATGGATGTGGTGGAGGGACTCAACATCACACATCATCAAGAGTCACTGTCGTGCATCATCGTTATAGCGTCACCTCTTTTTTCGTTATCATTTGTCCATCATATAAACACATACTTTACATGATTTTGAATAATGAATGAGGATTATTTGAATAACTCATGAATTAAGATGAAATTTTGTATTTCCATATTGGCATGTCCAATGGAATTTTCAAGATTAGGGTACCTATCAAAGTGATATCATGTGATCATATGTTATTTTAATGATCATTTTGTAGGATATGGATTATTTATTCGGGGGATTTCGCAGAATCATGATGTCTTTTCATGGGGGCCTGTGAGAGTGTGATTTATAAATCCCTAGTACCTCATAATGTTTTGTTGAATGGTATAGACACAGACCATTCCCTTATTTATTTAAATTAATTATATTAAAATTCTCGATGACGATGAGAGATTTAATGTGTGTTGTGGAGGAAAATTACTCTATCATTTGATTATGCATTGCGTGAACAATAAAGGTTTTATGGTTATTCAAGAGAATTTCTTGGAAAATTTAATTTAATATTTATCTGAAACCAAATGTTTATATCAATGTATCCTAATAATACCTCATTCCCTTCATGTGATGACTATGAAATGCTAGAGGGAATTCAAAAGATATGTAAGACACGTTACTAGGGCCAACAATGTCCTTTGGAATTCCATGGGCACATCCCATGATGTTTTATGGACATAAAAGTATCCACCCCCTCTACTTTTTTTTATAATTTTTCAAAGTCTACGTGTAACACCCCAGGTAAATAAAAATATGACATTTTCATATTTATCCATATTTGTGAATAAAATATTAATATGAATTTAAAGGGGATCCTATGCTCGATGGCATACCCAACACGCAACAACGAGTTTCTTGGGAATCTTACGTTGCACTCTAATAATAAAATAATATTATTTTAAATGGTAGTTAACATGTAGCCGTTGTATTGGCGAGAATGGATAAAAATAACTAAAATATGATTATATATGTTTTTAAATGTTTTTACATTTATCCAATAAAAGATAAAGGCATAAAATATGGAAAGAATTCAATTTTAGGCGTATATGCCCTAGTCTCCACTAAAGGTTCACTTAACACCTTTTGATGGAGAACCGTCATTTAATATAGTTTTGTTCGCTCTTATATATCCTTTTGGACCAAATAAAACTCTTCTTTATAATCGGGACATCAATATTTACTTTGGGTAAATTTTTGGTATCTTTCCGATAAAGTTCATTTTATTAATGAATAGCGTAAAATGTTGTATTTTTATTCAAAACCTCTTTTTAATCTAATTTATTTATATGAATAGATTATCTTTTTAATTGGTTTTAAAGTGAAATTAGAATATATTTTTACCATTAAATCCAATAGTGGTCGTTGGAATTAATTACACTTTGAAATCGGACTTAAACTACTGTCAATCTTTTGATACTTATTGTTTCATAAAAACATGCTATTTGTCATGACATCGGGAATTAATTATTAAATTAATTAATATGACTTATATGTTTTGAATTTTGTAAAATAGGCTTCATTTTTGAATTCAGAATATCAAATATAGCTTAGGGTGAATTTTTGGTAATTTTCTGAAAAACTTCAATTTTTGATGAATAGTGAAACCACTAAGTGGTACTTATAAAAACTGATTTTTCATTTAAATGAACATTTTCCACCTTTGTGTTTTGAATTTCAAAAATCCGACATACATGGTTGTCATTAAGAAGTAAATTGTGGTTCAATGGGATTAAAATAATTTTTTGGTGAATAGTAACTTATTAAGTTTTTAATCGCGATTAGAGATAATTAGTGTTGTTTAAGGTAAAAATAATGTTTTAATAATATGAAATGAACTTGACACATGTACTAACCTCATCGGATATGTCATGGCCGACCAAGAAAAGCCATGGGTCAACTTGGGTACCCCATGGAACCACTTTGGTTGGGAAATGACATAAATAACTTTTTATTTAATGTTAAAGTAAAAATGACACACACATGAGATGTTTTAATAAACAAATTTTTACATGGGGTTATACAAGTCAGATTTTTGACTATAAATATTCATTGGAAAGATAAAACTATTTCCTAAATCATAGTATTTTTTTATAATTTTTAGACGTTAAATAAATTAAATTATTTATGACATCATGATGATGTAGCGATGACCTCATTATTTAACGATTTAAATAAAATGGAATGATAATGTAATATCTAAGACCTACACATGTCCAAAACCTATTGGATTAGTGTATTTTGAACCCATATCACCTTATCCTCGAAATACATCAATTTGGGACCTCTTAAATCCGAATACCATTTTGAAATAAAGTGACTTTTCTTCACATTCCAAGAGTGGCCCTCCTCTCCTCTTATAAAAGGCCCCCACCTCTACCTCCTTACCCACACTCCCAAAGCCTTTGGATCGCCAAACCCTGCCCATTTTGGCTCTCCAAATCCCTCTCTTACTACTTGAATCCTCACTTTGGGCAGAAGTCTTCCCAAGGAAGCCTTTGAGCTCAAACCAAGGGGAGTTACCCAATTTTAAGGTAATGTCTTCTTTTGAGTCCTTTTGTTTTATTTTTCTTTTCCAACCCCATAAACTCTTTTTATTCTTTTATTTTGTAAAAACAACAGTATCTTCCATACACTAGGATGTTTTTATAACAAGGATTCGTGCTACACTTACACACACCTACATCTAATGGTTAACGAACATACTGTTTCCGTGGATGGCGAATTTATGCCTCCCGAAACGATGATTGTTCAACATTGTTTTAACACCTACAAAGGTGTCCATTAAGATGTCACTATATTTATATATGATATATAATATGTATATGTTTTACTTAAGCTTCTGTATTTTTCATTTGTGGCTTACCTTTTTGGCTTCCATTATGGGTATATGCGATATCTTCATTTTAGGAAGTGCAGACTACCGCCCCCTCAAAGTGATGTGATTCGTTAATTCCATACGTGGGACGTATAAAGGATGGATTTAATGTTATTATATATGATGTTATACTGGAATTATTATATACCTCTATATAATTATTATTTCATTCCATTAAAGTATGAGATAGAAATGAAAGTAGCGTTCATGCGTACGTACGGCTTACCGTCTCAATGAACGGTGCATTTCATTTCTTATCCCAAAATGTAATGTACTATTATAAGTACATGTATATAATGGATATATATGATTAATGATACATCTAAATGAGGAATATAATTCTGTAATTAAAATAAACATACCTCTAATTTATTTTTAATTCCATTAATATGACAAAGAAATGAAAGTAGCGTTCATGCGTACGTACGCCTTACCGTCTCCATGAACGGTGTATTTCATTTCTTACCTCTAAATTATTATGTAATATTATAAATACATGTATATTCTGGAAATATATGATATATATGATATCCAAATCATGAATATAATTCTGGATATAATGAACCATTGACCACATGAACAACATGTAATTGTAAGAAGTTCACTTTCGACTTAAGAACCAAATATCGACAAAACAAACATTATTAACATAAATGATTAAATAATGTTTATAAAATGTAAATAATTGATATAAAAGGAATAATGAACTTGAAAAAGGTTGTTAAGCAAATATAAATTTACTCAGGTTTATTATTCAGGACGTTAAAGGACGATCGAGTCAAGTCGGACCTGAGGTAAGGGATCCTACTCCACTATTTCTTTTTAAGTATACTCTTTTATGTCATTCTCTCTAAAGCTCATCTTTCTTGTTATTGGGATGATATTTTATATTACACATACTGTAATTTTTTTGTTCATATGATGAGAGACCATATTCTCTCTCATCAATCCATTTTGGATGTTTTAAGTGGCGTCATTAGGCTGCCAAGTTTTCGTAAGAGATTTTTCATCGCACTTTTATTCCCGTGAGATTTATGCAACATTTGCCACAATTTCCTTTGAGTGGTTTATGTACTGACCACTATTACACTCCTTTTGTAATATAATTCGACTTATGGGTATTTACATATTCATTGTATGACACTTCTTCAATTGGGTGTACTTTTCAAAAGTTACCCAAGTCAGTAAGGGAACCTTTCACCCTCCTCTTTTTAAAAGACTTCATTTGTTATGTATTTTAATTCACATAATATAATGTTTGGATATGTTCTTCTATATCCTTATTGATTTAAATTTTATGTCCAAGTGATGAGATTCCCCTTTATCTCTCTCATCAACCCTTTTTGTAAAATTTTATGTGACGCCATTAGGCTGTCGAATTTTAACAAGGGAACTTCTTAACCTAATTACGATTTCTTTGGGTTCAACATGTAGTTATTGAACATGTCATCCTTGGAATATGTGTGAATGACCATTGATTGTTTTACACTTAATATCCACTTATATTGGGTGTATTTATATTTGTCACACATAATTATGAGATTGATTTATCCTTAATTTAAGGATACCTTCTTTATAATGGATTTCAACTCATTTTACATTTCTTTTGAGACTTCATTGTTATTATGCACCAATTCACTCTTATATGGTGTGTATACTGTCCTTTGAAATATTATATCATGAATCCCTTTATTCTCATGATATTATAATGTTCAGATTAAATGTTATTCCACAATTATTTGTATTCAAGAGTCTCTCATTTTGTCAAAAACTCTTTAACAAAAATATCATTTTAAATGTTTTAAATATTTATTATTCTAAATATTTATATTTAATTTCCATGTTTTCAAAATGGTCTTTAGTATTTATTTATATGGACATTAATGTTCTAAAATTATAATTCCATTAAAAGCTTCAAAGTTGTATGGGACACTTTGATTCAAAAATCTCTTTTAAATGGTTTTTGAAAATGGATTGATTAATTAAATATCTGGGAATTACTTATTGTGATTGAAAATGAAATGTTGTTATTGAAATGTTTATATTTTTAATATTTTATGTGTTATAATGGTACTTGGACATTATGACGGGTGGTTCCGTGAATACCAAGACGGGTGGTTACATTATAACCTCCAATGCATTGGGTATGGAAGTCGTTCGTATGGATATTCCATTAAGAATGTATGGAAATTGGAAGTATGGCTATTCCATTAAGTGATATGTGTGGAAGTCGACCGTATGGTAATTCCACTTAAGTATGTTTATGTCCCAATTTACCTTTATATATGTTATGTGTTCTTTATATGGGTTTTATGGTAATCCTTTGGTTACAAAAAGTTAAGTAATTATATATTATTCAGTGAAGAGTTTTTACTATTTCATGAAGGTGAAAAGTATTACTTTGATAAAGTATTCATGGTTTACTTGTTGTTTTGAAAAACTAACAGTTTTCATTCTTTGTGTATCCCTTACTAAGCTTTTTATGCTCATCCCAAGTTTTTGAAATGTTTTTCACATGACTTAGAATGGAATAGGGTCAAGGATGGGATCAAGGGAAAGTCATGCTACCTAAAACATGGAACTATACATGTTTCTTTTTAAGAGTATTTATTTTATGGAAATTTAGTAGAAGCGACTACTTTGTAATCTTTTGAGATGAAATAGTTATGTCCTAATATTCTAAAACTCTAAAACTGAAAAGATCCTCAATGTGGATTACTCATTTAATTCAATATTAAGTAAGGTTTAAGGCTGGGGCCTTGTAGTTGGTATCAAAGGTCAGTTTAGATAACATTAGAGGTTAGGGTATTCACTAAGCACAAGTGACATTACCATAATTTTTAGGATTTCAGAAAGAGTCCTAGTTTTTGATAAAGTGAATGAGTAAGTATATCTTAGTGTTTATCTTCCTCATTAGTAGATGATGGTTATGTTGATATACTCACATAGACTTTTTGGTTTTAGTAAATTGCTGGATCTAGTAGGCACCAAAGTGACAATGGGTTTGAAGGAAACTGTGGTGGTTCTCTGATTAAGAGACTGGATGAGATGGGGGATTCATTGAGGAATATCATGGTTTTTCTAAACCAACTATCAAGGAGTCATCATCAACCACTTCAACCTTGGTGAGTTCTCTAATGCATCATGTACGAGATGGCCAACTCGATGTGGAAATTCAGGTAATAATAATTAAGGTAACCATTAGGGTTTATATGATCCTTAATTTTTAGGTAATTATGGGTTACTCTATGATATGATAGAAAATGAATGGAATGAGATAAACTTGAGGTTAAATTATGTTATGGTTATTTTTGATGATTTTATACCTTTTTGGGGGGTTATTTGAGAATTATATAGTTTTGGAAAAATGACAACACGCAGACCGTGTGACTACCCGTCACGTCGGACAAAGCTGCGGGAATCGAACCCACAACCAAAGTGCGACTGGTATATATCGCCTACCACAGGACTACGTGAAGTCCCTGGTTAGTTTGACTGATTATTTCTAGTTATATGATTTTATGAATTAAGAGTAAGTTGATTTTGGGTTATTTATGAAAATTATTAACCTATCATGGAGGATTTGTGATTAGGTTAATTACTTTTCAATACGAGACTTTAGGAGCAACTGATGTTGTTTGGAGATAAATGTTACGATTTTACTTGGAAGACTATGTGACTAAATCCTTAAAATATTTGGGTTTCAACCTTATTTTGGTTTACTTTGAAGAATATTATGGACAAATTGTTTATCTAATGGTCCTTGTTGAACTTTGGGTTTTGTTGGACAAATTATAGGGATTAAGAATAGATTTTATTTTTACAAAGGGTTATCCTTTTCTGGATTATCTGATCTTGTACTAGCCTTTTTGGTTTTGGTTTTGGTTAAAGTCTAAAGACATGGGAAGTATGTAGTTCTCTTTTGTGGATTAGGTGACTCTCTAGAATTTGATTATAGTACTCTTAATGAGAACAAGTCTCCCTAAATAATCGTCTTTTGGAAAAAAAATATGAGTTTGATTAAAGAATCTAGAAAAAATTGAAAGTCTACATGATAAGTGATTATGTTTCCTTATGAATAAATTCCTCAATAAAAATTAACTTAAAACAAAAATGTGTTCTATTAACTTTTCCTACCGGGGAATCGAATACCGTTTAACCCATCACAAGTTTGTGATTTTATTATGGTTATCTTTCTCCTAGACATGTTTACTATCACTCTCCCTCAAGAACCTGACCCTTTGCTTTTTCTTCCATATCCATGTTTTTCTACATGGAATCCTAGTATGGGTTAACTTGGGTGACCTCTGTACTTATCTTCCTTTATTTTAAAGTGATTGTTTTACCGACTCTTGTTCCGATGTGGGACTTTCAAGGATGTTTCCAAGCTCAATTTTAAAAATTGCGAGGACGCAATTCTCAAAAGGGGGAAGGATGTAACACCCCAGGTAAATAAAGAATATGATATTTTCATATTTATCCATATTTGTGAATGAAATATTAATATGACTTTAATGGGGATGCTATGCTCTATGGCGTACCCAACACGCAACAACGAGTTTTTTGGGAATCTTACGTTGCACTCTAATAATAAAATAATATTATTTTAAATGGTAGTTAACATGTAGCCGTTGTATTGGCAGGAATGGATCAAAATAACTAAAATATGATTATGTATGTTTTTAAATGTTTTTACATTTATCCAATGAATGATAAAGGCATAAAATATGGAAAGAATTCAATTTTAGGCGTATATGCCCTAGTTTCCACTAAAGGTTCACTTATCACCTTTTGATGGAGAAACGTCATTAAATATAGTTTTGTTCACTCTTATAAATCCTTTTGTACCAAATAAAACTATTCTTTATAATCGGGACATCTAAATTTACTTTGTGTAAATTTTTGGTAGCTTTCCGATAAAGTTCATTTTTTTAATGAACAGTGTAAAAGGTTGTATTTTAATTCAAAGCCTCTTTTTAATCTAATTTATTTATATGAATAGATTATCTTTTTAATTGTATTTAAATTGAAATTAGAATATATTTTTACCATTAAATCCAATAGGGGTCGTTGGAATTAATTTCACTTTGAAATCGGGCATAAACTACTGTCAATCTTTTGATACTTATTGTTTCATAAAAGCACGTTATTTGTCATGACAGCGGGAATTAATTATTTAATTAATTAATGTGACATTTATGTTTTTAATTTTTTAAAATAGACTGCATTTTTGAATTCAGAATATCAAATATAGCTTATGGTGAATTTTTGGTAATTTTCTGAAAAACTTCAATTTTTGATGAACAGTGAAACCACTAAGTGCTACTTATAAAAACTGATTTTCCGTTTAAATGAAATTTTGCCACCTTTGTGTTTTGAATTTCAAAAATCCGACATACATGGTTGTAATTAAGAAGTAAAATGTGGTTCAATGGGATTAAAATAATTTTTTGGTGAATAGTAACTTATTACGTTTTTAATCGCGATTAGAGGTAATTAGTGTAATTTAAGGTAAAAATAATGTTTTAATAATATGAAATGAACTTGAAACATGTCCTAAACTCATTGGATATGTCATGGCCGACTAAGACAAGCCATGGGTCAACTTTGGGACCCCATGGAGCCACTTTGGTTGGGAATGACATAAATAACGTTTTATTTAATGTTAAAGTAAAAATGACACACACATGAGATGTTTTACTAAAACAATTTTTACATGGGGTTATACAAGTCAGATTTTTAAATATAAATATTCATTGGAAATCTAAAATGATTTCCTAAATCATAGTATTTTTTTTATAATTTTTAGAGGTTAAATAAATTAAATTAATTATGACATCATGATGATGTTGCGATGACCTCATTATTTAACGATTTAAATAAAATGGAAAGATAATGTAATATCTAAGACCTAAACATGTCCAAAACCTATTGGATGAGTGGATTTAGAACCCTTATCACCTTATCCTAGAAATACAGCAATGTGGGACCTCTTAAATCTGAATACCATTTTGATATAAAGTGACTTTTCTTCACTTTCCAAGAGTGCCCCTCCTCTCCTCTTATAAAAGGCCCCCACCTCTACCTCCTTAACCACACTCCCAAAGCATTTGGATCGGACAACCCCTTCCCATTTTGTCTCTCCACATCCCTCTATTACTCCTTGAATCCTAACATTGGGCAGAAGTCTTCCCAAGGAAGCTTTTGAGCTCAAACCAAGAGGAGTTACCCGATTTTAAGGTAATGTCTTTTTTTGAGTCCTTTTGTTTTATTTTGCTTCTCCAACCCCCTATAATCTTTTTATTATTTTCTTTTGTAACAAATAAAGTATCTTCAATATACTATGATGTTTTTATAATAAGTATTCAAGCTACACTTACACACACCTACATCTAATGGTTAACGAACATACTGTTTCTGTGGATGGCTAACTTATGCCTCCCGAAATGATGATTGTTCAACATTCTTTTAACACCTTTAAAGGTGTCCATTAAGATGTAACTATATTTATATATGATATATAATATGTTTATGTTTTACTTAAGATTCAGTATTTTTCATTTGTGGCTTACCATTATGGCTTCCATTATGGGTATATGCGATATCTTCATTTTAGGAAGTGCGGACTACCGCCCCCTCAAAGTGATGTGATTCGTTAATGCCATATGTGGGACGTATAAAGGATGGATTTAATGTTATTATATATGATGTTATACTGGAATTATTATATACCTCTATATCATTATAATTTCTTTCCATTAAAGTACTAGATAGAAATGAAAGTAGCGTTCATGCGTACGTACGGCTTACCGTCTCCATGAAAGGTGCATTTCATTTCTTATCCCCAAATGTAATGTAATATTATAAGTACATGTATATAATGGATATATATGATGAATGATACATATAAAAGATGAATATAATTCTGGAATTAAAATATAAATACCTCTCATTTAGTTTTAATTCCCTTAATATTACAAAGAAATGAAAGTAGCGTTCATGCGTACGTACGGCTAACCGTCTCCATGAACGGTGAATTTCATTTCATACCTCTAAATGATTATGTAATATTATAAATACATGTATATGCTGGATATATATGATATATGTGATATCCAAATCATGAATATCATTCTGGATATAATGAACCATTGACCACACGAACAACATGTAATTGTAAGAAGTTAACTTTCGCCTTATGAACCAAAAATCGACAAAACAAACATTATTAACTTAAATGATTACATAAAATTTATAAAATGTAAATAAGTGATATAAAAGGAATAATGAACTTCAAAGTGGTTCTTAAGCAAATATAAATTAACTCAAGTTTATTATTTAGGACGTTAAAGAACGATCGAGTCAAGTCGGACCCGAGGTAAGGGATCCTACTCCACTATTTCCTTTTAAGTATACTCTTTTATGTCCTTCCCTCTAAAGCTCATATTTCTTGTTATTGGGATGTTATTTTATATTACACTTATTGTAATATTTATTTTCATATGATTAGAGACCCTATTCTCTCTCATCAATCCATTTTGGATGTTTTAAGTGGCGTCGTTAGGCTGCCGAGTTTTCGTAAGATATTTTTCATCTCACTTTTATTCCCGTGAGATTTATGCTACATTTGCCACAATTTCTTTTGAGTGGTTTATGTACTGCCCACTATTACACTTCTTTTTTACTATAATTCCATTTATGGGTATTTACATATTCATTGTATGACACTTCTTCAATGGGGTGTACTTTTCGAATGTTACCCAAGTCAGTAAGGGAACCTTTCACCCTCCTCTTTTTAAAAGACTTAGTTTGTTATGTCTTTTAATTCACATAATATTATGTTTGGATATGTTCATCTATATCCTTATTGATTTAAATTTTATGTCCAATTAATGAGATACCCCATTATCTCTCTCATCAACCCTTTTTGTAAAATTTTATGTGACGACGTTAGGCTGTCGAATTTTACCAAGGGAACTTCTTAACCCAATTTCGATTTATTTGGGTTCAACATGTAGTTATTGAA
Source organism: Viscum album (assembly GCA_963277665.1). Taxonomy (NCBI): domain Eukaryota; kingdom Viridiplantae; phylum Streptophyta; class Magnoliopsida; order Santalales; family Viscaceae; genus Viscum; species Viscum album. The sequence goes on along the minus strand of OY728161.1, from coordinate 1,415,902,592 downwards.
AAATTCATCCTTTGAATATGTGTGAATTACCTTTTATTGTTTTACAATTAATATCCACTTATATTGGGTGTATTTATATTTTTCACACATAATAATGAGAATGATTTTCCTTAATTTAAGGATACCTTCTTTATAATGGATTTCATCTCATTTTACATTTATTTTGAGACTTCATTGTTATTATGCACCAATTCACTCTTATATGGTGTGTATAATGTCCTTTGACATATTATATCATGAATCCCTTTATTCTCATGATATTATAATGTTCAGATTTAATGTTATTCCACAATTATTTGTATTCAAGAGTCTGTCATTTTGTTAAAAACTCCTTAACAAAAATATCGTTTTAAATGTTTTAAAGATTTATTATTCTAAATACTTATCTTTAATGTCCATGTTTTCAAAATGGTTTTTAGTATTTATTTATATGTACATTAATGTTTTAAAATTATAATTCCATTAAAAGCTTCAAAGTGGTATGGGACACTTTGATTCAAAAATCTCTTTTAAATGGTTTATGAAAATGGATTGATTAATTCAATATCTGGGAATTACTTATTGTGATTGAAAATGAAATTTTGTTATTGGAATGTTTATATTTTCAATATTTTATGTGAAATAATGGTACTTGGACATTATGATGGGTGGTGTCGTGAATACCAGGATGGGTGGTTACGTTATAACCTCCAATGCATTGGGTATTGAAGTCGGTCGTATGGCTATTCCATTAAGTATGTATGGAAATTGGCCGTATGGATATTATATTAAGTGATATGTGTGGAAGTCGACCGTATGTTTATTCCAATTAAGTATGTTTATGTCCCAAGTTACCGTTATATATGTTATGTGTTTTTTATATGGGTTTTATGGTAATCCTTTGGTTACAAAAAGTTAAGTAATGATACTTTATTCGGTGAAGAGTTTTTACTATTTCATGAAGGTGAAAAGTATTACTTTGATAAAGTATTCATGGTTTACTTGTTGTTTTGAAAAACTAACAGTTTTCATTCTTTGTGTATCCCTTACTGAGGTTTTTATGGTCATCCCATGTTTTTGAAATTTTTTTCACAGGACTTAGCGTGGAATAGGGTCAAGGATGGGATCAAGGGAAAGTCATGCTACCTAAAACATGGAACTATACATGTTTCTTTTTAAGAGTTTTTATTTTATGGAAAGTTAGTAGAAGAGACTACTTTGTAATATTTTGAGATATAATAGTTATTTCCTAATTCTCTAGAACTCTAAACCTGAAAAGATCCTCAATGTGGATTACTCAATTTATTCAAAATTAAGTAAGGTTTAAGGCTGGGGACTTATACTAAGGATCAATTGAATTTCCATGAATATTTTAGTAAAAAATAATTTTATGTATCAGTGATCTACGAAGTGAGTTTTATGACCGTAAGTGGCCTCCTCAATTTGAATATTTTCCTCTTATTTTTAAATTAGTTTTGGATGTGTTGTCCGGAACCCTCGGTTGAAAAACTGCATGACAACGAGGCTTATCTAGTCCACACCACGTGACCACTTGTTGTCTGGGTGACATTTAAAAAAACAAAGTTATAATGAAGGGACATCATGAGGCCTTCCATAGGTTATTCAATGTTCATTCCTAATTTTTTGACCTTATTATGGTAACATGATTCCATGCCTCTTAGAGGATTAAATGATTCGTGAGACTTTACCCACCTTCTTATTTATTTTCTTTTCCATGGAAAGCAATACACATTTTTTGGTATTTAATCCTTTGTGATTTTTTTGTGATAATTTGGTGAGAATCAATATTAGTATATTAACCAATTTAAATAAGTTAGTATTAAAAAATTAAAAAATTCCCTAACGAAGTTAATTTGAGATGATGTCCCTACCTTAAGCCCAAAATTTCGATGTATTCCCATTAAATCCCTTGATATAATATTATATATATTATTTTATTTAGAAAAAACATTTGATATTATTAATAAATTATACATATATAAGGTATTATAAATATTTTTTATAAACATATTTAAATAAATAATCATTTAAATCCATATTGGGTGTCCGAAATATTTCCAGACCATTATTTAAAAATATAATCAATATATCAATAGTTGTAAATGTTGTCATAGTTCCATCATAACAATAATAATATACATTAAATATTTATAATAGTTAAACTTAAATACATACTTCAAAACAAATTTTGAATTGTGGTAATCAAAATTGTACTATGTTGCAATCTTTAAGACGGTTGGTCATATGTATGCATGAGTTACATTTCCAATTTTCAATGATAATTATGGAAATATGTTATGTATTACTTGATGATTCAACAATGATGACAATATCATAAATATCAAATTATTTCATTTAATAAAATAGCAAATAAATTCCATATTATTTGGTGATGACAAAAGTATCACATTACATCATATAAGAGGTAGTTCACACATAAGTGTGAACTATATCATCATATTCTAGTGAGTGTAAGGGAATCAAATAAATAATATACAATGTGTTCAGATATTGAAATTTTCAATGAGTATCATTATTATGTCACATATATCTAATTTATTTATTTAAATAATTATTATTAAATTCAATGTATTGTGTTAGAGAATAATGAATAACATCTCTTCGTGGGGAGGTAATCCACAGTACACATGATCAACATTAACGTATACCCTACAAAGTAGAATAAAAGAATTATCTTGTGATATAATTGTTATAAAATTTTAATTATGTAATTACTGTAATTTAAATAATCTAAATCCATCAGTATAATAGTCCATGAGAAGATATTATTGAAAAAAATTACAAGGGTCGGTTATGCGATAGTCTTCCATTCCCACAGACAATGGATTAGATTCCCATTTGATTGAACATGGGATGGATTTAGGTTATAATATTACCAAAATAATATATTAATATAATTTGTACTCTTTTAATGTTATAGAATATTTTTTAAATATGATTATAATTAGTAAAAAAAGAAAACCTAAAAATGATCGGTTAGGAGTGATATCTATTAATTACAAATCTCATTTGATTATCCTTAAAAGCAATTTTTGGATGAATTTATGATAATAAAAGGGGATATAGGTAATTTTTAAGGATTAATGAGAGTTAATTTTTTGCATATATGTAGTCAAAAATGTTTTTATGGTATGATGTGGATATTAGAGCGGGTATCTGTTTATAAGTGTGGTGAGTTGAACAAATGAAATTTTTGAAATAAAATGGTGTACCTATATTTTTCACATTTTCCAAGTATATGAATTGGAATATTATTATCCTTTGTATTATAGAAGGTTAATTAAAATATATAATATAAAATTCAGAATTTTTTTTAGCAGATTTTAATTGTATAATCCTTGCTTTATGCATAGGTAAAACCATTTTCACTTAAATTATAGAAAATATTTTTAATATTTACAATATTCATTATGAATGAAAATTAATTTTATTGTATTGAATAATGTAAATTAATTTAAATCCAAATATTGAACATATTTTACAAAATTCAATTTACATAATTAGTATAATCAATTCTATAATAAATCCCATAGATATGATGAAAGAGAATTTTTTCAATAAATTTGATTTATGGAATTTTTTCATTTCTTATAACTCTATGAATACTAATTATCATTTTATGTATTTAAATTAATTAATATTTATATATAATCTATAAAATTTATTTAAATAATAATTCATTAGGGTTATTTTAATTAATTAAAATGGATAATCATTTTTCACTTATAAAATATTTTCACAAAAAAACCACATTTTTATACACGTAAATATACATATAATAAAAAAATATATAATGAATATTTTTATGTAATTTATTTTACCAAATAATAATAAATAATTATTTTTTCACATGAAATAATATAAATTACATGATTCTAATTTTACATCACACAATTTACTGAAATTAAATTATAGTTTCACAAAAATCAATATTATTTTACTATTTAATAAAAATCAATATTTACCCAAAAAAAATTCAACATTACACACATGATAATTTTTAAATTTTGATTACAAAAATGAAGTTAATTTTATGAACTATATTTGTGATAAAAATGAAAAATAAATTTTAATATTTTCTCAAAATATAATTAAAATTTATATTTGAAAAAAATATCATTGATGAATAATATTATATTCATAAAAATTGAATGTTGATTTATTAATATATTATAAATAAATCTATATTGATTGTGATATATATATATATATATATATTTCATAGCATAGTGAGTGGAATTTTTATCATCCAATTTTATAGTTGGGTTATAACTGCCATAGTTAATGTAATATTTTTTCGTTGTTTGTTTTAGATAATTACAAATCATATTCTACGAACTAGATCAAAAAATACTTATATGAAAAATTATGTGGTTTAAAATATATAATAACTATTTATGGGAGTCTCACTTAAACTATTCATGTCTTATGATGTCGAAAAAAATTTACTGGTGATCTGGTTAATCAATATATTGGATGAATTGATGTTTTTTGGTACCTGTAAGTGATGATGGTAGATGATATTTGTGTCTAGAGATATCTCATTTTTTACATCCCCTAAAATATATATATTTTTGTTTGATATTACTTTTTGGTTATAAATCCTATATCCCCCACCCATTTACTTTCTCTTTTATGTTAATTTTACACCTATGTGAATCTTAACATGGGAAAGATATATTTTTCCAAATTTTAGTTTCTTAATTTTATGGTACTACATTATTGATATCATTCATAAAAATTGGATGTTATATACATGTATAATAGGATATGAACTCCCAATCTATTATATATCCCCCTTCACAGATAATCAAAATTTCATTTCCTAATGAAGAATGTATTGGGGTGACACTCTTTGTTTACTTTACAACTATGTTGGGCTATGGTTGGTTAGGTCATGATACAAATGATTCTTATGTTTCATGTACTATATTCCATGTAAATGTAATGGTGAGTTCATAATATCAATTTTATTCATGATACTACAATAGATAGTGAATAGATGATTCATTGTAATTTGAGGTTGAATTGGTGGGTGATAGTAGTTATGTTGTAGGATTGAGATTAAATCTCATAAAAATTGAATTTCAATTTATAGGATGCTACACCAATCCCTTTTAAATGACTCGAATAACTAATAATTCTATGTTAAATTCATATCATATAATTTTCTGATGAGATTCGATTGGGGTTGGGACATAATTTGGGGATTTTAGTGGGGTTATGTTAGGAAGTATATATAACCCAAAGGGAATTTTTACGGTATATTTTGATGCAAAACTATCTCTTGTAGTTGATGTATAATTTATTGTATATTAGGATAGTCTATGTTTTTAGAATATGGGATCGTTGGTGATCTTGTACCTTATCAAGAGTAATTGAGGGAGTGAATTGGTGTATTGGGGTATCCTCGAACCTTTGTATGAGACAATGATTGTATATACTTGAGCCTCATGTAACTTCTATATTATGGATGTTTTATTTTATCCCATATGGATATTGTGTGAAGAAACTAGTGTTTTCCACCTTCCATAATTTTGAAATAGATGACTTTTTTAGTGTTATTTAAACTAAAACAATTTAAAAATTAATAATTAATTTAGTAAACAATAACTAATCAAATGGTTTAATGTGGTTATGGATGTACCAATTCTATGATTTCTTCTTTTGTACATGTGATTTATACATCGATGTGATGAATAATTTAGTAAATAATTTTTTACTAAATGACTTGGGAGAAAACAAAAACATTTTTTACATGATGTTGAATATATATTAATGTTGTATTTTCTGAATAATATCAATTTATATGCATTTACTATAATTGGTTGATGTGATACCTCAAAAAATTTTATTTCCTAAATTAATTAATATATTTTTATTATATTCACTATTATGAAATGAATGATTTTCTTAGGGACATGAATAAATTTAACATGAAAAAAATATATAGGGGTATATCAAACTCATAAGTACTTATTATGAACTGTACAAACATAAAAAAAATCATGCCAAAAAATATCATAAAACATTAATTAAGGAAAAAATTTAATTTATATGAAGAAAAAAACTTATTTAATTTAATTTAATTTAAAGTTGAAATTACTAATGGATATTTAATTTATATTAATTTATATACCATCATATAATAAAAACACAAATATAGTTACTTTACTTTAGAAAAATTAAAAACAAAAAATTAATATATACCACTATTTTCATACTGATATAAGGATCAACTCATGTTTTCATTTATAATAATTGAATAGGAAATATTCACAACTATATAATTCGTATTTAAAAATAATGGAAATTAGATATTTTAAAGCTATGAAATAATTTATGTTTTCAATACCCTTAAAATCCGTAGATATTTTTCTTACTATGAACCATAAAAATGGTGTCCTATATTATTGTGATTTATATAAATGGTAAAGGATTCATTTATCATTCCCAATGTTATACCTCAACAAATTTCTTTTTATCAATGCAATTATTATTGTTTCTAAAAATGGATTTTATTTGTGGTACACATAACAGTAACAAATAAAAATTCCAACTCTTACCATGTTTTTGAAGTAATATAAATATCCATTTTTAGAATCTAATAAAATAAATTAATGATGTTATATTTCAGTAGAAATAATTATATTTAATGTAAATTTCAATTTAAATTTTCAAGTCACCTTAATTTCAATAAAAATATTACATTAATAAATTGTAGAATAATGAAATAGAATTAATACAAACTTTATTAAAAAAATTCAATTCAACTAAAAATAAAAATTATTCTACTAGGACTTCTCCATCAGTCAACAGTGACTCATACAAAATAATAGTGTCCTGTTAAAAAAACCTATCTTAGTTTTGTAAAATTATATAAAATGACAACTTAATTGAAAATTTTTATAATACCTAAAAAGAAAAATTTTAATGATAGATTATTATAAATAAAATTTCACAGATGAATAGTCATTTATTTTTCTAAACTATCATGATATTCTATGCACGTTTTATTGATTTTGATTTTTTGTTCCATGTTACAAGATAATTTTTATATATTAGAAATATACAATGTAATTCATAATAACCCCACCATGAGTAAAACTGATGTGATGATCACTACTATATGTCAAAAATAAATTATTGTTATTTTTTATATTGTTTTAAGATAATTTGAACATATTCTATAAGTTTTGAGTGTGTAACAAGTGTTTTCCATAAAATATCAGATTTATATGAAAATAAAATCTTTTATAACACTAGTGACATTAACTAATAAACATGAATATAGTTATTTCCTACATATCCCAAAGAGAATAATAACTTTTTTAATAAAATATCAGGTTATTATGTATGTTCTATCATTATTATGAGTATGTGATAACTATTCTTAACTGATGTTTTATTTTTAAATAAATCATTCCATTTCCATCTTACTAGACACCCTATTTTTATTATTGTTTTTTGTTTTATTTTAAAACCTAAGAAATAAATCACATATTATTATTTTAATGTATAATGATAATTGGATGGAATTTTCATGGTATTGATTATGTTAAACATGTTTCTTAATGAAATTTAATATACAAACAAAACTTTTTCACTATTAGTCAATATAACCAAACTATGTCTCGGATTGGAATGAATATTACTCATAAATCAATGAATTTTAATCATGTTTAAATTTTTTAATACTTAACACATATTCTTATATTAAATTCCACGTTAAAAATAATATTACACTTCCATTTATTATGAACAAACCATGTATCAAATTGATGTTTGTAAAATTACTACATGTATAAAATGAGTCAAAAAACCGTTTCAAACATATCCTGGTAATAGAATCATGTTACAATGGTTTTTTATATGGGAAACTCGTTTTCAACTAAAATATAAATTTCAAAAAATAGTCATAAACATTTAGTCATTCCAGACATAACATGTGTTGAATTGATGTGTTGAAAATTCAATAACTTAAATATGAATCATATATTTTTTTCCATAAATTATGTAGTCAAAATGAGTGAATTTTATAATAATTTAGTATATGAACCTTATTTCCTATTAAAATGTATATTTTAAACTGAAAATATAAACTTTCATGTAATCTGGGAACTATTACTATAATATTAAAATGAGGATAATTCATACAAATTTAATATGGATGAAATTTAACATTCATAATTAATTAATAAAATATGAAAAAAATTGATTTTTAGATTGTGACATGTCTTTGGATCTAAAAAGAAACCTTTAAATTATAGGACATAAATTCATTTAATCTGTTCACATGGTGTGAGTGATTGATATTTGGTTATTTCATATGTTTTGAAAAGGATTCTTAAATCATTTTCCCAATGTATATAAGAAATCCTGACAATGTTTTTCTACTATAAGATGACTGTTGTGTGAAATAATATTACTTTGACTAAAGAGAGATATATATATATATATATATTGTTTCTTAGGAAACACACCAAGAGTCAGATTAAGGTGTAGTTCATTCCAACAAGACAGAAGAAAACATGGATATGTATATGAAATCATTAATAAAATATGAACATGTTTTCTAATTTTGCAGCTTTTGATGTATGTTTTGTCTTAAAATGTAACTTGTAAAGTCTTAGACCCTAATATCCTAGAGTTTGAGGTTAATTTATTACATTGGAAGTAGATATATGGAATCATTTCTTGAAAGCTCAATGTTATTGTAGAATTCATAAACTATATTCTTAATTTATTATAACATTACATTCGAATGATTAAAATAAAAAAATATTGAATATAAATAGTTTAAATCATAAAAATCATTTAATGAATCCATATTTTTAGTCATGGGAATGTGAAAAAATAATGGTGTGATTAGATTAACATTAAGGGTGACATAAAGTGTAATCTATAATGAATTATCATGTCAAAAATAAATATGGCATGGAATGAAACTGAGAACACATGATAACTAGTCTACTTACATGGGTAGAATAATCATCAATGGATAATAAAAATGAAATAATATCATTTTTGATAATAACCAAAAACTAATTTATTGAAATAATTAATATTATATATCATGATATTTGGTATCATATTACCTATATAGTCAATTTTTTTTTTTTGAGGTAGTATAAAACAAATGGAAAGTATTCTCAAAAACCCATTTAATTTAGGCAAAAAGAATTTCTCAAGTGTCCCATTGAATAATATAGGGATATATATGACTACTCCCATCAATAACATCATTTATAATTCATTACACATATATTTAATGAACAATTCATTTTCCTAAAATAATTTTACATATTAATAAATGTAATAATAGAGAAATTTATACAGATTATCCAGATTTTTCACAGCCAATAAAATAAATGTCGTAGTATAACACAATATGTAAATAATTTGTATGTATTATGAGATATTCATTTCCATAATACATAGAGTATATATATTTAATGTAACCTTAATTTCTAATTATTTCATTATAGTTATTGCTTCAAAATGAAGTTAATCACTGTAAATTTAATAAATAATGTAAATGTCAACAACTTAACTTGTAAAAGTGATCATAAAATAAACATAAGAAATAATATGGATTACAATAATTTATCATACCCAAGTGGATAATAAGTTAATTATATATATATATTTATATATATTTGATTATGATGAATAAAAATACATAAAACTGTCATCAATCACATTTTTGATGAAAATAACATTTTAATATTGAAAATAAAAATTTAAAAATACATATTTCCCAAAATATTAGGAAAAAAATTTACATTAAGAAGAAAAAATCTGACCTATTAGTGAATATTAATTTTAATGTGTAGTCATTATGATTGGAACATTCAATTCGCATTTAGTGAGTTAAAATAATGATTCCATTCACATTTTCGTTAAAAAATCATTAAATTTATTTTTCTGGAAAAAAACCGAAGATTCCATTTAATTTTTTTCAAAAATTTAATTATGTGTAACATTTACTTTGATAAATAATTTTATAAGACTAAAAACATTCATGAATATATTTTTAGGAACCATGGATATATTGGAAGACATATTTCTAATCGAAAAGTGAAATATTGTTCACTATAATATATGTTTTCTAAATAAATATACCTTCCAAATAGAGGAAAATGTTAGTAGTACCTGAAATATTAATAAATAACCAATTTATAAAAAAATTAAAAGGTTTTTTAAAATAAAACTCAAATAAGTTACAGTAATTGGTAAAAAAATATAAATACACTCGATTAAAATGAATTTGAATTATAGACCCTTACATGATTAGTAACAATTGAATACTAAAATACATGAAATAAATAAAATTTAATGAATCGTATAATTATAAAAATATAATTATTTTTAAGATATAAATTATAAATTTGTTAGTTGATACACATCAATAAAATAAATAGATTCATAATGCTAAATACATCAAAATAAAGTATATGTTGGGATGAAATCTCTTACAAAGTCCATAATGTTCATGTGATATTTAATTGGTGTGTTTATTATGTGTATAAAATATAAATACACACATAACATGTGGAAATATAACATTATATAATAAAATTTCATTTCAATAAGAATCATATCATTCAAATGACAATGAGGAAGAAATATATCCTAATGAATATAAATTTTGTAATGAATATTCTTTCAACATTGTTTCTTTTATTAAAATCCATTAAAATAAGAATCATTAAAAGTTAAACATAAAAATTAATGTAGTTAGTGGTAATTGTTTTATAATATTTAAAATGTCCATATATACACATTATAATATAAATTAAGTTCATAAAAATAAAACATGTCTCAATAAATGAAAAATGAGACAAAATCATATACCACATATCTGAATTGTCATTTTCATTGTATATCCTCTTAAATGATAATCTAATTTAAAATATTTAGTTTATTTAGAACATTATTCAATTTTATAATCATATTTATTATAACTTAATAATTTATATAGGTAATTATATAATCAATTCAGTACATGTCATACATTTTGACGATAATTAGTTCATATGTCCAAAATAATTTCAAAAGTTTCACTATGATTAAAGTTGTTATTTTTCAATAATATATAAAAACATAATTATGTAATATCTATAATTTTAATTGATCAATTATTCATTTAAATAAATTGAATAAGTATCTTTTTTAAAAAATGAACTATTTTATAATAATAGATAAAATTGATCATACATATTCATTAGTAATGTTTACATTATTGAATGATCATTATAAAAATAAGTTAATTATTATATATGACATAAAAATTATAATAATATAATAAATATCATATAATTTCTTTAAATATTCTTATATATATCATTAATGTGATTTTGGGATTAAAAATGAATGACATCACCTCATTGAGTAGGTAGTCCACAGGTTTTCATGAATGAAGTTATGAATTTTTTCTGAATGGTAAGTTAATAAATTTAATTACATATTATCAATTAATAATGATAAATAGCTAATTAATAATATATATATATATATATATATGTTAATTAATACATTAAAACCATCAGTAATATATAGATATTGGAAATAAATAACATTTGTTCGTGAGGTGGTAGTCAGCCATAGAAATGAACAATGATTTTTCTTTCTATTTGACATATGAGAATATGGTTAACGTTTGTTAACATAACATAATACATCATAGTATATGATATATACTTACATTATTATATTGGACATCACATTAATAATATTTTATAGTGGGTGAAGAATTAACCAATCATAAAACCTCTATAAAAAAATGGTAAATCTTCTTTAGATAGTATATTTTGGATTATTCCTTAATCCTTAATTGATTAGATTTATGATGGATAAAAGGACACAAATATGTGGTTAGGTATGTCATTAAATTATTTAGGAGGCACTTACAAAATCCAAATGATTATTTATTTTCGAATAAATTATGAGATGAGTTTTCTTCTTATATGTGATGTGAGGGACACTTTTCGAATTTCATAAAATATTAAATATTATTAAATAAAATTTAATTAATATTATTTCAGATGGACCATTATTAAAATTTGGAAATTTATATGTAATAAATATGGTCAAAATTATAATTTATAAATTTTTATCTTAAATATAATTTTATATATCTTGGTTTAAAACTAGAAAATCCATTCTCAGCCAACACACTATATCAAATTTAAAAAAAAATATTTTTAACATAAAAATCTGATATGAAATATGATATTTATGTACTTTTTGATATTTGTAATCCTTATTATTTTCATGGATGATATTTATTTTTTGTTGAAATAAATTAATAAAATTTTATTTAACAAAATATATCACATATTTTAATTTTGAAACTATTTATTTAATTTTATTTAAAAGACATGATGATAAAAATTATTGAAGATTATATTCCATTTAACCACTAGAAATAAACAATTATCTACAAATTTTTTTTTTAATCATGATTTCAACCCAAAAAAAATTATATTTAATATTTTTAAAATGATTTACCTTGACTTTTTCCTAGTTTATAGTAATGTTTTGTTAGCACTTTAAAAGAATTTAAGTTAAATATAAATGAAAAAAACATTAAAAAATTCCAACAATGAATATATTTTTTAAATACCAAAAAAACTTTAATATTCATTCAATACTTTTTTTATCCCTAGGATAACATAAAAGTTACATTTAAATGAAAGAGAGTCACATTTTTTCTTTCCCATTACATAAATTATTACATTTTTCAATTTCATCAAAATGTGTCACATAAATCTCACAAAACGATGTGTGATCTGGTTTGAAAAAATTATACTATAATAGTTAATGATAGAAATTGTTTCCTCATCCCATTGTATTAGTCTAGGTGTCATACATAGGTTTCTAAAAAAAATTATTTATTATTTTCATTATATTTATTTTCTTTTTCAAATAATTTTTGAATTGTAGGATGATCTCAATTAAATTGTTTAATTTCTGTAGATAAATGAATATTTTTTGCATAGCGGTGTCCGATGCATGGGCGGGGCACGGTCGAAGCTACACGACTTTGTCTGGGTCACTGTGCAACCTCACCCAGTTCACCCCACTCCCTGACCGATGGTCCACTAACGAAATAAAATGAATTGAGAATTGTTCTAATAATAATAATAAAATTAATGACATTTGAGATTAATATTATTATATGTGATGTTAATATATATTTTATTAGTTTATTATTATTAATATTTTTAACATTTTATTAAGTAAATATTTTTATAATAGTTATAACAAAATTGTCAATGTAATTAATTGTATTAATATTATCACCATAAATTATTATTATTTTCATCATTAATTATTATCATTAGAATTGTAAAAATTTCGATTAATATTATTATCATTATAATTATCCATGAAAGGATAATTATTATGAAGATATTATTATTAATATTATTTTAGTTTAATATTATTATTAATGTTATTGTTCCTTTTATAATAATAATAATAATAATAATTAATTTCAATTTATTTGTATTTGTTTTCATTTATTTTTTTGTGCCAGGGTTTGTGCTACCTGTTTTCTCCCTCTCCCTGTCGCGCACACCCCCATACCCCCCTATTCTCTTCATGTTCCCCCCTCCCATGCTGGACCACCGCCTCATGCGCCTGCCTCTAGCTCGAAATCCCATCATACCCCCTCCCTAATCCACTCAGATTTCTAATATCGTACCCCTGACACGGCAACTCTTGAACGACTTCCTCACTTGTGCCATCTGCCGAAAAAACCACCTCCAGTTCGGCCTCTTATCACTATTCGGTGAACCCCAACGCCCCCTGCTCTATCCGACCCTTCTTGTCACGATCCGTCCCTCGGGGCCTGTGTTATGACTAGCCCAAGCCCTCCTTCCATGGTCTAGGGGCAGGAAACTATCACCAAATGTGTATTCATATAAACTGGTAAGGCATTTCCTTTATAACCTATAAACACACGCAACCAAAGACACATCAAGGTATGAACGCAAGTCAACTCTATAGTAAAAAAGTGAGTAGAGTGAGTGGAAAGGGTCCAGAATACAATCCCAACTGGAAAGTACAAGTTCAACTGAAATTCAATACAACTGAAGAAAGATCAAGATAGCTACTAGGTCGTCCTCCGGGATCCTACATGAAGGGTAGGTACAAATAACCTCCTCAATACTCCATGTATTTTTATCTCTTCAACATATCGACTATTTGTATGGTCCACCTTCAGGCTGTGTCTAGTCCTTGTACTGTAATCCTCAATCAGTGATGTTTGTCGTCTGCATCCCACACATCAAGGTGCAGGCATAGCCCTTACAGGGGTGAGTATAACGATACTCAGTAGAGACCCTGATAACCACTAGGTCTTAGAAAATCCTACAAGGATAAAATACAAGTTATGAAATAAATAGATAACTATATATAGGTATATTCCCATACATATACCAATGTTATCAAGTAATCCATCTCAATCATGAGTAAAACATAGAGGATCTGACTCAGCTCAACAACAGTTTATTGTAGGGGTAATAATAAGTAACATTCTGAACACCTCATATGATGGAGAACTCCTCCTATATCGAGTACAGTGGGCCTAACACATCGCACAGAGGCACTTACCACTAACTTTGGATGGTTTAGGTAATCCACCTGTCGAGTACTGTGGGTCTGCCGCATCACCAAGGTGATCCCCACTGTGGGTCTTTCGTGTCACCAAGGTGATACCCCTCATATCCTGGGTTGGTACATCTCTTGTCGAGTACCGTGGGTCTACCATGTCACCAAGGCACTCCACACTTAGCTAGTTGATTCACTCTGAGTCAAAACGGTTAGCAGACATCAATTCTCAGCAAGACGCAAGGTTCCCGCACTATGCTCGCTCATCTCTAGGAGGATTTGATCCAAGAGCTACTGTTCGATACAAAATCTTCCATGAAGTTCTACAAATAAATATATCAATGGTCTGTCATTTCATAAGGTCACAACGCAATTGACAGAGTGTCAATCGGACGCCCGGTTTGTGAGTTATTAGCTTTTTAGTCCTAGGGGCCCATTTGGATTCATGCTCGATACAACATAACGATTCCTATATTAATCAAAAAATTAGTGGGGAATCGGTCAAATGGATTGTCATGCTCCATTATTTCCAGCACTGCTGACGGTTCGTCAAACTGACGACCAGTGCCATTGTTATGGCCAAAAGTAGTAAATGGGTCGTAGTGGGCCAGGCTCCGATCCACCCCAGTCGGACCAACCTGGACTGACCCGGACTGGGCCGGCCCTGTTCAGGTCGACCTAGCCTAACCCATTGGGTCTGGCCCGGCTCGTAGTGCATCCCAGACCATTAGGTTCAGTCCGGCCAACTGGGTCCGGCCCGACCCACCGTGAGGGGCCGTGGAGGGCCACGGGTGGTCGCAAGGGCGTGAGGCAGCATAACGGCTCGACCGAGGGCTACCACAATGTCATGAGGCCCCGGGGTGTCTTAGAGGTAATGAGGCTTGTGCGAGCTGGGGTGGCTGGGAGTTTGTGTGGGCGACGTGAGATGAGGTGGCTCGGAGGGCCTGCAGGCGCCGTGAGCTGGGGCGGCTCGGAGGGCCTCAAACAAGGGAGGCACGACCGAGGCGCGTGGACATTTCGTCAAGGACATAAGAGCACGGTTGGGTAGCTCAGCCAGGGCATGAAGATGGGGAGGCTCAGAGGCCCGATGGGCAGTGCGAGCCGGAGCAGCTCGGAGGGCTGAAGGGCGATGCGAGCCGGGGCATGCTGTCGGTTCAGCCGGGAGGGAAAAGCACCCTGGGGGCGGTGCGGGTCGCAGAGGTCGTGAGTGGCGACACCGTTTCCTTCATCACCTTCGTATCCTTCCTTTATTTTAAAGAACACCTTAATTCAACACTAGGATTTCAGATAGGTCGGGCCATGTTATTTGGGCCCACACTCTCCTCATTAGGGCGATAGCAAATGGCTAAACATTAATCATGAATCAAGAACGGGGATATTTATCGAGAATATTCACAAATTTAATAACCATCACTACCTCGTATATTTCATTTTCGAAGATGAGGAGAAAAGTTTGTTCTTCAAAGGCGCCCCACATCGATTGACTCTACAAGGTTCTTCTGAGGAAGAAGTCGATGACATTCCTTGTCGGCATTCTTCGTTTGGAGGAACATTCTTCGTTTGGAGAGCTTTCTCCCAAAGGCCTTCTTTGCTCACATTCCACTAAAATAATAGACTAAGTTATCTTTTATTTTGTTGGCATGAATTCAATAATATTAGTTAATTAAGGTCATTGTCATAATAAATTATGGTAGGGGTTGGAATAAAATTAATTAAAGGGGGTCGTGGCACAATTATGTGGGGATATCAAGAGGTATCTCCCCACATAATATGGAGTTCAAGTGGTTTTTTATGCGGGTGTTCCCTACCACCACATACTATCATGGGACGTTAGTTTAGGAGGTCCCCACCACCATAACCTCTCTTGGGAGGAATAGTTCGGGTGTTCCCCACCTGAAATATCCACATGGATGCTCAAAATAAAAGAAAATGAAGTTTATATTATTTTATTATTTCCACGAAAACTCAAAAAAATTAACGATCACCCTTGACCAACTTACTTCGAGGAGAATGTATCCTTAAGAGAATATCGTTGCTGTGAGTTCAATGGTCCCCTCATATATAAATTCTGAGCACCGGTACAAAATTTAGAAATACATGATCACTCTTTTACGGAACGTACCAGAACAAAAGTTCCGAAATTCATTCTAGGTACACCAGGGCTCAGAATCACGTGCCGTCAATTCACACCGGAAAGTAAAGTTCCCATATATTTAAAATTTATTTAAATGGAAATTCTAGTTCATTACACTCTCCCCACCTTTGGGCTCTAAGTCCCCATTAGCCACAAATCAAACTAGGTAAACAAGTTGGGGTACTGAGCACGCATCAGAGCCCTTCACTCCCATGAGTTCTCCTAGAGGTTCTCATGATTCCAGTGAATGATCACCATAGGTATAGACTATCCATGAATGAATAGCTCTTATCAATCCTCAATATCTACTAGATCCTCCGTAAAAGTCACCCCATCGTCGACGTCCAGCTCACTATGGGCTATGATTTTAGAGGGGTCGTGAACAAATCCTCTCAGCTAGGATACGTGGAAGACGTAATGCACCCGATGAAACTGAGGTGGAAGAGCTAAGCGGTATGCCACCTTGCCAACTCTGTATAGGACCTGGATAGGTCTGTTTAACCTTGAAGATAACTTACTGCCTCAGACAAATCTATGCTAACCTCGTAGAGGTGAGTACTATATAATGATGTTGTCACCATCCTCGAACTCCAGAGGTCTCCATCACCTATTGAAATATGACTTTTGCCTACTTTTTGGAGTCATCATCCACTCATGGATGATCTGAACATTCTCTATGAAGGAATATACCTTCTTTGGTACCATGAGTTCTGACTCCCCGGGGTCAGTATAACAAAAAGGTGATCTATATGGATGCCCGTATAACACTTCGAAATGTTCCATCACAATGGTGGAGTGATAGATATTGTTTTATGAAAACTTCTCCAAAGTCATGTGATCCACTCATCTTCGACCAAAGTTAAGGAAACAAGCACACAACATGTCCTCAATTTTTTTAATGGTCCGCTCAGTCTGTCTATCGATCTGAGGTTGGAGGGAGGTGCTGAAACGAAGCTGCATCCCAAAATCCTTCTGAAACCCCTTCCATATCAGTGAAGTAGAACGTGAATCATGATCGGATATAATCATCTGAGGTACTTCATGTAACTGAACAATCTCATGAACATAGAGGTGTCCTAATATCTCTACTGAACCCTTCTCTCTAATCGGTATGAAGTGGGCCTCCATGGTGAGTTGGTCGATGATCACCCAAATAGAGTCATGTCACCTGGATGTACATGGTAGTCCTGTTAGGAAATCCATGGAAATCCAATTCGACATCCACTCCTGGAGAACTAGAGGATGATCCAAGCCTACTGGTACCGGATTCTTTTCCTTCACTTGTTTAAATGTGAGGAATTTAGAAACAAACTCTACAACTGCTTTCTTTATTCCCTTCCACCAGTGTTGTCGTCAAAGATCCTACTTCATATTCACCACATTTGGATGTATCGCTTCAGGGGAGTTGTGGAACTACCTAAAAACTCCCCCCTGATATGACATTGGTACCACAGTACACCCTCTGAAGAGGATGACATGCTCCCCACCTTCAAGAAATCAATCAGGTGTATGCCCTTTGGATATATGAGCATGTCGTGTCTCACAGTCAACGTCCCCACACACGCCTCCCTGACTTGTTGAAGTTGTGGGTTAGTGAATATAAGAGACTAAAGGAATGATGCTACTTCTCTATCCACAAAGGATATCTGAAAAGAAGCCAGTTTCTCTATTGCCTCGCCTAGCAGTAGTATACCAGATCTCCTACTGAGTGCATTTGCAACAACATTCCCCTTCTTATGAGTATATACTATCTCAAAGACATAGTTATAGAGGAACTCAATCCAATATTGTTCTCTCAGGTTCAGTTCCTTAGGAGAGAAGATATACCTGAGACTCTTGTGATTAGATTACATGGTAAAACGTTCACCTATCAGGTAGTAATTCCACATCATCAAGGTGAAGACAACTGCTGCTATCTCCAGGTCATGGGTAGCGTAGTTCTGCTCATGATGTCTCATCTACTGAGAATCATAAGTGATAACTGCTCGCTCCTGCATCAGGGAACATCTGAGTCTGGTCCCTGATGTGTCATACTAGACTACTTACCCAACGCTCTCTTCTGGATGCCTTATGATGGGGGAACTATTCAGCCTCTGCATTAGCTCTGGAAAATTATGCAGGTATCTCTATAACCATAAGAAGTGTTTATCCTTCTTCTTGATGACTGATAGTGGTGCTGCAACTACTGATAAGTGTAGCACAAACCACTGGTAATATCCATCCAAACTAAGGAAACTTCATACCTCGGTCACACACCTGGTTGGCTCCCAATCATGTACAACCTCAACCATTACTAAATCTACTACAAATCCAACCTCTGATATGACATGTCTTAGAATGTAAACCTCTCATATCCAAAACTGGCACATCGACAGCTTACCATAAATATGGTTCTCTCAGAGTGTGTCCATTACTACCCATAAATGAAAGGCATGTTCACCATCAATAACGGAGTAGATCAGAATTTCGTCGATGAAGACCACTACAAAGAAATCATGGTATGTCTAAAAGATAATGTTCATGAGTCCCATTAACAATGTTGGAGAATTGGTTATGCCGAATGGCATAACCAAGAACTCGTAATGGCCATATCGACATTTGAATTCCATCTTCTATATATCATCATCTCGCACTCTGTACTGGTGATACCGTGATATGAGGTATATTATCGAGAACCACCTTGCTCCCTTTAGCTGATCGAAGAGGTCTTCAATCCCCGAGAGTTGTTACTTGTTCTTCACAGTCACCAGGCTCAAGCACCGATAGTCAACAAAAAGCCTCAAGATCCCATCCACCTTCATGGAGAATAGAATCAAGGCTTCCCAAGGTGATACACTGGGCCAGAAGAACCCTTTCTCTTGCAGGTCCTCTAGCTGTACCTGCAACTCACAAAGCTCTACTGGATCCATCTGATACACTGCTGTAGATATTGGTGTCGTCCCGGTGTAGAATTCAATGTAAAAGTCAACCTCTATGCGAGGAGGTAGACCCTGGAAATCATCAAGGAATACATCTACACACTCATCCACCACTAATGGAAAACTCGGACTCTCCACTTTAACCAATCTGAGGGTATGTCTAGCCAACTGATGTGTAATCAGCATCACCCTCATTTTGGGTATGCCTGTCATGTGATGAAAAGGATTCCTTCTCACATGGTGTTGTTTTATTATGTCAACCCATATTGTGTAGTTTGATATTATTTTTTATGTTGTGAAAATTGATTATGTTTCTCTTTGATTGTTTCCAAATGGGGGTTTTTAAAATTATTATGTAATGAAAAAGATGATTTGGAAATGTATTTTGGTGTGCTTGTGTTTTTGAAATGGTGATTGGGAAGAAAGTGGGGGATTTTTTTGTGTATTTTCTATTTGGTGTGTGATCTCTGAAATTGATACATGATGTGAATGTGAAATTTGTTTGATCAAAAAAATAAGAATTCTGGGTACCTAGGTGGGTGGATTAGAAATAGTACGTTAGATGACACATGAGTGGATCATCCCGGTTTCATATGGAAAGATTGACGGTACAACACTAAATAATCTTTTGTGATGGTTGGAGACCCCAAGGTTATGGATGTGATTCGCTACTAGTGACTCATGAATGAGAGAATTGGTTATTGTCGCTCCTATGCCACATTTACATTGATTTAAGATGTCTCTAGCGCACCATGCATACTGGCAACTTTAGATGATTTAACCTGCAATTCTCTACTATTCATGACATGCTTCCTTTCACTGGAAAATGGAGGACCACTTGAGTATGTGAATTTTCATTATAAAATTTTTATTTCATTTTAAGATAGTATTTGTGAAATGGATTTTCCTTCAATTCTCTTTCCTTTCAATTTTCCTCTTTTAAATGGTTTTCTTATAAAAAATTCTTTTTTAAAGTATGGTTTCAAATATTCAAGTCAAATTATCTCTTAGGTGTTGTGGAATGGAATCATTTTATTAGGTGATATCCTACTAAGCCTTTATCTCACTCCCAACATACACCTCTGTGTGTATGCAAACCTTTTTTCTTGTGCATACCAGGTTGTGACATCATGCTTCATGATTGTGGGTCTGGTTGTGGATGGTCTTCCAATTGGAGGTTGATATTGGTGTTTTAGTTCACTATATTTTTTCTAGCGCACATTGGGTTTTTAGTTGAATTGTTGAATTTGAACTTGTTTATTATTTAAAGGTGTGTTTGGTTGTTTGTTTCCAGTTTCAGTTTTTCTATCTTTTATTTCGGGTAATCCTTTCTCACATGATATTCTTGATACTCGGGAACATGTGCTAGTCCATGGGGATTGGAAACGACCTTTGGGCCATGTCTTCGACTGGGTCGGGGGCCAGGTCGGATAGCATCCCAACCTGGTTTGTGACAATGGGTTAACCAAATATAAACCTTTATTATGGTGATGGAAATTAATTATTTTAAATATTTATTATATGAAAAATAAATCAAATTTATTAAATATTAAAATTTATGATAAATATCAAACAAAAAAATCTATTTTAGATCATTCAGTATCTATATGTGATGGAAGTTAATTTTATATTAATCTCACAAAACTGATGAAAACTATTTTCTTTAAAATAAACTTTTAAATAAAAATATTATTTTACATTAACTCTATGACTGATACAATAAATTCTAGAAATTAAAATTCATATAGATAGATATATAATAGACTAATTTCATTTTAATCATTCCTCATTAATTTTATATTTAATTAATAAAAAGGGTAAAGATTATGTATTTAATAATAGTTTTTTTGAAAAATGAGTATTTTAGCATTAAATTAAACATATTCAAAAATACGGTATATAGAATTTCCAAAATAAATAAATTATATTAAATATAACAAAAATATACTTATGTTACTTATTATTAATATCCATAGAATAATTGTATTTTTAAATTTATTTAGATATTGAAATGAAATGATGCTTTTATAGAAAGTGGTATTTTCACTATTCACTAAAAAATCACAGTTTTTAAAAATATCCCAAAATGTAAACATTTTTCATATTAATCAAGATGATTAATAAAATTAATTTATATATTTTCTATTAAATTATTAAAATTGGATGAAATTAATCTTATCAATTTCTCAAAAAATTCATGAACAAATATATTTTCAAGGAATACAATTTATTCTTAAAAATTGTGTCATTATTTTATAATATAATTTCCTGATCTAAAATATTTTTACATAATTTTCAAAACATTTTCAGTATTATTGATATAAACTTTTAATTTCTATGTTATAACAGTCACATTTAAATTTTATTTCCCATTTCCTTTAGTATCAATGTTCATGTCATATATGTTATTAAACAAAATGTTGTTATTCTAAAATCATTTGGTGATAAATCATACCCACGAATATAAAATTTTATCCAAACAAGTAAACAGGTGATCAGAAATATAGGGTTTGTTATTTGAAAGTAATTATTTGAATATCTCATATAATAAAATGGTTATTGCATATTCCTCATAAAAACAGGACAACAAAAATATATAGGTTATATAGAATTACAAAAATCTTGTTTACAAATAGTAGTAAATTAATGAGAAGTGAAAATATGAAAATGAGGGAGAAACATTATACCCATTGATTAAAATAGCGTGATAGATAATCTATTTTCATAATGTTAAATAATACAAATACATAAATCATTAATTCTGGAAAATATTATTAAATCATCAGTAATTTAGGTGAAATTAGAAATTTTTTTTAGATCAATATTACTTTCTTAAAATTTAGTTTTTATTTTAAAATCAAGATTGAGAACAATATTAAATATACATAAATTATATATTTTTTATTTAATTATAAAAATTATATTATATGGTTTTTAATCAATTTCCCCACGATTTCTCACTCAATTAAATGAATATTGAAGTGTACATATTTTTTAGTCTAAAATCACTAATTTTTATAACATATCATAAAATTGAAAAAAAGTTTGACAAGACATTCCATATATAATTAAAAAATTCTAAAAACAAAAATTCAAAGAATATGTTCCAATAAAAAAATTAGAAAAAAACATTGTATTGAATAGAGTAAAAAAACCACCAATACTAGAGTATAATTAAATACAAAAATACATTACAATATAATTATTTTTTAAAAAAATTCATTATCTTTGATAACATTAAATTCATGCAACACCGGTTTTAAGTAAAACACAATACTCAAGTAAAAAAGTATTCTTTAAAAATGATCTTAATAACTAATCTGTTATGATTGCATGAATTAATAGTGCTAAATACTTTATGAAAGTGTATTATTCCAAAAATTTCATTTGTATTATTTTAAAAAAAATTACTTTTAATGAAAAATAAATTATTTTTGAAAAATTTTATTATTTTTTAAAAAATATGTTTAGTCCTGCAATGGGAAAAGAAAATTAAAATATTTTTTAACAATATTAGAATATTTATTCATAAAAAATAAATTTATTTTTTAAATCAACAAATCAAATTTATCATCTAATGAAATCGATTTATTTTTATAAAATAATTTAATTTTTGATAAATAGGGAAAATTACATATTTTTATTGAAATCTACCTCTTTGTTTATGTAATTTATTTAGATGAATAATATTTTTAATTTTTTATCAAGTAAAATGAGTGAAACTATATAAAAAATTAACTAATTATTTTATTTTAAGCAATTCCATTTTGAATGTTGATATTAAAATCGTATATACTTATGAATCTTTTCTATTTGGAAATTGTCAAGCTTGTCTTTTCTAAGGGTATAATTTTAATTGGATTCATGCACTTTGTTGAATCTATTATCAATTTGAATTTATATATAATGAATTAGAATAATTGTTTCTATATTATAATTTCATATTAATATTTTACCATAATGAAAATTGAAAACAATAAAAATTGGTTACCCCAATAATGGTAAAAATCAGTTTACCGGGTGTTTAACAACGAATGTAAGGGATAAATGTGACAAAAAATTGGTAAATACACATTATATTTACATATGGAGACCATATTTACTATAATGTTCTATAATTAACCATTTATTATGCCGATGGAATGATAATAATATGGTTGTAACTAATTCATTAAAATAATCATATGTTTCCTTTCCTCCGATTATAAAAGATGACCCCTCCACTATTGACCGATCCAAAGAAATTTTATATAGCCAATAATTACACAAATAAATTACATACAATTCTTATTAAATCCTATAGTACTTCTTTATCTTAGTTAAGCTATATAATGGATTTTGGGGAAAACCTAAAGATGTTATCTAAAGTAGATGTAACACTCATAAATGAGTTTCTTAATTTTTTTCTTCAAACTCCATATGATATAGATATGACACTAATATATATTAATATAAGTATATAAAATATTATTATAGGTTTTTGGGTTATAATAATGGCCTATGTTTATATTTTATTCCATTTAATGTTGTGCAAAACCATCGAACCTATGTACGACAGACTGCCACCTAAGGAAATGATGTAATTTGTATTCCATAATAACCATTCAAAAAAAATATATTTAATTGTTTATATTATATATATGATATTTATGACATTAAGATAATTCCTAAAATAATATATCAAATATATATTATTACTTTTCTATCCTTTTAAAACAAGATATTATTGTATGGGTGTAGGACGAACTACCTCCTCATGAAGCGATTGGATTTCTTTCACTTACACTTTTCAGGTAAGGTAATAATGAAAACATTAATAAATATATGTGATATCATCGCTCTAGTGCATGTACATCCAGCCATCTCTAAGAAGTGATGTGATTCATTTTACCTGTAAAATAACAAAAGAATGATCCAAAAAATGTCTAAAATGGCTACATATAAAATTTTAAAAAACTGTATAATTATTTAAATTAATTATCTATATCCAATAACGATGAAAAAAATGTTTCTTGACAATAAACTCATGAAAAAACAAGGAAATTAACACTTAAAAATGGAAATATAAAATATTATTAACAAAATAGTGGGATAATGTTATAATAGGTTCATATATGATATCAAAATTTTCAATATGTTTTTATTGACTAATAAAAAACTCCAAATCAATCTATTGGACCCTAAATAATGTTCAACCAAAAAAATTGTGAGTTAATAGATTATGACACAATAACCCTTCTTCGATGCAGATTGTAATTTTTTTCACCTAATTTCATTTATATGGTGTTTATACATCCCCTTAATTCATGTAATATTATTATTTCTTATAAAATAAATTTATTTTATGTTTGAAGTATATTTATTTAATTCATGGTGATTTTACTTAAGAGTTACCATGTGTTAATGAATTTTTCTACTAAAATTATATTAATTTGTATATATTAAATCACTATTTCCATTAACATTCTATGATTATGTGTGAAAATACATCTTACTGTGATATTATTTATTCCTATTTTTTTTACATGTGTTTACATTAGATACAGAAAATCAATTCAATGATTAATTCTAAATACAATTTTATGATCATTGTAGTAGTATATTTCTTAATCTATTTTTAATTGGTATTTTTTATGATATAAATTAAATTAATATAAATTAATTAATTTTTTTATAAATAACCCATTATTATTTATTCTCCAGTGGTATTTAAAAAAAATAAAAAAATATTACAAATTTCTTTTCATTCGACCATAAAATGAATGAGAAAATCTTTGTAAACAAATCAAGAATTATTTCCCAATTGGGTAAAAAATAAATTTTATATAAAAATAATGTTTTATATAATTGGTTTATTAAATATATCTAACATTATTATTAATTTTTATTAAATTAATATTTTACCCATGTATTAAATATTTACAAAATGTTTTGAAATAAAACTTTAATTCCTTTTTGAAAATTAGAACATTCAGAATTTATAATGTGAAAGGAATTAATATCTTAATTTTAATGAAATGAATGATATTTTCCTCAAAAATTTTATATAAATTTCTATAAGAAATGTTACAACTCATAATAATTTTTTCTCATGATTTTTTTTAATTTTTTTAACTTTAATCATTAAATTTTATTTCATATTTAAAATCTTTTTATCAATGGGGAATTTATTCTTGACATTTTATGGAATTTCTTATCCCTTAACTCCCTTATCCATTTCTTTTACAAATAATTAACAAGATGTGTGTTGTATTTATACCATCATTATCATTACTCTAGATGGTTTACGATCAATTTTATGAGGGAAATTATTTACATTTGGTTTTTTTAATTTCTACAATCATTAACATTACCTTCAAGTATTCAGATTCGTGTTTAATTGGACATTACTTTTTCCTTAAATATCTAAATATATCATTGATATAATTATTACATACAATATATATCATTTCTAAATATGGGTTATTACATTTATTGTTATTTTATTTACAATAGAAATTAATGTTACTCTATATTATTTACTCTATATGGTGATTTTCTAGGAATGAATATTGTTCTTGGGTAAAATTAATGTTTATATATAAATGGAATACATTTGATAAGTAGATATTTTTTGGGTCCAAGGTATATCTATATTTTTATGCACTGGTAGTATTGTGAGGCAAATTATTTGGGTTGACTTAGTTAAATGGGTTTCTAATATCTAACTATTAATCAGTTATAAACTTTCTTTGTGAAAGGACTTAACTATAGAGAAATCATGAAGCATGTGATTATGACATCCTATAATTAAAAATTTGATTCATTATGAATTCAGTAAATATTATCTATAAAATATTTACAATAATATTATATATGTATTCATTTCATACTTATCTTATATATTAAATAACATGATTTTAAAGTTATTTAGAAACCTATATTTATTAGTACTCATCTTTTTATCGAGGATAATTTTTAAAAGTTGTTATATATAGATGAATTTTAATCTCATTTTATTGACTAATTTGAATGTATTTTAAATTATTTATCTCTTTTAAATTTATTATGAGTTATCTAATCAAGATAGTAATGTTATTAATTTAATGGAAAGTGTTTTCAGATATGTACCATGCAATATTTATTTAACCTTATTCATTGTTAATTATTTACTCATAATAACATCTATGTTAAGTAACCCCTAATGAGACATTGATCTCCCAAATATTTTTCTTAAATTCAAAAGAGTCTAATATGGGAGAAATATATGAAATTTAAGGATATTATATAGGTAATAATGATATTATATAAAAAATTATGAATTAATTTATGTATTTATATCTAACTTGGGACTCATTTATATATAATGTTTACTAAGAGTACTAAAATTATCTATTATATATGATTTGATTCCAAATATATTATTCCAATATAATAATGTTGATAATATTTCTTAGATTTTGTGGTTGGGTTTGACAAGATGGGTATCCATGGAGGTTTTTTTAAACCTTGGAATCATCATTTTTAAAATCATATATCAGTGAAAAGAACTCAATGATAGACATTGTAGATAGTATAAAAGAACAACATAATGTTTTATTATGGTATAAATTATAGGGGGTTTCTGGTAAATACTTCCATGTATGAATATGATTAGTGGACTTGGTTCTAGAACATATATACAAAGGGGTACTAATTTTGGAGAATGCTTGGATGGATTTAATCGAGTGTTACATCGAATACAAAAATGGGAATTACAATGATCCTGGTTTGTCACTGTTAAAACATATTTTTTTGATAATTCAAAATGTAATCACCAAAAATTATTATAGATTTTAATAATTTATGATAACGAAGGAAATAAGTTAAGAAAATAATATTTCAGATCGAAAAGAATGCAAAATTATTTAGACATCACATTAATAATTATATGGCTTTACAACTATGATTTTTAAAATTAGCACTATGATTTTTGTTATTATCAATGGAATAATCCATGAGAAATCGAATTAACATTAAATTAATAGGAGAATGTGGTGGATATGAGAAACCAAATTGGATAATGATTGAAGTAAAGTATATCATGATTATGTGCAATTATTTATCCAGAAATTTGATTAGACAAATATATTTTAATAAGCTCATAGACCCACCAATGAATAAAATTGTGGGATTCACTAAGATAAGGAGTAACAGAAATTATGAAGGAATGAAATGCATATTTATTTCATGTCAAAAATAATGTAATAGAAACCCCTGAAACTATCTCAATATAATGAGATATATATTTATGTGGGATATACAAGGTAATAAAGTAACTATTTATCAAATAAAAATGAAGAGTATGATGAAAGGAAATAAATTTCAACATAGGGATCCACTTATATGATTTTGTCCTAAATTTGGGGAACTTGGGTTTTTCTGAGTCAATTCGCACTTTTAATGGTTAAATAATAAACCAATGAATGGATTTTGTCGACATGAAAAGGTTGATGTCTATTTTTTGGAATTCCCAAATTATATTGTCAACAAATTATAACCAATGATATATTTGTTATTATAATGTTGAAACATATAATGACTATAATAAATTTGGAAGTATATCAGTCTTCATTTTCTTATGATTTTTAATAAAATCATGTGTTTATGAATATATGATTGATCATAATTTTAAATTCATAATCCCCCTTTTTGGTGTCTTATGATGTGATTTTATAATGATTATGGATATATTGAAAAAATTTCATAGAAAAAACCCCACTATGTTATTATTTATTATAGTGAAAAAATATTTAAGGATATATACACTTTAATTTTTTTGGAATATGATTAAAGGTATAGGAAACCATTAGTTCCTAACATATCTTTATGTTATGGTAATTATGGGTTATTACACTGTAGGGAAATTATTAGAGTTATATTAATATATTTTTTAATGATGTAAATACACCATACTGAGTGAAATCCTATCACATCCATAAATACCATGAGAGAAATTGGGTTTTAATTTACCACTGGCCTATGTAATGGTTTGGTTAATGTGTAATTGTTTTTATAAAAACAATTTGATGGATAATTATTAATTTTTAACAATTGTTGTTTTAATTGAGGTTTATATATTTTGGTGTTATATTGTATCAAATGATCTATCCAAATAAGTTTTGTAACATAAAATAGGAAATACGAAATTATTATCAATATTTTATGGTCTTTACTGTATAATCCCTTGTTTTAAGAGACAAATAGTATTATCCATAGAATACATGATAAGCTACATCGAGCTTAAATGAACAAATAAATATTATTTTTTAAAATTTAACTTTATAATAAAGCCATTGGAATGGAGGTAGTGAATATTATTTACTAAATTACAAAAATATTATTTACACTTATTTATATAGTGATTTTTTAGTTACCAAATTAATTATAAATAGAAATAAAATCAAATTAAATATAAAACATGTGTTTTTATCAAATACTAATTAAATGAGAATATTTTTGTTTATAAAATAATCATAAAAAAATGTTTATTTATATTAATTAAATATAAATTCAATATGTCATTTAAAAAATTATATTTTTTCTATAAGTGATTTAAGAACATAATAAGTTTTATGCATAAAATCAGTATTTTTCCAAAAAAATGCATTTTTCCGCCATTAGATAGAGAAACCTGTTTAAATAATGTTTTTTACTTATCAATATGTTATTTTTGACAAAATAAACTATTTATTTAGAATTCAGTCATAAAATATAACTTTCGATAAATTTTTTGTTATTTTTCTTATGATATTTATCTTTTAATGAATAGTGAAAAATACAGCTATTTAATTTAAAACATATTTTTCGTCTAATTTATTTATATATTTATATTTTTCTAATCAGTTTTAAAGTATAATTATACAATTTTTTATTTAATTCAATAGGTATCATTTTAATATATTTTTTATTTAAATAGTATATAATATATGTGGGATCATTTAAACATTTCAATTAGAAAACTTACTTTTCCTTTTTGTCTACAAAATAAATTATAAATGTAATTCTTCTAATACTAGGAAATGAATTAGTGAAAATGGTTACAATAATTTTAATTAGAAGATAAAAATTATGTTTTATATTCATATATATTTTTATTTATATAAAAGTTTCCCTGGTAAAAAAATTAATTACCATTGTATTGGTAAATTAGTGAGAGTGGTTAATATTAAAATGTAAAAGAATAACAAACTTAAGAATTACAAAATTAAATTTCTAGTTGAATTATGGATCTATTATAACCATCATAAACAACATTAAATAAAATTATAATTAATGTAAATTAATTCCAACTCAATGTGGTTAGCTTTGAAAAGAAATTAATAAATAAATTAATCACATGAACAATCCTCTCCCAAATTATTAATTCAACCCCTTAACCTCGCCATGTTATCCCAAAATTAATTATAGCTCCTCAAATCATGTATAAATCATGTTATCATCACTATCCCTTTTTCTGAGTTCTTATATTCTCACTAAAATACAAAATCCACGTTCCTCAATGGGGTTTTAAAGAGATATTGAATTTATAATTTTCTCAATGTACATAAATTAATTTTTAATTTTTTTCTATATTCTCATCACATCCATCATCTATAAATTCATGATAAATAAATAATAATGTGTATACTATAGTGTTATGTTTCAACTATAATTTATCATATAATATTCATTTCTCCCGACATCATATTCAATGAAAGGAAATTGTTGTCAAGGTTATGACGGCAAATCTCTACTACAATTGTTGTTTTTTGTTATTTAAAAATTTCAACCATAATATATAGTATTAAATCAATTTTCAAGTAAAATATTATTCTAATATGAATATTATAAATTAATTAATATTTTTCAAAATTTATATTAATCATGGCTACATGATTTACATATTTTGGTTATAAGATAACATCATTTGGGGACATGTGGACTACGACCTCCTCAAATGATGTGATTAGATCACACATCACATTGAATTAATTATGGATTGTTTTCATAAAAATATATTATGTAAATTAAATATTTATTATAATGTAAATTTATTATATATTTTTAATTATTTACATACATTACATTTAATTTGGTTTTCTCAAACCGATTGAAAAAATTAAAATATCATTCATCCGTATGTATGCCCTAGATTCTCCATGAATAGTGTTTTATTATTTTCTACAAAGAATAATATATATAAATATATGATAAATATATAATATATTTATTTCATGTTTTAAATTTTTGGGATTATGGATTTTTGACCATAAATATTTTTTACATTATACCATGGTTATTTTAGACTCATGTACTGAATTTAAAAAAACATCAAACATAGACATAAAAAATTATGTAATTGTTATAAAATTTTATTAAGTGATATAAAAGTAATAATAATCATTATAATGTTTACTAATCAAGTACATATTAACCAAAAATTATTATTTTGTAGGATAAAGAACATGTGAGATGAGTCAAGTGCGAGGTAAGGGAGTTTCCCAGCACAATTTCCATTGTTTGGGTTAAATATATACTAAATGAATGTTTTATTCTACAATTATGTGAAAAATTAATTTTTGATATCTGATATTTTATTTATACGAAATTTATTTTTATCTATATTGAAAACACAAAAATCGGTCGATTTCATTAACAAAATTATCATTGTAATGGAGTTCGTCTCAATATCCTTTCAGTGAGAAATATCTTGATGTTCTGAACCTTTATTATCCAATATAGTATATATAAAACAATTTTGGAATGTTATATCATTAAATAGTATATCTAGATGATATTTAATGTTATTATGTTATTATATAACTATTTTTATTCATGTTTTTCTCATGCAATATGGGGCTCGTTAAATAAAACACTATTTTAAAAATTTTAATGATTATTTCTTATAAATAATTCTCATTAATGGACATATTTTAAAAATGTGTTCAAAGATTTAGTTAATTGGTCATGAATTTTTTAATATGTTAATTTTCTAATTTAACTAAAATGTATAAAAGTGGAATGGTGAAACATTAATTCATTTATATTCTTTTTGAATGTGTAAATTACCTTTTAAAATTTTATTCATTATTTCAATAACATGGAGTTTTTTCTTTAGCATATAGTTCATGAAATAAATTTCTAAATTTTATTTCTATTTAATTTTTAGATTCTTATTTTATAATTTTACATTTTTATTTTAAAATAAAGGGTTTTTATTTATGATTGTACGGATTTGTATAAATAAAATTTAATTTCAATATAGAAATGTTAATTTTCCATTATTCTTTTTTTATGGGTGGTGATTATATGAAGCTTTTCTGGAATTGTTTATTTATACACATGGATAAATGATAAAATAATAGTGGTTTGTCCCATGATATATCTCTAATACATTGTTTATTGATATGGAGTTAAACAATAAGGTTTATCCTAATAGATTTTGTGAATATAATTAGATGGGTACTCAAAACATCACCACGAAGGTTACTCCCTTTTTAGCAATGAAATAAACAATGTATGTATGATATGGATTCCATACATACAATTTATTATTTTTTAATTTTAATGATGTTTTTTTTTGAATTTAATGATTTCATGAGGTATGTTAAATAAATTATGTTTTATGGGTGAAATTTATGATTTTGTGAAACAATATTCCTTTGTTTAATATTTTGAGGGACTATGGTATTAATTAATTTCTTTATACCCCTCAATAATATTTTAGTTCTCATCCAATTTTTTTGAAATTTTATCCATAATTTATATGTATTGGAATGATAAAATAAGAATTTATAGTTATTTTTTTAATAAAATGGTGTTCTGTTTTATTTTAATGAGTTATATTTTATGACAAAATTGAAACTAGAAGTGTCTACTTTGTAAAATTTTTGTTGTTATGTAGTAGGTTTGGATGAATTACATAATTATATAATCCTGAAAATAACCTCAATTTAAATTATTTAAAAAAATAAAGAATATTTAATGTTAAATTATATTGAAATATAGTTGGGTCTAGAGGTCATCTTAGACAACATTAACAGTTAGAGTGTCATTTTTTTGTAATTTACATGTTTTATATAACCAAAATGCATAGAATATTTGAATGATTCATATTTATTTTAAATAAAATAGATTATTTTTTTATGTTCTGAATATTTTTATGTTAGTGTATATGTTCCTCATATAATTTTATGTTATGATGTTATTGAAATACTCACACAAACCATTTTTTTAGTAGAAGTTTTGATCTTGTAGGCTCTATTGTAAAAGATGATTTTGCGAAAAATGTGGCGGTTCTCTAAATATTAAAAGGAATGAAATAGGAGATTCAATGAGATATCTTGTATTTATTCTAAACCAACTATCTAGAGTAATTAATTTTCAACTTTACATTGTTCAGTTTTCTAATGCTACATATTTGACAGAAATTATTCCATGTGGATGTTTAGTTAAAAATAATGTTAAGGGAAAAAATTAAATGATATGTATTTCAAGAATATTGAATGAAATACTATATAAAATGTGTTAATATGTTGGGAAGATGTTTTAGGTGTGTAAATTTAGGTCATAAAGAAATAAAAATCCAAGTTAAAAATAAATCATTTATTTTACACAATGAAATGGAAAAATGTTCTTTCAATGTTATGAATTGAGAGATTTAAATGTGGGGTGTGTGGTAAATATGAAAATATATTTACAATAAATGTGTTTCATGAATGTGATCATAAAAAAGAAACATAATATTACATATTAAATTTATACATTATTTCTTGAATAATGATTTCAAATTATTAAATATTTTGTCATGATTCATGATGGTTTGTAAGAAATAAGTAGTTAATAATACGATTGAAAATAATGGTTAATGGATAACGAATAATTATAAATGTTTAGGAATACATAATTTTATGTAATTTGAGAGTAATGTTATATATATTGATGATGAATGTTTTAATATAAAAAATTTTATTTTGATGATTATATTACTTTGGAAGACATTTTTTCATAGGTGTAAGCCTCAGTTTTTTGTTTGAAAATGTTATGTAAAGAAGAATAATATTTTCTTTTCTGCACACAATTATAATGGTATAAATATACATTTAGGTTTGTATGATAATTAATTTTTAAGTAATTATGAGATTTTAAAATTTTGAAATATTATAAAATTATATAATTTTAGGAAAAGGGAATCTCATAAGAATGGTGGAAACCCATCATGTCAGACAAGGCTTTTGGAATAGTACCCATAAACATTGTGTGACAAGGCATTATCACCTACCATTTACCTACATGAGGTCCTTAGTAAGTATGTGTTATTCTACTTAGTTACATTATTTTATGGATTATGAAAATCATTATTTTGGAGGAATATATTTTTTATATTAGATATCCACGGGATTGGAAAATGATTTAGTAAATAATTGAATAATTTTATTTTGGAAAACATTCACTATTTTGGGATGAAAATATAATAAAGGTAAATAGAATACAATGGAATTTTATTTGAAGAATAATGTTTTATTTATATTATGGAATCATCTATGATGGAGTTATGGTAATACGATTTATTTATTAAAGCAGTTTGGGTATCGTGATGAATTTTTTTAAAATTAATTTCTATGTAAGACATTAAGAGTAATAGATCATACATGGATATAAATAATAAAATTTATCTTGGTAGAATATGTTATCAAATAAATCATATTTTGGGTTTTAATATGGTTTTGTATATTTTAATGAATTTTATGAATAAGTTCTTAATGAATGATCTATATATAACATGGGTATTATTGTCGAATTATTTTAGATTAAATGTTGTTTTCATTGTATAATGGTTTATTCTTTTGGGAATTAACTTCTCTAGAACTATCATGTTTGGTTTTTTATAATTTATAATGTTAATAAAAATATATATACCATCATTTGTGGATAAGGTGATTCTCTAGAAGTTGATTCTAGGGATTCAGGTGTGACCATGTCATCATGAATATTCATCGTTTGCCGAAAATATATGTTTATAGTAGGAATTGATTAATGAATGATAAAAAAAATTTAAGTAAAAATATTACCTTATTGTCTAAGCCTATTATGTAATTTAATTATGCAAATATATGAAAATGGTTGTTAAAAAAATGAATACACATAATTTTATGAATGTACTTTTTCCCATCACATATTTATGTTATTGTGATGGTTAATATATGATTATCAAGTTATATATTACTAAATAATAGTTTAGGAGT
Organism: Viscum album; assembly: GCA_963277665.1. Classification (NCBI taxonomy): domain Eukaryota; kingdom Viridiplantae; phylum Streptophyta; class Magnoliopsida; order Santalales; family Viscaceae; genus Viscum; species Viscum album. The sequence goes on along the minus strand of OY728161.1, from coordinate 1,415,867,655 downwards.
GTTATTATTAACTTCGAATTGATTTTTTTCCTATATGGATTCCTATTACTATATACTAAGGTGATATTCATACTTCTGTTTCATTCTTTCAATGTGACTGTTTATTTAATCATGTTTCGGATGTGGGATTTCCATAATGGTATTTTGAAAGGTCATACCTTTTTACCAACCACTAATTTAAATGGTTAAATCCCAATTTAATAAATGATGGAGAATTTTACATCTTGAGTTTTATGGAAGAAACCCTATGTTCGATAGTGTACATGACACACTACACCAAACATAATTAAAAAACAATAAATTATCATTTAAATATTTCCATTATAACCTAGACATTGGAATAGAGGGAATGAAAATTACAATCTTAATTATGAATTAAATGTTTAATCATTTTTATATTTCCATTCATTCGATAGTAAATTAATAAGATATGAAAATAAAAAATAATTTTATAAAAAGAATTCGTTTTTATGAAAAACTATTTAAATCTAATAAAATTTTTATATAAAATAATAATATTAGTCTTTCTAGAATATAATAATGAAATAAAAATTAAATATGGTGTTTAAAATTCATCGTATTTGTTTAATATATATAATATACGAAAACAAAATCAATTTCTTGGATAAACAACATATTTTACAAAAAAATCACTTTTACCACCTTTTAATGGCGAACACATTTAAAAAATATTTTTTACAGCTTCATAAGTACTTTTTTAAAAAATACAATTCTTATTTGGAAGTGGAACATAAAATTATTCTAAGGATAAGTTTTGTATTTTTCTGATGACATTCATTTTTTAATGAATAAAGAAAAATACTATGTTTTCATTTGAACCTGCTTTCTCATATTAATTATTTCTATATTTAGAATATAATTTTTATTATTTATAAACTATAATTAGGAAATTTTTTACAATTACATTCCATATATGTCATTTTAGTCAAATTCAAATTGAAATATGGTATGTTATCCATGTGAACTATTGAACGTTTCACTTAAAAACACCATATTTTATGTTTTTTCAGTGGAATAAATTTTAAATATAATTCTTAAAATTATTTTAATTGAATTAGTTAAAATTGAATTCAAATTTTGACTCATTATATCCATATTTTGTTTTAAGGTCAAATTTATTTTTTGGTATAAAAAATTTACAATGATAAAACATTTATTTAACATTGTGTGGTTAAAATCGTGACAAGGGTGTATCTTAAATGGTAAAATATTAACATAACTAAAATTTTCAACATTAAATGTATTATTGATGTTTTTCTCTACCATAATCATTATAATCAAAATTAAATGAAATTATTCTTCGTTTAAATTAAAATACCTCAATATGGTTAGCTTTTAATATAAAATATTCAACAAATTAATAACGTGAATCCACCATTACTCAAGTATAAATTCCACACTATCACCTCACAAAATCGACCCACCAAAACTTATATATATTAAAATATCTTCCAAAAAATTCATACTCACTATACCCACGTCCAATGGTTTCTAGTCTCACCTAATGACACAATACAACTTCTTCAATGGGCATTTATGGTTAGAAAATTCAAGTAGTGATTTTCTAAATGTAACTATCTTAATTTTTTTTATTTTTCTATATTCTATTAACCTATTTCATTAAAATGTGAATTATTACTCCATAAACATATATATACATTAATATTATTTTTCTGGTTGAATATTAAATATCCATTTCCTTAATCACCTCCTCTTATTTAATGAAATTGAATTAGTGTCCATGTTTTTTCAGACAATCAACTCCGTGAATAAATTTTTTATTCATTTTCCATTATCACCTTCATGGGAAGTATTAAAACATATTTCCTGTTTAAGTAATATTGAAAATTGAATATTATAATCTATTTAATATTATATATATTTTATATTAATCATACCTTCATGCTCTCCATATCGTTGTTGTATGATAATTTAATTTGGGGACTTGTGTACTACCATGACCTCAAAATGATGTGATTTGTTCACACATAACACAAATTATATAAAGGATTGTTTCAGTAAACATATATGATATAAATAAATACTAATTTTTCGATAATTATTTTTTATATATCTACATATTTAAATACAATTCATTTTATTTCATTATTTCAATACAACATAAAAATAAAAAAAATTCCAACATATGTATGACCTACCATCTATATGAATGGTGTTTTTAATTTTTCAATAATGATTAATATAAATATATATATATATATATATAAGGAATATATAAGATATTTTTATCTTGTTTTATATTCTGATGACGATGGACTTTTGACCACATGGACTTTTGACATTATAATAAGTTCATTTTCGACTCATGTAATGAAAATCTACAAAACATCCAACTCGAACTCAAATAAATATGCAGTAGTAATAAATTTTTTGGAATTTATATAAAATGAATAATAAAAACTAAAATATTTATAAATAAATTTTAAATTAAACATGGATTATTTTTTAGTGAGATAAAGATTGTATGAGATAACACAGACTCGATATGAGGAATTTTTTACCCAATTTCAATTCGTTGGGTTAAACATATACCTCACGAATATATCATTCTATGATAATGTGTTATGTGAATTTTGGATTTATTATATTTTATATAAAAATAATTTATATTTATTTATAGTGAATAAACATAATTTATCTATTTTATTAAGAAAATGATCTTTGTAAGGGAGTTCATATCAATATCATTTCATTGGAGAATATCATGATGTTTTGTAGATTTTTTACCTATAATGTGTATATATGACCATTTTTACATGTTAAATCATTAATTAATATTATATCATTATATTTATATTTTTTAATATTAATATTAAATGACATTTTTAGGTTTTTCTAAATTGGAAAGGGGATCTTTAAGAAAAAAAGATCATTTTAAATGTTTTAATGTTTTAATCTTATAAATCGTTCTCATTAATGTTGTTATTTTAAAAATGGTTGTAATGGTTTATTTATATTATAATAAATTTTATGAAATGATAAATTAATAATTTAATTGAAATGTTTCACCATGTTATGGAAAATATTGATTTAAAATGTTTCTTTTTAAATATATTATTTTTTATAAAAAAGAAATGGATATTTTATTTACATGGAATGTTTTTTTATCTATAAAAAATGAATAGAATTTAACTATTTTATGTCTCATTAATAATTTTATATTTACATTAAATAATTACACTTTTATTTTCAAATAATTTGTTTTCATTTAAGAGATCCATGTATTCTAAAAATGAAATGTAATTTTAATGTAGATTTTTTTTCATTTATACTTGTTTAATATATTGTGATGATATTAATTTTATTGGGAATTGGTTATGTATATGGGCGGTTCAGTTATAAATAAGGGGGGGGGGGGCTAGCATGTGATAACACTCCAGTGCATTTTGTAATAACACCAAGTTAAATGATATGTTTTCACTTATGATATTTATAGAATATACTATGATGGGTATTTCAGACATAACAATGAAGGTGAATCCATAAATAGATGTGGAATATAGAATGATTGTATGATATTGATTCCTCATGTTTACTTTATGAATTATAATATCTATGATGATTTCACTAATTATATTATTTCCCAATGTTTGTTATTAATTTTTTTTTTATTGGAGAAAACTAGGATTTTTTAAAAAAAATCATGTGTTTAAAATATTCATGGACTTACAGGTTCTTACCTTATTTAGTATCCCATATTGAGATTTGGTGATCATTCCATGTTTTTGAAATATTTTCCATAGGTTTTATGGTTTGGAATGATAAAGGAATAAGTGTAAAATAATTTTTATCAAGAAAAGAAATCATGATTTATTTTAAAAAGTAGAATTTGGTGAAGAAAATTTATAGTGAGTAGAAGTGAAAATATGTAATATTTTCGTTGTAATGTAATATATATGGACTAATTCTACAAATCTATAAACATTCAAAGATCCCCAAAATAAATTCCTAAATTAACTAATGATTATGTAATGATTAAAATAGGTTCTTATACTTACAATATAATAAAACTGAAATTTAGTTCATTAGGAGTAATAAATTATTTATTGGATAATAATTTATAGGAGTACAAGAAAAATATGAAATCGATGGAGGTAAGAAGAATAAAATGATTATATGAAATATAGATGTAGGAAAACGTGCATTTACTTACTATCTAAAAGAGTAAAATCCATCCTCAACTTTTTAAACAAAAATCATGAAATAAAAATGTTACTCAATTACATTATTATCTAAAGAATCAAGTGTTCAGGATAATTATCACATATTTGTGGTAATTTGTTCCATTAAATTATATTAGTCATTAAATTTTATTGTTATCAATTATCTCTATTAGTATCTAAAATTATTTAAGGGTTTCTTCCATTTTTATAAATTCACTTCCCACCAAAATTATCATGTATGGAGAACTACTGATATGTTAGTATAGATGAACACCATAATTTATTTCATATATTATCAAGAGGAAGCATTACTAACACATTTATATGTGTGGTTTCCATCAATGGGATTCCCATATTTCAAACACATAATTATTGGGATCATGTTTATATTATGAGGATTCATTTTATTTATGGTGGGTGAATATAACAACATAAAATTATAAAATAAGATCATTTTATTTAGTCGAATATGAAACATGAAACACCCATATTAAATGATTTTGTAAAACCCCTAACAAATTATTATATATAGTCTTTAAAAATACCTAATTTATTTCATAACATCCGATTCACTCAAGAATGGGTTTTAATGTAACCAAATTCCTTATTAATTTATTATTATTTATAATCTTACATTTATAACCATGAAATTATGTTTGTGGGTATGAATATGAAAAAATACTTTTTGAAAAATTAAGGTTTAGAAATTTTAATTGGTTAAAATTTTATGATTAATAAAAGTAAAAATTATTTAAATGAAAACATTTGTTTTCATAAAAACATTATGTCATTTATAAAAGTTGGATTTGTTTGTCCTTTCACCCATAATGTAAACTATTTTATTTTTCCAATTTCATAATTTTTTTTTGATAAAATAAATTTGATTTTGATATAATTATAAAAAATTATCTCAATGAGAATTTTTTTTCTATAAAGTATCATTTTTTAAGGATTAGTTAAAATAATATTTTTTCTGAAAATATCATTTTCATTAAAATAAATTACAAACCTTAATTGTGTATTTACTTTTATTTTGATATAAATATTTTTCAATAGTTTTGAAAATAAACGTATTTATGTTTTTTGGGTAAATTTCCTGATGAATTTAAAATTTAAACCATATGTAGTTATGAATGTTTTCTCAATAGTAACCGACTCTTTCATCACATATGCGGGTGTAATTTGAAATCTGATTACATCATTTTAATGAATTGAATTTAATAAAATGGATTTAATATTTTGAAAACATCATATTTTTTTATATATTTAATAACATCTACCAATAATTTTACCCTATTTAATTCTGAAAACAGTAAAAAAATTTAATTATAGTAGTTATGTTAAAAGAAATGTTACCAAGTGTTAATATTTAATGATAAGGGCGAAATATTACTTAAAACATATCTAAAAAATATTTTGTGAAATATTTAATCCTTATAACCTAAAGTGTTATCTATTATCCATTTTTTTTAGGATTTTGGTATGAGAAAAATTAGTCAATAATTTATTCATCGAAAAATTTTATCTATATCTTCTCCCCCAAAAATAAAAGTCAACCCATCTCCTCCCCTCAAGAAACATACCGGTATTTATTTTCCAGAAATGATGTGCCAAAATCACATAAATACACCCCTATTAAAAAGATATATCCATTTTCAAAATCATAAATACCCCTTTTGAATTCATTCATTGCAAACCATGTGATGTAGTGTGAAGAAGAGGTTGTGTTTTTAAACTACTGTTTGCAAATTGATTCTTATTCCAACTCATTAAAATCATATTATAATATGATTAAAGAATATAATAACTATATTAAATATATTTAAATATTAATATTTTATATTATTAACCTGTTTCCATCTTTTATTACATCAAAAGGGAAATGAATATGTCAATCATGTGTAAGCCAATCTAATAGCTCATGAATCGGTGCAATTGCTGTTCCCTGACCATCTTTCATAGAAGGATATAATGATGAATTGGAAAAATTTAAATTATATTTATGATAGTATTATATTTATGGAATTATAACATGACATAAACATAATTCATTCCATGCTTTTTATAATATTATAACGTCACTCGTTTGTGTTGTGGACTACCTCCTTACAATGTGATATGATATATTTTTCAATATTATTTAAGTAAAATTTATTAAAGATTAATTAAATTAATATATTTAATAAATATTACATGTTATTTATTATATAAAATATATATACCTCCCACTTCCTCGTCCATTCATTAGTTAATGGAATGATATCTTCACTCATCCGTATATACGACAAATGGTCTCCATGAAGGAATGTGATTCATTTTCCTTGTACAAAAATCAATGTCTTATTCTAAGAATGTATATAATAAAATTTTATGGTATTTAATGAATTAATATCATTATTATGTTAATGGATATATATTATATACTCGTGATCGAGAACATTCAAAACAAACACAGTAAAGAAAATAATGTAATTAACACTAGAAACAATAAAAATAATTTATTTTTAATAACAAAAAATATGTAAAATGAAACAGTATGAAAATATATTATTTTATAAATATGAATATTATTATATTATTAATTAATAAAATTAATAAAATAATTATAATGGATGTCAAAACACATTAAACCATAAGAAAGTGTGAGGTTATAAATACCGTGACAATTTTACTTTAATAAGGCATATTGTAATGGAATAATTTTTTTAATTATATGGTCTATATTTTTTTTAAAATGAAATAAATAAATAAATAAATATTAAATGGTATTATAATATTCAATTTTAATTTTTTCATCCAAATTGTTATGACATAAATGTTACAGTGTTTTAATGAAATTTATTACTCAAATTATTTTAATTGGATTATATTTATTCATCATTATCTTTTACATTAGGATGATTATTTTTTTAAAAAAATTAATATATTATCCAATATATACATTTTTTATTCTGATTCAAATTTATACATTTTTTATTTCATTGAATAATTCTCATTTCAACCTTATCATCTGTATAAGGTTTTCTTCTATGGCCTAATTTTAATCGTGGTTTTTTATGGACTAATTTTTATTAATTGAGATAATATTGATTTAAATATAACAAAAAAATTAATATCATTATACAATAAATATTAATTCAATAATTCTTGAAAATGTATCATTATAATCTTTTTTTACTTAATATATTTGAGAAAATGTTTTTACAGAAACCTCACTTTTTCTATTTTTGGTCGAACATCAATTTTTTGTTTCCAAAACCATGATTTCTAAAGATTATTAACAGTTTATTTTAAAATTATTAAAATATTGTATTTAATAAATATTTAATCATTTTTTTCTTTTTACAAAATTTTTCTGAGTCAATTTACTACTATTTTAAAAACAATTGTCATTTGTATTTTTCTAAAAAAGTTAAATGAATAATTATTTAATAATTTATGACATGATAAAAATTTTCAAATGGTAGAACTAGAAATTTATTTAACAAATCCAATTTACTTTTAAATTTTAATATTTAAATAAAATTAATTTAGAAGTATTTATGAACATTTGTTAAAAAAAACAATTTAAAAATGATTTTTTCCAAAAAAAATATTTTAATTTAAATTTTATGTAATTTCTATTCATCAACCACCTAAAACCACTATTATACTAATGTAATTCAAGGTATATATTTTATTGTGAAATCCTTATTATTTATCTAGTCATTTAGCAATGGATATTTCCTAGTAATGTATTAAAAATATTTTTCTTGAATAATTTTTTTATTCATTAACATTCCACTAAAATATTACCTTTTTTACTATCATTGGATATTAAATTTTACCAAAATATACATATTATATATTTTTAAATAATTATTGGTGAACCATATATCATTTTTACATAAATTATTTTAATTTCAAAATAACATTATTGAAATGGGAAATTAATATTAATTTGTATTCGTTGATCGATCTAAAAATTTGTTAATAATGATTATTGTTTATGAGTTAATTTTTTTATTTAATATAATAGGATTTATTTGAAAATGTTCACTTATGAGGGTATGTATATATATAACCACTAGATACATCGATAATCTAATGAGACTAAGTAGTTTGATATAATTTGATAAATGTTTTATTGTCTATACATACACATCTGTTTTAAACTATCTTGTTAGTTTTCCTGATAGTAGAAGAATCATGATGCCTGAGATTATGATGATAAATAATAATAATTTTTTCCATTATGAATTATTTAATTTTTATCCATTTCATTTTTTTATAATATAATTTATGGGTTCATTTCATTATCAGCTATTTTATAAAATGGCATGTGTTTTCAGTTACTTTTTTCTCTATATCTTTTATTCATTATTTTATAATCCAATAGATATTTGAAGTGTCATTATCTATTTATACATTTGTTTATCAAATTATTTATTAAATTTATTTTTTATGTTATTTACCCTTCCATGTTTATTATTCCTAATCTAATTATAATAGTCATTTTATTGATTAAATGGAATGAGTGATCTAGAATTTAAAATGATATATCGATAATATATTATTAATTATTTTTCATTTATTAATTATAGGTTCCTGATATACACAAATCATACTAATAAGTTAAGCATAACATTTTTTTTTAATTTCCCATGAATATAAGAAGTGTTCTACAAATATTATTAAAGGATAAGATATAGGGAATAAATATATTCTACAAAAAAAATTTATCTCTATATTTTATATTTAAATGAAAAATTGCAATAATTTATGTATATATTTTACCATGACTACTAATATATTCAGTCCTTTGGGATGAAATTCATTTTATCTTATTCCAATTTAAAAAAACATACAGTATCTCTGGGAAAATGGTGTTAGGATTTCAACCCATGTTCTCAAATATAATACATTTCTTCCCAAAACCTCAAATGTACCGCTCAATTATCTTGTTAATTCAATTCATAAGTTTTTTCTCCATATAATATTGTGAGTATAATCAATATCATATTAACCACGACATTATGTTGGACAGTGGTAGGTAGTATACACATTTCTCCCTTGGGCTGTGGGTTCAATCCTCATGACCATACCATATGTAGTTTGTTGTCTCCCAATATTTTTGATTTCATTTAAAAAAAGAACAATAAAATCTCCAAAAATATGAAAACATCACAAAAATTACTTTATTAATAAAATAAATATCTAACTATGGTGGTCTTATATTCATCATGATTTTTCAAAAAAAAATAAAACAATTGTTAATGAAAAATATTTCCAAAAAATCATTCATCATATAAACCTTATTGTTTATCAATTACATTAAGATTTAGTCGATAAAATATTAGGACACCATGGATGAAATTTTTATTTTAAAAAAACTCAAACTTTTGCCAACATTTGTTTTACCCTAAATATCTATCAGAATGCCCATTATCAATTAAATCTTTTGTCACATTAAACTACTAACAGATCATTTATTAATTAAAAAAATGATTTATAATGGAAAAATAATCCCAATACACATTGGGCTATTTATGATATCACTATATATTATCATAGGTTTATATAAGTTATATTCATTCATTTATCATAATTATTCCAAGAAAAAATGTGAATTAACCCATGAATATACCCACTTAGTTTCATACCTAGTATGTACTATGGGAATACTTATCATTCAACAGGATAGTGGTCATGATATACTTTTCTAAATATTTTGAGGTTTATTACACCTAGATGCCTCTTTTCCAAATCCTCCTCCACTTGTGGTATCTTAAAAAACATTTCAAAGAAAATCAAAAAATTATTAACATAAAAACAACATTATGATGTGATCATGAGTTTAGATTTATACTAAAATACATTGAATTGGTTATTTTATCTAATCTATTATTTCATAAATAAAATTCCCTAGGTTCATACAAAACAATATATTCTTCCAACATTATAGACTCCAAACATAGGATCATAGATCCTATGGTTATGTTATTATATTAACACTAGATATATAGAATCATTCCTTGAATTGAAAACTATCGTAGTATTACTAGTAGAGTAGATAATTTATCTAATTAAATATTATTTATTAAAAATAACATACAACACATTGTGAATTTAAATTTTCTACATCCTTCATATAGTTCAAAGATTCAATCGTCATATAATTGGGAGAGAAAACAAATAACACCTGAGATAATATTCTATATAAGGAATAGGTTTCTATAGTAGTACTGTAGAAACAGTGGCACTATAGATCAGTGGGTACTGTAGAAGTGGTAGGGAATTCTAGAAGTGGTGGTACTGTGCGGGCACTATAGCAGACAGGTTACTATTCATAAAATGTGCATTGTGACAAAAATTTGGTCCTACGGGAATTATTATGGGATAAAAGACCACTGGGCCTTCAGGCTATGTAATGGGTCTCCCTCCACCCAGTAAAAAGAGTTCGTTTCATTTCTTAAATAATAAAATAAGGTTTAGGCCCCATCCTTTAAAAAAATGTAATAATAAATATTTCCTAGAATATAACTGAAACATGTTCTATATAATCAATATTCATTTTAACTAAACAAATCCATTGAAAATATTAATGCATTAATTAAATCGACAATAATAACTGATGTGATAATGAAAAATTTATTAAAATCAAAATTCATATTCTTATAGATCATGATATCTATATCATAATTTCATTTATATAAGATATATTATACTATATTAAGGTGTACACAATAAATTGATTTAATTTTAAAAAAATATTTGACTAACGGGTCCTATTAATGAATCAAGAGGATATCTATATCTGGGACCCACCCAAAAATGCATTTCCAATGAGGTATTCATTGTATTAAATGATAATTCAAATTCATAAATAATTTTAATTATCATTATATATCGATATTGTGTAAATAAAATAGATTTTACTGGATTTTCCATAGTAAATACACTAAAATTCAATGTTAAACTACATATTTGTAACAACCCTTACTCAAGAAACCCATATATGGGTTCTCGATTATATGATTTTAACTACATATAAGGTGTATCATCCCAATATAACTTATATTTTATTATTTTTAAAAAATTTATATTTATACATTAATTCTGCATAAAATTGAAATCATCGAATATATAAAGAGTTATATTTTATAAAAGATTTATTTTATATAGTATTTCCATCCATTTAATCATTGAAAAAATCATGGTATACTAGGGAAAATATATCGTAAGAAAGTGGTCAGATACAATTCATAGAAATTATGATTTCATAATGAATGGTGTTATTAATTAATAATCATAATCAATATGGTAAAGCAAATAAATGAAAAAAATTCTTTTTAATCAACTAACGTGGAATAATATGGATGAAATAAATGATGATCAAATTAATAAATATAAATATTCACATGATATTGAATAAAATCCCCAATAATTCTGTCTATAATAATAATCACAAGGAAATGAAAAATGGTAACATAATGATGGAATACATAATGTTGGGCATCAGTAACATACATTATACACCTTTGAGGAGAATATTTAAACATATGGATATAAACCCATCTATTTAGGACAATTGGTTTGTCCCTTTTGACATATAAATGAATCCTGGGGATTCGTATAACTAGACCACATCCATCAGTAACATTTTTGAATACATTAAATCTAACGACCCAAGCAAGATGTGGGTGGACATTTCATTTAATTTGAAGACTACTTAATAAATTACACAAAAATATTCCCAAGGACAGTATTATTTTAGTGTCTTTAGAAACTCAGAACATAATATTATAACTTGGATAAAGATCATCAACAACTCTCATTAACATCATCCCCTATTTTTTTCAAACTGAAAACCTTTTATTATATCTTAGGGAATAGAATACATGAAAACAGTGAGATAAAATGCTGAGTAAGGGTAACATAATAACATTAACATATTGTTTTGAAATTCTAATCACGAGTCGTGAAATAAATCTTGGAAGTACATAAGGAATGGATCACAAATAAACATTATCAATGATATAATAGCATTGTAATAAAACTTATAATTTTGGAAAACAAATGTGCACTGAATATTATATCCTTATTTTCCACGACATTACTGCCAAGACCATCATAGTTGAAAAATTTCATTACTCAACAAAGATTACGTGCCATTCTATAAATTAATATCTGAAGCGGATTTACATTCTATTTCAATCATATCTATCTCATGATATATATATCTTTAACCAATGCATTGGGGGAGATATAGGTCCTACAAATATCATAATTAAATTATTCTCACATGTTCCATGAAACATAAACCATTCACTATTGCATAACCAAAGGTATAAAATGGGTTTACTAATCATTATTCAATCATAATGAAATCCATATAATATAAATGGATATCACAATAATAATTCAATAATAAAAAATTTAAATTAATATGATAATAGAGATATAAACAAACCCCTATGTCATCTAATATGAAGATTAATTTTGATAAAACATTGGATCTTAATTCTTAGGGAAAATACCCATTCGTCTATAAAAACATTTTCGAATCTCATAATTTCAATATATTTTAAATGAAAGGATTTCAGTTGAAAATTATCTTGAAATATTTTAATGGAAGCTTCTTGTAAATATGTTGTTTTGAATATGAAAAAATTCATTCATACCATATAAGTTAATAAAACATTCTTCTCATACTCCTATCGGAGAAATCAATAATTACCTCTTATGAAAAATGAAAGAATGATTCCTTTTATACCGTTCAATGAAAATTCACTAATGGGTAAAATTTAATTAATTTTTTTAGAAGAATATAAATAATATTATATATTTTGGAATCATGTACGTGAATGAAAAATATTCCCCCGTAAATACTTACAAATAATGAATCTCAAAAAATAATGAGATTGTGATATAATCCCTTTTCATGTACTTTTTGTTAGTCGAGTGTGTGGTCACCTCATTTATAGTGATTAAATCATGTTATTATATTATACCAGAACCATATCAGTATGTATGATATCATATATGATCTCATTATATCATTTTTTTTAATATTATTTCAATATTTCGATTATTTTTGATGTAAAATGTATCATTTTACAATTCATGTTTTTTTTGTAAGTCATGTTTGTTATGAATATAGTGTATTTTTCCTTGAATTTATGTTCATAATTATTAATTTGACACATCATATAAATTTTATAACCATTCATCAATGGAGAATGAATATCACCACGTCGTGGAGAAGGTAGGCCATACAGTGTCATTCTCTTGATGGTTAAATGGTATATAATTATATGGTATGTTAATTAAATAGAATCATTAACATATTATATTAGTTATTTAAATCCATTATAGTCATCATTATACCCATCCTAATAAATTATATTTGAATAAAAATAACACCAAAGCATGGAGATGGAATGTCGTACGTATGCACAAATGGTTTTATTGTTATTCATAGTATGAATCAAAGGAGGTATTAGGTAATCCCATAATTATAATGAAATAAAATATTGTAGAATATACAAGAGTTATTACATTATTATGGACTTAAAATAGAAAATGGAAGTAGAATAATAAATTAAATTGTATGGAATTGGTAAATAAATTACCTCTTCTCCATTGTACTTCCATTGGATATCCTCTTGGGGACAACATGGATGGCCTTTCTGGAAAACCAGGACCACCATAAGTTAAATAAGAATTTTAATAGGGGAATTGGGCATGTTTTCATCTATATAGAAGTCCCATGGAGGTGTTAGAATCTATGGGAGGAGATGAATTTTTATAAAATATGAGAGTGAAACTTTATGAAACTCTTAAAATAGTAAAATATATTAAGATTAATCTAGAAAATAATAATTAAAAAAAGACCATAAATGAAATTTAGCATACATTTTAGACCATATAATATCCCCTTATAATTATTTAATTTTACATAAAATACAATAGCACAAAATTTAAATCGGATTATAATACTTTAATACATCTATAATATATCTTATAGATCTTGGATATTTTTTAGACATATTAACTAATCCATTATATAAATAATTAATATTATAAAAATCATTTATTCATGTTTTTATGTTAATTGAATAAATTTTTTTTTTTGAAATAGAGATACTTTCAATGTAATTATATAACTTATAAAAATTAAATATAAATTAACATAATTAAAACAGATTCAATTATATATAAATAATTATTTTGATTTGTTTGAAGCTTGATTTTTTCCATATGTGGATGCATAAAATATATATAAATACAATATATTGATATTTTTTTTAAATATATATGATTTAATGAATATTTTTTTCATGTACTATATTCAATTAAATAACTGAAAATTGATCATACTGTGATAATTATTGAATCATATTTATGAAATATTTTTTTCGACTTTTTTTTGTGTTTATTTAAAACATTATAAGTTTTATTTACCCTTAATTATTTTTTTAACTCTAACTATAGAAACATGATTTTTGTTTACTAAGGGTTAATTGAGTCTCTCTAAAATTCCAAAAAATTAATAAATGGTCCATTGGTGTCATATTAAACTTCATCGATTTTCTTTTTCTGATGGTTATATTTTTTTGAATTATATATTAATTAATAAAATATTATTTATTTAAATAATAATAGTATCATTTTTGACACTATTCAATAATAGATTTTTTAGAAATATTATATCCTAAACATATGTTAAAAAATCATTTACACCATAAATAACATGTCAATGTCTTCTATAAAATTATTAGATGATATTTATTCACTAGACTTATATTTTTTTATCATTTATAATTTCATTAATATTATATTTCAATTAATAATATACTTTCATCATCAATATTAAGATATCATTAATGTTAATTTTTTAATCTCTACCAATTATAAATAAATTTATATGATGTAGGTAATTTTATTATATTTTTAAATAATACCTATAGTATATTTTCCTCCTAGGTAATAACTAAATTAAAATTAATATACGTATATAAATCAGAGTGTGGAATTTTGTCACAATAATTAATTTTTTTATATTAATGATATATTCATATAGATGTGTTCATTATGTTATTAAATTTCAAAAAATAAATTATAAAGGCTGGATTTAGCCATCCAATAAGTTTTTTACAAGTGTTAATTTAATTTTATAATATTATTTTTACCTTTTATAACCGGATTTATTATTAATTATGGTAATAAAAACAATTACCAAAGTTATTGTTCATAAAGCCCAAAACAAAAGTATTCTATTTATATAATTTCTACATACTGATTTCAATTATGAAATACATTTTTCAAAATTCAAAACATAGATGTTTTAGTAACAATTTTAAAATTAATATCATTGTTGAAAAGAAACGGGGTTTTGTTTAACAAATAAATCATTGCCAAATATTGAAATTTTTTTACATATGAATTCAATGTAAAATTAATGAAAATGACATACATTGTATTAAAATATTAAAAAATAATCTATTTATACATTAAAAACATTCCATAATATAACTTAACCATATAAATTATTTGAATAAAAAATTTCAATTAAAATTTATCATATTTTTACTATTTATCAAAATATGAATGTTATCAAAAAAATATAAAAAATTCATCCAAATTAAAATATTATATCTTGATTGAATTAAAATTTTTTATTTTTTTTCAAATTGAACTTTTATATGTGTCAAAACCAAGAAATCAAATTGGGGCGCCATAAAAAAAGTAAAAATGTATTTTTTGTGTGAAAAACATCTATTATTTGAAAAATTAAATGTTTCTCATATCATTCTATAGATAATAATTAAGATAAATTTTAT
Source organism: Viscum album (assembly GCA_963277665.1). Classification (NCBI taxonomy): domain Eukaryota; kingdom Viridiplantae; phylum Streptophyta; class Magnoliopsida; order Santalales; family Viscaceae; genus Viscum; species Viscum album. The sequence goes on along the minus strand of OY728161.1, from coordinate 1,415,851,625 downwards.
CATTTTAAAATTAAAAATGTGGATAATACTATCCATAACGGCTAGTTTATGTCCCATTAAATTATAATGTTTCCATAATATATCGTTGTCTAGTACAACCTGATATTGCATACATCATAAGCTATCGAGGAAGGCCGCACTTTCCTGTAATGAAAGATAAGTAAGTGTTGTGTTTAATTCAAGATAATATGGTGTTTTGTATAGCACAATATAATTTTGGTGTAGCATACAACAATATGAATCATATAAAATAAAATGATTCTTTCTACTAAAATCTCGTGATGTTACATTCTACCCCCCTGAAAATGAATTTTCCCTTGAAATCCCTTGAGGTTATAAATGGTTTTCTTCTTGAAATTTTCATTCCTAGAAACCCACGTCGTAAAAAGGAATACTACTTCATTTTAAAAAATGAATGACATGAACATTATTGTTACCCAATGTAACTCATCACTGGGTTTCCAGATATTAGAACATCTGTGAAATGTGAAATCATGGATATAGTTGAGAAATCAAACCATCATGTTCTGATGGATAGTGATATAGAATGTGGTTTGGAGAAACTTAAATACTGTACATTCATAAATATGTGATGATTTAAGGGACCAGATGATTTATCAGATTAGAATGTACTCAGATCACATTTTTGGTTTCAAGATCTACTTTCTATAGTTGATGAATTTTTTCATGAAGGTAAATACTTAATTGGTTTCAGTAAAATATCACCATTCATCATTCCCTGAACAATTTCATCTTCATCTATTATTTACATGAAATGATATATAATTTTTCATTTTTGAAGTGTTATCATATCATGTGATAGAATGATAGGTCATTCTATTTGTCTCATAAAAAAGCATAGAACAAGATATAAAATATGCATAAGTCACCTTACAGTGAGATACTATATTTATATAACAAACTAAAATTATTATTTAACTTCTAATATCCAAAAATGTATAATATTATGATCATTAAAAAAACTGAAATTATAAATCTATGAAAAGAGGTTACCTAAATCAACTTAACATTTGTCTCCCGTATCTCATTTGGCAGTTCATGGTTGTCACATTCCAAACATCGGAATACCATAATAATTTATTCTCTTGAGAATTGGTAATAAGATGAATTAACACAAAACCTTAGTGGAAATATTCATTCTATAAAAATTAACAGTTTCCACACACAAAAAATGATAAAAGTTGTATATACTCAAACCAAGATATCACTTTGTCCTTATTTCAGCCATAATCTCATCAATATTATAAAATATCTAATTATCTATTCATTATGCGCATGTCAAGTGATTAAAAAAAAATTCAATAAAATTTCATTGTAATTATTAAAATATAAATATGAAAAATCACAATAGACCAATACATAGATATTCAAATATTCCATAATACTATAAATGAGTTTCCACACCACTATTCTAGAATCCCATAATCAATTAATCATTCCAAAACTTTTTTGTTATACTCGACATGGCCAAGAGTGTTCTCGTGTGACATAAATTTTTATTTTTCCATAATAGGTTTCTAGACTTCAATCATCATTAACCCTTGGATTTTGGAATTGTTTATCATAATTCCCCATTTCCTTAAACATGTATCATTTAAGTGTTGGTGGTTCCTTCTCTATAGTCAATTCTCTATTCACATCATTAAAAAACATTTCCCATAGGTTTTTACTAAAAAATTATATGAAATTATTTTACACACATGAATCATTTAATAGTCTCTCTTAGATAATACCCACTATTTATCTTTCCACACTTTGAGAATAAGGAAGCATTCATCTTCTTTCACCACTGTTTTAATAATTTATCATGAAATACATGTTTTTTTCTTGTCCATATCACGAGATGTATAAGTAACAACATATTATCATTCAACCATGGTATCATAATGCATAGTATCTTCATAGTTATTAATGTCTATTATATCTAATTACCTTCAATAACTTGGTTTTACTCCTTCGATGAATCGATCAACCTTACATTCATGTTGTATGGTAAATCCAAAATCAAACCTTGTAATACTTTTAAAATTCACCTTGAATGTACCAATATATTCCTAATAATTTTTATTAATATCAAGGAACACCTTTTACATCATTTTTCAAAGAATACGAGGGAAGTACTTTTTGAAAAATATGTTATTGAACTCCACCCATTCTATGGATTCAATTTTATCTTACTTCCTTTTATTCTTAATTTGAGTCCACCACTGATCTCCTTCACCTTATAAATGATATAAATCCAAAATTAATTTTTCATGTTCCGAACAGTGAATGATAGAAAATATATTATTAATGGTACTGATCCATTTTTCTGCAATAAGTTGATCATAAGACCCACTGAATGAATGTGAATGTTTCCTCATGAAGGACTCAATGGAATGTTGTTCCCTACATAGCTAAAATAGATGTCCAAAATGATTCATAGGTTGTGTATGTATAGAATTAAGATTTTTCATTCCATCTACCATAACATTTGGTTGTTCATGAAGACAATCATTGCACTCCCCTGCACATTTATCATTAAAACAGTTCCTTCATGTTCCAACAATTGTCTGAAACCCAAAAAGAATAGTTTGAAAGGATAGAATAATTCTTGTAAAACTACATAATAAAGGGTGATTACATTCAATCTTGATAATATTAGGATTTATCAATGGTTATTTATTATCATTGACATAATTCTAGGACTATATGATATATTTATATTTAACATTTGGGACATCCCTAGACATACCATTAAAATATTTATAGGGCACTCAAAAAGGTTTTCAAAACCCAGTTCTCAATGTCTAACTAAACATTCTCTCTACTGCCAAATATAATAACCCAATCATGACATACATGGACAATAAATTTCTTTTTAATAATACTTAATATATTTAACAAATATATTCTCTAATAGCATATTACTATAGTGTTTTGGAAACTCAGAATATAATCTTCTAACATGGAGAAAGATCTTCAACATCTCCCATAAATATCTTATACTATTCTTTTCCTACCTCAAACCATTCTTCATATCCTAGGAAATGAAAACATAAAATGGGTAATATCAAATTCCCAGTAAGGGAAAAATTTGAGAACAGAAAACAAACCATACACATTTGAACGTAAGAAGATAATCATAAATTTTAAACATCAAAATCACGATTCATGAAACAAATCATAGCAGTACCTAAAAAATGGATCACAATGAAATAATAACTATGATAGAATAGAATTATAATAAATCATGTAATTTGGTAAAAATAATAATAACATAATATGATTTCAATATTAGCCAAGGTATTGTAGCCAAAACCATCATAGTTGACAATGTCAATTACTGAACTGGGTTTACTTGTTGTTCCAGCCATGTATCACTTAACCATATTTACTGGTCATTCTAGTTATGCATATATAATGTGATATATATCATTACCCACTGTATTAAAGTGATATTTAGGTCCCAAGCATATCATAATAAAATCATTATCACATTCTCTACAAAACATAATGCATTCACCATATCATAATTTAAGGAAAAAATGGGTTTCATTAACAACGTTCCATCATAACGTAATCCATATAATATATATGGATTTCATAAATATATTTATATCATAAAAAAATTAAAATTAATGAAATTATTGGGATATAAAAAAACCCAATGTCATTTTATATTGAAAATAATTTTTATAAAACATTTGTTTGTAATTCCTGGTGAAAATATCCTTTCAACAAAAAAACATACACTATTCTCAAAATGTATAGACAATTTAAAATAATATATTTTAGATGAAAATAATAATGATATCATTTACATGATGATTCATTGTAAAATGCTGTAATGAATACATGAAAATCTACACATATATTATTAGTTAAAAAATCATTCATCTCATACTATTGCAGGAAAACTCAAAATGTTCCTAGTATGGAAAATGAAAGAATGATTCCATCCATACGAATACATAAAAAGTCATATAAGGGTAAAAATGACATGAACAAATTGTATATGAATATATATATAATATTATATATTTATGAAACATGGACATATATGATAAATATAACCCAATAAATACATACATATAAAAAATCAGGGAAAATAATGAGATTGTGAAATTATCCCCTACCTTGGACTTTTTGTTAGATGAGTTTGTGGTAAACTCTTGTATAATAATAATACCATGTTATTAAATTACAATATGACCATATCCATCTTTATTATATCATATATTCTCCAATATGATCCTATTATATCATTTTCCTTATAGTATTTTTATATTACGATTATTTCAGCTGTTAACTGCTTCGTTTTTTGCAATCCTATTTTGTCAATAAAAGTCTTGATTTTTTTGAATAGGATGTATTTTATATATGAAATTATTTTCATTGTCATTATTTTCACACATGATATAAATTTTATAATCATTATGGAATTTTTAACATGGAGAATGATTCTCAATACGTCATGTAGACGATAGGCTGTATGTACGCAGGAGCGACAATATCACTCTCTTCATGGTTAAATGGTATGTAATTAGATTGTATATTAATTATATAGAATCATTATCATGTTATAGTAATTAAATAAATTAATTATAATCATCATTATACACACAATAACAATGTATTTTGGAATAAAAAATTACTCCACAGCTTGGAGATCGTAAGCCGTATGTACGCACACATGGTGATATTGTTATTCTTGGGATTGATCAATGGATGTATATTATTTTCTTATAATTATAATAAAATATAATAATGATGAATATACTAGATTTATTACTTTAGTATATAATTAACAAAGAAATATAATGTAGACGATGAAAATAAATTACATTGAAATGGTAAAGCAATTACCTCTTATTTGTTACACATCCTTTAGATCTCCTCTTAGGGACATTTGGGGTGGAATTATTTTAAAACCAATACCTCCATAATTTAACTAAAAATTTTTATGCAAGGATTGGAAATGGAATGGACGATCTAGAAGGCTCATGGAGGTGTGAGAGAATGTGGGAGGATATTTTTTTTATCAGAGAGGAGATGGGCACTTTAGGAATCTCTGAAAATATAAAAATAAAAGAAAACTATTATGGATAAAAAATTATAAATAGCAGATAAATTAAATTTATGATACATTATAGAAACTATATTGTCCCATCATTGTTATTTAACAATTCTTTATTATTAAAATAATTTATTAACAAATTAATACAATTAGATATTATTATTTCAGAATTTAATATTATCAAATGAATTTCACTTAAAATAAAATTTCATGAATATTAAAATGGAATATAAAGAATATAATAATATATAATATAACTTAATGATCCTTGAAATTTGTTAGACACATTAACTAATGCATAATATAACAACATTAATATTATTCAAATCATTTATTATATTTTTATGTTAATTGATTAAATGTTTTTTTTAACTCGATAGACTATTTATGTAATTATAGAACATATAAAAATTATTTATAAATTTATATAATTAATTTTTTTAATTTATACTAAAATAGACATTTATATTCATTCATGTAATGACTTGGTGCACATTTAGACAAATAAAGTTATTGAAATACTATATAGTGATATATTGTAACTATATTTGATTTAAACAATATATAATTTATATTCATGTACTACTGTTAATTGAACTACATAGAATCAATCATATTGTGATAATTATTTAAAATTATTCATTTAATAATTATTTTGGACCTGATTTATTATTTTAAACCTTATAATTTTTATTTACACTTAATTAATTCTTTTTAACTCTTACCATGGAATCCTGTATTTTGATTTACTAATGGTTAATTTAGTTTCAATAATGTTCCAAAATATAAATATATTGAACATTTTTACATGTTAAACATCATCCCACTTATTTTTTATTAAGGAAATGTTTTTATAAATTATATTTTATTTAATGAAATAATATTTATTTTAATATCAATATTGTCAATTTTGACATTATTTTTTTGTTGACTTTTTAGAAATTTCTCAACATAAATATATGTTTGCAAAAGCTCCATTAAACCATAAATAACAGGTCAATGTCATCCATAAATTTAATGGATGATAGTAATTAACTCAATTTATATGTATTTTAAAATTTATAATTTCATTTATTTGTAATTTAAATTCAGAAAATAATTTCAGCATCACTATTGAGTCATCATTAATGATAATTTTTTAATCTATAAAAATTAAAAAAAAAATATGTTTAAGGTAGTTGTATTATATTTCAAAATACTACCTATTGTCATGTTTATTCTCTAAAATCCATATATTAAAATAATATACGTATTTAAAAAGAGAGTGTTATGTTTTATCACATTAATTAATTTCATTTTATATTTATGAAATATTTAAAGGTAAGGGGCCATTAAGTAGTTTAATTTTAAAAAATAAATGATAATGGTTGAATTTATTCATCCAATTGGATTTTTACACGAGTTATGTTAATTTATTAATATAATTTTTACCTCTATTTACCTGATATAAATTTAACCATGGTAATAAAAACTATTACTAGAGTTATTATTAATAAGTCACAAATAAAAGATTCCTATTAACATAATTTGGACATAAACATTAAAAATATTTAATAAATATTTTAAATTCAAAACATAGTAGTTGAATTAAAAAATTTAATAATAATCTCATTGTCGTAAAAAGCAGGTTTTTGTAAAAAAGTATATACATTGGAAAATATTAAAATGTTTTAACATTTGTATTCAATTTAAAATTAATGAAAATGACATAAATTTTATTTAAAAATGAAAATATATTCTATCTACACATAAAATCCATTAAATAATATATGTTATCCCGATAAATTATTTTTATGAAAAAAGTAGTTTTTAATTAAAATTTGTTGTATTTTTACAATTAATCTAAATATGAAAATTATTATAAAAATATCAAAAATTATTCCAAATTAAATTATTATATACTAATTCTAATGTAAAAGTTTATTTTGTCAAATTTAACTTATAAACATGTCAAAAACTAGATTTAAAATGGGTGTTCAATCATATGGTAGAGAAATTGCATTTTCTGGAAAAATACTTAATTTATCTAAAAAATTGAATATTTCTTATATCATGTTCTATAAATTATATAAGATGAATTTTAAATTTATAAAATTAAACATCTGTTTAATAAAATTCATAATAGATAGTTTATATCCTAAAAAATAATAAGATATAAATAAAATTTATCATTGTTTAGTGAAACCTGATATTGTGTACAACACAAGATATCCTGGAAGGCCACTTTTTCATGTAATGAAAGCCAATTTAGTGTTGTGTTTAATACAAGACTATATCTTCTTTTGTATAGTGCTTGCTAATATTGGGTTATCATACCATAAAAAACATCAAAGAAAAAAAAATTAATCTTTCCCATAAAATCTCTTGCTGTTACAGTCTACCACCCTTAAAATGAATTTGGCCCTCAAAATTCGTTAGGTTTAAAAATGGTTAAATAATTAAAATTCTAATTCATGGATTACCACATCCTAAAAATTAATACTAACAGGTCATTATAAAATGGAACGATAGAAACAAAATTGTTACCCAAATTTACTCATCATTGGGATTCCACCTAAGAGAACATATGTGGGAAGTGAAAACAAGGATATGGAAGAAAAATAAAACCATCACGTTCTGATGGATAGTGACAGAGAATAAATTTTGGAGAAATATTGCAACTAGATATCCATAAATCTTTGATTATATAAGGCACTATATGATTCATCTGATCAGAAGGTACTATGATAACATTTTTGGTTTCAAGTTCATTTTCCTTAAGTTGAGGAATTTAATCATGAGTAGAAATACTTACTTAATTTCAGTACAATATCACCGTTGATTGTTCCTAGAAAAATTCCAACTTCATCTATTATTTTAATAAATGATGTTGAATTTTGCATTCTTGAAGTTTTAGTAGATCATCCAATAGAATGATAAGTAATTTTATCCATATCAACAAAAAGGATAGTAGTCATTATCGAATATACATAATTCCACATATAGTAAGATAACGCATTGATTTTAAAAATTTCCATCATAATATAACATAGAATATCCATAAATGGATAATATTAAAATCCTTCTAAAAAATAAAAATATAAAACTTTTGAATTTGGTGAACTAAATCGACTTATCATTTTCCTCCCATATCTCATTCGAAATATCGTCGAATTCACATTCCAATCACAAGAATACATTAAACATGTATTCCTTTGAAACAATATAATAACTTAAATTACCATAGATCCATATTATAAATATGTTGTCTATCAAAATTAAATCCTTCCACACCCCAATAATACCAAAAAGTTTATATACTCAAACCACAATATCATGTTGTCCGTATATCAGTCATGAGCTCATTAATACTATCAAACATCTTGTTATCTCATTATTCATTCATTATGCACATATCATGTGTTTTACAAAAATATTTAAATCATTTTTCATGGTTTTTAGTACAATATAATTTTGGATAATAACAATATTACAATACATAGATATTCTAATATTCTATAATACTATAAATTAGATTCCACAACATTATTCTAGAATTTAAAAAACACATATTCATTTTAACACTTCATTGTCTTACTTGACATCACCATTAGTGATCACATCTGACATCACATTATATTTTTCCATAAGTGGATAATTACGTTGATCATAAATAATATTTGTATTAGGGGATTGACTTGGAAAATAATACATTTCATCGCACATGATTCATTAAAGTATTGGTGGTGCGTTCCATGTAGTCTTTTCCCTATTCACATCATTAGATATCTTTTTCCAAGTCATCGACACTCAATTGAAGGATTACATAATTTTACAAACATTGATCATTTTATAGTCCCTTTATGACAAACATGACCATGGTTCTCTCCTCACTTTGATCATAATGAAAAATTAAACTTTAGTTACAATTGTATTAATATTTTTCGTTGAACTAAAACATTCATTTCTTGAAAAAAAAATTAGATGGATATGTAACAAAAAATTACTGTTTAATGTTGATATCATAAAAAATAGTATCTTAATATCTATTGAAAGCTCATATAGTTAATTTCTTTCGAAGACATGGTTTTAATCCACTAATGAATCGATCGACATTACTTTTAGGTTTGATGATAAAGATAGAATGATTCCTTGAAATTCATGTATAATTCACCACATATGTACCAAAAGATTGGTAATCCTTTTTATTTATCTCATGAAACTCCTTTTCCATTTTTGGTTTGAAGAAAATGAGGTATGTAATTATTGAAAAATTAGTAATTGAACACGCCCCATTTTATTGATTCAATTGAAATTTTCTACCTTGTATTCTTAATTTGAGTACACCCATGGTCTATTTCACCTTCTCAATGATAGATATAAAAAATTTATTGCTCATGTTTTGAAGAGAAAATGATGGAAAATATCATTTCAATGGTAGTGATCCTTTGTTCATAAATATATAGATAATAATTACCACTGAACGAAGGTGGGTGTCACCCCATAAAGGACTCAATAGAATGTTGTTCCCTTCTATACTCAATTATGTGTCCAAAATTTTTCATAGCTCGTTTAAGTACAGAAATATGTTTTTTCATTCCATCTCCAATAAATTTTTTTTTCAAGAGGAAAATAATTGCATTGCACAGTGAAATGATTATTATCATAGTTCACTTCAGTTATAGATATAATCTAAATTCCAAAAATAATATTTTGAGAGGAAATAATCATAATAGAATAACAACATAATTAAGGGGGTGTACCTTCAATATCTTGAATCTTACGTTTAATACTAGGTTATTTATGATCATTAACAAAATTCTAGTGCTATATGATATAGTTTTATTTTACTATATGTACATCCCTAGTCATACCATCGAAATTTCTCTAGGAATCTCACCAAATTTATCACATCCTACTTTCCAAAGGTTAAATAATCCTTCATTCTAATACAAAATATAACAACCAAATCTATAGGTACATGGACATTACTTTTATTTTTATAAATATGTAATAAATTACAAACATATATTCCCAACGATCGTACAATTTTAGTGTCTCTCAAAACATGGAACATAATATTATAACTCTATTAAAGATATTCAACATCTTTAATAAATATAATGCCCTTTTGTTTTCCTACCTAATACCATTCTTTATATCCTATGAAAAAGAAAACATAAAATTTGTGAGCTCAAATGATCATTAAGGGAAAAAATGGAGAATTAAAATCAAATCACACACATTTTAATGTAAAACATACACGTAATGTTTAAACATCAAAATCATGAATCATGAAATAAATCTTGGTATTTCATAAGTCATAGACCATAAAGGAACATTATCCAAGACTGAATAGAATTGGAATACAACATGTGACTTTTGAAAACTAATAGGCACATAATATTATTTCCAATGTTGAAATTGTATTGTTTCTAAAACAATCAAATTTTCCAAAGTCCATTACTAAAATGGGAGTAAATTTTGTTCCATCCATGTACTACTGAAATAGATTTACTTGTCATTATTTTCATTTTTATCTCATGTGATATAAATATTTACCCAATGATTTTGTGGTAGATATAGGTCCTACCTATCTCATAATGAAATCATTGTCACAGGTGGCCTAAAACATAAAGTTATGACCATAGCGTATCCCAAAGGGAAAAAATGTTTCATAAACATCATTACACTATAATGTAATACATATAATATAATTTAAAAAAAACAATTTCATTATAAAAAAATCAAATTAATGTAAAAATTGGGAAATTAATAAACCCTATATAATCATAGAAGGAAAAGAATTTTGATAAAACACATAAGCTTAATTCCCGAGGAAAACATCTTTTCATTAATGAAAACATTTTCTATTCTCAAAATATTATACAATTTTAAAATAAAAGATTATATTTGAAAATAAAAATGAAATAGTGTACACTAATTATCATGGAAATAAGGTGTTATAAAGATATAAAAATTTTCATATACCATATAATTTACAAAAACATTTATCTCATACACTTTCCAGAAAATTCAACATGTACATTGTATGGAAAATAAATGAATGACTCCTTCCAAAACACAAAACAAAAATACACCAATGGGTAAAATTTAATTGAAAAAATATTATAATAGTAGAAAGATTACTATATATTTATGGTACATGGACATTGACGAGAAATATAACCTGGTAAATACTTATGTATAAAAATATCATAGAAAAATGAGATTTCAAAAATATATCTTACATGGTACATTTCGTTAGTTGATGGTGTGGTCACCTCCTATATAATGGTTAAATCATGTTATTAAATTATACCCAGACCATATACATTTTTTGATATAACATATTATCCAATAATATCCTATTATATAATTCTGTTAATATTATTTCTATATTACCATTATTTTGTGTGTTATGTACGTCATTTTCCCACTCATGTTTTTTCATATAATCCTCTTTGTTATGGATAAGATGTATTTTATCCATTAGTTAATGTTCATAATTATTATATTCACACATCATATTAAATTTATATTCATTATTGAATTGTTCACATGGAGAATGAATCTGACTACATCATGGAGACTATAGACCGTACGTATGCACGAGCGACTATATCATTCTCTTGATGGATAAATGATATGTACTTAGATGGTGAGTTAAATATATAGTATCATTATCATATTATATTAATTATTTAAATTCATTATACTCATCATCATACCCATTCTAATAAATTATTTTTGAATAAAAAATTACACCGCTACGTGGAGACGGTAAGCTATACGTACACACACATGGTGATATTGTTATTCTTAGGATGGATAAAACGAGGTACTAGGTTTCCCCATAATTATTATAAAATCTCATAATTTATAATATACTATAATTTTTAAATTATTATATAATTATCATATAAATAGAAATTAAAAGAAGAAAATAAATTGAATTGAATGGTTAAAGCAATTACCTCTTCTTCATCAGACATCCTTTGGATCTATTTTTAGGGACAGTATGGACATAAATTTTAGAAAACCAGGACCACAATAGGATAACTAATAATTTTTATTGGATAATTTGATAGTGGATGGTAATTTTATAAGGTTCATGGACATCTGAGGAAATGTGGGAGGAGTTGCACTTTTATTAGATTGGAGAGGGGAACTTTAGGAAACATTAAAAATATTAAAATATAATAAGAATACAGTAGATCAAAATAAATAAACATGACCCATTAATGAAATTTATGAAATATTTTTGACCATATCTTATCCCCTTGTTGTTATTTAATAATCTTTTTATAATTTATTAACAAATTAATTCAGCAAGATATCATTATTGCAAATTTAGTAATTTTAATTTGATTTTAATTAAAATACAATTGTTAAAAGATTAAATTAGAATATAATTATTTAAAACAACTATAATATATATTATATATCTTGAAAGATTGTTAGACACACTAACTAACATATAATATATAAAAATTGATATTATTATTATAATTTATTCAATATTAGGTTAATTAAATAAATGTGTTATAGAAATAGATAGACTTTTAAGGTATTTTTATAACATAAAATTATTAAATATAATTAAAATATTTAAAATAGTTTCATTTATTTTATAATAGACATTTATATTAATTCACATATTGATTTTTTCTATATTTGGTCACATGAAACATATTAAAATAATATATATTGACATTTTATAGCTATATTTGATTTATAGCATATTAAATTTATTTTCATGTAAAATATTAAATTAAACCACAAATAATCAATAATATTGTGATAATTATTTAATATTATTAATTTAATAGTTAGTTTTTGACATGTTTTGATTTTATTTTATAACATATAATTTTTATTTACAATTATTTAATTACATTAACTCTTACCATGGTAACATGACATATTTATTTATTGTGGGTTAATTTAATTTCTCTAAAATTTAAAATTTGAAATAAATAGAGAATTAGTGACATATTTAACTTCATCCTGATTATTTTGGAAGATGGATGTATTTTTATTAATTTTATACAATTTAATAAAATATTATTTATTTAAAATTTCAATAGTTTTATTTTTGACACTATTCTTTTTTATAACCTTTTAGAAATATCATATCATAGATATATGTTTAAAGAAACTACATTAAACCATATATTACATATAAAAGTCATCCATCAAATTAGTTGATGACATTAATTCCCACAAATTATATATAATATAATATTTACAATATCATTTATTTGATATTTATATTAATACAATTATTCTTGCATCACTATTTAGTCATCATTAATGATAATTATAAAATCCCTATAAATTATAAATAAAATTCTATGATGTAGGTAGTTATTCTATTATTTAAAATAATACCTATAGTTGATATTATTCCCTGTTAATCCCTATATTTAAAATAATACACTTTTATAAAATGAGTGTGACATTTTTTTACATTAATTAATATGCTTTTATATTCATGCAATATTGCTAGGTTAGTGGCCATTAAGTTATTCATATTTTAAAATAGATGATAAGGGTCAAATTTAGTGATCCAATAGTACTTTTACAAGTGTTATGTTAATTATATAATATTATTTTTACCTCTAATGACCAGATTTACCTTTAACTGTATTAATAAAAATAATTACCAATGTTACTATTCATGAGGCCCAAAATATAAGTAAACTATTAAAATAATATGGAACAACTGATTAAAAATATGGAATCTATTATTCAAAATTAAAAACACAAAAGTTGAAATAATTAATTTAAAATTAATACTATTGTTGAAAAAATGGGTTTCTGTTCAAAAGTTAGAACACTACAAGATATTGAAATGTTTTTTCATATGAATTCATTATAAATTTGATTATAATGAATTACAATGTATTAAACTATTAACATATATATTCTATCTATAATTTAAAACCATTAAATAATATATTATATCCTTATAATTTATTTTAATGAAAAAAGATGTTTTTAATTATAAGATAGTGTATTTTTACAATTCATCAAAATATGAATGTTATCATAGAAAAAAAAATTAATTCTATGAAAATTTCTATACCACTCTTCCAAATAAGAAGTTAATTTTAAAATTTTAATATTATAATAGTGTCAAAAAAAATATTTAATATTGCTGGGCCAAAAAATGTCAGTAAAACCGCCTTTTCTGGAAAATATTTCATTAATATAAAAAATAGAATTTGTTCTTAATTGAAATTCAATAAAACACATAAGATGAATTTTAATTTTATAAATTCAAAAATTGGTTAATACTATTCATAAAGGATTTCTATTATCCCATTAAATAAAAATGTTTTTATTATATATCATTGTTTTGTTCTACCCAATACTGCATACAATGCAGTCTATAAAAGAAGGTCTCTCATGTGTGTAACAAAAGCCAAGTCACTATTGTGCTTTCTACTATATAATACAGTGTTTTATATAGTGAAAGATAACATTAGTATAGCATTAAACCCAATACATTTATGAATATAAAATGAATCATTCCTATAAAATCTTGGGGAGTTACATTACACACATAAAATTGGACAAACATAGTAAACATTATTATTCATATTAAAAAATAACATATAAAATATTAATAATTACCTAAATCAAATAAACATAGTCTTAACCCATCCAAAGTAATATTGTCAATATTAATAAAATGTTATATTCTAAGTCAACCAACTCATAAACTATCCAATGAAATAATAAATATGATTTAAATAAAATTTTTCTCTATTAGATCATATTTATAATAATTCTTTCATGTCCTTTATAAATTAAATAACATAAAATTGAAAATATTTTTTATATTAAAACAACACTTTCATGTTTAAAATTTTTTTACAAAAAACCTGCAAAAAAATTATATTAAAAATACTTTTATTTGGAAATATATTTATATTATTTTAATAAAATAATCATAACATTAATTGGTCATGGTGGAAAAAAATTACATTCATACAGCACACATTTAAACAAAAATTACTTTCACATTTTACATAAAAGGAGAATGGATGTTTTTTAAAAACAACTTGAATATTACATAATTTTTTTGATCAAAATAATATTTAATAATTATTCCATTGATAAATCATTTTTAAAAGCTTTAAAACACATTAGAAAACATTTTAATAAATAATTTACTATGACGAACTTGGGTTATGGAAAAAAAGAAGAACAATGTCTAATTATATTAAAAACATTATCCAAATAGTTTTATATACCACTTAGTTAAAATGGCAATATTAAATGAAAAAGAACATTAGTAAATTGAGGATTAAAATATTTATTTATTTTATGATATAACTATAAGTTAATTCCACAATTGGAGAATGAAGATAAAAATATATTGATTATGAGATTGTCAAATAAACCCTTACCACTTTGGTAACATATGAATCGTAATCCCTATAACATAAATAATCAAAAATTCAAATTTAAATACAATGATGATAATTATAATGATGATATAAATTATCATTATCATAATTAAATAGTATACAAAACATAGTAATTTGTGAATTTGGTGTATGTATCACAGATGTAATATTGGGATGACAATCCCTTAACTCATGATTGACATCAATAAATTTTATGAAAACCTAATGTATAAAAAATATAGGTTTAATATTAATATATTATATAAAAATTACCATATATATCAATAAAAATATTATCTACTTATAGTTTTTTATCACCCATACATTATCAATACTATGTAAAAATCAATGTTTTATGTGATAACTTCTTAAATTTTAATATATTCATTAGTTCTATAATTTGAGTTACTATTATTTGATCATGATTCCATCATATACATTATTTTATAAATGATATAAACGTGATATATATATATATATATATTAATTATATATTTTATTTATTAATTAATTAAATTTACAGATAAAAAATAGATTACATCATTCATGGAGACAGTAAGCCATACGTACGAATAAACAGTATTTAAGTTTTTCTCAATAAAAAGAATGAAATAAAAACAATTAATTTAACCTTAAAAATAATAATTATTTAATATATATAATGAATAATAAATAAATGCATTCTTATTACCAACCCTGAAAACATAAAACCCAAAAATATGAATCGATGTGTCAACGTGGTAGTGCAAATGTATGGAAAAGTAATGTCATTATTTTGCAACAGATTAGAAGATAAAAAGTTAGAGGTGATATTATATTTACAAAATATTTTTATATCAAATATATTGTATATATTAATTACTTAAAAACTTATCTATAATTCATATAAAGCATATTTATGGCAAATCACATCACTTTGTGGAGTTGTAATTTTCTCTACACACGATTTATGTCTTCATGTACCCCACAGAATAGTGTAAGAGATGATACGTGATATCAAAACTAAGAAATTAAAATAATGAGTAAAATATAACATAAAATTGTTAAATTTATCATTATATTTATATTTTAGTGACGGTGATAGAAAATAAATTACCTCAATTTGTGAGGTGTAGTTCGCTGATCACATGGTCGACTATTTTGATTATAATTTGATAAAAGTGTAGAATTATTTTGTTTATTAATTAAACATAAAAATATATCTGTATATTTTATATAATATTGTTACTACATTAAAATATTATAAATGTTTTTAAGGAGGTTTATCAATATTTAAATCAAATGCATAATTTTAGTAATTTTACCTCCTCTTTAGAGAGAATATTTCAATTTTCACCAAAATAAATATTCTGAGGAATTAAAAATAAAATTAACGACTCTATAATAATTTAGGTGAATTAATTAAGTTATTTTATCATTAATTAGCTGAACTATGGGTGTTTGAATTTTTTAGAGGGAGGGGGAGTGTGTGGATTTTTATAAGAGGGGGGCATACATTGAATTTTTTAGAACATAACGTGATACTCTTGTTATTATCATGAAAAACCCCTCTAAATTTACAAATATGGAAAACTATATATATTTTAAGGTTTAAATATTGAAATATAATTTTTTTAATCATTTCTATGTTATTTTTTAACAATTATTTTATTATTTTTAGTCCCCATGTAATCCTATTTTTATCTTAAAGGAAATAATTATATTTTACAATTTTTTGAGGTCATTATGGAAAAACAAAATTACATATTAGCTAATTTTATTTATTGTTCATCCAAATATTTAATTCATTTTCCCATATTCAATTCAATTAAGTGGACGAATTCAATTTTTAAATATACTCACAGATATATGAATGAAATATTTATTTTTTCAAAATAAAACCTTTTAAATTTTAAAAATATCAATTTATCTTAATTGAATATGAAATTGATTCCAATATAATAAATGTGTAAAAATTGAATATAATTTATCAAAAAAAAATTTCAAAAAAATTCAAATTAAAGGTTTAATTTTATAATAATTTAAATGAAAAATATGTTTTCCTTAAAATATATTTTTTTCTCTATTTATCATGAAAAGTATCATTTTATAAATTTATAATAAAACAAAATGATAGTATAGAAATATAAATTTAAAAAATAATTTTTTACCAAATAGTTTTCTATATATAAAGGTTAATAATGACATTTAAATTATCTTCACAATGTGTGACCAAACCATAATTTAGAAAAAATTAGTTTCTTAAAAAAATTCATTTTTTATAAAATTATTATTATGTTATTTTTAATTAATTAACAAATATTAAATTTTTTATACGTGTATAAACCATAAAATTTTCATAATTTAGTTATTACATTTCACACATACCTAAAAAACACCAAGGATATTATATTCCACTTTAAATAATAAAACAATAATAGTGTTTTGGGTTTCATTCATGCATTGTTCTTCAAGAATTGAAATATATCGAATGGATAATTTCAAATAGACTTAACATATATTCAAATTATGTTTTCATATCTGATACAATTGGTGATTCGTTTTGTACAAGATATCAAACAGGATTTTCTTCCTTTAAAATATCATGGTGTTACATTATAACAAAAATGATAAGTTATATCCACACAATTTAATATTTATCCTAATAATTAAGGGATTCAAATGAGAAATTTTGTTTTTATAAACCCCAATCATAAACGAGGATAAAAACATTACTATTAATAATGGAGAATTGGATGTGTGATGTCCATCTACAATAACCCATTATTAGGATCCCATATAAGAGAAAAAAGTTCGGTAAATGAAAAATGGGAATAGAAGAGAATAATAATGCTTAGGGATTAATAGAGAGTGATATAAAACATGGTCATGAGAAATTAAACCCCCAAAAATAATTAATAATTTACGTGGTCTGTGAAGATTTACCTAAATGGAAATTAATGTACACAGGTATAATTTTTTTATATCCTTCTCTTGTAGATGACGTTAGCATCCTGATTGTGAACAATGTATAATATTGTTACTTGATATATTTCAATTTCATAGTATAATTTTTATACTTAAATTTTCACTCAAAAATTTCTCATTTAATTTATTTATCTATGAATTGAATGTTAAATAAATATTTTTATACATGATGAACATTTGACTACTCATTATAATGATAGTTCATTCTTCATATATCTAAATATATATATTCGAAAATAAAAACAGTTAACCCATGTTATAAATTAATACCAAAAAACCATCTTAATCCACTCAATATATAAGTATCCTTATAAAATTTCTTAATATTTTTATATCCAAATTCAATGACCATAATTTTGATGATTTTTTACTAAATCTACATTATATTCTCCAAATAAATATAATTCATAATTTAGAATCAAAATAATTTAAATTCTTTCATAATCAAAAAATATATGAAGGCATGGATTACATAAAAAATAAAATATCATTCCAGTGAATTAATCAAAAATTAAATAATTATAGGAAAATTCATCAATGATTACATAAACCATCAAATATCTAATCAATATCATGGTCATCAACACTATCTAATAATAATATCATTAATATCACAACATAGGGAACATATTATGATTTATCCTCCCATAATTATATATTTTACAAAATGTTAAACTTGATATTGAATAAATTTTTTCATAAGATTCGTTTATCATATGCTCAAGAGAATTTTATGACAAAACATTACAGTATAATCATTAAACATTTAATGATTCTTGTGAACATAATATTGTGGAAAAAAATAATCTTTTGTTATAATTCATGAATTAACACAGATGAAAGATAATCATTAATCATTTCCTTTGGTAATAGAATAATGTTGACTATGTCCCATGATATTCTATTAATGAATACACTCTTGACTCATGTGAAATTCAATTGTGTAGATCCCCATCTCCTTACTCAAAAATTATTGGATACTAGAAATTTTGTTTTTTTAATACAATTATGAGCAAGGTGGAATTTATCTCCACACACATATAATGATCATATTTCCTTTTTTCTTGTACCTAGTCATTTGATTCATTTATTTGCACATGATTTCAAACACATCCTTCATTAATTATCATTATATATCTACTGTATTTTATCCTCTTATTATATTTTATCTTAAAATGACATATTAAATAGTTAATTTTTTATATATATTAATAATACAAGATATTATTTCATTATATTATGATAATTGTTTTGAGATATGTTCCCTTTGAATGATATTCCCAAGATAAGCAGGAAATGGTATTACTTCCTATATAAATTACATTAATTAATATAGTTCCCATTCCTTCTACTATGAATTATTTATAAAAAATGGAAAACATTACATCATATCAAACCATTTTGAAACATAATGTATAATATGAAATAAAACCAAACATCTAATATAAACTGAAAAATAGTTTAATTTATTATCTCAGAGTCATAATCATGGTTTCTTTGGATAATTTTTCAAATAAAAAATATATTTTCAATTCCAAAAAAATAGGCTGTAATGAAAATTTGAATTACCAAATGAATATCACATGGTATTGAAATCATAGGTGAGCATTATTTCTAATTTTCATCTACTAGGGAACACTTGAATGATGTATGACCCTCTATTTTTGGATTTATTAACCCTAGGTATATCTATTTCAAAAATATGTCCAATAATAGTATCGAGATAGGGCTACATAGCTAGGTAAAAAAATATACACCAATAGAGACAATAATATGTTATTCAATAATTATTATTAATTTCAATCATATTGTTATGTTCCCAAAAATATTTTTTTATAATAATTTTCCCCATGTCTTATACTAATCATTCACTAATAACAAATGTAATGACTCAGACTATATTAACCATGGGTGGGTGACTATATTATAACATTGGAACTACATACAAGGTGTCGTATCATAATTGAAATTCTAATTTAGTGGAAATGGTAATATAGATACATATTATTATTTCAAAATTACTTAAAAAATGAAATAAAAAATTATTCTCTATGATAACTCCATTATTCCTCATCACATATCCCAGAAAATCAATCCCAAAACCCATCCTATTTTATAGTGGAAATTAAATCATATGAAAGGGGTGGTCTTACATTATCAATAAGGTTATGGCTAATAAAATAAGTTATTACTAAATATCTATAATCAATATGGCATGGTAGATAATTGAATTTCATTAAACATATCTTATTAGATGATAATGATTTTGTAGAAATAAATTTTGATTAAATAAATCAACAAAAATAATCACGTGAGATTAAATCATGAAAATGGATATTCAAACTAGTAAAATAATAACATGGACACAAATAAATGATCTCACAATGATGGTTTTCATAATTTTAGGAACATAAAATCAAAAATCATGGAAATTTAAAAGACAATTAAAATCATTGGATAGAAACCCCTCTAATTTTCCCAAATAATTTGTATCATTAGATCTTTTGATGCGTAAAGGGTTTTTATATAACTGGGATCCACCTGAATCATAATTTTTCATAATTATTCTTCATATGAATGTGTTTAAACATAATAATCATAAATAATCATATAAAGCACTAATATATGAAATGTGAATACTTACCTCAATCAAATAAACATTATCATAAACCATCCATAGAAATTTGGTCAAAGGTAATATAATTTTATATAGTATATCAAACTGAACATAAACCATCCAAATTCATAACATTATTGATTTTTAAAATAAATATTACTAGATTATAATAACTATAATAATGGTTATATGTAATTGATGATTATAACTACACAAAAATATCATTAAATTTTCACAGGAAATTTCCTTCTAAATTTGGAAATAAATTTAAATTAAAAACATCAAATTATATTTTTTTTAAAAAATTATTAGAAAATAAAATATAAAAACCTATAATATTATATTTAAAACATATTTTGTACAAAACATTGTAATATTATATTGTTTTTATACCAAATAATATACTAATTCATTTCAAATATCATGTACAAGAAAAATTGGCCTTGTTTATAAAATGACATGAAGATTAATTTCAATAAATTTAAAAAAATTAAGAATGGGTAAACAATTAATTAATATTTTATAATGAAAATTATAAATACATTGTTGTATTTATTTCATAAAACATGGATTTTGATTAAAATAGATTTTTGACTGAATAGAGAAATAAATTAGGTATGTTTGAATAACATTTAAAGGTTTATTTTTCTAAGAAAAATAAAGAAGGATACCATACTTTTACATTAAAATTACATGAATTACTATTTTATAATAAAATATATTCAGTTTACTATATAACTATAAAATACATCCCCAAGGGAGACAAAAACAAAAAAATACCTCAATAATGTTATTAATGTTAAATAAACCCTTAGAAGGTGGGTATATTCTAAATTGTAATAACATAAAAATAAATACTGATAAAATGAAACATTTAATACCAAGTAGATAAATATAATAATGATATTACATATCATATGAGTTATTATATACACCTAAAAAGGAATAATTGTGGAAAATGGTTAATGTTTGGAAAAACAATTAATGAGAATTCATTACATTGTAGTGACTTCGTTCTTTTGAATATGAACATCCTATATTATAAATAAATCTTTATTATATTTCTATAATGGAAAAATAATAATAAATTTCAATCAATATAGTAGTTATTATTAATATTTGGTCACAACATTTTTGATAACTCCTCTATAAAATCACTCTTCTCGGGGATAATTTCATTATTTTTCATATATGTTTTAGTTTGGTAATTTTGGTTATATTAACTATATATTACATAAATAATCTCTATAAATATAATCATAATATATATATCATATATATTTATTAAATTTGTATCTATTGTGATCTATTAGTTTTAGTGATAGAAAATGGATTAAACCAATTATAGTGACTATGGGTTGTATGCAAGCATGAACATTGTTTCCATTTTTCTCAATGAAATGTTAAGTGTTAAATAAATATTAATATAACTATATATATTAATTATTAGTTAATTTATATAATTTATATTAAATGAACTAATTAAAATCCATTTAAATTCACAATGCAAAGCATTTCACATTTCTACATGTAGGTTGTAGTCCACCGGTATGCACGAGAAACATTAATATTTTCTAAACAGTTAGACTGTATATATTTTGTTTTTATATTATATTTAAATATTATTCTTCCGATCATATATATAAAATATATTGAGTAACAAAAAATGTTTCCTTTTATTTTAATTGTATTTTAAAAATATATCACAACCCTTTTTGAGGCAGTTGTCTTCCGTACACAATAATGACGCTTTTGTATCCCTTAAATAATAAAAAGTAACAATGTATATATGGTATAATTTTTTTTGAAGTATAATAATTTTAAAATATCATATACATATATCAAACATTTCATCATATCCACCAATGAATCGTGATTATGGAAAATAAATTAAAATGGTTTGTGAGACGGTATCCCATTGTACACACAATAAATGGTTTCATTTCACATTTTAATCAATTGATGATGGATCATGGGTTATAAATGGAAATAATAAGATATCAATATATAATATATAATATTGTAATTATATTATAATTTTTTTATATTGTGTTCTGTAGGTTTATGAAGAAATAAAAACAGATGAATGTTTAATTATTATGCTTCCTTTGAAAACATCCTCTTTATTTTTATACATAGTGACTTTATAAGAGTGATTTACATAAAAAAAGAAGTACCATAAAATGTGTGTATTTAATTAAAGAATATATATGCGATGTTATATGGTAAAAATATGGGTTTTATGATTGAATAAGGGAGAATATTGGGTGGCCTTTTATATGTTGGGAGAGTACAAAAAATGAATTTCAACAAAAGATTATGTGATAGGTACATTTTGATCGTACATAAAGTGGCCATAAAATTTTACTCTAAAATTATATGTATATGAGGATAAAAATATTTACATCTAATTGGTATGGAAATGATATATGGCATTTGTAACTTTTATCATTTTAGATTATCCCTTGGGAAAACCATTTTTCCTTAAACTGTATTATTTATTTGGTCTATTTTAACTATACATTATATGAAAAAATTATTTTATTCTAATTATATAATTTTAATTATTCTGATTAGAAATATTTAATCTATTTTTGAATATTATATTAACCATAGTGATATAAAGAAATTTATAATTAAACCTGGAGATATGTCGACAAAACAATTGTTCCGAAAGAACACCTTTATATGTTTGAAAAGATTTAATATCACAGTTCAAAATGAACTTAATTAAAATGCTCAAAATTATTTTAATTATAGTATAATTTAAATAATCAATATTAAATAAAATTGGAAATTTAATATAAATTTGAAAATAATTTAAATTTTATTTTATTTCTAATTAATGAATATTATTTTTCTCCATTCAATGAAAATATATTATATCGAAATTTATAAAATTTTCACTCAAAGATAAATTTGACCTGTTGATTTCAGAAATTAATATTAAATATTAAAAATAAATTCAAATCTTAAAAAAATTAATTTCAAATTATTTTCACAAGTTGTAACTAGACATTCAATTGTACTAATAATTATTTAATGAAATAATCTCTTTTTTATTCCAATTAGTCTTATGTTATATATAACAAATATATCCTTTGACTCTATTTTACACACGTGTTAGCCATATAAATTTAATAATTTAGTGATAAATATTAATTCATGTAAACTTATTTTCGTAGATATAATGGTCATGTTTAAATAAAAGTATCATTATAGTGTATAAAGTTTTTCTCAAACCTAGTGTTGTGATAATTGCATGCTATTAATGGTACTATTTTAAAACAATTATATCATTAAGTATAAGGGTTTTTTATTCACCTATTAGAAAAGTTTTTGTTTGTCATGAATGCTATAAAAAATTATGTTAATCTATTAAAATCTTAGGGTTTTATAATATTTAAAAAATATATTTTTGTTTTGAGAAAATTCTTGGACACAATATAATGAATGGGGATATTTAACTTAAATGTAATGTCCAATGATTATAATAATTTATGTGTTCCAATATTCTGTTAATGAATATATTATTAATTAGTAAATATAATTTCAAAACATACCTAGTCAAACTAATCATAAACCATCCACATTAACACTGCAGACATTATAATTAAAATAAATCACTTGTGGAGTATAAAAAGTATAATGGATTTACATTAAATAATAGAAATTACTTAAGAAGATAACCACAAACAGTAGTGATAAAGTTTCAATTTTCAATATTGTTTTTTAAAAATTCCACAAAATTAAAGAAAAAAATTTCATAAAAAAAATCATGCATACTTGTGAACGATAATATAAATAAATGATTATTCATGATATCTAGAGATTTCTATTAGTGTCATATATGTTTAACAAAAATCCATTCAAAATTTTGTATCATATAAAATTGTATTACTAAAAAATTATCATTAAGCCATTTATGAAATGTCAAACATGTGTGAAAATGAATTAAATAATTCATAATATAAGGTTAATAACATTATTTAAAATATATTTATCAAAAATATATATGTACTAAAAATCAATTATTTCCCAAATAAGAAATAATTTTTAATTTTCATAAAAATAGTTTCTCAATAAATTTTTGTACTATAGAGAGTAATATAATAATATTAAATGAAAACATAATAAATATATATAGGATAAAAATTATATTGGTTTATTATAAAATTATCAAATAATTTATATCAATTCAAATTCAAGCATAAAGAGTCACAATTAAATGACATTGATGGATAACTCGTTACCTATTTGGTAACTATTATGTTATAATCCCCATGAGTGAATGAAATTTAATTTATATTTTAAATAAAATAAATATTAAAAGAGTATTTTTTTAAAAAATTTAAAGAAGTAGTAGATAAACCACATTGAAAAAAGGAGTTCATAATACCAATGACATCTCAATGGATTGAAAATTGAGACAAATTATATTATATAAATCATTCCATAAAAGATCAAATTAATAATTTATATAATTGGAAATATATGTTTTAATTAAACATAATAAATTTAAAATAATATTAAATAATCAAATGTTATTACAAGAATAATCATTGAATATAAAAAAAAAATAATATAAACTAATGAATGAATATTTAGTTTTTAAAACCCTTTCCAGTTGGTAACATTTGAGTTAAATACCCTCAGTTAAATATAAAATGAATTATATCATGAAGTCCCATGATGTGTGAATTATTCAAGATAAAATATTCATAATTGTACTATATAAAACATGTTAAACATATTATATGCATAATAATAAAATATTTTTAAATGTAGGAAAATTGAGATGACATTCATTACCTCAGGACTGACTCATCAAATTTATTCATTATCTTCCTATATAAAAACATAATTTAATTATTTGGAATATTAATATAATTTTCATTCATATTATAACTTAAATTTTTTAATACCATTTTATATTTACTTACATTTAAAATTAATACCATAATTTTTACATGGACAATATTCAGTTCATATGTCTGAAATAACATTTATAATCTGACAATGGTAAAAAATGTCATTATTCCATCATCTAATGAATTATTATAATTATATAATGATCATTTTTATACATAATGTATACATTTAATGCCGAAAACATATTATGGAAATGAAAATGAGCTATATTAAAAACATATAGATAATAGGTTGTATTTATACATAAGCAACACTTCCATTTTCAATGGTCATTATTGAACAATATAATAATTATCTAATCATTAATAAAATATCATCAAAAAATAATTAATATTATATATTTAAATATACATATATATCATCAATGTTAAGTGTTGATAAGAAAATCACATCACTTTATGGAGGTTGTAGTATAACCATATACATGGACTACATTATTATTTGTCGGTGAATTGAATGGTGGGAAACTAAATAATATATGACCTTTTTATAATGATAGAAATTTTATAACAATCATATATAAATTTAAAATAAATAATTATATACCATTATAATAGTATATGGTTGAATGTTAATTAGATTAGTATTAGAGGTTGTAGTCCACCATTCGTAGAGAAGATGGGTTCAATTAAAATTTGATTGATGAGGATGTAAGAAAATGTTTTTCACTCACGTATGGATTATATAATTTTTTTCTAATTATTTATTTTGGATATTTAATGGATGCCTAATTAGTTAATGATGGTTTCATGGGGGTATAAGGGGCATGTATGGGGATCATAACATCTTCCTTTGGAGGAAACATACTAGAAACATTGTTAGTTAAAACTGTGTGAGAAAGTACACTCGGTCACAACTAACTATGCGAGGATAGATAAAGTGGTCAGATGAGATAAATGGGTTTTCACAATGTTGCCTTACGGTCCAAAATCCCCATTCAAATACTACATCCATTTCCAGAGTGGTAATTTACTCATCTATTACATATTTTCTCCAAATATCAACAAAATTATGAAAAGTTTCTATTGAATAAGAATATGGCACATGGCCAGAGCATTGTTTCACCAACTATACAGAAAAACCATGTGACCCATGTTTTTGGGTAAAATAATAAAAACGACATTTAATGAAATGTTTTAAATATTCTTCTTTCTCAATTTTCTTCTCTAGTGAAGAGTAATAGATCCTTTCTACGTTTTTTATCATATTGTTCTCTTTTTAATGTTATTGATCTCAGATCACCTTCTAAACATTGATTCAATTGTAAAGTCTTAGATCCGGGTGCCACTCAATGGGTGCCCTCAAACCGTTTGGTCACATGACCTCAAGCAAATTTCCCCAAATTCCAGAGGCTGCCGACTAACAGTTATGGCCTAGGTATGAGAGTAGGGAGACTATGCCCTCATTTTCCAAAGTGTAGCGCAACAGAAAAGATAAATAACATGAAACAGAGGATGTAGTAGACAATATAAAACTGAAATAGACAACTAATGTAAAGGAGAATCAATATTTATACATATAAAGATGCAGCAAGTCACTAATTCTATGAAAGCTGCCAGAACATGCTACACTGTAATACAATACAATACAACTCAAAATACAAGGTAGAACCAAACAAAAACAAATCAGAGTAAACAGAACTCCGCAGCATCCCAAGCCTAAGCTCGGTACCATGATCTCCCACTCCTCTACTACAATCAAGTACCTATATTGGTATCCTTTCCCTTATCCACACCATGATAAATGAAATACATTTGGGCCGAAGACATGACCCAAACAAGGTGCGAGAAATAAATATCAGTAAGCAACCACCAAAGGCACATGCACAACTATTAGTGAAAATGTGCAACAACAATGTGGAGTAGTAAAAGCAATAATCAAAGCAGTACACAAAATTAACTAACTTTACCAGTCTTATTGCCATTTTAATATTCATTTAACCATGCCAAGACTATGCTTTAACATAGAAGGTATAACATATAAAAATCACCACGATGAATATTTATGATAACATTGTCCTCAGACATACCATATTTACCCTTAGGTAACCAGAATCAAAACCCCTTGGTGATTTCCCATAAGAAAAACGAATATTGCACTTAGGTTTATAAATTGTCGCCCATAGGCACAGAATCTACCACCCACAGGAAAAACAAATATTTCCCTCATGCAAAAAGAACCACAACCCTCATGAAAAATGAAACATTTCCCTTAGGCTAAGCAAGTAACTGGGCCTTGCACAACACATAAGAAAGAAACTTATATACAATTCCCCTAAAGGAAAATTCAATGAACAATATAATCATGGAATACCCTCAGGTATCCTGGATAAACGACTAAATAGAGGAATGCACCCCCAGGGTGGTCCTGAATCCATGCAGTGATCCCAAAAAGCATATTAAACTTATCATTAAATTTTCTACAAAATTCTAGATAACTTTTATGAAAATACCTCCTACATACGACACCCCAAAAATTGGTTTTTAGCACAATGATACAGAAATTCAACTCAGAAGTTAGAAATAAACCCCAGACCGCCTACCTTAATCGTCTCTGGTCGGTATACATGAACGACACCTCCCGAATCGTCTAACAATGACGTAGATATGAGGTGAACATAGTCTAGTTCAAACTCAAATATCATTTCCTCGGGAAATAATTGGTATGAAACACACAAAGAGGATGAAGAACTCACTCATGCGGTCAATCAAGACCTTTAGAGAAGGATTCAGATTCCCGGTGTGCAGTCGGGAGATCTCAGAAGCTCCGGCCTCCTCTCACGGCTACAAAATGAACTCGAAGCCTCCTCTGTAGAAAGAGGAAGCAACTACCCGTTTTAAGTGAAAAAAGCAAACTACACAACATGTACTCCCATGTACATGGTGTGTACTTTTTATTTATTTTTTAATTGTATTTCTAGCGGCTTATTCCCACCGTGGCACTGTTCAGTCATTGATATGAGTACATGGTGTATATTCCCGATTACACGGCGTATATTGTCTTTTTGCTAGAGGCTGCCTCCACCACCTTACTATTCACCTTTTGACTGAATACACAGCGTGTAAATACCCTATACATGGCGTGTAGTCAGTTTTTACACCCTTCATTACCAACAGGCCTACATGCCCTTTGTATATATCCCACACGGACAAATTACACAAGGTGTGGAAAAGTACACGGTGTGTAGTAACAAAATATGCGATTCTTCCCCATTTTTCATATTTTATCAAAAACACATAAGGAAAAAGGAAAATAAGAAACACATACCTCAAAAATAAAAACTGGGTTCTTATAAACTTTCCCACTTAAAGCAATTTTCCCCAAATTTCCCATCCAAGGGTGGTGAGGATAAAGCTCGGAACATATCTAGCCACTGAGCACGTAAGTTGGGATCTCATTCCCATGTTTCTTCCTGCACTTGGCATTACATCTATAGAACTCGTACGAGAGGAAATGACTGGCCTTGGAGGACCTTTGTGCTCCTATCAACAATACGGATCAGATGCTCCTCAAAGGATGCATCGATCTGTAGATCAACCTCCATGGGCTGAATTATGTGAGATGGGTTTGGATTATAATGGTGTAGTTGGGATACATGGAAGACTCCATGCATGGACCAGTACCTCAGTGGTAATTGCAAATGATAGGCAACCGGCCTGACTCTCTCTAGAATCACAAAGGGCACCATATACCTTAGTGAAAGTTTACCATGTCTTCTGATCTGTCTGTGTCCAAACCTCAGTGAAACAAGTAAGAAAACCTAATCCCTGACCATGAACTCCAAGTGTCATCTGCGGTGATCATCATAAGATTTCTGACAATACTGTGGGGTAGCCATCCGCTTCTGAATCAACTAGACCTGGTCCAATGTCTCCTACACAAGATGTGGTCCTAGCAAAGTTGTCTAACTTGCCTCCTTCCAGTACAAGGGTGATCGTCACAGCCTACCATGTAAATCATCCTAAGGTTCCATCTAAATATTTCCCTAAAAAATGTTACTGTAGGAAAACTCGACCAGGGGTATTTTTATCTCCAAAGTTCCACCAAATTCCAGGACACATGCACGTAACATTTCCTCTAGCACCTGTATCGTACACTCTAGATGGATATCGTTATGAGGGTGGTATGCTATGCTCCGAAGCACCTGTGTACCCAGTGCCCTCTATAAACTCTTCCAGACACGAGACATAAAGCAGGAGTCCATATATGAAAATATAGAATGAGGGACTCCATGAAGATGTACGACCTCTCAGATATACAACTTCTTGAGCATGTCAACAAAGAAGGACTCCTTGATCGGCAAAAATTTATCTAAATTTTTGAGACTGTCCAGAACAACCCACAAGGCATCATTGCCTTGAGGTGACCTTGGCAACCCAGTCATGAAATCCATCATGACATCATCTCGTTTTAATTCCGGAATGGGTTACTAGTGTAACAGTCTCGGTAGCCTATGATGCTCTAACATCACCTGCTGACAGGTGGAACATCTCATAAAAAAACATCTACCTCTCTCATCATAACCGGTCACCAATACTGATTTCTCATGTCACAGTACATTTTGGTAACCCTGAGATGCACTGCCCTAGATGAAGCATGAAACGTCCAAATCAACTCCTCGTGTGTGTCCCCTAGAACCCACACTCTACCATAAATACACAGTGTCTCATCACCTCCTATCATCCAATCAAGAGGAGGTTCCTCACTTTCCACCGACTCCCGTAGAACTAGGCCTTATAAATATGATAGTTATCTCATCATCACTCTATCTTGGAGGGTATAATTCACAGGTAATGATGAAAGATAGCTTTTCCCCTGACTATCGTGTATCTCCAAATGCATCTCAGAGAAAAAATCCATTAGCTATCGCTCACCACTGGCCTCATCAAATGCATGTATCCGAGTATTCATGCTCAGTGCATCAGCAACTGTGTTACACTTACCAGGTGTATAGGATAGCTCAAAGTTGAAAAACTGAAGGTATTCGTCCCATCTTTGCTGTCTAAAATTCAAGTCACACTGAGTAAAGATGTGTTTGAGACTTTTTTGGTCAATGGAAACCAAAAACATTTATCCCAATAGATAATGTCTCCAACATCTTAACACATGAACAACTGTATCAAACTCGAGGTCATGCGTTATGTAATTATTCTCATTTGGCCTCAACTACGGAGACCCGTATGCAACTACTAGATTTACATGCATCAACACTTCCCGCATCCCAATACTTGATGCATGACAGTAAACTATATAGCTCTTCACTTAATCAAGAAGTATCAGTATTGGTGCGGATGTCAACCTTCCCTTTAGCTCCTGAAAGTTTTCTCGCAAGCTTCTGACCAAATGAACTTCACAACCTTCTTAGTAAAACCCTTCAATGGTGCTGCTATGCTGGAGAAGTCCTATATAATGTACATGTAGTATCTAGCCAGCCCCAAGAAACATCATATCTTAGACACGTTCTTAGGATTATCCTAGGAAACTACTGCTCACACTTTTTTTGGGTCTATGGAAACTCCTGCCTCTGAGATGATATGACCCAATAAGTGTTTCCGGTCCATCCAAAATAGGAATTTGAGAGCATAGAATATTTTGGATGATCTCTCAGTCTACTCAATATGATCTCAAGATGGGTGGCATGGTCTTATCGTGTGTGAGAGTACACTAAGATATCGTCCATGAATACTACCATAATAGAATCTAGATAAAAGTGGGAAACACGATTCATCAGGGCCATGAAAACTGCTGGCGCATTTGTCAGTCCGAACGGCATAACCAAGTACTCGTGTAGAAAATATCTCCTCTGAAAAGCTATATGCAGTATGTCCGATTGTCTAACGTGTATCTGATGATATCGGGGTCTCAATTAAATCTTCATGAACACTCGTACTCCTAGAAGATGATCAAAAAGATCATCAATTCTTTGTAAGGGATATCGATTCTTAACCGTCTAATAGTTTAGCTTCTGATAATACACACAGAGTTTGAGGGAACCATCATCCTTCTTTGCAATGAGTACCGGTGAACCACAAGGAGAAGTATCAGGTCAGATAAAACCATTTACCTATAACTTCTCTAACTTCCTCTTGAGCTCTTATAACTCAGGTGTAGCCATACTATACGGAGGAATTGACATCAGTGCCGCTCCTCGCCCAAGCTGAATAAAGAAATCCACCTCTCGCTCTGGAGGATGACCTGAAAAGTCATCCAGAAGACAAACCTAAAATGACCAACTACTGAGGTAAATCCTGTTGACAAGTCCCCAGATCATCCAGATATAACCTCGAAATCTGGGTTGTCACTCCACCTCGCCCATGATGCTCGGGTCCAGCTCGGCTCGCCTTGACATCCCATTCGCCATTGTATAGAAAATATCCTACCACTACTAAT
The DNA here is from genome assembly GCA_963277665.1 of Viscum album. Lineage (NCBI taxonomy): Eukaryota > Viridiplantae > Streptophyta > Magnoliopsida > Santalales > Viscaceae > Viscum > Viscum album. The sequence continues at coordinate 1,415,819,239 of OY728161.1, read as the reverse complement.
GTGAAACTCACCCTACGATGATAGCAATCCACAAAATCTCAGAAGGTAACCAACCAATCCTTCCCAATAATGACGTCATAGCTCGTCATCTCTAAGTCATAGAGGTCCCATAAATAGTGACACCCACCAACTTCTAGGGGGAACTCCATGTACTGACGCACACCAGCTGTTCTTGTTCCCAAATACAGTTCTAGAATCATAACATTATAATATGAAGAAGAAACACATAGCCCAGGGATCCTCACAACGGGTAGAGATATTAAGCTATGTGTAGCACCCATATCGAAAAGTGAAGAAGATAAAACATAAGCAACTAGAATAGTACCTCAGACAGTGGGCGGTCTGATATCCTGCTCCTAATGGATCTATTGCACTGCATATTCCTAACCAGTGTTGTGGCCATGTGACATAGCCTGGTTACCCTGACCTGACCCACCCTACTGTCTCTGAGATCCTAGGGTCTGGCTACCATGGCCACAACCACCATCTTTTCCATTACATCCTGATGTATCCCAACTCCCCGACTAGTAAGAAGCTGTCGGTCCTGCTTCCACAGGCTAATTCCTCATAGAACCCCTCTCACTAGCCACTGGTAAAAATGCCCTACAAAAGTACTGTAGATCACCCATCTTGCCACAAGCTCGACACTCCACTGGGTCTCAAGGACACTGAGGTCTCTTATGCCCCTCTTTATCACACTGGTAGCACATGACCTAGCCACTTGATGAATTATATGGTCTAGTACAACCATCGTGAGAGAAATTCATCTGCCTCTTCCTCTTACTTGTAGAAATAGTACCAGAAACTTGTTCCAAACCACCCTGGACCACACCACTAGCATCCAGTGGGTTCTTCTTAGTAATCAATTCTTGTTTCACAATAGCATGTACTGTAGGTAACCTGAAAATGTTCACCAGTTCTCAGATGTCATACCAAAAGACCATCTTCAAAGCATCAATCCCTCAATGCCTCATCACACACCAGAACGGGTGAAAAATTTTAATGCTCAATGAAGTGGGTAGAATAATCCATCAATGACATGGATCCTTGTTGATGATTCATGAACTCTCGAGCATGATTTTCCCTCAGCATCTTCAGGATGATGAATTCATAAAAAGCTGCCTGAAAATAGTCCCACGCAATGTCACGGTGACAATAAGATTGGCTTGTAACATCCCACCACCTCTGTGCGGATTTATGTAGCAAGTATGTAGCGGGATTGACCCTCCACCCTGGAGGCGTCTCTAGATGCATGCATATATTTTGATTCGAACCCAAAAAAGACTTCACAGCCTGTGTTCTACCATCCACAGAAAATGTTGTTGGATTTTGCTGCTAGAATATACGAGTGAGCTCTATCATAGATATGGTGGCCTGTAGTTCTCCCTTGAAGGTCTACATGAACCGCATAATGCCTTCACGGAACTGCGAATCAATGCATGTGTCTTATATAACGGCTTGTTCCTCATTTGGCTATGCTAGAGGTTCCACGGGTAGCCCTTGGCCCAACATATCTGGAGTATAATCACCACCACTCTCCATGAAAACAACTGGTGGTCGTCTTAGTTGCATGACTCTACAAGGTCAAACGAAAACCATAGATCAAGATTATCAAATAACAAAAACAAGGGGACAATGAAGTGAACCTGAGAATGAAATCATTTGATATTTACAAACAACATGACAACACAACGTTTATAAATACTTCACGATGTGTTCTCACAAGCCATCCACTTGGGTGTGTACTCCAGCTTAAACGGGCCGTGTAACACCCCAAGCACATGGAGTTTTTCATAACTACACGGCGTGTACTTGAATCCCCCTTCACTGCCTGAGTCCTTATACATGGCTAAGACACACGACTCTCCCAAAACATGACTAAATGGCGTGTCCCACAGGTACAATGCTTTTACCTGAATAGATTTCAACGGCCCATGTTGTTCGTAGCACGGCCTGTGTACCCAGGTCACACAACATGGTGTGTTCCAAATAGACACGATGTGGATAATGAAGCCATGGACCGACCCATGTTGCTCGCTACCTAGCCAGATACACGGCTGAAACTAAACGGTGTGTACTAGGAAAGATAACACCGACCCGTGTTGTTCATGACACAGCCTGGTACCTGGGTCAGACTACAGGGTGTGTTCACAGTAGACACGATGTGTATGTCTTAAGGTTTGCTCCGTCCGTGTTGTTAGTTACACGAGTGGACTCTGGGTCAACACTACACGGCGTGTACAACTGGTACAAGGTGTGTTTCCCCATGCCATTTTCTACCCCATGTCCCCACCCACACATCCTATGACACGGGAAGAGACTACACGGTGTGTACTGAGGGTAAACGGTGTGTACTTAAAAAGTTTTCATTTCTTCCCAAACATAAGAACACACCGCATGTGTCCCTGGAACTACAAGGCATGTATCCTGGGGTTTCTGGATAGTAAGCCTCAAAAACTATTCTGAAGCCCAGAAAAACAATGAAACTAACACCTAAGTGCCAAATTCTGATATGTGAGGTCCCATACTCTCCTCAAATAAAATATTGGCATCTTACACATGTTATAAAAAAGGAAACACATCAATGATCCACAAAATTACAGTTATTGAGGGCCCATACTACTTCAAAACCATATTTTGGCATTCATTATATCAAAACCTCACACAACGATACCCTATCAAATAGAAGATATCTATCAAAGAAGCTATCACAATACCATGATTTTCTAGAAGAACATTTATCACAACAACATGAAATTCTTAATGCACCTACATGGCATAGAAATAATGCATGGCATGCAATTTCTAGCATCTTCCTAAATGAATCATGAGATGGAATACCCTTATCTCATCGGATTGAAAGTAAATTGAACACAAGTATAACATATGGAAAGTGCAATCACAAGTGCATCACCCATTGGTGAAAATCAAATCAACTGTCAAATTTTAAAAATCAGAAAAATTGCAATAATCGAGGTAGACTGGCTTTTCCATGTACATGGGTTAGCTACTACCAGGAACAACTTATTACAAAGTACATTTTTTGTCATATCCCTGACTAAGGCTACAAAAACTATGTCTAAGAAATGAACTCCTTTGATTCCAATCTGTAACGTCTCGAATCTGGGTTCCACTCAATGGGTTCCCCAAACCTAGTTGTTCACATGATCCCAAGACAATTTCCCCCAATGCCAGAGGCTACAGACTAACAGTGAGGGCCCATGTCTGATAGTGGAGAAACACTTCCTTTATTTGTCAATGTGTTTCACAGTGGAAAATATAAATAACATGAAACAACAGATGTAGTAGAAAATATACATGTGAAATGGACAACTGAAGAAAAAGATAATCAGCAGTCTTATATATAATGTTGCAGCATGTCACTAATTCTATGAAAGCATCCAGAACATGAAACACTATAATACAATACAATACAACTCAAAATACAAGGTACAACCAATCAAAGAAAATCAGTGTAAACAGAACGCCATAGCATAGCAAGCCTAATCTCGGTCTCATGCTCTCCCACTCCTCTGCTACAATAAATTACATGTATAGGGACCCTTGTCTATATCCACACCTACAGAAATGTAATCTATTTGGGCTGAAGATAGGACCCTAACATGGTGTGAGAAATAAATCCCAGTAGGAAACCACCAAAGGCATGTGCCCAACTGTCAGTGTAAATGTGCAACAATAGTGTGCAGTAGTAAATGCAAAAAAATAAGTAGTACACAAAAGTAACTAACATTACCATTCATATTTCCAATTTAATATTAATTTTACCATGTCAAGCATGTTCTTTAACATTGTAGGTATAACATATAAAAATCACCATGGTGAATATTTAAGATAACATTGTACTCAGACATACCATCCTTACCCTCAGGTAACCAGAATCGAAACCCACAGGTGATTCCCCACAGGCAAAATGAATATTGCCATCAGGCATGCGAAGTGTCACCCATAGGCACAATATCTACTTCCCACAAGCATAAAAAATATTTCCCTCATGCTAAAAGAACCACTGCCCTTAGGATAAATGAAACACTTCCCTCAGGCTAATCAGATAATCTGGATGAGACCAACACATCAGAAAGAAGTTTATATACAATTCCTCTCAAGGAAAATGAAATGCACAATTTAATAATGGCATACCCTCGAGTATCCTGGCCAAACGACTAAAAATAGGAACACACCCCCAGGGTGGTCTTGGATCCAAGCAGTAATCCCAAATAGTAGATTTAACTTATCATTAGATTCTCAAAATAATTCTATATATCCTTTCAGCAATGGCCTTATCCATACGACACCCCATACATGGATTCATAGCACAGTAGTACAAAAATTCAACTCAAATGTCGTAAATAAACACCAGACCACCTACCTTGATCATCTCTGACCGGTATATGTGAACGAAACCTCCCGATTCGTCAAAAAATAGTGTGGATCTGAGTTGAACATAATCTCGTTCAAAATCAAATAACTTTCCCTCGAGAAAGAATTGGTAAGAAACACGTAAGTTAAAGGAAGAACTCACCCGTGCGGTCCAATCGGGACCTTCAGATAAGGATTCGAATTACCAGTGTGTGGTCGGGAGATCATTGAAGCTCCGAACTCCTCTCCCAACTCCCAAAGGAACACAATGCCTCCTCAGCTGAATGAGGAGTCTACTGCCCAGTTAAAGTGAAAAAAACAACATGTCTTCTACTCCCATGTACACTGTGTGTAATTTTATTTTTTTTAAACTGTTCCTCTAGAGGCTTCATTCCACCGCAACACTGTTCATCTATTGGCATGAGTACCTGATGTGTATTCCTGATTACATGGCGTGCACTTTCTCTCCACTAGCGGCTGCCTCCACCGCCTTACTGTTCACTTGCTAACTGAATACATGGCGTGTAAATTCACTATACACGGTGTGTAGTTAGTTTTTACAACCTTCATTGTTGACAGGCCTACACGCCCTATGTACCCATCCCACATGGACAATGTACACTGAGTGTGGTAAAGTACATGGCATGTCGTCAAAAAATTTAGAATTTTTCCCCATTTTCCTTATTTTCTCAAAAACACTTAAGGAAAAATAAAAAATAAGAAACTCATACCTTATGAACAAGAACTGGGTTCTTACATCAATCCATATTTTTATCTTTATATGTTCATTTATAATATCATGATTCATTTTTTCCTTGTCTTTATCCTTATTTCCCCTGATGTTTCTATTTAGATGTATGCTCGTATGACCTATTTTTATAGTGTTGATCCATTATTCAGATATATTATAAATTAGGCCGACTAAGATTTTAATAATGAAAAAATATAGTCATATTAGTATGAGGTAGGTGGTATGTAACCCATACATTATGTTTCATCCTTTTATTAATTGTTGTGTGCACCTTCGAATTTTGTAAGTTTCATTTACTATGTATTTGGTTCTTGATTATAGTGATATGAACAAAATTCTTCAACCCTTTTTAAATATGTGAATCATCATTATAGGTTGTGTACACAATTAAAACCAACCCATATTGGTTATTTTCCAATCATTATGACATTGATGTTTGTTATGTGTGTCTGAGTTGTCGTTCAGGAGCGCTTCTCAAATACCCTGATTATGGAAATCCCCCATAATTAAATAACCACTGAATTTGTAATTAAAAATCATCATACAAATTTTATAACCACTTGACCCTCCATATTTAATACATTGAATTAATTAATGAATGATGAAATGATTAAATTAGAAAGTATATGATGTAAATGACTTGTCCAAATTAAATGTATTTGAATAATCTTGTTTCATGTCTATATCATACTACTCCATGATTATAGATGAGAGTGAAGCGAAACTAATAAATTTATTATAGTTTATATTAATTAATGACATGATTTAATTCTGGATATCCTTGTCACACTAATGAATGTAAAGTACATTACCGTAATGGATAATTAAATGTAATGATTAATAACTAACCTTATTTAGTAAATAAATAAATTATAAGGTTACTATAATATATTGAAAATGAATTATTTATAGGAGTGGTCAGGCATGATATAGCCATAGAATCTGGAAGGAAATCCTTGATAACTCATTGACGCCATTCCAATTAATGGTTTTTGGTTTATTGGGTTGATATCCACCTTAAATCCAAATATATGTCAATCTGCCAATGCCTGCTATGACACCGTAGGATCCCTACATTTTTACTACACGATATCATGGATATACTACTTCTTTCGAATGAAGAATATATATAGATAAATATCATTGGATACATACATGGGCCTAGTAACTAGTTATCTAGTTTTAAATTGGATATTTTCTTTTGACTCATTGAGAACAATTATTGTGGAAATCCTTGGGTGATTACCCCAATATTAAACTATTTTTCCTATATTCTAGTTAGAGATACAACTTGAGTTGGCCCAACCCTAGAGGATTGGTTTTCCTTGGTGGTCACCTTGTAACCCCTCTATTATTAGTATCATCATGGATGCTTTTATATATCTAGGATTATTTATTATCATTATCAATTTATGATTTTTGTGCTTGTTTTACGTTACAAGATTTATTAAATAGACTGGGACATAATTAATTAACGAATTACATCCACATTTATGCAAAATATGAGGATAAAATAGGTAATTGAGTATTTGTGTTTCTATACTACTATACTTTAAAAAATTCATTCTCACACACTATTATAGTTTATATTATAGGGATTGGATTTTATAAATGTCATTGGTGGAGGCATATTGAGATTTATCTCACACACTTTCAGGGACTCATTTTATTACCCAACAAGATTACACTTATAAAGGTATTGAAAAAGGGAATCATTAAAATTATGTCACTTGATTACTTGATTTTACAGGGTGGAGCATCGTATAAGAGGATCAAGATTGAGCTCAATATTCATGCATTGATTCTATTTTCTTTTTACTTTTTTATTATTTTATACATTTTGTAGATCCTTGTATACATTTTTTCCATATTTATCGATTCGTGGAATATGTCATCATATTTAATTATAACAATATTCGTTGTTTATATTGTTTATCATTATATATACTTATTATTTACCATTTTGTATATGACTTCAACAATTTAGCTATAATTTTATTTATCTTCAATGAATCACTTTGGTATAAATGCCTTAGTCTACCCAATGAAAGCACTGTAGTCTGTAGAAGCCATTCTGTAGCCTCTGACATTCTGTGACATGTGCTTGAGTAGTATGACCAACTGGGATCGAGGTGCCTCAATGTTGAATATGGTTCTAGTATTTCACAAAGTGGATTAAATGTAGATACTTCATTTATTTACTTTTAGGATAATGTATTTAGGATATTTTTAATGCTTCAGGACTTGGATAAACATTATTATTGGGTGTAGCTATCCCAAATAGGTTCATTAGACTACATTCATTCCATTATATTCGTATTAATTTTGACGGTACCTTTTTTATATATTATGATTTGGCTGCACTTTTGATATGATTGAGTGATTGTGTGCATCAATTCATGAGGTTTAGGGATGATTATGGGCTGGAATGTTCAATTAAAATAGTCGATCCATTACAATGAAATTGCATGTGTGTCGAGTTTCATAATAAGGTGTATGGGATATGATTCACTTGGAGTGGAAATACATTTTAAACAAAATAAGATGTATGTAAATTAAAAATAAAACAATAATAGTAATATTTTACTTATAAAAAAATGTGGTTTTTATTAAATGACGAAGAAAACTATAGTTCACCCTTCACATACAAAAACCTATGTAAATAAATATTGATCACTTAATAATACATGGAATTCTATGTAGGTAATTTGGGTAGTATACCATAGCAATTGATCCATTTCTATTCATTTATCATTCTTTATTGATATAAATATTTTTAAACCTTGTTCAAAATTTTTTTCATGGACTTTTTAGTCCAATTCCTCCACAAAATCCTCATGTCATGTGTCTGTAAGGTGGCGATAACTATTCTCCAAACATAGTGGACCCTTAGAATCCACTCCTACAAATAGTTTTGATGACTGATTCACCACATGCTATACCTTATTTGGGAACTGACACATAGCATTGGGATAGTTTTCTACAAATGATGTTGTACATGCAAGGAGCTCCATTACATGCACCTATGACAGATGATCTGACACATGTGTTCTGGAAGCAGCATCCTCCCACATTTCGTGTGGATAACAATCCATAGGATTCAAAGCCTTGGTTGGAGTCCACCTAGTCACTCATTGTGCATTTGGATATTCTTATATAGAAGAGGATCAATGTTTATAAGTACAATATGTATGATTCTTAAAAGGGCATGTGGGATTTCATTACCCCGGATGGTCTTCTTATAGAAATAGTATATGATGATTTATATACTTATTTATATGAATAATTTTTTCCAATGAAACTATGAACTATTTGTTCTAGAGATTTCAAGTATATATAGATGGGTGTTATGTAATTCATAGTATATTATGTTTGATTCAATGAGTTAGAGTGATTTCCCAATATTTTAATTGGTGATGAGATTTCATGTGCAAGTTGCTTTGAGGATAGGATTCTTTATGACATCTGTACCAGTATAAATGTTTTTCTCCTACTACATTATGTGAGATATCCAATATTGATCTTATTATTAATTGAATCCTAAAGCAGTGAGATAGTACCATTCATATAGGATCACTATCGTGACAAGTAAATAGTTTTTTACCTAATGGGGCCTATAAAGGCTACACATCAGCATTGTGGTGGTTAGAATATCCTAATTAAAATATCTGTTGAATGACATCAGTTTGGACAGAAATGGAATCTAATTACGCAGTGTGATATAGACCTAACAGAGTGTGGTGGTTGTGACTATATGGAGCTTCTGTAGAGATTCTTTCAGACACATCCATAGTTTTTCAATAGAAGAGTCTCTACATAGTATCCACTATCATGGGATATTTATTTAATTTTGATTCATGTGTGGAGTTGAATTCAAACTAGAAGGACTTTGGAGAAGTTGTTTCTTATAATTTTAGTCAGACTCATAATAAAGAGTGTCGGCCGAGTGGTCATACTCATTGTAGTCTAGGTATATCACCAGGCATGGATAAGTCAGTTGCATCATTTATTGCTGAAACTCGAGGAACAGAGTGAAGGATAGTCTATATTATGAGGTATTACAATTATAGACACCACTATATTATATGCTTTATTTAATATAAGTGGTCTAAATTCCTTCATATCTATTTCTATTGTGGAATGTTTGGAGTTTCAAATATAATATTAATGTGATGTAATAACACTAGATACGATGTCAGGAGTACAATTAGAGTTCATAAATCAATGCATGAACATTCCCCATTAGCTAGGATGTTACATGTTCTTGTGGGACACCATTAAACTCATGACGATGATATTTTATGTCATTCTGAGATGGATTATTCTGTTTCAAATCAAAGCTTTTTAGACTTATCTAATAATAGGGTATCTTTTACATAACTAGAGGGATGAAATTTCATACATATTGGTGAGTGGTATGTCCACGGTTGAAAATAAAAACCATTGAATCAAGGGATAGGTGGAGTGACCACCCATGTTTTTAATCACTTTTTAAAGGATCATAAACTACATGAAAGTAAATTTCTTCCAGTAGTAGGTCATTTTAATGTGGTCATCCCTAATGATGTTTCTAGATTATCTCTTGAGATATAGGTATATCATATGATTTATCTCATTAAAGGAGTGACTCTAATGTCCATTCTTATATACTGGATGGAACCTATTGTGACTCAAGATCCCAAGTGTTAGTACAATGAATTATATGAAAATCATTTTATATGGAAAATTACTTCCTCGTGGGGCTCACCTATCTTATTCGCTAAGAAGGTTTCCAAATCCCTTAGTCTAAGTGTGGTGTATAGAATATTGAACAATATTTTGACAAAGAACCTATATTCAATTCCATTATTAGAAGATCTCTTTTAGTATCTCTTAGGAGCTAGGGTATCTCTATGATCAACTAGAGATTATGATATCTTCTAGTGTGAGTTATTCCATAGAAAATATCTCGAACAACATTTAATAGAAGTTATTGTATTGATGATTATATAATTATGCCAATCATCTTCATGAACACCCCCACCATCCTGGATCCAATGAATTTGGTTTCCACCAATACAATGATATATTTACCATGGTATTTTTGGATGGAATCTTGGTGTAATGTCACCCTCATAGAAACCATGATAAGAATCTTGAGAAGGTTATATGTTCATTAAGAGAGCCTCATATTTATGATATGTTTCATAGTTCTACATAAGGATATATAGAATTTGCATCTTGAGTTAGATTTTATCAGTATCAGGAGGATCTATTGGTAATTGTAAGATGAGTGTTATTGTTTCATGGGAGAATTCATATAATACGTTTGACATATTGTGTTTCCTGGAGATGGAAAATTTTAATTGGTGTTTTATATAGGATATTTGATTCCTTTTTATACCTATTAATGGTCATAGAAATAATTTCTTATAGTTCTAGTGGTCAGAAGAGTGCATGAAAGACTGTTAGTAGTTGTAAAAGATTCTTCTCCCAAATCATATTTTAAATTTCTGAAATTCTGGAAGAGACTACAATATGTTCTTTAATGACTCAGGAATCATCCTTGGTGTAGTGCTGATGTAGAAGGGCAGAGTAATAACAAATGGATGTAAATAGGTGGGGCATAATGAGGGAAACTTCCTGGAAAATGACCTTGATCATGCATTGCTTTTCCATAACATACAATGTTGGAGACACTATCTGATTGGTGATAACGTTGTGGTCCATATGGACCCCCATTTCAACCAATATATATATACATTGGGTGACATGAATCATAGATTGGGACGATGGGTCGAATAAATTAATCCTTTTTATATTTATATTTTCTATATTCTTAAAAGGGTAATTTAGTAGATACTATACTGAATCATGAAGCATCGACACAAGCTCTACAGGAATCATGCGATGAATGGAAATTGATGGGACTCTTCTCTAAGATGCATCAGGTGTTGTAGGATAGTCATCCGAAGACATATCTATCACCCTTTATATTTACATTTTCTATCCATAAAATGTTGATGATAATGAAAATTTTAGATCCTGAAGGCTTGGTTCTCCATGAGAGTATTTCAAAAGCTGACCCACCTCTATATTGGTTTTTGGACAAAGATGACACCATGTGTATTCATGGATGTGTCTAGTATCCTATACATATGATAGAGTGACTGATGCGAGAGTCCCCCACTTCTCAATGGGATGTTCATAAATGATTCTCCAAGATGTATCCACATATGAGACATCATTATTGCTGGCCTAGAATGAAATATCAGATATCAGGATTTATTAATATGTGTTAAAATTATTAATAGGTGAAGGCATAAAAGTAGATACCTATAGGCATGTACAGCTACTTCCAATCCTAAAATAGAAATGGAAAGATGTTTACAAGAGCATTGTATTTTCTTTACTAAGGTTTCAAGAATTAGATATGATTCATGAGTATTCATCGAACGAATGATGTATTTAGACAAAAACCTTTCTATTTTTTTGAGATATTCATTTTTGATGAGGTGGGAACATTTTTTTCCCTTTGAGATCATCTAACTACATAGGGTCCCTTTTAATATCATTTCAGTTTTGGTTGATCTTTTCATATAATAGTTATGGAATGTGTTTGATATGTCTATAAGAACATGGGTTCTTATAAGAATCAAATTTCACCCTCATACCAATGGAATGTTAAAATAGACAATATTGGTGTTATAATGAATGCTCCAAGTATTTATAAATCAATTTATAGGTTCTTCTTTGAAACATATTCTCCTTATGGAGTAAAACTACAATAATATATTTCATCTAGTGATTTAAATGGATCCATTTGTGGACCTTTACATTAACTAATTATTTTCACACCACTACCATCTAGAGGTTGATGAGGAGGCAATACAATCTCCACTTTTCATGTAAGAGACATTGGAGCATGTTACAATGATCTTTAATCGTACTTATACTTCTATGTCTAGACGTAAATCATATGTTGATCCCTATCAAACACCTATAGTGTTCGTGAGTGGGGAACATTGTTTCCTATGGGTATCACTCATAAATGGTAATAGATTGATACAATGTCAAGGGGAGATTCCTCCACATTTTTTATGGTTTTTTGAAATTCTATAGAGAGTTAAACTAGGAGTTTCTTAGTTTCTTCTACATCCCTGTTACAATCCCTTGGATGACGTCTTCCATGTTTCACAACATAACTAGTATCATGGCATCATATATTTTAATTTTTATCCTAATAAAGTTGAGTTATATATCAATCCTATATTTGTGGAGTGTCATTTATGCATCATCAACCAGTGCCTAGAAGAACTTTGATGTAAGTCTATCCCTCTAAAATAGATGTTATTATATCATGTATGTGCATAGGATGATACTTGGGAGAAGGGTGTCGATGTAAATTCTTAGTGGACATTGTTTTTGTCAAATAGTGTTTCTCTGACCTTGAATGGTGATGTTGGTGATGAGATCATTTAAGGGGTAAGGATTATAAGAACTCAATTTTTCATTCAAATGTGTATGCTTTATAATTTTATATAATTCATTAATTTGGACATAATATATATTTATAATGAGTTCATGACGGTTTATTGGGTGTCCATTTATTTTGTAGAAACTAGAACCTCATTTTATGGAGGAAACAATAATACCACACAGTTAGTAGTCATTGTGTATTCTATGATGCATGGACTCCAGTTACCATGTGAGGATAAATAGAGGGTTCAAGTAGGGATCATAGTATTCCCTTACCATTCTCCAGGGGCTACACACCAAAGAGAAAATTTGATATAATGTTTAAAAGGACATTTTATCGTTTCAAATTTGTTTGGTCAACCCTGATTTCAAACCATGTAACCCATAAATTGGGGTGAAATGGTGAAATTTATGTTAAATGATTTTATTTAAATACATTATCCCTCCATATTAATCTTGAATGGACAAAAATGGATCCTTTCTCACATTTCTCAACTATTATAATTTAATATTTTTTGATATCTACTCAGCGTTATAAATATGAATCAATCCACATTCATCTCATTACAAGAAAAACAATATGATCTAGATTACTTTTTATTAATCCATCCCTCATATTTCCCTTGATGATACTATTAAAATGTAGGCTCATATACCCAATTTTCGGTTCATTGATCAATTATTCATATATCTTCCAATATCGGTAAAAAAAACAGGTTGATACAAGGTATGAAGAGTTATATGAGTATGAGGTATGCTGTATATAAATCATCCTTTTTGTGTCGTCATTTTCTAAATTTCTGTGTTTTCGTGTTTATTTCATATTGTGTCATTTATTAGATTCATGTTTCTTTTATATAATAATTAGATCCCTATTTAATGACCATTGTTAAAAATGAAAATCAGCATGGGAGGTTGTTACCACAATATCGACAGCCCCACGTAGGGTGTATTCCATTATTAAACCCTATAATGATTGTTATGTGCATCTTAACAACATTTCAAGTTTGACACAATTTAATTATTATAATCTTAGTAATCACTTCATTAAATGTCTATTGAATTGGGAATTTACAATCCTATTAATATTTTATTTTCACTCGATCATCCAATGGTAATTGTTCTCATTAATTAATTAATATTTGAATGGTTAAATTAACATGTATACGATGTATATGCCTTTTCCATATTAAATTTAATGGAATACTTTTGTTCCAAAAACATATCACACTATTCCATGATTATTGTAGGTAGAAGAGTGAACCTAAGAAATTTATTATGAATATATTAATTAATTAAATGTTTACATCCACTTTTGACATGTAGCACTATTTTATGAAATTGGCTTGATAATAGTGGATTATTAAATGTCATGAGTAATTAGTGATCTTATTTATTTAATGAAACAATTTAAATGTTCCTATTTTATGTGAACCTATATAAATTTATATGTGTGGTCAGACTGGATCCATCATTTGATTCCTTATGGAATTACTTAAGCACTCATGGAATCCATTTGAATTCAAGGATATCACTTGACTTGGTTGATACCCACCATGGAACCCTATTTTTTATATTAGTTATTTCATATTATGAAACCATAAAATCCCTCAATTATTATTACAAAAACAATTGGATACACTCCATGTATCCATCATAACATTTATGCACATTTGGATCCATGGAATCATCTTTTGGACAAGTCCCTACTTATCTGGTTGAATGTATGATAATTTACTTACAGTCGGTTAAAATCATTATTGTGTAAAGCATTGGGAAATTCTCCTTGGATTTCAGTCCTACCCCAATGTCGAGGATTTATATAATAGACTGTATATCTCAACCCCTATGTTCAAGGTTGAATTGGTTGTCATCATGGAAACCCTTTATTTTTAATATCAGCATGAATGGCTTGTTATAACTTGGATCAATTATTATATTGATAATGTTAGGATTTCAAGTATTGTTTTAAATCATGTGACATATTAAATAGACAATTACATAATTAATTAATGAACTGGATTCATGTTTAGACACCATCTGGGAATTAAGCAGTTACATGCGTATTTGCATTATAATTTATTTTGTAATTGCATGCATACACACCATTATAATTTATATTACATGTACATGGTGTTTTTTAGGTAATTTGTGGTGAACTAATTTGATTTATATCACACCCTCATTGAGAGACCAATGTTACCAATGAATATTACATGTATACAAGTGTTGAAAAGGGGGATAATTCCATATTGGAACCTTGATTGCTTGCTTGTTTAAAACGATGTATGATAGAAGATGGACGACCTAGAACTCGAGATTCTTATATAGATGTTGTTTAATTATTTCAATTTTTTTATCATGTCAATACTAATACATTATATACATGTGCTTATTCTTATAGAAAAATAACAGATTCACCAACTTTTTGTATATCATTTTCAGTAGTTCATATTATTTATCCTTCATTCTGCATGTTCATTGTTGTTTGTTTAAAATAAATTCTCACAATTCCTATTATAAAATTTGTACAGTATGATACACTCTATTAATGAGGTATTTTTTCCCACTAACATGTTGTAGTCCATCGCTATAGGTCATAAGCCTCTTGTGATCAAGGAGAAGTGGATGGGGCATCGTGGCCAACCAGGTTAGGGAAAATCTGAGTGGAATTTGAGTATTGAACATCATAGTGGAGATAGAATTAGGTTATTCAACTAACATATTAATATCAATGTATATGGGAGACAAATTAATTTTTATATTTTAATGATTATATAATAATTCAAAGATGAGTAAAAATAATGAAAACAAAATCTCTCAGTTAAAACAATACCACGTTTTTATACATACTCCTTTGGATTATACCTAAATCATTACATGATTGGATTTATGATCAAAAGAAGAACTATAGGCTTATTTTATAATGTTAAGGATGGTATTTTTATATTTATTATTTAAAAAACATCATCATTAATTGTGATAAAAAGTTAATAGGAGGTTCCATTTTATATGTAAGGGGTTGGGTACATTGGTAAATTTTTAAAATATTAAATTATAATAATGTAATAATCATTAAAATCCTCCAAATGTCTATGTATTATTATTTTTTATAGGTTATGGACAAAATATTTATAGAAAATATTATATATAAAATTTAAATTAGCGTCTAATTCTTATCACTTTGTTTAACCCCCGTAAATCAACTATAAACTTAACAATGTAAATAAAATTTTTAATTTACAAGGGTTATAACAATAATTGTATTATATAAATTGAGAAAATGGGAAATCAATGAAATTATATATTGTTTATCATCATATTTTTGAATTTTGATTTTTTTATTTGTCAAATATAATTCAAAAATATATTATTTATTTTAAATTAGAATAGATTTCTCTTTTGACAATATTAGTTTTATTTTACATTAAAGACATGTCAAAGAAAAATAATTTCAATTAAATCTATTAAACAAGAAATAATACATAATTATTAACTAAAACATAATTTTAAAATCTATAAATCCAAGACAATACATTTCCTAGAATGTTTTTAAAATTATTTTCCATGTGGTTTTACTATTTGCGTAATCATTCTTTCTGTGTTTTATAAGTGTTTAACATAACTATTTAATCACTATCAAGTAAAAACAATACCGATATGATAATAATTTCATTATACACAAAAAAATTAATATTATTTGCCCACATATTTTTCCCCATGTGAACATAAATGTGATATTTAATGGAGAGACTCTAATATTTTCTCTTTTTCATTACATAAATTATTATATTCATCACATTAAAAGATAAGGTTCCCATAAATAAATGAATTTCAATAATTAATTTATAAGGGTTAAATTAAATTCATTATGTAAATAAATATGAATAATGTTTTATTTATCACTAATTTGTAACATAGGTTAACCTTAATTACTTTTTAAATATGGTTCTAATGTTTTACTAATTTAACTATTAATTATGACTAAAAATAAATTTCACAATGAAAAATACTATAAAATAGTTTAATTAAAAATATATAATTATCTATGATAACTCAATTTACTTATGTTCATGAAAATCATAAAATAAGAATCATGCAAATGGCGATAAAAACTATTGTCATAAAAATGCATTTTCAAGGAATAGATAATTTTAATAGAACGCTTGGAATATTTGTCCCTATTATATTATTTTAAATTATTAAATATATATATAATCTATAAATTTCATTTAAATCATTATCCATTTTGGGATAAATTAATAAATAATAATAGAGAATAAATTTTAACTTAAAATATTTTATTGATAATTGCATTTTTAATTATAGAATCAATCTTATGAAAAATATATCATAATGCTGATTTATATATACTTAGTAAAATTAAATATAAATAAATAATACATATTCCACATTTAGGTAAAAATAAAATCATAATGGGAATTTAAAATTAATTTATTTATATAAAATAAATGAAAATTGTATAAAAAGTACAATTTATAAGTATTCACTAAAAAACATTATTTTTAGAAAATTCCCATATTTTAACCCTATGTTAAATTTGAAATAATTATTTCATCATAATAAATCATTTATTACAAATAGTATTTCAAAATATTATCAAATTATTTATAATATGTTCTAGAAAATAAAAGGAACAATTTTATGAAAATATATTTTAACAATATAAACACATTAATAAAAACTGATTCTTTAAATATAAATATATTTTCATTATTGAAAATATATATGAATAATTTCATAATTGTTTTTTTTCAATTCATTACACTAATTTTAGCATAATGTATATAGTGTTAATGTTTTAATAGTATATCATTATATCTTTAAAATCAATTTTTGTTGTAATATACACTTACAAATATATTGTTCATTATTTAAAATCACAAGGTGAAAAATAAAACTTAAATTAAAAACAAAAAATTCATTCAATCCATTCCCCCCATGTATTATTTTAATTTTTTATGAATTCCTATATGAAAAAAATTGATCACATATCATTTTACTAAATAATCATGACAATTCATGGGAATTTATTTATTTTTGTGTACATGTCATGCATTTTTAACTATATTGTGCCATTAAAATATATGAACTTTTAGTCATATTAAACAAATTATGCTGCAGAATGACTTCATCATAACATTTACACATAAAAAAAAATTAGTTAAATTTTTCCTAAAGTACTAAGGAAATTTGATTTTATTTATAAAATATTTACAATATGACCCAAATTATGTATATAAATATCTATTTTTTATTAAAACACGTACTTCATATCATAATATCCATTATATTTATCAAACCGACATATAATAGGTTTATACACATAAAATAATACTTATAGATCATTTTCATAAATTATTATGACAATCCATTAGTAAATTTTTTGAGTATAAGATTCTCATTTTTGAGAAAAAAATAATTTTAAAAAGAAAACATTAACATCCACTAAATTCACTGTTGGTATTTTTTATATTGATATGAGAATAATTAATAATTGTGAAAAAAACTATGGATTATTTTCAAAAGTTATCAAGAATAGAAATTTTTTTTTTCATTTTCTAGTATGCGACACATGTTTTTTCATAAAATTTTACTTCAAAACTAGAAACAAACACATTTAATTCTTCCAAAAAAATAATTATTTTAGATTATTGTGTTGATAATTTCTACATGTAAAAAATAAATCATGGAAGTGTTTTATAATGTATTAAGATAGTCAATGTTTTTCCAATTTATTGATTGTGTGATATATATTTTGTATTGAATCATCATTTTGAATTGAAATTATATACTATTATTCAATCTAGAATCAATATTTTTCATATTATTGTGATGTTAATTCATCCACATTAAAATTTAATTATATATCATTTTTTAAAAAAAAATTCATATCGATTTGATCATATTTCCATAGTATTAATGATGTAAAATAGGTTATTTCGTTAACCATATCTTATTAATAGAAAAAAACACTTTCGATAACTATTTACATACAATCAATTGGATTTATGTTTTTTTACTAATCAAAATAAAAAATGAGTCACTGATCATTGTCTTAAATTTTCAAGACAATCTAATTTTTTTATCATATTTCTGAATATAAGGATTGTAATATGAATTTAAACTAAATATTTAAATTAAATAAATTATTTTGTGATAGAACTCCCACACAATATATTAGATTTAGTTGCGGATAAATACTACCCATAAAAAATTATGAATTAATAAAATTACAAATGTATCATTATAATCAATGTTTTTCATCTTTAGTTTTCAGAATTTTGTTAATGTTTTGTCTTAAAATATCACATTAAAGCAAATAATTAGCACATTATGTAAATCCATACAAATTTTTTCGGAAATATATAAGAAACAATATTACACCGCTAAAAATAATAAAGAATCACTTTTTTAATTTATACAAATATTCTAAAAATGTTTTTATTGGTTTTGAGTTTCTGAAGTGCATATTTTAAAAAAATGACACTTTTATTCTAAAATGAAACTTTTTGAAACATTTTGGTTACAACATGTATTAAATTTTTAAAAATGTTATTCCATAGTGTCACACATATATCATTAATCACTTTAATTGTATATCAAGACTCTTCGATCATGTATTCATAGATTTGATTATCAAATGAAATTTTCAATTAAATATTACTTTTAAAATAAAAACATGCACTATAATCCAACCCTTTAACAATATGTTCAAAATTTAAGTGATGATAAGTCCTAATAAATAAATTAATTTCTAAACTTTTTCATGAAGTAAAACTATGATTAAATATGAAAAATTCATTAATTCATAATAGGTCCTAATCTCATATACATAAAATAAGCATTCAAACAATTTATAAAATTGCAATCTATGTATTCATTTTAATCCTATTAAGAAAGAAACCACATTATTGAAAACTATCTCTCAATATATATAATTTAAAAATATATCCAATTATCAAAAATAAATAATAGATAATCAATCCTTTTAATATATCATAAAAAATAATCAAAATTTTGATAAGTATAACTTCATCATGTTTCCAAAAACCATTATAACGCCATGTCAATATACCACTAATTTTGATACAAATTTAATTACTCTTTTTAATACGTGGACTAGTTGGATTATTGATATTTATAAAGATATATTGTTAAGAAAATTATTATTACATATTTTATTGAAATGTTAAATAACATAAAAATACTTCTTCAGAGATGCAATTCTATATATGTAAAAGAATTACTTTCATAAATTTATAAATTTTCTAACTATAAACATTATTATTTAGTTTGATTTAATATTAAATAATAAATGATATATATAATAAAATTGTTTTTTACTTTTTTAGATATTGAAATATCATGTTATATTATCTTATCGTTATATAGATATACATATACATACATTTATTATCATAATTTTCAATAACCATTAAATAATTATTATTTTAACTAATAATTACCCTTTTATAAAAACATTCACTCTAAAACATTACAAAAAATGGATAATTTAAATTTTTTTGTAATATTTAAAATAGACTATTTTAAATAATCATTAGGAAAATAATGTGTGGTCGAATGGGTTGATATCCAATACTCGGATAAAAAACATAGATCTCAAGATTATAAATATTGATCAAAATGGGAACCATGTTCATCACATAATAAAAGAAATAATTATTGTGATAAAAAAATCTAATATATTTGATTATGTTATATAGTTTTACTAAACATTGTATATATAATTAATATCTTTTTTAATTTTATTTTCAGAATAAATTGCTACTAACTCACCCTTTTATATAATTATTCATATTGAATTTATATATTTTATTATTAGGTGATGAGAATAATAATTAATCTAAATATTCATTCATTAGATTTTTCCTTTATATTGCAGTGAAATATATTCCTATTGAATAAATTAATATTATTTTTAGCAAAAATAACATAGTATATAATTTATTATACAAACGTATTTTGAAAACAAACCACATTTCATTAGTAATATAGATTCCAAACTATTCATTCATCAAAATTAAAATTACATTCAAATCTCAAATATTGCCTCTAGTGGCTTCTCCATGTATTTTTACTTCAAATTTAATGCGGGTTATATTATTATATTAGAACATTGTGTTTATATGATATAGAAATTTTTGGAAATGTGTTAGTGTTATTTTTGGGGTAAAGGAACTATCGTATGTTACTTTCATTTTATTAGTTGATCCTCTATATTTTCTCCACTCGACCTTCCATTTACCCTTCCATTTCTCTATAAGTAATAAAAAATTTCAATACAAAAAATCATTAATTTTAATGATTTTCTCATATTTAATAAATCATAATAGATAATTTATTAACAAAATATATATTTATAATATTAAATAGATATTCTATACTGTTTAAATATTTGTTTTGACTCTCTAGACATCCATATCATCAGGGGAAATATTTTTCATGTTTCTTTTATTAGGGGCTAAGCGAAACCTTAGTATAATGTTATCTTTAATAGGTTTTTATTTTATATTATATCACATTAAATATTTCACATATAACACCTCATAACATGATTATTACATTGTGTTGATATATATAAATGAAAATAATTATTAACTTTATAATTATACTAAAAGAAAATAATATTTTTTCCTTTTACATTTAGTAAAAACAGATGTAAAAAAATATATTGGATCATGTATGAAATTACATTTAGGGGAGAAGATATCCACATATAGGGGGATAGGGGAAAGTCCATCTTGATTTAGAAATAATTTTTTACTTCTCTTTATACCCTTTGAGTAAATTATTCTATCAAACTAGACCATAAATTAACTTTTCCTATTATAGAATATATTTGTTCCTTCATGTCATTATATAGAATTCTCAAACCGTATATATTTAAATTCTCAAGACATTATCTAGGTGGTAAAACAAACTGTATACCTCCAACACTATCATATTATTCAATCAACATCAATTCCACTAAATATATTCCATAGTCAGTTATAATCAATGAAGATTGTTATGTCTAAGAAATATAAATGATATATGAGAATGTTTATTTTTTATTATATAATAATTATATAATGAATAAAAAAATTATATTGTGGGGTAAAAAAACATGGTTCTCATAATATTAGGGATTTTTCATCAATTATAATACAATATTTTTATAAGATTCCACCTCTATAACACATTACAATGTGTTAAAGTGGAAAAATATTTTTATCTGTCAATCTATATAAAATAATTGGAAAATAATAATGTTGTTTTTTCATATCACTTAAAAGTTTTACATCAGATTACATATAGAGATATACCTTCATTTAAATTGAATTATAACCTGTCCTTGAATTTTATTATGGGTGGATTAGTTTCGGTACACACATCTAATTTGTAGCACAACTATGATGTTTAATAATTTGACATTTTTGAATGAATATGATTAATTATGTAATTTGAATAAAAAACTACCAATTATAATAATCTTAAATTTGTTCATCCTAAAAAAGATCAATGAAATCGTCTCTTGTTTTGTGGTTTAGCATGATTTCATATATTTTTTGTAGTTTTGGGATTAATTTCCACCAAAAAATATTTGTTGATCCTTTATAAGAATTTTATGATTCAATATAAAATCCTTTCTTGTAACCAATGCTATAAATTTGGTCAGAAAATAATCTAATATAAAAGTATTCTACACAAGAAGATTGTGGGAAAATAAATATTTAATTATTTGATATTTTAGTAAAATTGAAAAATTATATATAAATATTAACATAATGACCTTCCTAATTATCATTTTAAGGTATTAAAATAATTGTTCAATGTATATACATAATTCATCATTTAAATTGATGTGGTAAACCCAATATTACAACTGAAAATTGATATTTTGGGGATTATTCATTGTTTACATACATTCTATCCAAACTCAAATTTTATTCTGTTGTGCCATTCACAATAATGATTTTAATTCATTAATGATACAATGATACTAAATTTTATGAATCATATATTTTTCACCTTACAATATTTCATCAGTTTCAATAAATCATGCACATTTATCTCAATTATTCGTAGCTTCAACATGTGAAAAATCCATTACCTATAAATGTAGTTAAAAATTTAATTTCGATTATATAAATGCATAAAATAAAACATATTATTAAGATGATTAAAATTGTATATTAAAAACATTATCAATTTCATATAAATATATTTTTTCGTTATACTATAACAGAACTGGAGCCATAAATTGAGTATTCAAATATCATATTTATAGTCCCCTCTCTTATAAAATACACTACATAAATTGGAAATCAGAATATATGATTCATTCCCTAATAAATGTTTCATCCTCAATGGGATTTTAATTTATCCTGAAAATAATTTTATTAGATAATATAACACATTATCATTTGTTAGTATTATGGAATAAAATCAATGTCTTATCTATTATACCCATGTAAATGTTACATATATATATTTTTCATTACTAAAATTCACATTCATGAATCATAATTCATTTATTTTAACTGTGAAAATGTAATCACCACATTAATACAAAAAAGGCGTAGGTCCAAGAAAAAAAATGAAAAGTCCTCAAAATTTATTCCATATAATATAGAGGAATGTAAAAATGTTCAAACAAGAAAACATGCCTGGTATGAAAAAAACAAAATGGTCCATACTCATCACCATTTCCAACATTTAAGGCCACATCTGGATCAGAAAACTCTCTTTCAGATTGTAAATTATATGTTTATAGTATTTTGATGTATTTCTCCCTTAGTCACATTTTTTCTAAACTCAATGGCTCCATTGATATCTTTGTTTCATCCCCACCCCATTTTTGATCCATCCCTTTCTATTTTGTGTCATGGAAGGAGGATCTGGTAGGAACCATCTGTAGCATGTTATAGAAGTCCTTTTATGGCTTCCACATTGGTGGAGAAGTTAAAGCCCCCACATTATCATTTCCATTATTCCACCCATTATTGAGTATCTCAAAATAAACTGCCTTGATATGGATATTGAGATAGAGACTGTTATTTTACTTATTATCATCAGAGACATCCCCCAAACTTACATGGTAAATCCAGTATCCTTTTGATGATCATAATGCACCAAACTATTTCTCAAAACATAATAAATATTATTATTGTTTTTCAATTCCATGAATTGATAATGCACCCCATTTACCTTACCCTCATCAAGACAAGAATTCCCACTATAATCATGCTCCACTCCAACGATTCAATTCAACTACAATCTTGTCTGCTAATGGAGAAATTACTCATGTTGTGTAGTTTACTATCCGTTTGAATCCATCTCCCTAGATATTTGATTTTCCGAACTAACATCCTCATTAATTAACATCTAAAAATTGTAAGCAACTTCAACACTTGTTACCTACTTAAAACAAACCACTGAACCCCTGAAATCAATTCTCATTCTTCCAATGCAATAATTTTCAGTAGTGAACTGAGTAATCAAAACATCTCAATTTTCGAAGCCCAGATTCAGGATACCAACTACCACCTCATCCCCCACAAAAGACACTGAAACCATATCAAAATGCATACTTTTTAAGATCTCATCCACAATCAGGTTTCAGGAGTATCCCTGGTCTTCTTCAAAAGCACATGGTCAGCCTGCTGAGAAACACCATCATTGGATCTATGTATCCCATAATTTCTTTAATTTATATTATATTAAGCTATGAAACCATACTCCCTCGTAGATTCACTAGTCTCCATTAGTTCAACACATTAACTGGAAACATCTAAATAGATTCACTTCTCCCCATCCTGGGTTTAGACTCCACAAGAGTGCCACCACATGCCACTCTTTCCATCAGAACAAAGAAGAGCTAGATTCCCCAACCGATAGTAGTTCGCATAAAAAGGAACTTGTATTGAAATAATTACACTTGATGACACCAAAGCTAACCTTCATCTTCAACCCATATGAACCCAATCTGAACCTTATATACAACAACCTTAATGAAAATCATCCAAGAAATGGTATGGAATAGTTTCCAGGTGCGAGAGTTAGTACATAAAAATCGACCAATCATATTCCCAGTCAAATGTAGGATTAATTTGTTTTTGAAAAGTAAGTGGATGAGCTGTGAGCATGATCCATATTTTAATCGTTGGAGGATAGTTATGCATATGAAACCAATAATAACATAAGAAATAGATAAAAATAGAAACCCTAAACAAGACATGGGGTAGAGGATCTGTCATAGATCAGATCCTCATCATTACTAAAATAGATAATAATTTTTCTTGTGTCCAAAAGCCCTATAACAGATTTTATAATGAATATTAATGGAATTAGATACATACATATCAAAATATGCCACTAAGGGTATATTCCTCTAAAATAAATCTACTAATTTCAGATTCAGCTGTGAACAAGTATTTTTGAACTCTATCAAGTAAATCAAAACAGAAATCACCATGTTGACCCATTTTGGAACTGTAGGAAAGATCTCAATATAAGGATGTCTATAGAAGAGGGAGGGATTAAATAAAGGGGGAAAAGATGGATTTATAAGTCGTGGAGGAGGGTGACGGTCATAATCCCCCTCCCCCAATAGAGGCTCGGAGAGGGGAAGCCATGTCGAACCCATACCATCGAAGGGAATAGAAGATTTAAACTCCATCAAATTTATAGTGATGGAGTAGTTTATATAAAATTATATAATCTGACTGAAATAATATTCATGTATAGAAAGGGTGTTTTATATACATTTATATTCGATTATTTCCCTTGGTAAAAGGTATATAAATCACTTCTTCTATTAGAGTAACTCATCCATTTTCCATAATAATGTGTTTTTCATGTTCCTTTTTGATGAAAATATTAGAAATAAATACATACCGATTTTAAAATATTATTTGTACAGACATTCCCTTATTTATACCAAAATGTTTTTTTAGAATTTAATTTTTATATTTATAAAAATAATTAAAAATAATGTCTCAAAACCATATTATAAATTATTAATTATGTGTATTTATTATTTTTATTTCAAACCTTTTTATATTATATTTCTTAATAAATCAATTTCTAGTTTCAACATATAGTTCTTCAAAAAGTTGTTATTTAAATCATAATGGTAATCCCACACCTTTGATATGTTGTAAATTGTGAAAATATACCATATAGAAAATTATTTTATGATAAGATGATTTTTTCATGACAATTTGGATTAGTATTATTATTTATATCGGAATGGTAGTTGGTAAAATGGTCAATAGATTCCATAACAGCATTTCTATCTAAAACAAAACCTACTGCTAGATTTCTATTTTGGTCATTACATTTTATGATCATCATATACCATTCAACATGATATATGTAGCTATTATGAATGGGGAAATATAGTTATATATATCTATCAAAGTATTCCATTTTATCAAAGAATTACTATTGATATAATATATCAAATTAATTTAATATGACATAATTTTTATATTCTATCATTATAATGTACAAAATAGTATTAAATTTACTATATATATCATTGAAAAAGAAGTAATTATTGGATACTATTTTTTAGAAATGATCATGAAAAATAAAATATAAAATATAAAAAATTAAATAATGAATCAGTACGTAAATATCATCCGATATTTTTCCTTTTAACAAAAAAATCTATTATCATCATGAAATTATTTAGTTTTTATCAATACCCTCTAGATACATTATACTATATTTTATGTTTAAAATGATATAACTCTTTCATAAAAAGAGTATTGGATGCTAGGGGAATAAAATTACATCATTTTATATTCATTTCTAATATTTATTCTTTTATTCACATGTTAATAATATTTATTATAGAAATAAATCCATATTTTTCAGGTGAATGTAATAATTTTCTAATGAAACATTGACAACATATTTTATATGAGCTTAATATCATGAAAATTTCTTTCATAAAAAATATCATGTTCAATAATTAAAATACTTATATATCTTTCTAAAACATATTATTTTCTTAAATGAATTTACTAGGAAAAGTGAAAATAAAATTTACATTATTAATTTTTATCAACATTTAACAGATAAGGTGTTTTACCATCCCTAAAGTTCCAATGAAATGATTTCATCCAATATAAATATTTATTTCAAAGGGAAAAAAAATTACTATAACCAAGAAACACAATATTAAATTATATATTGAACATAATTATGTTTGTATTAAATTCATAAATTATATTCTATACCATTTATTAAATTATAAATCATTAAAAATTTCTATTTGCAAGATATTCAATTTACAATGAGAAAAATATAGCTTTTTTACATGGATTCTTCATTTCTATAATAACTATGATACCTAAAAAAATAATCCCACATTAATTTTATATATTTTATCATTATATTCAAATAAACATCAATACCCTTACTTGGTTTTTCTGATCTTGATATTTGAAGAGGAAACAAAATTTCATTGGTCTTCATGCACGCCACCAATGTTAGGATTATATTTATTAATTTTTTATTCCATAAACTACGAGTGATAGAATATAAAAAAATAATTCATTCCATCAAATATAAGATGATTATTTATGACATTTACAATTGAAGGATTCTGATGGCCAAATTTCTCCAACCATGTATAATATACTATTTAATGAAGTTACCCATCTTAGATTTATGTACCAACACTCCATGTAAATTGAGGGATTATAAATCATATTCATCTACTTATATTCTCTATCGACTAAAATAATGTTCATTATGGAAAATTGAATATGTGATTTCCTTAGGTCATGAATGATTTCATCTAGGTCAATATTATAATTAAAATAATTTATTTTATTTTCTATTCTCTAAATATTAATAAATTTATTTTTATATATGTTTACAATATTGAAAAAATTATTTCAAGGAACATTTATAATGACTTCCATAACAATTATTCTGACTATTTACATATAATGATTAAGGAATCATTATTTTAACAAACCCCATTTGATTTAATTTATCTTCCATTATTAATACTATTTCATTTAATATTACATTATAGAATTCCATGTAGACTTTTTATAAAAATATTTTTGTTATAGATTTTTTAATTATTATATTTTAAATATGTAATTTTGAAATTATATGGAATTTTCTCAAGAAATATTTTTATGGTTCATTAAAGGTATATTGATCTATAATAATATCATATAACGTTTCATATGATTTAATAGGGTTATAATATGATATTAATATATTTTTTCTTTATTTAGATATTATTTTCTTTTTTAGGTATTTTTTATAAATATTGTATCCTTTGTAGAGGTTAAGATTTCAAGATATGATTAATACTTTATGATTGATTTTCATTTATATATATTTTTTTCAGTATGTAATATGTGGTCATGTAATTATATATACATCCAATTAATTTTCTTATGTAGGATATATCAATAGGTAAGAAAGAATGCAATGGTGAGTGAACATAGTTCACTATGGATCATTGTCTACTAAGATAGTCTTAGAAGAGAGTGTTGAATAAATAAATGATTGAATAAAGACTTTACTAAATCCAGTCTGATATTCATAGAGGATATAATTGAGTAACTAAATGATTTACCGGGTTTTCTTGAATGATTAAAACTTATTACATTTGTATATGATATGTTTTAGTATAGTATATTTTATTTTTGGTGAATCCTCACTCTAATTTCAGAAGTCAATTTTTTTGATAAATTGTACACCATGATTCACAAATAACGATCATTAAATTATATTGTAGGAATATTTTGTTGTTTAATCATGCTATCATTAAATAATGTTTATATTATTCATAATTATGATCATTAATTGACATCTCTTATGTTCACCCTCACTGAGAAATAGATCACACAATGTTTATGATCCCCCTTATTAGGTTTTGATGAATGGTTTTAAGAGTGATATATATAAAAAGAGATCTAATAGTGAACATAATGATTAGAAACGATTGATATCTTTTATACAACCATTATTAAGATATCTGCGTTTATAATAACACTAAAATTCTAATGTATTCAAGTTTTTTAACATTATGATATGTAATGATTTTTTTATCAAAAAATGGTCTAATATTTATGTATGAAACATATTGGTATCAATATTTGGAATTTTAGGCACAATTTTTTAACTGTTGGAATCCATGATAAGATTACATTAGTTATAAATTTTACAATTATCTTATGTAGTGGTGGATAGAATATATTATGGTATAAGAAGGAATGTGGGTTACCTAATAAAATACCCCTAGTCCAGATATTAATGGTGGATCTATATACTATAAATATCCCATAAAAGGGTTGGATGAGTATATTTTTCCATCATTATGGTGCACAAGGAATGATCCCTTACATTGAACCTAGTTTTACCCTGCTGGGGGATTTCAAAGTATAATTTAAATTTTTTTAATATATATAAGGAATTATATGAAAAGATAATTACCTAGGATGAACAAAGATAACCCTGTAGTTTCATATATTTAAAATAGTGTTTCATAATTATACATCCTATAATTGAATTTCACGACTATATGATTTTTCACTCGGATTAATAATGCATGATAGATAGGCAAACCATTTAGTATTTAAGAAGCGATTAATGATATAATAATTATGTGGAGGTGGTATCATTTGTAAAAAAATATATTTTTAACCTTTTAAAATATTTATATGAATTATTTATATATCAATAAAAACTCTTTGATTTTAATTTCATATCATAAACATTTTGATGATGAAACAGCAGTACAGACATCAAATGATATGATGATAGTAAATCATGTCTATGCATCAAGGTCCCCAGACAATGTTACCCCTCATAGGCTAACGATGAATGAATGGAGATAATAACAACTAATTTATCTCACCAAAAATCCATAGGTCTATGAAATTTACTGATAATATAACATCTACATAACTGGAAGGAATTACCCACTATGATTTGAGAATATAAGATTCAATAAAAAACCTAAAAATCCATGATCATAATAGATATTAAAGATTCATATCAAATTAATGTAATATCATACTTCTGAAAAAACTATAAAAAGGAAACTAAATGTAACAAAATGTAATCATAATAAATTACCATGAAAGGCTAAACAACCTTGGAACAACATGGAGATTGTAATGTTATGAAAGGTCCCCAATAAT
This sequence comes from Viscum album, assembly GCA_963277665.1. Taxonomy (NCBI): domain Eukaryota; kingdom Viridiplantae; phylum Streptophyta; class Magnoliopsida; order Santalales; family Viscaceae; genus Viscum; species Viscum album. The sequence goes on along the minus strand of OY728161.1, from coordinate 1,415,789,443 downwards.
AATCTACATAACTGAATATATATATATATATATATTTATAGTGACTATAAAATGAATACTTAAAATAATCCTCATAGTATAATATCATATGGATGAGTAATAAATCATATAAAAGCCTAATGATCGATATGTGATGTTATCTCATTAACTAGAAATGTAAAAAAAAATTCCAACATCACTTTATCTATCTCTAACCAAGTATAATGTATGGGTGACCATATAATATTATCAAAAGATAGTACCCCACTAGAACTTCCCTACTTAAATGATTATCTACCCCAATAGGATTTATCCTGATAAACCTCTCTCCAAATGGAAGATCATCTGAAGACCCCTAGACTATGTATCAAAACATGAATAACATTTTTCAAATCATCTCGTAGTCACATATCATGAACCCCATGAATCTCACCATAATCTCATCACATTCCAAATATCCAGATATTCACTGAGTATATTTTGGGATCCAAATGAGCTAGTTGGTTATGAATTATACCTCAACAAATCAGATCTCATACACATTATATGTACAATAATACATAAGATAATATATATAAAGATATATGAAGGTTTGACAACTAAAATTCATTACATCCCCATTACACATCTATGGGGACAAATAACCACCATGAATAATAGTATTATAATAATACCATGAGAATATATAGGGGAAGAGGGGTCAATCAACAATATATTCCCCACCTAAATGGATATTGGAGAAAATACACACACTCAATAACATCCACATGAATTCAGTATCATTACTGAAAAGGGTGGGTCATAATATGAAATCTCATAACATATAGTATGTATTATACATGGAGACAATACTATCATATTTATCTGAATTACAGGCTCAATTGAACCTTTTGTTACATAGACACATGTCGATCACTAGTATGGACTTGATGGCTTTTATTAATACAAATATCGAATAAGACAAAATTAATTTAATTGATTACATTTATAAGTTCACTTTATATTAATTATTAATTTTTTTAATTAAAATTATTTCATTCACATATCATTATCTTTTAAGGGTATCAAATTCCCTATGGACATTATCTAATTGAATGCTTATTTGATAATGGTTAAAAAAATATTCAATCCATTAATGATGAATCCCAGGATGTTAATTTTTTTTATTTTGTACAATTCTACTTATCAATGTATTCCATTAAAAATATTATTCAACCATTAAAAATGATACATAACCAATAACAACAAGCTTCCACATGTTGTGGGGAATAGAATACAAATTCAATAAATCTGACCATGTAACAATTATATAGATTTATTAAAAAAAATAAGAAACACGAGTTTAAAAATATCAATGGAAAATATCAGATTCCATCCTTCGTAATTATCTGACTTCCATCCCTAACATATCCAGGTTAATCATCATGCATCCCCACATCAGACATATTAAATTTAATAACAAACTTGAAACATTTCCTATAAGTCATCTAATACTAGAAATTAGATAGGCACGTATCATCACATAATTTGTACCTAATCTAGAGAAATCTTTTAAGGAATAAAAAACATATTTAATATGTAGTTTAGACCGACAAAACACAGCATCTAGACCTCAATTTAAATCATGCATTGTCATCCACAATAATTTATATTTTCCAAAAAATCGGTTTTATTTCAATATTGTATTAAAGGATTATTTTTTACCTTAATATAAATAGGTGACCTAAAGAAATATCTATTTACTAATATATATTATATAAAATTTATATAAATCATAACATCCAATTTGAAAAACATTAAGGAATAATAATTCAACAAATAGTACATTATATTATTACCAACAACAAGTTTTTCTAGATTTATGATCTTCATCCAATTTGATTATCAGAAAGGGAATAAATATTTAATTCATGCATCCTGAATAATATGAATTTATTCAAAATATAGGAATAATTAGATTTAAAAAACCATATATTCTTTATCCAAATATTTATTACCTAAATTAATTTTCTTTTTCATTTTCATCAAATTAAAAATGATTATACATAATATTACAAAACATATAAAAAGGAATAAACAATGATATCAATTTTTTTTATTAAAACTAGAGAAAAATAATAATCACAAAGGAAACACATGATATGATTATAAACATACCCCAATATCTTTCATTTTAATGGATTAATATTCATTAATTTTATTTCCACTATCACCCAAAGTGATAAAAAATGATAATATTTTTGTTTTACAAAAAATAATATGATATAAAATGTTTCACATATATTATATAAATTAATGATCAACTATATAGAATATTACAACAACAATACTATATGATAATTTGTAACAAAAATAATATATTTCCCCCAAGAACACTATGAGACAACGTTAAAAATTAACATAAAAGAAAATATATATTAAAAATGATATCATCCAACATTTCATACATATAATGTATTCTTTAAAAAAATACATACTGATGGAGAACTCTAGTATAAGGATTTGAAACTCAAATTAGTTAACTATAAAATTGGTATTAGTTGATGGGGTTCAATACATTTTAAAATTGTGGAAAAATACCTTAAGATAATGAATCATATTTCTTGGGTTTGATAAAGAATCATTTGTTGTGACAGAAAAAATGTGTGTTGCATTATTTGTAGGTATATACTATATCTACTAAATCTAAAATTCCATCTTCCACATGTCACAATCAGATTACATAAAATTAGAAATCCTATACATTTCCCTCCTTAGCTACTCTACATTGGCCTTCTTTTTGGTTTTTCTATGATTCTCAACATCCCTTTCCTACTCCCGCAGAATGATTCGTGATTCGGTTGATAGGGTTACCACTAAAAATCAATTTCTTCCTTCCTCTATCACCATTGCCACCATCATCTTCTTCTCCCTACCCTAATATAATACTATTATCATAGCTCTGATACCTCATTTAGATGTCCATTGTTTTTTAGTGATCTATTTAAAAAACCCTAATTTTCTCCTCCATGCGCTAATCATCCTCCATCATCTTCGACGACCTAATTTTGGTGACGACACTCTAATAAAAAACTGAATATCCCTGATTAGTTTGTTTAACCTTTAAATTTTCTTATATTGCTTCATATTTTTGGGCAGTGGAGGGATTTTGTATGGTGCTTGTGAAATCTTCATTGGTGTAGAAGGTTCTTCTTCTTCACACAGATCCCCCGTCATATAAGGTGGTCATCGATAAAGAGGACAGGAAGTTAACAGTCGTAGATGATTCTTAGAAGGACGATGATGATGTTTAGAAGGTGCACACGATAAAGAGGAATTAAAGTATGGTGTTGTAAAAGAAGAACTCTTCCGATTCCAAGACTATTCTATACTCTCCTAGAAACTCTGCGGCTCTGAGTCAAATATATGATCTTTGTTGTGAAAAAAACCTTCTTATTCGAGTCAATTTAATGGGGTTATTTTTCTGGATCCAAGCTTTCTTTTTTTCTTCTTATAAAAATCCAAAATCATGCAACTTGTTTCAACTAGATATTTCCATATAAGATTATTTTAGTTATGGATGGTCTTTGGGAAAATAAACTGTTACAGATCAAATGGATAAATAGAAATAATAATGTCGAAATTTATAACTTTTCATAATTATTTAAATGGGATTTTGACACTGAGGGAGAAAAAGAGATGCATTTAATTTCAATGGCCTCTTCAAAAACAATAATAATCAAAGAATAGTTCAAACACAAGATATAAGTGATTTTATCAGCCAAGTTAAAATAACACTTATGTCAATATTGAGTCTTCCTATAGATGGATAGAAGAGTTATTCAGGGTTAAGCAAGAAGATATTATTTTGTACGGACGATCTGTTTGGACAGACTGACTATAGATTTAGCAGCCAGGTTTCAGAGGATGTTACTGTGGGTTTTTCATAGCTAAATAACGTCAACGATTCATGTTTTCAACCTAGTGAAGAAGACATAATGATTTTATATCTATAAGGTGCATAGTTTTTTAATTAGAATATTCATTCACCAATTCTTTTTTTCATGGTTCAAAATTCCTTATTCAACCTCATTTTGAGTGTATGTATGCATATATCTTAGTATTAATATCATAATTTTTCATTATAAATATTATGGCAAACATTTATATTAGATATATAATTATATTATATCTTTTATTATTTTTTTTCTATTTTCCTATCCTTTTATTGACATTCATTAGCTTTTACAATTAAACGATTACATACATCCATTATACTATCATCTTATTTCATTATTCATCATTTATTTTGATATCATGTTAATATGAATCTTCTATTTATTTGTGAAATTAGGTTTCAATGTTGTTTATTTTGTTGATAAATGTGTTCATTTTTTTTCAATTTCATATACGATTTATGAAAACCTGTTTTTTGTGCAGAAGTCTTCATTTAATATTTTTTCCACTATATTAATATCATAATTATTTATCATGTAAAATGTGAAAAAAATTGATTCAAATATTATGTTATTTTATCTCTTCTATTATATTTTGAGTATTTCAATTTTCTTATGATATTTTTTTATTTCATTACAATACATCATCAATTAATTACATGAATCAAGTATTTCATATGTTAAGAGGATATTTATTCACCTATTCATTTTTAAGGGCTCAAATTATTACACTAATTCTAAACAAGATTATGTTTTTGTATTCATGACATAATACATTCACTAGACAATATATTTCTTTATCTCTCCACCAAATTTTATGTACTCAAGATAAATGATTTGTATAAAGGTGTTTGATTACATGAATAATTTATTATATGTCCGCCATTAAATGTTATATTATATGTTTTATACTTAATATTTTTTTACATCCATAAATTTTTCTAATTAAATATTAACAACATCCATTATTATATCATCACGGGTCATTGATCTTTCTCTATTATTACTATTTCAAGAGAACAAGATTCATTGGTTGATACTGAATAGTAAATTTATTCTCCTGAAACATTGTTTTAAATTTTATATCATGGAAAAATATAAATCATTAGTTAGTATTTATTTATTTTTATTTTTTCTAAATAAATGAATGATACATATTAAATGTTATTATTTTTTTATTATAAATAACATTTTTACATTCCCTCGCATCTTTAAAACTAATACATTAATTTTTTTGTAAGAAAACGAAGATTAAAATACAATAATGATATGTGTACCATAAACCATTTAAGAAATCATAATGGTTCCTAGGTTTATTATTCCTCTATTTTTACACTTCAAAATTCTTATTGTTGTTTTCATATAACCTTTGAATAATCTATGGTTTTGGTTCAATGTGAAATTTAAGCTGTTCTATATCAAGGATTCAAGTATTTCAACCAAATGAATGAGATTATGAAACACTTAATATATCATATTTAAATGTATTTTCATAGATTTTCATAGAAAATCATGAACACCAATGCATTATTGATTAGTTAATAAGTAGTATCACATAATGTTTTCATAATATATTCACTTCTAGTTATCTTATTTCACCAATATCTATTCCCATTCCATATTTTTATATTGTATTCACTGTTAGTCAGTTTTATTAACTGTATATGTTTTATGTTTATATAATTATGTTGTCATATATTTTACTGATATGTTATTATATGAACTTATTATGTGGTCATATATCCTATCATATTTTATATTCAATTCCATTAAATTTAACTATTTTTTATTTATGGAATTAATTATATATGATGTTGTTATTTTATATATGTGTTTCCATTTGATGATTGAATATTGTATTCATTAGTAGAATGTTTTATATGTAAATTCTACTATTATTTTGTCATGATTCTAGTATGATATATTGTATTGTTGAATGTGTTCTTGGTCATTCCATAGTTTTAATAAATATATCATAACAAAATAGTGGAATAGAGGCATCTGTTTTGAAACAAAGCTTCACAATTTTCCTCGTAGTAGGTGTGCTGACCCATTAAACCCCGATGAAATGTCTGTGGAGGCCTAATCCATCCCATTGTCCCCATTTCCACTTCCATTCCCTTAGTTCGGCTGTGTCCAACACGATAGGATGAGTGAGGTGCGAGAAAAAAGTTTTTGACTCCACATTTATTCCCACGTAATTTTTTTTTTCAAACTCTTCATGATTAATCATCGAGTTATAATTCGATTTTTAAAGGATGGTGCTAAAAGTATGAATGTATAATAGTTTTAGATTTATTGAGATAGGGGGTTTATGATGAATGTGTTATGGTTTATTTTATGGTGTTTTATAAGATATATGGGAGGATAAATGTGAATGGAAAACAAAATGTTCATATATATACTCTAGTGGAAATAATGGTATATGTAGAGGACTAATAATCAGCTGACTTTGGACGAATGGATTGAGAGAAGAAGATTTTGTGCCATTCTAGAAGTCAGTGGAGAGCGCTGTGATGGTGCTTAGGGTTTTAGAATGATATTTGTTTGGTGAAAAAATATGTACCATGTACTAAATCCTGGCCGGTTGTAAAGAAACCCAGAAATCATTGCTCAGGTTCATTGTGGTTATTGTATATCTATTAAAATCATATGTGCAGACGACCATCATTATCCCTTAATTCACTACTAATTATTTAATATATTACTTTAACAATTTTATGTACTAAGAATCATTTTCTATGAAATTTGAGTGTCTCCAAATTGCGTTTAGGTTAATTATATACTTGATTTTCATTTATATAATACATGAAAGTGATATTTTAGGCCTTCATTGATTTTTTGGTTTTCCAGAACAAGAAAATAAATATCATCTTTTCTACATGATTCTATTAAATTAGAATGACTGAGCTAATGTTCATTCATATGATAATTTTGGGTGGAAATGGTATCTCTACGGCTTGTAGGCATCTGTCACGACCCATCCTCAGGGCCCGTGACTTGATTAACCAAAGCCTGCCTTCCATAGGCCAGGGGCTGGTGACTTGCACCAAAGGCATAAATCCTGATAACTGGGAAGGCATTGCCTTTATAAAAGTAAAAAAAACATTCCATAGTACAAGAGGAAGTAATACACTATGTACAAAATAATGTGCTGAAAAGTAAGTGGGCCAGAATACAAACCCAACTGAAAGTACAGCTACAACTGAATGAAAGTACAACAGAAAAAGACAAACAGCTGGAAGAATGGAAGCAGCTCCTAGGTCGTCCTCCTCGGATCCTACCTGAAGGGTAGGTACAGATAGCGCAACTCCTGGATCATCCACCGTGGATCCTACCTGAAGAGTAGGTACAAATAGTCTCCACAACGCTCTCACCCGTCAACCTCCTCCGAGTAGCGTCTCTTATTGAAGTCCACCTTTGGATTCTGAATTGACTTGAGATCCACCTCCAGGTACCGTCTAGCCCTCGATCACTCGGCCTCTGTCAGCACTGCCCGTCTTCTGCAACCAACACAACAAGGTGTGGGCATAGCCCGTGTAGGGGTGAGTATAACGATACTCACTAGGTTCCCCAAGACCCTCAAGGTGTCACTAAATCCAACAAGGATAACCACAAATAAGGATCTCAACAGATGACCCTTACTTAGGTATAAGCCCATATATATACCTAAGTTATCAAGTTACCCATCTCAATCATGAAGAAACACAAAGGTTATGAAATCAATGGATAACCACCACCCAGGTGTATGCCCATACATATACCTAAGTTATCAAGTAACCCATCTCAATCATGAGGTAAACACAAAGGTCATAGACTCAGCTCAAACCAGGATTATCATTATAGAAACCGTAATTGCTGAAGAACCCCATCTCTGGAGTGTACAGTGATCCTGTCATGACTCCGAGGTACTTCTCACTAACCTACGACTTCTGAGGTACTCCTCCTATGGAGTACCGCGGGTCAGCCACCCAAACACCGTAGTGCTTCCCGCCGGGGTCTGCCACCCAAACACACTAGTGCATCGCCCCTAATAGCCTGTAGAGGTACTCTCCAGATGATTTCTGCAGGTCTGCACCCAAACTCGGTAGTGCTCCATCCGCCATGGGTCTGCACCCAAACAATGTAGTGCTCCGTCCACTGGGTTAGTCGACTCACTCCAAGTCGAGTCTGTCAAGGAGTCGTCAGGTCTCATCCGGCTACACGGTCTCCATTATCCGTATTCTCATCTCTAGGAGGGGCCGATCCACGATCTATTGGTAGATACTCCATGAATCACAAATTCCCACAAAGAAGTATCTCATAGGACCGCCTCGTCATAGTAGTCTCAACGCAATAGACGGCGCGTCAATCGTATACCAGGTCTGTGAGTTATTAGTTTTTACTTCCTTGGGTCCCGGTTGGATTCGGGTGCGAACCAACCTGGCCATATCTCAACTGTACCCCGGACTCTTATAGGGTATACTCATAGGGATTGTTTCTCAATGTGATAACCAACACCGCTGACGGTTCTTCAAACGGACGTCCGGTCTGAATGTTATCAGCTTTTCTGTTCTAGGGGCCGAGTTGGATTTCGGGTACAATCCAACCCAGCCATACTCCAACTGCGTCCAAATCACAACAAGATTATTCCAAAAGATCTATCTCATCAAAAGAAATCCATCAAAGTCGACGGCAGGTCAATCGGACATTCGAAGCTCATGTTATAAGCGTTTCTGCTCCGAGGGCCTAGTTGGTTTCGGGTTCGAACCAACCCGGCGATACCCAAAGTTCTCCAAAACCATGATTGTAATATACAGAAACGACCGTCTCGATCCAAGGATCGCATCACAACTGATTGTGCGTCGATCGGAGGTCCGTAGCCCATGTAATGAGCTTTTGAACGAAGCTGTCTGAAAGTAGGGGGTTTGGGGCCGGTCTGACCTGGCCCTATACCCCCACTGGGTCGGCCCGAACTGGGTCGACGTGACCCGGCTCCGGGTCCAGCCTAGCCGGGCGCGGCCCGACACGGGGGGCGTGGCTCGACCCCACCGGTGCGGCCTGGCCCGGCCAGCGCGGCCCGGCCTGGGCAGCTGGCTGGCCTGGCGCTGGCGGGCACCCGCATGGCCAGTGGGTGTGGGGGGATGCGCTCTCCCCCTGGTTGAAGAAAATCCACCATGGATTAATGTCGTGCCGCTCCACCTCTGGAATGGCTTAGCTGTTCCGGTTTGTCTGTCGCGGCGGCTCAGCCGCGGCGGTCCTGTTCCTTCGGCGCGCCGCCGCCGCCTTCCGCGGACAACCGGACGAACCCCGGTGGTCCGTTTTCCCTCCCGTCTTCTCTAATGGTCCTCCCAGGACCCAACCATTCTTGTGATTGCTTTAAATCACCTATGCGTCCTGTTTTGTAACGCCCCGACCCTAATTACCTAGAGTCGGTGCATTATTACATAACATTGGCATGATCATGAGAAAGATCAAGTCTCGAAAGACCGATTTGTTTAGTAGCCTTGGAATAACTAGATACATCCATAAATTTTTACATTACATCATAAAAAAACATCTTGTCTTCATATCCCCTCATACTATCCCTGCAGTTCATTCATAAATTACTTCTTCATAATCCTGGGAAAAATAAAACATTGAAAGGGGTGAGCTCAGATGCTCAGTAAGGATAACATTATAGCAGAAGATTTCATAAATAAGCATAAACACTTAAGGCAATTTATAACTAAAACAAAAGCCTTTTAAAATTGAACTTCCACATAGTATGGCAAAAGTAAAATGAAATAATGCCATTTACTTACTCACATGGATATTCTACTAGTCGAATGATCACATGCAATATCAATAACCACTTTCATAATGATGGAATGCATAATGCCAGACTATCATAACCACATAGCCAAGGCCTCGTGCCAAGACTACAAATAAGATTTTGCCAAGGCCTTGTGCCAAGACACTAGTTTGTCTCATGAGACCTACCGATGCATCGAGGAGCTATAGCGGGCTCCACCCGTCACTTATTAAGTCCAATGCATTCCTCATATGAATAGTTTTAAGCATAAAATAAACATTCGTATTGAAACTAGCATACGAAATGTCAATACTTTTACCACAAACCTTGAGTGGTATAAAAATAGCACATCCACAGTCAAACATAACTCATTCGATACAATATGGAAGATTGTATTGTATCACATTAACCTCAATCAAGAATAATGAATGATGTTGACATAGATGAAAATAATCATCAAAACTATTTGAGAGAAATATCCCCCTTTTCTTGAAATCATTTAAAAGTCACACTATTTGTCAAAAAGCCATTTAAAAATAGATTTTTGAATCAAAGTGTCCCATACCACTTTGAAACTCTTTTTTTTAAAAGGAGTTTTAATTTCTAAACTTTAATGTCCATATAAATAAATCCTTAAAACCATTTTTAAAATATGGACATTAATGAGCATGATTTAGAAGAATAATTCTTTAAAACATTTTAAAATGGTATTTTGGTTAGAGTTTCTAACCAAAAGAGAGACACTTGAATACAAATAATTGAGGTAATCAAAACATTGTAATATCATGAGAATAAAGGAATTCATGATATACTATGTCAAAGTACATTATATACACCACATAAAAGTGATTTGGTGTATATCATCAAAGAAGTCTCAATGGAATGTAAATTGAGATGAAATTTATCAAAAAGGTTGTATCCTTAGGTTAAGGATAAATCAATGACATAATTATGTGTGAAAAATATAAATACACTAAATATGATTGGATATTCAGTGTAAAACAATCAAAGGACATTCACACATAATCTTGTAAAAACAATACCAACGAATTGGATGTTTAACTCAACAAATGGAGAATGAGTTAAAATTACTCTTATCAAATTCATATCAATGACTTGAGAATTACAAATGGAGTGATTATGTGTACCAAACTTCTATCCACAGGAAGGGGAGTGGAAATTATGACATAATCAAATGAATAGTGATTCCACACATAATCTTGGGGTAATATAATCAATGAAATATGTGTAAAGCCAAATGAGTGGAAATTGAAATCTCAAATTCCCTTATCGATTAGGTAACTTACGAAACATACACCCATGAAAGAAGTATCATACCATGATGATGTAAATACCCATAAATTAAAGTATATTACACAATGAATACGATCATGGGCAGTACACATACATCACATGCAATAATTAAGTGGTGATCAATGGAATTCTCACGGAATTAAAAGTGAGATAAGAAAACCCTTACCACGTTAATCAACTGAGTCGTATGGCCAAAAGTTAATAACCACCAAATTATTTCCAGAATAAAATGAATATAAAGAGAATTATGATATTATATATCAAATGGTAGTACACAATACACCACTTTCAATAATTTAGTGGCGAACAATGGAAATCTCACGGAATTGAAAGTGAGATAAGAAAATCCCTTACCATGTTAATCAACTGAGTTGTATGGCCAAAAGTTAATAACCACCAAATGATTTACAGAATAACATGAATATAAAGTGAATCATGATAATATATATCAAATGGAAGTACACAATACACCACTTTAAATAATTTAGTAGCGAACAATGGAAATCTCACGGAATTGAAAGTGAGATAAGAGAATCCCTTACTTTGTACTTTTTCCTTGGTCGATGGTAGGTTTACCTCCTGTATAATGGTGAAATAATTGTTATTGAATAATACAAGAATCATTTACTTTAATATGATATCATATATGATCTTTTAACATTGATTTGTTAATAATATCTTAGTATTAACGCCGTTTCGGGTGTTAACTTACTCATTTTCTTTTATATGTTTTGTTACATAAGTCATGTTTGTTGTATCTTATTCATATCCAGAATGATATCAAGTCCTTAAACATCATTTTTAAATCATTAAATGATAATTATACTTGAATTGATACGATGGATAATGAATCTCATCGCGTTCGTGGAGACGGTAGTCCGTACGTACGCATGAACGCTACTTCCATTTAATTTTTTATTTTAAAAGAATAGAATCCAAATGATACATAGGTATATTACTATTACAGTATAATATAATATTTTATATATGTTACTTAAGTTCATTAACACCATCCTTTATACGTTCCATGTGTGGTATGAACGAGTCATATCATTTTAAGGGGGCGGTAGTCCGCACTTCCTCAAATGAAATTATCGTATGTATATACGACATGAAACGAATAATGGTATGAAATAAAATGGAATTACAGAAGCTTATATATAAAATATATATCATTAATATCATATTTAATTACAGTGTCATCATAATGGCCACCATGAGAGGCGGTAAGATGTTTTTGAACAATCATCGTTTCGTGAGGCGTTAGTTTGCCATCCACAGAAACATTATGTTCATCATCCATTAGATGGAGTTGTGTGTATGTGTAGTTTGAATACTTCTTATAACAACATCCGAGTATATTGAGGATACTGGTTCTGTTACAAAAGAATGGAAATAAAAAGAGTTTGGGGGTTGAAGAAGCAAAATAAATGAAAATAATTTAAGAGAAATCGTTACCTTTAATTTAGGTAACTCACTTTGGTTGGAACCAAAGGACTTGTTGAAATGCTTTCTGCCTAAGGGGAAGCTTCAAGGAGGAGGAGAGGGATGTGGGGAGCTTAGTTGGGCAGAGTTTGGACGAGCCAAGTGGCTTGAGAGGTGTGAGGAAAAGAGAAGGAGGAGTGCCCTTTTATAAGAGGGGTGAGGGGCACCTTTGGAAAAGCTAGAAATATTAATTTATAATAAATTCATATTCGGTTTCCAAAGGCTCCAAAGTTGACTATTCAACGTATGAGGTGGGGATAGGTCGAAAACAACTCATCCAATAGAATTTAGACAGGTTTGGGTACTTATATTAACCTTATCTTTAAGTATTAACTCTAAGTTAATTAGTTTCACTTTTACAATGTCTCTTTGTATTTTTATATAATATGGTTACTAAACTTACTATATACATCCAAAAGACCCCCAAGTGGTCCATTAATGCTTAACCTATCATTATATAAGTCTCTTGGCCGAACCTTAGATTTTTAGGAATTTAATATCAATTAATAATATAATATTTGTTTTAAGAATTCTTTTATGTCAATTTTGACACTATTCATTAGTTGATTTTTGTGAAACTCATAACAGATTTATTATTTCGAAAAAAGTCAATTAAATCAATCCTAATATATTATATTATCCTACAAAATTAGTTTAATTCATTAAAAGTGTCATATTATATTTATTTGGGTATTTATAAAATCAGTTATTTTAATTTTTCACTATTATAGTAATTACTGCATCATCATTGTGTCATTAATATTTTACATTATTTGATGTATAAAAAGTATAAATAAAATATCATTATGTAGGAAATCTTTTTAGATTTCTAATGAATATTTATAATCTAAAATCCAACATATATAACCCTATGTAACAATTATTTTGCTAAAAGATATATGCTTGTGTCATTTTTGTATTCATTTTAACTTAATTAATATAAAGTGTCATTATCACTTACAAGTGGATCCATGGGGTCCCAAAATTGACCCAAAGATGCCCATGGTCGACCATGTATCAACCAATAGGGTTAAGACACATTTTAGGGTAATTTAGTATTATTATAATATTATTTTTTTAACCCTTATTTACCGGATTTACCCTTAACCATGGTAAATAAAATATTTAACGCAGTAATTATTCAAAATGTCTAAAAATAAAAGTTACCTATTTACAAAATTTGGACATCCTGATTCCAAATATGGAATCCATTTTTCTAAATTCAAAACACAGAAGTGGCAGAAATTAATTTAAAATTAATTCCCGCTGTCAAAACAAAAAGCGTGTTTTTAAGAGATAATAACTATCAAAAGATTGACACTTGTTTATGTTCGGTTTAATTGTAAAATTATGTCCAATGACCAACATTATATTAAATGGTAAAAATATATTCTAAATATACTTTAAAACCACTCAAATTCACAATTTATCACTATTAATTATTTTGATTAAAAAAGTTGTTTTTAATTAAAATTTAGTAATTTTCACTATTCATCAAAATACAAAAGTTATCCGAAAAGTACCAAAATTTAACCCTAGGCTAAATTCGATATTCCGAATCCAAAAATGAAGTCCATTTTGAAATATAAAATATATATAATTTCAAAAAGTAGGTATTACTATTTATAACGGCTAGTTTGATTGGTTGTGGTGTGTTAAAATCTCGAAGTTGCGTACAATGCACGTCATTGCATTATTCGAAAGGAAACATACCGAGGAAGCTTGGGGTGTTACATTCTCCCCTCCTTCAATAAATTGCGTCCTCGCAATTTTTAAAATTTTACTTGGGAATATAATGGAAAGTCCCATATCGGAAAAAGAGTCAATAAAACTATCACTTTAAAAGAAAGAAAGAGAGGTATAAGGGTCATCCAAGATAACCCATACTAGGATTCCATGTAAGAAAACATGGATATGGATGATAAACTAAGTGTCATGTTCTGATGGAGAGGGATAGAAATCATGATCAGGAGAAAGTTAACAATGAGAAAACCACAAACTTGTGTTGGGACAAACGACCATTAGTCTCCTAGTAGGAAAGTAAACGGACAACATTTTTTTTAAGTTACATTACATAAGGAAGAGTAATTCATTTATGATATTGACTAAGAAAATTATGAGATATACTTACATTTTAAGTAGATTTTCATTCTTTAATAAATTTCCACCACTAACTCATTTTTTTTAAACGATGAGTATTCAAGAAGACTTGGTCACACTGGAAGAGATAGAATAAACTTCTATAAAATCACATGATCCGTGAAGTATAAACCATATATTTACATTGTCTTTGAAGATTAATCAAAACCAAAATGGTCAGTGAATGATCTAATGATCCCCCAAAAGGATATTCATTGAGATAAATATGCACTAATCTTAATTTCTAAAATTAAACCAACAATACCCCAAAGTTAAATAGATACCATTCAATAACCAATTGTCCTTAAAATCCTTTAATATAATCCAAACTAATATTGAAACCCAAAACATAGAAGAATTTGATTATGTAGTCTCCCATGTTAAATTGTATCTCCAAATGAAATCAGATACTCTTAAAGTCACATACTCAAAAGTAATTAAACTAATCACATATTCTCTATTATAGGTTAATCATTTCCATAAATAACCCAAATCACTATAAATCCACAATAAAAACGTAGATAAAAATCTATCATTACTCCACAAATGAAACCACATAGTATTCTATTTTCCTTGGGCATATAGTGTTCCCAACAAAGCGAACATCTTCCAAAATAACATTTATCACTTAATCACCAAATCATTTTCCCAAATCAACTTATTATTGATCAATAAAATCATTTAACTAAAAAAAAGTCACACTAACCAGGGACTTCACGTAGTCCAGTGGTAGGCGATAAATCCCAATCGCACTTTGGTTGTGGGTTCGATTCCCATAGCTTTGTCCGACGCGACGGGTTGTCACACGGTCTACGTGTTGTCCTTTTTCAAAAACTATATTTTATAATATTGCCAAAATGAGATAAATTCCTCAAAATACTATATCATAAATTTAACCACAAATGTTATATCATACCTTGAATCTTCATCCCAAATTAGAATAACTTATAATTCTCTCAAACCCCAATGATCATATAAATCCAAATGGTTATTTATACCCATATCCACAAGAGAAGAGACAATTCTTCCTCAAATATCATTCTCACATGGCAAACTGCGGGGTTACAAATACAAGAGAAAATTATTCCATAGTAAACCCATCAACAAGGAGTGCTAATACTTTTTAAACATTTCTCCAACCATTTATTCCCACATAGCTTCTTCTTTGACCAAGAAAATATCCTATAGAATAGGACATTCACTCGGGTAATGGACGGTTCCCCTACATTTACGGCAAATGACTGTAAATGGACTCTTGGGACCATTTTTATCTTCTTCCATAGTACTCTTCATTTTTCTTCGGCAATTCTTTACTTTATGTCCTTCCTTCCCGCACGTAAAACATTTCGTTGTCCCATTGAGACACTTTCCTGGGTGTCTCTTTCCACATTTCCTGCATGATGAAAATTGAGGGTTCTTTTCTCCATGGTCTCCATTGCTGGAGCTCTTATCATTTATCACCTTTCTCTTCCTTGTTGAGTCTGGGAGTTGGTTAATATATATGTTGTTGATCATATTTTTGGAAAACTGATTTGGCATAAAGACGATATCTTTTACGCCTATCAACATTCCATTTTGTTGCTCATTTCCACCACCGTTCCCACCTTGTACATCATTCTCAAAGTCACTATGACTTCCTTGGAATCCAGCCATTGACTAAAACCAGAAAGCATTGTGTGAGTAATAGTAGTCGTAAAATCATTTAGAGATTAAAATGTCACCATATTCTCAATTTGAAACATATTAGGATTAACCAAGGTCATTTACTCTCATCTTATGTATATATTACTTAAATTGGTTTTTAAAGAAAATGTAAATTATCCTAAGCATATCCCCCGGGAGTGTCGTAACCAAGAGTGCAGCAAGGCCCGTTGTCGTGCACCAGTTCCCGTTCGAGTCTAGCTCAAAGCGGTGTTTTCAGGTTTTACCCCTAGGTACATCTGTGCCAGAGCCGCCTCTACCTGCTCGTATCCAGACAGGGATGTATTGCTCGGAAAACTCACAAAATCTCTACAATACCAAAATTCTAGGAAGTTCTTTTATACTAATCCTCAAAGTTCATCTTAGGTCTACGTGCTCTAATCAGAGTTTATCTAAATATAGCTACCAAGGTTTGTACTAAACTTCCTATGATACCAACTGTAACGCCCCGACCCTAATTACCTAGAGTCGGTGCATTATTACATAACATTGGCATGATCATGAGAAAGATCAAGTCTCGAAATACCGATTAGTTTAGTAGCCTTGGAATAACTAGATAAATCCATAAATTTTTACATTACATCATAAAAAAACATCTTGTCTTCATATCCCCTCATACTATCCCTGCAGTTCATTCATAAATTACTTCTTCATAATCCTGGGAAAAATAAAACATTGAAAGGGGTGAGCTCAGATGCTCAGTAAGGATAACATTATAGCAGAAGATTTCATAAATAAGCATAAACACTTAAGGCAATTTATAACTAAAACAAAAGCCTTTTAAAATTGAACTTCAACATAGTATGGCAAAAGTAAAATGAAATAATGCCATTTACTTACTCACATGGATATTCTACTAGTCTAATGATCACATGCAATATCAATAACCACTTTCATAATGATGGAATGCATAATGCCAGACTATCATAACCACATAGCCAAGGCCTCGTGCCAAGACTACAAATAAGATTTTGCCAAGGCCTTGTGCCAAGACACTAGTTTGTCTCATGAGACCTACCGATGCATCGAGGAGCTATAGCGGGCTCCACCCGTCACTTATTAAGTCCAATGCATTCCTCATATGAATAGTTTTAAGCATAAAATAAACATTCGTATTGAAACTAGCATACGAAATGTCAATACTTTTACCACAAACCTTGAGTGGTATAAAAATAGCACATCCACAGTCAAACATAACTCATTCGATACAATATGGAAGATTGTATTGTATCACATTAACCTCAATAAAGAATAATGAAGGATGTTGACATAGATGAAAATAATCATCAAAACTATTTGAGAGAAATATCCCCCTTTTCTTGAAATCATTTAAAAGTCACACTATTTGTCAAAAAGCCATTTAAAAATAGATTTTTGAATCAAAGTGTCCCATACCACTTTGAAACTCTTTTTTTTAAAAGGAGTTTTAATTTCTAAACTTTAATGTCCATATAAATAAATCCTTAAAACCATTTTTAAAATATGGACATTAATGAGCATGATTTAGAAGAATAATTCTTTAAAACATTTTAAAATGGTATTTTGGTTAGAGTTTCTAACCAAAAGAGAGACACTTGAATACAAATAATTGAGGTAATCAAAACATTGTAATATCATGAGAATAAAGGAATTCATGATATACTATGTCAAAGTACATTATATACACCACATAAAAGTGATTTGGTGTATATCATCAAAGAAGTCTCAATGGAATGTAAATTGAGATGAAATTTCTCAAAAAGGTTGTATCCTTAGGTTAAGGATAAATCAATGACATAATTATGTGTGAAAAATATAAATACACTAAATATGATTGGATATTCAGTGTAAAACAATCAAAGGACATTCACACATAATCTTGTAAAAACAATACCAACGAATTGGATGTTTAACTCAACAAATGGAGAATGAGTTAAAATTACTCTTATCAAATTCATATCAATGACTTGAGAATTACAAATGGAGTGATTATGTGTACCAAACTTCTATCCACAGGAAGGGGAGTGGAAATTATGACATAATCAAATGAATAGTGATTCCACACATAATCTTGGGGTAATATAATCAATGAAATATGTGTAAAGCCAAATGAGTGGAAATTGAAATCTCAAATTCCCTTATCGATTAGGTAACTTACGAAACATACACCCATGAAAGAAGTATCATACCATGATGATGTAAATACCCATAAATTAAAGTATATTACACAATGAATACGATCATGGGCAGTACACATACACCACATGCAATAATTAAGTGGTGATCAATGGAATTCTCACGGAATTAAAAGTGAGATAAGAAAACCCTTACCACGTTAATCAACTGAGTCGTATGGCCAAAAGTTAATAACCACCAAATTATTTCCAGAATAAAATGAATATAAAGAGAATTATGATATTATATATCAAATGGTAGTACACAATACACCACTTTCAATAATTTAGTGGCGAACAATGGAAATCTCACGGAATTGAAAGTGAGATAAGAAAATCCCTTACCATGTTAATCAACTGAGTTGTATGGCCAAAAGTTAATAACCACCAAATGATTTACAGAATAACATGAATATAAAGTGAATCATGATAATATATATCAAATGGAAGTACACAATACACCACTTTCAATAATTTAGTAGCGAACAATGGAAATCTCACGGAATTGAAAGTGAGATAAGAGAATCCCTTACTTTGTACTTTTTCCTTGGTCGATGGTAGGTTTACCTCCTGTATAATGGTGAAATAATTGTTATTGAATAATACAAGAATCATTTACTTTAATATGATATCATATATGATCTTTTAACATTGATTTGTTAATAATATCTTAGTATTAACGCCGTTTCGGGTGTTAACTTACTCATTTTCTTTTATATGTTTTGTTACATAAGTCATGTTTGTTGTATCTTATTCATATCCAGAATGATATCAAGTCCTTAAACATCATTTTTAAATCATTAAATGATAATTATACTTGAATTGATATGATGGATAATGAATCTCATCGCGTTCGTGGAGACGGTAGTCCGTACGTACGCATGAACGCTACTTCCATTTAATTTTTTATTTTAAAAGAATAGAATCCAAATGATACATAGGTATATTACTATTCCAGTATAATATAATATTTTATATATGTTACTTAAGTTCATTAACACCATCCTTTATACGTTCCATGTGTGGTATGAACGAGTCATATCATTTTAAGGGGGCGGTAGTCCGCACTTCCTCAAATGAAATTATCGTATATATATACGACATGAAACGAATAATGGTATGAAATAAAATGGAATTACAGAAGCTTATATATAAAATATATATCATTAATATCATATTTAATTACAGTGTCATCATAATGGCCACCATGAAAGGCGGTAAGATGTTTTTGAACAATCATCGTTTCGTGAGGCGTTAGTTTGCCATCCACAGAAACATTATGTTCATCATCCATTAGATGGAGTTGTGTGTATGTGTAGTTTGAATACTTCTTATAACAACATCCTAGTATATTGAGGATACTGGTTCTGTTACAAAAGAATGGAAATAAAAAGAGTTTGGGGGTTGAAGAAGAAAAATAAATGAAAATAATTTAAGAGAAATCGTTACCTTTAATTTAGGTAACTCACTTTGGTTGGAACCAAAGGACTTGTTGAAATGATTTCTGCCTAAGGGGAAGCTTCAAGGAGGAGGAGAGGGATGTGGGGAGCTTAGTTGGGCAGAGTTTGGACGAGCCAAGTGGCTTGAGAGGTGTGAGGAAAAGAGAAGGAGGAGTGCCCTTTTATAAGAGGGGTGAGGGGCACCTTTGGAAAAGCTAGAAATATTAATTTATAATAAATTCATATTCGGTTTCCAAAGGCTCCAAAGTTGACTATTCAACGTATGAGGTGGGGATAGGTCTAAAACAACTCATCCAATAGAATTTAGACAGGTTTGGGTACTTATATTAACCTTATCTTTAAGTATTAACTCTAAGTTAATTAGTTTCACTTTTACAATGTCTCTTTGTATTTTTATATAATATGGTTACTAAACTTACTATATACATCCAAAAGACCCCCAAGTTGTCCATTAATGCTTAACCTATCATTATATAAGTCTCTTGGCCGAACCTTAGATTTTTAGGAATTTAATATCAAATAATAATATAATATTTGTTTTAATAATTCTTTTATGTCAATTTTGACACTATTCATTAGTTGATTTTTGTGAAACTCATAACAGATTTATTATTTCGAAAAAAGTCAATTAAATCAATCCTAATATATTATATTATCCTACAAAATTAGTTTAATTCATTAAAAGTGTCATATTATATTTATTTGGGTATTTATAAAATCAGTTATTTTAATTTTTCACTATTATAGTAATTACTGCATCATCATTGTGTCATTAATATTTTACATTATTTGATGTATAAAAAGTATAAATAAAATATAATTATGTAGGAAATCTTTTTAGATTTCTAATGAATATTTATAATCTAAAATCCAACATATATAACCCTATGTAACAATTATTTTGCTAAAAGATATATGCTTGTGTCATTTTTGTATTCATTTTAACTTAATTAATATAAAGTGTCATTATCACTTACAAGTGGATCCATGGGGTCCCAAAATTGACCCAAAGATGCCCATGGTCGACCATGTATCAACCAATAGGGTTAAGACACATTTTAGGGTAATTTAGTATTATTATAATATTATTTTTTTAACCCTTATTTACCGGATTTACCCTTAACCATGGTAAATAAAATATTTACCGCAGTAATTATTCAAAATGTCTAAAAATAAAAGTTACCTATTTACACAATTTGGACATCCTGATTCCAAATATGGAATCCATTTTTCTAAATTCAAAACACAGAAGTGGCAGAAATTAATTTAAAATTAATTCCCGCTGTCAAAACAAAAAGCGTGTTTTTAAGAGATAATAACTATCAAAAGATTGACACTTGTTTATGTTCGGTTTAATTGTAAAATTATGTCCAATGACCAACATTATATTAAATGGTAAAAATATATTCTAAATATACTTTAAAACCACTCAAATTCACAATTTATCACTATTAATTATTTTGATTAAAAAAGTTGTTTTTAATTAAAATTTAGTAATTTTCACTATTCATCAAAATACAAAAGTTATCCGAAAAGTACCAAAATTTAACCCTAGGCTAAATTCGATATTCCGAATCCAAAAATGAAGTCCATTTTGAAATATAAAATATATATAATTTCAAAAAGTAGGTATTACTATTTATAACGGCTAGTTTGATTGGTTGTGGTGTGTTAAAATCTCGAAGTTGCGTACAATGCACGTCATTGCATTATTCGAAAGGAAACATACCGAGGAAGCTTGGGGTGTTACATGTTTCATCATACCCCAACGATCCGTACGTCAAATAACTAAACACGGCCTCTTCATGGTTTTCCGGCGCGGCGTGGCGGCGCCGCGTCTTTGTTTGGCCTCCACAGCGCGGCGCGACGGCGCCACGTTTCTTCTTGATTCTGCACAGTGTCATTGTACTGTGCTCCCTTCGTTCATGCCGCAACAAAATCAACATCGAATGGGGGATGAGGGTCGGTCGTGTTCGTGCAGTCCGACCTCCTCCCATTATTACGATAATAGGCTGCCAAATAGAAGTTGATGAATGGAAAAGAATTCCAGAAAAAATAAAATTACCCCTACGGTTTTCCCCGCAATCAAAAATTCCCAACCTGCAAACATATTCTCTCATGGATCAACTTAATATTTAGTTGATCTGCATTCTTTTTTTAGAAGGTAATAAACATGGGTTCATTAAGATTCCCAAATTAATTCCCTACCTCAAAGGAAGTTTGCGGAAGCTAGCTCTGCGGGGTGGTTTTGATGACGGCGTTGGCGTGCATCCCAGAAGGGAACGCCGTCTCATACCAGCTGCGGAGAGGAGAAGGAATGACATGTCGTAGGTGAGTTTCCATGTCAGTTCCTCCTCCTTTGTCGTGGAGGAAGAAGAGGTCCGAATATACAGGGTCGCCGAGTCAATGATCCTTGATGAAGTGTTTTCGTTCATTGTTGAGGATGAAGATGTTCTTCCCTGGAGAAGATGAATTTCTTCAAGAGACATAGAGATCTCTCCACTAATCCTAATCACAACCAATCTAACCCCCAAAAATAGAATAAGCAATTCTTATTTTATTAAGTCATTCTATGAGTTCAAAATTCAAAAATTTAATTCCATTAATTGGATTAGTGTGTTGACATGATTAATGTGAGGAGAGGGAAAGTCACCCAAATAATGGGATGTTTAAATGTTAAGATGAGTTACACATATTAAGTGGGGGTGGGGGTTTAGAGGAGTTAGGGAAGGTGAGGGGTTGGGCTCGTGTAGACCCCACACCACCTTTATTCTCTCATGGGTAGTTAACAACAAGTAGGTCCCACCCAACTTCTACACATAGGTTAACAACATAGAATATGAAATACAATTGTAACACAATTTTATTAATTCACATTTAACTCCCCTTTTTTTAACAACTCCTCCTGAGAAAACGCACTTTCGGGAAAAGTCCTCTTAAGCAATTACCTGTGCTGCGGTTTCATCGGTGCCCTGAGATTTTGGTTCCAAGCAACGGTTCAACAGATAGAAAAATCTGCTCATTCGTTCACTGAACTTACCCGAGCTAAACATCAGAAATTGATTCCGGGAACACTGGACCTCGGAATCAGGCACCGTCAGAAATAGCGTTCTTGTAAAATCCCAAAGAAATTATGAAAAAAAAATCCCTTGAAATTTCAGAGTCTTTACATTACTCAAACCTCAGGGCTTTACGTCCCCGTAAAGCATTAACACAAACTAGGGATAAAAAAGTGGTACTGAGCACACATATGAGCATTCTCTTGCCATGTTCTCAGCTAGAGGTTCCCATGATGCCTACGAAAGTGCACAAGAGGAATTGACCGTCCTCATAGGACCCACTCCTGTCGATCCTCAACCTCTACTGGAACCCCACAAAAGTCACCTCATCACCAACGTCCAGCTCCTCATGGTTAATGATATGTGAAGGGTCGTGCTCGTATCTCCTCAGCTGAGATACATGGAAGTCGTCATGCACCTAGTGCAATTGAGGTGGATGGGTCAAATGGTAAGCCACCTCGCCTACCCTATTGAGGACCTGAAAAGTTCTGCTGAACTTTAGAGATAACTTGTTGCCTTTTCCATATCTACGTAAACCTCATTGAGTTGAGACCCATATAAGGACGTGATCGTCATCCTCGAACTCTAGAGGTCTCCAATTCCTGTTTAGAACTGAAAGTCAAAACTCCTACTACCATCAGGGTAAGGTTGACCGAATCAAGAGTGATCAGCCGCACCATTCTATGCAAGCATTTATCATGTGCTACCTAGGGTTTCTTTTTCTCCGACCAAGGAAAACTCATCCCGACGTTGTAGTTAAACCACAACCTTTTTGTCTAATACAGTCAATCTGTGTATGAAATGTGGATCCAATCCATACTCAGTCCAACATCCTAAGGCCTCGACGCTTCCACCAAGAGATTCCAACCAAAACACTCACCTCGTGGGTCAGATAACACTTTTGACGCAAGTGTGATTTATCGATTCTCCTCCCAATGGTATCTCCAGACATGATGGTCAAGTGAACGGCTTACCGGAAACTCTTTGTCTGGGGAAAGATTTGTGGAAGGAATGATCCGCATCAAAGTCTGCTATTAAGGTAGCTAGTAATGGACACAGACTATCCCATCAGTCATTATTAGAGCCATTGGGTGACACTCCTTGACCGGATGCAGATACTCTCTTCCCCTGCCCTCCATCCCCCTGAGCCTAGCGGGGACTACAAAGGCGGGTGAATGTAACATGTTAAAATGTACACCAACTCATGCTTCTCTCCAAGCTCTGCCTCCATGACTGCTGCTTCGCAGACTCATCTGTCCTTAACATTTCCTCTTCTTGAAACATTCGCATGCCCATGTCTCTTAGACTGGCACCCTCTCACTGTGTTCCAACTTCTAACTTTCTCTAGCTGTATTCGTTCAGCCAAAGAACAATCAAGCTCAATGTTCTCTCTAACCCCCTAACGTCAGTAGGAATGCATAGAGGAAAAAGTTATGGCTCGAATATCCTTAAACACACCATGCTTAGAGGTCCGAGCTCTATAGCACTGATTGAATCATATTCATCGAGTACCTGGAATGTTCGGTATGCCTTGATGATATCTCAACTACCGACATGTCGTCCTTACGAAGCTGTAAAAGCTCTAGAAAACTCTCAGCCAATTCCTCAAGCCAGTCCTCAGCCGCCTATGAGTCTGGATCGCCTCAGAACGTGATGGTATCTGATGTTGGAACACGTGTAAGGAAGTAAGCCTACATGTGTCACCTACCAGTACTGCCGGTTGTAACTGCAGACCAATAGGTAGTGATGTATAGCTGACACACTACCCGAAGGAACTATCTCAGGCATCGATCCGTGTACAAAATCCTAATCGCTATGCGGACCATCCTCATGGTCACATACTAGAAAACACTAGTATCCAAGTCTATCATCCACTGCACTAGTGTCTCAGCTAGGTGGAAAACCCTATAAATCCCCTCCAGCCAGTCCTCTGTTGTCTGGGAAACTGCCTCGCCTTGTAACCTTGGAGGCCTCTGCTGCTAGAACTCGTGCAACATGCTCTATCGGCGTGCGCCATCTTCTAGTATGGAATGTGGAATCTGCTTCCCAACAGGTGGTGGTGCTGCTGATACCCCACCCGAGGGTGGAAACATAGTAAAAAGGGCCCCTGCACCGGAGGCTCATCACTCGGTTGGCCGTCATCGTGTACTATCTCAGAACTCAAACTGACTGTCTTCGTGGTGACATCCTGAACAGATACAATATGGTAAACTATTTATACCTGGTGAGATGACCGGGTTTGAGCAAACTTTAATACTTTTGGAAACACACACGCAACCAGTGTTTTCGTGAACAAAGATGGAAATATGAAGTCAAGGTCCTAGTGTACAGATACGTCAGCCGCCACACCAACACTGGACTCCCTGAACTGAATCCACACACTATAACCGTAACACTATTAATTCACATAACGAAAATATCAGAGTCATAGGTTCTGCGGTAAAACCGATTCCTTTGATAACAATTTTTCATGTCCCGTCCTCAGGGCCCGTGCCGTGACTACCCCAAGCCCGCCTTCCATAGGCCAGGGGCTGGCGACAAGCACCAAAGCCGTAAATCCCGATAACTGGGAAGTCATTTCCTTTATAAAAGTAAACAAAACATCATATAGTACAAGAGGAAGTAATACATTAAATAAAAAAGAAGATGAAGATAATTAAGTGGGCTAGAATACAAACCCAACTCAAAGAAAAGCTACAACTAAACTAAAGTACAACAAAAAAAAGACAAACAACTAGAAGAATTGACGTATCACTCAGATCGTCCTCCTCGGATCCTACTAGAAGGGTTGGTACAAATAGCACAACTCCTGGATCGTCCACCACATATCCTACCTGAAGGGTAGGTACAGATAGCCTCCACAACGCTCTCGCCTGTCAACCTCCTCCGAGTATCTTCTCTACTTGAAGTCCACCTTCGGATACTGACTCGACGTGAGATCCACCTCTTAGTACCATCTAGCCCTCGAACACTCAGCCTCTGTCAGCACTGCCCGTCGTCTACAACCAATACAACGAAGTGTGGGCATAGCCCGTGCAGGGGTGAGTATAACGATACTCAGTAGGGACCCCAAGACCCTCAAGTTCTCACTAAATTTAATAAGGATAACCACAAAGAAGGATCTCAATAGATAACCCTTACTTATGTATATGCCCATAATTATACCTAAGTTATCAAGTAACCCATCATAATCATGAGGAAACACAAAGGTTATGAAATCAACAGATAACCACCACCCAGGTATATGCCCATACATATTCCTAAGTTATCAAGTGATCCATCTCAATCATGAGGTAAACACAAAGGTCATAGACTCAGGTCAAACTAGGATTTCCATAATCGAAACTGTAACTGCTGAAGAGCCCCGTCTCTGGAGTGTACAGTGATCCTGTCATGACTTTGAGGTACTACTCAATAACCTAATACTATTGAGTTACTACTCCTATCGAGTACCGCTGGTCAGCCACCCAAACACAGTAGTGCTTCCCGCTGGGGTCTGTCACCCAAACACAGTTGTGCATCCCCCCTAATAGCATGTAGAGGTACTCTTCGGACGAGTACCATGGGTCTGTACCCAAACATAGTAGTGATCCGTCCGCCATGGGTCTACACCCAAACAAAGTAGTGCTCCGTCCACTGGGCTAGTCGACTCACTCCATGTAGAGTCGGTCATGCTGTCGTCACGTCTTAGTCGGCTACACGGTCTCCGTACTCCGTACGCTCGTCTCCGGGAGGGTCTTCTCCACGAGCTACTAGTCGATACTACAAGATTCAAAAATTCCCATGAAGAAGTATCTCAAATATCTGCCTCGTCATAGGGGTCTCAATGCAACAGACGACACATCAATTCTACGCCCGTTCTGTGAGTTATTAGCATTTTCGTCCTAGGGGCCTGGTTGGTTTCGTGTGCGAACCAACCGGGCCGTATCTCAAGTGTACCCCTAACTCTCATAGGGTATACTCATAGGGACCGTTTATCAACATGATCCCCAAATTCATTGACTGTTCGTCAAACGGGCGTCCGGTCTGAAAGTTATCAGCTTTTATGTTCTAGGGGCCCGGTTGGATTATGGGTACAATCCAACCCGGACATACTCCAACTACGTCCAAATCTAAGGAAAAGTGTGCCAAAAGTTCCGTCTCATCAATAGAAATCCAAGAAAGTTGGCGGTATATCAATCAGACATCAGGAGCTCAAGCTATAAGCGTTTCTGCTTCGAGGGCCCGGTTCGTTTCGGGTTCGAACCAACCCGGCCGTACAAAGAGTTCTCTAAAACCTTGTGTGTAATATACTGAAACTACTGTCTTGATGCAAAGATCGCATCGAAACTAATGGTGCATCGATCAGAGGTCCGTAGCCCATGTTATGAGCTTTTGAACGAAACTGTCCGAAAATAGGGGGTTTGGGCCCGGTCCGACCCGGCCCGATACCCCCCCTGGGTCGGCCCGAACCGTGTCGACCAGACCCGGGTCTGGGTCCGGCCCAGCAGGGCCCGTCCTGGGTAGCCGGCTAGCCTGGCGCTGGCGCGGCACCCGTGTGGCCAGTGGGTGCGGGGGGATACGCTCCCCCCCCCTGGGTTGAAGAAAAACTATCGCGGCTTAATGTCACGCCGCTCCACCTCCGAAATGGCTTAGTCGTTTTGGTTTGGCCACCGCCGTGTCTCATCCGCGGCGGACCTGTTCCGGCGGCACGCCGTTGCCGACTTCCGCAGACCATCGGACGTGCTCTGGTGGTCCGTTTTACCTCCCATCTACTCCAATGGTCCTCCCGGGACCCAACCATTACTGCGATGGCTTCAAATCGCCTTTGTGGCATGTTTCGTCATCTCCCGATGATTTGTATGTCAAATAACAAAATGCGGCCTCATCGTGGTTTTCCGGGGTGGTGCGACGGCGCCGCTGTTTTGTTCCGCCTCCATGGCGCGGCGCGACGATGCCGAGTTTCTTCGCCGTGTTTCTTCTTGATTCTGCGTGGTTTCATTGTACCACGATCCCTTCGTTCGTGCCGCAACAAAAACAACATCAAAGGGTGGATGAGGGTCGGTCGTGTTCATGCACTCTGACCTCCTCCCATTTTTACGATAACAGGCGGCCAAAAAGAAGTCGATGAATGGCAATGAATTAAAGAAAAATTAAAATTACCCCTACGGTTTTCCCAGCAATCATGAATTCCCAACCCGCACAAATATTCTTTCATGGATCAACATAATATATAGTTGATCCGAATTCTTTGTTTTAGAAGGTAATAAATATGGGTTCATTAAAATTTACAAATTAATTCTTTACCTCAATGGAATTTTGTGGAAGCTAGCATCACGGGGGTGGTTTCGATGACGGTGTTGGCATGCATCCAAGAAGGGAACGATGTCTCACACCAACTGCGGAGAGGAGAAGGAACGAAATGTCATTGGCGAGTTTCCGCATCGGTGCCTCCTACTTTGTCGTGGAGGAAGAAGAGGTCCAAATATACAGGGTTGTCGAGTCGATGTTCCTTGAAGAAGTGTTGTCGTTCTTCGTTGAGGATGAAGACGTTCTTCCCTGGAGAAGATGAGTTTGTTCAAGAGACATAGAGCTCTCTCCTCCAATCCTAAACACAACCAATATAACCCCCAAAAATAGAATAAGCTATTATTATTTTATTAAGTCATTCTATGGGTTCAAAATTCAAAAAGTTAATTCCATTAATTGGATTAGTGTGTTGGCATGATTAAAGTGAGGAGAGGGAAAGTCACCCAAATAATGGGAAGTTTAGAGGTTAAGATGAGTTACACATATTAAGTGGGGGGGGGGGGGTTAGAGGAGTCAGGGAAGGTGAGGGGTTGGGATCGTGTGGGCCCCACACCACCTTTATTCTTTCAAGGGTAGTTATCAAAAAGTAGGTCCCACCCAACTTCCACGCATAGGTTAACATCTTAGAATATGAAATACAATTGTAACAAAATTTTATTACATCACATTTAACTCCCCTTTTTTTAAGAACTCTTCCTGAGGAAACGCACGTTTGGGAAAATTCCTCTTAAGAAATTACCGGTGCTGCTGTTTCATCAGTGCCCTCAGATTTCGATTCTAAGAACTGGTTCAACAGATAGAAAAATCCGCTCGTTCGTTCACTGAACGTACCCGAGCTAAACATCAGAAATTGATTCCAGGAACACCGGACCTCTGAATCGGGCGCCGTCATAAACTACGTTCCTCTAAAATCCCAAAGAAATTATGAAAAAATTTCCTTGAAATTTCAGAGTCTTTACATTACTCCCACCTCAGGGCTTTATGTCCTCGTAATGCATTAACACAAACTAGGGATTCAAAAGCGGTACTGAGCACGCATCTAGGCATTCTGTTTCCATGTTCTCAGCTGGAGGTTCCCCTACTGCCTACGAAAGTGCACAAGAGGAATGGACCATCCTCATAGGACCCGCTCCTATCGATCCTCAACCTCTACTGGAACCCCGCAAAAGTCACATTGTTGCCAACATTCAACTCATCGTGGTTGATGATCGGTGAAGGGTCGTGCTTGTATCTCCTCAGCTGAGACACATGGAAGTCGTCGTGCACCTGGTGCAACTGAGGTGGATGGGTCAAATGGAAAGCCACCACGCCTACCCTACTGAGGACCTGAAAAGGTCTGCTGAACCTCGGAGATAACTTGCTTCCTTGGTCATATCTCCATAAACCACGTCGAGTTGAGACCCTTATAAAGACGTGATCGTCATCCTCGAACTGTAGAGGTCTCCAATTCCTATTTAGAACTGAAACTCAAAATTCCTTCTTCCATGAGGGTAAGGTTTGACTGACTCAAGAGTGATCATCCGCACCATCCTATGCATGCATTTATCATGTGCTGCCTGGGGTTTCTTTTTCTCCGACCAAGGAAAACTCATCCCGACGTTGTAGTTAAACCACAACCTTTTTGCCTAATTCAGTTAATCCGTGTATGAAATGTGGATACAATCCATACTCAGTCCAACATACTAAGGCCTCGATGCTTCCACCAAGAGATTCCAACCGAAACTCTCACCTTGTGGGTCAGATCACTCTGTTGGCGCAAGTGTGATTTATCGAGTCTCCTCCCAAAGGTATCTCCAGACGTGAGGGTCAAGTTAACAGCTTACCAGAAACTCTTGGTCTGGGAAATGATTCATGGAAGGAATGATCCAAATCAAATTCTACTGTTAAGGAAGCTATTAATGGACACAGACTATACCATGAGTCATTCATAGATCCATTGGGTGACACTGCTTGACCGTATGCAGCTACTCTCTTCCCCTGCCCTCCAGCTCCCTGAGCCTAGCGGGGACTACAAAGGCAGGTGAGTGTAACATGTTAAAATTTACACCACCTCATGCTGCTCTCCTAGCTCTGCCTCCATGTCTGCTCCTTAACAGACTCATCTGTCCATAACATTTCCTCTTCTTGAAACATTCGCACGCCCATGTCTCTGAGACTGGCACCCGGTCGCTGCGTTCCAACTTCTATCTTTATCTAGTTGTATTCATTCAAACAAAGAACATTAAACCTCAATGTTCTCTCTAGCACCCTAACGTGAGTAGGAATGCATAGAGGACAAAGTGATGGCTCAAATATACTTAAACACACCACGCTCAGAGGTCCGAGCTCTATAGCACTAATCGAATCATATTCATCGAGTACCTGGAATGTTCGGTATGTCTCGATGATTTCTCAACTACCGACACGTCGTCCTGCCGAAGCTGTAAAAGCTCTAGAAAACTCTCAGCCACAATCTCAGGCCAGTATTCATCCGCCTGTGAGTCGGGATCACCTTATAACATGAGGGTATCTGATGTTGGAACACGTGTAAGGATGTATGCCTAAATGTGTCACCTACTAGTACCGCCGGTTGTAACTGCAGACCGATAGGTAGTGATGTATAGCTGGCACACTACTCGAAGGCACTATATCAGACATCATTCCATGTACTGAAGCCTCATCGCTATGTGGACCATCCTCATGGTCACTTACTGGAAAACACTAGTATCCAAGTCTACCATCCACTCCACTGGTGTCTCAGCTAGGAGGAAAACTCTAGCAATCGCCTCCATCCAGTCCTTTGTTGTCTGGGAAACTGCCTCGCCTGGTAACCTCGAAGGCCTCTGCTGCTGGAACTCGTGCAACACGCTCTGTCGGCGTGCACCGTATGCTTGTATGGAATGTGGAATCTACTGCCCAACAGGTGGTGGTGATGCTGGTACACCACCCGAGGGTGGCAACATAGTAAAAAGGGCCCTTGCACTAGAGCCTCGTCGCTCGGTGGGTCGTCATCGTGTACTATCTCAGAACTCAAAATGACTGTCTACATGGAGAAATCTTGAACAGATGAAATATGGTCAACCATTTATACCTAGTGAGATGACCAGGATTGAGCTAACTTTAAAACATTTGGAAACACACACACAACCATTGTTTTCGTGAACAAATTTTGAAATCATAAGTCAGGGTCCTAGTGTACAGATACGTCGGCCGCCGCACCAACACTGGACTCCCTGAACTGAAACCACACTCTGTACCCTTAACACTATTTCTTCACAGTAAGAAAATATCAGAGTCTTTGGTTCTGCGATAGATCTGACTCCTTTGA
Organism: Viscum album; assembly: GCA_963277665.1. NCBI lineage: Eukaryota > Viridiplantae > Streptophyta > Magnoliopsida > Santalales > Viscaceae > Viscum > Viscum album. Next base: position 1,415,757,849 of record OY728161.1, on the reverse strand, counting down.
TACCAATTTGTCCCGACCCATCCTCGGGGCCCGTGCCGTGACTACCCCAAGCCCGCCTTCCATAGGCCAGGGGCTGGCGATAAGAACCAAAGGCGTAAATCCCGATAACTGGGAAGGAATTGCATTTATAAAAGTAAACAAAACATCATAGAGTACAAGAGGAAGTAATATATTAAGTACAAAAGAACGTGATGATAATTAAGTGGTCCAGAATACAAACCCAACTGAAAGTACAGCTACAAATGAAAGAAAGTACAACAAAAAAAGACAAATAGCTGGAAGAATGGAAGTATCTCCTGGATCGTCATCCTCAGATCCTACTAGACGGGTAGGTACAGATAGCACAGCTCATGGATCATCCACCACAGATCCTACCTGAAGGGTAGGTACAGATAGCCTCCACAATTCTCTTTCCCTTCAACCTCCTCCAAGTATCGTCTCTACTTGAAGTCCACCTTCGGATTCTGACTCTATGTGAGATCCACCTCCTAGTACCGTCTAGCCCTCGAACACTCGTACCCTGTCAGTGCTGCCCGTCGTCTGCAACCAACACAATGAGGTGTGGGCATAGCCCATGCAGGGGTGAGTATAACGATACTCAGTAGGGCCCCCAAGACCCTAATGGTCTCACTAAATCCAAAAGGATAACCACAAAGAAGGATCTCAATAGATAACCCTTACTTATGTATAAGCCCATACTTGTACCTAAGTTATCAAGTAACCCATCATAATCATGAGGAAACACAAAGGTTATTAAATCAATGTATATCCACCACCCACGTATATGCCCATATATATACCTAAGTTATCAAGTGACCCATCTCAATCATGAGGTAAACACAAAGGTCATAGACTCAGCTCAAACTAGGATTTTCATTATCGAAACCATAACTGCGGAATAACCCCATCTCTGTAGTGTATAGTGATCCTCTCATAACTCTGAGGTACTGCTCAATAACCTAAGACTGCTGAGTTACTCCTCCTGTCGAGTTCCGCAGGTCACCCACCCAAACACAGTAGTGCTTCCCGCCGGTGTCTGTCACCCAAACACAGTTGTACATCCCCCCTAATAGCCTTCAGATGTACTCTCCAGACGAGTACCGTGGGTCTTCACCCAAACATAGTATTTCTCCGTCTGCCATGGTTCTGAACCCAAAAAAGTATTGCTCCGTCCACTGGGCTAGTCGACTCACTCCAAGTCGATTCGGTCAAGCAGTCGTCAGGTCTCAGCCAGCTACCCGGTCTCCGTACTATGTACGCTCGTCTCCGGGAGGGTCCACTCCACGCGCTACTAGTTGATACACCAAGTTTCACAATGTACCATGAATAAGTATCTCAAATAACTGCCTCGTCATAGGGTTCTCAATGCAACAGACTGTGCGTCAATCTTACGCCCGGTCTGTGAGTTATTAGCCTTTTCGTCCTAGGGGCCTGATTGATTTCGTGTGCGAACCAACCCATCCATATCTCAACTGTACCCCTAACTCTCATAGGGTAAACTCATAGGGACTGTTTCTCAACGTGATCCCCAACTCCATTGACGGTTCGTCAAACGGACGTCCGGTCTGAATGTTATTAGCTTTACCGTTCTAGGGGCCCAGTTGGATTTCGGGTACAATCCAACCTGGCCATATTCCAACTATGTCCAAATCTGAGGCAAAGTATGCCAAAAGTTCTGTCTCATCAAGGGGAATCCAACAAAGCTGACGACACATCAATCAGACGTCCGGAGCTCATGTTATAAGCATTTCTGCTCCGAGGGCCCGGTTGGTTTTGGGTTCAAACCAACCCGACCATACAGAAAGTTCTTCGAAACCTTGAGTGTAATATACCGAAACGACCGTCTCGATTCAAGGATCGCATCACAACTAACGGTGCGTCGATCATAGGCCGGTAGCCCATGTTATAAGCTTTTGAACGAAACTATCCGAAAATAGGGGGTTTGGGCCCGACCCGAAACCCCCCCTGGGTCGGCCCGAACCGGGTCGACCAGACTCGGGTCTGGGTCCGGACCAGCAGGGCCCGGCCCAGCCTGGCCTGGGCAGCCGGCTGGCCTGGCGCAGGCGCGGCGCCCGCGTGGCCAGTAGGTGCAGGGGGATACGCTCCCCCCCACCCGGTTGAAGAAAAACCGTCGCGGCTTAATTCCGTGCCGCTCCGCTTCCAGAATGGCTTAGCCGTTCTGGTTTGGCCCCCGCCGTGTCTCAACCGCGGCGGTCCTGTTCCGGTGGCGCGCCGCCGCCGCCTTCCGCAGACCATCAGACGCGCTCTGGTGGTCCATTTTTCCTCCCGTATACTCCAATGGTCCTCCCGGGACCCAACCACTACTGTGATGGCTTTAAATTTCCTTTGTGGACTATTTCGTCATCGCCCAACGATCCATACGTCAAATAAAAAAACGCGGCCTCTTCATGATTTTCCAGCGTGGCGCGGCAGCGCCGCGGTTTTGTTCGGCCTCCATGGCGCGGCGTGACGGCGCCGAGTTTCTTCGCCGTGTTTCTTCCTGATTCCGTGCGGTTTCGTTGCACCGCCCTGCCTTCGTTCGTGCCACATCAAAAACAACATCAAAGGGGGGAGGAGGGTTGGCCATGGTCGTGTGGTCCGACCTCCTCCCATTATTACGATAACAGGCGGCCAAAAAAAGTCTATGAACAACAAATAATTCATGAACAAATAAAATTACCCCTATGGTTTTCCCCGCAATCAAGAATTATCAACCCGCAATCATATTCTTTCACAAATCGACTTAATAATTAGTTGATCCACATTCTTGTTTTAGAAGGGAATAAACATGGTTTCATTAAAATTCACAAATTAATTCCCTACCTCAAAGGATTTTTGTGGAAGCTAGCGTCGCAGGGGTGGTTTAGATGACGACGTTGGCGTGCTTCCAAGAAGGGAACATATTCTCATACCAGTGGCAGAGAGGAGAAGTAACATCACGTCATTGGTGAGTTTCTGCGTCGGTGCCTCCTCCTTTGTCGTGGTGGAAGAAGATGTCTAAAGATACCGGGTCGCCGAGTTGATGATCCTTGACGAAGTGTTGTCGTCCTTTGTTGAGGATGAAGATGTTCATCGCCGGAGAAGATGAAGTTCTTCAAGAGACTTAGAGCTGTCTCATCCAATCCTCAACACAACCAATATAACCCCCAAAAATAAAATAAGGTATTCTTATTTTACTCATTCATTCTATGAGTTCAAAATTCAAAAACATAATTCCATTTATTGGATTAGTGTGTTGGCACGATTAAAGTGAGGAGAGGGAAATTCACCCAATTAATGGAAAGTGTAAAGTTTAAGATGAGTTACACATCTTATATGGGGGGGGGGGGGGTTAGAGGAGTTAGGGAAGGTGAGGGGTTGGGCTCGTGTGGGCCCCACCCCACCTTTATTCTCTCAAGGGTAGTTAACAACAAGTAGGTCCCACCCAACTTTCACGCATATGTTAACAACATAGAATATGAAATAAAATTGTAACACAATTTTATTACGTCACATTTAACTCCCCTTTTTTTAACAACTCCTCCCTAGAAAACAGACCTTCAGGAAAAGTCCTCTTAAGAAATTACCGGTGTTTTGGTTTCATCGGTTCCCTCAGATTTTGATTCTGAGAACCGGTTCAAAAGATAGAAAAACCCACTTGTTCGTTCACTGAACATACCTGAGATAAACTGCATAAATTTATTACGGGCACACCGGACCTCAGAATCAGGCACTGTCAGAAACTGCCTTCTTGTAAAATCCCAATGAAATTAGGAAAAAAATTTCCTCCAAATTTATGGGTCTTTACAGCATCCTACTCGTACATCCTTTTATAATCCCGTATTTTATTTTGTGGACAATGTATTGATTTCATGACATTGGATATGTCTTGAATATACTATTTTATTAATAATTTTGTTGGGTTTCTAAATGTGGATTTCATGATAGCTTGATATGTTTTTTTGTTTATGATCTATCACTACATTTGAAAATCCTTCGTCTAGAATTATTGAGAAAATGATAGAGCATGGCGTACATTATTTAGGTATTAACCCTTATAAAAATTGAAAAAATCAATGATGCATAAATTGTTATTAACATATTTCATTAGTAATTGTTCTGATATTTATACATTTTATTATTTATTTTATTCAATTGTTATGTATAGATATTTTCCACTATGTCCAAAGCTCTCCTTGTTGAAGAATCAGTACAAAGGTTCAATGCGATTATTTTTTAGGTTTTATACAATTTTAATTTCCTCTATGTTTAATCCACTTTTATTTCAAAATAAGAATTTTGTTTCCAGGAATAATCATTTATTAATAAAATAAGTACAGGATCTTGGAATTGTTTTGGATGATTATATTAATGTTATTTATTCTATATGACATGAGACATCTTTTCTAGTTGACCAGTGAAATTACAATATTTCTAGTGACATTCAGTTAATTCATTTGTATATTTATTAAATAGTTTTTTTCTATCAATTTTTTTGTAGATGGATTGACTTAAAATAAATGGATATTTCTGATCTACTTAAGATTTCACCAATTATTGCTATTTATTACCTACTTGTCCCCCCACTAACTCCCTATATTTCTTGTATATCTAAATGTTGTTAATACTTTTTAGGCCATGTTTGAATGTTTCCATTGAATGTGGTTTGATGATCATTAACTATCTGCATATTTGTAGTCCACTTTTATATTAATTGTTTTAAAACTAATTTAAGCTTTCAATATATTCAATATATCCAATATTATTTCAAGGATTACATAGATCATATAATGTGATAGGGTTTACTCTAACATTATTTTTCATAAATAAACCAACATGGAACATTCATGTAGTGAAAGATTTGGAAGTAGTGGAACTTTTTATTTTGTCTCACTTATGAGTTTACTTTTATTATGTATAAATTGTGATACATGTTTTATAAAACTGGGTAGTTGTAATATATATAACATGGGGAAGATGTTTTTGAAAATTGGATCATGTTCTATGTTAGAGCAATGGATTAGGCCTGTAATGTGACCAATACATGTTTTTTAGATCACGTGGTCATTTATTATATTAGGGAATTTGATTTCGGGGTGTAAAAGTTAATTCATTATTCCATGATTATTTTTCTCCTTTTTTAGGTATTCCAAACTTCAGAACAATATAATTTATGATATTTTATTTATTAGTACTTGAATTACAATTTCAAGAATTCATTAATTATATTATCCCCTTTTTATTTTCTAAATTATCATAAATGCACCGCTCTCTATTAAATCGCTCATGATCAATAAAATCATTCAAATGACTAGAAATTTAAGGAGTTTATGTCTTCATCATCTAATGTGTCTTATTCAAGTTTCTGAAAAATGTATATTTCAATTATTATCATTTTTTCATAGAAAACCATTCCTTCCCAAAATCACCAAAAAAATCATCCCTCTAGTGTAAAAAAGGATTTAAAAATCAGCACTAGGTGGGATGCAGAAATGGGCTTCCCAGAATCTTGGCTTGCCTGAAGGTATGAATTTTCATTCTTTTATGGACAAAAAAAACTAGAAATGCATTAAAATAGATAACAAGGTATGCTACTGGAGTAAAATCTCTATATATATTAAATATTGTTTCAAATATCATTATATGTTTCTGAATTTTATTTCAGGTATTTTTTATACATAATGTTCCCTAAATATCCCAATTTTTAGGACACTAAAAATGACTTAGTCGATGAAATAGGAAAAGTGGATATCACAATAACATTAACTGTATACACTCTATGTATATTTTAATTATCTTCCCTTTACATGTATTCACCCTCTTGTGAATGGTATTTTTTACTATAAATTATTGTAAAAAATTATATGTTATCTACCAGGATCAGAATTCATCAAATATATTGATGGGAAATGACTTCAGTAAAATACTATATGACACTAGTGTTTAAAAATTCCCACATTTTGGCCATATCCCACCGGTCTCAACTAGAGTTATGGGAACATATGTGTACTCTACTCAAGAGTATGTGATCATGATTGGAAAGCTCACATGAATGTCTGACAATTATTTTTTGGGGTGGTTCTATTGGAGCTAATCACTTAGAGGACCGTGGACTAGAGAAAGATGCATATTGACTGGATCTTGGATTCATGGTCTTGCACATAAAAGATATATAAATCAATGTTCATTGAGATATAAGATCAAGATCTCTGGGGGGGTTAGAGCATAGTTTTCACCATGTCCGCACTATTTCATTAATGTGCCTACAAGAGAAGCCCACTTTCTGGCCACATATCACTGAAATTGTATAGGATATAGAGTATGTCACCTCACATCCCTTATCAAAAGTCAGAAAGAGAAATAGAGGATTCCATGCCTCCCTGTGATGATCACCTTCACATCAAAACAATCACCGGTAGTCCATGATTTAAAAATCACATTTTCCTTGGGTTTCCGTGATTAGGTTCTCCCCATGGTAAATGTGTTTGGTATTGCAGTATTATTTTTTTATTATTTTTAATGTAATATTTTAAATTGGTTCAAAACGTATGAATAATTAATAAATAATTATATTCATACATATCATAATGTTCTACTTCCATAACACTCTCCTTTAGGTTTTCTACTATTTTATCAATCTTATTATTTAATGCACATTTATTTGAAATATTTTGTACCTCTAAATTATAATTTCAATATATTCAATATAATAAATATTAATGCAAGAATTTGATATTTCAAACGAAGTGAAACTGTAAAGAAAACTATATTTATGATATATAAACTATCACAGAAGACTAATGACATATTTCGGAGCAGTGATTAATTTTATTTTGTTTAGGTAATAATTAACATTAATTGTACTAAATATGACATGTGAATCAATATATAGACCATCAGATCATGTGCATGTATTTTTTTTGAGAAGTGGATATTTTTTAGAGCATTGGAACATGTATTTTATTTGATCAGTTGATCATGAATTATTATTGTGCAGTGGGTTATTTTACTAGTTTTATGTACAGATTATCATATTAGGTATGCTGATAATGAAATGTATAATTATATAGAGAATATTGGAATCCTAATTTACCTACCACTATTACAATTACATTCATGTCTGTAAAAGTGTACCTGATCCTCTATTAGAAATAGATCATTGTAGAGTTCATACAATATGAGCTATATCTTCGTATTGTTACAAACCAATCACAAAAACTATTCTAGGTGGTGTATTCCAAACTCATGGTGCCACCTGCAAGGAACAGATGATGATGTATATCAGGAAATGTAATATTCAGGTAATGATGTATATTTTTTGAGGTATGATATATTTATTATTTATATTATCAATTATACATATGAATATAGTTCTGAGTCATGCTTTTCTTATTGTATCGTTCAATATAGAGTTATATGTAATAATAGTTTCCCTTGCTTGTCTCTATCAATTATAGTTAGGGTGATCATATTCTCAAATGTATTTTCATGGTGTTTTTTTATAATAAGATGAAATAAAGGTTGTATATGTCTTCCATAATAATTACTGTCTTCATGCTGCTTTTCATACAGGGATCTAGAAGTTTTCAAGTAGATTTCAGTTGCACCCTTTCATATATCCTTTATATGTATTCAACTGCATTACTGTCTTCATGACACTATTTGTGTTGAAATTTATTTTCATGTCTTTTTATGACTTGGAAAACATGCAGCATGTGAAAGCAGATGATTTTGTAAACATGCATCCAAGGGATGTCTTGAGAAACAACATATATATGGCCATAACAGTTTTAATTAATGATTGGTATACATAACAAGTGATATATTAATGATTATATATTTTTTCTTAGTAGGAAAACTAGTGATGCCTCAATTTTGAATTGAGGAAATTCCAGTGACCTAGATCTAAAAAATGAATTAGTTTGGATAACATCTTCTTCTAGGTTATGAATATTCTCACATCTGTTAAAGCAAAGTCAATTATCAGCATAGCAGAATCAATTTTTTCTATCATGAACTGTACATGATAAAGAATATGTTTTCTATAAGAAAAAATTTATGTTATTTATGGAAGCTCTAACAAAATAGTTTTATAGGTCCAACCATAAGTGAAGAGAATATGTGGATGTTCGTGTTCTTGCAATTTTTAATCTTGAATCAGATGTGTGGGGAAAATTAGTATCAAGATGTGTGATAATGTTGTTGTTGGTTTGAATTAAGAAATAAAATTTTACATGTCTCAAAAAATCCTAATCAAGATTTTCCTATGTTTTCTTTCCATTTATATAAGCATGCTTCAGTTTTTCGGAGGATAAATGATTTTTCGTTTTCAGGTAACAATTTTCCAATGATTTGGAAGGCATAGTAATGAAAATAAGCATAAATTATTTTGAATTTTCATGTATTAGTGGATAATTTTAATCAATTTTTTTGTTATCCTTATCTTTTTAATAATTCGATAATGATTTTTTTATTTAATTCTATTTTTACGCTGTCACATTTTTTAATATTATCTAATTTATAAATTATTAATGATGTATCATTAATTTATATTTGTGGATCATTTTTTCCTTAATAGATTATTCTTTTGTGTATTGATTTAGTGACATACTTCCACCACCATGGTCTGGATGATATACATTCTTCGTACTAGAATATGGTATGACATTCAAATCAATATCAAAATTTATATCAATAATAATATTACTAACATATGAACATATGATATTTTATTTTCTAATGGAATATTTCTAAATTATTCATATTCAATTGGAACATTCATGTTACAATTAGGCACAGAAAATATTGTCAATAAAATATGTTTTCCTTTCTCTTTATGCTTGAACAAGAATTGGGTATGGGATCAAATGGGTTTGGATAAAAGGAATGGATAAACAGTTTTTGTTGAATGAATTGATTATAGTTTTTTTCCATTACGAAAAATATCATTGGACTTATTTCTTCACCCACAACTTATTTATTTGGTCCATTACATTTTCAACAGTAATTGTGGAATATTCAAAGGGGGCGAACATTTCTTGATCCTAAATATGGCTTGATGAACAACATCAACCATGCTATTTTAATTCTTGTAATTCATATGAAACATCCTCATATTTCTTAATACCATCTCATACAAATAGTGAGTATATACATAATTGTTTTAACATTATAACGGGATTAGGTTCACTAATTGAAAATTTATTTAAAATGTCAACAATTATAATAAAACAGATAAAAATAATTGTATTTAATATTTTGATTCATACCTTGGAGAGAGAGTTCTCAATGAATGTACTCAAGAAATACTACCACGAATGGATGAAATAATGACCCCTTCCTGGTAACTGCTTGGAATTTTGATCTGAATATTTTTGCACGATCAATATGTCATTGATGAGGGAAATGGGGTGTACTATGAAACTGATCTTGAACCATGTATATAAGTTTATATTCATTCAACATTTCATTGATACAGAAATTCATGGTTCTAGTGTTGGAAGTGAAGGATTAAAATGATACTAGGTAGTATATAGTTTTTTAAACATGATAAAACATCTAGTTATGGGATCAGGGACATCTTATTATAGTTGAAACTGCTCATTATGTAAACTATATTCCTAAAATTATTATCTTCTTTCCGCAGACATTCAGTCTTTCTATAAGTTTTATTCCATCATTAAGTTTTTGATATAAAAGGATGTTCATTATATAACTTATGTTCCTCAAAATCTGTAACTTTTAATCAATTATTTATACCATTTTTTAAATATTTTAAATAATGGTACTAATTAATATGTTTGATAAATTATATTCTATTATTAATATTAAGATTTAATATTTAGTGTCGTGCGAATGCATGGGGAGAGTACAATTTATTCTAAATAGGCATTCATTAAATAAATAGTTCATCCACATCAAGAATTTACTTAATTTAATAATCATTGTTTTTTTTTTCAAAATCCTCTAATCATGGAACCAATTATTCTCAGGAAGTATACATACCTAAAAATAATTTTGCAAGACTAATTTTTGATATACTTCACCACATCCAATCAAATGGTGAATATCCCAAACACAGCATGAATCACCTCCCTCATACTTCTCTACATATACATTAAATTCTATTCGATCTAAAAATAAAACTACAAAATCATGAGTATATAGTTAATTTTTTAAAATGAATTTTCTTCTAGATTCAATCTCAAAAACTCAACTAATTATTTTCTATGATTCATCCATACACTATTGAAAATGAAAAATCACAACGAAATGGAATAGAATGATGTTGCCCTTTACATTATATATATAAAAAAATTATCATTATCATGAATTAAAACTAGTCTTACTGAAAAAATGTAGAAATTTATTCCTTAAATTCACCAGAATATAAGATACCCACGAAGAATTTACCATCACTATATCTTAAACACATCAATTTGTGGAAACAATGATAAAACTGTGAACCACCTACCAAAAATATACATGAAACAATCATATCGTAGTAACCCATAAATAAGAGTAGGGCCAAAAAAACTTCAAGTAATAGAAAACCCATCTCATATGCAAGATTATGAATAATAAAGATACAAATAACATCACTAAAAGATAATAGTTAAACAAAAAATTATATTGGATACTGGGAGTGTATCTAAAACTCAAATTACTGTTTTCTATACTCCACGAAATAGTGACCCAAATCAATATGAACCAATGAATAAAAGTGTAACATCCCGGACCTGGGTGCCACGCAACGGGTGCCCCGAGCCCGGTACACCATGTGACCTCAAGTGCATTTCCCCAAACACCCGAGGGTGATGACTATCTGCGAGGGCCCAGGTCTGAAAGTGGGGAAACTATACCCTCATTTGGAAAAGTGTAGCGCAACGGAACAAAAAATAAACATACAACTACAGCGGAAGTTGTAAACATACACAACTGAAATCAACAACTGTATATGATATAAACAACAATATATCAATGATGATGCTACATGTTTCAAGTTCTAAGAAAACAGCCAGAACATGTTATGCATCAATACAGTACAACAAAATACAGAGTATACCAAAATAGCTGGCAACGACATCGCAAGCCTAGTCTCTGTCCCATGCCCTCCTACTCCACAGAAATAGTCAAGTACCTGTATAGGGACTCTTTCCCCTATCTACACCTACAACAACGTAATCTGTTTGGGCCGAAAAGCGTGACCCAAACAGGGTGTGAGAAATATATTTCAGTAGGCACCCACCAAAGGCCCGTTCCCAACTACATGTATGCATGGAACAATAGTGTGTCGTAATAAAATGAAATAAAGTAAGATGTACTCAAAAGTAAAAACTACAAGTTATATTTCCAGTTTTAATATTCATTTAATTCATTTAATACAAGAAATCACCACAGTGAATTTCTATGTAAACAACTACTATCCTCAGACACGTAATCTCTTACCCTCAGGTAACGAGTATCCAACATAGAATCTGCCCTCAAGCATAATAGATATTTCCCTATGGCATAGGTTGTGTCGCCCTCAGGCACATAATCAACTTCCCTTAAGTACGGAAGATGTTTCCCTCAGGCCGAAATAACTACAGCCCTCGGGCTAAATAGTGCAGTTCCCTCAGGCTAATGACAACAACACCCTCAGGCTAAACAGGTAACCGAGCCATTCCAAACATATCATAATGCAGTAAACATGAAATTCCTCTCAAGGAAATTCTACAATTACTACATTAAAGGAATATCCTCATGTATCCTAGCCAAATGGCTAAATAGTGTAACACTCACCCGGGGTGCTTCCAGATCCAAGCAACGATCCCAAAAAACATTTTATTATCACAATTTAATAACCTATGAAATTCTAGGCATTAAATATAACAACTCCCTCAGCCACACGACACACCAACATGGGATCGTGGAACCAAAACACACAAAAACGCACGACAGTTAGAAATTTACACCAGGCCACCTACCTTATACGCCAACAAACATTATACCCAAACGCCGACTCCAGAAACACCCAAGAACGGCATAGATCTGATGAATAACAAAACCCATTCAAAAATAAATAAATTTTCTCTGGAATGAATTGGTAATAATGGTACCAGGAGAGGATAGTGCTTACCAATGCAGATCTAACGAGATCGTCCGAAGCTGAATCGGATTCTAGACGAACACCCGGTGGATAATCAAAGGTTCGGTCATCCTCATTGGCTCCAAAACGGCTCAAAAGCCTCCTCTTCCAAATGAGGAGGCTACTGACTGTTTTAATCCAAAAAAATTACATAGTGTGTACTTCTGAGTACACGGAATTTACTTCATTTAATTGTTCCTCTAACGGCACCACCACACTGTTCATCCGTCAACATGAGTACACGACATGTATTCCTAAGTACACGGCTTGTACTGTCTCCCACCTGTTGGTTGCTCCACCGACATGCTTTTTAGGCTTTCCGACTGACTACACAACGTATAAGCTACCACTACACGGCGTGTAGTGGGTTCCTACACCCTTCATCACCGACATGGCTACATGCCCTGTGCACCCATCCCACACTACCAAAAGTACACAGCGTGTGGAAAGTACACGGTGTGTAGTTCCAAAATTTAGTATTTTCCCCATTTTCAATATTTTCTCGAAAACACTTATGTAAAAGGAAAAGGAAGAAGCTCGTACATCAAAAAATAAGAATAGGGTTCTTAAAAACATTCCCCCTTATAGCAATTCATCCCCGAATTGCCCTTTCCAGGGTGGTGAAGAATAAGCTCAGAACAACACTGGCCACTGAGCACGTACGTCAGCCTCCCGCTCCCATGTCTCATCCTACACTCGACCATGTTGCCATAGCACCCCTACAAGTGGAACTGAATGGCCTCGAAGAACCTTCGAGCTCTTGTCAATGATACTGACCGGATTCTCCTCAAAGGATGCATCTTGATGAAGATCAACCTCCTCTAGATGAAAGGTGTGAGACAAGTATGAATGGTAGCGATGCAACTTAGACACGTGGAGGACGTCGTTCATGGCTCAGTACCGCTGTGGTAACTACAACTGATAGGCAACCAGCCCGACTTTCTCCGGAATCTCAAATGGTCCCACATACCTCGGTGAAAGCTTACCCTGTCTCCCAATCCGCTTGTGTCCCAGCCTTGGAGAAACATGCAAGAAAACCTGATCCCCGACCACAAACTCCAAAGGTCGTCTGTGGCGATCAACATAAGACTTCTGACGAGACTGCGTGGTAGAAATCCGCTTCCGAATCAACTGGACCTTCTTAGATGTCTCCTACATGAGTTGTGGTCTCAGTAATTCTACCTCACCTACCTCTAACCAGCAAAATGGTGATCGACATGTCCTACCATATAAATCCTCGTATGGTTCCATCTCAATAGTCACCTGAAAACTATTTTTATAGGAAAAATTGACTAGGGGTATGTGCTTCTCCCAAGAGCCCCAAAAGTATTTTAAACATGCACACAACATGTCCTCTAGCACTTGTATCGTCCACTCTGACAAGACATCTGTCTGAGGGTGGTCTGCTGTGCTTAGAAGCACCTGTATAACCAGCGCCCTTTGAAAACTATGTGAGAAACGAGACGTAAATCAGGTGTCTCTATTATAAACAATAGAAAAAGGGACTCCATGAAGACGTATGATCTCTCGGATATATAACCTTCTGAGCTCGTCCACACTGAAGGTCTCCTTGATAGGCAAAAATTGATCTACCTTCGTGAGTCTATCCACAACAACCCACATGGCATCATTTCCTCAAGGTGACCTTGGCAATCCCATCATGAAATCCATCACGACATCATCCCATTTCCTCTCTGGAATGAATAACTGTTGTAATAGGCCAGCTGGCCTTTGGTGCTCTGCCTTCACCTGCTGACAGGTGGAACACCTCGTAACAAAATCAGTTATCTCTCTCTTCATACCCGGCCACCAGCACTGAAGCCTCAAGTCACGGTACATCTTGGTAACCCCTGGATGAACTGCCCAAGCTGAAGCATGAAACTCCCGCATCATCTCCTCACGTATATCCCATTAAACACATACTCGTCCATGGAAATGAAAAACTTCATCATCGCCTATCGTCCACCCAGGAGGAGGGTCCTCACTTTCCACCGACTCCCGTAGAACTAGGCCTTATGAATCTGATAGCTGTCTCATCCTCACTCATTCTAGGAGGGTAGAAGTCATAGCTAGAGAAGAAAGATAATTCTACCCCTGACTATCAATCACCTCCATATGCATCTCAGAGAACATCGCCATGAACTACCACTCACCACTGGCCCCCTGCACCGCCTGTATCTGAGTCATCCTGCTCAGTTCATCAGCTACTACATTACCTTTACCAGGTGTGTAGGCAAGCTAAAAATCAATGGATTTTAGGTACTCAACCCACCTTCTCTGCCTCAGATTCAGGTCACGCTGAGTAAAGATATACCTAAGGCTTTTTTGGTCGGTGAAAACCAAAAAATGATCGCCCAATAGATAATGTCTCCAACATCGCAACACATGCACAACTACATCCAACTCGAGATCATGCGTCAGGTAATTACTCTCATGTGGCATCAACTGCCGAGACCCATACGAAACAACTCGGTCGCCCAACATCAAAACGGATCCCATACCAATCCCTGATGCATCACAGTAAACTGTATAGTTCTTCCCTTACTTTGGGAGTATCAGGATAGGGGCTGATGTCAACCTTCCCTTCAGGTCCTGAAAAGCTGTCTCGCAAGCGTCTGACCTAACGAACTTCACACCCTTATTAGTCAGACCCGTCAATGGTGCTTCTAAGCATGATAAGTCTTGTATGAAATGTCTGTAGTAACCAGCCAACCCTATGAAACTCCGTATATCAAACAAATTCAAAGGATGCTCCCAGGAAACTACGACTCTCGCCTTATCTGGGTCTACTGCGACTCCTGCCTCCGAGATGATATGGACCAGGAAGTGAATCTGGTCCATCCAAAAGTGGAACTTTGAGAGATTATCATATAGATGACTCTCTCTCTGTGTACTCAATACGATCCGAGCATGGGTGGCATGGTCGTGTCGAGCGTGAGATTACACCAAGATTTCGTCCACAAATACTACCACAAAAGAATCAAGATACGAATGGAACACATGATTCATCAGAGCCATGAAAACTGCTGGCACGTTCATGATTCCGAATGGCATAACCAAGTTCTAATAAAAACCATATCAGCTCTGAAAAGTAGTAAGCCGTATATCCGATAGTCTCACATGTATCAGATGATATCCTGATCTCAGGTCAATCATTCAGAACAATCATGCTCCACGAAGCTGATCAAACAGATCATCTATCCTTTGCAAGGGATATCGGTTATTAATTGTCAACTGGTTCAGCTTCCGATAATCCATGCAAAGTCTAAGGGTACCGTCCGCCTTATTCGCAAAAAGGACGAGAGAACCCCCAAAGAGAAGTATTGGGTTGAATAAATCCCTTTTCCTGCAACTCCTCTAACTGCCTCTTGAGCTCCTGGAGCTCAGGTGTAGCCATCCTATAAGAAGGAATGGACACTAGTGTTATACATGGCACAAGCTCAATAGAGAAATCCACCTCACACACTGAAGGTATACCTGAAAAGTCGTCTGGGAAGACATCCCTAAAACGCTCAACAACTGGAGGGAAATCTGTCTGACAAGTCCCCTGATTATCCAGATATAAGATCGCAATCTGGGTCGTGACTCCACCCCTCCCATGATGCTCTAGACCAGCTCGACTCGCCTGAACATCCCACTCGCCCTTTTATAGAAACTCTCTGCCCTCTGGTGACGTGAAACTCACCCTGCGACGATAGCAGTCTACAAAGGCTTGAAGGGAATCAACCTGTCCATCCCGAGAATGACATCATATAACGTCATCTCCAAGACATAGAGGTACCAAAGGAAGTGACACCCTCCAAAATCAAGGGTAAACTCCTTAAACATATGCCAAACAACCATCCTAGTCCCCAACGGAGTGTCTAGCATCACGATATTAGAAGAAGAAGAAACACAGAGCCCAAGGCTCTCCACAACGGGCACCGATATAAAACAATGTGTAGAACCTAAATCAAAAAGCACCAAAGACAAGATAGAAGCTACCAGAATAGTACCTATGACTGTAGAAGGTCCGGGATCTTGCTCCTGCTGGGTCTATTGCAATGCATATGCCTGCCCAATGTCGCACCCCTACGACACAGCCTGGCTACCCTGAGCTATCCCGCCCTGCTACCTCTGTGATCCTGGTGTCTGGAAACCATGGCCACGACCACCATAACAGCCTGCACACCCTTACGTATTCCAGTTCCCTAACTGGTAAGAAGCCACTGGTCCTTCTCCGGCATGCGGATTATGCACAGAACCCCTCTAACTAGCCACTGGTAGAAACACCCTACAAAAGCGCTGCAGATGACCCATATTGCCGCAAGCTCGACACTCCACTGGGTCTCGTGGACACTGTGGCCTCTTGTGCCCCTCTACCACACTGGTAGCACATGACATGGCCACCTGAAGAATTCTTTTGACTGGTACTGCTGCACTCAAAGAAGTCCATCTTTCTCTTCCTCTTGCCAGCAGAAATAATACTAGTAACTGGTGCTGAACCGCCCTGGCCCACACCACTAGGTTCCCAGAGGATCCTCTCTGTAATAAGCTCCTGATTCACAATAGCATGTATAGTAGGAAACTTAAAAACATTCACCAGTGCTCGTATGTCATAATGAAGAACATCCTCAAAACGTTTTCCTCTCAGCGTCTCATCACCCACCAGCATAGGGGAAAAACGTCGAAGCTCAGTAAAACGAGCAAATTAGTCCATCACCGACATAGTGCCCTACTGTAGATTCATGAACTCTCAAGCTCTATCTACCCTCGGCGTCTCGGGGAAGGAGAAGTCATAGAAGACTGCCTGAAAATCATCCCACACCACGTCTCTGTGATTCTCTATCTATGTGGTAACATCCCACCACCTATTGGAGGAATCACACAGCATGTAAGTCGTGAGCTTGACCCTCCTCCCTGGAGGCGTCTCAAAATGCTCGAAAATAGTCTGCATCGATTCTAGCCATGGCTTCGCAGCCTGTGGTCCACCATCCCCTGAAAATGTAGGGGGATTCTGCTACTGAAAGATACGAGTCCGCTCGACCATAGATGTGGAACCCTGTGGTGCTCCATGAAGGGTATGCATGAACCGCATAATGCCTTCCAAGAACTGCGCCTCTGCGCCTGTGTCCGGTATAGCAGCTGGCGCTGCATCTGGCTCTGCTGGAGGATCAACTTGTAGCCCATGGCCCACCATCTCTTGAGTATAATTGTTGCCGCTTTCCTGGAAGACAACTCACGGTTGTCTAGGCCTCATGACTCTAAAAGGTCAAAAGTACGCCTCATATTCAAGATTATTATGACCGAAATGTGAAGGAACCTCAAAGGAAACAAGAGGAAGAAGGAATTCAAAATTGCAAAACAAGACTACACGGCATGTACACTGACTACACGACGTGTACTTGACTTCTCTTTCCCTGCCCAGGTCCTTCTACACGGCTATGCCACACGACTTCCGTTCAACAAAACTACACGGCATGTATAATATCTACACGGCATGTACGATGTTATTTTCCAACTGCCCGTGTCATCTATGACACGGCCAACTACTCGGCTTGACACTACACGGCGTGTTACACGCACACACGGCATGTACACCACCCTGTTTCCCAGCAACAGAGCTAACTCCACACAGTCTTTCCTCGGACAAGACTACACGGTGTGTCCCACAAGTACACGTCGTGTTCAAAGAGAGGTGACACTGGCCCGTGTTGTTAGTTACATGGATGAGTCCTCAGGTCACACTACAGGGCGTGTCTATAATTGACACGACATGTTCTGTCAAGGAGTTCACCGACCCGTGTTGTTAGTTACACGGCCAGACTCTGGGCCAACACTACACGGCGTGTTCAAAAACTACACAACATGTTTTACCCAAGCCTTTCCCTACCCCGTGTTGCCGCCCACATGGTTTGTGACACGGGAAGAGACTACACGGCGTGTACTCAGGGTACACAGTGTGTACTCAAAAAGATTATTTTTCTTCCCGAACAGAAGAACATAAACGGCGTGTAAAAAAATAGTACATGGCGTGTATACTTGGTTTCTGGACAGTATGCCTCAGAAATGCCTCTGAAACCCACAAAACACTTAAAACCAACACCTTAGTGTCAAATTCTGACCCGTGGGGGGCCATTCTCCCCATGAATCAAAGTTTGACATCTTATATGTGTTATAACCAATAAAAAATCAATGATCCACCAAATTCTGGTCAATGGGGGCCCATAATAACCAAAAAAATTTTTGGCTTCCATTATATAAAAAAGGTCAAACAAAAAATACCATATCACAAGGCAGGTATTTATCAAGCAGCTCTCACAATAGCATGCTTCCTTAGCACAACAACTATCACAACAACATGCGAATTTTTAATGCACCTACTTGGCATGGAAACTATGCATGTTATGTGATTTCTAGCATGTGCCTATATGATGCATGAGACAGCATACCCTCATCTCATCGAGTTTCAACTCAATTGAACCCATAGATCAATTATAAACATCACAATACATGTGCATCACCCAACGTTGAAATCAAGTCAACTGTAAAATATGAAAAATCAGAAGAATTGAAAAATACGAGGTAGACTGGCATTTCCCTGTACACGAGTTATATACACTCGGGAACAACTAATTACCAACTACCGTTCATCTTATCCTTGACTACGACTCCAAATAGTAATTCAATGAAAAGAAACCGCTCTGATACCACTTTGTAACGTCCCAGACCCGGGTGCCACACAACTGGTGCCCTGAGCCCGGTTCGCCACGTGACCTCAAGCGCATTTCCCCAAACACCAGAGGTTACCGACAAGCAGTGAGGGCCTAGTTCTGATAGTGGGGAAACTATTCCCTCATTTGGAAAAGTGTAGCGTAGCGGAATACAAAATAAACATACAATGACAGCTGAAGCAGTAAACATACACAACTAAAATCAACAACAGCATATGATATAAACAACAATATATAAATGATGATGCTACATGTTTCATGTTCTAAGAAAACAACCAGAACATGTTATACATCAATATAGTACAACCAAATACAGAGTACAACAAAACAAGCAAAACAGATGGCAGCGGCATCGCGAGCCTAGGCTCGGTCCCATTCACTCATACTCCACAACAAGAGTCAAGTACCTGTATAGGGACTCTTGCCCCTATCTACACCTGCAGCAACGAAATCTGTTTGGGATGAAAAGCATGACCCAAACAAGGTGTGAGAAATTTATCTCAGTAGGCACCAACCAAAGGCTCGTGCCCAACTGCGTGTAAGCATGAAACAATAGTGTGCAGTAATAAAATGAAATAAAGTAAGAAATACTCAAAAGTAACAACTACCAGTTATATTTCCATTTTTAATATCCATTTAATCCATTTAATACAAGAAATCACCATAGTGAATTTGTAAGTAAACAACTAGTGTCCTCAGACACGTAAACTCCTACCCTCGGGTAATGAGTATCCCACACAGAATATTCCCTCAGGTATAACAGAGTTTTCCCTCAGGCGTAGGTAGTGTCGCCCTCATGCACAGAATCAGCTGCCCTCAGGCACAGATGAAGTTGCCCTAAGGCCGAAATAACTACAACCCTCGGGCTAAATAGTGCAGTACCCTCAGGCTAATCAAAACAACTCCCTCAGGCTAAATAGGTAACCGGGCCATGCCCAACATATCAAAATTCAGTAAGCAAGCAATTACTCTCAAGACAATTATAAAATTACTACATTAAAGGCATACCCTCGGGTATCCTGGGCAAATGGCTAAACAATGGAACACCCCCCGGGGTGGTTCTGGATCCAAGAAACAATCCCAACCAGAATTTTATTATCACAATTTAATCACCTATGCAATTATAGGCATTAAATATAGCAACGAACTCAGCCAAAAGACACCCCAAAATGTGTTTGTGGCACGAATACACACAAAAACACATGACAGTTGGAAATTTACACCAAGCCACCTATCTTATATGCCAACGAACGTTATACTCGAAAGCCGACTCCAGAAATGCCCAATAATGATGTAGATCTGACAAAGAACAAAACCCATTCAAATGTAAATAACTTTCCCTCGGTAAAGAATTGGTAAGAACGGTACAAGGAGAGGAGATGGGTTACCCGTGCGGTTTCAACGAGATCGTCCAAAGCCGAATAAGATTCCAAATGAACACCCGGAAGATCTTCAAAGGTTCGACCGTCCCCTTGGCTCCAAGATGGATTAAAAGCCTCCTCTGCCAAATGAGGAGGCTACTTCCTGTTTTAAGATGAAAAAACAAAGTACACGACATCTACTTCTATGTACATGGCGTGTACGTTCTTCATTTAACTGTTACTATGGCGGCACCGCCACACTGTCCATCTGTCGACCTGAGTACACAACATGTACTCCCAAGTACACGGCATATACTATCGCCCAGCTGTCGGCTGCTCCACAGCC
The DNA here is from genome assembly GCA_963277665.1 of Viscum album. Taxonomy (NCBI): domain Eukaryota; kingdom Viridiplantae; phylum Streptophyta; class Magnoliopsida; order Santalales; family Viscaceae; genus Viscum; species Viscum album. Next base: position 1,415,737,320 of record OY728161.1, on the reverse strand, counting down.
TTACTGTTTAGGCCTACCGACTAACTACATGACGTGTAAGGTACCACTACACGATGTGTAGTGGGTTCCTACACTCTTCGTCGCCGGAATGGCTACACGCCCTGTGTACCCATCCCACACGGCAGAAGTACACGGCGTGTGGAAAAGTACACAGCTTGTAGTTCCAAAATTTAGAATTTTTCTCCATTTTTCATATTTTCTCAAAAACACTTAAGGAAAAAGAAAAAGAAGATAGTCGTACCTCAATAATAAGAACCGCGTTCTTACAAACAAGGACTATAAAATCTTATCTTATCGGTCTTCCATCTCCCAAGAAGAATGTTACCTTTCAAATGTTGATATCAGCCATCTAGATTATGTTAGTGTTTTCATGAAAAAAATGGATAGGATGTGGCACAAGCGAGATATTGTGTGTTTGAATTATTTGGGGGAGGGAAGTTATATTTCATATGAAATGAATCCCATATGAACAAATACCTTGAATGGACCAACAAAGTAGGTAGAAATATTAACCGCACATCGAAATTAATACTTCTCATAATGGTGAAATATCTTCACGATAAATTTAACTACAATTTCAATCTATGGAGATCTCTTTATTTGATATGTATATGGATTATGTGGAGATTTCATTACCATTATCTGCAAATGAATCAGAAAAACCATATCAATCATGGTCTATGCCAATTACTATTTAAAAATTATCATCTCTCCAAAAATTATCGTGTAAAACATTGATTTTCCTTATAACACCAATTAGATTTATTATTATTTTTATTTTTTGAATAAATAATAATTATTTGGTTCCCTTCGTTATATGATAAAACATGTTAATATTTATTTATAAAAATTAAAATAATATTTTAATCTACACAAAACACACAGTTTATGATGAGAGAAAAGATAAAATGTGAATGGATTTTGAATCACACAATAAAAAGATCCATCGATGGGTTTTTCACATGTATGACTATGTTTTACCATACTAAAATATACTACTTACATTGTTATTAAGATATTTATATATGAATAATTATTTTTTCAATAATTAACTATTAAATAAACAATGCTTTTGAAAAATTTGGAATCTATTTTTCAATAAACTATATTAGAAAATTAATTAATCCAATTAGACTAAATATTTTACCTTAAAATATAATCATATGTATACATATTATATTCTATAAAAAATTTAACATTAGTCATATGTATTTCTAGACAAAAGATAAGAATTGATTAAAATTTTCAAATAAAGAGATGAATTTTTTAAAGTTAATGTTACCACCCTTTAATAGTGAACCTATTTTAAATTTTATTTTTGACATGTTAATAAATTATATTAGAAAAAATAGTGTTCATTTTTAAATTAAAGATTCAAAATAATATTATGGTGATTTCATTTTATTTTTTTAGATTTTTTATTTTTTGTTGAATTTCTTAAAATAATGAATTTTAATTGAAAATGTATTTATCATATAATTTATTATTAATGTAAAATTATATTTTAAATATTCTAAAAAATTATATTAAATAAATATTACATCAATTAATTAAATATTCATCTCTTTAACCAGTTTACATTGAAAATAGTCAAAGAAACATTTCAATACTTTGATCTTTCCCACTATAGAAACTTGTCCTCTCATCATATCTGTGAGATTAATTTTCAATTAATTTATGACACATATATAATTATATTTTGGTGATATGGTCTATATATGTGGAATATACATAATTTATAATATCTATTATGGTCAAAATAATATTTTAACAAAGTAAATTTGTAAATATTTTATAATTATTTAGAGCAAATAAGGTATAAATAATGTTACTTAGTGGTCAAATAGAAATCATTTTTTGAACCCCTTGGATGAAAATATTTCAACAATATAGAATCTTTGATAAAAAATAGACCATTATTGTAGGTACATTATGTAATATCTCAAAATTAAAAAGATTGAAAATTGTATTTAATATTGTTTATAACACACAACACCAAACATAATAATGAATTTCACATCCCAAGACATTACAATATAATTTATATTTGAAATAAATATGACTCTATAGTGTTTAATGCACTCAACAATAATTTATCAAATGTTATGTAGAACAATGACAATGTTTAGCAGTTATACTTACAATCATGAGTAATTTTTTTTATTTTTTGTTACTTGTAAGACTGATTTTTACCGAGCAACAATATACAATTAAAATAGTATAACATAACATAATAAGACATAAAAAAGATTTTAAAATTGAAGTTTTTAGTGATATTAAATAACAGAATGATTTTTTTAATTTTTATTGATTAATAATATATTTTAAATGTATACCCAAACCCATTAAAAATATATGAAAATATTTTTGAATAAAAACTATTTTAATTCATCCAAAATGAGATATTCATAATAAATAAAATTAATTAATATTATTGAATTATGTTAAATATAAATTTATATAAATTTTATTTTGAGTTGGATCTTTTTTTAATTTAATAAAATATTTTTTATTGGAATATTTAATGAATAATTCATTTTTACGCTTAAAAATTGAATTTTTTAAAACAAGGCAATATTCACCCCATTATATGGCGCACATTTTTTAAAAATAAAATTTTGTAAATTTTATAAATTATATATTTCAAAATATAAGTATGTTTTCAAATAATGATATGAAAATTATCATATGGTTATTTTGTTATTTTTATGAGAAGTTCCATTTTTTTTGATAAATATTACCAATTTTATATTTTAAATGAAAACAAAATATTTTTCATAATTTCTCATAATATTAAATTTTATGTTGAATATCATTTAAATTAATAGTAGATCTATAATAAATCAATTAATCTAATTAATTTTATTGAATTCAATTTCAAATTAACTTTTTTAATAAAATCATTTGTATCCTTTGAGTATTTTTACTCTGAAAACCAACTTTCTGGTCCCCCTTGATAGATTAATTTAAAATGAATGTATACCACATATGTGAATGGAATCTAGAAAAATGGTTTTGATATTTGTAATAATATTAATTGCTAATTTTTAATATGGTCAATTTTATTTTTATAGTATTATTAAATGTATATATAATTAATTGAAGAAATTAAATGAAAAAAATACATTAATAAAGAACAGGTTATTAATCATAATGCACAAAATCACCTAGAAACATGACATAAATACATTCTCTATACATATTTTGACATTTTATTCCATTTTTTTATTATGTTCACCATTATTACTAAAATTTTATTTAATATATAACTCTTAAAATTGTTTAACTTTTTGTATAAACAAGAATGCCACTCCTCCTCCACTATAAAATTGCACTCATCCCCTTAATAAATCACACATCTAAATCAATTTTTTCATTAAAAAAACTTGAAAAATAGGATCCCAGAATTCCTCCTTTAACCCTGAATGGTCATATTTTTTTTAGAAAACAAACAAACGATATATTTTGGTATAAACTAAAAGGTGTTACCTGAAAAGGAGGAGATATAGTTTAATGATCACTTTTGTTTCATTTAAATTACCACCCTAATAATTATATCTATTCCTACATTATATAATAACATAAATATCATAAATATAATAATCTATTTTTTTCAATAATTTGGTGAAAAATTTAACACACATCAATCAAATTGGATGCACATTCATCATTTTTGTGTACAATGAAATAAAAACTCATGAACTATTATCTTTCATTCATCCATTACCACCATTAGAGAATGGTGATAGATATGGATTTATAGATTATATTATAAATATTTATATATCTGATAATTATAATTTATTTTTAATTATGTCAATTTTATATAACATCTAATATCATGATATTTATTTTTGGTAATATGGTACATTATTTGTGGACACGTGGACTACTGCCTCCTAAATGCAATATGATTCGTTCAGGATATTACTAGAATATATAGATGATGGTTTTAATAAAAAATTGATTAATATATGGAATAAATATTATAATAAATTTTAATATATATATAAATATAAATTACCTTTAATTATCCCAATATAAAAAGAAAATCGGATAAATATTTATGCATACATATTACATAACACCTCTACGAATATTGTAGTTCATTTTCTATATCCAAATTTATGGATTACTATACATAAAAATATAATCTATATATATAATATTTTACTTAATTTTTTCATTCTGGATTTGATCAAATCCTTATCAATTTATTATGAACAAAAATATACAAGTCAAAACATTCTAAATAAACATGAAAACTAAAACCCAAAATGATGAAAACAACAAATAATTATTAACAAAATGCTAATAAGATATTATTTGAATATAATATAAGATATTTTTAATATTAATATTTTTTGGTATATGATTATAACTTACCCCAAACTATTATTAATTAATTTAAAATGATTTCAACCGATTGAGATCATATTATTTGAGATTTTTCCTCAATTTACATTCCATTAAGACTTATTTGTCTTTACCCAGAATTTTTTTTTAATGCGGTGTATATACTTCATATTAATTATTTAATATCATTATTCAGTCATATTTATTCATATTATATGATCCATGTTTTATTAACTCATCCAATGATGTTTGACTTGAAATTTAGCTAGTGGTAAAAGTAATATTTGTAATCTCAAATTTTTTTTTGATTATTGAATTTCTCATAAAAAAATAACATATTGATGGCCTTTTTTCTCATGGAAATAAAAATAATTTTATATATCAAAACTTTTGTGTTATGTTTATTAATAGTTCTTAAACCATATAAAATTTTTACATATAGTGTGTACTTTAATGATATATCATTAACATGGTAAATATTGATAAATATGTATCTTTTACTCAATAGAGATTTGATATGGTGCATTGCTCGTGAATAAAATAAATTTTTAGAAGTATTTGGAATTCATCAAATAGAAATGATGGTGGTGGGGCTAGTTATAGATACCCCCACAATAAATTGGTAGTTTCACGAGATTAATAAATTTTCCAATCAGATGGATTTTGTCATGGTTTGTCATTAATCGTCTTAAGAAAGGTATTTACAGTAAAGGTTACATGTTACTAGAAAACATGTTATCCAATAATTATGAATTTCCTTCATTCGAATTTAGTTATTATTTATTTAAAATATATTATCTTTTCCATTATCTCTGAATGTAGTTTATTCTCAGTTTATTGATTAAATATAATTTTTTTAGTTAGTTACATTTCCATATTTATTATTCACTATCAAGTTATATAAATTTCATTTATGAACAGTTATTTACTTTTCAATGTTGACTATGCTCAATGAATCTTTACTACGTCTTCTATACTTACCTTTACCAATCATATCATATTAGACATATTTTTTTCCTTGAAATAGGATATGGGAAAAAAATATTTGAATAAGTTTTGAAGTATTATATTCACATCATTTTATTTTGTATCATGTAATTTATTTCATAATTTAATATGTTAATCATTTATGTAATTTTGTTTTGAAAAAACATAAATTGATACTTCATGACTTGATTCCTTATAATCGAGACAACATACTAATGTCTTGCACCAACTTTGAGCTTTGGTATTCAATGCATTATATTTTTTCTGAGATAACATTTAGTATAGTGATTAAAAACAAGATTTAGAAAAAACATACTATATAGAACACATCTATAATATCTACATTGAGAATATGTATTGATAAGAATAATTTTTTTTCAGATTATGATATTACCTAGTTATACAATCTTCAATATATTTTATTCATTTCACTAGTTTTGGTATTATATATGAAAATGCACAATCCATTATAATACATCAAATAGATAAAGCGCATGTCACAATGAATGTAAACATCAACAAAGAACATTATCCAAAATGTATGAAAATTGATTAATTTATTACATTATGCCAACCATCACATGGGTATAGTATCCCAAACAATCTCATCATATGAGTTAATATTAACATGTACTAAATAGATAGAGTAATAATTAAATATGACTTCTGGCTATAATGACATGTGTGTGAAAAGTAATATGTCATAAGAAAATATAGATAAAGGGAAGAATGGAAGGATTGATTTTCAAACATGCAGTAATTATTAAAATAAACTCTCTTGTACTTTCATAAATGGATTTTTAGTTTTATACAAGTGTTAATAGAAAGGACATCGTACTTGTCATATCATGGGTATGAAATAGATTTCTATTGTCCATTGATTCAATTGAATAGAGACCAGACTCTAAAAAATTATATGATCCATGTGTCAAAAGAATATACCCCAAATGTGACTAATTGATGATGGTCAATATTATTCTACTACCACAGGTTAAGAGGAATGATAAAAAATCATGTTTATATATTCAATAAATATTTTCAAATTGTGTTTTTTAGTGATTTAATGGTTATGATTATTTTTAATCATTTATGGATATTATTATAATACTTTTCCTTAATCATTTGAATCCATATGTTGAACGACGCTGGAAATATTTTTCCGTAGAAATTTATACATTACTTTGGAATACATATGTTTTTTGGAATGAAACCTATAATATGTACAAGATGTTGGGACAATGATAGTTGGATAAATAGTTGATTAATTTTGTTAATGTAAATTGGAAATTAATTAATACATTGGAATTTATTGATATATTTTTTGGCAACATGGTTTAATATTTCAATGATGGACTGTACCTCCTTTTTGGATTTTGGATATATTTCAAATAATCCATGTTTAATTTACAGAATAAGGAATCATTATGGTTTTAAATCTGGTTTTACAGTAATTTATGTTAATACAATGTTTCAAAATAATAAATTATGAAGGTGTTCACATGTTCAAAATGTGTTGAGTAAATAGATACATTAGTTTTATTGAAGACTAATGATATGTTCATTCTAGAAATTCAGTGACCTAACTTTTAATGTATTAGACCATACTCATTCATAAACTTTATCCATTTATTAAATGGATTTAGTTGATAATTAGAGATGGTTAAAATTTTATTTCATTATATGTTGCCACATATGATTGAAAATGGATTAGAAATAGTTAAAACTGAAATCAAATTATGATTTTAATTTTAAAATAGAAATTTTTCAGGTAAGTATATTACCAAATATTATTAAAGAGTAAAATTATTTCAATACTACAGTGAAGAGGTATATTGAAACAAATTGTATTCCTTTTATAAATATTTCTTATGATATTAATGTCTATTTTCTGCTATAACTTTTTTTAGGGACTTATGGATGCTAACCTTTTCTAGATCACCCATTTTATTGTAATCAAATTTTTATATCACTTTATTTATGAAATTTTTCTTTATATTTATTTTTCGACATATAGGTTGAAAAATATTATCTAACAATAATGTGGAGTATTGTAGAAACCATCTCATTTTCCTTTCCATTTTATTAATAAAATGTGGAATTATCCCAATTTATAATGTGGTTTTATCAATAGTAGTGTTTTAAGATATCAAACCCTATATTATTGAGATAAATTTTAAATTGATAGGAATAAAATTAATTTTGTGGATGATAATGTAACACAAAAAAATTTTAATGTATGAAAATTGTATTTAATAACACTTATTAAACTGAAGAAAAAATTTGAATGGAATTTTACAACCCGAGACATTATGTTATATTTAATATTAGAAATAAAAATATTATTACTCTTTTAAATACAAGAAAAATTGAGATATATTATGTCACATTCTATAAATACTTTTCTTATATTTTATGTTACAAAAAATAAGGACTTTGTTGGAATTTGTTTGTTACACATATGTCATATTTTTACCAAACAACAAAATATTAATTACTATTACTCAATAATAATAATGATATATATATATTATATTCAATTATGTATTTTTTACATTCAACTAATTTATTTTGAAGTTGTAAGATAAGAATAAATCCATTTATATAATTTAACTTGGTATTTTCTAGAAAATCATTTTCATGTCTTTTAATGTCGCACAATTTTTTAAAAATTATTATCCAATTTTATAAATATTATTTTTAGCATAATATTAACATTAAACAAACTCATAAAATTTAAATTTGGGTTATAATTTGGTATTTTTTGATAAGACTCATTATTTGTTGAATAGTAAAAAAATATTTGATTTTAAATCAAACTGATTTTTCTTATCCATATTTTATAATTTATTTCATATACTAAATTAGTTTCAATGTAAAAAATAGATGATTTAAAAATAAAATTAATAAAATTAAGGTCATTATTGTCATGTCCATAAGGATATTAGGTATAAAAAAACTTAAAACTTTTAAAACATATTACATGGAAAACCTGTTTTGGTGTCCCATGTGTGGGATTAATTTTAAACTAATTTCTGAAAAATCGTTGATTTAAATTTAGAAAAAAATTGACTTTGTATTATCAGTTGATATAATTTATAATTTAGAATATTTTCAAATTTATTTTTGAAAAAAATTATTAGCTAATGTTATTAAAATGTATTAAATTAATTATGATAAAAAATATCTTCACAAAGTAGCAAGGATTAATTAAAAGGGAAAAATGTCCATGAATCCTATGAAAAAGTCATTTTCTAGAGATATTTTGACCATATACTCCCTTTTATAAATTTGGAATCATTATTTTAGGAACATTATTTACATGATAACTCTCAAATTGTTTATCTTTTTATCATTACAACAATGACACTCCTCCTCGATTATAAAAAGGCACCCCCCTCAATACATAACACATATCTAGCTCATTCTCTCAACCAAACCCTACATAAAGAGGATAAAAAATCAATATTCTATTATATAATACTTATTTCATGGTGAAATCATTATAATCATTTTTATGTGTATTTAAAAAGCATTTTCCCAAATATTGGATATTCTTCTTCAATGATCACGTTAATTTCATTTAATTATCCACCCCATAAACTATCTCTATATCGTGTTTATATAATAAAAAAATTTATTTAAATACACTAGGATATGTTTATGCCAATATGTAGGCCAAAACATTCACGTATATACCTCTAATGGGATACACAATAGTTGTCTATGTTTGTGGTGTACCACCATCTCACGAACTGATGTCATTCTATCTTCGATGACCATGTTTTATGGTTGGATTTGATAATTTATTTATTTTAAATATATGATATTAATTATATTTTTGATTTATTTTTTATTTTAATATTATTATATATCTTATACATTCATAATTTATATTTTCTATGAATAAAAAAATATTTTGTTGGGGTGTATATACTACCGCCTCCACAAAGAGATGTGCTTTGTTCACACAATACATGTAATGTATAAAAAATATTTTTTACAAAACTCTGTTACATTATGACATAAATATAGATATTTTACTAATATATATGTATATATATATATTTCATTTCATCCTTACAACAAGTCAAGAAAATGGAAACAATGTTCCGGAATATGAATGGTTCACTATAAATATGAACAAACTAATTAATTTCATATATCAAAATTTTATGGATTATTATATAAATATATAATGAATAAGTAAATGTTATTCAAACCAATCATTATACTCTAGACATGATTAAATCATAATCTAGTTAATATGTAAAATTATGTTATATGTTACAACATACTTTAAAAACAATAAAATAATCATCAGGAAGATTGGAAATATTGAATGATTTTTAACAAACAGATATTGATATATTATAAACAGATCATATATGATATTATAAATATTATTATTTTCCTATTATAAGTTAATAACAAACTAAAAACCATTATACATGAGTTTAAATGGATTGAAACTCAGAGAGAGCATATAATAATGTATTTCATCTCAATTTACATTCCATGAAATTTTTTATTATTAACCAATTCACATTTATATAGTGTATATAATTCTGAATTATCAATATAATATCATTATTCACTCATATTTAATGATTTTATATTTATAAATATATATAGTATCATAAAAGTGTGTTTTACATGAAAATTACTAAAGGGTAATGGTTTTTGTTTCAATCTGACTTTATTTCCGGATTATATTCATTCTATTGGAACAATCACTTACATATAAACATTTTACATTTGAAATAATATTTATTTTACACAGCCATTCACATATATGATGGGTATAATTATTTATACAACAATATTTTCATATAGTATGTATTTGATAATAATTTGATTAACATGGGAAATATTTGTAAATTTTATTTCGTTTAGTCAATTCAGATATTTGATAATGAAAATTATTCATTAAATAAATAAATTACTCAATATATGAGTAATTAATGTGAATGATATTATATGGGTGGGACCAATTTATTTATATCACCTTGATTAATCTCTAGTCTCATGAGAATAATAATTTGGCCGATCATATGGGGTTTTACATAATATGTAATAAAATGTACTGTGAATGTTCTTAATAGAAAATTTTCTATGTAAATATAAATCATTGAATCACAAAATTAAGCATTTAATTCATTAATATTGAATCATTATTTATCCACTATTTTTTCAAATTTAATTTATATATGGATGTATTTCATTATCAGTTATTTGATTAAATAGCATGTGTTATTCTATTAATATAATTTTATTATATAACATGTTTTATTTTCTATTTCCCAAGGTAATATGGGTATCATGTGTGTAATATGGTTTTTCCAAACATCTAAAAAACATTTCCTTAAATATTTATTCATTAAAAATATTCTAATGTAATTATCTAATTCAATTACTTTGGGATGCTAGGTTAGGGAGACATCTTAATGGAGTTAACCATTCTGTATTTACATGAATGCCACTTCTCCTCCAATATACAACGAATCTAATCCACTCTATTCATCAAAACTATGGGGATCATTATCATGAATAAAAACTATCCAAATATCCTAAAAAATCTCTTATATAATCATATAACCCTCAACTTCGGATGAAATATAACAAAGGAGGTCCTTTAGTGCAAACAAAAATGAGTTACCCTAAGAAAAGGTAACATCCATGAGCATGAATTCTCGGTTTGTTTCTTTACCCTTTCCCAAAAATTCTCCTTGTATAATGTATAAATATAAATAAATATCCAAAATATATTGATATGTTATTATTTTAATGTTACAACCAACACATTCACACACTTCTATTATAAGGGATACATAATCAACATTTGTGTCTACAATGGGCTACAACCTCACAAAATTATGTCTTTCATTCTTCAATTACCATTTATAATGGTCATGAATAATGATTGAAATAATACCAATATATGATATATATGATATATATGATGAATTTTGGAATCTGTAATTATTTTATAACACCTTCCACAATTATGTCATATTCATGGGAATACGATATCATTGTTTGGGGACCTTTGGACTACCGTATCTACAAAGCGATGTAATTTGCTTATGATTGAAAATTAATATATTGAGGATGTTTAAATTAAAATTATGTGATATCTATTACTTTAAAAGGATATTATTATTATCATATATATACACTATTTAAATTTCTTTCATTCATTATGACAATAAAATTAAAATATTATTCATGTGTAGGTATGGCCTACTGCCTTCCTGAATGGTGTATTTTATTTCATATTTCTACTTTTATTTATTATTATAAACAATTATATAAATAATATAAATTATATTAATGTAATTTATTAAATTATATAAATAAATGAATCTTGATCTATGTATCTGTACCAATTATAGTGACTCTAAAAATTTACAAAAACACAATGCTTTTATAACCCATAACATAACATTAACATGGAATTGATATTAAATTTGTAATATAATGTAATAATTTATAATTATTATTATTGAAATATTTAATATGTTTCTATAATATAATTTCAATTAAATTATATTTATTATACATGGGTTTTTTATAAGAAAGATAAGAGTCATGATATATGGTAATATAATTTCATATCACCTTTTTTATATGCGAGATAAAAGTTGTATTTACTAATAAATTCTTTGATGTGGTGTAAAAAATTAACTATGAAATTTTATATAATTACTTCAATTTATTTCATGATATCAAAACATAAAATTCATGTTATTATTTCATGGGTCAATGATTTAAATGATACTTGAATTGTAAGGGCTTTATGTATAAAATTACCTTTTAAGACACATGTTATATTCACCAAATATATCTTTTGTTAGGTGTATATAATTCCCAGGAATATATTTTTATTTTTTTAATAGAAATATTATTATTTAAATATCAATTTTAGGATCTATAATTAAAATGGTTTAAATTTAAGATGATACAAATGTTGTAAATGAAACATTTTTCTTAATTTGGTTGCATTGATATGTACACTGTATTATGATCATATATTCTCTCGCATGTCGTATATACATCCTCTATGGCATATTATATCATGATTTTTTTCATTTTTATAAGTTTTCCATTTTCATTTGATGTTTTTCCAGCATGTTTCACATTATTCAATGTTATAATAGTTCTGTGAGTTTATTTCTATAATTTCAACATTTTAGATGATTTTTATTATTATTTTTATATTGATGAAACCTTCGGAAAAGTATATCAAATATTCTCATGAGTTATATTTTTCTATGTTTATTAATGATTTCTTCATGTAATGAAACAAATATTCCAAATGTATATAATTAATATAATTATGAAATTTGTTCTTCAAAATCTGACTTATTCTCGATATTTTGTCAGAAATCCATGTTCATTAAAAATAATGTCTTATAATAATGTTTTTATAAATTTTATCATGTTCAATTATGATCATTAAGATAAATATTTATCCATGTTTTACCTTTCTAATGAAATGGGTTTTAGAAAGTTATCTTGTTTTCATTTTTTGATCAAGGATCATTTTTAAACATTTAACATTTTAAAAGGAAATTGTAGTACGTAAAATTTTTTCCACCGTCATGAACAACATTTAATTTAAGCATCATATCAATTTTTATAAGATTACTTTTTTTTAAGAAAATTTATTTCCAATTATTCTTTGAATTCATTATTTCAAACATGTTTTTCAATATAAATAAAATTAAAAAACATTTATGATTAAAAAGTGTTTTAAATGAAATAAAAATATTATTTAATATGTTTTTAGTGGATGTTTTCCATGAAAAGGATTTCAATTTATTAAGTATTCCTCTATATATTTTATAATATATTTTCAAATAAAAATATATTCAACATGATTTTGGTTCAAAAAATATTATCTTACATATAAAAGGAGTGGTTTTTCTTAATAAATGATTGAAATGATTTATAATGCGCGTGTCAAAGTTTCTCAAAGTATTTTACAAATAAATGTGTTTTCAAAATATTTTATGTCTTAAAAATATACTCTTAGATATTTTTTTTCCATTATAAATTATTCAAGTGATCTTTGAAAATTCATATACATCTAAAAATACATCATTTGATATTTTTATGAATTTATAGTAATATTATACATGGAAAACATTGATATTAATTCATTAAATGGTTTTTATTTTTGATGAAATGTTTTTTTTTTGAAACTTATTTTCCTTCCATGGGCTATACTGTGATATTATTTTTGTGAAACCCACTACTTTTTATAGGGTTTTATATAAATAAAATATTATTAAACCTGTATCTTTTCCCTAGTTTATGATATGATGATATTACTATTAAATCCATTTCCTTTCATGGGATATGAAATTTTTTTTATCAAACCCACAACTTTTTATGTTTCATGAAATGATGACTATTTATATGGGACCCATATAAATGATTTCATTATGTGATGGTTGGGACCTATATCTATATCTAATGTATTGGTTATGTAATTATATTTCATAATATATACATGGATTAAATGGTTAGTGAACCTAATTTAGTCAAGGATAATTTTCACTAAGTTTGACTTTGGAGTGAACCTTGACAACATATATGGTATTTGGATGTGAACCTTAACTATTAAGATGATTTATGGAATGATCCTTGACTACTATGACTGTCTTTATAGTTATCATTAAATAATAAGATGGTCTTTGGAGTGAACCATGACTAATGATATGGTTTTTGGTGTTAACCCATCCCACTAATAGGGAATTTTCATTATGCCTCTACTACTATGGAAATAATTTTAAAAGTGATTTTGTCTGCTATAATTCCATGACATAATCATATGTTATGATTTAATAGATTATTCTCATGATTTAATTCTAATTAATGGCTTATTATATACCAATATTTATATCATGGACCACGTATATGATCTATGGTAAGTAGGGTATGATATTTAAATGATATTATCAATTTATCATACATTTATGATCATATGAAGCTTAGATATATCCATTATTTACCCGTAATGAGCATCTATGCTCAAGTCATGTACTATTTTTATACCCATGGATATGAGAATGGTTTTTATTATAAATTAATGGGATGTCCTTTCTATGAAATAGTAAATATAATTCACCATGTTAAAATTTAATGTTTTTAATTTCAAAAGACATTAAACATTATACTCTTCTAACATATTCGTTTCTAATGTTATCAATATTAATCTAAAATGATGTAATATCCATGTTTGTATAACAACTTTCCATAAATTTAGTATCAATGGAATGATTTATTTATCCTTTGGAAATAAGGATGAGAAGACATTAGTGTGACCCCTCAAGGTATTTCTAAGTACATGTCAATGTATTTAGCCAATGAAATGTCTAAGAATGAGTTAATGTATAGGAAATTGATCTTGAATTTTAGTAAAGGATAGGGGGAGTGAATTCCATGAAATAAATACCAATTTGGATACTTTAACTGTTTCTATCAATGGAATAAATTTAAATAGGTGTAATAACACTGAAATCACTATATTGATCTATACTCGATCAGGAACCGATGCATGACAACTTTTCTTGTTGCACACATGGATGGTCACTGTAATGTTATATTCAATGGAAATTAATAACAACATAAAACATAATAATAATAAATATAAATATAATATATATATGAATGGAAAATTTTAAAACTATGATGTTATATAAAAAAATATTTTTCAATTAATTACACATACATTAAGTGAATATTCCTGAATTAGAGGTTTATATACAATGGTTTTTATCACATTATGACTTTTGTTTTAGTAAGTGGTTGAAACTAGAAGGGATAATGGTATTATAAAATATTATGGATAATATTGTGACTATGTGAAACTACATTTGATGATGAATAGAGAGAAATATATTCTGAACAGGCCTAATGAGAAATCACATTACATGATTAACAACATGCACATTAGTGAAATTACTAACATATCAACATGGAGAAAGATTTTATTTTATAAAACCTTGTGTGGGAATAAAAGCAATGTAATGAATACTAGGCATCCTACAAGTCAATAAGAATTGAATAAGAACATTTATAAACACATAAAATGTGTCGGGGGTGTTATCTCTATGAAAAAAGTGCCATAGATTGAAATATTATCTAGGTGTTCAATGGTATATTTTCAAAGAACATGTGCATTACCCAATTCACTAAATTGACCTATAAATTTATATCTAAAAAGGGAAGGATGTATTCCAATCCAATCACTGATGTGGAAAAACTAAAGTATTTTTGTATTTTTATTAAATATATTTGAAATATATTTTCTTTGTTAAGTATATGTTTTATACTTAATGATTTGATATAATATTTTGAATGGTAATGATGACCTAAAATGGTGATGTAATATAAATTTTATATTTTTTAAAATTATTTTTACGGTAAGGTAACCCATAATATGGTCTGAATTATTTAATTTTTTTAATTATGTATAAAAAGTTGATTGATATGGAAAAATTAAATTGGATATTATGGATCACTTCATAAATGAGAAAGTATTTGTTAAAAAGTGGTATATACTATCATCAATTAAGATTGATAAATTTTTTGATTTAAGGGAAATATCCAATAATCATTTTAATAATAAATATTTCAAGTTTTCAAAAAGTTTTTATGTTAATTAATATTATTAAGGGGTTTTATGAAAATAAAATATGAATTTATTATCATTATTGGAATGGGATAACCAATAGATACTTTATAATAGATGTTTGATCAATGTTATGATGATTTTGATAAATTATTTTAAGATAATTATAATGTTTTTTATTATATCCATTAAGATGTTTTACAAGGTTGATCATTTATTGAATGGTTTTAGGTAATCATTTCATGAGGTTTCAGAGATTAATGTATTATATCACTATATGAGGTTTTATGTATATTGGATAAACAATGGTTACCGTTTTGTTTATGATGATAACTAATGGCATATGTGATGACTAATCATTTTATATATGAAAATTCTAATCAATTAGTGTGTTATAAAAAACAATATCACCTAGTTTTTTGTTGTAAAATATGGAGACTAAATTTGTTAAAACACCACCAATGTATGATATCCTTCATATTCAATGGAATGAAATCAATTATTGTCATCTCCTTGTGATATTTATTCATCACTAGTAAAAGGATCTTGAAATAAAATTTGTTCTCATTGTAGTCATTTTAAATGATATTAATTTCAATTTTTAAGACACGTTAGTTTAATGATATGTGATCATTGTCATTATAATAATCATGTTCTCTATCACTTTCCATCATAACTTGTTTTTTTCTATATCCATGGTTTCACATACACTATATGTTCTCATACGTGGAAACATAATTAATAGTTACATTGGGTGACCGTTATGTTTTAGACGTTCTACTTTAAAGGATTTTTTCAAATATGTTGTTTTAATTTTCATTTATATACAAGGAACATTAAAGTATTAATCAATTTAAAAAAAATATAATGGATAGTAAAATTGATTTTATGTAAGATGAATGTAACACCTTGTGTTCTTATAAAATTGTTTTCATTTTTTTAAAAAATTAAAATTATTTTATGGCATGAATTACACATTTTTAAATGTAAATATTTATTTATACTTGAAAAAATATTATATATTGCTATATGAAACACTGAGTATATGTTGTCATATGATTTACATAATGTTTGGGTTGTTTTATAGTTAGTACTACGTTCCATCAACAGCTCGTCTTGCAGACAAGACTCAGTTTTACCAAACATTAGTATATTATTTATATTATTATTAAAATATTATTAATTTATCACATTGACATTAGAATTTAATTCTTGAATAATATTTATTAGATTCCAAAAATATGGTTTACATTTTTATGTAATATTAATTCTTGGGTGACCAATTAACAAGAAATGAAATTAAAAAACCTTTTAAAATATAAGAAATCATTTTCATTTAAGATATTTTTTTGAATTATTAAAAATACTTTGAGGAATTATTTTCATTAAATAAATAAATCTATATATATTATATTTGATATAATATTTAACATTAATCTTATGTTTTTTCTAAAAAAAATATGAATATATCCAATTTTATATATAAAGTGATGCATTTTTCTAAAAGTTAATTTTACGGACATCAAATGGAACACCTATGTTGAATATAATTTTTCCACGTATATATTTTATATATGAAAAAAATTCATTTATTATGTCATAAGTAAAAAACTATCTAAGGGAAATTTTTTTTATAATTTATAGAGAATATTCATTTTTTGATTAATAGTGTAAAATACTAAATTTCAACTGAAAACAAACCTTATATATAATTTATTTATATATTTAATTATTGTTTTAAACTAGATTTAATGTATAATAAGAAAAAAATTACATCCAATATTTATTTTTGTTTCAGTTTAACAACTTGATATTGAAAATATATATCAATACCTTTCAATAATTTAATCTTCATTACATTATGAACTAGTCATCTATTACCATTTTTGCAATTAATTTTAAATAAAAATTTTCGAATTCATTGATTATAATTTATCTAAATGGAATATATATTTAGAATATGAATAATTTCTAATTTATAACAATATCAGAATAATTATATAACAAATTAAATTATGAATTAAATTTTAATTAATTAAATCAATTACGGTAAAAAATAAAACATAGTAGTTAATCATAAAACATTAGGTGAATAATGACGAAAAAAATTTTCCAAAACCAATTTTATGGTAATATTTATATCATTTAAGATATTTTATGCAAATTGGATCACTATTTTAGGAATCATATTTAAATAATACCACTCAATATTGTTTACCAATTTGTATTTACAAGAATTTCACTCATCATCCTCGATAAAAGGGCACCCACCCCCATCACTTCATCGCACCTCTCAGTTATTTTGGATCACTCACACCCTATCCAAATATAATATTGATTTTTAACCACTCAATCTAAAAGTCAACTTTCTGTCATATACCAATTACTCGAAGTCATTTTCTTCAAAATAAAAGGAGTTACGTGAATAAGAGTTAATATCCCTTAACATGCATTTTTTTTGTTTTTTTCTCCTACCCCATAAATTTCATTTTAATAAAGACAATAAAATATCATAAATATCAAAAATACACTTATCTGAAATTTTACGTCAAACAACTACACATTCAAAAAAATTCTATCAAATTGGATACATAATCATTTTTTATGTGTACAGGTGAGTACCACCATACGAATCGATGTAGTTAATTACCCCAATACAACCTCTCAAGGTTTGGAATAATGATTTAAATACATTTTAACATTATATTTATGATATTGAAGATAATTTTATTCTTATATAATTATTATATACATTCATCATCATGATTTCCAATTTTTTTATATAATAACATTGTTTTTTGGTTTGGGGACTACCACCCCCTCAATTGGATGTGATTCCTTCATGTATAACATT
Organism: Viscum album; assembly: GCA_963277665.1. Classification (NCBI taxonomy): domain Eukaryota; kingdom Viridiplantae; phylum Streptophyta; class Magnoliopsida; order Santalales; family Viscaceae; genus Viscum; species Viscum album. Next base: position 1,415,718,484 of record OY728161.1, on the reverse strand, counting down.
GAATTTATTAATGGTGTTTATATTAGAAAAATTGATTTGTAATACATAAAAATATACTAGTATGAATATATATATATACATAATTTAATTTTAATTACTTCTATGCAAAATGAAAATTGAAATTGCATTCATGCATACATATGGCCCATATTCTCCATAAACAGTATATTTGATTTCCAATTTCTATCTTTTATTTATTATTATAAATATGTCTATAACAAATATATAAGACATTTATATCATTTTTTATGTTATATAAACAATTAAATCATGATATATTAAAGGGGAACAAGATTAACATGTCCAAACATGGCTGAAAAACAAAGCATTTATTAACCAAAAGGTAACATTATCAATGAAATGCTATCAAACGGGTCATATAAGGACATTATAAAGTCATATAAGAAATTTGATTACTGAATATGTTTCTTTAATATAATAAAAATAAACCTATTTTAATCATTCAATTTTATTGAATGAGGATGACGAGAGACAAGACATAATGTATAGGAATCGCATCTCAGATTTACTGTCTGTGAGATACATTCCATATTCACCACTCTGTTCTCTATGTTTTGTATATATTTTAATATTAATTTAAACTGAATGAATTTAATATAATTTAGGATATTCCAATTTTCAATTTAAGTTATTATTTCAGGGGGAAAATGATTCAAATGTTACTCATGTTGTAATGGATTTACGACTTATTTTTACTTCTGAGAGACACATGCTAAATTCAGCACCTCTATCATCAATGAAGAGTATATAAAACCCAATAACATAATTTATGATATTTATAATAAAATTAATTTTTTTACATATATATTTTAGTTACTCTCTTTTGTGGGGTCTATGGTTTAAACATTACCAATTTGGGTAAACAATTATTGTCTCCATTGTATTTCATTGAGACATAACTTTTGATGTTCCCATATATTATTTTAATATATGAATAAACAACCACTTTTAAAATAATAGAATTAATTTTTTATAATCATATTACTAAATCATTATTTCTTTTATTCCGAAATTGGGCCTATTAATCAATGTTACCAAAGTGGTATGAGTTTATAGGTAGAATCCCATCACTTATTTGGGATGTTTAATATTAGGATTTCTCTGATTTTTTATCATCATTAACATCTCAATAAATCTAATTAATTTATATTCTCATATGGTTACTAATTATATCATAATTTAAAGGTATATTTTCCAGTCATTGGTGAAAAAGATAATTGTGAATTTTTTTAGGAAATCTCAAAATTATCTATCCCTTTTTTCAAAAATTATTTTTCATTAAAATCTATTTTATCTAAAAATTATTCTTGAAATATTATACTATTATACTAGGTTTTGAACTAAATTGAACCCATGTTTCAGTTTTATCATAACTTTTAAAAAATTAGTATTCTTCTTATTTTCCGATCTGATTGAGTCACTTTTCAAAAAAAAAATATAGTGAAAAAATAATGCATGACATTTATGGATTTATATACCATCATGATCATATTTTCAATTATGATTCATTTGAATGTTTCCAAGAATATTTTATTTGGGAAATTTTTTTCGTTAATATTCATGAAATTCATTTTTTTAATGTAGATATTAATTACAAATGTTCTCAATTTTTTTTCATTTTATAATTATTTTAAATAATTTATAATGCATCAATTATATGTTTTCATTGTTTATTTAAAATGAAAATAATTTAAATGGTTTCAATGATTCCTTTATAAGTTTGTAAAGCTATTTTCAAAAAAAATCAAACATTTTTATGTTATTAAAAGATTTTTTTTTCAAATATAAAATAATATTATTAACAAAATATGTATTCAACTATATTTATATATTAATTATTATGTTTTCAATGTGTATTTCAACTACATTAAAATTTAAAGTGTATTACATCATATAAATTTGTTTTCAGGAAATGGTTATTTACATTAATGAATTTCTACTAGTGATATTTTAACATAAATATCCCTCTAATATAACATCCTATTATATTGTTTATGATTTTTTGTGGATATAATCTAAGGAAACTATTATTATTATTTATTTTAATGGTTAATGTTTAGGTAGATAATGTTTTTATGAAGTTAATTTCACTTCCATGAGTGATTCCATGATTAAACGATTATGAAACCGACATCCCATCACTGGGTATTCTATTTATTAATGACTATGAAATTGATCTCTTATCTACATGTTAAGATATGATGAAATTATTATCATAATCATTTCCTCTCATATTTAATGGATTTTTGTTTATGAAAACTATCTATTTTTGTAGTTCAAGATATGATTAATAGTTTTATGGAACACTTATATATAATATCATTATTTGATGGATGGGACAAATATGTCCCTACAATTCAGTGGGATATTTTTTATATTTTTTAGTATTGATATATATGAAATAGGGAGTGAACATGTTTTTATAATAGAATTTTTCTGCGATGATTTTTTATGGGGCTGAACATTGACAACTATGTGAGTCTTGGAAGTTAGACATGAATAATAAGATTATATTTGTAGTGATACTTGACTAATATTATAGTTTTGGGGGTGAACCATGACAAGTAAAATTATTTGGGGTGATAACCCATTCAACTAATATGAGTATGGAAGTAATCATTTAATAATATGTAAATAACATTATATTATTATGTGCCTTAAACAATTACATGTCGTATTCTTGCGATATGCTTCTATGGATTATGATCTTGATACACTTATGATTAATGTCTTCTGAATGATTAATCTTTTTCACATGAATCATGTATATGATCATTGGTATGTAAGGTATTATCATAAAATGTTATTATCAGTTTATCATACCCCTATTATCATGTTATCCTTATATATCTCTATTATTTAACATTACGTATAATCTGAGTTAATCCTTTCTTATGTTTTCTTTCAGCACGATATAAAAGAACATTTTAGTTAAGAAAAATAGATGTAATGATCTTCTTTAGAAACATTGATGATCCTTATCTATATGAGAAAAATGTGTTCCATTTTTTCTATGACACTAAACAATTATGGTCCAAGGGAATATTATTTTGAAATGTCTTGAATATTAATATAAAATAATGTAATGTCCATGTATGTTATTCTCAGGTCACTATATTTATGTTAATCTATAAAACATTGTACACGGTTACATAAGAATGGATGAGTGATATTAATTATTCTATGAAAACATGTGACGTTATAGATTTATAGTCCATAAACCCTTAAAATCATACACACAACTGTGAAACATGTATTCCAGAATAAGTACAGTTCACTTAATTTGATCATCAACATGTGGATAAAAAATAATAATAAGTCATTATTGATAATAAAAACATGATAGAAAACTCTACACATGGGAGAGGTATAATAAGGTCCATGATTTAAGATAATCATATTTAGTCATGGTGTATCACCAACTCCTCTATTTCCTACATAAAAAACACTAATATTGACTGAATGATCACTATATTTTGTCAAGATTTCAAGAGATTTATTACAAACACACATATGTAATAAAATGCTAAATTTTCTTGAGGTACACTAGTTATTAAAATAGTCATGGTTTCCTTTCACTCCCACTACGAAATATCTAACATCTAGAGTAATCATTATGTTACATGATTCATAGTATCCATCTTCTAGATGACCAATCATTTGGATATAGACTCTAAAACTAAACATTTTCACCAATGCCACAAAAACTAACTTATTATATTTTTGTTATTGATCATCAAAAAAATATGTAAAATCAAGGTTGAGAATTAGAAATTTTGGATTACAACCTCACACATCATATAAGGAAAACATTTATCATTAATTAATGAATATAATAAAACATAGAAAAAAAATTATGGGAATCACCACATAAAACACAATCACTCCATACCTCCACATCTGAATACACCATTTGGGACTTATCCACATGATGAATCAATAATGACTACACCATCATTTGGAAAAATTAATCCATTTTATCAAATATTATTTTTGTAGTTTAGAACATTTATTATTTATATACACCTCTACTTATTTTTTTTATAGAGTCATCACTTGGACTGGGTTTCAAAGAAATCTAGAATTATTATCTTAAAAATATAAATATATATTAAATAACCAAGAACAATCATCCTCCAATAAATAATTTTCATTTATATTAGAGAATCTTATTGAAATTAGAAGAATATAGTTTATTCTAGAGCATTGGGTTTACCATAGGAACAATATAAAGATTGTTGATGCTGAGAATATGGTTAAAGTAAGACTTTATAAGGAAATTTAAATGAATTAATTTTCTAATATATTTTAATTATTTAGTATCCTAAAACCTAATCTCCTAAATTTATTTGTAGTCATTTCAATGAATTAGTGATAGGAACATGGACCTAGGGAATTGGTAGAATCCACTGGATTAAATAACATTGATGAACAACCACATATCATGTTATAATGATTGGTGATCCCAATTATTTATTGAATTTTTTAATTTATAGTGGCATGAAACAATTATTCATTAGAAATTTACCCATACTCGATATGGGGAATGTTTGTTATTTTTATTTCCACTATTGACATAATTATATAAGATCAAATTATGTGTATACTTATTTTCTATTTAATTTCAATATATCATATTAGCCCTAATATGAATTAAATTTTTTTTCATGTATATTTTATATTGCTATGCTAGTTATTCACCCTCATACCAGCTTTGTGTTATTATTAATGCATGGAAACATTCCAACGATTGGTATTCACTTTTTTCATATCATTTTCACCAAAATTCATTAGGTTCTTCTCCATTTCTACATAGGGATAGTTTGAAATTCTTGAGATAGATTAATGCATGATTGAGACATTGGATTTGATGAGTATATGAGACTGTTATATGAATCATTTTAAAATATAGATCGTTGTGTGTTGTGGTATGTGGGTTTTTGAATGATGGATTGGAAGCCCGATCAAGGGTTTCCATGACTGAGTGAGGAAATAAAAGGGTGTGGTTCATTGGGGATGAACTGGAAATGTTTGGGGTTGCTGGAATATATCCCTTAGTTACAAATAAACATTTCTAATACCAAAAACATGTTATCAGTATATTTGGTGGTGGAATAATTGGAAATAAAAATTTTAGTAGAAAACAAATTGAAAATATAAGGGTTCTAGAAAAATATGACATACGTGAATTATATTCCAATGAAAACACATAGTGTAGTGCCCTTTCTAGGGGAATAGTTCTTCAAGATGAGTATTGTAACATTCCATGTATATCCCATACACGATGTGGAACCTTATGATTGTGTCTTGTATTTTAACATAAGAGTACATGGGAATTGAAATGGTTTATTACAAAATGATGGCCAAAATACACATGAATTATTTTGTACTTGATGACAGTAAACGTACCCATACATAGCTGCTGAAAAAACGAATGACAAAATTACATAAGAACTAGATGAAGTACACATTCATCATATAAAAGATATTGGAAAACCTAGATAGCCAATAGATGCTTGGTATACCATTCACACACCTTCTATATTTATATTAGACTACCATATTGTGTATCTCCTTCCCCATGAAATATATTTGGGTCTATGAGAATTGTATCATATGTGGTTTTGAGAATAGTATATGATGGATTCAAATTTTTTCATTTGTGATAAAAAACAATTTTTTCATGATTTATAATTCATTAAATGAATATTAGATGATGATAGTGATCTACTTTGGTCAACAGAATGATGTTGAGTTCATTACTCCCCTACCAAAATAGGGTGTGGGCCTTTCATACTCTATAGACTATTAGAGGTGGAATTAAATCATCATATAGTGTTTGGGGTTCATCAGTCTATGGATTTGGTAATCCCCTATCATAGATCTATGGAGGGGATCAAGTCCTCCATGGGAGTTAGTGATCCCTTAGTTATGGAGCAGAGTAGCAAGTTGAAGACACCACCAATAAGAATTAACTAAGGATGCATGTGGTGATGATCATCAAATATTTATAATTATATATTTAAGAAAAGACATATTGGTTAACTAGCTGATAGATATGGATATAAAAAATCACTCCCACTTATATTTCTGTGTGATCATATCATATGGATTTTCTTTTTAACCTCTTACATATGAGATGAATAGAATATTGTTTGTTTATATTAATCACTTTTCGGTTTTTGGTGTGTCATAGTGGGTGATAATATAATTATATATGCATACCCTTTATCGAACATGCTAATATTATGTAAAAAAACAAAAAAAAATACACCATAATATTGGTGGAATATGATTCAATGGTTTATTGTTATACATAGAAGAGTTGACCATGTTTAGTGGTTGGCCTAAGAGATTGTGAGTTGGGATCTTACCCCTTTTTTATGGTAATTTATTATTACCATATATATATATATTTACTTTACTATATTACTTTAATTCATTCCTAAATGTTATTTCATGCATGGTTTACAATCTAAATGTTTTAGTTTATTCCTGTATATATACTGTTTTCATTGATATTGTTGTTTGAGTTCATATATATACCTAGGGTATGTTATGAAATTTTAGTATTTACAACATGGAACATATCACAAGACCCTACCCCATTGAATAAAGTACTGGTGTGTATCACTCATCTTATCACATGCCATGATGGTCCTGTTGTGTAGTGTCAATAAATTTTCCTATCAAAGGTTCACTTTCCTCTATGTTTTTTGCAATTGCAACATGTTGTGACATATAATTTTGGAAAATTGAGAAATAGTATTGATGCTTCTTTAGTGTGAATTTCATTATAGGAATGCCTTTTCTATCCGTGGTGGCCATTGTATCCACTCAACAGCACTCCGAATACCTATTTGTGGGCATAGAATTTCAAGGTATTGATTATAGGATCTAATGATAAATAAATAATAAAGGATTGTGTATTTTGAATTTTATGTCCTTATTATACATACTCCATAATTATTCTAGTCTACCCATGGTATGTTTTGATAAAAAATTTTATTCCACCACTATTATATCTAGACTGGCTATTGCTATTGAATTGTGAGGATGAGAAGTTGATTGACAATGTCTCAGTTCTAGGAACAAATCATAAGGTGTTTCCCCTAGTTTTACAAAACGATTATCAAATGACAATTGGATTACCATTATATATGATTGTTTATTAATATATTTGTTGCTGTCTTAGGGAATTTTTTGAGTTCCGTTGATAAATATCACAAAGGATTCACTTTGAACTAGTCTCTCAATTAGTATAGGATTTACATGAGGTGTTGTTTGAGTATTTAAACTATTTGAAACTTTGATTGATAATATCATTGATATTTTAACAATCCATATTAAAGGATCAGTAGGGATAATGTTCTTATGATTACTTAGACTCCTGATGAAGTGATAAAATCATGTTTAGATGTACAAAAAACTACTCCATGATGAGTATTACCATTCGAACTCGCACTTTGTGTACATTCAGTAGCATATAAATATAGAGATAGGGGAAATTTTATCTTCTGAGTATGTTGTGATTATTACTATCATGTTAAGCTACTCTCTTGATTTTCCATAGTATGGATATTCTAGTGCATGTATGTTTGAGAATGGTATTCACATATACAATCATTTCGGTGGCTCTTTTTTTTATTCCACTTTTGGTTTATATATGTATTAGTATCTGATTATAGAGTGCATACAAATATAGGTATTCTACATGGATAGATCTTAATGGAAAACTGTTTGAGATTTTCCATACAATCTGTTCTAGAGATCATTCATAAGGTCTTCGTACAGGAGAGATACACATGCCTAGATATAGACATATAGATTTGAAGAATAGGGTCCACATGTAGGGTCGAGAAATTCAAGATAGGTGTTATGATTTCATTGTTATGGAAGAGGTTAAATGGATTAAAACATCATGACTCAACATGTTATTTAATGTGTGTGGCCATTGGACTGAACTTTTTGATAATGAAAGCATCATAATCTTGGATCTTTTATGCATAATCTGGGTGTCCCCAAGGAGGGTAGTGGTAATAGAGGTGCATGAGGTTATATGAATATACGAGATACTAGTGGGGGATGAATTTACAATTTACCCAAAAACAAAAACATGGTCCCTCACACTAGGCTCAGTGGGTATGTGGTCAATGTCGACGAAATTTATACACTATGGAGGTAAATGCCTAGTCTACTGCTGAGATGATTCAATATATGGTTACTAAATTTATACCTGTATAGTAGTACTTATAAACACATGCATGATTCATTACATTTTTATTTTATCCCTAACATAAGAGGTAAATAACTTAGTAGAATATTTAACCAAACTGGTATGGCTAGAGGTTAAGATAGGATGTGAGACATCAAAATATCACTTATTTGGGTAGTGAATATAGGAAATAAATGATTATGATCTACCATAAGACCTTCAGCTTATCATTATTATAAATTATATTGTCATCCTTTGTGTGGAATGTTTATCCATGTTTCATGAACCAATATATTTTCTGTTTAGACGACCTAAAATTCTTCATACTAAAGAAATGTGATTTTTCTTACTGGGAAAGGGAGATATTTGGGATGATCATAAAACAGCTTGGATCATGCATCCTATTATTATTTTTATATATGGTTGTTAATGTGTTTTAGAAAAAATAATTCTATTTATTCATAGGAAATGAGAAGTTTTATAATGTTTTTAAAATGTTGTTCTGTTTTATAGGATGGAGAGAGAAATCCTAGAGGTAGAAAACTAGTGGTATATCCCTATATGTATATCACTATAGGTAGATCCCTAATTGTTTTCCACTGGTGGTGGATCACTAGAGGAATATATATGATGGTAGAACACTAGGGTTAATGGTTGGTGGAAGATATCAGGTGGTATATCATTGGTTGTGTATCACTTGTTGTAGAACACTAGAATAATATATGTGCTTATATATAACATTAACAATATAACTGGTGGTTAATCATTGGTGTTAGATCACTGATGGTAAACCACTTGTTGTAGATCTTTGCTGTTTGATCTGTATAAGTCGATCACTAAGGGTAGATCACTAGTGGAAGACCATTATTGGTACATCATTGATGTTTGAGAAATATTTATATATCATATAAGGAAGAAAATTAGGGTGGATCACTAGAGGAATAACACTAGATGGAGATCAATTGTGGTAGATCATTTGTTGTCGATCAATGATGGTAGATCATTGGTGATATATTAATGATAGTAGATCTTGATATAAGATCGTGTTTTTCACAAATATATGGTTTTCCCTCAAAACATCTAATTTTATAATAAATTTATTTAATACCATAATTATTGTAATTTTTTTTTTCAATATAGAGGACAGTAATATCCAAAAAAATTCAAGTCATGAAAAATCTATATTTTTCATATCACATGGATTAGATAATATTATCTTTCAATGTTAAATAAACAGGTAATCAAATTATGTCAGATTCATATATGATCATCCCAATGTAACGATATTTCCTTCATTATTTCAAAATTTATTTCTCTTGAGATGAGTGGTTTCAGATTAATTTACCATGGTTTCATCCCCCACTATTGTTTAGTTTCCCTATTGATGGTTTCATTATGTTGTTTCACCACATGTGTTTGTTGCAATAAATTGTTGTAATGATTTGTTTTTTTAAGTATGGGATTACTTCCTTTGTCCCCAATTTTGACATCCAGTAGGGTTTCATGATTATTTTACCTATTTACATGATAGAATACACCATATTAATGAATCTAATAAACCCAATTAATTTTCTCTATAAGGAAGGCTTATGTTTCAAAAGATTTCAAAGTGAATTGATATTGTGATATTATGTTTACATATGTTTTATTATTTCTAAAAATCATTTTCATTTGTAGAACCGTTATTTGTGGTTCTGATATATTTTTTGAATCCAATGTTATGTTATTGTCATGTAAAACCATTAATAAGTTGTTAACCATATATACTGAATAAATAAATATCTTATATTTGGATATAATTCTTTTGTGTGATTACTAAAAAAATCATATATAATGAATAACCATTTGATAAAGATGGAATGTTTTTGTGATTATGTGAATAATATTTGTGGAATGTTCTAATACAATATGTTGGGTTTTGGGAAATTTAGATGATTGGATGTGTATCCATGATATGGAGAAATTTATTTTTAATGTGGTGGAGATGTTTTAGTTTTGATTAGGAGGTGAATGTGGATGTTAGAGTGGATGTGTATGTAGGTTATCCATATAATTATATATAGTTTGGTGTTTTTTTGTGTTGCATTATTTTATTTTCTAATGTAGTGATGGAATTAAAAAAAGATAACATTTATAATGAAATTTTAGGGCTGAAAATGTTTAATGAATGGTTAATAATACATTTATTTTGTAAAATTATGCACATGTTAAAATTCAATTTACTAACTGGAAAAATGGAATTAATTTTTTATGTAACTAAATTAGTGGGTAATAGATAATATGTAACTTTTATTTATTTGGCATGGAAGATGAAATGTGTCCTGTATTTTGATGGGTGGTATTCTCTATTTTTTTGTGGTAGTAAACGAGGGTTAAATCATGTGTTGTTGGGTATCGTCATTGTACCACTTTTGGATGACCCTGTGTGCAATGAATATATATACCTATAATTTTCATGTGATTTTCGATAATCACCCCTCCAATTTAGATAATCTAGTGTTGAAATGAAAATATTTTGTGGAAATTTATCCTAACATTCTTGTGCTGGCGATGGGTGGATGGCTAACAACCCCTCCCAACTCAGCCTTCAATGAGATGAAGAAATACACAAGTTTTGATTGCATGAAGACAGAAATGATAATGTAAATGTTTTATTATATGAGAGAATTGAATTTAGGTGATGTGATATGTGTTTATACTTGTTTTTTTGAGTGGGATAGTGAGATGGTTTATGGTAGGGTTGTGGAAGGTATCATGTGTTCATATTATTGATTTCCTTTATGTTTATAAAACCCTGCCACTTAGGTTATGTAATTTGATTTGATGGACCATGTTCCTTCAAGATTGATTTGATGTGATGGTGATATGAACATGGGGTGATTATTATGATGATATTTATCGTAGATTTTGGAGTACCAAGACATATGTTCTTAGTGTGCGAGAGTATAAAATTAGTGGAAAAGAAATGTGGGTTACCCTTTTGATATGATTAAAATTATGTTATTACACATGGATGTGTTGTTTTTGGAGTTATATTTAGTTAAAATGGATTTATTAGTAAACTATTATAGGAGATGTTTGGTTCTATATTTTTCCCATGTATTCATAATTATTATCCTTTAACATAAGCACAACAAACATTGGTATTTTACTGAGATTTGAAATATTATAACCCAATGAATATAAATTATTGTTTAAAATTTTATGGGGACTATTTTGAATATTCTAGACATTTCAGTATCATATCATTACATTGTGTAGGAGTAACTGCATTATATTTACTTTTATGAAGTTTATATTTGAGGTTTTATCTGAATCATATTTTATTTATTCATGGATATTTGTTTGTTTTTTGAGTTATTATTATGTTTTTGCATTGATTTTCCTCATGTATGTTATTCTTATCTCCTAGACCTATATTATTTTATAGGATAATGCCTCTCGTATAATTATATTTTGATACCATTGGGGTTATTCTCTATATCGAGGCCTGCTGAATGTGGGACTCAAGTGGTCATTATCTTTATGCCTTCATTGATTTATTTTTTGTGGGATGGGTCATGATATAGTGATATCATTGGTTGATGGTTAATATATTTGATATAATTTTTAGTTAGTAATTTTGAATATTTCAAGGGTTGGTGTGTAAATACTTTTAGGATATCTTGTTACATTAAATAGTATTGGGATGGTGTCTAGGAAATGAGTTTTTATGTCCCCCCAAGACCCAGTTTGTATAGTCTGAACATATTGAATGACCAATAGAGGTTGACCGATTTTCAAGTTAAATAACTAATAAAAAACATACATCATGATAACATCAATTCATTTTTATGTGGTGTTATTTTGGGATGGTTAAGATTAGTAAAAAATATTAAGAATAATTTTATCAAAATTCCACACAACTAGGATTATGAAAATATTTTAATCTTCTTTTCTACGTCTCTTAGTCGTCATTCTTTTGTGCATTATGGAGTTGAGGTTCAGAAAAATGACTACGTTTTTTTCAGAGGCTATGTTAGATTAAGGAGGATGCTCAATGTCAGAGGTTTTTGCCTAATTTTATAAAGAAGGAATATGGGAAATAAAAGGATATTGTTAGAGATATATAGTAAGAGAGTATGTTGGTGGATCTTGTGATCTCATTTAGGTTGATTCGGTATGCGTTAGATTACATGGTCCCTTTGGAAGTTACTCAACTTTGGGGAGTTGTGATTTATTTGTGGAAGTTTTTTTGCGTGATTGGAAAAATGTAGTTATATAGTGGGTTGACTCATATATGAAGTTTAGAGAAGATAATCATTCATTCATCATGATAGAATCGAGTAGTTATTAGACGCATACCCTTTAACTAGGTAGTTTATCCGCATAAGAGTTTTTGACCATGTTCAATGACAAAAATCATTTTTTTCTAGATGTTTTTTTGGAGATAACTAATCCTATGTGTTGCATCACAATGGGCCACTCTTTCCTTTAATCAAATACTTAGGTACTAGCACCATATATGTTTTCACCATCTGGATGTCATACACATCATCTCCCTATCGAACGACTTCAGTGTTTAGGAATTTTTCTTCATATTGATTATATTTTCATCACATGGATCATTTTATAAAAGTTTGTGATGCTCAATATGAAGGTGTTGATATGTTTTGAATTTATTTTACACAATATGTTCTAGAGAGTCCATTACATTAAAAGGGGATGAATGGCTATACTCAATACAAAAAAAATATAATAGGAATAGGGTGAACTTGTTATTCACCTGTCCCTTATAGAGATCGACTTCAAAATGGCCATTAAGGTGGCTATAATGAAATGGATATATTAGTTGTGTGTATATAGTTGCATCTAATAGAGGCATTATCACTATAGGATAGAGTGATTAGTCGATGTACACTTAGTTAATCAGGTAGTTTTTTGGGTCTTTTTTGATTTTGGAGCATCAAACTCTCTTTTCGAACTCTATATTCCATTATAACAGACTATAAGGTTTATTTACATGAAACGCATTTTCACTATGAAAGTAAGAGGGTTGACCCAGTTTTTTCATATGGGTCAGGGGTTTAGACAAATTATGAGATAAATTTGTCCCTTGTAGACAATTTCTTACATTAGATGCATCCATATGATGTAGTCCATAGTATCTACATGTTTTATTATGTGAGTGTATTAATTATATTATTGGGTATGATTGCAATGCTATCATATTTGGATTCCCAGTGTGGTATTAATTTTTGAGTGTGGGTATCAAGTGGTAAGTAGATGTTTATAGCCCCTTCATCACATGATAACTTATTTTTATATGGAATCATTTGATTTAGGTATTGTCGAGGTTCTTAATGTCTTTAATGATATCCTTGATTTTCTCCCCAATGAGGTTTTATAACTACCCCATCAATGTCTTATTGATTTAGGGATAGAATCACAGTGTTTTGCTTCTCTGATTTCTATGGATTTTTATCATATAGAATCTTTTTATGTTTTGGGAACTATGGTTTTAGATAGATTATATAATGAAAAAGGACATCATTTTATCTTTTTTTTTTCTTCATTTTTTGATCATATTTTTTTCTCAATCAAGTCAGACTGTAGTATGAGGTTGTGTATATACAAAAAGAGGATATATATAGTGATGATGATGAATTACTACCCTCATCCAAAGATAAATAACCAGTTGGAAAATATTAGTAGGTATATTTTGTTTATATGATATTTCTATATTCTGGGTGACACAAGATGATGATTAATGAGGGAGATAAACTAATGACATCATTCAAATGTAGTTATGTTCACATCAATTTCATGAACACACCATTTGGTGTCACAAATAGGATTTTAATCTTTATATAGAAAATAAAATCCATGTTCCATGAATTATTAGACTAGATCATAGTTGTGTTATCTGAAAACACACACATATATATATATATACTCAATTTTATAGGGGGATAATGTCAAGCATCTTATAGTTTTTTTATATGTCCTCTCAAACCTCTATATTTTCTGAAATTTAACCTAGTTTTGTTTTTTGGAATGTGAGGTGAAGTTTTTGTGCATGGGTGGTCTAATAATGGTGGGGAATTATACAATTTGAAGGTAATGGTAATTTTTACCTGTAATACACAAAATTATGTGAGAAAATATCCTAGTTTAGTTGGCCAGAATGTTTTTTAGCATTGGTTCATGCCCAATTACTCCAAAGGTTTATCTATTATAACCGTTTTGATCAATAAGGAACAATAATTCATGTAGCCTAATCAATGTCATATGGATGTTTTTTTAAAAGTAATGTTTTTGAGTACTCTATTTCATTATTTTATAGAGGAATTGTGATGTTTGAGGTGTTTTTTGATGCTTCCTATTTGGTCTTGTGATTACTTTTGATGGAGTAGATGGTTAATAAATATTATGGTCTTATTATGTTACATACACATGATTTTAACTACTCCCCCCATGATTTGGATATAACAATGGTTGTTTTGATGCTAAATTTGTGGTTTAATTACCTCATTTCAGAGAACTTTTCGACTTAACCAATCACAAGAGTATGGTTTATAACATTTCACAGCGTAACATAAACCATTGGAAACATAGGTGGACTGAGTTTATTTTGGATTATGATTATGATAACTCTTAATTGTATTGAATGTAAAATACTAGGTTTAATTATTTTACAAGAGTGTCGTGGATGGCTGTTTTTCAGGAGTCTCAAGGTGCATAGGGTGAGATGGATGATCTTTCATCCTAGGACATAGATGTAAGGGTGGTTTATAGTGGAGGAATATTCTATCATATGAAACATAAATATTATATAACTTGGAAGATGGAGGAGTCTTAGTATGGTAACATAGAGGTAGTGTAAATTCACAATTGTAATGGTCATATGGATCTTCTTATTGGATTGTGGAAGGATGGTTAGAATCAGATGATATTTCATTAGAGTTCTATTTTCTAGTAGAAATGTGTGATGGAATACATTTTGAATTTTATAAATAACCTTTTTTTATTAATCCTAGGATTTATTATGATGTACTATGGATTAATGTATCTATTTAGGTGTTTCTGGAAGAAATGAGAAGTCTTGGAGTTTCTGGATCAGTGTCTAGTTTCCCATAGGTAATGGTCAAACCCTATATTCCAAGTTGTTTTCATCAAACAATGAATATTACCATGATGAAATGGGATGAATTATACAAGAAAATACTCATAAGGTCACCCAATTCTCATAGAGGTTGTGATGTTATCTAGGTTATTTCAGACTGACTGACAAAATGGGCTCACATAATTGAAATCATGGAGTCAGGTATAGTGGATGTTTGGAAAATTCATTAAGTGGACAAGGTGGTCATGATTAAACAATTAGTCAGTCACATTTACTATTATTAGTAGTATAAAACTCTCATAATATACAATATTTTTATTTTAAAATTAATTTAAATCTAATGTAGATTGTCTTGAACGCAACACATGGTTTAAATAAAACACGATACTCAATTAAAATATTTTTTAATCATGACCATTATAATATATCCATTAAATTAAATGGTATTAATTAAAATAAATAAATTATATAAAATATATTTTTTACACATGATCATTAATAATATATTGATTACAAATAGAAATAAGAATCATTTAAATGAAAAAAATGTTATCTTATAAAATAAGTTTTATCTAGAAAATGGTTTAATTGTGCATATATATCATCATATAGAATTAATTTATATCACATTTTGTAAATTATTTTAATAAATTGAAGTTAATTAATCAATACATCAAATCATGATTATATTATGGTTAATTTTGTGGATTTTTCTATAGTTTTTCATTTTTCAATGAATATAGATTAATACAAATTATTTTAAATACATTTATTTAGAATAAATCATTTATAAATATACACTATATTGTTATGTGATATTAATGTAAAAATAGTTTACTAATATATAAAATATTATAATTTATATATTTTTATTCATTTTGATTCGTACTTTTTAAATAAAATCATTCTGAACATGTGAATATTTTCTCAAAGAAACCCCCTTTCTCATCAAATTTACAATATTAGAATTAAATTATAATTTTACTATTATTATAATAGATTTCAGAAATTTGGATTCAATATTTTTTAGAAGGAATAATTTATATTATCTAAAAAATTTTAAATAATATTCTACAATAATTTATTCTATATGAAATAAAAATTATTTACACATTTATGATAAAAATGGTATGAATGGGTGTAAAACTAAAAATATATATGTGTTAAAATGCCCTAAAACCTATCTTGAATATATTTCATGGACTCATTTCAATGATATAATGTCAAATGGTCAATAATATTCCATTTTGGACCTTTTTGGAATTATAAAAACGTGGTTACATATTATTTTTATGAAAAACAATAAGTTTGTAACTCACCCCCTTCTAATAATTCCCTTATTCTATCTTATTCACACATTCCAACCACTTTTTGTATAAAAGTAACTTCCATTATAACATCTCAATTTATATACCCAATATATTGACTCATTATTTTTTGAACATATATTTCCTCATAAGGATTTTGGTAAAAACCAAAAATGGTTACTTGATGAAGATGTAATGTTATTCAATGAGTGTTTTAATTTATTTATTAATTTGTATCCTTCATTCAAAAAAACAATCGTATATAATAAAATCATTATCATAAGTATACATATATGTTATTTTCTAAAAGTAATTAGTTATAAACATAACCATATACATCTAATGAGTTATGAAATCATCATTTGTGTGTACGGAGGACTACCACTTCATTATCCAATGTCATTTATTTTTTTCCATTACCACCTCTCATAGTTTTTAATGGAGATGGATATAAAGTATATAAAATCTATTAATAATATTATTGAATATATTAAATTTTTATTTCATTAAATCCTTTTTTATAATCCATTACAAGTGGGATATAATAATATATCTTGTTTGTATGGTATACTACCTCCGTGTGAAGTGATGTAATGGGCATTTAACAAACACTTTACAGAGAAGGTGATCAGGATAAATTTATGGAAAATATATTATATAATAAAAAGAAATATGAAGTTAATGGATTATTTATCATTCATAAATGTGATTATAATATTATATTAAGTATATTTTCTCTCACAGCAATATTATGACATCATTCATGTCTGTGTGGACTACCACCTTCACTAAGCGATGATACTATCTATTCATCATTGTGCCACAGTGATGATATGTGTATGTATAATTACAATAATAATTTTTTATTTTTGGTATTATTATAATTATTTAGTGATAAAATATAAGTTTACTCCTTTATATAATTATCATAGTGAAATGGACGTGTGACACATGTATATGTATGAAACACCATCTCAATGATGATAACATACATAATTTTTCAAAATTAACATTCATGATTACTCATAAAAGAATATTTATTTTATAAATATGATAATTATTTCTTTTTTTTATGTGTGTTAATAATTTAATATTTCTCCATATTCAAGATTCCAAATTAATTTTTGAATCATATTCCAAATATCATCAAAACACCTCATGTAAACATAATTTTTTAATGTAATAGTGTATAAAAGAGGTATAATTAAAATAATAAGGAATAATAATTTTTGAAAAAATTCATAAGGAATTAAATAATTTATTTTATATTTATTATAATAAATAAAATACATGATGAGTTAGAGTCAATATAAGGAATTATATCCCAATTGATATTTATTGATACATATTGCATTATTATGAACCAAATTTCACTTATATGTTGTATATACACCCTTTTTGACAGGAATTATCATTAATCAATCATAATAAATTTTATTTTATGTTTATGTAATAATTATTTTATCTATAAATAATATATCTGAAATTTTGTAGTGACTAAAAATTATTTTACAATCCCATATTCTTTTGTTTTTGTTAACATTCTCTTTAAAAATCTGTTTATTATAATCAATTTTGAAAATAAATTACGTTATTATTAAATATCTTTGTACAAATATTTTTAATGTGATTATTATTAAATCATTATAACTTTTTTAAATATTGTGTTTACTTTTTATGTTATATGATTTAACGGTGAATTAATTTTAAATCCACATCCTATATGTAATAAACAAATTAGATGATAATTAATATTTTTCATGTATTAAATTGATTTTTTTATTTATGAGTAATTAATTAAAATATATGATATGTAAGGGGATTGGTTATATTGTATCCTCAATTCATCAATATGTCTCATTATAATTTTTTTTGGCTAATTTAAACATGTTTCTACTTATAGTATCCAATTTTCTTGAGGAATGATTCAAAAGGAACAATTATCATGAATCTTGAGATCATGACATAAAATAATTATGATTTTCAAATACTAATATTTTTATTATCATTATTGACCATGAGATTTTATCTACGATATTTTCTATGGATGAATTTCATTCTTATCTATTTATTTAATAGAATCTGTTTTCACATATTTAATTTTCCATATTTATTATACATTATATTTTTATAATAGTAATGTTATTTAAATGGAATATGTTTATATATATTTACATTTAAATATTTATTAATCTTATTGGATCATTATAGATTTCAGTATACTTAAACATTATAGATTTTTTAGCCTACACTTATTAGGATTACTTTCCCTAGTATAGGAAAAAGAACTATTAGAATGAGTTTTTAAGGATGAATATCATTTTATTATTTAACATATTGTGTTTTATTTGTAATATACAATTTCAAATTTGTTCTTTATATATATATGTTGTTATAAAAAATGTCAATATTGATTTGTCCTTGAGGATTTGACACTTTTTATCATTGTCAATGTAATAAAGAAGACACATGGTATGGGTTGATTGGGCCAAAATAACTACTTTGTTAGCAGAGAAAATTTATTATAATCATTGTGAACTAGATTCATGAAAACAAATATTAAAAAAATATTCATATGATACTATTTGGTGATAAGTATATAATAATGTCCCAATATGTTAATAATTATGATATTTTATCATTAATCATAGAAATATATCTATTTTTTTATAATATTTGTGGATGTTGTTCTAGTACAGAGGTACCTTGTGGTAATAACATTGAAAATGGAACATTATGCTTGAATAGATATTCACATAATATATGATAATGTTCCTCAATATGCTCCAAGATTTACACTCCTTGTGGATATTCATATGATTATTCAAATTTTCATTACAATCCATTATTATGTAATTGAAAATAAAGATACAATAAATGATTTTTCTATATTAAAAATGCTTACATATTAATTTCTCTTTAGTGTCACATCATATTCAGAAATATACATTATGATTTAATGTTCTGATTTTAGTTATCTAATATACAATATTACATTATTTTGATGTGGTGTTGAGAACAAATATGGGTGTCAATACATATAGACAATGTAGAGTTTTATATGTTAGAAAATCCAAAACATTAGGTATTGGAACTGAGAAAATTAAATTTATACTAGATCTACAAAGCCATGTTATTACAAATAAAAATTATCAAATGAGGAAATCTATTTAAAAGTGATATTATTATGTGTTTAATACCTATATGAATTATAATCGCCCATAATTTTAAGTGATTACAAATCCAAAGGTTTTTGAGAAACTGATTATGTATTTGGAGAAGATATTTATACCATTTAGATGTAGTGAGAATGAAATGTAAAAACATTCAGTATATTGTCTCATATTCAATGATGAACATTCCTGGCTGTTGATGTAGAATACTATAGTGGAAGAGGGAATAACACTAATAGAATGGAATCATTTATTTGAGACACTCTTTAAAAGATATTTCCTTTGTGATAAAAAATATTTTGTAATATAAAGTAGAACAACATAAAAAACATGGTGTAATATTGTTTCAATATGTTTGATTATACCATTACATGGTTATGCAAATATGATATGGATTATATAAAAAACACAGAGTTCAATATTTTCCATTTTATTGAACATCATTTTCCATGTAACTGATAGATGTTATTCTCCATTAATTTTTCATTATAAGATTAACTATTTGTATAATTCATGAAAACAGAAAATCAATTCCCAATAACTTTCATATATTTGTGAATTCTATAGAAGAACAGGACATTGAAACACTATAAAAATCGATTACATCAATAATATAGAAGATAACACATTGATTTCCATATTTCTAATATAGATTAAATTATCACCTTGAGAAATTCTTAAGGTGGTCTAGAGTTATTAATAAGTAATGAGATAAGGGGAACAAGGATAAAAAATGGCAGGGAGAAAAAAAACATCTATTAGGTGTTTGAACTATTGGGAGAAGGGGAAAAATAAAAAAAAATTCCCATCCATCAGTGTAATCTAATACATATGAGGCAAAGTGGTGAAGGCTAATATTATTTGATTACTATAGCTATGGGGGAGATACCCAATGATAGTGTTGAATGTGCTTTAATACTATATTCAAAATTATGTAAATATTTATATGATTCCGGATGAGGGAATAATTTTATAACAATAATGATTATAATAAATATGAGAAATATCCCTATGTTTTTAAGATGTTTTTTAGTTATAGAATTATGGATGTTCCCCAAAACAATTACAATGTCTCAATAATTCCCCATTATACCAAGTAAATGTTCTCTATTTTCTGACATTATATATTACTGTAGTTTAACATTAATATAATCAGTGGTATGGACGATATTATACTATAAGACAATAAAAATATTTAAAGAAGAAATAAATTACAATTTTATTAGTATGTATATAATTCTTTATATTCTGAGTAGATACATATTAATTTGTGTCATATTTAGATCCACTACTAGTAGCTGTACTAAATTAGAATCATAGGAAATAATATAAAAAAATATTTAACTTATAAACTAATAATCAAATTATAAATGTCTCTATTTTAAATGAATATTTTGATATTTTTCATTAGAAAATAATTTTATATCCCCCAGGGAAAAAAGTTTATTTTTTCATTAATTTAATACCTAACATGCGATCAACATCAGGGGACCCCTATAGAATATCCACTTTGAAATCGGTGGATTTGAAGAAACAACTAGTTGATTTGACTCAAAAAGGATTTATTATCCCTACGGTTACACCATGGGGGTGATTTATTCT
This sequence comes from Viscum album, assembly GCA_963277665.1. Taxonomy (NCBI): domain Eukaryota; kingdom Viridiplantae; phylum Streptophyta; class Magnoliopsida; order Santalales; family Viscaceae; genus Viscum; species Viscum album. The sequence continues at coordinate 1,415,697,061 of OY728161.1, read as the reverse complement.
TTTCATTATTAATAATGATGGATCTACGAGATTGTGAATTTATTATAGGGAAATTATTTATATGATAATGAAAAACATTTTCCTATATATTTTATTGATTAATTATTCAATCAAAATCAAAATGAAAAATATTTATCAATGATTGACATTAATTATAAGAATAATTAATAATTATTAAATAATTATGTTATTCCAATGAATTATTTTTGAACAAGGTATGTACATTACAGGCTTATCGAAATACCATTCATATTTAATAACATACTCTATATTTATTTGAATCTAATAGACAATGTATTCAAGAATTATCTTGATCAATTTTTCTGGTATTCACTGATGATATTATGTAATACTATAAAATATATGAGTATAATTATAATCATGTGATGAAAAATTATGAGACTATTATAAGGAATTAATTATATGATAAATTTAGTATTTTTAGATAATGGATTAATGAAAATTATTTTCATTCATATAATGTCTCAACTAATGGAACCAAAATTGATCATGAAAAGAAAAATCCCAATAGATATCTTCATACACTAATTATCATAACATAGTTATGTAATTTTCTTAAATTTTCATGGTTTATCACTGATTAATTCATAATTTATCTATCATGGATGACCAGTTAATCAAGATTACATGAAAATGAGTTATTTTGATTTTGAAAAAGGTATGTGAATACTTTTTGGTAATCTAAGTTGGTGATTGCTTAAAACTCAAATTTTGACTCTACCATAGTGAAATTATATGTTTATGATATATAGTGTTTCATCAATGAAGGTAGATAATTATATAATAATGAAAATTTTAAAAGTTATTTAATGTAAATCATAGAAAAATAAGATTCCTTTATTTAATTTTCCAAACTCCGGTCATTCGTTTGTTTTATTAATATGTACATTGAACATATAGAGAGACTATTTATATGGTGAGTATAACAACCACTCAATTTATTTCTATTTTAAACAAGATTTTCACATATTATTTCACATAATAAAACTCAGTACATAAAGAAGGCTAGTTTTTGGGTCTTAAGAACACTATATAACAACTTAAAACATTAAATAGAACATCTTTATTGAAAAAATTTGTGGCATGACAAAAACATTACATTCTACATAAAAATACATGGGATAACCAGAGGATATTCCTAATAAATCGTTGATCTACAAATCTCTGTAAGGGAGTAAAAATGGGACAATATGAGGATAAAATTAAATATTAGACAATGCATGTCAAAAAGGAATAAAGTAAAAATAATAAAAAAGAATGATTTCTCATGATAATCATGACATGAGTAATTTAGAAAAATCATAAAAAATTGCATCAGTGAAATAATTCAATGATAATGTTCCAATACATCATGGTGAAAAAAGTACCATAATGTAATCAGGTAATCCCATTTCCCAATATGACATTTAATGATACTAAAAATTTGTGAATTCATTAGAGTGATATCAAAGATCACCCTTTATAATCATTTCAATATCATGATTGTGTGTGCCACAAATATTTTATAACCATGATTTATTCAACATTATAATTTATTCGTTGATCTAGTATTGTTGAATAAATATATTTAAATACTCAAAAAATAAATAAATGTCCGTAATGTCTAATACCCCTGATAAGTAAATTTCATGGTATTTAATTCAAAATTATCTTTTCATGGAAAATCATGTTATGATTTTGGCAGCTTAACGATGTCATATTAAAATTCATATAAAGTGTTGGTGAGAGAGAAATGGTTATCCCTTCAAATAAACATGAAATTTAAGGTAAGATGAATATTTATGAACATATCCAAAAATAGGAAAAATTATTTTATAATACATATCAAAAAAAGGATGAATGATAAAAGAGACAGTTAGAAGATCCATTACTGAATTTTGGCGTAGTAATAGGTGTACTTAATGGATCATAGGGGGATTTGTGAGATTAAATGGACGAAATCATTAGTTATGAATATGATTTATATTAAGTTAATCAAGGAATATCATATAACAACATAGGAAAATAGAATTTAAGATGCTTACTATAAAATATGTTCTAAAATGGAATGAGAAGTGAGAAATCCCTTACATGGATGTGTGACTCTAAAGGCTTAGGGGAGGATTATTGGGAGTTTGGGGGAACCTTTGGAAAACATAAGGGTGTATATAATGGATTTTATTTGAGATTTATGTAGTTTTTGTAACATACCATGTAAGTAAAGAATAATAGATTTTCATATCTATTTATAATCATGAATTAGATAGCGTTTTAGAGGATTAAAATGAGAATAAATCTAATATTAATCATAGAATACTTTAATATTTTTAAAAGATCATTTTACCGCCTTTTGATGGAAAACATTTTATAAATCAAAATTTTGACAATTTTATAAGCTCTATTTATCAAAATAAACTTATTCTTTTGGATTGGTCCATTTAAATTTACTTTGGATAAATTTTTTTTATTTTTCTCACAATGCTCAGTTTTTTTAATGAATAGTGTAAAATACTGCATTTTACAAAAAAACAACTGCTTCTTCATCTAATTTATTTATATGGTTAGATTATGTTTTTAATTGGTTTTCAAGTTTAATTAGAATATATTGTTACACTTTAATCCAATTTTGGTCATTTTAGTTAATTTTACTTTGGAATTGGCCCTAAAAAAGTGTCAAAATTTTTATGGATATTGTTTCTAAAAAACCCGCTATTTGTTTTGACAATGGGAATTATTTTTAAATTAATTACTGAAATTTTTATGTTTGGAATTTTATAAAATGGATTCCATATTTGTAATAAGAAGGCCCAAATTATGTAATATGACTATTGTTTTGGACATTATGAATAGTAATGACAGTAATTATCTTTAATTATCATGATTAATTAACAATTGGGTAGTTAAGGGTAATAAAATAATATCATAATAATATAAAATGACAAAAAAATGTGTCCTAATGATATTGGTTGTGTCATGGAATACCATGGGATGCCTTGTGCAAACATTGGGACCATGTGGAATATCTTTTGTGTGATAGTGACATTTTATCATTTTTTTAAAGAACCGAAAATATAACAAAAGTATGTAACACCGATGTAAAAAATTTTAGTTTTGTCTGTGTAAATGATATCTTAGACTATAAATAGTAATTGGAAGGATAAAAATATTTCCTACATCATAGTATTTTTTTATAATTTTTAGACATTAAATAAATTAATTTATTTATGACACCATGATGATGCAGCAATTGCCTCATTAATGAATGATTTAAATAAAATGATAATATAGTGTAAAATCTAAGAATTACACTTTCCTAAAACCTTTTGGAAAGGTGGATTTCAAACCCTTATCACCTTGTCCGCAAAATATTTCTTTGTGGGACTTTAAAATCCAAAACTCATTTTATAATAAAGTAACATTTCATGACTTTCAAAGAGTTCCCCTCCTCTCTTATATAAAAGGCCCCCACATTCACACCCTTACCCACACCTCTCAAGCCATTGGCTGGTACAAAATCTTCTCATTTTATCTCTCCAGATCCATCTCTTCCCCATAGAATCCTTACCTTAAGCAGAAATCTCTTTAAGAAACCCTTTTGTTTCAAACTAAGGGGAATTACCCGATTTAAAGGTCCTGTCTTCTCTTATGTCATTTTGTTTTATTTTTCTTCTCCAACCCCCTAAAATATTTTTATTCCATTTGTTTGTAACAAAACCATAATTTTAAATTGACTAGTATGTTTTTATGATAAGGATTTAATTTACACTTTCACACACCTCCGTCTAATGGTTAAAGAACATACTATTTCTGTGAGTGGCGAATTACTACCTCATGAAATGATGATTGTTCAATCTTCTATTAACACCTTTCATGATGTCCATTAAGATGTCACAATATATATATGATATATATAATTTTTCTATTTTTCTTATGCTTATTTATTTTTCATTTATGGCATACCTTTATGGTTTTCATTATAGGTAAATGCGATAATTTCATTTTAGGAAGGGCGGACTACCTCCCCCTCAAAGTGATTTGATTCGTTAATTCCATATGTGAGATGTATAAATGATGAATTTGATTATTTTACATATTTTATTATACTGAAATTATAATATACATTTATATCATTATGATTTCATTCCATTAAATACTAAATATAAATGAATGTAGCGTTCATGCGTACGTACGACATACCGTCTCCATGAACGGTGCATTTCATTTATTACCACTAAATGTTATGAAATATTATAAATTCATGTATATACATGATATATATATGATATATATGATATCTACCTCATGAATATAATTCTGGATATAATGTATATTTTACCACATGAACAACTTGTAACAATAAGAAGTTTATTTTTGGCTTAACAACCAAAGATCAAAAAAACGACCGTTATTAACTTAAATAGTTACATAATGTTCATAGTATGGTAATAAGTGATATAAAAGGAATAATGAAATTGAAAAAGGTTCTTAAGATAGAATAAATTAACTCTAGTTTATTATTCGTGAGATTAAAGAACGATCGAGTCAAGTCGGACATGAGGTAAGGGACTTCGTCTCAATTTCCTTTCATTGAGGCATATTTTGTTTTATACAAAACATTCTTATATACGGTGTATAAACCCCTTTAAATTTACATTTATTCAGAAGGAATATTTTTGTACGATGAGTTTTACTAAACGACAAAAGGAATTTCTTGTCTTACGTATGCGTTGAAAATGACTTCTCCACCGCTGTGACCATTATTTGTGTTTCTGCTTCCTCTACAAGCCATAACTTTTTTTAAATAAAAATTAAATACCATGTTTTACTATTATTTTATTTTGGTATTCAAAATGGTTTTGATAAGGTTTGTATTATATCAATGTGTTTTATTGATATATTGTGTTTGAAATAAGGAAATTTTATGTTCCCTTTATTCATGTTTTATGTGATACGATTATGTTATGGTTCATGGGAATTGTTTATGATGATGGGTGGTTCCGTAAAAACTAAGCACAGGTGATCCTGATATATATCTCTAATGCATTGGGTAACACAAAGGATTTAAACTCTATGGTTTCTCCATAGAGATTTAGGTAATATACTGTGATGGGTAGTCCAAACGCAACCATGAGGGTTACTCCATATGTAATAATGTTATGAATGCCTCAATTTACCTTTATTTCTAATGATATCTATGAGTTATTCATAAATATTATGATTTCATGAGGTATGTTAAAGTGATTATGTTTTATGAGTAATGTATGATTTCATTGATTCTTATGTATACATGTACTCAGGTTTTGTTTCTATATTTTTATATCCATTATTGAGCTTTTTTATGCTGATACCAGGATTCTGATATGTTTTTCATCGGTCAAAGGAATATTACATGATTTGATAATAGTGTCGAGGATGTTTTAAGAAAGAATCCATGTTTTATTTTAAATATGTATTCATTTATGGGAAAAATGAATATTGTCTTTTGTGTAACCACCTTGCTGAAATATGGAATGTAATGCATGATTTATGATCTAATTCTCTAAAACACTAATCCTAAAAAGACCCTCAATGTGTATTTATGTAATAACTCAAGAATAAGTAATTGTAAAGGATTTTTCGCTATCGTTTTAGTAATGTGAACTTATAGATTGGTTGTGTTTATATTGAAAATGAGAGGAATTTCATTATTCTTTTAGTTTTGGACACTACATAATTAAATATACTAAACAACAATCCATCCTAGGGTTTTTTCCCATTGTTTCTAGATAAGTGTAGTACATACGTTATTGTATATTTATAGAGGTATATAATATTAAAATAATCCCCTTACATATGTGGAGGTGGTTCACACTATCAAGGTAAATATTTCATAACATAAAATATAACATAAGTATTTGAGGAATCACTCTACCATTATAAAATAAACTAAAATAAACTGAAAATTTATTTATTTTAGTTTTTAATAATATATTTTTCATATGATACAAATTATAGTATTTATTACATCACTATATATCCATTTTAATTTCATAAAACAAACTATATATTTATATAGTAATTAAATTTTAACATAAAATTACGCTGTATAAAAAATAGATGGAAAATTCATCATTGGATAATTTCGACATCTTGATTTCAAAAATAGTATCAATTTTCTATAATTAATTTTATAAATATATAAAATTTTCACTATTAAAAACTATAACTAATATTTATTGAAAATTATTGGTTTTGACAATAATAGTTTTCAAATCCAAATAAAAATTATATTATACTTCAGAAAAATTAAATGATGCTTTTATTTAATGAAAATAATATATTAATAATACTTTATTTATTTAAAAATCCAAATTTTATTAAAAATAGACTTCTTAATTGAATTAAAATATTTTCCATTTTTACTATTAGTGATTTAAAATTTATTTACAATGGAAAAATAATAGGAATAATATATATTCATTATTTTATACAAAATAATGAATATATAATTCTTTCATGGGTATTTATACAAGTCCCATTATGATGCAAGAATATTCCATAAGTGTAAGGTCCATGATGGTGGGGATTTCATGGGGTCGTTTAGTGAACATGTTTAGGGGTGTGGTCTTGATGATATTGAACATCTCTTATAAATGTTTCACTCAGGCATAAGTTGTTGAATATTTTTTAGGTCATGGTCTTGGGAAATATCAAGAAATTTTACCTCCCTCGAATTATTTGATAAATGAGAATCACAAGGTACGATCCAACTTTTTGAATCCATCACTTACATTGTCTATGACAAATGATTTACATAAAACCCATATAAATACTAGTAATTTGATCACTGTTCAATGGCTATATTATCAATTGTAAATATACCTAACATTCATTTGAAATCCTAATGGATATTATGATGTTAATGTTTTTTCTATAACCATAAGACATTTTATTAAATAACAGTTTTTTATTTTATTCTTAATATTTTGGGTTTTTACACTCCTTCCACCTTAAAAAATTTTATCATATGGCCTTCCTTTTTCCAAAACAAAACTAATTATGGTATATCCACTTCATCACATCCTCTAGTTCCCATTTTTGTTCTTCAAACAGTTTGTTTCACCATTACAACTTGATGATGGGAATTTTCTTTTTTAATTTATATTTTTCTCTATGATATAATATCTTCACCTACACTCTTTTATAGGAGAGTTCATTCTCCAATGTTTCCACCTATGGATTGTGTACATGTGGCGGGTCTAGGATGTACATCCTTACAATAGATATATTGAATATATCATTTATTTGAGATAGGATTGGTGGAATTTCATGTTAATAGGACACTTCTATGATATAATCAAGGATCCCAAAAGGGTTTTTCTGCCTTGGATTATGCTTTCCCTTCTTCCTAAATATCATGATGTTTTTCCAAGGAGATTTGCAGATAAATACCATGTCTCCAACATTGAATTCTAGGTCACATCAGAGATTTTCATCATAGCTATTTTGTCAACTCTGAGAAGCATTTATGTGGTTCTATATTGCCTTATCCTTCTACACCATATCATTATCCATTTCTAGAACTAGATGTTTTTGTTCCCCAAAATTTTGGTGTTCTGAAACACTCCCCATTATGGTCTTTATAATGGACATTTGTATGCTCAAATGGAAACTATTGTTATTAAATAACTTCACAAGAGGAATATTTTGGGCCCACATGAATTGATTGTCCATTGAGAATGATATCAACATTTCCTCAAGTGTTTGGATGGTTTACTCAGATTTCATATTAGTTTTGAGGGTGATAACATTTGTTTAAATTCAAATCCATTTTTAGAGTAACTATTATAATTTACAAATATTTATAGATGAATATTGGATCTCAATTTGTAAATAATTGATAATGGTTCTCCATGTAGCCCTTCCAATTCTATGAGGTATATCCAGTATATTTGATGTACTAAGAAAGCCTCTGGAATCGAAATATATTGTGCAGTACATGTATGATGATCCAAAAAAACCTAGATAACATTGTTTCCCTTGGATTTATTCAAATTTACATTGAGAATTACATGGTTATGTTTTTTATTAACATCTTGATATTGGAAATAGTAAATTTATCCCCTTATATTTCTCCATTTCTTCCCTCTTTCACTAAAAAACTAGACACTTTGATATGAATGTTGTGATTTAATTCTTCATGTTATCCCCAAAATAGTTCTCTTGGAGATCATAATGCATCCTTCTATTCTGTGGGTAAATTTTTAAATTAAAACTATGCACCTCATCTAAAATTCATTTCCCTAACATTGGATGTTATGGAACACATATCCTCGATCCAAATCTCACAATTATATCTTCCTTAACATTGAACTTCAAGGATTTCCATTTTATTTTACATTCTACTTTCATTTGAATCCCCACATCATATTTTTGAGGAACCATCACCCTTTATAAAATAGATGGTTCAGAAATAATTTTTAATATGATTGATGAATTTCATTTATTATAAATATAATGTCCATTATCTTCACATATTAAATGATAGTGTCCATATCAATTCACATCAAGATAGAATTCCTTAGACTTATTTACATAGAGTATATTGCTCCTTATTGACTATCCTGTGGTGGTACTAGATTTAGAAGTCTAAATCCTTGATAGTATATAACAGTATTCATTAGAACATATTCATCTCTCTTTATGTGAATATGTATTTGATACTTTTGTTGTTCACATATAATTCTCACTTCTCTTATATAGATAATGGAACCAGATTTTCAGTACCAAGATGATTCTTTATAACACCATATAATGAAAGGGATGGTTTTTATAATTCATTTTAAACATCAGTTGGGTTTTTAAAATAAATGTTCCACTATGCATCATCATACATGCCAATATATTCATTGATTAATTTCTAAAATTCCTAAAAACATCCCCACTTCTGGGAAGTCTGAGAATGTGTGCAGTGAAAAGCCTCTTGTTGAACTACGTGAAACGTTATTTACATTAAACATTACAAGAAATTTTCACCTCCTTATGATTTGTTTTTGTTATGGTGTTTGAAAATAATTAGAAATTATCTACATAATGGATTTATTATATACATATCCCATGGAATTTATAGATATCTGTCATAGATATTGTCCTTAACCATCCCTTAATTTCTTTTCACATTTAATGATCCATATTTATCCCATTGCGTGTGATGAAAGATCCCAAGAATGAGACTTACTTCAACAATATCTCACATTTTTTTTCTTTTCATAGAGATTCTCCTTTCTCCTGGTCTTTAGCACGGTGCTCAGATTCTCCTCTTGTTTCTGATTGGTTTTTGAGTATTTAAAATATCATCTATAAAGACATCAATAAATTTGATGAATTAATATTTAAATACTATATATTTCATGTAGTTAAAACATGTGGTTTGGATCAAAACTATATGTTCCATAAAATCCAATGTTATAGAATACACTTTTAGATTAGGGGCATAGATTGGATCAATGTCTTTATAGAGTAATCAATTATTATAAAAAAATTGACTCACTTAGAAAATTATGAAAAAATCCATGTTCATATAATTTCAACATCCTCATTCAAAAAATAATATTAGTTTAATATAAATTATTTTTTAAATATGTGAGTTTCCACTTTTCATAACAAAAAGAGAGATTTATTGAAAATGATGGGTTTTGACAACATCAGTTTTCGATCCCTAAAAAATCACATGTGACATCATAAAAATTATTTGGTGATTTATATTTAAATAAAAATAATTAATAAAAACATTTTATGAAAATATAATATTATTAAAATATCATTTAGTTCAAAAAAATATATTTCTTAATTGAAATATAATTTAAACCAAAAATACTATTACTACATTGAATATTATTTTCAAAGTAACAATAATGGAAATAAAATATATTAATTATTATTTTCAAAAATAATGTACATATTATTTTTCTATTGTACTGATACATATCCATTTATTACAATTGAATATACCATATGAGTGAGTTGCGTGATAGAGGGCATTCATGATGTCATTTGCTGAACATGGGTTTGGTCATTATCTCAATGATCTTAAACTTCTCTTGTAAATGGATTCACTAATGATTAAGTTGTTGGATCTCTATATATGCTTGGTCTAGGGAAAATTTCAAAATTACATCTCCCTTAAAATATCTGATAAATGGTCTTTATAGAGAATGATCATACTAGTTATGGAAATCACATACCTCAACTACGGCAAATTTATTTATTAAAACCCCATATTTATAATAGTCATGTGATCAATTTTCAATGAATATATCATCAAAGTTAAATACAATTATTTATCATTTAAAATCCAATTAGATATAAATAAGTGAATGTGTTTTCAATAACCATAAGAAAATTAATGAAATAAAAAAGGAATTTTATTCATAACAGTATTGTTCATTACACTATCAAATAGTTAGATATCTATATACCATATTATCTGAGAATACATATCCTCAAAAAAGAGTTCAACATGAGTAAATGAAAATATATTGAACTACCCAAGGATTAGGATTTCACAATATACTAACTCATGGTGAACGAAAATAAGGTATTAGATGCATTAGGTAGAAAAGATCAAGGAATTCTGACACAAATGTGGATTTTGAGGAATCCAAAGTTCATGGATATAGTATATATAGATTTCATATTTATTGAGGAAGAGGATACCTCACTAATTTTTAAATTAATTTAGAAAAAAAATCTATAAGAAAAGGTAAAAATGTATCAATATGATTATTTAAAAATTAAAAATTAAATAAAATCAATGAATGATATTAAATTTGAAAATTTTCTTATGAAAATTTAGTTCTAATGTTTTGAATGAAATAATGTGTTCCATATAAAGTATAGCTTATTGGATCATAATATACAAGTTTTATATCATGTGAAATCTATTTTTACAAGAGAGGGGGTGGTGAATTTTTGTGTTTGAATTATATGTTTCAAATCATTAATACAAAAAATTCAAATAACTTTTTATGTAAAATATCATAATTGTCCCTCAGTTCTTCAAAAAATGTCACTAACTATTATTAGATCAAATCTGATAAAATCATTGTAATAGAATCATTATTACAATTAATTTTATTAATTATAATCTGAATCATAATCAATTTTTTATATCATAATAAAATCATAAAATATAATGTTGAATACGATGATCAATGATAATATTAATATGCATAGTGAAAAAGTAAAATTAAATGAAAAATGAATAAAAATAAAAAAGTAATAGTTATTAAAAAAAATAATATTGTTTGACTATAAGAGTAATGTATTCATGCTCTATAACTAATGGTATCCCTTGTTTTATAATTATAAGAATGTTTTTCATTCCCTTGAAAGTGAAACTCTCGATGGGATGATGAAATTATCTCTGTTCCAATAAACAAAATCCCTCTCTCTCTGGATTAGAATGACATTTTTACCTTACCTAATCAACCCTCAATGCATTAGATCGTAATATTTTTTTTTCATATCAGTAATCCATTAATGAATACAATGATTGAACGTAGTTTAAAATTATAAAAATCTTTTAAAAAGAACAACATGAAATTAAATATTTATATTGAATTTATCAAAAAAATCACTGGATAAAATGATAATTATGTTCATGCATTATAAGAAATAGAGAAATATATAATGAAATATAATATGAAATTTAAGATTATTTTAACTTGTTAAATGACTTGGTATTTATAGGCATAATCCCAATTGTTATCTTGATCAACCAAAAATCTAATTTCATGAATGTTAATCACAAGTTCCTTGTATCCTAGAACATGATAGCTCAAAATGAATAGGAATAACATAATTTCAAAAACCATATTTTTAGCACCATTAAAATGAAAAATCATTTCCATATATTTAGAAATAAGCTTTTATAATATGATTATAAAATTATTTCTCTTGGATGGACTTCATAATAATTGTCATTTTTGATAATATACATATGGATAATTATTATTATTTACACTACCAATAACATTATGACTATTTAGACATTATCATTAATAAATACAAGTTAAATATTCTAGAAATAAATATGATATTGTTGTGTAAATATATTTTCATTCTCATACTCACTATGATAATAATACTGAATAATTTATATTTTACATTCGTAAAGAATTTCATAATTTTTTATGTTTGGTAAAATATAACATTTCCTACAAAAATTAATATAAAAAACATTGGAAATTTCAAATTAGTAAAACATGTTTTTAAGAAGGTTTTTTAGATTTACAAAATTAAAGTAATGGAATAGTGAAAAAATGAATTTTTGACTCCAAAATCTCCTCATTTTAGAAAGAACAAACAAAAAAATACTAAATAGAAATTATCGTTGAAGAACATATATTCCATTTTATTTTAGGTACTTCATATTCATAGTTCACTTAATAAAAAAATAACCCTTATTTAACATTTAACTCATCTAAATATGACAGATACTATGTTTTTTAATATTATTTACTACCCATTATAAAAAAACATATCTTAAGGATCATATTCACACATAATACTACAAAATATAAATTATAAAAAATTAAATATTATAAATTATTTCCCATCCCTTTATATAATGATCTCTTTTTGAGATAACACCCTCTTCGTGAAAATTTTACAACTGAATAAGAAAACTCCACCCTCAAAAGAATATAATCCATAGAAAACTATTTATATTCATTTGTGATTTTAAAAAATAATGCGGAAATATATTTAAATTCATACAAACATAGTGATGTAAAAAATATAAAACAATTTGATAAAATAACAATTATACATTAATAAATTTGAATTAATATTTAACCAATAAAAATTAAAAACTATTTAGAAAAAATCATATTTGAATGAAAATAATAATTCAAACATAATGATAAAATATTTTTTGAAAAATGATGTATAATATGAGTTTAAAAGGAAAAATTCAATATTTCATCTATAAATACTTCACATTTATTTTCATTATCATGAACACCTTTTAGTCCACCCACTTCTTTTTTATTATTTATTCTTTAGTTTGGTATTTTTCATCTTGAATTCATATTTTCTCAGGAAAATCATTTTTTCATTCTTCAATATATTTAATTCTACTGGATAGATTTGATTATGAGAATCACCGACAAAAAGTATTGAATCAACCCACATTAATTTTAAATTCTAATGTTTGAACAATAATTATATATTCAATGCTCTCTATGTATGTTACTCTTTCTTCCATTTAATTTTTAAAGTGGTTAAAGGATTCATCATAATCCTTCATTAATTTATTCACATCCTGAAACATTTCATTATAATGAATGATATTTAAATCAATCATATGCTATAACATTAAAAAAGTAGTGAACAAAATTTTTATGATTAAAAAATTAAAATAGACATCATTCCGACTGATGCTTTCATTTAATATTAATGATTCCAATTTTTTAATAACAAATTAACTAATCATTTCTCGTATAGATTTAGGTATGGGGAATAATTGAAATATACAATAAAATTACTTATATTCTTGAATTATGTAATGAACTACTTAAAAATTTATCATATTTTCTGAATCTGATTCATCTCTTTCAATTTTAGTGTGTTTAGTGAGACTAGTTCGGATTTCTGCTTCTTTTTCTTTCCCTTTATAAACATCAATTCAAATTTTTTCACCGACATCCCTATTTTTAGATAATTTTATTACATACCTATCATCATTTTTATCTTTATAATCTTCTGACTTTGATTTTTTCTCTTCTTCATCTGTAATAGATTATGGTGGATATTATTCCTTTAGATATTATTTCATATAATAACAATGATTTTTTTATTTTTGATTGTTTTTGGAAGGTAATTCATATGATGATAGTTTTGATTATTTTAATGAAAAATATCAGATTGAGTGTCTTTATTTTCAATACCTTCATATTCTTCTTCATTTTCTTCCTCGTCTTATTTATCCCCTTGTATTTCATTATTTTAAATATCATAAACTTATTATTCAGAAAAATCATAATCCATTTCATATAAAAATCATTATTCTTATTCTGTATAATTTTTTATTGAATCAACCATTACGACCCCTTATTAAATTACATTATCAATCATCTATAAGATCTGTCTTGCTATTCTTAAATATTCATTTCAAATGATACATATTTCTATTTTTTTTGAAGGCTGGGGGTACCAATTTCATATTCACTATTTAAAATTTTCCATTATCATCCACGAAAGGAATATCAATTTGGATAAAAAGGGTTTCATTAAAAAATAACCCAGAATCTAGATTTAGATGATGATTTTGATTGGTGGGTTGCACCAGAACAACATTTCCCAATGCCTTTTCATATCCTTTTACTAGATATTAATATAACATAATAGTAGTCAACTTCATCATCTTCTGCTAGTACTTTTTCAACACTTATTTAGATAATGTATTGGAATCATGACTTGTTAAATCCTTTTCCTCTTATGGTTCAATTCCAAAAATTGGATCCTATGGTTTCCTATAATCATTCTTTGGAGACAAATTATATCAAAAATCATCTAGGGAATTCTTTTTTTATTAATATATATGTTTTTGATGATTCATATTTCCATTTCTTTTTCTCCTTACATTGATTAAATATTGGAGAAGGTTATACTTCGGATGAATCACTATTTTGTTTCCCAAATACCATTTTTTATTTGGTAATAAATTGTAACCTCATTATATTACAAGTATCATTACTGATATATAAAATATTCATTCCCTATAGATTATATTCAATCCAAATCTTGTATAACATTAGGTATTCAAATATAAATTTACATATTAAATATGAAAACATGATAATATTTTACTTTTTATACTAGTAATACTGTTGTTTTTGATAAGAAAGATGAATATCTTAATAATTATTTTTCTCTCATTCAATAAATATTCCAATATAAAAACATCAGACATATAATGTCAATCTCTATATACATTCCTTATAATAGGATACCCGGACATATGTATGGGTATTATTATATTATCCAGTGTTTGGTTGATAACAATTCTAGAATTATTTTAATGATAAAATAATGAAGCATCATCTTTATTATTATTAACGGTTCAACATTCACCCAGATGTTTGTGTGAAGTATATAAATCATCTCTATTTTAGATTATTCCAACCAAACAAACAAAATTTCATTAATATAATTTTTATCACATTTCTTTCATAACAGAATATTAATTTTCAACTCCTTATTTCTTAACAAATGAAACGAAAGCATAAAATCACCTGACATGATCAGGGTAGATGAGATCTAAAACTTTTTCAAAAATTTTATGACAAGTATATTACCATAAATTAAACTCATAATATTTCCTATAGTGGAGTAATATAATTCTTAATAGACCCTTTCAAATATCCTTTCCAAAAAAAACAAACCAATCATTGTAATCATCATCAAAATCTATCATATTGAGATTCTGAATTATGAAATTGATGGAATATACTCATCAGACTGTAATACATAAGGAAATCAGTGAAGATGGGGAAAAAATATTCCAATCCAATATTGTTCATAAGGGTGGGTATCCCTCTATATGGGAAACTAAGATACATTAAATCTTCAAAAAAATTAAAATGGTTTGCATTCTAACTCTTCTACACTAATTTCTGAAATTCCTCTGATGAATTATTTGAAGTACTGTTGATCCCACTAAATTTAAAAAAAAACATATTGGGATTCAATAAAAATCATTTATTTTTAACAAATGTATTTAATATTGTTTTTATATAATTATTAGTAGCAATATCAATAAAATAAATAACAAAATGAAATAGTTTTATAATTTAAAATAAAATAAATTTTCATTTTGGAGTTAATAAATAAATCAGTATGTGTTGTCTCTATTTTTTTCAAAATTAACTAGATAATGATAGTTTTTTTATATAAATTGAATATTAATGTTTATACATTTTTACATATAGTATTTTTTATATAAATTTACATATGATGTTTTTATGAATCACAATTGCTACAATTTTAATGAAAAACATATTAATATATTTTTAAATTATGAAAACATAAAATCAAAATATTAATCTTGAATAATCTATAATGTTTTCAGAAACAATAAATTATTTTAAAAATTCAATCTCTAATTTTTCATTTGTATTTAAATATGAGTCTAAAATAATTATTATGATAATTTTTTTAGGAAAAATATATTTTTTAGAAACTATAAAATTTTTGATAAAAAAAATATTTACACAAATTATAAAAAAAGGAAATTTAATGTAAATATAAGGGTAAAAAAAGTATATATGATATATCATATTTTAGTTTTCATTCCAAAATTTGGTTTATTATTTTCGGATCTAATATAAGGTAATTGTTCTTTTTAAATATCATCAATTTGATCTTTCATTCTGAATAATTTTAAAATGTATATCTATTATGTCTATGGTCTTGAATGAAATGATGTATAATATATATTTTTATCAAAAGAGAGATGTAATATGTTTTTTCCTATGTTAATTGAACTTTTGTTTTCATGATGTATTTTACTTTTTTTAAAATGTATACCATAATTAGTACGTATGTGTGGCATCCTCAACACTTGAACACACCAACTTCATGATTCCACATATTCCACATCGTTAGTGTAATGTGCTACTGAGTATTGTTTCTCTAAATATTAAGAAACTAATGACTCTCATAATAAATGAAATGTTCTTGATATAGTTTTTCTAACCACTATTCAACCATAAAAGTAATAATACCAATATTTTTTAATTCAATAACACTCTCAAAAGAATAATGTTTTCCTAAATAAAATGTTACCTTAATGTTATAAAAACTTATTTTTAAATCATTTAGATGCAATTCATTGGGTTTGTCTTGATATCATTCAAATATTAATGTTGAAAAAATTAAATCTAGACGACTAATAGTAAAGGGAATAAAAATTCATATCATACTAATTAATGTGTTCAGATCAACTAGTTTCCCCACATAAACAATTTCATTATTAATTGAGGTACCTATAAGAGTACTAATTCATTTATTATTATCATATACAAGCATTTTAAAGGATCATTACAATACTTATGCTGAGATATATATTTTCTTTATTCTTTTTTGATATTTGAAAACCAAGGAAAAATCATAACTCACCCATCATACTCATCTAAATATTATATTTCATAAGATACACAAATGAATATGTTAATGCTTTTTTAGTTGAGATGAATACAATATCATCAACATATATTTGAACCATGAAAATAAATTCAAGAATAACTTTAATGAAATGTGGTGGATCTATAGCTCCATAAACAATGATTTTCTTACAAAATTATTATTAACTTGTCATACCATGCTCTTTGGGCTAGTTTACATATGTGTAAGAATTATTTATGTTTATAAATGTTTTCAGGATGTTTTTTATTTTATAAAATTGTTGTTTGTTGAACATAAAATTCCCTTAAACTTATCCCTTATGAAAAGAACACATCACATCCATTATAAAATTATTTTAAATTAATGAATACTTTATCATCAAGTAGAATACAAATAGATTATAATATTTCTAATAATGAAAATGTTTCTTCATAGTCAATTACTTATTGTTTTTTACATCCCGTAAAAAAAATTATAGATTAATTTCAATCAATAATTCTATTTTCATCGTATTGTTTTCTCTAAAAACCCATTTTAACACAATTATAGAAGTTTATATAGGTCATTAGACTAATATCAAGATTGTTTTCCTTTCAAACACATTGAGAATATTGTTAATTTCTATAATCCAACCCTCATCACCTAAAGGCTCATTTGGATTCTTAAGTTCAAATTTGGAATGGAATGATTGATCATAAAATTCATTCTCTACCGATTTTATAGTCTCAAATGGTTTATCTACATCACTAATGATTCTTTGAACTAGACAATTCCATTGATCCAAATGAATCATTACATTTTGTAAAGTCGGTTATTAATCCAAACTGATAAAATATTCATGAGGAATAACATCATAACAAAATTTTTAGTTATATCATTATGAGAATATGTTTCTCACAATGGTTGAAAATATGTTTTAGAAATCACATTGGACAATATTAGATGGGGTACTCTAAAATCAAAATAGTTTTCTTCACGGATCATAACCCGTATTTTTTCCTTAATAGTACATAATTTTTTATTATAAAACTATATGACCTAAAAGTTTTAGAATATCCTAGAAATATCTCATCATAATATTTGGGTGAAATTATATTACGTTAACTTTTCTATTCATTAAAAATACATCGAAACAAAAAGGTATGAAGTAATAAACTTTTGTTATTATAATTATCAAAAACACATAAGGATTTTTTTATGAAATGTTATAATAAAAATTATATTTATTGAATAACATGTTTTATAGACTCCTTCATACAAAAAATGTATCAAAAATGAGTATTCAATCAACATGGGTTTAATTATTTTGTGAGGAATTGTTTTTCAACATTGAATTTCTCCTTTTAGGGGGTTTTATAGGAAATGAAATGTTATATTCTATTCCTTTCATATGACAAAAGGTTTCATAATCACAATTTACAAATTCACTGTAATGATCACTATGAGTAGTTATAATGTTAATGTTATTCTTATTTTATAATTTGGTTACAAATGTTTTAATATAAAAAAGTGACTTCTTTATTTGTGATAAAATAAATTCTTATGTATCTATTTTCAAAAAAACTAATACATATATATAGTATTTTACACCAGTTTATCATGTTTTTATGGAACAAATTAGTAAATATTCCCTAGGTATAATGTTTCAGTAGTCAGGACATCACTATTATAATTAAAAAATGACTTCACTTTCTTAATATACTAAACTGGGTCATATATTTTTTAAAAATCAAACCATGGCTTTTGGAATATCCTTAAAAAGTATTATATCATTCAAACAAATTATCATTCTTGCGTTTAAATGTCCTAACCATCTATTTAATAGACATGAAGGATATTTGATTTAGTTATAGAAAGGGAAGACATAGCTCTTATGGCATTCTATATTATGAGTGTAAACATTCTCATGCCAATTAGTGTAAAGAATAAATTAATTCTGGGAAAAATTTATTGAACACTTACCATTTCTGTGATATATAAGGGTTCCCTTCTCATTTAATTGGCTTATTTATATAAGGACGTTCTTTATTGATTTAACAAACATGTCATTTGAAATTAATTTCCATGAAATGAGTATATTATTAATAAAACCAATAATAATTCATTGAGAATTATCTCTAAATGTTACTTTTCTACAATTTGTCATGTTATTCTTGTAAAGACCCGTAAATTTCAAGGAATTTTTTTTAATTTTCTTTGGAATTTTACAAGAGCGCATTTTCTGACGGCACCTGATTTTGAGGCCCGGTGTGCCCAGAATCATTTTCTGATGTTTGGCTCGAGTACGTTCAGTGAACGGACGAGCGGGTTTTTCTATCTTTTAAACCGGAGCCCGGAATCGAATTCTGAGGGCACCGATGAAATCGCAGCGCCGGTATTCTCTTAGAAACGCCTCTTCCGGAGTTGCGTTTTCTTGGGTGTGGTTTTTAATTTTTGGGCTTAAAGTTAAGAAATAAAATAATTTTACGACAACTTTTTTTTATTTCACTTAAGCCACTTGGAAGCCACATGAAGCCACTTAAAGAAGGCTTAAACTGAGTTGATCTGGATAGGATGCTATCCAGAAATATCCTACCCCTTTGGTAGGATATTTGTGAGGTGGGGCCCGCACGAGCCCCACCGTTTCTTTCCGCTAAGAAACGCACCCGCGAAAACCCGTCTTTATGAAAGTCAACTGATGCGTTTTATTGTTTTCTTAACAGACCATTTAATTGGGCGGTTTATTTCGTAAATTAAATGAGCTATTTCTTTCGTTGAATTCATTCAACGAATTGATGGGTCGTTTTTTACCCGTTTTCGTGTGTTGGCATTATAATAAAATAAGGCCAACCAAAATCTTCTGAGGGATTGATCGTTGAGACAGAATCCTTGTATCTTCTTCCTCCTTCGCAAAGAACGCGAAGAATTCCGAACCCGAAAATCGACGACGCGACGCCATGATCCACAAAGTCGACAACGTTCTTCTGCGACATCTCTTCCTCCGCGGCAGATCTTCGATCGGCTGCTTGAGTTAAGAGTCTCGGACCTTCCTTTTTATCTCCTTCGTGGTTCTTAACCAAAACACGGATTTAATTAATTAAATTATATCTGTTGTTTCATGGTGCATTGAGCTCGCCAACCCAACGTCGTGTTCCGCGATGACTCAACGCCTTCCCACGACGATGCGACGATCCCCCTCTTCCGCGACGAGCATTTCCGCGAAGAACGCTCACGCGCGACGACTACGAGGTAGGGGTTGTTGTGATTTTATTCCTTTTCCCATGATCGTTCTTTTTATTTTTAAAAGTAAAGAACCGGAAAAATAAGAACAATTTTATTCCATTAAAATATTAGAATTCATATGTTGAATTTTTTTCTCCCCTTGTTTATATCTAACGCGGAGGGTGCGGGCCAAACGAACACGTCCCAACAACCCTCCGCCGTTCTTCGTTCTTGTGCGGATTGACGGAAGATGACGGAACGTGCCACAACGGATGTTTGATGATCCCGCAATGAAGAACGAGTCCCGAGGGGAGCAGCGGCGCAGACGGGAACAAAAACGGACCACCGGAGCGATCCCGGTGGCCCGTGGAACTCGCCTTCTGCGCGAGGCGCCGACAGCACCCGCGGCTGCACGGGTCTGGTTCCTTCGGACGCGGATGAAGCTGCATCCTTGACTCAGCGCGGCCCCACGCGGGGGGCCGCGACACCACCCGGCCGCGGGGGGGGGGGGGGGGGGGGGCAGCGCCCAGCGGCGCCTGGCCGTTCGGCCGCTCGGCCGAACCGGGCCTGGCCGGGCCGTGCCCTGGACGGACCGGACCGGGTCGGGGCAACCTGGTTCGGGTCGACCCGGATCGGCCGACCCCCGGGGGGGGGGGGGGTCGGGTCGGGTCGGCCCGGGCCCAGACCCCCGTCTTCGGACGACCTTCGTTCAAACGCCTGTAACATGAGCTACGGGCCTCCAAACGACCCGCCGTCAGCGGAAAAACGATCCTTGGATCGAGACGGTCATCTTGGTACATCTCACTCAAGGTTTCGGAATACTTTGAGTTCGGCTGGGTTGGTTCGTACACGAAACCAACCGGGCCTTCGGAGCGGAAACACTCATATCTTGAGCTACGGACGTCCGATTGACGTTCCGTCAGCTTCGTTGATTTCCTCTAAGTGAGACATATCTTTTGGCATACTCTGCCCGAGGTTTGGACATAGGTGGAGTATGGTCAGGTTGGTTTTGCCTTAAAAACCAATCGGGCCCCTGGGACGAAAAAGCCAATAACTCTCAGACCGGGCGTCCGATCGACGCGCCGTCTGCGACGTTGAGTTCCTATTGGCGTTACAGAACTTTTGGATACATCAACATCGGAATTTGTGTCAGTTGATGTGTCGGCCTCTCGGCTCGTGGAACGGACCCTCCCGAACGAGCTTGCTGTGTGCGGGAACCCTAGAGCGGGCTGCGACTTCTACTTCGACAGCGACGTCTGTGCAGAGATCCTCTGTGGACTCCAACGACGACCGTGCATAGATCCTCAGTGGACCACATCGACGACTATGCAGAGATCCTCCGTGGACCCCGACGACGACCGTGCAAAGATCCTCAGTGGACTGCGGCGACGATTGTGCAGAGATCCTCAGTAGACTGCGATGACTACTGCACTTAGCGATCCTACGTGGATCAGTGCTACAGGTCCTGTGTGGGCCCGGTCCTATGTGGGCCCGATCCTGTGTGGGTCCGATCTTGTGTGGGCCCGTGCTCAGCGGTTCTGTGTGATCAAGCGCCTACAGGTCCTGTGTGGGCCCGATCCTGTGTGGGTCATTGCGGGGGTTAGTTACCTATCGATCCTTCGTGGGTCCGACGACTTAGATGGATCAGTGATCGTCTTTATCGTAATCGGAAAAAGTATACCTGTGCGAGCTGAATCTTGTGTTACTCTGCTTTGTGGATTGTGTTGAGCCATCCTGTGTGGATTTACTGTTTACTATCCTTTGTGGATTGTGTTGAGCTATCCATGTGGATTTACTGTTTACAATCCTTTGTGGATTGAGTTGTGCTATCCTGTGTGGGTATACGTTGCTTTCTTGTGTGTAATGGGTTGTGCTTGGGCTCAGATGTTGGAGTCGAACGAGAATTGATGACTTAGGTATATGTATGGGCATATACCTAAGCCGTGTCAGATGTTACTTTGTGATTGTATATTTCCTTTGTGGATTACCCTTTGTGGATTTCGGGAGACCTTCTTGGGTCTCGGGGTCCCTACAGAGTAGCTTATACTCACCCCTACATGGGCTTTGCCCGCACTTCGTGGTGTTGGTTGCAGACGACGGGCAGCGCTGATCGAGGTGGAGGCGTGCAGAGATGGACGGTACCTGGAGGTGGACCACTGGGCGGGATGTACTCAGAGCGGACGGATGGGCCGAGGAGCTGTGGAGGCTATCTATACCCACCCTTCAGGTGGGACCTTCAGAGGACGGCTCGACGCTGCAGTTTTTCTATTCAGTTGCAGTTTTTCCTTCCAGTTGTACTTTACAGTTGGGCTTGTATTTCCGGCCCCTTCTACTTTCAGCACAGCTTGTACGGTTTTTACTTAGTGTTTACTTTTCCGCTTGCTTACCCTGTGGTGCTTGTTTACTTTTCAAAGGCAATGACTTCCCTTTTTCTGGGATTTTACGCCTTGGTGCTAGTCGCCAGCCCCTGGCCTATGGAAGGCGGGCTTGGGGTAGTCACGGCACGGGCCCCGAGGACCAGTCGTGACAAATTGGTATCAGAGGAGGTCGGTTCTACCGTAGACTCTGATCTTTCTTCTAGGTGAAGAAATAGTGTTTAGCATATTGAGTGTGGTTATCAGTCCAGGGAGACCAGTGTTGGTGCAGCGACCGACGTATCCGTACACCAGGACCCTGACTTCTGATTTCCGACTTAATGCACGAAAACATTGATTTCATGTGTGTTTCAAGTTTTCTTCGTGATTACTTGTTTCATCTCACCAGGTATACTGTTCTGACCGTGGCACACTTCTTTTCTTTTCAGGATGGCTCGACGACAGTAGCCAGCTAGGGTTCCTAGAGTAGAGCGCGACGACAGCCCGCTGAGCAACGAGGCCTCGGTACAAGGCCCATTGACAGTAGAGGCACCAGCGGTACCTTTACCCGCCGATCCCCCGATGCTCCCAGCACTGGCAGCTGACGACGCACGACGCCTCGGAGCTCTGCATGAGTTCCAGCGTAAGCGACCACCCAGGTTCCGTGGGGAGTCGGACCCCCAGGCAGCCGAGGACTGGCTAGAGGTGGTCTTCCGAGTTTTCAGGCTAGTGAGGACACCAGCAGACCTCATGGTGATCCTCGCGGCGAGCCTACTGCACGCAGTAGCAGGGTGATGGTGGAGCCTGATGCTCCAGGTACACGATGAGGCCACCCTCATCTGGACGGACTTCGAGAGCCTCTTCCTCTCAGAGTTTGTCCCGGCCACCCTCCGTACGGTGAGCTTTCAGGAGCTTCTTCAGCTACGGCATGGCAGCATGACGGTCGCCCAGTACACGGCGAGGTTCACCGACCTTTCTCGCTACTCGACAGACATGGTACGGGACCCCTTCTTCCGGGCCCGGACCTTCGAGCAGGGATTCAGACACGAGATCAGGGC
Source organism: Viscum album (assembly GCA_963277665.1). Taxonomy (NCBI): domain Eukaryota; kingdom Viridiplantae; phylum Streptophyta; class Magnoliopsida; order Santalales; family Viscaceae; genus Viscum; species Viscum album. Next base: position 1,415,673,279 of record OY728161.1, on the reverse strand, counting down.
ATCACTGATCTCCCTCAGCATCCCGACCCAGGAAGGAGTACTGGAGCGAGCCCTCCTGATCGAGAGCTTCCTGGATGAGTCCACAGCGAGACCTACCGCAGGGCGGAAGATAGCGGAGTCTTCGTAAGCAGGTAGCTGACGGATGACTCAGGGTTCTAGGCGGACCAGAACATCCGACAGAAGACCTCGGGACACTGGCTCAGCAGTGCAGGGCACTCAGCGCGGAGCCAGTCTTCCGAGAGGCAGGTAGTGCTACGAGTGCGGCGGGCAGGGCCACATGGCTTGTGACTGCCCGACACGCCGTACCGAGAGGTAGAAGACGGTGGAGGGGCCACCCAGGCAGAGACAGAGGGTCGACCATAGCGGTCCGCAGGGAGGAGGCGGACGAGGCAGAGGAGTTGTTCGAGCAGCAGGTGGTGGGCGATGCTTTGAGGATCTACCACCACCACCACCGGGAGGCCCGCCCCGACCACAGGGAGCTGGCGGGAAGAGACAGGCTCAGCTCCAGGCAGTGGAGGCCTACGACCACGGCGCACCAGAGATGATTCGAGGTACGATCTGTGACTATTCCACCCTTGATGCAGTTCTGATAGACACAGGAGCGAGTCACTCTTTTATAGCCACTGCCCTTGTTCGGATCTCAGAGATTCCGACAGAGCCGTTGGCTCGATCCTTACGGCTAGAGACTCCTACGAGAGTAGACTCAACGATTACGCACTAGTGCCGGCAGTGTGAGCTTACTCTATGAGGGAAGAGCTTCGGCTGGGATCTTCTTGTAGCGGTGTCGAGGCCTTACGGCGTCATCTTGGGCATGGATTGGTTATCTACGGTCCATGCTCAGATTGATTGCATTAGGCGCAAGGTGCGATGTGTGCGCACCGATGGGAGCAGGTTCACCTTCACCGGCGAGAAGGGAGCCTTAGCAGAACAGGATGGACTCACGCAGAGGAGAGGTCATCCCATCACTCATCAGTTGGCTAGCCTCATCCTTGGAGTAGTTGATGTGCAGAGTCCTAGTTTTCCTGAAGTGGTGGATCAGTACGCGGACGTCTTTCCCGACGACGTTCCAGGACTACCTCCTTGCAGAGAGGTAGAATTTTATATTGACCTGTACCCCGGGACATCCCCGATATCCAGTCCAGCATATCGGATGGCCCCCGCTGAGCTTCGGGAGCTACGGGTACAGTTGGAGGACTTGCAAGGCAAGGGGTTCATCCGACCCAGTGTTTCACCCTGGGCTTCCCCGATCTTGTTCGCCAAGAAGGCGGACTGGAGCTTGCGACTGTGTGTCGATTATCGTCGCCTGAACCAGGTGACAGTGAGGAAAATGTATTCGCTACCCAGGATTGATGACCCCTTCGATCAGCTCAAGGGAGCACGGTGGTTCTTGAAGATAGACCTCAGATCAGGCTATCATCAGCTCAGAGTTCGAGACGAGGATGTGCAGAAGACGTCCTTCAGGTGTCGGTATGGCCACTATGAGTTATTGGTTATTCCTTTCGGCATAACCAACGCTCCAGCAGTGTTCATGAGCCTCATGAATAGGATCTTCCAGCCATACCTTGATCGATTTGTCGTGGTCTTCATCGATGACATTTTGGTGTACTCGACGACGGAGGAGGAGCACGCCTACCACCTACGGGTTGTACTAGACACACTCTGAGAGCACCATCTTTATGGAAAGCTCTCGATGTGCCAGTTCTGGTTACGTGAGGTCCACTTCTTGGGAGCCACCCAAGAGCGTGGTAGAGGTGCGGAGTTTCTTGGGCCTAGCCGGATAATATCGGAGATTTGTTCCAGACTTCTCCAGAGTTGCGGCCCCACTCTCAGCGTTGACGAAGAAGGGGAAACCATTCGTGTGGTCAGACAGATGTCAGCAGAGCTTCCAGGAGCTAAGGTAGAGGTTGACCAGCGCACCTATCTTGAGGTTTCCTGAGGAGGGAGTTGGATATGGAGTCTACTGCGATGCATTAGGGACTGGACTCGGGTGTTTCTTGATGCAGGAGCGGGCCGTGATTGCCTATGGATCACGTCAGTTGAGGCCGCATGAGTAGAACTATGCTACCCATGACTTGGAGATGGCAGTAGTGGTCTTCGCCCTAAAGACATGGCAGCACTATCTGATGGGTGAGCGCTTTACAGTCTTTTCTGACCACCAGAGTCTCAGGTACATCTTCTCTCAGAAGGACATGAAACTGAGACAACGGTGATGGCTCGAGTTCCTCCAGGACTATGACTTTGAGATAGACTATACTCCTGGGAAGGGGAACGTCGTAGTCGATGCCCTCAGTAGGACGACGGACATCCAGCTACTTGAGGAGGTGACAGAGCAGCTAGCCGCTTTGCAGATATCATTCGTGGATAGAGACGGAGCATCATTTCTTCAGTCTCTCACAGTCTCTCCTCCACTTCTACAGTGGGTCAGAGAGGCACAACGTGGGGACGCTGACTGTGAGACATTTCGTGCAAAGATATCCTTGGGATAGGAACCTGATGGCTTCTCATTTGGAGCAGAGCACGACATCCTTTTCAGAGGACGTACCTTGGTACCAGTCGCTTTACGAGAGGAGGTGCTGAGAGAGTTTCACACTTCTCCTTTGGCGGTACATCCTGGAGTGGCGAAGATGTACCAGGATCTCAAACGACAGCACTGGTGGCCGGGCATGAAGAAGGATGTGGCAGAGTTCATTTCATGGTGCCTCACCTGCCAGTAGGTGAAGGCAGAGCATCAGGTACCAGTAGGCTTGGTACAGCCCTTGGAGGTCTCGGAGTGGAAGTGGGACGGGGTATCTATGGACTTCGTGATTGGACTTCCACGAACTTCGAGAGGTCACGAATCCATTTGGGTGATTGTTGACTGACTCACCAAGTCGGCACACTTCTTACCCATCTGAGAGCAGGGATCAGTGGAGAGCTTGGGGTGTCTCTACGTTCAGGAGATTGTACGGCTTCATGGCGTGCCATCGACTATCGTCTCTGATCGGGACGCTCGTTTTACTTTCTAGATTTGGAAGGGGTTGTAGGAGGAATTCGGGACGCGGTTACGTCTGAGCACCACCATTCACCCTCAGACGGATGGTCAGACGGAGAGGACCATTCAGACTCTAAAGGACATACTCCGCGCATGTGTCCTCGACTTTGGTCGCAGCTGGGAGGACCACCTACCCTTGGTGGAGTTCGCGTACAACTACAACTACCACTCCACCATCGGTATGGCACCATACGAGGCGTTGTACGGCAGACCTTGCAGATCTCCTTTGTGCTGGACAGACCCTGGAGAGTTAGCACTCGTGGGACTAGAGATGGTCCAGTCCACGACAGAGAAGGTCCAAGTAATCCAGGAGCGGACGAGGACAGCACAGAGCCGGCAGAAGTCATATGGTGATAGGAGGCGAAGGCCACTAGTGTTCGAGAATGGCGACCACGTCTTCCTGCGGGTCTCACCTCGACGTGGTTTGTGGAGATTTGGCCGAGGTTGAAAGTTGTCTCCATGCTTCATCGGGCCTTTCCAGGTCCTCTGCAGGGTTGGCGAGGTGGCTTATCGCCTGGCTCTGCCACCTCAGTTGCACCGGGTGCACTACGTCTTCCACGTATCCCAGATGAGGAGATACGTGCACGACCTGACACACATCATTTAACATGGGGAGCTAGAAGTGGATGATGTGGCGACTTTTTCAGAGGTCCCGGTGGAGATAGAGGATCGACAGGAGCAGGTTCTATGTGGGCGATCGATTCCTCTTGTGCGCATCAGATGACAGCACAGGAACCTCCAGGAGATCACATGGGAGCGGGAGGCTCAGATGCGTGCTCAGTAGCCACATCTGTTTCCCTAGTTTTTTATGTATCTCTTCGGGGATGTAAAGCCCTGAGGTGGGAGTAATGTAAAGACCCATAAATTTCAAGGAATTTTCTTTTAATTTTCTTTGGAATTTACAAGAGCGTAGTTTTTGACGGCACCTGATTCCGAGTCCCGGTGTGTCCAGAATCATTTTCCGAAGTTTGGCTCGGGTACGTTCAGTGAACAGACGAGCGGGTTTTTCTAACTTTTGAATCGGTGCCTGGAATCGAATTCTGAGGGCACCGATGAAATCGCAGCGCCGGTATTCGCTTAGAAATGCCTCTTCCGTAGTTGCGTTTTCTTGGGTGTGGTTTTTAATTTTCGGGCTTAAAGTTAAGAAATAAAATAATTTTACGACAACTTTATTTTATTTCACTTAAGCCACTTGGAAGCCACATGAAGCCACTTAAAGACGACTTAAACTGATTTGATCTGGATAGGATGCTATCCAGAAATATCCTACCCCCTTGGTAGGATATTTTTGAGGTGGGGCCCGCATGAGCCCCGCCGTTTCTTTCCGCTAAGAAACGCACCCGCGAAAACCCGTCTTTATGAAAGTAAACTGACGCGTTTTCTTGTTTTCTTAACAGACCATTTAATTGGCCGGTTTATTTCGTAAATTAAATGAGCGGTTTCTTTCGTTGAATTGATTCAATGAATTGATGGGTCGTTTCTTACCCGTTTTCGTGTGTTGGCATAATAATAAAATAAGACCAACCAAAATCTTCTGAGGGATTGCTCGTTGAGACAGAATCCTTGTATCATCTTCCTCCTTCACGAAGAATTAGAAGAACGTGAAGAACGCGAAGAACGTGAAGAACGCCGAACCCGGAAATCGACGACGCGACGTTGTGATCTGAAACGCCGACAACGTTCTTCTGTGACGTCTCTTCCTCCGCGGTGGATCTTCGATCGGCTGCTTGAGGTAAGAGTATTGGACCTTCCTTTTTATCTCCTTCGTGGTTCTTAACCAAAACACAAATTTAATTAAATAAATTAAATCTACTGTTTCATGGTGCGTTGAGTTTGCCGACTCAACGCCGTGTTCCGCGACGATGCGACGCCTTCCCGTGACGATGTGATGATCCCCCTCTTCCGCGACGAGCATTTCCGCGAAGAACGCTCACGCGCGACGACGATGATGTAGGGGTTTTTTTTGAGATTATTCCTTTTCCCGTGATCATTCTTTTTCTTTTTAAAAGTAACGAACTGGAAAAATAAGAACAATTTTATTCCATTAAAATTGTAGAATTCAAATGTTGAATTTGTTTCTCTCGTTGTTTATATCTAACCCAGAGGGTGCGGGCCAAACGAACACGGCCCGAAAACCCTCCACCATTCTTCGTTCTTGTGCGGATTGACGGACGACGACGGAACGTGCCACAACGGATGTTTGATTATCCCGCAGGGAAGAACGAGTCCCGGGAGGAGCAGCGGCGCAGACGGGAAAAAAACGGACCACCGGAGCGATCCCGGTGGCCCACGGAACTCGCCGGTGGCGCGGGACGCCGGCGTGGCGGCGCCGGCACCCGCGGCCGCGCGGGTCCGATCCCTTCGGACACGGCTGAAGCCACGTCCTTGCCTCAGCGCGGCCCCACGCAGGGGGCCGCGGCACCACCAGGCCGCGGGGGGGGGGGGGGGGGGGGGGGGTGGGGGGGGGGGGGCAGCGCCCCACTGCGCTTGGCCGTTCGGCCGCTTGGCCGTTCGGCCGCTCGGCCGAACCGGGCCCGGCCGGTCCGACCGGCCGAGCCGCACCCTGGCCGGACCGGGTCGTGTCGACCTGGTTCGGGTCGAACCGGTTCTGCCGACTCCAGGGGGGGTCAGCTCGGGTCGGCCCGGACCCCCGTCTTCGGACGGTCTTCGTTCAAACTCCCGTAACATGAGATACGGGCCTCCAAACGACCCGCCGTCAGCGGCAACACCATCCTTGGATCGAGACGGTCATTTCGGTACATTTCACTCAAGGTTCCAGAATACTTTGAGTTCGGCCAGGTTGGTTCATACACAAAACCAACCGGGCCTTCGGAGCGGAAACACTCATATCTTGAGCTACGGACGTCCGATTGACGTGTCGTCAGCTTTGTTGAATACCTCTATGTGAGATGGATCTTTTGGCATACTCTGCCCGAGGTTTGGACGCAGGTGGAGTATGGTCGGGTTGGTTTTTCCTTAAAAACCAACCGGGCCCCTAGGACGAAAAAGCCAATAACTCTCAGACCGGGCGTCCGATTGACGCGTCGTCTGCGACGTTGAGTTCCTGTTGGCGTTACAGAACTTTTGGATACATCAACTTCGGACATTGTGTCAGTTGATGTGTCGGCCTCTCGGCTCGTGGAGTGGACCCTCCCGAACGAGCTTGCTGTGTGCGGGAACCCTAGATCTGGCTGCGGCTGCTACTTCGACAGCGATGTCTATGCAGAGATCCTCCGTGGACTCCGACGACGACCGTTCAGAGATCCTCAGTGGACTACAGTGACGACCGTGCATAGATCCTCAGTGGACTACAGCGACGACTGTGCAGAGATCCTCCGTGGACCCCGACGACTACCGTGCAGAGATCCTCAGTGGACTGCGGCGAGGACTGTGCAGAGATCCTCAGTGGACTGCGACGACTACTACACTCAGCGATCCTACGTGGATCAGTGCTTCTGGTCCTATGTGGGCTTGGTCCTGTGTGGGCCCGATCCTGTGTGGGTCTGATCCTGTGTGGGTCCGCGCTCAGCGGTTCTGTGTGAGCCAGAGCCTAGAGGTCCTGTGTGGGCCCGATCCTGTGTGGGTCATTGCGGGGGTTAGTTACCTATCGATCCTTCATGGGTCCGATGACTTAGATGGATCAGTGATCGTCTTTATCTTCATCTGAAGAAGTATACCTGTGTCAGCTGAATCTTGTGTTACTCTGCTTTGTGGATTGTGTTGAGCCATCCTATGTGGATTTACTATTTACTCTCCTTTGTGGATTGTGTTGAGCTATCCATGTGGATTTAATATTTACTCTCCTTTGTGGATTGTGTTGTGCTATCCTGTGTGGGTATACGTTTCTTTCCTGTGTGGACTGGGTTGTGCTTGGGCTCGGACGTTGGAGCTGAATGGGAATTGATGACTTAGGTATATGTATGGGCATATACCTAAGTCGTGTCAGATGTTACTTCATGATTGTATCTTTCATTTGTGGATTACCCTTTGTGGATTTCGGGAGACCATTGGGGGTCTCGGAGTCCCTACTGAGTAGCTTATACTCACCCCTGCACGGGCTTTGCCCGCACTTCGTGGTGTTGGTTGCAGACAACAGGCAGCGATGATCGAGTTGGAGGCGTGTGGAGCTGGACGGTACCTGGAGGTGGACCACTGGGCGGGACGTACTCGGAGCGGACGGCTGGGCCGAGGATCGGTGGAGGCTATCTGTACCCACCCTTCAGGTGGGACCTTCAGAGGACGGCTCGACGCTGCATTTTTTCTTTTCAGTTTCTATTTTTCTTTCCAGTTGTACTTTACAGTTGGGCTTGTATTTCCGTCCCCTTTTACATTCATCACAGCTTGTACAGTTTTTACTTAGTGTTTACTTTTCTGCTTGCTTACCCTGTGGTGCTTGTTTACTTTACAAAGGCAATGCCTTACCTTTTTCCAGGATTTTACGCCTTGGTGCTAGTTGCCAGCCTCTGGCCTATGAAAGGCGGGCTTGGGGTAGTCACGACATGGGCCCCGAGGACGGGTCGTGACAATTCTTTTCAATGAAGACATTGTTAACAGTCATACGAATGGAAAATCCACTATACATTTACAATTTATTATTTTTGATGGTACTACCATTTTTTTCTTCAATCCAATAAATATATACTTTTAAAACACAAATCATATTGGGTTTTTTGATATTAGTAGACAAAGAATGAGGAATACTTTATTTTTTATAATAAATTTCAATATGTATTCATAGGGATTGCAATTTATTTATCGAACAATTATATTTTCAATGGTCATTTCATTGACATTTAATACAAAAAGGAATTTTTGTTAATTATGTAATTGAAACTAATGTCTATTTTTTATAAGTATAGCCCATTCCGTTACCATTACAACGAGGAAAATAGTTTCAATAAATTTTATCAAAATGTTCCTTTCCAATGGAAAATTTTTATAATCGTTTTCTCAAACATGGTATTTTTTATTTTAATTTTACTAATAAATCGTTATCCTCACATGTATTAGTTTTGGAAAAAAATTAGTTTCGAAAAGAATATATCATATAAAAATAATCATAATTATTTTTAAATATAATCAATTTTTTAAATATTCTTACTAGGCTATATGTAAATATTTGGTATTTCATTTTTAAATTTTTTTTATTCCTGATTATTTAATAAAAAAATTTACTTAGAATTATAATGTTTATTAAAAAAAATTACAATTTCAAATTTCAAAATGTTTACAAAAATAAGAAACAACATCATAATATGGAAATGAATTATAATCATTGGTTGTGGAAATTCATCATCTAATGATTTGGTATCATTCTCCTCATGAAAATTTTCACAAATAAGTATAATACATGATTATCATTTGTTCGTACCGCTTCTATGAAACATTGATTAACTTATGGAACTTTATTAAAAATACATGAGATCATATGTTCATAAATTTCATTCTCAATAAAAATCATCACCAGATTCACCTCAACAATAAATCCTAGTTTCATGATCCTTTATACTATTCTACCCATGGATTTGTAATATATTTTTTAATTACTTTCGGAATTTATATCGTTTCTATCTTTCCTCAAGAACATTGGACAATCTAGTCTAATATATCAATATTTCTTTCCCTCACAACATGTAAAGTCATATTTCTTTTCATTTCTATAATTATTAAATTTCACGTATCAATATTGGTAATTTTTATTGTTGACTAATTTTTTCATCCTGATGAAGAGGTTTTTGAAATAATTTTCATAATTCTATTATTTTAATAAACCGGATTGGCTAATAACATTATGATTTATTCATGATTTAACTACGTTATCATCGTATTTACATTAGTATTTTATGAAGAAGTAGTAAACGTAACTCATCTATTTGTCTTTTTTCTATTTTATACATCTCTTTTATATATTCGTCCATACATTCTTAGGGTCCTAATTAAATATACAAGATTTTATTGTTCATGTTTATAATCTGACCAACAATAGCCTCATTTGTTCATAGTCATCAAGAGTTATATATACTATATTATCAATAATTATTTCATCATATAATCCTTTTTCAACAATATCCTACATCGTATTAATTATTGTCTTGAATATCTAGTTCATATTAGAAACAAAATCACTAGGTAGAAAAATGAATGCATGACAGTTTGCTTTAGATATTGATCTTTGACTCTTAATAACTTATTATGTACCAAAATGTTTGATCACAATATTTTTCCAAATTATGTTACCTACTTCAAAAGCTGAAATTTAACTATATATGTTAATAGTAATTGAGAATAACAAAGTATTAATAACTGATTAGTATATCTAATATTCTTGTTTTTTATGTGTAATGAATGTAACAACCTTATCAGATATTTTATAACATTTACTAGGAAGGAAAAAATTATCAACCACAATGTTGATAAAAAAATTCCTTAATTATCATTCTCTAATACACAATGTCTTCAACGTCAAATAAAGAAGTTATTGGGGATATTTTTTTTCTAATGAAATGATACTTATACTAGAAATTGTAATTAAAAAAATTATTTCTAAAAAAAATTAGAGTAGAAAAAAATATAAAAATGATTATTATATAATATTTTTAAAGATCTTAGAAATGATATAAGAAGTAAAAAATAGAACAAGTAATCATACAGTTGGATAAAAAATCACAAACCACTTTACATGTCTATCATTCCAATTCATGGATCATAATATATTAAAATTATATCTTGTGGAAGATATTATTTCAAGTGGTGGGGGTGAATTATTATTTAAAAATTCATAGATTAAATGTTTTAAACTAACAACAAATAAAAACATGATTTAGTAAAATAACAAACATGAAACTCAATTAAATGAACAATTTCACTTAATCATAATATAATACAATATAATTAAATAATTGTAATAGAATCAGTTTTACAATGATTACGATTAATCCTAGATTGAATTTTAATCAAATTATCATAAAATAATAGAAATATAATACTGTATGTTGAATATTATGATCAACATTACTATTAATATTGATTGTGGAAAATAATATCTTTATGTAATAATAATTAATTATAACAATTAAATAATGACATAAAACAATTAAATGAGTAATATATTTTAACCATAATAGTATGTTAGTCAGTAACATTGACTAAAGGTAACCATTTATTTATACTTTCAAGAATGTATTTGTTTAAATAATAATGAAAATACCTAGATATGATGATTTGAATCTTTTTATTTTTATTATTATAAGCTATTCATATGAATATCTTAATCTTAGTCTACCTAGACTCAACATAACTGAATATGACAGATCTGATTTTCTATCTTCCTATCCTTGGATGTACTCAATAAATACAATAATTAGATGAATATAAAAATTAATAAAGAGTTATAAATGAGACAACATGACATGTATTACATTGAAATAAACTCTTTAATGAAGTACAAGACATAAAGAACATAGTGTTCATTATTTCAAAGCATTAGATAAATTTACTGTAAAATGTTTTCCGCAAAATGAGCTGATGAAAACTCCTCAAATTATTGTATATCTATAGAAATAATCCCAATACTTATCTATACCACTAAAAAAATCATATTTTCTTTTAGATTTTTATAAGGACAAGGTACATAAGATTTGACTAGTAATAACAATAACGAATAACAGAATTTCTGAATGAAATTTTTTTAACCATTAATGTGTAAAAATTAGACCTTACATTTAGAAATATGTGTCTTGAATATGATTACAAACATAATTCATTCTGAGTGACATTCATACCATTTTCATTATCGTAATCTACAATTCTTTAGGTTCGATGTTTATTCGTACCAATATCATTGCGATTAATAATAATTTTAGTACTAATTTGATGAAAAAATGTCTAAAAACAGTTCTGGAAATGTTGAGTTTTATATTTATCAAATTCAAACTCACTACGATGAATGTAATGAATAATGTAATATTTAGTTAAATAATACATTATAACTTATTCGATGTTTGGTAAAATGTAATGTTTTCATAAAAAATTATAAAATACTTTGACACTGTAATTTATTAAAACATTATTCTATGTTTGTATTTTTTAAATCAGAAAATAAGTGACTTGAAATGTGAGAAATAAAAATTCTGACCTAATAGAGCTAAAAAGGAAATTTTTTGATGACCTTCAAAGATCATATTTCTCTATACACTCATTTATTATAAATATTTATAAGGATTTGAGGGGGAAATTATGGTGGGTTAGCATTATCTATAAATTTTTTTATTATGTATATTGATAATTTTTAACATGTGAAATACTTGAGATATCATGATAGAGGAATTATGCAACCTCTTCATATTATAACGTTGAAATGGGATGACATTAAAATGGAATTTCCAACTGGACTGTGAATTACTCCTATAAATAATGATTCAATATCAGTTATTATTAATCATATATCCCAATCATTATATTTTTTTATAAGAGAATATTTACCACTATTTACCTTTATAGGAATTTTATGAATTTTATTTAAAAGTAATGATGCACATAGTTATTTGTTTATAATAAATGCCCATATTTGACATCAAAGCTTTAGAAAAGTCCTCAGAAATATCTTGATTTCGAGCATCATTTGAGAACCGCTTACTATCCTCAATCAGATGATAATACTAATGGAATATTCAAACAATATAATAAATGTTGAGGTCATTATAAATATACATTTAATGTATGATTTATTATTATATAACCATAATAGATTTATCCTATGAAAATATATTATATTCAATTATTCGAATGGAATCATGAAAAAAATTATTTGGAAAGATATGTCACACTAAACATGTCTAGAAGATCTTGGTGAAAGGATTCTCAGAGGCTCAAATCATGTTGGTCATAGAGTAAAAAAGTTAATGTCTTTTTAGGATCACATTAAAGAAACTCATTTTTTGAAAAATTAATACTCTGATAATCGGGGAATAATATTAGCTTTCAGAGAGGGAGATAATGTTTTCATTATTGTTTCTCTCAGGAAGGGTGATGTATGGTTTGGTAAGAAAAGGGAAATTTATCTCAATATATATCATAGTAATATTATTAAAATATTTGGATTTTATTTATATACATTGGAAATACTATTAAATATCTCAAAAGTTCATGTTGTGTTCAATATATCATTGTTATGGAAGTTCATGCCAAACCGAGTGAATCTACTCAACATTAAAAAATTGAAATAAATCTAGATATATAATATTATAAAGAACCTTTACACATTCTTGATATTATAAATCATATTTTATGAAATTTTAAAAATAGACTAGTAAAGGTACATTGGAGATATCATATAGTGGAGGATGCAACAATGGAATTTGAGGATGTTTGGAAGAATAAATATTCTTTTCTGTATACAATGTAATAACAAAGAAATATTGATGTTGTATTTTTTTAGATAATAATGTATAATCCAAAATCATTAAAAAATTATTTTTGAATAAATTTAATTTCACTAATAATTTATGATTCATGCTACATGGGTTTTATATGAAATGTGATATTCTAAGAAAATATTATTTAAATATGACCGTTATATAAGAGAAATTTATTTATATTGTATGAATAGAAATAAATATATTATTTACAATATGTAGCATAGACACTATTATATTTTATCATTTTATTAGAAATAAAAATAAGAATCATTTAAATGAAAATTATGTATTTTTGGAATTTTAGTCTTAGAGACTATTAAAATAATTATTTGATAAATTTTTTTTAATTATTAAACCAAAATTATATTACGGAGATTCTTTTTATATTTTGATTTTAAAAATATTCATTTTTCAATGAATAATGATACCAAAGAATTATAATTAAAAATTATATACCGATTTAATTTATTTATAAATAAAATTATGTTTTTTGATTTAATGTAACATTTATTCAGTATTAGATAAATGAATGAAATTTATTTAATTTTAACCATTTGGAAATTTAATTCTGATATAATAACATTGTATACTTTTGAATGACTTTTGTTTGAAAATTTTATATATCATTGCGTCTAATGGATTAATTTTAAATTGAAATTTTCTAATTAGGAGAACTGAATTTTTTTAAATGAGTTTCATTAGTTTGAATAATAATATATTTATTTATATATATTATAATAATCTCAAATTAAATTTTTTCAATAAATTATAATTAATCCAATTTAATTATTTCCTCTGTTGATGTTGAAAATGTTTTTACCTAGGGGTTAATGTACAATGATAAAAGATAAAATGGACCAAAAACTATTCTAAAATATATCTACCTGAAATTTTTAACCTTCTATTATCAATGTATTTTTTGTATGGCAGTTTGACCCTTTTTTTTCTTTTTCTTGGTGAAAATCATTGTTAAACTATTATCTTTTAAAAAAATTCAGTTTGTCACTCACTAAACTTACAAAAGACCACCACCTCTTATATTTAATTCATATATTGAAAAGATTTTATTAAATTAAATTAAATATTATATTCCATATATTCATATCATAATAATATTAGCCATTTTATCTTTCTAAATTCAACCATGGAAGTTTTTTTTGTAAAAATCTAAGGAGGTTACCTGAAGAAGAGGAAACATTTTCAATATTTAATATTTTTATTTCATCATCCACATCGTCAAATTATTATTTAACCTTGATGATATAATAATATTAGCATCGTACAAATACATATATTTTGTTATGTTAAGGTAATTATCTATATTAATTTCCACTTCAATCAAATAGGTTATAAAATCATCATTAATATGTATAGAAGACTTCCACCTCGAGTACAACTGTCATTTTCTTTTCCATCACCAACTCCACATGTTGGATATAATTATGTATTATAGATATATATATATATATATATGATATTTAAACAAATATAAAACAACCCTAGTCATTGTATCATATCTACTTTCTTACTTTTCCTTCTATAGGGGATATGGTAACACCTCCCTTCTGTATGGTGGATTACAACATAACAGATAGATGTGATTCATCTAAAAAATAAAACATTACATAAAATGTGATAATGAAGAATTAAATAAATATTTTTTTTAAATGAAATAATTATGATTATCATTACTTATTTATCATTCATAAAATATATTTTAACATTTTATTCCTTACCTTCTCCCTTAAAAAAAGACGATAATGTTGTTCTATAGGTCTGGACTACCACCTTCAGGATGAAATGTGACTATATTTCCATCATCATACCAAATTTATGATATATATAAGTTTATGTGAGGAAATAATATTGAAAAAATAATATAAGGATACTTTTTTAAATAATAAATACTATGTGCCTCATTTATATAAATATATTTTAAAATGGAAATGTTACTCATGAATAAATACAACATTCCATCTCTATGATCCAAATATAGATCATTTATAAAAACCATATTTTATTATGATCCATAAAATTATAATTGATTTATTGATATTATAAATACTTCATTTTTATTCATTAGGATATTTTTAAATAATGGAATCTTTAATCATAGTCAACCTACCGAATTATTTTTTGATAAAAAAGTAAAATATAATCAAAACATACAATTTAAACATAGCTGATTAAGTAAAAATATATAGAAATGTAATAAGTGTAATTAATTAATAATAAAACAAAAAATGTTTCATAAAAAAATTAAATAATTGACATATTTTTATTATTTAGAAATATTAAGAATTTTTCTCACATTTGGACTCATGTTTAGGGATTATGTCTCATTATCCCTATGTTGACTCATTTTGTAATGTTATAGAATATTATTGAATTTATATTGGTTTTATAAAATCCCACGGAATTGTAATATCATGATATATTAATAAATAATTTTTTATGATTTTAATTTTAAATAAATCATCCATGGGGGTTTGACATTAAATTTTCTAAAATGTAAATGTTATTGTGAAATCTCACTTTGTTTTTTAATTATTAACATTTCATTCAAATAAATCACTTTGTTTTTTTCATTTATCTTCAAAAATACATATAAATCAAATATTTTTATTATTATTTATGTGATATAAGTATTTCACAATGTTTATACCATTTTTACATATAGGGTTTACTTTGAATGTTGTATGATATCTAGAGGAAATGTTTAAAAATCAGTATTCATTGCTCAATATGGATATTGGATGATAAGGAATAATGGTCTTTTAATTTATTCGATTATTTGATGAATGTGGGATGAATTTTTCATGATGATATGTGTGTGTCTCAGTTAATGATATTTCTTTGATGCATTTATAGTTCTCATGTGAAAAATAATTTTTCCAAATGAGATAGGTTTCTATATATTGTTCTAAACTACATTGAGGAATGATTTTGATGGTTGAGGTATCATGATTTCTAAAAATATATAAATTAATTAATTGTTATTTTTGAAATTTTTATTATCTATGTGATTTTACTTATGATATTAAATATTTACTTATTCCATTTCTTGTTGAGTATCAAAAATATTTTTTTCCAGTTATTTACATTTTAAAATTGATTATTCCACATATTATAATGAGAGTAAAGTTATTTAAATGTAATTTTTCCTTTTATATACCATTACCTATTTTATAATAAAATTTATTCATGAATTATTCTATATTACAAAATCCTACTGTTAATTTTATCTCAAAATTATTTTGGTCCCTTTCCTCATGTTATAAGTAGAATCATTGGAATTATTATTCAAGTAGACATTTCATTTTTCATTAATGTTTATTATGTTATATTTTAAATTGAAAATAAAAAATGGGTAACATGTGTGTATTTCTTTCTAAAAACTAGTTAACTTATTGGTCCTTCATGATTAAAACATTTTATATCTATATAAAATGTAATAATTTATACATCATCTTCATGTTTATTTGGTTGATGTAACTATAGTTACAGTTGTTATAGCTCATGAGTATGGAGGGTATTGTAACAATATTTTCCCCTCAATTATGCCCCATTACTACTTTTCAACTGCATATGGATGATAAAGTATAGTTGAATATCAAGGATCAAAGGTATTTTTTTGTGTTAATTTGTCATAGACATTGTAAAATCATGTGAATGAAACATGTCCAATGAAGATATTTCTTTAAAAAAAATCACGTATCCATTTTCATGTATCCAATTAATGAATTTTGGTGGGTACATTTTAATTCTCCATTGTGCTAAAAAGAAGTTGGGTAGGAAGTTATTCTAGTTACCGATGTGGTAAAAATCATGAAATAAATTATTCAATTAGTTCGAGAGAGGATGAAATCTATATATGATTGAAAGAAGATTAATGTTAATCACACGAGGGTTCATTAGAGTACATGGATATAGAACATATGTTTGGGAATACTTCACCTTGATGTGCGATGTATAGGTCCTATTAGGGGAGTAATGTATCATCCATGTTTGTTGGACCCTTTGAGGTGTTTCATCACACTATAAAGACATCGTAACTGTTGGAACATAATCCATAACTAGATTCTATCCATGATTTATTCTATGTCTATAAACTCCAATAGTATCATCATGATGAATCCCATGTAATTAATTATAGGTATTTGATTATCACTGAAAACTCAATGTTCATGGTATAACTAGTTTAGATACATGATCATCGATATAAGGTTCATCAAGGACTGACCATTCAATTTTTTCATGTTCTATCATGGCTTGTGGTCTTGGAGGGTAGTACAAGGTAGCATGAGATGTAGATGTGTTACAAGTTCTAGGAGTATTCTAAAGCCATTTTGCCCTATTATTTCCTTTTTTCATTGATGTGATGTTTGGACAGTACAATTTCATATTATATTTTCTTCATCAATGTTGATAATATGTGATACTAATCCTTCAATTAATTAAAAAAATAACACATGATCTCAATAGAGATATATTATAAATATATATAACTAAAATCATGAGAGTGAGTCAATTCTAGGAAAATAAGATTGTATCGTGACATGGGAGATGGAATTACAAGATTTTTTTACATAGGGATAATTTTTTCTAAGGAATGTATGTTGTGTAATTTGAGTTATATGGATCTTGACATAGTTTTATATTTTGTTATATAGAAAAGGTAACACTTCAAGCTATAGTAATAGTGTAGTTTTAATGACTCAAATGTAATGAAAATCATGAAAGGTATCTTAAGGTGTTTTTGTTTGTATATTTACACTTTTACTTCAAGTTTGGTTTGAATTTTTAATGATGAGACGAGTTTTAAGAGTATCTAATTTAACAGTCTAGACAATTTATCCCATTGCATTTTGATAAATATGATTATTTATGTCTCATGGAAATGTACATAGGTGTTTGGTGGATAGAGGGAAGTAGTTTTTTGGGACTTAAGAGATGTTGGGTTGTTTTAGAGAATGTTTTCTAATCCTGGTGGTAGATTTTTAGTGGTATAGATCTATTATTATATAGATATAAACTTATCTCTATCAGTGGATCATTAGGTGAATATCATTGGCGGTAGATCACTAGTAATAAATCTCTGAAATTTGATCAATGGCCGTATATCTCTAGTTGTATATCACAGGTGGATGATAACTACTGATAGATCACTGTTATTAAATATTTGTTGGTAGATCACTGATAGTAGACAAGTATTTGTATATTTGTGGATGTAGATCATGATTGGTAGATTTCTTAAGATTATATGTTACAAATAATTTTCCATTAAATTCAAATAACACTGCGGTTCAGGATCCCTATAAGGGGTATCATCAATTGAATTAACCCCTATTTTTTGGTTCCCAGATTTGTTGTAAATATTAATTATTCCTTATAGGGGATGACTTTATTTATCATTCCTTGTAACATGCCAGAGTGGTTAATGTTTCTGTTATATTTTTGAAATATATTACACCCCGGATTTTTGATGTTAAAATATTATATTAATAGAATCCAAATGTATGTTGAATGTTTCACATTATTTTACATTTTTTGATTTTATGATATTGTTTTTTTCTATGATTATTTTATCCCTAAAAATAATGATCTTTGGTGGGAACAATTTCTTCATTTTGGATTTATTTTTTTAATCACATGTGTTTTAATCGAAACATAAGAATAAATAAATAACACTTATAAAAAGAAAAATAATGGAATAAAAAAGGATATATGTCGTCTGCGAGAATACCCCAAAAAAATATGTTTATATAATGAAAATAAATGCTTTAAATATTAAAAATATTATGTGATGATTTCAATAATATAATTGAATGTGTGAACATGTGATTTGTGGTTGTGGAACAAGGGGATGATGGGTTGTGTTGTCATGATATGGTGAAATTGTGATGAAAAGTGGTGTAGATTTAGAGGTAGCGATGAGGAGGTTCATTTTTATATAATATTGGTAATGTGGATTTCATAGAATGATAATGATGGGTTATCTAAGGTTAAGATTTGTTTTCATGTTCTAATTTCTCAAATGGTGTTATAATTATGTAAGTAACATCATTACAAAATAAATGGTATGGATAATATCAGTTAATTATTGGTTAATAATAATATTTTGGGTAAAATAGTGTGGATGTTAAATATGATTTAATAGTCATAATAATTGTAATGAATTGGTAGTGTAATGAAATATTTTGGTGGAAGGTAATTTATAATTATGATTTATTCAATTATTAAGATGAAATGTTTCTTATGTTTTATAGGGAGGACAATTTCATTTTAAGGTTGAAGAATGGTGCCGGAATGTTGAGAGTTGGTTAATATGCTATTTCAAAACCCATAAGTTAGTATTTTGTTTCTGGATTATATATACACTGTATATTATTGTTATTTTCAATATGCATCCCACCCATTTTGAGAAGCAATCAACAATTACATAATGTTTTGGTGGTGTTTTTCTAATAATCATGGTTGTGATGATTGATTGATGGTTATCAACTCATACTAGATCCCTCATCTAGGTAATGATGACATGCACATGTTTAATGTCCATTAGTATAAATTGATGTTATTAATGTGTGATGATATAGACCTGGTGACTTCATAAAAGGTGACATTTATTTAACAAGATTTTCTAAGGGATATAATGACATGGCTTATCATGGAGGTAGTACATAGTAAACGGATGGAATCAGTTTGATATCATACATGTTCACATAACACCGTGGATCTAGTTTTTTGATTTTATGAGATGGCTTATGTTTCTTCAGGTGGGATGTGAAGTGATGGTCATTTCAACATGTGGTGCATTGTGTTATTTGATATATAGAAGAGGTGTGAGTATGTGTACATACCATATAAATTTTTCAAAGTGAGAAATATGTGGGATAATAGTACAACATGCCATTTTATATATGATTCATATTATATAATTATATTTGGATGTTTTATATGATATGTTATACAAGGAAAGGATGTGTTTGGTTAGTGTAACATTATATTCGCTTCTTAGTTTTGTGGGTATCTAATGCGTGAATCGTTATAATATTTTCACATGTGCATGAGATAAATTGGTTTTCTTATAGTGTATTATTTTATTCTACCCTGCATATATAAACAAATTTTCAGTTATCCAGGATGACTATTGGTACCATCGATGACAATACCATTTTGTATGTTTTTATAGTTATTGTGTCTCTTGTTTAGCATTACTTTAGAATATTATTCTTTATGGAAACATATTTCTATCAAATTAGATGTTTTTTTATTTGTCTTATGTTACTTCATGTGTTTTTTTATGTTTAATAGTCTTATTTCCCAACCATATATTATTATGGAGTTTAATGACTCTCATTAAATTATATTTTTATAAATTCTGTGATATTCTCTAGTACATGACCTATTGGTGGTGGGAATTTAGGGTTAAAATCTCCCTCCCTTCATTACAGTATCTTTGGTGGGAGGGTGAAAAATATATTTAGTTGGGATCAAGAGAATGATGCTTTAACCTATCACTCATTATATGGAATTTTTATGACTTAGTGTTTTAGTCCCATAAGTAAACTTACATCCTGTTGTTGTGAAGGATTATATAGACATATTCCATGAAAATGTTTTCAAGCTACATCCAGTGTTGTAGATAGAAACTTTCATATACTAACACCCTAATACCCTAATAATATATTCTTTTAGATATCATATGTCACACACCAAGTTCTATGACTTGAATGTGTAGTTAGAAGACCCTATGGATAAATGTATTATCATGAACAGTGTGTCCCCTTGGATAGCTCAGGGTTTGTTCATGAAAATGGTGGATGTGATTTTGAGTCTTTATATTGATTATTATTTCCCATATCAAGTAATTATTTTTGAAATGGTACCCCATAATATGGAATTTTTGACAATCCTAACCTACTGAAAGGTGTGATTTAGATCTCAGAGATCAATCATAATTTAGGATAATATCAATTGAAAATTCTCGACTATAATTTAATGAAGATTTAATTATTATATATCAATGGAAATAATGAATTCTTATTGATTTCAATCAGTGATACTAATTCCCAAAATATGTTCATGGTTATTATAAACAATATCTTCAAACAATCATTGATTGATTCATAGTATTCTTCATCAATGAAATCTCTAATTTAACTATGTAATAGGTGGAGAATGAAGAGAATTTGAGGATGTTCCATGACATACAATGTTTTTATAATACATATCATATTCTCTAAAACTGTCTATTTAGATTCATGAGGTTCAATAACTTATAAATTTCATCTCTGATCCTGGATTAGAAATGGATTTAGATAATATTGATATTGTTTCTTCATTGTATACATGAATGAGTATGATTGAGGCATAAAGATATATTTATTTTTGTGGGTAGGACAAGAGGTTCTTGTTAATATTTTCAAGGATAGATTCCCCATAGATAAATTCTAGGCCTAAAATGTGGTCATATAACTAGAGTGACTAGTTTTAGAAATCCATTGTAAAGGTTTTGCTGAGTTTGACTTGTTTCCATTCTCTGAATTTATAGGAAGAAGGTTTTGAGTGTATTTTGTAATAGGATGTCTCTCAAGAGGGGTTAACTTTCATGTGGATGGAATGATAGGAAGTGACCACTAATGGGTCATGAATTTGATTCCACATTGTAAAAAGTACATAGTTGATGATTTAGAGTTAGAAATGGTATTCTACAACTTAATGTGGTAGAGGGACAATCTTCATGGAGGGAATTTCATTATTTACTCAGACCACTAGAGTGTCAAGTAAATTTTCAATCATAAATATATTAACAAGAAACATAGTAAATGCTTGGGGTTCCAATAAGACTTTGAATTTGATATGTTATATACACCTAGGATGGTAAATGTGTTAATATATTCTATTAGAATAAAATCATGTTGTCTATTTTTGTATAATGAATTTGAGTTTTTGAGTTTATTACACATAACCCTAGTGGAGGAGAGGTGTATAAATTGTCTCAGTCAATTCTGGTGACTCCATCGCTTCCCCGACATGTGTGATATTTATATTTCGGGACATGTACTATGTTATTCTAGGTGACGAGATATAATTAGAAGATTCATAAGATGTTTTTTATAGTGGGGAGACCATTCTCCTTTTAATGGAAAAGATTATATTTATGGTCACATTGAGCGAGGAGGTCCTTACGATGTTTCAGATATACCCATTAGATATCCATGAATATGTGGAAAATATGTATATAGAACCAAAAAGATAGTTATTTGGGATCGAATGAGTCATAGAATTTATGAAAATTTCAATTGTTGTCTCTGAATTATATAGGTAATGGATGAAAATTAGTAAAATTTGGATATCATCAAACTCTTATTAACTCAGAATTGTTGTGGGATGGTATGTCATGGGATTTTTTTATGTTGCTTCCACTGAATGTGTGTGGATGTTAAACTATCAATGTCATTGTTTACTTACTATCTTATTTTTTTAACTTTCATCTCATTAAGGAGAATAGTTTGGATGAGATTTCAGGGTTCATGTACATGTTAGTTATTACCTAGGTTCATAGGGTACACATAATGATAAATTTGGACCATTATTATGAATTTATGTTCTAGTTTTGGAGTGGAATATAGGATGATATTGGGATGAAATAGATGACGATTACAGTCTGTCACCCCCAAAAAGACAAGAACACCAATAATAATTTACATGTGTTAAAGGATATATTGAGTTATTTTGTGTTTTACATCAGATGAATATGGGATAATCACACTCCATTTCAATTGTTTTCCTTTAATAATATCTATCACTCTAAAATATATCTTTAACCATTAAAAGAAACAATACGAGATAGACTACAAGTCTCTCTCTTATCAACAATTGATTATAGATAGATCTCTTATTAGGCCACATAAGTTATAGTCAATAATATGTAATTTATTTGTGAACCATTAGGTTTTTTGGACTGCTCAAAGTGTAACGACCCAAAATTTCATTAATGGAAAATCCCTCTTGATCCAGTTAAATGTTTCTTTATGTTTTTATAAGATGTCAACTTCTTTAGTTTAACGTTAAGATTTGTGACCGTTACTTTTATAGTCGTTGAACAGTGATCATCTGAGTAGTTTAAATATAAGGCTTTAACGAACCAATTTTCTACTCAGACAAAGGAAGCGATGGCCTCATCCAGTAGAATCGCCCCTTACGAAGCCCATATGTCGGAGCTCGAAAAAGAGGTAGCGTCTTTGGGCTTTTCCCTTGACCAATCCCAAGCTGAGCTTCATCATGTCAAGCTCGAACGTGATCGTCTACGGGAAAAATGGAAGTTGATAGAGATTACCACTCGAGCAATGTTATCCGAGCAACCCCAAGAGTCTGTCACCATCGCACACCTTACCCTTAGGTCTTATGCGACTATTTTAAAGGGGTTATGTAACAAATAAGTTGCACCATGTTAATGTACATTATTTTTTTATATAATAATGAATATAATTTCTAGTCATTTTTGATGCATTGTAATTAGTTTTTAAAGTACAAATGATGTTTTTAGTTATTATTTAATTAAGAATTATATTTTATTAAATTAAAGGATTTTTTAATTAAATAATATTATAATAAAATATTATTATTAATATTAAATTAATTTTTATTAAATATAAATGATCTTATAATTTTATGAATGCAATTAAAATTTTTATTAAGGTTTGAAAGCCATTTCTCTCAAAACCCGTGATTTTTTTATAAATGTCGGTTTTTATTTTAAAAGGGAAAATTCACATATTTAGAAAATTATTTAGGTAAAATAAATATTATTTTTGGAATCAGGACGTCGAAAATATCCAACGGTGAATTTTTCATAATTTTCTGAGACAGTCAAATTTTTGGGTAAAAATTAAATACCATTTAAATATATAATGTGTTTTATGACATAATAATGACCCGATGGTGATGTAATAAAATACCATAATCCTTATGTTCGGCCAATATGTGTTTTATCATTAAAATAATGAGGTTTTGGGTTTTTTTGACTCACTTTTCAAAGCATTAATGGAGCCCTCAAGACTTATTCAACACTTTGCCTTTTTAAATTAATTTCCATGGGAGTGTGACTCACCACTACATAAGCAACCCTAATTTTTTAATAAGTTCGGACCTTGGCCTTGTAAAATATTGTTTTACTCTTTCCTTTTCCAGAAACCATGGGCAAATACCATGGGATGGTTTGTGGTTTGGATTATTTTAATATAAGGGGTCCCAAACCTAAATAATAAAGAATTCTCTCACCTTTCCTATATAAACCCACCCAAGCTCCCAATTCCTCCTCACTCAAAGCCCTTGAAGTTCGTCCAACCTCTGCCCTACTCTCTCTATAATCCTCTCAAGGTGCCCCAAGCTCCCAAGAATCCTCTCACAAGCCTCTCTCTAGCCTTTGGAAGCACACTTCCAAGTAAGGGGTTTTCTTCCTTTCTCATTTTTTTGTCAATTTTCTTTAAGTTGTATTTCCCTTTTTATTTCAATTATGAATGTTGGGGTATTGTTTCGCACCTCCCCCATACTTCCCTCTTATTGTTTGAATGATGGGAGAACCCTTTATCTCTCATTAAATGCCTCCCATGTACACCCGTTACTATCCCGAAATTCCGAAAGGAACTTCCCTCTCTTCTTTTACATTCAAGCAATAATTTTGTATCATGAATCTAAATTCCATTTCTATTGTTGGGACATGTATATATATGATCTCCTTACTGTCCATTACATGTAAATATGATGAGTAACCCCTTTCTCTCTCATCAACCTTTTTTATGAATTCTTATGTCACGCCGTTACACTGCCGAAATCGCACCGATTTTCTAAGCCAATGTCTTTGTGTAGTGAATACCATGCCCATTTCTCCATCAAGGGTATTCAACTTTATGCACATATACATATTTATTTTAAAGTTTCATGTATGAATTCCACATTCCTTTATCGTGGAAGAAATGATTATGTTTTATGAATCCATGTTTTATGATCCATGTGGCACACCTATGCATGAAATGAAATGTTTAAGAAGGGTGCGCCCTTTATAGCGCTCCAATGCATTGGGTAAAGTATAGTATCATGATACGTCATGTGCAATGAGTGTTTACTCATGCTAATTCAAGTGCAACGAGGGTTTACTCGTGCTTCAAGTGCAATGAGGGTTTACTCATGCTCCATGTGCAATGAGCCTTGGCTCATGCTAATTCAATGTTAAGTGTTGTTGCCACATTTCCATGTTATGATTATCATTCTTTATCATGCCTTTATGTTCATGTCTCTCTTATGCTCTATTGATATGCCTATTTCCTAACATGTATTGTACTCCTCATGTTATTCATTATGTACTCCCTTACTGGGCTTTATAGCTCACCCTTTTCTTATACATGTCCTCAGGTTATCCCATGCAATGATAAGTACGAAGGAATGTAGTGGTCATGTAAAGGAAGTTTTCAATAAGGATGTTTTATTTCAAGTTTAAAGTTTTTATGTAATGATCCTAAGCCCCAAAGACACTAAACCTCTCGATCTTCTTTGTTGTATGAAGTGAAGTTTTATGTAATAAAGCATGTTTAAGTTGTAATAAAAAGCAGGGTTGTCATAGTTGGTATCAAAGGATAGGTTTAGTTATTTTTGGGATTAGGAAACCCTAGTAAAGCCTTAGATACAAGACTATGCATAATTAAAACATCCCTAAGTTTTGGTAAATACTAAGTAAGTGTTTTATCAAACAAATACATCCCTATCTGGATACGAGCAGGTAGAGGCGGCTCTAGCACAGATGTATCCTAGGGGTAAAGCCCGAAAACACCGCTTTGAGCTAGACTCGAACGGGAACTGGTGCACGACAACGGGCCTTGCTGCACTCTTGGTTACGACACTCCCGGGGGATATGTTTTGATAAATTCACAATCTTAGTATGAACCCTTATTAAGGGAAAAATGACCATAAGAATATATGTTAGAAGGAAGATCATGAAAAGCCTGGATTGAATCCTATAGACTCATGAGTTAAAGAGATTAATGTTTATTTATATGTCATCAACTTTTGTCTTTGGATTACCCTTTATGTGTTACCCCTAACTTTCCTTTTATTCCAGCCAATGGCCAGTAATAGGAGATCTCGGGCTAACAACCATTGTGAAGATCAGTGTGATGATTGTACTTATGAGATGCCCAATCCAATGGGAGCGGTAATCGTGAACTTTGTCACTCTTCTCTCTCAGCTAACTCAAGTTTTGAATAGAAACACTGGTCAAGAGGAACGTTCAACCCCCCCCCTAAGAAAGAACAAGTCGCTATTGAAAGCTT
This sequence comes from Viscum album, assembly GCA_963277665.1. Classification (NCBI taxonomy): domain Eukaryota; kingdom Viridiplantae; phylum Streptophyta; class Magnoliopsida; order Santalales; family Viscaceae; genus Viscum; species Viscum album. The sequence goes on along the minus strand of OY728161.1, from coordinate 1,415,647,501 downwards.
CATGAGACAAAGGACTCCTACTTTTAGTGGATCATCTGATCCCACGATTGCTGAACAATTGATCAACTCCATTGAAAAGATATTCTCCATCCTCCAATGTTCTGAAAAAGAGAAGGTTCTCCTGGCAGCTTATCGTATAGAGGGTGAAGCTGATCAATGGTGGACGTTGATCAAAAATACGAAGCCTGAGGAGGAGATCGAGGCTTTGGAATGGAAGGTATTCCGGAAGATGTTTTTCGATAAATATTTTCCATGCACCCTCCGTCTTAAGATGGAAAGGTACTTCCTTTCCCTCAAGCAGAAAGATGAGGAATCTGTGGGAGCGTACGAGGCAAACTTCACAAGGCTTGCACGATATGCTTCCGGCTTTGTCGTTACCCCCGAATGCAAGGTTGACCGCTTCTTTGGTGGGCTGAAGCCTAGCTTGCGGAAAGCATTAGCGATCCGTGACTTCGACAGCTATGAGGAAATTGTCCGATGTGCTCTCAAGGTTGAAATAGAGATTGGAGAATCACATGGGTATCATGGGGACAAGAAGCGGAAGGTGGACTTCAATGCTGGTGGTCCGATGGATAAATCCAACGGTGCTAAGAAATTCCAGCACCCCACTTGCCAAAAGTGTGGAAAAAAGCACCCTGGAAATTGCCTTAGGGAGACAAGAAAATGCTTCAAGTGTGGAAGAGAAGGGCACCTAGCTGTTAACTGTCAACAAGAAGGACCCGCGGTTGCGACGGAGGGGAGGAACGCTCCGTTCGAACCTCAACGCGTTGTTCAATGCTTCAAATGCAAAGAACCGGGTCATTTTGAGAATCAGTGCCCTAATCCAAGGGTTATCAGAGGCAATCAACAACCTCCAAGACAGCAAGGAAGAGCTTTTGCCATCACTTCTGCCGAAGTGAACCCTGACAACGAAGTGGTGACAGGTATGCTAGTTATTCATTCAAGAATAGCGAACGTACTTTTTGATTCAGGTTCTACGCATTCTTTTATATCTCAAAAGTTTAGTAAAACAATCCCCGCACCACCAGAAATCATGGAAGTAAAGATGTCGGTGTGTACGAAAATGGGGCAATCATTTCATCCCATGAGTATAAGTCCTCCCCTGTTATAATCTGTGGATTGAATTTCCCGGCGAACCTCATCATACTCCCTTTGGTGGAATTTGATGCAATTCTTGTCATGGATTGGATTTCCTTATATAGAGCCAACATAAATTGTCGGGAGAGGGAAATCACACTCCATATGGAGAATCGACCCCCGATTCTTTACAAGTGTCAGGAGGAAGATGAATCTACTTTAGCTCCATCATCTCAAGAATGGATATTACTGCCTTATGAGCATGCATATCTGGCTCAGATGATTGAGTCCAAGGAAGAAACCACCCTTGAAGAAATGCCTATTGTGAGGGAATTCGCTGAAGTATTTCCCGAGGAACTTCATGGTCTTCCTCCAAGAAGAGATGTTGAGTTCTCAATTGAACTTATACCTGGGGCGCTACCAATATCCAAGACTCCATATAGAATGGCTGTGGTTGAGCTTGAAGAACTGAAGAAACAACTACAGGATAATCTGGATAAAGGGTTTATACGCCCAAGTGCATCACCATGGGGTGCACCAGTCCTCTTCGTCAAGAAGAAGGATGGGTCAATGTGTCTTTGCATCGATTATCGTGAACTTAACAAAATCACGATAAAGAACAAGTATCCTCTCCCATGAATCGATGACTTGTTTGATCAGCTGCGTGGAGCACAATACTTCTCCAAGGTCGACTTGCGGTCGGGATATTATCAAGTAAGGGTGAAGAAGGAAGATATCCCCAAGACTACTTTTCGTACAAGGTACGGGCACTATGAATTCATAGTAATGCCTTTTGGACTCACCAATGCTCCAGCAATATTCATGGACTTGATGAATAGAGTCTTTCGAGATTACCTAGATAAATTTTTGGTAGTCTTTATAGCTGATATTCTAATATACTCCAAAAGCAAGGAGGACCATGAGGAGCATTTAAGAGCTGTACTGGAGACTTTGCACAAGGAGAACCTCTATGCCAAGTACAGCAAGTGTGAGTTCTAGTTGAAGGAGGTCTCATTCTTGGGCCATATCATCACAAGAAATGGGATATCTGTGGACCCCTCCAAAACAGATGCAATTGAGGGATGGCCGAGGCCAACATCGGTAACTGATATCCGTAGCTTCTTGGGGTTAGCTGGATATTATCAACGATTTGTGAGAAACTTCTCACGATTGTCCAACCCTCTTACCAAGCTAACTCGAAAGGGAGTAAAGTTTTCTTGGAGTGATGAATGCGAAGAAAGCTTCAAGGAGTTGAATAGGAGGCTTATCACTGCACCTGTGCTCACTTTACCCACAAGTGGGGAGATTTTTGTGGTATTCAGTGATGCTTCGAAGAAGGGCTTAGGATGTGTGTGGATGCAGAATGATAAAGTGATATCCTATGCCTCAAGACAGTTGAAAATCCATGAGCGAAACTATCCAACGCATGATCTGGAGTTGGCGGCGGTGATCTTTGCCTTGAAAATCTGGCGGAATTATCTCTATGGAGAGAAATGTGAGATATATACTGACCACACGAGTCTTAAATATATATTCACACAGAAAGAGATTAATATGAGCCAGAGAAGATGGATAGAGCTCATAAAGGATTATGACTGTTCAATACATTACCACCCTGGGAAGGGGAACAAGGTGGCGGATGCCCTAAGTAGAAAGGATCCAGCAATTCTATCAATGATGAGAATTGAGAAGGATCCAATCTTCTTAGACTTGATGAAGATGGACGTGGGAATCATAAAGAAGAGAACATCATCAATCCTTTAACAAATGATTGCTCAACCATCTCTTTTGGAAAGGTTAAAGGATGATCAAAAGGATGATGAGAGAATCCAAGAAAAAGTGGAAGCTATCAAAAAGGGAAAATCCTTAGAGTTTAATGTTAATGAAGAAGGAATTGTGCGGTTTGGGAAAAGACTATGTGTCCCATCAAGTTCGGAGCTAAAGAAGGAACTTTTGGATGATTCACATAGTTCAAATTTCTCTATTCACCCAGGGAGCACAAAGATGTATCGAGATCTCCGAAAAACTTTTGGTGGGATAATATGAAGAAGTAGATCGCCGAATATACATCAATGTGCCTGGTGTGTCAGCAAGTGAAGGCAGAGAGGCAGAAGTCTAAGGGGATGATGCAACCATTGCCCATACCAGAATGGAAATGGGATAACATCACCATGGACTTCGTCACTGGACTTCCAAGGACATCCAAAAGCAAGAATGAAATCTGGGTTATTGTGGATCGTCTTACAAAGACTGCACACTTCATTGCTTTTCGAGAAGATTTCTCTTTGGATCAACTGGCACGGATATATATTAGGGAAGTGGTACGGTTGCATGGAGTACCACTATCTATTGTGTCTGATCGAGATCCAAGATTTACCTCTATGTTTTGGAAGAGTCTTCAACATGCTCTGAATACTGAACTGAACTTCAGTACGGCCTATCATCCTCAAACTGATGGCCAATCCGAGCAGACTATCCAAACACTTGAGGATATGTTGAGAGCGTGCTCAATGGACTTTAAAGGAGGATGGGATCAACATCTTCCTCTAGTTGAGTTATCTTATAATAATAGTTTCCACTCGAGCATCCAAATGGCACCATATGAAGCCCTGTATGGGAAAAGGTGTAGAACACCGACATGTTGGGATGAGGTCGGTGAACGTAAGCTGCTTGGACCAGAAATGGTCGGAGAAATGGTGGAGAAGGTGAAAACCATTCAGAAGCATATCAAGGAAGCCCAAAGATGACAGAAGAGTTATGCAGATAATCGTCGATGATACCTTGAGTTTAAAGTCGGAGACATGGTGTTTTTACGCATATCTCCGTGGAAGAAGGTCATGAGGTTTGGAAAGAAAGGGAAGTTAAGTCCAAGGTACATCGGCCCCTTCGAGATTCTTGATCGTGTTGGGGCTGTGGCCTATCGACTAGAACTTCCACCTACTATGGCCAAGGTGCATGATGTCTTCCATGTATCCCTCTTAAGAAAGTACATACCAGAACCTTCACATGTACTCTCTTCCGAGGTGGTACAATTAGAAGACGATCTTTCTTATGAGGAGCAACCAGTGAAGATCTTAGATCGTAGAGAAAAAGTTCTACGAAATAAGACAATGCCCCTCGTAAAGGTGTTGTGGAGAAACCACAAGTTTGAAGAAGCAACTTGGGAGTCGGAGGATATGATGAATCTAAGTTACCCACATTTGTTTTAGTGTAGGAAAAGGAAAATTTCGAGGGCGAAATTTCTTAAGGGGGGAATGTTGTAACGACCCAAAATTTCATTAATGTAAAATCCCTCTTGATCCAGTTAAATGTTTCTTTATGTTTTTATAAGATTTCAACTTCTTTAGTTTAACGTTAAGATTTGTGACCGTTACTTTTATAGTCGTTGAACAGTGATCATCTGGGTAGTTTAAATATAAGGCTTTAACGAACCAATTTTCTACTCAGACAAAGGAAGCGATGGCCTCATCCAGTAGAATTGCCCCTTACGAAGCCCATTTGTTGGAGCTCGGAAAAGAGGTGGCGTCTTTGGGCTTTGCCCTTGACCAAGCCCAAGCTGAGCTTCATCAAGCCAAGCTCGAACGTGATCGTCTACGGGAAAAATGGAAGTTGATAGAGATTACCACTCGAGCAATGTTATTCGAGCAACCCCAAGAGTATGTCACCATCGCACACCTTACCCTTAGGTCTTATGCGGCTATTTTAAGGGGTTATGTAACAAATAAGTAGCACCATGTTCATGTACATTATTTTTTTATATAATAATGAATATAATTTCTAGTCATTTTTGATGCATTGTAATAAGATTTTAAAGTACAAATGATGTTTTTAGTTATTATTTAATTAAGAATTATATTTTATTAAATTAAAGGATTTTTGAATTAAATAATATTTTAATAAAATATTATTATTAATATTAAATTAATTTTTATTAAATATAAATGATCTTATAATTTTATGAATGCAATTAAAATTTTTATTAAGGTTTGAAAGTCATTTATCTCAAAACCCGTGAATTTTTTATAAATGTCGGTTTTTATTTCAAAAGTGAAAATTCACATATTTAGAAAATTATTTAGTTAAAATAAATATTATTTTTGGAATCAGGACGTCGAAATTATCCAACGGTGAATTTTTCATAATTTTCTGAGACAGTCAAATTTTTGGGTAAAAATTAAATACCATTTAAATATATAATGTGTTTTATGACATCATAATGACCCAATGGTGATGTAATAAAATACCATGATCCTTATGTTCGGCCAATGTGTGTTTTATCATTAAAATAATGAGGTTTTGGGTTTGTTTGACTCACTTTTCAAAGCATTAATGGAGCCCTCAAGACTTATTCAACACTTTGCCTTTTTAAATTAATTTCCATGGGAGTGTGACTCACCTCCACATAAGCAACCATAATTTTTTAATAAGTTCGGACCTTGGCCTTGTAAAATATTGTTTTCCTCTTTCCTTTTCCAGAAACCATGGGCAAATACCATGGGATGGTTTGTGGTTTGGATTATTTTAATATAAGGGGTCCCAAACCTAAATAATAAAGAATTCTCTCACCTTTCCTATATAAACCCACCCAAGCTCCCACTTCCTCCTCACTAAAATACTTTGAAGTTCGTCCAACCTCTGCCCTACTCTCTCTCGAATCCTCTCAAGGTGCCCCAAGCCCCCAAGAAGCCTCTCACAAGCCTCTCTCTAGCCTTTGGAAGCACACTTCCAAGTAAGGGGTTTTCTTCCTTTCTCATTTTTTGTCAATTTTCATTAAGTTGTATTTCCCTTTTTATTTAAATTATGAATGTTGGGGTATGGATTCGCACCTCCCCCATACTGCCCTCTTATTTTTTGAATGATGGGGGAACCCTTTCTGTCTCATTAAATGCCTCCCATGTACACCCGTTACTATGCCGAAATTCCGAAAGGAACTTCTCTCTCTTCTTTTACATTCAAGCAATACTTTTGTATCATGAATCTAAATTCCATTTCTATTGTTGGGACATGTATATATATGATCTCCTTACTGTCCATTACATGTAAATATGATGAGGAACCCCTTTCTCTCTCATCAACCTTTTTTATGAATTCTTATGTCACGCCGTTACGCTGCCGAAATCGCACCGATTTTCTAAGCCAATGTCTTTGTGTAGTGAATACCATGCCCATTTCTCCATCAAGTATATTCACCTTTATGCACATATACATATTGATTGTAAATTTTCATGTATGAATTCCACATTCCTTTATCGTGGAAGAAATGATTATGTTTTATGAATCCATGTTTTATGATCCATGTGGCACACTTATGCATGAAATGAAATGTTTAAGAAGGGTGCGCCCTTTATAGCGCTCCAATGCATTGGGTAAATTATAGTATCATGATACGTCATGTGCAATGAGTGTTTACTCATGCTAATTCAAGTGAAACGAGGGTTTACTCGTGCTTCAAGTGCAATGAGGGTTTACTCATGCTCCATGTGCAATGAGCCTTGGCTCATGCTAATTCAATATTAAGTGTTGTTGCCACATTTCCATGTTATGATTATCATGCTTTATCATGCCTTTATGTTCATGTCTCTCTTATGCTCTGTTGATATGCCTATTTCCTAACATGTATTGTACTCCTCATGTTATTCATTATGTAATCCCTTACTGGGCTTTATAGCTCACCCTTTTCTTATGCATGTCCTCAGGTTATCCCATGAAATGCTAAGTACGAAGGAATGTAGTGGTCATGTAAAGGAAGTTTTCAATAAGGATGTTGTATTTCAAGTTTAAAGTTTTTATGTAATGATCCTAAGCCCCAAAGACACTAAACCTCTCGATCTACTTTGTTGTATCAAGTGATGTTTTATGTAATAAAGCATGTTTAAGTTGTAATAAAAAGCAGGGTTGTCATACAAAGTTGGTATAAATCACTAGTAAACTGATGCACAACGAATTATTATTTAATGAAGGGATATCAGGGTTTCCTAATACTATCCCAAAAAAATTATTTCATATGTTTTTGAGGGAATCATGCCATTACTAATGTCTAATAAGTTGTTTTTTATCCTACAGATGGTGGGAGAGGATGTTAAATAAGTGGATTATCCCCCCACAACTAGACTGGTTTCATGAAATCTTCTATGTGTCACATCTTGGAAAATATTTTAATGACATGATTCATTCTATCAATTGGGGTGAGAATGACATCAAGGATGGGCCACAATTTTTTAGTACAAAATGGTTATAAGGGTCCATTGGTATATAATCTTAGATGGACAGAACATAAATTTGATTTTTTGGGCTATAGTATAGTGGAGTATGCATGTGTTCTCCTTGAGTATCATAGATACATACAATCATAGAAACCTCCAAATTTTGCATTTTTTTATTAATTTCTATCTAAAAAGGCTTTAAGTATGAGGGAAATTAATATCTCTAATTTTGATGATTTATTCCTTTCAATATTTTAATATATATATAAATAAAATTTTACATTCCTTTTTATTCGGTGTTGTGATTTGATTATTTAAGAATATGGAATTAAAATATCCAAAATATTGGAATATATAAAGTGATTTAATGGATTTATTTTTAAATTAATGGTTTTAACGTGATTTCAAAAATCATATAGAATTTCAGAGACAACACCTGATTCATGGTTTTATTGTTTACCTTTGGGGTGACATAAAGTTATCCCCTGTTTGGTTTTCTATTAATTGAACCTCTTTGAAAATGCATTAACAAAATTAAATGATTAAATTAGTCAATTTATTTAACAACCTAGAACAAAAACACCTCAATTTAATCCGTAATATTAGAATATTGGGATATTTCCAAAACTGTAAGGACTATAAGGGACCATTAAAGGAGAATTCAATGAAAAAAATTAAGGGAACTTGAGGTACCGATTAGTGTACCAAATAATTTCTAGGATATTGATAATGTCGATGACATTGAACTATTATTCATTATTTAAAGTAATAAACTCGATTTTGGGAACATTATATTTGTGATTTCCAAACATGAATTGATTTTTTATGAAACAATTAGATATTTTATTTTTTTCTTCAATTTCATTATGTTACATGAGCCTTAATTGGACACATACTCTTTTTATAAATTATTTTATATGTTTTATCTATTAATGACTTATTGATTTAGATTTTGTAAACATTAAATGGTATCCCACAATCATATTATTTTTTTTCTATTCAATTTTTGACATTTCACCTATTCTTTTTCAAATTCGTTTTTGTTGGAATATGAGGTTATTGTTCAGCATTCCCATTCCAGATTCAAGTTCAATCAAACATCCTAATTTATGGTGGATACATGGAAAAATATTGATTAATATTTGTTGGATATTTTTTTTGTGATGATGGTGTTTCCATAACATATATGTGTTTGGTGTACATGTTTCTATCCATAGTTGATGTGACATAGATGTTTTTCATGATGTGGATGAACCACATAATGTTCATGTGGCTAGAGACTGGCCACCAATTATATCAATGATTGGTGGAGCCTAGATCCTTGTTTATTTGATGATAATGTAGTGGAATTGGATTCATAAGATGCATGTGTAGAACCATAATGAATACAAGTATGTTCTTGAAAATCCCATAATACACTATGTGTAGTTGGAAGCACACACGTCCTGTAGCCCACATATTGTGGAATCAATCTTTTTTCATTGAGTTAAATATTACATGCCATGTTTATAACATATACAACATGTAACACATTTTTAGGGGTCAAGTTATACTGTAGGGCTAAATGGGCATAAATGAATTGTTGTATATTTACATGAGCCAAGTACATGAGCATAACCTAGTAGTAAGAAAAACAGGGGTAACCAAACTATGATACTATAAAAGGGGATGTATAGTCTATATGGAGACGATATAGGTAAATTTGAATAGATAAGAATACATATGTAGAAATGGGGTATGTATGAAACATCGTGTGTACCCTATGAAGACCATGTAATTTTATGTGAGACGTCCATATTGTGTATATCCATTATCATGATTTGAAATTGGGTATGTGTTTTTCATATCATGTTTCGTTTTAAATGTATGATTCCATGGTGTCCATAATTTTTGAATTAGATTTAAAACATGATGTTTTTTGATAAAAATTATTGCTTAATGGTTGTCAGTCAAAAAAATAAAAACACGTGTTGGACACAACATAGATTTAGGAATGGTACTCCCTAGTAGAAGTGGTGCACAAGTTCACCAGAAAATTTACACTGGTAGAGTATGTTCTCCCCCATATTATATATTGATGTTCATATATGTAAGTAGTATATACAACCATGTAATTGATCTCAGTTGGAATGAAAATCCTCTCTAGGTGTTAGTGCACACATGGTGGTGGAGTGTACTACCATGGAGCGGTCCCCACAACATAGATTCTATTGAGGATTCATATATTCTTTGAAATTTGATAAAAAGATATTTGTTCTGTTGGTAGTCTCATCATTCATATATGGGTTAAATATATTTATCAACAATCTCTCTTTCATGGGATTCATTATGATTATATTTTTTGGGATTCCATTTAACTGTATTCCTTTTGGTTGATCTGGATATTGTTAATTTATATTTCTCAATTATTATTTTTTGTGGAATCTTATTGAGTATGTATATACATTACCCTGCAAGGGATTTTCCCTCACATGTTGAGTATTATAAATATTGTAGATATAAATACAATTATATTTTTGGACTAGGTTTTTAAGTAAATATTTGTATATAGTGGATCCTACTGAGTTTAGGGTTCGACTATATAGATTTATAGTTAGGATCTCATCAATATCTCTTGTTGATGTTGTTTTTTGGTTCGTACCTCTATTATAAATTGGAATATATATTCCCCTATATATATTTTTACAATGATATTTTACTTTTAGGAATTAATATATGTTGTCTAAAGGATAGTTTAAACTATAGATGTTTCAGTTTATTGACATATATATTCATCGTTGTATTGATGTTGTTTATGGGTGTGGGTACATATGGGTTGGTTAATGACTATAATATTAGTATTTCTAAAGAAAAACATGTCACCAACACATTGTCTATTATTGGAATTCTTTGGGACTCCTATCAGCTTATCCCATCTAGGAAGTACCATATATGTTGGGTTCTGACATCCTCTACAACCAACCAGAATTATATCAAGATGCATCATTGATATGTCTTCAATAAAACTCAAGGAATTTCTAGATTCATAATTGATATCATTCGGGGTATATTTCTCAATTAATTATCAATAACATTACCCAATCCTGATGTGTATAAAATATAAATGTTTTATTTATGTAAAAATTCAATCCACCATCACTACAATATGTTCTATTCAAGATAATTTAAGTTATACATTAGCCTCTTATAATTCGTAAAAACTATAAATTATTACGATTGAGGTATTGTTGCAATAACAAAAATGAAATCATGAATACTGCCAAATTGAGATCATTAGTTGAATATTTACTCTCATGGGGAAATAAATTACGAGACCCATAAGAATCAAATAATATTTGATGTATAATAACATAACCCAAACATAGATGAAAAGTATCATGGAAAACCTCAAGATAAACATCTACATGAATACAATGAACTAGATCATAGAACAACATATCCATCATGTTATAAACATCTATTAAAATTTATTATATAAAAACGTTTTTTCCATTATTTTCAGTGATATTATATGAATGACAACCAGATAGAAATTAGATTTTAATGTCCTTAATAGAATGTGATACTAATGTATCTATGAACAATTGAAACAATACTTCAGGATTCCTAAAAACCTATGGCCTCAATCATCTGAGGAAATACAAAAATTCCATGTTACAACATGACATGATTTAGTAAAATAATACGATGAGCATATTATTGAAACTTTAATAGAATCATGATTGACTATTAATTCTAAAGAAGTCATATAATGGGACATAAGAATACTTTTTTTCTCATCATATGTAAATTGTATAAGGATATCATTGATTAAAACCATAGAAAACATATCTAGGAAGTCTCTAAACACTCGGTTCAACAAACACAAGAACATTGTTGGATAATTCATAATGTCAAGTAAAATCACAATTAACCCGTAATTTCAATAATGAAATGAGAAATCATTATTTCGAATATCCTCATCTTTTACCATCATCAGGTGAAATATGAACCATATATCAATATTTCAGAACTAACGTGTTTCTTCCAACTGATTGAATATATGACTAGTCTATTGAAGAGGATTATAGTTCTTTAACATCACAAATATAAAGTGATTATAAATTTTATATGGAAATATATTTTCATCAACATTAATCTAAACTATAGTAATAGAGCATAATCGTAACAAAAAATGATGATAAAACCTCACAACAAAAGTTCATTGATCTCTGCGCAAATCTCTCCCAAAACATATGGTATCCTATTATATTGATACTCCATGATCATGGAAAAATCTAGATGTAGCTCTATTAGAAAAAATATCTATCATTGCTGGGATAATTCCACAACCTCATTGGAAAAGATATCAAAAATCTATTCCATTACTCTCTTAAACACTGTCAGTGGAGAAAAAAATGAAAAAATATCATCTCTATTATTGAAGAATACACAAATAGAATATTCCATCTACCTATCTGAGGGTCTTTATTTTTAAAAACCATAGTTTTATATCCATAAGAATAATAAAATATAGTATATATCCTAAATAAAAATGTATTTTTATATATCAAATATAGGGACCTCATTACTAGGATGATGTTTTATGACTATGTATTTAAACATATGATGTCCCCCAATGATTGTTCATTCCCTATCAAATGAAAATATTCTCTATAAATGGCATATAGATAAGCTCGACCTCTGGCAATCATAGAAAATTTCAAAAAAACTATAATACTCTCAACTAAATTCCCTAAATAATGGAATATGGTATCTTATTTGAATGAGTGATTATCTCTTGTGTAAATAAAATCATGAATAAATGTAGAAAAAAGAAAATATTTGCAGGAAATAAAAATTTCATTATTAGAGAAGGCCACTCCATAGAATAAAAAATATGATAACCAACATCATTTATTCTTTAACACTATGGTAGAACACCGCCATGAGTACACTCTTATCAAATAGAATGAAGAGAATCAAGAGGAACTCCTCTACATTACCTACCTGATCATTAATGATCCAATATTGTATAAAATTAATAATTTTTCTTCAAATGAAACTAATTTATCAAGGGAAGTGTTAAACCTAGTGAATTATTAATACATAGTGTTTTTAAAAAATACTAGAAGGTGACGTTGAAATTTTTTTGGTGTACTGTGTTTGATTAAAATTTGTATTATAAGGTCTATTGTAGAGTTCATTCAGGATTAATAATCTACTATATTGAGGTTTCTTGGAAAATATTCAAGATAAAGGATTTAATGAACTTGAATTGGTTATGAATGGTTCTTGTTAATGGTGTATTTGTTTTTAGTGTATTCCAAATTATTAAATATAAAATATTAGAGCACATGAAACTATGATTTTTCAAGGGAACTACATTCATGTAAATGTGAATCATGTTCGAAAAGGGGGACAATGTCTCTCAAAATTGTGCAAAAGTGAATTGTTTGGGTTATTAAATAAAAATATAGAAGCAAATATTTTTTTCAATAAAGGTATAAATATTTTAATTTTTTAGTTTCTTGAAATATGTATTATTCTGAGAGATAAATAATATTGATGTTGTTATGAGAAGTTTCTGATTTTCATGCTATCAAAGGCATCAAATCATTAAATATTAGCACCCATGTGATTTTTTATACTTATTTGAATGCTTGAAACATATTTATTTGATGGTTAATTTATGTCTATAGAAACACTGCAACCCTATTGTTTACATAACTCAACCTATTGAAAATATTAGGTATCTGAGTTGTATAATTGTTTATCGTATATATTTATTTCAAGAATAAACAAATCTGCTATTAGTTTTTCATTGAAAATGGATTTTTGTCTATTATACCATGTATGTTCTATAGAAATATAATAGTTTCATGAAAATTTATTGTCACATGAAGAAATCCATAATTTGAAGGAGGTAAATGTTTCTTATCAAAACATAAAATTGTATGAATTTTTGATTTATTTCAGACATTTCGTGACATGGTTGAGAAAAATATAATGATTTGAAAGCCTACAAGGATGTTACTAAAGGCCTCAAGAGTTGGTGATGAACCCTTATGGGTTGGAGAACAAGGGGTCCCATGAGCCTTTAGGGAATCATTGAATCATTTCCGAAATAGATTATATGGCTAATCATATTTAGATATTTATATAAAGGGATCATACATAATTTTATGTACAATATTGATTTCATATAGAATATATATTGTATTGTTCGATAATAGATTATCCCATCCATTAATATTATTTATAAAGTTATTATGACAGTATAATAGGATACATACTCTTCTAATTTATAGTTAATCAATACACATTGGAGTTGGAAAGTAGACTACCTTCAATTTAATCAAGACTGTGTAATGGTGGTTTATTTCTTTGATCTTGTATAGAGATTCACAATTTCAGAGATGATAGGTTTGGAAATTATCATTGTCACAGATTAGATTACTCTATATAGTGAAAATATAAATTATTATTGGAGAATAGTAACATTTATGTTTCCAAATGGGGAGATGGTTGTGTTATCTTGTAAATGGGACACCGATATAAGAAGTGTTGGACCATACCCTCATTAGATAAAAGAATTTTCCACATAGGTTTGTAGCATCATTAGTGCTATGGATATGATGGTTAATCCCTCAAAATTCCTACTAGTGGTATACCGTTATACATATGTATTTCTAGAGGATTTCTCTAGGTGGACTTCACATAGTAATGTTAATTTTTAGATCAATTTTTTTCAAGATGCATGACCCAAACTAATTCAACTATATTATATTGAACCAACTGACTTGAAAGAGATCAAGGTATAGCTATAAAATTTTGGGCCCAATGGTTTTATTACTCCATGATAATCCCATTTATATGCACTAAATTTTCTTTTACTGATGGAATTTGGTTGTCTTAATAATTAAATATTCTTCCATAAGATAAATTATATAAATGCGATGAATAAGAACACATTTCATAAAATTGATGATTTTTTTCAATTGAGGATTGACCATAGGTTTTCAATATTCAAACTACATAGATTATACCATAATAGTTTATCATATAAAAAGATATACCAGTGTGTGTGTTTAGTTGACATTATGTTTTTTATTATTATCTTATTATTCATGTTGTTATGAATATTGACATTAAAGTGTACATATCAGCAACGAAAAAGTTCATTCACCGTAACATTAACAACTTCATCGATATGTTAATCTATGAAATCATAATATAATCCATGATTTCAGAATCCCATAATAATATCAATGATATATTATTGAGAAAACTAAGAGTATATGTCATTTATACAAAGTACTCGAAGGTTCTCTTTTGGATTCATGTGGGGAACTTCATTGGAAACATAGTTTTTCAAGAATAAATATCTGTTGATCTGAAAAAAGGATGATGCATTCATGATATCATCATAGATGAGAAATGTGTTTGAGATTCAAAACATTATCAATGTGTAAACGAACTGAAGGAGGTTCCTTCAAGACTTTTATCGTATTGAAGCACACATGGAAACATTGACCATTAAGGGAGTAAATTTTTAATCAATAGAATAGTGTGATGAAGTATAGAAGCTTCCATAACTACCATACTAATGATGTAGAGTTTTTAATTATGTACCATGGTTTTAGATGATTGAAAAACATCCCCTTCAACAAGATATTTGACAATTATTAAATCTATAAGAGTCTGAAATATTTTTTTTTCAGTTTCACTGAAATATTCATCAAATGAATCATGTATATTACCTATATATATTTGATATTTAAATAGATTATTATCCTTGGAATGAAAATTTAGTTATAGATAAATATTTTAGGAATATGGTGAATGTTTTGGATGGAACATCATATTATAGTTAAAAGATCGTCACTTTTTCAGTAGACTATAATGTGTGTATTGTATAGGATCAATACAAAGATCATATATAAACAAGATAGATTTGAATTATTGATCTTATAACTAACTAGGTAGAGAACCCTAGTATCCTAATAACCAAAGAGGTCATGATATATAATAATGGGCATTTCAAATCCACATAGTTCACTAACTACCCAATGTAATCATAATAAATAACAGTGGGATTGATTTTTACACTGAGAAATATAAAGTAATAGATATGAGTTAGCATTCCATACAGTTGGAAATCCAGAGGGAGATCTATACTAGATTTGAAACAAAAAATAACCCAATGTACTACTACTATGTTAATGAAAAAAAGTATAAAATAAAAAAAATTTATGTAGCTCTCAACTCAAAAAGTATACAGGTAAACAACTAGAACCACCTCCATGTGATCCATTTCACTTTATTAATCATGGAAGAATAAAATCTACAAATTTCATATGTAACATATATGGTGTAAGAAAAAATCCTAGTAGGGTCACACCAATAATTAAATAACATATATAAATATTAAATTAGCCAAGAGATATTTCAATTTCAATTAAACAGTTTTGGAATGCCAAGGAGTATAATAAAAAAATCATTCATTACAATTAACACAATCAAAATTATACATTTATAAAAAATCATTACAATATAATTGATATAGTATTCTAAAACAATTTTTATGTTCAGAAATGGATTAAATAAACCATTTTTTAAAAAACAATTTATATAAATAATAATTCATGTAAAATCATTTATAAAAATTACATATAACCATTTGAAAAAAAAACACATAAACACTTTCATATACCTATGAATGTTTGATAGTTTCTGGCTAAAAGAACTCCACAATCATGTTGACACAAAAATATGTACATATGTCCCTCAGAACGAATTCAAAATAGGACATGTCACTATCACCTAAAGTATGTGACATTCAATATTTATGTTTTGGAATGAAGAAAATAATTAATTTTTATTTAAAAATATCACTAACTACCTTTTTCATGTTTGTCCACTAATAAAAAACAATTATTGTAAATTTATTGTAAGAAATCTTAAAATAAATTCATCTTACTTCCTTTTTAAAATATTTCAATTATAAAGTATTAATTATAATTTTTTATTTATAAAATACATGTTTATTCAATTATAAAACCAAACGGATTCAATAAAAACAATAATAATCTATTTTGTCATCAGGTGGATTTTTATAATAATTCACAACATAATTTCACAAGAGATATTCACAAATAAATTCTATGACATTAAAAATCCCTAATATTTCCTCAATTATCCCAAAAAACCACCAATTAAATGAAATTTTTGTTTTCAAAACATTTCCATAAATTCTATTTCACAATTTAATCTAAAAAATTTAAAATTCATGAATTTCCATTATCACACTGTAGTTCAATGGGATTGGGTATTTTCCAAATTTCATTCCAAACCCAATTTCTAAAATCACCAATTTAATGGTATTGTGCTTTTAATAAAATAATTTAAGGAAATTTAATTTAAATAAATAAAATTTAATATTACTAAAATTATTAAATTTATTTAATTATGTTTTAACAAATACATTTAGGGAGACATAAATTTAGAATTGTAATGTCAAAACTTCCTTTTACTAAAACAGAATGCCCAAAACCAGAACTGCATGCCAAAACAATAGAAAAAAGATCATAAAAATCATCCATTAAACAATTTTTGACAACTTGGATTTTATATATATCAAGCCTTATATAATCTATCATACTATGAAAAAAATAATAGAATAAAACAAATACCCAAGGAAACAATTACATAAAAAGTGACACTACAACAACAATGATGATTATTAACTGATAAAAACATCCCAAAATGGTTTGAGGGATCCAAAATCCATGGGGGAAGGATGATTGGTTGAGGGAAATGAAAAATAGAGATGGTGGGAAGTGAAATCTGCACATTTGCATGTAATAAAACAACCATCAGAGAATTACAAGACGTGTAAGACTATTACATATTATATAACTCAAAAATCCCGTAAACATAAAAAAACCCATAAAATTTTGATAAAATAATATATAGTATATCATTTAAACATAAATCATTTGTAACAATTGTTTCATGGTGTGAAAATCCCAATAAGTCATTAGAACATATACGTTTTATGTGGAGAATCCAACAAATCTCTAACATCACGATTATAGGCATCCTCCAAATTCTTTCTCGACCAACCCAGAAAACGAAAAAAAGGAAACCAATGTAATGGACTAGAAAATACTATTTATTAGTGTAATGGGATGTTACAACCTCCCAAACATAAGAACCTTCTGTCCCTATATTACCTTTCATGAAACATCCATATCAAACTGAAGTGGCCATTTCTCACTCAACAGTGCCTCATGATCCCATGTGTCATGATGATTAGAAGCATGTTTCCATTTCACAAGTTTAAAATGTATTTTCCTACCTTGAATTTACATTCGTTTCAGAATAAACAATCTAAACATTCCATTCAATCATCAATAAATTATGCTCAACACCAATATAAAAAATTCTTAGGACATTAGATGGATTAAATTGATACTTTTAGAGATGAGATACATGGAAGATTTAATTTATCTATATTAAATGTGATGTAAGTATTTAATAGTAGTAATGTATTACCACATTTTCAAATAATAAAAAATTTCCCATAACATTTGGACAATGATTCCATTTCCTTGAAATCTATAGATTACCAAAACATGGTGAAACATTCAAGAATGATGACTCACCAAATGAGAACTCTAAAGGACTGTGGTGGTGATCCGCATAAGACATGTATCTGATCTCTTCCATAAATATTATCTGATAAAAAAACTAAATAAAATCTATCATATAATGGACAAAGCTCAATCCAACCAATGAACATTCACTGGTCTCTGACCAGCATAGTATACATTAATTTTTTTTACAATATATGTCATAAAAAAGACACTAAGAATTTTCTATAATAACTATATTGAAAAGAAAACTCATGTAGACCTATGTTATCATTACACACCACAAAAAAGGGGATAAAACAAGTGAATTGAATATCTATAGTAATCTCTATAACTACTTCTATCTCGATATCTTACTATGGATAGTATATGGTGATCAAGTGGATCTGAGATCCTAGTTTCTCATAGAGGTCCCTACAAAATTGATAAGTGATCTCAGTGTTTCTATATGAGACTATCTTATATAGAACTCCATAAATATAAAAACCACATTTACGTAGATTATTCCAAATAGATCAACATTGGTATTATCATGAATGTGTATAAAGTGATATTATTTAGTCGTCATGTCAATCACTACCCGTATCACATTAATCTTTCAGTAGATATGTAGAAATCCAACAATGATGTCCATAGATAACTAATCCAGCTTACATGTACACATTAGTAGTGGGTGATGGATACCCGAAGGACTCTAGTGCTCAACATTAACCTTTTGGATTATTTAGAAATGGGAGAAAAAGTAAGAGATTCCCCATCTCAAAACTGTACTCCCAAATTTCCACAACATCTAACAGAACATATTTGAGGATCCTGGGTTCACTCCCCACTTGAATATATTGAAATCCCATGTTATCACTAACCATACCAAATATGGTACCACAAAACAGTTCTAAAAGAATATAAGTCCCTATTTGGAAAATGAATAGTAAATCACAATTTATCCACCATTAAGGGAGCCTATAAATATACGGAACACATCATTAAACACCTATTCCTGATGAATTAATTAACTATGTTTTGATTTCATCTAAAATATTTTATGGAAACTTTGTCCCTTGATTCCCAAACACCAATATGAAACTGTGAAACAATATCCTTCACGTTTTAATCTTGTGATTATTCGTTCACTGCTTGGGTTGAAATATTCCTTCTAAAATCATCTGCAATGAAAATAAATTTCCCCACAGTATTGGTGATCTAAAAATTGAATAAATATAAGATTACAACCAATTCATATGGAGGTGATTAAAATCATTTTGATAGAGTATATAAGTCAATATTTCATTTTCTAAATATATGTTGAACCTGACTTCACAATGGTATTGCTTCCAACTCTTAATCAAATTCATTATAACTGGATATTCTTGATCAGGGGATGATAATATCCTCTCATATTCCATAAAACTATGATATTCATAATAAACAAAATAATCACCCCATATGAGGTCGCAACCCAAGCATGGACACAAGGAATCAAAAAATAAAACATTTCTATTCCCTTCTACTGGGAGATGAAGCACTGTTCTAGTAGTCAAATGAGATTTACACTCAAAATAATTATTTTGAAATATCACATTCTACGAAAACATTAATCACTTCCAAGTTAGCATAGTCTTTGTAGAATAAAACATTGAAATTTCCTTCATGAATCAGTGATAATATCAAGATGAGCCCAATAATTACCAAATATAAAAAAAATACGGTTTTTCCATGACATAACAATCATCACCTTCTCAGAATCAACCAATATCCCATATTTTGACACAATGTGTCCCAATAATCTCACATCCCAAAAAAAATAATGGTCACACCTACATAGAGAGGTAGTTTTCAGAACATGAGATTATTTTATAGGCAAAAAATGGTATTTAAAATGAATATCATTCATTAAGAACCACTTCACCCATTTATACTAATCAAGAATATCACAAATCAATGGAATAATTTATTTTATTATTATATTATCATGAATTAGATTTTAGTAATCAATGCATAGGTGAATTTAACCATAATCCTTCTTATCAAAGGGAACCGGCACGATCCATGGTGGTGTTCTCAAGTGTATGTTTCCTTTCTAAAAAATATCTTATAAATGAGACATTATATCATCTAGCATTGTTGGTGGAATGTCTTCAAAGATAATGGTAACTTTTTGAGTACCAGGAACTAAATCAATTGAACACTAAAATTATCTTTTGTTCCTCATATCTATGAACTATTAAGGGCGCCCCCTTAAACTGATAATCGACTTAGTAAGGAAATAACAGGTTGGGTGTTCTCCATCCCCAAGAGTTAGTGAATAGAACCTTGTGTCATATAAATGTATAGTAGTAACGATATTTCCACTAATAATGTGGATGTAAAATAAAATATTCAATAATTCATACAGGTGAATCCCTACTAGGAATTTTTTTTGAGATGTCAAAGTGGAAAAATTTACCAAAGTACTAAAACCCTATACAAGGAAATATGAAAAACTACCAATGTCAGAAAGGACACAACACACCAATCCAAATAAACAATACCTAGAACCACCTCAAAGTGATATTTTTCCCTTTATTGATCATATATGGATATAATATACAAACAATAGTTTGAAAATGCTAATGTGTGATCTAAAATAGCAGTAGTGTCTCCCCAATGACTCCATAAAAGATGCAAATATTAAATAAACCAAATATAGAATTCAATTTGTACAATACAGGTTCTGTATTTAATATAGAATAAATAAATAAAATCATTATTTTTCATTTCATGTTGTGGAAATTATACTTTTAAATAAATACATGATAACAAAATTGATGGAATATTTCCTAAGAAAAGTTTCTTTTCAACAATGGATTAAATAAAAACATCATTATACAATAGTTTATATAAATTATAATTATTGTAAAATAGTTAGCAAAAATGGAATATAATAATTTTAAATACAAAAAGGTGAGAAAAATGGTAATATTCCAAATAAGGTATGATAGATTTAGATTATTGGGACTCCAAACTCATGTTCACTGAAATATGTACATACGAGCCATTGAACTGGGGATAATGAGGACTCATCACCACCACCTATTGGATGTGATGTATTGCATTTTGTGTTTTGGAATTTTATAATTCATAAAGTGTTGTACAAATAACTATATAACTATATTAGTCTTTTATGTTGGCTAGTAAAAAATATAATGGGAAATTTGTTTTAGGAAACCATAAACTTAAATTAATCCCATTATCCTTCTCATTTTTTCCATTTTTCCCTAAAAAAGTCAAAATGAGTATTTAAAAAAATGAAATTCTAAGATAAAACCAAAATAATTCTATGAAAATACCAACATTAAACCATTTTCACTGTATATGTATTTAAATATAATTTTATACCTAAATTTAAAACTCTACTTTCTCAATTGAATTAAAAAATTATAACGTTTCATAAAATTACATCATTTATCTCAAAAGAACGATGATTCAATGGAATTGGTGTTTTTCACAATAATTCCATAAAATCCATTTCATTATGTATATAAAAAAAATAAATTTCACCAATATAGATAAAACCACTTTAATTCAATGGGTTTTGGGTTTTTTTATTAATTTCATGCCAAACATAATTTGTATAAACTCGAATTTAAAGGAATTGGGTTTTTAGTCCAAAAAAACTTATAAATGAAGAAATTTCATTTAATTCCAAAAATTTAAATTATTCACATAAATTTTTAATCATTATAGATTCCCCTATATGTAATGGTAACACAATTCCTCCAAAAGAAACTGCCAAATATAATGAAGGCATAAAAGATCTAAGAAGTCAACCTTAAGACAAGATTTGAAAAAATAGAGTTTAGATTAATCAATACATAAAGATCCATCGATCATTATGGAATAAAATTGAAAGAGATGAAGAGACATAGGGGACTCCAACCTATAAATTCACACCAAAAACACAACGACGATCAATCTCCAATTGAAATAAACTAGAATTGCTTGATGGATCCAAAAACACATAATGGAAGGTTATTTGGTTAAGATAAATTATAAGAGGATAGGTCGAGGAAAAATAAATAATGGTTCCTGTTTAAAAATAATCCTTAGTATATTACTCAATGTGTAACCAAATTATACATCGTATAAATTTTTTTTTCTAAAATTCCCAAAAAAACATCACATATTGATAAAAAAAGAATTATAATTATATTAAGACATTAACATATTTTTATGATATTACCAAGATATAATTACTCTAAATACTATATATAAAATATGTTTTATGTAGAAAATTCAAAAATATCAAACATCGCCAATATAGTTATCCTCTGAATTCTTTATGGGAGCTACCTATATAATGAAAAAGGAAATCCATGTCAGGGGTTAAAACATAACTAAAAGACGATTAATGAGATGTTACCCATATACCAAACAATAATATAACCCTTGTACTATAAGGTATTATGTTCTGAATATTATATATGAAAATTTATTAATATAAAATCATTTCCGAATAATGCAGCTCCTCTAGACATCCTTACTGTCTTTTAAAAAAATAACACATAGATTTATACCATTGGGGGAAAACATTTCTGATCAAATTCAATGAGAAGGAAAACTTATGAATATATAATCATAGATTGGATCAAACTATTATGATAGAACAAGTGTTGTTTTGGACAATCATATTCAATACTGAAAGGGAATATATGATTTGTCTATAAATCATGATTGAAGGAAATAAAATAAAAAATGGACAAAATATATAGCCTAGAAAATGTGTGTATAATCATGAAATGTTAGGAATTATTCAAGGAGAATAGTTATTAGTATATTGAAATATAATGATTAATAATGTAACAATTATATAAATTGGACAATTATATAATTTTCAAAAAAATGAAATTCCAACACATTGTATTATGAAAAATAAATTCACAAGTTTAGAGTTTTGAACAAAAAATTACCATTCATCATGTAGGGAATCATTATAAATTCCAATATGTCATGTCAAAAATAAGAAAATACTCATGAGTCCTATTATGAACTAATAATATTTTTCTCTTCAAATTGGAAAAGAAAAAAATTGCATGCTTCATGTGATGTGAAAACAATATTATGACGCTTAAAATAATCTTCTCATGATATATAAGCCCTTAACCTATTCATTAGATGGTGATATTGGACTCTCCTAATTTTTCTCTAAATATCAGTTTCTAACATAAAATTAGATTTTAATAAAAAATTAATGAACTCTTGGAAAGAGAATTGTTTCAAAAATCCATAAAAAAATCACATCACAGAAAATTAAGAAATTGTAAAATAACGTAACACTATTTTCACAAAGGTAAATCATATGATAACATCATATAATATATTAAAAAACAACCAATTTATGAAACATATATATGGGTGGATAAATATAAGTGGAAATAAAAATGCGTCCACAAAACAATTTAAAACAATAATGAATTTATTATATTAAAAAATGATTTTATGATGATAAATATAATTATTTTAAGAATTTTATCTCAAAATATGATATCCATGATTTGAAAAAAGATTAAAAAAGGATAGAAAATTTTTAATGAGAAAATTTAATTTTAAATGAATTTTTATTAATGGAGTGTCCGTAAATAATTAATATTTCCAAAAAAGAAGTGAAAATAATGATACAAAATTTAAAATGAAAACACAATCATACTAATTAATGCCTAGAATAATAATAACCTTTTCTAAATGTTACGTGTAAATAAAATAAAAAATTCAAATTTGGCGAAATTAATCATTAATAATGGATACTAGATTAATGAAATAAAGGACATATAATTTCATTGTGGTGTGGTTGATAACATGATTTACTTTCAAATGAATGAAAAAAATTATACATTTTCAAATAACCAGGTTGAAAACCACGTTGATAAAAATATAGAAATCTCATTATTTTATATTTAATAAATGTTAAAAAAGAATTGTTTGATAAAATGTTTAATTGAGTTTACACAATATGTAATTTATTATTTGTGGTGAGTAAAAACATTAAAATATAAGAGAAAAATAAAAAAATTGGAGTTATTTTTAAAAAAGTTTCATTTTAATTAAAAAATAGGATCATAACAAGATAATACATATAGATGATGATACATTACCCATAAAGGGAACATGGAAATGAACTATAATATCCCCATAAGTTATAATATATCAATCATTAAATATTATAAACTAGAGAAATAGATTATATGTAGAGGAAAATATTTGAGTCCTAAATTCCACTATACAAAAATTATAAAAAATGAAAAATTTTATGACAGGTAAAAAATTAAATAAATATTATTATATAATTAAAAATTATGGTATCATGAATAACATAATATAGTGTTGTATTTACAAAATCTAAAAATAAACATGGTTTATAATTTAATCATTAATCAAGGGATACAAATTTAAATCAAAAAAACCCTTATATATTTCAAAACTATAGAACTGAAACCCCATGATATGTCAATATAAAATACAAAATGTAATATCATTAATTATGAAGGAATACTAAAATTAATATTACAATTGGATATTATGTACACCATAAATATGTAAAAAATCCAATATAATATAAACGCATCCTAGTGAAATGAAAATGAGACAAAAAAACATACCTTGTTTCTATTATTAGTTTATCACACACTCTATTACTATAATACAAGAATATAAATATTAATAACCAATTTTAGATCCCTATTAATAAATATTACCCTTTTATAATACTTATTATTATTCTTTTATAACGAGTACATTAATAAGTTATAATTTTTTATGACTATCTGTTTTCAATTAATTTAACAACATTATATATGTTTAATATATTTTTTATCATTATTCATAATTTTATACAATTCTAATTATTGATATAACAACTATTATTCTATAATATATAATTTTTTTATTTAGATTATACATTTTTTAATTCATATTTAATTCATTTATGTTTTTTGAAAACTAATATATTAACATATTGTATATATATATATAGATATATTTTTTAATAAATTATTATACTTATAATAATTTATAATAATATGAAAATATTTTTATAACAATATATTAATCATTTTTTGATTTATATATAGTAATAATAAATTTTTTCGGTTCCTGTTGTCTTCCAAAACCATAGTTTAAATCATTTTTTGGGTTTGTGGTTAAACTGAACAAAAAACATGAACATTCTATAATTTGGATGGTGTGTATGGATTATGAGGTGTTTATTTTGGAATCATAACATTATATTATAATAATGATTTTGTATCATTGTTGATTATATAATCCATACACATGAATGATCATTGTTATCTTTTTTCAATGATTGAGAGGGTGTGAAGAATTTAAAATATGAATATAATAATATATTATATATAATATATATTTAATTTTAATTAATCATTAAAACCTTTATCAACATCAATAAATGTATTTAATGAAGAAAATTACATTTTATTGTGTAGGTCGTTATCCGAGAAATGAAAAAATGATGTTATTTTATTTTTTCTATGTGGTTGGAAATGAATAAATAAGGGTTGTAACATTAATATCACAACATATAGGTGTACTAATGATAATAAAGTAATTATATTTTTATTGTTATTTGAGATTTGCAATGTAAATATTATAATGAAAGGAAGAATAATGAGATAATATCTATATTGGGGAATTGAATTTTTTTTATATGTTCATCAAAAATTGAAGTTATTAAGGTTTTCAATGAGTTCCTATAGGTTTATGTTTTCATGATATTATAATATGTAGAGTAGAAGGGATGATTATTAAATCTTAATTATATGGTTAATTATAGAATAGCTTATGTGTTTGTGATATCATTTAGTAAGACGAGAAAATACATTTTTTAGAAACACCCATCAATTTTCAATAATTTCATGCCATTATTCATGTGTTATTATATTAAATTCTCTAAAATATATTTTTTTTATAACATAATATAAAATATAATATCAAAAAACTATTTTAAAACAATTTTTTTGACATTTTTTGGTAATATATTCTACGAAAAAATATTCATACCACTAAATAATTTTATTGGCAAAATTATTTTTCAACCTTACTAATTAATTTTGATATATAATATTTTAATTTAATATATTACCTAATTGGAACCCTAAAATATTATATTTGAAAATAAATCTATGATATAAAATTTCAAATTTTGTTAAATATGGATTTTTTAATAAACAAACAGAATCCCATAAAAATACTTTTTAAAAACATTATTTCATTCATATTTAAATTTTAATATAATTTAAATTACTTATTATTAAAAACATTAAATTCATAAGTATATTTATTTAACATTTAATTAAATTTATGATGCATTATTTGAAATCTGTAATCAAATATATCTATTAGAATACATCATTTATAGAGAAAACTAGGAACAATTTTTATTATTGTAATGTTTTTATTTTATATTATAAATGGTTAAAATAGTACATATAATCACAAATAATATATTTAAAGTCACAATTTTATTCATTTAATTAATATTAGTAACATTCTGATGAAATCGAAGAATATTTAATTTTATATAAAAAGAATATCTTTTCATAAATCATTAAAAAATAAATAAAAGTAAACATTCATGAAAGAAGATCAAAAATAAAATATATAAAATAAACTAATATATTTTAGAAAATTTTTAAATCATTTTTTATGTATTGAAAAATCAAATGAATATTTCATTACTTATATATGTTTACAATATTAAATCATAATAATTATTTACCTGATAATGTTAATAGATAACACTGTTATACAATTATAGTGTTTATTAAAGAATTATTAATATTTTATTCTTATTATGATTTAGTTAGTTTACATTCATTTTTGTGCTTGACATATATTATAGAATATAAAATTCATTTTAAATGATCTGGGATGTTGAGAATTACATTCTATCCGCATAAATTAATTTTTACCATTAAATATTTTTTATCATTTACTAAATTACTACTCTCTGTGTTCAATGAGATTCTCAAGATACATCATCTAATAAGACAAACACAGCATTTTGATTATTAATTATAATAATATTTTTATCCAAAATAATATTTTTAGAGTTCCTAAGGATGTACCATTCCCATATTCATTTCCCTAATCAGTACTCAACCAGATAATAAAACCAAAATTGTATTGATAATATAAAAACATTTATTTTATAAATATAAAATATAAAATATTAGAATTACTTTCCATTAAAACGTTTTTTCCATTTAAATTATTTCATAATTGGTAAATCATATAACTTTATTAGCCAAACATAAATTAATCTATGTTGTTTTATCTATTAAATTACAACATAATTCCTCAATATAGCTAGAATGTATATACATAGTGGTGGTTATTAAGGATCATATTATCAGCCAAATCATATAAAAATAGAAAGAAAAATATGGTGTGTAGTCTAAGGACCAATTATTTCCCATATGATTAATGATCGAGTCAACATATAAGAAACCATATTTATGGTGATTTCTAATAAAGGTATATAATACTTATACATATACAATTACAATATACATAATGTGATGTATTCCATTGAAAATATATAATCTTATAGCTTTAACAATAATTTATGATATAGTATTATACATAGTCGTAGCTCTAGGGTGTTAACTAAAAACCTGTATAAAAATCCAATCAATGTAAAAATATAAAACTGATCTACAAAATTAAATAAAACCTTATTAATTATGAACTGTAGTGAAAAATAATAAAAATGAAACAATATTACATTAAGCTCATGATTTAAATAATACATTTCCAAATCAGTCACATAATCCATTGATTGAATGATATATTATCTTGTAGATTAGTTACAGACATTTATTTATGTACAAAAATTTCTCGAATATATAACTCCACCATAATCCCTATTATAATACAAAAAATATCACTTATCTAGATAACCTTGTGACACGAAAATATACGAATATGATGAGATCAAATGATCAGTGAGGGTAAAATTATCAATATGTTATCCGGGGAAGATCATAAGAATAATAGAAAATATAGGAAGAATATAAATTTCATATAAAATTAACATGTATAATATGAGTATTCTATAAATCATTGCAATAGACATTTAAATTACAATGGAAAAAATCCGATAACATTCAAAAAACAAAGGGTAGTCTTGATATAATAAACAACAGTAGAGGAGAGTAATCATAGGTACATATAGTTTTATCATTTCATATAAAACGTTTTTATAGCACAAAAATAATAATACGAGAATTATAAAATTTTGAATAAACAGGATTATCAATATTTATGTTTTGAACCATCATAATCATCAAAATTAAATTGTAAAAAAATAAAATTTAGACACATAATGAATTGAAATAATCCCCATCATTCACAATGCAAACAATGGTTGATTACAAACTATATATTTCGAACAAATAAAATAAAATTCATTCTGATTTTGAACTAAATATATTCCCATGGTTCATGTTATTAACCAAAAAACAGCACTTTTAACATTTTTTCTCCTGAAAATAAATCATTTACATATGCATTGGAAGTTGATATTGGTCCCCACCATTCATCAACCATAAAAACGAGTGATATTTTAAAAAATAATCATAACCATCTATTTAATAACCAATTGAATGAGAATGGGTTTATGAAATATTTTCAAAAAAATACATATCCAAATATTAAAATACAATAGAATAATATAACAATAATATTCTAAAATATATAATATTACAATAACATATAATTGTTGATAAATACATGACTTCATGAAAGATAAAAGTTAGATGGTAAATAAAAGGGAAAAAAATTTCCACACAAAACATTATGGAAGATTAATTTTTGATAAGGTAACTCATAAAAACAATTTGTTAAACCCAATTCAAATTTACAGGTAGTTGGACACATGTTTTTCTATATAGAAAATAGTGTTGTGGGTGTGTTTTTTATTTTCGTTTAATTGGTGAAAAAATGGAATTAAATTGTATTTGTTTAAAATTCAATTAAATATTAATATTCTTATGCTAGTATGATCCATTGTAGTTATTTTAAGATGATTTTATGAATTTATAATCCCTTGGTTTATCACTAATAAAGTCAAATCACAATTGAATACCCTCACCAATAATTATTTTTTATAACCATAGGGATGAAATTTCTAATGAACACTCCATAAAAAATTATTCTATTAATCAAATATCTCGTATGGAACTTATGTCAACCCAATTCACAGAATGAAAATTAATACAGAGTTCATGAGTTTCATATGACTATAATCTAGTCAATATAGTAAGATAAATTAACAACAATTTAATAAGTAATTCTCCTAGTGTATAAATTTTTTACTGAATATATATAAATATATATAATTATTTTAGATTAAACAAAAAAATTATTGAATTCATAAATATGGGATAGATATAATCTCTTGGGATCATACAAAAAATGATTATTGTGACAACATTGGAGTTCTTATTAAAATATGAAATTGAATGAATGAAATATTATTATTATCGAGTGGCCACAGAAAGATCCTCCATGAATTAGTGGTATAAATATTCCTCAACATTGTGAATTGTTAACTGTTTAATGATCAATGATTAGAGATCCATGATGCAGATAAAAAATTCACCATTTGATAAGAACATGTATATTACCATTCATTAGAGGACTCTATGTCTTTTATCATTTTCAAATTCATGTATTTTATTAATCAATATCGATTAATCTACATGATTCCAGCATTTAGGGTCTAGACTATTGTAAGAGTGGGTTCCCTATACAAAAAATGAATATTAAATTTTATTACCTTAATATGAATATTGTTTTATATGTATATGTTTTTATTCCAAGATTAATAATTATTATATATATTCATCTACTATTTATGTGCCAATTTCCTATTATTACATGTCATATAAATGGTTATAGCATTTCCCATATATAATGATAACCACAAGACAATAGAATGTAATCTAAAACATATGTCTTATTGTATTAAAACAACACATTTATAGAGAATAGTATATGTCATACAACACATTGTTGGGGGATCATAAGTATTTCATGTTATTATTATCATGTTTTATCTCACTAATCTCCTGTAGATGAGATCATTAGGATATACCTTCTAATTGGAACAAAACATATTTTTGATGACTAGGGTTGTTTTTTATTACTAACTTGTATAATGGACTCTAAACAGTACATCATTACCAATGTGTACTATTTGATCCAGAATGTATTTGGATGAAAAATATCATTACATTAATATCATGGAGATGTATCTTGTGTTGGGCACATCAGTGGTGGTATGGAATTATCTTAATGATTGTGATATGATTATTTTTTTTCAAGTTAAGGATGAGATATCTCATAGGCCAAGGTGGAATAGAATGATATTACATTAATTAGATAGGATAAAATAATATATATTCATCTAATAAGGACATGATATATATAAATGAAAAAAGATTACAACACAATTGTGCATCTGGATTGATGAGATATCACACGATAATGATATTACACTATATAGAACATATTAATAGAAGGTAGAGTACCAATGATATTCTTTATCTCCATAAATTCCATCTTGGTTTACTCAAATAGGTTCTTAGTCTATGGGTTGGACTCACTAATATCAATAATTTGGAATATAGGTTAACAAACTAAGTGTATCCACATGTTCTCACGATTATAATGAATATATGTATTTTATGATGTTGCACCCACATTCAGTGTGGGTAAATGTCTATTTTTTACCAATAACAATAAAAAATAATTTATTTATATTGTTACTGTTTACAATAATGATGATTTAAAATACTTATATTGGTATTAAAATTTTTTATCTATG
Organism: Viscum album; assembly: GCA_963277665.1. Classification (NCBI taxonomy): domain Eukaryota; kingdom Viridiplantae; phylum Streptophyta; class Magnoliopsida; order Santalales; family Viscaceae; genus Viscum; species Viscum album. The sequence goes on along the minus strand of OY728161.1, from coordinate 1,415,616,704 downwards.
TAATTAATATGAGAAATTTTAATTTTTCAAACCATCATATGATTTTAATGGCTTAATAATGATTTTTATAGAGGTTATGAAATGAGTTAAGGGTTTATATTTTTTTTATGTTACATTTTAAAGTGTTACAAGTGAGTAATAAATTATTTTTGATATTTTTTAAATGTTAATGATGTCATACATATGGTAAATAGTCTAAAATGAAGGATATTACTTTTTAAGGACCAAAGTATAATTTTGAAAAGTACATCCATGGTATAAAAGATCATTTTAACCTTTTGAATAGAGGGCTCCTAAACTAGGATCAATTAGGGATAAAATATACCCTATTATATCATTACATGTTCTTAGAGATATAATCCAAAGAAATATCAATGTTGGATTGATACCGTCCTCTCATTCTAGTCCACATTCTATAGGTGATGAAATAGATGTAATAATTAACTTACATTTCCCATGCTATCTCATGGGAAACACAGATCGAAGATCCTTGAAATGTAGTTTATGTATGGAAGTCATAGGGGATTCATGTCTAGGAACCATTTTGTAATGAAATTTCGACAATAAGAGAATAATACAAAATGGTATAAATGATTAATGTACTATTTTTTCATTCAATTGATTAATTTTTTCATTCATAAATATAATTTAATGTTAATACATTAGTATACTAGAAAATGGAATGGTTGCTCAATCATTCCATACATGGATATTACATCATTTTAGATGAGTTTTAAGAACATTACAAATGTACATTCATGAGTAGCATATTAATTTATTGTCATTGGAAACATGAAACATAATCCTTTAACCTGTGGAAAGATATTCAAAATCCATAATAATGAATATCCACATTAATATACCTATGTATATGAATTCTTCATAACCTGAGGATAGGATACATAAGTAGGGGTGAGATAATATTCTCAATAAGGGTAATAAAACGTGGTATGTGTGAAATACATTAACATAATGTTTTGTGAACCGGAGAATATCATATGAACACCATGCCCTACAAATGAAATATCACAGTCTTGAAATCTAGAAAAATTAATGGAAGATCATATTACATTAATGATAAGATAATCATATAACCTGAGTCATGAGAGAAAAATATAAGAAAAAGGAATGTAATTTGTGGCATATATATAAGCATAAAAATAGTTTCTTATTAATAAAGCCACAATTCCATGTCAATCATATTTGATAGTCTTTTTATAAAATTGTTTCACTCCACATTCTAAACCTATATTACTGAACCATGTTCGCTTCTGATTCCATCTCTTTTTTAATAAACATAATTCACTCCACATTCCTATCATGTATTATTTAACCATTTTTAGACCTTGTTCATTTCCAATATTTATGAACCGAGATCACTCCTCATTCTATCGGTGTTTCACTGAACTGAGTTCACATCCGATTCTACACCTATTTATCTCAATTTAATTCACTCCTCATTTTATCTATATCTTAGTCATCTGAGTTTAGTCATTGTTCTTGACCTGGTTTACTAAACTGATTTCACTAGTCATACCTGCCCATTATAACTAAACCACGTTACTCCTTATTATTTTATTCTCTATATCTAAAGATATAAAAATATTTACCCAATTCATTGGAGGGAGATATATAATTAACGAATTTCCTAATAAAATAATACATATGTGTCCATCAGGATAATAAAATAGAAATCATATCACGACCCATTAAAATAAAAAATATCCATATAGATCATATCACAACCCATGAAAAAAGAAGGTTCTTATAAATATTTTTTCACTTAATATCTTGGGAAAATGACATATGTTTTAAAAAAATTTCATTATAGATTAACCATTGAAATGAATAAGTGAACGTAAACATTATATCACAGAATAACACATTGAAGAGAAATTTGTTTCATAAACAACATGTAATATTATGAATAATCCATTCATATAAATGATAATAATGGTGTCCATGAATCATATCCTCGTTAAATCATAAATTATATCAAAGAATGAAAAAATATAGATATGTATTTTCAATGATGACATTGATAATTCAGCATGAAAATAATATTTTAAAATTAATTTGTAATAAATTAATCAATTTAAAAATTTCTTGATCTTAAAATGAATTTTAAACCTTATTATGTAATAATTAATATTTATTTAATACAATTCTAGATGAAAATATCATATCCTCTTGAAACAAATCATTGTAAATCAAAAAAAATTCAAAAATATTATTTTCTTTTAAAATTAAAATGAAAATTTATAATGTATAATTTTAAAACTATTAAAAAAACAGTTAAAAACAATTTTTTTTTATAAATTTTCATGAAAAATCTCTTAAATTACCATTTAAAAACTTTTTTAGAAAGAAAATTATTATTGAATAAATACTATGTACAAACAAAAATATAAATAAGATCATATTTTATAAAAAACCCTCCCTTAATTATCATATGTAACAAAAAGTGGAAAAAGGGTTCCATTACATGATCTTACCATGAATTACACAAAAATAAAAAATTAAGTATAATTCAAGAGAGGTGGATCATAAAATTTCCTTAATTAAATGTTAATATCAAATAATATAGATAAATAAATATACTTTAGCAACAATATGATACCACATTGGTAACAAAGAATCATTACCCCATGAAATAATAAATTTATATGAATAATAATTTTTAAGAAAATAATGATACTAATTTTATAATAGGTGAAAGGGGAATTATATTAATCAAATAAACTAATATATTCTTATAGCATAACATATGTCTTAGTGAAGAAATATTGAAAAAATATTCCCTTAAGAATTTGGTAACATTTTAATTATAAAACCCATGGAAGAGATATCCCCAAATAGATTTTTAAATTCAAATATTTTTTCTACAAATTATTATCAAATAAATGTGTTGTATTTTTGTACCATATATATTATTTGGGTGTTGAACATGGCTGGTGTATCACTGAAAATAATAGAATGGTGGAAATCCCTTAATACATGATTAACGTTCCAATTATTAGATCCATGAAATAATATAATCAAATAAAATATTTTATATCAAGTAATAAATGATATTAGTGATATTAAATATCATCTGGAAGTATATATGATACAAAATATAAATGAATGGTTAATATGATATTGGTCCCATTGAAAAAATTTTGACTCTATATATCACCTTACCTAAACTCTTGAATCTCGGTGCATTTCGTCAAAACACTGGAATAATATATATAATTTTACTAAAAATATAACATATGACCATATTCATATATATATATATACATATATATAATTCCATATAATATTTTATTTTTATTAAAATTACCAATTTGTTAAAAACATCATGTTATATTTACATTTTCTGTAATAACCTATTTGTTTTTCATATATTTTATGACTTTAAATTTTGATTCCATTACAAAGATATTGATTTCCATATTTCCATAATGTAATATAAGATATTAATGTATGATATATATTTAGTATAACTTTATATAGAATAATATATAAAATATATATACATGCAATGAAATACACCATTTATTGAGATGGTTGGTAGAAAATATGCATGAACATTGTTTCCAATACTTAATGTATTGAATGAAAAGATAGTAAAGGATATATATATATTTATTATTTATTATCATTAAAATAACACTATTATTTTGGATATAACAGATTTTTGTACTAAACCCATACTTAATAGAGTCCATGAAAAGCGTGAATGAATCACATCACTTTGGAGAATAGGTAGTGCACACATCAATAAACAAAGTTATCATATTCCCAAAAAATAGAAGTCATGAAGGAATATGTAATATAATAATTACATAAGAATTATTTCATTATAAATATCTTTTTTAAATTATATGAATAATAATAATATTTTTTTTCATATCCTTGATAGATGGTAGTGGATGAATGAATGTCATCAGTTCACAAGGAAGTAGTTTTTCATACACACAGACTCTGATTGCATATCCCATTTCATTGAATTGTGTGAAGGTGTATTTCAGAACCTTAGAATACCAATACATTAATATATTTTTGAAAATATTGTTTTTATATATCCTTGATATAATATAAATTGATGTAGTGGGTATATAAATAAAAAAAGGCTCATGGAATAATGTTACCTCTTCTTTGTGTAACTCATTCATGTTTTCAAAAAAGGACCACCTTTTGTTTGATTTATTCTCTAAGTGAGTCTTTTAGGATGATATTAAGGATTTTTGGGGCTTATATATAGAATATTTTGATGAGACAACGGTCTTAGGGTGTGTAAATATGTTTGGGGGTCTGTGAACATTTATATAGAGTATTGTCATTGTTATAAATACAAAAAGATAAACACTCTTAAGTGGTATCTCATAAATCATATGTGTATACTATTGGTTTATTTCCAATACTATAGTGGAAATAATAGAAATATATTCATCCAATTTATTTTTAGATGTTTAAATATCATTTTAACATTCATTTGATTGCTTTTTATGAATTGGGTACTTTTAGAAAATGATCATCCCAATTTATTGAAGAAAAATTAGTTTATAGAAGTTGAAATACTCCTTTTTACAATAATCATAGATCCATGAATAAAAAATTTCATCAATAATTCCATTGACCTAGGTAAACTCATTAGTCATTATCCATTTTTTCATGTCCAACCACAACAAATATTGCTCCATAAAATGCATGTGTTATGATCAAACTTAGGGATGAATGATATTTCATACAATTTTATAGTCGAGTTGTGATATTATTTGATATATGAATGGTTCCATATAATATAACTTACAACACAGTAGTGAAGTAACATTCAGGAAACAAATTTGACCACCCCCTTTGTTTCACTTCTTCAACCACATTGATTAAAACATGCATCTCTACATCAAGGGATATAGTGAGGCCACAGTTTCAAGGAATATTCAATTATATTCATAGTATTATTCCTATAGATAAGACAATATGTGTGATGTACTTAATTACCTATTGAAGACTCATCAATGTTATTTTTATCCATCCAATAAAGGGAATGTTCCATAAAACATAAAACATAACACGAGAATCATGGTAATTACCTGATATCTAAATGTATATGAGAATAGTGTAATCGTAGTGATAGTTGTAACGATAACCATATTGAATACCATTTTCTCATTTAATAGTTGAAATGATGTGTGATTAGGATATTTGTGGGGAAAACTGATACCATCATGAATATGTCTATTGTAACTAGTGAAAATCATGTTAAATACATCATCACATTTTATAAGTATAAGATATTGAATTTTCTTTGAAATTAGTAGCCACATCATTGTATGATGGTGCAACCAAATATTTTAATTCTAGGGATGCCCGAAAACTAAGAGGTCATCTACATATTTCCAAAGCATAGATGTTGATACACATGTGAGAAAGAGGGGGTCAATATATTCTATATGATGGTTACATAAGAAACATATAAATAAATATGAACAACAAAAACATCATGAAATCCACAATGGGATGTTTCAATGCATCAATCTACATGAAAGATTAATGTTTTATGGATAAATCCAATTTTAGTATAAATTGTTTCCCTGACTATTTATGTATCCACCAGTTAGCTATAGGTAAAAATATATTTGTGAAATAATTATGTTAGAAGTATATTCCTAAACAAAAAAAATATCTCAATTGATGACATTATAACTTAATGCAGTATCATTGATCACAATGTGGAGGGATTCCAAAGGGATGTATATTGATCATTCATCCTACCATTTATTTAAAATTCCATGTAATGGGTGGTAAAATTTATGACTATAGGAATACATATATAGTTATATCACCAAAACATAATAGATGAAAACTATATAAGAGTAGAAAAAATTTTACATTATAATATAATTCACATGGATAATCTCTATAGACATTGATTTCATTTTTTCATTCCATAGGCTGACTCATTTATGATTTTACTCATAGTATGTGAAACATTTCCAACATGTGGTTTTCCCCAATAACATGATTACACCAAGTTATGAAATCAGAATAAATTGTTATATAATTCCAAAATTATTGATGATATTAACTATTATAGTTCTACGGAGGTTTTTATCAATTTATCGAGAATACAAATTACACATAATTTCATTCCTTGTATCCTTTTCATAGTGAAGAATAAATTTTATTATATTTTTAATGATCATATTGTCAGCATAGATGAAATGAAAATGATGTAATCAGTATGATATAAGTAAATAAGAGAAATAAGATCCATTTTAGCCCTAATATAATTTTTTTGTTTTCTTCATGCTGAGAAGAAACATGATTATGTTATACTCAATAATGGATAAAAGAATAGATGAAAGGATATTACCTTTTCTAAAACCCCTTAAACTATATAACTATCCCAAATGAGAGGCATTGATAAATACTAAATTATATTATGAATTTGTTATAATTATTATACATTTTATGAGGGCCAATTAATTTCCAAGTCAGGTCATAAACACAAAAATAAAACCCCAATATAAGTTGTTAATGTCCTTTCTTGTAATCATGATTCAGAGAAATAATACATCATCTAGTGTATTTTTTTATAAGATTAAAACATCAAGATGTTGTGGTAAGGAAATAATAAATGGCTCTATGTTAATCAAACCAAACTCTTTTGAGGACGTAATATTTATGGGAATGTTTGTGATCCTACTAGCATGGATATTTCCAATATTGTTAAAAACTATGTTTAAAAGGGAAACATTTATAATGAGATGAGTCTCATTCCAATTATCCTATTTACAAATGTTGTTATAAAATTGAGAATTGATTCCCTATTTCAACAAACCATTGTTGAAAAATTGAATAAATTGTTAAAAAACATCGGATTATATAATTTCCCTATAACATTGAAAATATTACTTATTAAATCCAACATCCATGGGTGATTTCCCTAGTTTAAGACCAAAGAATATATCCATGATCTCAATGAGAAAGAAGAATTGATATGACAATTCAATTATTATCCAAACAAAAAATTAATAGGAATAATTTATTCAAATTTTTTTTGAAAGTAATGGGGGAATCAAATAGGTTCATGTAATAAGAAAAATCATGGGATACTATATCTTCTTTCTTATAAAATAAATTCTTATTGTGGTAGAGAATATTCAATGGTTTTTTAATTTTCCTCACCGATTGATGAGAATAAAAAATATAGTGTTTTTATCATTATCCATGATATTGTGGAATTTCATTTTTTCCAATATAATTCTATCATTATGATTCAATATGGTATTTATTTCATGATTTACCTTATTTTCCTTCTCAAACCCAATAGGGAAATCAATAATAATTTTTTATTAACAAATTCAATATCAAATTGATTCCAATAAACTAAAATAAATTAATATAGACATTATTTTCTAAATATTTTTTTTTAAAACCAAACTAAAAATATTATTTATCAATATAAATAAATTAGATAGAATGATGGTTTTCAGTTAAAAATATGTATTTTTCAGTATTCATCAAAAACTAAGACATCTCAAAATATAACAAAAAATCACTCTTAGATAATTACTATAATATTCATTCAAAAATGATTTTTAATTTTTAAAATAGAATATATATAAGTGTCTGTAATTATATTTAAAATATGTGTTCTATTAAAATGTGGTAAATTTACTATTTTAAGAAATAACTTTTTAATTTTTTTTGTTCTATTCCAATCTCGCATATATAAAAAACATAATATAAATGTTAAATATTTTATTTAATAATAATATATATATAATTAAAAAATGTTATTTTTTCAATTTATCGATATAAAACGTTTTTTCATTAGAAAATCTTAATTTAAGAAATAAATTTCATTATTTTAAAATAGTTCCTACAGTTGTTTCTAGACAATTGATTACAAAATATATCATTTTAAAAACATTTCTATAAAAATATATTCATAATTTTATTGAATACAATTAATATACTCCATTATAAATTCATGGTGATATCTGTAATAAAATTTTAATAATAATATCAACAGTAGATTATAGTTCGGTAAATCGTAGACTTGAATTTAAGGAAATATATCAATGGAATTTAGAATTGTGTGAAACAGAATGAAAACATGATATTTATTTTACTATAATCAAATCATTATGTTTCATGTAGTGAAATATTAACATGATGATTCTTATAATTAAATAATAACATAGTGTTGTGTGTAGTGGAAGCGAAAAATGATATAATATTCATATTAAAATAAATAATTCACAAAAACTCATAGTGTATCATTGTACCCCTCTCAAACTGAATTTCACCATATCAAATCATTTGGGACATCAATGTTTTAACACATGAATGTTCATCTCATCTAAATCCACATCATAAACATGAATTCTAATGGTTCCATTAAATGGGAATGTTCGAAACATAGTGGTTACAGAATGTAAGTCATAACTTGGATTCCATATATGATAGCATATGGGAATATTCAGAAATCGAGGAAATGAATAAACAATAATAAAGTAATAATGATAAATTATCATTATAAAGTGGTTGATCCATAGAAAAATAGAAATCACAAAACCATTAATTTCTCATTGGAAATAAAGGTACTATGATAAAATATTAGGTTACAATGACATTTTCCTAGTGTTGGATAACCCTTTACAAGGAGATATATTAACTTGACATAATTACATTTAAACATTAAAATCTCACCATTAGGTTATAACCAGATTAATTTTAATATATCCTCTGACTCTCTAAAATTATTAATAATTTTTTATTCTTGATGCACTAACTGATCATAATATACATAATTAGAACACTATTTCATTCCACATATGTTTACATGCGATCATCAATTTTTTTTTAATGGTTGTCCAATATCCATAAATCATAATATGTAGAATTGATACTTTAATCTTATAAAAACCTCTCTATGTTTAACGTAAACCATTATATATATGGTTGACCATAAAAAACATCAAAAGTGGAAAATCCAAACTTTTTAATATAAGGTCACTAAATCTATCCAAATCATCTTAACATTGACCCACATATATCATAAAGTAGTTATTTTTTCATATAACAAACACGGGAATATCTTTCTCACGCATTCTTCTAAATATTTTTAAATTCATAAATATCCATGAATCCTTACAGAAAAAATGCATGCTTCCTTATTCTAATGTATATTTGGATATATTATTTATATATAAAAAGGATTTAAATTTCATTAAGGATAACAAAAACCACTTTATCAATAAACCATTTATTGTTTTAGAGTTGTTCAAATATATCTAATTAATAGTATAAATAATTATCATCTCTCTATCCAATATAAATATATTTTTATCAATATATATAAAAAATTATGGTATAACTTCCCATGATCAAAATATAATCATTCCATTGAATTAAATTTCTAGGTCATCATCTCCAATGAATGTATTTTTCTAAATCCTTACGGAAAAGAATTCACTTCATGATTTATATTAAATAATTCTTAAATTTGAAAAATATTACACTACAATCACCCTCCTTATATGTCAATCCATAGACTAAACATAATAATATAATTCCTCAATAAAATGTTACTAAAATATGAAATACAAATCATATATACTCAATTTAGTCATTCTTTTAAACAATACAATTAAAAGAGAAAAACAGTCATATGTCACTCATTATAAAGTAAACATTAGATGAAATACCATTACTCTTACAACCATATATATTTCCATCGTAATATTTATCCATAAGAGAATTATTATCATAATTAACTTACCTTCCTCTATTCAAACATTTGACAGTTGATGATACCATAGAGATGTCGTTAATCTAATCCATTATATTAAATGGAAATTTCACCTTCCCCAACTATTATTTTATTTTTGTAATTCCATTTCCTTGTCAAAAAGACATATTATTCATTTAATAGATTTGATTTTAGTTTATATATATGGATATAATTTGGTAGAAACATATATCTTAGACCTTTTTCAATATTCTATGAAATATTATTCATCACTTACATATCATTATGCTTATCCATAGATACATCACTAGACACATATTTAGAAATATATCTCAGGATATCAATAAAACTATCTATTCCCTGATTACAAAGATTGATTAAACATATACTTTTATACCAATTATAGAAACCAAGGAAGAACATACATGGATATTAAATAATTTTAAATTAACATTCGAAAAATTACAAAAGTACATTCCAAATACTTTAATAGTTTTGTGACTATAGAAAAATGGAACATGATATTCAATCTGGGTGAATGGTATTCAACCAATATTATAAATATCAACACCTTTGGTACTCCTATAGAAAAAAGTTCTTCAAAACAATATGTGAGGAAACATATGTATCGGTGATCACAGATATTGATTAATGGAATAAAAATAGAGATGAATTCATAAAATGAACATTAGATTATTAGACGATGACCATAAAATTTTAAAATAGTATGATGCATATCAATAATCATAATCTTGAATCATGGATTAAATATTTGTATTTCATCAGACATGAATCATATTATAATAATTGAGCATGAGTCATGAGAGTAATACATAGTCATAAGACATGGAATTGTAGTGATATATATATAAGCCTAAAATTTCTTTTCATATTTGTCATGGATTACTTCAATGTCCATCATAATGGACAATGTCTATTGTCAAACTGGGTATAATCCCCATTCTACAACATATATTACTAAACCAATTTCACCTCACCTACAATCCGAGTTTAGATGTTATTATTTAACAGCTCTTTTAATATATATATTACTAAACTGAGCTTAGTCCTCATTTCATCCATGTATTACTAATCTGAGTTCATTGAAAATTTCATACCTGTATTAAAAAACCAAGATCACATACCCTTTCATCATTCTTTTACTAAATTGTGTCCACTCCATTTCCTAGCCCTATATTATAAAACTGACATTATTCCTTATTCTAGCCTGGTATTACAGAACATGTTTAACTCCTCATTCCAGCCCTGTATTTCTGATCTGAGTTCACTAATTCTAGTCTGATCTATATCATGAGATATAAAAATCATTACCCAATGCATTGTAGGGAAATATATTGGTCTCATATATCACATAATGAAATCATAAATATGAGTTCCATTATATAATGAAATATTTATCATATCATGATCATTATAAAGAGACGAGTTTCATAAACATCATATCATAACCCATGAAATGAAAAGGTTTTTAAGAAAAATTTGTCATAACAGATCCTTTGGAATAGAATCATGTTTTATAATAATTTTATAATAGAATAATCATAGAAGGGAAGCAGTTTTCATAATCATTATATCATAGTATATATTATAGAAGACAAATTTGATTCATAATCTACATGTAATAATTTTATATATAGTTAAAATAAATGATAAAAATTTTGTATTAGGTTTATATCCCCAATAGAAAATTAAATATAACAAATTTTGTCATCATATAATGAGATATATTTTGAATTATCACATTTAATAACTTATATGGAAAAGGATATTTCGTTGAAAATCATGTTATTATGAAAAACATATTATTCAAAATATATTTCTTTAAAAACCACTTCGAAATATTATGAATTAATATATATAAATTCGAAAAAAAAAATATTTTGAAAATATTCTTTCAACATTGAAAAAAATGTTTAAAATCATAAAACATTTTGAAAACCCTTTTCATTGAAAATAACCGTCAAAATTTATAAATACATTTTGAAAAAAAAAATTTAAAAACTTTTTATAACACATAAAAATTTAAATTTAATTTAAAATAAAAAATAAAAATTGGATTAGTTTAAAAAAAATACATTTTTAAAAAGAATTTTTTCTGAATAAATTTTTTTTACCAAACAGTGATAAAATATTGGATTTTATTAAAAACATTTTCCTAATTATCTTATGATTAAGAAAGTGGGTAAATGGTTCCATTAAAATTATATTTCATGAATAACATGTTTAAAATATATTTAAGGAAAATTATTAATATATTGATCATAAAAATTAATCAATGACATCATTATCGTAAATAATCCCAATAAATTATAAGGATATAGTAATAAACTCTATCCAATTTGGTAACCTTGATTCATAATCACAATGAAATAATAAAATTTCATGAAATAGAAATTTTAAGTAAATTATTGAGATTAATTATATGTAATGTCAATGATATAGCATATACACATCGTAAATGAATATAGGTGGAAAACATAACATGCGTCTCAAAAAAAATTATGATTTAGTTCCCTTAGCATTGTTGTAACATTTTTAACATAAATACCATGAAAAGGAGTTCATAAAATTGATATGTAAATAAAAATAATTTTTTGGATATTAATCATAAAATAAATTAATGTGAAGCATATAACAAGTAAATTATATAGGTTGTGAGCATATCTCATGTCCCACAAAAAATAATAGTGAGATTGAAATCCATTACAACCTGAGAATCTTTTGAATCCTGAGATCCATGAAAGAATTAAACTAAATCAAACATTTAATATCATTAAATAAATTAAATTCATGATCTAAATGACTATTTTTATTATATACACCACATAAGATAGACTATTGGTAAATCAATTATAATTCACACAAAAACCCTAGTTGGACTAAATCTCCCCTTACCATAAATGCTTAATCTTAGTGTTCCTGTTAAAAACCCATTGCATGAAATATAAGTTTTTTAAAAAATATATGAAAGAACCATATACATAAATATAATACCATATATTATTTTATAATGTATTTTTGTTAACAAATTATTAACAATTTCATGTAAATGTTTAGTTTTGTGTAATAACCTATTTGTTATTAATACATTATCTTACTTCTTATTCATGAACCTCATAAATAGAAAATTATTTTATTCTTTAGATAATTTTAGACATGATATAACAATAATTGATATTCAGTATATATGTATTTATAAAATTCTATAAATGATATATATTGGAAATAAAATACATCATTTGTGGGATTCGTATGACATAGATGACAAAAATATTAGAATCATGAATTATTAATGTGTGAAAAATTAAATTTAAAAAAATTAATTTCTATATTTCGTAATATAAGAATATAAATAATCAAATTCTTAATAGTTTCATAAAAATCATTATCATCAAGAATATAATCACAAACAATCATGTTAAATAATCAGATTTTACAATAAATCGCTTACCACTTTGAAAACATTAAAATCAATAACATCTGAAATTGATAAGTATATAATTTTATATAAATTATAAAATATGAGCTAAATTATAAAATAAATCCACTATATGTATATACACCACATAAAAGATGGCAGTGGTGAATATAGAATTCGTCTCATAGAAACAAAAGTGGGACCAATAGACCTCACCTCGTGTATGACTTCCAAAAAATTTTTTTCATCTTATTTTTAATGAAAATTAATCTACTATTAATATATATATTAATAAAATAAATAATTGAAATATTATATATGATCCATTTATAAAATTCAATCTACAATGTTTTAATATATTTCGTTAAATCTTTGTTTCAGTGTCTTTTCAGTTTCATTTTTCATTAGACTTTTAGTTTGGTAGCTTTAGTTTTGTTCATGAATAATGGGTAAATAATATAAATAATGTAATAAGTTAAATAATTTTCATATATATTTATTATATATATATATAATATTTCATCTATACAAGATAGAGAGAATACATTTGTTTCCTCATTCAATGATACTGTAGGCCATACGTACCGATGGATGATGTTTTTGTTTAACTAGGAATTGGAAGAGAACAAAAATATTAATTCAAATTAATAGTATTATTTTTATTTAATATTTATCATAAATATTAATTATATATATCATTATTACATAAATTAAAATTCCAAATAATAATGAATCACATCTCTAAATTGAGATGGTAGTTTACATGTACACATAAGAAAAATTATCATTTTCCAACGGATGGGATGATGTTGTATTTTTGTTCTTACATAAAAACAAAAATTATGATTGAATATGATACAAGATATATTATTTTATAATGGATACCATATATTTATTGTATTTTAAATAATAATAAAATAATTGCATTCAATTATGATTTATACAAGTTCATAGGGGACCCACTCTTTGATTACACCTTTATACGTAAAAGTATCATATTTTGGAAATAACAAAATGCATATAATTTTTTTATGGAATAAATATAGGGAATATAGAAGTAATTTTATAGGATAAGTGGATAATAAATTTTTATTAAGAGAGTACGACATGTGATATTCTATATGTCAGGGGAGGGGCACTATTTAAATTAATTAAATTTTTTAGTTAAAATAAATTAATATGAATTAACAAATCATTCAAAATTATAACAATATGAGAGTAATATAATAATGAGCCTCAATACTCAAATAAAAATAAATTTTAACTATTTTTTTATGTTTTCACTATTATAATATTATTTTAACCAAACATTAATAATTTTTACAATTTTGGCAATATCAAGTTTTTCTTATATTATAAGGGTATAGATAGATACCCTAAAAAGTAAAAGCTAATTATAAATATTAAATAGTTGAAATTATTACCCATATACCATTATGTTTTCGAAATATAATTTTTTTTGTTAATTTTAAATAATTTAGCAAAATATTTTTGATTATAAAATAAAATTAATGACAATTTTCGAAATTTATGAAATAATATAACATAATATGAGTCTAACTTATGTAAAATGGTTCCAATGTGACATGGATTCTAATATTATTAATATATCACAATTATATAATCATAAAATAAATTTTTTATAGCTTTATATATCATTTCTGTCATTATCCATTTTTTAAACGCCATGGTAAAAAAAATCAATCCATACCACGATAGTTAATTTTTTTATATTAAATGGAAATAATTTTAATGATAAGGCAATAATTGGAAAATAATCGGTTAAGTAATAAAATTTTATACATTTATAATTATACTTATTATATTGAATGATTTTGTTATTTTCAAATTATTAAATAAAATATAGTTAACATAAAATACAATTAATGTAATTTTTGAATTATTATGAAATTTTCATTCTAAAAAATTCATGATAGAAATAGAAATATAATGTAACCCTTTGAAAAATATATAATATTATAAATATATCATAAAAAATATATTGAAAATGTAACTCACCAAATAATAATAAATTTTATAGTGTATTATATCACTTACTTTACATTTCTAATTATTTCACAAGCATTTTTTTAGAATTGAGAAACAATTTATGATATTTATATCACCATAATATTTTACTATAAATTATAATGAATAAACGAAAATTCAAAATTCCTATAAAATTTTATAACTAAAAATATCTAATGTTTACCCTCTTTTAAATTGTTTTTGGAATATTTAAATCAAGATATTGACATTTCAGAACACTCATTACTTAAATAATATAAATGTCATTGTCAAGGTAGAATGTAAAATAAATGAAACACATTTGAATTTCATAAATATTGTAGTACCCTCGGTTTCAAGTAAGTAACCCTTGTTTTATGCTTTTTAGTGCATGAAGTTTATGGGAGATGATTGGGGAATGTTTGGGAGGCTTTTAAAGCATAAATGGAAAAATGTGGGGATGCACGGGCTGCGCATGGTTTTCCAAACCGTGTGGAAGCCGTCCAGGTGGTGGTATATTAGAAAAAATAGATCACACAGTGTGTGCACAGTTTTGTCAAACTGTGCGATGAGGACATGCCTGATGGATGGTCGAGGCAGAAGCTAACGCATGGTTAGTGCACAGTTTGTCAATCTGTGTGGACTAACCATTCAGTCACTTAAATTTATATTCTAAAATTGTGTATCTAACTCGTTTTGCATTTAATTACCTTCTTTAAATCCCCTAAGAGGCCCTAACATAGGATTAATCTCTCTTGAAGGTTAGAGGACTTCTCTCGGGCATTCCGGAGGCAATTCGAAGGGTTCTCTTGGAAAATCGAAGCCGGATTTTTAAGGTATGTGATCGTTCTTGATTGTTTCTTAGATCTACTTAGATCTAATTCTCCAATTCTCTCGTTTTCATAGATCTAGGCCCGTTATGGGTAGATCTAAGGGTGTGGATGCCAAATATGAAAAGATTTGGTCTTGGTTGTGTTAGGAGGAGAGAACTAAGGAGGATTCTTGGAGTTTTGACCCGACATTCTTGAGCGTTCTTCGTCCATTGCCTGGTCTCTCCCCTTTTGTTGAGGTGGGTGGCTCCACTCTCTACTCTTCTTTCTAGATTTTATGGGCATAGATTTGAATTGGTTTATTTGAATAAAATTGATTGTTAGAGGCATGAAATAAATCTTCTCAAGTGATGATTAAGGTTTTGGGTGAAATTATGAAATCCTGGTGAATTGTTGTGCAATGTGATGTGGCTTCTTGAAATTAAAATATTGATTTTAAATTATTTGTTTTCTGAAAATGGAAATGGTTTGATGAAATTGGGGTTTTCAATAAAAAGTGTAGCATTGAAATGATTTTTGATTGAAATGGTTTTGATTAAATTTCTTTTCAATAAAAGGGAGGTGTTATTGAAATTGTTTAATTGGGTTGAACACACATGGTTTGATGGAAATGGTTTTCAATAAAGGGTATTTTATTGAAAGGTTGGTTTTGGCATTATTGTTGGTATTGTGTGGTTTGTTTTCATATTGTGTTGTACATGGCTTGGTTGAAATAGGACTTTGTGGTCGGTGCCAAACGTTTAATGGAACATGGTGAATTTATGTACGAGGCTTGGTTGAAATATGACCTTGTGGTCGGTGCCAATGGTGTAATGGCACATGGGGAAAAATTACCTTGTGACGACATGATAGATCAACGAGATATCGCTCATGAGTATGGAACTGTCATAACGAATCTTGCATGGTTGATTTCACGGGTTCGTGGAATGGTTGGAAATGCCAAAAAGGGATGTTTGTGTAATGGTTTGAAAGCTTATTTCGTTATTTTTCTGGAAATATAACTTTTTTGGAAAAATTGGTTTTGATTGCTCTTGGAATTCCTTTGGCGGTGAGTGGTTTTGGAACTTGATTATATTTAGTTATAAACTAATTTTGTGAAAATGTTTTATATAAACTATTTTTATATAAATGTTACTAACTCTTCTATCCTAGTGGCGTGAGTAGGGATGTCATTGGGGAAACCTACTGAGTTTTATACTTACCCCTGCCTTGGCACTTTGGTGCTTTTTCAGATGTTGATTTCCGGGGCACATGTAAAGGCAAATCATCTCATTACTAGTGGTTGGTTATGATGCTTGGGAAATGATGTGAAGCTTGGAGTTTGTGGAGCACAGAGTTCTGGAGTCTCTTTAGATTCGTGGGTTGTTTATCCGCTGTGCATTTGTTACTTTGTTCAGTCTTCCGTTGTTGGGTATTTTGATATGGTTGTTATAAATGAAATTTTTGTTGTTTTTTTCTCTCATTTATTCATGCATCATGTAGTTAATTTGTGTTTTGGTTGGTTGGTTTATGTGTTATCTATTAAAGGGTAAATCGTCCCCCACTTGTATTTGAAACCCTTCATCATTTATTACCATCCTTCGGTGCCTTGGGGAAGTCACATAAGGCCTAGTAAGGACTCGATACACTCTCAAGCCAATGAGAATTAGAGGGTCATTACAAATGGTGTTAGCTTTTTCCGTCTCTCCCTAACAAGTGGTCATTGATGTTCTTTGACTTGGAGTTGAAATTACTTCTTATTTACTCTTTGGGTGGTCATCATAGATAGGAGTAGGATTGTCAGAACTTGAAATGTGGAGCATAAAAGGATGTAGCTAACCCGTTTATGCTGAACATCATGTTACCAAGGTGTTGGGTACATAATTGTTTTGGATACACTTCTAGGATGTTTGAAATATCATTGTCATGGTTTTAGCCAAAGAGATGAGAATTACATGCATTGTAGAGGAATGACTTCCCACTAGGATTTCATATCTCATGGTGAGGAATGAGTTATTATTTTGTGAAAAGATGTGAATTTTTGAAAAATAAAGAATTGATTTTCATAGAAAAGATTTTGAAAATTGGATATTTGGTGTATTTTAAAAATGGATTAATTTTCAAAAAGTTTGTTGAATGTTTTCAAGAATGGTTGAACATGGAAAAAGGTTGTTTTGAGAAATATTTTGTTATAGTTTATGTGATAGAATTTGAAATTCTACGACAACAATTTCTAGGGAGTGAGATTGACGGAGTTTGTGGTTGGTTTAGAAAATGTTACCCAGTAGGCGTCGTCAAAACAAACCCTAAGAAGCGGCGGAGAATGTGATTAAATCAGAACCACGTGTGAACCAAGAGCTAGTTCACAGTATTGTCCAAGATTTTCAAACTATAGATACAGGGAACTGGAGGAATGAACCAAGGCATGTGGATCACACCATCCAATTCATGATGCAGAATCCACCTATCTTTCGAGGTGATGCTGAACCCGAAAAGGTGGAGGTGTGGCTAAGAAGGTGAATCAAATCTTCGATTTCATCAGCACACAAGTGGAGCTGAAAGTAAAACTAGAAATGTATATGCTTGAGGATCTTGCACGTCATTAGTTGGATTTTACAGTGCAGGATATATTGAATAAAGGACTTACATGGGAGGATTTTGAGGAATTGTTCAACAAACAATTCTACCCTCACATGTTCATGATCCAGAAAATAACGGAATTTTTTAGCTTGAAATAGGAGAACCTCTCTATTATAGAATATGAGGCTAAATTCATTAATTTAGTCTATTTTTCACCAGAGGTTGTGGAGAGTTCATCGTTAAAGGAATGTATCTTCAAATCTGGGAAAAGGCAAGAGATTCGATCAAAGATTGCGGTGCTCTATATCATGGATTATACATAAATGGTGAACAGAGCTATAGTTGCAGAACGTGATATCTCGGGATCGACATGAGGAAGCACGATGATACCCATGGGAATGGGTGGGAACTCTAATGCTGGGATCAAGTGAAAGAGGGACACCTACTTCCAAGGTGGGAGTGTCAATCAGAACCAGACAATGGGATCCATACACCTTCCTCCATGACCCCAGAGAAAAGCTGGTTGTTTTCAATGTGGCACTTTTGATCACTTGATACGAGAATGTACAACACCACCGAGAGGATGCCACAATTTCAAAAATATGGGGCATCTTCAGCGATACTATCATAGTGCTCCAAGGTCTGGTCCTTGGGACAATTCTCAGATGTCGCAAGCATCTTATGCTTCGATAGGATGAGGACAGCAGAATCAGTCTCATCATCATAACATAGATAGCCATGGTGATTCCAGGAATACCATGACTCCTTATCCTGGATAATCGCAGTAAGGCAACAAGGACAACAGTGCAACAATGAAGCAATTTTATGGAGTTGAACAGATAAGGGTAGATGATCAGGCTGGACCATCTACGGTGAGAGGTAAAATTCTTCTCAATACTACCCTTGTGCATGTGTTGTTTGATACGGGTGCATCACTTTCATTTCTAGGTTCTCATATTGCTAATTTTCTGAACAGAAAACTGGAAATGATGCCTTCTGTCTTGAAACTACAAACACCTCTTAGTGAGAGAGAATGTCATGCTTTCGTGTGTAGAGAATGTACTGTAACTGTTTATTAAGCTGAGCTGAAATGGGACTTCTCCATGTTGGACATGGACGTCTAGTATGTAATCCTGGGTATGGATTAGTAGACAATGTTTAAGGCTCACATCGACTGTTATGGGAGAAAGGTTATTTTCATGGTAGAGGACTGCATCAACCATCTCTTCAGAGGAGATAGAATTGTAATGAAGTGTGCAAAGACCACGTTGGAACCAATGGTGGGAACAATCTCTTACCAACTGGCAGCTATGACTTTGGCATCACTGGAATAGAGTGAGGAAAATAGTTTTATAGCTATCGTGGATCAATTTCTTGAGTTTTTTCCTGAAAACTTCTCAAGGTAACCACCTGTAAGAGAAGTGGAGTTTACGATTGATCTCCTTCCGAGGACCAGCCCTATCTCACTTCCATCTTATAGGATGTCTCCAATGGAGTTAAAAGAATTGAAAATGCAGTTAGAGGAGTTGGAAAGCAAGGGATTCATTTGCCCAAGTGTTTCCCCATGGGCAGAATCGATCCTGTTCATGAAGAAGGCAGATGGAACTCTTCGACTGTGTATTGATTATCATAATCTTAACCAAGTGACGATAAATAATAGATATTCGCTTCCATGCATTGATGACCTGTTTGATCAACTGAGGGTATCGTAGTGGTTCTACAAGATTAAATTGTGGTTCGGATATCACCAGTTGTGAGTTGGAAAGAGGATATTTTGAAGACAGCCTTCAGAAGCAGATATGGCCACTACAAATATGTAGTCATGCCTTTCGATCTAAGAAATGCTACAATGGTCTTCATGGATTTGATGAATCAGATATGTCAGCAATATCTGGATTATTTTTTGTGGTGTTTGTCGATGACATATTGTTGTATTCAAGAACAAGGGCAGAGCATGAGAAACACGTGGTGATAGTGTTGGAAATCTTGAGAGACAATCATTTGTATGCCAAATTATCAAAGTTCAATTTTTTTATACAAGAGGTACGCTTTTGGGCCATGTTTTTTCTGAGAAAGGTGTTTCAATGGACCCAGAAAAGATAGAAGTTGTACTTTCATGGAAACCACCGAAGAATGTCTTTGAGATACACAATTTTCTTGGTCTAGTTGGTTATTATCGATGCTTTGTGTGTGACTTCTCATGACTGGCCTCACCTATGACAACATTGACAAGAAGAACAATTTATTTCAATGTTCCGAGGAATGTCAGAGATATTTTCAAGGGTTAAAGGCTCATCTTACATCAGCACCCATCTTGATCTCGCCAGAATCAAGACAGGGGTATGTGGTGAATTGTGATTCTTTAGGATCAGGGTTGGGCTGTGTTCTCATGCAAGGAGACCATGTTGTTGATTATGGGTCAAGGATGTTGAGGGTGCATGAGAATAATTACCGAATACATGACTTGGAATTGGATGAAGTCGTCCATGCTTTGAAAACAAGGAGGAATTATCTTTTTGGTGAGAAATTTACCGTGTTTACGGATCACAAAAACATGAAACAAATTTTCTCAAAATGAGATTTGAATCTGAGGCAGAGGAGATGGATGGAGTATCATCAAATGTTTGACTTTGAATTAATGTATAAGTTGGGTAAGGGAAATTCAGTGGCCGATGCATTTATCAGGAAGTCATATGCTCAGTTGGCAAAAGAAGTTTCAGAATAATGACAGTTGATGTCTGTCTTAGATGAAATGCATGTGGAAAGTGAAAACCAAGGTGAAGTCACGGTTTTCTTTTCACTTATGCTTGTTCTTGATTTGGTGGAGAGAGTAATGGAGGCATATGAATCTGATCTCGACTGTGTTGCAATGAGTTCAAAACTCAATGGTGGGGTGACCATTGAGGGATGGAAGCCGAATGGAAGTTCAATTTTGCGGTTTCGAGATCGGATAGTTGTACATTTAACTGCTCAGGAAAAACTCCTTCATGCTTAAAACCATTCCTGATGGGTTGTACATCCGAGTACACAAATAGATGTACAAGTCGTTGAAGATTCAATTTTGGTAGAGATACATGAAAAGGAATGTGTCCGAGTTCATCTCGTTATGCTTAACATGTAAGCAGGTTAAAGCGGAGCATCAGAGACCAACTGGTATGTTACAGTCCTTACCTATCCCTGTGTGGAAATGGGAGCAGATAGCAATGAATTTTGTTACGGGTCTTACACGAACGGTCCAGAAACATGATGCCATCTGGGTGATAGTGGATCTTTTAACCAAGTTGGCCCATTTCATCCCGATTCGTGAAAATCATACGGTGGAAGATCATTCAAAAATATATATCCAGGAAGTGGTAAAGAGACATGGTGTCCCAATGTCTATAGTCTCAGATAGAGATGAGAGGTTCACATCTCTTTTCTGGAAATCATTACAGCAAGACCTAGGGACTCAGTTGTCGATGAGTAGGGCGTATCATCCTCAGACAAATGGGCAATATGAGAGAATGATACAAACACTGGAAGACATGTTTCATGACTGTGTAATGGATTTTGGTTGCTCATGGGAGGATCATATACCCTTATTGGAGTTCTCATACAATAACAGCTATCAAGCCTCGATACGTATGGCTCCGTTTGAAGCATTGAATGGGTGTCTTTGTCGATCTCCCCTATACGAGGTGGAAACTTGTAAAAAATCACTAGTCAGGCTGAGCCTTGTCCAAGACAGAAAGGATAAGATTCAGTTGATTAGAATGATGATGGAGATGACTCAAAGTCGTTAGAAATCTTATGCAGATCACCATTGCAGACTGTTGGTGTTCATTGTGGGTGATCATGTCTTCTTGACGATCTCTCCAAGACTTGGAAATTGTCGGTTTGGGAAGCAGGGAAAATTATCTCCTCGTTACATAGGCCCTTTTGAGATAATGTATTGGGTTGGAGAGGTGGAATATCCAATGGAATTACCACCACAGTTCAGGGTAGTGCATAATGTGTTCCATGTATCTCAGTTGAAGAAGTATCAGCCAGATCCTGACCATGTGATCAGATGGAATCACGTTGACCTAGATCCAGATTCTTTATTGCTACATATGTTGGTTCAGATTGTGGATAGGCAGGATAAAGTCTTGTGTAAAAAAAGCATCGGTCTAGTGCGGGTTTTGTGGCAACATGGTCAAATACAGAGGAAACTTGGGAACAAGAGAAAGAAATAAAGGAGTAGTGGCTAGAACTCTTTCAGGCAATCGATGGTTTTCAACTTTCAAAGGACAGAAAGGCCAATTGTGGGGAGAATGTTTTACCCTAGTTTTTTGTAAGTAACCCTTGTTTTATGCTTTTTAGTGCATGGTGTTTATGGGATATGAATGGGGAATGTTTGGGAGGATTTTAAAGAGTAAAAGGGAAAAATATGGGGACGCATAGGCTGCGCAAGGTCTTCCAAACCGTGTGGAAGCCGTGTAGGTGGTGGTATCCTTGAAAGAAGAGAGCACATGGTGTGTGCACGGTTTGGGAAAACTGTGCGATGAGGCCGTGCGTGAATCATGGTCGAGGCAGAAGCTAACACATGGTTAGCGCACGGTTTGTCAAACCGTTCGGACTAACCATGCTGTCACAAAATGTTATATCCTAAAATTGTGGCTCTAACTCATTTTGCCTTTAATTTACTTGCTTAAATCCACTAAGCATCCCTAACTCGAGATTACTATCCCTTGAAGGTTAGTGGACTTCTCCCAGGTGTTCCAGAGGCGATTCGAAGGGTTCTCCTGGCGAATTGAAGCTGAATTCGTTTGTTATGTGATCGTTCTTGAACTTTTATTAGATCTACTTAGATCTACATATCCTCTTCTATCGTTTTCTTAGATCTACACCCATTATGGTTATATCTAAGGGTGTAGATTCCATATATGATAAGATTTGGTCTTGGTTGTGTTAGGAGGAGATATCTAAGGATGATTCTTGGAGTTTTGACCCGACGTTCTTGAGCGTTATTCATCCGTTTCTTGGTTTCACCCCTTTTGATGGGGTAGGTCGCTTCACTCTAGAATCCACTTACTATAATTGGTTGTCTTAGATTTAAATTGGTTTATTTGAATAAAATTGATTGTTGAAAGCATGAAATAAACCTTCTCTATTGATGATTTAGGATTTGGGTGAAATTGTGAAATCTTGGTGAATTGTTATGAAAGGTGATGTGGCTTCATGAATTTGAAATGTTGATTTTAAATTGTGGGATTACTGAAATAGGAAATGGTTTGATGAAAATGGGTTTTTAAATAAAAAGATTAGTATTTAAATGATCAGAAATTGAAATGGTTTTGATGAAATTGGTTTTCAATAAATGTGTTGTTTTATTGAAATGGTTTGATTGGGTTGAACACACATGGTTTGATGGAAATGGTTTTCAATAAAGGGTGTTTTATTGAATGGTTGTTTTGGGCATGATTGTTGGTATTTTGTGGTGTGTGTTCATATTGCATTGTATGGGGCTTGGTTGAAATAGGACCATGTGCTTGGTGCCAAACATTTAATGGCACATGGTGACTTTAAGTACGAGGCTTGGTTGAAATATGACCTTGTGCTCAGTGCCAATGCTGTAATGTCACATGGGGAACAATTACCTTGTGACGACTTCGTAGATCTATTATAGACCGCTCATGAGTATGGAACTGTCATAATGAAGCATGCATGGTTGATTTCACAGGTTTGTGAAATGGATGGAAATGCCAAAAAGGGATGTTTGTGCAATGGTTTGAATGCTTATTTGGTTATTTTTCTAGAAATATAACTTGTGGGAAAATGGGTTTTGATTGTTCTTGGAATGCCTTTGGTGGTGGATGGTTTTGGAACCTGTATATATATATAGTTACAAACTGCTTTTGTGAAAATGTTATATATAATTTTTTTTATAAATGTTGTTAACTCTTCTATCCTAGAGGCATGAGTAGGGAAGTCATTGGGGAAACCTTATGATTTTTATACTCACTCCTACCTTGGCACTTTGGTGCATTTGTAGAAGTTGTTTTCAATGAAACAAGTAAAGGAAAAACATCTCATTTCTAGTGGTTGGTGATGATGCTTGGGAAAAGTTGGGGAGCTTGGAGTGTGTGGAGCATAGAGTCCTGGAGACTCTTGAGAGTCTTGGGTTGTTTATCCACTATGAATTTGTTTCTTTGTTCTATCTTCAGCTGTTATGTTCTTTGATATGGTTGTTATAAATGATGTTGTTTCTATTGTCTCTCATTTATTCATGCATCATGTAGTTATGTTGAGTTTTGTTTGGTTGGTTTATGGGTTATCTCTTAAAGGGTAAATCGTCCCCCAAATGTATTTGAAACCCTTCAGCATTTATTTCCATCCTTTGGTTCCTTGGGGATGTTGCTTAAGGACCAGTAATGACTCGTTACACTCTCAAGCCAATGATAATTAGAGGGCCATTACAAATATACTGTTTAATGATTCCATTAAAATTAAATAAATTAAAGTTTATTGTTTCTTTTGGGACATTATCTGTTGATTTTTATCAATTTTGAAAAAAATTACATTTATCGCAGAGATAAAAAATGTACATTGTAACTATTCATAATGGGAAAAATTAATAAAAATAATTATTAAAATTTTAACCTCGTTATAACAAATATGGTGACCATTTTACAGGATATGAGTCATTAAAAGTGTGTGGATTTATTTCATAATTTATTCATAATACATGATGAAATACATTTTTCTAGGGAAAAAGGATTATATTGAATAGACATATTTTATATTAAAATCCAACATAAAATAATTTAAAATTACAATAATTATAATTTTAATAATATTTATTAGTTGGTGTTTCTTCAAAGATTGTTTAAATTAAATGTATCTTCATCAATTCATAAAATAGAAATTCTAGTTTTAAATATGTATTAGTACATTTTATTATTAGTTAGTAAATCATTCATTTTTAAAATTCAACAAAATTATCATAAGATAATATTAAATTGTATATTTCTAAAATAATTTAATATTACAAATTAAATCTTCTATATTTTATTTAAATTGATTATAATATTCTCTCAATAAAATAATTATAAGTCATGTATAATGAAACAATATTTTGTAGTTTTAAATGACTAAAAATAATTGAATGATTAATTCTTAATAAATTTTAAATATAATTTAATTGATTAATAATTTATATGTATTTCATAATTTTTTAACTTCTAATATCCCTAGTTTTATCAATATATAATCTATAAAAGTCAATAAATAATAATATTTCATATTTTATCGAACTTCATTGTTTCGTGTAGTATTATTTATGGAAAATATCATTATTATAAATCATGGTTTGTAACATTATCCAAATATTTATTAACTACATATTCAAAATTTTTCTTCATCCTAGTAATCCAAGGATTCTTATTTGAAAGTTATTTTATTGAAAACATCCATTGCAAAAAGTGTTAATAAAACAACCTCTTGAAAAGAAGGAAACTAAAATATATTAATCATATATAATAACACATAAATATATATCGAAATTGGTGATCATTAGTTTGATGTGTAAATATTTACATGTAAAAAAAAATTTAATATTTGAATAAGGATAGAGAGTGACCAAAAAATTGATCACGAGAAAGTAAATTACGAAGAAAAGGTTCATCACCACAAAACCATCTATTAATGAAGTGTTAAAAAGAGAATTGTTTCATCAGAACTAAATGTATTAATATAATTTCATTTCACATAATCCTAGTCTATTATTTGAAACTTTCCACATCCTTGTATACTAATATCATAAGTAACCAAATTTAATTCATATGTAAATTTTATTTATTTAATCCATTTCCCCATAATATCATCTTCTAACATAAATAATGATATTTAGAAATGAATTTTTCATTCCTGCATCACTGAAATAAAATTATAATGGATGGAATAATCCAGAAAAGAATAACACATTTTTCATACTATTTTAAGTTATTATTAAAAAATAAAATGGCTAAGCATAGATAAGATAACATATAATTGAATAAATTATCATATGTTCAAATAATATATTATATATCCATATTTATTATAATAACACTAAATATTAAAATAGATTATTCCAAAAATAAATAATTGTAAATCATAATTGACGTTAATGACCAAAACATTGATGAATGCTTTAACACTATATGTGATGTCATAGTTTTCAACACATGCACCAAATAATTTAATTAAACTCTTTCAAAAAAATATTCCATGTTAACACTAGAGGATACATATACCTCAACTCAGTGAAATATGACCCAAAATATCATTTATCACCATGAAAATCAATATATATTTGTATAATGATGTGATCATTATAAAAATACCATCAATAAAATTGAGATACTAACATAGAAGGTAATCCTTAGGTTCACTATATATACCTATTAAAATATTATGTCTCTAATGACAAATATTTAAAACATCACAATTATTTATATACCACCATCCAATAAACCATAATTCAGAAAATAAAAATAATTTAGAACCCAACTGGTTTTTTATTCAAAAATAGGTTATTCAAAAAAAACTAGGTTAAATTTCAAGGTGACCTGAAAATATATTCACTTAATACAAAAAAATTGGTATCGATGCATATTAAATTATGATCATACATGAAAAAATAAAAATATGATGGTATCCATAACTCTTATTGTAAAGCCACATTAAAACAGATATGCTTCAAAAATGTTAACAAAGTCCTCATACATTAAAAAATACGAAAAATATTCCCCATAAATCTGAAAACTCTATAAATATCATCCAAGATGACGTAAATCGCATTTTCCTCAATCCAATAACTAATTTCAATGTCACAAATAGTATCCAATTTACATTATCCATGTTAATCATATCATTAACAAAACAAACAAATTATCACAATATGAATAAGTATTTATTTTATGTTATTTATTCGATTAAACATATTTTCCTAATAATTAAGGAAAAAAATATGGAATAAACTACACATGGATAATTTATCATAAAATCACTATATAATTAATATAATGCATATTACACATAGTTATCATATCCAAATATATAAATATATCAATACATTCCATTAAATGAATGGGGAAACATTGTAAATTCCTAAGCCAAATATTTAACCCTTGGATAATGGTGTTGACTCAAATAATAAACATACTATCAATACATTGTAAAACAAACCATAAATGGATTTTTATGAGGAACATCATTATCCTCCAAGATAGGTTTCAATATTTCCCCAATTATATTCTCAATATACTTCATTTCAATACCTAAATAATCATATAATTTATTTAATTAATTTCCATTAGTGTTAGTTCCAACACACCTAAAATGTAAGAAACGTAATATTCATACATTCATGGTAATCTTAAAGGTTGATTTTTATATTATTATATTTTACTGGAAACACAATAGTAATTCTATTTTAAATCATTTAGTGACATAGATTATTAGGAATATTCACAATGTTTCACCTTACATATCCTATATCAATATGTTTCTTATGAGGAAAATCATTTCCTTAATTATCAATTTCTTCTAAAAATTTATACCTATATTTCCAACCATTTAGTTGAACTAAAAATAATAATGTGAATCAATAATCATACTAAGGAATTAAAAAACATCAAATTTTATTCATATGA
The DNA here is from genome assembly GCA_963277665.1 of Viscum album. Lineage (NCBI taxonomy): Eukaryota > Viridiplantae > Streptophyta > Magnoliopsida > Santalales > Viscaceae > Viscum > Viscum album. Next base: position 1,415,588,459 of record OY728161.1, on the reverse strand, counting down.
TGTCTAATCATGAAACTATATTTTAAATCTATGGAACATTAGTATTAACCTATATGAATCCTTTTTATCATATATTCGAATAATTCATTATGTTTCATTTGTAAAATGTGAATTAACACTCACATATCTCTCAAGTGTTTCAAACCTAAGATGATGTAAGGGCACATTCACAATAAAATATAATGATGGTAGAGATTTAAAAATTATTATTATGATTATTACACATATATTCATGTGTTCCAAAACCAAATAAACTTTTATTTTTCCAAAAAAGGATGCATTTCATAGAAAATAATTGAATATCAATCTTACCATAGCATTAGGATAATATAAAATACTTTGAATTATCCATATAATTTTAATCAACATTCTAAAATCCAAATATCCAAATATTGACTAAACCCTACAAATAAAACATCTATAGAGAACATAACATCTAATTGAGGGATATTAAATCTTATTATATGAAAAATCATTTTCTTAAATTATCATCCATGATGGAATCATATAGGTCTAGTGTTGTTAGAAACATTGACTCATAATTTTTATTAATTATGTAGCTATATCATCTCCAACTAATGTTTTCATAACATGGCCCCTTAATACAATTCCATACATAAAATTATTTTTCATGACATGGAGATATGAATCAAATGAAAAGGTAGTCTAATATGAATAGCAAGTGTAAACGAGGTACAAAATAATTACTAGTTTAAATTAAATTAGTGTACAAAATTATGAACATGACCCAAAAATATAAGATACATAGCCTATATATCATATAAAAAAATATTTTTTCATGTAATAAATCATGTAATCACATAAGATATATATTGTAATTAAATAAATAAATTTGTATTAGAATATAATTAAATTTTATTTTTACATAAGTTTTTGTAATATACAGAATCACAAGAAATCATTTCCTTAGTCAATTATCAATTCCAAGACTATTATGTGGACTATGTTTACTCTACATTAATTTATTCCCTTAGTCATGTTTCAAACTGAAAACTATAATAGTGGACAAATTCCATTACTATTATGGGTTAAATAATCAAACCAATCTTTATTATATACTCAGATATAGACCATTAAAAGATGTATTATATGGAATCAAAATTTTATGACCACCCATTAAATAACGAGAATAATATATATGTGTGATGAAATAACATAAACTATTCATCATAGGATAGACCTTGTAAATGAAATGGGTTATATAATAATTTCACCGTGGTATCATTACATAAATAAATTAAAATTAATGGGGTTAATAATGATTTAATCGTAACATATTTAAACAACAGTAATGAAATTGGTTTTATAAATTCATCCATAAATAATAATCATCAAAATATATATAAATAATTAATTTGGATGTAATAATTGGATCATATCCCTTGTAAATCTATAACAACAAAAAATTAGTTCTCATAGATGAAAAATTACATCCAAAGGTCATTATAAAAACTCCTATGGAAAATACCCTTCTCAATTTGAAATAGCATATTAGAAATCTTGAAGTTTTTCGAATATTATAAAGAACATTTTCAATGAATATATAATTGGAACATTTTTATGTATTAATCAAATCGATGATCGTTAATGATTTCATGAAATTATATTCAAGACATATATGTCAAAAGAATGACTCCTTTCACATTTTTAGTGAGAAGTAAAAAAAATAATATGTGAAATGAAAATATTATTACTTTTATAACATTACAATTAAATTAAATAATTTTTCAAAATGATACTATTAATTCAAAATTAAATATTAAAAATGGAAATTATTTTTTCATAAAATATTGATATTGGAAGAAGAATGATTTTTGACAACATAGAGATATAATGTCAGTTTTCATTAAAAACATTATCTCATCCTCTTGAATTAATAAAGAGTTTTATATTAAAGGAAATAATGAAATATCTGGAAATTTCTAGTAGAAAAGATAATTCATGTTAATATTGACTTATATTTCAAAACATTTCTTAATTGGATACTTGGACATAAACTATATTGATAAAAATGAGATTTTAAAATAAATCGTTTACCATTTTGGTAATATTAAAAAAACCACAAGAATTTCACATACATAAATGTATATGTAAATCCCAAAATAATAGTTTGAATCATTATAAAATTCATTCATGGAGAGGATATACACCATATAAAACCAATAATTATTGATAATGATATTTGACTCACCAATATTAAAGTTGGATGGAAATCCATTACCTCAAGTTTGAATTACATAAAAATTTATATAACATAATTTATAATAATTGTAAATTCATAATAATTTTATAATATATTCATTTTAGAAATTATAATATCACATATTATCCACCTATGACATATTAGAATCATTATATTAATAATTTCATTTTAAAATCATAGTTTTCGAATGTTAACTGTTACGTTTTTATGAGAGTTTTAGCTTGTTTGTTCTTGTAATTATACATTATAATTGGATCCATAATACCAAAAAAGTTAAAAATAAGAAAAATATAATATTATATATAATTATATTTATTCAAAGACATCAAAAATTGGTGAGATATAAATTGATTTTTACTCTTCATGGTGATGATCGTTCATTCCTATATATGAATATTATATTCTTTTTTAATGAATGAAATGAAAGGTATCTATATACTAAATCTCCTAAGAAATAAAATTATTATATAATATATATCATATATAATTTATTAAATATTTATATATTAAATTCCCATCAAAACAAAAACTAATGAATCACATCACTTCATGGATGTGGTAGTCCACAAGTACACATGAGTAATATTTTCATTTACCAATGGATGGATGAAAGGGGGATTATGGTTTTCCACTATTAAAAAAAATTAATTATATTTTATATAATTAAATAATTATATTTTAATGAATACCATATATTTATAGATTGTGTAATAAGAAATTTAATAGGAAATTCATGGAAAGGAATTATACCTCTACATTGGAGAATATCATGTTGATTACAATGTAAGCCTTGAATGACTAGAATTTTGGACAGCTCAAAAGATATATAATGCAGTGTAGTAATAATGGATGATATTATTGTGGATTATTTTTTATCTATAAGGGTCAAAATTCCCTTTGGATAGACAGAAAGGTGATCACTTTTATAAGTGAATGTAGGGGCACAATTGGAATTACAGAAATTATTAAATAAATATAAATTTTTTCTAAAGGAAAATGGATAAAAATTATATAGTTAAATTAATTTATTTATATGAATCTAAATCATCTGTTACAATAAAGGTTTTACAAATATGGGGTTTTTGCATCCATATCTATTTTTTTAATCCTTTGTTAACCCTTTTGGAATTTTTGATTATATCTTTGTTTTTTCTATTAATGGGTTATTCAATTAAACATGAAAATAATTTATAATTAAATTGAAAAATGATTATATTTTAATCCATATCTTTTTCATTTTCATAATTATAATTTTTCTATAAATTTAAATGAAATAATAAAATATTAGTTAATATTAATATCATTAATGCAATTTTTGGAAATATATACCATATTACAGTATAATATATGTCATATTATTATAATATTTTACTATATTACATATATTCAAAAATAAAAAAGTATTTTGGATCAAAATAATCATGTATTCAATGTTTCATAGGATTATATATTATTTCAATCCATATTTTTTATTTAACACCTTTGTTGACCAATTTTAATCTTGGCATTGATACTAATATTTTACAATTAAATGTTTTTTAATTTACTTATATGTAAAAATTATAACATAAATATTCATGTAATGTAATATTTGAGAATTTCTAATCCTAATAATCTTATTTTAGTATTTTTATGATTTTTAGTTAATTTAATACAAATATCTAACAAAGAAATTCGTAATGTTAGTATTAGAAATTAAAATAATTAATAATGAATATAATATGTCAAAATTTGAGTTAGAATTTAAAAATTAACCAAATCTCTAATCTTTTATATTTATCATAACAATTTGTAGTATAATTTCAGTCATGTACAAAATATTAGTATTTTGGTATTTTAAAGTCATTTAATTTAATTATCTAAAGCATTCATAGGTATTTTTTGGGTGTTTAGCAAGAACATAAGTTAATTATTTCATTATTAATAATAAAAATTAATTAACATTGTAAACAAAATTTCATATATCAAATAAAACATCATTACCAAACCTATCGTCTTTAAATGCTTTTGTGAATATTCTATAGATATTAATGTGAAAAGAGTGTCAATTATGAACTATCTTCACATAAATAATATAAAGGTGATTATTAATGTAAAATAGATCCAAAATACTATTTTTCTAATTTTTTTAATAATTTATTTTTAATTTATTCTACATAATTTAATCACATATTTATTAGAATTTATTTTGAGACCTTATCTCTTTATTTTAACCTCATATTCACTATTTTTCCCTTACCAAGGAGATAAATATTGTGTACCATTACTATTTTTAATTAAAAAAATAAAATCGATAAACCTAACAAATTTTAACCTTGTAATTAAAAATTTAGTGTCCATTATTAATTACACATTTACCATAAATAGATTAAGTAAAATTTAAATTAAACCCACTAAATGAAAAGAAATGGCGTTTCATAGAAAAAATAATTTTTAAGGTTTAAAAAAATTATACTATAATAAAATATGAAATAAAAAAAAAAATTAATAAGATTGTTTATAATATAATTAAAAAAATCTAACTACTAAATTAATTTTTAATATTGAATTTCACATTATAAATTATTGAAATAAAAATGATGTTTTCATTGAAATTTATATGCTTTGAATATTCATTTAAAATCAATCTTTTCTGAAAATTATCCAAAATTTACTATAAGAAATTTTTTTACAATTAAATCAATAATTTTAAATTCTTTCATGATATAAAATTGATAAAAGTTAAATAAAATATTGATTTATAATATTATAAAGTAAATAGTTTTTTATGAAAATTTGATTTATGAATAAAATGACATTAATTAAAAGTGAGTGCCTATTTACTAAGAATTTATAATTAAATTATTATTTATTCAAACAAATATATATATTTCATAATTTTTTTTTCTTACCTTCCAATTCAAAAAATATATATAAATTCAACATAAAATAAAAATATGTTTTGTCTTGTTAACGCTCGATGTGGTGTGCTATATTTTGTAACAAAATAGTTTTCATTTAAAATATATAAGGGTTACAATTTTTCTTTCTCAATAAGTCGTATTTCTAATGCTACTTTATATTATTTTTCATGGATATATTCATTAGGTATATTGGGATTCCCACATCCTTCACCCTCTTGAGGTGGTGATTCATCACTATATCCCAACTCATAACAACTCATTAAAGTGATAGAACTAATACTTCCCTTTGGGGTTGAAATATATTTATTATTTGCTGTTAATGATACTTGAATAAAAAATTCATTGATGGAAACCCTAATATAGTTATACTATCCTTACAGATTTATTAGTGTTGATCCTCAGGTGTTCATAGTAATATATTTATTAGTGTGAGATTATGTAACCTATTTCAGCCACTCCCTGGTGGGATTTCGATTATTCTAATGTATCATGATTATATAGGTCTGAGCAATACCTATTTGGAAGGTATGATGTAGAAAGGAAGGATGAATACCTTGATGTAATGTTTCTATTTATTGTTGTTGTTTCCAAACATCAAACAGAGGGTTATAAAATTGTTTTAGTCCTTGGTTGGTTATTGCTTCAGGTGGAAACTACATCAGGTATATAACATTAAATATTTATAACACATATACGTGAGGGAATCAGTTGGTGAAGTGAATCAATGAATATAGATTATGAAATACTGTTGGACTTGTCGAGATTATGCGTTCTATACATTGTTTCAGTACCTATATCACACTAAAGGTTTTTTCTTCAATATTTTTTCAATTAAGGGGTAGTTAAATTTTTCTAACTTGTTTAATTCTCTTATAGTGGATTTATTTATCGATTATTTAGTATTTTTGGAGAATTCCTAAATTAGTTCGGTAAAATTTTATATGGGACACTTCTATTAATTATCTTCCAAATAATTCTTCTAGCATGATCTTTTCATTGTAAATTTACTGATGGTAATATAATTCAATAAACTTTTTATCTAAAAAAAGTTGTTGTCGGTGGGATTTTTACAAATACAATTATATCTAACAAAAAAAATTCATATTATTATTAATTTCATTCATTTCTCCAATGAAATATTAAATTATCTATGTGATCCCTATGGTATAGAGGTAAATTAAGAGTAATTATTTCTACATCTCATCCCATATTTTAACATGACCTTTATTTATGTTTCCAATCCATCCTTGGTATCCCATTTAATTGATAATGGGGGGTATATCCATATCACATAGTCATTTGATTATCCAATAAAATTTAAAATATATGAAAAATTAGAAAATTATTATTGATGTCAGTTAGGGTATCCTCTAACTAAGACATTAATAATTATGAGTAGTAATATCATACTAGTTCAAAATTAGAATTCATAATGATTATTTTTTTTATTATATAAGATTATAATTTTGGAATTTAGTTTCATTATATTTTTTAAATGTTTTATTGAATTGTTTCAAATATTTTTGATATAAATAAGTAATAACCCAATCCTTATTAGAGCCTCCAATATAACATTACCCTCTACTAGAAGTTCATACATTCCCTTTCATGGTTTTATTCTTATAATAGGGCCTCATTGACTCTTCATCACATAAAATTGACCACAAACATAAATGCTAAAGGAACACATCTTCCAAACCATAATAATATTCACATTGGGCTTGCATGGACTCAGATAAATGGTCTTAGATCATGTCAAAAGGAAATATAATAATTTTAGTAGTGTACCTATTTAAATCATGTTGAAATTCATATCGATAATCACTGACACATGGATCTAATAATTCCCCTTGTCACCCTTGAAAAGACTCTCAACCATGTCCATCCTATAGAGGGGCCCTATACATGTGGGACAATCAAACATTAGGATGAGTCTTTAACATATCCATATGATGAGGGATTATGGGACAAAAGAACATTGGATATATCTTATTCTCAAACTCAAAATACAAACATGACACATGATCTGCATCAAATGGTACCACCAAAACCAAATAATTCTCTACAAAGATCAACAGTTTCATGTGATACCATTCATTTGGTTGGGATTTGTACAAGCTGAGAAACTCATATCAGCAAATCAATCCAATTAACTGATTCATGATAATTTTTACCATCATGAAAACTCAGCATACTATGGCACAAGGAAACGTAGAGTCCACTAATCTAATGAAATTTTTCATACTTCTAGGATATTTAAATGTATTTCATAACCAGCATGGGTTCTCTTACCTTCCTACCTAGTGGAAATACCCCACATTATGGAAATAAAATGAGTGTTTTTTTATTAAATTTTTAATATACTTCTCAAACCACAAATTATCCCCTTTACAATCTCATTAAATCATTATTGAAAATTATTTTGTATGTTTTGACATGAAATAAGATATATATCACTCTATTATACTCGAAATGAATTTTAGTTTTAATTGTGGGGATTAAATGTCTAATTAATCCTCCAATATCCCCCATAATAATAACCAATGATAACTTATTTCAAAAAATTCAACCTGTTGTGAATGATAATGTGAAATATTGAGTTCTTAAGTGGCTTGTTTTATTGATCCATTGAAGAAGGGAAGATGAATTAAATATATATGAAATACTAAATACCCAAAATTATGTGCACATAATATGAATATATATATGAAATCATATGATATTGATAAAATAATGTTAATAAGTTATTTACATTTGGTATATATAATATAATTTGTATTGACATTAATTATTTTGTGTTTCATTATAGGATTTATTTAAAAATATCATTGAAATAATAAAAAAATATAACAATATTTTGATCGTATAATTAACCTCTGAGAATGTTCATGAAATAAGGAGTATATATCGTAGTGAGTAGTAAACTATTTAGTGAATAAGTATTGAATTTCATTAAATCCCATTATAAAATTACCCCCTTAGAAACACATATATCATCAAATTCATCTGCTGAATCTGAGAATGTACCTGTTTTTTGTACTTATTAGTGTACTTATTATCATTTTATAATAAAAAGGTGTCCAATATCAATGGTCTAGAAAATTTAGTTAGACAGTGACCTTTAAATATCACCCAACATTGAAATTCATCACTATATGATTAATTGTGATAGAATAATTTATTAATTTGTAGCTCCAATTGAAAATGATTCTTTGTTATTGGTCATTTTTAATTATTAATATGCTTAATAGAATATTACTGTTCCAACTATGAATTAAAACATGATGAATTTTACATGAATCTAGGATAGGAAGTATCCATATTTAATCAAACATATGTTTTGATACTCTACTAGGTTTTTTAATAGTAGGAGAAGTATAATGGTGAGATAATGTTATCTATTTCCTTATGATTTATGCACCCATATAAAAGTCATATAGTATATTTATTTTGATATAAATACAATTTATTCATTGGGAAATTTTGATGTCAAACTATGGTATTTGAATTTGGATCATGGTATCCTTCGGTGGCTCGAATTAATTTTTGGTGTGATAAGATGTAGCTTGTTTGGTAATTTTAAAAAGAAATTGTCATGTATGACCATTCGGTAATGAAGCCAATGGATTTATGGGAAAAGGAATCCTCCCAAATTTATATTCATAAAAAAAACCTAGCAATATGTTTTTATATTTTCCTCCTAAATCCAATCAACAACCAGTTGAGGTTTATTTTTTTGAACAGGAGAACTACATCCATTATGATTCTTTCATGGGGTTTTAATCCATGGTTAAATTTTGAAATTACCATTTCTAGTTTAAAAATATTTAAATTACTTTATCCTCATAAATTTATGAACTTTCTTTGACTGGGGTTCCATGAATCAACCATTTTTTTTAATTATATTATTGTTCGAGGTTATTTTGTTCTTTAGCCAACACGTTGAGCTTCCGTAGAGTATATATCTCATTTGGTTGATTGTAATTTGTTATCATTATTGAGGGGTGACATTAGTCCTCTACCAATTAGTATCTCTAGGTATAAAATATGGAATATGTAAAATGAAATGATTTTTTTGATTATATTCTATAATCAGTAGCTGGAGAACCGAAGAAAAAAGTCATAACCAAAACCATTTTCAATCCACCTATAAAAAATACTTCTCTAGTAGAAGATCATACATTTCATTTACTAGATTCCCTATTATAGTAGGTCCCACATTAACACCTCATCCCATAAAATTAACCACAAACATACATTCTAATGGAACTCCTCAACCACACATTGATAATATTCTCTTTGGGATGACATTGACTCAGATGCATTGTATTATATCAAATCAAAATTAAATATATTAATGGAAGTACTGTACCTATTTAAATCATGTCAAAATCCATATCAAACATCACCAAAATATAGATCTATTATTTCCCCATGTCACCATTGAAAAGACTCACCACCAATGCAATCATGAAGAGGGGCCCGATCCATTTGGGACAATCAAACTCTAGGACAAGGCTTGAACATAACCATATGATGAGGTATTATGCCACAACAAAAAACATAGGATATATCTTTTTCGAAATATTACAATACCAACTCGACATAGTCTCATCATCTTCTAATACCACAAAAACCAAATAATTCTCTACAAAGATAACTGGTTTCAAATAAAACCATTAATTGGTAGAGATCTGTACAAGCTAGAAACTCATATCAGCGAATCAATCCAATCCATAGATTCATGATAATTTTTACAATCATGAAACCATAGCATAGTAAGTCGAAATAAAATGTAGAATATTCTAATCCAATGCACATTTTCATACTTGTATGATGATAAAATTTATTTCTTAACATGCCAATATTCTGCTACCCGCCTACCTAGTGGAAATACCATGCATGATGGACCCTAAACTGGGGCTTAATCTCTTATTAAATCATCATCATGACCATAAAATTGATAAACTAGTTGGTTATCATCATGGAGACATCATAAAAGTTATTGTGAGATACCATGGTAAAATGATCAGATATATATAATTTTTAAATTACTAAAGAACGTCATTAAAAAGACTCAATATTAAATGACGCTGACACCACATATCGTAGGAACTTGTGTCTCGGTATTCTGATTCAACATGTGGGTTGTCATTGTTTTTGTGAATGGAATACGTAATTTACCCATAAAGCTACTATATTAACATTCCTAATAGCTGCACATGAGATACTATGAAATTCCTTCCATAAATACAACTAAATCATTGAAAAGAGACTACACTCAAAACATTGTCCAACAAAAATGAACTTATTTAATATCAATATGTTAGAACCAGAAAATATCAAAGAATCATGCGCCAACATCCCCAATGCTATCTCTATATTTTATGAGAGGAGACCATAGAAAATAGAATATTATAAATGGGAGGATTTTTTAAAAAGTAATTTTATGAACACACCCAACAATCACAATATCGAAGTGCCAAAAACAAGTCAGAAACCAAATCTGGTCTCCATCAATACCGAAAACCAACATGGTACTCAAAAAATCCTGAATTTTATTCCATATCCCCACAAGCTAGCAAAAGTTCCAGGGTATCATAAAAATAATGTCGGGAAAGACTTACATGAGTTTATAATCATAAAATAACAAACAAATTCAATAAAATAAATCAAGATTTTTTGTTCCAAAACATATATTACTAAATTTCTGAATTGAATTAAAAATTTTTAAAAAATTGATTAAAAAAATTATAAAGGAAAATTAACCAAAAAGGAAAGCCCAATAACCTCCTGACGGTATGAGGAACCACCCTCAAGCCATCTCTATGACATTGCATCATGAAAGTCCTCTAAAAACCTAAACCATTGGTACATAATGTCGTAACCAAACCTATAACAAAAATAACCAATTCTACTTACACCCAAAGATGTTTATAGGGTATGATCCAAAAACTAGAAGGATTCCACCTCTAAAGGATTCCATGTTAATATCCTTCTATGATGAAAATTTTGGATGTTTCCTAAACATGAGATGATATTATGAATTTTAAAGAGAAGCAACCTTAAATAAAAATTGTTTTCATGTTTGATACTTTAAAGAATAAACACATTTAAATAGAATGATAATGAAATTGAATTTCCAGCCAAGCATACAATATGATGATGGTATGAATAATGTATCTAATGATCACAAGCGACAAGAAATAATCCCTACGCACAAAAAGGTAGTGACATCCAACCTAAAACCCCAATATTTTTCCAAAAATACACCAAATAAAGCCCATGTAAAAAACATTAATTTGGAAAAATTTAAATCTCAATAAAATGGAAGAAACCCTATGAAAATGAGAGTAACATGAGAGGATTCCCACTTAATTGATATATTTTAAATAAAACACCCCAAATACACCAGTATCTGTATTTCCCAAAAGCCAAAAATGAAAGTGAGGTTATAACAAGGATGAGATGGTCATTCCAGATCGTAAATGGTTGGAATATACTTAATATTGATGGATTTATTAAAGGAATAGTTTACCTCTTAAAATGTAGTCGATTTGATAAATCCAGATATGTTTCACACTAATTCACAATTAATATGATCTCCAAAGAGTAGGGTTGAGAGTATGGAAGCAGTCCCTGGGTATGTGGTCTTGGGTGAGAGTAGGAATCACCAAAAAACCAAAAAATAATAATTTTATATTAAATAAAAAAAATTAAAGCATGAAATAGGATTTCATGATGTTCCCACACCTTAATAAAAAACATGAATACATCATTATTATGGATTTATATGGTGAAGAAATTGATATGGTGGTATATATATACCAGGGGATGCCAATTGGGATGTTTAATAGGGATAAAATATTGAAAAATGTAGTATACATACAATAAGAAAAATATATTTTTAAATATGGAAATGGGCTCATGGTTCAGACCCAATTTTGAAAACTCTCCATTTCCACGAAATTGCAGGTGAAACCCCCAAAATAAAGAAAAAATGGAAATTAAATGAAAAACACCGTTAAAATATTTCATGGATGTGACATGAATTATAATAAAAATATTCAATTACTATAATATAAATCATGAATGATAAACATGAATGGTATATAGGAGTAATACAATGAAAAATGTAATGTAATGGGGAAAAATATATGTCCAACCAAAATGATGTGCTAACCTGAAAAATGATAATTGTAAAATAGTTTAGAGATCCTTGAACTGAATCACCATTATCTAAACATCATAAGAGGTCCAATTTCTTATGTATCCCAAACCCCCCTGAAGTCACCATTGATATTCCCATCATCTCTAAAAGACCAAACATGTGCGGGAAAATCCCATGTAGGGTTCAATATATACCTATCCAATAGGACACCCTGAAAGTTGAAGGGATAAGAAGTAAGAGACACAATTTTAATAGACAGAAATATAGAAGAAAGTAAAGTTGTTGAAAAACAACGCCAATCATGATTAATTAACATCATACAAACAATAGTGGCTCATAAAATTGAATTATGAATTAAATGAGTGTATTGCATCAGACATGAATCATAATATAATAATTGAACATGAGTCATAAGAGTATTACATAGGAATAAGACATGGAATTTCAGTGTTATATATATCAAAATAAATTATAATTTCATATTTTTCAAGGATTACTTCAAAGTCCATCAGAATGGAAAATGTTTATTGTCAAAATGAGTACAATCCCTATTCCGAACCATATATTACTAAACCAATTTCACCTCACCTACAATCCGATTTTAAATGATATTATTTAACTACTTGTTTAATCTATATATTACTGAACTGAGCACAGTCCTCATTCCATCCATGTTTTACTGATATGTATTGATTGAAAATTTCATCCCTATATTAAAAAAACAATATCACATATCGTTCCAGACTACTTTTACTAAAATGTGTCCACTCCATGTCCTATCCCTATTTTATAAACAAAATTAATTCCTTATTTGAGTCATGTATTACTGAACATGTTTCACTACTTATTCCAGCCTTGTATTGCTAATCCGAGATAAATAATTCTAGTATAATTTATATAATGAGATATATATATCATTAACAATGCATTGTATAGAAATATATTTGTCTAAAATATCACATAATGAAATCAAAAATATGTTTTCCATTATATAATGAAATATTTATCATATCTTAATCCATAGAAAGAGAGTAGTTTCATAAAAATCATATCATAACCCATGAAATGAAAAGGGTATTAAAAAAACTTCATAACATATCCTTTGGAATAGACACACGTTTTATAATAACTTAATAATAGAATAACCATAGAAAGGAAGCTGTTTGAATAATCATTTTATCATAGTATATATTGTGGAAGAGATATTTGATTCTTTAAATACATATAATCATTTAATATGTTGTTAAAATAACGGATAAGAATGGTGTTTTAGGATCATATCCTCAATATAAAATTAACTATGACAAATGATGTCATCATATAATGAGATATATTTTAAATGATCAAATTTAACAATTTCTATGTAAAATGAAATGTCATTGAAAATCCTGTTATTAGGACAAATATATTTTTCTTTTAAAACAACGTTTGAATCTTATTATGTAATATATAAAATTTAAAAAAAATTATTTTGAAAATAACCTTTCAACTTTGAAGAACCCTTTTAAAGTCATAAAACTTTTTGAAAACCATTTTCATTGAAAATAACTTTAAAAATTTATAAATACATTTTGAAAAAAAATTTAATTTTTTTTAAAACATGTAAAAAATTTAATGTAAATTTACCTACAAAGATAAATAGATTGGTTTAAAATAATAAATAGATTTTTAGAAAGCATGATTTATGAATCCAACAAATTTTTGATTTAAGAGTGATAAAATATTGGATTTTATTAAAAAATATTCCTACTTATCTTAGGATTCAGAAAAGTTGGTAAATGGTACCATTAAAATAATATTTCATAAATAAAAATATTATAATATATTTAATGAAAATTATAAATAAATTGTTCATAATAATTCATCAAGGACTTCATAATTATAAATATTCCCAATAATTGATATGCATGTATTAATAAATTCTATCCACATTGGTAACCTTGATTCATAATCACAATGAAATAATAAATTTTCATGAAATAGAAATTGTCATGAAATTAATGATATTAATTATATATAATTTAATGAAGATAGAATATACACATCATAAATAAATATAGCTGGAAAACATAACATGTGTCTCAATGAAACAAAATAATGACTGAGTTCCTTTAGCATTCTGGTAAAATTTTAAACATAAATCCCATGAAAAAGAGTTCATAAAATTGAAAAGTAAATAAACACACTTTTTTGGATAATAATAATAAAGTAAATTAATGCGATTCATATACCAAGTAAAATATGTAGGTGGTGAACATATCATCTATCCCACAAAAAATAATAGTGAGATTGAAATCCATTACAACATGATAATCTTTTGAATCTTGAGATCGATGAAAGAATAAAACTAAATCAAACAGTTCATATTGTTAAATAAATTAAATTCAGGATTTAAATGACATTATATATTATATACAACACATAATATAATTTATTTGTAAATCTAGCATAATTTACGTAGAAAGCCTAGTTGGACTAAAACTCCTCTTACCATAAATGTGTTCTCTCAGTGTACCTATAAAAAACCCCATTATAACAAATATAAGTATATTAATAATATATCAAATAACCACATACATAAATATGATACCATAAATGATATAATAATGAATTTTTATTACACACTTATTAACAATTTTGAGGTTAATATTTAGTTTTGTGCAATAATCTATTATTTTCATACATGATTTTACATGTTATTCAATATCCTCATACATAGATAATGATTTAATTCATTAGATAATTTAAAACATGATATTAAAATAATATTTATTCAGTATATATGTATTTATAAAATTCCATAAATGATAGAAATAAGAAATAAAATACATCATTCATGGGATTCATATGAGATAGCTCACAAAATTAACATAATCGTGAATTAGTAATTTGTGAAAATTAAATTAAAACAATTAATTTCTATATTTAATAATATAATAGTATAAATAATGTAATTATTAATAGTTAGTTAATAACATTCATCATCAAAAACATATTCATAAACAATCATGTGAAATAATGAGATTGTACGATAAATCCCTCACCACTATGGAAACATTCAAATCAATATCATATGAAATTGATAACCACGAAATTATAGGTAAATTAAAAAATATGATAAGAATAAAAAAAATCACTTTATGTATATACATCACATAAAATAAGCAAGTGGTGAATATAGCAAGTGTCTCATATATACAAAAGTGAGACCAAATGACCTCACCTCGTGTATGACTTCCAAAAAATGTGATTTCAACTTATATATAATGATAATTAATTTTTTATTAATATATTGTATAAAAAAATAAAAAAATATTATATTATATATGATCCATTAATATCATATCATCATCAATTTTGTAATAATTTTCCTTAAATCATTGTTTCGGGGTCTTTCGAGTATCATTTTTATGAGACTTTTAGTTCGGTAGCTTTGGTTTTGTTCACTAATAATGGTTATATAATATAAATAATGTAATAAGTTAAATAATTGTCATATATATATAAATTATATATATATACTTCATCTATAAAATATAGAGAGAATATATTAATTGCATCATTCATTGATATTGTCGGCCATACGTACAGATGGATGTTTTTTTATCAATGAATGAAAATAAATATAAAATAATAATTCAAATTCATAGTATTTTTTATATAATGTTATTCTTAAAAAGTAATTTTATATTTCTGTATTAAAAAAATTAATCTTAAAATAAAAATGAATCACATTGGTTAATTGAGATGGTAGTTTACATTTACGGACAACAAACATTATCATTTTCCAATGGATGTGATGATGGTGTATTATGGTTGTGACATAAAAATAAAAATTATGATTGAATATGATATAAAATCAATTATTTTATAATGGATACCGTATATTTATTGTACTTTTAATAATAAAAAAATTAGAGAACTCGGCTATTATTTACACATGTTTATGAGGAACCCACAATTTTATTACACATTTTGCCACGAAAGGATCATATCTTGGAAATAATGAAATGTATATAATTTAATTATGGAATAAATATGGGGAATATAGAAGAAATTTTATAGGATAATACGACAAAAATATTTTTTTAAGAGAGTAGGATGGGTGATATTCTATATGTTCGGGGACAGTAACTATAAGAGTTAATTAATTTTTAATGTTAAAATAAATTAATATTAATTAAAATCTGTATCAAAATTATAAAAATTTGACTGTAATAAAATTATGCGCCTAAATACTGAAATAAAATAAAATTTTAAATATTTTTGTTATGTTTTCACCATTATCAGTTTATTTTAACCCAACTTTAATCATTATTAAAATTACCGCGATATCAATGTTTTCTTACACAATAAGGGTCAAGATAGTTACCATAAAAAATAAAAGTGAATAATATATAGGAAATGGATGAAATTATTAACCATACACCATTAAACTTTATAAATATAATTTTTCTATTAATTTATATCATTTAACATAATATTGTTGATTATAAAATATCATTATTTTCATTTTTGGAAATTTATGTAATATTAAAAAATTATTTGAGTCTAACTTATGTAAAATGGTTTGAGTGACATGGATTAGAATATAATGAATATATCACATATATATAATCATATAATAAGTGTTCTATGGTTTTATATATCATTTCAGTCATTTTATTTTAGTTTAACCACGTGGAAAAAATATTTAGTCCTTAACACGATAATGATTTTTTTTATACTGAAGAGAAATAATTTTAATGATAAGGTGATAATTTGAAAATAATTGGTTAAGGAATAAAATATTATACCATTTCTAATTATAATTAGTATATTTAATGATTTAGTGATTTCTAATTTATTTAATAAAATATATTTTACATAAAATACGATTATTGAAATTTGTGAATTATTCAGAAAATTTCATTCTAACAACGTCATGAAAGAAATAGAATTATAATGTAACCCATTAAAACATATATAATATTATAAATATATCATAAAAAATATTGATAATTTAGCGCACTAAAAAATTAATACTTTCATAGTTTATTATGTCACTTTACTTTTATAATTATTTCAAAAGCATTTAGACAACATTGAGAAACAATTTAAGATATTTATTTCTTTATAAAAATTTAAAATAAATTACTATGAAAAAAAATCATAATTCATAACAAAAAATTATAACTAAAAGTATCAAATTTTTTCCCTCTTTTATATTTTTTAGGAAAATTTAAATCTAGAGATTGGAATTTGGTAATTTTCATTACATAAATAATAAAAATGTCATTGGTATGTTAAAATGTAAAATAAATGAAATAGATTTGAATTTCATAATTATATGGATTAATCAATCCCTTAAAATAAAATAAATTACAGTTTATTGTTGATTTTGAGACATTATCTCCTGATTTGTATGAATTTTAAATTTTTTTACATAAATGTGAGTGATAAAAATATTACATGGTAACTATTCATAATGAGAAAAATTAATAAAAAACATTATTAAAATTATAACCTCATTATTAAAAATATGGTGACCATTTTACATGATACGAGTGATTAAAATTGTATTGATTTATTTTTTAATTAATACATAATACATGATGAAAAGCATTTCTCAATGGAAAATGGTTTCTAATGTATAAAAATATTTTATCTTAAAATCCAACATAAAATCATTTACAATTATAATAAATATAATTTTAATTATATTAATTAGTTTGTGTTTCTTCCAGTATTGTTTAAAGGAAATGACTATTCATAAATTCAAAAAATAAAAATTCTAGTTTTCAATAAGTATTAGTAAATTTTACTATTAGATAATAATTTTTTTTTAATTTCTAAAAAAATTATAATAAGATAATATTAAAATTTTTATTTCTAAAATTTTTTAATATTAAAAATTAAATCATATTTATTTTATTTAAATTAATTCTAATATTCTCTCATTAAAACAAATACAATACATGTATAATGAGACAATATTTTGGAGTATTAGATTGATACTAAAAATTGAGTGATTAATTCTTAATAAATTTTAAATATAATTTAATTGATTGGTAATTTATATATATTCCATAATTGGTTTACTTTTATTAACCCCAATTAAATAAATATATAATTTTTAAAATTTAATAAATAATAATATTTAATATTTTATTGTACCTCATTGTTGCATGTAGTATTATATATTAAAAATATTTTTATTCAAAATCATGGGTTGTTACATTCTCCAAATATTTATAAACTGCATCTTCAAAATTTATCTTCATCTCAGTAATCAATGGATTCTTATTTTAAAAATTCGATTATTGAAAACACACAATGAAAAAAGTGTTATCAAAACAGTCCCTTGAAAATAATAAAAGCGAAATTTTATGATCATATATAATAACACATAAATAGATATCAAAATTGTTGATCATTAGTAGGATGTATAAATAATTACATGTAGAAAAAATGTAATGATTGAATAATGATAGAGAGTGACATAAAATTTGATCATGAGAAAGTGAATGATTAAGAGAAGGTTCATGACCATTGTACCATATATTAATGATGTGCTAAAAAGACAATATTATCATCAGAAATAAATGTAATAGTATCATTTCATTTCCCAAAATCCTTCTCTATTATTTGAAAATTTTCACTTCATTATATATAAATATCATAATTAAATAAATATAATTCACATGTAAAATTTATTCATTTCATCGATTTCAACCACAATAACTTCTTTTTACCTAAAAAATGATATTTAGAAATGAATTTTCATTCCTGCATCAATAAAATAAAATTCGAATGGATATAATAATCCAGAAAAGGATAACACATTATTCATACTATTTTATTGTTGTTTTCAAAAAATAAAATGGGTAACCCAAGATACGATAACATCTATTTGTATAAATTGTCTAATGTTCGAATAATAAATTATATATCCCGATTTATTATAATAACACTATAAGTTAAAATAATTTATTCCACAATTAAATAATTGTAAATCATAATTAATTTTAATGATTGAAACATTAATGTAATTTTTAACCCTATAGGAGATGTCATACTTTTCAGCACATGTACAAAATAAATTAATTACAATCCTCTAAAAAAATATTCCATGATAATTCTGCTGGATACATATACATCAAATCAGTGTAATATCTCCGAAAAGATCATTAGTCACCATGAAAATCAATCTATATTTGTATAATGTTGTGATCGTTATCAAAATACCATCAATCAAATTAAGATACTAACATGGAAGGTAATTCTTAGCTTCACTATATATACCTATTAAAATATTATTTCTTCAATGAGATATATTTCAAGCATCACAATTATTTATATACCTGTAAAGACCCGGAAATTTCAAGGAAATTTTTTTTCTTGATTCTTTGGAATTTTATGAGTATCTGGATTCTGACGACACCTGATAATGACCAGAAGCTCATGGAGGGGATCCTTTCCGAGACGAGCATATAGAGTACGGAGACCTTGTAGCAGGATGAGACCTGAAGATTTCTTGTCTGATTTGAGTCAGAGTGACTTGTATAGCCCTGTGGGGAGCACTACTGTGTTTGGGTGGCAGACCCATGTTGGGGAGCACTAATGTGTTTGGGTGGAAGACCCGCGGTACTCAATAGAAGAAGTACCTCTACAGGCTATTAGAGGGGGGGGGGTGCACTATAGTGTTTGGGTGGGAGACCCCAGCAGGGAGAACTACTATGTTTGGGAGGCAGACTCGTGGTACTCGAAATGAGGAGTACCTCAGTAGTCTTAGGTTAGTGAGTAGCGCCTCGACATGGGAGGAGACACCGACTCTCCAACGAAGAACAGACTTCCGACTCGGTGAAGAAGGCTCTACGTTTTGTCCAACCCTTTTTCTTCCTCTGTGACATGGGAGGAGACACCAATGC
Organism: Viscum album; assembly: GCA_963277665.1. Lineage (NCBI taxonomy): Eukaryota > Viridiplantae > Streptophyta > Magnoliopsida > Santalales > Viscaceae > Viscum > Viscum album. Next base: position 1,415,568,251 of record OY728161.1, on the reverse strand, counting down.
AGGGAATGTCGCCATCAATGACGACTTTTCCTTTTACATCAACGGAATCAGCACTGATCATCGCGACTCTTTCCTCTTTCCCTGGCACGACGACGTGTGACGTCTTTGCGAGGTATGTGTTTGATTTTAGAATGTTAATATTCTCGTGATTGTTCCATTCTAAAAAAATAACATGGATCAACTCATTATCAATTTGATCCGTGAATTTTTTTATTTGTGGGATGGGAATATTTAATTACAGGACTATTGTTGATAATTAGGTTCAATTTTAATTGATTAAAATTTTTCCTTGTTAGTTGTTGAAATCATGTGTTGATTATTTATAATTGATAACACCTAACACATAGGGTGCGTGTAATATCCCAAGTAAGTAATTAATAATAGATATTTTTATCTATGTCTATTAATGAATAAGATAGTGTTTTAGAGGCTTAAAATGAAAATAAATACAATCTTATGCATGGAATACACTAATATTTTTAAAAGATTGTTTTACTGCCTTTTGATGGAAAACCCTTTTTAAATCAAACTTTTAAAAAGTTTATAATCTATATTGGTCAAAATAAACATATTCAATATTATTGGGACATTGAAATTTAAATTGGATAAATTTTTGGTATTTTTCTGACAATGTTCATTTTTTAATGAATAGTGAAAAATAATGCATTTTACATCAAAACTGTTTTTTCATTTTATTTAATTATATGGTTAGATTATATTTTTAATTGGTATTAAAGTGTAATCTGAATATCCTTTTACCATTTAATCCAATGGTGATCATTAGGATTAATTTCACATTGGAATTGTTCATAAACTAATGCCAAACTTTTCATAGATATCGTTTCAAAAAATACCGCTATTTGTTTTGACAACGGGATTTATTTTTAAATAAATTATTTCAATTTATGTGTTTGTAATTTGGTAAAATAGATTACATATTTGGAATCTTATGGTCCAAATTATGTGATTAAGACTCTTTTATTTTTGGACATTATGAATAGTAACGATGATAATTATATCTTATTATCTTGATTAATGAGTAATCAGGTAGTTAAAGATAATAAACTGATATCATAATAATACAAAAATACCACAAAATGTGTCCTAAGGCGACAGGTTGTCACATGTCCGACCATGGTATGACTTGTGCCAAACATGGGGGCCCCATTGAATCACTTTTGTGAGAATGTTACTTTTTATCTTTTTATTTTTAAAGAATGATAAATGTAACAAAGAATGTATCACCTAAGTAAAATATTTTTTATTTTGTCTAAATAAATGATATTTTGGACTATAAATATTAATTGAAATTATAAAAAATTTCCTACATCATAGTATTTGTTTTATAATTTTTAGACTTTAAATAAATTAAATTCTTTATGACATCATAATGATGCAGCGATGACCTCATTATTTGACGATTTAAATAAAATGGAAAGATAATGTAAAATCTAAGACCTAAACATGTCCAAAACCTATTGGGTGGGTATATTTCGAACCCTTATCACCTTATCCTCTAATTATATCAATGTGGGACCTTTAAAATCCAAAACCGATTTGAAAATAAAGTAACATTTCTTTACTTTCCAAGAGTGCCCCTCCTCTCCTCTTATAAAAGGCCCCCACCTCTACCTCCTAATCCACACTTCCAAAGCCCTTGGCTCAGCCAAACCCTGCCCATTTTTTCTCTCCACTTCCCTCTCATACTCTTTGAAGCCTAAATTTGGGCAGAAGTCCTCCCAAGGAAGCCTTTGAGCTCAAACCAAAGGGAGTTACCCGATTTTAAGGTAATGTCTTAACTTGAGTCCGTTTGTTTTATTTTGCTTTTCCAACCCCATAAACTCTTTTTATTAAATTATTTTGTAAAAAATCTAGTATCTTCAATATACTAGGATGTTGTTATAATAAGGATTTGATATACACCTACACACACCTACATCAAATGGTTAAATAACATACTGTTTCCAAGGATGGTGAATTTCTACCTCCTGAAACGATGATTGTCCAACATTCATTTAACACCTTCAAAGGTGGACATTAAGATGAAACTATATTTTTCTATGATATATAATATGTTTATTTTTTTCCTTAAGCTTCTTTATTTTTCATTTTGGGCATACCTTTATGGTTTCCATTATGGGTAAACATGATATCTTCATTTAAGGAAGTGCGGACTACCGCCCCCTCAAAGTGATTTGATTCGTTAAATACCATATGTGGGACGTATAAAGGATGGAACTATGATATTATATATTATATTATACTGTAATTATAATATACCTTTATATAATTATGATTCCATTCTATAAAATACGAAATAAAAATGAAAGTAGCGTTCATGCATACGTACGGCTTACCGTCTCCATGAAAGGTGCATTTCATTTCATACCTCTAAATTATTATGTAATATTATAATTTCATGAATGTACTGGATATATATGACATATATGATATCTACATCATGAATACCACTCTGGATATAATGGATACATGAACAAATTGTAATTGTAAAGGGATTATTTTTTACTCAAGTACAAATGATCGTTAAAACGACTGTTATTAACTTAAATAATTACATAGTGTTCATGACATTGAAATAAGTGATATAAAAGGAATAATTAACAAGAAAAAGGTTCTTAAGAAAGTATAAATTAACTCAAGTTTATTATTCAGGACATTAAAGAACGATCGAGTCAAGTCGGACCTGAGGTCTTGGACTTCATCTCAATCTCCTTTCATTGAGGCATATTTTGATTTATACACAACCTTCTTTTATACGGTGTATAAACCCCTTTGACTTTTAGGTTTAATCAAAAGGAATCTTTTTTATACGAAGCTTTTACTAAACGACAAAATGGAATGTTTTTGTCATATGTATGCGGCGACAACGACTTCTCCACCGCCGTGACCATTATTTGAGTTTCGGCTTCCTCTACAAGCCATACCTTTTATTTTAATGAAAAATAAATATCATGTTTTCCTTTTCTTTTATTTTGGTATTGAAAATGGTTTTCATAATATTTTTATATCAATGTGTTGTATTGATATCTTGTGATTGAAATGTGGAAATATTATGTTTCTTTTATGAATGTTTTATGTGATACGATTATGTTGAGGTTCTTGGGAATTAGTATGATGTCGGGTGGTTCCGTGATAAACTAAGTGCGGGTGAGCCCGATATAGCTCCCCAATGCATTGGGTAATGAAAATGAGTGAAACGTTAAGGTTTCTCCGAAGAGATTTAGGAAATATACTATGATGGGTATTCCAAACGTAACCAAGAGGGATACTCCCTACGTAATAATGTTATGAATGCCTCAAGTTACCTTTATGTCTTATGATTTCTATGATTTATTCATGATTTGATGAGGTATGTTAAAGTGATTTTGTTTTATGGGTAAAGTATGATTTCATTCTTATGTATATATGTACCCATGTTTCCTTTCAATATTATTTATATCCCTTACTGAGAATTTTATGCTCATCGCAATGTTTTTGGAAATTTTTTTCACAGTTCAATGGAAAGGTACATGATATGATGATAGTGTCAAGGAAGTGTCAAGAAAGAATCCATGTTTTATTTTACATATGATTCCATTGATGGGAAAGAATAATACTATCTTTATGTAACCACTTTGTTTTTATGTGGAATGTAATGAAAGTTTTATGATCTAATTCTCTAAAACTCTAAACCCGAAAAGATCCTCAATGTTTAATCTTGTAATAACTCAAGATTAAGTAAGGTTTAAGTCTGGGGACTTATATTTGGCATCAGAGGTCGGTTTAGATAGCTTTTGGAGTTAGAATTCTATTAAATTATTATCCAAAAATATTATTGTTTTGAAATGATATAGAATTTGAAGATTACCATGTTGCTTCATCTAAGACATGTTTGTTCAGAATGGTTTTCCGCAGAGGAAACAAGGAAGCAGTGCTAGGAAGTCATGAGGAAGAAAATAACCTTCCAAATCAGCATCCTGAGATGGTCGGAATTGTAAATGAACAGTTTGTTGCAGTAATGGAATAGTTGACTTAAGCAATAAATATTGGTGGTATACATGCATGAGATCAGCCAGATCAACCGCAGAGGAACATGTCAGTGGTGGAACATTTCACGAGGCAACATCGGCCATCATTCAGAGGATCATCTGACCCTGTGTTAGCTGAAGGGTGGATTAAAGCACTAGAGAAGATTTTCGATGTCATGGGGTGTTCAGACAATCAAAAGGTTAGTCTTGCTATTTACTGTTTGGAGGGTGAGGCAGATCTGTGGTGGTCTATGGTTAAAAATATCAGGGACACCGATGTGATCGATGCTTTTGACTGGGATGAATTCAAAGGTATTTTTCTTCAGAAGTATTTTCCTAAGGCTATTCGACTTAGGATGGAAAATCAATTCTTGTAATTGAGGCAAGAGGAATACTCAGTGGCTACCTATGAAGAAAGGTTCACTCGATTGGAAAGGTATGCTCCAAATTTTATCCGAGAACATGATAGTAAAATCATTCGTTTTTACTCAGGATTAAAGACAAAATATCGAAGGGCATTAGATTCTAGTGAATTTAAAAGCAATGAAAAGATTTTTCGATGTGCTGAGAAGGTGGAAGTGGAGTTTGCCGATGATCAAGTGTTCTATAACAACCAACAGAAGAAGAGACTGAGGTGGCAGGAGAAAGGTAAGAATTCTTCAAAAAAGTCTGACGGTAAGAAAACTATGTTTCCAGTTTGTGATAAATGTGGCAAAAGGCATGCTGGGGAATGTCTTCTGAATTCTGGAATGTGCTACCGATGTGGTAAGATGGGACATAAGGCTTGTGATTGCACTGAAAAAGATCAGGGTGATGGTAAGACCAAATTTGATTTACAATTAGTGAAATGAAATAGGTGCAATGAGATGGGTCACTATGAAAACGAGTGTCCGACAAAGAGCTTGAGTGATGGGAAGCAGTTAGACTACAAGTAGAAAGGGCTGGTGAAATCCATTGCAACTACTTCAGCAGATTTCGGGCCATCAAATGTTGTTGTATCAGGTACTTTGTTTGTTTTTTCAGATTATTCCAGTGTGTTGTTTGAATCGGGGTCTACACATTTTTTCATCTCTAAAATCTTTTCTTGTAAAATGGGAATTCCATCTCAAGAAATGACTCCTGAACTTCTGGTAAAAACACCTTGGGGAAATGTTGTGGCAAGAAGAATTTAAAATAATCTTCCTATCCTTATCTGTGGAAAGAACCTACTTGCAAACCTTATTATTCTACCTCTAGTAGAGTTTGAAGTTATCCTGGGTATGGATTGGCTCTCTATTTACCATGATAAGATTGACTGTAGAGGTAAAGAAGTTTCTTTTTAAAAAGTCTTTCAGTTTGTGTACAAGAATGAACCCTTACTGTTGATAACATATCAACAGGCTGAGAAACTTGTAAAATATGGAAATGAATGTTACCTTGCACATATTGTTCAAAACAAGGGAACTGTTCAGATTAATGGTGTGCCAGTGGTAAATGAGTATCCTGATGTTTTTCCTGATTTGTTTCCTAGAATAATACCAGATCGAGAAGTTGAGTTTACGGTTGACTTAGTTCATGATGCTAAGCCAATTTCAAAACCCCATTATCGAATGGCTCAAATTGAACTTTTAGATTTGAAGGAGCAATTGCAAGATTTATTAAAGAAAGGTTTCATTCGACCTAGAAAGTCACCATGGGGTGCTCTTGTTTTATTTGATAAAAAAAAGATGGTTCAATGAGACTTTGCGTTGATTATAGAGCCTTGAATAAAATCACCGTTAAGAACAAATATCCTTTGCCTCATATCGATGATTTGTTTGATCAGATCCAGGGAGCTCAGTATTTTTCAAAGATTGACTTGATATCAGGGTACCATCAGCTAAAGGTTAAGGAAGAAGATGTTTTGAAGACCGCGTTTTGTACAAGATATGGCCATTATGTATTTGTAGTAATTCCTTTTGGGCTAACCAATGCACCTGCTGTATTCATGGAATTAATGAATAAAATTTTCCATGAGTTCTTGGATATGTTTATGGTGGTTTTCATTGATGATATTTTGTTGTTTTATAAAAGTAAAGAAGAAAATGAAAGACATTTAAGGGTCATTTTTCAAAACTTGAATGAAAAGAAATTGTATGGGAAATTCAGCAAGTGTGAGTTTTGGTTGTAACAAATATCTTTCCTTGGTCACATTGTTTCTAAAGATGGGATAACCATTGATCCTGCAAAAACAATGGTTGTGGAAGACTGGCCAAGACCCACAAATATAACTGAGATTCGTAGCTTCCTTGTTTTGGCAGGCTATTACCGACGGTTTGATAGATATTTTTCACTATTATCTAGTCCAACTACTAAGCTAACTCGGAAGGGTGTTAAGTTTATCTGGACAAAAGAATGTGATGATTGTTTTCAGGAATTGAAAAGAAGATTGGTGAATGCTCTAGTTTTGGAACTACCTTTTAGGAATGGTGAGTTTGTTAAATACAATGATGCTTCATTGAAAGGACATGGTTGATTCCTAATGCAGAATGATTAGGTAATTTCTTATGCTTCACGACAGTTGAAAACTAATGAGGTAAATTACCATACACATGATTTGAATTAGCTGCTGTTGTTTTCACTTTAAAAATTTGGATGCATCATTTGTATGGAGTAAAGTGTGAAATATATACCAATCACAAAAGTTTAAAGTATATATTCACCCAGAAAGAGTTAAACATGAGACATAGGAGATGGATGGAATTACTCAAGGATTATGATTGTGAAATTTATTACCATCCGGGAAAAGAAAATAAAGTGGTTGATGCTTTGAGTCAAAAAAGTAATGCTTCATTAGCAATGTTGCATTTGGAGCGTGATCCTTTGGTTAAGGATTTGATGAACATTGGCATAGAAGGTGTTGGTGCAAGATGTTCTTCTGTTTTGTTTCATGTATCAGTGATATCATCTCTATCAGACAGAATCAAGCAAGCACAGAAGCAAGACAGTGAGTTGCAGAAAAAGGTAGAGCTGGTTCAGAAAGGTAAGGTACCTGAATTCATCATTGATAATGATTGTGTTTTGAGATTTGGGAAGATATTGTGTGTGCCTTGTGATTCACATTTGAAGAGAGAGTTGTTATGTGAAGCTTATAGTTCTCTGTTTTCAGTTCATCATGGCAGTACTAAGATGTACAGAGATCTGCGAGAGTATTACTTGTGGCATGGAATGAAAAGAGATATTGCTGATTTTACTATGAAGTGTTTGACATGTCAACAGGTTAAAGCAGAGCAGTAGTTACCGAAAGGGATGCTTCAGCCTTTACCAGTACAGGAGTGGAAATGGGAAAATATATCAATGGACTTTGTTGTGGGATTACCAAAGACATCTCGAGGTAATAATGAAATCTGGGTTATTGTTGATCGCTTGACTAAATCTTCTCATTTCCTTGATATATGAGATACTTTATCCCTAGATCAACTTTCTTGTTTGTATCTTAAAGAGATAGTAAGGTTACATAGAGTTACTCTCTCCATTGTATCTGACCGTGATCCCAGGTTCACTTCTAACTTTTGGAACGGCCTTCATAAGTCGTTGGGTACTGAATTAAATTTTAGTACAACATTTCATCCTCAATCAGATTGGCAGTCAGAACGAACAATTCAGACCTTGGAGGATATGTTACGATCTTGTTCTATGTATTATCAGGGATTTTGGGACCAACACCTTTCTTTGGTTGAATTTTCATATAATAACAGTTTTCATTCTAGTATACAGATGGCACCATTTGAGGCATTATATGGGAAGCGGTGTCGAACTCCATCTTTCTGGGATGAAGTGGGTGAATGGAAGTTAATAGGACCAAAATTGGTAGAAGAGAGGGCAGAAAAAGTTCAGCTGATTCCGAAACACATGAGAACAGCTCATAGTAGGCAGACGAGTTATGAAGACAACAGGAGGAAGGATCTAGCTTTTGAGGTAGGTGATCATATTTTTCTCAAAGTCTCACCATGGAAAAGTGTCATGATATTTGGTATGAAAGGAAAGCTCAGTCCAAGGTTCATTGGACCATATGAAATTCTATAGAGAGTTGGATCAGTTGCATATTGGGTGGATTTACCTCCGAGTTTATCTCAGGTACACAATGTTATTCACGTTTCGATGTTGAGAAAGTATATGCCAGATCTATCTCATGTTTTGTGTCCAGAGGTAGTTCAGCTGGAAGAGAACATATCTTATGAGGAACAACTGGTCCAGATTCTTGACCACATGGAGCATGTGTTATGGAATACGGTGATTAATCAGGTAAATGTTTTTTTGGAAAACCACATGATGGAAGAGGCAACATGGGAATCTGAAAAGGCAATGAGGGATAAGTACCACCATTTATTCGATAAGTAATTAAATTGCGGGGATGCAATTTTCTAAAGGGGGGTGGATGTAACATCGCAAGTAAGTAATGAATAATAGATATTTTTATCTACGTATATTAATTATTAAGATAGTGTTTTAGAGGGTTAAAATGAATATAAATACAATCTTATGCATGGAATACACTAATATTCATAAAAGATTGTTTTACTGCCTTTTGATGGAAAACCCTTTTTAAATCAAAATTTCGACAATTTTATAATCTATTTTGGTCAAAATAAACATATTCATTATGATTGAGACATTGAAATTTACATTGGATAAATTTTTGGTATTTTTCTGACAATATTCATTTTTTAATGAATAGTGAAAAATACTGCATTTTAGATCAAAACAAATTTTTCATTTAATTTAATTATATGGTTATATGATCTTTTTAATTGGTCTTAAAGTGAAATCTGAATATATTTTTACCATTTAATCCACTAGTGGTCATTAGGATTAATTTCACTTTGAAATTGGTCATAAACTAATGCCAAACTTTTCATAGATATTGTTTCAAAAAAACCCACTATTTGTTTTGACAACGGGAATTATTTTTAAATCAATTATTGCAATTTATGTGTTTGGAATTTGGTAAAATGGATTACATATTTGGAATCATATTGTCCAAATTATGTAATTAAGACACTTCTAGTTTTGTAAATTATGAATAGTAACGATGGTAATTATATCTAATTATCTTGATTAATGAGTAATCATGTAGTTAAAGATAATAAAATGATATCATAATAATACAAAACGACCACAACATGTGTCCTAAGGATACTGGTTGTCTCATGCCCGACCATTGGATGCCTTGTGCCAATCATGGGGGCCCCATGAAATCACTTTTGTGAGAAAGTGACTTTTTATCTTTTTATTTTTAAAGAATGTTAAATGTAACAAAGAATGTATCACCTAAGTAAAATATTTTTAATTTTACCTACATAAATGATATTTTGGACTATAATTATTTATTGGAAAGATAAAAATATTTCCTACTTCATAGTATTTTTCTATAATTTTTAGACTTTAAATAAATTAAATTATTTATGACATCATAATGATGCAGCGATGACCTCATTATTTGATGATTTAAATAAAATGGAATGATAATGTAACATATAAGACCTAAACAAGTCCAAAACCTATTGGGTGGGTATATTTCGAACCCTTATCACCTTATCCTTGAATTATATCAATGTGGGACCTTTAAAATCCGAAACCCATTTGAAAATAGAGTAACATTTCTTTACATTCCATGAGTGCCCCTCCTCTCCTCTTATAAAAGGCCCCCCCTCTACCTCTTTACCCACACTTACAAAGCCTTTGGCTCGGAAAACCCCTGCCCATTTTGTCTCTCCACTTCCCTCTCTTACTCCTTGAAGCCTCACTTTGGGCAGAAGTCTTCACAAGGAAGCCTTTGAGCTCAAACCAAAGGGAGTTACCCGATTTTACGGTAATGTCTTCACTTGAGTCCGTTTGTTTTATTTTTCTTATCCAACCCCATAAACTCTTTTTATTCATTTAATTTGTAACAAATACAGTATCTTCAATATACTAGGATGTTTTTATAAGATGTATTCGATCTACACCCACACACACCTACATATAATGGTTAAAGAATATACTCTTTATGGGGATGGCGAATTTCTGCCTCCCGAAACGATGATTGTTAAACATTATATTAACACTTTCAAAGGTCGCCATTAAGAAGACGCAATATTTATATATAATATATAATATGTTTATGTTTTCCTTAAGCTTCTGTATTTTTCATTTTGGGTATACCTTTATGGTTTCCATTATGGGTAAACACGATATCTTCATTTAAGGAAGTGCGGACAACCGCCCCCTCAAAGTGATTTGATTCGTTAAATACCATATGTGGGACGTATAAAGGATGGAACTATGATATTATATTTGATATTATACTGTAATTTTAATATACCTTTATATCATTATGATTCCATTCTATAAAATATGAAATAGAAATGAATGTAGCGTTCATGCGTACGTGCGGCTTACCGTCTCCATGAACGGTGCATTTCATTTCTTATATCTAAATGATAATGTAATATTATAAATGCATGCATGTTCTAGATATATATGAAATATATGATATATACATCATGAATACTATTCTGGATATAATGGATACATGAACAACGTGTAATTATAAAGGGTTTATTTTTGACTCAAGTACCAATGATCGTTAAAACGACCGTTATTAACTTAAATAATTACATAGTGTTCATGACATGGAAATAAGTGATATAAAAGGAATAATTAACTTGAAAAAGCTTCTTAAGCATGTAGAAATTATGTCATGTTTATTATTCAGGACATTAAAGAATGATCGAGTCAAGTCGGACCTGAGGTATGGGACTTCATCTCAATCTCCTTTCATTGAGGAATATTTTGTTTTATACACAACCTTCTTTTATACTGTGTATAAACCCCTTTGACTTTTATGTTTATTCAAAAGAAATATTTTTTATACGAAGCGTTTACGAAAGGATAAAAGGGAATGTTTTTGGCGTACGTATGCGGCGACAACGACTTCTCCGTCACTGTGACCATTATTTGAGTTTAGGCTTCCTCTACAAGCCATACCTTTTATTTTAAAGAAAAATAATACCATGTTTTAATTTACATTTATTTTGGTATTGAAAATGGTTTTCATAATGTTTTTATATCAATGTGTTGTATTGATATCTTGTGATTGAAAGGTGGAAATGTTATGTTTCCTTTATGCATGTTTTATGTGATACGATTATGTTGAGGTTCTTGGGCATTATTAAGAAGAAGGGTGGTTCCGTGATAAACTAAGGGCGGGTGATCCCGATATAGCTCTCCAATTCATTGGGTAACGCGAAGGAATGAAACGTTAAGGTTTCTCTGAAGATATTTAGGGAATATACTGTGATGGGTATTCCAAACGTAACCAAGAGGGTTACTCCCTACGTAAGAATGTTATGAATGCCTCAAGTTACCTTTATGTCTTATGATTTCTATTATTTATTCATGATTTGATGAGTTATGTTAAAGTGCTTATGTTTTATGGGTAAAGTATGATTTTATTCTTATATATATATGTACCAATGTTTCCTTTACATATTTTTTATATCCCTTACTGAGGATTTTATGATCATCCCAAGTTTTTTTTAAAATCTTTTTCACAGGTCAAGGGAAAGGTTCATGATATAATGATAGTGTCAAGGAAGTGTCAAAAAAGAATCCATGATTTATTTTAAATACGTTTCCATTGACGGGAAAGAAGAATACTATCTTTATGTAACCACTTTGTTTATATGTGGAATGTAATGAATGTTTTATGATCTAATTCTCTAAAACACTAAACCCAAAAAGATACTCAATGTGTAATCTTGTAATAATTCAATATTAAGTAAGGTTTAAGGCTGGGGACTTATAGCGCGGGCCGAACAAACATGGCCTGACAACCATCCGCTGATTTTTGTTGGTGCATGGATTGACAGTGACGATGAAACGGGACCACAATAGTGATTCGAGGCCTTCACAGTAAAGTATGAGAGCAGAGATGACCGTCGGCACAGATGAAAGTTTAATCGGACCACCGGAGAATCTCTGGTGGCCAGTGGAACCTTAAGAAAGTGCGGGTCACCATCGCGGAGATGTCAGCGACCGGAGACGGCGGCTGGAGCCGTCCGGGCATCTGGAGGTGGCGGTTCCCTAGCACGCCACTAAAGAAGACCCACTGCGGCAATCCCGCGGCGGCGAAGCGATGGATCCCCCAGCCGCATGGGATCTCGGGACGACGGTGGGGCGGCGCCAGCTGGGACCACCAGTGGAAATTAGTGGGGAGGGGTCGAGCCCCCCCCCCCCCCCCCCCTCCACATCCGCTCGGCCACGTCGGCGGAGCCTCAACCGGACGGACCGGGCCACCCGCACTAGGCCGTGCTGCCAGTGTCGGGTCTGGCCGTGCCCAACCGGGCTGAACCCGGACTCGGGTGGGGTAGACCCGGTTCGGGCCGACCCAGGGGGTATTAGGTCGGGTCGGACCAGGACCAAACCCCATATTTTCGGACCTCCATTAGTTAAACGCTCATATATGTAGCTACGAACCTCTGATCGTTGCACCGACAGTTTAGTAGGGATCCTTGGATCAAGATAGGAATTTATCTATATTATACTCATGGTTTCGGTGAACTTTATGAACAACCGGGTTGGTTCGAACCTGAAACCAACCAGGCCCTCGGAGCAGAAACACTTATAACATGAGCTCCAGACCACATATTGACGTTCAATAGACATTGTTGGATTCCTTGTGGAGAGACGGTTCTTTTGGTATATTTCACCTGAGAAAAGTTGGTAATCTTGTTGAGAAAAGGTCCCTCTGTGTATACCTTATGAGATTTCGGGGTACAATTGAGATACAGTCGGGTTGGTTCGTACACGAAACCAATCAAGACCCTGGGATGAAAAGGCTAATAAACCATAGACTGGGTGTCCGATTGACGTGCCATCTATTTCATTGAGACCCATATGACGAGTCAGTCCTTTGATATTCTTCTTAGTGGGACATTGTGATACATGGAGTATCGAACAGTAGCTCATGGAGAAGATCCTCCCGGAGACGAGCGTACAGAGTACATAGACCTTGTATCTAGCTGAGAGTTGAAGTCTACTTATCCGATTTGAGTCGGAGTAACTTGTATAGCCCAGTGGGGAGAACTACTGTTTTTGGGTGGAAGACCCACGACCGGGAGCACTACTGCGTTTGGGTGGAAGACCTGTGGTACTCAATAGAAAGAGTACCTTTGCAGGCTATTGGGGGGGGGGGGTGCACTACTGTGTTTGGGTGGTAGACCCCAGCGGGGAGAACTATTGTGTTTGGGTGGCACACCAGTGATACTCGATAGGAGGATTACCTCAGTAGTCTTAGGATAGTGATCATCTCCTCAGAGTCGTGACTGGATTAGTGTACTCGGCATAGATGGAGCTCTTTGGCAGTTTCAGTTTCGATATCATTAATGAAAATCCAGGTTTAAGCTGAGTCAATGATCCTTGTGTTTTCCTCATTATTGATATGGGTTACTTGATAACTTTTGTATATGTATGGGCATATACATAAGTAGTGGTTATTCGTTGACATCATATCTATGTGATACCTCATGGCTGAGATGGGTTAGTTGATAACTTAGGTATAATTATTTTCTTATAACTAAGGGTTATCTATTGAGAAATTTCTTTGTGATTATCCTTGTTGGATTTAGTGAGACCTTGAGGGTCTCGGGGTCCCTACTGAGTATCGTATACTCACCCCTGCATGGGAAATGCCCGCACCTCATTGTGTTGGATGTAGAAGACGGAAAACGTTGTTTGAGATTGAGTGTACGAGAACTGGATGGTACCCAGTGGTGGACCTCATGATGAGTCAGTACCTGGAGGTGGACCTCATGATGAGTTAGTACCCGGAGGTGGACTTTGAGAAGAGATGGTACTCTAAGGAGGTTGGCGATGGGGAGAAATGATGAGGCTATCTGTACCTACACTTTAGGTTGGATCTGAGGAGAATGACCCAGGAGCTGCTTCTATCTTCCAGCTGTTTGTCTTTTCAGTTGTGCTTTTGTTCAGTTGTAGCTTCACTTCTCAGTTGGGTGTGTATTCTGGCCCATTTACTTTTCAGAACTTTCTTTTTTAATTAGTGTATTACTTCCTCTTATACTCTGGATTGATGTGATTATGTTTTATAAAGGAAATTCATTCCCAGATACAGATTTTTATGCCTTTGGTGCTAGTCGCCAGCCCCTGGCCTTTGGAAGGCGGGCATGGGGTAGTCACGACACGGTCCCCACGGATGGGACGTGAAAAATTGGTATTAGAGAGATCAGTTCTACCACATAACACAGATCTCCGATAATTCCTTTCTATGAAGCAATAATGTTAAGAGTACAGAGTGTGTTCTTTAGTTCAGGGAGTCCAGTGTTGGTGCGGCAGATGACATATCCATACACTAGGACCCTGAGTACGGATTTCCTACTTAGTGCATGAAAACACTGATTGTGTGTGTGTTTCTAAAAATTTTAAAAGTCAGATCAAACCAGGTTAGCTCACCAGGTATAAATCATTGACCATGTCACATCTCTTCAGGATGTCTCCACACAGACAGTCAGTTGGAGTTCTGAGAGAGTAATCGATGATGGCCCACAGAGCGACGAGACTCTGGTGCATGGCCCTCTTTCTATTTTGGCACCTTCGGGTGGTGTACCAGCAGCACCACCACTCGTTAGGAACAATATTCCACCAGCCGTACTAGTGGATGGTGCACGCTGGAAGAGCGTGTTGCACGAGTTCCAGTAGCAGAGGCCTCTGAGGTTATGAGGCGAGACAGATTCCCATGTAGCCGTGGACTAGATAGAGGAGAATTCTAGAGTTTTACACCTATTTTAGAAACTAGTAGAGCAGATGGTGGACATAGATACTTGTGTTTTCCAGTGAGAGACCATGAGGTTGGTTTGTATAATGATGGGGCTTCGGCACGTTGACCTATGACTGAGATAGTACCATCGGGTAGTGTTCCAGCTAAATCACTACCTGTTGGTCAGCAGACACTACCAGCGGTATAGGTATAGGATACATGTAGGCTTAGTGCCTTACGTATGTTTCATCACCAAATATCCCTCACGATTCGAGGTGAGCCCGACTCACAGGAGGCTGAGGACTAGCTTGATGTGGTAGAAGAGATTTTTCTAGGGCTTATACAGCCTCGACAGGATGACATGAAAGTAGCTCAGAATTCATCTGGGCATACAAAACCATTCCTGGTACTCGATAAATATGATGCGATCATAGCTTCAGGGATCAGACATCTGATTGATGTGTGTCTAAAGTATATCCGAGCTAGCACTTCTTTCACAATGCATTCCTACTTATACTAGGATGTTGGAATGATCCTTTATGGTTGATAATTCATTGGATGAGTGGATGCAGCCAGTGATGGTTAGAAGTGGGAAAGTAGGAAACTGGCGCCAGTCTCGGAGACATGGGCATTTGAAATGTTTCAAGAAGAGGATGTGAAAAGAATAGATGAATCTGCAGGGCAAATGATGTGGAAGCAGAGCTAGGAGAGAAGCATGGGGTGGTCAACATTTTGACATGTTGAAACCACCCACCTTTGTAATTCCCACTAGGCTTAAGGAGCAGGAGGGTAGGGGAAGAGAGTAGCTGCATGCGGTCAATGAAGTGAGACCGAAAGGCTCTAGGGATGATTTAAAGTACGGACTATGTATTCTTCTATCTACCATAACAACGAACATTGATACGAATCATCCCTTCCTTCCGCAAATCTTGTCCCAGACCTACAGTTTTCGGTTAATCCATTGACATGACCCTCATGTATGGAGATTCCATTGGGAGGAGACTCGATAATCACACTTATGCTGAAGGTGTGATCTGACCCTTGAGGCGAGAGTTTCAGTTGGAACCTCTTGGTGGCAGCATCGAGGCCTTACGATGTTAGTTTGAGTATGGACTAGGAAACCATAGTTCATACACAAATTGACGGTATTAGGAAAAAAGGTTGTGGTTTATCTAAAAAGTTGGGATGTAGTTTTTCCTTGGTTGGTGAAAAGGGAAACCCAGGCAACATAGGGTAAACTCATTCTTAGGAGGGTGCGACCGATCACTCTTGAGTCAGCCTGTTTTACCCTCATGATAGCAGGAGTTTTCACTTTTCAGTTCCTCCAGGACTATGACTACGAGATAGTCAATACTCTTGGGAAGGGGAACATTGACGCAGAAATGCTCAGTAGGAGGGCTGATGTTTGGCTGTTAGGAGTGGAGAGACAATAGCTGTCCATGTTTCAGGTATCTTTTGTGAATAGTGAATGAGTCAGTATGTGTAGAACTAGAGATGGATCACGGAAATTGAGACTGCATAGCACAAACAGAAGCCCAATGCTGATAGGATACGGAGACTACTGAAGTACGGGGATGGCGGCCGTGTTTTTTACATGTATCACCTCGAAATATCTTAGGGAGATGTGGTCGAGGTGGAAAGTTATCTCTGAGTTTCAATGGACCTTTATGTGTTCTCAATAGGGTAGGCGAGGTGGTTTACTGATTGACCTTTCCTCCTCAGTTTCACTGGATGCACGATGCCATCCACGTATCTTAGTTGAAGAGATACATGCACGACCCGTCACACTTCATCGACCATGGATAGTTGGACATCAATGACAGAGTGACATTCACGAGGTTCCAGTAGAGGTTGAGGATCGACAGTAGCAGGTCTTACGAGGATAGTCGATTCCTCTTCTACGATTTCATTGGCAGCATGAGAACCTCTAGGAGAGAAAATGGAGCAAGAGGCTCAGATGCGTTCTTGGTACCTCCTTTATTTTCCATAGATTATGTTCTATCTTTATGGGGACGTAATGCCCTAGCGTGGGAGTAATGTAAAGACCCATAAATTTCAAGAATTTTTTTTCTTGAATATTTGGAATTTTACGAGTTTGTGTTATCTAATGGCACCTGATTCTCGAGGACCGGTGTCCCTGGAATAAATTTTCAAATTTCAGATCGGGTATTTTCAGTGAACGAAAGTGTGGGGTTTTCAATCATTTGAGCCGGTGCTCGGAATTGAAATCACAGGGCACTAATTAACTCACAGCGCTAGTAATAGCTTAAGGGGACCTTTACCGCTGTTTCTTTTTAAGCGGGTTGAGTTTATTTTATTTGGGGATTTAGTTTAAAATAAATAAAATTGTGTGAACAATTTTATTTTATAACTTTGGGATTTATTCTCTCCCATGGGAAGTAGTTGTTGGGGCCCATGACCAACCAACTTCCCATGTGTGGATAATTGGTAGGTGGGGCCCACATGAGCCCCAACCCTGCACCTCCCTCTAAACCCCTTAACCATTTCCCATTAAACACCCTTGGTTTTAATGTAACTCATCGCATCCTCCCCTCTTAAATGTGACTCTTCACATCCTCCCCTCTTAAATGCATGCCAAAACATTCTAATTAATAAGGTGGTTTGATAGTTTTAATTTTAAGTGGCTTATATTAAATAAAATAATAAGGTAGCTTATTATTTTATTTGGGGGAAAGCTTTTTGGGTGGGAGCTCTTGAGTTTTTTGGGTAAAAACACCGACTCTCCAATGAAGAATGGCCTTTCGACTCAGCGAAGAAAACTCTACATTTTCTCAAATCCTTTTTCTTCCTCCGTGACATGGGTGGAGATACCACCATGGGGAACGTCTCCATCAATGATGGTTTTTCCTCTGACGTCAATGAAATCGGCACCGATCTTATGCGACATCCGATCATCGTGACACATGCCTCATTCCGTGGCTCGACGACATGTGACGTTTTTGCGAGGTAGGGGTTTGATTTTAGAATGTTAATATTTTCGTGATTGTTCCCTTATAAACAAAGAATGTGGATCAAGTCATTATTATGTTGATCCGTGAATGTTTTTATTAATGGGATGGGAATATTTAATTACGGGAGTATTGTTGGGAATTTGGTTCAATTTTGATTGATTAAAATCCTTCCTTGTAATTTGTTGAAATCATGTGTTGATTATTGACAATTGATAACAACTAACGCAGAGGGTGTGGGCTGAAAAATCATGGCCCGACAACCCTCCGCTGATTGTTGTTGGTGCGCGGACTGACGAAGATGATGAAACGGGACCGTAATAGTGATTCGAGGCCTTCGTAGAAAAGTACGACACCCGAGATGACCACTGGCAGAGACGAAAGCTGAATCGGACCACCGGAGCAACTCCGGTGGCCCGTGGAACTTTAAGGCCGTGTGGCGGCGCCAGCGACCGGAGGTGATGTCCGGAGTCGTCCGACCACCTAGAGGCAGCGGCGCCCCAGTGTGCCTCCTTGTGCCGTAGTGGCAAGGCGATGAATCTCACGGCCGCGCGGGATCCTGGGATGATGGCATGGCGGCGCCAGCGGTTGCCGCCGGTAGAAATTAGCGGCGAGGGGCCGACCCCCCCCCCCCCTCGCTCCGCGTATGCTCGGTCACGTTGGATGAGACTCAATCGGCCGGGCCGGGCCACGCCACCGGGCTGGGCTACGCCCAACAGGGCCGAACCCGGACCCGGGTCGGGTCGGCCCGGTTCGGGCCGACCCAGGGGGTATTGGGCTGGGTCAGATCGGGTCTAAATCCCCTATTTTTGGAACACCTTCAGTTAAATGCTCATATATGGAGATACAGACCTCCGATTGATGAACTGTTAGTTGAGTAGGGATCCTTGGATCGAGTCATTCGTTTTGATATATTACAGTCAGGGTTTTAAAAAACTGTTTTTACGACCAGGTTGGTTCGAACCCGAAACCTATCGGGCCCTCATTGCAGAAATGCATATAACTTGAGCTTCAGGCATCCAATTGACGTTCTGTAGACTTTTTCGGATTCCTCTTGGAGATACAGTCTATTTTGTATACTTCACCTGGGGATTGGAATCAGTTGAAAAATGGATGGGTTGAATTGTACCTGAAATCAAACAGGGCCCCTGGAATAGAAAAGCTGATAACTTTTAGACCAGATGTCTGTTTGATGAACCATTAGCAGCGTTGGAAATCTCATTGAGAAATGGTTGCATTCAGTATTCCCTATGAGTGTTTGGGGTATAGGTGAGATACAGTCTGGTTGGTTCATACACGAATCCAACCGGGCCCCAGGATAAAAAGGCTGATAACCCACAGACCGTGTGTCTGATTGACGCGTCGTCTGTTGCGTTCAAACCTGTATGACGAGGAATTCCTTTGAGATACTTCTTCATGGGACTTTATGATTCCTTGAGTATCTTACAGTAGCTTGTGGAGTGGATCCTCCAAGAGACGAGCGTACGGAGTACAGAGACCTCATAGCTGGCTAAGACCTGAAGATTGCTTGTCTGATTCAAGTCGGAGTGACTTTTATAGACCAGTGTGGAGAACTACTGTGTTTGGGTGGCAGACCCACAGCGGGGAGCACTACTGGGTTTTGGTGGCAGACCTGAAGTACTCAATTGAAGGAGTACCTTTGCAGGCTATTAGCGGGGTGCACTACTGTGTTTGCGTGTCAGACCCTGGTGGGGAGAACTACTGTGTTTGGGTGTCTGATCGGCGGTACTCGACAAGATGAGTACCTCAACAGTCATAGGTTAGTGAGCAGCACCTCGGAGTCATGAAAGGATCAGTGTACTCGACAGAGAGGGAGCTCTTTAGTAGTTGGGTTTTTTATATCATTAATGAAAATCATAGTTTGAGATGAGTAATTGATCTTTGTGTTTTCCATATGATTGAGATGGGTTATTTGATAAATTAAGTATATTTTTGGACATATAACTATGTAGTGGTTATCGGTCGACTTCATATCCGTGTGATACCTCATGGCTGAGATGGGTTACATGTTAACTTAGGTATAAGTATGGGCTTATACCTATGTAAGGGTTATCTGTTGGGAACTTTCATTATGATTATCCTTGTTGGATTTAGTGGGACCTTGAGGGTATCAGGGTCCCTACAGAGTATCGTATACTCACCCCTGTACGGGCTATGCCCGCACCTCATTATGTTGGATACAGACGACAGAGAGTGCTTCTTGAGATCGAGTGTACAAGGACAAGACAGTACTCAGAGGTGGACCTCATGACGAGGCGGTACCCGGAGGTGGACCTCATGACGAGTCAGTAACCAGAGGTGGACTTCACGAAGAGATGGTACTCGGAGGAGGTTGGAGGGAAAAATAATTGAGGAGGCTATCTGTACCTACCATTCAGGTAGGATCTGAGGTGGATGACCCATGAGCTACTTTTATCTTCCATTTGTTTGTCTTTTTTGTTGTAATTTCATTCAATTATAGCTGTACTTCCCGGATGGGTATGCATTATGGCCAATTTACTTTTCAGCACTTTCTTTTGTACTTATTTTATTACATCGTCTTGCACTCTGGTTGGATGTGTTTATTTTTTATAAAGTAAATTCCTTCCCAGATACAAAGTTTTACGCCTTTGGTGCTAGTCGCCAACCCCTGGCCTATAGAAGGCATGCTTGGGGTAGTCACAGCACTATCCCTGAGGACGGGATGTGACAACAATACCATCCAATAAACAATAATTAAGGAAATTAAAAATAATTTTAAAACCGAAAGTGTTTTTTATAAAAAAAAGTACGGTATACTTTAAAAAAACTAGGTAAAATTTCATAGTCACCAGAAAATATAATAACTTAATACCAAAAAAGGGGCTTCAATGAATTTTATCTTATGATCATACATGAAAATATAAAACTATGATGGTATCCATAACTCTTATGGTAAAGCCACATGAAAACATATATGCTTCAAATAAGTTATCAAAGTCCCCATTCATCAAAAAATACCACAAATATTCTCCCGAAATCTTAAAACTATATAAATATAATCCAATATGACATAAATCACATTTTCCTCAAACCACATACTAATTTCAAGGTCACTAATAGTATCCAATTTATTCCAGCTATGTTAATCATATCATTATTAGAACAAACAAATTATCACAATTTGAATAAGTAATTATTTTATGTTATTTATTCCATTAAACTTATTTTTTTAATAATTTAAGAAAATAAAATATTTAATAATCCATATATGGATAATTATTTTTAAATACAAAATATAATTGATATTACACGTATAAATCATAGTTCTTATATCCAAATATATAAATAGAGCAATACATTCCATAAAATTAATTGGGAAACATTAAAAATTCCTAAGCCTAATATTTAACCCTTTTATTATGGTGTTGACTCAAATAATAAACATAATATAAACACATGGTAAAACAAAACATAAATGGATTGTTATGAGGAACCTCATTTACCTCCAGAAAAAGATCCAATTTTTTCCCAAATATATTCCCAATATCCTTTAGTTCAAAACCTAAATAATCATAGCATTTATTTGATGCATTTCAATTAGTATTTGTTCCAACAAACCTAAAATGTAGACAACTTAATATTAATACATTCATGTTATTCTTAATAGATAATTTTTATATTATTAAATTAAACTTGAATCACAACACTGATGATATTTTTAATCATATTTTGACATGAATGATTAGGAATATTCATAAGGTTTCACCTTCCATATCCTATATCAATATGTTTCTTATAAGGAAAATCATTCCCTTAATTATCAATTATTTCTTTAAAATGAATACCTATATTTCCAACCATTGACATGAACTAAAAATAATAATGTAAAACAACAATCAAAATAAGGAATCGAAAAAAAGTTAAATTTTATTCGTATGACATCTAATCATGACATTATATTTTAAATATATGGAAAATTAGGATTAACCTATAAAATCCTTTTTATCATATATTTGAATCATTCATTATGTTTCATATGTAAAATGTGAATTAACACCGATATATCTCTCAAGAGATTCAAAAATAATGTGATGTAAGGGAACAATAACAATAAAATTGAATACTGGTAGAGATTTACAAATTATAATCAGGATTATTACATATAGATTCGTCTATTCCAAAACACATTCAAATTTTATTTTTCCATAAAATGATGAATTTCCTAGAAAATAATGTAATATCTGTCTTACCATGGCATTAGGATAATAAGATATACATAGTATTATCCCTATAATTTTCACCAACATTCTAAAATCCAAATATCCAAACATTGTATAATCCCTACACTGATAACAATTATAGAGACCCAAACATCTCAAAGAGATATATTAAATCTTCTTATTTGAATAACCATTTTCTTAAATTATCATCCTTGATAGAATCATATAGGTCTAGTGTCGATAAAAACATAGACTCTTCAAAAAATTCATTAAGTAGCTATATCATCTCAAACTAATGTTTTCATAACTCGATCCCTTAATACCATTTCATTCATAAAAATATTTTTCATAACATAGGGAATGAATCAGAAGAAAAGGTATGGTTATATGAATAGTAAGTGTAAATGAGATACATATTAAGTACTAGTAATCATTAAATTAGTGTAAAAAATTATGAACATGACCAACAAATATAAAATACATAGCCTAAATATCATATAAATAAATATTTTTCCATGGAATAAATCATGAATTCAATTATGATATAAATCATAATTCAATCAATAAATATGTAGTATAAGAGCATTAAATTTTAATATTACATATGTTTTTTAATATACAGAATCATAATAAATCATTTCCTTAGTCAATGATCAATTCTAAGACTATTATGTGGATTGCATTTACTCTAAATTAATTTACACCCTTAGTCATGTTTCACACTGAAAACTATAATAATGGACAAATTCTATTTCTAAAATGGGTTCAATTCTATGACCAATCATTATTATATCATGAGATATCTACCATTAAAAAATTTATTAGATGGATAAATAATATTATGACCACCCATAAAATAATGACAATAATATATATGTGTGATGAAATAACATAATATATTCATCATAGGATACACTTAGTAAATGAAATGTGTTCTATAATCATTTCACCATAGTATCATTGCATATATCAATAAAAAATTAGAGTTAATAATGGTTTAATCATAACATATTTAAAAAATAGTAATGAAATTGTTTTTATAAATTCATCCATAAATATGAAAAACATTGTATTAATAATTTCCATTTAAAATAAATGATTTCGAGTGTTAACTGTTATGTTTTTCATGAGATTTTTAGCTTGTTTGTTCTGGTCATTATACATTATAATTGGATCGATAATACTAGAAAATTTATAAATAATATAAAAAATTAATATATATATATATTTAATGAAATTCATTAATGGTGGGATAAAAATTGATTTTCCCTTCTCATGGTGATGATCATTCATTCCTACAAATGACCAATATATTCATTTGTTAATGAATTAAATGAAACATATCTAAATAATAAATATCCAAAAAATAAAATTATTATATAATATATATCATATATGTTTTTATTTGTTATTTCTGTATTACATTCCCATAACAAAAACTAATGAATCGCATCACTTCATGGATGTGGTAGTCCACAAGAACGCATGAGTAACCATATCATTCACCAATGGATAGATGGAAGGGGGATTATGGTTATTCAATATGAAAAAAACTTACTTATATTTTATCTAATGAAATAATTATATTTGTAAAGATACCATATATTTATAGAATGTGTAATAATAAATATAACATGAAATGCTTGGAATGGAATTAAACCTCAACATTGGAAAATATCTTGTAGAATACTATTTATGCGATGAATGATTAGAATTTTGGATAGCTAAAAATCTATATAATGTAGTGTAGTAATAGTTGATGATAATATTATTGATATTTTTTATCTTGAAGGTTC
Source organism: Viscum album (assembly GCA_963277665.1). NCBI lineage: Eukaryota > Viridiplantae > Streptophyta > Magnoliopsida > Santalales > Viscaceae > Viscum > Viscum album. The sequence goes on along the minus strand of OY728161.1, from coordinate 1,415,544,482 downwards.
AAAAGTCTATTTGGAGAGGGGAAAAGGTGATTGATTTTATTTATTAATGTAAGGGCACAATTAAAAGTACATAAATTATTAAATTAATATAAAATTTTTCTAAATAAAATTGGATATACATTATATAATTAGATTAATTTGTTTATATGAGTCTTAATAATCTCTCACAATAAATGGTTTACAGCTATGGGGTATGTTTTCATCCATATCTGTTATTTTTTATCCTTTTTTACCCTTTTGATATTTATTATTATTTAATTGTTTTTTTATTAATTGTTTATTCAATAGACCATGAAAATGAAAATTTATAATTAAATTTACCAATGATTATATTTTAATCCATATCCCAATCATTTTCTTAAGTATAATTTTTCTTGGAAAATTAAATCAATTAATAAAATATTGGTTTCTATTAATATTTTTCATGCAATTTTTAGGAAATAAATTCCATATTATAATATAATATATGTCATACTATTATGAAATATTAACTATATTAGTTGTATTCTATAATAATGATGTTTTTTGGATCAATATAATCATGTAGCTAATGTTTTATAGGTTTATATAAAATTTCAAGCCATGTTTTTTATTTAACCCCATGGTTAACCAATTTATATATTGGCATTGCCACTAATATTTTAAAATTAAAGGGTTTTTATTTTACATATATGTAAAAATTATAACATAAATATTCATGTAATGTAATATTTGACAATATCTAATTCTAATATCCATATTTCAGTAATTTTATAATTTTTAATTAATTTAATACCAATATATAACAAAAATATTCATTATTTATTTTTTGAAATAATCAAAAAATAAATAATGAATATAACACATCAAAATTTGAGATACAATTTAAAAAATAAACAAATCCTTAATATGTTATATTTATCATAAAAATAATTGGTATAATTTAAATCACGCAAAAAATAGTAGTTTTTGGGTTTTTTAAATTCATTTAATTTATATCTCCAAAACATTCACGGGTATTTTTTGGGAGTTTAGAAATAACATAATGTAATTATTTCATTATTAATAATAAAAATAAATTACCATTATAAAAAACTGTTACTCATTCAAATAAAAAATTATTACCAAACCTATCGTCTGTATATACTTATGTCAAAATTATGAGGATATTAATGTCCAAAGAGTGTCAATTATGAATAATCTTCACATAAATAATATAAAGGAGATTTTCAATGGAAAATAGATCCAAAAACCCATTTATTATACCTTTCCAATAATGTATTTTGAATTTATTCTATTTAATTTAAATACTTATTGTTTAGGGTTTATTTTGAGAACTTATCTCATTTTTTAACCATGTATTCACCATTTCACCCCTAATGAGGTGATAAATATTTTTTATGATTAATATTTGTAACTAAAAAAACAAAACGGAAGATCCTAATAAATTTTAACATCCTAATTAAAAATATAGTATCCATTATTAATTACTCAATGACCATTAATGGAATAATTAAATTTCATATTAAACCCATTAAATGAAATAAAATGAGGTTTCCTAGAATAAAGGATTTCTATATTTAAAAAATTACAATATAATACAATATGAAATAAATTAAATGAAATTATTAAGATTATTAATAATATAACTAAACTAATCTAATTATTACAAAAAATTAATATATAATTTCACATTATAAATTATTGAAATAAAAATGGAGTATTCATTGAAATTTTTATGTTTTGAATATTCATTTAAAATCATCCTTTTTTGACAATTTCCAAAATTATCTATAAGATAATTTTGTCATAATTAATTAAAGAATTATAAATTTCTCATGATATATATTTTCTAAAATTTAAATAAAATACTGATAATATAATCTTATATAATGAAAAAAAATTGTGAAAATGTATTATTATGAATAAATTGACATTAATTAATAGTGTGTTCTTATTTAAAAATAATTTATAATTACAATTGTATTTATTTTGAAAAATATATATTTTCATATTTTTTTATTTTATTCATACCTTCCAATTCAAAAAATATTATATATTGAACAAAAATAATAATATGTTGTGGTTCATTAAAGCTTGATGTGGTGTCCTATATTTGGTAAAAAAAAAATTCAATTAAAATATATGAGGTTTACAATTTGTGTTTATTAATAAGGAGTTTTTATAATGCTACATTATTTTATTTTTTGTGGGTATATTCATCAGGTATATTGGGATTCCCACATCCAACACACTCTTGAGGTGGTGATTCATCACTACATCCCATATTTTAACCCCTAATTAAAGTGGTAGAACTAATACTCTCTTTTAGTGTTGTAATATATTTATTATGAGGTCTTAATGATACATTATTCTTAAATTCCATGATGGATTAACTAATATGGTTGTAATATCCTTACAGTTCCATCAATGTCGATCCTTATGTGTTCATAGTAATCTATTTATTAGTGTGAGATTCTATAACATATTTCAAAAACACCCTAGTTGGATTTTGATTATTCAAATGATTCAGGAATTTATAGGTCTGAGAAATACCTATTTGGAAGTTATGATGTTGAAATGATGGATGAATACATTGATGTAATGTTTCTATTTATTGTTGTTGGTTCCAAACATCAAACAGAGGGTTATAATTTTTTTTAGTAATTGGATGGTTATTGATTCAGTCTGAAACCACATAGGGTATATAACATTAAATATGTATATTACATATACATGAGGGAATCATTTGGTGAAGTGAATCAATGAATAGAAATTATGTAATACACTTTTACTTGTAGAGATTATGTGTTCTATATTTTTTGAATACCTATCTCACACTAAAGGTTTTTTATTCAATTGGTTTCAAATTATGTGGTATTTAAATATTCCCAACTCGTTTAATTCTCTTGTAGTGGATTTTTTATCAATTTTTTTTCCTTTTGGAGAATTCCAAAATTAGTTCAGTAATATTGATATGGGACACATAAATTAATTCTCTTCCAAATAACTCTTCTCGGATGATCTTTTCATTATACATCTACTGATGGTAATATAATTCAATAAAATTATTTTCTAAAGAATGTTGTTGTTCGTGGGATATTTAAAACTACATGAATATCCAACAAAACACATACATATTATCAATAAATATATTCACTATTCCTTTGAAATATTACATTATCTATGTGATCCCTAAGGTATAGAGGTACTTTAAGAGTAATTATTTCTACATCTCATCCCATATTGTAACGTACCCATGCTCGAGGTTTCCAATGAATCTCTGGTATCCCATTCAATTGAGAATGAGAGGTCTATCCATATCACATTATAACTTGATTCTCCTATAGAATTTAAATTATATAAAATATTAGAAAATTCTTGTAGATGGTAGTTAGGATCCCCTCTAGGTGAGCCTGGAATCTTTGAGAGAAGTAAGATCATTCTAGTTCATAATTAAAATTCTTAATGATATTTATTAATATATCTGATTGTAGTTTATGAATTTAGGTTAATAATATTTTCTAAATTTTTTATTGAATTGTTTCACGTAATTTCAATGGTCTCACCGATAAAATATTATATAGTAGAAGTAGATTTTGTTGATAGGGATATTTTTAATATAAATTTTTTAAAAATATATTTTAAAAAATATAATAGGATCCTTTTAAACAAATCTATGTTTGACGGAAGTTGTTGTATTGGTCTTAGGATAAAAATTTCCAAACATATGTAAAAAATTAGGGGTAATGGTACTCATTTCATCTTCTATAGATATTAGTATATGGGGGTGAATCTCATTTTTTCAATTTTTGATAATAATTGAGGAAATAAACATGAGTGTTTTTTAAATATATTTTTTATGTACTTTAAAAACATTAATTTATCCCTTTAACAATCTCATTAAATCATTATCCAAATTTATGATATATAGTTTTCACTAAAATTAATAAAAATATCACTCTATTATACTCAACATTAATTTTATTTGTAATTGTGGTGATTAAATGTCCAATGAAACCTCCAATATCCCCTATAATATTAATAAATGATATCCAATTTCTCATTAGTCAACCCATTGAGAATGATAATGTAAAATACAGAGGTCATAAGTGGCATATTTTTTTATACATTGAAGTAGAGAAGATGAATTAAAAATATAAGGAATAACAAATATTGTAATTTTTATAAACATAAAAGGAATACAGATTCAAAATCATATAACATTGAAAAATAAAAATTAATAAATTGTTTACATTTGATAGAGATAATCTCATTGGTATTCAAAAGAATTAATTAGTGTTCCATCATATGATTTATTTACAAACAATGAACAATATAATTAAATATATAAGTATAGAGTGATCATATAATCAGCCTCTGAGAATTATCAAGCAAGAGGGAGTATATATCGTAGTGAGTAGTGAACCATTTTATGAATAATGATTGGATATCCTTAAATCCATTTACATACACACTCCCCTGAGAAACACATATATCATCAATCTCATCTAGTGACATTGAGAATGTACATGTTTTTAGTACTTATTAGTGTATTCATCTACATTATATGATTGAAAGGTGTCCAATATTAATGGTGTAGATAATATAGTTAGGTAGTTTCCTTTAAATATCTCCTAGCATATAATTTCATCACTATAAGAGTAATTATGAAAGAATATTTTACAGATTAATATCTCCAACAGAAAACCATACATTTTTTTTGTATTTTTATATAATCATGGGATTAATAGAAAATATGAGTTCCAACTAGAAATTAAAACATGTGGAAATTTACCAGAATGTGGGTCACGAAGTATCCATATTTCATCAAACATATGTTATTTACTTTACATGGTTTTTTAATAAGATGATGCCTATAATTATGGGATAATGTAACCTTTCTCTATATGATTTATGGAACCATTACATATGATATATAGTGTATGGCCTCTAATATATCTACAATTTTTTCATCGATAAATATTGATGTCCAATTATAGAATTTGAGTTTGGATCATTGATTCCTTCAGTGGATCAAATGGAATTTTATTGTGAGAAGGTGTGTCTTGTTTAAGTATTTAAAGAATAAAATGACATGTATTAGATTTTGGTCAAGAAGCCATATGATTTAGTGAATAAAGGCCCCCTCCTATATTTATATTGATAAAACCCAAATAGTATTATTTTTTATATTTTACTTCTAAATCCAAATAACACCCAGTTGAGGTTTCTTTTGGTTGAAAAAGTGAATGACATCTATTATTCTTTTTTATTGGGTTGTAATCCATAGTTAAATAATTGAATTACCATTTATAGTTTGAAAAAATGAAAAATAGTTTATCCTCATTTATGTACCAATTATATTCTTCTAGGATTCAATGATACAACCATTTTTATTAATCACGTTATGCTTAAGGGTTATATTGTTCTGTGGCCAACATTATTAGGTTCATTAAATGATAGATCTCATTTGTTTCAATGGATTTAGTTATCATCAATGCGGTGTGACATTAGTCATCTCAAATTTAGTGTCTCTAGGTAATGAACAGGGGCTACGTACAATGAAATGTTGATTGAAACTATGTTCTACAAACTATAGTTTGAGAACTAAAGAAACAAGTAATAACCCAAACCTTATTCGAGCATACTATAAAAACATTCCCTCTACTATAAGCTCATAAATTCCAATTCTTGCATTTCCTCTTATAGTAGGGCCGTATTGACACATCATCACATCCAATTGACCACAAACATACATGTTAAAGTAACACATCATCCAAACCATGATAATCATTACATTGGGCTGGTATTTACTCAACTTAATTGACTTAGATTGCGTAAAAAGTAAATATATTAATGAAAGTAGTGTACATATTTATATTGTGTTAAAATACATATCAAACATCAAAGAAACATGGATCTATTAATTCCCCATGTCACCCATGAAAAGACACTCCACCAAGGCCATCCTAAAGAGGGGCACTATCCATGTGGGACAATCAAACTGTATGATGATGCTTTAACATTTGCATATGATGAGGGATTATTGCACAATAAAAAAATTTGATATATCTTTTTTAAAAACTCAAAATACCAACATAAAAAATGATCATCATAAACTGGTACCACCAAAACCAAATAATTCTGTACAATGATCACTAGTTTCAAGTGATACCATTAAATTTGTTAGGATCTGTAGAAGCTGAGAAACTCATATCAGAAAATCAATAAAACACACCGATTCATTATAATTTAGACCATCATGAAACTTCAACATCCTATGGAACAAGAAATCATAGAGTCCACTAATACAATGAAAATATTCATACTTCTAGGATGATTAAATGTATTTCATAACCAGCAAGGGTTCTACTACCCGCCTACCTAGTGGAAATACCCCACATGATAGAAATACAAATGATTGTTTTTTAATTATATTTCTAATGTAAATTACATACCTTAAATTATCCCCTTTACAATCTCATTAAATCATTATCCATATTAATTAAAACAATTTTTCACTATAGTTAAATTAAATATCACTGTATTATACTCAAAATTAATTTTAGTTTTAATTGTGGGGATTAAATGTCAAATTAATCCTCCAATATCCCATAGGATAATAATTAATGATATCTAATTTCTCATATGTCAACCTGTTGCAAATGATAATGTGAAATATAGAGGTTTTAAGTGGATTGTTTTCTAAATCCATTGAAGAATGGAAGATGAATTAAATATATATGAAATAATAAATACCGTAAAGTTTGTACACATAATATGAATACAAATAGAAAATCATATGATATTGATCAAATAAAATAAATAATTTATTTGCATTTTGTCTATATAATCTTATTGGGTTTTCCTTTAATTAATTTGTGTTCTATAATAATATTTATTTAAAAAATCAATGAATTAATTTTAAAATGTTTGAGTATTGTGATCATATAATTAGCCACGTGGAATATTCAAGAAAGAAGGAGTATATATCATAGTGATTAGTGAACTATTTTTTGAGTAAGGATTGGATATCCTTTAATCCCATTATAAACCGACCACCCTCAGAAACACATATGTCAACAGAATCCTTTGGTGAATCTGAGAATGTACATTTTTTAAGTACCTACTAGTGTATTCATCATCATTTTATGATCAAAATTTTCCAATATCAATGTTCTAGAAAATGCAGTTAGAGAGTGGCATTTAAATATCTCACAGCATTGAAATTCATCAATATATGAATAATTGTGAAAGAATATTTTACTGATTCACAACTCTAATGGGAAATCATATATTTTTTGGTCATTTTTAATTAATCATATGCATAATGGAATATTAGTGTTCCAAATATGAATTTAAACATATTGACTATTAAAAGAATGTGGGATTGGAAGTATCCATATTTAGTCATACATATGGTTTTTTACTCTATTTTTTTGAATAAGAGGAGAACTATAATGGTGAGATAACGTTATATATCTCCTAATGATTTATGTAACCATATATAAAGACATATAGTATATGGATTTTTATATATATACAATTTATTTATCGGGAAATTTTTGAGGTACAACTATGGTCTTCATGTTGGGATCTTGGTTTCTGTCGGTGGATCGAAAGGCTTCTTGGTATGATAAGATGTGGCGGGTTTAGTAATTTGAACAAGAAATTAGAATGTATTTTATTTTTATTCAAGAATAAAATTTATTTAATGAAAAAAGGCCTCCTCCAATATTTATATTCATAAAAAACACCTACCTTTATGTTTTTAGATTTTCCTCCTAAATCCAAAAAACACCTAGATGATGTTTATTTTTGTTGAATAGGTGAACTACATACTTTATTATTCATTCATGGAGTTTTAATCCATGGTTAAATAATGAAATTAACATTTCTAGATTTAAAATATTTAAATTAGATTATCCACATCAATTTATCAATTCTGTTTTACAAGGGTTCCAAGAACCAATTATATTTTTATTATGTTATGGTTTGAGATTATTTTGTTCTTTAGCCAATATGATGATATTCCTTATAGTATATATCTCATTTGGATGAATGAAATTAGTTATCATCATTGATGGGTGACAATAGTCCTCTACCCATTAGTATCTCTAGGTCCTTAATAGGGGATACCTAAAATGAAATGTTTTTTGAAACTATTTTTTATAAACTATATCAGGAGAACTGAAGAAATAAGTCATAAACAAAACCATATTCGATCCACCTAAAAATATACCCCTTTAATGCAAGATCATAAATTCCCTTTAATATATTACCTTTTATAGTAGGGACCAAATTGACACCTAATAACATCAAATTGACCACCAACATACATGTTAGTGGACCTCATCAACCATAGCTCGATAATGTTCTCTTTGGACTGGCACTGACTCGCCTGCATGGTCTTATATCACATCAAAATTAAATATATTAATGGATTTAGTGTACCTATTTAAATCATGCTAAAACCCATATCAAAGATCAATATATATATATATATATATATTAATTCCACATGTCACCATTGAAAAAACACACCACCAAGTCTTTCATGATGAGGGGCCTTATCCATTTGGGACAATCAAACTGTAGGATAAGGATTGAACATAACCATATGATCAGGGATTATGGCTCAACATAAAAATTGGATATATCCTTTTCTCAAAATAACAATACAATCTTGACATAGGCTCATCATCTTCTGGTACCACCAAATCCAAATAATTCTCTACAATGATCACTGGCTTGAAAGAAAACCATCAATCAGTTGGGATCTCTAAAATTCTAGAAACTCATATCATTGAATCAATCCAATCCAGAGATTCATGATAATATTGACCATCATGAAACCTCAGCAATGTATGTCACATGAAAATGTATAGTCTACTAATCCAATTAACATTTTCATTCTTCTCTGAGTATAAAATGTATTTCGTAACAAGCCACTGTTTTGCTACACACCTACCTAGTGGAAATACCCCACATGTTGGACCCTAAACTGAGGCTTAATCTCATATCAAATCGTCATTATGAACATAAAATCAATAACTTATTTGGATATCATCATGGAGACATCATAAAAGTTATCAAGATATACCATGGTCAAATGATCATATATATAATGGTGAAATTACTAAAGAAGGTCATTAAAAAGACTCAATATTATATGATGGTAAAACCACAAATCCTTGGAAATAGTGTCTCGGTATTCTGATTCAAATGTAGGTGGTCAAAGTTTTAGTGAATGTAATATATAAGTTACCCATTAAACAACTAGATTAGCCATCTTAAGAGCCCCACTCGAGACACTACGGCATTCCTTCCATAAATAAAATCAAATCCTTGTAAATAGACTACACTCAAAACACTGTCTATTCAAAATGAACTTATCTAATATCAATATGTTTGAACCTAAGCCTATTTAAGAATCAAGTGGAAAAAACCCCATGGTAACTCTATATTCTAGGGATGGATACAATATAAAAAAGAAATATTCTAAATTGGAGGCTTTTCATAATGTAATTGTATGCACACACCCAACCATCACATCTTTTAAGTGAATAAAACTTGTCACAAACTAAATCTGGTTTCCATAAAAACCAACACCCGACATGGTACTCAAAAAATCCAGAAGGGCATTCCCTACCCTCAAAAGATAGAACAATTTCTCGGGTATCAAAAAGATAATGTTGGGAATGATTTACCCGAGTTTATAATCATAAATCAACAAAAAAATTCAATAAAACAAATCTAGATTTTTCATTCCAAAACATATTTTACAAAATTTCATAATTGAATTACACAATATTTAAATTTTTTATGAGAACATTAAAATGGAAAATTACCAAAAAGGAAAACTCAAAACAACATCATGGAGGCACCACCCCAAATCCATCTTTTCCAACATTGCATCATAAAAGAAAACTAAAACCCGAACCATTGGAAAAAAATGCCGTAACCAAACCTATAACAAAAATAACCAAGTCTACATAAACCCAAATGTGTATTTAGGGGATGTTACAAATCAACGAAGTATTCCACCACGAAAAGATTCCATGTGAATAACCATCAAAGACGAAAAGCTTGCATGTTTTCCGAAACATGAGAAGACATTTTGAATTTTAAAGAGAAGCAACATTAAATAAATACAGTTTTAATGTTTGCTACTTTAAGGAGTCAACACATTTAAATATAATCAATACACTATTGAATTTCTTGTCAGTAATACTATATGATGATGGTAATAATAATGTATCCAATGATCACAAGAAACATGAAATAATCCCTACTCACATGCTTGCTATGGGTTTGAGGTACCTCATATCTCGGAGAATGTAACCATACAAATATATGTTCTCATGCAAAAGATGCACTAGTAGGGAGCATACCCATACCCTAGTGTCCCCACATAATCATCATCATCATAATAGTTTTGTTAGAGTTTTCAATGTCAAACATGTTATGTGAACTAGGACTAATCCCCAGGGGATTACTAGAATACTAGTACACCTACACCCACCAAAATACCCCATGTTTTCCCTCATGTAATCAAACAAGTTCCAGAAGACATTAAATACCATATACACATTAAAATACCATTTTCACATCACACACAAACACCAAATGGAACTCAAACATGTCACATAATATCCTTTCTCATTCAAATTAATTTGGAAATCATACTCATAAAAAAACATCCCACAATATGTCTCATATCTTTTTCACATGCCGATAAATCCTTTAATCATTTTTAAAAAACATTTTAATGATTGTAAAAATCAGATAACAACCCCTTCACAACTAAGTGGACCATTAAATAAATACAACACCACGGAAACAATATATAATCATCATTTTCACACATTGTGTTACTCAATAACCCATTTAAAATTTTCATAAAACACACCATGAAGTATGACAAGGGTTTGCACCTAAAAACAATTAAAACCCCTATTTTAACCCAAAAGCACACTAATACCCAACCAAAGAAGTATTTGTATCCTGAAAAATATTTAATAATCTACTTTACTATGTTATATAATGAACCCATATATTACCACAAGGGTTACATATGGAAAACACAAAATTTTAATCGAAGGTGAAACTATAAAATCAGTCGTTTCACAAAATACATAAAAGATGGTTTTCGCACAATGTAAACCTTATAAAGAACATTAAATATAATTAAATCAAGAATTATGACTCATCAAGACTTTTTTATAGATGTAATAACCTAATGAATGTGTCAAACCCTTAAGTCTTGGTGTGAAACTTCAACCATTACTCTGCCTCACCAAAAGGGAGTGAAATCCAACCGAAAACCTCAATATTTTAATAAAAAGCCACAAAATCAAACCCTATGTAAGAACCTTGATTTTGGTAAAATATAAAACCTCAATAAAATGGAATAAATCCTAAGAAAATGAGATTAACATTAGAGTAGTCTCACTTAATTGTCATTTCTTGAATAAAACACCACAAATACACCAGTATCTGAATTTCAAAAAAGCCAAAAACAAATGTGAGGTTCTAGTAAGGATGATAAAGTCATTTAATAACATAGATGGAGGTAAAATAGTAAATATTTAAGGATTTATGAAAGAAACAATTTACCTCTTAAAATATTGTCTATTTGAGAAATCCGTAGAATTTCCACCCAAATTCGCGATGAATACGAGCTCCAAAGAGGAGGGATGAGAGCATGGAAGCATGCCATGGGTACGTGGTCTTTGGTGAGAGTAGGAATCACCAAAAAACCAAAAAAATAATGTAATATTAAATAATTAAAAACCATTAAACCATGAAATGGTTTTTCATGATGGCCCAACGCCTTAATAAAAAACCCAAATCCATCATTATTATGGATTTATATGGTGTACAAATTGATATGGTGGTATATATATATATTAGGGAATGAAAAATGGGATGTTTAATGGGTGTAAAATTTTGAAATTATAAGTAGTTATAAAGAGAAAAATGATATTTTTAAATATTGAATTTGGCTCACGGTTTGGACTGAATTTTGAAAACTCTCCATTTACTCCATATTGCATGGGAAACCCCAAAAAAAGAAGGAATGTAAATTAAATGAAAAATAAATTTAAAATATTTCCTTGATGTAAAATAACTAATAATAAAAATATTCAACAAACAAAAATATATACCAATAATGAAAACTCTGAATGGTTTATCAGAGCAATACAGTGACAAATGTAATGTAATGGGGAAAAATATTTGTCCTACCAAAATGATGTCCTGACCTAAAAAAATGATAAATATAAAATTATTGAGAGATCCTTGTACTGAATCTATATGACCTAAGCGTCATATGTGGTCCAATTTCTAATATGTCCCAAAACTCCCTTAAGGTCACCATTGATATTCCCATCATCTCCAAAAGACAAAACATGTCCCGGAAAAACCCATGAAGGGTTCAGAATATACCTAACCCATAGGATACCCCGAAATATGTGGAGATAAGAAGTAAGAGACACAAATTTAATAGATAGATATATAGAATAGTGTAAACTAGAGGTATAACAACCAAAACATGATTAATTAACATCATCCTAACAATAGTGGCTTAAAACATGTTTTGGGTGGACTATACAATAGCTATTCACCACCCATAAGAGGAGAGTAACCTCATCCAACCATATGGGCTTGGTTTGGTGAGAAGGTGGGCTACCTTGCGTTCCTATACAACTCAATGAAATAATTTCACTAAATCAAATGGCATGGATAAAGGTATTAATATACTCAGAAGTATAATCCAGAATGGGAGAAAAAAGGGATCTCCACCACACATCCCAACCTTGGAAAATTTTCTCTATAGGATCCAAAATTCCATCAATGATTAACACGATCTCACATATCTCTCTTAATGTAATAATGTAGAGTCCCACACCTTCCTAATGTTCCACAATGTTGAGGGGGAAACATCTCCATATAGAGTACCTGCTCCCTAGTTTGATAGTGTGGTTCGACTAAAGAAGAATACATTGAAGACACGATCTATGATGTATAGGGTGGGTTCCACACTAATGTCATGGGGACCCACACCGTATAATATAAATGGGCTCCACTAAGTATACAAGGTAAACGTTCTCATGATTATGAGTGTACACTATCTACGTCGGGGACCCATTCCCTGATGCACAGGGAGGTTCAGATCTAGCCATCACGGACCCCCACGGTATCTGAAAGGGGGTCCCACATAGATGTTGATGACCCCCATAGTAGAACCCTATGGGTTTCCACAATGTTAATTTTTTCTATTAACTAAATTCATAGGGTATATGACTAAGATTTAAAGGACATTAACCTTTGTATAACATGGGAGTTCCACTCTAGTCATCAAGGACCCACACACTATCCAATACAGGTTTCGAATCAAATGTTGACGACGCTTTCCCTGGTAAAATCGGGGGGGGGGGGGTTCTTCTCTGACCATCTAGGATCCACATCCTATAAAATAGTTGTGTTCCACTAATATTTCATTGAATCATTCATTTGTATAAGAGGGTTTTATATTACAGTTATTTAAGACTCGTGTTATATTTGATAGTGGGTTTCAATTGTAATTCAGATCACTACATTATTGGGAATCCTCTCAATAAAAGTAACGCATTTAACATCATACATCATATACCAAAAAGATCAAAAGAATTCACTCTCTAGTTATATGCTCAAAAAATTATTTATTGGATAGTCATAGGCCCAAATGAAATTCCAAATGAAAGAGATACGAAATGTAGAAGGATCATCAATAGGTGGTACACAATCTGTATTTAAACCACACAATGTTTGGTACTGATCTGATTCTTATCCATGTCCTCACCATCACACAAATTGTTTTCCCGGTATTACTACATAATGTTTATGTGTACTACAAGATTTGTCTCTACTAAAAGAATAGTGATCACATGAGTATCTTCATCGATCTGAAGTGATGAATGTAAATCCACTAATATGTCTCATAAAATGTCCACATCTAGAAAAAAAGATCACATCGTTATGATCCTCAAAGAAAAAATATTAGAAGGGTCTAGAGACTGGCCAATATTAGAGACTCGTGAAAAAATTAAAATTTAATCATATAATGCGTGAACATTACTTCATGGGCCTGAGACGCAAACTTGGATCAAAATATTTGATATTATCCATAGAATGTCTACCTTGTCATCAGGATTGAAATATGATTGACAGTTCATTGGGTCAACATCGTATGAAGAAGATAATTAAGATATAATATTCCACAATAATAATAATAATAATAATAATAATAATAATAATAATAATAATTTTATTGGGTGTTTTTTGACCCATTCCATTATTCCAAAAAATACATCCTACATTGGTCTTTAAATAATCATTTGAATTCTACGGTAACATTTTCACTGATAGTTATTCGATTTAACATTTTACTGAGGAATTATATACAAATGATCTTTTTGAAATGAAAAATAACAAAATTAATTTATTATAGTACTATTATTTTTCAAACAATCTTTTTTTAAAGAGAGAAGAATGAAAAATATTCCACTTATAGTGGGCCAAGTTCCCTAATTTTCCATCATGCGTTCTATTAATATATAATTTTTTTTAATTGCAGTAATTTAATATTATTATTATTTATAATTATAGAAGATAAAATAAAAACCCCTATTTTTTCACGCTCTAATAGTGAGGTTCCCCACCAAGGTATTTCCATTTCTCAATCATTTTATTATTCTTGTTTAGAAAAACATAATATTAAGTTAATTTTATCACCCAACAATAATTTTTATTACATCATTTTCATTACTACTTAACATAATAATAATAATAATAATAATTCAAATTTAATGTTATTAAATCACCACCATTATTATTATTATTATTAATAATATTATTAAAAAAATATATGTTGACTAAGGATGTCTATATCTCCAAAGATCTATGTCTGGTCAAAACCACATTTATACAGAGTGGCCTTCTCAAAAAAATTATGCACATGACCTCCTCATAGAATAAATATTGTCATGCCAGACATCCTCAAACCATGCCAGACCAGAAAATATAGCTCATCATTATAATCTTATGTCACCTCCGATCACAATCATGCACATGAGGTTCCAATCCTGTCTGTTCCCAAAACACAGACTCACCCATTTATCAATATCTTCATGAAAAGTCCATCTAATTTCCCATCATGTTACTATAAAGAATCTATAGGTTTGACTAAACTCAAACCAACCCTAGATATGTAAAATCTTAACACCGTGTTCCAATGAAGAATAACATGATAAAACGTTATGGAAATAAATCAATAAAAAGGGGGTACCAATATTTTTCCAGTATTCCTGTTTAGTGATTATATAAAATGGATGAGATCATGTGCAACAACTGAAAATTTATATCAGAAAAATATAAGCAACCCAATGTTGGGATCATGTGGAGAAATATTATTTGAGATAAAAAATAGAAAAAAATCATTCTCAAAAAATAATTTCAAATGGATGGAAAAAAATTGAAATATCTTACCTATATTAAGGATCGATCATTAGTGATGAATGAATCTAATATAAATGATGATGATATGTTTAATTTACTACATTTTTCTTCACCTTTCCCCAACCACCCGAATTCTTTTAATATAGATCCTCTACGGTTGAACTTTCACCTCCACATCTCAGATTAATTTTGTCTATAATTCAAATTAATATTATTCAACAGCATGAAATATTTTTGGATTAAACATAAGCACAAAATTAAAGGAGTTTTCATTATAATTTTCATTATTGTGCTATGTCAACTCCATAGTAAACATCCATTTTTATTCGATCCATATGTAAATCCATTTATATATTATTGTTGGTTGATTTATAATGAATCCTTGGTGAAGCTAATATTTATTATCTTGTTCAGAGGCTAGTATATACTTGTTAGGATTGGTTTCATCCTCTTAAAATTAATATTGTAGTATTGGAAATTTAGTCCACAATATAGGGTTTTAGATGGTCCATGTTCCATTACCCAAGAATCAGGTCACCATGATAACTCTAACATTTAAAAATAGTAGAGATCTGGATGTTCCTACTACCATTTGAGAGAGGGGGAAGTGAAACCATTAGTGAGGAAGTATTAGAATGGGTACACCAATGGTAGAATATTATAGTGATATGAGAGGGATGTGAAGGATGGTTCTAGAAACATTCTCATGGTTGAATGGGAGTGGTACCAAAGAAGGGGATCCTTAGGGGAACTATTTATGTCATTGTTATTTTATATTAAATCAAGTGAAAAAAAGAGTGTAAGATCATGAGATTCATAATAGTATAGAAGAATTTTTTTCTTACTGGGATTAAATTTCATCTTCTCATGATAGAAATCATTTTTTAAAAAATGGATGTTGGGATATTACTTGTTAATTATAGTATGATTTTTCTTCTTGTGATAGTAATTATTTAAATGTATAATTATAGGGGAACTAGTAGCTAGTGAATAAAATAAAAATTTACCATTTACCAAACCTAATATTTATTTCCTTTCATGTATAATTTTATATAAATTACAATAGAATTGAAAATAAATAAAATATACTTGTAATTACATATATCAAATTCCATGAAATGTTATAAAATTTTACATAATGTTACAAATTATTTTTTAACAAATTTATCATACGAAAATTATACATTTAATTTTTAGAGAATTTTTTTAATTTTTTTATATTCCAAAATTTAATTTCAATTATTTATTGAAGACATGTATTTTATGGATTTAAGATAATTTAAAAATTAATATTATAATTGAGGGAAAAATCTATTTATAAATTAATTCAATATTTTGATTTAAAAATATATTATTTTGAAATAAAAATTGATATTTTAATATAATTTTTTTATAAATCAATAAAAACTAGCCTTATTAATAATAATTTAATTCTCAAAAATTCATAAAGTCTAAAAAAATTATAAATTTAAAGTAATTTAAATTTTATTATGTGGAATATTCGTAGAATAAAAGGATGAAAAATTTATATTTTATAGGTAACATTAAATTATAAATTAATTTAAAATACATATTTCTAAAGTGAGATATGTAAATTTAAAAAAACATACTTCTAATAAAATGATCATTTAGAAGACATGAGGATTAAAGAAATTTGACCAGAAAATACATTGAAAATAATATTTTTTTTAAAATTGCTAACAATGAAGATATAAAAACATAATATTTTAAAAAAAATGGGATGTCAAAATAGTTGGAAAATAAACACTATTGAATATATTATTTAGTAATGTAAACCTAAAAAGTAAATAATTTTGTATTGAATCTGTGTAACAGAACATTGAAAAATTTAATATATAAAAATAATCAATAATAATGGAAACATGAAAAAATGGAATAATTTAATAATATATTTTGGTGAGTACAATAAAATTAATATTTTTAAATGATGTAAAACCCTTTTGAACATTTTAAAATAACTTTTTGAAATACAACATCAACAAAAATATCGACTATAGTTTAAAAAAAATGAAAATTGCAAAATAAAAGGATAATTAAATTTTAAAAATATTTTTTATTATATTATAAAATGGATAAAATTTGTGGGGAGTAAAAATATATACCTGGAATATTATTATATGAAAATATATCTCGTTTCTTCTTTAGAAAATTGAATTTCAATGAAAAGGATAAAATAATCATTGAAGAGTAGGATTTATTGGAAAATGATTTCAATTTAAATGAATGTAAAAATACATAATTATATCATCATATGATCTAAAAAATAAATATTGAGTGATTATATTCAATGAAAAGTGATTATGTCCTATATAAAATATTTGAGTAACAAAAACCCCATATTTTTTTACTTTTGAATAAATGACCCTTGAGAGGTATACCTTTAAATAAAACATTTCATTTCATGATAAATAATTTTATCATAACAATAATTTAGAATATTTATTTTTTGTACTCCATGGAAAAAGAATCATGGAATGAAACACAATCAAGTCTCAATGGATTCAAATTTGGGATAAATAACCCTTATATTATTTTAAACCTTTGAACCAAATCCCAATAGAAATGTTAATAGAAAATTGAGCACATAATATCATAAAATATAATATAACAATGGTTTTAAAATTATAATGGGGTGTAAATTACACCATACAAAATTGGGCATGTTTTGTAACATAAATATCCATCCATTAATGAAAATTTAAATTTAATTCCCTAAATTATTTTTATGATAGGATAGATACACTCTTACATCCTATCAAAAAAGTAGTTATTCGATTAAATTTTTAATAATATTTAATGATAACATTTACCCATTTATAATCCATATTATAATTTCTTTTCATGAGAGTATTAATTAGATATAGTGTATTATGAGCATCGTGTGTTTATATCTTTTGAAATTTTATGCATGTTTATTACATTTTATATCATTGACCATCATGAGATATGAATTTTATTACTGATATATAATTTATTATTTTTAATATAACCAGTATATTTAATTAAAGTGTTATTATTTGATTCCATATGTGTTTTGGTTGTGTTTTGTGAAAACATATGTCAAATAAACATACAATTTTAATTTAATTGAATTAAAATGTTAAAGTAATATTAATTTTTATTTAAAATATATTATTTACATATAAATCAATTAAAATTAATTTTATTAATATATTATAATATTATTATTCATTTTCCAATATATTCCAATAATCATGTTTTAATGAAGAATTCCCATATATTTTTAAACAAACCCAAACTTGTACACTCTTTAACTCAGTAGGGGGTATGGTTAAAGATGTGCGTTTTGTAATAAATACCATTATAATAGTTTAATATTTATATAATTCTAGTGAATGTGTACTATATATGTATATTTTAATATGATTTATGAAGATATAAAAGAATAATTAAATATGATTTATTATGGATGTTATAATCTTCACATAGGTACTATTACCATATCTCTTTCTCAACAAATTATAGTAGTCGAATGTGATATTAAATTGATATTTTTGAATCCCAATTATATAATATATATCATATTTATTCATCATTAAACCATTAATATATGACATTAAATTCAATAATGGAAAATAAATGATGACTTCTCAGGGAATAATTAGTTAGTGCAAATCCCAATGATGTTTTTTCTTTTTTATAATTTAATGGAAATAAATAAATAAGGATTCTACCATTATATAAAAACATAAAGTTATAATAATGATAATTATTTCTTCAAATTATTATTTTTATATTATATCGGTTAATATAATATTATTAATAAAATCATAAGAAGGGGATAATACATATGTTTGGGACTTTATTTTTCCATGGTTGTTCCCCAGAAATTAATGTTCTTCAGACCACTATGATTAAAAATTGATTAGGATTAAATGGTAAGATAATATAGAGTAGAATGAGATGTTTTCGAGGATAAATTATAGGTTTATAGGTATATTTTTTTTGTAGAAATTTATATCCTTTTATAAGAGTATAAATATAATGTTTAGAAAAACTCTAAATTTTTGAATAATTACATGACAGTATGAAATAGTCAAAGGAAAAAAAATCTTTATTATAGGAATGAAAAAGAAAAAATATTAAAACAAATATTAAAAATTAATTTTAATATATTTTGACATATATTTTTCATTTCCCCTATCTAAAACTCTTTTAGCAACTTTTAAACTTTATTCAGGTATTTATTTTTTTACCCTTTATAATTAAATTTCATAAAAAAAATTATAATTCACCTCAGTACCTAAATAAATCCATATAATTTATCAATCCTATCATTTTTTATACATAATAACTAAATTTTTGAATTTTGAATTTTTTAATAAAAACACTTCATCACATAAGAATAGTTTTCTAGAAAACTGATATTTTTCAATATTATAATTTATATATAAGATCAAATTATCATAATTATTTATTTTGATAAAATTAAATGATTTATTATAAATAAAATGGATGGAATTTTACTTTAACATAAATCCATTGGTGAATTTCACATTTAGAAAACATTATTTATGTATAATATAGAAAATAATTTATATTAAAATTTAATTTATATATTGTTCATAAAATAAATGAAATAGTATTTATAATCCCAATTAATACATCAAAATTAGAAATGATATTTAAATAATATATTTTTCATTATTATTTTTTTTAAATAATGGATGTTCATATTCTATAATAAAATATAAATAACAAGATTCTATATTAATAAAGATAAATATTTTCAGAAAAAAAATAAAAAATTCATTCTAAGTAAATATTTTTGAGGGGTGTACAAATAATAGAGTTAATTAATGAAATATGGGTTATTAAAAATATAAATTTATTCTTATAAAATTTGTAATATAAAAATATATATTATTAAAACCATAATAAACATTTACTAATATTAATTATTTATCTAAAAAAATTTAATACACATTAATGGTGTACTTATTAGTGTTCATCATAGATTTATTAAAACATTATTATAAATTTTTCTTTTTTGTATCAATTGTGTATTATCATAAAATATTATAAAACATAGCATATACTTTGAAGGATAAAAAAATAATTATAAAATATAGTGGTGGTGTAATGGATTTTACCCCTTGTGAAAACACCTTAATTTGTGGAATGAGTGAAATCAAATCAACGGACTAATTATCAGTGTTTTATAAGGGAAGACATGTTTTTAGAAAATATTAATGTTTTACAATTGCATTTAGATATCCATGGAGTTATATTGGTTCACATATTATAAATGTATCCATCATTCAAGATATTAGATATGATGAGAGCCACCGATTCTTCATAGTAATAATTTTATACAATATAGATTAAGAATTAGCATGGATTCAAATTTTAATTTTGGAATAACATGAAAATAGAAATTTCCAGGTATTTCACTAATTTTTGGATATCAATTTCATAAAGAATGATAACATGAGGCATTGAGGGATTCACTATCCACATCAATTGATTATGTTTAAGTGGGATGAGGTGGTGAATGACTTCATGAAAGAATTTTCCAATACCCCAATTGGATGATATTATATTTCTGTGGTTGTGGATTAATTTATTATAGTGGATTAATTCAATACTATCAGAAATATAACCATATGTATTAGAAAAAAATGATATATGTTTTAGAGATCATGAAAATTCATGGAGTTCCATTAAGCATGGTATCAGATAATGATGATCAGTTCCCATTTATATTTAATAAAGGAAAATAGAATGTGGTGGGAACATAATAAATTCTAAGTAAATCCTCATCATCAAATGTATGATATGTCTTAGTAAATGATTTAGATATTATAGGATATTAATTGTGCTTGTATTAATGATTTTAGAGGATCATTGTAGAATCTCATGGCTTTAGTGGAGTCCTCCAAGAATTACTACACATATACCACCAATTGAATGGAAGTATTAGAGGCTCTATGTCGGAGGTAATGTTTTCCACCATTATGCTAGTATAAGATTGGAAATTTATCCGTTGTTAGTGTGATCACCGTATAGGAGACATTATAAAAGGTTAAGTGGATATAAAAATGACTTTAAATGGTTCCTAATAGTCTTTAGTCTAATTCTAACATAAATTGATAACCATTGTAGATGGTTATAGGTTATAAGGATTTATTTTTTTTCTCTCTCCTCTCTTAGGGTATAGGTGTTTCAATATGCAAGGGAATATGGAATTGTCGTACATTATTCCATTTGAGATCATCCAACACCCCAGGATGGTGAAATATCCATTATATATTTTTCAATAGTATCATGGTATGCAAAGTTTGTTCCACATGTCTTATCTTTATAAGTATGAGCATGATCGTGTACATATTTTCGACTATATGGATGTTGATCTAGAGTTAGATACAGCTTTTATGGTTTTATTTGTTCTGAAAGTTGACCAAAATGAGGTGATTTTGAGATTGAAAAATATTACTATTTATTAGGTTAAAAGGAATAATGAGATTAATTAGACGATGTTTGGGTGATGTAATAAGAAATTCATATATAGTGGCTTGACATTCTCGAGCAGATCTATGGAGATACATATCGAGGATGACATGTCCAATAGAAGGAGAATTATAACACATATATTTTAGGTACTAATATATAAAAATTATATATATATATATATTGATAATATTTTTTCTGGATTATAGATGGGTTAAAACCATTATAGGGATAACATATGATTATAAATTCATAGTGGAGTTACAGTGGCTTTTGATCTATATTAGTTCCACAAGACAATTGGTTGGAGAAAACTAGCTTACTGGTGAGGTTTCTGCATAGATGTGATTCATCATAAAATCCATAGACTATATGATGGAGACCACTAGCCTACAACATAGGCACCTGGGGAGAACCATATTTTCCATGTGACTTCCAATTATTAGGGGGAGGCCCCAAACTAGCTCATGGAACTTAATGGATCCCAAGTATAAAAATTGATATATATACTTTTTATAAATAAATATTCCTCTAAATAATTTAAAATTCTTTAAACTTCCATCAAACCAGATGCCCTAAAAAACTTTCTCTTATTTATTTTGGGTTATCCTGCCCCGTTCTAAATCATATGTTTTATCATGAAAAAATGAATTGATGTAATTTTATTAATTCATTGAGTCTCTTTTTGATCATGATCAATTATATTAATTCATCATTAGTCAAACATAATTAATTTCTAGATTACGTTATCAAATATAAGTGTTTTAGAATTATATTATAATGTATTCAGGAATATTTGTTATAATTGGTATCGAAATTCAATGATTTGGAAACATTTCATCAATAAAACTTATGTATTTTATGGATGATGGTCTTTTTGTGTGAGCTTGTCATTGGTTGACATTTATATTATGGTTTCTCCTTAACATTGATCCCTGATTTCATAATCTTGTTGAATAAGGATATTTTTCCATGATCTAGTGGTTCTATTCGATTTATATAGTGACCCATTCTACACAATCATTGTTTCACAATTTTCAAATAACACCTTGACTTTAGTGAATGTTTTATAGATGATGAAAACATGATTTTTGGAATGTATGTATAGCCCAATAAAACCTATGCTTGACGATTGATCACATGATATGTGTATGTGTAACCCTACTAAGACTTATTCTTGATGTTTTATATTCACAGATATTTTTATGGATTATTTATTCATTATTGTTATAAAAAAATTATAATTCATCGGTATCTTATATAATCTGTTTTTTTGTTATACTATCTAATGTTGACCGTGTATGATAATCCTAATAAACTATGTTCTATGAGGGATGTGTTGAATATTCCTTGAATTGTAATATGTTTATCCCACATGAATGAATGTGTATCATTTGTTTTCGTCCTATCTAATCAAGGAGTGTATTTGGTGGGTGGTCAATGTTCCTTATGTAATTGAGATGATGTAATTGGAGTTAGTCTATATGGAATAAGAATATGTATTATTATGGAATGATATACTTTATTTATATATTTATTCTAATTATATTAATGAATGAGCCTATATAACTTTTTCATATATTTGTTGTTTTGTATGAGTTGTCCTACAGACTCAAAAAATCAAACCATACTAATCTATTTCGGTGAGATTTATAAATTTCTTGAAGAGGAATATAGTGAAGTGTATGGGCAATACTAGGTAAGGATGACTGGGTTAGTAAGAGATGCTGATGTCCATGGATGGACAACATGCTACAAATCGTTCCATACTGTATTTATTATATTTACCTCAATCATTGGGTACTTTTGTTTTGTTTTGTTTTATTTATCAGAAATTTCATATAGATAAAGCATGAGATGGTTTTAATTTAACATGTCTTAAAAATTTCTATTGAGTATAAATTTAATTATTATTTATTTATTGCATTTTCAAACCCATTATTATGATATATTTCTTACCTACTATATGGGAAAATAATCCAAAAGATTTCATATCATCCCTCATATCAATTAAAAACTACATTGCCTACATGAAGGCATGAATATGGTCATGTTGCATCCTTAATAAGACCCGGTGGTTTGGGTCATGTTGTTTCAACCAACAAGAATACACACAAAAAAATTATAAATATAATTATATTGAAAATATATATGTATATCATATCTAATTTAAGTTGACTATAAATTCATAATGAATTAAAATGATATCAATATTAAATTTATTTAAATAGTTATAATTATATTTCATATTATAATATACATATATATATGGTATATATAAAAATAGTGGTCAGTGTTAAATATTGATCCCTGATTTCTATTGACATATGTTTTTTCTCTCATAGTTATAGTTTTAGTGAATTTTTTTCCTAAGAAAAAATTTTAATATATTAATGAAAAATTTTAGTTCTAGACACGTAGTCATCTATGGATTCTGAGAAACGGTGACCTAAAAATTGGTATTATAAGAAGATTAAATATATTAATACCAAGCATGTGTTATTTTATGATATTCTTGGAATAACACTCAAACGAAGTCACAGATCCAAAATTTGAGAACATGGTTGATTTTAGAATATGTGTTTTTCTCTATGTCAAACTTAAGGGTGGTCAGAAAAGAATTTATTAGTATGTTAGTTTTTTGCTGTTTTTTTAATTAATATTTATTTTTTTTACTTATTTAAAATTCATAACACATAATTACCTTAATAAATACAATGTTATAATTTTTTTTCATGTTTATCCAAAAACATCATCAGGAAAATTGTGAAGTGATTTTATTGTTCTTTATTGGTGGATCATGATATAAGGGAAATAAAAATCATATTGATGTGGTCCTAGTGGTAATGATTGTAGAACAAATCCACTTTAACTCATGCATGAATTATTAACCAAAAATCAATATCAATCGAGGAATTAATTGTCAATTTTTGTTTCCCCGCACTTGATACAATTTTTAAATAATTATTTTTATCTACTTTTGTTCTATTATTATGTTATTGTTCACATGTTCCAAGTATATAAATTTAATTGTTTAATTGAATTTATTCATGTTGTATAATGGTTTCACCCCATTTTCCGCATTTATGTAATAATTGGTCATGAATTTTTAGCTAACAGTTGATACACATTTTTTGTTATGTTTTCACTGCCATGGATTCTTCATTTCCTATATCCTTGGAAAATGGGGTCACGAAATGAAATTATTGGGATATGTTATAGTGTGATGGAACCCCTAGATTTATGTTAACTGTGTGTAGAAATAAAAATCCGTATTTTTTAGTTGGATTAGGATTGAGGATATAAATACTTTTTAAATTTTAGATACACATGTTGTCAGGTATGACTGTATCAGTAAGGAATTAATGATAGATTCATGTGGATTGATAGATTCCATTTAACAGCTTTTAGTAGCCTAAAAATGGAGGGTGATGATATATCCTATCATTGTGGGCTATCAACTAGAAAATTCCAATAAAATGAGTTCATATCAAGAAATAGTGGGAGAAATCTATGGTATTGAGAAAACCAAACTACATGTCATGTTGCCTATATAAACATAAGGAATATATCCTGCCATGTTATGTGGTTAGGGTTTCGTGAATAGATAAGGATAACATAAAATTTATCTAATCACACATTACGTATAACCATACATTCGTAGTAAGGACATTCTCTAATAGTATATTCCCAAGACCATGTGCATGGTAATGCCTTATATAACAAAAATTCTATTTATTTCACATTAATACTTGATTTATTACATAATACTACACATATTACATCCTGTATTATCAATATTTATAGTGTCTTTGTGAAATATTGACAATATATAAAAACATAAAATATGGAATAACACATATTTATTGAAAAAATTTATAACATGCTAAAGATTTTCGTTCAAAAATAAAAATGAATGGGAAACGCTGATGACATACATTATAATGGAATGAGATATAAATCCAACTATAGTAATAAAAAATTCAAAAGTGATAGATTATAGTCAATGTGAATATAAATGAGCAATAGAGGTAAATTAATAATATGTCATCATATATCATGATAATCATAACATAAGTATCTTGGAAACAGCTAAAAACATTGAATCATAAACAAATATAAAGCCTATAAACACCCAGAAGTCATGGTGGATATAGTACCAAAATGGAATCAGGTTCATACGTTATTCTATCATGTCATATCATGATAATAAGCCTTACCCAATTCATTTGATCACTATTTGTGCACACCCATAATTTTTACATTATTTTAAGGCAGAAGTCTGCCCCATGTATCATAAAACACGGATTACTTTATCATCATAATTTATTACATGATAAAATAATATATAATAAATAATTTTATGTCCCCTATAATAAACTATATGTGAATACTTTTGAATACCCTTAATTCAAAATGAGGTTTATGGTATTCACTGAACAATTGTTTCGGCTTGAAAAATCAGTGTGAAATTTTCACCGAATAACGACGGTAAATAAAAAATTATTTCTATGAAATTTAGCGGTATATTAAAATTATAAAAAACAAATTAGTAACATGTATATTTATATACATATCTCATCACTATGAAATGGAAATATAATTCCTAATTCGATAAATTAACATTAACAATGTAGATAAATTGAGGATCTTTTATGGAATTTTGGTATAGTAACAACATAGGTATGTTACTAAATGAGGGAGTATAAATGATAAATAAACTTAAATTGGATTGTCGGGGAAGGATTATAAACAAATGGACCAATAAAAATTTGATATTAATAGAACTATTTTCTCGATGGTGTTTGAATTTGAAAGGAGGCGAAGGTCCCTTAAGAAATTTTGGCAAAATAATACCTTATAAAAAGTTCAAAATGAGAGAGGATAAATTAAATATCATTAAAATAACATCCATTGTCCAATAATTTAATGATTATAAATAAATTTAAAAACAAAAAATAGATATTATGAAGAAAAATTTCGAAGGAGGTGCTCGAATTGAATAGTGTATAGGAGGGTACGGATCCCTTACATGAGTGAGTGACATTAAAAGCATGGTATGGGATTTTTGAAAGCTTCTAGAGCCCTGGGAGGAATCTACAGAGTATAAGTAAGATTATTGTCATGATACATGTAGTTTTAGTGATGATATATTCAATCATGGATTTATTTATTTAAGAAAATAGGGGGAGTTCTTTATTATTTAGGTTTTGGATGCAACAAAAATATATAAAAAAACCACAAACCATATAATGATTTTTCCCCATTGTTTCTTCAAAATGGGAGTGGGTTTTATTATTTTTTTGTCCAAGGGAGTAAATTGTTGAAATAATGACATTTAATATGTGGATTTGAGTCAATCTCTTAATGAATTTATTTTAAAACATTAAAATATATTATACATAATAGAGGATTCACAATGGCTTTATAAATTAAATCAATTGAACTGAAAATAAAATTTTATTAAAGTGGAAACATATATTTTCTTGTGGAACCTATTTATTGTAGTTATTACGTGACTATTGGGTCATTATGAAGCCATAAAAAAACAATGTATTTCTATATGGTACTTAATTTTTACCTGAAAATTTGTTTATCTCAGAATGTTATGAAAAATTAAATGTTGAATAATTTCAAATTTATATTTCAAAAAATAATATTAATTTTATTTAAATAATATTCTATATATGTGAATTTTCATTCATAAAATGAAATCTATATTTATTATGAAATGTCTGGTTATTTGAAAACATCATTTCTCAATCTATAATAAAATTTTATTTGACATCTCAAGAATTAAATTATCATATAAATTTTATAAAGATTAATTTATAATAATATTTTACTAAAATATTAACAATTTAAAAAATCCATTAATTCATCAAAATAATTTCCTAAATTCAATTTTAATATTACACAAATATATTGTTTTACTTTTAATGAATCAAAATGAATATTCATAAATTTGTAACAATGATATGATGTAAATATAATAATTTTTATATACAAAATAATTGACATACTAAAATTTAATTTTTATTGATAAATATACATTTAATACATTGGAGAACGCCCAATGAGTAAGGTCCACTGGGGTGGTACTTTCATGGGGTGGTTCGGCAAACATGGTTTGAGATATGATATTAATGATGTTGAAATTATCTAGTAAAAGGTTTCTATCATGATTATATTTTGGGGTATCTTCTTGAAATTTGTTGAGTGAAAATCCTAGAAATTCTATCTCCCATGAAATCATTGATAAGTGGGCATCACAGGGTATGATCCTACGGGTTAAGGGTATCATTTTCTTTTTCTATGTGAACTAGATTACATAAAACATGATATTTATAAAAATCATCTAATCATTGTTCAATATCTATATTATCAATAATAATATACTTAAAACTATTTTATATCTAAATGTATATAACAAAATCAAATATAGGCATGTTTCTTATATAAACATATTTTATAATGATATATTTGAATAAATTAAAAGGGATGTTTTATTTATAGAACATCATAATGTTATAATCCACCCCCCCCCCCCCCCCCGCACTAAGAAAATTTTCCCTAAAAACGTTCATTTCCTTCACTAAAATAGTGGATTGTTACTCAACTACACTACCTCCTCTGGTTCCCACACTAGTTCATAAATCATTTTTCCCCATATATGTTTGACAAATTGCATTCTCTTATCTCATAGAAATTTTCCTCTTTGATATAAGATCAACTCTAAAAGATCCTAATAAGAAAGATCATTCTCTAAAGGTACCACCACTTAATTGAGTACAAGTGAGGTATATGTTATATACTTCTCCAAGAGGGATATATTTAATTGAGATAGGTTCGGTTAGTGTGCTAGTAGATAATCCCCCAATTTGATGTGATCATGTATATCAAAGGGGTTGCTGTATCATAAAAAACATTCCCTTATTCCCAATTCACATTAATTAACTCCATTAACATATTAAGAGGAATAATTTGTGCCAAATATCAAACTATTGGTCTTGTTGATTATTGTCATCATTTATTTTATTCAAATTTGGGAACCCTTAAAGTGATGTGTAATGGTTATATAAAATTCCATCATTTCCTCAACCATTTCTTGAAAATACAGTTTTCATTCCCAAAATCCATCCCATCATGAAGGTGTCCTTCACCTCTTCCCATATAGGGAGTCATTGTGATCCATTTTTATTCTTGAGTGGGAAAAATTTATGTATGAGAACTCAACCAGGGGAAATTGTTGGTCCCAACCTCTAATGTTGTGCATATGACATTTACGAAACATTTATTCTAGTTTCCGAATACCTCTCTCAGAATATCCATTAGTTTGAGAGTGACTGGTCATACTAATGTTCAACTCAATGTTTAAAGCATGCCTAATACTATTAAAAAATAAAGAGCTGAATCTCATATCATGATCAGATATTTATAAATAGTGGTAAATCATACTTCCTTATAAGTTCTCTAATGTATATCAAATAAATTTGTTCAAATGAAATGTCTTCTTGATTTGTGATAATGTGTTTTGGTTTTATATGATGATCCACAACAACCCAAATATAATTGTTTCCCCCAGATGTCTTCGGATGTTGGTTGATAATTTCAATGGTGATGTTCTCCCATTACCATGTTTGTATGGGTAATGGTTTCATCATCCCCTAATAAGTATTTCTTTCAACATTTCCTTACAGGCATTCGAGGAACTATGATATATATTCATCTACTAACATCTTCATATTTTCCCACCCATAGAGCTTATAGAGATATTTATACCACATTGTCCTTCCTAGGTGAATGGAGGAAGAATGAATATGTGATTGATCCATAATTTATTTCCTTAAATCAGGATATGTTTAAACACATAGTGTTAAACCAAATCTTGGAATTCCTCTTTCATAAATTTTAAACTCTATGAGCATCCCCTTTCTCATGGATTCACCATTCTTCTAAATTTCCACTACATTTCATTGAGAATACATTATCCTTTCCAAAAGATAAAATTTGGAAATAATCTATGAAATAATTGATCATATTCCTTTCTTGAGGATTTCCATGTCCTTCCATTTTATGTCTAAAAGATTAAATCCTGTTCAATTATCATCTATGATAATTATTACATATCCTTTATACATAGAGAATCATGCACATTATTCACTATAACTAGATGGTATAGAATTGATAGGTTATAGTCCTTGATCATAATTAACCATATTTATTGATACATATGTATCTATTTATATTTTAATATATATATATAATGCATTTGTGTTTCATTTATATCTCACACTTTTCCCCATATATATAATTACCCATGATTTTCAACAAAATGATCACAACTTCCAACTCTATATCATGTGTGGGGTTGTTTTTCTTATGAATTATCATCTCCCTTGATCCATAGGCTATAATTCACTCATTTTTCATTAACACACAACATCATACCTTGTTCTAAGAATTAGTGAATACTACATATAGTTATCCACATGTTGCTATTATGAGCATAGGTGCATCATTGAACCAGTATTTTAACTCCATGAAAAAAATATTCAAATTAATAATTACATGAAAACATGACTAACTTTAAAATTATCTTGATAAGAAGGTTTGATAATCATGAAGAAATTATTAAAAATTAGCAATAATACCAAGCTAACCCATTGAAAATATGGATATCTATCATAGATGATGTCCTCAGTGATCTGTAAATTTCATCCTTATTTTATGAGTCCATATATATCCCATTTTTTTATATTCCCCAATAATGTGACATAATTCATTAAAATATAAAATTTGTTGTATGTGTCAAAAATCCTCTATTTTTTTAGGGACTACAACAAATTTTTGAGATTATCTTCATGCACCTACTTTATTTTAGAGTATATTATATCATCATATCTAAATAGAAAAAATAACTTTTTTTAATCTAAAGAGTATATATTAATCCAATATATTATTCTTTATTGAACATTAAGGAGAAAAATTTTAATCACTATGAACTCATAAGGACATACATTGTTTGAAATGTTGTTTAGGGGATGACTTCCTTCTTCACCCTTATTAGAAAATATCCTGGCTAAAGTTCCACTATTGAGAACTATTGTGATCCATATAGCTGATCCAAAATTTCATCAATCTGAGGAAGAGAATACTTGTTCATTATCATGATCATGTTGAGCTCTAAATTATTTATTAAAATGTTCGTTGACCAATCCATAACAAATAAGAGCTTGGTTTAACCAATGGAAAAGAACATGGACATATTACCCCTCTGTATATATTTTCATGTTGTTGTTCAATCATCTCATCATGTTCCATAAAATCCATTCTATAAAGAGTCTTGGATAATGTAAATACCCCAGGTAAATTCTCAATAATAAATCCAACCTCTAAGAAAGAAGTAATATAATTAAATTTATTAGGAAACTCAACAACATGATCCCTCACATTAGCCATATCTTCAAGTATGGTTCATTCCATAAACTCAATCATTTTAGAATTATACAATTTCTCCTAGGGATATATAAAATCCATTCCTAAGATGATTCTACTAAAGATTATTGATCCTCCACCTTGCACTTTTACAGAATCGGGGGTTGATTTGAAATATAGAGAATAATTTCCATCATGTGGAAATTTATTTTCTCTCTATATCGGTAATTCCAATCCATTCTTATAATTAAATTTGTATGAAAATATTTTATGGGATAAAAAAATACAGGGGAGGAGTTATTTACATGGGATTCAATAATTTCACCGTTCTTCATTTTAATAAAAAAATATTCTTTCATGCATTGTGGTATTATTTGAATAGATATTTTAACGTGTTGTGATATAAAGGAACTTTCAGGGGGAAAATAAAATATTACATCAACTATTCATGAATGAATTACTAGAATACCTATCACAAAATCCTTTTTTAGTTTGAACTTTGTGGTTTCGATGGAAAAATGCTTCCATTACTGCATTGGTTCATTTGGTTGTCTTCAAAAACCCACATCATTGAGAATTGGTTTTCAATGTTATCTGGTTCCTTTTAGATGAAGTAATGAACCATGTGATAGGGGTTTACTAGATAATTGCATTCCTATTTAACAATTTTTTGTTTCTCTTGTTGTTAATTTCTATCATTTTATACAAACATCCCAAACCTAAATCAATTCTTGTTTCCCCATAAGAATTTATTAGGGTATTATTACCCACATTTTTTACAAGTGGAAAATTTAAATTTCATAGCACCATTCGATTTCTCTATCAGATAGCTAGAATTAAATTCCACTTATGGAATATTATACTTATCATAACATAGATATTAAATGATCAAAATTTTATATTTAATGGAAATATATACTATTTTTTCATGGTTATCAATGTTATAGATTAAAATCTATTCCCATATTATAAATTTTATCCCACAACAGTGGCATTCAATGAACCGTATCGGGGTAACGAAATATCCAAAGGCATAACATGAATGAATTTTTAAGATTTCCTTGTATGGACATATAGATTTGTAATCTTTTTTAATAAGGGAATGGAAATCCCTATGCATTTAATTCTTATAATGCGAGGACAATAATTATAGAAAAAAAAATAGGAATTATTTTACTATATCACTTTGATATCTTCCTAAATCATTGTTTTATTTATCAAAGGAAAACACTGATCTATTTTCTCATCTATATGATAATCATGTAGTATAAATTTTATTTCATGGAAAATGGATTTATGGCGATGATTTTCTCAATGAATTTGGATCAATTGTTCCTTGATTAAGGGTTCAGATGTGACACTGAATGTATGATGCCTTTATTACCTGAAGCCCTCGATTATGACATCGACTCTCTTAGGGGGTTTGGGAACTCAAATTTATCAAGGAATATATTTATATCTTGAGTCAATTGAAATAGTATTGTATTAAATATCAAGATTCATTCTCCCATAGAGATGGGTACCTTGTTGAGGCAATCATCACAATACTCATCATATCAATTTTTACCTGATTCCTCATATTTATGACCATTGGATATAATAAATGGATAATTTGGTTTGAGTATTTTTAACCTATTTAACAAATTAATGGGTACCCAATAGAATTAAAGAGATATCATTTAAATATTATTTATTTATTCATCAATTAATTTCTTGTCTTTAATCATTGTTATATGTAATCAATTTCCTATCATATATCCTTTTATGATTTTTTTCCAATAATAATTGTTTTTAATGAGAATATGAATTATCAAAATAAAACAACTTGGGACTATTAGACCATGGTTTTATTAATGAATGATGTCATGTATCATGTTTCACTATGTAAATCCATGAATACCATGTAAGAGTTGATATTCCTAGGTACATGTATGCCAGAATGAATTCCTCTTTTAGTATTCATAGAGGGATGAGTTTTTCTAATAAAACAGTAAATATTTAGAAATTTAAATTTAGTGATATTTTATTATATTTATATTTATCCATATGTATTTATATAGGGTTATATAATCCTATTAGAAAAAATTACTGATCTTTTACCCTGATACAAAATATAACAACCAGGCTCTTTATTTCACATTACTACTTGATTTGTTACATTAATGAACAATAAAAACAACCTTGATGATCAATAAGTCTACTATATTTTGGAATTATGTACATTAAATAAAAAAATTATATAGGTAATAAAATAAATTAATTATGAATTCAATAAGATTCCCAGTAATTCTTCACTAAACATAAAACTACATTGGATAACTTGGGAACATACATAAGAAATCGGTGAGCTATAAATAATAGTAAGGTAATATGATTGGAATAACTGATACATGTTATTTATTTAGAATATCAATGATTATGGAAATTAAAATGAATAATACGTCATGATATGGAATGATAATTATAACATGGGATATGTTGAAAAATCATTAAACACTGAATCATAAACATTGATGAATGATAAAATCACCAAAAAATCATAGATAGAAGGTCCCAAAATAAAATCAAGATCAATCCCTATACTAATGTGAAATATGATGACACTAATCATTTCCCAATTTATTTTAGTTCTATATGGGTTCTCCGATTATATTCTTTCTGTTCTCATAACTATGTGTGCTACCTATATCTAAAACATGGATTCATTAATCATCAAAAACAATTACCACGAAAATTTATTGAGGAATACATAAATGTGAATCCTCAATATATATTTATCTGTGCATAAATTTGTATACCCATGTCAGAAAATGGATACGGTATTGACTACACATTTCTTTTGACATTGAAAATCATAGTGAAATTTCGACAGCATAATGAAGATAAATAAAATTCATAAAATATGCTAATGAGAGTGAAGGGTGTATCTCATAATTTTTCGATAAAATGGGAATTATTTGGGACATGGAAATTCATGTCCCAAAATTTGGAAATAGAAATATAATTCAGAAGACTATAAAAAACAAGAATGAAAATGAGAACACGGGGATCCATTATGAATTTTCATTTAATAACTGCTTTGGTAAGGGTCTAAATGAGAGATAATAAATGACCCATATTCAAAATAACATGAATTGGATTGTAATTTAATAATTATAAATTAATTAAAATATATCAAATTTATTTTATAATAATTAATTTTTAATATGGTGAATGATTTTTATAGGATGAGAGGAAGGTCCTTTATGAAAATTTAGTACAGTAACATAATAGAAAAGGGTAAAAATTAGAAAGGTAAATATTATGTTTTTATAATTACTTCCATTTAACAATATCGAACTATTCATAAATAAGGTACCTCATAAAAAATTTGAAATAAGGATGACCAATTATATATGAGGTGATTTAATTGAATGAAGGAGAGGATGGTGAGGATCCTTTAATTGAGTGTTTGACATTAAAAGCATGCGAGGGGGATCCGAAGTGTTGGGGGTACATTGAGAGAACTCAAGAGATTTGATGGAAGAATTTGGTCATTATCCAAGGAGTTTGAGTGATGACAAATGGGATCATGAGTAGAATTATATTTGAAATGAAAGGGATTTTATATTATGGAGCTTTTGGACCGTATGGAAAAAAATATCCAAAATCAGAAACCACCAAATTTTTTTCCTATAGTTTGTATCAAATGGGAGTAATTTTTATTATTTTATAACTCCAACATCGAATTTATTACAATAATGTTGTTTCTTATGTGGATGTGAGTCACACTATTAATTAAATGTTTTAAAATCCCTGAAATATATTATAGGTTTTTTAAGATTCATAATGGCATTACAAAAAAATCAAAATAAACATAAAATAACATTAAATTTACTTTTATATATTTATTTAATCATATATTTAAATTATTGTAATTATTAAATCAATTTTTTTATCGTTGGGAATTCATAAAAGAGAATATATTTTTTAGGGATTTTAATTTTTTCATGAAAATTTGAATGAAACATAAAATTAGGAGAAATTCACCCTTGGATAATTTTGAAATAATGATTACAATAAAAATATTCATCTTATCTAAAAAATTTTAATATTTGAATTTTATATCTTATATTAGAATAATCATTGATTAATAAATTTCATGATTTAAAAAATTAATTTTTTAAAACGCTTATAAACATTACATTTTAGTTTAAAAAAATTATAATTTCACACATATTTAATAAAAAATATTAAATTATAATAAATTATTAATGTATTATTTATTTGAAAAAACCCATTAAAATATCAAAAAACTAATTAATATAATAGTAATATTACCCAAAAATACAATTTATATTTTTTATTATGATAATTTTAATCTTTTATAATGAAATAGTAACATGATGCAAACATATTCATTATTATTGAAATAACCCATGTTTTATGAAAAAATTATTCTATATATAATAATGTAAATTTTTATTTATGTCATCTAATGCACTAAGTCAGACATTCCTTTCAGACGTCTTTAACTCAAAGTACAAATCATAGAATTTGAATATGTTACAAATAACATCATATTGACATATGTTTCAAGAACCACATACATTTTTTATGTTACACACAATAATAAAATGGTTTATTTAATATGACAACTTGACTTGGATTATGATACACACAACACCAACATGGTGTATGTTATATGTGACACTTATGTTTCTATGCAATATAATTTTATTGTTATACATATGAAAATGATATAATTATAACCTATCATTTAAACATAGTAAAATGAATAGTATTAAATACTTTTAAAATATTTATTTATAATGGTTTTATATAAATAAATCACATTAATAATGGAAGATATAATTTTTGGTAATGTCCTTATATATTTAAAACACTAATTTTTTAGAAGAACTAATTTAATGTCATGTTTTAAAAAATAGTATATTTATTTGTAATAACACTAATAAATTTAATATAACAAAAAATCAATTTTTAATATATATTTTTGAAATTAGATATGGATGAATTTATTGAAATTTTTTGAGATACTTTTTCTATGAATGAATAGTAAAAAATAGTAGATTTTAATTTAAAACCAAAATTTTATTTAATTCATTTATAAGGGAAAATATATTTTTATTTAGTTTGAATGTTTAATTAGATATTTTAATTATAAATCGCCAATTTTTTAATAGATATCCATATCAATTTTAAATTACATATAAAAAGATATAAATATTTTATTAATTTTAAAATTAAAACAACGAATGGTCAACTTAACTACAAGAAAAAAATTAAATTGTTTTCATCATCATATGTGATTTGTGTTTGAAAAAAAGGGGTACATATTTTGAATCAGTGTTATTTATAATTTTTAATATTGTAAATATAATTTTTCAAATAAATTATTAGTGAATTTAATGAAGATATATTACATCGATTTAGATAAAATTAATCTTAACTAAGGAATAAACCATAAAATTTTAACCAAAAACAACCTAGCCACATTTAAATATCCATTTACTATACATATTTGGACCCTATAATCACTTTTCCCTAATTTGAACTATTATTGGATCCAAATTCTATGAGGAAAATGCATATGGAATTCCATTATGAAAACATTACAAGAGTTACAAATCAACCCAAAGTGGGGTGGTTGAGCTCATATGATGGTGAAATATATGAAAGGTATCTTTTGGGGTGGATATTAGAACATAACCTTTGAATTTTATATTTGTTATGGTATTAGATTCCTTAGTATGAGAATTGTTTGATTGGTATCTAATATAAGAGCATAGATCAATGTTGACCAACCCTTTGCATGTTTTTTAGGCTCTTAGTACTTGGAGGAGGTGTGGAGTATGTTTTGGGGAGAATGGAGGCTAAAATATAGAATCTAGGAAATTATATTGTCAATATGTTTTTCATATTTTGTATTCACTGTTGAATGTTTTCTAGGTCTGGATAACAGGGTGTCACACAATGTGTAATTATTCGAGATTAATTGGTTTGAGGTGACATGTTATTGCTGAGATATAGAACCTATTGATTAAATTAAATTTATTCAAATCAGAAAGTGTAAATCTTATATTTTTAATTTTAATAAATAGTGAAATATCATGGGGTTTAATCAATCAAAATTTATCTGATAATTTTCAATCCGCTCCTTCATTAGGAATTTTGAGATCCCATCCATGGGAATTAATAATTGGGATTCTTCCTTTGGTCTCCGGTGGTCCAAGGTGATTTCTATCTCTATTTATTGTAGTTTTATATCATTTTATCGTATCTTCTCTGATTATTTTTCCATGTGATTTTGGGTGACATCCAATGTTTTTAATGGTGTCTTCTTGTTTTTTTGGTGAGAATGTGCATAAATATACTCCAATGGATGCACATCTTATGGGATATGAGATCATAGATCTACGACGATGCGTGTTCTCATGAGTGAAATATTTTCAGATATTGTTATTGTGGATTTGTATCATCCCTATTTATTTTCATGAAATCATAAATTTATCATGAATTATACGTTTGGATGGAAATGAAATTGACATAATAATTATTCGACTATTTTATTAAATTGTATAGTAATTTCCTATTGACAATGATTTTTGATTATATTGTTATAATAGTTTAAATCGTATTTTTATATAAATTCTGATATCTATGTTGTATATTTTTTACCTTTTTATGAATTGATAAGCATGTTGAAAACAGAAAGGAATGTAAATTGGGGATTTATTGTCAATTAATTGGATCAAGAATAATTAAATGAAATGCATACTTGTATTTCAGGGTTCATTATAATATAGAATTTGAATATATTCATCGATAATGGAATTTAATGAATATATTAATGATGTTTATACTTTATTATAATAATTTTATGGAAATTTTGATAAAAAATTGTACATCCATATGTTTTTTGATACCAAAGTAAATGATATCAACATGTTTAAAAAATTTTGTTTTTTGGGTTGATTATTTATGTTTACCATATTTTAAACCTATAAATTATTAATTGGTTAATTGAAGATGGAATAAGAACATATACTATGATAAAGATAGTTTTCTAGTGACTTACTTTACTATTTAAATCACAAGTCTCAGTTCTACGAACTTATCCATGGAATATCATTTCTATAAGAAGGCATAATGCCTTATTTTGAGGGCCCAATTTATGTGTAAATTAAATATTTGTTACTAATTATTAGTTGATGTACTATTTATAGAACTATATTACATGAACCTATTATGACTATGCATGGGATATAAGATTTGATATAGGCCAGGGAGGCCCATATATGATGTGCTTCTTTCATGGATTAAATTAGTATGGTTGTTTTAATATGGGGTGGGGATTCCAAGAGGTGATGTGAACATATGATGGCTATTGTGATAGTTGTGGTTTGGGATGCATGGATGATGTTATATAACAAAATGACTCTTATGTAGAGATTCATGGATATTTTCATGTGGGTTTTGGGGATGTCACCAAATATGATTGAATATGTTTATACATGACATTCCTATTGTAGATATGTTGTGATATGGGATTCTCCCTTATGAATTTGTTAAATGGTTAGTATAAAATTATCTTGTTTTTTTATATTCATTTTCCCACTATACAAGGTATCGTTATGTGCTTGGTTTCGTGTTTCGTCTTGGGGTTAGAATTGAATGGTTGTCTGAGTGTACCTGTATATGGAATGAATATAATAATGAAAGAATTAAATCCTTACCCCACATGATATGTTATGGATGGAATGAAAATTCTTAAAATATGTATATATTGAAAAGTGATGTTCTTGGTTTGGATATTTTCAATAAGTAAATGTATTTAGATTGATTATTAATGAAATGTATTTCTATTAATTATAATGTAATGTTGAAAAATGTTCGTATATTATAACTTCAAGTTAATTAATTAATGTAATGAAATAAAAAAATATTATTAATGTATTTTTTTATATTATTTTTTGTTTAATGGATATCCAGTTTTAGATGAGGCAGTCGAGAGTCTGAGGGATGTTAGATGCAATTATTTCTAATAATATGTTCTTATTATAATGTTTTTGTGAGAAATATTTTATCATTTATGTTATGAAATTTAATACGCTACCCCACCCGTGTGGTTTATGAATATTGGTAACCAGTGGACACTGGGAGTTTGTTATCACAAACAACATGTTGGAAGGATGGATGTTAGACAACTATCAATGTCTTTTCTCTCTTATAATATTATTTAATTATTATGGTATGTAAAATGGTTATTTTTTCCATATATGTGTTTATAAATATATAATTCCTTCTAGTAACTTCAAAAACATGTATTACATGATATCTAATTCATTGTTTTATTATAGTTAAGATGTCCATAATACTTTTGGATTGACGTACATACTCAGAGTATGCGCTATAATGGATTAAGGTATAATACTCAATTATTTATATATGTCCTAAGGGTTGTAAAACATAATTTAATATGATTTAGTTTTTTTACCTGTGGTTCATTTTTTGATACCATTATTTGGTGTTTTCAGGTTGGCTTACTTTTAAAGAGAAATGGATCAGGATGTGAAACATTATGGAAATGTAGAATACCATTGGAGATGTGTGATTGGGGTACCATTGATATTTTATAATTTAATTATATGATTTATTTTATGAGATAGAAGGTGAGAGTTATCAATTTAGATTCTTGGGAATGATTTATACATTTTTATGTTATGAGTATCTTTCACAGTTGTTTTAAGTGATTTAGTATGATTTCTTTATCATTTTCATTAGATGATGCAACGAGGATCCTACTGAGTTTACTATTGTTATGACACTATATATATATATATAAATGTTTCATGTTACATTAGAGAAGGATATTTACCTGGCCAGATATTACCAGTTTATAGATTTGGAGAAGTTGTTTGGGATTCATGGTCAATATCATATTTACCTTTTTCGACTTGTTGTTTCTATTTCAAATGATATGTACTGAAGAAATTCCATGATAACAATATATATATATATATATATGTTTTAAAAAAATTCTTGATGTATATTTATTATATCGCTCTTCCTCTTATTTCTATTAGAGGGTAATTCCCCATATATGCTTGTTTATAATACCTTTAGTGCTAGTAACCAACCATATATTCTATTGGAATGACTCATTTCATCACTATATCACTTACATCATTTTTGTAACTTTATGGGGAGGTTTTCATGACATGTCGTGTACTCCGAGGTAGCATGGTAATATTTTGGAACCAAGGCACGACCATGTAAATGTGGATGACATGATATAAATGGGCATAACCAGAAAAAAACATGCCACAAATGAGTGGCTAAGAAACACTATGTACCACATGTACATGTTGTAGTTTATATAGATTATAATACATGTTAATATGAGATCAAATATAGGAAACAAGGTGGGTTGACACACCATGTGGACCCCCAAAACCCCCCATGTATTCTATCCTACTACTTCTTCCTCTCATTTATCCTTCATTTGGAGCCTAATTTATTCCCCACAACTATACTATTCATTGTATTTATCATGTTATATCTTTATGATTTCATTTATTTTGGAATGTTAAATATTATCCAATGTGTTATTATAAATAGTCCTTACTATGAGACACTTGATGATGGTAGGGATTCGGGCTCAAAATTCAAAGAGAGGCTCAGGTGAGAACATCCTTGTTGCACCAAGGTGTGTGTTAACATCCCATAACCTGGAATCTCGAATGTAGTGCCAAAAAAGGTAACATTTCATTAACTGATTTCACTGCAATAATTATGACCAATTGTTTTTCTATATTTACATACAAGATCAATAGTAATAATTAAATAACATACATTATTGGTGACCATTTGGGATTATATTTTCATTGAAATTGGACATGATCCTACATATACAATACTGATATTTTCAAATGATTCTTTTCCAAAATAACCAATATTTTATTATTTCACATTATTTCTTCATGATAATCCATAAACAATGCATTCTAGACATGATTCATTCATATAAAATCTCTTTAACCTCGGGAAAATGATAGATAACAATAGTGATATAAAATTATCAAAAAGGGTATGTATAATAATTAGTAATTTAATATCATAAATGATAATAATAAGTGAATATTGGTGTGATGACATAATCAGATTCAAAGTGTAAATAATAAAAGTTCTCATACCCATTAATAATTGTATCCAAAAGTATTAAAACCTGGAAAGGGAAATTTTCTTTGGAATCATTAATTATTAACTATGTTATAAGAATCATGAGCAAAATAGACACTATATATCCCTAGAAATAAAATAAAAATCATGTTGTCATCATATAAAATATTAATTATTAAATAAATTTAATATCATGTTGAAAATAACAATCACATTGTTAAATCCATAAGATAAACCCTCCCGTAACTCCCTCATACTTGTCTCTTAAGAATAGTTATTTTACCCAATTCATTAGAGCGATATGTAAGAACACCCATTTTTTATCTATAATACGCTTGTTAGATGCTCTCTAGGACACCCCATCTAATAATATTTAATGTGATCCCCCTACACTATTTTTTAATCACTATCATATATTAAATACCCATGAAGAAAAATAAAAATCATTTTGAAACTTATTATATTTTGTAATAAAACTAATAAAAAATCTTTATTCTCTAGTAACTACATGAAATATTTTAAAAGAAAACAGATTCATGTCAATGTATTCTAATCATTATTATCCCATAGAAAAGAAGTTTTTTTAATAATAATCTCTTTGAAACATGGTTAGTAAAGGGGAAAATTTTAGTTTTATTCAAATATCTTTGGAACCATCATAATCATATGTGAGAAAGAATTATGATTGTATCAAATCCAATTATCGACATTGGATTCTATGTAAAAACAATGTTTTCTGACACATTTTAATGGAAATAACATTAAAATGTCATTTAATACATATTTATGAAAATACTATTTTATTTTTTCAAATCACTTTTTAAAACTCAAAATATTTTGATAGTACATTTATTTATATATAAACATGAATTAAACTAATGAAAATATTAAAAGATAATTTAATTTTTTTTTCATTGAAATATACTATCATCTTTTGGAGTTTTTTTTGGAACATTTTTTAATTTATTTTATAAAAAACATTTGGTAGAAAAAGTGTTTGGGAACCAAAGATATTATTTTTCATAAAAAACACTATTTGAAATCTCGAGTACCTAAAGAGTTGAATGTTATTAGAAAACATGTATTCTCACGAAGTAACCATATTATATATATGTTCATTATATTTTAGATATATGAATTATATTATCTCTTCATTGGAAGCGTAATCACAAACATTCTTGATAAAAGATGTGATTGTAAAAAAAATTATATTACCACTTATATATAATTGAATCATAATCCCCATGAAATAATAAATGTAAATAAAAAATATAATATAATTAATGTCAATAGAGTCATGATTTAAAATTTCATAGGTTTATTATATACACCTCATAAATAATTATAGGTGTATAACATAATATATGTTTGAAAGAATGAAAATTTAGGCAAAAATCCATTTCTTCTATAGTAACATTGAAATAGAAAACCCCATAAAAGTGAAATCTTCTAATGGTTTAAAAATATC
The DNA here is from genome assembly GCA_963277665.1 of Viscum album. NCBI lineage: Eukaryota > Viridiplantae > Streptophyta > Magnoliopsida > Santalales > Viscaceae > Viscum > Viscum album. The sequence goes on along the minus strand of OY728161.1, from coordinate 1,415,501,416 downwards.
AATTATTTTTATAAAAATAAAAATTAAATATAGTCATTGGATCTATATACCCCTTAATTATTTTTTTAATATGGAATATATCAAATATAAATTAAAGTGAGATGAGAAAGAACTTTAACCTTGAGTCTGATTCGACATGTGTGTATTTATATTCCAGAATCATAAAGTTATGTAAATTATGTAAATTATTTATGATAATTTAAAAAAATTATTAGTTTTATTAAACTCAATAAATTTTGTAATGAAATTATGTAATCAACTACATTTAAATTAGTTTTTTGGACCAAAATTCGCTCATGTGTCAAAAAAGACAATGGTTGGTCAACTACGGTCAGAGTTGTAATTATCAAAAAAATATAAATATAAATAATAAAATAATTATCATATTATTATAAAAATTATTTAAAAAAAAAATTAATTGATGATGGATATGAAAAATGAATTGATGTTATTATTATACAGAATGTAGGCCACTCGTATGGATGAGTAACATTTCTATTTTTCAGTGATCATTATATAAAAAAGGTAAGTAAAATTCATTTTCCAATAATGAAAATAATATCATAAATACCATAATTTTTTATTATTTATATATTTATATATATAATTCTTGATGTGTGATGATGAAAACAAGAATTAAATCACATTGAGGAGGCTGTATTGCACATGTCTATGGAATACATAATCACTTTTTTCAATAAATGACATGGTAAAAATAAAATGATTTTATATATTTTAGAATAATAAATATTTTAAGAATATAATAAATATAACATATATATATATCACATATATATATATATATTATTTTTGATTTTCACAATCCACTAATTGTGTAAATGAAAAACAAATCATATCGCTTCGCAACGTGTTAGCTTGTCCTTCCCATGAGTTATATTATCATTTAAGTTTAGGAATTAAAATTAAAATTTAATTTTTTAAATAAATAACCAATTTTTATATGTATGTTATCTGTAATTTATATGATATTTATAAAAAACATTATACCCAACTTTAAGAGGTGGTAATTAAAAAAAATCAATGACGTTGTCTTGTGTGGTTGTAGTCCACTGTACACAAGAATGATGATTTCATAAACCATTTGATGAATGTGTCTAAGGATAAAGGTCATATCATTGAAATAAAAAATATCAGTATATTAATGATATTGCGGTTATTATTTCATCATAGTATAATAATTAATATATGAGTAAGAGAAATAAATAAAATGAAAATGATATTGGATGATTGTGTCCTCATATTCAGGTATCCTCTTAGGTTTCAACTGAAGGCCTTCCTAGAATGACTTCTTATAGAAAATAAAAAAAATGGGATTGGGGTTTTAAATTATTTATGTTATCTATTGAGGTATTGTCTGATCAAAATTGGTTTTATTGTGTGGATAAGGAAGGATATGTGGTGGTTTTTATAAATGGGGTTAGTGGGTCATATGAAATTGTATTAAATAACTAAATTTCATCTTATTTTCACATTATCAATTGTAAAAAATAATGGTAAATTCTAAAAATGCTACTAATAATGTCTAAATTTGATAATAATGTTTGTTTTGGATATTTTTGAGTTATATTTTCAACTTATATTAAATGTTAATCCAATAAGTATAATATTTTTATCCTTGTTCGATATATTTAATATTAATTGTATTTAATAATACTTATTGTAAAAAATCATATTGACAATATGATATAATAAAAATTATTATTATTTCTAATTTTGAAACCATTTTAATAAATTCATCACACATATGTAAATGGATTTATGTTAAAATTAATTAGGTATATATGGTTTGAGAACAATATTTTAAGAGGTTAATTTTTTTTGGAAATTTTTTTTTTATGAATAATATATTTGTAAAATGAATAATTATATGAAAAATAAAATTATGTTTATTTATATATAATATATATTATTCAATTAAAACATTACCCATTATTTATTAATTTACCTAAATAAAATATAGAAACATTATGCAACTTAGAATAGTTATTTGGAAAAACTTCATTTTTTAATACAAAAACAATCTAAAAATTAAACTAAATAGTTGAATACAATTAATTAATAGGATTAAATATAACTATATAAAAATTAGTTTACATTGTTACATTTAGAAAACATATTGAGACATAAAAATAACTTAATTTATTGAGAAAAAATTCTTTTACCCATATTGATACTTTTAACTATTCGATATAAAATTATAATTTTTCTAAAATGTCGAAAAATCTCACAGAAAGTGAAATATGATATTAATATTAAAATAAATAATATAATACTATCAAATATATTTTTATAAAATTTCCAGAAATATATTATTACATTTATTCATGAAAATCAATAAAATTCATTTTTATAGAAAACATATTTTTAATATTAAAAAACATTACTAAACACAAATTAATTATTTAATAAACAAGTTTCAATAACATATATTAAATAAGAAAATTATATTTATTTATTTATCTATATTTCATAAATTAGGTATTACTAATCATAGCACCACTTTAATGACTATGATATATGTGTAATATAAATATAATGTGTCATTTAAGATTGGTGTTTCGTCCTAAATACTATATAAATAATTAAAATATTTTGGATGCATGTAAAACAACCTAAAGTAAGTGGTATATTTATTGAAATATAAATATAGTTTTTTTGTAATGAAATATAATTTTAGTGGTTACTGTTGTTAATCTATAGAATATATTTTTATTCTTTTCAAATATTTTGGTTACATATCATCCTTGAATTAATAAATTGCATCCTCCCATTTGGAAAATTATATCAGTATTCAAATAATTGAAATATAAAAAAACTTCTTTTGAAATCCCACGTCATCAAAATGGTCTATAAAACCTACGCTAAATAAGATAGAAATATATGTTCAATGGTCATATAAAATAACTGATTACTAGGTCTCCAAATTGAATTACAAATGGGATAATGAATAAATAGAAGAAATAATTAATTAGATTTATTGGTTACATAGATCATAAGTAGTTGAATGTTACAGCGATTTTTAATGGCCTAAAAACCATAACCAGTGACGTTAAAAATCACCATCATTTCATTATAAATGAAGGTACTAGGCTAATATTATTTTTTCTATATCTTTTTTCTAGAGTTGAGGTATTCATTTTCAATATAATTAAATATAATATGGAAATATACAAACATAATTAGTAGAATTTTGTCAATTAATTAATTTCCATAAAAATATAATAAATTTTTAATGATGTTTATTTAGGTAGAATTTTTATTCATCTGGAACAAAAATATAATTTCAATTTCCATTTTATTATAATATGTGTAATACCCTATTCTTTCGTTGATTAAAAAATTCACAAACAAAAATTCCAGCCATATGGTAAGATAATTACAAAAAATAATAAACCATCATAAATTAATCTCTATATTTAAATAGAAATACTCCATGTTCAAACAAAACCATTCCATGAATTATTATCCTTAAAATTCAATAATCATTTCTTGACAATATTATAACGTCAATGAATATATGGATTTTGTCATATAACCTTCAAACCTAAATTAAAATTTATTTCTCAAAGGAAATATCATATGTTTTTCAAATATACATAATATTTACCAGTAAAAAAATTTACAAGGTGATGCTGAATTCATATAGACCAGTGGTAGGCATGAAAATCATATCACTTATAGGCCATGGGTTCTAATGACACAGTTTTCCTGATGCGATGACTTTTAACAAAACATATATGATTTCAATTTATTGTTTAAAAATGAAAAAAAAATAAACCCTTAAAAACATCATATTTTTTATATGGGATAGAAATACCACACACTAATAAAACAACTAAAAATTTCTGTAATAACCATAAAATATTTACTATTGAAGACCTTAAAATGAGGTGATAAGGAAATTTGACTTATTATCAACCACATCCATGGAGATCTATGATGGTATTCATAAATATAATGATCACACATCATCATATCATTATAATAGTAATTGATATATAATCTTTCCTCTGATACCACTATAATAGTATAGATCATGCACATGATGATTCAGTACTAATATAGTAAAATATACATTTCTGGTGTTGTGGCTGATAATTGTGACCAATTTTTTTCATCAAAAGATTATGAAATCAAAAGCAATAGTGGATCAGTTACATTATATATGAAATTTTATGATTACAGTTTTAGATAATTGATAAAAACTCATATTTATAAAATAACCATTCTATAAAGTGATAATTTCTCATACTCAACATAGATTTTCATTTTTCACATTTAGTCATCCTCATCATCATTTTTATGAAATCCATTCTAGACTTTATTTATTTAATTTTATTCAATATAACCCTTGGAAAATGAAATATTACAATTGTGAGATTAAGATCTCAGTAATGTTAATCATAATCAATAACTAGTGAATTTCAATAATGAGACTATGATGTGGATAATGGTATAGTGATATAATCATAGTGCATGAGAAAATTATAAAATTACTCATACCCATAGATACTGTGGTAATAAAAATTTGAAACCATGTAAAACAAAGCATTGAAAATAATAATAATAATAATAATGTGATATGAATATTAATCCAAAAAAATAATTACAAACACATGAGAAGATCTAAAATGTTTTCATATAACATTTTTCTTAAAAACTCATTTTATTACCATGTCCTAAATTACTAGATCATACAAAAATCCAATATATACACTCTCTTGTAACTCCATCCTTCGTTCCTCTAATGTAAATTACCAAATACATTGGAGTGTTATCTTAGAGAACCCACTATTAAACTATAACTGGATATCCTAGTGTTATTTCCCCCCATTATATAATATGTAATGAGCTTAACCATTTCTATATTGGACACCCATTCCTATATTTTTTGTATGAGAACCTCACAAAGAATAAATTATAATGATTTTTAATTTCACCATAAACCTGAATAAGATTATCACCATTCTTTCATAACCATAAAAAAATAGATAATAAATGGTTTTCATGTGAATCACAATTATACATGATAAACCTATTCAAGGTAATATGATTCTAAAACAATTTCTTTGAAAAAAGGTTAAACCTTGGAAAATATATCGGATCCATAAAAATCACATTGAAAAAATATTAATTTTTATCAGTAAAGAATTAGAATAGTATCATTATAAAATATCTAATGAGAGGATAGGTAACAAAGTGTGTTTTTAAAATTTATGAATGTAAATACCATTAATGTATCATTACAAATATTTTGAGGGATATATAGTAATCAACTTGAAACCCATAAAACATGTTGAAAATTTGTTTCATCGATAACAATTGTGAAAGGTTATAAAAAACCTTATAAACATAATTTTAAAAAACATTATGAGGAAAATTTAATTTACAATTTTAAATACCCTTCTTAAAATAGTTATGAATTTTCTTAAATCATGGTTTTGGATGAAAATTTGTTTTGGAAGAAAAGGATTTTTTTTAAATCATTATTTTAAATCATGATTCAAAAGTGGGAAAATAGTGGAAACCATTTATTACTATTACATAACCATATGAAAAAACATTTTCTTCTTGAGGTATGGATTATCGTTGGTTAAATAATAATATATTGTTGATAAACGAGGATATTGTAAGTTAATTCTATGATCAAATTTGTTACTTTGAATGATTTAAAATATTAAAAAAACCACTCAATAGAACATAGAAAAACATTTAAATAATGATATTTATTATATAATATGTAATAGTTCACGTGTATAAACAACATGAAGGATGAATGGTGTGTAATATATCTTATGTATTTGGGAAGGAAAATTGAGAAAAGAATGTAATAATGCATTATTAACATTAAAACCATTAAAACCTTGAAATATATATCCTATAATGGATACGAAAATCCTTATACATTAATTATAAGAATCATAAAACATATTTAAGTGTATTATAAAAACCTAAAAAAAGTCGTGCTTTGATAAAAGCATATATCTCACCGATATAATAGTGAGATGAGAAAAAACCCTTACATTGGGTCTGATTCATCACATGTTTTCTTATCATACTAAATAAGAAACAAATTTAATTATTTAAATTATATATAACATTTATCATATTTGTTATTAATTTCATTCTACATATTATAATTTTTATAGAATTTAATAATCAATTATGTCAATGTTGGATATTTTGACCATATTTTTTTAATGTGTCAAAAATGAATTTGGTAGGATGGATATGGTGAAAGTGGAAATTAATTAGACACCTCTAGAATAATAACCATGAAATAAGTATCCGTTTTATAAATAAATTACACTATTAAAACCAATCATTAATAAGAAATTATATAATTGATATAATGTTTCTATAATCGAGAAAATAGGTTGTATGTATTTATTAGTAAATTTTCTATATTTAATTGATCATAATAGAATTAATTTCTGTGAAAATATAATTATAAATGATCATAATATCATAAATACTATATTAATTTATAATACACACACACATATATATCATTATTGTTAATTGGATAAAAAATGAATCGCATAGTTTTGAGGAGGAGGTATTCTTTATGACCATGAATAACATTAAAATAAATAAATTGTATCAAAAGGAAAAAATAAAATTGAAATTTCTTATATTGAATGTTAAATAGGTCATTAATATCATAAATAACTCATTTATATCACATATATTAGTTATATTAACTCTTATTAACATTAATATAACATGTTATTGAAAAATAAATTGCATCGCTTCGTGAGGATGTAGTTCATCGTCCACACAAGTGATGCTGTCATTTCACATATGAAAGAGATACATAAAAGAGTATATATTATATAATGACTAAATATTTATAATTATTTTAAAAATATCATATAATAACCATAGATCCATAATTATTACAAACCATGATAGGAGGTAATGGAAAAACAAATGACATCATTTTTGGAGATGATAGTCCGTCAAAAACACGAATGATGATTTTTTACCCATATGATAAATGTATGAGTATTTGTTAAATGTAACATTAATATAAAAAAATAAATGTACAAGTAATATAATTATGTTATTATATCATTATTTTATAAAATAATTTATGGATTTATAGAAAACAATGAAATAAAAATTGAAATTGGAGAATGATACCTCCCCATGAGTAATCTTCCTTCAGTTTCCACCAAAGGGATTCCATGGATTGATTTATACCTAAATATTCTAATTTAAGATGTCTGTGCGTAATTATGAAGGTATTTTCAAATAAATTGTGGTTAGATGATGTGAATAAATGAGGATAACTAGTGGGCTTTTATATGTGCAATGTGTCCCACAATTGTGATTGTTTATGGATGTGTGAATTCAACCAATATTTTTTTTCTTTTAACTAGGCCTGAAAAATGGTCTAGACTCTATTAAATAATTTATATGGTCGATATATTTCCATAAAAATGATTTTGGAGATGTTTTGTTTTGTTTTTAAACCATATAATGTACGACTAACAACAAATGTAATAATTTTTACCTTCACTGAAATATGTTAACTAATCAGTATGTTAAAAAAATATTTTTCGTATTATATAAAAGAAGTTATTAATATTCCATTTAATAATTCGATATTTTCATTTTTTAAAAAAAAATTATTGATTTTAATATTTAATTAATAATGGAAAAGTGGTGAGACAATGGGGCGTTAAGAATAGTATGTTTTATGAAAAAATATGAAACTATAATAAATCTATGGATAACAATAATAATTGAATTAATATATTTTTTATGATATATATTATATATATTTCATTTAAAATATTCCATATTATGGAATTTTTTAATTAATTAAATTGTAGAAAAACTATTAATTTTAATTTTTTTGAGAAATCCACTCTAAATCCCAGAAAAAAATAGTATAGTAAAATAAACTAAAAATTATATTAAAATTAATCATGTGGATTAAATATAACAACATAAAAGTTATATTACATGAATAATAATAAAAACTAATAGTTAATTTAAAATAAATTAATATATTGTAAATAAATTACTTCTGTCAAAAATTAGTATTTTTCATTTTTCATTAAAAACTATTTATCTTACAAAATATCTCAAAATTTATCCAAATCGGAATTTTGATTTAATGAATCTAGAAATGAATTTAATTTAATCACATAAATTTTATAAATTTTCAAATACTTTCTATACTTTTTTTTAAATGAATTAAAAAAATATAATTTTTTATGAAAACAAACATTTGAAAAAAAAACAACTTTAATTAATTTTGATTGATTATTTACTTAACAATTATCAATAATTTAAATTGATTTATCCACATATGTATATATATATATCTTAATGTATTTAAAATTATTCATATTCTCCATTTTAACAGCTTAGTTATAAGGGTATTATATTTCATGGTCGTATATGTTAGGTGTCATGTGTTAAATACTCTATTGAATATAAAAATCTTAGTGTTGGATGTAATGAATGTATAATAGAGATTAGTGTATACTGAAATATGAACATAGTGCTACATGTAATGAAATATATTCATATTTTCTTGTGTTCTTTACAGAATTGAATATAATTTTCTTATTTTAACCACTCCAGGTGTTACATTATGTGTCCTACTTCTCAATATAAATAATGAAATGGTTTTCCACTACACTAGGTGAAGGTCCTTTATTTATAGAGTGGTTTACCCCCACCTTTGTGCCTAGACGGTGTTTGGGTCATCCCCAGTTGATGTGACTCACATTGTTGTTGATAATAGTAGTGATGATTAGGCCACACCACACATAATTTGGTGAGTTATTATTATATATTGGCCATTGGGGATTAAATTTATAATGACATGCTTACTTATCATCTTTGGTTGAGATATTAGATGGATATCACATTTCACTTTCGTCTAGTTTTCATTATGTACATAAGTATATAAATCTGTTCAAATATCATTTTCCAATTTCATTTTGATTTGTTATATTGTTTTTTATCTCTTCATTCCACCCTTTTCTGTTTTCTGGGAATCCATTTTGGCATGTGTATACTCACACATATCTGGGATTTCCATACACATGTAATGTATTTTTAAGAATACAGATAGATCGTTAGTGAAATTATTGGAAATATGGAAATATTATGAAAACAAAAAATGTACGGTGTTTGAAAGATTGTGATCATGAGCTAGATATCTAAGTTTACATTTTTCATAGTTTTCAGGGTATGATTTCATGGTTTGTATTCATCACATTTTTTACATTTCAATTATACTTTCATAACATTATATATTCCAAATATATTATTGCATAAATGGTTTTTCTCTATATGATTTTATCTTTTATTATCATACCTATTCAAACTTTGATAGTTATATTTGGGCGTTTGTTTTACTTTACACTATAAAAGGCCTCCCATTTAATTCTATTTTATCATATCATGTTTCTAGAACCTTGTATATTAGAGGCAAGCCTAGAGTTTTAGTAGTTCAGCCTTCCACTATCCAAGAAACTGTGGGTCTTGTAATAACAATATGGTATCATATCATTTCATTTGATGGTATAGTATTTGGATGTTCCCCTTATGATAAATTCATTAAAAATTTTGGAAATAGAGCCATAGTGAATCATGTGAATCTTATAAGCCAGGAAATCTACGGTTGATACAGATTTTGATGTAACATTTATCTAGAACATTGACGATATTATAGTCAACTTCGATAAGAAATACATTTGATGTAGGGGAAAGTGTAATATAAAATGTATATTATTAAAATAATTGACTATTCTTCTTGGTGGCTGCTCCCCATATATATATATATATATAATTTCCTAGTTATGATAATTGTATCACTAAGGGGGGGGGGGGATTGGTGAAGTATTGAAAACATTTTCTTTTATGTTTCCATGAAAAAGTAACATCCTTCCCCTTTTGTTAATGAATTCAATCCCTATTGAAAATAATTCAAACATGCATCCACAGGAACACATGTATTGACAAAGTTCATTATTAAATAATAATCTCTACATCGTTGGAATGGTTTCGAAATTATCAAATACCACACAATACACCAGAAAATAATCCTTTTTGCGGAATATAATTAATCAGATATTCCCATTCATCAATGCATCACTATGTAAACAATCCAATGATGTATGTGATGCTTCTAAGAAGAAATTGGGATTAATGTATGTGTATTAGAACATGTTACCTATGCTTCATTTCAGCCTCCAAAATTGCATTAATTTCAAAAAAAATCATTAATCTCTTACCAAGAATATACCATGAACTTCAAAATAATAGATATAGAATTCAATATGACTTTGTACACTGATCAGACCAGCTTGATTCTTCTAATATTATTTCCCAATATGAAGTATATAACTCTAACAGAATATGATCATGGAAATTCATAACACCATCATTCTCACACCAAATATCAAAAAATGATTAACCGAATTTGATTATCATCCATGATATGGCGACGAGTTGAATATGATAAAAATTATAAAACAATAGACAGCTAAATATGAAGATCACTAAAAACAATGATCAGGTGACTAATGTTTAAATCATGTCTCTTATCCTTTATGTTATTTTTGTCGAGACTTCATCGACTAACCATCATATAGAAAACATCTTTTATACCTATAAATATGCATCTTCTTTCTCTGGATTTTAACAAGACATTTATCAGAGAAAGTACAATGTAGTTTCTCCTTTAATAGGCATCACACAATGGGTTCCATAAATAATCACCAATATTTTTCTCATTCACCCAAATTACCTAGAATCTCTATTTTCCATGAATTTCATGAATATTTATGAATTTTTCAACTCTTCATAAATATTCTAAAATCATCGTCAAACTTCATATCTTATTAAGAAATTATTTTCAAACACCAATATGTCTATGATATTCCATTTAATTTCATAAAACGATTCTACCCTAGACAATACATTTAATAATATCATTCAAACTCATAACACACTCAAGTCATATTTTGTCAATATGTTGCTATGTGCTAATTATATATATGAATATATATGGATCTTTTATATTCATTTTAATCCCCATTATGATTTTCTACACAATTTAAAAAATGATTTTTTTGACCCAATTGATAAAAACATTAAGAATAAATAAAATTATTCATTCTCATATCAACATAATTCTCATATGCTTCTTTATCTTATATTTATATCTATTGGTATTGGTCTGGTGAAAAACCAATGACTTGGATTTATCACATTTGTTATAGATCTCCACATCCATATAATTCCCAACTAATTATTAAAAAATTCATTCAACAATATTAATTTTAGTACAATTCACATTAAATATAATTTGCATTATCACAATATAAATTCCTTTTCAATAAGTTTTTGAATATAGTTCATCATTTCATGAATACGATGGTAGTTTTAATATTCTGGATCATTGTCAGCAGCTTCAACCTCAGCAACTAACTTAAATAATAAACTTATTTTTGTTTCATGACAAACATGATGACATTGAATACATTTATGTGTATATTAAGATTTGTCTGATTTTCAATGAAATATATTGGAAATTCAATTTTCATTTATAAACATATTTCTATACATACAAAAAAAATTTGATTTGTAATAAATCAATTTCCCAAAATACAACTAGACTGAATATGATATATTGAACACTTTTAATTTCATCATGATCTCATCAATATTAAAATTAATGTGTTCCTCTCTTTAACTCCCACATTATTTCATCGAGATAGTGTCACAAGTTTTAGTACATACTTATTATTTATGACAAATCCATGTTACGAAATGATTCATCACATTGTTTTATCCTAATCATGAAGAATCCATTTCTATATCATTTCAATCAAACCATTCATACCAGATTCAAGGTGAATTTTATGAACATTTACTTCCAACAAGATACATTCTTATAATGAGCAATCTTTTCATTCCAGATTCAATGATAAGATGAAGACCCTTCTCCAATGATCTGCTTCATATGAATATGATGGAACTATTTAGAATTTTTTGTCTTATTGTATAAATATTATATACATACAACATTTAACTAAATACAATGTGATGTGATTTATATATTTATTCTTATACTTATTTGAAATAAAAATATAATATCTGAAAATGATGACCTTCTTCATCATCTAGGTTATAACAATCTACCCCTTTCGTTTTTTTTCATCCATGATTCAAAAATAATATATTGTTATGACCATGTTAAATGAATTATTTATCAATAATGCTAAGCCTACAGAAGCTATCTCATTGTATGAAACAATTGTTATATATAGAAGAAACCATTATTTCCCAAAATAAGTGATTATAAAAACATCCTCAGCTTTTCTATTCATCATCCCTTAATCCTCATATTTTCACATTTCTATGAATACAAGAAATTTGTTTCCTGCAACCACTCCAAAAAATCATATGAATAGTCAAAGACATACAGTGTTAAATTCACAGCATACACACAACATATGTTATTTACATGTTTCCATGTATATATTTTTGAAACAAACCCCCCTGTTGGAAAACTATATAATGTTAATATAAGAAATTATTTAAAAATAAATACCTCAACATTAATGAGAATGAGGACGGATTACCTTATTCATCCTAGATATAGAAAATGTTTATATCATTAATGGTTTTGTAACAATGTATGCAAATTGTTTTGATGTTCGAACATTATCTATCTTCAATTCATTCTTCTCCACATTATCTTTCATGAAATGATACATTATATAAAAATGTTTTGAATTAGAATGGTAAACTAGATTCTTAGTGACACAAATTATACATTGAGTGACAAAACAGTAGAGAAAGGGTAACTTAATGTCAACAATAATGTCTTCTAATTGAGTTGTCATCCACATATATTGAGTATTAAGTTGAGAGTAAGATTAATTCCAATATTCATCCACACTGAGTGTTAATATATTTTGTTTCATTTAAATCATGTGACCATAATTATTTTCTAGAAATAATTTTCCATTAGATGTGGATCTTTTGTCATCTATATTTTTTACCCAATCATCATCTGAATACCCAAACAAGTCAATATTATCCATGAATTTACAGCTGATTCCCAATTATTTTGATCAATTAATGTATCTAAAAATCCTTTTTCAATAATGTAAATGTTATTATTTTAGAGATATCTCAAATTTTGTGCATAAGAAAAAATACTAAAAATTTCAGTTAATGAGGCCATTATATACAACAACCATCCAATAATTTTCTGAAATTCATTCTAATCATCATTCTTTCCTCATAAATATTTTGTCTCCATTATACCCAACAATAATTGTTTTTAATAGGTTTAAATTTATTCCTGAAAATTCAATTAAGAAGATCCTTATCATACACATCATTAGAACGAAAAATGAATTTCACAATTTTTAGGACTCATACAACAAAAAATATATATTAATTTTCAAAGTATATAAACCTAAAACAACTATTTCATTCCTTTATCATATATTTAAAAAGATATTTCATCATTCTTAGAAAAGATAATGTCACCAACATATATAATTATTATGAATGAATAATCTTGATATTCTCAAATTTAAATATATCTATCAGCTGTACTTTTCATAAATCTCATTTTCATTAAGAATGTATACAATTTCTAATACCATTCCATCAGAGCTTTTTTAAGACTATAAAAGTTCATTCTTCAAACTATGAACATAACATTCCTCTTTCCCAACAGCAAATCCACACGCTTGGTCAATGTAAAAATCCACATCTTTCTCACCATTCATGAATTCTTATTTAACATCCACTTGAATGATCTTGAAACCTCATTGTTTAGAAATATGAGGAAGGAATTTAATTTTTTATAACCTTACCAACAAATAAATGTCTTCATTAAAATTAATAACTTAAATTTGTGAATAACATTTACAAACTAATATTTCATTATTTCTTTTCAATTATCCTTCTTCATATAGATATTTATTGAAATCCCACTTTGTATAGAAATGTTTTTTCCTATGAGGTTATGAGATCCTATGTGTCATTATTTTCAATTTGATCAATCTTGTCATTCAAAGAATGAACCTTTTTTGGATAATAAAAAAATCATTTTACATTGATCATCTGAACTTTTGAATATTAATAAGTATGTCTGTTAATAATTTTTTTTCTTCGTGGTTTAACTATATGATATTGATCAATAATAATATTATGAGAATACACATTTTTCCTCTTCCATGGATGAGATTTTTTGATATCTTCAACATCACTAGAAATAGCTAGGTTTGATTCTTCTACTTTAGTAGGATTATAATTGCATATATCTTTATCATATGTTTTTTCTTTATGTTTCTCAACCTCTTTATCTGCCTTAATTTTTTTTTGTCTCCTTCATACATTTGAATTAATTTCACATCTGCTTAATCCAAAATTCATAATGTTTTTTTGATACATATATAAAATTTTTCTTATAGCACATAGTCATTGATGATTATATCTTCTCATTTTGCTCAATCATTCTACAGTTTCCACTATGATTATTTAAAATTCATGGACACTAGAAAACATTCAACTATTTAAAACATGGATTTTATTCATAAAAATAATATAGGGACAAGTCTGAATTATGAAAAATATGTAATGGTTATGATTATAAAACAGTGTACTCATGGATTTCCTCTAATAATTATTAGAAAATCTATTCTCATATAACATTGGTCTTCACATTTCCACCAAACATCTATTATTTCGTTCAGTAACCCAATTTTGTTGAGGAATGTAAGGGGAACTATACTCATGACAACTTCATAGAATGTCAATATAACTTTCTAATATCTATGTTCTATCTTCACACTTATTATTTATAATCATCTTCTTCACTAGATACCCACATTTATTCCCAGCATTCCTTTTGTAACATTTTATCAATTTCAAAGAATATGACTAAAATTTCATATACATAACACAAGTAATGATAGTAAAATATTCATTGAAATTAATGATGTAATTACATATATTTTTGGATTTTTTTCTCATTGTAACACGAATATTGGAATGAATCATCTTTGGATGTCTTATCAGAAAATCATAACTTCTTAATGCACTGATGATGTAACATTTTGTTTTTGGAAAATAGTTTAAAATCAATATCTTATTATTGTTAAATGATAAATGTCTTGTAAAATATTTATTTTAGATATCATCATCATATTTCGTTAAAACATATGCCCCAATATTTTATTCCACAATTGATTGTCTTTCTCAATACTCATGTAATAAGAGTTTTTATATTTCACCATCATTAATCATGATTCTCTTTATAAATTTTCATATTGAAAATATAATTTCACCCTTATAACATTCCAATAATAATAAAAATTTTCTGATGATAAAATTATTAAAATTATCACAAAATTGTGAAACACGTAGAAAATTGGGGTTGAACCCCTCAATATAAACTAATATTAGGCATTTCATATTAGATTTTTCAATGATGGCTGAGGAAACACCATAGATTAATTGAGATCTATCATTACCAAATATTACAATTCCTTCTTCAAAATAGTTCAAACTTCTCAATAACATCATATATCTTATCATATGGGAATAAAAAAAGTATCAATAATCCAGGGTTATTCTTTTTTTTATAGTTTTCAGAGCAGTTTCAATAATAATATTGGTTTCCTTATCCTTTTAATTGATCACTTTAGACTTATAGGAATTATTATGATAAATTTTTTGGTGCCGTTAATATAATAAAAGATCATTTATAAATATTTATAGCCTTTTCAAATCATTCACATATAATTTCAAAAGGGTGGAATCTATTTCTTATTCTTACAGCAACCTTCTCATGTTAGTTTAAAACAAACCTTTCCGAATTCTTTCATTGATGATATTTTCTCCCCCAAAAACCATAACATTAATATCTTGGGAAATAATTAGAATGTTTTTTTCTTGAACCTACACATATTTTATAAGTGTTCAAATCCACAACAATACCATAATTACCCATTAAAATATTATTTTTTCTCAAAACATCCATACTGAAAGGAATTATAAATATTTCTCTCAGAAACATTATTATCATTATTTTATAAGACACCAACTATTCTATTATCAGTATTTATATTCAATTTTTATTCATATATATCATAACCAGCTACATTAGAAATATTTCACAATTCATAATTATTAGATAAATGATTTTTTGAGGCATTTGAATTTACATCTTTTTTTGTATTGGTGACTTACATAACATTCCAATCATTCTCCTTTATATAAATAATTCTATTATTATTATAACCCTTGGATGATAAATTTTGTAGATCAATTTCATGTTTCTATTTTAGAGAACTCTCACCATCTTTATTGTTATATATTTTAAAACCTATTTTTTTCTATTCATCATTTGATTGTTTATGTTGTAATATATACTACATATAATAATTTTTTTAGCTTCACCTATGGATGACCATTATAATACATTTATTCCTAATGAAATAATTTCAAATCATCAATTTCATTCACCAGATTCATGTTTTCATCAACTTAACATTCATTATTTCTTATCGAGGAACATTTATATTTCATATTTATTTTTACTTTTATAACTTTTGATATTTCTTTGAAATTCATTGATATATTCTTTAATATGAAATTAAAGTTGAGTTTATACTTATATAGAACTACTGTATCAAAATTCATCATCATTCATTATAACAATAAATGTAATCATAATAGAATACTCAAGAGAGTTTTCATATTCATAATCAGTACCTTATTCTTCTTCATCTCTATATAAGATAAATATTCTCTTGTAATTGATGAATTCTCTATATTTCCATGTGGAATAATATTTTTATTTATATCCCTATTTCTTCCATCATATTCTTGACCTTGTTTCATCTTCTTTATTATCCTCTTCTTAATTTCATTGAGGAAAATTAGCTCTAAAATTCTCAATGTATCCAAATACAAAACATTTCATGGGATGTTTCTATTTTAATTTACATAGAACTCATTTTGAATTTTAATATAATCATGATAATAATTCAATATAGAATTTACAAATACTATTTTCATAATTGGATTCACCTGCTTCATCTTGAATAAGAATTTTATTTTAAATATTTTTCTTAGCATCCTCGAAAATAATTTCTCTATCAACATTGGTTTATATTTTCATATATCTCTCCATTAACAATTCATTTGTAAGTATGGTGAAATAAAAACCATCTTGACATAATGTTTCAGGATCATTATCATCGAGTAATGAAATTTTTTATCAAAATTTAATGGAGGGATTATCAAAATATTTTCAACAACTATAGATTAATCTAACTATTCTCTAAGTCATTTTGAAAGTACGAACATTGGAATTCATCGTGGAAATGAAGTCCCCAACAAATTCATATTCACCCATTTTCAAATCTACATACATCAATTGATTGATTTGTTACTTTTCCATCTTTAATTTTGTTCTAACTTAATATATGTTTCTAATTATTTCTCTCATATACATTTCGATGTGTCAATAATAGTCACCATTATGAATTGACTATAAAAATTATTAATATAAATCTATTATTTCCATTACATCATACTCCGATTCATCATATCAATCGATGTACAAGTATGTTTTTCCTAATTATGATGAAACCCATATTTCATAGATTTAATAAAATCATATCGAATAAGCATAAGATAATGAACCACTATTTTTTCTATATATGAAAATTCATTCCATAAAAAAATGGAATATAGTTATCATTCACACAATTTCATTTCTTCATAAAAAATGAATATGTGATTGGAAATTTCAATTTTATATCAATTTTAATTAACCAGTAAGGATAATTGTATCACTATGGGGTGCACTGTTGAGATAGTGATAACTTTTTCATTTATTTTTAAATGAAAACGAATCATCCATCAGCTCATATTTAATATTTAATTCTATGAAAAAAGAATCTAAACACACATCCATTCTAAAAAAATATATTTATACAGTCCACTATTTAACAAGAATAGTTAGGTCCATTGAATTGTTTTTAAATGACCACATATCCCACAATCCACTAGAAAATAATCATTTTTTCTAGAATTAAATGTGTTGGATATACCCTTTCACCAATGTATCACTATGTAAAAAATCCAATAGTGTGTGTGCTTCCTCATAGTATAAATAATGTAAATCGTTGTTTGAATAACAACCCATGTTATTTATTCTTATTTCCAACATCAATAAATTTGTTGTTAAAAAATTATTTTCATACCATGATTCTAGTAATAACATCAATGACTCTGATATAGAATTTAATCTGATTTTCATGTATAAACAACCTAGTTTAATTATTACCCTTTTAATATATCAAACCAATTTACCAATACGAGGGGTATAACTATAGTAGAATATGGTTAAGGAAATTCAAAATTCCATCCACAATATGAGAATCCTAATATATTAATCATGGACTAATTATCCATCTCAATATGGTGACTATCTGAATATGAAGAGAAGACAAATATCATAGAAAACTGAATAATATAACCACATTATATGTTGATTATCTCAATTAAAATTATTTATTCTAACTTCTCATTTCACTCCTCTCCATATAGAATTCATCAACATAGATTAATATATAAAAATTTGTGTTATCCATAAAGGTTATGAGATAATCATTCTTCATGTGGATAGTATAACCACCAGAGAGTGTAAAATGTACAATCCTCATTGATGAGTTGCCTAAATCATTTTTTAATGAAATCCCCAAAACATTTACCTCTCACCAAAATTACCCCAAAAATCAACATTCTCTAAATTTTGTGTGTAATTTGGACTTATTTAACTCTTCTCTGATCTTTTCAAATATTCTTCAAACATCTTCCATTCTTCAGAAATTATCTTAAAATAGAAGTCTGATTTAGATATCCCATTCCAATTTCTGAATACGATGTTCCGCTTCACAACACATCCAAAAGTATCTTTCAAACACATAACACACTAATTTTTTATTTTATCAATATGTTTTCCTCTAAAAATTATATATATGATGAAATAGTAAACTTTCAACTTCATTTCAAACTCTATTTTAATTATTATTACCAATTTTAAATATGATTTTGTTTTCCAAATTGATGAAAACCCCTGAAAAAAATAATATATTTCTTCTCTTTTGTAAATTTGATACCCAAAATTTTCATTCTATGATGATTTATATATTATTTATTTTGTTTTGGATAAAATATATTACATTGAATTTCTCACAATTATCAACAGTCTTTCAAACCATCAAATTATATTCTCTTCCATTTTAAATTTATTAAAAAAATTTAATGGTTGATTGGTCTCTATAATTTAGACAAAAATAGTATTTATCTTAATTCATTTACAAATGGTCTTTGAATAAAATTCCCCTTTGAAGAATCTGCTAGTAGGATGAATAAAATGGAACAGTTTCTGCAGCTTCAACATCATCCACTTTCTTCAATCACAATCATTTCCTTGTATCATTTCTTCTTTCATGACATTGAATACATCTAAGAACATATTTACAATCATGTAATTTTTAAAAGGAATGTCTTTTATCCTTCCATTTCCTTTTTCAGCTTCAATATTTCCAACATAGCCTGAATATGGTTATTCAAAAAAAATTGACCAGAATATAAAATGGTCGAATATGATCTCCAAAAAAATATATTATTTTCATCTAGATCTAATTAATACAAATACGATTGTAAATATCACGTCCCCCACCCACACATTTTATTCACCAATCTCAAATCACATGTTTTACAAGTTTCTTAATATAATTGATAACTCAAGGATCATCCACGAACCGTCACATTGTATTATCATAGTCATGTGTACTATGGTTTTCTATCATTATAATTAATCCATTTATACCATATTCAACGTAATTCTTATGATAATCTACATACATTAAGTACAGATTTTTTTCAAAATGAACGATCCTTTCGTTACAAATTCACTGTGAATCTGAAGATCCATCTCCTCTAACAATATTCTCTCAGATATGAGGGATCCTTTCAAATATTGTTTGTCTGATTGTCTAAATAGGACGACTAGTCCAAATTACCCCAAAACAAAGTGATGTGATTTTTTTCTTCTAATACTAAATAGTCACCCTCCTCATCATCTTGGTCTAAAAAAATTTAATATTTTCCCATTGTTCATATTGATTTCTTTATTGATACCTCAACCAAGAGTTCCAATAGATATATATATTCATCATCTTGATTGATATCAAATGTGTGACGATTCCTCATTTCGAGGTCTATTAGATGAACCATTTCCTCCAGGAGGATAGGGATAAGTACAATCGTCTATCAAGTCCCATTTAATTATAGTAGTACAAGAAGATAATATATTATATTTTATCATTCATCATGAGTTCTAGTATCAGATAACATTGATGTTTTTATTTGTGATATATATCACTAGGAAGAATAGTATTTTCCTCATTCGGTGGTTATAGTCTTTATGTTGGTTTGGACCCTGAAATAAATTATTATTTTTGGATATTAATTCATTTCATTAGATAAGATGTGTGATTTTAGAGTCTAGTAATGCATACCCACGATGATATGACAATGTTATGGATTTACATTTATAAATTATTTTATGAGAAGTTTCAACTATTGTGTTTATGCTAAAATTTGATCTAGGGGAATCGTTAACTACACATGTATAGTATAGTGGTTTCTGTTTATGTTGTGTTGTTCACCGACCAAAAAGGACACTCCTTTCATTTTTTACAATAGGTAATCTTCTAGGTTAGCAGGTTATATTATTTTCTATGTAGTTTTATTAATGAAAGTGTTGTTTCATTATGTCATCTCACTTCATCTAGAGTGAATTATTTGGCTCATTAAACTAAGATCACAATATATAATGGATGTCAGACTATTCAGGATAGCAGTGTGAATAATATTGCTAAATGTTTTGTATAATTTAATTTTTGGGTGATATTTATGTCTCGATAGGGGAGGAAATATCATAGTTGGACTTATATATGTGGACTTGTGGTATTTAGATTGGGTCGAGTTGTCTTAGATAGGTATAATTCATTTATTGATATATGATATGTCACCTAGATAATGATTTTGTGACCTGTATTGATGAGTATAATATAATGATGATTGATAGATCTTAATGGAATAAGAATCCCCCAGATTAGGGATCTATTATTGTGGTATGGTCATCTATAAGGGTTGTGATATTGTAAGAGGATAAGGAGATACTTTGTGGGGGACATTGTTGTAGGATGATGATACATGATTTTACCATCACTAAAATTATCTGTCCCATGTTAGGATCATGGAGGCAACCCTCTAGGTGGTTGGTAGTTACATTCCATGGATTTCTATCAGCATGCTACACAAGAGTTGATCTGAGGTCTGATCCTTTAGTTTTATACAATTGTTTTAGTACTAATTGGCATCGGGTCATGTTATTCCTTCATCTCTTAATTTAGATTATGAGTTATTGATCTTCCAGTTCATACATTTGCCTCTCAATTATGGATAAATTATTCTCTAGTGAAAGAATGTTCCATATCTCTTTTCATGGGGTAGTTTAATCCATCCCTTGGTGCGTAGAGTTTCACTTGAAGAAATAAAAGCCATAATGTTGATACCCTATAACCCTAACCTATTAATTGATTAGTTTTCCTTGGTTTTGGATGATATTGTCTATAATCAAAGAAATTTATGATTCTTACAAACAGATGGAACTAGAATATAGTTTATGGGTGATATAAATATCACGGTGGATGGAGTGGGACATTTCGAACAAAATATTAACAAAAATACCCATTAGTCTGTGAGTTTATCCATTGTCCTGTGGGCTCATCAAGATTCTCTATTTCAATTTGTAGTTGTTCAATTTATTGATGTCTTCTCAGAGGTTTTTATAGGACCTCCTAGAACATGACAAATAGAAATCTAGATCGATATGCACCATGGTACAACACCATTATCTTGATTAGAATATCAGGGGACCCTGTTCATATGATTTATCAAAAGGCGTAATTATATAACATTAAAGGTAATTTATTTATCAAACACAGATTATCCCTATAGGCTACCCTGGTGTAGTTCATAAAAACATTGGACAAGTGACTGAGGCTATATATTTACTTTCATCACCTGAAAATTGTAAAAAATAATTGAAACATACCCCTTAACAATGATTGATGATCATTTTGACCATCTTGTGATGTTTGGGTTGGTTATCAAAGATTTATGTCAAGTCTTACTACCACCTATGGAGTGTTCCTGAAGAATATTTTACATACATAGAATTATGATCATTATATAGTCAATATTAGTTCCTTGTAATGTATTTTTGCGTAACAAAATATACACAATATTTTTCAATTAGATGAACATGATCTTCCATCCATAATTTTACCAATTTTTAATTATTTAATTTATGAAATTATAAATTACTCTTGGTTATTGGAGGATTCTGATGAGAATATGATTATTTCCCTAGACTATCTTTGGTAGAACCACATTATTATAGTCTCTCGAACTGCCTATTATGGATTTTTGAGGTTCACATTTTGGTCTATGCATTGTCTGATCAAGGATTAGATAAGAAACAAATGAAAAACATTTTACTGATTTTTTGGGAGCTACACAAGAGACTTCCAAATGTATGGATGGTTCGTGGAATGGAAGGGTACCAAAAAAGTGTTATAGAATAATTCTATAGAGTATGAACTACCATGACCACACTGATATGAGAAGTGAAATATTTTTCCTCCATCGATCATTTTGAGAGAGAATGTGAGGAGATTAGGAAGAGGGTGACTAATTTTCCTATGTTTTTTTCTACCAGATGACAATGTCTATTCAGTTTTTTCATTCAATTGGATCTATGATTGGATGTGCATTGATGTATAGGTATTGATCAAAGATGGTTAGAGTAAATTTAGAGCCTATTATCCAAACAATGTGGCATAAAACAGTGACTTTTTAGTGGTTTTATTTTCTTTGAGATGTTTATATGATATCTTATAGGGGATAACTTTTTCATACACTGTCACTAACAATGAAATAGTTAAATAATCCCCTAATGATATCATAAACTGATACATAGTCTCTGGTGGGAGTTCATGTAGTTCTATAACATTGAGATATTCTATAATAATGGAAAAATGAATGTGGTAGAACATTCCCTTAACACTAAGTGTTGTTATCACATGGCTGACGAGGTGTCTGAGTAGATGTATTCTTTATAGCTGGTGTTGATGATGAAATGGGTGTATATATTCATCATTTGATGGTGTTGAATCCTCCACTTAATTAAGGTGTGATTGAGACCCAGTTGTAATACATTGACTATGATAAATTTTATGAACATATATCATTATGGGATTCTCCTAATAGATATTTATAGCAAGGAATTAGTTTATCCTTTTCCAAGATCAATGGTTGTTCTAGTTGAAATAATAGAGGATGCGATGATGATGACTCATAATTCTACATTGGTTTAATATGCTTTTCTGGGAAAGATGTATAAATACCAACTATAGTAGTTTTGGTGGAATCATGTGAGTTGAAGAATATATTAGTTCATATCATGGTCTATAACATGTCAATTTGTAGTGGTTGTCCCCTAGGATCCCTTAAGTTTGATGAAGCCTCTTGAGAAAAAAGTGGAAATAGAGTGGAATATCTAGAAACATTTTGACATGTATTATGTTTGAAGAAAAAATCCATTATTCCAACTAGTTGATCGTTAAAAACCATTACAATTCACCTCACTTCTTCAATATATAGGAGATGAGTTTTATTATTACCTATTTTAGATATTTTTATGCGTGGCATGTTGTCCGGATCTATGGGGTAATATCAATGATTGTATTCGACCATGATGCATGGTTTACATCATATTTGTAGAGAGTCTTGTATGATGCATTTTTGACGTTGTTGATAATGAGTATTATGTGTTACCCCTATAAAGATTGGTATACTCAGTAGACTATCCAGATGATGGAGGATATGTTTAGATATTTTTTGTTATACATTAACAAAATGTAGGAGAATAAATTTACATTGATTTATTTTTATAATAAAAGTATATATCATTATATGATTGGAAAAAATCATTTTCATTCCATATATGAGAGGCCATGAGGTCACCCTTATGCTAGAGTGAGATTGGCAAGACATCTCATCTTAAGAGAGTGATGGCGTACTCCAGGAATGAGAAGTATCAAGAGTTATGAAATCATGTGAGGAAATATTAGAGGAAATATAAATCATTTGTATAATTACTTCATATATCTCTAGGGTTTGAATAGGGAGTCCATGTTTTCCAAAGAGTGTCCCTATGAGGAGTATTGGAGACATTCTTCTTTGGAGCCATGTTATTATTGATGTTTATCAAAAAATTTGATATCATATGGAGGGTTCTCATGGATTCTTATTTCATAACACATCAAACATAGTTGAACATGGTGCATGATGTATTCCATATGACTTATCTATTATGATAAGGGAATAAACATATTTATGTAATTGAAATGGGCTGTATATACACTAAGGATGGATCTACCTTTAACGAGTACTCAATGGTGACCATGTATTGGTAGGAGAGGAGCCTGGATTGGTCATTCCCTTTGTTCAGACATTGTGGTACCACGATATCATTTTGAAGATCTCCTATTAGAAATAGATTCAGCTGCATGTTTAGTATCCCCAATATTTAATTGGCAATATAATTGTTTGGTGAAAACTTCTTGAATAAGGGTAGACAATATTGACTTTATTATCCTTATATGTAATTTGAATATATATTATAATTTTTTAGGATCCAAGAACTGAGTCTTCATGAGATAATGATGCCCAGGGATTCCAAAAATGATATTTTTAAATTTATAAATATATTAATATTTCACAAAGGTAATTTTCTAGAAAAGTGTAATAACTACCAAAATGAGTATCATAAAATATATGATACAATTATTGAGTGAAAAATGTATGGTTTACAATACAAATTCACTATGGTTTGTTAGATCCAGATGTCCTATTTAGGTAGTTGTAAGTAGAGTGTTTAATTAAAATAGACAAATAAATTTATTTATTATACATAAAATGAAAATGAACAAATTAAATCAATAAATAAAATTACCTAAATATTCTCTAAGGTTATTCATATATACCTTTAGATAACTATGAGGATCATTGATAGTTTTTCATTGGTGTATTGAGATTAGAGGGACACATGCCATCTGATTGTGTTCGATTGAGAGGCACTGAACAATGTGGGACACCTATATCACTATAAAACACATTCATCAAACTTTATTATTCCAAATAGATATAGAACTCCTCAATTGTAGTTTCCTACATATTTATTAAACTATTAAATCATTTATTATTATTTTATTTTGACCATTTATTGTTTTATCATTTTCATGTTCCATATATTGGAATTAAATTATTTAAACCAATATATTTCCATTGCATAATGGTCTCAACATTTTTTATATCATTTTCATAATTTATTGATGATAACGATTACCAGTGGTGGGTATACCTATTTTAATATTCATATAAACCAATAAATACATTATTTTCCTCATCAATTGACCATGGGGTCATGTTTTGACATTTTCTTGGATGGTTCAAGCACGAAAAAACACCTAGAGTCATGTTGGTTGTGTAAATTTTCATGCACAACATGTCCACAGAAGGTTCAATTAGATAGATTTAATATTTTTCCCATAAGATAACACAATCAAGAAATATCAAAAGAATACATGCTATGTGGACCCCCACACACACCATGCATTCCCCCATAAGACATAATCCTATAATTTCTAATTATTTTTTAGTTATGTTTTATCCCACAATTAGCATATCTTGAATGTTTGTCCACATAGATAATTATGAAGGCCTTAATTATGTTATATGTTATTTGATAAAAGTTTATCCAAACAAGAAACATCATAAGGATGTTCTTAAATATGAAAGTGATCAAGGAAGGTTCGACAGATAGATATTACTATTGAAAATCCCCTATCGCACCAAGGTGCTGGTCCCCTATTCCTTTTTTATAGTTTGAGGTTGTACTCCCCTACATCAGGTCATATTCCTCTATCGGCATTGTGGTAACCCCCCCCCCCCCCACGTCTTTGAGAATAGATGGGGTGAGGGTCGCCGACAATAGTTCTGGATCCGTTGGATATGGATAAAAGAATAATGGAGGGGGACCCACAACAAAAATTTAGGATAGGTTTTGTTAGATGTTGGAAAATAATAATGGACATTTTGAGTTGTATGATTACCTATCGGCATTGGATAGGCTATGAGATGTGGATAAACCGTCTCTATCATATACATTTCATTATGATTATATATATGTATAAATATTAAGTTCTCAATTCTTTCTTTCTTTGGGTTGATATGAATAATTTTGTTTTATATATCTATCACTCCATGTTATGATTTTTTTGTGCCCTACTAGATATTTATATACTCAAATTCCATAGGATTTAACAAAATATTTCATTTCATATTCATAATATAGATTGATTAATGTCTGCATTAGTGGATAATATGGATATTTTTTTCATTAACCATGTAAATTGGTCGGAACGTTGATATTTAGATAGTAATATCTCATTTTTACATTTATACTAGTAGGTTTCATGATTTTTTATTCACTTTATTTAATGTCTTTTCCCATTTTTCATTTTCAATTTATACTTGCATACTATGATGTATTTCATAGATATTTTTTATTCATTATTTTACTCTGGGTGTTTATGTCTTTAATTATTACACATCAGCACTATTTTATAGAGGTGTTTGTGTTTTAGAATAGAAGTGGAATATGAAAAGGCATGAAATTTACATTATTATTTATCAGTACATTTTCCCATCCCCAACTATATTGAAGGTGGACCTGGTGTTGTCATGTCTTTGATTTTTAGTGGCCATGTAAACCCCGGTGAGTCAAATCATTACATTAGTGGACATAATTTAATTCATATGGAACCCATGTACTTTGGGTGTGTGTGTGTGTATGTTATTTAATAAAATTTAATTACTTTTTGGATTTGGGTTCAAATCCATGTTTTGTTTAATATTTTATAATAAAAAATTAATATAAAATAATAAAAATTATATTAATTTTATTTATGTAAATTTATATTTATTATTATATATATCATATTCAATAATATATTAATATATATATAATATTTTTTAGTCTACCATTATCAATTATTTTTATATATAATAAATTTATAGCCATTATTATTAGGGAAAATAATGATAAATATCAAATTGTATTAAAAATTAAAATAACCTCATAAGGGTTGACATTTTAAAAATCATAATTTTAATTGTGAGAAATGTAACCATTATCGATGCTATTTTTTCACAGATAAATTTATTCCATTTTTGAAAACCTTATTTTAGAGAACATAAAAGAATGTTCTTAGTATCACACATTTAATATTAGTGATAACTCAGCCATTCCCAAAAATGAACTGTGAAAAAACGACACCATGGATCAAAAACTCTAAAATAACATGATTTACTAGATTAATGAAAAATAAAATCCCAAATGTGAATTGGATTAAATGGGAAATTCATGTAATGTCATTCAACTATTTACATCAAAAGGTATCAGTCCTAGGTAGGTGATTGTTTAGTGAGGCTTGTAGTAGTATATATCGACGGTTCATAAAAATGATGTGTTGGGCGTGTGACAAGGAATATAATGCGGTTGATATCTCATGTGTACTTGTGTTGTGATCACATAGTAGTATATATATAAATATATGGACGATGGTGGTCTACATAATTAATGACCACAATGAAGACCTTTAATTTTCTGGTTGATCATTTTTCTTGGAGGTGTCAGAATGGTATCATTGATGAGTGGGGCTCACACACCTAGTGTGAGTCTAGGAAACATCTGTTGGAAGCCTAGTACCAGGTGAACAAAATTAGTGTGGTGCATGAACTTTTATACATTATAATTAACTTATCAATAACAATTATTAATGCAAGAAAACACAAACTGATGGGAACCTGGTGCAAGTGGTAACAAATTCTTAGACAAATAGAACAATTCTGAGCACTCTCTAAAGCCTCTCATTGAATAGTGTAAATAAAGGGAACCATGGATATATTTTATTATATAAAAATATATATATTGTATTAAATATGACTTATAAATCCATAACTATATTTATATATAATATAAAATTATGATTTATATAATTATATTATTTAAAAAATTATTACCAATCATAATTTTTTAATTTTATATGTGGAATATATTAGGAAAAAATTATTCAGAACAAATAATATAATTATATATATATATAAATTTCTTTAAAAATTAACATATTAATATAATATATTTATATAATTTAAAATAATTAATGAAATATAGAAACGATGAAATATTTATTTATAATACAATATATTTTGATTTTTCTGATTTTTTAATACTAAATAATACAAAATATATACATATATTTGAATATCTCTATATTCATTTGAATTCATGTGAATGAATGTATATGTTTGTGCATACATGTATATATTTTCATGTATGATGATGTATTTGTTTTCATGTTCAGGTACATATATTGGAAATCACTTGTATGTGTTCAATATGTATACGTATGTCTATATGGGTATGTTAATTTGTACGTATATAGATATAAGGGTTGTGTACATGTATGTTGGTGTGTTTGTGTAAGTGTTTGTATGTATGTCCATAGATGTGTATGAATGTGTATGTGTGCCTGTGTATTTGTATGTATGTATATTTATGTGTATGTGCATGTGTGGATGTTGATATGTATGTATCTAATTTTGTGTTTATGTATGTGATTATGTATGTGTATGTTTATATAGTTTGGGTGTCTATATGAAGTATTTGTATGTATTTGTTTGTATGTGTTTGTACCTGTATATATTTCTATATATGTGTATGTGTATGTATTTGTTTATATGATTATATTAATGATTGTAATTGTATTCTTTTATGTGTTTTTTTCATGCATGTATGTGTAGATGCATGTATATGCATCTATATGGATGTTTGTGTATATATGTGTATGTGTATGTTTTTGTGTATGTATAAGTTTGTGTATATATGTATGTATGTTTACTTATATGTGATTATTTGTGTGTATGTGTTTGTATGTAATGAATATATTGGTGGTTATGCTTGTGAATATATCATTATATGTCAAGAAAATTACGTTTTTTTCCTTTCGACATATTTCAAAATTAATTATATATATATATATTTATTTACATACATGGAATCGCTAAAAAATTATTTCGGTTTATAAAATAAAATTAATACAAATATACATATTTAGAATTAATATTTTTATGTTTTATAGGTTAGTAATTATGATTTATATATTTTTAACTTTTAATATTTAATATTTTAATATGTATTTAATTTATATAAAAACTATATGTTCATTTCTATTTTAAATAATTTCTTTCATTTCGGTAGTTTTATATTTATTATTTATTCATTTTTAAGTAGTATTTTATTTTGAATAACTTACATTGAAATTTATTTTTAAATATTTGTTAATTTAGATTTAAAAAATTATTTTCTTTTAGTAATTATTTAACATATATAATTTTTTTATAAATTTTTAAAATTATTTTTAATTCTATTTAATTGTATTTATTATGTTCTATCCATTTTTTTACACTTGTTAATTTATCAGTATTAATTAATCGTTAATATTTCTCAATTATCTATAATTTTCATCGATATAATAATTTTTAATATCTACTAATTTTTAATAATTTTTCATTTAATGGTATTAAAAGTTATATGGATTTTAAATATATTAATACATTAATAAGAATTAAAATAAAGTAATTTTATATTTATCAAATTTATTCAATTAATATCTATTTATTTTAATTTTTATTTATGTTTTTTTAAATGATTATATAAAATATATTTTATCACTAATAATAAGTACATTATTATAAATATCTTTAGAAAAATAAATACATAAATAATCTATTTTATTTTTATATAAAATTATTACAAAATTGGATTTATATATTTAATTGTATTTTTCAAATCATGAGTAAATATAAATTTTTAAATAATTTAATTAAATTTTTTAAAATTTATCACATTTTTTTAATATAATTTTTTATCAAATATTCACTTTTCCTATTTTTGCAATTTAATCATTTTGAATATTAATATGTTTAATATTTTGTTAATATATAGATTTTTTATATATTTTTAATAATTGTTTTTATTAATATTTATAAGTTCTGAAATGTTTCTAATTTGCATATTTAATATATATTCATTTTTTAATATTTATATTACCTAAATCTATATATATTTATTTTATATTCCATTTTTGTACGTAATTTAATTTGAAATGTGATTTATTTAAATAAATTTTTAGTATCTATCCTTTTTTATTTTAATATTTATTCATTTATATCATTTTTATAATATATATAAATTATATTTCTTTTTCATTTTTAAAATATGTGTAATTTATAATATGAATAGTCCCAATACATTTTCATTATATTCCTATATTTATAATAATAAAATACATTAATCATAATATCGTCACCTTTTGTTATACATTTCATATATTTATTTATCTTGTTTTATTTTAATGTATTTGTATATTATTTATTATTAATATACCTAATACATTAATATTTTATATTTGTTTAATTTTTTATTTTAATGTAATTTATGATATTAATTTTTTATATTATTTCAAATATTTTTATTTTGAAATTTTAAATTTAATTTTCACATTTCAACTAGTATTTACAAAAAATATATTAAGGGACTATAAATGTATATTTACGACATCTTATAAGTGTGGAGATCATCAGTGTCATTTTTATAATGATAAAATTTTGTCCTTATTAGCACAAATATAGCACTTATAAATGATATCATTATTTGTTGGTTTAATTTCCACACCAATAAATATATCTTTTCCAAAGTTTTTCTACATGTGATAGTTGAACCCATTCATCTTTTTAATGAAAAAACTAACTGAAAATGCCCATTCTCAAAATTTTGATGATCTCATGGAAGTTAAATCTTATGGTTTCCATCTTCGAATCATTTCAACGATTTGACAGTTAAATCCTACCTATTTTATTCATAATTTATTTTTAATTGTTCATTAATCTTTTTCATCATATTTCAATTATTCTCTTTGGTTATTCTCATTTTAATGATATTCTGTAGTTTTTTAAATGATTATTTGATTTATTGTTACTTAATCTCTTTCGATCAATTTTTGACCCCACACTCAAATGACTTTGGTTCTTTCTTATTCTACATTTGGAAAGACATTTCAGTGGATAGAAAAATTGAAATAATATTTTTCAAAAATTTTGTACTCAAGCATTCATCTAAAATATTCATTCAATCTATTATAATAGGTATATACATTGATTCATGACCATTTTTTGTGGAATTATGAATTATTATGTTCATTTTTTTAAAAAAAATATCTCTATATTATAATTCGAACAATGAAAAATAATATGAAATTTTCATATATAAATTTCATCTTTTCATTAAGAAATAAAGTAATATAACTATTCTATGCGTTTTCAAAGTAATTATTTATGAAAAAATCATATAATTTTTTGAATATTATAATTAATATAATTTTACTAATATTTTTAATCCTCGTTAACTATTTAGTATTATATTTAAATGGGAGATGATTTTTTTTTTGCAAATTTGGATTTTTCATATAATTAAAAATTATCAAAACAGTAATTTTCCTTAGTTTAATGTAAATATTATTTATTTTATCAATACAACAACACATTAAAATTATTTTTTCATTTAATATATCACCTTCATGATTTGAAAATTTTAAGCATTTTATTATTTTAAATGTATTCAAAAATCCATTCTACCCAAAATAATAATTTTCTTCAAAATATCATGGGATATTAAAACTTTTAATTTTATTTATACCAAATAATGATTTCAAAAAAGTAATTTATGGGCAATTCCATTGATTTTAACAATGAGATTAATTAAATTAATTTTATTTGCATCTAAAAAACATCCATCAAAACATATTTTAATAAATAAAAGAATTTAATTTTAATAGATTTAATTTTCAAAAATACTTATAATTAAAAAATAATATGTGATAATGAAATTTTATGTTTGAGGTTTATTATTTTGAAAATATATCTAATTAAAAATCAATCTATTATTTGGTTTTTTTTAAATGTTATCAAATCCATATAAACACATGTATTATTCACCCAAATTCACTACTAATGCTATCCAAATACCCATAATGAATAAAAGGATGATTGTATAGTGGGATAATTAAATTTTTAATAGCCTTTAGTAATGATTTGACATTCATGTTGTCTTAGATGTCTACTTCACCAAAATTAAATTATAGACCATGTAAAATTCAGGACATATTTCCCCAATTTCTTTAGTATAAACCACAATATAGTATTTTTTTATCCTAATAGGATTTATGATATCAAAATGAATGAATGAATAGATTTCATTTCCATCTATTAATAATGATTTAAAATTATATATATTACTATAAATATTCATAAAATGTGTGGTCTTTATCCAAATAGTTTAATATAACAATAAATAGTTTAAGCAATATATATATATATATATATATATATATATATGGAAACCTACAAGAAATTTAATTAAAACATATTAAAAAATTATATTAAGAAAATTTTCACACATCTCAAGGTGTTAAAAATTATAATTTAGGAAACACAACTATGGTGATTCTTGTTTGTGGGTGAAATAATATTTTTTCATTTATATACTAAAAAATATTGTGAATTAATTGACCATTTATTTATAATATGTTGATTATATATTTGTATATATAATAAGAATAAAATTATATAATTCTATGGAAAATCTATATGTGTATTTTTTTAAAATATAAATATTACATAATTAAATATGATGGATGTTAATTAAAAAAATTATGGATTACGATCATGTGAAAAAATCGAAAGGGGGTGGGGTTAAAGTGTTATTAAATATTATGAATGATAATTATTATGTCCCTTGGGAAATTTATTATATATTTCTATGTTATTTTCCATTAAGACAAATTCGTTTGGAGCTCTTAGTTGAACTATTCATCAATCAAGTAGTAGATCAAAGTAATTGATTTTTTACCAAACACTAGGATGAACTAAATATTAATAGTGATTAGGATAAAAAAATTGTTTTATGGGTCATTTAATATGATTACAACTATAACGATGATGAATATCTTATCATTAATATGATTAAATGTGTAAACTATGATGATGTATGTATTGATTAAATGAAAATGAATGTTGAACATAAACACTAAGATTGTAAAAATCTATTAAAAAAGCTCAATATCTATATGAAGACTCTATTGTATTTTGGTTGTACTAAATATATAATATTATTATCTATACATAAGTTTTATGATATGAATTATTGAAACTAATTGAGTGAAAAAATATTTTCTAAACTACATTCTCCATTGAATGATATATAAACAGAAGATAATGGTAATCATTTCTTAACTTACGATACAAAAGAAATGTCATGTTAAATGGGTATAATCATTTAATGAATATATTTTTTCTGAATGACATTATATTGTTTCAAAATGAAAATTATTACCATAAATTAAACCAAAATTATGGTGACTCTTCATATCAGAAAGATGAATAATATCATTCAAAATATTAATTGCATTATCCAATCATTCTAATGATTCTGCATGTGTATTAAAGATATAATAATTCAAGGAATTGTTTTTGTATGTTGATATATTAAATCATTTTGGGAAAAATTATCACACAACTGTTTTTCGCTATGGATAAAAAAATTCAAGAGTATACTAGATGTTGAAACAAATAGTGAAATAATTGTATTATTCTATATACATATGGAGTGAATACATTTTCTATTGAATTTATAACACATTGTATATGAACATTAATGTTTTTCGATTATAAATTTCCATCATGGTTATGCATAATGAAAAACATAATTTAGTTTTTTCTCCTTATATCAAGAAAAAATACTTTGAAAAATATGATGAACATTATTTGGACCAATTGCACCACGATCATATGTTAATGTTAAATTATTGTATTAAATTTTTTGATTCTTATATAAAATGATTGTTTCATGTAAAGAGACATTTCAGGAATGGTAATAAATGAATTTATTTCATATGTATATGTTTCATGATATATAACAATAGTTAGTCTTGTATGTATCATATTTAAACATGATATATACTTTGTTAGGTTTTAGCATTCATCAATGTCTATTTTCCTATGAAATATATAACTTTTAACAAGAATGCATATATTTGAGTTTTTTATGGTTTCATTATATGGGAATTAATAAAAGGTATGAAACCATATATAATTAGAGGTTATTATAATTTATATATTTTAAATGATATATTCCCTGCTTTGTGTAGAAAAATTTCAAAATAACTGAATTAGACACAATTGAATGTGTTTTTAAAATATTTTTTTTATTTCATTCACATAAAAATAATTTATTTTATCATCTCCTTGGAATATTGCTAAATTCGACTAGAGAAACAATGTTTGACACTAAGGCTACATTGGAAATGATTGATGTGAGGAAAGGGAATAGTTGTAGACAATGAATGGTGAAAGATAGACTATTCTTCCTTCATCTGCTTAAACTCTTTCAATGAAAGTGATATAAAATATTTCAAATATTTGATTGATGAAAATGTTTCATAGTCTAATTCCTCGTATAAAATGAATACCATCCCACTTCTAGATTTAACATTAATGGTCAATAAATCACATGATATTCAAGATTTGAATAATTATTTTATGCCTCTAAATTCACAGTTAATCAATTTTAAAATTATACTTTATAAAATATTCATGATTTTATTTTTACAAATATATATATTAAGTGTACATTATCAATGAATTTCATAAATATTCAAAATGGAATTTCACTCATATTAATTAAATTTGAGATAATATAACCACTATAATTTTTTAACATCATGGTTCACCAGATAATCACTCTGTTATATAGATATAACAATGTGTATCTATAAATTATAGATATACATATCCCAATGAATGTTATATGACAATTTTTAAAAGATATGTCAAAATTTTATCTCATCTAGAAGGTTAAATATTATAGGGGTATATTAAAATGAAATTAATCAAATCTAATAAATACTACACAACTGGTGTCGATTTAATCGGTTTCCACTAGTCTCTCTATAGTAGGTGAATTATGGTTCACTATACTTTTAGGATATATTTGTTAGTAATTATCATTACATTGTTGGAGTATACTCCCATTAAATTTTATATCATTTTTTCTGATTTTCCTAATATTTTTAACCACAAAAATAAAATATTAGGTATTAGAATCTATCATGGTATATAATATGGATAAAAAATTAACATATTTAATATTTTATTGGAGTGTTTCTTGATAATATTTTTACAGATTAAACTTTAATTATGAAATCATCTCTAGAATGGAATTTATGTATATCAATAGTAAAAAATGTTAATCTATTATCTTATAATGGAAATTTTATTAATGGTTAAATATTATGTTAAAAGTATCAAGAAGAAATTATTTCTATGAAAAATACTGGACATACACTTGTGGTGGGATTGATGCATGATTCAATTTTCATGTATTCAAATATAATTTATGGAAATATATTATTCATTGATATCATCAAACATACAAGTAATTTGTGTGATTAAATGTTACAAGTTATTATGTTTAAATGAAATTGGGTTAATAAAAATAGTGGTGTTAAATTAGATGAGTTAGGAATCATCACCATATATTTTATTAATGATGTGTACAAGGATAAACAATTAATGTTGATATCATAATAAATACATGTATTTTCTATTACCAAACATGAAAATAGAAAGGGTTTATACATTTTTTATCCACCGACACACTTTTATGGTCATATGTAAATCAATGGAAGGATAAATATTTTATAGGTATGTGACAGCAACATTGTAATTTTGAAAATTTATAAGTTGTATTTTATTTCATAGGGACCAAATGGATGTTATTTTGATACATGATAGTGGTTTAAAATCACATCATCCTTGAATAAAAATAATAATATTTTAATAATCAGGTTTATTATTTGGAATATTCATTTTATTACATCATAAAAATATAATTTCACTACTTCATTTATAAAATTACAATTGTTTATTAAACAACTTCTTCTTATAATGGCGTCTCCACATGCTGATTCTCCCAATTGTGAGGGAATAGAATTTGTTCCAAGTGATGATGCCAAAAATCCTATTGAATTTTATATTTATAATATTTAAACCAAGAAAATATAATAATGTCAAAAAAATGCTTACTAATTATAGTTGTTTTTAGTGCAATGGTCCAAAAATATAATTATAGGAAGAAGAGAATTAAAATTTTAGGTTAGATAGAACACACTAAAATATCATCCTTTCCTCAACATGATAATTTTCTGTAGTTAAATCATAATCACTATCCGAAGGAACATGTTAATTCATATAGATATATTGAGAACTATTTTTTCCATGTTTAATGAACTAATTTTCAACGATATTATGGTAACATTATGACATATGTTCTCAAATATTACTAATATATCAAATAATTAATATTTTATTTAATTTAAATTATCCCATTTATATTTAATTTATAATAGATTAATATTGAATGATATTTTTAATAATGGTAGTTATAAAGGCTCATATAGCCATTTTGACACTTATTATGAAGCATTATATAGGTGATTTTAAAGGGAAATTTATCCAGTGCTTGGTAAAATAGAAACACATGACAAATAATGAAACATGGAATTTGTTTGTTTGGAATAATGTTGAAGTGTATATTTAGGTATACTAGGATTTGAAATAAATTAATTGTAAATAACTGTTTTATTCAATTCTAAAAAAAATTTACAAACAATCGACTTATGTTGAAAATAGGAAGTGACCATCCAATCCAATGTACCCATACTGAAAATAAAGCATGAAAAAATTAATATATTTTAAATCTAATGCTAAAAATTTATGTGGAATGAAACAAAAAAATAACTGTGTTCATTATTTTATATAAATATTTATTGTCAAAATCCATTGCCAATTAAATCAACAATTATGTGATATAAAAGGATTATTATGTAACGAAGGATGGAAACCAAGGAGATTGATGAAGTCAAAGAGTATTGTAATTATGTGAAATTATAACCTTATAATAATTTGACCTTATATATATGAGTATTAATTATTAATGAGTGATTATATTTCTATACTTTTTATTCGGTTTATATATAATCATCATCATTATTAATAAATTTTGAAAAAAATACTTTTTTCATCATTGAAGTGTCTAGAACAATATTTATGCATCAGATGTTTGGGTTTTGGAATATCACATAGAAAATATTTTGAGAATATAAATTCACATTCATTAATGATATCAAAATATAGATGATATATATTAATGAATAAATGTACTATAAGATTTTTTTAGTAAAATAAGTTTTTAGGCAATTGTAAAAAAGAAATTAAATTCAATAAAAAATATAAAAACAAATAATTATTGATTATATACTAATGAAACCTCCCATTTAGGCTACAAATTCTTCTTAAATTTAATATTTATGATATGTACAAGATACATTTTTAATCTATTTTTGTGAAATTTGAATATGGAAGGTGTTGATACATTAATTATAATATTATTATTCTAGGTTAAAATTAATTTTATATAAATCTATGATAACTCACTCATATCCTTTTTGTGAAAGGTATGGTGTGAAATATATATGAAGGCAATTTAAAAAGTAATTTACATAAAAAATATATTTCGAGAGTTGGGATTATGTTATCTCATGAGTCAAGAACTAAGCTACTAGTTCTACATAATGAATTAGATGTTCTAACAGACAAATATGATATTGAAATCATCATATAATAAATGTTAGATATTATAATAATTATTACGATAAATGAGGTACTTATTTTCAAATTTAATATTTATATAAAAAAAATTATCAATTAAGGAAAAAGGATTAAAATAAATTTCATTACTGACCCATATAATTATGTGGAAAATGAAGGTATAATCAAAACTAACTATTTCAATATATAATCAATCCAAAATACATTTGGAATGTATGTTTATCCAACCATTTTAAATAATTTATTTACTAATATTACAAGTTCATGTGAATATAGCCTTTAATGATAGTAATTTCATGTTTATTTATTTCAAGGAAAAATATACCGAGACACCATTTTGATTAAATTTTTATTGATAATATAGATGAAAACATTATTAATGGTAAACTAGGAGAATAATTTTTAATTGTATAGATGATGTCCATTTACACAATCTCTTTTTCCAAAATCTGATCTATAATGCCTATTATAGATAAATAATATTTCTAATTTTTTTCTTTTACATATTAGTACAATATAAAATAAAACCCCATAAATATTTTAAGACTCATAAGTGCCTAAATCACACCAATATAACAAGATAAATTTGATTAAAATGAATATTTAATAACTATAGATTATCTAGAATTACTAATTTAAAAATCCATCGAAAAACGCTTATTTATTCAATAAATTGTATTCTAGAACTCTATAATTCAATAATATAATATATATTTTAATTTCATACATTTCATATTATTTTTATAGAATAATTATATTCTCATTGATATTATTTTTGATACTCTATAGATTTATTAATTGTATTCAAAGCATAGATTAGAATCTAATTAACCAAACCTAGTGATCTTTTTAAATTTTTAATACAACAAATTATTCATTTTAAAATAATTTCTTTTGTATTATTCTTTAATTTATTTTTTACATATATTGAAAAATGTTTATATATTGTCAAAATCTCGCTATATAGACGGTCTATGAGAACTATTATAATATAAATATTTTAAAAAAGGATACTTATTATGGTATATAAAATATAATTTCACTATAAAACATATATATAATCTAATTAAATATTTTCTCACTATTTTTTGTAGTGTTCTAAATAAAATAATAAGTGAAGATGTTTAAATTATGTTTAATAATTTATAAAATATGTCATAGTACATTGATAAACTATCATCCCAAAATAGGTATTTCTAATGAAAATTAAATTTTTAGTTAAAAATTTTATTACTGGTTTTTTATTATATATATGATGTACTACTAGAATTATCGACAATGTGTGATATTTAAAAATAGAAAATATTTTTTTAAATGAGTGGGATGAATACATGGTGGTTCAATTTTTCCAAGAATCATTAGGTCATGAAGTCCTATCATATTGGTAATTTATTAACATTATAGTGATCATGAAGAGATGATTTATCATCTTATTATTAATAATAATTATTATTTTTTTATATACTTCTTAATTAGTATGTTCAGTTATAATTTTTATATGGTAATTATTAAATTAATTTCAATAGTTATTATGAAGTATTAATTTTGTAGTATTTTTATATTAGAATTATCGTTCTATTTAGTGTAAAAAATGATCCTAAATAGAGTTCATTAAATTAACGGAATGCTAAAATCAGATTTTACCCTTCATGACTCACCTGAAACTACATATATATCTATTCTTTAATCATTTTAGGCACATATTTATTATATAAAAATAAATTATTTATGAATTATTCTATAATAATTATGCACTAAGGTGTTTTTTAATGTTATCTACAAAATTATTTTAGTTACCTATTTTATTTAATTTTCATTTATTATTGATGGAAGTCATTTTATTTTTTATCCAGACATTATAATTTTGTTTTAGTGAGATAAATTAGAAAAAATATTCAACAAATTCATTTCATATTTCTAGGAAGAGACCCCAACATAATATCATACAGTAAGTGATTTGTATGAAATAATATATTAAGATTAAAAGTTACATTTTATCTAAAAAAGTTCATCACATAATAAAAACTGAGAAAAACTAGTAATGTATTGATAATTTCAGAAAAATATTCAAATGTCATTTATGATGTTTATAAACTAATCACATTCCAATATGATATAGAGTATGCTTCATGTAATTTAATGTGTGGGGATTGATATTAAATTTATAGTTCAAATTGAAACATGTGTCATTTAATCATAAAAAAGAATATTTTCTATTATTTTTTAAGATAATATTTTAAAATTCATTTAATCATTAATATTTTGTAGGAATCTGCTGCAAATCAATATAACTCATTGTGTGGATGATAAGATTGAATATGCATGATTTTAGTTTAAAATTTATGTCTTAATTCATAAAATTATTCACACACTAATTAAATAAGAATGAAAATCATGAATATTATTGATATTATTTGAAAAATTAAAATAAATTGTTTTTGATATATATTATTTATTCTAATGATGGTTAGATAAAAATAGTATATGGAATGACTGAAATTGGTTTTTATTTATTCGAATTCATCATTTTAGTACAAGACATACAAGTAATTATCAAAAAATATAATACATAGTCTTACGATTTGTAAATTTAGTAAAAAAAATCATAAGACATTATTAGGTGTATGAAATGATCAGACATCCATATGATACATGATGAGTCCAATATGACTAAGAGAGCTTGAATTCAGTTTAAATTTGACTTTTTATTTCCAAACCCATGTTAGTAAATGCAAATTAAAAAAAGCACTCTGATTAAATTGGCACGTTTTTAAATTATCTATAAATTGGAAATTTACTATAAAAATTATCCACATGTAAATTAGACACATATTAAGCCTGTTATGACTCAATGTGTATGTTTTGAGTTTTAAAGTTCTTTTTTTATGATAAAACATCCATCCCATTATGAGAACTATGAAATCAAATATTGATTATGTTGATAATTAGTACAATGATTGATATGCAATTTCTGAAATATAAGAATCTAGCACATATAAATATGAGACATGGTTGGGTTGGTATGACTGAAAGTGCTTGTTTTTAATTAGAATTTAAATTTTAGATAAAAACATTGTTCACATACTTAATGATAATAATACATTATTAGAATGTTTATATAGTTTTTGAAAATGTTCCAGAATTAATATTTGAGGTGTGTTGTGCCCGATATGACTCACATTACATGTTTTCTGTTTATAATTTAATAGTTAATTCAAAACTTGTTTCCCTAACTGAATCATAACCAAACAATATTTGTTTTTCTTGATAATTCAACATAAACACCTATATGTCATTTTTTACATGAATGAATCATCCACACTTTGATCCATACCATGATGATCATGGTATAAATAAAAGCTAAATTTTTCACATTAAATGTAACATTTTACTCCCAAATCAATGTATCATATTAAAAAATATGAAAATACACTCAAATCGTCTTAATAGTTAGGTAAAATGATCTATAAGTCATTCTTATTTATAGGAAATAGTCTCACATTAATCTGAATAAACTATGTGAATTTTATGACTAAAAGTGAATGAATTTATTTGAAATCTATATTTTAGATCAAATAAAACATCAAATAATAAATAATGGGAAAAATAAACCCATATTTCCTTTATAAATTATAAAAATGTCTACAAGAAATCATTGAATTATAGGATTCATGAACACCTCAATCTGACATAGAGTGTGCCTATTATGACTCGATGTGAAAATATTTATTTATAAAGTGACATATTAGTTCAAAACATGAATCACTCACTAAAAACAAATAAAATTGAAAAATATTTTTGTAATATATTATTAAACCCATCAATATGTAATTTATTTACAAGTAGTAATTATATATACATGAATTCAGTATTTGGGCTACATGATATGGTTTAATGTTTTTGTTTGTAGTCATCATGTGACATATTAGTTCAAAATAAATGTAAATAATTAAAAAAATATAGTAAAGAATTATAATTTAATTATTAAATATAAATATTTATTTTTCCATGTATAATAGTCGGCTTCACATTAATATGATACATAATATAGTTGGAATGTTTAAAATTGTGATATTTAAAAAAAACTGAAATTTTACAACAAGAAAACATCATATAAACAAAACAATACAAAAACACTCTAATTGTGTTTATACATTTTCAAAATCATTTATATTTTATTTCTGACATCTAATAATTGTTTGTACATCAAACTGACACATATTGTACCCAATATGACTCAAAGTGTTTCTTTAATATATAAATGAAATATATTTGTTTATAATGTGGGTTACATATATAAAACGGATAAAACACACATTTATTATATTTTTAATTATAAAAAACAATCCATATTTTATTTTTGACATGTAGAAATCAACCAAAAATTAAAATAATTCAAGACATTGATAGTATGATTGATTATTAATTTATTATGAAAATGAAACTTTTTTAAAAAAACAAACATCAAGTACTCATACATGG
Source organism: Viscum album (assembly GCA_963277665.1). Taxonomy (NCBI): domain Eukaryota; kingdom Viridiplantae; phylum Streptophyta; class Magnoliopsida; order Santalales; family Viscaceae; genus Viscum; species Viscum album. Next base: position 1,415,458,855 of record OY728161.1, on the reverse strand, counting down.
ACAAACACAATCAGATTTATATTATAATATATCAACATAATCCATAGGGCATTTTTCATAGATAGGAATCAGGCGCCGATAAACATGACATAGGATGTGCCCAATTTTCTTTAGAGATCATTCTTCTAGTTTTACAGTGAAATTTTAGTTTGAAATAGGCGTCACTCATTAAAACCCAAAAAAAAATACATAGTTTGTTTAATAAATTTTTAAAAATATATATTAGTCATTTATAATTTATATGAATCTATTTGATGTCAATATAACACGTAGTGTACCCTGTATGAATGATAGTGCCAGTTTTCAGTTTAAATGTATCATTTAATTCAAAACTCCTGTTAGACTATGAAAATAGGGGAAAATCATGAAAATTATTATGATAATTTTTAAAAAGAATTATTCAATCATTTTTAATTTCTAATACTATTCTTCACATCAATCCAACATATGGTATTTCCAATAAGATTTAAAGTTCATTTTTTTATTTAAAATCTATATTTTTTAGTATAAAAAACTATTCACAAAATAAATACTATGAAAATGAACAAAAATTTTCAAAAAATATTTTTTATAATTATAACTATTTCATTAGGGACATAAAAGGAAATAACTACATGAAAATCTAGCACATGGTGTTCTTAAACTAGATCAAATTATAAGTTCATGGTATTAGAGTGACAACTTAGTTCGAACATCATGTAGCTTACTAGACACAGAAAAATCACTCATATTTACTTTATAATTCACTAAAATATTCTATATTTCATTTTTTATACATTAATAAATAACATATCTGATTGACGTAAGGTGTGGTCGTACGATGTAAAGTACATGTTCTTATTTAAAATCAACATTTTTGTACAAAACACCCTTCACCTACTAAAAATTGGAAACACATATTTTATTATTATAAAATTTAGTTCATGGATCAATAATACATTTTTAATGTGTACGAATTGGTCAAACAACATTTTGACACTTGGTACACCAGATATTACTCAAAATATCTACTTCATATTTAGAAATGATATTTAAATTCCAAAAAATTTACATTCACTAAAAATTGTGAAATGAATTTTTATTTTCTTTATACATTATGAAAATGATACATATTTAATTTATGAATTTTATAAATTATTTGAATGTAAATCTGATTCATGGTATTCTGAGTATGTCATAATGTGTTTTTTGAGAGTAACATTTTAGTTACAAAATTCTGTCATTCAATTATATCTGATAAATTAATTAATTTGTTAATAATATATGAAAAATAATCCATATATCAATTAAAATATATAACATTTTGAACACATTATTTAGACATTGGATGTGGCTAGTATGAATGAAAGTGCATGTTTTATAGAGTAGGAATTTATGTAAAAACCCTACTTTAAAAAAGTTAAATCTAATCAACCATGTATGTATTGTATAGATACTTTCTAAAAAATTATTTATATGTAATTTTTGACAAGTAGGACTTAGTCTCACATCCTTATGACAACCGGTGTGGCTTGAATGACTATAAGGGTGTGTATTGTTTAAGAAATTAACATTTTGACTCAAAACTATCATAAATTATAGAAATAAATTAAAAATTTGTTAGATTATATTTATAAATTTTAAGAAAAATTATTGTTGATATATTGGATTAAAAAACACATGAATTTGATATATAGATTACTAGATAAGACAAGAAGGTGCGTGTTTTTAGTTTAACAGTGACTTAGTTTTTGATGAATTGTTAAATTTATATGATTAATTTTTTTCCTTATTATAAAAATAAAATATGAATTGTTTTTAATTGTAGATTTGATTTATTTACCTATTTTCAGTGGTGTGTTAGGAAATTGAATGCATATTATTCCTATTTTGAAATGGGACCCAAAATATAGTAGTATATCGGGCCACCCTGTGTGTTTTTGGATTCATTGTAAATTTTAATATTTGTAATGATTTATATAAATATTTCTGATTAATGTGTACTGATATTTTTTAATGTATATTTATTATAATTCAATGTATTTTTTATTTGAAAAAAAATATCTTGAATCAGTTTCATGAATTATCATTAAACGTTTCAGCACATTTTTACAACCCAGGGATTTTACCAGTGCAATTATGATTAATGATTTAAGTTATTTTAATTGACACTAAAAATAAATCACATAGATGGAAATTTTATCGTTTCTAGAAATAGTGTTTGTAATATAATGGTTCATCAAAACTATATAATAATTTTTAAAGGGATGTCATTTATCATCTCTTTTTTTGTATTGATGAAGGGTTTTTTATCATCAATATTTCTAGTGCTAGTTGTAGATGCAAGATTTTAATGGATATTATAACATCATCCACATTTTAGCACTGAAAATATCTTTTGTTCAAGCTAATAATGTTTGAATCTTTATTAGTGAAGAAATTTCCCAACGTATATGATTTGAAGGAAATGTATGGTACTTATATGGAAATATAAATTGATGAAAAAGGTGGTGCTCGATAAAGATATATCCCCCATCAGGCACATATCCAACATTAAATAAAATTACCAAATTTAAACCCAAATTATATAATTTTTTTTCCTATATTAATAATAATTATATTGAAAATGAATGTAATAATTATTGACAGTTATAACTCACAAAACACAACGAAGCTACCCCATCCACTCGACCCCATAGTACGCCACTTCTCGTTCCATACTCAATCAACTAAAAAACAAACATATAAGAAAAAAAATTTAATTATTATTACAATCATAACATATAATTATAATATATAGTAATAAAATATTAATATTATTAGTTATAAAAATAATTAAAAATAAAAGTAATATAATTAGAAATAGATTATAACTATACAATACTAATAATTAAAAACACTAATTGTAATCTAGAAAAGAAATAATATATAATATTAATATATATATATATATATTTTTATATTTAATATATTAGACTATTAATAAAAATAAAAAATATTAATACATATTTAACTAATATTATAATAATATAAATTAATATAAAAATATAAACTAACATAAAAATACCTAAAATGGGTTAAACTAATTAATAATAATTAAGATAAATATATAAAAATGTTACTGAATTTAATGAGCATAAAACAACATATAAATAAACATTTATACTCCTTTGAAAAACAATCTAGAAACAATACACATATCTAACCCTAAACAGGTCCATACAACACAAATACAAGTTCAAAATTTCCCAATTCATTCCCCAAAAAATAACATATAATTTGAATTTGAAATTTTAAAAATTAATTTGACCTCATATCATAATATATCCAGAAAAAATATTTTACACTCATTAATCAATGTGAAAATCCCCATTATAACAAATGTCACTAAATGAAATTTCACACAACAATATACTCAATTTTTATACACAATAATTAACATGATTTATTTTCCAGGGATTTCACTAAATTGTTAGTTGGAAAGCATAATATATCATTAATATTAATGAAATTATGTGTAGTAAAATTGATCTATATTACTGTTGGAAATAAATAATAAAATATTTAAGGAATTTGATGAATACAGGTTTTAATCATTAAATATATTCATGATAAATTGCTTTCTACATGTCAAATCAAATAAAAAATAAAAAATAATGAAATAAAATAAATTATAAATTGATTATTGTGACAGGTGGAAACAATATAAAAAAAAGTTCAAATAATCTAAATATGTAATAGATGACCTAAAAATGGGTAAAACAAAATAATATTAACAAGTTCAATTAATAAAATAAATTAAACAATGGTATCCTATGATGTCCATCCTAATTCCACTTAAAATTATTGCTCCCCGAATAAACCATTTTTTGCAAGACACTTTCCATTTCCCTAATATCTACACATGAAATCTGGAATTGCATCAAGATGTTGACTCATGGACTGAGTAACAAAAACCAGTAGGACGCCAAATAATTTTCTTATTGATTGTGAACATGTCTAATAGGTGTGTGTCAAGATAATATAAAATATAGATGAAGATCATCAACAAAAAGTCATGTACTGAAAATTTCTCAACTAACCATTATTTCATAGACCCAAACTATACCTACTTGTACTTCATCGTGTTATGATTGTATTTAGTCATAAAAAATGATAAAAATAAATCCAATTGTTAGTTGGCATGTCACTTGGTATCCAAATGGCATTTACAGAGTATTCTACTCATAATCCAGAAGGCATAGAGTTGTTAGATTAAAAATAAACCCCAAAAGACATTGAGTATCAAAATATCCCATTATAACCTAATGTTAATTTTTTTTCTTTAGATAGTAAAGGTAACCATTCTCCCCCATCTTCAACATCAAAAATTATAAAAATTACCAATTCATGGGGTAATCATATAATAAAACCAAAATTACCATTCACCAATAACCAAATCCTAATAGGCAGCATAATAATCAAAATGTAATAGCATGATAAAAATATCTATAAGGATATCCTGAGATATATGATATCCCAAAAATTAAAATTGTGAATAAACATAAAAAATGGTATGAATCAATACCAACTGATCACATAGAGGTAAAGGTCATACATGGGTGTAACAAAAATTCACACACCCACAAGAAATCGTCATTAATGGAGGATACAATCCATGTTAACATATTGTTAATACTATTAAAGGAAGTGTATATTATATCCAAAATTATATGTCCTTTTCTACCAAAAGGTTTTTGAACATAATTTCAAGGTTCATCAAGGTGTCACCACAGAAGCATTTATGAGACAATAACTAAAATTCCTCACAGGCCAAGGACTCTTATAACATATTCCAGTTTAAGATGACATTGGGTCTTGGGTAAAGAATATAGAAATAGTCCAAGGTGTAGAAAAAATTCATTTCTAAAGTAAATCATGATATTTATAATAATTAATGAATCATTATAAAACGAAAAATAAAATTTACCCTTGAATGAAGATGAATGAAAAAGGATTTATAGAATCTTGGAACTAGCCACATTGAATATACTGTACTACAACATAGAGGATTACTTTTACAAACAATCATGATAAATAATGCCATATAGATGTCGACTGGAAGATTCAACCACAACATTTGATGAACATACGTTGTGCGGGAATAATGATGTTGAACCACCAAATTATTTAATATATAACCACAATATATAACAACATAGAATCATGAACCACGAAAACATATGATGATAACTGAATCATTAAATAGTCTCTTTATAACATATTATATTTATATACTGAAGAAAAATAAAGTAGGATATGGGTATTTTATGTGGATCATAAATTATTCAATTCATGAATAATCCCTTCATTAAATTCCTCCTAAATTTTAGAAATATTATCCCAGATGAAATATATAAAACATTATTTAAATTAATAACACCAAATGACTAAAATATGGTCCAACTATTTTTCATTCATGTAGAGAGGTTGTACAATATGGTCTATCTAACTATTGAATATCCTCCTCTAACATCCACATTATTAAGGATATGATGAAACATAAAATATTAGGAATCCCCGAGATATATCTATTTCTCCTATAGTGTGGGCTTAACACCACTACACAATTATGTGTCTAACATCTCCCCTATATTGTAGTTCCACCTAACTTGACTATTAAGGTCACTGAAAATAATTTTATACTTCATCAATATTCTAAATTCCCACATTCCATTACCAATTCATGGAAAAACATAATAACTCAATTTATATTTAGGATAAAATGTATTATGTAAATAAAATATATATTAATTAAAAATATTATCCTCTAATGACTTATCATCCTGATAAACTGAACCAGGGTTCCTATATAAACCACATAAGCTACTATGCTCTTATTCCAACCACCAACTCTATGGTATCCTCCTAGATCCAACTAAGTATCAACATGATCTAGAAAAGTCATACTATCCACCCTCAATGAAATTTCTCACAATTTACTAAAATAAAAACACCATTATCCATAAGTAAGGCCTGGAGATATAGACCAACATCATTTCAATCTATGAAATGTGAATGATCTAGAATATACATATGAATCTGAGATATTTGACACATTGTTCATTCATTATTTTTACGAAGGAATAACCTAATCATATTCTAATGTCCCAAGTAGATCAATATCCCTAAAGGGTCCCATATTTCAATGTGATAACATTCATTCATTTATCAAACATATGTGGCCCATCTTAGGAATAATTATTTATAAAACTACATAATCTATATCAAACTACAATGGCCTCTTTTGGTATAAATGATATGTTTTTTCCATGTTCCCTGATGTCACTAACACCGTTCAGATCAATCGAACCAACATCTGATTCTCCTGTCCAATTATCTTTTCCAACAAATATAGCCACACCAAGAAATTTCAAATATAATAGTGAGAGACATGGTCATCCATAGAGATCCTCAATATTGTTCTATTTGAATAAATCGTATATTTTTGTTGTAGAATATTTACTCAACCAAAGATATATGATTATCTCATTCCCTACTAAAATTGAGAGAGTATACTTGTAGAATATCATCTATATGTGAATATTTCACTCAAATATGCATTTACCTAATGACAATACATTATTATTAATCTCATGTTAGTCTCTACATCCTTCTTTAAGGCCTGAAAATAACTCATTGAAAAACACGTGTATCTATAAAATATTACTCAAATGTGCACTCAGTGAAACTACACATACTTGTGGACATTATGCTTGCCTATCTTTCCCATTGATTAAATATCACATATCAGTAATTATTGGGAATAATTTATCAACTGATAAGAAATATCTTTGATAGTGTCACGATGCTTCATCATATTGTGAAGACCCATAACAATGATGTAACATCACGAACCTGGATGCCACCCAACTGTTCTCCGAGCCTGGTTGGTCACATTGCCTCTAGTATGTCTTCCTTAATTTAACAGGCATTCAAATAACAGTGAGGGTCTAGGTTTGATATTTTGGAGGATATATACTCATTAGAGAAGTGTAAGAAAATATAATAAAAAAACACTTCATTAGATGAAATTTCAATATCATTTAAAAGAAGTATACAGTGGAAGACTGATAACATAAATATCCAGAAGTCATATAATACAAAATATTATTCTTCATGTTGCATGTTATTGAAAATTTTCAAAAAATTCACAAGGAATTGAGTAATAATAATAAAAATCTGAAAACACAAAAAAGACAATAGTATCCTTGCAGCGTAGAAACCCTTTTATTGGTCTCATTCTCTCCTGATCATTGACATCATTTAATTTACCTATAGGGGGTGCTTTCCCATATCCCAACTAGAAACCATATATTTTATTTTCTCCCAAAGAATGACCCATATAGTTTGTGATATGAAATACTAGAAGGCAACTACCCATGTCCTATTCTAATTTTTCAGTGAATATTTATAACATATAGTGTAATATAGTGAAACCACTAAGCAAGGAAGTGATCAAAACGTTCAATGTATTACATGAAGTGGTTTTTATTTTCAATTCAATTCATTTAAGTAATAGTTCAACTATATATAATTTTATATTTCTATAGGACCTACCTATTCCCAATATCCCCTGTATAGTAGTATACACAATAGAGGCCTCAGAATTCAACCTAACCAAGAAGAAGCAATGGTTGAATCCAATATTGTTCAGTGTCTTGGAAGATGTGCCAAAAATCATTTCAATATACTTAATAACCCGTGCCATTTCTTGACATTATTAATCATGAATAAATGTATCACTCAAGGTTAATATCCTCATGCACTATACAATCCCATCCTGAAGAACCTCACAAGATCCCAGTATCACTCTTAGTATGTTATAAATCCATGTCAACTGAGACCATCCTTCGATATCCTATGGGGAACCCCATGTATTACTCAGGACATAATGATCATGATTCTTTATTCTAGCCATGTAATATTAGAAGGATCCGTGATTCACTAAGAATTTATCATAGCCTCTATGACTACATCTACGGCATACATGGTTCTGTCACATCATTAAAATTATAAAAAAACCCATTGATCTCATCCAAGGAATTACAAAGGAATCCTAGGTTCAATCAAGTGGTCAAGTTCAAATATTAATATTATATTTTCAAAGTCATTCCAACAAAATCCATGAATCATTAAATTCTAATTACCATTTAACCATAATAGGTTTATGTTAAAAAATCATTAGACATGATATGGTCAACACCATAAGCTTCTCAAAAACATCCAACCACCAAGGTTTATCTTCTAAGACAAACCTCTATGGATGGTAATATCATTACTAACACAGTCCCACATAATATAATAATTATATTTTTAAATCTAAACCATTACATGGATTCAACAGATCCTATCTCACAAGGATTGGTCATAGTTAGAGGAAAAAATACCAAACATGATTATATAGGAATATACATGAAATTATTCATGGGTAATTTCAAAAATCCCTTACCCTTAATGAATTTTATTAAAATTCAACACCATTTATGTTTCTTTTAATAACCAATTAACATTTAAAAACCCAATAATTTATATCAATTGCATGCCTCATAGGCACTCTAGCACATATGGCCATAAATGTCAACCAAGGGAACTCACCCATGGGGTGGATCATATTCTTAGTATACAACATAACACATGCTTTTAAATAACTAATTTATTGCCTAAAAAATTATACTCTATGACAAGTATGATTTATTAATTGTTGTCAAACCCAAGAAATGGGCATTTGATAGTCCGACATATATAAATAGTTTGATATTTTGTAGGAAGCTCATGACAACCTATAATAGACTCATTCTAGAATCCTCATCAAATATCAATCTCAGATTCACCATGGTTTGGGAGAAATATGAGGAAAATATGATGAATAGGATGTTAGGGAATATTATCATAAAATCAAATTGTTAAATAGACATCAAGAAGAATCGAATATATCTAAAATTTAATAAAGGAATCACCATTAAAGATCAAAAGAGATGGACAACACTCCATTCATACATCATACGAACAACATAGCTCAATGTCTACATTTTGATTCCCAGAAGGAATCCCACAGCTATCCTATAATATGAAATGAAGGACATGAATGGAAATTTTAACTTAAATCAAAAATGGTGATAAATGGTTATATTACCAAAAAACCAAGTTCTCGCGGTTAAGGCGCACAGTTTGCCTTACCGTGCCCTATTTCACATAGGTGCTACAAGAGGCCAGGGAGGATCACATAGTTTGTATATCCATGTCATAACCACGAAGCACCCTCTATCAAATTATTTAATTTTTTCTGATCTACCACACTACCGAGAGACCTCTAATGCATGGTTTCCCGAAACTGTGTAGAAGCTAATGACCCTCTCACAAAGTTAGGTTAACTATGTGGCCATCCCAGCGTGGTTTCTCCAAACAATCAGGTAGTCCCAAAATTCTCCAATAGTTGGGTTCTAGGCTCCCAATGATCCTCATACACCCACATGATATCCATGACCTCAACATGCACCATGATTTGATCATATTAATGCATTTAATCATGTAAATAAGAAAAACCTCGTAATGAATACTGCAAAGAAGAAAATGTTTCTTATAATCATCCCAAACATAAATAATCTCATCCCATAATTACACTTATAAGGGTGATGAAAAGATATCTTAGAAAAAAATGGACCACTTCAATCACACTTTGGCCTTCGTCTTCGATGTCGCTTCCTACACTTAGTAATGCTACTATATCACCTATACTAAAAAAACAGAATGCCCTTGGAGAAGAATGTTTCAATGATCCAAAATATTGATGGGATTCTCATAAAATGATTCATACACTTGAAACTCAACCTCCTCGGGTAGGAATGTGGGTGATAGGATTGAATAATAATTCTACAATTGAAAATCATGGAATACGTCGTGCATAGCCTGATATGTCTCTGGTAACCACAACTAATAAGGAACTGTCCCAAACTTCTCTAGAACCTCATATGGCCCTACGTATCTCGAAGAAAGCTTTCCTTAACTCATAATCCTATTATGTCCCATCCTTAGTGATAAAAGTAGGAAACCCCAAACCCTATCCTTGAACTCTAGAGCCTGTATGTTGAGATCGATGTATGATTTTTGACAATACAGTGTAGTACCCAACTTTTTATAAACTAAATTAACATGTTCTCTGGTCTCCTTGACATGATGAGGTCCCATCATAGCTGCCTCTCCTACCTCCAACAATCAAAGGGGTTATCAATATGGCCTACATTACATGGACTCATATGGTGCTATTAGAATTGTAGCATGTAATATATTATTGTTGGGGAACTCAACATGGGGTATGTTCCCCTCCTTATAAATCATGAAATCTTGGATGCATGCCTTCAACATGTCCTCATGAACCAGAGTCGTTCACTCTCACTGGCCATACGTTTGAGGGTGGTATTCCATGCTTAGATCAACCTATTTTCTTAATTCCCTATGTAGCCTTTTCTATAATATCAATGTATAAAAGAGCATCTCAATCTAAAATGATAGAATCGGGGGCCCCATGAAACCCTACACCTCCTGGATGTATTAACTCCCAATATCATCAACACTGATGGATTCCTTGATCGATATTAAATGAGATTCCATTTTGAGTATATTAACTAAAACCCAAATGGCATAATTGCCTCAATGATATCTTAGTAAAACCATCATGAAATACATCACATCGTTATTCCATTTCTACCCATTTACTGGTAACTACAATAAAATCCTACCTGGTTGTCAGTGTTTATCCTTCCCCATGTAACATCCTATGTATTTATTGAATAATACATTTTAATATCTCTTAAAATATTTTAATACGATATTTATTTTACATTCAAGGGTGTTCATTTTCTGAAACTGTACTTGACATGAAACAATTGGTTTCTTCGAAATCATACATTGCACACAACATTGAGATATACTGAAAAATAATACAACAATATTATTAATATTTTAAATGGTAGTAAACGCCTACACATTTTGATGGAAGAATTAAATAAATCTAAAATATGATTACACATATTTTTCTAATATTTTTACAATTATCCAAAAAATTATGGAGGGCTAAAATGAGAATGAATCAAATTTAATGTATAAAATACTCTAATAGTTTATAACAAGTTGTTCTAAAAACTTTTAATAGATAACCCTTTTCAAATATAATATTTCACTTATATATGTTCTATTTGAAAAAAATAATCATTTTTGTTATAGTAGAGATATGATAATTTTCTTTTGTTTAAATATGATTATATTTCTAATAAAATCCAAATTTTAATGAATAGTGAATAATTCTGACATTAATTCAAAATATCCATTTCTTTTAATTCGTTTATATAGATATATAGTTATTTTAATTTTTTTAAAAGTGTTATTTGATTATTTTTTTACCATTTAATAAACTTTATGTCAGTGGATGTAATTTTACATTCATATTTGACATAAAAAATTGATAATATTTTGATAGTTTCACTTCTTAAAAACCCAATTTCTAATTTTAACAATTTGAGTTATGTTAAATTAATTTATGAAAATACTATGTTTTGAATCTAGAAAATTTGATTCCATATTTTTAATTAAATATCCCAATTTTTTTAGATATGTTCCTGTCTATTTTTTGGACATTATAAATAGAAACTTTAGTAATTATTTTTTTATTTACAATAGATTAAGTGTAAATCATGTAAATAAGGGTAAAAATATATATTAAAATAATATAAAACAATCCTAATATGTGTTCCAAACCTACTGGATTATTTATGGACTACCATGATAATCCATGGGTTGATTTTAGGATCCCATAGAGCCACTTGGGTGTGATGATCATCTTCTATAATAATTATTTAAACGAAAATAAAAATATAACGTAAACATGTATCTCATAATGAAAAAAATTTATATTGGTTATATAAATGATTTCGTGAAATATAAATATTCTTTATATAAGGCCCCATCCTTAAACATTACTTAATTTTGAGTTATTTCAAGAATACACATTGAGGATCTTATCAGGTTTAGAGTTTTAGTGAATTAGATCATAAAACATGCATTACCTTCCACTTGTAACGAGGTGGTTACATAAAAGACAATATTCACTTTACTCATAAATGGAATCATATTTAAAATAAAACATGGATTCTTTCTTAAAACTTCTTCGACACTATCATCACATCATGTTCTTTTCCCTTGACCTGTGTAATTTTTTCAAAAACATGGGATGAGCATAAAAAGCTTAGTAAGGGATATAAAAATACGGAAAGAAAACCTTAGACCATTTATATATAAAAATAATTCATAACATAATTAACTCAGAAAACATAAACACTTTAACATACCTCATGAAATCATAATATTTATAAATAACTCCTAGAAATCATAAGTCATAAAGGTAACTTGAGGCATTCAAAACATTCTTACGTAGAGAGTAATCCTCATGGTTACATTTGGAAAACCCATCACCGTGTATTCCCTAAATATCTTAGGAGAAACCTTAGCATTTAACCCCTTCATGTTACCCAATGCATTGGAGAGCTATATCGGGCTCACCCACCCTTAGTTTATCACAAAACCACCCATCTTCATAACAATTCCCAAGAACCATTACATAATCGTATCACATAAAACATGCATAAAGGAAACATAACATTTCCACATTTCAATCACAAGATATCAACACAACACATTGAAATAATAAAAACATTATGAAAACCATTTTCAATAGAAAATAAAAGGTAAGTAAAGCCTGGTATTTATTTTTCATTTAAAAAAAGGTTATGGCTTTTAGAGGAAGCCAAAACTCAAATAATGGTCACGGCAGAGGAGAAGTTGTTGTAACCTCATACGTAAGACAAAAACATTGATTTTTTTGTTTAGTAAAATGCTTCATATAAAAATATTTATTTTGAATAAAAGTAAAAGTCAAAAGTGTTTTATACACCATAAAAAAGAAAGTTGCGTATAAAACAAAATATGCCTCAATGAATGGAGATTGAGACGAAGTCCCTTACCTCGTGTCCAACTTGACATGATCGTTCTTTAATCTCCTGAATAATAATATTGAGTTGATTTATACTTGATTAATAACCTTTATCAAGTTCATTATTCCTTTTAGATCACTTATTACCATGTTATGAACACTTTGTAATTATTTATGTTAATAACGGTCATTTTGTCGATCATTGGTACTTGAGTCAAAAATAAACTCCTTAAAATTACAAGTTGTTCATTTGGTAAAATATCCAATATATCCAGAATTATGTTCAAGATTTAGATATTATATATATCATATATATCCATTATCTACATGCATTTAGAATATTACATTAGATTTTAAGTTTAGAAATGAAATGCACCGTTCATGGAGACGGTAAGTCGTACGTACGCATTAACGCTACTTTCATTTCTATTTCATATCTAATGGAATGGAATCATAATTATACAAAGTTATATTATAATTCCAGTATAATATCATATATAATATCATTAACTCCATTCTTTATACGTCCCACATATGGCATTAACGAATCAAATCACTTTGAGGGGGCGGTAGTCCACACATACTAAAATAAAGATATCATGTTTACCCATAATGGAAACCATAATGATATTCCATAAATGAATAATACAGAAGAATAAGGAAAACATAAAGTTATTATATATCATATATAAATATATTGACTTCTTAATGTCCACCTTTAATGGTGTTAAAAGAATATTGAACAATCATCGTTTCGTGTGGCAGAAATTCACCATCCACATAAATAGTAAGTTCTTTAGCCATTAGACATAGCTGTGTGTAAGTGTAGCTCAAATAAATCTTATAAAAACAACATATTATATTTAAGATACTGGTGTTGCTACAAAATAATGGAATAACAAGTTTTTATGGGGTTGTAGAAGCAAAATAAAACAAAAGAACATTATGGAAGACTTTACCTTTAAATTGGGTAACTCCTCTTGGTTTAGACCGAAAGGGTTACATAGAGAGCTTTGTGCCTAAGGTAATGCTTCTAGGATGATAATAGGGTTATTGGGAGATTATTTTTGTAGAGTTTGGTCGAGCCAAAGGGCTTGATAAGTGTGAGAGATTGGTAGGAAGTTGAATTTTTTTTCAATTGAGAGGAGGGGCTCTTTTGCAGATCTTGAAACTATTATTTTATTATAAAATGTAATTTGGTTTCGAAAGATCCAAAATTCATTAAAGTCAGAGATAAGGTGGTCCATTTTTGAAATAAAATCATCCAATAAGAATTGGACAAGTTTTGGATATTATTTTAGACATTATATTCTTATTTATTTAAATCAGTCATTAATGACGTAAACACTACATCATCATTGTGTCATAAATAATTTAATTTATTTTGATGTCTAAAAAAAATTAACCATGATGTAGTAAATCTTTTTATCTTTCTAAATCATATTTATAGTAAAAAATATAGCGTATATACCCCCATTTAATAATTTTTTTAAAAACAATACATGTTTGTGATATTTTTATTTTTACTTTAAATAAAAGGTAATAATGTCATTATCTCACTCAAGTGGCTCCATGGGGTCCCAAAAATTGACGCATGGATTTTATTGGTCGTCCATGACCTATCCAATAAGTTTAGGACATGTGTCATGATATTTTTATATTTTTATAATATCATTTTTATCTTAAATTACACTAATTACCTCTAATCGGGGTTAACAAAACTCAAAAGTTACTATTCACCAAAAAGATATTTTAATACCTTTGAACCAAATTTTACTAACTAATTACTACCATGTATATCATATTTTTGAAGTTAAATACACCAAAGTGGTAAACATTCATTTAAACGAAAAATCAGTTTGTTTAACCACCACATAGTGGTTTAACTATTCATCAAAAATTGATGTTTTTCAGAAAAATATCAAAAATTCACCCTAAGATATATCTGATATTCCAAATTCAAAAATAATGTATATTTTGAAAAATTAAAAACATATAAGGTGCATTAATTAATTTTTTAAATAATTCCCGTTGTCAAAACAAATAGCGTGTTTTTAAGAAACAATATCTATCGAAAGACTGACACTTGTTTATGTCCAATTTCAAAGTGAAATTAATTCCAAAGACCACCATTGGATTAAAGGGTAAAAATATATTATAATATCACATTAAAACCAATTAAAATGATAATATATCATTATAAATAAATTTTATTAAAATGAGGTTTTGAATTAAAATACAAAATTTTTTCACCATTCATTAAAAAATGACCAATATCAGAAAAAATACCAAAAATTTACAAAAAGAAAATTTTGATGTCCCGATTCTAAAGAAGAATTTTATTTGGTCTAATAGAATGTATAAGAGTGAAAAAAACTATATTTAAATAGGGTTATCAATCGAACATAGCAACCCCATTAAAGTAAAATTAATACTTAATTGAATAAATATTAATAAATATGAAAATGTGTTATACTTTATTTACTTGGGATGTTACATCCTTCCCCCCTTTTAGGAATATCATCCTTTCAATTTATTCACTTAAATAAAATGGGTTATTTATCCCTCATATCATCTTCAGATTCCCATGTTGCCTCTTTTATCATTTGGTTTTTCCAGAAAACCTTTACTTGAAGAATCGCCTTATTCTGCAATACATGCTCCCTATGTCCAAGAATCTGAATCGGTTGTTCTTCATAAGATAGATTCTCTTCCAAATGAACTACCTCTAGACTCAAAACATGAGATGGATCTGGCATGTACTTCCTTAATATTGAAACATGAAAAACATTGTGTACTTGAGATAAACTCGGAGGTAAAGCCACTCGGTATGCAACTGATCCAACTCTCTCTATAATTTCATATGGTCCAATGAAACATGGACTCAACTTTACTTTCTTACCAAATCGCATGAATCTTTTCCATGGTGAAACTGTGAGGAAGACATGATCAACTACCTCAAAATAAAGATCCTTCCTCCTATTGTCCGCATAACTTTTCTTCCTGCTCTGAGCTGTTCTCTTGTGTTTCTGTATCAGCTGAACTTTTTCTGCCAACTCTTCTACCAATTCTGGTCCCATCAACTTTCTTTCACCCACTTCATCCCAAAAAGCTGGAGATCAACACTGATTCCCATATAATGCCTCAAATGGTGCCATTTGTATACTGGAATGAAAACTGTAATTATAAGAAAACTCAACAAAATAAAGATGTTGGTTCCAACTTCCCTAATAATCCATTGAACAAGCATGTAGCATATCTTCCAATGTTTGAATCATTCTTTCTGACTTCCCATCTGATTGAGGATGAAAAGCTATACTACAATTTAAATCAATACCCAATGACTTCTAAAGGCCTTTACAAAAGTTATAAGTAATCCAAGGACCACGATTAGATATAAAGGAGAGGGGAACTCCATATAACTTGACTATCTCTTCAAGATAAAAACAAGAAAGTTGATCTAGGGAGAAGGTATCTCGTATAGAAAGGAAATGAGATGATTTAGTCAAGCGATCAATAATAACCATGATTGCATTATTACCTCGAGGTGTCATCCGCAATCCCACAACTAAGTACATGGATATATTCTCCCATTTCCACTTTGGCACTGGTAAAAGCTGAAGCATCCCTTTCAGTAACTACCACTCTACTTTAACCTATTGACAAGTCAAACACTGCACAGTAAATTTAGCAATATCTCTTTTCATTCCCTCCCACCAGTAGTACTCCCAAAGATCTCTATACATCATAGAACTACCTAGATGAACTAAAAACAAAGAACTATGCGCTTCACATAACAACTCTCTATTCAATTGTGAATCACACAGAACACACAATCTCTTCCCAAATCTCAAAACACAATCATTATCAATGTTTAATTCAGGCATCTTACCCTTCTGAACCACTTCTACCTTTTTCTACAACTCACTGTCTTTCTTCTGTGCTTTCTTAATTCTGTCTGATAAAGAATATTTTACTGATACCTAAAACAAAACAGAAGAACATACTGCACCAACAACTTCTATTCCAATGTTTATCAAATCCTTAACCAAAGGATCTAGTTCCAAATGCAACATTGTTAATGAAGCATTTCTTTTTCGACTCAAATCATCAGCCACTTTATTTTCTTTTCCCGAATGGTAATGAATTGTAAAATCATAATCCTTGATTAATTCTAGCCATCTCCTCTGTCTCGTGTTCAATTCTTTCTGATTGAATATATACATTAAAATTGTGTGATCAGTATATATTTCACACTTTACTCCATACAAATGATGCCTCAAATTTCTTAAAGTGAAAACAATAGCAGCTAATTCCAAATCATGTGTAGGGTAATTTACCTAATGAGTTTTCAACTTTCGTGAAGCAAAAAAAATTACCTGATGATTATTCATTAGGACACAACCATGTCCTTTCAATGAAGCATCACTGTAGATAACAAACTCACCAATCCTGGAAGATAGTACCAAATCTAGAGAATTCACCAATATTTTTTTTAATTCCTGAAAACAATCATAAAATTCTTTTGTCCAGATAAATATAACACCCTTTCGAGTTATCTTAGTCATTGGACTAGATAACTGTGAAAAATTTCTAACAAACCATCGGTAATAGCCTACAAAACCAAGGAAGCTATGAATCTCAGTTACATTTGTGGGTCTTGGCCATTCTACCACTACCTTTGTTTTTTAAGATCAACAGTTATTCCATATTTAGAAACAATGTGACCAAGAAAAGAAATTTGTTGCAACCAAAACTCACACTTTTTTAATTCCCCATAAAATTTCTTTTCTTTTAAGGATTGAAAAATGACCCTTAAATTTCTTTCATTCACCTCTATAATTTTAGAAAACACAAAAATATCAACAATGAAAGAAACCACAAACTTATCCAAGAACTCATGGAAAATTCTTTTCATAAGGTCCACGAATACAGCAGGATCATTGGTTATCCCAAAACGCATAACTACAAATTCATAATGGCCAAATGTTGTTGGATACACAGTCTTAGGAACATCTTCTTGCTTCACCTTCAACTGATGGTACTCCGATCTCAAGTCAATCTTTGAAAAATACTGAGCCCCCTGGAGCTGATCAAACAAATCATCAATATGAGGCAAAGGATATTTGTTCTTAACAGTGTTGTTATTCAAGGATCTATTATCAATGAAATGTCTCATTGAACCATCTTTCTTTTTAACAAATAAGATAGGATCACCCCATGGTGATGTGATAGGTCGAATAAAACATTTCTCTAATAAATCTTGCAATTTCTCCTTCAACTCTAAAAGATCAATTTGAGACAATAGATAAGGGGGTTTTGAAATTGGCTTAGAACATGAACTACGTCAATAGTAAATTCAACTTCACGATCTGGTATTAATCTGGGGAACTCATCAAGAAAAACATCAGGATACTCAATTACCACTGGCACATCATTAATATGAACGGTTCCTTTCTTTTCAAAAATATGTTCAACGTAACATTCGTTACCATATTTTACAAGTTTATTAGCCTCTTGATATGTTATCAATAGTAAGGCTTCTTTCTTTTATACACACTGAAAGTATTTCTGAAAATAAACTTCTTTAGCTCTACAATCAATCATAGAATGGTAAACATAGAGCCAATCTATACCCAGGATAACATCAAACTCTACTAGAGGTAAAACAATAAGGTTTACAAGTAGGTTCTTTCCATGGATAAGGATATGAAGATACTTATAAATTCTATTTGCCTCAAATTTTCCCTAATGTGTTTTTACCCAATGTTCAGGAGTCAATTCTTGAGATTGTATTCCCAATATACTAGAAGATTTTTCAGAGATGAAAGAATGTGTACACCCTGAATCAAACAACACACTGGCATAATATGAAAAAACAAAAAAAGTACCTGATACCACTTCATTTGATGGCCCAACATATTCTGAAGTAGTTGAAAAGGATTTAACCACACCTTTCTACTTCTAGTACGACCGATTCCCATCACTCAAGCTCTTTGTCGGACACTCGTTTGCATAATGACCCATCTAATTGCACTAGAAAAAGTTAACAAACTGTAAATCAAATATTCTCTTAACATCACCCTGATATTTTCCAGTGCAATCATGAGACATATATCCTATCTTACCACATCAGTATCACTTTCCATAATTCAAAAGACATACCCCAACATGCTTTTTAACACATGTATCAAAAAATAAAAACACAGTTTTCTTACCATCAGACCTTTTTTAAGGATTCATCCATTTTTCCTACCACCTCGATCTCTTCTTCTGTTGGTTGTTATAGAACACTTGATCATCAAAAAACTCCATTTCCACCTTCTCAGCACATTGAAAAAGCTTTTCATAACGTTTTAACTCACAAGAATCTAATGCCCTTCGATATTTTGGCGTTAATCCATAGTAAAAACAATTTATTTTACTATCAAGGTATCTAATAAATTTGGAGCATACCTTTCCAATCGGGTGAACTTTTATTCATAAGCATCCACTTAGTCGTCCTCTTGCCTCAATTACAAGAAGTGTTTTTCCATCATAATTCAAACAGCCTTAGGAAAGTATTTCTCAAAAAACATAACTTTGAATACATCCCAGTCAAGAGAATAAATCTCATCAGCATCCCTGATATTTTTAACCTTCGACCACCACTTATATGTTTTACCCTTGAAATGGTAAACAACAAGACTAACCTTTTGATTATCTGAACACCCCATGACATCGAAAGTCTTCTTCAGTGCTTTAATCCACCCTTTAGCTAGCATAGGGTCAGATGATCCTCTAAATGAGGGGGGATGTTGCCTCATGAAATGTTCCACCGCTGACACGTTCCTATGCAGTTGATGTGGCTGATCTCGTGCATGGATTACACCACCATTTATCGCTTGAGTCAACTGAACCATTATTGCAAAAAACTGTTTAGTTCCAATTCTGACCATATCAAGATGCTGATTCAGAAGGTCATTTCCTTCTGTATGCCTTCCTAGCACCGATCCATGTTTCCTCTACAAAAAACCATTCTGAACAAACATGTCTTAGATGAAGCAACATGGTAATCTTCAAATGTTATATCATTTCAATATGACCATAAAAAAATATTTTTGGATAATCATTTAATAGAATTATAACTCCTAATGTTATCTAAACCGACCATTGATAAAAACTATATGGCCCTAGCCTTAAACATTAATTAATATTGTGTTATTTCAGGAATACAAAATGAGGATCTTTTCAGGTTTATAGTTTTAGAGAATTAGATCATAACACATGCATTACATTCCACTTGTAACAAGGAGGTTGCATAAAATAAAATATTCACTCTTCTCATTAAAGGAAGTATATTTAAATTAAAAAAATAGATTCCTTCTTGAAACATCCTCGAAACTATCATCACATCATGTAATTTTCCCTTGACCAGTTTAAAACATTTCAAAAACTTGGGATGAGCATAAAAAGCTCAGTAAGGGATATAAAAATACGGAAAGAGAACCTTAGTCCATGTAAACATAATAATCATTAAAAACATACTTCACTCATAAAACATAAACACTTTATCATACATCATGAAATCATAAGATTTATAAATATCTAATAGAAATCATAATACATAAAGGTAACTTGAAGCATTCAAAACATTCTTACGTAGGGAGTAATCTTCGTGGTTATGTTTGGAATACCCATCAGAGTATATTCCCTTAATATCTTCAGAGAAACCAGAGCGTTTAACCCTTCCGTATTACCCATTACATTGGAGAGCTATATCGGTCTCAACCGCCCTTAGTTTATCACGGAACCACCCGTCTTAATAACAATTCACAAGAACCATAACATAATCGTATCACATAAAACATGCATAAAGGAAACATAGCATTTCCACATTTCAACCACAAGATATAAATACAACACATTGACATAATAAAAACATTATGAAACCTATTTTCAATACCAAAATAAAATAAAAGTAAATCTTGGTATTTATTTTTCATATAGAAAAAAGTTATGGCTTGTAGAGGAAGCCGAAACTCAAATAATGGTCACGGCGGCGGAGAATTCGTTGTTTCCGCATACGTAAGACAAAAACATTCATTTTTTTCATTTAGTAAAATGCTTCATATAAAATTATTTCTTTTGAATAAAAGTAAAAGTCAAAAGGTGATTATACACCGTATAAAATAAAGTTGCGTATAAAACAAAA
Source organism: Viscum album (assembly GCA_963277665.1). Taxonomy (NCBI): domain Eukaryota; kingdom Viridiplantae; phylum Streptophyta; class Magnoliopsida; order Santalales; family Viscaceae; genus Viscum; species Viscum album. The sequence goes on along the minus strand of OY728161.1, from coordinate 1,415,437,658 downwards.
TATGCCTCAATGAATGGAGATTGAGACGAAGTCCCTTACATCATGTCGATTTGACTCAATCGTTCTTTAATCTCTTGAATAATAAACATGTATTAATTTCGACTTTATTAAGAACATTTTCACGTTCGTTATTCCTTTCATATCACTTATTACCATGTTATGAACACTTTGTGATTATTTAGTTTAATAACAGTCATTTTGTCGATCATTGGTACTTGAGTCAACAAGAAACACCATAAAATTACAAGTTGTTCATGTGGTAAAATATCCATTATACCCAGAATTATGTTCATAATGTAGATATTATATATATCATATATATACAGTATATACATGTATTTATTATATTACATAACATAAATAGGTAAGAAATGAAATGCACCGTTCATGTAAACGGTAAGCCATACGTACGCATGAATGCTACTTTCATTTGTATTTCATATCTAATGGAATTGAATCATAATGTTATAAAGGTATATTATAATTCCAGTATAATTTCATATATAATATCATTAACTCCATCCTTAATACATCCCAAATCTGGCATTAATGAGTCAAATCACTTTGAGGGGGCGGTAGTCCGCACTTCCAAAAATGAAGATATCATGTTTACCCATAATAGAAACCATAAAGGTATGCCATAAATGAAAAATACAGAAGGATAAGAAAAAATTAAACATATTATATATCTTATATAAATATAGTGACATCATAATGGCCACTTTAAAAGGTGTTAAAATAATATTGAACAATCATCATTTCTTGAGGCAAGAATTCACCATCCACGAAAACAGTAAGTTAGTTAGCCAGTAGACATAGGTGTGTGTAAGTGTAGCTCGAATACATCTTATAAAAACATACTATTATTCTGAAGATACTATTTTTGCTACAAAATTATGGAATAAAAAGTGATTAGGGGGTTGGAGGATCAAAATAAAACAAAAGAACATTAGAGAACACTTTACCTTTAAATCGGGTAACTTCTCTTGGTTTGAACCAAATGGGTTTCTTGAAGAGCATTATACCTAGGGTAATGCTTCTAGGATGTATAGAGGGATATTGGGAGATTATGTGAGTAGAGTTTGGACGATCCAAAGTGCTTGAAAAGTGTGATATATGGGTAGGAAGTGGGGTCTTTTTATAAGGGAGACGAGGGGCTCTTTTGGAAATATTGAAACTATTATTTTATTATAAAATGATATTCGGTTTGTAAAGCTCCAAAAATCATTAAAGACATATATAAGGTGGTCCATGTTTGAAATAAAATCATCCAATAAGAATTTGACATGTTCTGGATATTATTTTAAACATTATATTCTTATTTATTTATATCAGTCGTTAATGACGTAAACACTGCATCATCATTGTGTCATAAATAATTTTACTTTTTTTATGTCACAAATTATATACAATATACCATGATGTAGGAAATATTTTTATATTTCTAATGAATATTTATAGTAAAAAATATATCTTATATAACCCCATGTAATAATTTTTTTAGTAAAACAATACATGTTTGTGATATTTTTATTTTTACATTAAATAAAAGTTATTAATGTCATTATCTCACTCAAGTGGCTCCATGGGGTCCCACAAATTGACCCATGGATTTTCTTGTTCGGCCATGACCTATCCAATAATTTTAGGACATGTTTCAAGATATTTTTATAATTTTATAATATCATTTTTATCTTAAATTACATTAATTACCTCTAATAGCGGTTAATAGAACTCAAAAGTTACTATTCACAAAAAAAATATTTTTAATCCCTTTGAACAACATTATACTAACTAATGACAACCATGCATGTCAGATTTTTTAAATTCAATACACAGAAGTGGTAAAAATTCATTTAAACGAAAAATCAATTTGTTTAACTACCACTTAGTGGTTTCACTATTCATCAAAAATTAATGTTCTTTAGAAAAATACCAAAAATTCACCATAAGATATATTTGATATTCCTAATTCAAAAATGATGTCTCTTTTACATAATTAAAAACATATAAGTTTCATTAATTAATTTTATAATTAATTCATGTTGTCAAAACAAATAGCATGTGTTTAAGAAACAATATCTATCAAAAGACTAACACTTGTTTATGTCCAATTACAAAGTGAAATTAATTCCAATGACCACCATTGGATTAAATGGTAAAAATATATTCTAATTGCACTTTAAAACCAATTAAAAAGATAATTTATCCTTATAAATAAATTTTATTAAAAATAGGTTTAGAATTAAAATACAAAATTGTTTCACTATTCATTAAAAAAATCACCAATATCAGAAAAAATACCAAAAATTTAAAAAAAGTAAATTTTGATGTCCATATTATAAAGAGGAATTTTATTTTTTCTAATATAATGTCTAAGAGTGACCAAAACTATATCTAAATATGATTCTCTATCGAACATAGCAACCCGATGAAAGTAAAATTAATACTTAATTCAATAAATATTAATAAATATGAAAATGTATTCTTCTTTATTTACCTGGTATGTTACACCTTATAAATCTAAAAATATTTCCTACAACATATTATTTTTATTGAAATTTTTAGATATTACATAATGAATCTTATTTTTGACACATTGATGATGCAATTATTACCTTAATTATGAAAGATTATAATAAAAGATATGACAAATATTAAAATTTATATAATTTTTTAATTTATATTCCATAAACATTTTTTTGGATGAAATTTATTTGTGGGGGGTGGTTTAATACATTCGGTTCAAAAAAATCAACATGTTATGTCATTAACATATAATAAATTACTAAACACTGCCAAATTAACAAAAATGAGTTTAAAAAAAATAATTCTTCAAATGATATAATAATCCTAAAAATAAATGATTCATAAATATAACATAGGTAATATTAAAAAGGTAATTAATGATCAAAATTAGGTTATATTGTAAATTTTTTATAAATATAGAACCATATATAATGAAAATACCAGAAGATGTGGTAAGAGTTAATCTTTTTAACTAAGTCTTAATGATAAAAGATAAGGTTAATTTACTGAACTTAACATGTCTATAAACTATTGTTTTAGAGGATTTATTCCCATAATCACCATATTGTTTAAATATATCACTTTGGAACTATTTTAATTTGATAATATTTTTAAAATAAAATAATATTTCCAGACATTTCTAATGTTCCCCTCCTTCCACTTTTAAAATTCCACCACCTCTACCAACATACTCACACATATCAAACCCTTTGTCTCATCCCAATTATACTAAAATTGGATCCAACATCCCATATAGACTCCACGAATAATTACCCTAGACCTAAGGCAACACAAGTAATCCTTTTTGATCAAACCAATTTGATTTACCCAATTTAGAAGTAACATCTCTTCTCAAGATCCTTTCATTTATTTTCATCAAACAACATCATAACCTCTATTTACTCAACTATTTTATAACCTAATAATTATCATAAACTAAATATGAATTTTTATGCTAGGGTTTCAACCTATACTTACACACACCTCCATATAATAGATATAGAACATATTGTTTTTTGTGTGCGGTGAACTGTTGTCTCATGAAATAATGATTGTTCCATTTTTTCCTACCATATCTCATGGTGGAAATTATGATAGAACTATATTTATAAGTGATATATCATAGATTTATACTTACTATAAGCTTATGTGATTTTTATTTATAACATACCTTTGGGATTTCCATGTTTTGTGAATATGATAATTTCGTATGAGGATGTGTGTACTACCATACCCTCAAAGAAATTTGACTCATTCCCTATTTACCTGGAACATATGAAGGATGGTTTTATTAATCATATTAGATATAAATTACATTAATATTAAACCATTATCATAAAATACATTTATAACATTTGATTATTATTTTTTAAATATGACAATGAAATGAATGTATCAACAATTTGTATGTATGCCTTACCGTCTCGATTAATAGCTCATTTCATTTATTCCTTGCAAAAATTATGGATATAATAAATACATATATATTAGATATAAATGATATTTAATTAATGAATAATATTATGGGTATTATGTAATTTTATCTATGGGAAAATTTTACATCAAAACCAGTTAATTTTCGACTCAAGTACTAAATATCGACAAAAATACTGATATGGACTTAGATAATTATGTGATTCATATAACACGATACTAGGTAATGTAAAATCAATAATAAAATTGAAAAATTATGTTATGGAAGTATAAATTATCCAATGTTTATTATTCTAGAATATAATTAGTGAATTAGACAGGATGGATTTGAGGTAAGCGACTTTTTACAAATCTACTTTCATTTAGGCATGCTTGGATGTTATACACAATCTTTTTTTAAACATTGTATAACAATAGCCTTTGAATTTTTTATTATTTAAAAGGAAATCATATTTATATGAAATAATTTACCAAATGACAGAAGAACAATTTTTTAAGGAATGCAGCGACAACGACTCCTCTACCACCATAACATTTAGTTGATATTTTTCTTCCTCCACAATCCATAATGTTATTAAAAATAGAAGAAATCCACAATTATATTTTTGGTTTATTCATAATGAAAATTATTTTGATAGTGTATTTAATATTTCAATATATCAAAATGATCTCCTATGACAAACAATGTATATTTGTGAGAAAAATATTAATAATTTCAATCTATTATGATTTATGACTATAAAATGGTGCTTGAAAATTTGAAAGGTGGTTATGTTATAAACCAAAAATCGGTGGTTATGTGATAATCCAAAGATAGGGGGTTCTAGGATAATGAAAGGAAGAGAGGTAACGTTATAGCCTCCAATGCATTTGGTATGGATGTGAGTTGTATGGATAATCTATTTAGTGATATGTGTGGAAGTAGATTGTATGGTAATTTCATTTATGTATGTTTATGTCCCATGTTACCTTTATATGTTATATGTTGTGTTATGTGGAAATTATGGTAAAATATTGGTTAAAAATGGGTAGGCAATGAGAATATATTCTGTAAAATATATTTACTACTTCTTAAGGGTGAAAAGTTTTACATTATGTTATAGTATTCATGGTTTTCATGATTTCCCAATACTAACATTTTTCCCAAGACTAGCAATTATACTTATGTGTGTATCCCTTATTAATATATTTATGCCAATCCCATGTTTTGAAATATTTTTCACAGGACTTATAGAAGAATAGAATATAATATAGTATCGAAGAAATTTTAGAATGTTGAATCATGCAATAATACAATGTTTCTTTTTCAATGGTTTTTGTTTTATGATAAACACGATAGTGAGTATAAGTTTCTACTTGTTATATTTAAGGTGATATTTATGAGTTATGGAATAATTCTATAAATCACTAAACTTGTAATGTTCATTGAAGTTAATTGAATTCATATTATTTACCTAACTTAATATTATGTAACATTTAAGATTGTGACCTTATAGGTCGTTTAAGAATAATTATGAGGTTATGGAGTTATTTTAGCATATGAGACATGGTATATATGACCACAATGGTAAGAATATTAGAAAGGTTCATAGTTATTTTCGATATTTTTAATGATTTTATTATAACATGAATATGTATATATTAATGTTTACCCTCATCATAAGGCATAATTTGATGATTTTACACATATACTCACACAAGCCTTTTTGGTTTTCGTAAATGGATGGATATATCAAGAACCAAAGTAACAATGTATGTGATGAAAAATTTGATTGTTCTTTGAATAATCCACCAAAAGAAATGGAATATGAAATGATAACTCTCTTGCTTATTCCAAACCAGAAATCCATTTTAATGATTAAACAATTGAATATTACATATATTTATTATGCATCACGTATGATAGAAATGAATCCATGTGGAATTTCATGTAATAATCAATTCGTTATGTGCATTCAATAACATAGGTGTCATGTATGTGGAATGAAAGACATATAAAAATGATTAAAAGGGATATGAATATGTAATTGATGTGGTAACCATGGAAAAAGAAAGAATTCAGTTTTCTTTAAGAAAGGGAAAGTATTTCATTATGAGTTATTAATTGAATATTTGAAATGTGGTGATTATGGTAATAATGAATAAAGATGTCCTATAAAGAATAATTGAAAATGTGATAAAAAAGAACATAAAAAATCATGATTACAAATACCTAAGGTCATTCTAAATGAAACTAATTAATGTTAAAATTCCCAATGAATGGTATGAATTATTTATTAGCACATGGTTGGAAATTGTTGAATCTTAGGAAATTAATCATTATTTTGTTTTTAGGAAGTAATAATTACAGAATAATATGGAAATCATGGTTAAGGGAACACAACGATTTTGGGATGATTAAGATGTCTACATTATAGAAATTCATTTGTTATGATAGATCCTTGGGAGATGAAATGTTTAAATGTATTAATTCTCATTAGATGATGGGAATAATTTGGAAGTCTTTTTCTAGTATGTCTAACACTATAGTGTGTTATGTGAATATGTAATTCACAGAATAAATATATTTTATTTTTTGATATAATTATAAGGTAATTGATAAAAATTATATGACCTTTGATTTTGAGGTAATTATGAGATATTACTTTTTGGGTTGCAAAGTTAAGGACATGAGATAAAATATTAGATGAAAATAGTTTATGGTTATTTTTTTATAATTTTATCTATATTTGGGAATCATATATGAATTATATTTCTTTTTAAAAGGGCCTACCCTTAGGATGGGTAGCAGTGTGTTAAACAAGACCTTGGGGATCAAACCAACAATAACAGTGTGATAATGCTTTATCAAAAACCACTACCCTACATGAAGTAATTAGTTAGTATAAATATTTATTTTTTGTTAAATGATTTAAAAGTATAATAATATGTTGATATGGAGAGCTTATGTTTTAACTATTGGATATTATTTGTATTGGAATGTGATTTGGGGAATAAGTGATAAATGCTATTTTGGAACAAATTCAATATTTTGGGAGCCTATTAAGATAATGATAAATATAATATTATGTAATTTTATATTCTAGATTAATTGTTTAATTTTTTTCTGTAAAAGTCTATGATTTAATTATATACACTTGGTGATTTGGGTTATTTATTAAAATGGATAACCTATCTTAGAAAATATGTTAATTTGGAAATTATTTTTTGGAATAATCCATTCAGAGTGGTTGATGTTATTAATAGTTGAATATTAAAATTTATCATATAGGAATATGTTATCAATCCATTATAAATATTGTTTTGAAAAGGTTTTTTTGTTTATTATGGAGGAATTATATGGTCAGTTTTTTATTGAATGGTCTTTGTCGGAATTTGGGTACAAATTTGGAATTTTATACATGAAAAGTAATCCTTCTCATTTTAAATTATTAATGTTTAGGGGGGATTATTTGATTATGTACTAATTCTTTTTGGTTGTGGTTAATATTTCTAGATGATATGAATACGTAAATAATATTTTGTGGATTAAGTGATTCATTAGATGTTGATTCTAGTGCTTCAGGTTTTACAATGTCATCTTGAATACAATAACACCCCGAACCAAGTTATCTATTAAGGACATTCATATACCATAAAATATCCATGTAGTTCAGCCACAGTATACTTCTTTGCATCCTGGAAAAAATAAAACAATGAAATGGGAGAGCTGAGATACATAGTAAAGATAACAATATAGCAGAAACTATCGTAAATAATCATAAACATTAAAGGTAATGTATAAAACTAAAAAAAATCATTTTAAACATAAAATTCAGAATAATATGGCAATGATAAATCAAATAATTTCATTTACTTATTCAACTAGATATTCTAATGTTCTAATAATCACTTGTAATATCAAAAGCTAATTTCATAATGATGGAATTCATAATGATGGACATCATAACCACATAGTCATTTCATTATTCCAAGACTACTTATAAGATATTGTCAAGGCCTTGTTCAATGACACTATTTTGTCCCATGGGACTTATCGATGCATTGAGAATCTATTTTGGGCTCCACCTATCACTTACTAAGTCCAATGCATTCCTCATAAGATTTTTTTAACATAACATTAATATACTTATTAAAACTAGAATATGTATTGTCAATAAAATAACCATAAATAATGAATTGTATAAAAATAGGACATCTCTAGTAAAATATATCATAACTCATTCAATACAATATGGATGATTTTATTATAATAAATCAACCTCGATCAATAATAATATCATGTAATGATGTTTACATTGTTGAAACTGATTGGTAAATTTTTTTGAGAAAAATATACCATTTTTATGAAATAATTTAAATGTCACAAAATTTATTAAGGAATTTATTTAAAATATTGTTTTGAATAAAAGTGTCCCATAACAATTTGACTCATTTGAAAGAAATTAACATTTTAAAATATTAATTTCCACATAAATAAATCCTTAAAACCATTTTAGAAACGTGGACCTTAGTTAGAAATTTTTAGAAGAATAAATCATTAAAACACATAAAATTATATTTTAGTGAAACAGAAACCAGAAAATAATCCATTTGAAAAATATTTTATTAAACATGGACATGGATGATAAATATGTCATGGTAAAAACGTATACATAAAAAATCACCAAGAATATTAAAATTGAAGAATTAACCCTTACCTTGTACTTTTCCATGGTCGAGGGTACGTTAAAATTCTGTATAAATGTCAAAACATTGGTTTTAAATTATTAAAGAACCACATAAAAAAATATGATATTATAAATGATCATCTAATATTGTTTTTTTAATAAAAATTTTGTAGTATCATTGTTTTGGGTATTCAATTATTTGTTTTTCTTTATATGTTTTGTTTTGTAAGTCATGTTTTTATGGATATGATGTATTTTATTCATATAAATAAGGATATAATGTTCTAAAATATTATTCTTAAAAATAAAATATAATTAATTCTTCAATGGTTACAATGGGGATTAATTTCATCGTGTTCGTTGAGATGGTAATCCATACGTACGCACAGACACTACTTCCATTTCATTTTTTATTTTAAAATGAAAATATACCAAATGATGCGTGAGAATATTATTATTACAGTATCATTTAATATTTTATATAAATTACAAATATTAATTAACACCATCCTTTATAATTCCATGTATGGTATGAACGTGTCATATCACTTTGAGGGGGCGGTTTTCTGCACTTCCTCAAATGAAATTATCATATAAATATAACATAAAAAGAATAAAGGAATGTTATAAAGGATAATTAATAAAGATTATAGATAATATAATTATCATAAATATCATATATAATTACAATTAAATTACAATGGCTACCATTAGAGATGGTAGTAGAAGATTGACCAATCAATGTTTCCTAAGGTAGTAGTTAAATGTCCACAGAAACATTATTTTCAATACCCATTAGATGGAGGTGTGTGTAATTTTAGTTGAACTAATTTACATAAAAACAACCTAGAATGTTATGGATACTTTTTTGGTTATAAAATAATTGAAAAAAGTGAGTTTAGGGGGTCGTAGAAGTAAAATAAAAGAAAAAAACATAAGAGGAGATGTTCCCGTTAACTTGGGAAACTCTCTTTTGTGGGAAACAAAAGGCTACCTTTAAGTTCATTTTCCTATATTAAAAATTCTAATAGGAAGCTATGTATTTATATAGCTTAAATGGGTAGAGATTGGACGATCCACGTGGCTTGAGAGGAATGAGAAATGGGTTAGAGTTGAGGGATTTTATAAGGGGAGGAGAGGCTCTTTAAGAATGTTTGAAAATATTATTTTATTTTATAATGATTTTCTATTTCTAAATGTCTAAAAATAATTAATGTCAAATATATGTAAACTTATGTCAGAAATAAAATCATCCAATAATAATTGTATAGGTTTTGGATATTGTGTTAATTTTATATTCTCATTTATTAAAATCATTCTTTTGCGAGGTAAACATTATATCATTATTGTGTCTTAAATAAATTTATATATATGATGACTAAAATTATAAAAAAATTACTATGATGTAGGAAATATTATTATATTTTAAAATAATATTTATAGTATAAAATATAACTTATATAACCCTTTGTAAATTATATTTTACTAAATGATATTTGTTTATATCATGTAGGTCTTTTGTTATAATTAATTAAAATAAAGTGTCATTATCACTGTTAAGTGGCTTCACGTGGTCCACAAATCGACCGAAGGAATCCCATGGTTGGAAGTGTATCAACCAATAGGAATAGGATACAAGTTAGGTTTATTTAATATAATAATAATAATATATGTTTACCCTTATTTACCAGATTTACCCTTTAACTATGGTAAATAAATTATTTACTTAAGTAAATATTCATATTATATAATATTAAAAGTTACCAATATACATAATTTGGACCATTTGATTCCAAATATGGATTAAATTTTTCCAAATTCGAATTAACAAAGTGTTAGAAATTATTTTAATATTAATTCCCGTTGTCAAAACAAAAAATGTGTTTTTATGAAATAATAATTATCCAATGATTGACAATGGTTTATGTCCAACATTAAAGTTAAATTAAATCAAATTTAATAAAATATATTACATGATTGAATTATAATATAATTATACTTTAAAAAATCTTAAATGAATAATTTTACAATTCAAATTTTTTTAGTTGAAAAAAATAAATTAAAATTTAGTATTTTCACTATTAATCAAAATATGAAAGTTGTCAAAAAGGTACGAAAAATATATCCCGACTAAATTTTTATGTCCCAAATCAATATAATTATTTAATTTTATTAAAATGAATATATAATAGTGACAAATTATTATTTTAAGAAAGGTTCTCCATTAAAAGGCGGTAAAATTGCATTTTTTTGAAAAATATATATTTTTTTCTGAAAAAATGAATTTGTTCATATATTCGGCCCATGAAACATAAAATATGGATTCTAATATTATATAGAGTATGTAAAATTAAAAATTCAGTTTATATTATTCATTAACTCTTTTTGAATGGCTAGTTCGGTAAGTCATGGTGCGCTCGAACTCAGTGTTTCCTGTAATGCATGTTATTGAATTTTATTGAAGAGATAACGTACTATGTAATATTAGGTGGTTACATTCTCCCTTAATCCAATAAATTGTGTCCTAAAAAATTTGAAATTTATATTTGAAATTAAAAGGATAAAAATATAAAAATACCTTTGTGGAAAATCAAAATTGGAAATTGGGTTAATGAAATTTAATCTTAATAAGATGGAATGTTGAATGAAAATTCCACCACCGAATAATGACTTAGATTAGGAGAAAATTGGTGGAAATTATAAACACATAACTGGATAAAAAATGTAAATATTTATAGGGAGTGATAGAGGTAATCAATAAAAAACAATTGTAATATTGAGGGCTTTAAAGCCATCAATCTAAGATGATTTAAAATATCATCGGTTTAACAATACATAAGGTATTAGGATAATGCATTTTTGGTTTTAAGATCCCTTTTCTAATGTTTAAGAATTAATTTATTCATAGAATAATAAGAAAAATATATATAAAATATGTAGAGTATCATCCTTCAACTAATCCTACAACACAATCATCATTCACTCCTAAAGATAATAGATTTCAAAAATATTCTATTTATCCTAATCATACAGTGTTCCAAAAATAATGAATTTATAATTCATTTGTCATAATATTTAAAAAACCCATTATACAAATAAGGACATCAAGTAAGCCAATGGTTGTTGATTAACCATTTCTCCCTTCAGTTTCGGGTTCATGCCTCGTAGCCTTGCCATATGTGACAGGTTTTCACCTGACCTCCGAGTTGTCATTTTTATGAAAATAAATAAAATCATGAAATTATTTAACCTTATAAATAGTATCCAATATCAAACATAATTTATTACAACCATTGTACTTATCCCTAATACTTCTGTCTGAACTCACAGTCCAAATTTTTCTGTAAGGTCGCATAATATTCATGTGAAAACGTTCATTGTTTATTCTCTTAAAATGTGGTATTAAAATGAGTTGCTAGAAAACCAAATTTGAATAGGTATGTACTTCATTATTCCTTCTGCAATACATAGAATACTTTATATACTTCTAAAGTCCATAAAATTTTTTATCATCAACAATGATGGAATAAAAAGCCCATTAATTAGTTCCAATGTAGTCAATAATATCCAATCTAATTTATCCAAATAAATCATATCGTATTCCAAAATCAACACTAAAGTATCAAGACCATATTAATAATTATCTTTCATTTAACCATGTATTTTCGAAAAACATTAACTAGAAATTGAGTCACTTTTCTTTTTACTACACAATCTCAAATAAATAATGAAATAGTATTGCATTAAAATCCTTATGTACTCCATAATTATAATAACCAATAAATAGTTGATACAACACTCAAATGACATAATTCATTAATATCAACATAAGAAAACTAGTCATTACTCTTCAACTGTTGTAATATCATAACATGATTATTATCCAACATCATCATTTATGGTATACTCTTGTTATTGAGACATTGATTCGCGTAGTGTCCCAAATCCTACCAGATGATGCATTATACATTTGAAACCTTTTTCATAACCTTGAAATCAAATAATTGGTGTCCTTTTTCTTCACACTTATAACAAACTCTCGTTACCTTCAAGCATTTACCTAGGTGATTCTTTCAATAGTTTTCACATATGGGAAATTACTTCTTTCCCTTATTCCCTTTACCTATATTTCACTCTACCATTATTTTCTTCTATGGATTCCCTTAAAATCTATAGGAATCAAAGAACGCTTTATATATATTATTAGAACATGATAATATTTCTTCATATGATGATAATTCATTAGAGACTGTTTCCTTTCTAAATTTTGGCTTAATATAATGAAATATATGATCCTTCTTACTCTTTGGATCATGCGTATTTATGGAGTTCTCAATCCATATATTGGGTGCTATTTTTAAATAATGGGTTAAAATAGCATAGTTTTATAAATCCCAATGCATAATTACAATTTTCTAAAATACCTAACCTTAATGGAAAATATTATGAATATAATCTAAAATCATAAAAAAAAAATTCCTTGAGGAAGTATTTATTCCTAAATACGTCATAATTGTTGTGATGAAAATGTGAATTATCATAAGCATGTCTCCTAGGAGTGTCATAACCAATAGTGCATCAAGGCCCATTGTCGTGTTCTAGGATACCCCAGGTCAAACCCGAATCTCCTTATTAGAGTTTTCACTCCTAGGTACATCTTTTCCTGAGCCACCTCTACCTCCTCCTATCCAGACATGGATGTATTTCTTTAAAATTCTCAAAATCTCTACATTAACAAAATTCATGGATGTTCTTATATAATAATCCTCAAAGTATATCTTAGGGAAATTTTCTCAAATAAGAGTTTCTCTAGATCTAGTTTCTAGGGTTAATTCTAAACATCCTCTGATAACAAATATAACGCTCAAACCGTAGTTAACAAGAGTCAGTGAATTATTTAAATTCATTTGTATGATCACAAGGGATCGTGTCCTGAAAGACCCATCCGATTATATGTCCTGGATGTACTAGATACAAAAAAAATATCTTACATAACATCATGAAATGAAAACAACAACAACATTGTGTCTCTATCGAACACATTCATATCCCTTAGACTATCGTTGTCTTTCATTTATAATTTACTTCTTCGCGTCATATAAAAAATTAAAATTAGAATGGGGTGATCTCAGATGCTATGTAAGGATAAAAATATAGGGGGATCTTTTATAAATAAGAATAAACATTTAAGGGAATGTATAAAACTCAAAAAAAATCATTTTAAAATTAATTTTCAGCTTAATATAATGATGATAAATCAAATTGTCCCATTTACTTATTCACATGGATATTCTAATGTTCAAATAATCACATGTAATATCTGTAGCTAATTTCATAATGATGGAATGCATAATGCTAGACATTATAACCACATATTCAAGGACTCATGCCATGAATACATATATGATTTTTTAATGTCCTTCTTCCATTACACTAGTATGACATATGAGACATACTGATGCATCGATGAGCTATAGTGGGCTCCACCCACCACTTAATATGTCCAATGCATTCCTCGTAAAATAATTTGAAACATAACATAAACATTCGTGCTAAAAATCACAAACTAAAGGTCAATAAAATAATCAGAAACCATTAATGGTGTTAAAACAGAACATCCATAGTAAAAAATATCATAAATCATTCAATAAAATATTCAAGATTTTATTACAATAAATCAACCTCGATCAAGAATAATATCCAATAAAAATGTTGACATTATTGAAAATGATCAATAAAAATCATTGATATAAATATCACTTTTTCCTGAAATCATTTAAAAGTCATAAAATTTATAAAGAATCCATTTAAAAGATAGTCTTTAATCAATGTGTCACATGCCACTTTGAATCTTTTGAATGGAATTAACATTTTATTACATTCTTTCCATATAAATAAATCCTTATAACTATTTTGAAAAAATGGAAATTAAGGAGAAAGGATTAGAAGAATAAATATTTAAAATATTTACAATTATGTTGTAGTAAAAGAGTCTCTTTAAAATAAACCCTTTGAAAAATATTTTATGAAATAATGACATGGATAATAAATATGTCCCAGTAAAAACTTACACACAAAAAGCTCGAATAATAATGAGATTGAGGAATTAAACATTTCCTTGTAATTTTCCTTGGTAGAGGGTATATTATCCTCAGGTATAAGAGTTAAATAATTATTATTAAATTATACAATAACAACATAAAAATTATGATATCATATATGATATTGTTGTATTTAATTGTTATTAATATTTTAGTATTATCATTGTTTCGGTTGTTAACTGGTTCATTTTTCATTATATTTTTTGTCACGTAAGTCATGTTTTTTATGGATAAGATGTATTTTATTCATATCTATAATGATATAATGTTCTTGAAAATTATTTTGATCAATAAAATGATAATTGTTCTTGAATAATTATGACGGGGAATGAATTTCATCGCGTTTGGGGAGCCGTCACACCGTACGTACGCACAAACACTTCTTTCATTTAATTTTCATTATCATTAAAGGAAATAATAGAAAATGATATATAGCTAAATTATTATTCTAGTATAATATAATTTTATTTATAGGTTACCTAATTTTATTAACACCATCATTTATACGTACCATTTATGGTATGAACGAGTCATATCACATTGAGAGTGTGGTAGTCCTTAATTCCTCAAATGAAATTATCATATATATACAACATTAAAAGAATAAAGGTATGCTATAAAATAGAATTGAAGAAGATTATAGATAAGATAAATATCATAAATTTATTATATAATTACAATTTCATCATAATGTAAATCATAATAGGTGGTAGTGGAATTTCGAATAATCATTGTTTTGTGAGGTAGTAGTTCTCCATCCACAACAAAATTATGTTCCATACCTAGTAAAGGGCAGTGCATGTAAGATTAGTTCAAATAAATTTCATAAAAATCAACCTAGTATATTGAGGATAATTTTTTTTATAAAAAAATGAATACAGACTGTTTAGGGGTTTGTAGAAGTAAAATAATATAAAAAAACATAAGAGGGGATGTTACTTTTAAATCGGGTAACTCCCTTTGGTTTAAACCAAAAATCTTCCTTGAAGTGCCTTCTGCATAAGCTAAGGCTTCTGAGTGGAGAAGAGGGATATAGATAGCATAATTGGGTAGTGTTTGGATGATCAAAGGGGCTTGATATGTGTGTGAAATGGGTTATAGGTGAGGGATTTTTATAAGGGGGAGGAGGGGCTCTTTAGGAATGTTTGATAATATTATTTTATTATATAATGATTTTGGGTTTCTAAAAGTCCAAAACACATTAATGTATCCGATAAGATGAGTCATGTTCTAAATAAAATCATTCAATAATAAATGAATAGGATTTGGATATTTTTTAATTTTTAGTAATTTCATTTATTTAAATAATTATTTAATGAGATAAACAATGCATCATTATTGAGTCATAAATAATTTCAATTATATGATGTATAAAAATTATAAAAAATACCATGATGTAGAAAATATTTTTAGATTTATAAATAATATTTATAGTTGAAATGATAACTTCTATGCCCCCTTATAAAAAATATTTTACTAAAATATATATGTTTTTGTCATTTTTGTCTTTACATAAAATTAATTAATATAAAGATTCATTATCACTCTCATGTGACTCCATGTTGTCCCAAAATATTCCCAAGGATGCCCATGGATAGGAATGTATCGTCTACTAGAAATATGTCACATGTTAGGGTAATTTAATATTATTATAATAATATTAGATTACCCTTATTTACCATTATTACCCTTTAACAATGGTAAATAAAATATATACTAAAGTAAATATTCATAATGTCTAAAAATAAATGTTTAAATTTTAAAAAAATAGGACTCCATATTCCATATATGGAAACCATTTTCACATATTCATAACACCGATGTGGCATAAATTAATTTAAATTTAATTCTTTTTGTCAAAACAAAAAAGCGTGTTTTTTAGAAATAATAACTATCCAAAAATTTACACTTGTTTATGTTCAGTTTAATTGTAGAATTACATCCAATTAACTAAATTAAATTAAATGATAAAAGTATAATCTATTTATACATTAAAACAACACAAATGTATATTTTAATACTATAAATTATTTAGATTAAAAAATTGTTTTCAATTAAACTTAATTATTTTTCATTATTCATCAAAATATTTAAGTTATGAAAAAGTTTAAAAAAATTATCCTATGTAAAATTTTATTCCCCACGTATAAAAATAATTTAATTTCATTAAACTAAATATATAAATGTGTCAAATACTGGTTTTTCGAAATTTTTTTCATTAAATGTTAGTAAAATTTCATTTTTAAAAAAATACTTATTTTTGTCGGAAAAAAACGAATTGTTTATTATATAATTTCTAAAAAACACATAACATGGATTATAAAATTATATGGACTATATAAAATTCAAAATTCAGTTAATAATATTCATAACCTCTTTTTGAACTGCTTGTTTGGCATGTCGTAGTGCACTTGAACTCAGTGTTGTGTGTAACACAATTTATTGAATTTCATTGAAGTGTTAACGTACTATGAAATAATGGGGTGTTACAAATAATAGTTTTTAATAGAAATTAGAGGTTTGTGGTAGAAATATATTAAAGGATGAAATTCTAGTTGAAAAGTAGGTATGATTCTATATGTTCACAGTCATTCTTATAAAAATATATTCCCCAACCTTACGTAAAGGACCATAAAACAAATACATGATTTTTTTACTTTTCTGACAAGGAAACAAAAAACCATTTAACCCATCACAAGTATGTTTTTTTCATATTTTTCTCATTCTCCTCATCTTGTTTTCTATCACTCTTTGTCATAAAAAGATGGTATGTTTTTCTGCCACATCCTTATTTTCTTATATGGAATTCTTGTTTGTGTTATCTTTGGTGACCATTTTTGTTCTATTTATTTCAATTAATGTGATAGTTTTATTGACTCATTTTCCATTTTGGGATATTCAATGATTTTTCAATGAAAAATTTTAAAATTGTGAGAATGGAATTTCTAAAATAGATGATGGATGTGAAATTATAGGTGTTTATAGAATAATACATTTTGATATAAATTAAAATTTGTGAAAATGATATTCATTTTACGATAAAGGGGATACATTTTCTTAAATCTTACTCGACACACAACTACTGGTTTCTTAGAAATCATTCATTGTACAGAACATTGATTTATACCAAAAAATAATTCAATAATAATATTATTATTGTAAATAGTAGTTAACGCCTAGACGTTTTATTGGAATAAATGAGAAAAAATATCTACAATTTGGGTACCCATGTTTTTAAATGTTTTTAAATGTTTCCAATAAATTTTGGAGACTAAAAATGAGAATGATTCTAATTTAAAGAATAAAACACTTTAATATTTTCTTGAAAGTGTATTTTACAACCTTTTGTTCGAAACCCCTTTTTAAAAATTGTTTTTTTAAAATATTATATGTTCTATTTAAAAATAATAATTATATAAATGACAGACGAAAAATTTATATTGGTTTAAATTTTATTATTTTTCTAATAAATTTTCTTTAATGAATAGTTTAAAATATTGCATTTTAATTAAAAATGATATTTTCTTCTAAAATTTGTATATAGATATATATCCCTTATTATTGTTTTTAAAATTTCATTAAATTATGTATTTTTCATTTATTCCAATTTTGGTCATTTGAAGTAATTTCACAATGAAATTGGACATAATCCCATGTAAATCTTTTGAGAGTTTTTACATCATAAAAAGTCTCTTTCTCCTTTCCACAACTTGAATTATGATCAAATTAGTTTCCTAAAATTCATTGTTATGAATTTTGGAAAATAGATTCTATATTTGGAATCATATTCCCAAAATTCTGTAAGTATGTTCCATTAATATTTGGAGATTATGAATATTGATTTCAATAAATTTTTTATTTACCATGGTTAAAGGGAATATTACGTAAAGAAGGGCCAAAATATATATATTATACTATTATAAAACTACCCTAACACATGCACTGATAATATTATATGATATATGGATGAAAATGAGAATTATTGGGTAGATTTTAGGACCCCATGGATCCAGATAGGTGTATTAATTAGAATTTATAAAAATATTTTCATGGAAAATGGAAATATAACATAATCATGTATCTTAAAAATAAAACAATGTTAATTTAGTTATATAATGTATCTATTTTACTATAAATATTAATTAAAATAAAAAAAATATTACCTTCATCATACTATCTTATTTATACTTTTTGTAAAATTAATATATAAATTTTTGTATGAAACAATGGTGAAGCATTAACAACATTATTTGTGAACGAGTAAAATAAATTATATTATAATTATAAAAATAAGCAATTTGATCATTTTTGTGTCATCCATGAATTTTTGGAGAAATTTAAATGTGAGGGTTGAGTTAATGTCTTTTTTTCAGAAGGAATATATTTGTTATTACATTATGAATATATCAATTACCAATATTGTCAAAATTGACAAAAATGGTTTTTTAAGACAAATAATATTTTATTAAATGATATAATAGTACTAAAAATCTATGATTCATCCAACTAACTTATATAATGTATGAAATTTAATTATTGGTCCACTTTTTTCTCTTGAGTTTTTTTTGTAACTATATTAAATATATATTTTTGTAATACAAGAAGACATAGTAAGAGTTAATGTTTATAACTAAGGGTTAATGATAAAAGATAATGTTAATCTTATGACATAAACATTCCTCAAACCAATTTATTGAGTTTATTTCTACCAATTTTCCTCTTACCTTCTAAATAAATAAATTTTTTACAATTATAGTTCAAAAATAAATTCAACAAAAAATAATATTTTTACACATTCCTAAAGTGCCCTTCCTACCTCTTAAAAAAGGCCACCACCTCTACCCACATACACACACATTTAAAAACCATTGGATCTTCCATATTATTCTCTAATAATATTCCATAATCTCCCATTTACTCCTTGAATCATGTACTTATGTTGATGGAAACTCAAGGAATCCTTTTGGCGCAAATCAAATGGGGTTACATGATTTAGAGGTAATATTTTCTCTCATGCTCTTTCATTTATTTTCATTATCCTACCACCTATCCACAATTTACATAATTAATTAATAAAAATTATTGTATCCTTGATATACTATGAAACTTTTATTGAATGGGTTCTATGTAAAATTACACAAACCTCTATTTAATTGATATAGATCATATTTTTTTCTATGTACGGCGAACTACTACCTCACAAAACGATGATTGTTTGATATTCTCCTAAAACCTATCATGTTGGCCATTATGTTATAAATATATTTATATATGATATATATATATATATTATTTATATTGTCTCTATGATTTTATATTTTTTATTTATAACATCCCTTTATAATTTTTTCCTTCTGTAAATATGATAATTTCATTTGATGATATGTTGACTTCCACCCCCTTGAAGTGATGTGACTGCATCTAGATATACATAAAACGTATAATGGATAATTTTATAAATCCTAATAGGAATAATGGTCATTTATATATTTCTATTATTATAATATACATTTATATCATTTTATTATTATTATTTTAATATGACAAAGAATAGAAAGTAGTGTTGAAGCGTACATTCAATCCACTATGTCTGTTAATGTTGAATTTAATTTCTTATATCAAAAACATAATGGATATTATAAATAAAAATTAATTAGATATATATTATATTCAAATTATGAATATAATTGTATATATGATGTGCTTTTTAAAACGTGGAAATGTTACATCAAAATGAGTTCATTTTTACTCAAGTAACAAATATCGACAAAATGACTGATATGAACATAAATAATTATGTATTTTTAATAACATGATAATAAGTATTATAAAATGGATAATAATCATGAATAATGATTTTAATTAAGTAGAAAATAACCTATATTAAATATTTCAGAATATAAATAATCTATAAGACAAGTCGGATTCGAGGTAAGGGACTTCGTCTCAATATCCTTTCATTGAGGCATATATTGATGTTATATACTGCCTATTTTTATAAAGTGTATAATAAGCCCCTTAGAATTTTAATTTCATTACAAGGAAGTCTTTTTTCTATGAAGTGTTATACCAAATGACAAAAAGTAAATTGTTAACGTATGCGATGATAATGACACCTATACCGCCTTAAATGTTATTTTATATTTGGATTCCACTATTAAAAAAAGGAATTTTAAAGGAAAAGTAATCCATTATTAAATTTTTTGTGTTTTGGTATTTAAATTGGGTTTTATAGTAGATTTAATATTTCAATATCATGAAATGATCTCATGTGATTGAAAATATAATTTTTTAGTGTAATTTTATAATTGCAATCTTTTATGTGTTATGATTGCATTATGGTACATTGACATCTTATGAGTGGTTACATTATAAACCAACGATCAGTGGTTGTGTGATAAACAAAAAATGTTAGGTTCTATAAAAAACAATGTATGGGTCTTTATTTCATAACCTTCAATGAATTGGTTATGTAAGTCAGTCATAAGACTATTACATTTAGTGATATGTGGGGAAGACGAATGTATTGTTGTTTCATTTAATTATGTATATGTCCAAAGTTACCATTTTATGTTATATGTATCATTGAATGGGATTTATGATAATATATATCTTATAAAAAGTTTAAGAAATGAGATTATATTCAATAAAATATATTTAGTTCTTTTTATGTGTGAAAAGTATTACTTTATGATAAAGTGTTCATGATATTCATGTTCTCTTAAGTGTAATAGTTTTCCCACTTTGAGTATCCCTTACTGAGATTTTTGTAATCATCCCATGTTTTTAAATTCTTTTCACAAGAATTAAATATGGATAGTGTCAAGGATTGATTGAGGAAATGTTATGCTATTAAAATATGAGATGATACCCAGTTTCTTTTTAATGAGATTTTGTTTTATTAAAAAATCAGTAGTGAGTAGAAGTGTCCAACTATAATATTTATGTTGTTATATTTGATTAATGGCCTTATTATCATAATATATAAACCATAAAACATCCTAAAAGTTAATTAAATTCAAATTATCAACATAATTTATGATTATGTATTGTTTAAGATCAGGGCCTTATGCAACTATTTATAGGTGGACGACTTCAGGAGCAAAATAGCTACATCACTTTTCATACACAGACACAAGTACTGATGATGATAATCCCAATACATTTTTGTGGAACATGGATGCACTGGCCAAGGTGAACCTTGATAATCCTATGTTATCTCATCACATATATGAGAAGAGGCCCACAAGTGACAGTTATCCTATGTTACATCTAGAAAGAGGTTCCCCACCTTCCACACTCTCTCACAGAACTCGGATATTAGAGTCTGATAGATGAATCAACCTCACTCTATCCATTAGTGTAGAGGTAACAATTAATGAACAAAGAAACATCTGTCTCTGACACTCATGTACCTCCAAATGATTCTCATAGAAGAAGTTCATAGGATTCCACAGGCTACTGGCCTAAAAAACTCTATGTATCTGAGTTATCCTACTCAAATCATCAGTTGCAACATTGCCTTTAACTGGTATGAAGGAATTCTTGATGTTGAAAGAACGAAGGTATTACACCAATCATCACTACGTAAAATTTAGATCACGCTAAGTAAAAATATTCTACAGGATATTGTGAGTTTTGTACACCAAAAAATACCCTCATAGTAGGTAATGCCTCAAACAACGTAAATCATGAACAAACATAGCTAAGTCAACATCGTGCATCTTCTAATTTCTCTCATGTGGCCTCAACATCTGAGATCGGTATGAAATGACTCATTTCCACTTACATAAGAAAAACTCCTAGAAAGATACCCAACTCATCATTGTAAATTTTGTAATTCATTCCTAGATATAGAAAACTTTGTACCAATGCTAAATTCAATCTCCCTTTCATCAATTTAATGGTCGTCTCTTAGGAGTCCTTCCACACATGCTTAAATTCCTTTTTAGTCAGGCCTGAAAATAGAACTTATAAATGTTATATGTCATGTTTGAAAAGCTTGCAGTCACTAGCCTTCAATAAGAAACCTACCACCTCATTCATGTTCTTTTAATTCTCTCAGGTAACTATTTTTCTCATCTTCTCTGTGTCCACTAATATTCCTGTATCTGAGAATACATGATCGAGTAAGTGAATCTGATCCAACTCAATGTCGATATTTATAATCTTAGCATATATTAGTTTATCTATCAATGTAGTACAATAATCCTATGATATTTGACATAGATGTTTCAAATGTGAGAATACACCTAGTTATCATCATCGAAAACCACCAAAAACGACTTGAGATAAGGATATAACACTCATTTCATCAATTACATGAAAACTACTTGTGAATAAGTCAGACCGAACCGCATAACAAGATACGCATACATATCATAAGTTTCACAAAATGTAGTGTGATGTATGTTTGATCATCTTACATTCACCTGGTGATAACCAAATTTCAAATCAATCTAAATGAAAAAATGTCATCTTCAGAGATGGTGGAAGAGATCATCTAGTCACGGTAGTGGGTATTGGATTTTAACCACCAATAAGTTCAATTTCTAATAATCCTAGAAATGTATGAGGGTATCATTTACCTTTTTCACAAATTGATGGGTGATCCACATTGAGATGTACATGATCTGAAGAAACTCGTTGCCTCAAAATCCTCTAGATACCTCTTGAGGTCTTTTAATTCCAATGTATTCATATATTAAGGAGGATGGGATACCAGTGAATCTCCTTTAACTAGATCGATATAACATTGAACCTCTCTTAACAGCGGAATACCTGAAAATTTGTAAGAAAAATAATCAGTGAAATCAT
Organism: Viscum album; assembly: GCA_963277665.1. Lineage (NCBI taxonomy): Eukaryota > Viridiplantae > Streptophyta > Magnoliopsida > Santalales > Viscaceae > Viscum > Viscum album. The sequence goes on along the minus strand of OY728161.1, from coordinate 1,415,414,107 downwards.
CAACCACTTGTGGGAATTCAATCTCACATATTCCTTAGTCGTCCCAATAAAAATGGAATATGGGATATCATCCCCCCACCCCATGATTATCTGGTCCATTTCAGCTATCCTAGACATCCCATTCACCATTGGGTAGAAAAAATCCACCATATGGTGACATAAAACTCTCCCTGTAGTAATAGAAATCAAAAATTCCTAAAAGTAAACCAACCATACCATCCATAAAATGATATAAAATTCAATAACCTCTAGGAAATAGAGGTCTCATACGATGTGACACCACCCATCCTCTAGGAATATATATTTATACTAATGCATTCCTAGTATTATAATCCCTAATGGAGTGTCTAGCATCATTACATAATCATAAGTAAAAAAACAATAGTGGCCAAGGATCTCTAAAATGGGCTTATATATGAAAATATGTGAAGCCCCTATATCAAAATGTATAGATCTTAAAACAAATTATACTCGAATAGTACCTATGAAAATAGATGGTCTGGGATCCTACTCCAGCAAGGTTTGTTGCACATTATATGTCTTTTACCTATCATGGACCTATGACACTACATGGCTTCAATGAGCTGATCCACTCCACTATCTCTGAGAAACTGGGGTCTGGATCCTAATGACACAACCACCAAATTAATTGAATGTCCCTTTATATTCAAATTTCCTGAATGGTGAGATGCTGCAGAATCCTCTCCAAAATGTGGAGACATTTGAGACACTCTCTATCTAGTTGATGGTGAGAACATCCTATAAAAATGCCAAATATGGCCTATCTTTTTAAAAGATCATCACTCAACTAGGACTAGAATACATTGGGTCCTCATATACCCCATCCTAGAACACTTGTAGTAACCCACCTAGCTACTAGATGAATGTTTTTGACAGCTCACATCCCCCTGGGGAAACTTTAGAGGACACTTCTTACTACTGGTCGAGAGAATACTAGATCTAAGTGCCAAACCACCATGGCTCGCACCTCCATATTCCCTCATGTTTGGTTCTGTGATCATCAATAAAATCAATATTAGAGAAATAGTAGTCAACCTGATAAAATTTAACTTCCAACCGATGTTAATCCTACGACCATTGTCGAATCGCCTAGGATTCTATATGACTTCACCCATACGAACTGGTGAGAAGTGATAGAGATTATTAAAACGGTCCGAGTAGTCTATCACTGACAAACATACCTACTCTATATGCTTAAAAACCGTAGGATTCATCATCCCTCATCATCTCATGATAGAAATATTAATTGAACACTATCTGAAAATCTCCCCATTTAATATCCTGATGGTTCTCTATATCTGTAATCACATCCCACCATATTGTGGTAGAATAATGTATACTATACATTTTTATGTTTACACTCCAATCAGGACGAATCTCTGTATGAATGAATATCGTTAAAATGGCCTTTAAGCATGACTTCATAGCTCGTGGTCTACCATCCCCCAAATATGGGGTTAGATGTTACTGCCGGAACACTCGCGTCAACTCAGTCACTAACGTGGCATAATATGGTGTTACCTAAATGTTTTACACGAATCATAAAAATGCTTTATGGATCAATGCATCAGTGCCTTTGTCTCATTGAACATTTTATTTGGTAACTAAAAAAAATAAAGGATCTACTTGTATCAAATGGCCTACCACCTTTAGTGTATTATCATCTTCACTAGTCAGACATTTATTAGGATTTCATCATTCTTTCATGATTATACAAGGTCAAGTATACAACATAGTTCTTGTTTAGGCTCAAAGTCACTTCTAAAAATCTCAAAATGGAATTGGGTATGTCAAAAGCTTTCTTGATGCACTCACATATATACTTTCCACATGTGTTAGGTCTATGTGTAATACAACTGAGTGGTATTACCAAAATCCCACTACTATAGTTGGTTCTAGTCAATATATATTCAAAAATCAATGTTTCATCCACTTCATTTTCATATTAGATTAAATTTAAATTATAATGGCATTCAAAAAAATAATATCCAATCATTTAAATCATATTACATCCCAATTGAAAATGGTAACGCAATGGTGTGCTAAATCTTTATCATTGGTGGCCTATACTCTATATAAATCAATGGTTGTCATCCAATTATAATGCATCATAACATAGTCTAATATAAGGACAAAATATGATCCAAAAATTACCTACCCAATATGAACCATAACCTTAGGGACCAAATATTTGTGTCTATCCAATGCAAACCATAGCATGTACCAACAACATGAAATCAATAATACTCATAAATGGCATAACAAGAATGAATTTCATGTGATTTATAAAAAGTGACAATATAATGCATGAGATTTAATACCCTCATAATATTAGTTTTAAATAGAATATAACCACAATAACTTCAATAAAAACAGCATTATACCAGTTATTCGCCCAATAGTGAAATCGAATCAACTGTAATATATCAAAATCATTAAAATCAAATTTCGATTCATTTAAATTTTCTTATTCACTAAATACAGGGTAGCCACTCATGAGAATGGATTATTTATTTAGATACTAGGGTTTTTTTCACTTTCATACTTTGGAATATTTCTATGAATAATTATAGATCTAGGAACGAAAACAGCATGCGATTCCGAGGCCCGGTGTGCCCGGAATTAATTTTATAAAAATATTAAGTATTTTTATATTATGTATGTAGTGCGGGTGTGATATCTCCTAAACGGTAGCTCTGAACGGGAATCTGAGGGCACAGTTTCATCTGAAATGTGCCGTTTATCCTAGGCGAGGTGTAAACATTGTGGGCGCGGGCTTGCGGTGGAAAGCGCCACCAGGGGCGTTTTCGTAAATAAGTGGAAAAGTCCATTTACGAGCATCGGCTCGAATAACATTTGAACGGAGTCTCGGATCACAAATCTGAATCCTTCAATAAATTATTAATGGTGCGTTTACCCTAGGGTTGACCTCGCCTTTATCTGCATTGGGCGCCAGGACAAAGGCGAGTTGGTTGGGGAGAGTTAAATGAGTTGTGTTAAAAAAAATAAAACATAATCAATTAACCCCCTCCTCCATCACGTGCAACGGAAGAATGGTGAAACCACCACTGCACATCCTCTGTTTCTTTGCCAAATCGATCCAAAATCATCTTTTTTTCTGCGCCATTCATCAGCGGATCTGGCTTCAGGGCGTCGCCGGTGTCGATCTGCACTCGAAGCTTCGGCGTTTCGCCCGCGAGGTAGGCGGTTTGCATTTTAATCCCCCGATCCCATTTTTGCGGAGAATTTCTTTGTTTTGAGGTCTTTTTAGGGAAGATCTCGTCTCGGGGGTCGCATGGGTGCTTTTGGAACGCAAAACGGACCCATGGGGTTCCCCTGGCGGTATGCGGAAGGTCCCGGCCGGTCTCGGCCGTTCTGACCACTTTTTTCATACGGGGGGGCTTTAAACCCCCGTATCGTGCAATCCCAGAGTCGGATTTGTGTGCTGTTTGCGGCGAAGCGACCCTGACGACAAAGCGAACCATATGGTTTTGGTTCATGGGTTTAAGTGGTTGGGATCGTGTCCCGTGAGCTAGAAATGTCGTATATAATAATAATATTTTATTATTTAACAACTTCAGGCCATGGTAACTTCTACCCGGAGCATCCGAATGGTGCGCCATCAGTGGCATTGAAACCCTGATGGTACGACGGACATTTTGAGATGGTTTTTGGGTGTTGGGACTGAGAACGGTGTGCAGGCCCCATGAGGCCTTATTTTGGTGTTTGTAGAGAAACGCAGCTTTCGCACCAGGAGTCCGATTTTGGCGGATGGTTAATCGATACTGTGTTTTTTTTCAAGAGGATCGCAATGGTGCGATCCGTTTGATGAGTTTTGAAATCAAGGTGTGGGCCCCACCAGAGATGGCTTTGGTGAATAGTAACATTTTTCACCAGGTGTCCGTGTTGGACGAGCGAGTAGTCAATTCCGCTTGGTTTTTCGAGGGTATCGACGTGGTATGATCCGCTCGATGGGTTTCGGGATCATTGAGTGGGCCTCGCACAAGCAAGCCACGGTGAATAGATTTTTTTTCACCAGTGCTCCGTTTCGGGCGAGTTAGTAGCCTATCCTGCGTGTTTCTCCACTTATATCGCTATGCTGGCCTAAATGTTGGCCTTGGAGGTGCGCAGTGTGGCGTTGATGCGGGTCGCTCAGGATAGTGACGTTTGGACCAGCAGTGGTTGAGGGTACTCCCTTGGTTCATTCCTATGAGGGTTCACACGACATCAAAACCCTATTATAGGTTTATGATCCTCTTGATGTGTTGTTTAAACTGTTAGAGTTGTGGCATCCCACTTGTGGGCCCGGAACGGGATCCTCTAGCATCTTTTCCCAAGATTGGCTTCTTGGTATCGTTGTGATCGCTTATTCACGGGGGATGATCCCCTATATAGCAAGTTAACCCCGTAGGGTTTGTGGAATCATCGGGAATATGATCCCCTACGCAGTGGGCTGTTCTCATTAGGGTTGTGGCATCGTAGGGTATACGATCCCCTACACGGAATCGTGTTTATAGTAGGGTTGTCGTATTGTTGGTTATGTGATCCCCTACTCAGCGTGTGGTTTCTGTAGGGTTGCAGCATCATCCGTTTGATTCCCAACATTGTGATTTATACCAAATAGGGTTCCGGTATCGTCGTGACCACCTTTATATGGGCGATGATCCTCTATCTGAGTTATGTGCTTCTGTCAAGCGCCAGATCGGGTTGTGGTGTCCCATAGTGGCTCCTGGGCGTGATCCCCTATCTGTGAGAACTACATATGCCAGATCGGGTCATGGTATCCCCCAGAAGACCCTGGGAGTGATCCCCTATCTGTGAGTTTCGTATACCAGAGTGGGTTTTGGTATCCCCTAGCGGACCCTAGGAGCGATCCCCTATCCGAGGAGTTTGGTGGTTATGTTGTCTTAGTGGTGTATTCCACACTGAAGGAATCTGACGAGCATGGTCTCTTGGGTGAGCATCTAAGATGATTGCTTGGGACCCGATGAAGTGTGTCTCTCGGGCGTGCATCATCTGGGATGACAGTGTTCTTGGAGTGTTCTCTCCTTGTTGTGGACTGTTTCTGGTGATGAGCTGAGTACCTCATGTGTCTTGTTGTGTGATCCGATTATATCTGGATTGTTCAAGGTGTATGTATGGGAATACACCTGAGCTGAGCTGACGAGTTGTGTTTAACCGAGGATGGTCACGAGATGGAGTATCTCTCTCATCTGGGTTCCCTCTGGCTAGGATGAGTGGATTGTTGCCTTTCGGTTGCTCTCTTTGGATTTGGGTTTTTGGGGTGCCTACTTAGAATGTTTATACTCACCCATGCACTGGCTTTGCCCACACATGTTTGTGTCTTGTGCAGACCACAAGCCTTTCGACAAAGTCCCAGGAGGACCTGAAGCAGGCAGAGCTGAGTGAGCGAGACTGACCAGGGAGTTTGCCGGTGCGGTGCCGAGGGAGCTTTCTGGTGGGTTTTTGTGACAGTGCTCCCCTACTTTAGAGCAGGTTGGACGTGCTTTTGTGGTTTACTTTTGGGGGGTATTCTTTTTGCATTTTAAGCTTCTGTTGTACTCTGGTTTGGGATAGATGTTTGCATGCATTTTCTTGTCAGTTTTATATATCTCTACACTATTTCATGGAGGTTTTTGTGGCTGCATGTGTACTGGTATCTTAGGATAATGCCTCCCATGTGTGTGATAGCCTACTCGGCGCTAGTCTCCAGCCCCTAGCCAATTAGAGGCGGGCTTGGGGAGTCGCAACTCGTGCCCCATTTGGTCGGGTCGTGAAAGAGTTGTATCAGAAAGGGTTACACCTTTGGGATCTTAGAGCGTAGCTGGTCTAGCTGGGAGTTTGGTTTGGGTTGCATAGTGGCAGTGTTAGTATGTTTCGAGTTCGGCTTTCAGGCCAGGGACTCCAGTATTGGTGCGGCAAATGACGTATCCATACACTAGGACTCTGATAACCTGCCTTTCGATTTGGTACATTCGTACACTGGTCGCAGGGACATAACGGTACATGTATCATATAGGACTGGGTTTTGGGTTGTCCTATTCCTTTTTGAGTCAGCTCTCCAGATATACTCTTTGGTCGTGGTGCGTCTTGAATGTATTTCATGATGCCTCCACGACAACAGCCAGCGAGGGTTCCACAAGAGGATTGTGGTGATGATCCACCTCATGCAGAGGTTGTGGACAAGGGAAGAGGTTCTGAGGATGGACCTCCAGGTGGTCCGCCAGTGGAGCCACCACCTGTCGATCAGCTGGTTTTGCTGGCAGTGCAGGACGAGGTTGCACGTAGGCTGAGTGCACTGCACGAGATCTAGAGGCAGCGACCTCGGAGGTTCCGGGGTGATCCAGACCCCAGGCAGCTGATGACTGACTTGAGCCAGTCACTCGAGTTTTCCGCCTGGTGAGGACACCCCAAGATCAGATGGTTCTCCTTGTGGCGACCCTTCTACATGGTTCTGCCGATAATAGTGGAGCCTGGTGACACAGTCCCATGACTGGGATACGCTCACGTGAGCAGAGTTTGAGTGGCTCGTCAAGGAGTAGTTCTATCCCGTGACGCTGAGGTCAGGGCGGATTCATGAGCTTCTACAGCTTTAGTAGGAGGGCCTGACTGTGTCGGAGTACTCAGCACAGTTTACAGAACTGTCATACTACTCCATGGATATAGTTCGGGACCCATTCATTAGGGCTTAGACCTTTGAGCAGGGCTTACGCAAGGACATCCGAGTAGGTGTGGTTTCCTTGTGCCTGCCCACCTATGCTGAAGTGATGGAAATAGCATTGGTGGTGGAGGTTTTTTTGGCTGAGCAGATTCCCCCTGTTAGTGCTAGGCACATGAGAACTGAGACGTTGACATCTGGTATCCGACGACATACTCAGGGTCTGGACGTGGTTGACCTTTCAAGAGGCGAACCCAGGATGGAAGATCTGAGGCTCAGGGATCGCAGGCCAGTGTTGGTTAGCCGCAGGTGAGGCGGTGTTATGCTTACGACGGTCGGGGGCATCTTGCTAGAGATTGTACAACTCGTCGTCCTGCTGAGAGGGAGTCGGTCGATTGACCACCTTGGTAGAGGCAGCATCTCGAGCAAGGAGGTTCGTAGGGCGGCGAATGAGGAAACAGAGCGGGTGCAGCAGGAGGAGGTGGTAGGCGGTACTAGTTGCCAGCACCCCCACCCCCAGGTGGTAAACGCCAAGTTCAGGGAGCTGGTGGCCGAGGGTGAGGACAGCTGCATGCCCTCGGAGCTGTTGACCCAGAGGCTCCGCAGATGGATAGAGGTACGCCTTGTCTCTTTTCTACTTACTAAAGTAGTTTGTTAGAAATTGTTTCATGATACCCTTTCCTTTCCATTTCTTGATCAAGTTTTGTTCGGTGCGTTAGTAAGACCATGTGTGGGTGTTGTTCAGCGTGCTTCAAATGCATGAGGAAGAGGGATCATTCCCCCATCGAGACGCGTTTATGTGACGCGATTAAAACAGTGAGGGCGAGTCAGTGCCGCCGAAAGCGGATAGTGTTGAGGTGTGGTGGATGAGTCTCTCCAACTTATGTGTTCGTGAATGGGTGTTTGTTGGAAAAATCGCAGGTGTGGGAGACCCAGTTGAGAGTCCAGTCGCTTTCCTTGTGCTTATGGATTTTCGGGGGTGAAAATTTCTAAGGGGGGTAGGATGTAGCGACTTGTGTTTTTGGCCCTGTAAGACTTTGTAATATTTATATGAATAATTCTGGAGCTAGGAGCGAAGACGGCATGTGATTCCAAGGCCCGGTGTGCCCGGAATTAATTTTATAAAAATGTTAAGTATTTTTATACTATGCACATAGTGGGGGTGTGATATCTCATAAAAGGTAGCTCAGAATGGTAATCCGAGGGCACAGTTGCATCTGGAACGTGAGGTTTACCCTAGGTGAGGTGTAAACATTGCGGGCGTGAGCTTGCGGTGGAAAGCGCCAACATTGGCATTTTCATAAATAAGTGAAAAACTCCATTTGCGAGCTTCGGCTCGAATAACTTTTGAATGGAGTCTCAGATTGAAAATTTGAGTCTGTTGTTGCATTTAGACAGGTGCATTTACCCGAGGTATGACCTATCCTTTGTCTGTATTGGGTGCCGGGACGGAGGCATGTTGGCGGGGGAGAGATAAATGAGTTGTGTTAAAAAAAATTAAAAAATAATCAATTACCTCCATCCTCCCTCACACGCAACGGACACAAGGAGAAACCACCACCACACCTCCTCCAATTCTTTTCCAGCACGAGCCAGAATCATCCATTTTCTGTGCTGTTCGTCATCGGATATAGCTTCAGTGTGTTGCTGGCGTCGATCTGCACCCCAAGATTCGGTGTTTTTCCCGCGAGGTAGGCGGTTTGCATTTTAATCCCCTGATCCCGTTTTTTATGTGAATTGATTTGTTTCGAGGTCTTTATAGGGAATCTCTCATCCAGGGGGTCACACTGGTGCTTTCAGATTGCAAAGCGGACCACCGGGGTGCCCCCGTCGGTCCGCGGAAGGTCCACTGCTGTGGCAGCAGCGCCGGCGGAGCGGGGCAACCCGCGGGTGAGCCGCGGCGGACCACAGGGGTCGGCAGCGTCGCGCGTCGGCGCACCGGCGGAAGGCCTCCGGCCAGGGTGGGCCGGTGGCGGTTGCCGGTCCGTCCACTTTTGTCATACGAGGGTTTTTAAACCCTCGTATCTTGCAATCCAGGAGTCGGATTCGCGTGATGTTTACGGCAACGTGACCCTGACAATGAGGCGAACCCTTCGGTATTGGTTTTAGGGTCTAATGTTTCGGGATCATGGCCCAGGATCTAGAAACATTGTATAATATAATAATATTTTATTATTTTACATCTTCGGGCCGTTGTAACTTCTACCTGCAACGTCTGAATGACGTGCCATCACTGGGATTGAGACCCTGATGGTACGACGGACTTTCTGAGATGGTTTCCAGGTGTTGGGACTGAGAACCTAGTGCGGGACCCATGAGTCTGATTATGGCGGATGGTTAGTCGATCCTGTATGTTTTTCAAAGAGGATCACAATGGTGCGATCCATTTAATTAGTTTCGAAATCGAGGCGTGGGCCCCACCCGAGCTGGCTTTGGTGAATATTACCATTTTTCACCGGTTGTCCTTTTCGGACGAGCGAGTACTCGATTCCACTTTTTTTCTGAGGGGATCATTGTGGTATGATCCGCTCGATGGGTTTCGAGATCGTTGTGTGGGCACCGTACGAGCTTGCTATGGTGAATGGTTTGTTTTTTTACCGGTGCTCCGTTTCGGGCGAGTAAGCAGCCTATCCTACGTGTTTTTCCATGTAGATCGCAATAGTGGCCTTGGTATTGGACTTAGAGGAGCACAATGTGTCACTGTTGTGGGTCACTCGGGTTAGAGTCGTTTGGACCAGTAGTGGTTGAGGGTACTCCATTGGTTTGTTCCTACGAGGGTTCGTGAGGCATCACAACCCTAGTATATATTTGTGATCCTCCTGAAGGTTTGTTTAAACTATTAGAGTTGTGGCATCCCTCCGGTGGGCCCATAGTGGTATCATCTAGCAGCTTTTCCCTTGATCGGGTACTTGGTTTCCCCGTAGGGTTTGTGGCATCATCAGGAATATGATCCCCTACACAGAGGGCAATGCTCAGTATGGTTGTGGAATATTCGGGTATATGATCCCCTACTCAGCATCGTGTTTATAGTAGGGATGCGGTATCATTGGTTATGTGATCCCCTACTCAGCGCATGGTTTCTTTAGGGTTGTGGCATCGTCAGTTTGATCCCCTACATCACGATTTATACTAGATGGGGTTCCGGTATTGTCATGACCACCTTTATATGGGAGATGATCTTCTATCTGAGTGATGTTCTTCTGTTGAGTGCCAGATCGGGTTGTGGTATCCCCCAACGACTCCTGTCTGTGATCCCCTATCTATGAGAAATAATTTTGCCACATGGGGTCGTCGTATCCCCCAACAGACCGTGGGAGTGATCCCCAATCTGTGAGATTCATATACCAAAGTGGGTTCTGGTATCCCATAGCGGACCCTTGGAGCGATCCCCAATCTGAGGAGTTTGGTGGTTATGTCATTTTAGCGTGGTTTTCCTCAGTGACACAATCCGACGAGTGTGGTCTCTCGGGTGAGCGTCTAAGATGTTTTCTTGGGACTCGATGGATTGTATCTCTAGGGCGTTCGTCATTTGGGATGACAGTGTTGGTGGAGTGTACTCTCCTGGTTGTGGACCGTTGCTGGTGTTGAGGTCGGTACCTCATCTGGCTTATTGCGTGAGCTGATTATATCTGGATTATTCAAGGTGTTTGTATGGGAATACACATGAGCTGAGATGACAAGTTGTGTTTAGCCGAGGATGGTCACGAGATGGAGTTTCTCTCTTGTCTGGGTTCCCTCTGGCTAGGATGAGCGGACAATTGCCTTTCAGTTTCTCTCTTTTGTTTTGGGTTTTTGGGGTGCCTACTGAGTATGTTTATACTCACCCCTACCGGGGCTTTTCCCGCACAAGAATGTGTCTTGTGCATACCACAATCCTTTCAACGGAGTCCCATGGGGACCCAGAGTAGGCAGAGTTAAGTGAGCGACACTGACCGGGAGGAAAATGAATATAATAAAATAGAAAAAATAATAATAAAAGGAAACAATAATAAAAGGAATCATTATTTTTGGAAACCATAATAATAAATGAATACTTTGAAAAAAAAATAATACATTGGAAACAATAATAATAAAAGGAATACATTGGAAATAATAATACTAATTTTTGGAAACAATAATAATAAAAGGAATCATTATTTTTTAGGACATTGAATATAATAAAATAGAATTATTTTATGACCAATACATTGAAAAAAGCATAGGTCAATCAATATTATAGTCTAATATTTTCATCAGGATGAATTTATTATTTTAATCATGTTGGGATTTATTTATTATTTATTTGGATCTTGAGAATAAAATTAAATGATTGTTCATAATTTTTTTCAATAGAAAATGAATAACTATTTTGTTTTAAAGGAATAATAAAATGATTTTTTTCTACAAATCCGAAAAATAGTTATCAATTGGGATTTTGGAATGAGGGAAAATATAATTTGAAATGTATTTCCAAGGGGAAATAAGAAAGGGTAGTTGGTTCTATGGATCCATAGAATAATTCATCTTATACTAATATTTTTTAAGTGGTGAGGATAAATGAATTAAATAACATACTATATGATAATATTTAAAAAATATGAATGGGAAATTAGAAATATAATGATTTTTATTAAATTTTAATGAGATATGATGTTTAAGATAATATTTGAGAAGTTCTAATAAGAGTTTTGAGGTTTTAAAATATTAAATATGTACCCAGAAATCAAGGAAAAAAACTTGTTTTGGAAAAATTGTTTTAGAAGGAAACATTCTCAGAATCCCACCTAAACCACATTTGGTCACTAAAAAATGGAGAAATTATATTTTACATTATAATATTGATGTACAGTTAAAGAAAAAATGTGGAGTTCTGAAGAATTATAGAGAGAATGGTTTTAGAATTGTTATTTCAAAAGGATTTTTTCTATACCAAATAATAAAACTGAATATACAAGATCGTAATTAGAGTTTCATGAATTCCAATGAGAAATATGATAGGGTTTTCTAGACTGATCATGAATAATTACAAATTATTTTATCTATATATTGGATGAGTATATTTTCTGACCGAGTAATTAAACGATGATATATAAAATGGAAATCAAAATTAGTGTCATTGTGAATCTATGGATGTTATTACCTTCATCTTTGTATTAGATTGATGAATTGTTTTTAAGAACATTTTTGTGAATTTATAAAATTAATCACATTAATATGTTTCTTATCTTGTTAATAAAATACTTTTATTAAATCAATTTTCTTAGAATAATAACACGAATTGTTTTATTGAACATAGTGATACCTGAGTGAAAGGGATATCATACTGATTGTATTCCACATAAATGCATTGTTTTTTAGTGGATTGTGTGGTATTGGATTATTTCACAATACTGATGATGTATATACTATTGTTTAGTAGTGGACAATTTAAATTTTTATGTTCCTATGGATGTTTTATTTTCTTCATTTTTTTAGCAAAACTGAAAACTCTTTAATTGGAGAATTTTTTTCTGAAATAATTCAACAATGTTGAAAAATATATACATGATCCACCGCTACACTCTTTGAGACAGAAGATATTTACTAGGCACATAAAAATAATAAAATTTTTAAATTAAACAAGCATATAAAGATTTTATAAATACATTATATGAGAAAGTAATATTGTTTAATTGTATAATTGTATCATGATATATATATATATATATATATATATATATGTTAATAATTCATACATTTTATCATAATAATAAAATTTAAAACAAAATAGTGGTTATAAAAATGCAATGATTTCATAGAGAATAGAGATGAATAATTTTTTTAATTATGTTAGGGGAATGAACATTAAATAATAATTTAATAGTTTTAAGATGAAAATAAATCATTATAATTTTTAAATTCTTCTGAAACAATAATGGTATCCCACGATCATAAAGAGTTTTTAAATATATTAAGATATCTTATACTATATTAAATATAATATTCATCACATTGATGATATCAAAAATAAATAATAAATAATATCTTTTAAAATATCAAAAATCAACAGTTCAAGAGAAATATAATTATGGTGTTTCTTATTCCAATAAACTCATGAATGATACATAATTTTTGTGTGATAACCCTAATGAAGTGTTCTTATATGTCTATGTGTTCCATATTTGGGATTTGTACTAGTTTTAAAGGTAATGAAACAGCACTAGTGTTATAATAATGAATTGAAAATTACATAAAACTAAAACAAATATCTCTATGATTGTCTTGCATTTAAAAAAATAAACCCTGAATGACTTGACTATAATATATTAATATATAATATTTTGGTTTAAATTTAATTGATATTTCATTAATATTCAAGAGACAATATACAAATGTGAAAATTTTATTGTTCTATAGATACTATCTTAATTAATATTATGTCTATAAAAATGAATTTCTAAATAAATCTTAACTATAAAATATTTTTAAGAGAAATATAAGAAGGAATGCTTTAAATTACCCACAAGATAATGAAAAAAAATTATTCTCAATCTTAAATTGTGTTTATTTTTATTTTATTTTAATCTCACACATAATCATATAAGAAAATATGCATTCGACTAGAATTCATGAAGATTAATCAATAGATCAAGCCTATGAATAATTATTTATCAATCAGATTCCATGATTTGTGAAGGATTAATTTCCTCATAAACCCATCTATGATGTTATACTAGATTAATTTTCATCGAAACAATGTATATTTTGATATATAATATTATTATAAAAAATTAATATTCTTCCTTCCTGATTTTTTATTAGTTAGAACACCAGAATGAAATTAAGTTCACCCATTATGATCAACTAAAACTATAGTTGTATTTTTTTTATAAAAATATCCATTATATATTTTTATTTGATCCCAATATAATTTCATTAGTATAGATTTTATTAATTACAGTTCCCTAAAAATATTTTTGATAAATATATCATGATTATCATTTCATTAAAATAATTATTTTCATTTAAAGACCATAATAATCAATCATACTAATCCCTAAAAACATATTATGTCTATAAAAAAGTTGGAAAATTTAGAAATGTTTATTAATAAATTTAATATTTTGATAACAAATAGCTTGTTATATATTGAATTCCCCCATAAAATATCCATTATGAAAATCAATCTTAACTTTCATTTGATATTGAGAAAAATTAAGATGATATAAAAAACATATATGTAAATGTATATAAAATAATGAAAGATTATCAAATTCAGTTCATAAATATTTGTCGTTTTAAATAGTTATCCTACATCACTAATCATAATCTTAGTGGGATGATTCATTGTGGATATCTAATTTTTTTAAAGAGGATTATTTTATATCATATATTTGTCAGTTAACATCCATTAAGTTATATTTTGGAGGTTCTATATCTGTTTATCTAGTTTTTTGGCTTCTTATTTTTGATTTATGGGATACAACATTCAATAACAAATAATGAGGGGTTATAATAGAGAAATTGAACAATAATATTATTATTTATTTTAAAAAATGTTTGATTTAAAAAAAATACATTCACTATTTATTCAATATTTTGTGACAATCGGGTGAATAAATAAAAACTTTTAATGTGATGGAATAGAAAATAAATATTCAATCAGTTTCCATTGAATAGAATTTATTATGATCTATTTTATTATTAAAAAGATAACTATTTTTCCCAAAACATCGAAGGAACTAATTTTAGATTTTCATTGAGTCTATAAATCATAGATAATTTTCGAAACCACCAAAAAATTATAATAGATTTTTTGATTTATTTGAATAAACTCAAATCCCCCACATTAAATTATTTAACAATAGGATTTTACACAACACTTTTCATTATGTATTTGGAATGGTAATATTGGTTTTCTAAAGTAATCTATTCTGTTATGGAGTTATAGGAGTTACGAATTATTGTTTATACACTTTTCACTAAATCAGTTATAAAAACCTGAATTTTGAAATTTTACATATCTACCACATCAAAAAATGACTATAATTAGTTATTTGAAAATTAAAATATTATAGAAAAATTTGTGAATATTGAGAGTGAATTTGAATATATGTGTTTGAATAAAGGTAAATTTTATATATTGAAGTCATAAATGAAAAAATACATGATGCACATTACCATAATATAGGTAGTTTTTATAAAACCAAAAATATCCATGTTCACAAAACATAATGAATAATTATGTTGATTAATAAAAAATGTATTTAAATATTGAATCATATTTTAACATACTGTAAAGAATCACATTCCGTTTAACTATATAAAAGATGTTTACTGGATCAATGAATATCCATTTCATAGACAGTTTAGAAAATTTTTAGACATTAACGTTTCATAAAATTGTATTCCAATTCCAATTATCTTGTATTATTTCAATATTGAAATACAATTTTGTTCGATTATGTTATTTTATGTTTTCTTGTAGATATTATAATGACTTTAAACAAACAATGTATTCCTTCTGTACAATGTTTTCACAGTACATCTATCATTCCCTATTTTCATGGATAATCTATTATCACATAGATGATTAGTCCTAGTGAACATTTTCATAAGATATATATCATAATTAACATTTTAAAATTATTTCATACCTTGTAATACAAATTTATATATAAAATATATTTTAAATTGTTCATTTTCATTAAAAATGATACATCCTCCCATAATATTTAATATATTATAAAATTTAGATAGTTCATTATTAACATGCTAAAAACATGTGTTTTACATGTACTATATTCCCATTTATAGGTTTTTTATCTTATATTCATGAAACAGTCATGGTAGATAATTTTGTATCCAAACAGTCTTAGTTATATAAATGTTTTTAATGAAGTTTCTAAAACCTCACAAATTTCCTTTTTTTGTCATATAGTTATAATAAATTTTAAAAGTTAAAACTCATGATTTAAAAGATATTTAAATATATTTAGGTTGAATTTTCCTCTATAATTTCATACACATAGACATTTGGAAATAATTGTTTTAGAACTGTGAAGAAATAAAATTTTGTAAAAAACCTTCTTGTTATTTGAAGCCTAATTTCATAATTTTTATTAATATTTCATAGCTATTTATATATTTATTAAATGAATTTTTACCTATAATAATGTTACTCAATAGATTATATAATATTTTACTATTTTACATAAGAATAAGTTTTTTATTTATGAATTCTTATTAAACTATTAGTGATAAGATAATTTTTATTCCTAATATAACATTGATATTTCCCTCATAGATTCTTCTAACACATTACAAAATTTTAACAAATCATTATTTATTTAAGAATCCATAACAAATTTATTATTAATTAATGAAAAATATTTAGAAACATCAGAAGCTATATGTGAAATTTGTTCTATTTGTTAAAATATATATTCAAATACAGACTTTATGCATGTATATAATATTTTCCCATTCATCTTTGATGAGATTACATGTATATAATATGTCTAAATTAAATGAATCATTATCATCATATTCTAATAGAGTTGATTTTTTATCATCTATTTAGTATGACATTTTTCATTAAAATTGAATTTAGCAAATGTTATAAGATATAAAATTAAAATAATGAATTGATTGTTCCACGGGATATTTGAATAGAAACCAATGATCATCCTCAAAATATTATCTTCACATCAACTAAATTTTTATAATATATCCACATTTCCATTACATGTGTCAATTATTACATTAAAAGCTTATATATTTTTAATTTATTTAATATAATTATTTTTTTCCTAAACATCAATGTGTATACTATAAAATGTATGGGATTCAAACCATTATATTGTATGTCTCTCATTGACTATTTCATTTAATTTTTATATTTTATTTAATTTTGGTTATCATTACCTAATTTCTTCATTCTAGTAATTTCATCTATCATCTTCGCAAACTAAGAGTGTTCACAGAAACTATATTCATACTTACTAACATAATATTTATGTTAATGACACTTCTCTAAAATAATTTCATAGTTATTTGAGAAAAAAAATTGATATATAAATTTCTCTATGTTGATGGGATAGTACTGACATTGGATTGTTATATTTTGGAAGACATTTATAGTAGCCTTTTTATATAAATATTCCTTAGAAAAAACACCATTAACTATTACCATAAGTTTTTCATCACTTATTTCCTTCACTAATAATGATTTCATTCAAATAACAGTATTAATGATATATTTATTAATTAATGATACTATATATGTAGTTGTTGAATAAATAAGCTAATAGTATTCATGATATATATGCTTTATTGAGTCGATAAATTGTAAATTTATGAAGATGTTATCTTTAACATCTTTCATATTACATTATCAGTATCACATTTTGATATTTGAATAAATATATTATATTTCATTATACAGTTCATTGTGTTCAAAAGAATATAATTCACATGATAATCCTTTTTCACCATCTGAAAAAACTAATTAATAAATATATTGTACAGTTTAATTTTTGGTCATCAATAAAAAATGATGGACTAATGTATTGATAGTGAGGGCCTATTAATTCATGTCGATATTAATAGTCTACACCATCAGATATTACTAGTCATATAAGATGATGATTATCTATAGATATATCTATATTTCCACCCATATCAAAAACATAAACCATTCATTCCTATTATAAACATTTCTGTGTGAAATAAATTTATGTTAAAACAAATCATAGGGACATTAATATAAGAATATAAACCACATTAGAGTTATGAAAAATTTTCAATATATTTTATCCGATAGAATGTGTTTTTCTAATATGTAAATATATTGAACTATAATAGTGGTAGATGAATTTTTTAGTAAAATAAGGCTTTAAAATTCCTCACAAATTAAATTTAAATTGATCATAAAATACCACCAACAAATAAAATAATATATATATATATCTGAAATAGTTATTTTAAAATAGTGGAATAACGAAATAAATTGTTAGAATACTATCATATTACACAAATAATAATATATATTATTAAAAGTATATTAATAGATAAAATAATGTGTAGATAATACCCAATAGTGATTAAATGGAAAATACTCTGACAAACCTAAATGATATCTACAATAAAAAAATTATAATGAAGGGAACCATGTATTTAACAATAAAAAGAATTATATTTTTGTAATATGAACCAAGGTATCCCATTTCCACACCTACATATTCCTTGATGGAAATGTTATCATGTTATAAATACCTAAATGACACACCATCCTTCTTGCTCAATATAGAACCCCTAGATAATATTTATCAGAAACAACTCTATCGACGAAAGAATGGATGCCCTCGGTCATTAAAGATTATATATACCTTATATCTTATTAACCTACTTTTACATTGGGATTAAAGGATTACAAAATAAATGAAATAAAATAGTAAAGACAATAGGGAACATACATTCAAACCTCACTACTAGATTATATATATATAATCTTTATAATTTTAGTAAAATTTGAAGGTAAAATGGGAAAATTCAGTTATAGATGTAAAACCAAATAAAAACACTTTACTTATCTGGTGTAATATTCAATATTCTAAAAGTATTCTGGTTTTATATATTGAAAACTATTTTGATATATTTTAATGTTAATATTGTTACTTTTATATGGTTTGTTTCAATGGTGTTAGACACTTTCTTGCATATTTATGTTAATGTTTTTTAATAATTTATCGGAAATGTGTTAAACATAGAATGCCATCAAAACTCATAATTATATGTATAATGAATTTTCAGTGAAAAAAACCTAAAGTCATATTCATTTAACATGGTGTTAAATGTTTTTAAAAAAATTATTCACAAAAGTAGAAACAAAATTATCCCTCATTGAATTATATTTAATATTTTAAAGAAGCTGATTATGAATTTCAAAAATCACAGATAAATGAAGTTTCTAACTCAAACTGAATTCCGTAAAAGTCAAAAAAAAAATAATGTATAATAAACTATCAGAGAAAATACATTGTTAAATCTTATCATCATGATGTCACTAAATTGAAGGAATGACATGTAACAAAAAAATAGAGTTCAATAAATAATCCTAAAAAATAACCATAAGATATATTTAAATATAAATCAATAAAATTTTAATAGTTAAATTATAATGACAAAATATAAAAAAAATTATGGGGTTTCTATCATTGAGTGGAATTTTTACTTCAACTTCTGATAGACTCCATGGAAAATCCACTAGGGTGGAATTAAAACGTATACAATATATTTAATTCTACATTAAATTTTTTTTAATGTATCTATTGATTAGGTAATTATACTATGGTCAACATTATATCGTAATTTAATATATATATATATATAGATAAATAGATGTGTTTGATGATATAAAAATAACCTAACTACAAATATTTTTAATAAACCTCATTATAAGAATAACATAATAAATAATTGGAAATTTTTAATGAAAATTTAAAGAAAATAATGGATTTTTTCACATTTTAGGATCACAAGGTATAACATTTCAATATTAAACACCCATATTGAATTTCATACATCTACCACATTAATGAATTAATTTTCAAGGAAAATAATATAACCATATTCTATCACATAAATAAGCACCATCATATAAAAACTCATTGGATTAAAACCCAATAATATATGAATAAATTTATAGAATATTTCTAGGTCAAGAGTATTGTTATCTTACATTGGTACTTTAATTAAAATGAGAAAAATAAATACATGGATCTTGTTGGAAAAGATGAAGTTGTGTTAGTTATTTTATTATAATAGGACTGATATTTTAGAAAGGAAGTTTTTAAATATAGATATCATCATGTTTCTTTATTCAACAAGGCCATACACAAACATAGAATCATTTATGTAATACAATTCATCCACTACAATTAAAACACTTTATATCCCTACATGATTATATCATCAAAATGTTATATCCTTGAACTATTTCATGAATTTTAATTTTGGAAAATGTGTGTTACTCTCAATAGGTCTAACAATGACATGATTTAGGAATATTCTAAGTGATTAACAAATTTATATGTAAATCCATGGTATCATATGTCAATTTTGACTCTATTGTAATTTATATGGGTCACAATTAAAATTACTCATCATATTCAAATGTATTTCCTCTATAAAAATGTATAAATGATATAAATCGAAGGATTTCATTTATTAACATTTAGAATTTGGATTTTCAAAACAAATTTTCTAATGAACCACTATTTCAAACAAAGTATAATTTTGATATCTCATATTAAATAAGTATTATTGGAATGGGATAATAAAATTAAGTCATAGAAGAGAAGTCTATAATTTTGTAGGAATAAGGATCAAACAAAGATGACTTATAATCAAAATTATGAAATGGTTTGTACTTATATGAACCCATTCCGCTCATTCCTCATCATAAATATTTTGGTATTGGATTTCAAGTCACTATAAGGATTCTTGTTTACCATGATAATTCATTTGAATGTATTTATTTTTTCTTAATCAAACTATATTTTCATTAAATTGTCTGTTATTCTCAAAAAAATTATTTTTATATTTCCTCATAGTAAACATTATGTATTACATTGTGGGATTTTTCAGTTAACACAATATGTGATGAAATATTTTATCATAATCTAATATAAAATGGGGTTTATATAACAAAGAATTTTCATATTGTAAAAATGTGTTTTCAAATTTATCAAAATCTTAATTTAACATTCATCGTTTGAGTGAGTCACTTATAAATGAATTTATAAAAAGACCATGAATTTTGAAGTAATTATATACATTGTATAAATCAATTCCTGGATATGGGGACATGCATTTTTAGGGTACATTATGTTGATTAAAATTATAATCCAAATAATAAAATTAATTACCTTCATTACACTAGGGTATTGAAAAATCATACATATAATATGAACTATGGATTTCTTATGTGTGTATTAATTACAAATATGTGGTTATAACAATGTAAGATTGAAATCTATGGTTTAAATAATATTTCCATAATGAAACATTTTAAAAAAATATATTTTATTTAATTGTGAATTAATAATCCCCATCTATCATTAAATTCCATTTGACTAAATTATCCATAATGATGATGCTAAAAAATTAGGACACACAATTTTTGCACTTCATGTTTGTAATTTTTTAATTCCTAAAAATTACTATTATTGTGGATTAATAGTAAATCTCAAATGGATAATGATTGTATAAATTAGTGGTAACAACCATCAAGATTATTATAGAATATGATCTTTTAATTATTATGTAAACTATAAATCAACAAATTAGAAAAATATTAAAAATTTCTAAAACTAATATAATGGATTTTTGTAGGGATGGAATTTAATGAGTTATATTATATATATATATATATATATGAATGGGGTAACAATTATTTTCATTACAAATATTCTTTTTTAGCTATATATTTATAAAATATTGAAAATAAAATTAAAACATCATTATTAGATCCGGAACATTGTTCTCTAAATAAAAAACCGAGATGAAGTTCTTCCAACCTCAAACATTCTTCCTAATATTCCCAAGGATGTAGAATAGTATCATGTTTCTAAGATTTTTTGACAACCCATATCACATGGAGTCGTTTATTTTCTGGTATTTTTTATTTTCATGGGATGTTTGTGTATTGTTTTTTTGGAT
This sequence comes from Viscum album, assembly GCA_963277665.1. NCBI lineage: Eukaryota > Viridiplantae > Streptophyta > Magnoliopsida > Santalales > Viscaceae > Viscum > Viscum album. The sequence continues at coordinate 1,415,392,746 of OY728161.1, read as the reverse complement.
ATGAATTATTTGTTTAGAGAATATTTTGGGGAAGCATTGTTATACAACATAGTTAGGAGTAAACATGAAATGAATGTAAGGGTGGTATTTTCCTCATGATAGAGTTATTATTCATCCCTTACACACTACTTTCAAAACCATGAGTCCATCATTGGTATCGTTGTAGGGATTTGGGTGTGACTATGATCTGGTTCAAGACTCCCAAAATATTCTTAATCCATTCCCCAGGCATACAGTTTTGTGATGGTTTTTGGAAATGATGAATGACACATTGGGGTAAGAATTTTTAGTCATGTATTTTTTTAAGGGGTCATAATGAAACATAATTTGATTAGAAAGAGGATGTAATATAGTAGGAACATTGTTTTCAAACTCATTTGGAAAAGAGTGTGGCATGTCAATGTGATTAATTTTTGGATTTCCCAAAATACACATGTTTTATTTGATGTGGATTAACCCCTTATTTCTCCCTACACATATTAATACAACCTTCAGATCCACTGTGGTGCTCCAACTTCTTTACATGAATAATTTACCTTGAATGGGTTATCTTCAAGTCGTTTTGATGTACATATTCTTCTATTTTTATATTATTCATGTTTCCCACTCTTCTCCCACATTCATGGCCTCCCTTATGAAATGTAGATAAATTTTGGTATATTTTAGGGTTCTGGGTGGATAAAATATTACATTTTTTAGTCTATATTGTAATTATACATTAATTATGTCCACTTGGCTATGGTATCCATTGACGGAAATTCATTTATAAGTGATTCATCATGGATTTCACTTCTGAAATGTAGTTATTTCAGTGAAATGGTTTCATTTTGAAATTCAAAAAGTACTTTAAAATTTTTAGTTAATTTTTATTGAATGTATTATTATATATTATATCATTATGGTGAGTTAATTCTAATTCAATATGTTTTGATCTTGGGATAAGTGGTTTTCATTTTAGTTTAATGCTTTCATTTATAAAATTGATTTTTTGTTATGATTTTATTAATTTACCATGGGAATTTTAAAATGGGTTCCATGATTTTCCTTTCATTTTAATGTTGATTTTGATTCTAATGAATGATTAATATTTCTTAAAGAGTTATTTGATTAAATTTGAGGTGTGTACGTCAAAGTGTTTTAGAAAATGTCTTATTAATTAGATAAAAAATTATGATTTTAAATGATTCCATATTTTACCAATTCAAATTATTCCTTTAGGATTTTTTCTGATCTGACAGGATGTAAATTTGTGGCCATTGGCTATATGTTTTATTTTTTAGAAGAATATCCTTGTATAAGGGTATCATTTTTTTCAATATTTGGATCATTCAAAACATTTTACAAATGGTGTTTAAAATGGAATATTTTTAAATGTAAATTATTATGGAATCAAAAAAAATATTTTTTCAATAGATAGACTAGTAGAAACGTATAGTTTTAGATGTTGTTTGATTAATAACCCATAATTTGTACATTTTTTTGTAACCATTATATTTGTTACAGACCTCAATTAGATTTTGGTCGATCCCTTACTGGGGGAATTTTCGTGTTATGTCATAGATAAATTTCTATTTGGGGATATTAATCATTTGGGGTTAAGGGCGAGGGAAACAATGGTCACAAAGTTATTCTATATGTAGTTTCTTAGTTCCTATTCCACACTTTATATATTGGACATGTGAAAAATTTACTAAGATAATGATCTAATTTGTTACTATAGATGGTTACCAAACACCGTGTTTCCCACAATTCATTCTAGTCAAAAAAAGGGCCAAGTGGGGTTTGTCATCTCAAAGATGCAAGTGTATGATGATTCATTAAAATGGGGTTTAAAGTTGAACACATAATTATAAATTATTCATGTTATGTATAACCATATATAGTAATATTCATTTCACATTAATGATCTTGGTATAGATCCCATGAAATAAATGATTCTTCGGTTTGTTATCAGTAGTGGAAGGTTTTATCTAATGCTAAATTGTATAATTCTCTTTCTTTCAGTGATATGAAACCTTTCATTGGTTACATTATAATAATCATCATGATATATATATATATATATTGTTCTTCTATTTTCTTTATGAACTGTGTTTGTGTTGGTCATTTTATTATTATTATTTTTGCAATACTGTTTTGGAAAACCATTTTGAAATAAAACACTCATGTGAGGGTTTCTATGGTGGATTTCAGATTAGGTATTTTTTGTTATGAAATGGAATATTTAGTTAATTTTTTAATGAAAGCTTATTTTTTATGAATAAAAAATGTATTTTTTCAAAAATGATAACGTAGTGTGTGTGTTTGTGGTCTCAAAATGGATTTTTCTGATGGCGTTCCTTTAATTATGTATAATTTTAGTTTTGGACGTAAATGGAAAATTATTTGAATGTAGATTATGGAATTATTTTGTTTTTCTATAAGTAATATGTATATATTCAAATTTCATGATTTATTTTGATATTATTATTGATGAATTTTTTTGTGAATCATATTTCATATATTTGATGAGTTATAGTGACCTAGAAAGATTTTTTTATCATTATATTATATTTTAGCATCCATTATTTTAGTAGGATACAAACATTGTTTATCGTTTACAATTTGGGGTGAGTATTCCAATGGTGAGAAACTAGAGGATGCATGTAGATGGAATTGGAATGATTTATTTGAAAGGTAATTTTTTTATTTTTAGTTAGTGTTTATCTATTATTCTATGAAATATAATTATTTTATGGATTTTTTATATGTATAAAAATGTGTTGTTTAATTTTTTTTGGTTATGACATATGGGAATGCTTATTTATTTGAAAACATGGATTTATTTATTTCAATACCATTTATCTCTAATTTATTAAAAATCATTTTAATTGGATTTCTATGATTCTTATCGACTATTTTCAAACCCATTGGGAGGAACAATTCCATTCACACACTTTGGAGAATTAGTTTTGGTGTTTAGATCAGTGGCATTTTAATAGGGATCATCGCAAAATATAATCTGATATTTTGGATTTCTATTGTGGGAGAATATTATTACATTATATTCTATTTTTTTGGCGATGTCTCCGTAGAAGGATAATATGGTAGCTTGATCATGTGAGATATGTGTGCGGAGAGTCTAGATATTTTTTACTTATCCCAAACATCAATATTTTAGGCGATGTTTTGTTTAAAAATTTGAATTCATGCCTTTTAGTTCTTTTAGTATGAATGATGTTCATTGAAACAATTTAAATTTTTTTGTGATATTAATATTTTTACTTAATTTTGGGGTGTATATGGATGGAAAAATGACTTGCATTGATGGAAATCATTATTTGGGAAACCATGTTGTTCAAGTGAGTTCGAGTAATCCTATTTAGTAGACTTTGATTCTAATTCATAATATACATACCCAACCCACATTAAAAAATAATTAACTAAACTATTTCATTCTTGGTTAGAGAATTATGAATTCTATCTCTTTTGGATTTATCCAAAATTGACTTTTAAGTGTTATATGAGGATTGAAGAACTATTTTGTGTACATTAGGACATATAAGATTTCCTCTAATTTTCCTAATCATATCACATTGAATGGTATAAAGAGATTCTCCATTTTTAGTGCCAACACCAAAATATGAATGTATTGGTGGATTTTTAACCATCAATGCCTCATTGGGATGGTATTCATCAATATATTTATTCAGATATACTTGTGTCAATCCTGATTTAATTTCAAGATGTTATCAATGAGGCTATGTGAATAGAATATAAAACATCTATGAAATATATGGTGGACAATGCCATTGTTCAATATGTAAAGAAGAAGAAGAATGGTTGGTGTATGAAATAACAATAAAGTATGGAGAAGAAGAAGTATTATCTATATATTTATAAAAAAGGTATTTCTCATGGAATGAAAAGATTAGTTTTAAGAATCCATTGTGGGACTCTGGGAATTCTATGATCTAATAGATGATGTCAACTCAAGTATTAATTTAATATTTTCATTTGGATCATCTTGATGCATTTTATATGAAATAATTTTGAAATATGACACTGTATTAATTCATTGTTGATCTATTTTTTCGAGACAATTCCCTTTATTATTATAATAATTTTTTGATGCTTTAGTTGTGGTTATTGGAATTTTGTAGATGTTTCAATTTTGAGATGTTTTTGGACATAAGATTCTATAATTCTTGGGTTTTCATGTGTAATGAAATCCACATTTACCACTATTATAGATATTTTTTGTTGCCTCTTGGTGTTTTTTTTCTTTAGTAAATTTTTTTTGAAAAAATTAATGTAGGTAGTGCATTATTGTCATTATTATATTATGATAGTGAGACACTCATTTATCTAGAACAATCGATAAAATAAGTTAGTGATATAATATCTAGAGTGTGTGAGTAACTAGACTAGTTTGGTATCAAAATCTTTTGTTTTGGTAGCATATTTATGATGGGCCATGTTATTTTGATGGATGACTTAATAGTCGGTTATCCTTCAATTTTTGGACCTATTGTGAGAGATATTGTCATTCTTTTGTGGATTTTAGTGGTTTTCCATCTTTATTTTAAGAAATAAATTAATTTAGATTGATAAATAGTTTCCATAGTGGTTTCTTATTTATTTGATGATGAATTTATGGTATTTTTAATTTTACTTCCATAATGTTAGTGGAACTATAAATTGCAGGGAGGTCATCCTTGGTCTTCAATGATGTTTATGGATTTATTGTAGTTGTTATATTACAATGGTTCTTGGAGACATTTAGACCCTTATATTTGATCATTTCATTTCTTTTGAGGATTATAATTGTAGTATTGGATGTTGAGTTGTTCTATTGGGTGATTTTATTCTTTTTAATATTCCTTTTTACTTATGATTTTTTTACTTATTGTTTCTAGGGGAATAATGATCCTTGATTGGGGGTTGCTAACCTCTAATGAGTTACTATGTTGTTTATTTGATATTTAACATGTCTTGAATAGTTTTATGTTTTGGTTACTTACATGATGAAATGTCATGTTTTTAAAACCATTTTGATTATCATGGACATCCTTATTAATTTGATGTATCAATTAGGGGCTCCTGTATGTGGTCATATCATCTTGATTGTGGAGTTCATCATGGATTCAATATGGGTTAAAATACAGTTCTGAGCTCTCCAATATCTATAAAGGTGATTGACAGTGTCTCAGGTGTGGGGCATACCACCATAAACATTTTTTAAGCTGGTTGTAATCATTTTGTTAATATTTGGTTCATAGAAGTACTTAATGGCATAGTGGTGGAATTTTTTGTCATATAATGTAATGACCCATGAGTATGCATGTTTCTTTTTTTGGTTTGGAATTGGTGGGAAAAAAATTGGGGAATAGTTTGGCCAAATGTGTGATCACTCCATGTGACCCACCTGAGTATTTAATTTTTGGATTTTCCAAAAATACAACAAATTTACTATAGGATTTTTTGACCACATTTTTCCACACACACATTAGTTTCCACTATGAATCCAAGGAGGATATCAACTATCTTCCTCACATTGATTATTTATTATTATATAGTGGTTAATAAATTATTTCTATGAATTTATATATATATTTATCATGACTTTCTATTCCCCTTGCTTCACTCATGCTTTTGGATTTTTTAATAAACAGTAGATATAATTTCTTTTTATTTTATGGTTTTTAGAATATTTAATGTTGGGGTTTTTGGTGTGTAGGTTTAATATATCTCATTTCCATACCAATTGGTGTGGTATCCATTTAAGTTGAAAAACTTCTGAAAAATTTCATCTTTAATTCTACTTATTCCATTTTTAATGGAATTGTTTCATTTTAAATTTACAATGGTTTGGGGATTTATTAATGCATTTTTGTTGACATATTTTTATATCTGATATATTTTCGAGGATATGAAACCATTTCATGGTGTTTTGATCTTTGGAAAAAGAGTTTTTCATTTTAATTTATTATTTTCATGTTTGAAATGGAATATTTTATTATAGTATGATAATTTCAAATCTTATATCAGTTTTGAAATTTTTTCCATGTTCTTCAATGGATTTGAAACCATTTTTAGATTTCAAAGAGTGAAAAGTATGTCTAAAATTTTATTTTTTTAATGTGGGGTTTTGAACTCAATGTGATTTATAAAATTCTATCCATATTGGATTGAAAATTATGAATTGAATTTTGTTGTTGGTATACCAATTTGGAATATGGGTTGATAGATTGTTTTAAATTTGTTTGAAAAAATTGATCACCTTTGTCCAATATGATGGTTTTAAAATAAGAAGACCCCTGATAAAGGGATGATTTGAAATATTTCTAATGTGTGGGTGATTATAATAATTATCAAAATTGTGTTTAGAATAGTATTTTACTAAATTTTAATGTTATTCTAATCAAAATATGTATGTTTAATGTTAATTGCTCAATTTCATCATTTGGTATTAAATGGTAGTAGAGTATGACATACCTGGATTTCCACTTATTTTTTAAAACATATTTGGGTTATTGATCTCTATGATATTATTTTTTATTACATTTCATGTGAATGTTATATCTAAACTATGGTTTTATTATATTACAGCGCTAATTATCATTGGGTGTTATGGGTGAGGTTAGCTCTAGTAACCCATTGTTTATTAGAATTTTTTTGTTTTTTCCAACACCTCACTACCTGTATTTATCATTTCATACCAGGTAAGATATGGATGATCTAATTTGTTCGTCTAGTTTCATAACACACTACTAGATTTCTTCTAGTTGTGATATGAGAGAAGGGTTACATGGGGGTTTTCACTATAATTTGGAGTCTATGGGAAACATTCATGTCCTATGGTTCTAAAATTATTGCATGATGATAACTGGTTCGTGAGTGGTATACTCATATATGGATATTTGCATCTTATTTTATGAATACTCGGGTAGGTCCAATGATACATTTGATTTATTTTTTATTTATATTTGGTCATTATTTTTATTTAGATCTCATTTCAATCATTTCGACCACTTTTATGGATAATAAAAAATTAATTTCATTCATTATTACATGATTATACTCTATTTTATTAAATCATTTCTTTATTGGCTTTTATATTTTGTAAATTTTGTATTTAATAATGTTTTGGAAAAAAAATTAAAATGTATTAAACATGAGTGAGTTCGTGAATTATATTTCAAAATGGTTGTTCTGTTTTTTAAATTTATTTATCATGTTAATTTTTTTAAATGAAACTTGTACATTTAGATAGTTTTTTTAGATAGGAATATTTTTTTTTTGGTTTCATAATTGATAAATCTTGTGTATTTATTATGAAAACATATGTTTTCAGTTTTTAAAAATACAAGGGAAATTAATTTAATATGGATAAATGATTTTTAGGGTTTTTTAAGTAATGTGTCAAGATATTACATTGTAGATTTATTTTAAAATAATAAATAATGTATTTCATAAAAAAACTTAATATAATAATTTGTAAGTGGTGTCTTATGACACATCTTATCTCATGCCTATAAATTTTTAGTTCCTTGTGTCGTATGGGATAACTCATTCGATTATAACGGATAAAATGGGAAGATATGGTTGTTGGTGAAAAGCCGTAGGTTTCACATCAATAGTACATCTCAAATAATGATTGTGGGAATTTTTTATTTATTGTCTTATCTATTAAAATTGAGTTAATTTTTCATTATGGATGTTGTTTAAGAATATTCATGTATGTTAGATATTTTTAATAAATATAAACAAATTTTCATGAATATTTATGTTGGAATTTCTTTTGTTTTTTCATATTTTATTATATTAGATTTGGGTGATATTGTTCCAAAATGGATTCTTGTGATGCCTATGCACTACTTTCTTACTAGTAGGGATTGGGAATGCCCATTGGTCTTTATGGCGAATCGAGTAGTTTGTTATGGATGAGATATTGTGGATACTATAGACTATAATATAAGAAACAATGAAAAATAGTGGATATAACATAAAAAAATTATAATTAAATCTTTATAACTAACGATAGAGAAAAATATATCAATAATTATGGAAGATAAATATCAACAATATCACACTGGTCATAAAACTAATAATAGGAAGTCATAGTGGTGGATAATTAATATAAAAGTAAAATAGAAGAAAACATTACACTAATAACAATGATCACCACTATCCATCACACAAATCGTATGACATCCCATCATTATTCTTTTACACCTCTATCTTGTTACTCACTAGTCACATGGCCCGAAACAGTTTCTACATCATAATGAATTTTTTTTTGAATCCTAGAGGGATAATTATGGGAGTACATCTGAAATAAGAATGAACCACAAATTATATCTCAAGATAATATCCATATTTATATTAGTGTGAGAATGGTGAAATATATTTTGAAACAAAAAAATAAATAACCCAATCTAATCAATCCTCGACATTCAATAAATAAGAACATGACCTACCATTCCAATATCATATGTGGGATGATTCACCATAGTATAAAGACACCTTGAGGAAGATTTATGAATCACCGATATTCTACTAAACATGATTCACATGTCATCACTATTTCAAGCTACTATATGTGGAAGGATACATCACCAATGATCAAAAAAATGGAACATCCCAACTTATATATCAATCTCATGATTTACTCAACACATAGATATAACCATTTGTTTACCGACACTATTCAATCTTCTATTACTTATCCACCACACATCGTTCGAATTCCCCTGAAAATTAGTGATCTTAATCACCACATGTTCTCATGTCCACCTATGAAATAAACGTCCTATAATTATATAGAAAATTAAAAAAATTTATTATTCTGAAAAAATTAAGATTAGTCAAAACATCTAGTGGTTAATACTCCATCATGTAAAATGTCATGTGTGTGAAAACCCCTAGACACCTCAACACCACTTTGAGTAGAATGAATAAATATAATACAAAATATAACACATCAAAGACATTTTTCACCACCCAATGTAGTGTTAATCACCACCACTATAATACTATCTAGTCTATATCACCACAAAATACATTGATGTCATATCTTATCATTACACACATAAGACTTCCCTATGGTAATCATCTTAAAAATTTAAAACCATAATTTGTTCCATTCCAAGATACACACAATAAACTTACTATTCATGCAAATAAAGTGATGCATAAGCACAAATATATTAATTGATATATATAAAAACCATGTACCATGTACCAGTATATTCACTTATATCAAATTTCATTTCATTAATTTTCTGATGTTGGATGATATTTATTAATAAAATTCCTTACAAATTATCTTCTAGATAAAACTCACCATATTGATGTAATAACTTGATTTTAAAAGAAACATCATGTGAGTTTTCATTTACTCCTTATAATAAATCACTCGATGAATAGATGAAGAATGAGTGATTATTGAACTGATAGAGGAATGATATTTGAGATAGGGGTGTGTGGGTTGATCCTCTACTGATTGGGAATGATAATGGAAATCCATAATCACAATAAAATGAACATATTAATTATTTTAATATTGTTTTAAATGTCATAGGTACCCACTAGTTACACAATAACTCACAAAATTCTGACAACAAGATAAATTTCCATGTATTTCCCCAATATGTCCTCCAACACCACTACTATGAAAAACGAGTTCCTGGTTCCTGGACACAGGTTACTCAATGCAATATTTCGTCAAGGATATTTGTCCAAAACTAGCATCACCTTACTAAAACTATCCCGGATTCCTACACTAAGCCATCCAAGAACAAAAATAAACCATGCTACACATGATATTGAAAAATAATGTTCTCAAATTACCACAACTAAATACCAATTCCATTATAATCATTATTAACCATTCTATGATTTTAAAAAATAACCTAGTTTTCCTAAAAAATCAATCAATGTATCATTCTATAGTGTTATGAAAAATTCATAAATACATCAATTCCAAATCACATAGTTAAATATATAGACCCATTAATTTATTTAAATAGATCATGTTTTCTCATATTGTATCAATTTATATGTATTATATATAAATTTGTACAGAGAACATTCAAAAATATTTATTTATAAAACAATATATTTATTAAGTAACATTCTCCCATTTTCTTATTTTTATTATCTAATTCTTATGATTTCAAATAAAAAAATAACTAATATATTGTATGAAATGTTCATAATTTTTATATGGTAACATTTGAATAAGAAAAAATCAATTGGTGAAGATTTCAAAAAATAATATTACAAATATATATAATTTAACTTAATAATAATTCAATAAAAATAAATCAAATTTATTTGGATTTTATTCCATGAAAATAAATTTACATGTATAGATGTATAATCAGATATTGATTACTAATAAATAAAGAACATCAAAAATGAAACTAAAAAATTATTCATAAGATAATGAATAGTGATCATAATGGTCATGTTCATACAAATATCACTACATGTTTCTATTAATAGTTCTCAAATATTTAAATTTAATTCATCAGAAACTTAAAAAATTATGTTAAAAATGATATATGGTAGATGGAAATGAAAAAACCACCACAAATCATGAATGGAATGAAATATTGAATCATCTGATACACAAATAATATATCATCATACTACGATCGAATCAATCACTACATGAACATTTATAACATAGAACCTTCTAATGGATTGGCCAAAGGGTGATGGTGGATAGAGGGGAATTATAATAAGGTATATAATGATCATGAATCGGTTCACCTAAATAATACATAGATCAAATCACAAATGAATCACATGAACTCATTAAAACCCATAGAGTCCATAAACTAATGTTAGAGATCGATGATACCACAGTGGAATTCAATTTTTCCCCATTGATAATGAGAAATAAAAATAACAGAGAGTATAATAATCAATATAAAATGATGTTCCTAATTTAGAAAAAAAAATATGTAATATAATCACATAAAATTTGATATAGTAACACATTGATTTGTGCTAAATATAATAATTGAACATCCACTCATCCCATTACATTGATCTAAAATCGTACTCATGATGAACATTTCTTAAAGGGAAAGACATCCAGGAATTGTTAAGATCATATTAGTTATTGGATGAGAGATCACGATTCATCTTGTACACTAGATTGGTTATGTTGGATTTGAGCATAACATACTCATTTGAATGAACAATAATTCCAAATCAAAAAATAATAATTATCTTTATTCTTTATATTAATATAAAAATTTACAATAATTTTAATGAAAATAAAAATACATGTTTCTATTATCCAATAAATTGAAATATTATAAAATAATGTATTATTAACATATGAATTTATCAATAAATGATAAATCCCTATACTAAAAGGATCTATATAATTTTTAAATAGAATAAACTATATCATTGAATATGAGCTATTATGGACAAAAAAATATTGCAGCTTTTCCTACTAAATAAAAATAAATTAATATAGGAATAATCATCATTACATAAGGAACAAAACATAGTTATATATTATTGTGAATTTATCTACGTTCAATAAGTATTACTAATAACATTAGTGAACATGATTTATAAATAAAATTGAAATCATATTAAATATAATGATTTAACATTAAGGACCATATAACAATTCCACCCAAAGGAATAAAATGAAATTATTGGAAAATGATTGTCATACATGTGTGATCTTAACAAGATATCTTATAACTAATGAAAATTTCATTTAAAACAAGTCTTAAAAAATAACATGGGAAACCAGTGAATAATACATTACATAATCAAAAAAATTAAACAATATCATTTTAAATAGGGAATATGATTCCGAAGGACCCATTTTCAATTTAGTTAGAAAAATATTTATCAGCCACAAAATATTTTGTATGATGCAGTTTTCGGTTCCAAAAAATCTTAGTAAAATGAATCTATACACACACATGTGTAAAAAGATATTATAAGCGATTACTACTTAATAAACCAAGTGTGTATTTGGACAAGTTAAATATATATATGTATATATAAGAATAATCTATGATCCAATTGTTTTTGATGTTGTATATACCAAATTATTATTATTTTATTTAAATTGTCACTCTTCCATACAACTGGGTTTTATTTTTGAAATTTAGATTTAAAAATAAACTTGTCCTTGATTAGTGTTATCGAAGAATTAAAATAAATTTTCTTCCTTTGGAAATAATATATTAAATATTTATTTCTGGAGATGCATTTATATAAAATGTTATTATTATGAATGGTTTTTTATAAAAAGAATATTTTTAGATCATTGAGGAAAAATAATTGTTACTTTTCAGAACATGGTAATTTATTTTGGGATGGCAGATAGTTGATTATAGAAATTAACAATATATACCACATCATTAATTTATATGTACAGTCAATCCGTACATCACTTTTTCACCAATGATATTCATAACATGCATCTTCTTGTAACATAACATAAAACACAAACATGTTAATAAGGAAGAAAGGTGGTTATAAATAAAAAAAGTTAGACCAAAATAAAGAAATTCTCTTTTTAAATATGATAACATAATGAAAATTCCTTATCCCACAAAACAATGGTGGTAATATCCATAATCAATTTGGGTTTTTGATTACTCTCTGGAAGCTTGATGTTATATGAAAAATTAATTACATCTCTCAATGATTGATTTAACAACCATGTGTAACTGAATAATGAAAAATATAATGTTTATAGGTGACAATTCATGGAAATCTAGTTGGGGTTTAAAAAATATTCCACACCCTAGATGTCATTTATAATTATTTAACTACATATCCCCATTTCCAAAATGTTTAATATCAAATTCAACTCATATTATTTTGATCTGTGAAATTTTTTATATAGTGAAATAGGTTGTCTAAATTAAATATTTTAGGTTCCATATAATAGAAAAATTTAGTGAATTAATTTCTATCATCAATAAAGAGTAATATTCCATATAATATATTAAATTAAATCAATAACCTTAATCTAAAAAAATATATAATTTCAAAATTTCGGAATTATTATTTATTGAAAATATTTATAATCAAATTTAAATCATAAATAAATATTTTTAAATATCAATACAATAATTAAAAAATAATAGTAGAAAAAATAATTAATATAAGTAAATATTAGATTCATTTAAATTGATAATCTCATATTCGTTAAAAAATAATATATTTATTATTTTTTCTAAATGAAAATGTTTTTATATTAAAAATAGAATGGCCTAATAGATTTTATATGATTCCAACACATCTTGGATAAATATTTTAAGGTGGGTGAATCATGCTATAACAGATTAAAATAACTACCCATTCAGTTTTTTTAACTTTTTAACACAATTGTCTTTAATCAATTTCTTGTTGAAATTTATGAACAAAAATGAAACCATAAATGAGACTCATCAAATATACATGGTTCAACCACATTGTGATATGACCAAGGAGTGTATAATGACAATGTGATGTTGTACCAAATCCAGTAGGGCTTTGATCCAAATTAATGTTTTGTGTTATATCTCTATTATTCAAAGGTTCACAACATTTTAAATGTGTGGAGTGGACTCATTGTCCATCCTATATGACAACCAATCACATTTATAAATCTAACTTCTCTCTTATTTGAAGCGTTCATGCTATAATAATCAACAATGGTCTATTTAAGCAGAATGTTTTACACCTTTATTAAATTTTCTATAATTTCCCCTTTGATACACAAATTGAACACCCCTTTACCATAGAATTATTGTAAAATTCAGTATTATGAAAAACCATTAAGTGTCTTGTGTGAAACAATAACACCTTTCATAAGTCATTTTACTCATGGAATTGAACTCCCTAAATTCGTGAATATCATAAAAAACTATTGTGAAAATATTTTGGTTTTCAAATAAAAAGACCACACCAACAATTATACTCTTATGTGTAACTCCTTTATTATGTAAAACTCCCTTTGAAAACAATTCAAAATTGATTCAAATCAATGATTTTCTCTAAGGGATCACCTACCCAATGTGGGGGAGGGGTAGTTTTCTTATTTATTGACAATGTCGACCATGATATCAAGTTTCATACCCAATTACCTACTTGCATTAAAAATATATTAGGGTATAGAATCCCATTTTATATGTAAAATTGAGTACATAATTGTCTTTCTTGTTTGATCATTTCATCTCTATTTGGATTATCTACAAAAATATTCATGTGGTTCACAAAATCATCATTCACGAAAATTAAAATCATTCATTCGCTTATTTCCATTTATATTTTTTGATGCGGTGAAAATGAAAAAATAATTGTGTGCAATTTCACAAAACACCTTTAATAGTTCATTCGACATACTTTTCCAAATCATCTTTCTATATTCTCAATAGGTTTGGCCAAAAAGAATTTCCCAATAGAAGGTAATGGCTTCAACTTATATGCATATTGTTTTTCTCGCCTCAAAAGCATCAATTTCTTTTCTATAATTGTCAAAATAATATTTTCAATAATATTTGTATATATCCACAACTGACCCTGGAACCCATATTTTTCAACATTCACAATCGATCCAATAACTCTATAATGTAACATTGAGGGATATTTTTCCAACAATTTCATTATTTGGGTTTTTTGACAACTCATCAATGTTTGATACCATTTTGTAGATCTTTTAATCTTCTAATAAAATAAAATTATTATGATTCATATAGAAATAAAATATTGACTCAAAATATACTCCAATCACACATGAGAAATGAACTTCACTAGAAAAAAGTGGAATTCAAAGTCTATCTACAAAAAACATCATTCTTGAAACCATTAAACTAATTTTATCACAATCTCCATATTTCATGCCCAATATCCTTTGATCATTCATATTTATAGTCAATAGATATGAAACCCCAACACCCCTAACATCCCTTGTAATTTTTTAATAATGGGGTGTCAACGAAACTCCCAAATCCAGTCAATGCAGTCAGATTTATTCTTTTCATAAGGGCTTCATCATAATTTCTACAAAATGTAGTTCTATAAGAAAATTTTCCAAAAACAAATTCTTCTATTCCACCTTATCCATGATTAAATGATATTTAATTTAAATTTTATTTTTACTTGGGTGATAGATAAGATTTTTTTTATAGTTCTTATAATTTGAATTATCGCAATGAATTCAGATAGGTGGATTCACTTAAATGCGCATATAATAAAGTTACTTATTCATCCACAATAACTACGTCCAAGGTTAAGTGTCCCCAATATATTCTACATCAATTGTAATAAATTAAATAAAATATTGTTTGATTCTTATCAATGAAATAATCAATAAAAAAATATATAATTCACCACCTAACATTTATTTTTTACCATATATGAATTCAAACCAATATGAATCTATAGGCTCAATATCAAATCCTGAGATTTTTCATTCTAAAAAATATGAATGTCACCATTCCATTGATGTAATGATGTTTTATTTTCACGTAAATCATATGGAATTAATTGGAATTGAAGTGATAATATGTAACATGATGTGTGTAATGAACAATATATAGTTTTGTTTTTGTTATGTACAACATACATCCAATGCTTTTCCTATGTTCTATTATATTAACATCCTTTCCTTCATCATCCCATGATAAATTTATTTCGGTACCCATGATAGTAGTTATATCCCTGTAATTATATATTGTAAATATTCTAAAAACCACATTCTAATGTTTATATTGAGAAATTAATGATGCATTATTTCCTTATGTCACCTACAAAAAAGGGAAAAAAAATTAGTTCACTATTCATTTACATTTCAAATTCACTATTCATGAATAATACAAACCATTTGTACTGAGTTTCATCAGTTCATCCAAATATTATATCATCAACATAGACTAAGACCATCATCCATTTTTTAATATAATTATTGAAATATATATTGTAATCAACTCTAAATTGTTGAAAGCTGAACTTATTCAAGAACTGATCGAGCTAAGAGTAAAACATTCATGGTTATTGTATTGTTACGTAAAGCACCTTTTCCTATTTAAAAACTCTGATATAAACATCATAAAAGAGAAAACTATCTATTTGTTCAATATAAACATCTTATTCATGACCCTATTAAGAAATGTGGACACAACATACATCTGGAAAACATTGAACTTTCATTTCAATATTTTCCCAAAATATTTATATTTTCTCTACCATTGATTCATGATAAAATGTATCATCAAAATAAATACCCTCTATCTAGGAGTTCCCTTTGAAAAAATTTCATTATTTTTGTTATAATTGAAACATCATCATTTTTCTTAATATGAAATAGTCATTTGTTCCCAATGAAACCTTATCTTTTGGTCTTGAAACAATATCTCATGTCTAGAACTTATCAATTAGGTCACTCTCTTCATTAATTTTTTTGTCACTATTCTCATATCTAGATAATTCATCTAATTTTTTTTTGTTCTATCTGACATATAAATGATTCATCTAGAAATTAATTCATTCTTTATGTCTGAACAAGCTTTTCCTGATCATCAATAATGTTTTTTCTATCAATATTAGCTCGAACCATTGATTTTCATACAGATATAGAATTTTTATCATCCTATTTGTAATCAATATAATATTTTAAATCAGGATTTTCTAATTTCACTCCTCTTGAGCTTCTTACCTCCACATCTTATTAATATGGAAAAAATTCACAATTTTGTTTAATATTTTATTCATTCTCAACTATATTGACATAATTTCTTTGAATTAAATTTCCCATATTCTAATTTATGAAGTTATATTCCTTTATTTTTTCATAGTATCCATGGAAAATCCACTCATCTCCATATGATTCATATTTTATTTAACACTTTTTATTGAGATTAATACATTTACATCCAAATATTATAAATTTATTCAATGTTGGATTTTTTATATACCAAATTTAATATAGATTATTTTATTCATTTATATAATATAGATCCTTGTATGATATGTTGATTGATTTCATCAGTACTTCATTGAATAATTTCTCTAGTATATCTTTTATGATAAGTATTGTTTTAGCTAAATTTTTCATAATCTGATATGTAGGCTCAACTACTCTATTTTTAAGAGATCTCATAGTTAAAACATGATTCCTAATTTTATATTTCCAGAGATAAGATGAAAATTTTCTATTTTATTATTCTATACCATTATCTGTATGAACGTAAAAATAATCAATGCAAGCAACCATTCTAATTCCCTCTGAAATCGATTTACAAAAAAGAACACATCTTACATTGAGTAAATGAAATATACACATGTCATTAGGTTGAAATAAAAAAATGAAAATTACATAATTCCACTTCCCATAAATGTCTCTTTCTGAGGAATCTCCACATACATCTACATGCACAAATTCAAGTACCCTATTTTAATTCAGTTCTATTCCCCTACAAGTATTTTTGATAATTATCTTTATTTTCAAGAATCGTATTTATGCATATGATCACGTGATAGAATCAAGAGTTATTGAGTTGTGCCAAATTTTACTAAAACTTAATGCAATGATTTTCCTATATGGTAAATGACGTTATACAACAACCAATTTTGTTCCACTCTGGAATAAAATAACATATCTTTTTCTCCACTTACAGTGAAGCGATTTCCCTTTTTTCTATTTTCATTATATAAAAACTACACCATCTATTCCATTGAACATACATGTTTTCTTCATAAATCATATATCATGCCCGGATTCCCAAAATTTACATACACTTGTTTTGGTGTACTAAGACATTCATCTGGTAGTACATCAACGTATCTCAATTTTTTTTCACGAACAATTCATTTCCCAGTCATAAAATCTTTAATACATCATAATTTCCAAATTTTAAAACACCTTCATTATCATATTTTATGATATTAATAGTATCATTATTAATTTTCATATTTTTTTCAGTCCAATATAATAGATCCACATCTTAGAAATATTTGCTGGTTTTAGGAAATCTCCAAAAAAACAACCTCTTAAACTTCTTCCTTTTTTATCATTATTTTTTTCATCATACCTGATATGGATTAATAATCTTTATCATAGACATATTATTATGGACATGGACCGCATTAAAAAATTTAAAAATTGATTTTTCCTTTTTATCCTACTTGATCATTCATTGAATTTTTTTCATGCTACCAATTCAGTTTTCATCCGCTAATTCCTCTGTATGGTTGACATAAAATTTTTCTCCGTGTGTCTAAATCCTCCTAGGAATAATCAATTACAATAAAAATATATCATACAAATATTTTTTTGGTTTAACCTATTGTTCTTGTTACCTTTTATATCTCTTAATAATGGGACTCACATTTTGTGAGTGAGCCATCATTCCATAGTAATAACACCATATGTGGGGTGAATTCCAAAATTTCACTTCTACAGAAATTTTTGAACATTAGGTTATTTGATTTTATTTTATTCTTTATCACACCCAAAAAAATCTTCAATCATTGATAATGTTTTTATGCTCTGACATAAAAAAATTTACATTATATTTTTTATCAGGCCTCAGTCAAATATTACCATTTGGATTTAATGATTTTATTAGTTATGTTATATATCTGTTTTCCACATGCTACATTTCCATTTTCAAAATAATAATATTTCCTAATGTCATGATGTGATTAAAGAGTTTTTATTAATCCTTAAAAAATTTATACATGTTGAGAAGATACTCTTCATGTTCCTCAATATGATTGATTTGATGATTTTATGTTTCATTCAATCTATCAGTCATACTTTTCTATTATTAAAACACAATTGTTTATAGATTAATTGTTTCATAGTTCTCTTGTAATGAATACTTAAAATTTTCAATCACTACCATTAGCTCAGACTTCTGTTCTTCTTTTTACTACATATATAGTTTGGAATCATGAAACACATTGTTGAATTTGTTCATTTTGGCTCTCAAAACATATATTTCATCAAGAGAGGTTTCAAGATCAGCATATATATCAACTATTTCATCATATTATTTTTAATAAATTTTACATTATTACCTTTCTTATGGGTTACCTAGAACTTCACCCATATAATATTAAATATTATCATATAACCTTTCCATCTCATCATTTTCATCTTCAATAGAATTGTCACATTCGAATAAAAAAAAACTGTTGTTTTTGAAGAAATATATCTTTTAATTTTTCCTAATTTTTGCATAGTCTAATGTATTATTCATGGTAATTAAAACCTAATCCATGTAATTTTCTTGTAACATATTATAGAACATTAATTCATGACTTAGAAACATTCTACATCGAATGCACAAAAGTGGGGGTTTCAATTTTCAATTTATATTTCCTAATAATTGATTTATAGAAAGGAATAACTGCTCATAATATTTCTACTCTTCATCATGATATTCTTCAATAGAGGTCTTTTTCATGGCTTTGAATAAATCAAATTTGGACTTCCATTTTTTCAAACTCTTAATTTCCTTATTTCTTGTCACATATGAAAAATAAGTACTATTCAATATATGTAATGGAATATCCATTAGATCATTGTCATCCAATATATAAACGATTATATTGAACTGATGAGGAAGTCTTCCTAAGATGATCTTAAAAATGTTTTCATCTTAAATAATTTCTCTGAGACCATGCATGTTTTTTACGACAAAATTCACATGGTAAAATAATACATCAAAAAAATTCATTACTATGAGTTCTCAAATTCATGTCATTGTTCCAGCGAACATGAATTATTGTTTCTATTAATTTTGAGTCACCCTCATTAATATTTAGATTTATTTCCCACATATCATGTGATGTTTTACATGATATCACCTTCTTATTTATATCATTCTACTAGAATCCCCATGAATCATTGATTACATTGGCATCAAAATCATATTCCCATCATTCAGCTTCTGATAATGCATCATATCAATAGTTAATGTAATTTTGTGAATCAGTACCAAACAAATACCATTACTATTGATCGTAAATAGTTTTCCATCTGATTTTTCCATAAAATAAAAATATTCCCATCAAATACTAGAATACCTTTGTGATTTAATCTATACATTGAAAAACTAGAGGGAATATAAAGATATTGAAATTTACCTTTGATACTAATTGTTATCCCACATATGTTAAATACCCAATGCATGGGGTGAATTATGTTTTGAAAGATTCAAAAAACATCCCCTTTAGATCTTATTTCATTGTTAAAAAATATTAATCTCTCCTATTCCCATAAAAATGTATGAATAAAATGAAATCAAGCATCAGACACAACAACATCAAGTAAGGATCGCTGCGGAATTCATGTTTTAGGCTAGATCACTTATATAAATAGGATCAATGACATTAAATGGTTTGAATAAGACTCGATAAACCTCCTAGTTGAAAAACATTTACAATTTTATTGCTCAATTATCTCTCAACTAAACTGTGTTTGTTGTTCCTCCTGAAGAATCCAGTTGTATATTTTGAATCATTATGTTTGGAAACTTATTTAGTGTATGATTAAGTTAAATTATCATCAACTTGACGAACATCCCTTTACAATATAATTACTTGGAAACTTCAATTTTTAATGAAACCATCAACCATTGTTCATGAAACATTGTCATCATTCATAAAAAACATATTTTAGATGAAGAACACAGAACATCCATTCACTATCATAAAAAAACAAATCCATGATACATTTATTATTTTCATCATGCAATCATTTTTTGAACCTCTATTCTTACACCCAACACCATATTAGAAACATATCCTTCTACACATAAATCTTCTATGGTTCAGATCCCTAATGTTTTCTATGTGATGACTACCAAATGAGTGGTGGGGGTTGATGTTTATTTTTTAGACATTATAAATACTATGTGAAATATTTTCTCATGAAAACTGACCTGAACGATACATTTACAAAATCATATCTATGCATATTTTACATCACATTAGGCCTATAATTTTATTTTGTGATGATCATGTCATCCTTATTTCATGGATGTGTTAAAATATTCCTTTGGCTCTCAAAATCATATTTCAGACAAATTTAATCACTTATCATGCTTATTTCTTTTACCATATTTTTCTACAGTTCCCCAAAATCATCTCATGCATGAACATTTACAAACAACCTTATATTGTTCTCAAAACTTCCTTTTCAAAGAACAGTTTTCTCCATTTTCTATATTTTCAGCCAAAAATTTTGGAAATAACAATGAATTGACACCACCTTGAATACGAACTGTTATTAATATTTTTATATTGTCAATTCCTTTGCATTAGATATTTTTAATCATAGGTAATTATGAATATATCTGCATCTCTTCAACTAACTAAGGAAACATTCTTTGTCGAAAAACATAATCAACCTAAATACACCACAATATAACCTTGCGGGATTTTTGACCAACATATGGTCAAAACAACATAAGATGAAGTTATTCATGAATAGATCTTCATCATAACCAAAAGAAAAAATAATGAACATAATTAATCTTTAATAAAAAGTATTTTATCATGTAGAATATATTTCCCATTCATTCAAGAATACATATTTAGAATGATAATGAACCCTAATATAAAACAAGGATGATAAAAAACCAAACTAACCATTAATTAAAAATGATTAAAATAAATTTTATTATAATTTTATTATAGTTTAGAATAATTTAATTCCAAAATAAAATCACCACATAATGAAAAAACATAAAAATAAGAATTAATGTCATAAAACCCCCAAAGGATGATTAACTAACACATATACGAGGGTGGAATAAATATTAATGGATTTCACCATGTATTTACTGAAAACCAATTTTACATAACCGTTATATATTTATGAATGATATTGAAGGTAAATGTATGATGAATGGTAATTACTATTGGTGTAGCCATGTATTTATTCAATAATATCATTACAAAACATCATTTCATTGACTGGGAATGAAGATAGTGTGAGGAGATCTTTGGGATGAATTTTGAGGGGATTGTTATGTTTGAGTGGGGAGTGATATCAAAAGAAGTGACATGGGATTCATTTAATATGGGGATATTAAAAATAATAATGTTTGATAAAGGAATTTTTTTCCTTAACCAATCTAGTACCATTTAGATGGAATTGGGTACCTCGTGGAACTCATGGGGCACGCTTTTGTTGAAAAAGTCTAGAAGGTACGTAATACAACACATTGGTAACCCATTTATAGCTATAGTTTTAATAATATTTTAGGTTTTAGCTTATTAATAACCAAACCGTCGAACAAAATGAACATAATCAAACAACAACCCAAAAAACATATAATTTCACAATGACTTGATAATTTATATAACTTAATAAAAATTTGAATAACGACCCCCACCCACTCGGGACCTAATGAAAAAAATTCATCATGGGTATATAAATACATATTCTGGATAAAATAGTAGTCAATGGGTAGTTCATTACAATTTCCCCACAATATAATTCATTGTTCCGAAAAAATTAGAAGTAATAACCCAAATAAACACTCATATGTATCAATATTTATATTGTTCCCATTAATCTAAAATATCAAGAGATTTTAATAAAATACAGAAATTTACAAAAAGATATATATTTTCTTATGATTCACCAAAATTTAATCTTAAATTGTGTACTCAAAAAAATATAATTGAAGTAAAAAAATAATTAAAAAATTTCTCAAAATTCTATAAAAAATATTATTCTCAAATAACCAAAAAAATATAAATACTCAAATGTCTTCCATATTGTATTCCTCCCTCCCCTGTGTCATTTTTAATATGTAGTCATACTCATATTCTATTAATTTTAATTTTAAATAACATATTGATGAAAAAAATTAAAATCTATAAAAATATATTTTTTAAAAATATTACTCTTAGAAACACTTTTCGATTTATTTCAAAAATCCAACATTTATTACGAAACACCACTCCAAATTTTCATTCATATAAATATATTTAGGAAGGTAATATTTCTAGTTTAAAACCCCATTTTAATATTTATAAAATACACTACCCACTTTAAAATTATGATTTTTTTTTGAAAGCCATATAACATGAATTCACAGTATAGTAGAAAAGAAACAATAACTGAATAGAGATAGAAAATCATGTCTATAGTAATAAATATTGACATGATTTTATTTTTAAGGGGAGTATATAGGAAATAAAATTAAATGGAATATACTATAAAGTATATATAAATATTAAAAAAATATCAATAAGTAGTAATAAAATTATTTATATATGGATAATGTTGTAAAAAACACATTAAAAATGGATAAAAAATAACATTGAAATTACAATATAAAATACAATGTCAATAATAAAACATAGTGGGGGAATAAAAAAATAATAGAATATAGAGTCATGGTTACCATTTAAATCGAGAATAATTCATAGGTGTGGATCATATAATAAAATAGAATATATTAATCAAAATAAGTCTAACAATCAAAATCTGATGTCAAGATTGGGGTTTCATATGAACCACATTTTCACCAATATTTTAATAATAGATTTATCTATATATATATATGTATGTATATATTTTACATTAATCTGAAATATTTTACTAAATTTTGTGTAAAAACACAATCAAACACTTTATATTTCATGTTTCTTTGTAATTCTTACATAAAAATTTATATCTTTGATGATTGTACATGTATAGAGATTAGATCCTGGCTGACCTCTATCATAAGATATGGAGCATAATTATAAATGTCATTTTATTGAAATGTATAGTTTTCCTTGATTTTAGGTTCCAACTAAACATATCATTTATCCTTGAAGAAATTTACTTCTACAATAATGTGTTTCATGATACCAATTTTTGAGAAACATATATGATACTAATTTTAATGTCCCATAATCCATAACAATCTCACATGGCCAAAAAAGTTTTGTTATTTGGATTCATACATAAAGACTCAAATGATAGATGATCATAACTAGATGTGGGGTTGTGAATAATATATTGGGTAGACTATACCATTTTTAGTGAGATACAATATAGAGGAAATAATCTATAATAATAAATTTAAGAGTAATGAAAATTGTATAAATTAAACATCATAAAAGATGAAAATAATGGAATAATGAATATTTCAGACAATACATAATATAATGTCAAAATGAAATGCATCAATTTTCAAACTGAAAAAAAATTAGGTAAATTTATTGCTAACACAAAAACTCAATTACCTTAGACTCTAACCCTTTAATAATATCATTTCCATGCTCACACCCTTCTAGAAATAGACAATTAGAAACATGTTCCCATTCCCCCAGTCCAAAACTAGATCCATGTAATCTACTTAGGTACCAAATATTTACACGATAGGGTTTAAATAAAACACACATGGTACACTAAATTATTTCTAATGAAAATTAGTTTGATAATAAGTTATTGAAATAATGTGGTAATCAATGTATTAATTAATAAACATAATATAATACAACAAATAAACTATCACGTCTCTACGTTGGAAAATATTTTATTTTTAGCATATCCATTTCATCCACAACCAGAATCCATTATATAATCAGATAACCTATAAAATCCTTCTTTATAATCATATCATTATCTAAACAAAGAACAATATATATAAATTATAGATAAAATTGGGAAAATCCGACATTCAACCATTAGATAATGAAACGGGTTAAACCCGTAATATAATAATTACAAAATTAGAAAGGGGCAACCATGATATACAAAAAAATAAAGAAACTAGTCTTAGTCACTATATAAGTATTACACATGAAACAGGGCCAACACAAATATAAAATAATTAAAATATGAATCACAAAAAAAAGTCAAAATAGAAATGATATAATGATATAATATCATAAGATTGAATTCTTAATCCTTTAAATTGTCATTTTTCTTTAAAATAATGAATAATTTTTATATAAATTTTCACCAGTCATGTAAATAAACAGTAATCCAATACTAATTTGATTCTATATTAATAAATCACCAGAGGTGTCATGTTATTCCAACATAATATATAATCCATTATCCAATTCATTATTATTCAATGTATCTCTCACTCAATATGTATCCACATTCAAGGTTGTAAAACCATTGAATCCATAGTGATGGATGGAATAATCCGATCTTCGATTTATCATCATTCATAATTATATTAATTTATTTGTATGTTGTGTTGATAAAATCAAAATATTTAGATATATAACAATTAAACAAACATAAGGGATTGGTTTAACACCACATACCTTTATCTAGTGATCAACCCAACACATCCTACAAGAATGACGGTGAAGAATATCACAAAAAAATGGGATCACATAAGATCTTGATAATAAAATGCATCTATAAGGGTAAAAATATTGATTCATTATATCAATAAATTAGTTGTATAGATGGAAAATCAAATATGGTGAAATATCAAGGGGCTGAATGATTTATCAGGAAATCTAGAAGGGAATAGGAGACTCCAAAACCTGTTAAAAATCACTAAGGGATTTAGATTGGAATGGATACATACAGATGGAAATAATAATACAATTATAATCGAATTACATCCTACCAACGAAAAAAATTTATGCAAGTAATATTTACATGGTGTTTAATTCTTGATTTTTGATTTATAATGACAAATGTTCCACCATGGGTTAAGATAACCCTACTAAAGTATTACATAACTTGACTCATTTCCATGATTTGTATTAATTTAATTTCTTGTACCAATTTTTTGGAATCTTTCAGGTGGTAGTTTTACATTTTGTAACATTTACACAACATGTAAATGATGCATAAATATCATTAATCTTAACTTATTCAAAAGATCATAAACCAACAATCTATAATTCCAAACACATAAAAAACCCTTATAATCTTGTTTTACACATTTATACATAGAATTCATTAATTTAATAAACGCATCCCAGAACATTTGTTCAAATTCCCCAAAATATGACCTCCATTCCCAAAAAGGGACTCAAACAGGAAGGCACAAAAACAAATTAAAACTGAAAAAACGAGGTTCAATGAAAAAATCAATAAGAGATATACCTGGAGAATGTGGAATCATACAACATCCTTTCTATATTACATCTCCATATAAATATGATCATATAATAATTGTGGGTCCCTAAAATTAATTTTCGACACTATGCTCACATATCAGATACCCCCTTATAGGTCAACAATTTAACCCTCCCATTATTCCGTTGTACTCAAACTAGATATACAGAATAACCCTAATGATAATTCTTAATACGATCATTAATTTCAATTGTAATACCCTAAAAGGATATATCTATATAATCCTTGAAATATTCATTTTCTACCACATGTAAATGTTCTTGATGACATCACAAATGATGTGATATGTGAATCATGTTGTGCATAGAACAGTAGCATGATTGAAGGGATAATTGGTAAACAATTGGACCATCCCATTCCACTATCTCAAATGTTATGAATGACTTGGTCCATTATTTCCCTGTTTCTTGATAATTCATTTCTCTATAATAGGGAAACCCTAATGGAAAACATATGGAAAAAAATAAAACTACATAGTATATATATAATGATAGGAATTATATTTCTCCTGGAATATTTGAAGTCATCGACCATATCCTAATCAATTAAACTTTATAATAAGTCCCCTACACAAGAGAGTGTACAACATGCAATGACTCATCAGTATCCATCCAACAGAGAGGTGAATGGCCCACCATTCAATAACAATACTAAAATAATTTTATTTTTATTTATGCGAGGATGATATTATTATACATAAACTCCATGAGTTTCAAATTTTGTTCTCACATACCACCAAAATCCAAAACAATGACTTGAAACATATCATACCTAATCAAAATTTTATGATCAGAATTATTTTCAATATATATATTTTAAGTTTTTCATAGAAGAACATACGATGAAAGATAATTTTTTAGACCTTTCTAAAACCATAATGTTAAATGAGGGTTTCTATTAGAATCAACTCTTCAATTAATACCACAAAACCAAAATACCATGTACATATAATGAATACTTGAATCATCAACATTAATGGTCTCTCTCGTGGGAAATAAGTGGGATACCATCATTATTCATAGTATGATCACCCATACTAAATCATATTTGTGAGTTGTCGAGTGAAATCCTATATCAAAATCCATACTGACAACATTCCATTTCGATCTAGGAATGGGAATAGGATTCTACATCCCATTAGGATATTAATGTATAGAATTCAACTTTTTAAAGGTGAAAAATCATGCTACAAATCCTTCTACCTCCATCTTCATCCTAAAACACCAGTAATATTTATGGAGATCCAAATTGATCTATGTAACTATATGATATACTATAGATAAAGAATCATTGGTCTCTCTCACCAACTCATAATGAAATACCATACAATCCCATACTCATACATGGAAAATATGATAATTGTTAATACCAATAGACCATAATTTTTGTGTCTCCTCCCATATAAGATATATCTCTTAACTAATAACTCCAGATCTAATAATTTCACTAACTTGATCAAGACCAAATGAATTGGTAAATGAATGTATATGTCAATTATACTCATCCCTATGACTCTTTAACATCTTCATGTATGTATAAAAATAGTTAAATCATCCTCTACTTCTAACAACATACAAATCATTCTTTTATCTTCATATTCTAGTGGAATTAATCAGAAAAAACAATTCACATTCCATTTTTATAAGACAACATGAAGATGAATGAATGTATATACACAACTATCCTTTTATACTAATGTTTCAGGTACAATAGAGGAAAGATTTAACTATGGATCCATGGGTGCATGTATAACACAGACCTATAAGCAAAGGTACAAGGTCTTGATAATCTCACTTTATGTAACATTGTAGTAGAATCTAGATCATGATTAGGGTATATAATCGTATTCATCCTCAATTATATGGATGCATAATCAATTACTCAACACTAATGCATCATTACTGCTCCATGTTAACATCTAAATGAGTCATTTTACAAGGTATATTCAGTAACTGAAAAAGGTAATGAGGAGATAGGTGATGTGTTTAGTCTTCTCTTTAAATCCCAGGAATACCTCTTATAAGAAACCATGCTACAAAACATTAAATTTTTCTTGGTTAACCAAGAAATTTGTTCTTCTATATTAGACATATCTTAATAAAACACAAATAATCACCTTCCAAAACTATAAATCCCCAAATGAAGATGAAATTATCAGTTTTCTTCCAATATAACATTTCTTCATCCTTCTCATGGCCAAAAAATATTCAGTCTATATTATTGACATAGACCATGAATTTCACACTATCAATATGGAAGAAACTTTTGAATATCATAGTTTAAAGTTGATTTACACTCAATATACTCTTGGCAATGTCATGATGTTAGAAATGTTTATCCATTTAAAAAGAGATAACTAATATTTAATTGATAAAACAAATAACAAACTTGTATACAAAAGTATTAATGATCTGATTAACTAAGTCCCTGAATATCGCTGGCTTTTTTTAACAAAACAGAATCACTATAATCCCTTGCAATACATCCCGTATTATTAATGAATTATAAAGTACGTCTGATGGTATCACCTCCATCTAGAGGTATCCTAATATTCAAATTAGACATAGGGAAGGAATATTCAAATTGTCTAAGAGATAATCAATGCATTGAAGGGGACACTATTTCATGAATGCCATCAAGTTAAATATATCGTACTAAAAAAATGTGAATTTCACCATTAGAAAAAATAGAGAAAATAATTAGAGAAACTCATGGGGATATATTAGTGTTTAAGAAAACATTATATTCCATTACTTCTAGAAATATTTTCATTTCAAAATTAACTTTTGGTTTAATCCTATAATGTGAAATAGAAGCTGGATCTACAACAGACAACAAATCCATCATGAACATGATCTCTCACTCGGTTTGGAAGCTATAAAAATCATCCAGTAACAAATCTAGAAAATTTTCTACCATATGAGGAAATTAATCATATACAATTTTTCCATCTTCTTGAACAAAGCAATATAATCATTCTATGATACAATAAAATCTTTAATGAATTATTTATGGATGAGTATACTAAAGATCCTAGCTACAATGGGGAATATAACTACCCCTTATATAGATAGTAAGGTAGCTCTACTCCAGCCATAGTAAATATTATCTAGTTATAAAAATATAAAATATATTACATGAATACAATCAAATCATATCGTTCCCAGTACAATAGTAACAAAAATAATTGGTAAAAAAAATTATAAACAACATTCCATGGAATATTTGATATCATATGATTAGACATCTAATGTTGTAATAATGTTCAAAATCAATCCAATCATTCCAAATAAAAGAAAAAATCATTTGATAATATAGTGAATGAAATAGAATATGGTGCTCATATATAAATATAATTAAATAAATTGTGAACGATAAACGAATCAAATATCTGAAAGTAGATTTTCCTATATCTAAACTATCCAAATGAGACTTCATAGCATGGTAATCACTAGTCCTCCCATCTATAACTCCAGTTCAACTCCACTGCGTAATTCCCTCGGCCCGGTACTGCCACCCCTCTAATATAAAAACATGCACCTATCCAAAACATGAATGTCATATGGAACTCTAGTTACAAGAATGATTATGGATATAAGATTTTTTGATAGAATATAGAATTTTTTATAATCCCCTGCGACTATTCTTCTTTGAAATGTTCCTACATAAATTCAAAATCTGTACAAGATGACTACATACATGAAAATCTAATATACATCATAGAAATTGTTGTATCTTATGGCCCAACATTCCATATTAATATAATTTAAATGGGACATGGATGTAAGATGGAGGAAAACTTACCTTACTACTCATCCCATTATTTCCGAAGTGATAATTATCATTACAAAACATCTTTTCTCCAGAA
Organism: Viscum album; assembly: GCA_963277665.1. Taxonomy (NCBI): domain Eukaryota; kingdom Viridiplantae; phylum Streptophyta; class Magnoliopsida; order Santalales; family Viscaceae; genus Viscum; species Viscum album. The sequence goes on along the minus strand of OY728161.1, from coordinate 1,415,362,792 downwards.
GAAGAGATTTTAGTTCACCACGCTAAAACTGTCTATACACTACTGATGGACATCAATTAATTCCATTCTGTGATGAGTTCCTAATATATATAATATGACAATAAACTAAAATTTATATTTCTCACATATAAAATTATCTCATAATGAATATCATCCTAAAATATCCTCTTTATAGAGATCACATCAACTATTGAATATGGAATAATCCTCTACGACTTGTTGAAATATATGGTGTGATCCATCACTAACATACCTTCACATGTTTAGTGAAAAATCTTTTGAGGATTTTCATCCCTCAAAATCTTTATATAGAGGGGTTCACAATATTTTCCTTGATATCCTTCCTTGATAACTCTTCTTTCTTTACATCCTTCTCAAGAATATCTGACCTATTCTTATTAGGTTCATGGACTATGGGACTAATAAGATATAGCCACACATCTGTGAATGCCTTAAGGTCTTTATAGATAATCCTGACCAACATGATACATAACCATATACTTGGGGCCTCCATCACACATAAATGTTGAAATATGATGTAATTGAAATTTTTTCATCATCTAATACATATAAGGCATGGTATGAATAGTCTCTATATTAATGAATCACATAACCCATATGATGTTTTTATAAATATTAACATATATATTATCCACAGGATCATTGGGATTATTCACATCAACTATATTAGGAGTATCCTAATTTCAACTATCCTAATTCTCAAATTGAAAATTATGGTGAGTCATTTTCTCTACAATAAAAACGAACTCCTTATAAAACTAACTAAAACATGTTCAACATTAATAGGTTAAAAAATGAAAACCAACTGGGCATTGTTTCTCTAAACATGACATACATGTGTATTATCATGACATAAAAATTATTTCATTTCATTTATAATATATAATAGGTTTATCATTTCATTTTTTATATTATTAAATATATATCATGCATCAAATATGACCCTATAATATACAAATAATGTTAATATATATGAATATTTTTCTAATTATGATTGATGAAGACACTTCTCCTAACATACATGAATATAAGAATAAATCTATAGAAACACTATCATCGCAAAACTTGTGAATAAACCTTGGTGAAATAAAATCAGCAGTAAAAAATATAACATTAGGATCAAAAATACTATCCCTATGTACTAGTATTTTCCCCCTTACATATGGTATCTCCTCCCATTAAAATTATAATTACAATGTCCAAACACATCCTAGTATCCTTTGACAACTCCAAAATAGTAATGTAATAGAATAAAATCAATTTATTCTAATTCCACTTCTCATCAACCCCCAATATTGAACTCTCTTGTATGGACAAATATGATTATTGTCTAGACCTAAACTATGCTTCCCTATACAGAAATATCTACTAACTATAAATAATGGTGGAAAGAATATAATGGGTAGACTACATATCTAGATATTATTCAATACACAGTATAAATAATCACTAATTATAAATATTAATGCTACAAATTTTTGAAAAATGACACAATGTACAACTAGAAACGAAATGAAGAACAATTCCATCAAATAATTAATGATGTAATTTCTACATGAATTATATCTAAGGTAAAATATATTGATTTAAAAATAAATGAAATGACAGTACAACTACCAAAAGACCCTTTTCATGGAAAACATGTCCGTCCAGTCTCCGTGATGCAACCCATTTAGCAAGAAATAATCAATAACAACTTCCCATTCCTTTATCCAAACCAGTATCAATGTAATTTTCATAGAAAAAAACAAAATAACGATTTGATTGTGAGTAAATCTCTATATGTAAACACATGTAATCGAAATAAAATTATAATAAGTACATGTAATTAAGTGATGAAATGAATATTAATTGATCAAATTAATATAATACAACAAGTAAGTTCTTCAGAAAAAAGCTGAAATATCAGTGAGTATTTGTATAACCACGATTACCCTAACCAATTACAATGGTATTATCACATAATTTGGACAATCCATCTATAAAATTATTTTATAATCCATTAAAATACTATATATATGTATTAAAACATGAAATGATGATAGGCCCCTATATAATATTTAAAACATCAAACAAGGACAACCACAATATATAATCATTATATATTAAAAATAGACCAGGCCTCCTATATTTGAATTACATGAAGAAACATCATAAATCATGATATACAATCCATATATAATTAAACTAGATAATACCCACTATATCAGTGTTACACCATAATATTTGATCAATCCCTATATTTTATTAACACACCATGAATCCAAAAACATGTCATTATAATAAGTATATTAATATATCAATCCTTAATCAGAATTGGTTAATTATATAAATTACCAATTTTTTTAATTAAACATTAACTTTTATATACAATTATCACTAATAAATTCACAAAACAATAATCTATTACCAAAGTGATTGTATATAAATACATCTTCTAGGGTCTCATGTAGTGAAAATAAGGACATTAATATATTGACCAATTCATTATTATTCACATGTTTTCTCTCCAAATTGATATCCACAAGTTATTCCACATCACCACTGAATCCAACGAGATCCATGGAATAATTCAATACAATATTTATCATCATTTATCATTCAATTAATTAATGTTCTTTTCTTATCAGAGAAATCCCAATATTCTATACACCTAACAATTATACAGTCCATGTGGTTAGGTTTTAGAAAATATACCATTATATGGTGATCAACACAAATATACCATTAAGAAATTCCAATAGAACAATGGTTAAAAAGATTAAAATAAGAAATGTAAAAAATATCAATATCATCACCTACATAGACAATAAAAAAATATTTCACCATGATAATAAGAAATAATAAGAAAAGATGAAAATCCTATTTCGAACAACTAACTTGAGATTGATCTCCAGATCGGGATGTCCTAATTGGAATTAGAGACTCCAAAATTTCAAGGATATCATTTTTGGATCGATATTGGAATGGATTCTTGTGGACATGATAATTTTATACTCTAATCATGTTGTTAAAAAACCAACCCGTATAAATAAAAGACATGTAATATTTATGAGGAATTTAATTCAAAATTTATGGGAGGAAATAAATAATAGTTTCCCTCAGGTTATGATAAACCTTCTCATTAAACAAACATTGTGATCCATTTTCATGATTTGAATTCATTTCATTTCACGAAACTATTTCACAACATATTTCTAGACGTACATTTATTTTTGGTAACATTTAAATGGTGTGTAAATTCTTTATAGACATATTTAATCGTATCTTATATAAAATAGCCTTAATCACCACTTATGACATAAAATATCACAAATAATCCATCATAATCCCATTGTAAATTTTTATTAATAGAGAAAACTAATTCAAAAAAAATACACCCAGAAAATTTAAATCATTTTCTCTTGAAACATTTTCACTATTCCCAAAAGTAAATTGTCCACCATGTCTCAATGGGGTAGTAAACTCCAACAAAAGTGGTTCAATGAAAAACTCAATGAGGTTTGTACCATTAAAAAATGAGATCCTTCACCCATTATATTTACTATATTATACACTACATTCAGTAATCATGATATCTAAAATAGGTTAATGAAATAATTTCTAATGTATATGACACCACTTTGTGATTATTATGACCTAAGACACCCAAATGATACCTAGATTTGGCCTCTACCACACCTTCGGTGATCTGTTGAACCATGAGATGTTGATGATATGTATTGTGGTTTTAAGAAACATTTGTGTAAGGTAAATTTCATCATTTTAGAAAAATTTTATATTAAATGAGAAATTTAGTATTAAATTTTTGTAAATTTAATACAATGTAAATAAACAGTCAAACTATGATGAAAAAATAAATCAGTTCCAAAAAGTGAGGCTATGTACCCAACACAATCACTAGTCTCAATCTGTAATTTAATTTTAAAATTGACATATATCGAAAATGATTATTGTATAAATAAAACATGGAATCAAATAAACACCTTAAATTTTGAGTGTGATTCAAATTAGTCAACTAATTTATATAAATATACAATATTAATATTTTAAATAAATTTATCATGTAATACATAGTAATAGTTGATATAAATGAATTTTATAGATTAAAAGTGAACAGTTAATTAAAACTCCCTCTATAGGTATAATTAATACATATCAAATACTCATCTAGCCTTATAGTAGGACCTGAGATGAGTAGGACTTGGATGTCTATCACCAAATCATAATAAGTAATATTAATATCATATAGGTGGAATACTGATTCCATAGTGGATAAGAAATCATTATTAATTGATTAAAGGTGATCTTGTATAATGTACCTTTAGATATTATTGAATGTAATTAAAAGTTATAGGGACCCATTGGCTACCCTATAAATTTTATCATGTAATTGTCATATCATAGAAAACCCATTCAACCCATCAATCTACCAGTAATTCTCTACATATATGATGAATTGATCTATAAAATAAATATAAATTTTTTTTTTCCCAATATATATCATGAAAAAGAACATTCCATGAATCAAGGAATTTTACATGATCATAAAATATCATGATAGTAACCAAGATCATGTAAAATTTCTCATCACAAAAACCAACATTATTTATAAATAATGTTTTAATCACACTAAACAGGTAATCATTCAAATATAATAATTCCATCCGAACAAATCTAATCAACAAAATGGAAAAAATAGTCATGAATGCATGATATATTATATCTATCATATTACTGAATTGGAATTTCATGTGACACATTATTTAAAAACAACATGAGTAACATGAAAATAACACTTTATGCAATCCTAAAATGTAAACAACATCATCTAAATCAGGTTTTAGGTATGTGATTACCCAATTTTCATCTTATTTTAAAATTATATATTTCAAACACTAAAATATAGATTAATACATAGTTTGATGTCAATCAATATCATTTCCCGATATGGATTTACCTACACGTGAGTATAAGCCAATGTGTTGTAATAGATCGATAGGTGATATACTAAAAGAAGTGTTGGAAATGTCCAATAATTATACATATACAGAAATAATAATCATAAATTAAATGTTTTATGAAGGTCTATGTACTAATTTTAATAAATTTTTAAATAGGATTTCTTCATTAAAATAGATTATTTACAATTGAAATTTAATTTTATTGATTTAAATATATTAATTTTATTGTTATCAATTCTATAATTTTAATTTTATTCTTATTGAATAAATAATAAAAACATCTCTTTAAGAAGATGATTTAAAATCTTCATTCTAGTTAACGGGTTTCTACAAAACCAATAAAATACACATTAACGAATTTCAACGATTGATGCTTTGTAAAATAAGTTAATTCATTTTTTGTTGAACCAATGTTGATAAAAAAATTAATTCTATATACTACATTTTCCATTCCCACATAGATTCAACCCACCTATCACCTTTACAAGGATACAATTACAAGCCTTGGATATGTTTAGATTATAATATATATTACTCTGGTAGGTTAAGGGGGAATAAATAAGTTCTTTAATAATGAATGTTGAAGACAGAAGAAGAAATATTTCAATTAATATGTAGTAAAAAATAATATTTTTAATAACCCAATCGACAACATATGATATTTATAATATCATTATAGTTTTTAGAAGGCTTTGGTTTTTGAAAAGATGTTACCTGGGAAATTAAATAACTCTCTAATGTATTTAGATAATAAAAATTAGTAATTGAATTATTTAAACTTATAGGTTAACAAGATAACAATCCCATATCAAAATTATGGTTTTAATGATGTTTTAACCTATTCAAAATCATTTATAATCGAGGGAATATTTATTCAAATTTTTCATCTTAGTTAGCATCAAATTTATTTCTTATTGTTGATCCAAAATTAGTTATTTATAAAGATAAAAATTTACACTATATTAATTTTTAGATACTATAAAAATGGTAAATAAAAAGAAATAACTTATATTATCATGTAACAATACAATGGATATGAATATCAAAAATGAATCCAATAGGAAAAAAAATACAAAACACCTAAATACACTATTATGAAGTAATGAAGTTATAAAAGAACTATTTTACTATAATTTAAAACAAATATAAGATTTTTTTAAAGTCATTCCAAAGAATAAAATATGTACATGTAAAAACATAAAACCAATACATAAATGTGGTATCCATTGAAAAAAAAATGAGTTTGCGTCCGTATAAAACAATTTGAATTTGATTTATTAGAATATAAAAAATAATATATGTCGAATATAAGAAACCTGTAGAATATTTTATATGGTCTAATACCACAAAAAATGAAGATATCATGACGAGGACTCCCACATAAAAAAATTAAATTTAAATAAACCATGTTAATCCTCAAAACATAACCCATAATCATATACAATATATCAATACTAAAATAAAAAGATTTACATTTAAAATATAAAAATCCCTTACATATTATCATGGAATATAAACAATAAAATTAGGGTAGATATTAAAAATTAAAAATAACATCATAAAAGGGAACTATGGAAGAATAAATTAATATTTGGAATAATTAATTCTCTAAATAAAATAAATAAATATTGGAACAAGGTAAAATTTATTGAACAAAATTCATGAACACTATTACAAAGTTCAATCTATCCCATCAAAAAAGAGAGTAATAATTTTTTTAATTTCCCCATGAGTTTGGAGAAATGATTTTTTAGGAAACACATTAATAGTTTAGAATGAGAGGAAAAGATAAAGGTTATAATATGTGCACATATTGGATTTACTAACATGGAATCCGGGATGAAACCAACTTTGAAACCTCAATGGGTTTCTGGAGAAATAATAGAGATTAATTATATTAATTAGATTCAATGTGAGAGGTCTAAAACCCTTGGGAGATGAGTTATATTGAAGGAAGTAAAATCATTTAAAATAATGTTGTAAAATATTAAAAATACCCATTTTAATAGGGAAATTTTTCCTAGACAAATAATTTTCCAACATGAGGGCCATCATGTACCCAATGATCTTCCTGGGGAACCCATTAACTAACCTGATCTACTATGTCCCGGTTACCCCTCCCTACGTACACCGCATGACTTATAGACTTCAGAATTTTTTTAATTCCACCTCTTAATATATTGAAACTCAAGACACATAAAAAATATCACAAACCCATCCTGATACTAGTATAATAGTCGATCCTATTGTATTAGATGATGTTGGAATGAATTAATAGAATAATGTACTATTCACTTGCAAAAAAACACGATAGCATAGTAGATAAGTGACCTTTAAACTGGGTATTAAAGTAGTGGATTGATCTTAGATATTATATTTCCATAGTATAAAAATTTGTGATAGGGGTTTATAAATATAATTAGAATAATCCAATGATAACTTAACATATTATTCCAATTTTACATATTTGGATCTTTATAAATATATGTCACTAAAGTACCATGTTTCTTTATGATCTCATTTTGATCATTGGATTCAATGACTATATGTTTTTACCTATTAATATTCCCATGTAAATAATGATTTTATTGGGAAAACTATTGATGAATGGATCACTAATGATCCATGTAAATAATATCTTTTTATTTGTTTTCTTTGATTATTATGTGTTCTCCCTTTTATACTTATAGTTTATACAATGGTTGGTGCTCCGTTTGTTTCAGAAATAATAGATGACATATATATTGAATTGAATAGTATATATTTATGAATTTATTGTTATATTATGTTATTTTGAGGGATATAAAACTTATTATTATTAGATTTAGATCCATGATTTTCAACATCATGAAAATATATTCATTCTATAGTTGTGGGAGTTAAACCAATAAATATATAGAAGTTTGAGTGTTAGTTTCTATATCGATAAATTCAGGTAATTTTCTAAATTATATAGAAAGATAAAATGGATTTTAACATCATATTTGAGATTATAATGACTGATTTTGTGAAATATCTCATGAATATGAATGAGAATCCATTTATGTTGAATAAAAAAACCTAATTTGGTTGTTATTCACTCCAATGATGATTCAATGTATTCTTATTATAGAACACAATAAAGAATTCATCTACATAAAAAGATGTTTGAAACTTGTGGAATTATACTATATAATGAGGTTTATGCACTACATCTACAGTCATTGTTAACTAATTTTGTGAAAAACCTATAATTTACATGTGAAAATATTTGGGGAACAAAACGTTGAATTGTAAGGATATTCAAGATCTTATTTTCAATCAATATGCTTGGAGAATCTTGACTAAAAGATTAATTGGTTGTGCCTTTCTCAAGAATGGAATACATAGATACATATGATTACATAATCAAATAGAAAAATAAAAATCATGAGTAAAAGGTTGAGGTATGTAAAAGTGTTATGGTCCTACAGGCTATAGTTTTGGGATGAATGAATGAATTAATGATTATCAAGAAAATAAATGGAACCAAAAAATTTATCAAATACAATAACTAAATGAAATCATTAATTTTACTACTATGTATGGAAAAACAAATCGTTTCATGGATGTTATACTCAAGGAAATTTAATAATTCACATTGAAAAATATTATCATAAATATTTGAGGTTTGGAAAATTATGGTAGTGTACATCTTATTAATGTTGATCCCTTTTAAGAAGGAGGGAAAAGAGATTCAAATATAAAAATAAATAGTCTTAGTATGGCAATTTTTTAAAATGTTAAATATGTTATTATACAAGAAATAAATTTTCTTTCTAATGGGAATCATGATGACATAATATTTATCACCATATTTTTTAGTGGTGACTCGAAAATTAATGTGTGATATATAGTCATAACTCATGGATTAATGAAGATAACTCATTAATATAATATTAATATTAAATAGACAAGAATTAAATGGAATAATATTTCATGGATTCATAAATGTTAAATTATTTTTTAGGTAACATAAGTGATAAGAAGAAGTGTTTTCATTGAAAATTAATTCGAATATGTATTAAAGAGATGTAATTTGGATTATTTGAGGATTTTATGTATTGATAGAATAATAATGTGAATTTTACATAAAGAGGAAAAATAAAAATGGTTGACAAGATGGATTAGGTGCTCACAGATGTATAGGTTACAAACCTAATATATTTTTTATGGGTTCCTATATCATTTAGCATTAATTTTCGACTCATAATGTATGGTATGTGTACTTTATAAAAATAACATATGATCTACACACATTGTTTCCCAAGTGGATGACTTTGGTGGGGATTGAGTTAGGATCAAAGATGGAATTATTAATGTCTGAAAATAGAGTATAGTATCAATGTAAATAGTTCATGGAATTATATTCAGAAAATGGAATTTACTAGGAAGAGACATTTCCCAGTTTTTCAAAAAATAATGTTTAGGATGAATGGATGATCATCATATTGATGGAATGTTCCAACTGTTTGAGGTTTTACTCAGGGATACTCAATTTCTTATTTGTGGAGGTAGTGGATACATAATATTATCTCAAGAATATGATTCTATATATTCTATTGAGAGAAATTCTACTAGATGGATCCATTTTTTAGAAAGGAGGCATGACTGGAATTTAAAAATCACAGGTTATTTGGAATAGGTACATATAGATTATATTGAATTGGAGAAGATTTATGGTTTTTTGAAATAATTTATCATTATTGGATGTAGTGTTAATGTGTTTTGATATCACTTATGGGATGACTAAAAAATACAATTGGAATACCAAATTTAGAAATTAATGTAGTTTTCATTTAATAGGATTTTAAAATCGAAGCATTAGTTATAATAAGTAAACTATTCTGTCTCATGAAACAATTAAATAATTCACAGAGATTTATTCATGAATTTAATTCTAACCAAAATTATAAATGTTTTAAAATATAATTATTAAAAATTAATTTCATAATTAATTAATTCTGATGAAATTTTATAATGGTTATTTTTTGAGATTAATAAAAAATAATGGATTCTCTCGTGAGTAGTGGAAATTATAGGTTTTATAAATATTGTCAATTTTATGACACAATAATGATTTATTAATAAAATATAAATTCATGAAAAATATTTCTAAAATATATATATAATAATGAACTAATATAACACATTAAAAATATAATGTGGAACATTGATACATATGCAAAATATGTATGAATTTCAGGTAATGTATTTATGAAAATATAAACTATTTTTACTACTTCTCTATTAATCTAAAATTGTAGAAATATTTTGGGCCTCATTAAAAGAAAACAAGGACTCATTTTATTTTCAATAATAAAATTAATTCCCTTGAAATCAATTTTATACAGTTTTTTTGTTAAACCATGTTATTTATTAAAATATAAATTTGTATAATAATGGTTTTTGTTGAATTTTACTAACATAAGAAAAAAAAAATTTTTCTAATTGTTGAAGTTGAATCTTAAAAATATAGATCCAAATATTTAATTATTATTATTATTATTTAACTTATACATCTTATTTTTGGGTAATAATTAATTGAAAAAATATTTGAAAACAGTTTATAGTTGTTATGGTTAAAAACAGTTATCTATGGGGATAAAATAAGATATAACATTAAAAAATCCACAAAAACATTTATAAATAATTTTTATTACTTAATTTTTTTAAATTATATTTACATTCCATTTGGTTACCACATAAAAAAATAAATTTATATTCATTAAATCATTCAATTAATTACTTAAGTGTCCCTCCCCAAACTTATAAAATATATCCTTTTCACTGTCCTTCTTCCAAAATATTTATCAGTCTAGATCAGAATAAACCTAAAAATATTTTTATATTCCTTCCATGAAATTTTTATCATCTGGTATGACCCTAAGACCATCCTATGAAGGCCTAATGTGCAATATGAACTATTTCCCTTAAATAATAATCAATGATATTACATGGAACCTCAACGCTAAAAAATTCTTATACATAATTTAAATATGTTTAATCCATACTTAAAAAATTGAATCTAAAAAAATTATTATATTTTGATGTTATTATGATTTTGTGAAAACCATTTCCTCCACATTTCATTCATATGGGAAATGAATATATCATTTGTGCACACATGTTGACAACCAACATTACGTAGTGATGAGATTCTTTTTCCATCATAGCCTAAAATCGATGTATCTAATAATAGGGGTTTTAATATATATTATATTTAGGGTATAATTATGATTTTATTTGAAAAAAATATTATTTATATTTCATTCATTAATTTCAATATAAAATTTTAAAAAATGTTCATTCTTAAATTTTATCTATTATCACCATAAATTATTTATTTCATTTTTCAATGAATCTATTTTATGTATGGTTCTAAATATATATATTGAATATATATGGTATTTATATCACTAAAAAAACATTGACTAACAACCCATGATCAATATGCAAGGATCATTAAGCCTAAATCAAATTATATATGACAATGAAGTAGTTAACATCAGAAATGATGCTGATAATGAATTATTATTAATGAATTATTGATAAGATGATTTAATTAATCAATATATAATATTATATAAATTTATATTTATAATTTTCAAAATAAAAAAAATAAAAATAATATATTTTATTGGTGGTCAATAACACATATAGAGAATGTCTGACTTTAGGTAAGGGTTTATTCATAAATGTGATTTTTATTACGGATTGTTTTCATAGAAGTATTTTTTAAATGTTATTAAATAATAGTTCTCCTATAAAATAAATAAATATTTTTATTTTTAGTTAACCTTTGTATTTTAAATTTTTTCCCTTAATTTTTATCTTTCTATGTTCTCACATTTATAGAATAATATTTTCATGGAAAACAAATTTTGTCTTTCTGTTTGGCGAGGAATGTTTTTATTCCAAAACCATATTTCATTTAATATATTTTAAAAATATTTTTAATGTTATCAACTGAATGATTAGTTAATTTTTTAGTTAATTCTAAAATATTTTTAAAAAAATTAATGATTTTTATTCACATTTTCAAAATGAGAAACATTTATCCAATAGTTTGAGTGGAATAATTATTTTGTCATTTAATACACAAAAAATTACCATCATATAAGGAAAATTAATTTCAATGATTAAACCATTACATGTATCCATTTTTATATTTAAATAAAATGTTATTCCAAGACTTTTGAAAATTATTAGTGTTTAAATTAGTGATTTCAAATTGAAAACAATATTTTTATTTAATAATGGTCTATAAATCATTTAAATGTATTTTCATCTATGATAATACCATTTAATGAATATCACGATTGAAATGTAATTTATTGTAATGATTCAATCCACAAAATTATTCTATATTAATTCTGATTAGATTTATGTAGTGATTAATTGAGTAAAAGTTTAAAATTTCATTTATTAGTTTTTTTAGTATAAATATTATTTATTTATTATGTGATGAATTTTTATTTCATTCATTCATATAATGAATTAATTAGAAATGGTAAGTGATGGGAAGGGCCTATTATTAACCATATATCCATATATAGGTCCCATATAAAAATATATGGGTATTTGGCATAGGGAATACCTTTTTAGGTAATGTGTTTTCGAATTATACCATGGAAGTGCGATTATATTGTATGAAATTATCAATTATAACATAATGAAACTAGTTACAATTTTCCATTCCATTGTTTTTATTGTTTCATCATCCATTGACATATTCTTATACTCTTGTAGTTGTTATATGTTAAATTTATTAATTTTTATTAACGCTAAATTATTCATTCATTTTTTAATGTTTGATTTCATATACTATATTCATCTCTTACTAAGAATAAGAGCTCAACATTTATTTATTTACCTTTCCCTAGTATAATAAGAAGTATTCTAATAATGATATTAAGGATATATTATATGGAATAATAATTTTCATTATATAATTTTTATTTATAATTTAGGTTTTCCAATGTTATATGGTAATCATATATGTATCTAGTCTCCATAAATTGATACACTATTCAATATTTTTTAGATGTGATCTCTTCTATAAAGTTAATATATTGTGATAAAATAGCCAGATATAGGTTACTGGAGATAGGGTATTATACATGGTATCATTGTAGGTTATTTATAATAATTTGGAACTGTATTGAATAAAAATATATGTGAGATCATAATGGTTTGATGGAATCTAGGAATATGCCTATGTATAAGAAAAGTAAATAATTAATTGGTATGTTAGAGAATGAGTACATTCCAAAAAAAATAAATTCTGATTCAAGAATATACATGTTGTTGTAGAATATATGATCTTAAGTGTAAAAAGACAAAACATCAAGACATGTTCTTAATTCAATCATCATCGTTTCATGAATATATTTCCCAAGAATACACACATAACAATAAACTCATAGGTGGTGTGATATTTTATTAACATGATCATTACAAATAACTATGAAATATTTGAAAATGTTTTTATTCATTCAATATATCCCAAATGATGATAATAATATAAATATATATTTTTCCACAAATTCATTATTAATTCATATTATGTTATAAAAATTATTTTATTAATATACAATGTGATATAACAATAAAAATGGTTTGTTCTAATTTATAGTAATAAAATATTTAAAAAAACCTTCTATATGAAGGAATGTAAATTATAGTAATAGAAATATTCTATGTTGTTACTTCCACCATGTAAAAGATAAAAACGATAAACTATGATATAGAGATATACATGGTCATATTATAAAAAAAAATTAGTATCACTATGTTTTGAACATTTTCATTTTCTATATAGAGATGACGACAAATCCCTAAGTTACTGAGACAATGTTCGATAACTTCATGTGATTAAGATCTTCATTACTAGTTTGTACTACTAATAAATTAAGAGATGAGAAATAGATAATGTTATTTTAGAATAAAACTCTCACATTAAAAATATTTTAATTACATAAATTTACCATGAAATTCTATCATCATAAAGGAGACTATAATCAATCATGGGCATTAATCTATAACACTATGAATTATTTAAAAGTAAATAGTTTGGAATGGAATATTTCCAAATACATATTCAGAAAAAACTATTTCACATGATATATGAGAAAACATAATGATAAAATTCATTAATTTACTGAAATGGGATGGAGAAATTAATATCAAATCTGAAACTGACATTAAAATGTTGGAAAATCGGTTTGTGGATTATGTGACTAAATCAAAAATTAATATTAATCAGATCTTTGTTAGGAAAATTCCATCAATTATATGGGAAAATGTATAAAAAAAATTCATTATATTGTGGTTTAGTAATATATCCCTTAAATATATTTAAATAATTATAGATTTGTGATATTTTTAGCTATAAATGAATATAATCATGCATCAACGAATAATGAAAAAAGGAAATATGGAGTAAGGGAAGATATGAATGTTGCATCCTAACCCGAGTCACCACTAAACTGGTTTCCGGAATAGTCGCCACATGACCTCAAGAATGTTTCCCCTTACGCCAGAGGCCGCCAACTAGCAGCGTGGGTCTAAGAATAGTTAGTGGAGAGACTATACACTCATTGTAATGTTCAAAAATAGACAGAGGAAGTAAGTAACAGAACTAGTGTATTAATGATAATGCAGTGGAAATTTTTTTTTATAAATACTTACAAAATAAATGGCTAATGACTAATTATACAACAAATGAATGCACGACATTCTAATGATAAAAAATTAGAAAACAATAAAAAAACAAAATGATTTATATTCCAATTCAAAAATAAATTAATAATGTCTCAAAGCCCCAAGGTATGTCTCCTTGAGCATACCAAGCCTTGGACCGGTCCTATGGTTCTAACTCCCATGAAAATGAAAACAACATAGTCCTACAACCATATAGAATCTACTCGAGTACCCAAAGGAATGGAGGCCCGAGTAGGGTGTGAGATAAAAATCTCAGTAGGCTGGGACCACTGATGTCTACCCCAAAATCCAAATATTTAATAAATAAGTTAACACACATGAAGGCATGCATGAAATAAAGTAAGAAGTGCAAGGTAACTATATACTCAAGTACCTGCTTCAACCCTGAGTTGATGTCTGAACATGCACTATTCATTTGTCATGCATACACAACAATCATTACATAATCATTTTTCATTATCAATTTCTCAAATATTATTATGAAATTCTTGAGATCCAGCCTACGCCCGACATCCCCTTTATAATTCACTCACCACAGATGTGTCTATAGTCCATATAAGTAATGAATGTAAAGAATGAATCCAAGCTTGTGCTTTGGCATGGATAACACGTCATAAGTTCAATTTAATATTTTATATATCATGTTTAATCCTGTCCAATAAAATAGTGATTCTCTCCTAGGTCCGTCCACTAATAGTGGTTCACACAATTCATTAATATTTCTAAACCCTTTATAATAATAAATTAACAAATCATCATGTTACAACAACCATCATCAACCATTAACTCATTTCATGAATGAAAAATTGGTCCCACACTACATTGTTAATTAATTTATGTAGAACATCATGTCTATCACCCTCATGAGTATTTGAAGTGTTAGTCTGTGTCTCACAACCCATGGGTATTTGGAGCAACATCCATGTCCCATAAAAGAATAATTTCTTGCATGCTGGGTGTAGAATGTCATGTCTATCACCTCATTAGTATTTGTAGCATCAGTCCCTGCCTCACAACCCATCTGTCAATCAAACATATACACTTATCAATGGTGTCAAACATCATGTCAAACACCTTGTGAGTGTTTAGAGGCTCAGTCCTTGTCTCACAACCGATTCATTAATCAGACATATATATTTATCATTGGTGTAGAATACCATTCCAAACACCACAAAATCAATACGTTAATTAATTAAACATTTAATTAACAACACAAATTTTTCTTCAGATAATTCAACAATAAATAAACCATTAAACATCTAATTATTTAGTAATTAATTAAAAATTAATTACTCTTAGTAAGATAACTGAATAATTAGATCAAGAATTAATCAACCAAATTTTTTAACAAGTCTGAACTCGTCCTTTCAAACAATTGTTCATCCAGGACATTAACAATATAGAAGGACACCATAATCATCTCAAAACATGATGAGAAAAGACAAGATATTTATTTACCATCTTAGACAACATATCATATCTTTGAACAACTCCATCCAAGACAACTTAAGGCATTGAAAACTAATATGCATCAAAAGGTACTCTTTTCCAACAATCGTAACAAACGATCAATTCAAAATCATAATTTTATTCATGATAATTAACAAATACAAAAATTAATTAATAAAACCTTACCTCTTTAACCAATCATCAATTAATTAACCATTTACCAAAAAATGTAATAATTAATCCCTCCATTAATTATTACTAGTTTCCAATTATCTTTTGAACATGTCAAATATTCGATATTCCCAAAAGTCTATAAAAGCCATAATATTATTCCAACTCATTTTTTGATAATTAATCCTACAATTAATTACCTTATTACTCATTCTTCCCATTCATATCATTTAACTATTTAACCATATAACTTTAACAAAATTAGCCAAACAAGCTTAAACTCAACATAAGTTCATGTCCTCACTTATCTCATGTGGGTGGAACTATTTAATAACATCTAAAGAGTCCTTCATTGAAATATCATAATGAATGAAATTCACATTCTTATTTTATATAATGAAACTATAATTCTTAAAAAAAAGTTTTAATGATTTGAGACCCTACCTTGGGGTTTTGACAGAAACCATAACAAACGAAGAACCCCCAAGAGAAACAGGTTGATTCTTCAAGAACCCGCCTTAGATCTCTTCTACTAGCAAGAAAAAGACCAAAACTTATCATAATTTTTACCCACACACATAGATTTACCCATAACAGTAATAGATCAACGAAACTGAGAGAATAGAAAATGTAGAGCTATGTAGATCTATGAAACCGAACATGTAAAAAGAAGAATATCTACCTACCTCACGAATCTAGATTCGATTCTCCAAGAGAGACCTTGCAATCACCTCCAAAATGCTTGGGATGGTTTTCCAACCTTCAAGGGAGCGTAATCCCGAGTTATGGTTGCTTTTGAGGAAAAACGAGCCATCTAGAGGCTTAAACATGTGAGATCCACTTTTATATGATCTCATATAAGTGCCAGCAATGTTTTCTCACACAGTTAGAGAAACCGTGCGCTAACTATTCATTAGATACTACCTCGGCCACCCCTCTTTCACGAACTCATCGCATGGTCTCTCCTAACTGTGCACCAACCATGCGGGAGCTAAGACCTCAGAACTTCAACAATGCATGGTTTGTCCGCACGGTTAGGAAAACTATTCCCCACCCATGTGACTTCCCCATTACCACAAAACTTCTATCATAGTTTGAAAGTATAAAATCTTTAGGTCATACAACACTTGTAATAAATTTATAGAGATCGGTTTAAAAATAACGACCCGTTGATAAACTGAAAAAATAATTTCAGAAACATTCGTAATTTTAACCCGGTTCAAAACATGGGATCTTACATTATACCCACCTTAAAAACAACTCATCCCCGATAATCCATCAAAAACCACTAATAAAACAACTGACCAACAAAGGCCATTTAATGTCGTTAGATGTGATGTGTTGTGTTCCCAATGCCAAAAACACCTTTAATCCTTCTTAAACCTGATGGATAATCCTTTTTAACTAAATCCAAAGATTACTCTAAATATCAAACATCAAAATAGATCATATATCATTGGACATTATACGGAACTTGTCAATGTAAAAGGTTGAACCTCGATCAAAGAATGGAACAAGTTTCTCATGCTTCCCTCAAAGATGTCTCGGTCTCAAAATCCAATTTCACCCTTTATCTGACAACGCTCCTTTAAAACTATTCCAAAACCATCTGCCAAAATAATTAAGTCCTTTCCTAACATCTAGTAAATTTTCCTTGTCAATCCATCGCAAGGGTATTTTAAAAACAACCGTGCCCAAACACGAATAAGGAAGTATCCCTAATAATCAACGTATCATGCGTACTACCCAGATAACAACTACTCATCAATCCCAACAACATTTAAACTATAGCATGGCACAAGATTGAATCTATCATAATGTATACATGACAAGGTCAAGATAGGGTACTTGATCATCGTGTACAGAAGTGGGCACTAAGAGAAATCCGTTTTCATGTAGAATATCAATCAAACAACTACCGAACCACTCTATTATAAAAACTCAGAATCACCTACCAACACATTCATTGTGAACAAAGTGGAAAACCCCACCTTAGTGTTTCTCATAACCTCTCAAGAAAATATGACCCTTTCACCAGCGCACTAGATTAACAACATGATCGGCATGTCAAAACACCTAGGTATTTTGAAAACCATTCCTTGTATTGAAATGAAAATGATTCTTTAACGATCTAGTTACTCTATATGGAGCTGACCCGATTCCATACTCAATAGTACAAAAAGACTTATTACGGAGTCATTTTGCTTCATACGACCATTTTTCTACAGGATGCCTTGTCTAGTCATCAGTCACTAAGAATAAAGGGTCAAACGATCAACAAAGAAACCGACCATGCCCGAGGCATGTCTATCCAGTTGAAAAAGATCATTACTTGATGTTCAAGCCCACAACAAGGTCAAGAAACACATCACCACCCATATGAACAAGGGTTTCATAGTAAACTGAAATTCCTAATTGGAACAATGACACCCAACAACTCCAAAAGAGTTAGAAAATCCATAGCGCTAGCAAGGAATTTATGTTCTGAGGGCGCTACTGAACTTAGGTTAGCCCCTTACGAAGAAAATTTGTCAACCCTAAACCGGGTCACTTCAAACAAGTCACTAGGCTCAATAGCCGAGCATAAGACCATTGCTAAGGAGAAGAAAACCTATGGAAAGTACTCACTCTTCTGTTCCAAGGAAAATCAAGAGAATTCTGAACTGACCTTTACATGAGGGTTTTAAAAAGTGGACACCACAATAGGATCCATTTCCATGCCTCTTAAATTTATTCACTTTTAATGTTTAATCATCAAATGATTTAATAAAAACATCAAAGTACCATTTTCAATATGCCCCATGCAAAAAAAATTCATTAAACTCTTTTTTGAAAACATTTATGTTAGTTGACATCCATTAATTTTCCAAAAACGAATTAAAATAAATTTCTTTTAAGAAGATAAGACGACCTATTAGGATCCCATTTTAACCAACCTGGGTTCTCTATAAAGCAACCCAATAGAAAACGTATATGTATTAAAATTTTAATCACCCAAACGTGTTATCTAAAAAAAACACTCCCCAACTCACCTACATGGGTTCAGTTGCATTTTAAAATATATCCATTTGATTTCAGATCAACATAAAAAATCTTTCACATTTATAAGCATTTCACACGGCATCAAGTCATCACATTTTATACGATTCATCATTTCCCAATTCATGAAGTGCCCATACACTCCATGGATTGAAAAATTGGTTCTCATTAATCGATACCAATGTCAATTCAGAAATTTACATGATCAACCTAATGGAAAAAATTATATGGGTGTCCACCTACTAATCTACAAGGCACCCATACACATTATTGTAGGATTTTGGCTCCCATTTAACACAATCATCATGTATTTAACATTTTATCTCTATCACCCCTTTCAATAATCAAATATTCTCTAACATGTTAGCATATGTAGTAAAATAACAACACACTATAACATAGAATCATGTCACAACAAAAAAAACATTCTAATAACCAAGGAAGTATGGAATATACATAAGTCACTCAAGGTGAAATCATATCAAATGTGACCTATAATAGTACAAAAAATCAATTCTCATCCCATGCAACTTGGTCATTTCCTGTACATGAGGATATAATTTGAAATAACGATTATTAACCCAAGCGCCGACACATTACAAGCCTCCTGTCTACCAACCCCAAAACTATAAGACAAAGGAAAAGAAATAAACCTAAACATTTCCTACCACATTATAGTGTCCCATCCCGGGTCACCCATGAACCGGTGGCAGGACCAGTTGCCGCATGACCTCATGCACATCTCCCCTTATTCCAGAGGCTACCGACTAGCAATGAGGGTATAAGGATAATCAGTGGGGACACTATACTGTCATTTTAGTGTTCAAAAATAGACGGATGAAATAAGTAGCGGAAACTGTCTAATAATGATAAAGCAGTGGAAAACAGATTTTATAAATCTTGTGCAAAACAAATGGAAATTGCCCAATTATACCGAAAATGCATGCATGACATGCTAATGATACAAAACTAGAAAACATTGAACAAAAGAGAATTCTTTAAATCCCAATGCAGAAATAAATTAATAGTGACTCAAAGCCCAAAGGGAGATCTCCTTGAGCATCTGATGCCTATGCTCGGTCCTCTACCCCTAAATCGCAAGTAAATGCAAACAACATATTCCTGCAACCAAATAAAATCTACTCAGGTACCCAATGAAATGGTGGCCCGATTAGGGTGTGAGATATAAATCTCAGTTGGATGGGACCACTGGTGGCTACCCCAAAATCCATAAATTTAATAAATAGCATAACCCACGTGAAGGCATGCATGAAATAAAGTAAGCATTAAAATGTAACTATATACTCAAGTACCTGAATTATCCCTCATCTGGTGTCTGAACCTACACTATCCTTTTTTCATGAATACTCAAAAATCATTACATAATCATTTTTCATTTGTCAATTACTCAAATATTATTATTAAAGTCTTGAGATTTGCCCTACGCCCGATATCCCCCATATATGTCACTCACCACAAGCGTCTCTAAAGACCACTTAAGTAATCAATGTAATGACTGATTCTATGCTTGTGCTTTGGCTTGGATAAGTCATTATAAGCTATTCAATTTAATCTTTCATTTATTATGTCTAATCCCATCCACTAAATTATTGATTTGCTCCATTTTCCATCCACTAAAAGCCAATTCATTAATAATTATAAACCCTTTCTCATAAAAAATTCACAAATCATCATGTTACAACCTCCTTCATTAACCATTAACTCATTACACCGATTTACAATTGGACACACAATACAATGTTAATTAATGCATGTAGAACATCATGTCTATCACACTCGTGAGTATTTGGAGAATCACTCCTTATCTCACAACCCAAAGGTATTTGGAGCAACATTCCATGTCCCGTAAAAGAATAATTTCAGGGAAGCTAGGTGTAGAATGCCATGTCTAGTACCCCGTGAGTATTTGGAGGATTAGTCCCTTTCTCACAACCCATCTATCAATCATACATATAAATTTTTCATTGGTGTCGAACATCATGTCAAAAACCCTATGAATATTTAGATCTTTAGTCCATGTCTCACACCCATTCATCAAGCATACATATATATTTATCATTGGTGTAAAATACCATGTCTAACTCCACAAATCAAATTAGTTAATTAATTCCACAATAAATTAACAATAGAAAACATAATTCATATAATTCAACACATAATTAACTATTCAACATCATATTAATGAATAATTAATTACCAATTAATAATTCTTAGTAATACAACTGAATAATTAACTCAACACTTAATTAACTCTAATATTTAAAATGTATGAACCCGTCTATTCAAACAATGGTTCATCCATTACATTAAAAATCTACAAGAACACCATAATCATCTCAAAACATGCTGACCAAAGACAATATATTTAGTGACCATCTCACCCAACATATAATATCTTAAAATACTCAATCCAAGACAACTTAAGGAATGAAAGAATAATACGCATCAAAAGGTAAATCGGGCAAATAATCATAACAAACAATCAGTTCAAAAACATAATTTAATGCATGAAAATTAATTATTTATACAAATATTCGATATTCCCAATAACATGTAAAAGACACAATCTTAATCCAACTCATGACTTGATAATTAATCCTACTATTAATTAACCTATAACTCATTCTTCCCATTAAAATCATTTTACTAATTAAGCATACCACTTAATCAAATTTTTGAAACATGATTAAAATCAACACAAGTTTAATTCCTTGCTTATATCATGTGTTAATGATTTCAGACCCTACCTCTGGTTTTTTCTGAAACCACAAAAAATGAAGAACTATCAAGAGAAACGGGTTGATTCGTCAAGAACCCTCATTAGATCACTTCTCAAAGAAAGACCAAGAATAAAACATATCATACATTCCATCCAGTCACATAGAGTTAACCATAACTGGAACATATCTATGAAACCGAGAGAAGATAAGAAGTAGATCCAAGTAGATCTAAAAAACCAAAAAAACGAATATGAAAATCTACCTACCTAAATAATATGTTGTCGATTCATCCATATAAGCCTTCAGATCACGTCCAAAACACATGGAATAGGTTTTCCAACACTCAAGGTAGAGTAATCATGATTTATGGCTACTTAAGAGAATAAACGAGGCATCTAGAGGCTCAAACATGTGAGATCCACTTTTTTGGATGTCACATAAGTGCCTCCATGGTTTTCTTGAACAGTTAGACAAATTGTGTGCTATCATTGCATTAGCTACTACCTCAGCCACCCCTCTCGCACTGCCTCATTGCATGGTCTCTCTTAACTGTGCACCAACCATGGATGAGCTACTCCCTCAAAACATCAACTACGCACGGTTTGGCCGCATGATTAGACGAACCATGCACTACCTGTGCGACATACCCATTACCTCAAAATATATATCGATGTTCAAAAAAACAAAATCTTTAGGTGTTTCTACACTCGGAATTATATTCTGGATCATGGTTTAAATGGAACAACACATTGATAAACTGAAAACTAATTTTACAAACATTCTTAATTTTAACCCGGTTCAAAACACAGGATCTTACATAGAATGGTGTAAATTAAAATATTCAATATATATGGATATAAAAATTATAAAACATTGTGGAATAATATTAGAGTATTTATATATTTTAGGAGGTAAATCCCATTAAAATAACTATGTCAAGAGAATGAAAGATGCTTCGAATGTTCCATGATTCATTGTTAAATTGTTGAGAAAATATTCAAATGATTTCCCTATGCCTCTATGAAATTCATCTCATAAAATTCCAAGGGATAATGTCAAATTGTATACCATCACTAAAACTAAGGTTAATGTTTATATATTTGTGTTGGTAAGTACATTTATCATAACATCAAATTTTAAAAAAATTATATTTCTTTATATATCTTCATATTCATTTATATCTTCTATGTTGTCACGACCCGCCCTCGGTGTCCGTGCCGTGACTACCCCAAGCCCGCCTTCCATAGGCCAGGGGCTGGCGACTAGCACCAAGGCGTAAATCCCAGAAAAAGGGAAGGCATTGCCTTTGTAAATTAAACAAACACCACAGAGTAAGAAAGCGGAAGTAAACACTAAGTACAAAAAGAAGAGCTGAAAAGTAAAAAGGGGCCGGAAATACAAGCCCAACTGTAAAGTACAACTCGAAAGGGAAAACAACGACTGAAAAGTAAAGCTGCTACGCTGAGATGTCCACTGGAAATCCCACCTGAAGGGTGGGTACAGATAGCTCCTCTGCTCCTCGGGTCCCGCCATCCGCTCCGAGTATGTCCCGCCCAGTGGTCCACCTCCGGGTACCGCCTCGTCGTATAGTCCACCTCCAGGTACCGTCCAGTCCTCGAACCTTCGGCTTCTGTCAGCACTGTCCGTCATCTGCAACCAACACAATGAGGTGCGGGCATAGCCCGTGCAGGGGTGAGTATAACGATACTCAGTAGGGACCCCGAGACCCTCAAGGTCTCACTAAAACCAACAAGGATAAACACAAGAAGATCTCAACAGATATAATCTACTTACGTATATGCCCATACATATACCTAAGTTATCAAGTAACCCATCTCAATCATGAGGAAACACAAGGATTGTGAAAACGACGGATAACCACTACCCGGGTATATGTCCATACATATACCAAAGTTAGCAAGTGACCCATCTCAATCATGAAGTAAACACAAGGTCAAAAGTCTCAGCTCAAACCAGGATTTTCATTATCGAAACCGTAACTGCTGAAGAGCTCCGTCTCTAGAGTGTACAGTGGTCCTGTCACGACTCCGAGGCCGCCGCTCACTAACCTAAGACTGCTGAAGTACTCCTCCTGTCGAGTACTGCGGGTCTGCTACCAACTACCAGGCGCTCCGTCCGCTGAGGGTCTGCTACCAAATATCGGGCGCTACCCAGATAGCCTACTGAGGTACTCCTCCTGTCGAGTACCGCGGGTCTGCTGCCAACTACCAGGCGCTCCGTCCACCGTGGGTCTGCCGCCAAGTACCGGGCGCTCTGTCCACTGGGCTAGTCGACTCACTCCAAGTCGAGTCGGTCAAGCAGTCGTCAGGTCTCAGCCGGCTACACGGTCTCCGTACTCTGCACGCTCGTCTCCGGGAGGGTCCGCTCCACGAGCTACTGGTCGATACTCCAAGTATCACAAAGTCCCGCAAATAAGTATCTCAAAAGTCCATCTCGTCACAGCGGTCTCAACACAACAGACGGCGCGTCGATCTGACGCCCGGTCTGTGAGTTATTAGCCTTTTCGTCCCAGGGGCCCGGTTGGTTTCGAGTGCGAACCAATCCCGGCCGTACCTTAACTGTACCCTGAACTCCCATAGGGTATACTCAAAGGGACCGTTACTCAACGTAACCACCAATGCCGCTGACGGTTCATCAAACGGACGTCCTGTCTGAAAGATATCAGCTTTCCCGTTCCAGGGGCCCGGTTGGATTTCGGGTACAATCCAACCCGGCCATACTCCGACTGTATCCAAAACTCGGGCGGAGTATGTCAAAATTTCCGTCTCATCAAGAGGAAGTCAACGAAATAGACGGCGCGTCAATCGGACGCCCGGTCTGTGAGTTATTGACTTTTTCGTCTCCGGGGCCCGGTTGGTTTTTAAGGCAAAACCAACCCGACCGTACTCCACCTGTGTCCAAACCTCGGGCGGAGTATGCCAAAAGATCCGTCTCACTAAGAGGAACACTACGCGACTGACGGCACGTCAATCGGACGTCCGTAGCTCAAGATATGAGCGTTTCCACTCCGAAGGTCCGGTTGGTTTCGTGAACGAACCAACCCGGCCGAACTCAAAGTTAACCGAAACCTTAAGTGCTATATATCGAAACGACCGTCTCGATCCAAGGATCGCGTTGCCGCAGACGGTTCGTCATTCGGAGGTCCGAGGCTCAAGTTATGGGCCAAAAACCAAATCTGGTTCGAAACGGGGTGTCCGGGTCCGGGCCGACCCGGCCCGACCCCCCCCCCCCCCCCGGGGCGGCGCGGCGGCGGCGGTGGCGCGGCGGCGGGCGCCTGGCGCCGCACGAGGGTGGCACGCGGGGGGCTAAGCCCCCGCTTCATCAAGGTGGCGCGGCCTTTGTGCCGCGCCTAAGTAACAAAACGGCCCCCCCTCACGTGGGGGGCCTGCTGAAGCGCAACCGGGGGGGGTCGGCTGCCCCCCTTCTTCAAGGAACCGCCCCCCCTCATTTAGGGGGGGTTTTGTTGAACCGGCCGGGGAATTTAATCCCCCTGTTTTATGTCATCCGGCAAGCCAGCTGGCCGGCCGGTTTTTACCAACGGGACCGGAAATTCCGGTCCCGCCTTCGACTTCCGACGCCGGCGGCCCGGCCGCCGGTCTTCACATCCCGCCGCGGATCGGAACCGGCCGCGGTCTCCTCGTCCTGCCGTGGCCCGGAACCGGCCGCGGCGTTCGTCATCCGGCCCGGTGCGACGGCACCGCGCCCCTTCGCCGTGCTTTGATTCTTTTCAACGCGGCGCGACGGCGTCGCGTTCTTGAAGTTTCTACCCCTGCGTGGCGCGACGACTCCGCGTAAAAATAAACGTACGGTAATCCGCGTGGTGCGACGACACCACGCCACTTTGCTTCCACCGCAAGAATTAAACAAGAACGATGGAGGGGGGTTCGGCCGTGTTCGTGCGGTCCGGCCCCCCTCGCGTTAACTATAACACTTAAATAAATTATTTCAAAGCCTCACGTAGACATGCGATCCACGAGCAAGAAATGGAATAATTAAAGAATGAAACAACAACCCCTACCTCGGGTTTAAGATTCGAAGATTCGTCTACGTTCCGCGGAAGACGGCGTCGCAGAGGTCGGGCGACGCGGTCGTCGTTCGTCAAATCCGTTGACGAAGAGTTATGCCCGAAGAGATACGTCGTTGGCGAATCTTCATATGCCGACGAAGAAGGTCCGAGGAGGGTGCGGCGTTCCCTCTTGTTGACACCGAGGACGAAGAAGAGAGGCGTCGTTCTTCATCGGAGTTTGGGCGTTCTTCGTTCTTCGTCAGAGCTTGAAGATGAGGAAGAAGCTCTCCAAAAGCTCTCAAGGAGACAAACAAACAACCCATAATAAAATAAGATAACATCTTATTTTATTATTACAAAACACACAAGAATTTCAAAAGTTGAAATTCAAAAAGGCTGAACTCCCAAAATTAATTAAGTAACTTAAGTCAATTAATTAGGGGTTAAGTATGTTGAGAGAATTTGAAAAGATTAGGGGTTCGTGTGGGCCCCACCACACTTAATCCTCCCAAGGGAGGTTAAGTGGGTGTGGGTCCCACTTCCAACCTCCTTTGATAGGTTTTAACTAGTTATAATAAAATTTGTTCTACACAAATTTTATTTAACTCAACTAAAAACCTCAAAAATTAACTTTCTACCCGCAACAAATGCAACTCCCGAAAAGGTCTCTTTAAGCGAATATCGGCGCTGCGAGTTCATCGGTGCCCTCGGATTTCAATTCCGAGCACCGTATCAAAAGTTAGAAA
Source organism: Viscum album (assembly GCA_963277665.1). Taxonomy (NCBI): domain Eukaryota; kingdom Viridiplantae; phylum Streptophyta; class Magnoliopsida; order Santalales; family Viscaceae; genus Viscum; species Viscum album. The sequence goes on along the minus strand of OY728161.1, from coordinate 1,415,335,890 downwards.
TACCCGCTTGTTCGTTCACTGAACGTACCCGAGCCAAACTTCAGAAATTAATTCCGGGCATTCCGGGCCTCGGAATCAGGTGCCGTCTGAAACCGCGCCCTTGTAAAATTCTAAAGAAAATTAAGAAAAAAATTCCCTTGAATTTTACGGGTCTTTACATTACTCCCACCTCAGGGCTTTACGTCCCCGTAAAGATACAACAAAAACTAGGGAAACAAAAGAGGGTACTGAGCACGCATCTTAGCCTCCCGCTCCCATGTGCTCTCCTGGAGATTCCCGTGCCGCCATCTGTTGCGCACATGAGGAATCGATCGTCCTTGCAGGACCCGCTCCTGTCGATCCTCTATCTTCGCCGGGACCTCCGTAAAGGTCGCCCCATCGTCAACGTCAAGCTCCCCATGATCATTGATGTGCGTCGGGTCGTGCACGTATCTCCTCAGCTGAGATACGTGGAAGACGTCGTGCACCCGGTGCAACTGAGGTGGTAGAGCCAGGCGATAAGCCACCTCACCAACCCTGCTGAGGACCTGGAAGGGTCCGATGAAGCGCGGAGATAACTTGCCTCCTCGGCCAAATCTCCGAATACCACGTCGAGGTGAGACCCGCAAGAAGACGTGGTCACCATCCTCGAACTCTAGTGGCCTCCGCCTCCTGTCAGCGAATGACTTCTGCTGGCTCTGTGCTGTCTTCATCCGCTCCTGGATGACCTGGACCTCCTCTGACGTGGCCCGGACCATCTCTGGTCCCACAAGAGCTGCGAGATTTCTTCTTTGCCGATAAGAGAAACCTGGTCTCATCCCCTGGATGAACCACATTCTTTGCCTAAAACAGTCAATCCTAACATGGATGATATTAATCCATACCAAGGATGACGTCGTAAGGCCTCGACGCTACTACTAAGAGATCCAACCGTTACTCTCGCCTCCAAGGGTTGAGTCACACTGTCGGCATCAGTGTGTGGTAACTGGTCTCCTCCAGTAGATGTCTCACAAGTGAGGGTCAAGTCAATAGTCAACTGGAACCTCTTAGTAACATCACAAAAGAGGACATGAATGAAAACATCACAAAGGATGCGTCTTTTATTATTGCAGCTCATATTACAAGACGCTACACAAAAGCAACATCAACATGGAAGTAGATGTACAAAAGACGTATCCACTAGTTCCTCCCCTGTCCACCCGCTCCCAGAGCTCCATGATCGTAAGCTTCAGCTGCCTGAAGCTGTGCTCTCGCATGTTCACCTACTCCCTGTGGTCGGGGTGGACCTCCTGGTGGTGGTGGTGGCAGAGCCTCAAAGCGTCGTCCACCACCTGCTGCTCGGCCAGCTCCTCTGCCTCGTCCGCCTCCTCCCTGCGGACCGCCACGGTCGAAACTCTGCCTCTGCCTAGGTGGTTCCTCAACCGTCTGCTGCTCCTCCGCATGGCGGGTCGGGCAGTCACGAGCCATGTGGCCTTGCCCGCCGCATGCAAAGCACTGTCTTCCACTCAAAAGACTGACTCCGCGCTGTGTGCCCTGCACTGCTGAGCCAGTGCCCTGAGGTCGTCTGCCTGAAGGTCTGGTCTGTCTGGACCCCTGATTCATCTGTCGGCTACCTGCTACCGAAGACTCCGCTACGTGCCGCCCTGCAGTGGGTCGCTGCGCTGGTGAAGACTCAGCAAGGAAGCTCTCAATCAGAAGGGCCCGCTCCAGTACTCCTGTCTGAGTCGGTAAGCTGAGGGAGATCAGTGATGCCCTGATCTCGTGTCTCAAACCCTGCTCGAAGGTCCGGGCCCGGAAGAATGGGTCCCGTACCATGTCGGTCGAGTAGCGCGAGAGATCGGTAAATCTCGCCGAGTACTGAGCGACCGTCATGCTGCCCTGCCGCAGCTGCAGAAGCTCCTGGATACGCACCGCACGAAGGGTGGCTGGGACGAACTCCGAGCGGAAGAGGCTCTCAAAGTCCGTCCAAAGTAGAGATGCCTCATCGTGCACCTGGAGCATCAAGCTCCACCATCGTCCTGCTGCTGCGTGTAGTAGGCTCGCAGCGAGGATCACCATGAGGTCTGCTGGTGTCCTCACTAGCCTAAACACTCGTACCACTGCCTCCAGCCAGTCCTCTGCAGCCTGGGGATCCGTCTCCCCGCGAAACCTGGGCGGTCGCTGGCGCTGAAACTCATGCAGTGCGCTGAGGTGACGTGCATCGTCAGCGGCTGCTGCTGGAAGCATCGGGGGCTCGGCGGGTAGAGCTACCGCCGGTGCCACTGCTGACAAAGGGCCCTGCACCGAGGCCTCGTCGCTCGGTGGGCTGTCGTCACGTTCGATTCTCGGAACCCTAGCTGGCTGCCGTCGTGGGGCCATCCTGAAAGAAACAACGTAACACGATCAAACGATTATACCTGGTGAGCTGACCTGGTTTGAGCTGTTTTAAGGGGAAAACCTTTGAAAACTCACACGCAATCAGTGTTTTCGTGCACAAAGTCGGAAATCAGTTGTCAGGGTCCTGGTGTATGGATACGTCGGTCGCCCGCACCAACACTGGACTCCCTGAACTGAAAACCACACTCGGTACCCTTAACACTATTGCTTCACAGAAAGAAAGATCAGAGTCTGCGGTAGAACCGACCACCTCTGATACCAATTTGTCACGACCCGCCCTCGGGGTCCGTGCCGTGACTACCCCAAGCCCGCCTTCCATAGGCCAGGGGCTGGCGACTAGCACCAAGGCGTAAATCCCAGAAAAAGGGAAGGCATTGCCTTTGTAAAGTAAACAAACACCACAGAGTAAGCAAGCAGAAGTAAACACTAAGTACAAAAAGAAGAGCTGAAAAGTAAAAAGGGGCCGGAAATACAAGCCCAACTGTAAAGTACAACTCGAAAGGGAAAATAGCGACTGAAAAGTAAAGCTGCTACGCTGAGATGTCCACTGGAAATCCCACCTGAAGGGTGGGTACAGATAGCTCCTCTGCTCCTCGGGTCCCGCCATCCGCTCCGAGTATGTCCCGCCCATTGGTCCACCTCCGGGTACCGCCTCGTCGTATAGTCCACCTCCAGGTACCGTCCAGTCCTCGAACCTTCGGCTTCTGTCAGCACTGTCCGTCGTCTACAACCAACACAACGAGGTGCGGGCATAGCCCGTGCAGGGGTGAGTATAATGATACTCAGTAGGGACCCCGAGACCCTCAAGGTCTCACTAAAACCAACAAGGATAAACACAAGAAGATCTCAACAGATAAACTCTACTTAGGTATATGCCCATACATATACCTAAGTTATCAAGTAACCCATCTCAATCATGAGGAAACACAAGGATTGTGAAAACGACGGATAACCACTAACCCGGGTATATGCCCATACATATACCAAAGTTAGCAAGTGACCCATCTCAATCATGAAGTAAACACAAGGTCAAAAGTCTCAGCTCAAACCAGGATTTTCATTATCGAAACCGTAACCGCTGAAGAGCTCCGTCTCTAGAGTGTACAGTGGTCCTGTCACGACTCCGAGGCCACCGCTCACTAACCTAAGACTGCTGAAGTACTTCTCCTGTCGAGTACTGCGGGTCTGCTGCCAACTACCAGGAGCTCCGTCCGCTGAGGGTCTGCTGCCAAATACCGGGCGCTACCCAGATAGCCTACTGAGGTACCTCTCCTGTCGAGTACCGCGGGTCTGCTGCCAACTACCAGGCGCTCCGTCCACCGTGGGTATGCCGCCAAGTACCGGGCGCTCCGTCCACTGGGCTAGTCGACTCACCCCAAGTCGAGTCGGTCAAGCAGTCGTCAGGTCTCAGCCGGCTACACGGTCTCCGTACTCTGCACGCTCGTCTCCGGGAGGGTCCGCTCCACGAGCTACTGGTCGATACTCCAAGTATCACAAAGTCCCGCAAAGAAGTATCTCAAAAGTCCGTCTCGTCACAGGGGTCTCAACACAACAGACGGCGCGTCGATCGGACGCCCGGTCTGTGAGTTATTAGCCTTTTCGTCCCAGGGGCCCAGTTGGTTTCGAGTGCGAACCAATCCCGGCCGTACCTTAACTGTACCCGAACTCTCATAGGGTATACTCAAAGGGACCGTTACTCAACGTAACCACCAATGCCGCTGACGGTTCGTCAAACGGACGTCCTGTCTGAAAGATATCACCTTTCCCGTTCCAGGGGCCCGGTTGGATTTCGGGTACAATCCAACCCGGCCATACTCCGACTGTATCCAAAACTCGGGCGGAGTGTGTCAAAAGTTCAGTCTCATCAAGAGGAAGTCAACGAAACAGACGGCGCGTCAATCGGACGCCCGGTATGTGAGTTATTGACTTTTTCGTCTCCGGGGCCCGGTTGGTTTTTAAGGCAAAACCAACCCGACCGTACTCCACCTGCGTCCAAACCTCGGGCGGAGTATGCCAAAAGATCCGTCTCACTAAGAGGAACACTACGCGACTGACGGCACGTCAATCGGACGTCCGTAGCTCAAGATATGAGCGTTTCCACTCCGAAGGTCCGGTTGGTTTCGTGAACGAACCAACCCGGCCGAACTCAAAGTTAACCGAAACCTTGAGTGCGATATATCGAAACGACCGTCTCGATCCAAGGATCGCGTTGCCGCAGACGGTTCGTCATTCGGAGGTCCGAGGCTCAAGTTATGGGCCAAAAACCAAATCTGGTTCGAAACGGGGGGGTCCGGCCCGACCCCCCCCCCCCCCCCCCCCGGGGCGGCGGCGGCGGCGGCGGGCGCCTGGCGCCGCACGAGGTTGGCACACGGGGGGCTAAGCCCCCGCTTCATCAAGGTGGCGCGGCCTTTGTGCCGCGCCTAAGTAACAAAACGGCCCCCCCTCACGTGGGGGGCCTGCTGAAGCGCAACCGGGGGGGGCCGGCTGCCGCCCTTCTTCAAGGAACCGCCCCCCCTCATTAAGGGGGGGTTTTGTTGAACCGGCCGGGGAATTTAATCCCCCGGTTTTATGTCATCCGGCCGGCCAGCTGGCCGGCCGGTTTTTACCAACGGGACCGGAAATTCCGGTCCCGCCTTCGACTTCGGACGCCGGTGGCCCGGCCGCCGGTCTTCACATCCCGCCACGGCCCGGAACCGGCCGCGGTCTCCTCGTCCTGCCGTGGCCCGGAACCGGCCGCGGCGTTCGTCATCCGGCGCGGTGTGACGACACCGCGCCCCTTCTCCGTGCTTTGATTCATTTCAACGTGGCGCGATGGCGTCGCGTTCTTGAAGTTTCTACCCCGGCGTGGCGCGACGGCGCCACGTAAAAATAAACGTACGGTAATCTGCGTGGTGCGACGGCACCACGCCACTTTGCTTCCACCGCAAGAATTAAACAAGAACGATGGAGGGGGGTTCGGCCGTGTTCGTGCGGTCCGGCCCCCCTCGCGTTAACTATAACACTTAAATAAATTATTTCAAAGCCTCACGTAGACATGCGATCCACGAGCAAGAAATGGAATAATTAAAGAATGAAACAACAACCCCTACCTCGGGTTTAAGATTCGAAGATTCGTCTACGTTCCGCGGAAGACGGCGTCGCGGAGGTCGGGCGACGCGGTCGTCGTTCGTCAAATCCGTTGATGAAGAGTTATGTCCGAAGAGATACGTCGTTGGCGAATCTTCGTATGCCGACGAAGAAGGTCCGAGGAGGGTGCGGCGTTCCCTCTTGTTGACACCGAGGACGAAGAAGAGAGGCGTCGTTCTTCGTCGGAGTTTGGGCGTTCTTCGTTCTTCGTCAGAGCTTGAAGATGAAGAAGAAGCTCTCCAAAAGCTCTCAAGGAGACAAACAAACAACCCATAATAAAATAAGATAACATCTTATTTTATTATTACAAAACACACAAGAATTTCAAAAGTTGAAATTCAAAAAGGCTTAACTCCCAAAATTAATTAAGTAACTTAAGTCAATTAATTAGGGGTTAAGTATGTTGAGAGAATTTGAAACGATTAGGGGTTCGTGTGGGCCCCACCACACTTAATCCTCCCAAGGGAGGTTAAGTGGGTGTGGGTCCCACTTCCAACCTCCTTTGATAGGTTTTAACTAGTTATAATAAAATTTGTTCTACACAAATTTTATTTAACTCAACTAAAAACCTCAAAAATTAACTTTCTACCCGCAACAAACGCAACTTCCGAAAAGGTCTCTTTAAGCGAATATCGGCGCTGCGAGTTCATCGGTGCCCTCAGATTTAAATTCCGAGCACCGTATCAAAAGTTAGAAATACCCGCTCGTTCGTTCACTGAACATACCCGAGCTAAACTTCAGAAATTAATTCCGGGCATTCCGGGCCTCGGAATCAGGTGCCGTCTGAAACCGCGCCCTTGTAAAATTCTAAAGAAAATTAAGAAAAAATTTCCCTTGAATTTTACGGGTCTTTACATATGTTTTCCATGAAAATATGATATTTCCCTAGAACCATGAAAATGGAGTTTTCCATCATGTCTCTTAGTGGATATATAAATTGAAAAATTATATTTTAGTCAATTACCATTATGAGATATATATAGAAAATATTTGAAAACATGATTATTATACTTATTCTATGCTTTAAAATATTCCTTGGAATGAAATGGATGTCATATTATAACAAAAAAATGTATTTCTAAGTGGAAGAAATTATTATTTATTATGGTTATATAGAAATATTTATCTTCATGTGCGAGATAAAATCAATTTAATAAATTATTTATCCACAACCCATAGATCTCCTAAATAAATTTTATTTAGTAGAATTGAATAATATCAATATGAATAAAAATTGTATACAAATAATATAGGATATATATGTTTCCTACGTATTAATTTATTAATTTTCTATATATCTAATTATACATCCACATGAGTATGATTTTGAGTTTTACATTGATCTTATCCTTGATAGATATTCTATATCTATATATCTATACATGATAGACATAGTGGAAACTGTTAGACTGATGAAACAAACATAATAGACGCGTGATAGGAGATTTATATACAATAGTGCTTCACTATAGAGAGACCCTATTATTTTTTATAAAAATTAATTTTCTTTGTGGTTATGAATAAATTTTACAAAAATAAAAAATTTAATGTTAAATAATTTACATACTCATCCCCACACTGGTTACATGCTCCATCAAATACAAGGGAATCAATACATTTCAAAAATGATCATCTTTTTGGGTATTATCTATATTATATGAATAATGAGGATACTACATTGATTATATATAGAATAGGATATGTCCATTACGAAGTTATAATGAGTTCCATTAGATTGGCTACTATAACCCCTATTTTTTGGATGAGATGAATAGAGTATTCAATGATTTTATAAGTAATTTCTTTTTAATAATTCTTTATTGTATATTACTACATTATTAAAATAGTGACGATCATGACAGTCACCTTCAGGTCATTCATATTAATCAAGGTGAAAATTATATATACAATAAATTTATAAAATATGAATTATTGATTTAGGATGTGTCTTTTCATGTTCATTTTTTATATAAGGATTCAAGATAAGATGATCTTTCAATTAAAATTGAAATGATGGAATCGAAAAAAATTAATATAATGTAGACACATAGATTGATTATATTAATATGTTATTATTGATGATTTGGCTAATGTCTGGTTTCGTTATATAACCCATCGACAAAAATGACATGTAGAGTAGTTATGATTATATTACTAGTAGAATATAATGAATTATTTGAAGAATTATAGGGGAATATTTTCAATCCTCTTAAAGTGAGATCACCATTTAGAGGGGATGAAATTTTTATATATAGTGATGTGTCAATGAAATGAATTTGATGTGTCCTTATATAAAATGATAGATTTGTTGCATTTTAATCAAGAAACTGAAATATGGATTATCAGAAATATCCAACCCATTATCTTCAGTTCTCTATTTTAGTAAATTTATTTACTATATAATGGCTTTATATTTATAGTGAATGATGGGAAATATATACTTATCAAAAAAGAATAAAATATTTTTTATTAATGAAATAGATCATGTATAAGAAATTGTGACATTTATAACTACCATTCGATAATGATTGATCTATAAAATACATCTATGGGACAGAAAATATGTTTTATGATGAATTAATTTATCAGAATCATTTAATTTTTACTAAAATGTGTCCATAAGAAAATACAATATACAATGATATTATAATTATAAAAATCAGAATCATTATTGAATGGATGGAATAAAATTTATTCAAAATTACTTCTAAACAATCATTACATGATAAATTATAAATTTCATATCTTAATGATATGAATATTCAAAAGAATATCACAACCATTAAATATGGGATGTTTGTAAACATAATTTATGAATATGATATTTTTAAATTTGTTATCAAGAAAAAATTTATATAAATTTTGAAGAAGAAAATATAATTATTATATGAAACTAAAAGATAAAATTGTTTAATACATAAATTTATCAGAAAAACAAATCCCATTTTGAGGGACAATTTTTTGTATGATAATATGTAGAGAAAATTTTCATAAAATGTATACAGATTTCAGGATTGTAAAAATGTAATATGTTAAAAAAATTTAAAGAAGTCAGATAGGCTCTAATTATTCATTAATTGATATGGGATGATCATTCTATGTTCTTATTCAGTAGATTAGAAATTAATCATAGTTAAAATGATTCCATATATGTTATTTTTTTATTCCCATTGCATTCCCACATATCTTAGGACAATAAAGGAATATATCCCTCTCCAATACCTCAAATAAATCAATATTACTATGCTGTGGGACTTTAGATTGCACGACATTTAATTATTTTGGAATATGATCTTCTGTTTACATTGAAATTATAATTGATTCTTGAGAAGGATCATGACATAGTGATACATTTGACAACCACCGATCACTGTCAACCTAATGGGATGTTTGATAGGACTATACTATCATTCAAATACATGCTGAGGTAATTTATAATATACATTCTAGGTATGTGGGATCATTATATACATTATTTGTAATTTTCATATAATAACATATATAATTCATTTATTAAAAAGGAATTATATGATACATTTTATGGAAAAGGGAGTCTTAGTCCATATTTTTGTGGCTATGTTTTTTAAATGAAACTTATAGGCCCAAATATCATAGAATACTCCAATGTGAATGTGAAAGCTATTCAGAATCATATAAAGGGAATCCAGTGTAGAAATAATATGTTTTGATAATATATGTAAGGACTTAGATCTTTATGTGGGATATCATATTTCATTTAAGGTAACTTTTTGGGAGGGAGTTATATGTATATTTAAGATATAAATGTATGTATTACGTACATTAATCAATTGGAAAATTTTAAATGAATTGGAGTTTTGGCTAATAATTTTTAAATGAAACATGAGTAAATAATGTTCATGACGTCTTCCATATCTCATTATTGATAAATTATATCTGAGAACCAATGCATGTTATTACCTTTGAGAAACTACAATTATAACTTATTTTATCATTATTGGAAAAGGCAATCCATATTCCTGGTAGTAGAAATGATGTGTGTTGAAATTCAATAAATGAACTAATGAATGTTCCTTAATTTTTTTTAATAATCCTTATAAATTTATAGTGAATAACTACCCATTTCTGTTCATGAGGGAATAATAAAGAAAATTTAATGAATAAAATTTTGAAGGGTGGAGTATGTATCACCTAAGATTCAATAATAGTATATAATCTTATTCTTATAGTATAACATAATAAAAGTGAACATATATTTATTCATTAAAACTATTAAAATATACAATGAAAAAACATATAAATATTGTTTTTTGAATTTAATTTCATATTTAAAAATATTGTTTGAAAATAATAAGAGGCTTAATTTTTTTTATTTGTATTGATATATTAGATTTATAGGAGAAAAGAGAGAATTGATGAGTTTATGGATAATCTAACATTATGTTTTTATAATTATACAATAATTATAAAGGTATGATTTTAAATAAAAATAGGGATATATATATATATATATTATAAATAATATAAAATATAATGTTTAAATTCATATTATATGACTAATACTTTTGGAATTCTAGGAAATTATTTAATTATAATAATTTTTCTAATGACTCTCTTACTAAAGTATTTATATGGATACCTTCCATTTTGGTTTGGTTAATATGAAATAATTTTTACCTTTTTATTAAAATAATAAAAATAATTCAACATTAATAATATTTATGCTTTATTTTTATATAAAACTATTTGCATAGAATAAATAATTTACTAAAAAATTTCATCATTTTATTTTCTAAACATGTGTTATAATAAATTTTATATATTATTACACCCTATTAATATAAAATTGATCCATTACATTTAATCATAATAATTAATATTTTTTAATTATGACATGATAATTTTTTCCATAATAATGAATGAAAATAGAAAAAAAACATGTTACCACGCTTTAGGTTAATATGTGTTCACAATGTCAGTCGGGGTTAAATTATTAGATAAGGGTAAAATTTATGATTAAATTTTTTTTGTTATAGTTGGTTATATATAATTTTATATTATATTATCTTAAATTAAAATTTCTGTACATTTTTTCCACAGGGATAAAAAATGGAACTATATTATTTTAATCATTTATGCAATTCCATTTTTGTCTGTATCCTCACATATAAATGCGAACATATTACACCCACTTATTCAAAAACATTTCCTACATAAAATTAACCTATATTGGATCAAACATGTTCCAAGATTTTTTATCATTGTTCTTGAGAATTTTTATTATCCAAAAACTACATTATGAATGATTATTATGTAATTACAAAAGAGGTCTCTCAATGAAGAGGTTGTCATCTTAACTAACTCATTCAGATATTTTTTCTTCATACACTACCTAAAATAATTTTTTAATTATAAAACTCTTAATATTTTATCATAAGTATACTAAGATTTTTTTTGATAAATTTAAAACAATTTTCATTCACTTATCTATTAAATGGGAAATAAATATATCACTTATGCATACATGTTGACTTCAACCTCCACGTTGGGACATTATTCATTTTCATTAGTTACCTAAAATTTTTTGATATAATTTTTTTGTTTATTACTATATATTTTATTAATAATATAATTAAGATTTTATATTCATATCATTTAATTTATATTTTTTCCTTCTTTTTTTGAAAAATAAAAACTACGTTTTGGAAAACGTACAGACTACCATCCCCATAAATGGTGTATTTCATTTTTTTATTTCATACATTAATGGACAGATGTAAATATTTATATAATGAATATATATGGTATTTATATTATTATAAACAATCCATATATGATTTAATCATAATCAAGATGAATGGTTTATAACAATTTAATCGAAACAAACATGAAAAATTTTGTAGTTAACATTTGGAATTATGTAGATGATGAATGACTTTAATTGAATGGGTAAAAATATATTATAGATAAAAAATATATTATTATATCTCAAAATATGAAAATATTTTTTAGGTATAAAAAATGATATTTAATATATATGATTATAGAACCACATACGAAGTAATTCAGAAATGAGGTAAAGGATTAATTTTTTATGCTAAATTTACACATAATTAATTAACTTTAATTATAATTTGAAATTTTGTTTATATCATTCATTTTAAACATAATATAATATTAAATTTTATGGTTATATATGAAAATTTTTCCTTTCATATTCATATCTCTATGTACTAGATTTTTGAATGAATATATTAATGGAAATTTGACATTTAGTTTTTATTTAAATTAAAATTTTAGTCATTTTCATATTCTTATTAAAAAATCATTCATAATTTTCTAGTATTTTCAATTTTTTTAATTTAATCAATTTTTCCCTTTTATAATTTCAATAAAAAGGTTAACAGTAGATCATCCAGTCATTTTCAGTATGAGGTAATTTTTATGAATGGTTTGTAAATAGACTATATTTTAAAATTCACTTTACAAATGCATTTTCCTATAGTAATAAATATTATTTTACTAGAATATTATTTAAAATTATTTCTTGGATTATTTTAAAAAATATATATTTCCATCATATAATAATTTTTTATTTCAAATAATTGATTTCAATATTATATGGGTATTTTATCAAGATATTTTCCCATGATCTTCTAAAAATATTATCATCTATGTAAACATCCATTGATAAATATTATTATTTAGTGGGGATATAATATAATGATAAATACACCAAATTAATCAACATGGATTATGATCATGTTCCACAAATGATGGTATGGGTAAATTATTTGAATGTTTTCCTATAGTATTACAATATTAATGGATATATTGATTATTTGTGGAATTTTTATTCATCTTTTCACATTATGAATGAATTAGAAATTGTATATAATTTTTATTGATCATTATATCCCCTCAATGTATTTATAGGTATAATGAGTCACACTAGTTTGAGTATTTAGTGCATGAAAAACTTCTTTATGTAAGATTTTATGAAACAATATCATATTGGTAATATTATGATGTTAGTAATTATGAAATATATCATTATGAAGAAAATTATTCTAAAAAAGTGAATATTTATGTTTTTTTTCATCCATGTATAAATTCCATTTTATGATATAATTTATCTGATATATTTTACTTTTTTCTCTACCACATTTCTCATTATTTATGTATTATATTATAGCTTCTATTATATTCTTTCTCTGAATAATCATTTTAGTTCACCATTTATTATGTTTTTTGTGCCAAAAGATAACAATACGGTAACAATGAATTATTATAATGATAGAGTAGAATAATTAACATAATAATAATATAATTATAATTTTTATTTCAGGTTTTGAGTGTAATTTGAGAATAGTTTATGTATATATTCACCCAATACTAAAAATTTATTCGATCCTTTGCGATGGAATATCATTTATCATTATCGACATATTTTGATAACTATCGACAATAGGAATAAGGTAACATCATTAAAAATTAAATATTATACTCATTCTGAAACATCGAATCAGACTTTTTTTTATAGAGATCGTTTATTTTTAGAGTTTTAGGGAATGATGAGAAAAACCAATATTGAGAAACCATGCATTTAAAGTGGACACATTTACTATGTGTATATTTTTTCACCAAACTGAATATTCTATGAAACATTTAATTTCCATGATTTAACATAAAATATTAATATTGACCTAATCCTTATACCTACTCTTCATTTAAACCTATTTAAAAGCTTTATACCACATGATGAAGAAAAAATCGTAGTAAGAAACATAAAAGGAAATAAAACAATCATTCTAGTTAAAATCATTGAAAAACAGTTAATTCTATTGTTGAAAATGCAACAAAACATTTTCACGTGATTCAAAAGCAGAAATTTTATAAAATAATACATTAAAACTCATAGAATAAAATTAAAATAATGATTTTGTTATATAGTGTTTCATCTAAATAACACCCATCCAATCCCTATTAATTGGAACAACCATATGACCGACTACCAGTATTATTAGTACCTAGTTCATTGGAGAAATTATTGGTAGATTTACATTTGTATAATTTATATCAGTCTCACCTTTTTATTCTCAATTACCATTTTATGAATAAAACTGTTTAACCATTAATCAATATTAAAAAATATTTTTCTCCCATATGAAAACACAAATATGAAAAATATCTTTTATAATCACTATATATTCATATAAATGAACATATAATATAATTTAAATAATATTTTCATGGAGGAAACAATTTTGAAATTACATATTTATACATTTACAAATATATTTTAAAATCATATTATAACACTCCACTTTGATTTATTTTAATCACAAAAAATATGAGGAAATAAATTTAATAAAAAATTAAATAACATGAGAATAATTAAATTCAAGAAATTATATTTCAAATGGGTCTTAAATAATCCTCATATAAGAAGTTGAGTGTATAAAATTAAAACATTCCATAATTAATGGAGATTCAGATGATGTCACCTAAAATATCATATCGTGTAATTGAACATTAATCAATGGAATTGAATGTGTGTATCCACTATAAAAACATATAAAAAACTATAAATAAAAACTGATACATTCAGAATTAATTCAATAATAATATTACTATGACATAAATATGAAGTACACATTTAACATAATGAATAATAATTAGTTAAATAAATCCCTTATCTCACATTTGATATCTTAGAAATGTGCTTAAAACTCATGTATAATGATTTTATTTATGTTATTCAATCCTTTAATATTTATATTAAAATTTATAATACATTATGTGATTTCCTTTTAAAAACTCATGACACATTCATTAATATTATTTTATTATTTTCATGGTTTCAGATTCACTTGTTTTATAGTTTCACGATTGGTTCATTTCTGTATAATTATGAATATTTTTTTAAAATTGGATTATAACACCATAATTGTGATTTAATACTTTTAATTAACATCAAAACGTGATTATGGAACTTTTTATCACTTTTACATCTTATATGGTGTTGATTCATTTGATTAATCATTAATTAAAAATGATTAGTATAGATTGGTGATTTTTCCAAATATCACTAACTAGGTTTTTTTCATTAATATTATGTGTTTAGATTATTTTTATACAATGTAAAAGGTTATAATATAAATGTTAAAATTATATTTAACTATAATGTGACTTGTATGACCATCCATGAAGGTGATAATAGATAATGAACCAATTCATTATTCACGGATGTGATTAACCAAAAATACATGGGAAATAGTTTCATTTCCAATAATATGAGGTGATAGGAAATTAAATGTATAAAAGAAATTAAATTGGAGTAATTAAAATTAAGTATACACATGATTGTTTTTTTCATTCATTAATCGATGAATGAGACATTGAGAGATTTTAAAATGAAATTTAATTAAGGACGATACATTGAGAAAATTACCACCGGAATACCACCACCTTGAGAGACACATTATAACCTTGTATTGGGTGTTTTAGTATACAATTATTATTTCTCCATGAGGAGAGTGAGAAATACAGGTTCCTATAAATTTTATAAGTATCACTAATTTTGGGTCCCAATTGGGTGGTATTTATATGTGAGGAGAGTTGGATATATTTGATTAAATAATTAATATTTGAAGATTAACTCCAGTAATATTTTGTAGTAATTAATTTAATAATATTGTTAATTAAAATTTTAGATTTTATATTGGATCAATAAATAATCGAACAACCCATTATAATTAATATTTATTAGGAGTTTATGAATTTTTTCTTTTTAACATTAATCCTTTAACATTTATTAAGACTAAGGACATTCCCAAAAATGAAAAATCTCATATAATAAAATAAAAGGGAACTAAAATATTTTTAATTGTGACAATTTTAATTAATACTAATGAAAAAAAAGTATAGCATCCAGAAATTCATTTTTTGATGACTTATCATTTTTCATCACCACTATAATTGACGGTCCTTCAACCACAATCTATGGATTAAGAAATGAATGTGTAACAAATTAATTCAAGGACAACAGATATTTCATGAAACTCATCCACCTAACACTGATCTTCTAGGATGAATTAATTTCACCATCTATAAATATTTCATGATAGTGGTTGTGTAAAATTATAGAAAAAAAACTGGATAAAACCTTTTTTTATGGCTCCCCAACCTCATTTATGATCTTAAGAATTCCCACATACAAATATGTTTTGATGACACCTGTTTGACATATAAATCCCCTTGTATTTATTGTGTGGTCTCTAAAGATGGATCGATAACTAATATGGCATTTATAACCTCATGATGCACCATCTCTGTTATATTAGATTCAGTTAAGAAAAGGATAATCCAATAAGACGTCAAAGGTTCCATGGATAAGATGATAATTAGCTATGACTCCAAATAGTGTGAGAAAAATAAAATCATTTAGGAAGTTTTCACAAAAACCTGATTGATATGTTATTTCCCCTTTTACAACAGCATGTATTCAAGAGATGGTAGTTTCAAGATAAAAATGAATTCCTATTTCTATAAAAAAATTTGCATATTGTTTAGATGTCAAAAATAATTTCAGTATAGGCCGTATGTAGTATATGTTTTATATTTTTTGAGATCTACATTAGTAAAATAGCCACAGAAGGATCCCATATAAGATTACAGTATTAAAAGAGACCATGAAACTATTCATCCAATGTATACTCTAGGAAATAGGTTATTACGCATCTTATAATAAAATAATCTATATTATACTAGTGTCAACTTTATAAAAAGACATGGAATAAAAAATGATAACAAATTCCTATAATAAATTAGCAGTGGGAAATTTTTAATGAATCATTGTAGATGAAAGAGTAATATAAGATAATATAATCCAAGGTTTCTTTATATTTTGTCAAATGATTTTATGTGTTCAATATTGGAAAATTAATATAAATATTTTGAGAATATCCTTCATGTGAAATCATGCTTAAAATAATAATGACATCACCGCCAATTTAATTATAGTTCAAGAAAATCTCTTTTATCTTAGGATGCACAGTGTTAGGAGGTACCTCTAATTTCTCATTAGTTGAGGTGTTGATATCTGATGAAATGTCATGGGAGTCATAGTTATTGAATATATGGATTCTAGTCAAATTATCCACCAAAGAATTATGATATAAATTATTTATGAGTAGATAATGAGATTCAATCATGATAGAGGAAAATATTTCTTAAAGGAATAAATAAATGGATATTTTACATATTTGAAATTTCAATAATTGATTTTCCACAAAAAATTACACATTTAAATGAATGAACATAATATTTTCCATTAATGAGCCTCCACAAAAAAAACTATCATGTATTGAATCATTTATTTTTATGAGTTTACTTATTCCAATCCTTCTATAATCAATTTATCGACAACACATTTCCATATAATGGTAAATATTATAATCATATAATGATTCTATTTGAAATAAATTGTTTTATAGAGGTCATGATACTTTTCAAGTGGGATGAAAACCAATTTTATACCATAAATAAATAAATGAATTTAGAATTTTTTTTCCTGCACATGACTAATATGAATTTACATCATTAACATTTTTCCATTTCATGTGAAACTAGATTTCTTGATTTGGATCACAATATAACAGAAATGGCTAGTCTGTGGTTTTCGAAAAAGCATTGGGATGTTATAATAAATAATGGTGAAAGCGATATCATTAATCACTAGATCATTTAGGATTTTCACTTTATTGAATGTAGTTATTCTTTTTCAAATGTAAAGAAAAAAAATTTACTAACTAATTTCACTCCCTAAGATTTTCTCATATTGAACTAGAGGATTTTTATATTCTATTTGATTCTTTTCTCACCTTGAATTATAATAATTAGGTCATCATATTATATGATGATAATAGGGTAAATAATATATCATATAGTTATGTTAGATGTTTTCATATTCACAGCCATCATTCTTAGAAGTTGTCTTCTTAACTAGTCATTGGGGATGGACAAACCAATGGATAAAATTGGATCTCTTTGTCTAACACTTCCTGAAAAAGATAAATACCCTAAAATGGTTTGTTTATCAGATCCCATATGCAGGATGAAATAAATAGTATTTTCACAAAATTAATAAATGTTCTTTTACAACCAATCCATGTTAGGATATAAAATATGAATCCCCAATCCATATGTTCAAAGTACATTTTTGACTTAAAATTTTATATCAATGATTCCAATTCTTTTGAGTTTGATGAAGTGGATACAACATTAAAAATCCATGAAAATAAAATAATATGTGGTTTTATTTTCGTTAAGAAAAACATATTTCAACATAATTTTTTTTATGTAAGAAATTTTGTTGGCAATAGTATTTCGAATAATTTTGTAATTTTTGTTGAAAAAGATAACCATACTAATGAGTTGTAACTCATTTCCATTATAATAAATATGTATGGGGACCATTAATTGGGAATTTATTCCTTGTTAAGATAAACACAATTGAAAAATTATTAAATATCTAGCATAGAGTAGAGTGTATAATATTTCATAATGTAAAAAATAATGGGTCCATAAAACCAACAGTCCTATGACAACTCCAACTATTTATGCCGAAAAATGACATCATTGATCTAAAATTAATGATTAATGGAAGATAGGATTAATTTCACATATTGGGTGAAAAACTTGTGAATGATATATTCTAATATATCATTATAAGTCCTAGGGGAATTAACAAACCTCATGTAATATAAATCAAAATGTTTTTCCATGACTTCCCTCATCTCTAATATGTTTCCATTATCATTGGGAATGACCAAAGGTCTATTAATTTTACTTAAACTTTGGAGAGATTTTATAAATTCATGTTTCATTCCTCAAAATTAATCCATTTTATTTTGAAATATTCTATCATCATTCGTAACATAAAATTAATTAAGACATTCATCTCATGTGAGACATTATTTTCCAAATTCAAGTCCAGCCAAAAAAATCATTTCTAGTGTTCCCACCGTCGGTTGAAATGATAAACAAGTCAATATAACAAATATTTTCATTAAAATTACAAAATATATTTTAAATCCACATATTATAGATATTTGAAAAGGATAATGAACAATGAGATACAAGGAAAGAGCATCATCCTTGATGTTGAAAGATCTCCAAGTCACCAAGATTAGAGGGCTACAATCAGGGCGCATAGACCTTTAATTAATTAGTCAAATGGTTAAATTTGTCTATTCTACTTTAGAAACAAAATTTTAAATAATTGTATAGTGATTATATATTAATATTGATAGGGTTGAGAAACAAATAGATGACCACACATTGAGTGTCAAATCATTTATAATATATCTATTCAATTTTCTGGTAATAATTGAGTAGAGGTTCCTTCTATAACAAGTATATTATGATCGAAAAAGTATTATGAAAAAGAGATAAATACAGTAAATAATGTATTTAAATTATATATTTTGTGTAGAATAATTTTACATGTGATGCCTCTCATCAATTATAAGAAAAAAATAGAAATATCATGTAAAACTCCACAGTAAATTGATAATGATATTGTTGTCCAAAATTTCTCATCAATGGCTTCTTCTATCTTTATATCAATTATAGGAATAAAATATGGAAAAATGATGATACATTTCATCATAATGATATTTTAATGTATCAATGTTCACATTGTAGATGATTGAATAAACATTCTCCACTTTATAATGAGTTAGAACACATTGTATCATTCTATCAATGTTAGAAGATTTGTTCCAAATAGATGATCTCCCAATTTATCAAGAGTGGTTATCTTCACATTGAATATAATATTTGTATAATATAGACACAAAATATCAGGTTTATTATTTCAAATATATTTTAAATATCTCTAATTTTTTTAGGATATGAGATCCCTTGACAATTCAAACAATGGATCTTCAATTGAAATTATATTTGGAAAAAGAGAATCGTTTATTCTACTTGAGTTTTTTTTTTTGAAAATTTTCTTGTAATATGGTATTTTTATAATCCTCATCAGCATTTAATTCTTCATTAGTTAAAGGATTGTATAGGGTTGGTAAGTCCATTTCAATGTTATGATAGAATGATTTATCATCATCAATGGTAGTTGTTTTTTATGTATTAGACACCTACATTACTAGCTCACTGATGTTAATTGATCTATTATAATGGTTATATCACGACCTGTCCCCCGGGGCCCACATCGTGACTACCCCATGCCCGCCTTCCAAATGCCAGGGGCTAGCGACTAGCACCAAAGGCATAATCCCCCAAAACTGGGAAGGAATTCCAATTATAAAATGTAAACTCACACAACTAGAGTACAAGCGGATGAAAACACTAAGTAAAAACTGGATAACAAGTGTTCTGAAAGTAAAGGGGTCCAGAATTCAAGACCAATAAGAATGTAAAACTAAAAGAAAGTAAAATTGATAGAAAGGGGAAACAGCTACAACGTAGAAAAAAATCCAAGATCGTCATCCAAGATTCTTACCTGGTGAGCTGACCTGGTTTGAGTTTACTTAAAGAAAAATTTTGTAATACTCACATGCAATCAGTGTATTCGTGCACTGAGTTCGAGATCCAATGTTAGGGTCCTAGTGTATAGATATGTTGGCTTCCCGCACCAACACTGGACTCCCTGAACTGAAAACCACACTTAGTTCCCTTAACACTATTGATTCACATAGATGAAAATATTAGATTCCAAAGTTATGTGGTAGAACTAACGTCCTCTTTTACCAATTTATCACGACCCGTCCACCGGGGCCCGCATCGTGACAACACCAAACCCACCTTCCATAGGACAGGGGATGGTGACTAGCACTAAAGGTATAATCTCCCAAAACTGGTAAGGAATTACCCATATAAAATGTAACCTGAAACAACCAGAGTACAAGCAGAAGAAAAAAATAATTAATTTTTTTTAAAATTGTATAGAAAGTAAAGGGGGCCATAATACAAGCCCAACATGAAAGTACAAATGAAAGCAAGTACAACTGAAAGAATGGGGAAACAACTAAAATGTAGAATAAGCTTCTAGATTGTCATATCGGATTCCTAACTAAAGGGTAGGTACAAATTTACACCTAAACATACCACGTCTAATGGTCCTCTCTATGTACTATCATGCCGAGTAGTCCCCCTCTGGGTACCGTGCAGTCCTGGCTCGCTTTTGGCCTCTGTCAATGCTGTCAGTCATTTGCATCCGACACAATGTAGTGCGGGCATAGCCCAAGCATGGGTGAGTATAATCATACTCATTAGGGACCCCGAGACCCTCAAGATCTCACAAAATCATACAAGGATGGACCACAAAGGATAAAATTCAAGGGATAACTAAAACATAGGTACGTGAACATACATGTACATATGTTACCATGTAACTCATCTCAATCATGAGGAAAAACACAAAGTTCATTGACTCACCTCAAACCAATATGTTTATTCACGATAGCACAGCTTCAGGAGAACTCCTCCTCTATCGAACACAATTTTGATATCGCTACTCCGAGGTGCTACTCATTAACCTTATACTGTTGAGGTACTCCTACTATCGAGTACCGCGGGTCTGACTATAAGGCCCCAGTCTTAAACCTTACCTAATCTTGAGTTATTACAAGATTAGACATTGAGGATCTTTTCAGGTTTAGAGTTCTAGTGAATTAGATCATAAAACATGCATTACATTCCGCATTTAAAAAAAGTGGTTACATAAAGGATAGTATTCATTTTTCCCATCAACAGAAACATATTTAAAATAAAACATGGATTCTTTCTTGACACTTCCTTGACACTATGATCATATCATTTACCTTTCCCTTGACCTGTGAAAAAAATTTCAAAAACATGGGATGAGATATTAAGGCATATAAAAATATGTAAAGGAAACATGAGTACATATATACATAAGAATGATATCATAATTTAACCATAAAACATAAGCACTTTAACATACCTCATCAAATCATGAATAAATCATAGAAATAATAAGACATAAAGGTAACTTGAGTCATTCATAACATTCTTACGTATGGAGTAACCCTCTTGGGTACATTTGGAATACCCATCACAGTATATTCCCTAAATCTATTCAGAGAAACCTTAACGTTTAACTCCTTAGCATTACCCAATGCATTGGAGAGCTATATCGGGCTCACCCACCCTTGGTTTATCATAGATCCACCCGTCTTCATAACAATGCCAATGAACCATAACATAATCGTATCCCATAAAACATGCATAAAGGAAACATAAGATTTCCACATTTCAATCACAAGATATCAATACAACATATTGATATAACAAAAAAATTATAAAAAACATTTTCAATACTAAAATAAAAGAAAAGTAAAACATGGTATTTATTTTTCTTTTTTAAAAAAATGTATGGCTTGTAGAGGACGTCAAAACTCAAATAATGGTCACAGTGGCGGAGAAGTCGTTGTCCCCACATACGTATGACAAAAACATTCCCTTTTGTCGTTTAGTAAAATGATTCGTATAAAAAAAGATTCCTTTTGGATAAAATTAAATGTCAAATGGGTTTATACACCGTATAAAAGAATGTTGTGTATAAAACAAAATATGCCTCAATGAAAGTATATTGAGATAAAGTCTCATACCTCGAGTCCAACTTGACTTGATCGTTCTTTAAAATCCTGAATAATAAAATTGAGTAAATTTCTACTTTCATAAGAACCTTTTTCAAGTTCATTATTCCTTTTATATCACTTGTTACCATGTCATGAACACGATGTATTTATTTAAGTTAATAACGGTCATTTTATCGATCATTGTTACTTGAGTCCAAAATATGCTCTTTATAATTACAAGTTGTTCATGTAACCATTATATCCAGAGTTATACTCATGATGTTGATATCTTATATATCATATATATCTAGTATATACATGCATTTATAATATTACATAACATTTAGAGGTAATAAATGAAATGCACCGTTCATGGAGACGGTAAGTCGTACGTACACATGAACGCTACTTTCATTTATATTTCATATTTTATAGAATGTAATCATAATCATATAAAGGTATATTATAATTACAGTATAATATCATATATAATATCATTAATTACATCCTTTATACGTCTCACATATGATATTAACGAATCAAATCACTTTGAGGGGGAGGTAGTCCGCACTTCCTAAAATGAAGATATCACGTTACCCAAAATGGAAACCATAAAGGTATGTCATAAATGAAAAATACGGAAGCTTAAATAAAACGTAAACATATTATATATCAAATATAAATATAGTGGCATCTTAATGTCCACCTTTAAATGTGTTATATGAGTGTTGAACAATCATCGCTTCATGAGGCAGAAATTCACGATCCACAGCAACAGTATGTTCTTCAACCATTATATGTAGGTGTGTGTAAGTGTAGCTCGAATAATTCTTGTCACAACATCCTATTATATGGAATATAATGTTTTTGTTACAAAATAAATGAATAAAAAGAGTATAGTGGGTTGGAGAAACAAAATAAAACATAAGAACACAAGAGAAGACACTACCTTTAAAATAGGTAACTCTTTTTCATTTGAGCTCAACGGCTTCCTTTGGAAGACTTCTGCCCAAAGTGAGGCTACAAGGAGTAAGATAGGGATGTGGAGAGAGAAAATGGGCAGGGTTTGGCCAAGCCAAATTCTTTTGAAGTGTGGGTAAGGAGGTAGAGGTGGGGGCCTTTTATAAGAGAAGAGGAGTTGCACTCTTGGAATGTTAGGAAAAGATACTTTGCTATAAAATGATTTTCGGATAGAAAAGGTCCCACAATTATCAATTTAGAGGATAAGGTGATAATGGTTCGAAATCCACACATAAAATAGGTTTTTTTCAAGTGTAGGTCTTATATTTTACATTATATTTTCATTTTATTTAAATCGTTAAATAATGAGGTAATCGCTGCATCGTCATGGTGTCATAAATATATTAATTTATATAATGTCTAAAAATTATAAGAAAATATCATGATGTAGGAAATATTTTTAGATTTCTAATGAATATTTATAGTCAAAAATATGACTTGTATAACCCCACTTAAAAATTGTTTTAGTAAAACAGCTCATGTTTGTGACATTTTTACTTTAACATTAAATAAAAGTTATTAATGTCTTTATCTATCCCATGTCGCTCCATGGGGTCCCAAAAATCGACCCATGGGTTGTAAATGTCGGCCCTGACACATCCAATTAGGGTAGGACATGATTCTAGGTCATTTTATATTATTAAAACACTATTCTTACCTTAAATGACACTAATTACCTCTAATCGCGATTAAAAACTTAAAAGTTACTATTCACCAAAAAAATTATTTTAATCCCATTGAAAAACATTTTACTACTTAATGACAACCATGTATGTCGGATTTTTGAAAATCAAAACATAGAGGTGGTAAATTTTAATTTAAACGAAAAATCAGTTTTTAAGTACCACTTAGTGGTTTCACTATTTATCAATAATTGAAGTTTTTCAGAAAAATACCAAAACATAACCCTAAGCTATATTTGATATTTCAAATTCAAAAATTATGTCTACTTTAAAAAATTCAAAACATATGAGTTACATTAATTAATTTAATAATTAATTCACGTTGTTAGAACAAATACCGTCTTTTTATGAAACAATAATTATCAAAATATTGACACTAGTTTAAGTCCAATTTCAAAGTGAAATTAATTCCAACGAACACTATTGGATTAAATAGTAAAAACATATTATAATTGAACTTTAAAACCAATTCAAAAGATAATATAATCATATAAATAAATTATATTAAAAAGAGGTTTTGAATTGAAATACAACATTTTCACTATTCATTAAAAAAATGAACTTTATCGGAAAAATACAAAAAATTTACCCAAAATAAATTTCAATGTCCCAATCCTAAAGAATAAGTTTATTTTGACAAATAGAGTATAAAAAATTGACAGAAGTTTGATTTAAAAATGGTTTGCCATCAAAAGGCATTAAAACAATCTTTTAAAAATATTAGTGTATTTCATGCTAAAGATTGGATTTATTCTCATTTTAAGCCTCTAAAACAATATATAATTTATTAATATACATAGATAAAAAAATATATTATTCAGTACTTACTTGGGATGTTACATCCTCCCCCCCTTTATAAAATTGTGTCCCCTCGATTTATTTACTTATCGAATAAGTGGGCGTATTTAGCCGTCATTGCATTTTCAGATTACCATTTTACTAGAAAAGGTTTCAGAGCTAAAAGAATGTGTAGACCCCGAATCAAACAACACACTAGAATAATCTCAAAAAACAAACAAATTACCTGATACAACTTCATTTGATGGCCCGATATCTGCTGAAGTAGTTGCAATGGATTTCACCAACCCTTTCTTCTTGTAGTCTAACTGCTTCCCATCACTCAAGCTCTTTGTCGGACACTCGTTTTCATAGTGACCCATCTCATTGAACTTAAAACATTTCACTAACTGTAAATCAAATTTGGACTTACCATCACCTTCATATTTTTCAGTGCAATCATGAGCCTTATGTCCCATCTTACCACGTCGGTAGCACTTTCTAGAATTCAGAATACATTCTCTCGCATGCCTTTTCCGACATTTATCACAAACTGGAAACATAGATTTCTTACCATCAGACTTTTTTGAAGAATTCTTCCCTTTCTCCTACCACCTCGGTCTCTTATTCTGTTGGTTGTTATAGAACACATGATCATCGACAATATCCATTTCCACCTTCTCAGCACATCGAATAATATTTTCATTACTTTTGAACTCCTGATAAGCTAATGCCCTTCGATATTTTGGCATTAATCCTGAGTAAAAACTATTGATTTTACTATCAAGGCCTCAGATAAAATTTGGAGCATAGATTTCCAATCAAGTGAACCTCTCTTCATAGGAAGCCATTGAGTCTTCCTCTTTTCTCAATTATAGGAACTGTTTTTCAATCCTAAGTTGAACAGCCATAGGAAAATACTTCTCAAGAAACATACCTTTGAATTCATCCTAGTCGAGAGCATCAATATCATCAGCATCCCTGATATTTTTAACCATCGACCACCACTGATCTGCCTCACCCTCCAAACGGTAAATAACAAGACTAACATTTTGATTGTCTGATCAACCCATGATATCGAAAATCTTCTCCAGTGGTATAATCCACCATTCAACTAGAATAGGGTCAGATGATCCTCTGAATGATGGGGGATATTGCCTCATGAAATGTTTCACCACTGACATGTTCCTCTGCAGTTGATCTGGCTGATCTCATGCATGTATACCAACACCATTTATCGCTTGAGTCAACAGTGACATTACTGCAGCAAACTATTCAGTTCCAATTTGGACTATCTCAGGATGCTGATTTGGAAGGTTATTTCTTTCTTTATTCCATCCTAGCACTGCTTCCCTGTTTCCACTATGGAAAACCATTCTCAATAAACATGTCTTAGATGAAGCAACATGTTAATCTTTAAATGATATATCATTTCAAATTGACCATAAAAAAATATTTTTGGATAATCATTTAATTGAATTCTAACTCCTAAAGTTATCTAAACCGACCTCTGATACCAACTATAAGGCCCCAGCCATAAACCTTACTAAATCTTGAGTTATTACAAGATTACACATTGAGGATCTTTTCAGGTTTAGATTTTTAGAGAATTAGATCATAAAACATGCATTACATTCCACATTTAAACAAAGTGGTTACATAAAGGATAGTTGTAACAACCCGAGATTTTATGAAAAATATTCTTTTTATTAATGTCTTGTGTTATACGCTACACCAAAAGGAGATTTCACAATACACATCTCTGACCTGTCTTGAATTATATTCAATCACGACCTTCCACGATATCGTGTGTTGTACGCAACACCGAGTTTCGCTAAACAACGATATGCTATTAAGATATTATTAAAACTAGCCGTTATGAATAGTAATAACCACTTTTTTAAATTTTGTAAATTTTATTTTTTAAAATGGAATTTATTTTTGGATTTGTAATATCAAAATTAGCTTAGGGAGAAATTTTGGTACTTTTTGGATAACTTTCATATTCTGATGAATAGTGAAAATTACTAAATTTTAATTAAAAACAACTTTTTTAATCAAAATAATTAATAGTGATAAATTATTAAGTTTATTGGTTTAAAAGTATATTTAGAATATATTTTTACAATTTAATACAATGTTGTTCATTTGATGTAATTTCACATTTAAACCAGTTATAAACTAGTGTCAATCTTTTGATAGTTATTATCTCTTAAAAACACGCTATTTGTTTTAACGACGAGAATTAATTTTTAAATTAGTTAATGCAACTGATATGTTTTGAATTTGGTAAAATAGACATCATTTTTGAGTTCATAATATCAAATATAGCTTAGGCCTAATTTTTTGTATTTTTCTGAAAACTTTCAATTTTCGATGAATAGTGAAACCACTAAGTGGTAGGTTAAAAACTGAATTTTTGCATAAAACTTAATTTTACCGCTTCTGTGAATGGAATTTCGAAAATCCGAGAGACACGATTAATATCAAGGACTAAAATGTGGTTCAATGAGATGAAAATAATTTTTGGTGAATAGTAACTTTTTAATTTTTTTTCCACGGTTAAAAGTAAATAGGGTAATTAAGGGTAAAAATGATATTATTATTACCCTAACACATGTCCTAATTCTATTGTATAAGTTAAATTCGACCAAAAACAACCTTAAGTGTAAAATATTATCATTTAGGCCCACTTGGATTAGATTAGGACATTTATTATTATTTAATTCAAAGAAGAGTTAAAAGAGTTAAAATCAATGTTTATTTACTAAAACATTTTTAATATGGGTTTATACATAAGATAAATTCGATTATAAATATTAATTAGAAATCTAAAAATATTTCATACATAATGATATTTTATTTATAATTTTTAGACTTCAAATAAATTAATTTATTTATGACACAACGATGATGCAGTAATTACCCTTTTAAGGAAATGTTAACATAATTGATGTTATAAATGCTCAAATAAATTTAATTTGAGACTTTTTATGAATTACACTAATTTTCTAGGTTACTATGATATATTAGTGTTTATTGAATCAACTTGGTTCGAACATATAATTCTGTTATGACTTTTACAAAAATCATATATCAAATAGTGTCAAAATTGACACAAAATAGTTTTTAAATCAAATATTATATTATCAATTGTTATTTTATTCCTAAAAATCTAAGGTTCGGCCAAATGACATAGATAAGGATATATGTATTAATAATAAAAAATTTGGGGTTCGTTTGGCATGTTATAGTAAGTGTATTAACCATATAGTGAAAGAAAACAAAAAGACACGGTAAAAGTTAAATTATTTAACTTAGAGTTAAATCTAATTGATAAGGTTAAAATAATACCCTAAACTTGTCTAAATCTTATTGGTTGATAGGATTTCGACCCATCCCCACTTTAGCTTCGAAATAAGACCCTTTGGAACCATTATAAACCGATTTTGACTTTAATATAAAATAATATTTTGAGATATTCCTAAGGTGCCCCTCTCCTCCCTTATAAAAGGACACCTCCTCCCCCTCCTCCTCACACCAATTTGAGCACTCAATCTCGGCCAAACCCTGCCAAAATATCTTCTCCACTTCCCTAGAAACATCCTAGAGGTTATGGTCTTCCTCAAAGACCAATTTTAGTGCCCTAAGAGGAGGTCTCAAAGAGGTGCTTGAAAGAAGAGGTAATTACCGTTACCAATTCTTTCATCTTTATTTCTTCTTCCACTTATTCTTCTTAGGTTGTTTCATTATGAAGTAATAACATCAGTATCACTCATATACTGATATGTTATTATATGTATGAAACAACCCTATTTCACCATCTATCCATCCTACGGAAAAAGAAATCACCGCGCGTGCATACGTACGGAATACCGTCTCCACGCCGTGGTGTAATCTATTTTCCACCACCACCTTACATGGATGGGTATAATGGTGTAAAGAATAACTATACATAGTTATTACAAAATCATATTGATTCTGATATATTGTATAATCCACTCCAATTCAATTCAATATTTATGGAAATGATATCATCATTCGTGCGTACGTACGGACTACCGTCTCCACGACGCGATGAGATTCATTCTCCATGTTAACCATTTAAGAATGATTATAAAGTATATATAAGAAATAATAATGAAATATATGACATTATAAAGCTACTGGATTTATGTATATATATATATATATATATATATGTATGTCATCTACTTACTTCCATTTCAAGACAATAAGAAAAGGAAAACAGCGTTCATGCGTACGTACGGACTACCGTCTCCATGAACTGTGTTTTTCATTTTATTTATCTACCTATTATATATATATATATATATACTGAATATATATGATATATAAATCATATTTTATATTCTGGAAGTAAGTAAATCATGATATAAGTAATAATAATGTCAAGAACAACAAATCAAAACACCTACGATAAATGAAACGATTTTACCCAAAATGCTTCTTTAACATGGAATTTACAAAAAAACGGGTAATATAATGTCATAAGTGAACCATATATGATATCATAACAATGAATATGATTCTGTAATAAGTAAATGACATTATTTAAATCATTATACAGGAGGTTTGGACACATACGAAGCAAATCGGACCAAAGGTAAGGGAAATATCGCAATCTCATTTTTATCCGAGATTGTTTGTACTTTTAAATTTACTGGGGTATATTTTATCATCCACATCCATGTTTCTTCAATATGTAATATTATTTCCATCCACCTACAATTTTTTAAATCCAATTATACCCTTCGGTGAGTTTTTAGTAAAAGATATGAAAGGAATCATTTGTCATTTTTCATACGAGGTACTTTTTGACTTTTATGAAAAAAGTATGAAGAATGTTTTTTTAACTTATACGGAATGAATGGATTTTTAAAAAATTATTTCCAAGAAGATTCCTTTACAAGTTTTCAAATTTATTTTTAATCAACTTCTTTTAGTTTAAATTTGTATGACATGTTAAAAAAGGAAAAATGTTTTTGAAGTAGAAAGGATATTTTCCTCAAGAATGTAGTTCAAGTATTTTATCAAAATTATTTTCCATCTAAGATAATAAAAGGGTTCTGCTTTTATCCCTATTATTACATTGGTTTGATTATGTTGTGATGGAAATATTTTTATGAATTCCTTTATCTTATATGGTTTGTTTTATGATGTCATGATGTTTCAAGAATCCCATTTTTGTTACATGTGTTATGCGATGATGTATGATTTATGATTATGTGGCACACATAAGAAAGGATTCATTATAAGATGGGTGGGACCTATATATACCTCCTATGCATTGGGTAAAGATTTTATATCTCATGAGATAAACATGGCTTAAATGGTAGGTTATACCGGTTCAGTGAAACAGGACTGAAACGAGGGCTACTTGATTCAGAAAGGGACTTTTTCCACTAAGATAGTCTTGGCAATGAGTCTTGACTAACAAGAAATGAATCTCTATGATTATGTGTGTATGCCACAAAGTTTCATGTTTTATGTTATGATTATTGGGATTACATTTCACTTCTATGATTTATCCCATGTTATGATATTATGAGCTCTTTTGCAGGTTAAGATTTCCAAAATATATGTTCTTATGTATATGATGTGATTGATATTTCTTTTGTTTACCCTTACTGAGAATTTGAGATCACCCTTATATGTTTTCATTTCCCCAGGATATAAAGAAAGGTTTTAGGTAAAAAAAAGGGAAGATATTTATAGGATATGTTGATGATCTTTCACCACGATTAGAAGATTACGTTCCAAGTTTCCAAAGACACTAAACTATTACGATCCTTGTGTGTTTGTACTAAGTATTCCGCAAATGTAATGTAATGTCAATGTGCATCAAGTTTCGGGTCTCTACAGTTCGTATCAGAGGAAAGGTTTAGTCAACCTTTGGAAACTATGATGCGAGATCTTTAGTGAGATCCCTAGAGATATTTATAAGGTATGTCTAGGGATGTCCCTAAGGATAAGTATACGTATAGGATACAGTCCTAGAATTACGGTAACGATCATAGAATTTAACCTAAGATGTTAGATATTGAGGATACTCCACCTTTATTATGTTGTTTTCCATAGAATGATTTTTCCTCTCACACTATTCTTTTTGGATTTTAGAAAATGGCTGGAAAAAAGATGATTCACGATAATAGAGGATATGATGGACAATGGAATGATATTCTTCATGAGCAACCAAATGAAATGGGATTTGGAAGTCCAAACGTAATTATTATGCCGAATCAGCAATCTCATAATATGATTAATAAAGTAAAATTTGGTAAGTTTCCTGACTCGGCTAATAAGAGAAAGATGGAGTTTCATGATGATCATAGAGGAAAGAAAGTTCAATTTCCCCTATGTAAATCACGTGGGAAGAGGCATCAAGGAGAATTTTTCAAAGGAACTGGAAGATGCTTTGGTTGTGGAAAAGAAGGACACAAAGCCAGTAAGTGCAAAGGATAAGGTTCAGTTAACACCAGGGATGAGGATAATGGTATTGCTACGACAACAACAATGGTTAAATGTTTTAAATGTGGAATGTACGGGCATTATGCAAACCAATGCCCTAAGGGAAAGTCTCATGAAGATAATCAGAATGGTCGTATGGGAAGTATTTATGTTGATGATGATGAAGAGACTACAAATGATATGTTAGATGAAAGAATTGTTGAAGCTCGGTCAATGGTTTAAGAATGTAGTGGAATGATTACATGTTTATCAAGTGTAATGTTGTATAAGTAATCTCATGGTACTATGGGATAAAGAGACATCTAAGGATTGTTACATTGTTGTATTTCCTTATGTTTTGAA
This sequence comes from Viscum album, assembly GCA_963277665.1. Taxonomy (NCBI): domain Eukaryota; kingdom Viridiplantae; phylum Streptophyta; class Magnoliopsida; order Santalales; family Viscaceae; genus Viscum; species Viscum album. The sequence goes on along the minus strand of OY728161.1, from coordinate 1,415,304,485 downwards.
AGTATGTGATGAATGGTACTAGTATTTTTGAAAAGTATATGATATGCGCATAATGAAGGGATAATACGATAATGAGATGTTTGATTGTAGGCATGAGTTCATGATTGATATAAGGACTAAGTGATATCATGGTTTGAGTATATAGAATTTTGAGGATTTTGGTATGTGGAAAGTGTTAACTTTTAACTGCATTCATGTTTTCACTAAGGTTCAATGGGTATTCAAAAGAATACATGATTAAGGACTTTGAATGTTTGGAATGTGACCAACAAAACATATCTTATGATATATGGGGATCGACGATGGTGTTAAATTTCTGGTAATCGTTTTCACTATATTATGAGAGTGGACTGCAGTATTATGGATAAGCCTAAAGATTAGAATGGATTATGTTGGACATAAGTTAGTATTGTTTAAGGATAGAAGTATTTTCGATATTATTGATGGGATGTTATAGTAATATAGTTTTAGAAAAAGGACAACTTGCAGGACGGGCGACAGCCCATCACGTCGGACAAGGCTGTGGGAATCGAACCCACAACCGAAGTGCGACTGGCCTTTATCGCCTACCACTGGCCTACATGAAGCCCCTGTTTAGTATAAACTAGTTTTATTATATTAAGCAGTATGATATATGAAGTATAAGTCCATTTTAGGAACCATATATGATTAATCTCACTATAGACCGACTTATGTATATAATTTTTCTAACCTTTTATTTGAGACAGATGGAATGACCCGTCATTCTATCACATAATCTGCTAACACTTCACGAATAACAAATTTAACTTCATTTATTAAAGAGATGAAGTGGAAATTGTTCAAGGCACGAACAACAATGTGATTGTACCAAAATAAAGTAAGTATTTATTCTAATTCAAATTTTCAACTTTAGGGAAATGATCTTGAAAACCAATAAATGTTGTCCTAGTGATCTTATACCTGATGAATCAGATGGTACATTAGATCGTCACAAATTTATGGATTTGTGATTACTGGATTTTTCATAGCCATGTTCTCTACCACTCTCCATCAGAACATGATGGTTAGATTTCTCTTCCATATCCATATTTCACCTATGTGGAAACCCAATGATTAGTTTATTTGGGTAATCGTTACATTTCATACTTTAGTTTTTAAAGCCAAGTTTTGGTATTCCATTTTACGATGTGGGTTTCTATTAAAGAAACTTTCGAATAGTAAACCATTTATAACCCCGACGAATTTCGAGGGCGAAATTCATTTTAAGGGGGGTAGAATGTAACAGCCCGAGATTTTATGAAAAATATTCTTTTTATTAATGTCTTGTGTTATACGCTACACCAAAAGGAGCTTTCATAATACACATCTCTGACCTGGCTTGAATTATACACAATCACGACCTTCCACGATAGCATGTGTTGTATGCAACACCGAGTTTCGCTAAACAACGATATGCTATTAAGATATTATTAAAACTAGCCGTTATGAATAGTAATAACCACTTTTTAAAATTTTGTAAATTTTATTTTTTAAAATGGAATTCATTTTTGGATTCGTAATATCGAAATTTGCTTAGGGAGAAATTTTGGTACTTTTCGGAAAACTTTCATATTCTGATGAATAGTGAAAATTACTAAATTTTAATTAAAAACAACTTTTTTAATCAAAATAATTAATAGTGATAAATTATTAATTTGAGTGGTTTTAGAGTATATTTAGAATATATTTTTACAATTTAATAAAATGTTGGTCATTGGATGTAATTTCACATTTAAACCAGTTATAAACTAGTGTCAATCTTTTGAGAGTTATTATCTCTCAAAAACACGCTATTTGTTTTGACGACGAGAATTAATTTTTGAATTAGTTAATGCAACTGATATGTTTTGAATTTGGTAAAATAGACATCATTTTTGAGTTCATAATATCAAATATAGCTTAGGCCTAATTTTTGGTATTTTTCTGAAAACTTTCAATTTTCGATGAATAGTGAAACCACTAAGTGGTAGGTTAAAAACTGAATTTTTGCATAAAACTTAATTTTACCGCTTCTGTGAATGAAATTTCGAAAATACGAGAGACACGGTTAATATCAAGGACAAATATGTGGTTCAATGAGATCAAAATAATTTTTGGTGAATAGTAAGTTTTTACTTTTTTTTCCACGGTTAAAAGTAAATAGGGTAATTAAGGGTAAAAATGATATTATTATTACCCTAACACATGTCCTAATTCTATTGGATAAGTGAAATTCGACCAAAAACAACCTTAAGTGTAAAATATTATCATTTAGGCCCACTTGGATTAGATTAGGACATTTATTATTATTTAATTCAAAGAAGAGTTAAAAGAGTTAAAATCAAAGTTTATTTACTAAAACATTTTTAATATGGGCTTATACATATAATAAATTAGATTATAAATATTCATTAGAAAGATAAAAAGATTTCCTACATAATTATATTTTATTTATAATTTTTAGACTTCAAATAAATTAATTTATTTATGACACAACGATGATGCAGTAATTACCCTTTTAAGGAAATGTTAACATAATTGATGTTATAAATGCTCAAATAAATTTAATTTGAGACTTTTTATGAATTCCACTAATTTTCTAGGTTACTATGATATATTAGTGTTTATTTAATCAACTTGGTTCGAACATATAATTCTGTTATGACTTTCACAAAAATCGTATATCAAATAGTGTCAAAATTGACACAAAATAGTTTTTATATCAAATATTATATTATTAATTGTTATTTTATTCCTAAAAATATAAGGTTCGGAAAAATGACTTAGATAAGGATATATTCATTAATAATAAACAATTTTGGGTTCTTTTGGCATGTTATAGTAAGTGTATTAACCATATAGTGAAAGAAAACAAAAAGACACGGTAAAAGTTAAATTATTTAACTTAGAGTTAAATCTAATTGATAAGGTTAAAATAATACCCTAAACTTGTCTAAATCTTATTGGTTGATAGGATTTCGACCCATCCCCACTTTATCTTCGAAATAAGTCCCTTTGGAACCATTATAAAACGATTTTGACTTTAATATAAAATAATATTTTGAGATATTCCTAAGGTGCCCCTCTCCTCCCTTATAAAAGGACACCTCCTCCCCCTCCTCCTCACACAAATTTGAGAACTCAAGCTCGGCCAAACCCTGCCAGAATATCTTCTACACTTCCCTAGAAACATCCTAGAGGTTCTGGTCTTCCTCAAAGACAAATTTTAGTGCCCTTAGTGGAGGTCTCAAAGAGATGCTTCAAAGAAGATGTAATTACCGTTACCAATTCTTTCATCTTTATTTCTTCTTCCACTTATTCTTCATAGGTTGTTTCATTATGAAGTAATAACATCAGTATCACTCATATACTGATATGTTATTATAAGTATGAAACAACCCTATTTCACCATCTATCCATCCTACAGAAAAAGAAATCACCGCGCGTGCGTACGTACGGAATACCGTATCCACGCCGTGGTATAATCTATTTTCCACCACCACCTTACATGGATGGGTATAATGGTGTAAAGAATAACTATACATAGTTATTACAACATAATATTGATTCTGATATATTGTATAATCCACTCCAATTCAATTCAATATTTATGGAAATGATATCATCGCTCGTGCGTACGTACGGACTACCGTCTCCACGACGCGATGAGATTCATTCTCCATGTTAACCATTTAAGAATGATTATAAAGTATATATAAGAAATAATAATGAAATATATGAAATTATAAAGCTACTGGATTTATGTATATATATATATATATATGTATGTCATCTACTTACTTCCATTTCAAGACAATAAGGAAAGGAAAACAGCGTTCATGCGTACGTACGGACTACCGTCTCCATGAACTGAGTTTTTCATTTTATTTATCTACCTATTATATATATATATATATATATATACTGAATATATATGATATATAAATCATATTTTATATTCTGGATGTAATTAAATCATGATATAAGTAATAATAATGTCATGAACAACAAGTCAAAACACCTACGATAAATGAAACGATTTTACCCAAAACGCTTCTTTAACATGGAATTTACAAAAGAACGGGTAATATAATGTCATAATTGAACCATATATGATATCATAACAATGAATATGATTCTGTAATAATTCAATGACATTATTTAAATCATTATACAGGAGGTTTGGACACATACGAAGCAAATCGGACCTAAGGTAAGGGAAATATCGCAATCTCATTTTTATCCGAGATTGTTTGTACTTTGAAATTTACTAGGGTATATTTTATCATCCACATCCATGTTTCTTCAATATGTAATATTATTTCCATCCACCTACAATTTTTTAAATCCAATTTTACACTTCGGTGAGTTTTTAGTAAAAGATATGAAAGGAATCTTCTGTCGTTTTTCATACGAGGTATTTTTTGACTTTTATGACAAAAGTACGAAGAATGTTTTTTTTAACTTATATGGAATGAATGGATTTTTAAAACATTATTTCCAAGAAGCTTCCTTTAAAAGTTTTCAAGTTTATTTTTAATCAACTTCTTTTAGTTTAAATTTGTATGACATGTTAAAAAAGGAAAAATGTTTTTGAAGTAGAAAGGATATTTTCCTCAAGAATGTATTTCAAGTATTTTATCAAAATTATTTTCCATCTAAGATAATAAAAGGGTTCTGTTTTTATCCCTATTATTACATTGGTTTGATTATGTTGTGATGGAAATATTTTTATGAATTCCTTTATCTTATATGGTTTGTTTTATGATGTCATGATGTTTCAAGAATCCCATTTTTATTACATGTGTTATGCGATGATGTATGATTTATGATTATGTGGCACACATAAGAAAGGATTCATTATAAGATGGGTGGGACCTATATCTCCCTCCAATGAATTGGGCAAAGATTTTATATCTCATGAGGTAGACATGGCTTAAATGGTAGGTTATACCGGTTCAGTGAAACAGGACTGAAACGAGGGCTACTCGATTCCGAAAGGGACTTTGTCCACTAAGATAGTCTTGGCAATGAGTCTTGACTAACAAGAAATGATTCTCTATGATTATGTGTGTATGCCAAAAAGTTTCATGGTTTAATTTATGATTCTTGGGATTACATTTCACTTCTATGATTTATCCCATGTTATGATATTATGAGCTCTTTTGCAGGTTAAGATTTCCAAAAGCTATGTTCTTATGTATATGATGTGATTGATATTTCTTATCTTTACCCTTACTGAGCATTTGAGCTCACCCTTTTATGTTTTCTTTTCCCCAGGATATAAATAAAGGTTTTAGGTAAAAAAAAGGGAATATCTTTATAGGAGATGTTGAAGATCTTTCACCACGATTAGAATATTACGTTCCGAGTTTCTAAAGACACTAAACTATTACGATCCTTGTGTGTATGTACTAAGTATTCCGCAAATGTAATGTAATGTCAATGTACGTCAAGTTTCGGGTCTCTACAATATTATTCATTTTTCCCATCAAAGGAAACATATTTAAAATAAAACATGTATTCTTTATTGATACTTCCTTGAAACTATCATCTTATCATATACCATTCCCTTGACCTGTGAAAAACATTTAAAAAACTTCGGATGAGCATAAAAAGCTCAGCAAGGGATATAAAAATATGGAAAGGAAACATGAGTACATATATACATAAGAATGAGATCATACTTTTCCCATAAAACATAATAACTTTAACATACCTCATCAAATCATGAATTAATCATTTAAATCATAAGACATAAAGGTAACTTGAGGAATTCATAACATTCATACGTAGGGAGTAACCCTCTTGGTTACGTTTGGAATACCAATCACAATATATTTCCTAAATCTCTTCGGGGAAACCTTAACGTTTAACTCCTTTGCATTACCCAATGCATTGGAGAGCTATATCAGGATCACCCTCCCTTAGTTTATCACGGAACCACCCGTCTTCATATCAATGCCCAAGAACCATAACATAATCGTCTCACATAAAACATGCATAAAGGAAACATAACATTTCCACATTTCAATCAAAACATATCAAAACAACATATTGATATAATAAAAAAATTATGAAAACCATTTTCAATACCAAAACAAAAGAACAGTAAAAGAGGGTATTTATTTTTCTTTAAAAAAAATGTATGGCTTGTAGAGGAAGCCGAAACTCAAATAATGGTCACGGCGGCGAAGATGTAATTGTCACCGCATACGTACAACAAAAACATTCCCTTTTTTCGTTTAGTAAAATGCTTCGTATAAAAAAATATTCATTTTTGATAAATGTAAAAATTAAAGGGGTTTATACACCTTATAAAAGAAGGCTGTGTATAAAACAAAATATGCCTCAATGAAAGGAGATTGAGACGAAGTCCCATACCTCGGGTCCAACTTGACTCGATCGTTCTTTAACCTCCTAAATAATAAACGTGAGTTAATTTCTACTTTCTTAAGAACCTTTTTCACGTTCATTATTCCTTTTATATCACTTATTACCGTTTCATGAACACTATGTAAATATTTAAGTTAATAACGGTCATTTTATTAATCAGTGGTACTTGAGTCCAAAATATACTCTTTATAATTACAAGTTGTTCAGGTATTTATTATATCCAGAGTTATACACATGATTTAGATATCATATATATCATATATATCCTGTATATACATGCATTTATAATATTAAATAACATTTAGAGGTATGAAATGAAATGCACCGTTCATGGAGATGGTAAGCCGTACGTACGCATGAACGCTACTTTCATTTCTATTTCGTATTTTATGGAATTGAATCATAATGATATAAAGGTATATTATAATTCCAGTATAATATCATATATAATATCATTAATTACATCCTCTTTATGTCTCACAAATGGCATTATCGAATCAAATCACTTTAAGGGGGCGGTAGTCCGCACTTCCTAAAATGAAGATATCGCATTACCCATAATGGAAACCATAAAGGTTTGTCATAAATGAAAAATACAGAAGCTTAAGTAAAAAATAAACATATTATATATCATATATAAATACAGTGACATATTAATGGCCACATTTAAAGGTGTTATATGAGTGTTGAACAATCATCGTTTCGTGACGGAGAAATTCGCCATCCATAGAAACAGTATGTTCTTTAACCATTAGATGTAGGTGTGTGTAAGTGTAGCTTGAATCCTTCTTATAACAACATACTAGTATATTGAAGATACTGGTTTTGTAACAAAAGAAATTATTATAATGAGTTTAGGGGGTTGGAGATGCAAAATAAAACGAAAGAACACAAGAGAAGACACTACCATTAAAACGGGTAACTCTTTTTGATTTGAGCTCAAAGGATTCCTTGGGAAGACTTCTACCCAAATTGAGGATTCAAAGTGTAAGATAGGGATGTGGAGAGTCAAACTTGGCAGGGGTTGGCCAAGACAAAGGCTTTGGAAGTGTGGGTAAGGTGGTAGAGGTGGGGGCCTTTTATAAGAGGAAAGGAGGGGCACTCTTGGAATGTTAAGAAAAGATACATTGCTATAAAATGATTTTCGGATAAATAAGGTCCCAAAATTATTAATTTCGAGGATATGGTGATAAGTGTTCGAAATACACCCAACAAATATGTTTTTGACAAGTGTAGGGCTTAGATTATACATTATATTTTTATTTTTTTTAAATCGTTAAATAATGAGGTAATCACTGCATCATCATGGTGTCATAAATATATTAATTTATTTAATGTTTAAAAATTATAAAAAAATATCATGATGTAGGAAATATTTTTAGATTTACAAAGAATATTTATAGTCAAAAATATGACCTGTATAACCCCACTTAAAAATTGTCTTAGTAAAACAACTCATGTTTGTGACATTTTTACTTTAACATTACATAAAAGGCATTAATGTCTTTAACTTACCAAAGTGGCTCAATGGGGTCCCAAAAATCAACCCATGAGTTTTCTTGGTCGTCCATGACACATAAAATAAGGGTAGTACATGTGTCTAGTTCATTTAATATTATTAAAACATTATTCTTACCTTAAATTACACTAATTACCTCTAATCACGATTAAAAACATAAAAGTTACTATTCACCAAAAAAATTATTTTAATCTCATTGAACCAAATTATACTTCTTAAAGACAAACATGCATTTTGGAATTTTGAAATTGAAAACATAGAGGTGGTAAAATTTAATTTAATCAAAAAATCAGTTTTTAAGTACCACTTAGTGGTTTCAATATTCATCAAAAATTGAAGTTTTTCAGAAAAAATACCAAAGCATCAACCTAAGTTATATTTGATATTCCGAATTCAAAAATGATGTCTATTTTACAAAATTCAAAATATATTAGTTACATTAATTAATTTAATAATTAATTCCGGTTGTCCGAGCAAATAGAGTGTTTTTATGAAACAAAAAGTATCAAATGAATGACACTAGTTTAAGTCTAATTTAAAAGTTAAATTAATTCCAATGACCACTATTGGATTAAATGGTAAAAATATATTCTAATTGATCTTTAAAACCAATTCAAAAGATAATCTAATCATATAAATAAATTAGATTAACCAGAGGTTCTGAATTAAAATACAACAATTTTCACTATTCATTAAAAAAATGAACTTTATCGGAAAAATACCAAAAATTTACCCAAAGTAAATTTCAATGTCCCAATCATAAAGAATATGTTTATTTTGAAAAATAGAGCTTTTAAAATTTTCAGAAGTTTGATTTAAAAAGGGTTTGTCATCAAAAGGCAGTAAAACAATCTTTTACAAATATTAGTGTATTCCATGCTTAAGATTGGATTTATTCTCATTTTAAGCCTCTAAAACACTCTCTAATTCATTAATAGACATAGATAAAAATATCTATTATTCATGAATTACTTCTGATGTTACACTGACGCCTCACACAGTAGCGATCCCCTCCATGGGTCTGCCACCTTACACAATAGCGCTCCCCCTAATTGCCTAAAGAGGTATTACTCTTGTCGAGTACCATGGGTATACCACATCACAAATTTGAAATCCTCCACCATGGGTCTCCGCCTCACCCAGTAGTACTCCCCACTGGGCTATTCAAGTCACTGTGAATGAATCAGACAAGCAGTTATCTGGTCTTAGCCAGAATCTAGGTCTCCGTAGTATGGTCGCTCGTCTCCTAGAGGGTCCCCTCCACGAGCTACATGCTGATACTCCAAGTGTCACAAAGTCCCATGAAGAAATATCTCAATGTTCTACCACATCATATGGGTCTTTCTGCAATAGACGGCGCATGAATCAGATGCCCCGTCTGTGAGTTATTAGACTTTTTGTCCCGAGGGCCCGGTTGGTTTCGTGTATGAACCAACCCGACTGTATGTCAACTGTACCTTAAATTTTCGTGGGGTATTTCTGAAGAGACCGATTCTCAAATAGATTATTAGCGCTGTTGATTGTTCCTAAAATGGACTTCTGTTGCCAATGATATGGACAACATAAGAAAAGGGTCCAAAGTGGGCTCGAGTCCAGTCAGACCTGGTCGGACTGACTCGGCCCAACTCAGTCTCGGTCAACCCGGTTTGGGTCGACCAGGTCAGACTTGCGGGGTATGAACAGTCCTATTTGGAGGTTTAGAATGATATGTTTGGCCTAGTCTGCTAGGCCCAGCCCAGTGGACTGCGTGGTCAATTTGGGCAGAAGTCACCATGTGGGCGACTCTGCCCGAATACCAGTGGCAGGTCCGGCCAGCGCCGAGAGGGTTCTGGGAGGTTGCTGGGTAGGTGGTCGAGGCGCAGGAGGGGGGCATAGACAGGCTCCAGGAGGGTGGTAGGGGCACCGGGCTAGTGCCAGAAGGGCGGAGGGCAGGCGGATGGGGCGTCGGGTGGCGCCGGGGGGCACTGGGTCGGCGGCTCGGGCGCCGGGTGGCCGGTGCCCGGGGCCCTCCACCCGGTGTTGGCCTCTCGAGCTGATCCGAGCCGTCTGCGCCGTGCACCTCGTGACGGCTGCCCGACCTGCCATTGATCTTCGGGTTGAGTTGCCCACGTGGCGACTTCAGCCCGAATTGTCCACGCAGTTTGCTGGGCCGAACCCAGTGGACTGGGCCAATCTTACCGAGATGAACCGCCCAAAGGGCCGGGACAGACACAAAAAGTCTGACCGAGTCAACCCAGACTGGGTTGACCTAGACTAAGTTGGGCTGAGTTTGTTCGACTGGGTCGGACCGGACTCGGGCCCACTTTTGACCTGTTGCTTGCGTTGGCCATATCTTTGGTATCAGAAGTTCGTCTGACGAACTGTCAGAGGTGCTACAAATCTCGTTGAGAATCGGTCCCCTCAAAAATACCCCATGGGAATTCATTGTACAGTTGAGATACGGTCAGGTTGGTACGTACACAAAACCAATCGAGCCCCAGGACAAAAAGGCTAATAACCCATAGACCGGGAATCCGTTTGACGCGCCATCTGTTGAGTTGAAACTCATATGACATGGTTGACCATTGTGATAATTATTCATAGGACTTAGTGACACATGGAGTATTGGCATGTAGCTCGTGGAGGGGACCCTCCAGGAGATGAGCGAGCAGACAATGGAGACCTAGAAGCTGGCTGAGACCTGATGACTGCTTGTCCGATTCGTTCGGAGTCACTTGACTAGCCAAGTGGGGAGCGCTAATATGGGAGGCGGTAGACCCAACGTGGATGAGCACTATTGTGTGAAGTGGATGACCCACAGTACATTACAGGAGTACCTTTGGAGGCTATTATTGGGAGCGCTACTGTATGAGGTAGCAAACCCATAGAAGGGAGCTCTACTGTGTGTAGGGGTAGACCTACGGTACTTGACAGGAGGAGTACCTCAGCAGTCTAAGGTTAGTGAGTATCACTCAAAGTCATGACATTACTGCTGTGCTCGACATAGAAGGAGTTCTCTAACTGCCATGGTTTCGTGAATAAAAATCTTGGTTTGAGAAGAGTCAATGACCTTTGCATTTTTCCTCGTGATTTAGATGGGTCACATGATAACATAGGTATATGTATGATCATATACTAGAGTTTTGGTTATCTGTTGAATTTTATGCTTTTTGGTTCATCCTTGTTACATTTTGTGATACCTTGAGGGTCTCTGGGTCCCTACTATGTATCGTTATACTCACCCCCGCACAGGCTATGCCCGTACAATGTTGTGTTGGATGCAGACGGTAGACAATGTGGACAGAGGCTGCGAGCGATCTAGGACTAGACGGTACCCGGAGGGGGGCTACATGGAGAGACGGTACATAGAGCATACCGTTAGATGTGTGGTGCTGAGGTGGACATCTATAACTACCCTTCAGGTATGAATCCTAGATGATGATCCTAGAGTTTCTTCTACGTTTTAGTTTTTGCCCCTTTCTTTCAGTTGTACTTTCTCTCCATTGTACTTTCCTGTTGGGCATGTATTCTGGCCCCCTTTACTTTCAATGCACTTTTTATACAGTTTTTACTTAGTGTTTGCTTCCGCTTTTACTCTGGTTGTGTGAGGCTACAGTTTATAAAGGATATACCTTTCCAGTTTTGGGGGAATACACCTTTGGTGCTAGTCGCCAGCCCCTGGCCTATGGAAGGCGGGTTTGGGGTAGTCCTGATGCAGGTCCCGGGGCATGGGTCATGACAGGTTAATCAGCTGATGTTTTATTATGTATTTTATTTTTCGACAATTATTTTATTTAAAAATAAAAATTCTTCGGTTCCCATAATTGTTTATAATCTTCCTTCATAGAGGGGATTCTTTAATAGTCATTATGAGGGGAGGTTTCATTTTCATTAAAATTTATAATCATGTTATTTTCAAAAAGGCAGTTATTGCAGGGTTTATAAATCCTTAAACACAACTACTACTTATGATAATTAAACTAATTGATTCAATATAATTATATTGATACATTGGAAACATCTCCCCTACGAACATCACTACATGTCATATAAATGTTTTCCCCTATATTAGATAAATGTGAATCTATTAATAAGAAACTTCGGTGAGGATGATAAAAAGTTACTTCAAATTGTATTGTTACATAATTATGGTTATCCACATGGATTAATGTAATAATGATTGAATCCTAAAAAAATAAATAAAATGAGATATTCTTATCCCTATTTAATAGGGTCATATGTACAATAAATCTCTTGTACATATATTCAAAATCATTCTCCATTTCAACATCATCAACAAGGGAGGCCCCAATTTTTCCTTTCAAATAATTCAAATCGATGGTACCTATCTTATTATTAATCTATATTACTAATTTATCAATCTTTTGATGAAAATTTTTATCAAGTTATATTTCTTTTTATAATTTCTGTAACACCTTTCATTATTTTACATATAATGTGTTAATTAATTTTTTATCATTGTATACATTTTATGTATAAAAATGAAAATGTTATTACAAAATAAATGGACATTATAATTCAAAATATAGAATCCATTATACCTAATTCTATTCACATAAGTAGAAAAATTATATTTTTAATTAATCCCATAGATACAACATAAAATATGGGTTTTAATGTTAAAATTTGAAATGAATAAAATATTATTTCTGAAATTTCAGTGTAAAAATGATTCCAAGGAACTAATATGGTTTGATAGATGTAAAAAGAAATTTAATTAATATAGATCCAAATTTAAACTAGATTTTTCGATTTAAATAAATTACATGACAATGTTGTTTTATGATAAAATGTAATAGTTATCTTTATTCATAAAAAATTAAACATCTTTGAAAAATATCAACAATTCAGCCAAATATAACATTTATATTCCAATTTCCTAACATAGATTATTATTTTTAAATATAATAATTAATATGTCAGTATTTTTATTTAAAATATATATAGCAGGAAATGGCATTAAATTTTTCCAAGAGATAAATATAAAATTATTATGATTAAAATTATATTTAATCTTTTAAAAATCATATCAAAAATATTTGATGAATTTAAAAAATTATTAGATATATTATATAAATATCAATAGTATCATTCAATATATTTTATTGATTTTATTTATTAACATAAAATTCCAATTCGTGAATAATTGTTTAGGTAAAAACACATCCTATATATTCAATTGGTTTTTATTTCTATTTATAATTAATAATTAACTAATGAATTCAAATTATAAACATGCAAACCTATATTTTATGAATTCATTTAATATCATTCATTCTATCAATTCCAATAATAAGGTTATAAAAATATAATTTAAATAATAATATTTTTTTCTTTAATGTATTGTTGAAGTGGTGTGTCATATATGATACATAGCATAGTGCTTCCGCTTAAAAATTTGTGATGTTACATTATCCCATATTTAATTAATTTCACTGTCCGAATATGATCTAAGGATCGAAAAAACAAGGGCTTTGAAATTTCAAAATACATTACTTGAATTCCCACATTTTAAAAATGATCAGTAAAACAGATATTTGAAAAGGGGTAAGGAATGTATTAAGGTCACCTAAGATAACACATAATAGGATACCACGTAAGAAAAAATGTAAAATTATGAGGAAACTAAATCTTTTGGAATAAAATTGAGTGATATATATCATGATCCTGGGAATATTAACCATCATAAAAGAATAAATATGTGGTTTGGTAAAAGGCCATTCATTAATGTAATAAAATATTTTATGGATTAAAAATTTGTTTCACATAATTGATGAATTATTTTATGACCTAGAATAAGAACATAAAGAAAAATAATTATTTGAGAAGTATAATTTTACAATTTTCTCAAATTTTCCAACTAGCATATATTTTATCCAATCGATGAGTATTTGAGATGAACTTTTCAATCATGAAGTATTAGAATTTACATCTACAAATCAACGAATCAATAAATGTATTACAATATATTCCACCTACCATAAGGAACCAACCAAAACCAAAAATGGTTAGTACTTGAAATGGAACAATTCCTGAATGAACAAACTATTTTATAATGGAAATATAATTTAATATACCAAATATTATAATAATTCCAAAATGAAAATATATATTTTTCAACCAATAAAAATCCATAAAATTACAGAAAATATTCCCTAGAAAAATTGAATCCCAAAATGTAGAATGATTTTATCTCATTGAATAGCAAGGAAAATATAGGATTCATATTAATGTATCATAAATTAATCTTAATGTATCATTCAGAAAATTAATTACCCTAATAATCCTCATGATATAACAATATTTAATTAAATGACATCAGTAACTAGAAATCATATATGTTCCCAAAATATAACTAATTCTTTAGTTTGTCAAATAAAATCCCATAGTATTTTGTTTACCATTATGATATAAGTATCATAATATAGTGAATGTATTCATAAATATCATAGATCATGTAATCTGAAAATCAATATTCAATCACATGGTTATTAGTATGATAAACATAAGTTAAAAAAATGAACACAATCTTTATCTATAATGTAGTCTAATAAGTAAAAATTATAATATACAAACTAGGACATCCCATAGGTAAGTGGTATGAAATACACTCTTATTAGTCTTTGGTTGTGGGTTCTATATCTAATTAATTATCATAAATTAGGGTTTATCACATATTCTATGGGTATTCATTTTTATAAATCTATATTATTATAATAAATTTAAAATTCTATAGATAAACATCATCAAAATAGGCATAATGCATTTTAACATGAAAGGTTATTTTTTAATACTCATTTTTCATTTCAAAATATAAATTACCCATAATTACTTTAGAATTTCCCAATATTATAAAAAACTCTGTGGTTATAGAGGTTGATTACCTTACTCCCAGATAACATCTTTACCTTTAATGTAATCATAACCCTACTCTATTACCAATTGTATACTCCCATATATAAAATTTATATTATCTCGTAATTTTTAAACAAGAATACAAGTTCATTAACAAAATATCATTTAGTGTTATAATTTTAGAGAATTAAGAAAATAAATTATAATGTAAATCCATACATAATAGGTCGACACTATTACCCATTATCCCATTTTCCAAAATACTAAACATTCTAAAAAATAGTTTTCCTTACATTATATATAATTAAATTATTATTCATTCCCTCATTTATGACCCTAATAATCCGTTAACCTAAAGAAAACATTTTGAAATCTAGGATGAGGAGAAAAATATTTGTAGGGAACAATTAAAATTGAAAACCATTAGTTGAGTGAATACCAGGAAAACAATTTCATGTAATTTGATCAAATTAAGTTAAACATATTTTCCTGAATCACAAACACATTGTTTTCATAGTATATGAATTTAAAACACATATCATGAAATATAAAAATTATTTAGTTGACATAGGGAATAATCTAAAAAATACATTTCAAAACAATTCAATTTAAATAACTATACAGTTGACATACAATACTATTATTACCTAATGCATTATAGAACATTAATGGGGATAACCCTTCATATAATCTATATCATGATCACCCATTATCTAGAATAGAGATCAACCCATTGTATAATACATATCATAATCACATGTTTCTCATGAGCTATTATAGGGATCTACAATTCCTATAATCTAAATTAGGCTCTCCCAGGAGCTATAATGAGAATCAACCCTATATATAATCTATATCAGCATCACCAATTACTCCTATAATTCTCAAGTAAAATTTCATGAATACAATAATATTATCAAATATCCAATTTAGAATGTCGTTTAATCCCATATTAAATAATTTTCAAATAAAAATTATCATTTCATTTAAAAAACTATTTTCGAAACTAAAACACATATCTTTTTTTGAAAACCCATCATCAATTCCAAAATGACAAAAAAATAATCATTTAAGAAAAAATGTCATATTTAAATGGAATATAAACTCTATATAACATCCAAATATTTCATAGTATTTTATATCTTTAATGTAAGTAAGTATATTATACTACACACACCACTGACTTGGCTTGCATTATACGTAAGATTGAGTTTCTGTGAAACAACACATTAGTATTATAATTATTAAAATGATATATTTATTT
Source organism: Viscum album (assembly GCA_963277665.1). Lineage (NCBI taxonomy): Eukaryota > Viridiplantae > Streptophyta > Magnoliopsida > Santalales > Viscaceae > Viscum > Viscum album. The sequence continues at coordinate 1,415,288,451 of OY728161.1, read as the reverse complement.
TTCATTTATTTATTGTGATATGAATATTAACAAATTAATTTTTATTGTTATTAAAATTTTTTCACATAAATTAACCATATTTACAATGAAATGTATATGATTTGTTAAAATAGTCATATATTTCGACAAACTATTTTTTTAAAAGAACTATATTTTATGTAATTTTGTGAACAATAATAAAATTAATATTAGAAACTCATAAATAATATAATTTGGTAAAATATACATAGTTTCTTGATTCAGAATATGAAAATTAGATTAGGGTGAATTTTTGGTATTTTGATGAAAACATTTAATTTTTCATGAATTTTGAAAAATACAACGGAGTATAAAAAAACTGACTATTTATATAAATAATTTTTATTATTATTTAATTGTAATTTTTAGTGAAAATTGATTTATAATACCTATATTAGTCAAATTTAATTCATAAGAGTCATTCAATAAAAATATTATTTATATAATGTTTTATTAAAATTTTAAACATCTTTTACCTACCTAATAGACACATTTGTAAATTTGTATAAAACATCATCTTACCACTTCTATGAATTTAATATCAAAAATACGAGATACACAGTCGAATACAGTAAGTAAAATGTTGTTTAAATGGATTAAAATAATTTTTGTTGAATAGTAACTTTAGAATTTTATTTACCACGTTCAAAAGTAAATAGGGTAACTAAATGTAAAAATGTTATTATAATTACCCAAACAGAAGTACTAATTCTATTGGATAAGTTTATTTCAACCAAAATAATACATAGGAATAAAATAATATCCTTTTTGATCCCTAAGGATTAGATTTGGACATTTATTATTATTTTATTTAATGAAGATTAAAAAGTGTTAAATTAAAATTTTAATTACGAAACCATATTTAATATAGGGTTATATATAAGATAAATATAACTATAAATATTATTTATAAAGATAGAAATATTTTCTACAAAATGGTATTTCAAAAATATTTTTTGGACATTAAATAACTAAATTTAATCATGAGACCATGATGATGCCATAATTACCTTATTAATGAATGATTAGAATAAATGAAATTAACAATATCATAATAAATGTAAATTGAGACATTTGATGCATTACACTAATTTTCATTGTTAATATGACATGTTATGTATGATTTAATTTAATTTTTTTATGTAATCAATTTTTTTGACTTTCAAAAAAACCAAATTCTAAATAGTTTTAAAATATACATGAATCAGTTTTTTTAAAAAATATACTATATTATTAAATGATATAATATTTCTAAAAATATATGTTTCAAAAAAAGGAATTATATAATTATAAATATGTCATTAATAAACTACTTTAGGTTCTCTTGTAATTTTTTTGTATCTTTATTAACCATGTAATATAAAAATACAAGCAGACATTGTAAAAGTTATACTATTTAATTAAGAGTTAAATATAAAAGATAAGGTTAATATGCTGACAAAAACTATTATAAAACCTTTTGGATGAGAGGATATCGAACCAAAACCACCTTAGCCTCTAAATAAATCCATTTGCGTACATTTTAGTTCGATATATTTTTTATAATAAAATAATATATCAAGGATTTTCTAATGTGACCCTCACATCTCATATAAATGAGTACTTCCTCTTATCTCAAAAGCACACCTCCAAATCCATTTATCTTGGCTCAAAAATGATAATATATTCTCTAAAATACCCTCAATTCAACCTAGAGGCCCATCATTGATCCTAATTCCATCCTAAGGATCACTTTTGATCAAATAAAAAATGAAGCACCCAAAGAAGAGGTATAAATTTCATCACCTATTTCAATGCTCTTTTCTTCTTCCACATCCTCTTTATTTGTTGTTTCCATACCAAAATAATAACTCATATACCTTCTAAATATAGTTATTTTTTTATAAATATGGTAAAATAATATTCATTTATCCATCGATACTTTGAATGATAAGGTCACCATATGTGCGTATGTATGACTTACAGTCTCCACATCATTGTCTTGTTTGTTATTCAACACTTCATTATTTATATTGGTATAATAATAATTATAATTGATGTAAATATTAAATATAACAAGATAATTATTCTATATATGTAATATACCATTCAATTACATATGATTTAACCATCAATAGAATGATATTGTAGCCCGTGCATATGTACAGATTACCGCCTCAACGAACGTGATATGATTCATTCCCCATCATAACCAACCAAGAATAATTTTTATTTTATGATAAAAAATAATTTTTAAGAACTGAATATCATTATTGATACAAATAAAATAAATCATATCCCTAATTAACATGACTTAAATTACATAACATAAGATGAAAAACAAATTAGATAGCACCAGAAATAATGTTACTAATGATATATTATTATCAAATAAATATTAGAAGATAATATATGATATAATATTTATGCATGTGGTTATTGTATAAAAAAATATTTAACAATTATACAAGAGGATAGCATACCCTCGACTAAGGAAAAATACAATGTAGGGGTTAATTTTACTGTAGCATCCCAGGAAAATAAAGAATATGACATTCTCATATTTATTAATATTCTGTGAAATAAATTTCGATATTACTTTAAATGGAATTCTAGTATTGATGACATACCAAATACACAACGACGAGTTTCATTGAAATCTTACATAGCACACTAATATTATAATAATATTATTTTAAATGGTAGTTAACTCCTAGCCATTATAATGGAGGGAATGAACAGAACTAACAAAAAAATGATTATATATGTTTGTTAAATATTTTAACAATTACCCAATAAATTATAAGGGCATAAAATTCCAATGAATCAAATTTTAAACATAAATATTATAATATTTTTAAAAGGTTGATTAACTGCCTTTTGTTGGAAAAACATTTTTAAAACTACTTTTTGTATATTTTATATGTTATATCTGACAAAATAGAATCCTTCTTTAGAATCGAGACATCAAAATTTACTTTGTGAAAGTTTTTGTTATTTTTCCGATAAAGTTCATTTTTTAATGAATAGTTAAAATGTTGTATTTTAATTCAAAACTTCCTCTTAATATAATTTATTTATATGGTTATATTATCTTTTTAATTGGTTTTAAACTGAAATTAGAATATATTTTTACCTTTTAATTCAATGGTGTTCATTGGAATTAATTTCACTTTTGAAATTGGACATAAACAAGTGTCAATATTTTGATAGATTTTGTTTTCTTAAAAATACGATATTTGTTTGTATAGGAAGAATTAATTATCAAATTAATTTATGAAACATATATGTTTTTAATTTTGTAAAATTGAAATCATTTTTTAATTTGGAATATCAAATTTACATTGGATAAATGTTTGGTATTTTTTTAACAAATGTTCATTTTTAATGAATTGTGAAAAATAGTTCATTTTACATCAAAACTGCTTTTTCATATTATTTAATTATATAGATAGATGGTCCTTTTAATTGGTTTTAAACTTCAATTGAATTATGTTTTTTAACTTAATACTATTTTGTTCATTGGAAGTAATTTCACTTTTCAATTGGATGTATAAACAAGTTAATATTTTGATAAAATTTACTTCTTCAAAACTCGACTTTAGTTGTGAAAATGGAAATTATTTTTGAATTATTTACTGAAATTTCTATCTTTATAATTTGGTAAAATTGATTCCATATTTTTACACATATGTTTCATATTATTTAATTAATACTCTTTTGTTTTTTGACATTATGAATAGTAATGACGATAATTATCTTTAATTTTTGTGATTAATTAGTAATTTGGTTGTTAAGTGTAATAGAATAATGTCATAATAAATTAAAATGACCCCAACATGTGTCCAAATATTTTTTTTTGTGTCATGGAAGACCATGGGAATCTTCTTACCAATCTTGAGGCCCTTGATGTCACATGGGAGTGATAGTGACATTTATGAAATTATTAATATAAAATAAGAAAAATATAACAAAGGTTTGTATATACTAAGTAAAAAAATTAATTTTGTTCAAATAAATTATCTCTTAGATGATAAATAGTCATTGAAAAAATAAAAACATTTCCTACATCATGGTAATTTTTTGTAATTTTTAGAAATTAAATAAATAAATTTATTAATGACACCATGATGATGCAGTGATCACCGCATTAATGAATTATTTAAATAAAATATAAAGATAAGCTAAAATATAATATGTACACTTGTATAAAACCTATTGTATTGGTTTATTTTTAACCCTTAACACCTTATCCTAAAAATATTTCATTTTGGGACATATAAAATCCGAAAGTCATTTTATAATAATGTTATATTTCAAGTCTTTCCAAAAGTGACCATCCTCCCTCTTATAAAAGGCCCCCACATCTACCCCATTACCCACACTAGTAAATCCATTTTATCTTCTATACTCAGATCATAATATCTCTAAACATCCCTCTCTTACTCCTAGAAGCCTCACTTTTGGCAGAAGTCTTTCCAAGGATGTCGTTGGCTCAAACCAAAAAGAGTCACACGATTTAGAGGTAATGTCTTCTATCGAGTTTCTTTCTTTTGTTTTCATTCTCCACTCAACAATATCATGTTTTTATTTGATCCTAAAATGAACAAAGTATCCTCAATATACTAATATGTTGTAATTATAAGGATTTTACCTAAAATTACACACACCCCCATCTAATGTTTAAAGAACATACTGTTTCTGTGGGTGGAGAATTACTTTCTCACGAAACGATGATTTTTCAATATTCTTTTATAACCTTTAGTTTTTTACATTATGATATAAATATATTTATATTTTGTATATATTATATTTAAATCCTATCTTTTCTTCTGAATTTTATATTCAAAAAAAACCTTTATGCTTTTCATGTTGTGCAAATGAAATAATTTCATATGAGAAAGTGCGGACAACTGCCCCCTCAAGTGATGTGACCCATTCATGACAAACATGGAATTTATAAATAATGTAATTAATTAAAATAGGATACCAATATAATGACAATATTATACTTCAATTATAATATATCTATGTCAAATTTAGTTTTAATGTCCATTAATATAACAAAAAAATTAAAGTAGCGTTCATGCGTACATACGACCTACCATCTCCATGAACGGTACATTTAATTTATTTACTCCCAACATTATGAAATAATGTTACATAAATATATAATGGATATTATTATATTTAAATCATTAAAACCATTCTATAGATGAATTAATTATAACTACATGGACAATTCCCTTTAAACTAGTTCATTTTTGACGCATATACTGAACATCGACAAAACATATGATATGAACTCACATAATTAACTAATTATTATAATATGATAACATTTGATATGAATTGAATGATAAACATTAAATTAAGTCCTTATGTGATTATTAATTTACCATGGTTTATTATTTATGAATATAAATAAATGAACATGACAAGTTGGACTTGAGGTATGGGGATTTCTTATCTCACTTTTAATTCTGTGAGATTTCAATTGTTTTCCACTTATTTTTTGCATGTGGTGTATTGTGTATTGAAATATCATATATATTATCATTATTCTATTTATATTCATGGTATTATGTGATTCATTTGGTGTTTATTATCATTTCTTCAAATGGCTCGATTTATTACAACGAGGTAAAAGGTTTTTATATCACTTTTTATTCTCGTGAAATTCCTGCAACATTTCCCACTATTTACTTTTGTGTGGTGTTTTTACATTCCATGATTGTATTGTTAGTGTAATTTAAAATAATTTATGTTCATTTATGTCTTCATTGTATTAACCTTCTTTCATGGGGTGTCCGTTTTAAAGTTACCCAAATCGGTAAGGGATCCTTTCAACCTCCTCTTTTTAAAAGGCTTATTTTTGTTAGGTATTTTCATTTACATCTTGATATGATGGGATATGTTATTATATTTCCTTATTGCTGTAAATTTTATGTCCAAGTGATGAGAAACCCTTTTAATCTCCCATCAACTCATATTCTTAATTTTAAAGTGATGTTGTTATGCTGTCGAATTTTTGTAAGGGAACTTCTTAACCTGATTTCAATTCTTTGGGTTAAACCTCTAATTCATGATTATGTCGTGATATGAATATGTTTGGATGAACTATTATTGTTTTAAACATAATATCCCCTTATATTGATTTTATTTATATTTCTCACACATAATTATGTAATTGATATATCCTTAATCTAAGGATACCATCTTTGTACGGTACTTCCTCTTAATCTCCTTTCGTTGATGCATCTTTTTATATCTACACAACATTATTTTTTTACAGTGTATAAAACCCTTTTTACTTTTAATTTAATTCAAAAGAAATCATTTTACATGAATCATTTTACTAAATGACAAAAGGAATGTTTTTTTCTTACGTATGCGGTGACAACGACTTCTTCGCCTCCATGACAATTATTTGAGTTTCAGCTTCCTCTACAAGCAATAAAATTTTTAAATGAAAAAATACCATGTTTTACTATTCATTTATTTTGGTATTGAAAATGTTTCTAATAATTTTTTCATTATATCAATGTGTTGTATTGATATCATGTGATTAAAATGTGGAAATGTTATGTTTCCTTTATGCATGTTTTATGTGATACGATTATGTTATGGTTCATGGGCATTGTTTATGAAATCGGGTGGTTCCGTGAAAACAAATAAGGGTGAGTGAGTCCGAGATAGCTCTCCAATTTACTGGGTAACGCGAAGGAGTTAAACGCCAAGGTTTATCTGAAGCAATTTAGGGAATATACTTTAATGGGTATTCCAAATGTAACCATGGGGGTTACTCCCTACGTAAAAATTCTATAAATGACTCAAGTTACCTTTATGTCTTATGATTTCAGTGTGTATTTCACAAATCTTATGATTTCATGAGGTATATTATAGTTCATATGTTTTATGATTAAAGAATGATTTCATTTATTCTTATGTATTCCAGGAGTAATGATTTATTTCCATATTTTTATATCCTTTACTGAGATTTTTATGCTCATCCCATTTTTATGAAATTTTTTCCACAATGACTTAATGATTAATAGGGTCAAGGATCAGATCAAAGAATGACATGAAATATAAAACATGGATCTAGATAGGTTTCTTTTTACGCGTTTTTTTATTTTATGAAAAAATGGAATCTTCCTAGAATTGTCTACTTTGTATTTTTTTGATATGTAATAGTTATGGCCTAATTCTCTAAAACTCTAAAACTGAAAATATCCACAATGTTAATTGATAATTTAAATGAATATTATGTAATGTTTTAAGGCCGGGTCTTTATATTTGGGATCAAAGTACGATTTAGATTACTTTATTGGTTATGCTATTCATTAATCTTAAGTGACATTATAATAATGGCTAGCAATTCCGAAAGATTCGTAGTTTTTTTTCGATAAAGTGAATGAGTATAAGATAATATAAATAATTGTATCATAGTATTATATGATTATTTTAATAATAAACTCACAATGACCTTTTTGGTTTTATTAAATGGCTGGATCTACCAGGAACCAATGTAATAGTGGATGTGAAGGAAACTGTTACAGTTTTCTGAATGAGCAACACAATGATATGGGAGCTGTAATGAGAACTCTTTTGGTTATTCTCGACCAACTATATAGAGTCATGATTGACCACTTGAACCGTAATGATTTTTATAAGGCATCCTATATGTGAGAAACAAATCCATATAGATGTTCAGGTAATAATCATAATGGTACGAATGTTCAAAATCCTATATGTAAAAGATGTGGAAATAAACACATAGGAAACTGTTTCAATGGGACATAAAGATGTTATAGATGTGCAAATTAAGGTCATAAATCAGAATCATACCATGGAAAAATGAAGTATCTGGTTGACTCTAGGAATGGGAAAGAAGTTCTTTCTGAAGGATCAATTGAATGTTTTAAATGTGTTGTGCATGATCATTATGAAAACACATATCCTACGAATACGTTTCGGGAATGAGATCACCATGATCGTACAAATATTTTTTAACCAATACCTTATTCCATTGTTATTGAGGATGAAGAAACTGACAATGACCAATGAAAGGTATGGATTATTTCTAAACATATGTTTTCCTATTACTGAAATCTTAGGATATTATTCAAGCTTTTGTTTATAGGAAATAATTTTTTCAGAATAAGTTGTAAAGGAATGGTTATTGGATCATAAAGAATGTTGAATGAGTAAGAAGTCATCATACAAGTAATTCAGGAGTTATAGTATATTTTAGGATGGTGAAATTCTTAAAAGTATTAAGGATCTTTTTATGATAAGATTACATTAGAATACTTTTTATAGTATATGTAACCCTGAAGTTTGTTATATGATAATTTTATGCAAGGAATAACTATCTTTTTTTTGTGGATATAGTTATAAAGAACCATTTAGGGTTATATGATCCATGAATTTGAGGTAACTATTGGTTAATACATTTTGGGATGCAAAATGAAGGTTATTAGATAACCTTTGTTATTAACATATGTTATGGTTATTTTTGATGAATTTATCTCTTTTTGGAAATGTTATAAAATTATGTATTTTTTGAAATGGGACAACATACAAACTATGTGACAACCCGTTGCGTCAGACGAAGCTGTGGAAATCGAACCCACAACCAAGGTGCAACTGGTATTTATCGCCTACCACTAGACAACGTGAAGTCCCTAGTTAGTATCACTAATTATTTTTAGATATATGATCTTATGAATCTATAATAAGTTTAATTTGTGTAATGAATAACCTATCATGGAGGATATGTGATTCGGTTAATTACTTTTCCGTATGAGACTTTTAAGAGTAACTGATGTAATTTGGAGATAAATGTTAAGATTTTCCCTGGAAGACTTTGTGATTAAATTTTTCAGAGATTTGGGTTTCAATCTTAGTTTGTATTACATTGAATAATTTTATGGATAGATATTTATTTAATGGTCTTTCTTGATCCTTGGGTTCTGTTTGTTGAATTTTGGAGATTAAGAGTATTGTTTCTTTTTAAAAATGATTATCCTTTTGGAGATTATCTGGTCTTGTACTTAAACTTTTGGTTTTGGTTAATTTCTAATGAAATTTGAAATATATTTTTCATCTTTTGTGGATTTGGTTATTCCCATGAAGTTGATTATAGCGCTCTTAATGTGAACAAGTCATCCTAGATACTCATCTTTGGGAAAAAGTATGTGTTTCGGTAAGAAATCTAGTAAGAGATGAAAGACTACATGATAAGTAAGTATATTTCCTTATGATATAATTAAGATCATAAAAAAATTACTTAATGAAAATAAACATTAAACAAAAACGTTGTTTGTTATCTTTTTCCTACTGGGGAATCAAATAACATTTTACCCATCACATGTTTGTGATTTTCTGGTGATTAACATTCCCCTAGACATATTTTCTATCACTATCCATCAGAACATGATGTTTTGTTTTCTCCTCCATGTCCATTTTTTCATGGAATCCCGGTTTCTGTTGTCTTGGGTGACCTTTTTTACTTTCCTTTCATTCTTTTAAAGTGATAGATTAATTTACTCGGTTTCCAACGTAGGGCTTTCAATAATGTTTCTGAGCCCAATTTTAAAATTTCAAGAATGCAATTCCCAAAATGGTGGAAGGATGTAACATCCCATGTAAATAATGTATATGAAATTTTCATATTTATTAATATTATTGAATTAAATATTAATTTTACTTTAAATGGAATTCTAGGATCGATGGTGTAACCAATACGCAACATTGAGTTTCATTGAAATCATACATTGAACACTAATATTATAATAATATTATTTTATATGGTAGTTAATGCCTAACTGTGGTAATGGAGTAAATGAACAAAACTAACTATAATATGATTATATATATTTGTTAAATATTTTAACAATTACCCAATAAATTATAGAAGCTTAAAATGCCAATGAATCCAATTTTAATCATAAATATTCTAATATTTTTTAAAAGGTCGATTAACTGCCTTTTGATGGGGAACCACTTTTAAAACTACTTTTTATTCAATTTTAGATGAATTATTTTTCAAAATAAAATAATTATTTAGAATCGGGAGATCAAAATTTACTTTGTTTAAATTTTTGTTATTTTTCCGATAAAGATTATTTTTTATTGAATAGTGAATATGTTGTATTTTAATTCAAAACATCCTTTTAATATAATTTATTTACATGGTTAGATTATCATTTTAATTTTTTTTAAAGTGTAATTAGAATATATCTTTTTCCATTTAATTCAATGGTGGTCATTGAAATTAATTTAACTTTGAAATTGGACATAAACAAGAGTCAATCTTTTGATATATGTTTTTTCTTAAAAACACACTATTTGTTTTGACATCGTGAATTAATTATAAAATTAATTAATTCAACTTCTATGTTTTGACATTGGTAAAATTTACATAATTTTCTATTTTGAAATATCATATTTACTTGGGATAAATTTTTGGTATTTTTCTGACAACTGTTCATTTTTAATTAATAGTAAAAATTAATGCATTATACTTCGAAACTACTTATTCATATTATTTAATTATATATATATATTATCCTTTTAATTGTTTTCTATGTGTTATTGAATTATTTTTTTGTCACATAATAAAATGTTGTTCATAGGAAGTAATTTCACTTTTCAATTGGATGTAAAAACAAGTCAATCTTTTGATAAATTTTTCTTCTTAAAAACTCGTCTTTGGTTGTGACAACGAGAATTATTTTTAAATTAATTACTGAAATTTATGCGTTTATAATTTGGTAAAATGGATTCCATATTTGGAATCAAAATTTCCCAATTATGTAATTAATATTGATTCTCGCTCAAATTTACCCAAGAGAAGAAGGTAAGATGGTCCTTATAGTTTAGTTTGGGTTGTCGAATCCTCAGAGACATAAGAAGTAACCTATAGACACGTACATTCTATGGAATTTTTTTGGCTATGAAGTGGCCAAATTGGGTTGATTTTATATGGGTTTAATGGAAATATAAGAGACTTAAGTGAATTATATTTAAAATAATGAGTTGATCCTAGGTTATCGCTCGGGGTGGATTGGACGTATTTCCTTTTTAATGATTTCAATTTCTTATATTTGAGATGGGTTCATTTAAGGAGATAAAACAACATCATCACTTACTGGTTAAATGGATACACCCTTTAATACTAATCCCCTATACACTTGAAGGATCAATGTTTTGAGCACTTCATGGTAAAGGTTTGTATTAGCACTTGAAGTGTGTGGCCTTAAATTAAAGTAGGACGATGAAGTTTAAAAATCATCAAATAAAAATATCAATTAATGAAATGATTATACATTAATGAGGTGATAAATAACATCCAATCCAGCCCCTTTCTACTCCCTTGTATCAACCCATAAGTGGGTTATCCCACCATTTATCCCATGGTTTCAATGGAAGTAGAAAGTAGACTCATGAGGGAGGAAATGGGGAAGTAAAAAAAACAACAAAAATAAAATGATCACTCCACCATTGTGTGAATAATTTCACAAGGTTTGGTGTGAATAAATTCACACCTTGATCAAACGGTTTCAAAGTGATATTAATAACAATATAATAAGATTAGATGAATAAATTTTATTAAGAAACTAAAGTCAATTGAACAAGTTACATGTGAAAGACAGATTTGAGACAACAAAATTGCAGCATAACATTACAATAGAACAAAGAATCCAAATATTCCTAATTCATCCAACAACACTTCCTTAAGTAGGAATTTTTTAGCCCTTGGGTTGATCCTCCAACAGTACAAAGCATCTCAATTAATTTTGGTAGGCTATAGGTGGTGGAAAGCTTTTGGAATTTGGACTTTTCGATATTTGACCCGAGGTGGCAGCCAGCTTTCATCGACCGAACAGAGGCATTTGGATGACCTTCTAGATGGCCGACTCAAAGTGGGACATATAAGAAACCAATGGTGATCCAGATGTCTTCTAACCGTCTGTAAAATTTAGGACCATTTGGAGTTGTGGAATCCGATATATGATCACATTAGTGGGATGTTTTTATGGGCCGCAGAATCTGACCCATAATTTTATCTCTAAATTGGGCCGCCTATATGAAAACCATGTAGGCCTAATTTTCATTGTCTCATTAAAAGGGATTTGTTCCTATACATGTCTCCTAGTATACCACGAAATGTGAGATTAATTGGGACTGTATGTTGGGCCCCACAGTCTCATCAGTGGGATGGTGTCCAATCTGCCTTCTCTAGAATTACTTCTATTCATCTCCAAATATCTCAATCATCATTTATGAATCTTCCATTGATCCCTGAAAAAAAATGTTCACATTTAAATTTATATATAGTTCCCAAAATATCATATTAAAATATTGATAATTACATTCCTTATAATCAGATGAATCATTGGGCCTAAATTGGTGTATATTAGGCATGAAGTGCAGAAATGATGAGAATGGATGTTCATAATGAAAATGAAATAACTCAGGCCCATAAGATCAAAAATGAACATTTAATACCATTGAAATGTAATTAAAATATATGTTTTTATTGGATAATCACACCCCCCCCACCCCAAATTGAGATTTTCTAGTCCCGAGCAAATAATTCAATGATTTTATTTGAATTCCTTTCTTCAAACACATTATAATAAACAGTGGTCACAATGTAAACTGCACACAAATATATTTTTATAAACTATCAAGATAATTTAAAATAAGATGAATTTAAATTCATATCCCAATCCCAAGCCCATTCCATTGATCAAATCCATTATCATACTTCATCCAACTCAATTAGGTGTAATGATGTGTTGTGAATCAAAATAGATATGGGGGTTAATTTTCATTCAAGGGGGAAATCATGGAAGCACTAGGTGGAATCACATTTAATCCTAATATGTGTATTCTTCATTCCTCTTTTTTTTGGATTTTTTTTTCAATATTGCTACAGTAATTGAGATTGCAGTTAATCAAATTAATCCATGTAGCAAGACTCTAACGATGAATCCCAGACTCAAAGGCCTTAGGGCACCAAGTGAAGCCCACATACTCGGGAATTTCCACGAGTTAACTTAATAAAAAACAAAGTCATATTACCATAAATAGAGATAGATTGAAAAACTCTGGGCTAGACAACTCTGGAGTCACGATCCCCAAGTGCCGAAATTCTCGCATTTTATCAATCCATTGCTCTACACGCAAATTTTTTATTTATTTTTTATTATTTTGTTTGAATACTCATATTATTCATAAAAATACAACCAGCCTATGCTATTTATTATGGGACCCCAAAAATTAAAATTAGTACCCCACAGTCTAGAGGACGTGCATTGTGGCCTTTTAATTTAATGGATGAAAATAAAAATGATGAATATTTTCATTGGACAACCAAACTTCCAAAGTCAATGCTTTTAAACTTAATCATGAATTAAATTAAGAGTCATGGAAATAAAAGTTATTTGATATGTAGTTTTAATGGGAGAAAAGATGTTATTATATGAATGATAAATGAATTTTACTTCTTTTTTTATCATTGTTTTTTTTAAACAAACATATTGTTTCCACACCCCCCAAATTAGAATGAAACTGTCCCTAGTTTCATAAAAATAAAATTTAGAATGGGGTAGAGGAATAAAAAGGGGAGTTCAATAAGGATATTGAAATATGAGGATCATGGAATGAAGTCACCTGGTGGTTGAAGTTTGATGTTCTTGCCACTCTAATTATTCTATTGATATCCATATCGCTTGCAAAGTGGAAAAAAGAAAAACAAAAAATAACAAAACAAAAAACAAAAAAACAATATATATATATATATATTTATATAATAAAGGAATTAAAATATAAGAATATATATAAAAATTATAGAATAAGGAAGCACAAGAAGTTGTAGGTCAGTGGTAAGTGTGCGCCCCTGTCTCCCTTCAGTCCCGGGTTTGAATCCTCATGGCTTCGCTGGTTGTGACGGGGTTTTCCCCACAACCTACGATGTGGAATTTATTATTATTATTATATTTTAATTTATTTATTTATTTTAAATTTTTTAACCTACAAACACATTAAAAAAACAAACTGATGCTACATTGTTTTTTTAAATTTCAGTGTAAGGTATTACTCAAGGATAAAACCACGTGACACTGATGAATATGGTGCTCCCCTTTCGTACCCATCCATAATCATAATAGAAGAACAGTTCAATAGTTTATTTTTATTTTTATTTATTCAAAATATCAAAATGTCTCATTAACCCTATTTAAAATATATAGTTGATTAAAACAACGAAATTATTGGAAAATTGAAAACCATGGGTTGTCTTCCATTCAGTGCTTTGTTTAACGTCATTAGCTCTACATGGACCCTAAACCTATTAATTTTTTCCTGGTTCATAGGTTGGATCAGTTAACACAACCTCTATTTCCTGTTTATTGAATGATTCAATGAATGGTTTTAACCTTTGACCATTGACCTTGAAAATGTAACCACTTGTGGGAACTTGAATCTCTACTACCCCATGGGGGTAAACATAATGCACTATGAAAGGTCCTGACCATCTAGACCTTAACTTTTACAGGTGTAAATGATGTTTTGAACTATACAAGATCACAAGTTTTCTTGGTTCAAAATGTTTGACCTTGATATTCCTAGATTGGTAGGCTTGAAATCTAGCATTATTGATCCTTGAATTTTCATAAGCCTCCATCCTCAATTCCTCCAGTTCATTGATATCTAATTTACTTTTTGTTCCGGCCAATGAGAGGTCACAACCAATGTTATTAATTGCCCAAAAGGCCTTATGCTCAATTTCCACAGGTAAGTGGCATGATTTTCCATAAACCAACCTATATGGTGACATTTCTAGGATGGTTTTGAATGCGGTACGATACGCCCAAAGAGGATCCAAGAGTTTCTCAAACCAATCTTTCCTACAAGGATTTACAGTTTTCTCAAGAATTTTTTTGATTTCATGATTGGCTAACTAAGCTTGACCATTGGTCTGTGTGTGGTAAGCAGTAGACACTTTGTGAGAAATTCCATATTTTTTCATGAGTGATGAGAATGGACGATTGCAAAAATGAGTTCAACGATCAGTTATGATAGCCCTAGGAATTCCAAATCGAGAAAATATGTTCTCTTTCAGAAATCTAATAACAACTTGATGATCATTGGACTTAGTGGGAATGGCCTCAACCCATTTTGAGTCATAATCAACAGCTAAGAGTATGTAGCGGTATCCTCGAGTGTTTGGGAAGGGACCCATGAAATAAATTCCCCAAAAATCAAAGATTTCAACCACTATGATGGGAGTGAGTGGAATTTGATTCCTTTTTGTGATGGACCCTACTTGTTGACACCTAGGACATCATTGAAAAAATGTGTAGGAGTCCCTTGAGAGGGTGGGCCAGAAGAGACCACATTGAAGAATCATAGAAAATGTTTTCTTAGAGGAATAATGACCTCCACATGCCTCACTATGACAGAATTTAAGGATGGAATCTTGTTCAGATTCTAGAACACACCTCTTAATGACTTGGTCAGGGCAGAACATATAGAGGTATGGATCATCAAACACATAGTGTCTAACATAAGAAAGGAATTTCATTCAATCTTGAGTCCCTATGAATTTTGGAATGACTCCAGTAACTGTGAAATTGGCTATGTCGGCATACCAAGGGCAGTCACTCACAGAGTATAGGAGTTCATCAGGAAATGATTCAGACACAGAAAGATGATTTGAGTTGTCTTTGATTTCCATCCTATAGAGGTGATCAACTACAACATTTTGAACACCCTTTTTAACCTTGATTGTGAGGTCAAATTCTTGTAAGAGAATGACCCACCTAATCAGTATAGCCTGGGAATCTTATTTTTGGAAGAGGTATTTTAGCGCAAAATGGTCAGTGAACACAGTGATGGGGCATCCTAAGAGGTATGACCTAAACTTATTTAAAGAAAACACAATAGCAAGTAACACCTTTTCTGAAGTGGTGTAGTTTATTTGGGGATCATTTAAGGATTTTCTTGCATATGAAATGACATAAAAAGTTTTATCACAACATTTTCCTAACACACATCCAACAACAATGTCACTGGCATCAAACATAAGTTCAAAAGGAAGGTTCCAATTTGGAGATTTCATAATGGAAGGAGAGGTGAGAGAGGATTTGAGGGTTGAGAATGAACCCTCACAGCTTTCTGTCCAATCAAATGGATCATCCATTACAAAGAGAGCACAAAGGGGATGGGATATTGAACTAATGTCCTTGATGAATCTTCTATAGAAACCATCATTACCTAAGAAATACCTCACTTCCTTGATAGTTTTGGGTGATGGAAGGTGATGAATGATGTCAACCTTTGCTTTATCAACTTCAATCCCCCTATTCGAGACCAGATGGCCTAGAACAAGTCCCTCTTTAACCATGAAATGGCATTTTTCCCAGTTTATGACCAGATTATTTTCTTCACATCTTGACAAGACTCTCTCCACATTCTGCAGACATCCCTCAAATGTATCCCCAAACACAGAGAAGTTATCCATGAAGACCTCTAGAAAATCCCCTACCATGACTGAGAAGATTCCCGTCATGCACCATTAGAATGTTCCAAGGGATTTGCGTAACCCGAAGGGCATGCGTTTGAAAGAAAAGGTTCAAAATGGACATGTTAATGTAGTATTCCCTTGATACTCTAGGGAGAACTCAATTTGATTGTACCCCGAGTACCCATCTATGAAACAGTATAAGGCATGAACTACCACTCTCTCAAGGACATGGTAAATGAATGGTAATGGGAAATTGTATTTCTTGGTGATTGAGTTTAGCTTCCTATAGTCAATGCAGACCCTCCATCCTCTACTCACCCTTGTTGGGAGAATCTCTCTATCCACATTGGTTATCACTGTGATTCCTGCCTTTTTTGGAACCACTTGGATTGGGCTCACCCACTCACTCTCAGCTATGGTATAAATGATACCATCTTTTAACAATTTTATAAGTTCCTTCCTTACTACCTCCATGAGATTAGGATTGAGTCGCCGTTGAGGTTAACGACATGGCATTGAATAAGATTCCAGAACAATCCTATGAGTCCCAATAAGTGGGCTAATCCCTAGAATATCAGAAAGGGTCCAACCAATGGCTTTCTTATGCTTCCTAAGGACATCTAGAAGCATCCTCTCATGATTGGGTTCAAGAGAAAAATAAATGACAATAGTATGTGTTTGATTGTCCCCTAGGAAAGCATACTTGAGTGTAAAAGGAAGTTCCTTCAATTCAAGATCAGGTTGGTTCAGAATTTCAGCAGAATATTGGGACATTGGATCATGTTCAATTTATTTTCTTAGAGTTTTAGATAGGATTGATTCCCCCATGTAGAAGTTTCACCTACTAGATTGGATTGATCATATTTAGGGAAGGAAATTGGATTGGTCTCCATGAAAGTGGTTTCTTGAAAGTTTTCACTAATTGTTAGACCTAATACTTCATCATAAGAGAAATTTGAAAATGATTCAAGCCAAGGAGATAAACTTCCTTCATATGAACAATGGAAATCAATCTCATCCTGACTTAAATATTCATCAAATATTCCTTGATGTTCCATGGATTCATTATCAATGCTTCCTATCATGTTTAATTCATGAATGTCCTCGTCATCCCCTATTTGTGAGCTTTCATTATAGAAGTTCATGTCTAGAATCATGTTCCCAAAGGCGATGGTCATGATCCCATTTAGGACTCGGATAACAGAGTTGATTGTTGCAAGGAAAGGATGACCAAGGTGATTGGGGTTTGTTCCTTATTTCCAAAGTTTGGACGGTTGTCAAGTACTATGAAGTCATCCGGGTAGATGATGTTTTCAACCTTTTCCAGAACGTCCTTTAAAAGCCCCTTTGGAACCCTAATGCTACGATCAACATGTTGAAGTGTGACAAATGTGGGTTGGTGTTTTTCTAGGCCTAACTGGAAGTACACAACATATGGGATGAGATTGACACTACCACCTAGGTCACACAAGGCCGTTACAACTTTGTTTTCTCCTAGATCAACATTGATGTAAGGGAAACCTGGGTCTTTCAACTTAGGAGGAATGGTCCCTTGAATGGTGGTACTCACATTAGCATCCAAAAGGACTTGATTTTTATGTGAAAATTTTCTTTTAAAAGTGCACAATTCCTTAAGTTACATTGAGTATGAAGGTATGGTTTGGATTGCATCGAGAAGGGGTATGCTAATCTTTACTTGTGAAATAATTTCTCTCAATGTTTCACTCAGTTTAGGCTTTGGTTTCCCCTCATGCGTTGAGGAAATGGTGCAGGCTGTGGGGTTGTTTGTTGATGAGTTTTTTCCTTGAAAATGTTATCAGTTTCCTCAGTTTGATCTTGTTGTTCATTTGAATTTTCATCCAATAATGAATCTTCAGGTGGGTTCTGAATTAGTTGTTCAGGTTTCTCAATTGATTTCCCACTTCTTAATACAGTCACAACCATTAGTTGTTCATGAGTTGTTTGAGAACAACTTGACTCCCCCCTTGAAGTTGAGGATGGCACCGCCTGAGTAGGCATGGGTGCCTTTCCAGTTTTGATGGTTTGGAGTTCTTGTTTTAGGGAAGATAGTTACGAGTTCATCCTCCCCAGTTTTTTGCATAGTTGTTCTCATAGGCTTTGTGGAAAAGTTTGGGTTGGTGCTTGAGAAGATAGGTTTATCCCAGGGGGATATTTTGGAGGTGGGATGGTTTGATGAAAATGGACCAGTGGATGTTGGTATTGGATAGGTTGGGTTTGGAACTGGTTATGGGTTTGGTAGTTCTGATGGGGGTAAGGATTTTTTCCCTGTGGTTGGCAAGGTTGTTGGTTATCTTTCCAGTGGAAGCCTGGGTGGTCGTTATACCTAGGATTGTTGTTGTTTTGGTATTGAGGATTTTGAAAGTTCAAGGGATTTACTTCTGCTAGGGGTCCTCCTAAAAGAACATCCTTGATGGATGGAATGGTTGGGCAGTTTTCTGTATTATGGACATGTTTGTCACAAATTGTGAAAATAGGTTCAATGGTTTGGATTTCATGGACTTTCCTAAGGTCTATCTCTTCAACCTTCCTAGAGAGTGCTGTGATTTTAGCCCTAAGGATTTCCTCTTCTCTAAGTGTATGAATTCCCGTTGTTCTTTGTGGATTTTCAGAATAAGGTGATGTTCCCCATGTTTGGTTTTGTTCAGAAAGGCTTTCTAGATACTCGTAAGCATCATTTGGGGCTTTGTTTTTAAAGGTTCCATAACACATCATGTCAATGAATTGTTTGTTCCCCAGACCCAACCCTTCATAGAAAATTATCACTTGTTCTGGAATAGGAAATCCATGTTGTGGAACCATGTTTAGAGTGTCTTTGAACCTCTCCCATGTTTCATAGAATGACTCTCCCTCTTTTTCGAACAAGTTTTTGACACACTTTTTAAGTGCAGTTGTTTTGTGGTGGGGAATGTATTTTTTGTAGAATTATCTTTGTATTTGGTCCCAAGAGTTTATGGATGATGGTATCAAATTGTTTATCCAATTTTTAGCTCGATCCTTTAATGAAAAAGGAAATATCCTCATCTTAGATGATCCTAGTTGATGTGGGGGACACATGGTTTCTACAATGTCATTGAACTCCTTAATGTGAAGGTAGGGCATCTCGGACTCCATTCCATGGAATGTGGGGAGATGTTTTATGAGATGAGGTTTAAATATGTAGTTGAAATCTTCTAGGGAATTGTGTCTAATGCATGAGGGGGCATTGGTCCAAGAAGGTGTGAGGTAGTCATTCATGGTTTGATTGACCACATTCCCCAAGTTTGTGGCTGCCTCATTTGGGTTTCCATTTTGGTTTCCACCCGGGTTAATGTGTTGGTTTACTTGAAGAACTTCTATTGAAATTGGCTCAATTTTGGACTCTAGAGTATTAAGAAGATTATGATATAATGGAATGATTTCCCTTGGTGTACCCGACTCCCCAACCCCAGGACTATCCACCCTAACTAGATGGTTTGATTGATCGCAGGTGTAGGCAGACATGCGCTAAAAGAAAAAAATGAGAAAGGGACAAGATAAGAGAATTTGGATGAGAAAATAAGAAATGGGGGAGAATATAATGGGTGTTTAGATAACTTACTTGGGTCCCCATCAACGGTGCCAAAATTTGATTCTTGCTCAAATTTACCCAAGAGAAGAAGGTAAGATGGTCCTTGTAGTTTAGCTTGGGTTGTCGAATCCTCAAAGACCTAAGAAGTAACCTATAGACACGTACATTATATGGACTATTATTGGCTATGAAGTGGCCAACATGGGTTTATTTTAGATGGGTTTAAAGGAAATCTAAGAGACTTATGTGAATTCAATTTTATAGAATGTGTTGATCCTAGGTTATCGCTCGGGGTGGATTGGACGTATTTCCATTTTAATGATGTCAATTTCTTATATTTGAGATGGGTTCATTTTAGGTGATAAAACAACATCATCACTTACTGGTTTAATGCCTACACCCGTTAATAGAAATCACCTATACACTTTAAGGATCAAAGTTTTGAGCACTTCAAGGTAAAGGTTCGTATTAGCACTTGAAGTGCATGGCCTTAAATTCAACTAGGACAATGGAGTTTAAAAATCATCAAACAAAAATCTCAATTAAAGAAGTGATTATACATTAATGAGGTGATAAATAACATAAAATCCATCCCCTTTCTACTCCATTGGATCAATCCATAAGTGGGTTAGCCCTCCATTGATCCCATGGTTTCAATGGAACCGGAAAGTATACTCATGAGGGTGGAAATGGAGAAGTAAAGAAAACAACAAAAATAAAATGATCACTCCACCGTTGTGTGAATAATTTCACAAGGTTTTGTGTGAATAAATTCACACCTTGATCCAACGGTATCAAAGTGATATGAAGAAAAACAAAATAATAGTAGAAGAAGAACTTTTATTAAGAAACTAAAGTGAATTGAACAACTTACATGTGATAGAAAAATTTGAGACAACAAAATTACAACATAACATTACAATTGAACAAAGCATCAAAAGATTCCTAAATCATCCAAGAACACTACCTTAAATAGGAATTTTTTATCCCTTAGGTAGAGCCTCAAACAGTACCAAGAATCTCAATTAATTTTGGTAGGCAATAGGTGGTGTAATGCTTGTGGAATTTGGACTTTTCCACATTTGACCCGAGGTGGCAGCCAACTTTCATCCAACGAATAGACGCATTTGGATGACCTTCTAGATGGCCGAATCAGAGTGGGCCATAGAAGAAAACAAATGGAGCTCCGGATTTCTTCGAACTGCCTATAAATTGTGGGCCTATTTGGACATGTGTATTCCGAGATATGATCAAATTAGTGGGTTGTTGTTATGGGCCGCAGAATCTGGCCCAGAGTTTTATCTCTAAATTTGGCCGCCAAAATGACCACCATGGAGGCCGAATTAGCATTAGATTATGAAGAGTGATTTGTTCCAATAAATTTCTCATAGCATCCCACAAAATTTTGGATTTATTGGCCTGGTATGTTGGGCCCCACAGTCTCATCAGTGGGATGGTGTCCAATATGCCTTCTCTAGAATTGCTTCCATTCATCACCAAATATCTACATCATCATTTATGAATCATCCATTGATCCCTAAATGAAAAATGTTCAAATTTAAGTGTAGATATTTTTTCCTAAATATAAAATTAAAATATTGATAATTACATTCATTAGATTCAGATGACTCATTGGGCATAAATTGGTGTATATTAGGCATGAAGTGCACAAATGATGAGAATGGATGTTCATAATGAAAATTCACTAACTCAGGCCCCTAAGATCAAAAATGAACATTTAATACCATTGAAATGTAATTAAAAAATATGTTTTTATTGTATAATAAAAGACTCATTTTTTCCGGACATTATGAATAGTAACGACGATAATTATCATTAATTATTGTGACTAATTAGTAATCCGGTAGTTATGGTTAATAAAATAAAATAAAAAAATATTAAATGGACACAAAATGTTTCTAAATCATCTTTTTTGTTTCATGGATGACCATGGAAAACCTTTTACCAAACATGAAGGCCCATGGAGTCACTTGGTAGTTATAGTGACATTTAAGACATTAATTTTTAAAAAGAAGTGAAATATAACGAACGTTTGTATATCCTAAGTAAAACAATTTTAATTTTGTTTTAATAAGTGATCTCTTAGACTATACATAGTCATTGAAAATTTAAAAATATTTCCTACATCATGGTATTTTTTCAAAATTTTTTGACATTAAAAAAATAAATTTATTTATGACACCATGATGATGCAGTGATTACCTCATTAATGAACAATTTAAATAAAATAAAATGATATGTTAACATATAAGACTTACACTTGTCAAAACCCAATTTTATTTTTTTCTTTAGATCCATTATCAACTTATCCTCAAATTAAATCATTTTGGGACCATTAAAATCTGGAATTCATTTTATAATAAAGTAACATTTAAGGACTTTACAAAAGTGACCCACCTCCCTCTTATAAAATGCCCCCACCTCTACCCCCTTACCCATAATTCTCATGCCATTTTATCACCTAAAATATTCTAATATTATCTTTTAAAATCCCATTCTTACTCATAGAGACCTCACTTTTGGCAGAAGTCTTCTAATGGAAGCCTTTGGCTCAAACCAAAAAGAGTTACATGATTTAGAGGTAATGTATTCTCTCAAGTTTCATTGTTTAATTTTCATTCTTCACTAACCAATATCATATTATTATAAGATACAATAATAAAACCAGTATCATAAATATACTAGGATGTTGTTATGATAAGGCTTCTACTTACACTAACACACCCCCCGTCTAATAGTTAAATAACATATTGTTTCCGTTGGTGGAAAATTACTGCATCATGAAATGATGAATGCTCAATCTTTTTTTAACACCATTCATGGTGTCCATTATGTTGAAACTAAATTTATATATGATATATATTATATTTTTTTCCTCTATATGATTTAGTATTTTATATTTAAAACATACTTTTATATTTTTCATGTTGTTCAAATGCGATAATTTCATATGAGGATGTGTGGACAACCGCCCCCTCAAGTGATGTGACACGTTCATGCCAAACGTGGAATTAATAAAGAATGTATTTAATGAACGTATGTTACCTATATATCATATATTTTATACTCTAATTATTATATATCTATGTCTAATTTAGTTTTAAAGTCCATTAATATGACCAAAAAAATGAAAGTAGCATTCATGCCTTCGTTCGGCCTACCGTCTACATAAATGATACACTTGATTTATTTTCTAAAAACATTATGGAATACTATTAAATACATATATAATGGATATATATTATATTTAAATATTTTACACCATTCCAGAGAAGATTTAATTATTTCTATATAGACAATTCTCTTCAAACAAGTTCAGTTTTGACTCAGGTACCGAACATCAACAAAACGTATGATATGAACTCACAGAATTAACTAATTATTATAACATTATAATATGTGATATGAATTGAATGATAAACTTTAAAATAATTTCTTATGAAATTATAAATTGTCCAAGGTTTATTATTCAGGAATATAATGAAATGAACAAGACAAGTCAGACTTTAGGAAAGGGGATTTCTTATCTCACTTTTAATTCCGTGAGATTTCCATTGTTCGCCACTTATTTGTTGCATGTGGTGTATTGTGTACTGACATTTCATATATATTATAAATATTCTATTTATATTTATGGTATTATGGGATTCATTTGGTGTTTATTATCTTTTGGTCATACGACTCGATTGACTACAACGAGGTAAGGGGTTTTTAACTCAATTTTTATTCCTGTGAGATTCATGCGACATATTCCACTATTTACATTTTTTGTGGTGTATGTACTTACCATGATTGTATTATTTGTGTAATATAATTTAATTTATGTGTATTTACGTCATCATTGTATGACCCTTCTTTCATGGTGTGTACATTTCTAACGTTACCCAAATCCGTAAGGGATCCTTTCACCCACCTCTTTTTAAAAGACTTATTTTTGTTATGTATTTTAATTTACATCTTCTTATGTTAGTATATGTTCTTATATATCAATACTTCTGTAAATTTTATGTCCATGTAATGAGATACCCATTTTATCTCTCTTCAACTAATTTTCTAAAATTTAAAGTGACGTCTTTAGGGTGACAAATTTCTATAAGGGAACTTCTTTACCAAATTTCAATTCATTGTGTTAAACCACTAAATCATGATTATGACATGATATGAATATGTTTGGATGAACTCTGATTGTTTTAAACTTATTATCCACTTATATTGAGTGTATTTATTTTTTTCACAGGTAATTATGTAATTGATTTATCCTTAATCTTAGGATACGGCCTTTGTACAGGACTTCGTCTCAATCCCTTTTCCTTGAGGCATCATTTGATTTCTACACGACATTATTTTATACTATGTATAAAACCCTTTTGACTTTTAATTTCATTAAAAAGGAATCTTTTGACATGAAGAGTTTTACTATATGACAAAAGGAATGTTTTTGTCTTACGTATGCGGCGACAACGACTTCTCCAACACCGTGACCATTATTTGAGATTCCGTTTCCTCTACCAGACATATCATTTTTAAAAGAAAAATAAATACCATGTTATACTTTTCTTTTATTTTGGTATTAAAAATGGTTCTGAAAATGTTTTGATTATATCAATGTGTTGTATTGCTAACTTGTGATTGAAATGTGGAAATGTTATGTTACATTCATGCATGTTTAATATGATACGATTATGTTCTGGTTCTTTGGAATTATTTAGGAAGTCAGGTGGTTCCGTGATAAACTAAGGGCGGGTGATCCTGAGATAGCTCTCCAATGCATTGGGTAACGTGAATTAGATAAACTCTAAGGCTTATCTGAAGATATTTAGAGAATATATTGTGATGGGTATTCCAAACGTAACCATGAGGGTTACTCCCTACGTAAAAATTTTATGAATGCATCATGTTACCTTTATGTATTTTGATTCTATTCATATTTCAAAAATCTTATGATTTAATGAGGTGTGTTGTGGTGATTATGTATTATGAGTAAAGTATGATTTAATTGATTATTATGTATACATGGACTAATGTTTTCTTTCTGTATTTTTATATCTTTTACTGATCTTTTTATTCTCACCCCATGTTTTTGAAATGTTTTCCACTGGTCTTAAAGATGAATAGGGTCAAGGATAAGATCATGGATTGACATGATCTCCTAAACATTGAACTAGACATGATTCATTTTAAGAGTTTTTTTATTTATGAAAAAATGGAATCTGAGTAGAAGTGTGAACTTTGTAATATTTTGAGATTTAATTGTTATGGCCTAATTCTATAAAACTCTAAACCTAAAAAAGATCTTAAATTTTAATTATTCATTTAATTCAAGATTATGTAATGTTTTAAGGCCAAGTCATTATATTTACAATCTATTTATTTTTTGAGATTGTTTATAAGTAAGAATGGAAATTCCTTATCATCCTCATCAGTGTTTCTTAAAAATTTATTTCCAAACAATTTGATTTTTTTCCTAGAATATGGGTTAAATTTATTTATACATTTGTTTTATTTTTTATGAATTTTTTTTAATGTAATCATTATATAGTTTATAAAGGATGTACATTATGACATTTTCAACAAATTATGTTAAGAATGTTTTTAACTTATACTGTGGATGCATATACTTTCTATTGAAATAACACCTTTGAAGCTTCCCTTAAAACATTAGAAGAATATTTTCGATATAAATTTTATCTTTCTTAATTATGAAAATTTTAAATGATTTCAAAATAGTAATATATTTCTCTCAAATAGTTTCTATTTCATATATTTCAACATCCATTGATGGATTTTACACTTGTTTAAAAATTATTTATTATGATACAATATTCCATACTGTATTTATGGATTTTTGATATGTTTAAATATGGATTTGTAATTTATAATCCATTAATGGTTTATGAGAAATGTATTAGCATTACTTATGCTATATTTAATACGAATGTTTATGTCATGATTCAACATTATCATATGAGAAATGTGATGGAGTTAGTAAGTGATGGGTAGAGCCTGCTATGGCTCCTTGATGATTCGGTAAGTCTCATTAGACAAACATGTTACTTGGAACAAGGAAATGACAAAATATTATTTGTAGTCTTGTCACAAGGCCTTGAATACGTTTTTATGATGTCCAACATTGTGAATTCTAACATTATGAAATTAACTATTGATATTACATGTGATTAATAGACAAGTAGAATATCCTGGTGAATAAGTAAGTGGAATAATTTGATTTATCGTTTCCATATTATGTTGAATATTAAGATTAATAGCCTATTTTTTAGAGTTATAAAATAATTTTAATTGATTATGATAGTTTCTTCTATATTGTTATCCTTACTGAGGATCTGATTTGTCCCCTTTCTTATGTTTCCGCTTTACCTGGATATGAAGATTTTTATTATGATTAATATGCAGGGATATGTCAAATGATTTGAGTGTGTTAAAAGGGGACACAATGATGATGTTGTTTTACTTCATGATTTAATGTGAAACATATGAATGAATCTAGTACATCCGTGGATAATTAACTTATGGGTCTTTCGATACATGATATCTTGTGATCATTCCACTGTTATATAATAATTCACCAACACTCAGTAACTAGGGTAATATTGTTACAGTTGTTATTAGAGGATGTTTAGTCAAAACCATGGATACTATATTTTGAAAAACTATGATTAGAGAACATTACCAACATATAATCGTTTCGGATTAGTATAGAATAGAATAAAAAATTAGAGTAAATATTATGTGGGTATACCATGAAAATAAATCCCTATCTAGTTACAAAGAGGTTGGGATGCCTCTGGCACAGATTTTCGTAGGAGTGAAAACATCGAAAAGGTGTTTCGAGCATGACCAGGGGATACTAGGAACTCAAGAATGGGCCTTGCTTCACACATTATATTGACACTCCTAGGGGGTATGCATAAGATAATTTACATTTTCTATACAAAACATAATGATGTATTTATGAGTAAATACATCCCCAATGAAAACATTTTATTATTACAGATTATACTTTTAAACGTTTTAATTTATGTTAGGTATTTTACATGTCTGGAATTATGCATTTCAATTCATATAGTATCATAGTGTATGACATTGTTTAGAAATGGTTATCAGAAGAAGTTGTGATAAATACATCAATATGAATGATCCATAGAGTAAGAAGTATCATATATTTAATTGTATTGAGACAACATTTAGAAAAGAAATACTCTCCCACATATTCCAATCATATGAATAAATAGTATAATTGTAAATAAGTTAACTGAATAATTATTTGAGTAATATAGATTTTAAAGGAAGAAAGAGAGGAAAATGATGGTAGAGAGAATGATGGAAAAAGGTAATAATGAAAAGTAGGGTTTCCCTGTATGTGATAACTATGGAATGAATCACTATTTTAAATTCATGAAGGGAATGAGAGGTTTTTATTATTTTGGAGAAAAATATCACCATATATATGAATTTAGGGGTATGAAAAAGCTTTCAAATGTTCAATTTTTCATCAGTTCTGAGTTGTATCACTATGTGAATTAATGTCTCAATAATCAATGTTTACTGTAAAAGAAGCTATTGGATATTAATCCTGATATGATAATACTATAAATGATTATGAATATAACCTATTTTTATAATTTTATTAATGAATTGTGTGATTTGAGTGACGTATAAATGATTTCTTGGTTATATTAATTATATAAATAAATAACGATTGTACTATAGTAATATTTCAGTGTGGATTTGATATTATATGGTACTAAATAAAGTTACTCAATAAGAAGTATTTATTATTGGAAAATACATGGTAGAAAGAAATATAAACCTTAATATGGTCGTGATACTGATTTAATGGTTTGAGAATAATAGATTGATGATTAGGAAAAATTATATTGGATATTTATGACAACCATGGAACTGATTAATGCTTTATTTATTCCATCATTGTTGAAGTATTTAATGATTTTGGATATAAGGAAAATATCTAGTACTATATAAGGAATAAGGTAGAATTAATGTTATAAATATGGTTTTATGGTAATTAAAGGTGTTACTATGTTTTAAGAGAATTCAATATGAAGGTACTCAGATGTTATTATATTGAAAAATTATATCTTCATTATGCTATATTAACCTTCCTTATAAATTTTTGGACAATGAGTTTGGATCCAAGTATTTTGTATAAGTCTAAATCTTGAAATGAATTATGATAGGAATTGGCTACCATGGTTTAATAATAAATCATTTTTTAAAATTATTTTTGGATTATTTATAAAAAGGACAACCTGAAGGTAGGGAGATAACTTATTGTGTGCGGAATGGTCACAAAACATGAACAAAAAACTGAAGGGTGACAATGGTGCATCACCTACCACTAGCCTATGTTATTCTCTCATTTTTATAATGTAGTTTTTGTAAATGATATAATATATGAGTTATAAATTCATTTTTTGAACCCTATATGAATAGGATAAATATTATATTTTTGAGTTCAATTATCTTTTTGAGTGAAATTACTGATTGTGGTAGAAATTATTCAACGGATAAAACTATACATCTCGTGATGTTTTTTATTCTATGAAGAAATTTAGTTATAAAAATTAGGGAAAGGCTCCAAGAACAAATTTTTTTCAAAATAGTTTAGGTTTTGATGATCCAATGATATTTTATGTCATCATAGATTTATGGAAATTTGGTCTTCAATTTTCAATTTATTGTTCACTTGTTTGTGATCGATGACCTTAATCACTCCCTTTAAATATATACATTTTCCCTCTAATTGCGTGTCTCAAATTTCTGCAAATTCTCATCTATTGGAAATCATAATTTTGTGTTGACATTTTCATCTCCCTTTCCATCTTATTAAGACTAAATTTTATTAACCCAATTTCCTATGTAGGTTTTCTATATGGTTATTTTATATTTTAAACTTCTATTTTGGATAAAAAATTTAAAATTGTGAGGACGCAATTTATTAAAGGAGGGGAGAATATAACACCCCAATATTTAATATTATGTTACATCTTTAGTGTATTTCAATAACTTAAACTGCATGCAATACCGACTTGGCTAGCGTTATATGCAAGATTATGTTTCTGTGAAACAACATATTATTATTATTTTTATTTAAATAATATTTTTATTTATCAATTAAATTTTGCGATAAGCATAATTTCACAAAACATTATTGTTATTTATAATTTTTTACACAAATAAAACATATTTATACTGAAATTTATATGTTTTGATAAAAGAGTTATATATTTTGAAAAACAATTTTCTTAAAATAACTACTTTTTATGTCCTTTTGTGAAAATAAAAAAATTAATAACAGCCACCCATAAACAAATAATTATGTAAAATAGAAATAATTTTTTATTCATAATACCAATATTAGTCCAATGTAATTCATTGGAGAAATTTTATAATAAGATTAGATATATAAAATGTTATTGATTTTCTTAAAGTTTTTACCCACATTCTAAGAACATTATTATTTATTCATAAATCATAATTTTACTGCTTCTTTCAATTGAATTTCATAAATATGATAGATCTGGATGACATCCGATCCTAAAATTTGTTTTAATGGGATGATAATAATTATTGGTGAATGTTTATTTTTTATTTTTGTTTAACACGATTAAAAGTAAATAGGGTAATTAATGGTAAAAATGATATTATAATTACCCTAACACAAGTCCCATTCCTATTAGATCATATTATATCGTTAGAAATAAAACACATGAATAAAATCATTTTTTTATGGATCCACTTAGATTAGGTCATGACTTTTATTATTAATCAATTTAAAGAAGTGTTAAAACTATTAAATTCATGTTTTAATAACAAAATCATTTTAATATAGGGTAATATAAAACATAAAATTCAACATTAAATATTTATTATAACACTAAAACTATTTCCAATATCATGGTATTTTATTTATTATTTTTAGTCATTAAAAAATTAAATTTAATTATGAGACAATAGTGATAAGGTAATTACCATATTAATGTATGATTAAAATAATTGATATTATAAATATATGAATCAATGTAAATTGAGACTTATAATAGATTCCAAAAACTTTATATGTTTATATGAATGTTTGGATTTATTGATTTTATTATTTTTGAATTAATCTAGTTTTTTTTATTTTGAGAAAAACAAAATACTAAAGTGTGTCAAAATAGACATAAATGAGTTTTTAAAACAAATATATTATTAGTAAATGATATAAAGTATTTTTAAAAGTATAATGTTCTTACAAAGGACATATATAATGATAGATATGTCATTATAGAACCACTAAATGTTCACTTGGAATTTTATTGTATGTTTTTTAACTATGTGATAATAAAATACAAGAAGACATTGTTAAAGTTAAACTATTTAACTACGAGTAAAATTTAAAATATCGGGTTAAAATGTTGACAGAAACATGTTTAAAACCTATTCTTTGAGAGGATTTAGACCCATCACAAAATTATCCATGAAATAAATCATTTTTAATCCATTATAATCCGAAAATTAAATTATAATAAAATAATATTTCTTGCATTTTGTAAAGTGACCCTCATATCTTTTACAAAAGGGTAGTTCCCATTATCTCAAAATCACACCTCCAAATACATTTAGATAATCCAAAACCTGCTAAAATATCATCCATAATACCATCACATCAACCTAGATTCTTTACATTGACCATAAAGAAAACTTATGGAGACCTTTATATCAAATCGAAAATGAAGTACTCAAAGAAGAGGTGATAATTTCATCACCTCTTTAAATGTTATTTTCATCTTACACTTCCCATTGATATGATGTTTCTATACCAAAATAATAAATCCGGTTACTTCTACATACATTGATTTCATTATAAATATGTTAAAACCATATTACTTATTTTATCCATCATATTAATGAAAAACTCAACATATACGCGTATGTATGACTTTCTCTCTCTACATCGTGGTGTAGTTTGTTATTCAACACTTCATTATTTTTATGGGTATAATAATTCATATAATTGAAGTAAATAAAAAATATAACATGTTAATGATTATTTTTATGTGATATACCATCCAATTACATTGGATTTGGCCATCAATATAATGATATTGTCGCTCATGCATGCGTATAGATTAACGTCTACATGAATGTGATAGGATTAATTCCCTTTCGTAACCAATTAAGAATAATTTTAATTTTTTGATTAAAAATAATGGTTAATAACTTAATATAATTATTTATATGAATTGAAAACAACCTATCCATAACAAACATTTCTTATGTGACAAAACATAAAAATAAAAAAAAATAGTTAACTCCCAAAACAACGATAATACTGAAATGTTATTAATAAATCATTGTTAGATGATAATATATGATATGATATTTATGTTTGTAGTTTATGTATAATAAATATTATTTAACTATTTTGCAGGAGGTTATCATAAAATAGACTAAGGAAAAGTACAAGGTAAGGGTTAATTTTATAATCTCTTTAATATCCAAGTTTGTCAATACTTAAGCATCTACTTGGAATTCTTCATCATCCTCATCAATTTTTCACAAAAATGTATTTCAAAACATATTTAGTATTCTCTATAAAATATGTTAAATACATTTATACACTTGTTTGTCTTTTTATAAAGAAAATTTTAATGGAATCCTTCTATCGTTTTCCAAATAATGTACTTTATGACCTTTTCGACAAATTAAGGTAAGAATGTTTTTTATCTTATATAGAGGGTGCAACTATTTTATGCCATTATTAAAACATCAATGATTCCCTTAATAACTTATAAGAATATTTTCAGAATAAAGTTTTTCATCTATAAGTATGTTACTTTAATATTATTTCATAATATAACGAGATATTTCACTCATATAGTTTTGATTTCATCTATTTCAACATCCTTTGATAAATTTTATACTTGTTTGAAGTTGATTTATTAAGAAAAAATCTTTCATATTGTATTTAAAGTATTGTGATATGTTTGACTGTAGATGTGTTATTTTTATACCATTAAAGGTTTATGGTTAATGTATTAACATTTCGTATGCTAGTTTTAATATGAAATTTAATTCAATTTTTCATCCTTTTCATATGAGGAATGTGTTGGACTTGGTAAGTCATAGGTGGAGCATGCTATATCTACTTGATTCATCAGTAGATATCATGAAAACAAATTGTGTCTTGGAATAAGGAATTGAAAAAATATTATTTTTAGTCTTGACGTAAGGCCTTGACGATGTGGTTATGATGTCCGGCATTATGCATTCTATCATTATGATTTTATCTGTTGATAATACATGTGATTATTTAACCATTAGAATAACAATGTGAATATTTCAAAGGCTTTTTTTAGTCTTATTCACTATCGTAAATGTTTATGATTGTTTTCGCTATATTGATATCCTTACCGAGCTTCTGAACTCACCCCTTTCATATGTTTTCTTTTTTAATTGTATTTGAAGAAGAATATTATAATTAACACCCATGGATAAGTCAAATTATAGAAATTTTTTCAAATGGAACACAATTTTGTTGTTTTTTATATCATGATGTAATGTAAAACATATGTATGTATCTAGTACTTCCAAGGATACTATAAAAATAGGTATTTTGAGACATCATCAAATGTGAACATTACATTGATATATTATAAGGCACCGACTCAGGGTAACAAGGGTTGGGGCATTATAGGCTAAATAATAGTCAATGATGTGGAAAATTCATTGGCAACCTGTATTGTAAGAATATAAAATTCCTTTTATAGTATTTCAAAATGTTTTTTATAAAACATGTTATAAGATTCTTTTTTAAAAAAAAATTTATGAAATTCAAAATATATAATATATATATTATATAATCATATTATAATCATATAAATTAACCTGTAAAATGTTTTAATAATATTTACATGGTGGTATATATATTGAAATTTAATCTTTAAGGATTAAAAATGATATTTTTAAATCATAGTATACCATATCACATGGAATTATTTTACTCATAAACCCCATGGAAAAATAAAATTTAATAACTAATTAATGGAAATGATAGTAAATAAATTCTTGATTTTATATTTCAATGGGAATGTGTACACACCCCATAATAAAAGATGCATTTTAACATCAAAATATGCCTTAATGAAAGGTGATTAAAATAGAGTCCCTTAAAAATATCATATCATGGAATTGTAAAATAAAAAATGAATTTTATGGGTGTGTACTATTTAAAAAGACATATAAATTGTAAATATATCATAATATATAACCAAATTCACAAAAGTTTTTATAAATACATAAACAAGAAGTGTAATTTTAAAACAATGAATGGAAATTGGGTTATGAAATACCTTACCCCATGTTCGACATCAATTAAATGTTATAAAAAATGTTGTATAATGGTTTAATTAATGTTATTAACTCAAACCCAAAGTATATTAATATATATAATAACTTATGTGATTATTTTATAAATCTATATATATCATTGATTAATAATATTTCATTATTTTCATTTTTTATTTGCTTTAATTTCATGGTTCCATGATCATTTCATTTTGGTATATTTATTTATGTTCGGGTAAAATGGTATTACAACTATATAAGGGTAATTGAATGTTACTAATTAAAATTATAAATTATTAATGGTCCATTATATCACTTTTAAAACTTATATGAGGATGATTTGTTTATAAAATGTTAATGATAAATATCTATTTAATTTTTGTGATTTTTCTGAACATCACAAACAAATTTCATTTTATTTAATATTATTTGTATAAATGAGTTACATAACATTAAATTTTTAATAAATTACCAAATAAATATAATTTAACTTGAATTATAGTTTTATGGACATCCATGAATTCTAGACTTGTAAGGAAACAAAATCCTTATCAACAGAGGTGATTGAATGACATAATATTGACAATATTTTCATTTCAATTAATAAGTGAAATAATTAAATTAAATGGATATGAGATATTAAATATAAGAATAAAACTAAGTTATATTTGTAATCATAGATTTATTATGTTAATTGATGATTTAGATTATGGGAAAGTGGAAAATATAAAGAAATTAAGAGATTTACTTTGATAAAACTATCTCATGAATATCACATCCTTGTGAAACCCTTAAAGACCATTGGTTTGGTTTTTCTTAGACAAGAGGAATTTTTTGTGGGGGGAGGGGTAAATATTGGGTATTATTGATATTTTCTGAGCTTCAATTCTTCTGGGTCAAAATGTGGTGGTGAGGGGTGGCATTTATAATTAAGATGTGGTGTGTTTAACTGGTTAAATAATGAATATTTTATAATTAAATCTAACCAAATATATGTGGGATTAATTTCATTGAAATATATTTTAAACTAAATTTTTCAGAATATCTATGGTTAATAACTACCTCAATCACCATTTAAATGTTTTATTTATTAGGTATATAAATCTTTAATGTTTTAACTATACCCTTTTTCATTATTTTACCAATACTACTTTAATTGTTTAAACCTTGGTGAAATTTTTATATTTTGATGTTTAAATAACTTTTTTTATATAATTATTGCTAATATGAAATTCAATTTACCTATTTCATTTAATAGAATAAGAAAAAAATTATTTTAAATTAACCCCACATATATAATAAAAAATAGGGGTTTTAAAGTGAAATATACAATATATTGAAATTTTTTTATATTCAATTTCAATGATAAATTGATTCAAAAAAAATCAATTTCATATATGTTTTATTGAATTACTTATAATTTGAAACAAAATTAAAATATAATTAATCTATATAACTAAATTATACGGAAACCGAATTTTCAGGTAAAATGTTGTATTTTTCATTATTCATAATAAATAAAACTTTTTATAAAAATACCATAAATTCATAATCATCTGATTTTGATATTCCAATTTCATGAATTATTTTTAATATTTTAAATTAAATTTTAAATGTGTGATAATTAAATTTCAAAACATGTTCTTCTTTTAAAGGCAGTAAAATTTCCTTTAAAAATATATAAATTTAATGCTTATAATTAGAAATATTATAATAATAGGCATATAAAAAAAATTAGAAGAATTTATATACATTTTATTATATATATAACAAATATTTTTAAAAAATATTTTTCAGTAATAGTGAATAATTTAATTTATTTTGGTAAAATCCTATTTTGGGCATAAAAATAATTTCTTATTAAAACACATTCAATATTTTCAATATGTTTTAAATTAATAAATAATTAATTGGTAAATGGTGAATTCTTTTAAAAATATAATATAATATCATAATTTATTTAATATCCTTCATTCCTACCATTCTAGTGGCTAGGTTATAAGATCCATATTTAAATAATAATATTTAGTCACACATGTATGCTTGATGTGGCAGACCTTATATGATATTGATCATTGAGTTTCCATTTAAAATTTTGTGATGATAATTATCCGACATTAAAAAAATTAGGTCATCATAATTTTTCCTTGGGTTCAACGAAAATTGGGGTTTGAATTTTCAAAACATATTTTCCGAAATCCCACATTTGATAAAGGATCAATAAATCATCAATTTCAAAAGAGGAAAAAGAAAATTTGTACGCCACCTAATATAAAACCTATGATGAAACCATGTAATAAAATTAAACATGGGATATATGTATCACTCTCTAGTAAAAAAAGTGACTAATATATAACTATATAATCGGAAGGGTAGTCATCACAAAAAGATAAATATGTGACCGATATAAAGGATATTAATAAATTTAAAATTATATTGTTTTTATTTGAAAAAAATTTTTACTATAATTGATGAATTATTTTACTACCTAAACTATCAAGATATGGAAAAAATCTTACATAATAAATATAATTTCATTCTTTAATCAATTACAACTGTAAAATCATCTGTTCTCTAATCGATGAGTATTCATAATTAATATTTCAACACCAAACAATAATAATTAACTTATATGGTTTGAGAAATCTATATAAAAATGAAAATATATTACTCATATCATATAGAATTTACCAAAACCAAAATGGTCAGTACATGATAATTTAATCTTCACTAAAGAATAATATTTTGTATGATGGAAGACTATATTAATCTACAAAATTATATAGTATCACAAAATGTTCCAAATATACTATTAACAAATATTTATCCTCATAATTACACAAAATATTCTAGAGTAGATATAGAATCCCAAAAATGTGAATTATTTTATCACATATTAATCCAAGATAAATATAATATTCATCGTTAAATGACATAAATTACACTATAAGTCTCATACCAAATAGTAATTTTTGTAATAATAATAAAAAAATATGAATTATTTATAGAAAAACAATTAATCACCATGAATAACATATTTTTCCAATAGATAAATCATCCTTTTATTTCTAAAATAAAATTCAATTTTATTTTTTTACCATTATGATATTAGGTTCCCAAAATAGTAAATGGCTTCTGAAAGAAAATTGATCACTTCATATCATTATAAATTTCAAATGCATTAGTAATCCATATGATAATATATTTTAATAATGAAAAAAAAATCATAATAAGCATTACATATTGTAGTCCAATGGTAGGTGATACACCCATATCACCATTAGGTTGAGGGTATGTTCCACATAACCTTCTCAAACATAATAGGTTTCCACCCATTGCGTGGGATGTCCTTTTTCTTGATCTATATTAATATTAAACTTATAAACTTCTATATATATGTGTGTGTGTGTTTGTGTGTATGAAATATCCTAAAAAAATCCATAATATATTTTAACCCCAATACATAATTCACTTCTTCCAATTTTTCATCCCAAAAATTAAGAACCAATAATTCCCCCAAAACATGTCCACATTATAATAACCCTTAATGATATATATGTTCATAAAATTAATCTCAAATAACATACTAACATCTAATGTAATTTAGTCCCTTCTATAACATGAAATACAAAGTCATAGACTTAAACGTTATATATTAAAGTTATGTTGAAACAGGAAATATCATTCTATTCCAAAATAACTTTTATATTAATAGTTTAATAAAATTTGGATAAAATCATAAAAATTATAACCATGAATTATAATTAGAAACCTCTAATAATTATTTGTTTAACCTAAAAACTAAACATTCTAAATAGCATGGTTTCATTCTCAGATATACCATCACAATTTTAATCTTTTCTTTAACCTTGCCTCTATTAATCATTGAACCAACAAATAACTTTTTTAAAATAACATGACAAAATAGAGATCAATAGGTGAAAAAAATTAAATAAACCATTAGACATGTGAAAATCTTGAAAACACATTTAATTTTATCATCAAAATAAATATAATCTTTTTACATGAATCACAAAAATATTTTTTCTCATTGAATGAATTAGAAACCCACATAATTAATTTAAAAAATCATAATGTAACTCAGAGAATCATCTAAATGAAATAATTTTAGTCCCTTTCAATTGTAATAACCCAACAACCAAATCTAATATTATTATTACCCGATTAATTATAGATCATCATTGGGGTTCACCCCTATATAATCTTGTTTCAATTTCACACAAGAAATATAAAGGGTATTGATCCGTTTTACAATTTATGTTGGGATAATAAATTTATAGTGAGCTATTATGGGTCTAAACCCATAATATATTCTATATGAACCTCACCCATGAGACATAATAGAGAAAACCCATTCATATAATCTCTATTAAAATCACCTTTTTATCATATAATTCTCAGTTGAAATTTCATGAATAAAATAATTTAATCATAAAAACAATTTAGAAAGTATTTTTATCCAATATGGAAAAAATTTCAAGTAAAATAAAAATTTCATTTAAAAACCATTTTAAATAAAAAAACAACATTTTTTGTTAAACCGTATTGGATTTCAAAACATACAAATAATTGAATTATTTTCATTTAGGAAAATATATAATTATTAAAATGAATCAAGAAAATAAATAATATTCATGGTGGTGTAAAATTAATTGTCTCCTTGTATATTATGAATATAATATTTTTTCTGTCTTTTTTCAAAAGATATTTTTTGAAAAAGGTAAAAAGATTCATTTAAAAAAAAATAATATTAAATTATAAAATGTACGGAAAATATAATTTATCAATAATTTATATTAATATAAATGAATACATAATATAATTAAAATATTATTGACATGGAGAGATATATTTTGAAATTATGTATTTAATCAATTAAAAAGTTAATTTTAACTCAATATGTTCCATACAATATTGATTAATTGGAATGGTAAAACATATGAAGGGATAACATTTAACAAGTAATTAAATGAATTTATATCAAACAAATTATAGATACAATATTTCAACATGGATGTATATAAAACTCTTAAAATAATGTGGGCATATATCATCAAAATAAGCTTTAATGAATATAGATTGAGATATTGACCAATATAAGATCATATAATGGAAATGGAAATTAATCAAAGGAATATTATTTTTGTATATAAGGTTAATAAACATATAAAGGTAGAACTAAAATGGAAAATATTTAGATTTAATTTCACAAATAATATTAACTTGATATAAACAAGAAGTATGAGTTCAACCCATATAATGAATATTTTGTAAACAAATACATTACCTCTAGTTAAAATTATTTCAACGATGTTAAAAACTAATTATAATGGATTACATGTGGTTATAAATTAATTATATAACTATATTAAAATTTATATTACCTTATTTGATTATTTACCAAATCCTGATTACCGATTCATTAACAATATTTAATTATTTTCAGGGTTTTCAATGTGTTTGATTCATGGTATAATTATTGGTTCATTTGTGTATAATTTTACATCTTCATATAAGATGAGAATTAAAACTATTGAAGTGTAATTTCATAGAAATAATGAAATTAAAAAAGTATTAAGGGTCTAATATATCACTTTTATTGGTTACATGAGCATGATTCATTAGGTAAAACAATAATGAAAAATGTTTAGTTTATTTTATTTGTTTTCCAAACATAAAAAACTATAATTTTTAATATTTTATTTATATATTTCATACAAAACATGAAATTTATTATCATATATCTATTAAAATATTATTTAACTAATATAATTGTTTTATAACTATACATGAATGTTATAATAGAAAAATAATGAAATCATTATTCAATGAGGCAATTAAAAAACATATCATGGAAAATATATTGATTTCTATTAATAATATGATATGATAA
Organism: Viscum album; assembly: GCA_963277665.1. NCBI lineage: Eukaryota > Viridiplantae > Streptophyta > Magnoliopsida > Santalales > Viscaceae > Viscum > Viscum album. The sequence continues at coordinate 1,415,249,040 of OY728161.1, read as the reverse complement.
ATAAAATAGATTCAATTTATTCTATTATAAACATAGAAAATTATTATATAAAGTAATATAGTGTTATCATGAATTAATGGATGAAGGTGGTGAGGGTAATGTTGAAAAATAATATAAATTAGAATTGGTACATTGATATATTACCTCTTGAATATTACATCGTTGAAAGACACTGAAGGACCTTGTATTTTATATTTTTGTGAGACATTAATAACATAAATTTAGGGAGATTGAATAGAATAAAGCGTGGAATGATTTTTATGATTTTTAAAGATTATTGGATGAAATGGGGTGTTGAGGGGTGTTATTTATACTTGAGGAGAGGTGGGTATCTGTGATTAGAAATGATAATTTTATAATTAAATCCAAACACATAGAGTAGGAATTAATTTAAAAAAATATTATTGTTTTTTAATGTAGTTTCATATGTTTAGCGTCTATAAATAGTTGAACCATCGATTGAATGTTTGTAATATTAATATATTTTATGCTTTTACCTTTTAACTTTATCACTTTTCATTATTTTACCAATAGCGGGGTATGTAATTTCATTACCATGGTATGTTTTTTACAATTAAAAGGAAAATTTTCTTTAAGAACATATTTGGGCACTTTATTCCAAGTATGAAATCTATTTTAACTAATTCAATTCACAAAATTGAAAATATTATATTTAAAACCAATACTGTAGTCCCAATAAAAATAAGGGGTTTCAAAAGTGAAAAGTTCATAAGATTGACATGTATTTTTATCCATAATAATTGTGAAATTTATTAAAAAGACCTAAATTGGATTTATTAGTGAATTATTTTACTAATTATAATTTAAAAATAATTTAAAAAGTAATTTAACTATATAGGTAAATTACATGAAAGATCAGTTTTCTCATAGAATGCACTATTTTTTGTTACTCATAAAAAAATGAAACTTGTTAGAAAAATAAAAAGAAATCAACCATTGATAATTTTAATATTCCATATTCGAAAAAATAACATTTTTAAAAAAATTTATAGTATTTTGAAAATTATGATTTAAAATTTGTGGGCTATTGATTTTCGGAAAAATTGTATTTCAGAAATATATTTCTTTTTATGCTTAAAAATGGATTTATAATTATATTATTCCTATCAAACATTATTTATTTTTATTAAAAAGTATTTTATTTATATCATAACAATTTCATCAATAAATTTCACTAATAATGATTAATTTAATTTATTTATCTATAATTCCATTTGGTAATAAAAATATTATTTTTATAAAAACACAAAATTTATATTGAATTGGTTTTTTTAATTATATATAATTTATAATTATCTTATGAATTAATTTCATAACTATTTTTAAAAATTATTTTCATAATTTAGTTAATCACATCCATTAAAACTTTTTTCAAATAATAATCACATATCAATAAGAATATTTAGTCATTTGTGTAAGCTTGATATAGTGTTTCATTTATTTTATTGGGAATATTGTATCATCTTAGTATTTATGGATATTATATTCAGATATTAGAGTTTGGATTTTATAAGGGACAACATTCTATTGAAGGTGGATGTGGGAATAAATAATCAAGTTTCTTAGATAAAAGGTGGAATTAATGTGTTCCTATATAGGTGACATAAAAACCATTTCATCTTACTACTCATGGGGAGTTGATGATAACCATGAGGATGGTAATTATAATGGTGAGGTATTGATAATCAATGAACTATTTATTATTGATTGAGTTTGGAGATCCCAGATTCATATTGGTGGCAGTGTAGTTGAAAAAACCATGAATGTGAAAAGTATTTATGAGGGAGGATATTTCATAATTTCATTACAATAATAAATGGGATTTAAATAATTTACAACAAAAATAAATAGGGGTTTTAAAAAACTATGAATATAATGTAAATAAATAATTAATTTAATATAAGATAAAATTAAACCACAATGCTTAATGTCTTTCAATATACCAAGAATAATGGAGGGTGAAGAACCTGCTCAAAATAATGTATTTTAAATTTATCATAAATTACATAGTGAGATATCATTGAGGTGGTCTAATGTGACATTTATAAACATCACCACAGTAATCAGCCTCAAAAACTACAAAACTCAGGTAAAAAAAGACCAATTAATACCAACCTCTATAATTTCCCTCATAGAGAGCGTATCTGCAACCTTATTGGCCTCAAGATAAACATGTATAAAATCATGTGAGAGTGTGTCTACAATCTAAGGGCATTCAACCCAGACTAGTTACACCTTCCATGGAACATTCCTTGACCAGTCTCTAAGAATTTGAAATTCAATAGACAAGTATGACTGGAGGCATAAGTCATGCCATCCATAATGTACAAAAAACTATATTACCTTTCTCATAGCATAATGGCCTACCTCAATTTTGATCTCATTAATAAGGATTTAGAAGAAGAATCCTTTTACAAAACCCATTTTTTTCGGAAGACTCCACCACATATGGAAGGACCTGATATTACAGAAGCTACCTGTTGACATTTTTATTTATCCATAGAGATATATGAGGAATCCATAGAACATGTTTCATCATCGTTGTTTTATTAGACATTCCATTAACACAAAGGTATCTCAACAGAAAAAGATAAGAAACATTATTCATTATGGTTATTATTTGTATATACCATTTATTATGGATATCACAATGTAAATCTAGTAAATGTGCTTGAAATTAAGGTATAGCCATGTTGAAAATCAAGGCATTTATTTCCTTACATAAGAATGAAAGACAACATGTTGCAGCTGTGAAGTGAATAGCACAGACCTGATCACAATAGATAGTATTGAAAAAGTATTGAAACACCTATACAATAGATCAGGGTGAGAAAATGTTATGAAAACCCTCCTAGACATAATTCCATATCCTACATAAAAATTTAAAGCAAATAAAAACCATAGAAAGAGATTCATTTTTATCCTAGATGTACATGAAGATCATAGATAGTTTTATTCATGATCGCTGCAACATGGAATGCAATGGAAGCCACTTACTTTAGATTATCTAGAAAGGAAATGAAAAATCTAGAGGGATAATTGTTTTATGAAATTATATTACCCATGATGGAGGATCCAAAGAAACACCACCAAGTGAACTGTGTTATTCCATTGCAATGAACATATGATTGAAATTTGGCATCCAAATAAGGGAATCAAAATCATTATTGTAGTATAATGAAATTCTAGTTAAGATATGTCTTGGAAACATGCTGTTAATAATTTATTTCAATATAACTATTGTGTGTATTTCAGAAGAAGATTCTTACATTTATTGAGCTTATAACTACCTTGGCGGTACTTTGAATTAATTAATAAGAGGGTTTAATTCATGAGAATATTTATTTAAATAATATATTGTGTTACATATTTTTTTTTTAGAAAATATTTTTTTAATTAAAAAAATAATATTTAGAGTAAAAAATGATATAACTATTTTGAAAAATCTAGAAATGTTTTAATGGATTGATGTAAGCATAGCTAAGGTACAATAAATTTTTTTTTCTATCAAACACAAAACTTTCTACAAATGGTATGGAATGTATCAATGAATATATTTTAGGTCTTTTTTAATATAAATATTATATTTATCCTCTATGTGTATGAAATTCCCATTGTAGGAACAATTATATAGGGGATTAATGAGATAATATAATAGTTGTATACGGTGTTAGAAAAAAAAATCTTTTATAACATAATGAGATTTATTAGATGGGGATCATCAGTGAAAATCATGATGTTATAATATGATGTATATAGTAGAAAGCATTATTTTTTGATTTTGTATAGTTGAATTAATTAAATATTCTATTTAAATGATAATACACTTCAAATTATCAAATTTTGTAGAGAAACTATAATATTAGTAGATGAGTCAAATGAAATGGTCACCTATGATTTAGATATTAGAAAGTCAATATATTATATGTTTTATAATAAACCTATTATTTCACATCAATTGGGGGTTTGAGTTGGTATATTGATAACAATATAATGAAAAATTTATAAGATCTCTTGTGCATAAAATGGAAACCAAAGACAGGAGAGGAAGTATCTCTAGGATTCGGTAAAGGAAAATCCTCACCATAATATCTGTATGATAATCATAGAGGACATATTTATAGAAAGGGTAATATTTTTTTCAACATATGGAATAAATAAATTGTGATTAATATCTAAATTATAAAATGTGGTAGACTTATATATCATAAAGGGTGTGTATATCCATATAAACTACTCACATAAAGAAATGGTTTACTAACTTCTGGGAGGATATGTATTGAAAATAAATGAAAATTATATTCTACTATGATAGTATTAGTGTTATAAATATTATGAAGAACCCAGTGATTCATGATTGATCAATGAACATTCAATTAACATGTCATTTTATATGTGGATAAAAAAAATTTCTATTTATATTCAAAATGAAATTTGGAACCTATTATATACATGACATTTTAAATAATCTAATGTTGATTTAGAAGATGAGCTGAGTTTAGGGTGCATCCTATTTAAAAAAAATGTTAATTTTGATTATGATTATGAATTTAAGGTATGATTATACCTCGGTTTGACTCACTTGATGAATGAATCATAAGTGAAGAAATACGGAAGAATATTTTTGGATCTATAATGTAAATTTGTAGGAAGTCCATATATCATAAATATGAAATTGATTCATTGATGGGATATTTTCTATGTATTAGTGAATAACAGGAGGAGACATTGATTAAAGATGTTTTCTAATGTTATAACATTGTACGTAGGTTTCTTTTTTGTATAGAGATCTAAGTAGGAAAATGTTGTAATAGTGTATCATGAAGATTGATATTAATTTTAGTGAAACTTAAAGTCTGTTATACTATATAAATGTCTAATATTATAGTATATATGAATGTATAGATCGATTAAAAGTACTGTAGTTACTGAGAATTTAATGGAATTGTGCTATATAAAAAGTAATTTATTGACAATGGAACTATGGATTTTTTAATATTTAATACATCATCATTACAGGATAGTGTGGAAACGATATGAATTTTTAAATAATGAAACATATGATATTGTAGCACTATGTTTTTGTATAATCCAATTTTTTTCGGTGTCTATAACTCACGTATGTGACCAATAATATACAGTACAAAATAGTGTATTTTTACGAGTAACCATAAATGTTCATATTATCCTCAAAAATTTTAAAATCATTGTTCTAAATAACATTTTTCTCTATTTCCTTTTCTAAATTTATCTGTTCTTCTAGAATCATCTCTCACTAGTTCTCCTGAAATTTCCATGAAAGATGGCCTTATTATTTAATCTATATACTTATAATTAAAATAATTATTAACAAATTTAATAATAACCCTTATAATATTAACGTATAATTATGTTTTACCATTTATTTATAATAACGATTTCATTTAATATGTATTAAATGTTTCCATATCCATCATAGGGGTGGGGATGATCTATAGACAACATAGTATAGGGGTGTCATGAGGAATAGAAGAATTTGGTGGTGTCTTATTGAATTTTCTTTCATCCCCCACCTGTATGTGGATGAGGAAATGCCATAATATGATAAATATGAGTGATAGACATAAAGAAAGTGGTTGATGATTGATTGGTGATTCACTACGATGATATATCTAAAACTGGTCGAAGTACAAGTTTAGTCTCTATATTATATGGGGGAGATTGTACATTAGGGTCAGTGAAGTAGTTCACTAAAATATAAGTGGGTATGGTGAATGTCGTGCATATATAAGATGATTTTTCACTATTATATATGGGTAATAATTATTTTCATATGATCTATGAAAAATAATGTTTCCCTCCCCAAATATTATTCTCCCATTAAGCACTTAACCTACAAGAAAAAAAATAAAATTGAAATTATAGATAAATATTTCATACATAATTAAAAGTCAAAATATATAGATCATATAGATTAAATAAAGTAGAAAAAGTTTATAAAAAAAAGTGAAAATAAATAACACTTTATTTTGTTTTAGAGATGAAATATTACACTAATATTTTCTAAAAAATTAAATAAAAAAATTACTCAAAATAGTTAAATCAAAAGACGTTATGAGGCTCACACATAAAAATATAATGCTAAAAATATACTATTTACGTTTTCTATACAATAAAAACTATAGAAACAATTATTTACTCATATATAATAACATTATATTTAGTAATCAATGATTAACACACATACCCAATACAGTATAGGTTTACTATTTTGTAGAATTGGTGAAAACATTTACATAAAAAACCCATGTCTAACTCATCAAATGGGTATTTTTCCAATTATATCAAATTAATTCCTCAATATGTTATAAAACTATCCCACCAAATTATATTCAAATGAAACCCTTCAAGTCATATATTATATTATATAAGTCTTCCTAACCTGGGGATATAAATACATAAGAATTGGTGATAAATATTTGTGTATCCTTGATCATAATAGATATCAAACTTTACATATTCTATTAAAGGGGTATAAAATATTGGTTCCGGCCATTACAAATTGAAAACCATACATATGTGTGATGTAAGATCATAAAAATAAAATTCCTTTTTAGTAATACAATAATTCGTGGAAGCGAAATCATTTTAATTTTTTTTAATTTAATAATACGAATTCATTTTGAAAAATTATTTAAAAGAAATCAAAATAACATTCATTATAAGATTATATAACAATTATTAAATTTAAAAAACAACATTCAAGAAACCATTCTAAAAACACCATCATCTAAAATTTCCTATATAAAAACAAAACATTTATCGCATTTCTATTTACCTAGTTAAGAAATATACCCCATAAAGTATGATAACCTATATGAAAAAAATTATAATATCAATAATAAAGTTTTTGAAATTTAAGAGATATCATCTTATTTCTTTTGGAAACATTAAAAACATATATTAACAAAAAAATTCTATAATTATATTCATTGTCAAATCATTGAATTTATTGAATAATGATTCATATTGAATGATGGAAATAAATTTGGGAAAATAATTTCATTCTCTATAAACATAATCTGTCAATTCAATTAACACATTTTTAGAAAGATAGTTTTGGTTAATATATTAAAATTTTAAATGATTAAATTTTTTCATTCATAATTAATTTTCAATTTAATATATAAAATTTTCCTCAAAATTTTTGTTGGTGATAATGACTACCATAAAACAATTTTCAAGAACATTGTTGTTGAAGGATAATATTCCCTCCAAAAAATAAAAAATATTGCCAGATTTTATTAATAATAACCATCATGAATTGTCAATATAAAATTTATAGAAAATTGTACTGGTAATTCAAGAAATTATAAATGAATATAAGGGAATAAACTGAATGGGGTTCAGAATATACTGATTATGTAATGTCCCACAATAGAGATTTAAAATAAAAAATATCATAATGAAAATATATTATGCTATAACACTTACTGGTTTGGTATAGAAATAATGAAATTAGAAAAAAAATATTAGAACATTGATGGATTTTTTATTATACCTAACTATAATGAAAATAATCTTAATTTTAATTTAGTGTTATTATATGAATCACACAATATAAAACAACATGTAAATTTAGAATATGTCTTAATTAATGATAATGTAATGAGAAACCCAATCCTTAATGATCATATTTCCTAAAATGTTTATGGAAATAATAAATTCAAAATATATGTATTATAAATCAATTTCATGACCTTATTCATACTCACATTTCAAAATACAATTCCATCAATAAGTATATCTTCTGGGTTTCTTATAATTTTTCTTGAAAAGCAACGTTTAGATGTTAATTGTTATTTTTCCATTAATGAATCAGATTGATAATTTTGGTACATGAAATTTCTTTACGGATTGATCATATTTAAAATATAATCCATGAAATAAACATTATAATTATTTATTATATATAAATTTATAACTATCATTATATGCTATTAATAAAAAATTAATTACATTAGATGGTTTAGATGATTGATTTTACGCATTACCAACTGATACTTTAATTTTACATTGAATACAAATAATTAAAAATAAATGATAATATATATTTATATAATTTATATTATATCATAATTTCTATATATATTCATTAAATAAAAAAATATGAAAATATTTAAAATTTGTTAAATAAAAAAATGAATCATGTCACTTCAAGGAGGTGGTAGACCACATGTACACATAAGAGAGGTTTTCATTTAATAATGGATATTAGTATTAGAATATAAATAATTATTAAAATATATCTAATAATTATAATTTAATAAATATAATATATATCACAGAAATCCTTCTTTATAACCTCTAATGTGTGGAGTTTAGGAAAAATAAGAATACATTGTTAATAGGGTTTATAATTGGTACATACTCTTGAGTGTTATTCTACTTTCTCATTTGAATAAAAATAGATTTAAATTGGTTTTACCATAATCATAATAGTGCTTAGTATGTTAAAGAAAAATATTTCATTTTATTAAGATGATTATATAAAAAAAGTTTATGGATAAAAAATAATGAAACATAAAATAGAACCATGATGACACTGATGGGGCATTGAAACTTGATATTGGAATTTTTTAGAGGGATTTTATAAATGTTTTGAGGGAAAAACATAAATATATGTTCTGTTTTAAATTTCATATAATTTTTTTATTTTTATTTAAAAATCTAGGAAATGTAAAATCAAATGATTTTTTATGGATCCCAAATGTAATTTTAGAAAAACAATTGAGGCTAAAAATGTCCCAAGAATGAAATTTTTACTATTTAACATCACACAATTCCTATAATAATATTTTCATTTTCGAAAATAACTTTATAAAATATCATTACACATTAAACAACCACATTTTCATTTTTAACCACATTCACCTAACATTAGTATAAATACATAAAAATAAAAAAGATGATGAAATTTTAATATTTATAATATAAATTAAATTTTATTATGATAAATAAAACATTTTAGAATAGATAATATACAAAAACAAAATCACTTTTAATATTTTTAAAATTATTTTCATTGATTTTTTTTTCATGTTTCCACAATTGATACATTTTCAATGCATAAGAATTCATGGTTATTGATTAAAAATGTTGGAAATAAAATCAATACAAAGGATTCAAAAATTAATGTAATGAGAATGGTTTTCCTATAAATATAATTTGAAAATAACATAATTTCAACATTAGTCCATGTTGAAAAATGGGCAAAATCATTTTATTCATTATTAAGACATATTATTTTTTATGAGTATTCAAATTAAGATAATTAGTTTATAAAATCCATAAATTTTACCACAAGGAACATAAAATATTAAAAATAAAAAACAGTTTAAAAAATTTGATTTGTATATAAAAATCCAAATATCCAAAGGTTCACTCCCCCACACATATATTATATAATGTTATCAATGTATTCTAACTCATTAATCATGAATTATATATTTTAAATTGAATATAAAAAACCATATATATTTAAGGAATGTTACAATATGATGATTACTAGTGACAAATATGATGGTGGAGAGTGATATCAACTATTTTTTATTAATTAACCATTCCATATATTTTCCTCATAATATTCCCATTAAACATAAATGAGTCTTTGTTTTCTTATATTGTGATTATAAAAACATTATATATATATAAATTAGTAACTAAAAATTGACCATTCATTCTGGAATGAGGTTTTCATAGAATCATCATAACTTTGGAGTTGCTTTATAGCCATTGGCCCCATAATGGATGTTTTTAAAATGATTTATTTTTCCGTGATCCACAAGATTTATTTGTTTATAAATGATTTATTTGTTGCAATATTCATTCATGAATTCATTAAATTTATACAAAAATAATTTTATTTTATTTCTTACATTGGAAACCTTGTAAGTATTCAAATTTATCTATGTCACTTCATGATATTACTTGCGTTCTAAACCCATGATTTAGATACATATCATTATATAAATAAACATTTATGGCCTCATTCTTATGGGTTTTTATATGATATCATGAATTCTAATACGGTGTCTTCTATTGTCTATCTTTTATATTTTTTTATTAATAAAATATTGTAAAATTCAATTGATTTACATATTAGATACTTTTATTGGGTATTTGTTTTTTATGATTGAGTGTTGATTTATTATGATATAATTAATATTTTTGAATTAAATTTTCTATTTCATATTTCAAAATATTTTTCCAATGTAAATGATTATTGAACTTATAACTCTATAAAATAATAACTTTTTCGTCTTAACCAAATCACACATATCATTTTTACTATCAATTCTACTGGCCTTGTATTTATCTCATCTAAAAACATAATAATCACATAAAAAATATATGATCTAAAAATGAAATGGAAATGTTTACTTTTAAATTAATTCTACATACCAAATGAATATCTCAAATGAGAATTCTTTTTTAGGGAATTTATTATTTCCTTCACATGTTTCTAGAAAATTGAAATTCCCACAATTAATACAAATAATATTCAACTCAAAAAAATGAAAATAATATATTTTGACGCATATTTTCATTAGGTGTCGAAAAAAAATTTATTCCCCAATATGAACTATAGTTACTGTGGTAACATAAGTGTGTATCTTGAGATGTCCACTAATAAACATTTTCACTTAAGAAAAAGAAGAATTTGAGAGGTTTTTATTTCGATAAATTAAATATAAATAACTAATTTATAATTAAATAGATTAAAAAATATGGGTTTAGGGTTGTGATTCCATTTTAAATTCTATTAAATTCATTAAAATAGTTTTATTTTTCATTATATTAATTGAAAAATGATATAATACACAATTGATTAATCATGAATCATTGGTTAAATGTTATTATAGTTAATGATATTATATTTATTAGAAATTTTTAATATCCCCATCATATTAATTTGAACCCTATTAATGATACAAAAATGATAAACCCATCATAAGAATCAAATACCATAACAAATTGTGTTTTGGCTCTCTTGGGAAATATAGGCGTGAATCACTAACTTCACAAACTAGAAACTAAATTCATGAAACTCGCCCCCTATAAAACATGATCTACCATGGACAAGGTACATCAGGGTTAGGGATATGAAAAGTTTACATCCTAAGTGATAACCCATTGATCACAATCAAAAACAAATACAAAATTTCCTAATATGTATTAAACATCTAGTAAACACCAAATGAAATTCATTGGAGAATGTTTTATTCCAAATTTAAAAAAATAAATAATTATAATAGTTATACTTCCATTCCCCACCACTCAGGTTTGTCAACATCAACAAAATTATACTTAAGAATAAATTTGAATAATAATTCCTTAAAAAATAATTAATAGAAGAAAAAAAAATGAAAAGTGAATAGCCCAACATCATTATTATAAAAAAAATTAAGTAAGAACTCTAAACCATCTCTCATATTAATCATAATCCTATTTTTAAGGAGAACTTGTTTTACTAGCTTTTTCTTAGTAATATACCCCTTAAATCAATGGTTTTATTTTATTTTCTTTTTTCATTATTATCCAAATTTATGTCACATCAATGATCGTAGGTTAAATTAAAATTTATGTTATCATAGTGTTCGATTAATCAAAATATCAAGAATATTATAATCATTTTTCAAATTCTTACTGTATCCAAAAATATTGATATCATATCCTATGAATTTATCACGTTATGTAGATAATCAATTCAACATTCCCATGTAATAAAAACAATCAACTGATTTTATTGAAGGAATATTATATTCCAAAGTGATGATTATGTTTATAAAATATGTATTTCATTAAAAGATAACATTGGATTCATTCATTTGGATCAAATAATGATTCATATGTGGGAAAAGTTATGATTTTATAGTGGTGTTTGATGCTAATTTGATCTATATAAATGCATGCATTAGACATGAATGATTCCTTTGGTGGATATGTTCCTAATTAAAATTAACATAATAGTTGTTAAATATAGTGAACAAGGGATACATAAATCTTTTATAGTGTCATCATATGGAGATGATGATATTTACACATCCATTACCTTTGTCATTTCATCAATATTCTTATGGGATAAATCTATCACAATCCTGTACGAATCAAAACATTTCATAAAAGGTACCTTTTGATGAATAAAATAAAATTCCACATTTCATAATCCAATCCTTCATAATATCAAAATAATAAATAATCATAATCCATCCATGCTAAAAAAAATACTGAATGTAATTTGATATCCCACCATTAATATTTTAAAAAATATTCACCAAATAAAATATTTTAACACATTAATTATAAAACATATAATAGTGAAAAGATATTTAAATATTTTGGTAAAAAAATGAAATAAATCATTAATAAAATTTGAATTTATAATCTATTTATATTCTCTGACATATTATTATTGGAATTTTGAAAAAGTGGTCTCTAAAAATTTATACTTGAATAATTCAATGATTAGTCAATGTTCGATTACCTTCATCATGATTATTTTTATAAAATATATCATAATTATCAACATATTTTAAAATTTATTCTTTATTATATACATTCAATTACTTTTTACATAATTTGTCCCTTCACACACACGTATACATACAATTTAAATAATTTCTCATCCCATACTCAATTATGATATTTGTGAACTAATTTTCTCATTTATAGTCTTTGAATGGGACACTATAGGAATGATTAATTTTTTTGAACCCACACACTAATTAATGTATACAAGAATATCATGATGAATTTTTGTTGTTATTTTTTACTGTATAATTTTCAAGTTTCTATTTAGAATATTTTGAGGAAGATTTGTATTATAGGATTTATGTTAAATCAAAATGAATGATCTATAGTTTAATTAAACAATATATACTTCCTTTTTATATTAATATATTGATTTATATTCACTCCATTGATTTGTGGTAGGAAAATGAGAGTTTTAATCTTTCTATTTCAATATCAACACCACTCATTATTACCTTTAGCATTATCCTTTACTTTATTTATTAATTATACTCTTGGAGAAATAATGGGACTTTAACGTTTTCACTTTTACTTGTTATATATAACATTATCTAAATGATGATTGATTTCCCATTTTTTGATATATTGAATATAATTTATATCCACAACATTATAAGATATTCTCAAATAGTTTCTACTAGAAAACCCTTGCATACTGCAATGCAAAACAGATTTCACATTCTATTAAACATCAGTAGTAATGTGAAATCAGCTTTTATTTTTATGTATTCCACATAAGATAACATTTTCATCAAATTTTCATTTTATTCCCTCCACCCTAATATATTTCATTGTTAAATTTTGAATTTTTATGTAGATGTTTTTTGAAAAATTATATTTTTTATGAAAATAGAACATTTTCTATACCAAATAGTTGTGGAAATCTATCCAATAATTTTGATAATATTTAGTCTCTGTTATACTTTTTCCATCATTTTCCTGCATAGAAAAATAGTTTTAAATTTTCAGTGGATCATAATTAATATTAATATTCTTCTAAAATGACATGTTCAATCACAATTTGTTCCTCTTATAAAACATAAAATCTCATTGGGTCACGAATCATAATTTAGTGTAATATAGATAAAAAAATTTCGGTAGTGCAACTACCTAAAAAAATAATTCATTTATTATATGGTATATAGAGGTCAAATTATAAGATAATATCAAAAATACAATTTATTACAAAAAGAAGATTAAAAATAAAAAAAATATTTGATGCGTAGTGTAAATAATGATTTAATTTTTTAAAATAGATTATTGAGAATGATCAGGTTATTCAAAAATGTATTGGTTCACACTAAAAAGTGTAAATTCTATGAAGAGGTCAGTATAGATTTAGAAACTTATATGGTAATTAATTAAAAATGATGAAAAACATGTCATTGAATGATATTAAATAATTATTAGTCAATTATTTATTTTCCTTCACAAAAATTTTGAATACAATTTCATATTAGTATTTAAATGTGGAGATAAATTGGGTAAAATCAGTTCCACAAAATTTATGTAAATTGAAGCATTCTAAGGGAATAAAAATTAATCACAAATGGTTTAATAAAAGAACTAAAATTGAAATAGACACGAACAAAAAATGTGAAAAAGACATAATATTTTAAAAATAATAACTATATTTAAAAATCCCAGGAAAAAAATATTCATTTAACCACAATTATGTAATAAAGAATCCCAAATTCATTCTGAAAGATTCATCATGAAAGGAATATTTTAATTTTATAATAAAAACATATATTTTTTATGTAAAGGAAATATCTGATTATTATTTTGGATGAATTGGTTTTAAGAGAGTGATATCAACCAGTTTTTCAAAATGAATATTTCATTGGGATTTCCACTGTATGTGACCAATAATATTATATGGGTTCTTGTTTCTTTATTTACTAACTATCACAATGGCATGGGGATATAAATTAAGAACTATAAATGGATCATCCAATTTTTAAAATAATGTACCTATAAATTTTTAAATAAAATATTTTCATTACTACACATGGTACCATTGATGGAATTATTTAAAATTAATTATCTATAATGATCCACTCAATTAGGTTATTTTAATGATGGGAATTATCAAAAAGTTATCTCGCGATTCTTCAAACACCAACAGCTAAAATTTCTAATCATTTTAAGGATTTTTATGGCCTCACTTTATTTTTTAACATCATATGAATGTTTTTTTCTATGTCCATATCCATGTGAAAAAAAATAACCTAAATCAACTTATATGGGTTAATTTCAGCCAATGTTTTATAAGATATCCTAAATCCCCATAAATTTTCTTCATATATTTAGATCTATTCATGTTAGTGTCATTTGATATTCAACTCAAAAATACATTTATTTTTCTCTCTAATTATTCAACGTGGAATTTTTTTGGGTGGTTGGGTGATTATGTCTTAAGAAAGAATCTTAAGTTTTCTAATGAAACTCAATTATCCTATTTTTAAATTTATTTTCTAAACAAATGAAGATGGATATTGGATCTCTATAACAAAAAAGGAATGTTTTAACTTTAAAAATAATACACAACATTAGCTTCATCAATTTTGGTGTCCTAAGTTTCCACTCATTTTGAAACATGATCAACTATATAAAAAATGTATGAGTCAATAATAAATGAAAACCATATCATTATTTTAATTCAAAAAAACTATAAAATTGTTAAAAAAACATTTCATTTTGTGGGGGAGATATATGGCCACAAAGAGATATTTATAGTGAGTATACATTTCAAACTATTTTTTACAAACATACTTTTAATATTTAAAAAATAGGATCAAATGAATTTATAATTATTTTCAATTGTTCTAGATATTTTTCTGTTTTCTATATTTTGGAAAATTTAAAAATTGGATTTAATTTCCCTCATTTGTAAGTATCTTCTAGTCAATTTACTATTTAAAATTTTCAATATATTATTGTATTGAAAAAAGAAATATTTTTATTCATAAATAGAACTAATAAATATTTTGGGGTTGAGGGGATGAGGTAGACGGGGAGTTGCCAAATAACAAACCATGTCATCATACCATAAAACCTTATCTTAATTAAAATACTATATTGAATTAATTCAATGGTCCCTAGCCAAGTATTTTTATTTTTATGTATCATGTAATCTGATCGGATGAACAAATTCCTGGTTCTTATCTATTTTCATGTACATAATTTTTTTAATTTCAATAATTATATAAAAACTTCAACCTCAAAATAAAGAGATTGTTTTTATCACCATCTATCAAATATATTATGGATTCAGGATAAAAAATTAAAAAAATATCGTATATAAAAATGTGTAAAATTTATCCAAATAAAAAAACAACTCTTAAAAACTCATTTTTATTTGTTGAGTTGTTATGTTGGGTAGTATCCAATTTTTTTTATTTAGTTTCAACGAGGTGTAGACATCACATGATTATATGGGATAATATTTCATCATATTTATGATTATAATAGATATTTATTAACTCAAATTGTTCTTCCCAAATATGTTTTTTCATGAATGGTTTTTTGATGAGCCATCAAATGATTCCGTACTTTCATATCGCAAAAAATATCTTCATTAAAATGTACTGTGAAAATGGAAAGATAAATATTTCTATAGTATTTTATGAAGAATTAGATAATTCTTTCATGACAAGTAAAATATCTAATACAATTTAAAAATGTATATCCTTGAATTTAATTTATTAATAATTATCTTCCCCAATGTCATTTTTTGTGAAATGAGATGTTTAAGGTTCATTCCATTACCCCCCATGAACTGTAACTTTTCAAAATATTGAAAACTGTTATTTTCAATAATGTTTTACAAAAAAAACATATTTCACATTATATGGTAAAAAAATATCCAAAAATCATATTTTCATCCAAAAAATATCATAGTAATCCTGAATATGTTCATAAAAGGTTCTTACCATAATCCGTTGAAATGTGAATAGGAAAAACACAATGTAAATAGTGTCCTCCTTAAAGAATTCTTCCAAAGACATATTTAATGGTTATATTATCCATATTATAAGAAATAATTGGATGATAAATTTTACTTAAAATCTATCTAATAAATTGATGTATATTCCAACATTAATCACTCCAAAATATATTCAATAAATTCAATTTGATAATGATGTTTCCTAGTGAATAGATTTATGTTTCGATATCTATAAATAATATACAATTATTCATAATTATATTATATATGAACCAATTTTTCATTGTCATCACTATGTTATGAATAATATTTTTATGAAAAAAATAAATGGGGATAATGAATTTTTATGTTAAATATGGTATATTATTTTCTCTTCTAATAAGCACAAAGAATCCTTCTTCATAACATCAAGTATAGTTTGGATCAACATTCATTGGGGATTCCAAATAAGGTTAGAAATCTCCTCAACAAAAATTATTTATAATGATATTTTTAAATTTAAGAATAAAATATCATCTAAACAAAAATATATTTCATTTATATTTTCCTTTAATGTTTAAAAAATTGATCTGGGTGTATCCAATTATATTGGGAAATTATTGATATAAATTATTCTCCTTCCAAAACGTTTAATTATTTGAGATCAATATTTAATGTGTTAATTCAAAATATATTGGTTTATTTAATTATAAAACCATTTATGATATTCTCACATCCATATCTTATATTTATTGTACACAAAATACATATAATGAGTTAAAATTTTAAATAACCAATCAAATATGTCATATATTGTTCGGGATACAAATTATAATACATTGAACCATTTCATACAAATTCTTGAAAAATAATCCTTCTATTTGGAGTTACTAATTATTAAGTGTTTCTATAAGGGAAATAATTCACAAAAGATACATGGACCATCACTGGTTACCATATCCTTAATGGGGAAACAACTAAAATGGAAATTATTGTAATAATAGTTGAGATATATATTCCATAATGTTGAAGTGGAAAATATTTTATCCAATGTGAGTAAAGATAGTTAATTCATGGAAATTAATGATTTTATTTCCTATATTTTTTATGAATCAAAATTATATGATGGGTGAATGAAATGTGGTTTTATCTTAATCATTATTTAATGTATAATAGTTTACTAGTAAGAACAACTTTTTTCACCCGAACTAATATACCATCCAATACACATACATGAAATGATTGAAATCATTTTATAAGTTATACCACCACTCATGTGGGATTATATTATAGGATACATAAATAATTAAATAAGTATTGATTAATAATTCCAATATATTCCCTTAAATAAAATAAATATTACGAAAAAATTCATTGAACCAATGGTGAAAGCGATAAAAAAAATTTGATCAACAATGTTTTAGGCAGTTATGGTTAAATTATAGTTGATATAAATATTCCTAGGATGAGCCTATAATTACCTTAAATTCTCATATTTTAATGCATTTATCCTTTTAAAAAATATCATACATGGGTGTTTGATTGAGGTACGAAAAAAATTGTTATCTTAATTTCAAAATTATATAATTATTATAGAAACTATTTTTAAAGTAATTCTAGATGGATCTTCTAATATATGAAAATCCTTAATGGGAATGGTAGAATTAGTTACATATTCTATGTTAGCATTCTTTTTAAAATTGTTTAATTTTTCCTTCATCTTGTCTAAATAATATCCTCTTCTTATTTCTTCAATTATTCATAGGGTAATTTTTCCTGAATATTATATGGATAACCAACTTCATTCTATACATAGTTTAGATGATTCTAATCATGTTTACATGGGTATAAGAAATTTATTTATTTATTCATACTTATATATTAAATAATATAATTCACATTTGGGTTAGGTACTCACTGATATATATCTTTTAACAATTATTTGGAAAATATTTTTATAGGAAGTCTTCCCTTGGATCCTTAAATCGTCCACTTTATGCCTCATATTCTTATCATTATGTTCATGGTGCTACTGTAATGGGTATTAATTACTAATTGATGCATGATTTAGGGGACTATTAATTTTTTTTCCTATTGGGTAGGTTTATTGGAAGTTAGATTTCATTAAATGTTTTTGAAAGATGGCGGGTGCAGGAAAGACTGATTTTCTTCACAAATGGGGGATGTTGTTTCTATTGGTTTTATGAGGGCAGTATAAAATGATTTTTCTGGTTCCAATTTTTTTTGGATTCCTAATTTTCTATTTATTCAATAATTTGGTCAATATTACCTATTTTATTATTATTATAAATATATCACATTTCCCACATCATATCACATTGATTATTAAAATGATTGTAAAATGACCATAATCCAGAAACCATGACCTTTTATTAATGTTCATCCATTTTCTTCATCGAATGTTTTCTAATAATAATTTTTACCTATTCATATTTTCTTTTTTTAATAGTGGTTTTTGATTAAAAATATATTATTTCATGATATAATAGTATTCATGTACCTCTACTGTTAAATGTTGCAAGTTACATGAAATATTTCCAATGAGTCGTTATTGTTATACTGAGGATTTGCATATAAAATCTAATAAAAATGATTAATCATAAACATTTCAATAAATTATAATAAATTTTAGTTAAAATAATAAAATAATATTCTAATACTCAATGGATTAATGTTGTTCTTCGACAGAATGCTTCTTTATCCATTCCTAAAACATAGAAAGAGTCTCTCTTGATGCATTCCCAGTGCTGTTAATCTCATTTTTATGGATTTACTCTATGAAATACATAAGAACCAAAGATGTAAACATATCAATAAATCATTCTAGCTATATTATTATCATACTTATAGGACATACAAACACTCATTAGTCATTTATTTGATATAATAGTGGAATGTCCTCAATTTACCTTTTTTCTTATCCAATTATCATAGTTACAATATGTTCAATAAAATTATGAAAAATATTATGTCTATATTTTGATATTGCCGAACCAATACAATAAATTTTTTTAATAGTATAATTTATAAATCTTTCAATTCATTACAATTATCTAGCATAGGTATAGAAATGATATTTTTTAATGAATTGTGGTTCATACAAGTCCCATTAAGCTTAATGTTTGTTGGTTACCATCACTCTCATGTAAAGTAGAACAAATGATGTTTAAACTATATATATCAAGGAAAACTCACCAAATACAGATTTTATGTATAATTTTATTTTTCAATTTAGAAATGTTTTATGAATATATTTTTTTAAAAGGGTAAATGTTTTATTTTCAATTTCTTTTCATGGAAATTAGATGGTTTTTTATCACTTAATGCTAACAAATAATGATTTCTTTCAATATGTTCTAGTCTATAGTGTGGAATAATAAATTATTTTTCTAGTTTAAATATAGTTATATTGGTACTTAATGTTGTTTCAAACTAAGAGTCCTCAAAAATCAGTTGTCATTTATTAAAATGGTGATTTATAAGATATTATGATTTCCATAAATGGACTTGAAATCAGTAATATTAAATTTTGTATATGATGAATGGGATTCCATCACGATATTATTTACATAATATATATTATCATAGTATTAAAAATATTCTTACATCACTTCTTATTAATCGATGAATGATGAATTTCTCCATTGATATATTTACGATACTCAGTTTATGTATTCCATAGATACATATCTAATACCGGTTACTACATTTTCATCTCCCCATAATGTTTTTATGAAATGTATCAGATATTCCATAAAAATAATTTACTCACACACTACAATAGAAATACTAACATTATTTCTTATACGGTAAGTACATTCTGATTTATCTCACTAGCATCATAGACACACACAAAATTATTAGTCACTTAGATCCCAATAAAAAATATTTTTTAAATGAATGGATTCATTAAATTGAAATAGAATGAAAATTATAATAATTATTAATAAAAAATTTACTTTTATAAAAACATAAACACAATTATATTAAAAGTAATATAAAAAAATTGAAATAAATATATAATAGATGTTATTTATATTCAAAAATAACAAGAATCAAAATTTACAATTGATCCCAATTACTTATATGATCACTCACGTTTTAATCCTATATTTTAATAGTAACATTCTTAATGTAAGAAAAAACTCATTAAAAATTAATGAATTATGAAAATAAAAATAATTATTAAATAATAAAACCACAACATTCATTAACTCTGTAGTTAAAAATCCAGAACCTGTAACATAATTTAAATAATAAGAGTATCCAATAGATCCAACACCCATCCCATTATACTAGCCAATAAAATTAAGTTCCGTAAATTTTTAAATTTTTTAGAAATATCTATTCTTTGTTGTATTTCATTCCCTTCATCAATCACACCTTTTATAAAAATCAAAAACATCGTCTAATTATTCTTAATATTAATATCATCCACATTATATCCCATATTTCTCCGTATAACTATTTTCATAAATACTAATTTTCTTTCCCAATTATTTATCACGAATTTTAGATTATCTATATCTAGATTTATTGTTAATGTAACACCCAGATACATTAATATATATATATATATATTAATTTAATAAATTATATCAAATTGATTTATTTAAATACACAAAAACCTGAGACTTATTTTTTATGTGTATACAATTTTAAAAAATATATAATAGAACAAATTTTTTTATTAACAATAGAATATAAGTTATATTTTTTTCATATGTATACTGCAACAACGCAAGGATTTACCTATAAATTTATGATATATTTTATGAATCCCTAGTTCTCTCGAATAAAAACTTTTCTATTTCATCCAAACTGATAAACAAAATTTTTCCACCTATATTATTTTAATTTTGAAAACTGCCATACACAATTGTTGTCAGTAAGATATTTAGAGTCTAAAATGATCAAATTAAATTTCTTCTGAATAGAATATTTTTTAATGTATATAAATATACCCTTATAAATAGTAATATGAGACTTATGAATAGAAAAATCACCCATGTAATTATAAATAAAATCTTGGTAAATTATAAATGAGATTGAATGTTTTAAAAATTAATAATTATATGTCAGTACTCTTGTGACAAATAAATATTTAATTATAATTTTAAATTTATAAATTTATTTTAAATAAAATTCATTCTCATAATTTTTTTTTCATACAAATATTTTGTCATCTTATTATTTTAGGATTTATTATGAGATCTCATTTAATGTTTGAAATTATTTTGAAACTAGTTTTAAATTTAAAATAATTATTCTTCAAGTTAATATTAATTCAAATAAAAAATTAAATTTCAAATTTTTTGAAGATTATTTTGATAAAATGGACTCAATTTTTGAATTCTAAATGTCAAAAAAATTATGGTGTTTTTTTGTTTTTTCCTAAAATATGAGATTTTTATTGTGAATATAAACATGTGTCAAATAATGATAAATGATAAAAACACAATTTATTGATTAATAGGTTATTTATAGCATATATGCGCATTTGGTTAGATATCACTCACAATTATTTCAATTTTAGATCATAGGAATCAAAACTATTCATTTTCATATGAAAAATAATAAAATAATGAATATGATATTTCAAGAATCACCTAGACATCCTGTATAAAAACCACCCCTAAATAACTCTTTTCCTCACATCTATAATCACTAAATATTATAAATGAATTTCCCACATTCTCATCCCTAGTCTCTCCCCACGTGTTTGAGATGTTATATATTCCAAAAAACCAATAATCATTCCCTTAAGAATGTTGTCAAGGAGGATATTTCAATATGTAAACCCTCTCCCCTTCCATTTTAATTGCATTTTAAATTATTTTATTTTTCAAGTCTCTAACTCACCTCTTCTATACAAATGATCATAATAACACTATTATCATATATATATATATATATAATTATACTATTATAGTAGAATATCCTTCATCAATCTCTTTACACAGACTCTTTTATTTTAAAATCAAAATCATTATCCGGGAGGTTCCAATTTACAACAATCGAGGATGACAGACATTCACTCATAAATTTATTAATAAAGGTCAGTAATGAAAAAAAATTATGGTTGAAACAAATTATAATATATGTATTATAACAAAATTTATTTTATAGAATTATTAAATAAATATAACACCACTTAACAATACTAAAGTAGTTATTGTTATCAAATAATCGATGTAACAATATAAATAATTATCACTAATGGTCTATCTAGTAACTCATAATCAAACAATATAACCAAATAAATTATCTAACAATTTAATCTCTTATATTTTAATCATTATTATATAAATATAATTTGGGAGAATTATACCAATTCTTCATGATGTTTCATAGTAATATTCATGTATAATGATAATGAAAAAAAAATCAAATGCTCCTTAGAAAACCAATTGTTTCTTCTAATTCATCCAAATTAAATAAATGATCATAAAAATAATAATAAATAAATAAATATATATAATGTAAATATTTAATTAATTAATTAATTTAATATGACTATCTTGGATATTATGGTCAAGTGAAGAACATGTTCATACATAAGGTGAGGGTTTTCTTCCTAAACCGCCATTTTCTTTCTCTTCACTCTTGGTCTCTATTAATCTCACATAAATTAATAAATATTTTTATGAACACCACATAAATTCTTTTTCAATATTATATATATGTATACCAATCTGGGTGTATTTTTAGTTTTGGTGGAGTTATATTTTTTATAAATATCATTCTCAATTGTAATAAATAAACAAGCCCGATTCAGGGGAACTACTAAAATATATATGTATTTTCAATTTCACTATATAATATTTGATAATAAATAATTATTCCAAAAAACAAACCATTATATCAAGAAAAAACAACTTAATTTTATTTCTGGATTTATGCAACGATTTTTCAAAAAACCACATCTTCTCAAAGAAAAAATGTATTTCTATAAAAAAATTCCTCAATGATTTTATTAAATTATTTTTTTTTATTTCAACAACAAAATTAAATTTTTTTCCTTATGGAGGTCAATTTAATATTTTTATAATCTATAAAAATTTATTAAATGGTTTGTGATTATTTTGACTATGGATGTTCTCTCTTAACAACGTTCACCATACAAATCAGAATAGTTAGTGTTTATGTGTACATATTAGGGAACATTTATTTCAAATGTTCTTGATCTTTATATATAACCCCTTTCATATGAGTAATTAATTGTACATAAAAAGTGATGGTTATGGCCCTATATATCCCATTGATGCATCAGTGCGTTTCACGATACAAAAACAATTTTTTTTGATTGAGGCCTTACCCTATATTCTTTTGACGTCTTGGATGAGGCATTGAAAATATGTTTTAGATGTCTGAAATTATGCATTCCCTAATTTTTGAATTTATAATTGATAAACCATGTGATTATTAGAATTGAAAAATTTGAATTGATAAGTTACATTCTTTTATAATAATTTATATATCATTATTTAATCATCTTTAATTACTTATTTTTCTAAAGTATATTTTTAAAGGAATGTGTTTTTATTTGTTTACCATGACTAGTGTTTATTATAATGATATTTCCCACTATGTTACATACCATTATTGAGCCTCTCAGATAAACCCATTCTTATATTTTTTTCCTATGTTGTGAGAATGAATAATATGAATGAATTTCATGGATAATATAAGATTCATAGATGATTTAAATAGAATTTTTAGGTATTTTATTTTAAGATGTAATGTTGAACATGTATTTGTATCTTTTTTTTCTTTAACTACAAAAATATTAATTCCATCGGGATACTAAATTATTGTAATCATGGCTATGTATTAATATAAGGCACTAGCTCTGGGAATCTAGGGTCTAGTTCCTTACATTGTGTATCAAATGATGTTTGGTTGAAAACATTGAAATTGGTTTTAGAAAATGTATATTAAGGAAAAACCAATATTATAGACTTTAGGTGTTTGTATGCATGAACATCCTAAAATTTTGGTAGTGGATATATTATGTGGATATTATTATAAAATACATATATGTTTTGATACTACATATAGATGTGGTTCTAGTATCGATATACCAAGGAGTAACAACTTTGAAAACTAGTTCTGAGCTTCACTTGGGGTATCCTGGTACACAAGAATGGGCCTTTATGCGCACCTAATTTGACAATCCTAAGGTATATTCAAAGATAACTCGAAATTTAATTATCATATATTATGAAGGATTTAAATGTAAATAGTACCTCAATGTAACCATTTTTAATATTATTAAATATGACATTCATAAAATTTCAATTTATATTATGTGGATTTCTAGTTTGACATCATACATTATGATTTATATCCTTTTTTAGTCGATGAAATTATTTATAAATAGAGCATAGTGGAAGGAATGGAAACTGGATGAACACGTATATCCAATATAGGGATTACACACATATGAAAGATAATGATGTTGGTTCTAGAGTTGTGACTGGTTTTGATCAATTTATAACAATATGTAGAAAACTAACACAGGTTATGAATAATATCCAAAAAATAGGGAGAATCCTAATCAGAAATATGGGGGAGAAATTTTACACTACATTATCCAAAATCATCATCCATCATTTACTATGACTAATATCCCATCCATACTGGAGTAATGGATATGTTTCTTAGAGAAGATGATTCACTTTTTGGGAGGTAACAAAGAAAAGAAGGATTTGATGGAAGATGGTTTTCTATTTGTATATTTTTATCAGTGGTGGTAATTAATTCAAAACATTACTGAGTATTAAAAAATATGTGATATGAAATTGATAGATTTTAGTAGATATTCATAGAAAAATATTTTCCTTGAGAATAGTGAGATTATTTGGAGAGTAAATTCTTAAGTTTGAAAAAAAAAATAGAGTGAAAACTTTGTGAAATATGAATCCAATTTAACAAAAATAGAATGGAATTTAATAGAATAAAATCATAAAACAATGGGAAATATTGATCGATTCTTTGAAGGATAAAAACAATTACTCCAAAAGGAACGGTTCTTCCAAACATTCATATTATACGAAGATATAGTATCATGTTCAATCAGGAAAGAGATATAATACCTTAAGTCATATGATTTTAATGGAATGTAAGAGAAGAATAGGGTTTCAAATGAATGAATGGATAAAGGGAATAACAAAAATTAGAGTTTTTTATCATTGGATTCTTGTATAAAAAACACCATATAGTCTAATTAAATGGAAAAAGAGTCTATTACAACTAGGTAAAAAGATAACACAAATATCGTGATTGCAAGGGATAGAAGGAAGCTAACAATGTTCTATGATACAATTGTAAATAGAAGAGACTTTATTCTGTGGATTTCACTAAGAATCATTGAAAATTCACCCAGAGAAATAGAATGGAGAAATGGCAAGATTTTGTGATCACAACAACTGAGGTGGAAGTTCTTAATGATTTGGTGGAGGGTACCTTAATGATTTCCTAAAACTTATCGAATTCTTTATTTAATTCTATATTATCACATTCATTTATATCATCCCAGTTTTCAAATAAATTTAGACATTTCAAATTTTACTTATTGAATGATTTGTTATTAAACATCGTAAGAGATTTATCATTGCATCAAAGATGTGTCACTCAGTCTCCCTTATGACACATTAACATGATTTATTTGAAAAAATATAGCATCTTACCCATGCTTTAAATTGATATAATTCCCAGTACAAATTGGTTTCCATGTCATGATGGTAAAATCAATTGTTAACAGAATGGTGTTTCAATTTTTTAGAATGATATAGAATCCATCATCTTTAAAGTAGAAACATCATCATTTGAATATTATCTAGATCCAACCCTAGTGGCACTCTTGAATGAAATTGTGGGAGAGGAAGATAAAATAAAATCTATGTGTGAGGAAAAAATTATTAAAAATAAGGATGTAACTATTTTTATATAATACATTGATGTATTTACATTTGATTTACCTATATATCTTATAGCTTAAGAAATTGATATTTCTACTAATTAAATTTCTAGTGCATGATCTATATCAATGAATCCTTATTTAATGGAAACAAAATAATTAGTAGAACTGAAGAAAAAACTATAAGAACTGAGTGACAAAGGATTTATTCACCCCCAATTTTTCTCTATTGGTATCTCATGTTTTTATAATTATGAATAATGATTGATCTGTGAGTTTTTTCATTTACCAAAGGGTGATAAATTCAATTATGATAAAGAAAAAGTATCCTCATCCATGCGTTAATGATTTATGGATACCATTTTTTACAATTGATCTCGTGGTCATCATTTTTGTTTGAGGAAGGAATATATTTCCATGGTAACATTGTAATCCATGTATGGGCGTTATATGTTTATGGTAATGCCTTTTGTAATGAATAATGCACCATGATTTTTTATGGATCTACTGAACATAGATGTCAAGGAATATCTTGATTTATTTTTTGTTATACTTATTGATAATATATTTACATAGTCCAAATGATATGATTATCATTATAATTTCTTATGTATTTCTATAAAGAATCATTGAATAAAAATGTTATATAAGATGTTTATAAAGTGTGATTTTTAGCTTCAATTTTTTTAATTTTTTGGGCATGTTGTCTCTATGAATGGAATTCCATTTGATCATACAAATAATGTGTTAGTTCATGAATGTGCTACTCCAATGAACATAACAAACTTACATAGTTTTATTAGTTTTGAAGGTTATTATCAACATTTCATTATGAACACACTTGTTAAGATAACCAGTTAATAAAGCCTACATGTAAAGGGATTATGTTTGTATGGAAAAAATAATGTGGATAATGTTATTATTAATGGAATACATTTTTAGTGAAATATACAATATTGAATCTACCATTAGGAAATTTTGGATTTTTTATTTACAATGACGAATCAACGAATGGAATTGGTTGTGCCTTTATTCCTAATGATATGGTTCTAGTCGATGCATTAATGTAGTTAGAAATTAATTAATCGAACTAACCAACTCATGATATTGATTTAGTTTCTTTAATAATTTCTCTATTTATATGGAGAAATAATCTCTATAGTGAAATATGTGAGATATATACTGATAATAGGATCATAAAATATGTATTCTCATGGAAGGAAATAAATAAGAGTCAATGTTGATTGTTCGAGCTACCCATGGATTATGATTTCTCGATTCACTAACATCCATGGAAGGAAAAAAGGAGGGGTATGCATTATGAATGAAGAATAATGGAGTTATAATCAATATTAGGATTCAAAATGATCAAATATACATCGTTCTTACATTGATGGATATGAAAATTATCAAATATGGTAATTAAGAGTACACAATTAGCTGGTTACCCAAAAATATATATTAGAGAGCATTTAATGTTATTATCAAGATTAGGATAATCTTAAAAATATAATTAATGGTGTGAATTATGTGATGTTGTAATACAACATTTATGCATATGAAATTATGAAATTTTGGAGAAGGAAATGTGTTCCCTCTATACCAGAGCTAAAAAAAGGTCATTGGATGGTTCCCATAGTTTGAATTTCTTTATACAGCCTAGTAGATCAAATATGTATATAGATTTAAAGTATCATTTCAGGTGGGACAACATGAATAATGATATTTCAGGTTATTTATCATAATTTTTAGCCTTTCAATATACGAAGGACGAAAAAAGTCATAGAGGAGACATGTAACCTCTATATATTCCTACATGGAAATAGTATGACATCACCACATATTTTTTTAATAGTTTATAAAAAAATACAATGAAGAATAATTTAATATAGGTAATTTTTTATAGATTTGTAACACCCCAAGATTACATGGTATGTTTCCCTTTGAATAATGCACTAGCTCGCATTGTATATAACCTGAGGTTTTAACAAACCACGAAAAATATTAATACGAAATTTTTAATATTTTATAAATTTTATTTTTCCAAATGAACATAATTTTTGAATTCCAAATATCGAAATTAGCTTAGGGTGATTTTTTTTATTTTTATGAAAACATTCAATTTTTTATGAATAGTGAAAACACTACGTTGTTGTTTAATATAGAAATTTTTATTTAAATAATTAATTATATAATATTAATTTATTTAAGGTAAAAATATATACATAAAACCTATATGTTCAATTTAATTCATTGGATTCATTTTATAATAAGTTTTGATATATAAAATTTTATTGAACTTTTTACCATCTTCTACCCACCTTCTAAAAGAATTTACAAATTTTCATAAAACATAATTTTACTGATTATGTGAGTTTAATTTCAATTATATAAGGGACACAGTTGATTTTAGTATGTAAAATTCTGTTCAATAAGATGAAAATAATCTTTGGTGAATTGTAACTATTGACTTTTATTTACCACAGTTAAAAGTAAATTGGAAAATTAAGGGTAAAAATTTTAATATAATTACCCTAACACATGTACTAATTATATTAGATATGTGTAATTAGGCCAATATAAACATTAGGAATATAATATGATCCTTTTGGTGCTGTTGGTTTAGATTAGGACATTTATTATTATTTTATTTAAAGAAGAGTTAAAAGAGTTAAATTCAATGTTTAATAACTACATCATTATAAAAATATGGTCTCTCAAAATAACAATTAGTCTATATAAATTAATTAGAAATATAAAAACATTTCCTACATAATGGTATTTTATTTATAATTTTTATATGTTAAAAAAGTTAATTTATTTATGACACAACAACAGTGTAGTAATTATCTTAATAATGAAATTTTAAAATAATTAACATTACAAATAGAAAAATAAATGAAAATTTAGACTTTTGATAATTCCTATAATTTAATATGTTACTATGAACTGTTATAGTTGATTGAATAAATTTTATTCTAAGTGATAATTTTTTTAT
Organism: Viscum album; assembly: GCA_963277665.1. Lineage (NCBI taxonomy): Eukaryota > Viridiplantae > Streptophyta > Magnoliopsida > Santalales > Viscaceae > Viscum > Viscum album. Next base: position 1,415,219,577 of record OY728161.1, on the reverse strand, counting down.
GGCTTTCAAAAAACAATTACTAAATAGTGTCAAAATTGACATAATTGAGTTTTTAAAACAAATTCTATTTTATTAATTTATATAACATTCCTAAATATTTTATGGTTCTACCAGAGGACATAGATAAGGTTATATATATTAAAAATGAATCACATTTCATTCCTGTGTCTTGTTATTGTGTGTATTCTAACCATAAAATATAAAAATACAAAGAGACATGGTAAATATCAACCTATTTAACTAAGAGTTTATTCTAAAATATAAGGGGAATATGCTGACGTAGACCAATCCAAAACATATTTGTTGAGATTTTTCTGACCCATAACTACTGTATCCTATTAATATATAATTTTTAACCCATTATAAACCTATAATGAATTTATTATAAAATAATATTTTAAACATTTCCTAAAGTGACTGTCACCTCTCTTATAGAAGGGTACATTCGCTTCTCTTAATTTCACACCTCCAAAGCCATTTGGCTCGGCCAAACCCTTACCATATATCCTCCAAACATTACTCCCTTCATCCTATTGTAATTACTCTGGTCAGAAATCCATCCTATGGAGCCCTTTTGATCAAATCAGAAAGAAGAACCCCAAGAAAAGGTAAATATATCATCACATCTTCCAAGTTGTTTTCTTCTTTCACTTCTTATTTCTTTGTTATTCCCATAATAAAAAATAACTCTATTATATTCTATATACTGTGATTTTATTATAAAAATTGTACAACAATATTCAATATTCTATCGATCTTATTAATGAAAAAGTTATCATCTGTGCATATGTTTGGCTTACCGTCTCCACGTCATGATGTAGTTTGTTATTCAAACACTTCATTATTTTGATGGATATAATAATGAGTATAACTGATTTAAATAATAAATATAACACTTTAATTATTATTTATATGTGATATATTACCCAATTACATATTATTTCACTATCAATATAATGATATTGTCGCTCGTGCGGACATTCTGATTACCATCTCCACGAACGCGATGAGATTCATTTCCCGTCATAATCATTCACAAATATTTTTCATTTTATGATTACAAATAATGTCAATAAAGATAATATAATTATGTATATAAATCAAATACATCATTTCCATAAAAAACATGAATTATTTAACCAAGCATATATTGGAAAACGAATCATTTATCACCCGAAACGATGAGAATAATAAAATATTATTAACAAACAAATATTATAAGATAATATATGATAATATATGATGTCATATTTGTGTATATGATTTTTTAATATTTTAATAACAATGGTTTAACTATTTTACATGATGTTAACATACCATCTACTATGGAAAAGTACAAGGTAATGGTTATTTCTACAATCCCTTCATTATCAAAGGTTGTTTTTACATGTGTATATACTGGGACATATTTATTATCCATGTTCGTGTTTCATGAAAGATATTTCAAAGGGACTATTTTTAAGATACTCTTTTACTAAAAAATAATTTTAATTGTTTTAAAGAAATAATCCTCTAAACATTCTCATTAATGTTCATATTTCCAAAATGGTTTTAATGATTTATTTTTATGGACAGGAATTTTTTAAAATGTTAATTCCTTACAAATGTTTCAAATTGGTATGATACACTTTGATTCAAAACATTATTTTAAATTAATTCCTTTATAAATTATGTGTCTTTTAAATGATTTTATGAAGAAGAAATATTTCTCTCAATGATTTTTACTGATCATTTTCAACCATGTCAACATACTTTTAGAGATATTATTCTTGATCAAGGTTGATTTATTATGATACAAATCATCCATATTGTATTGAAGTTTTTGTGATATGTTTGACTTTCGATGTGTTAATTTTATCCCATTCCTGGTTTATGAATAAATTATTGACAATTCGTATGCTAGTTTTAATATGAAGTTTTATGTTCTGTTTAAAAAAAATTTATATGAGGAATTCATTGGACTTAATATGGGACGGTTGGAGCCCCCTATAGCTCATCGATTCATCAGTATGTCTCATAATACAAACTAGTGTCATGGCACAGGTCCTGGACAAAATCTTATTTGTAGGATTTGCACAAGGCCATGAATTTTTCATTATAAAGTCTAGAATTATGCATTTCATCATTATGAATGTATCTATTGATATTGCCTATAATTATTTGACTAGTAGAATATCAATGTGAATAATAAAATTTAATTATTTCATTTTATATTTGGCAAAATATGATGATGTTTAAGTTTAAAAGGATTTTTTTAGTCTATTACATTATCTTAAATGTTTATACTTATTTATGATATTTTACACTATATTTTTATCCTGACTGAGTATCAGAGCTCCCCTTTTCTATGTTTTAATTTTCCCAGGATGTGAAGAAATATTTTATGGATGACATGCAGGGAAAGGCTATAGATATAAGTGTGGTCAATGGGGACATAATGTAGTTGGTGTTTTTATTTCATGATGTAAGTTAAAACTTATGAATGTATCTAGTAATTCCAAGGCTTTTTAATGGATCATTCTTTCAGTACATGATTCCTTGTATCCATCCAATGTTATGTAATAATGCATTGACTATGTGTAACTGGGGTGGGGGTGTTACAAGAATCACCAAATCTACACATTTTCTCACAATTAGGATGTATTTTCCTCAAGAGAGCCTTGAACAACTCTATATAAAATTATGTTGCAAGACATCATTGAGAACATATCTCAATGATGTCTAATCATGATCCATTATTTAGAAAAAAACTTATGGAAACATATTCAGAAATATTTTGAAACTGATCATCAATTGAGTAATTCAAATCAACCAAATACTAATGGGAAATAAAAAAAGTTAATCCAAACATTAAAAGAGAATTTCATATCTTGTTCACTTGAATTTCACGGTATGTGCGATCATTATTTTCCTTCGGTGTAGTTTGACTACAAAAATATTTTTCATTCATTTATCCAAATTGCACCATATGAGGAATTGTAGGGAAAGAGATGTTGTACACAACCATGTTGGGATGAAGTTTTTGATAGAAAGATTATTCTCCAAGATAATGCAGAGGATACTACATGTAAGATAAAGTATATTTAAACCTATATCAATGTTTCTCAATGAAAAAAATAGAAATGATGGTAATAAAAAGAATGATTTAGAATATATAGTGTGAGATCACATTTTCGTGAATGTGTCTCTATAGAGGGTTTTTATAATATTTGAAAATAAAATGAAACCATGACCTACGTAAATTGGACCTATTGAAATTTATGAGAGAATTAGGGAAATTAATTATGATTTGGAAATGATTCCTAGCCTTTCTATGTTACATAATGTTTTCCACGTCTCATTGATGAGAATGTAAATGACATACCCAACACATGTACTCACTTCTAAATTTATAGGATTGGAACCTAACTTATATTTATGTGAATAACCAGTCTGGATTTTAGACACAAATGAACATGTTTTGACAAATCAAACGACTCAACTATTAATGTTACTATGTAAAAATCAAAAACTGAAGAGGCGGCGTGGGACCCCACAAACATTATGATAAAACACTACCAAAATAATTTTAAAGTAACAATATAGTAAATTCGAGGATGAAATTTTTTATGAGTGGAAGAATGTAACAACCCAATGATTTAAAATTGGAATTATGATAGATTTCATGAAACAATGGACTCGAAAAATCAACTCATTATTATTGTATCATAACCATTAAACATAATTTTTCGAACTCTGTAATTAGAATTTTGAAAAATGGACACACTTGGTTGATATCAGTATGATATTTAGATTATGATAGGATGGACATATACTTTTTATGAATCATTAATTGACCCTTAAAATTAGTAATGTACTATTATGAATAGTAATATTAACATTGTGAATAGTAACCTCACCCATTTAAGTATAAATAAAATTTTGGCAACATATAAATGAGAGTGAATATTTTGAAAAATAATAATTAAGTGTCGGTATATTTGTGAGTAAAAAATATTTAATTACAATATTAAATTAAAAAATTGATTTAAAATAAAATTACATTAAATAAATTTTATTCCTTAATAAAAAAATTTTTTCCTATGATTTTTCTTAAAGGTTTAAGAGACCTTAGTTTATTTTTAATGGTATTATAAAATCCGTTTTAAATTTAAAATAAGAATTTTTTATGTAAAAAATGATTTTAATCAAAATAATAAATTTCTTATATTAGAAAAATTATTTTAATTAAATGGAGTCCATTTTTTAGTCTACATGGTGAAAATGGTTATGGTGATTTTTGGATTTTTCAAAATTACTTTGTTTTTTAATTAATAGTTAAATATGAAAATTAACGATAAATTCTAAATACATTATTTATTGAGTCATATTTCATGTTTGGATGCACTAAGAACACATGGTTTGAAATTACATTTACTTATTAATATTGTAGGTCAAAATAATAAACATAATTTCTTGTCATAAAAAAATCACATAATGAATTAGATATTCATGAATCCCCCCTCTTCTCTACTATAAAAACCACCTCTCAATACATATTCTCCAAACTCCTGTAAGATAAGAATCATCTAAATTTTCAAACAAAATACTCGTAAACACTCTACTTTTTCAATTCTAATTTCATTTCAATTTATTTTATTTTCTTAATCTATCACAGACCTAAACATCCTAAATTATAATTATAACAACATTTTTATATCTATAATAGACCAATATCATGTTAATGGATTATCCATCACCAATATCCTTACTCTCTCTCTCTCTCTCTCTATCTCACTCTCTCTCTATATTAAAAGGAAATCATCGTCTGGGAGGTTCCGATTTCCATCCATTGAAATGACAAACAATTGTTCGTAATTTTATTTATCAAGGATTGTTCTGAAACCATTTTTATTGTTAAAACAAACAATAATATATTTATTATAACGTTTCATGATGGTTTGTAACTAGTATATAACATTATAATAATTCATTTTACAAAACTAGTTCATTGTGATTGAAAAAACATCGTTAGAAATCTAAACGATTATCACAAGTTATCTATATAATAACTCACCCACATACCATATAACTAAATTAATTATATCACCATTTAATATTATTTATGTTTATTAGTATCAACAAAATTTTATTTTGGAGATTTATTCAAATTCTTTTTGAACATCCATACTTATATCAAGTATACTCATCATGAAGAAAATGGATTTGAATGCCCCTGAATGATAAAATTGTATCTTATAACACAACCAAAATTCCAACAATGAACTTAATAAAATGATAATAAATTAAATAATTTCTTATAAGGTTATTAAATACTTAATTAATAGATTTAATTTCATTTTACATGTTGTTATTGTCATGTTCAAAAGACATTTGGATAGAAGGTAAGGGTTTTCTACCTGAACCCCTATTTGTTGGATTACTCTTGGTATCACTTAATCCCAATAAATTTAATAATTTTATTATTTACTCATTATAAATTATTTTTTAATATTTATATATATTTTTACCAATAACAATCCTTCTTTAATTTCTTTGTATTTTCACTTTTATTATTCATCATTCTATATTCTTTCCAATAAACAAGCTCGAATCAACAGAACTTATAAATTTCATACCTATTTTCATTTTCACTATATAATCTGTATTAAGAGCCCATTATTTTTTAAACCCCTATTTTTATCATAAAAAACTTAAATATTATATTTATGTTGTTATGTAATGTTTTTTCCAAAAGAACACCTTATTTCACTGTAACTGGTATTTCACTCAAAAATTTCTCCATGATTTAATTATGGTATTTTTGTATATTTAAAAACCTATATTAAATTATATGTTATATTGAGGTTAATATATTATATTTATCATCTAAAAATTATATTTAATATTTTTTGATCATTTTGGATGTGGATGTGCTAAAAGGATCTGTTACAGTACTACTAAAGCTGGTTTATGTTTATTTGTAAAAATTGGGGAACGTTTATTTAATATGTTCATATGGCTTTGGTTTAGCACCTTCAATATGTGGAATTAATTTTACTTAAAAATTAATTGGTGGGGCCTGATATATCCCCTCAATTCATTAAAATTTCTCCTGACAGAAAAAAATTTTGGTTTTGTTTGAGGCCTTACCCAAGTTTTTTAGACATCTTTGAAGAGACCTTGACATGTTGTTTCTGATGCCCAGTATTATGAATTCCATCATAATAGTATTAGTAATTAAAAAACAATGTGATTATTAAACATTTATAATATATGTGTTTATGTTTCATTCTGTTATTATAATTTATATGGAATTATTTAATCATCTTTAATTCCTTCCATATTATGCTCAAATATATTTTTAAAGCCGTGTGTTTTTAGTTGTTCATCATTCCATGTGTTTATTTTAATTATAAAATTAGTTGTATTAAATACCCTTATGAAGAATCTGATCTCACCCATTTCCTATTTCTTATTTTTCCCAGTTTTTAAAGATGAATATTAATAATGAATTTTAGGGATAATTTAGGAGTCATAGTGTTTTCTAATGGAATTTATGTTATGCATTTCATTTCATTTTTTAATATTGAACTTTTTTTGTATCTTATTTTCCAAAACTACAAAACTATTCATTCAATTATAAGATACAATTATTATAATCATTTCAATATATTTATATTAGAAACCTGATCTAGGAATCATGGGTTTGTGTCGTTATAAATACAACTTTTGAATATGATTGGTTGAAATAAATCCTCAAGGAATTTTTGAAATTTTTATTTGAAATATGCATTAATGAATAAAAGAAAATACAATGTAAACAAATTCCAAATTTTATAAATAATAATTTATGATAATACATGTCATTAATAAATCATTAAATATATACTTGATACAAATTTGATGACTGACATTTTGCTATGAAGAAGAAATATTTTTCCAAAAATAATATTTTTTCAATGAAAATGTTTTTGTTATAAACATAATAATGTTGATATATTTAAATTATTTAAATTAATATATAATAATTTTGTATTTTATTTAATTTAATATATTTTATATCTTACTATTTTAATTTAAACCATTATAATAATGATTATTATATATATAGTTAATAAAATATAATCATATGCTAAAAAATGAATTTCATGAGAAACTATTTTTCATCAGGTATTATGGGTTTATTTTAAATTATCTTTTATAATTCTCTTCGCTAAAAATTATAATATAAAATAAATATATTTTATAATAATAATTAATAATAATTAATTTTTTCTATAATATTTTTTTCATGACGATTAGAAAAATCATTAAAATTAAATTACATCAGATATGTTTAAAACAAGGTTTTTGTGTTACAGGTGCATCTATTAAACATTATGTACCAAAAATATATAATAATTATTTGATATATTGGATTTAATACATATAATAATTTTGAATAAATTATCTGATAATTATAATTATAATTTTATTATTAACGGATAAATATCATAGGTAAATGAAAATATACATGTTAATATGTTTCAAGATAAATTTATAAAATTATGCAAGCTTAACGGCTAGAGAATAACATGATAAAAATAACTATTTTTTGTAAAAGTTTTTATTGACCATATAGTACCTATATTCCATTTTTTCCATCTTTATGAACATGGTTATAGTTTTAAATCATAATATTTAATTCTTTTTGAATTTGTGAAAATTACAGTACTAAATTATACGAGGGAACTCACTACCATCATTTTCTTAGACATCGGAAGCACATTGGCTCCATAAATCCTTAAATATATCCTTCCATAGATTCCCTATTCTCATTTTATATCTTTTTTTACCCTCCATGTTCATATCCTATGTTCCTTAATGTTATATCCAAAGGATGATTCTTTTAGAGAAGGTAAATGTTTATACAATTCTCCTACATTTTATTTTGTATTTCCACCATAAATTATTTATTAACACATAAATTATAGTAAAATAAATTTCTAACATATAATTAGATATTATTATGCTGATGAATAATTATTTATCCATAAAATATTCCCTCAAATAAGTATCACGATTTTCAATCATGTTTGTGGAGAACTCCATCCTCACAAACGGAAGTACTTCATTTTCTATCAAAACATGTAACAATTGTATTTGACAATGTTTTAGTAAATATATATAATTTTTATAATTTTTTTATCTAATGGAATTATATTATCATGTTTACCATCATACATTACATGATTTTCAAAATATTATATTTTCTCTTGACCATATGGCATACTACAACAATACAAAGTGATGTGAATCATTTTCCCCATACACATTACATAGAAGGTAATAAATATACTATTAATTTGTATATGTTATATATATGAAGTTATATTGACTATAAAATATTAATATATCAACTTTTACTTAGACTTTTACTCGTTATGAAATGATATCATCACTGGTGTGTAGATACAACTAACCATCACCAATAAGAGATGAGATTCAATTTCGTGGCATAATTTCCAATATTGGGTTTAATAAATTATCTACTGAGTAAATATGATTATTATAATATAATTATATTTCATGAACTGATAAATATATATATCTTATTCAAAATAACTGGATGTTTCATTACAAAATAAGAATGAAAAAACAAGTCAATTAACACTAAATACCATAAAAGTAATCCAATAATATTATCCAAAAGTGGTAAATTGATATAATAGGACCATATTTGATGTTAAAATTTTAAAATGGTTATAGTATAAATTATTAACATGATTTAGATAATTATACTGCAATCTAAGCCACATTAAACCAAAAGGAGCTATGAGTTAATGCCGATGTTAGGTGTTTTTGGGATGTTCTTCATACGGTGAGGCCTATAAAAGGGTGAATGCTAATTTTTTCTGGAGTTCCTGATGTTAGTTTTGGTTTATACCGGTAACATATGTAGGTAATTTTGATGTGTGTGTTACAGTTTATAGTTGTAGGAAACTAAAACATGCATGTTTTGATATTTTTTCTATACACAGGTGGTGCTATAGTTGCTGGTTATAATGATTCATTATGAATTTAGATTCTGGAATGGTTATTTGTGGTTTGATGAATTTCACATTTTACCTAGTATGATTGACGTTAATAAACTATTCATGATCTACATTATTTTAAAATTTTATTAACTTTAAAATATTTTTTAAAATTTTATAATACAACTATCCACTGGTTCTAGTTTGTTGGAGTTTGATTGTGAGGTTCTCACATCATGCTAAACTGTCTTATTCAAAAAATGTAAAAATTTGATATGGAGTGGTATTGGAATACATCTCAATTTAAATTCCCTAGAATCATATTTTTTAATATTAACATATTAAATAATATTTGTTGAATATACTACAAATTTAATGTATATAACCTTTGTCAATATTTATTTATTATTTTATTTAAAATACATATACTCCCAATGAATCGATGGTCACCTATAATTTCATGTTTAATTTTGTGATTGTAAACACTCTCTTGAGATAATAACTTTCTTATGATAATTCTTAATTATACAGTATTGGACTCTTAATTTTAAAAATTGATTATATTTTGGATATTAGAATTACCTAAACAAAATAAAATAAGTACATCTGGTGTTACATTCACTAGTATTGGGTTATTTATGATAATATCCTATAAATTCAAATTTGTTACATAATGTGGATATTTGATGATGGAACACAGTAATACTCTATTATATATATTATTTAGTATATGTGGAATTATTTAGAAATTATGTTAAAGGTGGGGTCAAGAATTATATATCCCCTTTAAGAATTTGTAGTCTCATGTTGTGAATTTTTATGCAAAAAATAAATTAGTTTTTCTATATACATTTTTCAATTCATTTAAACAAATTGGAAGTAGATGTATCATGATTCTTGTGACCTTAATGTCCTAAAATTCATCATTTCATTCATTGTTAATTTGTATTTTTCTTTTCCAAGTTATTTTCATAAATATATTAACTATGGATTCACTTAATGCAAAAATTATTGAATAAATGGAATGTGACCTCAAATTTTTACCTTTCCATATTTATTATGACTTATCTTTTAATAATAATACTGAAATTGTTTAAATGAAATATCTGTTTCATTATTTATATTTCTAATATGATAATATCTTCTCTAATAATGAAATTTATTTGATTTATTAATTGTAATTTGTTCTAAATTTTTACATTTAAATATTTATTATATCTTATTAAATATTCATATATTCTTGTGACCCTTATTGAGAATTTCAACATACCGTTATTTTTTTTCTTTTCCCCATGATATGATGTTTAATTTCTTGGATGTGTACATGGATTAAAATTTCATTCTATTACTCTGATTTTTATACTTATACCCAATAAAAAATGTGTACAATATATGTATTTATATCTACAAGAATAAAAAACCAATTGATCAATAGAGATTTCATGTGGAATATTTTATTCTAATGTAATAAATTAGACAACATCTCTATATTACTGCACTCTGGTTTATTACAATTTATATCAGTGTAGTTCTAGTATAAACTGTGGGAAATTGATTAAAAAACATAGATTTTTTAAAATATATCTTTATTATAAATTGAGGTTATTTATAGAAGAATGTTCTAATGTTTTGGTAATCAAGATATTTTATTCTTTTTCGAAGAAATACATCCTTTTCTAGACACTATAAGTAGATTTTGTTCTTGTATAGTAGTTCTAAGGGATAATAACTGAGAAAAGTTCACATTAGTCTTCACCTGGTCATCACCTTCACAGAAAAAATTTCATTACAACACAAATACTTTGACACTCCTGGAGGATATTCTTATCAAAATTTATTTTTTTCTTACAAACCATTATAGATGATTTGAAAATATATATATATCTATAGAAGACGTCTTAATTATTTTGATGTTAAAATTGAGTAACTGTTTTGTTTATTTTATGTGTTACACCACATTTAGAATTACAATGTATGATTTAGAATTCAAATTTTTATGATATAATGTAGTATATTCCATTATTTTAAAATGGTTCTTGTAAGGAATTAGTGTATAAATAATCATGGCCTATGTAGAAATTTCCCTGCTAAGAAAAAAATATAGATGATATTGGAACTTATTATATCATGGGCGTAACATCCAATGTAATTATAAAATAATAATTTTTCATATCTATTAATATTATTTATTTGTATATTAATATTTGTCTATATGGGAAAGTATGTGCAATAGCGTACCTCACATGAATCAATGGGTTTCTCTAAAATATTATGTTTCAGAGAAGACTGAGATGTACCAAAAAATAATACATTATTAATATTATTATAATAAATGGTATTTATCACCTGGATATTGTATTTGATGGAATTAGAGGAACTAAATATATTATGTTTACCAGTTTTTATTAATTTTTTTTACTTTATTCGAATAAATATTAGATTATTGAAATAAGAATAAATCTAATTAGAGGTATAATAGACAAATATTTTTTAAAGGTTGTTTTACCATATATTAAGGGGGAATACTTTTTAAATATATTATTTGACACATTTATACATTATATATAGAAAAATTAACCTCTTATTTGAAATTGGGAAATCAAAATTTATTATAGATAATGTTTTGGTAATTTTCTAATAACTAATATATTTTAGTTAATATTTAAAAATATAACTTTTTAATTCAAAACATGTTTCTTCTAAACTATTTATATTATTAGATTATTGTTTTAATTTTTATAATTTATATTTATTCTATGTTTTTATCATTTAATATAATATTGTTCATTCAAAATAAATTTTAAATTTATATTATATATGAAAACATTTCATCTTTTGAATGTTTCACATTAAAAACCCAATATTTTTTATTTGCAGAAATATTTTTAAAATAAAAATTTCCCAATAAAATTAAGTTAATTAGATAAATAGGATTCCATATATTGAAACATAAGGTAAAAAATAGATTATATTGTCAACTATTTGTTTTTTAGTTATAACAAAATATTCATGGTCAAAAATATATATGCCATTGTAAAAGTGGGATTTTGAAAATAGTTAATGTTTAAAGTGAAAAGATAATCATACATAAAAAATTTAACGTTTAATGGTTATTTGAGGTTTTGATTGACCCTAACTTGAATATAAAACATTAAATAGCTGTAAAATTTGTGTAATTTAATGCCACCTCTATACGGTTGACTTTTAATATAAATTAATCAATAAATTAATCAATTGTACCCACCTATCCTCATGTTTAAATACCACAACTCCACCACTATAATTTGACACAAAAATAATTTTAGCTCCTCAAATATCAACACAAAAATCTCAAACACACTCTTTCTCTATGTCAAATTTCTTCTTCTCTAACCAAAATACCAAATACAATGTTTTCAAGGGACTTTCACGGAGGAAATATTTATGATTTAATTTTCTCAAAATATGTATCCTACTTTTTTTATTCAAATTTAATCTCATACACATAAAAAATAAATGAATGATTATGCCAAAATAATTTATATAATAATTTTTTTTTCATTTCTCACAACCTCTTTTTCAATTAAATGAAATTATTGTCCTTGTTATGCTGGTTAATCGCCTTGGTGAATTATGATTTAGTTATATTTCCATTACCGCCTTCATGGATGGTCAAAAAACCATTATAATTGTCAAATGAAAATTTTATTTTTATATTATAACCTATTTCATTGTAACATCCCAAGAATTTAATGAATAATAGATATTTTTATCTATGTATATTAATGAATTAGATAGTTTTTTAGAGGCTTAAAATGAAAATAATTTCAATCTTAAGCATGGAATACACTAATATTTTTTAAAAGATTGTTTTACTGCCTTTTGATGGAAACCCATTTTTAAATCTATCTTTTAAAAATTTTATAAGCAATGTTTGTCAAAATAAACTTATTCGTTATTATTGGGAAATAAAAATTTACTTTGTGTGAAGTTTTGGTATTTTTCTGACAATGTTCATTTTTTAATGAATAGTGAAAAATACTGCATTTTACATCAAAACTACTTTTTAATCTAATTTATTTATATGATTATATTATATTTTGAATTGGTTTTAAAGTTAAAATAGAATATATTTTTACCATTTAATCCAATGGTGGTCATTAGGATTAATTTCACTTTGGAATTGGGAATAAACTAATGCCAAACTTTTCATAGATATTGTTTTAAAAAAATCTGCTATTTGTTTTGACAATGATAATTATTTTGAAATAAATTATTGAAATTTCTGTGTTTGGAATTGGGTAAAATTGATTACATATTAGGAATCAAAAGGTCCAAATTATGTAATCAAGACCCTTTTGTTTTCGGACATTATGAATAGTAATGACAATAATTATCTTTAATTATCTTGATTAATGAGTAATCGGGTAGTTAAGGAGAATAAAATAATATCATAATAATACAAAAATGACACCAAAATGTGTCCTAACTATACTGGGTGTCTCATGGGTGACCATGGTATTTCTTTTTCCAAACTTGGGGACCCCATGGATTCACTTTTGTGGAACGGGACTTGTTATCTTTTTATTTTTCTAAAGAAAGTAAATATAACAAGAATGTATCACCTGATTAAAACATTTTTAATATTTTCTACATAGATTATATTTTATACTATAAATATTAATTGGAAATATAAAACGATTTCCTACATGATAGTATTTTTTTCATAATTTTTAGACTTTAAATAAATTAAATTAATTATGACAACATGATGATGCGGCGATTACCTCATTAATGAAGGATTTAAATAAAATGATATGATAATGTAAAATCAATGACCTACACATGTACAAAACCTATTGTATGGGTGGATTTCGGACCCTTATCACCTTAACCTCGAATTATATCAATGTGGGACCTTTTCAATCTGAAAATCATTTTCATATAAAGTAACATTTCTTTACTTTCCAAGAGTGCCCCTCCTCTACTCTTATAAAAGGCCCCCACCTATACCTCCTTACCCACACTCCCAAATCCTTTGGCTCGGACAAACCCTGCCCATTTTGTCTCTCCACATCCCTATATTACTCCTTGAAGCCTCACTATGGGCAGAAGTCTTCCCAAGGAAGCCTTTGAGCTCAATCAAAAGGGAGTTACCTGATTTTAAGGTAATGTGTTTACTTGAGTCCTTTTGTTTTATTTTACTTCTCCAACCCCCTAAACTCTTTTTATTCATTTATTTTGTAACAAATACAGTATCTTCAATATACTAGTATTTTTTATAAAAATTATTCGAGCTACACTTACACACACATACATCTAATGGTTAAAGGACATCCTGTTTCCGTGGATGGTGAATTTATGCCTCACGAAACGATGATTGTTCAAAATTATTTTAACACCTTCAAATGTGACCATTAAGATGTCACTATATTTATATATGATATATAATATGTTTATGTTTTCCTTAAGTATCTGTATTTTTCATTTTGGGAATACCTTTATGGTTTCCATTATGGGTAAACACGATATCTTAATTTAAGGAAGTGCGGACTACCGCCCCCTCAAAGTGATTTGATTCATTAATACCATATGTGGGACGTATAAAGGATGGAGTTATGATATTATATATGAAAATATACTGGAATTATAATATAATTTTATATCATTATGATTCCATTCTATAAAATTCGAAATTGAAATGAAAGTAGCGTTCATGCGTACGTACGGCTTACCGTCTCCATGAACGGTGCATTTCATTTCATACCTCTAAATGATTATGTAATTTTATAAATGAATATATATACTAGATATATATGATATATATGATATATACAACATGATTATAACTCTGTATATAATGGATACATGAACAACTTGTAATTATAAAGAGAATATTTTCACTCAAGTACCAATGATCGTTAAAACGACCGTTATTAACTTAAATAATTACATAGTGTTCATGACATGGAAATAAGTGATATAAAAGGAATAATGAACTTGAAAATGGTTACTAGGAAAGTAGAAATTAACTCAAGTTTATTATTCATGACATTAAAGAACGATCGAGTCATGTCGGACCCGAAGTATGGGACTTCGTCTCAATCTCCTTTCATTGAGGCATATTTTGTTTTATACAAAACCTTCTTTTATACGGTGTATAAACCACTTTGACTTTTAAGTTTATCTAAAAGGAATCTTTTTTTTATACAAAGCGTTTACTAAACGACAAAATGGAATTTTTTTTCGTACGTATGTGGCAACAACGAATTCTCCACCGCCGTGACCATTATTTGAGTTTCGGCTTCCTCTACAAGCCATACCTTTTTAAAAAAATTAAAAATAAATACCATGTTTTACTTTTCTTTTATTTTGGTATTGAAAATGGTTTTCATAATGTTTTTATATCACTGTGTTGTATTGATATCTTGTGATTGAAAGGTGGAAATGTTATGTTTCATTTATGCATGTTTTATGTTATACGATTATGTTGAGGTTCTTGGGCATTATTATGAAGACTGGTGGTTCCATGATAAAATAAGGGCGGGTGAGCCCGATATAGCTCTCCAATGCATTGGGTAAAGAGAATGAGTTAAACTTTAAGGTTTCTTCGAAGATATTTAGGGAATATACTGTGATGGTTATTCCAAACGTAACCAAGAGGGTCACTCCCTATGTAAGAATGTTATGAATGACTCAAGTTATTTTTATGTCTTATGATTTCTCTGATTTATTCATGATTTGATGAGGTATGTTAAAGTGCTTATGTATTATGGGTAAAGTATGATTTCATTCTTATGTATATATGTACCCATGTTTCCTTTCCCTATTTTTATATCCCTTACTGAGATTTTTATGCTCATCCAAAGTTTTTTGAAATGTTTTCCACAGGTCTAGGGAAAGGTACATGATATGATGATAGTGTCAAGGAAGTGTCAAGAAAGAATCCATGTTTTGTTTGAAATATTTTTCCATTGATGGGAAATAGGAATACTATCTTTATGTAACCACTTTCTTTATATGTGGAATGTAATGCAAGTTTTAGGATCTATTTCTCTAAAACTCTAAACCCGAAAAGATCCTCAATGTGTAATCTTGTAATAACTCAAGATTAAGTAAGGTTTAAGGCTGGGGCCTTATATTCATATTCTGGATACGTTATATTATATATAAATTCGTGATTTCGATATTTTTGTTATGTGATAAATCTATTTGGGGTTGTGTGGACTAACACCTCCTCGAAATGATGTGATTCGTTCACACATCACATAGAATGTACTCAGGATCGTTTTACAAAAAATATGTTATATAAATTAAGCATTAATTCCACTTTAATTGTATTATATATTTATACATATTTATATTCATTTCATTTAATTTCACTATTTCAATACATCATGAAAAATAGAACTGGCGTTCATGCCTAAGTACGCCATACTGTCTCCATGAATGGTGATATAAGTTTTCCTTTAATGATTATTATAAAAAATTATATACTAAATACACAACATATTTATTTCATGTTTTATATTCTTTATATGGTTTAATTATTCCCACCTGTACAATTTACATCATAAATATCATCATTTTCGACTCATGTACTAAATATGAATAAAACATCTAACATGAACATAAATAATTATGTAATTTTTACAATAATGTAATAATCTATATTAATGAAAAAATAAATTTTGAAAAGAATATTACAAAATTAGAAATTAAACAATTTTAATTCATCAGGAATATGAAAATTGTACGTGATGTGTTGAAATCAGGGTAAGTGAATTTATGAACACACTTTCCACATGTTAGGTTTTACACATACATTGTTGATTATATTATGACATGATTATGTGTAGAAACAATAATTTTATATATATGTTTTAATTTACACTTAAATTTATTAGAACATTAATTTTATATGCACAATAACCCCCATTGATATGTTTTATGTCACTTATGTAAAAATTGTAAGGGAATTTCTTAACCCATGTTCCATTCATTAGGATAAATTCCATCTTATTGATTATTTCATTATAATATTATTTGTGAAATGTATTTTGGATCTATTAAATTTTATTTATACATAATTATTTTGTTTTTAAATTGAATATACATAATCTATCTATTTGGATAATTAAATGATATTTGTAAAAGACACTTTATCTAAAACAGCATTTAATATGTTTTAAATATTCATTCTTCTAAATATTTCTCATCGATGTCTCTGTTTTCAAAATGGTTTAAAATATTTACTTTTATGGAAATTATTTTTTATAAATGAAAATTCCATTAAAATGTTTCAATTTGGTTAGGGACACATTAATTCAAAAATATTTATTTTTAATTTTTTAATTTATTATTAAAAAATGGATTGATTATATTAATATCATGAAAGATGTATTTTATAAATTCTATTTTTTTCTTTATGATATTTTTATGTGATATGATTATGTTTTGGTTGTTGGGCAATATATATGTATTCGAGTGGTTTTATGATAAATCGTTGGCAGGTGAGCCCGTAAGATCTCTCCAATGCATTGGGTAATGAAACAGAGTTAGTCAATAAGGTTTCTTCTAAGATATTTAAGGAATATACTATGCTGGGTATTATAAATGTAACCATGTAATTTATATCATATATATATATGTGAAATCTACAATGTATGTAAGATATGTATTACACATTTTGGCTTTGTGATTTATGATTTCAAAGAATTTTTTCATGAATCGAATGATTTAAAGAGGTTTGTTAATGATATTATGTTTTATGGGTTAAAAGTATGATTTTGTGGATATGTTTTTACAAACTAACGATTTCATTCCACATTTTATAACACATAATGAGATTTTTTGTGATCATACCATTTTTTGAAATGTTTTCCACAAGTTTTTGGGATGGTAAAGATAAAGGAAGATGTCAAGAAGGATTTTATTAAGAAACAAAATCATGTTTTATTTTATAGAGTTTTATATTTTGGAAAAAAGGGTAGTGTTTTTACTTTTCAACATCGTAAATTCTGAGATGTTATGTAATAGTTATTGAATAATTCTCTAAAACTATAAACCTAAAAAGATACTAATTTCTAATTATCAACATATCTCAATATTATGCAATTTATAATTATGGGGCCTTATTATTGGTATTAGATGATGGTTTAGATAACATTAGAGTTTTGGGTGATATTTATGCATAAGTTACAAGTTATAAATAACAACAATGGATCGTATAATTAATTAGTAATTGTTTTTTAGAAAAATATAATGAATTTTACATAACATGAATAAGTATATCTTACTGTTTATCTTTCTCATATGATTATTATACTGACACACTCACTGTAACCATTTTGGGTTTATTAAATTGTTATATCCAACAAGTTCCAACGTATCAATAGATGTGAAGGAAAATGTGATGGTTCTATGAATATGAAACAAAATAAATTTGGATATTCAATGTGAAGTCCCTTGGTTTTTCTAAACAAAATATAAATAGTATTGATTAACCACTTGAACCATGTTGATTTTTTGAGGCATCATATATGAGAGAAAATAATACTTGTGTATGTTAATGTAACATTGATCATAAAAATAATTAAATTCATCAACATATCTATCAAGGATATGGAAATAAACACATATTAAAATTTTTATAGGTACATGACGCTATTATAGATGTGATAATGAATGTCACAAAGAAATAACCTTCCATTGGAAAAGGATGCAATTATTTGACTCCGAGAATGGGAAATAAATTCATTTTGATTTATCAATTTTCTATTTTAAATGTGGGGAGTGTGGTTCGTATGCATATAGATTTCCTATAAAGAAGCATAAAAAATGGGATCAGAAGGACCATTCAAAAATATAATTAGGAAAACATAATGAAATTTCAATTTAATATGAGGAAATAGAAAATGAAATATGAGAGGTACAAATTATTTATTGAATAAGGTTTTGACATTATTGAATCATCAGTACTAATAATTTTTTTTATGGAAATAAGTATTAAGGAATGATAATGAAAATAGTTGTTTTGGGAACATAAAAAATGATGAATTATTTATAAGTCTACCTATAAGGGATTTGAGATATATGTTAGATCTATGGATTATGAAATGTTAAAAAGTATTTATGCTCTTTTGATGATGGTATTACATTGGATGATTTTTTCTAGTATGATTTACATTGGGTGACCATTATGCGTCACTTTATTACTTTTAATGTTGAATTTTTATTTTCTATTTTCTGATGTGGTATTTCAAAGACGTAATTTTAAATATTCATACCGTATTTGCTGAGCCCGAAATAAAATTTCAAGGATACAATTTCTAAAATTGGGAGAATGTAACATCCTATGTAAATATAAAGTAATATATTTTCTTATATATTAATATTTATGAATAAATTTTTAATTTTAGTTTAGAGGTGACATTATGTATGATAGTGTAACCAAAACACAATAATGGGTTTCTCTAAAATCCTAGGTTTCACACATGACTGAGATATACTGAAAAGTAATATAGTATTAATATTATTATTTAAATAGTAGTTATCAACATGTAATGGTATTGGAATGAATGGAACTAAATAACTATATTATGTTTATACATTTTTATTAAATGATTTTACTTTCACCAAATAAATATTATAGGTATAAAAATAGAATAAATCCAATTTTAGGCATGAAAGGTCTAACTTTATTAAATGTAGTTTTACATCATTTTAATAGTGAAAAAATATTGAATATATTTTTTAAAAACGTTATATGTAATATTTGAAAAAAGAGGCTTATTTTTTAGAATAAGGAAATTAAAAAAATTGTGATAAATATTTTTTATTGTTTTGACAACTTTGATATTTTAGTGAATAGTGAAAAATACTACATTTTTATACTAAACATTTTATTTCTAAATTATTTTTATGTATAGCTTATAAATTTAATTGAATATAATTTATATTTATATTTTTTTATCTTATTTAAAAAAAAATTTCGTTAGAATCAATTGTAAATTACAGTTATATATAAAAACATTCGAAACTTTTGAATATTACAATTTAAAAATAAAACTTTTAGTTTTCATTGCAGAAATAATTGTAAACAATATTGTTAATGCAAATACCCTAGTTACCCAGATAAAGTGCATTATTACATAAATTTTCATGATCCCAAGTGACCAGGTCTCGAAATACCAATTAGATTAGTATCCTTGGATGTACTATAAAAATACATAATTTTATATTACATCATGAAAAAAGAATCATTATGTCTCCTTTGAACACAATCATATCCATATCCTTTCCTTATAAGTCATTCATAATAAAAAAAAATTCATTCTGGAAGAAATAAAACATAACAAAGTGTTGATCCCAAATTCTCATTAAGGATAACAATATAGTAGAAAAATTCATAAATAAGCAAAAAACATTGAAGGAAAAATGTAAGAATAAAACAAAAGCCTTTTTAAATTTAACTTCAACATAATATTGAATAGTTAAATAAAATAATTACATTTACATATTATCATTGATATTATAATAGTTGAATAAACACATGTAATGTCAATAGATAATTTCATAATGATACAATGCATAATGCGAGACATCATAACCACATAGTCCAGGAATCATGCCAAAAATAAATATCAGATTTTTTCAAAACCTTATGCCAAGACACTAGTTTGTCTCATGATACCTCACAATGTATCGTGGAGCTATAACGATCTCCACTCATCACATACTATGTCCAATGCCTTCCTAATATGAAAAGGATTAAACATGACATAAATATTTATATTAAAACTACAGTATGAAATGTTAACACTTTAACAATAAACCATGAATGATAAAAAAAATACACATCCATAGTAAAACATATCACAAGAACATTAATAAAATATGGATGATTGTATCATAATAAACCAAATTAAAACAAGTTTAAAATCCATCAAATGTTGTTGGTATAGATGAAATCAAAACTATTTGAGAGAAATATCTCTTTCTTTTTTAAAATCATTTATATGTCAGATAATTAAAAAAATTATGATTTATATTGAAAAAAGTTTTATAATAATGAACGGGATGCTTTGAAGGTGTTATAATAGTGGAAAAAAGACTCAATCACCATATAAAACAAAATAACATTATTTCCTAAATTTCGTCAAAAAGGTTGTAAAGGAAATTGTTTGGAAAATGATAGATTAATTCAGTTATAAAAATTTTGTAAAAACTCAAACAAGGGTATTAATGAATTTAACTCATAGTCTAGGAAATAGTATAAATGTTTTGAAATATATTTTTAAGAAACATGTATGTGGATGAAAAATTGGTCTTAGTAGATACTCACGTTTAAACAACCTCAGATAATGAAGAGATCATACAATTAACCCTTAACATGTACTTTTCCTTGGTCAAGGGTATGTAAACCTCCATTATAATAGTTAAATATTTTTTATTAAATTATACAAGAACCACATACTTAAACATGATATCATATGTTATCTTTTAATATTTATTTGTTAATAATATTTCAGTAGTATCATTGTTTTAGGTGTTATCTAATTCGTTTTTTGTTATATGATTTGTAACGTAAGACATGTTTGTTAGGGATATGATGTATTTGATTCATATACATAATTATATTATGTTCTTAGACATTATTTTTAATCGTCAAATTAAAATTATTGTTTAATGGTTATGACGGGGAATGAATATCATCGCGTTCATAGATACGATAATACGTACGCACGTACGAGTGAAAATATCATTATATTAATGGTGAAATCATACGTAATTGGATGATATATCATATATACAGAATAATTAACATGTTATATTTATTATTTAAATCATTTAAACTCATTATTATACCCATCCTAATAATGAATTATTGAATAAAAAACTACACAATGGCGTGGAGATGGTAAGCCGTACGTACACAGGTATGAGGACATGGCATTTAGAGGATGGATATAATAATTAACATAGT
Organism: Viscum album; assembly: GCA_963277665.1. Lineage (NCBI taxonomy): Eukaryota > Viridiplantae > Streptophyta > Magnoliopsida > Santalales > Viscaceae > Viscum > Viscum album. The sequence continues at coordinate 1,415,197,614 of OY728161.1, read as the reverse complement.
AGTACCATATTTATAATGACATATAATTATGTATAAGGTAATAGAGTTATTATTTTGGTATGTAATGAAAATACTAATACTAATTTGAAGAGGAAAAGAACGCTGAAAGAGGAGGTGAAATTATTACCACTTTTCCGGGTGCTTCCTTTTGATTTGATGAAATGTGATACATAGGTAGGCATTATCATCATTGTAAGGACTCTTGGTAAAAATAGGGTAGTTGGGAGGATATTTGAGTAGGTTTTGTCTGATCCAAATGGATTTGGAGGTGTGATTTTCATAGAAGGGGAAGTACCATTTTATAACAGCGGTGAGGGTCACCTTAGAAAAAGATTAAAATATTATTTTATCACTCAATTATATTCAATTAATAATGGCTCCTAACAGATTTATTTCGAGTCTATGGTAGGAATTGGTGGGAAAAAATTCAACCAATAAGTTTATGACAGGTTTATATCACCATATTATCCATATATTTTAGATTTAAAACCTAGTTAAATAGTTTAACATTTACTATTTATTATTGTATTAAGAGAGTAAATGGATAATAAACATAAAATAAATATCCAAGAATCCCCCAAGTGGTTCATTATTGATATATCTACCCTTCTCTATGTCCTCTGGCAGAACCATTGATTTCTAGGAATACATAATCAATTAATAATATAGTATTCGTTTTAAATACTCATTTATATCAATTTTGACAATATTTGTTATTTGGTTTTTGTGGAAATTCTTTGATTACATAAAATGTCTCAATTTATGATTGCATTAATATTTATAATCTCAGTTATTTTACTTACTCAATATTAAAATAATTATTTCATCATTATTGTGTTATAAATAAATTTATTTATTTAATCTCTAAAAATAAAAAAATTACTATTATGTATGAAATATTGTTAGAATTATAATGAATATTTATAGTAGTAATTATATTATGGATAGATATATATTAAAAATAGTTTTTAAACATTGAATTTAACACTTTAAATTTTCTCTTAAATAAAATAATAATAAAATTCCTAATCAAATCTAAGTGAATCAAAAGGGTCATATTTTATTCCTAATGAATATTTTTGTCAAAATAAACTTATCCAATAGAATCAGGACTTGAGTTAGGGTAATTATAATATCATATTTACCTTTAATTACCCTATTTACTTTTAATATAGGTAAATAAAATTCAAAAATTAACATTTCACCAATAATTATTTCCATCCTACTAAAAAAATTACTTATTGATATCAACTGTGTCTCTAGGGTTTTTTAAATTCAATTTATAAAAGCAGTAAAATTATGCTTTATGTAAATTTGTAAATGTGACTAGAAGGTGGGTAAAAGACGTTAAAATGTTCAATATAATTGTATACATCTAATTTTGTTATAAAATTACTCAAATGTATTTCATTTTACATATATAAGTATTATTTATCTATTTTGACTAAAAATAAATTTAAATAAAATAAATAATTATTTTAAAAAATCGTTGTTAAACAATAGGGCATTGTTTTTCGTATTCATAAAAAATTGAATATGTTTAGAAAAATACCAAAAATTTACCCAAAGTTATTTTTGATATTCTAAATTCAAAAATTATGTATATTTTACCAAATTCATAATAGAGAAGATAAATTAATTTATTTAAAATAAATTCTTGCTGCTAAAACAAGAAAGAAGCCTTTTGAGAAGTAAAAACTATGAAAAGGTTGATATGTGTTTTGTCAAATTTTAAATTAAAATTACATACAATAACCAACATTTAATTAAATTATCAAAATAGAATTGAATTATTATTAAAAACCATTCAAATGTATACTTTAACACTATAAATTATTTTTATTAAAAAACTTATGTTCAATTAAAATTTAGTATTTTTATTATTCATCAAAATATGAAAGTTATCATAAAAACAAAAGAAATTTATCAAAACAAAATATTTATGACCAGCTAATAAAAAAGAAGATTATTTTGTCAAACTAAATATATACAGTGTCAAATATTGGATTTAAAATGTGATCATAATTAAAAGGCCATAAAAAGTTTTTTGTAAAATAAATCCATTATCTGAAAAATTTAATTTCTTCCTATATTATGTCTAAGAAACACATAATATATAAGTTAAAATTATATGGAGTATATATAATTCAAAATGTTGTTAATTCACTTCAGAAGTGCTTTTTGAGTGACTGGTTTGGTATGTTGTGGTGTGCTCGAACTCGTTGTTGCATTTAGCATAAGCTATTGAATTTCATTGAAGAGATAGCATGCTATTAAATCCTGAGGTGTTACATTCTCTCCTACTTCAATAAATTAAATCCTCTCAATTTTAATTTTTTCTTCGAAAATAAATGGTTACAAATAATAAATACAATTGTGAAAATCCCACATTGGATAAAGGGTTATTAAAATTTAGTGTTATTTATAACGAATTGGAATTGAAAAGGTCACCACCATATTATGATCTATAATATGGGAACATCGGTTGAGAATATAGATAAATAATTTCAGGAAAAATGTAAATATTTATAGGGATTGATTTAGGGACTCAAAGACCTAAATCTATGATGATTTAAATATCAGAAGTTTAACAAAACTTAAGGTATTAAGATAACACCTTTTTGGTTTTAAGATCTATTCTCTAATATTTAAGATTAAAATTCTTCAATGAATAAGAGATAAAAATATTACATAACATATAGAGCTCCATCCATCAACTACTGTCTACCACAAACTCATATTATACTCCAAAAGATAATAGAATTTAAAAATATTATTTTTTTCCTAATAGTATAGGGTTAAAAAATAATTAATTTATATTTCATATTCTATATGAAAAAAATATAATTACATTATACAAACCAAGAAATCACATAGGCTAGTGGTAGTCAATTAATCCTTATCGCCCTTCGATTGTGGGTTCATGTCTCGTAACCATTCCAGATACGACATGTTATCGGTCGACCTATGGGTTGTGCATATTATAACAATCCCAAAATATTATTAAGAAATTTTTTAACCCTAAAAAAATAGTATCCAATGTCCACAATTATTCATTACAACCTTTAAACAAATTCAAAATACATCTGTCCAAACTAACAGTCCAAAATTTATAAGGAAGGTAAACATAATGATGATCTATTTTTTCACATAACATCATGTGAATACCTTCATCATGTATTACCTTAAAACATGGTAACTCCCAGAATTACTATAAAACCAAATTTATTAGATTCATTCTCCCATATTCCTTATAGAATATTGTATATAATCTTTATATACATAAATTTTATAAAGTCCAACAATGGTGGAATAAACAAACAATTAATTAGTTTCACGGTATTCAAAAATATAAAATAAAATTTATCAAAACTAATCATATATTATTCCAAAATCATTATCTATGTTACAGAAACATATTAAGGGTTTTATTTCTCCCAACCATATATTTTCCAAAATGATTAACATAAAACATTGTCACATTACTTAGTAACATACAATCTCAAATCATTAATGAAATTGTACTACATAACAATCCTAATATAATATACTATTCTTATGACATGTATATAATTAATATAATAATCAAATGACATAATTCATTAATAATTTCATAAGATCACGAATCATTCGAATTCATCTGTGGTAGTATCATAACATGATTATTATCCAATAGCATCATTTGGTGTATACTCTAATGATTAGGGCATTGATTTGTCTAGTGTCCCAACTCCTTACAGATGAATCATTTTATATTTGAAAACATTTTCTAACCCATGCAATCACGAGATTGGTGGAATTTTTCTCCAGACATATAACAAACTCTAATTCCATTCAAGCACATCCCAGGGTGATTCTTTCCACAATTGTATCATATTTGAAAATCCTTCTTTCCCGTATCTACTTTATCCATCCTTTTTTCTACCATCCTCTCTGTCTCTAGCTTCACAGCAATTCCATATGTCTTAATAAATTATTTACTTATCTTATTAACCCATGATACTATTTATTCATAAGATTAAATACGTGGGATACTATTTACCATGTAAATGATGGCTTATAATCATGGAAGAAATGATCCTTATAACTATTTGGATCATGCATATTGTTAGAGTTCTCATTCCTTCTACTGGGCACCATTGATAATTGATGACATTCACAATGATATATCATATCCTAATGTATAATGCATAATCATTAAAAATCCCCAGCAATAATTAAATATTTACAGAATCTAATCTCACAATCATAACCATGGTTAGTTTACCGACATATTTTCTCATAAACCTTAATCATTGTTTTTAAATTATATTTGAATTATGTTAATCATAACCCTCAAGTTTTTCATAACCAACAGTACAACTAGTCCCATGGTCGTGTACCAGGATACCCCAGGTCGTGCCCGAAACTCATGGTCAGAGTTTTCACTGCTAGGAACATCTATGTGTGAGCCGCCTCTACCTGCTCATATCCAGATTGAGATATATTGCATAGAAAACTCTAAAAATATCTAGATTTCCAAAAAACTATAATGTTATTCTATACTAATCATCTAAATTTGACTAAGGTTAATGTTCAATACGCAATGTTTTTCTAAATCTGGCTTCCAAGGATTGTACTAAACTTCCTCTAATAAAAATTTTAACTCCATGACCCTAGTTACCCAATGTCAGTGCATTATTACATAACATTTTCCTGATGACATGTGATCATGTCTCAAAAGTCATATTAGTTTAGTGGAATTAGAAGAACTAGATTCAAACATATGGTTTACATTACATCATGAAATTAAAAAACATCATTGTGTCTCCTTTGAACACACTCAAATCCCATATCATATCCTTGCTAGTCAATCATAATATACTTCATCACATCCTCAAAAAAATAAAAAAAATAAAGGGGTGAGCTAAGATTCATAGTATGGATAACAATATAGTGGAAAAATTCACAAATAATGATAATTATTTAAGGAAATGTATAAGAATAAAACGCATTCCATTAAAAAATAAACATCAACATAACATGTAATGGATAAATAAAATAATGCAATTTGGTATATTCACACTGATATTCTATTAGTCCAATAATCAAATTAAATATCAATAACTAATTCTAAAATGATGTAATTCATAATGTTTACATCGTAAACACATAGTCAAAGCCCCTTTCCAAGATTAAAAACAATATTTTTTCATGGACTTGTTCTAAGACACTAGTTTGTCACATTAGACCTATCGATGCATCTACTATTTGTAGGCAGCTTCACCTGTCACATACTATGTACAATGCATTCCTCATATGAAAAGGTTCAATCATAACATAAACATTCATATTAAAATAGTATATGAAATATTAATATTTTAACCATAAACAACGAATTGTATAAAAATAACACATCCACAGTCAAACATATCATAAGACATTCAATAAAATATAGATGATTGGATTGTAAAAAAATCAACATCAAACAAGTGTAAAACCCATTAATGGATGTTTACATTGATGAAATAAAAACTATTGGAGAGCAACATTTATTTCTATTTTGTAATCATTAAAATGTCACATAATTATAAAAGAAATAATTTATTTAGAAAATATTTATATAATTTTGTATGGGAAGATTCTATGTTGTTATATCTGTGGAAATAGCTTCACTCACTGTATATGTTAAAAACATTATTTACATAATTTTGATGAAAATGTTGTAAAGGACCATATTTGGAAAATGATGGAAGTATTCCGTGATTAAAATTTTATAAAAAATCAAACACAGGTATAAATTATATTAACCCACAATCTATAAAATATTAAAGATGTTTCTAAATACATTTTTTAGAATCACAGATGTGGATGATAAAGTGGTTCTAGTAGATAATCATATATAAACAACAAAAATAATGAAGATCTAGTATAATTAACCCTTACCATATACATTTCATTGTTCAAGGGTACGTTAACCTATTGTATAATATTAAAATCATTGTTATTAAATTATACAATAACCAAATCCATAAATATTATCTCATATGTGATCTTATAATATTTCATTTTTAATAATATTTCAGTAGTATTATTGTTTTCAGGTGTTAACTATTTCGTTTTCCTTTGTATTTATTGTTAATTAAGCCATGTTTTTTATGGATAATATGTATTTGATTCATATCCAGAATGTTATTATTCTCTTAAAAATTATTTTTATTCATAAAATTAAAATTATTCTTTAATGGTTGTGATGGGGAATGAATCTCATCACGTTCATGGAGATGATAATCTATATGTATGCAGGAGTAACAATATCATTCTATTTATGGTGAAATATTATTTAATTGGATGTTCTATCTTATATACAGAATCATTGAAATGATATATTTATTATTTAAATTATTTTATCTCATTAGTATACCCATAAAAATAATGAAGTGTTGAATAACAAATTATAAGAAGCTATGCAAACGATAAGCTGTGCGTAGTCACCTATGATGACTTATAATTCATAGGATGGATATAATAATTAATATGGTTGTACCATATTTATAATAATATAACAATATGTATAAGGTACTAGAGTAATTATTTTGTAATAGAAACAACAATGATAGACCAAGTGGATAATGAAAAGAACCTTTAAAAAAGGTGGTGAAATTATAACCTTTTCTTCAGGTGGTTCCTATTAATTTAATAAAATGGCTCAATAGGATAGAATTTTAATAAATTTATGGTATCTAGGATGAATTGAGTGTATTTGGGAGAAAATTTTAGCAGGGTTTGAAATATCCAAATGGCTTGGGAGGTGTGATTTTTAGGGAAAGAAAGTAACCTTTTATAAGAGAGGTGAGGGTCACTTTAGGAATAGTCTGAAATATTATTTTAATATACAATCATATTCAGTTTATAATATCTCAAAAATAATTTATATTAGGGATATAGTGTCTATGGGTAGAAAACCTCTCAACCTATAGGTTTTAGATAGGTTTACTTCACCATATTAACCTTTTCTTTTTAATTTAACTCTTAGATAAATAGTTTAACTTTTATCAGGTACTCCTGTATTATTACAATAAATGGTCAATAAACATACTATAAAAGGACAAAAGAACACCAAGAGGTTCATTATTTATATATCTAACATTATCTAATATCTTTTTTCTGATATTTATTTTTTTACGAATATTATACCGATTAATAATATAGTATTTTTTTGAAAACTCATTTCTGTCAATTTTGACGCTATTTAGTATTTGGATTTTGTGAAATTCAAGAATACATTATCACTTCAAAAGAAACATATCTAATCAACCATAAAATTTCATATTGGCCTTGATAATTTGAGGAATACATCAGAATTCTAAACTTATAATTATATTGATAGTTTTAATTTAAAATATTTTTTTCATAAAATAATAATTCAATTACTGCATAATTATTGTTTCATGAATAAATTTAATTATTTAAAGTCTAAAATTATAAATAAAACTCAATTCGGTAGGAAATATTTTTATATTTCTTATGAATATTTATATTCCAATTTATATTATGTATGACCCTATGTTAATTTTTTTTGTTATTAAACATTGAATTTAACACTTTTAACACATCTTTAAATAAAATAATAATAAATGTACTAATATAATACAATTGAAGAAAATGATCATATTTTATTACTATGATTTATTTTGGTCGAAATACCACTATCCAATAGAATTAGGGCATGTGTTACGGTAATAATTATGACATTTGTACCTTTAATTACACTATTTATATTTAGCTATGGTAACTAATATTCAATAGTTACTATTAAAAAAAATTAATTTTCATCCTATTCAACCAAATATTACATAGTAATTTTGACCATGCCATACATATTTTGGAAATTCAATCCACATAAATGGTAAAATTATATTTTATTCAAATTCGCAAATGTTCCTCGATGGTGGGTAAAAGATGTTAAAATGTTCAAAAAAAATTATACAACTAATTTTATTATAAAATGACATCAATGAATTAAATTGATCATATATATGTATTTTTTCTCTGATTTTACTTAAATAAAATTTACCTAAAATATTAAAATATTTAATAAAAATTCGATTTTAAACAATAACGCAGTGTTTTCCACTACTCATCAAAAATTGAATGTTTAGAGAAAAACCCAAAACATAAACATAAGATAATTTTAATATTCCATTTTAAAATATTATTTCTATTTTACCAAATTAAAAACCTAAAGTTTCATTAATTAATTTAAAATTATTTCCCTTTTCTCAAAACCAGAAAGAAGGTTTTTTAGAAGTAAAAACTATCATAAGATTGATAGGTTCTTATGTCGAATATAAATTGAAAATAACTTTCAATAAACATTATAAGATTTAATGAAAAATATAATCTAATTATTATTCAAAACCATTCAAATTTATTATTTAATAGTTTAAATTATTTTGATTAAAAATGTTGTATTCAATTAAAATTTTTGATTTTTAACTATTCCTCAAAATATGAATGTTATTATAAAAACAAAAAAATGTCATCGAAAATAAATTCTTATGTCCAAATTCTAATTAAGAAGTTTATTTTTTCAAAATTAATAAATAAAATTTTCTAATATAGTATTAAAATTTTTTTCTCTATTCAAAGGCAGTAAAATTGTATTTTTTTGAAAAATACTTCCTTTATCTAAAACTTTTAATTTATTCTTATATTATATCTATGAAACACACAATGTAGAAGTTAAAATTATATTTAGTATATAAAAATCAAAATTTTGTCATTAATATTCATAATCGATTTTTGAATGGATAGTTAGGTAATTCGTGGTCCACTCGAACTCGGTGTTGCGTGTAGCACAAGCTATTGAATTACATTATATAGATAATATTCTATTAAAATCCCAGGGTGTTACAAATTTTCCAATTTATATGAATTGTATTAGATAAAATGGGTTAAAATTTTTTAATCATAAGGTCCATGTATGTTTTTATGGGCAATTTCATTTTTTGGTATAAAAATGATACTATGTAAACAAATTTACCGTTGTAAAAGTAAAATTTTGTAAAGGGTTAATGTTAAAAGTTAAAATCATAACATTCTAAAAAAGTAAAACATTTGATGGTTGGTTGAGATATGTAACAACCCTAAATAGCATTTAAAACATTAATTACACATCAATGTTTTGTAATTTAATTCCATCTCTATATTGTTTTCTTTTAATATAAAAATCAATAATTTAATCACTTGAACCCACTTATCGTCTATTATAAATTCCACTTATCCACCAACCTGTTTCAACCCACACTTTCTTATTAATACAAAAATATTTGTCCAATCAAATGCACTTCACTCTCCCCACATCTGTGTGCTAAATTTATCACCAAATGACCAAATCCATAGTCCTCAAAAGGCTTTTTAGGAGAGGATATTAAAGAGGTAAATTATCTCAGTGTACCATCCTTAATTTCAATAATTTTTTTAAATTTATCTTTACCTCCTTTTTCCATAAATTCATTATTACAGAAAAATCATGAAAATACTATATTTTTATGTTTCTAATGGAATATGTCATATCCATTTCATTTTTCACCTCCTATAATTCAAATAAATGAAATGGTTCTGCATGTTGTCCTAGTTAATCGCTGTCATGAATAATTTTATTATTCTTTATATATTATCTCCTTCATGGATGGTCATGGAAAATTTACTATGGTTGTTTATATTATATCATATTTTATATTATTTATATTTTATATTTAATTTACCTTTATCATTTCTATATTATTGTTTTATGATAACATTGTTTGGGGATGTATCAACTATCACCTCCTCAAAATGATGTGATTCATTCACACATCACATTGTATGTATTAAGGATTATTTAAGTAAAAATAATAATAACATTTAATTCTAATTATAACTCAATGATATTATATATTTATACGAATTTATTAAAATATAAATTTATTTTACTCTTTTAATACGACTGGAAAAACGAAAATAGCATTCATCTGTACATACAGCCTACAGTCTCCATCAAAATAATTTTTGGTTTATATTAAATTATAATTATAAATAAATATATAATAAACATATAATATAATTATATAATTTAATTTATTCTTTATATGTGGGAGTATCAACCTATTATTCAATTTATATCACAAACAAATTCATTTTCGACTCTTGTATTGAATATCAACAAAATGTTCGACAGGGAACTAAATGATTAATTAATTATTATATCATGGTAATAAGTGATATAAAAGGAATAATAAACATTATAATTGTTATAATGAAAATAAAAATTAACTTATTTTTTTATTCTGAAATACAATGATTGTACGTGATGAGTAGAACTCAATGTATGGGAATTTATGAAATCAATTTCCATTCATTGGGGTTTACGTATACATTATTGATTATATTATGTAATTCATATGTATAGAATAACTATTTATTTATTTATTTTGTAATTAACACTTCCCTTTATGTGAATATAAATTTCAAACAAAAAATCACCCCATTGATATATTCTAATGTCATTGATATGAAAAATGTAATGTCATTTATTAACCCAATTTCCAAAAAAGAGATTAAATTTATACTTCATGATTATATCACTGAACTCATATACAAGAAATTAATATTTGATAAATTATATTTTATTTATAATTTATTTTTTTATTATATTGAATACACATAATCGCTCTATTTAAATAGTAAAATTTTCGTTATAAGATATTCTTTAAATAAAACATTAATTTAAATAATTCAATTATTTGTTCTTCGAAATAATTCTCATTAATTTCCATGTTTTTAAAGTGCTCATAATTATTTAGTTATCGGAAGTGAATTTGTTAAAATTATAATTATTCTAAAATGTTTCAGGTTCTATGGAACACTTTCATTTGAAAAACATTATTACAAATGTTTAAAATGTGTTTTGAGAATGGATTTATTATATAAATAAATTGAATGATATCTAGTGGAAATGTAAATTTTCATTTATAATTATTTTATGTATTAGTATTAGGATATATTTATTAGGTATTATATATATATAAAGTTTGTTTCGTGATAAACTAAGGGAAGGTGAAACCGTAATAGCTCTACAATGAATTGGGTAATGAGACAGAGTTACACAATAAGGATTCACTTTAGTGATGTGGTAATATAATGTTACTAGTATTCCGAACATAACCATGAAAGTTACTCCCTATATAGATGTGAACGATAAAATTTATATGTAATATGAATTCCATAAGTTACCTTTATGATTTTTTATTGGAATGAAATTTTTCTTAAATATTATGAGGTATGTTAATGATTTTTTCTTTTATGGGTTAATATTTTGATTTTATTGAATTTTTTTTATGAAATTACATTTTCATTCCATATTTTATATCACATACTAACAATTTTCTTCTCAAAAAGTTTATGGAAATGTATTCAACAAGGTTTAAGGATTCGTAGGAAAATAGAATAAGTCAAGAAGATATTTGTGAAGAAAGGAAATCATATTTTATTTTATAATGTTATATATTATGAAAAATTCGATATAATTTATATGTGTAAACATTGAAAATTTTGTGATGTTTTCTAATTGTTATAACCTAATTCAAAAAAACTAAAAAACTGAAAAGATCCTCATTTTCAATTATATACATAATTAATGATTATGTAATGTTTAAGGATAGGGAGTTATAGTGGGTATATTATAGATTTATAACACGGTTATTAATAATAATCATTCTTGGATGAAGAAAAAATCAATTGTGGGATTATTTTATGTCACATCGCTTCATGTGGTAGAATCCATCATTATATAGTGGTACTACTAATCTTGTGGTTGGTAAACAATATATTATCTCAATTGGGAAGATAGTTCGTACATTAGGAAGCAATTAGAAGGCCATGTTCATACTATTAGTATAATATATTATGGCAGATATTGATCAATGATGTTAATTAGTATGAAATACACGGTTGGAGGAAGAAATAGAACATACTACTAAGAGATATTTTAAAGAGACATTCTTCTTCAAATATTTCTATCAAGAGTAATGGACATAAATGAAATGAAAATTACTTATCATATCATAAAATGAAGAAGAAAGTGTTTAAGAGTATGAGTCTTCCTTTACTAAATAAATCATGTATGATACAAATTACATACACAATATATAATTCATGATCGACCATTCCACTAACATTCATAATCCAAGTCATCATAGGGCTTTAATCACTCAATATATTTCCTCACTTGATTGAGTAGTTGTTTTTCAAAAAAAATGATAATGAATTTTTAGATCCTATATGTTTTAGGTAAATCATGATAATAATAAGACCACTAAGAGACAAGAAAAAGGGAATGCTTAGATTAAGGAAATTATAATGAAGAAATCACTATCTAATGAGAAATGAGAAAAGAATCATCCAATGAAATTATTGTAAGGTCTAGGAGACTGTTACTTGTTCATTGATAAAGGAAATCTATCACATGATTCAATGTGGAATAAAAAAACAAATATTTCCATTGATTTAGCTATAAATAAATGGGTTATTATTCAAACTCATAAATGAAGAGTAGTGAGTATCAAATGAAGAAGATTAAAAGGGGAGAATTCCATGCTTCTGTGATCACTATAGCTATAGGGGGAGTACACAATTAAGTGGTGGAAGGTACAAAAATAATGTATTCCAATATATCCAAAGAATTATTGGATTCTATATCATCATATTCTTTTAAATAATCCTTGTTTTGTATAAATATTAAATACATTCCTATAACCTTTTGATATCTGTTTTGAATAAAAACTACTACTGGAAGTTTCAATACAAAATGAATATTTCAGGAAAACCACATTATGGAATACAAACATTATTTGTTATATATTCTTATTATATTATCTATGATTGAATAAAATATAATCCTTGGTATGTTCTATATTTCAAAATATTATGGAAAAAAATTAAAGGGGAATGAAATTACTTTTGTTGTTGAAGATGTGGAATTTCATAACATTAGAATAGAATCACCATTATCTAATTCATGTCTATATCCACCAGAAGAGAAACATATGAATGAGATTCATGGGTAAGATTCCAAAAACATTCATGGGTACCCTGGAAACCCTATAATTGAGATAACAATAACTGAGTAAAAATGTAATTCATAATCTACACGGGTTGGGGATTAGCACCTGGTATCATAATAAATTAACGAGGGAATGAATTTTCCAAAAATAATTTTGAATTAATATTTAAAAGTAAGTATTAATAGGGGGAAAATCCATAGGAATAACTATACTAGATTTAAAATAGGTAAAAATCCTAATATAAACCTCAATGTACTCGAAAAACATGAGAATAACCGAATTAACAATGGGTACAACTCTTCATGACCAATGATCAACTGTTATTTCAACCTAAATTTGAATCAATACCCTTTCATGAATATGGATAAATATAATCTATAAACTAAAAATGTTATAATAATGTTGTGAGATGAAATACTAGTACAGTCTCAATGTATATTTGATAAAAATATTGAAAAATTTAATTAACCAAATAAAGATTAAAATTTTAAATAATGAGAAAATCATATTTAAATCATTATGAAAACAATTCGTTATTTATAATTAAAATGAATTATATAAATTAAATAAATTACATAAATAATAATTATATATGAAAAGGTGTAAATGAATTGTGAAGGCATGATAAAAATTATTACAATAAACTACATAATATAATTTAAATACAAAGAATGAGATACATTGTCATCTTATAAATTGTATGATTGTTTTAGGGTACAAGATGACACACACTCGAAGGTTATCATAGACATATGTGTATATAGACATCCATATGACACTAGAAAAATAATATTTATCATTATCCCTTTGAGGTTATCACTTACATCACTATGTTTTTTTACTTATAATACATCAGAACGAATCATATCACAATAACTCACATTAAAACTAGACTTTAGTTTTCTTTAATCATAACCAATGATGGTAAATTTATTTTGAAACTATTTAAAATAAAATTCACACAGTTCCTCCATTTTAAATAGGCCAATTTCCATTTACAAAAAAATACTTCAATTTTTTTCAATACAATATATTTTCTATGATAAGAAATCATGGATTTTATCAAAAGAAGTTTAATACATTTTATAAAATAACTATTTGAAATAAAGTTCATAAAATTAATTTCATAATTCAAATTAAAAATAAAATTCTATAATTTATTTTGAACAAATTTTCATCCAGTTTCACAACATAACAAAATTAAATTTAATGTTTTATTTCTCCAATTTTACGCCATTAAAAATCCAAATCCACCAATTAAATATATTTTTTTAATAAATTATATTAAATAAATTCATCATGAAATTGAATTTAAATCAACCAATATAATTTAAATCAAGAAATTTAGGGTTAATAATATTTTTCCATCATAATGGAACCACCCATAAATTTAAAAAAAACACAACTCTCTCAATGGATCCCACAAACATCAATGAATTGCCAATAGATTTTGGAAATCAATCGGGATATAAGATTCAGCAACATGGATTTATGATCCATCAATACCATGATGATATTTCTATCTCTTTGTATTGAATGAGAAAGAGATTGAGAGTTATGGAGACCAATTACCTAGAGGGTCATAATGAAATTGAAACCATGATGAATTCACTGAACAAATGAATCTAGAAGTGTTTGAGGCCTCCAAAGTAAAATGTGGATGGATCTCAGTTATGATAAACGAAATCTAGAAGAAAGTGAAATAAATATTTCAATCGATCCTCTTTCTTAAAATTATCACATGGGATGTTACATGACCTTTAACCTAATTACATATCCTATAATTCGTATGTCCCATAAACACTTAAAAACATATAACCATATTAAATAAAATTGATGTTTTATCATTTTACTATTTTAATATAATGTCAAAATATTAATCTATGTCAAAAACCACATTATTCTACAGAACCAATTGTATTTATACTGAAAATTCAAACAAAACTCTGGCTTTATGATTATACGTATCATCCAAACACCTTCTGGGCCAAATGGTGAAAAAGAAAAAGGAAAAACAAAGAAAATGATGTTGAATAAATATGACAGAATGTAAATTGGATGTTACAAACTCCCCCCCATAAATTTATCTTACTTACAACTCTTATAAAGAGTAATACATATAACAAAGTCTAGGCCACTGCAATTTTAACAACCCAAACATTTATTAATGAAAATTCCCCTTGATCTATTTCAATGACTTATTTTTAATGGTAATATAAAAAATATAATTATAATTTTTTTTATTTTGGATTTCAAAAAACCATTAATAATTGTTATGATTACTAATATACGTGTGGAATAGTTATCGATTTATTAGTATAAATATAAGGATTTGAAAAATCCAATTTACAACGACAAAGTAAATGATGGCCTCGTCAAGTAAAATTGCTCCATACAATCGCCATTTGTCGCAGCTCAGAAATGAGGTGGCATAATTTGGAATTTCTATTTACCAATCAGATTCCGAGCTCCAACACATTAAGCTTGAACGGAACCACCTATGTGAGATGTGGAAGTTGATATAGATTACCACCCGAACGATGTTATCAAAGCCACCCCATGTTTCTGTCACCATTGCACACCTGACATTTTGATATTATGATGGTGTTATAATGGGTTTTGTAAGAAGACCCTAGAAATATTATTATATGTATGATTTTTCTATAGAATAATGAAATTACATTCACTTTATTATTTTTACTTTTTAAATAGTAATTAATGAAAAAATAGTACTTTTAGATAATATTTAATTAAAAAATATATGTTAATGAATTATTGGGTTTTTTAGTTAAATAATATTTTAATAAAATATTATTACTATTTTTTTTAAATTTAAATGTTTTTATACTTTTTATGAATACCATGGTGATTATTTATTATGTTTTGAATGATATTTTTGTCAAAACCATTGAATTTTATATAAATTTTGGTTTTTTTAAAAGTAAAAAATTCATATATTTATAAAATTATTTAGATAAGATGAATATTATTTTTGGAATCATGATGTTGAAATTATCCATACGTGAATTTTTCATCATTTTCGAAGACTGTAAATTTTTTTTTGAAAAATTAAATACCATTTAATTATATAATGTGTTTTATGACATCATAATTACCCAATAGTGAGGTAATAAAATACAATAAAGGGATTTTTCGGCCAATATATGTTTTACATTTAAAATAATGTGATTTTTGGTTTTATTGACTTATATTACAAAGCATTAGTGGACCCTATTTTATTATAAAAATTATTATCCTTTTAAAATGTTTTCCATGAGAGTGTGACTCACCTCCACATAAGCAGACCTAATATTTTAATATGTTCGGAAATTGGCCATATAAAATAATGTTTTACACTCCCAGTTTGAAAAATATATTTGGCCAAAACCATGATATGGTTTGTGGTTATTATTAGATTAATTAGTGGTGTACAAAATGTAAATCATTAAAAATTCCCTCCCTTTTCCAATATAAACCCACCCAATATCCCAATTCCTCTTCACTCAAATCAATTTGAGATAGAAAAACATCCTATATCATCTTATAGAATCCTCCCATGATTCCCCAATCTCCAAATAAACCTCTCTCAAGCCCCTCCCAAGCCTTTGGGATCACATTCTATGTAATGGATTTCTTCCTTTCTCATTATTGTCCAAATTTCATTTTATTCATATGCTCTTTTATTTTCAATTATAGATGTTGGAGTATGATTTAAAACCTCCCCCACACTCACATAATTATTTTCTAATGGAATGTGAAATATTTCCCCCCATTAATTCCTCACATGTACACCCATTACAATGCCAAAATTCAATAAGGAATTTCTATCTTCACATTTACATTCTAGAAATTATTTTGTATTATGAATCTAAATTTCACTACATGTGATGGGACATGTATTTATATATCCCATGTACATTCCATTTCATTTACATA
The DNA here is from genome assembly GCA_963277665.1 of Viscum album. Lineage (NCBI taxonomy): Eukaryota > Viridiplantae > Streptophyta > Magnoliopsida > Santalales > Viscaceae > Viscum > Viscum album. Next base: position 1,415,180,593 of record OY728161.1, on the reverse strand, counting down.
TGATGATACATAAATTTTACTCTCTTCTACCATTTTTATGAATCCATATGCCACACCGTTATGCTACCGAAATTGCACCGCTATTTTCCAAAACAGAGTAATTGTGTAGGGAATGCCCTGAATATTAATCTATCAATGATATTAACCTATATGAACATTTACTTATTGATTATGTAGTTTCATTTATGAATTTCACATTCCTTTTTCTAGGAATAAATGATGATTTTAAATGAATCCATGTTATATAACCCTTGTGGCACACTTATGCATGAAATGGAAAGATTAAGAAAGGTGCATCCAGAAAGCTCTACAATGCATTGGGTAAAGATATGTATCATGATACCTCAAGTTTTATGAGGGTTTACTCATTCTAATTCATGTGAAATGAGTGTTTACTCATGCTCCATGTGCAATGTGCCTTGTCTCATTCTAAAATATTGTTAACTGATTTTTCCACATTTCCATGTTACGAAAATCATGATATATCATGCCTTTATTTTCGATTCTCTCTTATGCCCCCTTGATAGGGAAATTTCCAAACATGTAAAGTATTATTCTTGTTATTCCTTTTTTAGTCTTATACTTTACATTATTTTTCATCCTTTTTTAATGCACAACCTCAGGTAATCACATGCAATGCCATGTACGATGGAATGTGTATAGTCATGTGAAATATGTTTGTAATAAAGATGTATTTTTCATGATTATGTTGTTAAGTAATGTTACTAAACACCAAAGACACTAGAAATAATAAATTTTTTATTTAAAAATTTAAGGGTTTATGTATCAAAATATGTTTACGTGTGTAATATAGTGTATGGTTGTTATAATTTGTGTCATAGAATAAGTATAGATATTTTTTGGATTATGATATGAAAATCCCTAGTGAATGATATAGGTATAAGACTGTATTAAATATAAACATACAAAAATTTTGGTGAGTATTGACTTAGGTGTTTATCAAGAAAATATGTAATTTTATTATTATTAAGAGGTAGTTGTGGCTCTGGAATAGATGTATTTATGGGAAAAACACCAAAATAACACATTAAACTAGACTCGTACGAGAACTAGTGCACAACAACGGGCCTTGCTGCACTCATGGTTGTGTAACTCTCTGGAGATATGTTTTGGTAAATTCATATGAATAGTATTAACCATTAATAGGGTAATTCAAAAAATACACTATGAATTTTTGTTTGGAAGTAGATCATAAATTACATTAATGAAATAAAAGTAATTGATAAGTCATCCATTTTTTACTATGGATTACCCATTATGTGTTACCCCTCAAATTCCTTGTATTTCAGCCAATGTCTTGTATTAGGAGAAGTTGGGGTATAACAGCCGGTGTGAAGATCAATGTGATTATTGTTCTATTGAGATGCATAATCTACTTGGAGAGGGAATCATGAAATTTGCTACGATACCCTCTCAGCTAACTCATGTTTTTAATAGAAATATGGGTAAAGAGGAACATTCACCCCCCCCCCCCTAAGAATGAAAAATTCTCAATCATTCAAATCAAGAGATAAAGGCTTCCTCCGTTTTATGGGTTATATGATTCCTCAATTGCTGAACAGAGGATCAAATCCATTGAAATTATATTCCCCAACAGTCAATGTTTCAATCAAGAGAAGATACTTCTAGATTAATTTCTTATGGATGGTGAAGCTGATCAATGGTGGAAATTAATATAAAATATGAAGCCATAGGGGGATATAGAGGAGTTGGAGTGAAATTATTTTTATAAGTTTTTTTAATACAATATTTTACTCACTTCCTCTAACCTAAGATGGAAAGGTAATTCCTTTCCATCAAGAAAAAAGACAAAGAATCTATCGAAGAGTATGAAAAAAACATCACAAGGCTTGCTATATATGCCACTGTCTTTGTCTTTACCCATGAATGCAAGGATGAACACAACTTTGGTGGGCTAAAACCTAGACTACGGAAATCCCTAGTGATCCATGACTTCTATATCTATGAAGAATATCTCTGATGTGCCCTCAAATTCTAAATGGTGATCGGAGATTCTCAAGGGTATCATGGGAATAAGAATCATATGGTTGAATTTAATTCCAGCTGTCCATTGGGTAAATCTAATAGTGCTAAAAAAATATTTCACCAACATTCTATATGAGTGGAAAGAAGAACCCTAGAACGATCTTGAAGGGGATTTGGAAATTCTTTAGGTGTGGAAGAGAATTTATCCTAGCCATTAACTGTCAACATGAAAACCCACAGTTGTGACAGAGAAGAGGAATTATCCATTCAAACCTCAATGCATTATTAATTGCTTGATCTGCAAATAATTGATTAAAGTTGAAAACTATTTCCATATGTCATGTATTTTTAGAGGAAACCAAGAACCGCCAATGCAATGAGGGAAAGATTTTTTCAACACTACCAGTGAAGTGAACCCAGATAATGAATTAGTGACATGTATAATAGTTATTCATTCAATAACAGCGAACCAATATTTTGATTTTGGTTCTAAGCAATGTTCGGTAGAACAATCCCAACTCCACCACAATTCATGGAAGAAAAGATTTTGATGAGAACAAAAAATGGTGAAATCATTGCCTCCCAGGTATATAACATCCCATGTCATTCTTTGAGGATTTAACATCCTAGAAAAACTATTTATACACCCTTTTATTGAATTTTTTGAAATTATTTGAATGTAGTGGATTACCATATATAGATCCATCATAATTTTCCAAGAGATTAAATCACACCCCATATGGAAAATCGACCATCGATTTGATACAAGTTCAAGGAGGATGATGGATCTTCTTTATCACCATCATCTCATACGTGGATATTAATTCCCAATGAGAATGTGTATTTAGCTGATATGACTGAGTAAATGGAAAATATATTCCTAGAAGACATTCCTACTGTGAGGGAATTCGCTAAATTGTTTCCTGATGAATTTCAAGGTCATCATCCTATAGGAAATGATGAATTCTAAATTGTTATTATACTTGTTGAATTCAAAATATTTGAGACTCGGAATAGAATGGATAAAGTGGATCTTGAGGATATGAATAAACAACTACATGAGAAACTTGATAAATGGTTTTTATTTCCAACTGCTTCACTATGGGGTGGACCAGTCCTCTACGTTAAGCAGAATGGTGGTTCATTGCTCCATTGCATTGATTATCGTGATCTCACCAAAATCACGATAAATAAAAATTATCCTATACCATGAATTTATGAATTTATCAACCAGCTACTCAGAGAACAATATTTCTCCGATGTGGATATGAAGTCGAGTTATAATCATGTATGTGTGAAGAAGGATAACCCCAAGACTTCTTTTTGTACATGGAACGAGAATTATGTATAACCCTATATTAAAAATGGTTTAGTTATTAAACTATGATTTTATCTCTTTTAACTCTTCTTTAAAATAAATAATAATAAATGTCTTAATCTAATATAAGTAGACCTATAGGGTAATATTTTATTCCAAGGGTTGTTTTTGGTCGAATTACACTTATTTAATAGAATTCGGACATGTTTTTGGCTAATAATAATATCATTTTTACCCTTAATTACACTATTTACTTTTAACCGTGGCAAATAAAAGTAAAAAGTTAATATTCACCAAAAATATATTTTTATCTTATTGAACAATATTTAACTCTTTGATATTAACATTGTCTCTCAGATTTCAATATCCATCTCACAGAATCTGTAAAATTACGTTTTATGTGAATTTACAAATTCTCCTAGGAGGTGGGTAAAAGACGGTAAAAAGTTCAGTAAAATTATTATATATCTAAAATTATTATAAACTCACTCCATTGATTTACATTGAACTTATATATGTATTATGTATCTATTTTTACCTAAAATATATTTAAATAAAATAAATAATTATTTAAATAAAAATTTGGTTTTAAACTATAACTCAGTGTTTTTTACTATTCATTAAAAATTAAAAGTTTTCAAAAAATACCAAAAATTAAATCTAAGATAATGTTGATATTTCAAATTCAATAATGATGTCTATTATACCAAATTAAAAACATATAAGTTGTATCTATTAATTTAAAATTAATTCTCGCTGTCAAAACCAAAAGGCATATTTTTTAAAAATAATAACTATCAAAAGTTTGACACTTGTTTATGTACAATTTCAAAGTGAAATTACATTAAATGACCATAATTTGATTAAATTGTAAAAATTTAATATATTTATACTTCCAAACCATTAAAATTTATAATTTAACATTATAAATTATTTTTATTAAAAAAGTTGTTTTCAGTTAAAATATTGTTTTTTCACTATTCACCCAATTTAGAAAGTTATTAGAAAAACACAAAAAATTTATTGAAACTAAATTATTATGTCCCAATTCTAAAGAAGAAGTTTATTTTGTCAAATTTAATATATAAAAGTTTCAAATATTGGATTAAAAAATGGTTCTCCCTTAAAAGGCGTTAAAATTTCATTTTTTTAAAAATTATTCTTTTATCTGAAAACATGAATTTGTTACTACATTATGTCAATGAAAATCGTAATATGGAATTCTAAAATTATAAGGAATTTATAACATTCAAATTTTTTTTAAACTATTCATAACCGTTTTTGAATGGCTAGTTTGGTAAGTCGTGGTGCGCATGAACTCAGTGTTCCATGTAGTGCAAGTTATTAAATTACATTGAAGAAATAACATACTCAGAAATCTTGGAGTGATACACTAGTGGAAAAATTTTTGTTGTATTTAGTGATGATTCTATGAAGGGCCCAGTATGTGTGTATAAGAAAAATGAAAAATTTCATTTCCTATGATTCAAGGAAATTCAATGTTCATGAGAAAAATTATCCAACACATGTTCTGGAGTTGGTTGTAGTTATCATCACTATAAAAATTAGGCGGCATTACCTATTCATGGATAAGTGTGAATTATTTATGGATCACAAAATAATCATGTATATATTCAATGATAATGAGTTTTACATACACCAATGAAGATGGTTAGAGCTAATCAATGCCAATGATTTCTCAGTCCACTACCACCAGTCAAAGCGAACACAGAGGTGGATTATCTATATAGAAAGGATCTAACAATTATATAATTGATGAGATTGTTAAAGGATCCAATATTCTTGTATTTGATGGAGATGGATAAGAATCATAAATATTGGAACATCAACAATACATTCGAAAATTATTCCTCAACCGTCTCTTTTTGAATGGTTAATAGATGATCAAAACGATGATGTGGAAATTCAGAAGAAAGTGGAAACTATAAAAGAAGGGAAATCCTTAGAGTTAAAAGTTAATATAGAAAGAATTTTTACCTTTGGGATATAAACAATGGATTCCATCAAATACAATGATAAATAATGATCTTCAGGATGATGCACATAGTTCAAATTTCTCCATTCAACCGAGAAACAAAAATGTGTTTTTAGATAACTGAGAATATTATTGATGGGATAACATGAAGAAATAGATCACTGAGTATACATCAATGTTCCTGGTATATCATATAGTGAAGTATTAGAGTCAATAGTCTTAGTGAATTAGTAAACCATTACCCATAACAGCATGGAAATGGGAGAACAACACCATGGACTATGTCACCGGAAATCCGAAAACATCAAAATAAATCAATTATATCTAGGTTTATGTGGATCTTCTTTGAGAGACTTCACACTTCATTATAATTTGAAAGGTTTTCTCACTGGATCAACTGGCATATATAATATAAGATAAGTGGTAATTATGCATATAGTAACACATTTCATTTATCAGATCAAGATCCCAGATTCACCTCATTATTCTGGAGGAGTCATCAAAATTCTATGAATATTGAGTTGAACTTCAGAACAACTTGTCACCCTCATAAAAATTTCCAATCTTATGAGACTATTCAAAACATGAACACATGTTGTGAGCATGCTCAAAGATCTTAAAAGGATAATGGGATCTACATGTCCCATTTCGTTAGTTATCTTATAATGACAAGTTCCACTAAATCATCCAAATGGAACCTTATGAAGCCATTTATGGGAAGAGGTACTGAACACTGGCATGATGGGATGATGTTGGGGAGAAAAAACTCTTTGGTCAAAAAAATATCTATCAAATGGTGGATACAACTAAGTCCATTCAACAACACTTTAAAGATACTCATAGTTGACAAAAGATATATGTAGATAATCATAGACAAGACCTATAGTTTGGTGTAGGAGACATGGTATGCCTTTGAATATAACCATGGATGTGTGTTATGAAATTTTTGATGATGGAAAAGCTTATTCCAAGGTACATTATCCCTTTTGAGATCCTTGATCACAATTTAGTTGAGGATTATATAAAACATCTCACATATAACCTCACTCAACAACATGATTTATTCCATGTATCATTGTTGAAGAAGTACATACGTGAACAATATTATATTCTCAATACAGAGGTGTTACCATTGAAGAATGACCAATAATATGAAGAGAGTCCGGTGAATATCTTATATCTTAGTTTAAATGTTCTATTAAAAAATAAAATGCTCCTCATCAAAGAGTAATGGAGACACCATAAGTTTTCATAGTTGCCATTACGATTATAGTGATCAATTGATTAATTGAGTAGTGATCAACTGATTAGTTAAAATAAATGGCTTCAAAAAACCAATTTACTCTGACAAAGGATTTGATGGCCCCATCCAGTTGAAATAGTCCATAAGAAGCCCAGTTTTTGGAGCATAGAATGTAGGTGGTGTCATTGGGACTCTTTCTTGACTGATCCCAATCCGAGATTCAAAATGTTAATCCTGAATGGAACCACCTATTGAAGATGTTGAAGTTAATAGAGATTACCAACTGAGCAATGTTATACGAGCCACCCCAAGAGTTTCCCACCATCGCAATCCTTACACTACTGTCTTGTGGGGGTTTTATATGGGGGTATTTAACAAGACCCCAGAAATATGATTACGTGTATTATTTTTTATATGATAAATAATGTACACTTACATTATTATTTTTAATTTGTAATTAGTTATTAAAGAAAAAATAGTAATTTTATTTAATATTCAATTAAGAATTATATTTTGATGATGTAATGGATTTAGTAATTAATTAATATTTTAATCCATTATTTTTACTAATTTTTTTTATTAATTATATATGATTGTATATTCTTTATGAATACATGTTTGATATTTATTATGGTTTAATGATATTTTTTTCAAAGCCCATGAATTTATTATAAATGTCTTTTTTTATTATACAATTGAAAATTAGCATATTTAGAAAATTATTTAGATAAAATGAAATTTTTTTGAAATCAGGACGTCAAATTTATCCAATGGTTAATTTCTCATAATTTTCCAAGACAATAAATTTTTTTTGTAAAAATTAAATAGTGTAAAATTATAATAGTTTTTTTGACATTAAAATTAATCAATAGTGATGTAATAAAATATTATAGATGGGTTGTTTGTACAATATATGTTTTTCCATAAAATAATTTCTGTTTTGGTTTGTATGATTTATATTACAATGCATTAGTGGACCCTTATTGGCTTATTAAATATTTTAAAATTTTAAAATGATTTCCTTGAGAGTGTCACTCACCTCCACATAAGAAATCCTAATATATTGTAATTTTTGTCCATTTTTCATATAAAATAATGTTTGCCACTCCTCTATGGCTAAATCCATGGGAAAAATCATGGTATGGTTTGTGGTTTTTAGCAGTTTAATGTGTGGTGTCCAAAACCTAAATAACAATGAATTCCCTCCATTTTCCATTATAAACCCACCCATGCTCCCACATCATCTTCACTAAAATATTTTGGAGATTTCCCAACCACTATCATCCCCACTCTAAAATCCTCCAAAGGTTCCCCAAGCTCCCACGAAACCTCTCTCAATCCCCTCTCAATCCTTTGGGATCACACTTCCAAGTAAGGGATTTCATCCTTTCTCATTTTTCTGCAAATTTCATTATGTTTTTAGGCTGTATTATTTTAATTAAAAAATGTTTGAGTATGATTTATAACATCCCCCATAAATCCATAATTGTGTTTTAATGATCAGATAACACTTTCCCTCTCATTAATACCTCCCATGTACTTTTTTTACCATGCTGATATTTCGTAAAGAATTCTCTATTCTCTTTTACATTCAAGAAATTTTTTATTATTATGAATCTAAATTTCATTACATATATTAGTACATGAATATAAAAGTATCACATACAATAAAATTAATGTAGATATAGTGAGACACCCATTCCTCTCTCATTAACAATTTTTATTAATTCTTACGTCACGTCGTTATGCTACTAAAATTGCTCTGCGATCTTCAAAGCTAAAGTCATTGTGCAGTTAATACCATTACCATTTCTCTGTCATTGGTATTCACCATTATGCACATTTTCTTAATTATTATAGAGTTTCATTAATGAATTAAAAATTAATTTATCATTTAATAAATGAATATGATTAATGAATCCATTATATATAATCCATGTGGTACAGTTAAGAATGATATGAAATGAGTTAGAAGGGTGCACCCTAACAGTGCTCCAACGCATTAGATAAGATTAATATCATGATAAATAAACTGAAATGGGGTTCACTCATTCTAAATCATGTTAAATGAGGTTTCAATCATTCTCCATGTGCAATGAGCCTTATCTCTTGCTAAAATCATGTTAAATGTTATAACCAAATTTCTATATTATGAAAATCATGTTATATCATGCATTTATTTTCCTATATCTATTATTATAAATTTACATTCTTATTTCCTAACATGTATTGTATTCTTCATGTTATTTTTTCTTTACTCCCTTGATGGATTTATAGATCACCCTTTTATTTTCCATGTTCTCAGGTTATCCCATGAAATGCTATGTACAATGGAATGTAATATGGTCATGTAAAAGAAGTTATCAATAATGATGTGCATTTCTTGATTAAGTTTTTATGTAATGTTCATATACCCCAATGAAACTATACCTCTAGATATTATATGATGGATAATGTTATGGATATATGTAAAAAATATATTTATTGTGTAATAAAGAGTATGGTTGTTATAACCCTCTCATATGTGCCTCATGCACCTATGTATTATCAGAATATGAAATTTAATTTTAAAGAATAAAACCAAAGTTATATTCCTGTCATGTAGTTACATGGTTTCATAATCAACTATAATAATTTTTCATTCAGTCATGATAAATTGGGTTCAACTTCATGATTACTCTGTCTCTGAACATAATATGGATTAGATAAAAAGATTTTAGCTAAGATACATGGAACACATTATTCATTGATGTCAGCTATGATGGAGGTGAAAAATGGTAAGAAAGATTATCTTCCTTATAAAAAACCTCAAAAGGTACAAAATATATAGATCAAGCTTCTCATTCATCACAAAATATTGATGAAATAAAATATGTGAAAAATTTTAGTACACATGTTCACCAACAAAAAATTACAATGTTCTGCGATGATGATCAGAATATTATTTCTACCAGCTCTGTGCTACCAACATTCTCTGATGAATCAAGAAATTATTGGACATATAAAAATATGATTTTTTTTAATATGTAATGTATTATAGATAACATCCTAGTGTATTCCTACAACTAATTTTTATTACAATGTGTAATTTAAATGTCATTACTTTTGTTTTTTAAATTGGACTAAAAATGTGTCGTAGATATAATTATGAAATATGTTTTGTTGTAGATAACCATTTCAAATATTCACAATTTTTTATTATACTATAATATTTATATCTACATAACCTTGATAAGGGTTATATTAATGTTTTTGTCGGACTTTATATTCTAACACTATTTATTGTGTCTAATCTTCATCCCCAATTTTATATCAACAATTTGTAGGAATATTCAAAAGGACCATGACGTTGAACATTATTTGAGTACACTTTGCCACAATAAATTGCATGGAGAGTCTAAAAGGTCCTTTGAAACATTAAAATACATAATGATTCCATGATATTTTTCCATTCAGGGATGTTGGGATCATTATTTACATTTTATAGATTTTTCCTATGTAAATATTTCCTATTCGATTATTAAAATTGAATCATATAATGATGTATATGGACAGAAATATTATACACGATCATATTGGGATGAATTTATTATCATTAAATATGTAGTCATTGAACATGAGGATGAAAAAAATTTATATACTATTCAGTATCATATTATCATATATCAATGTGTGAGAAAGATTTATGTTGAATATTGGATGATTGATTTAGAGTTCCATGTTGGCTATCATGTATTTGTGAGATTATCTCCATTTAAGAGCTTTATATAGTTTTGTAATATAGATATGTTATTGTGTAGGTATACCAAATCCATTGAATGTTTTCAAATTATTTTATTTGATAATATAAATTAGTAATTCCAAAATCTATCCAAAAGTATATGATGTGTTCCGTATATCATTTATAAGGATGTATATGCCACACTAAATGAATTTTATCATTTTGGAGAGAAATAAATGGAACATGATCTACATCATTATGAAGAGAACCACTATATTATTTATAATATAGTGCAAAAAATTTAAGAATCAGATAAATTTACTAGTAACTTTACTATAGATAAATCATAAAATGGATAATGAAATGTGGGAACCCAATGATATTGGGATGATTAAAAACCACAATCTATTTTTAATGGTAATATCCAGGAAATTTCATTCTTTAAAGTCTTCTTGGATGAATGAATGTAATAGCTGGTGACCTTGTGGTGTATTTCCATTTAAAATAAATTTATACAATCAATACCTTATGATACACTCATCCTAGAGACTCAAATATAGTATTTTAATATTCTATTCAAATAAATCTACAAAACATTGAATATTTTAATATTTCATTGAACCAAAATTCATATTTGACTTGATGAATATCATGTTCCAAATTACATTGTCAAAATATGTCATTGATGAATTTCTCAAATTTTCCTTTAACAATGAAATTTTAGAAAAAAATAAGAATTATATAATTAAAATATACTTCATGATTTTTAAAAACAATTATTATAATAGTTTTAATGAAAAACGTATTAAATAAACCTTATAATGATATAAAGATAATAATTATTTGGGGAATAATAAATATTATTAAATAAACATTTTATTTTTTTGGAAACTATATTTTTTTAAAGGGAATAATGTCGATCATTTTTAATAAATTAAAATTATATCTAATGAGGAATATTTAATTTAAATTTATATAAAACATATCTAACCATATGAACATAATTATAGATACTAATTATTTCTATTGATATAGTTAATACAATATAATATTATTATTGAAAAATTAATTTCATAAAAACATTTTTTTAAATGAATTCAACGTTTATTTTTAAAATTATTTGTTTCTGATTTTTGGAGCTATATTTTAATAAATTGTATTAAATGTTTTTGAAAAAATAATAATTAACATTAATAAATATGTTCAACATAAATATTGGAAATAATGATTATAAAATACATTAAAAACTAATTACAGTTTTTAAGGTCAAAATGATGTTTTGTTTGTTACCTTTGCACGTGTTAATTAATTTCCCAAACAAAAAGAAATTATATTTGATAAATTTGAATAAACATTTAAAATAATATGTGCAATGTTTCTTATTATGTATCATATTAATTTTAGTTTTATAGGATATCGTACCTATTAAAATTAAAAGATAATGGTTAAGTGTTGTCAAAAAATGTTCTCAAATTAAGTATATATAAAAGAAAATTAATAACATGTAAAAAATCTGTATTTAATTTATTTTTATGCTTTTTAGAAGATATAATCCATATAATCCATTACATAACAAATATTTAGGCACATTGGTGAGAGTGACTTCTAATTATTTACTATTTTTTTATTTTAAAAAATTCTAGTCTACCTCAATTGTAAATGGGAACTACCTCACATTACATTAACACGCATACCATTACTTTTGTGTCTAAAAAATATTAAATAATACCTCCTAAACCTCCATATGTTGATTATATTATTTTTCTCCGAAAATCCAATTCTAGTGTGTTTTAGAGGAGATCTTAAAGAGCATTCCCTTTGAAAAAATAATTTTCATAAAAAACCCACATCATTTTCCTTATTATTTTCCCACCTTAAATTACATAATAAAACATCAAATATAATAAAAATAATATATACCATATTATTATAAATTATGATTTTGAGATACTAGTATTTATTTATCTCCTCATTTTTCATATAGGAAATTTAATCATCAATCAAGTGTATGGCAGATTTCCATTTCACGAATAGATGTAAATATATTTCCATCAAAAAATATCTTTAGAATTTATAATATTGATTTAATATTTATATGTAATATTTATTATATTTTTATGTATATTTAATTATATTATCACATATAACATTTTATATTATATGCTATTTATAATATGATACTTTTTCTCATGTATTCAGCTAACTTCTTCAATGCAATGGAATGTGATTATTTTTTAAGTTAATATTTACATATAAGTTGAAATGAATAAAATTAATGAATATTTTTGATATGTTATAAATAATCCTAGATCATTAAAATTAATATATCACACAGTCTCATTACCTTTCTCCCACTATGAAATGTTGTTTTCTCACATGTAATCATGCAACGTACCATCACAATGAAGAAATGATAATTATTTTATACGTCCAACTTTCAAGATTTTTTAGATGTTTATTTACATTATAAACATGATATTTGAGACATTATTATATTTAATTATTTTATTAATATATAACTATGAAATATAATCATATATTTTTCAATAAAAATGAATTAAAAAATAGAGAAATTAACTCATGAAACAATGAAAATTAAGATATAATATTTATAAAATGAGTCGTAATATTTTATAAGTGGATCATAAATGATATTAGAAATATTGATATGGTTTTCCTAAAAAATAATTATATTATTAAAACGATTTTACATGAGATTAAATCATGTTCATCCCAAATGATTTATGATGTCAGGTATTTCTTACCAACTTCTATTTCATGGAGGTGAGTTTCTCAATATACACCTATTCACATTTATTTGATTTATACAATATCCTTATGATTTAATTGTAAGGATAAAGTTTTTATCAATTATTTTATTTTATGATACTATACTCATTATGAAACTATTATCACATATCATTTCGTACTTATTTGTTTATTTAACCTTTTCATGATACAATCACTTTATTGTGATTATTTTTCATTGGACCATAAATTTATCTTATTTACCACTATTATTTATATTTTGGAAATGAGTATTTTACAAAACATATATAACTTCATCATAGTGTGTTTATCATGAATTTTAATTTTCTATCATGGAAAATACACTTATATATATGTGTATATGAATTTCTTATTCATAACTAATATTTGATGATAAGGAACATTATTCATGAATTAAATAGATGAATTGATATATGATTAAATCTTTTATAATGATGTGATCAGTGGTTTCCAAAACTATATACCCACTTGATGCATTACTATTCTCAAGTGGTGAATTAGTATGCTAGAATAAAATGTGTATTTAGCCCAAATTTTAAACATCCATTTGAAATGTCTTTATATTTGATGTTTATTGATGAAATAGACCATGATATCCAAAAATTATTCATTTTATTCTTTTAGGATTCAAATTTTATTATAATTCTATAAATTTTAACAATTAAATTATATTTAGATTCATTTCATTGTTAGATAACTAATTAAATTGAAATGTGTGTATATTTATTAACATTATCTTATTTATTATCCCTTATATTTTAATGATTTCCATGTTTTTGATTAAATAGAATATATTTTCACTTACTTACAATTACATATTGAGTATTCTATATTTAAAAAATAAAATTAATGTTTATTATAAAATATAATTTATATTTTGTTATTTATCTTTCCATATTTGTTTTATATTTTTTCATGATAACTTCTGATATTGGTAACCCTTTTGAGAATTTTAACTCACCATTAATTTATTTAGTTATCTAGTTTAATGTTGTTTAATTCATTGAATGGGTTTACGTATATAATTTATTTTTCTTTATTTTGATATATATATTTATTCATAATTAAAAATTGGTATTGTGTATTTAATTGGTTCTACATTACTACTAACCTGATCGATTATTGGTGATTTGATCCCTTGTATCTTCTGTTGATGTAATAATTTAAACACAAAATCTGGTTTTCAAGAGTTAGTTCATTTTAATAAAACACAAATTCAATTATTTTCCCAATGTAATGGTTTTTATGGAGTCTAAAATGATGCATCTTGGGAATAAATTGTGTATTATGAATCACTAGATTCATGACTATAGAAATTAGAATGATTATTACATAAAGAGAAATTTAGTCTTATCGGAAAGTGTTTGAGGATATTCTTATCCTTAGAAAATAATGTCTATGATTTTTTATTTCATACCATGGTTATATTCAAGCTTATAGATCATTTTCGGATAATTTTTAACAGGATTGGTTGTTGGTTATGTAATTATATTGTTCTGGTTAATCATAGTTTCAATAATGGCTAAGTAGTTAACGCATTTTCTATTTCATCATGCATTTTGAGGGTTGGATCCATAATAGTCTTCCAAGTATTGTAACATTCATTAATTGATTTCTAATCAAGCATGATATCCAATGTCACATTATTTGATCCAATTCCTGACAATATGATGATATATAATATTATTTGGACCTCCATTCTTATAACTCAAAAAATCATGTTAGTAAACTAAATTACAATATTTGTCATTTTTAGAAATATCCAACAAATATAATCATTTAACTCTATGGTATAAATGATATTAGAATTCATGAAATATAAAAATATAATTTTGACAAAAAAATTAATATTGGTAAAATATTGTGAATTCATGGCCTATATAGCATGTTGATGTTGAGTCTTCTAGATATTTTTAGTGTTGTAGTATGTTCTTCCTTTAGATTGTGTCAGCACTCATTCATCCCATTTATAGGAGGAGAAAAAATTCCCCCCAACATTATCACTAATGATTTATTTATTATTTTTCATCCTAGAACCTCCCACCATAACCAATATACCCTTATATAGAGTGAATCATTAATATTTTTTAATGCTACCCTAGTCATGAATCGACATCATTTTTTTACATGTTGATCATTTCGATAGTCCATAAGTTATAGACAATTTTAGGTATACCATTTTATTTCCATGAAATTGTTTCCCCTATAATATCATGTATTTGGTAGAATGTGTCATGGTGGTTATAAAAAAACCATTCAAATCTAAATCTATAAAAAATTGATCCAATATGATTCCCACTCATTGAAAACCCATGAATGGTATCTTTATCCCACAAAATAAAACCAAAAAGTCACTTTTTTTATGTACCCTTATATAATAATCCTCATAAATTGACTCCCTAATAATAAACTACTCTAGAAATATGTCCCAAGAAGTTACAAGGTTGGTATTTGATCACCATCTCTTTCATGATGTGGATCCAGAACTCAATATCCCTTGACCATTATACTGGATACATAACATTATTAATTATATTTTTTATTATTATTATATTTATTATTATAATAATAAAATTTTTATAAAAAATGGGTATAAAATTCAGGATTCATGAAAACATTATTAAAAAAATCAGACAAGACCACACAATAGAATGTTACAATATGAGGTAGGAGAGAAACCACACTATTCCAAATAGTAAAAAACCAAAGGCCAAAAGATTATTTTCACTATATAATCAAAAACATATATTTATTGATGATCAAATATGGGTTATGCTTTGTCTCTTTTATATATTGACAATATCCTAAATGAATGGCCCTGAGAAACTCTACCTTCACTATTTCATATACTAATATGAATATAAATTTGGAATCATTTCAAAAATATTTAGTAGACATGTTCTTTTTAATTAATGTGTAATCCTTATTTTATTTAATTTTTTAAGGGAAATATGTGAATGTCTCATTCCCCACAAAATTATTCACCCCTTTTAACAAATATTCATTGAATATCAAGAATCTACAACTAATAACACCCACAGTAGTATTATGTATTTTGTTATATTCTTTTTAAATTGTATTCTTATCAGTATTTATCAATTTATTACCACTTCATCCAATCATATAGGTATTATTTATATTTATCATTTATTAAGGAAGGTTTATACCTATGATCCTAAACAAAAAAATAGACCAATGAAGAATATAGGTATTTACTTAATTACTGAGGACACTGAAAAATTTTTGTTGCATCATTTATTTGTTGATGAAAATCAATTACCTATAGAATTTACTGATGATTCATCCATAAAATACACACTAGTTGGAATGAATATTGATTTAGTTCATCCCGTATAAGAGAAGATTCTGGATATCAATGTTCAAAAAACACCTTGATTGAGATACTATGACTTTCATATTGAGTTGGGATACTAAAAACAACTTTAGTATCCTAAAAATACTATACTATATATTGAGAAGATAAAATAATAGTAGGACCAACAAAATGGTAAAACCATTATAAAGACATTCCCTCAAAAAGGTCACATCAAATTCTATTGGAATGAACAAATAGGGTTTTTGTTCCCATCAATCGAAACAAAGAATGGTAAAGTAGTTTTCCAAATTTGGATCCATTCCCTTGCTTTAGAGTACCTTTTCTATGACAATAAATAAAATAATAACAATAATAATAATAATAATAATAATAAAGAAATTAGTTCACATCATACTCTGTGGAACATGACACAATATAGAAAATCCCCTTTAGAAATTTGTGATTTTGGGTAGCTTACAAATGCAACCATCCATAACATTCACTAATAAGGATAGTATAATATGAATAATAAAAATAATAACAACAACAACATGAATATTGAAGGAAAATTTTATAATAATTTATTGCTTAATAAATAATTATAAATACAACTACTTTTATATAATTAAGAATAAACATATATAGCTATAAATATATTTATTATACTCTGATAAAATTATATTTATACACATAATAATTATAATCATTCATATTAATATACATTAATGTAATAAACTCATACTAATATATATATAATTAATTGTTACTACTACTTATATTAATAACAATCATTATTTTATAAATATTCAAACTTATAAAATTAACTAAACTACTGAAAACTATTTAAAAAAACATAAAAATTTTAAAAATAGGTAAAACTAAATAATTAATATTATGTTAAAAAAATAAAAAATTTGAGATTTCCATGTCCATCAGGACATCATACTAATATACAACACCATATCCATTAGCTCGATAATGTATCATGTGTTGGTGAGGGTTTTCATTAAGTGCATCATTTAATCACTTTTATCTTATTTACATGTATTTGATTCATTCAAATATATACAATAAAAATTTTATAAATAGTATTAACATGTCCCTAAAATGCATTTTTTTAATCAATGAAATTAAATAAATAAATATAAACAATTTTTTTATTATGATAAACAAATTATAAGATTCATAAATATGAATTTGCTCAAAGGTTATATACAAATAATGGGGTTAAAAACAATGTGTCATCATAATATATATATATATATATATATATATATATATTATCAACAATCACACCTCCAATCTTTTCTCAGTTAGAACTAATGTAATTTTAAATAATCCATGTGTAATGGATTACTATGAAATGTTAAAACACACATGAAAAAGAAAAGAGAACCCACTAATATAAAAAATTAATTTCCTTCCTATGAACTCATTGAATTATACACACTATCTAACTTATTTATCACCAAAACTATAAATTTAAATTCTTACTATTTTAGTAGAGCCCTTGCATACAATTGTCAATTTTCATCATCACTTCAATAACATTTTATTGAGATATATTATCATAATCAAAATACACACATTTCAATATCGGACTTACAATATCATTGTTTTTCCATTATTATGATCATGTGTAGAAATCATGAGTAAATCTCATATTTTTTTTATAATTTTCATGTTTTGGTAGATTTTCAAGGTTAAATTATTTGAGGCAGAATGTGGTGTTTTATATCCAAAGATCCATTGATAAAAAAAATAAATATATGTAAAAAGGTGATTGTATCTTACTCAAAACATTCAATATATAACACTCCAAACACCCTTCCCCATTATTATTTAGTGGATCACATGGTATATAGTGAATATAAATTATACGAACAACATATTTCCTAATTATTATGTTTTTATTTTATATTATATATTTTTTTACAAATCCATATTGTTCCCCACATTTATATATGTCCATAATATATTAACCAGTTGTTGGTGCCAAAATATTGCACGAAAGGAAGGGACGAAAAAGAAGGCGGGCACGCTGCCTCGCAAAGCACCGTCGCGAAGCACCGACGCAAAGTGCTGAAATGAAGCACCCCGAGCATCGCGGTCTCGCAAAGCTCCGGAGGTGGTAACTCTTTACGAATTCATTTGACGTTCGCGAGCCCGCTGCGAAGATCCGGAGGCGGTAACTCTCCGCGAACGCATTTGATGTTCGCGAGCCTGCTGTGATGCTCCCGAGGCGGAAACTCTTCGCGGACGCCATTGACGTTTGTGAGCGCGCTGCGGAGCACTTGAGGTGGCACGCGGTTTTCTGCTTCGCGGCACCCCTTGCCTATAAATACTGGACTCCCCCTGAGTCCTGAGGACGGACAATCCAACCTTTCGGCTTCTCCTCTCCCGAATCACGAAGCACTCTTTGCCCTCGGGAATCATGAGCTCTGTGAGGTACTTCTACTTCGCGAGACGCCATTGCATGGTCTCGTTTTGAACCCCTCTTCTGAGAGGGATGGCCTTCGCAAAGCTCACGGGAATTCGCGAAGGAAGGGGATTCCCAAGGGAACTCGGGCAGCCGCGGAGCGTTTATGCTTCTTGAAAGACCCAACCCATACTGGTGATCCATATGATAAGGCAGGATCTATGCACATCGTGAAGCACACTACTTCGCAGCACCCTGCTTCGCGAGGCACCCCTTCTTCACGAGGCAGTGCTCCGCGAATATTGTTCCACATCGCGAGGCGCCCTCTACTCACACCTATGCCCCGTGCTAAGGCCAAGGCACACTGCTTCTCGAAGCACACTCCTTTGCTTGGAAATTCCTCTTCCCGTGTGACCCTCCAGGTTTGCACGATGTGATTTCAATGTCCCATGGACAATACCACTCATAGAGTTGCTTCGCCTAATGATTCTTCGCATAGGCACGCTAACGGT
The DNA here is from genome assembly GCA_963277665.1 of Viscum album. Lineage (NCBI taxonomy): Eukaryota > Viridiplantae > Streptophyta > Magnoliopsida > Santalales > Viscaceae > Viscum > Viscum album. The sequence goes on along the minus strand of OY728161.1, from coordinate 1,415,161,271 downwards.
TATTGCTTCTTCGCATGGCCATGCTAACGTGGACCCCTCGATGGTTCGCTCCACACCCCACTTGACCACGACCTTACTGGTACCTTCCCTTCCCCGAGGACCAGAGGGTACCGGTTATGTAAGTCCTAGGGGTGCGGAGTGAACCCACCTTGTCCGATCTGCAGGATGTTAACCTGCCAAGCATCACATCCTCAACACATGATGTTAAACTATGACCCGACCTCGTGCCTCTCACGAAGGGTCCCCCCAGCTCGAACATTTTTTACACCACCCGTCTCCACAGGAGTGGAATCACCCATCCACAAGGGATGATATCCTCTTTATTGGAGTGGCGTATGTTCTCAGGAGAAGGGTGACCCTAGTTCCCCAACAGATGGATACACCCCTGCATCTCCGTACATCCCCACTACCAAGGTCAGTAGAGGGAGTGACAGGGAACAAGGCACCCCCATTGGGGCCTCCATCCTGGAGTAAGTCCCAGCACCATGGGCCGCCTAATGCGTAAGCCCCTCTTTGCTTCTCACGGACGCATCCTTCGCGACTTGATCATCAGGTCCTTGCAACCTCTTGTTTCTCACACCGAGCATGACTCACGTGGGCTTATAGTGATCACCGACCCTGACCCGCAACCATTTGAACTATGAGGACTTTGATCCATGTCAAGACATGGTACAGAGGTAGCCTCAATGAGGTTCAAGCCACATTACTCAGTCGTTCATTCATGTTGAGTTTCATCCCCATCCCTCCTGATGATAAACTGCACGCCCTCGTCCAGCATGAATTTAAACTGCATCTCCGTCCGACGGAAAGCCGTTGCGACCATCCCGGACTATGAGGACTTTGATCTATGTCAAGGCATGGTACGTAGGAAGCCTCCTAGAGGTTCATGACCATCTCTAATTGGACCAAGGTCCCTCATTTACATCGGTTCGCCGACACCCACCACACGGTCATCCCGACCTCTCCATGTCAGTTCCCCGACCACCTTGGGCCGCCTCAGAGCGTAAGCCCCAAATATTCTGTCCCGCATGACGTTAAACTGTATTTTGTCCCGCATGACGTTAAACTGTATCGCATCCCGCATGACGCTAAACTGTATTTCGTCCCGCATGACGTTAAATTTTATTCCGTCTCGCATGACGTTAAAATTTATCGCGTCCCGCATGATGTTAAACTGTATTCCATCCCACATGACGTTAAACTGTATCCCCACTCTTGGGCCTCCTCAGAGCGTATCCCCTATCCCAGTGAACTACAAGGACTTTGATCCATGTCAAGGCATGTTACGTAGGAAGCCTCCATGAGGTTCAAGCCACATTACTTGGTCTCTCATTCACATTGAGTTTTGTCCTCATCCAACATGATGTTAAACTTCACACCCTTGTCCCGCATGACGTTAAACTAAACACCCGATTGAACTACGAGGACTTTGATCCATGTCAAGGCATGGTACGTAGGAAACCTTCCCAAGGTTCCAGCCCACCACTAGTAGACCCATGGGTCCACTTTCACGTTGGTTCACCGATGAAACCCTTTGAACTACGAGGTCTTTGATCCATGTCAAGGCATGGTACGTAGGAAGCCTCCACAAGGTCCAAGCCCACCACCACTAAGACCCTCCTAGTCCTCCCCATTCACTTCAGCTCTCTAATGATGCCTATCGGACCAAGGTCCACCCTCGTACCGGTCCACCGACACCATCCTGAACTACGCGGACATTGATTCCCTACCACGGGGATACGTAGGAAGCCCCTTTAAGGCTGAAGCCCAACTTCAATGTTTCCCTTGCGATGGTTCCTTGCCATTCCACCCTCCACTTCATTCACCCATCCACCATCCACCCCAATTCTTGCCTGGACCGTCATATCCTGGTGAGACCATGTCGGTATGATCCTCTTCACATCCGCCCATGGGCTGGCCCCGGTATTGGCATCCCTTCAAGGGAAATCCCTCAATCCGATCTATTCTAGCTAATGCTATGATCAGGCTGATCCAACTCTGCTAGACGTTAAACCCGCGGAGTACCCTGTGTTAAACACGGGAAGCTGAGGAAAACATGAGATATGTGTCTATGGAATATAATTACCCGCGCTCGATGTGGGATGCCTCGGGCTTCCACCCCATCGAGAAGCCCTGTGACCAGGGATAACTGACAGACATGCTAGGTTCCCCAGTATCCAGACACGCTACTAATGCCTCGACGTGACTATTCCCCCGACTGAAGGTTGCTTCCCTGACTGGACCCTTTGGAATGTCCCGAAAAAAGCAGTGTAATTAACCGGAGTCCATGGAAACATGGCACTGGGAAGAGTTTCACGAACTACGTATTAAATATATGAGGGAGACCCGGATTAGGTGATGAGTTCTAAGGAGGAATCCACAGAAGGATGAACTAACATCCCATCATCCAGTTTCGATCAAGGAGCAGACGTCCCTGAATAAGGAGCGAATTCCGCCCGCCTTTGGAAAGCGGGAATGCGGGGCAACAAGCGCAGCGTGTCCTCCTCCACTGAAGGATAGATGCGAGCACCCCGTAGAAAGCGTTGGAAACAGAAATGGTGAACCCGACGTGAAATTCTTCTCCTCAATGTGGAGATTAGTAGTGTTCGAGACACCAGTAGATTGACGTTTCACCGGATCCAGATATCCGGCACCTGGTCCCACCAAGAAAATAGCGGGCCTGTCCTGAAACTCCCCAGAAGTCGGGTATTAGAACGTGGGGCACTCCGTTCTGCAGCCTGTTGGCGTGGATCCTTCCTACAGAAGTAGAGAATGGAAGGACGTTAGGGAACTGGTTGTCGATTCTTTTCATCTCAGTGCTGATGAGTTGATCCCTCCGTTTATCAAGAACCAGGTTGCTATTACAGATATGCGATCACCGCCCGCCCGCCTACGTAGGGGCAGGGGAAACTCTGCCACAGCCACACCGCATGGCACTGCTACCACCACGACGGCCGCCACATCGCGGAATACAGGGTGCCCACGTCCCCTTTCCCAATCAGAGGTCATCCTGCGAAGCGTGGTCAACAACCTAGTGCGCAGGTACGAGGAGGAAGGGGTCATCCCAACTAGGGATATGGCCCGCTTAGACCTGGAGGCCTCCAGGCCCCGCCGGCAATGCCGCCCTAACTGGCCGCGTCGGGAGCCCCTACTCCCTCCCCAATGATCAACCGTTTCGGGAGCCTTTCCCCGGAACGCCTTGACGACTCCTCTCCATACGCTGATGAGGCGGGCGCCATCCGGCTTAGCCCACCCAAGGTCCCGACCCAAGGGCTCCAGGCATGAGCTCCTGCCCGGCCGCGTCAGCGCCGCCGTCCAACTCTGTAGGAAGAGCGGGCAGGCTATGTCCCTGCACCACCTGCACCAGCTCGTCTGACCCGACATCAGCACCGGGCCCAGACTGAGGACACCCGCCCATGTGCGTCAACGTCAATAGCTATAGAGGCCCGACCCACCGCCTACATGCATCATGGGGCCTCTGCATACGCTGAGAAGGGTCACTCATTCGCCCAACCAGGATCGAGACCCCAACCGCCCCGCGGGCAGGCTGGGTCGACTCTCCGGGTGGCAGGCCTGAGTGGTGATCACCGCGAACTGACCCGCGGTGATGTCACCTCGTACGGAGGCCCTCCCCATACCACTACTCCACAGAGCGTGGGCCTTCCCCGCTCTGAAACTCGTCATGGAGGTATGCCTCTTGCTACCCCCATCCCGATGGAAGACCTGCCCCGCGGCAGTGACGCTCAGCATGGAAACCTTTCCCGCGCCCACTATACAAGGTATGGAGTCTATCCTCCTGCCCCCGACCGCTGATCCGAAGGAACCATCCATCCGGTCCTTCTCCAATGTGGGGGCCCTCCCTACGTCCTCTCTGCAACCAGAGAGGTTCCCCCTCGCCCCAACAACTCGAGGAGTGAAGGCCAGCCTCGCTCTACCTGCATAGACCATGGAGGTCCTCCCCATGCTCATGCCGGTTCCCACAGAGGCACCGCCCACATGGGTGATGTTCATGGAGGTCCTCCCCATGTACCCCTCTACATTTTCCACGGTTCCCCTCTCACTTCGGCTATCTCGAGTGGGGTTCCTCTCTGCCACGGCGACAGCGCCGCACCGAGGCTACATGAGGAAAGTCAACCGTGTCCCGAAGAGCCACCCCGGGGCAGGAGTGTGGGTCGTCGTCGCCATAAGAAGAGTCCTGTGATGGCCAGGGTGGAGATCAGACATGCCCACTTCTCTGACTCGGAAGCAGAATGCGACTCAGCAATGGAACCTTCTCCCCGCTCCTCCGTATCAAGGACTGGGGCAGGAACAAGATGCGTTAGCCTCATTCTCCCGGAATATGAGGTCCACCTGATTCCCATCTCTCTCCGCAGGTACATCTAGGAGGAAGAAGTCATGGGAATTTCCTAGGTCTCGACTGCGCAATCACCTCCATCGTCACCAGAAGCACCCTCTAACTCTACCAGAGATCACGGGGGTCCTATTTTGGGGGCCAACGATGGTAGAGCGGCGACACGACCTGTCGCCGTTAGCCGCGACTCCTGTACCGGAAGCTGTGGCCATCAGCCCGTCGTATCGTGACATCGTGGCCAGGTCACCATACTCTTTAGAGGATGGCCCGTAATTCGGCGGCAGTCATCTCATTCGTCGTATTCTCCGCCACCGAGTTTACTATCCCAGAGGTCCGCCTCGATACCGCTACCAGTCCCTCAGCCGACCCTGGTTGACGAGTGGGGCAATACAGGACCAGACCCTATGACCGAGCCCAGGAGCTTCTGGAGTATTCTTGCAGCGGATTACTTCCCGGAGAAGTTCTGACCGACGGCGGTGCTGAATTTTCGTGCACCAGAGTCTCTTACCCCTAAAGAAGTGGGGTGATTTTGTCGAACCCTATGGTCGACACACATCCGCCTTCATTACGAACAGGTGGTGTACCCTAGAAGTCGAGAGCACTTCGAAGAAATCGGCGAGCAATGTCGCCTGATCGATTCGGATGCACTCCTTGTGGCCCAGCACCCTGAGTCGCCAGGCCGCCAGAGCGCCCTTCAATGGAAATGCGTTTAGAGTTTCAACGTACTCCACAGAATCATCAGGGAAGCCACCCCCCATGTGCAAGTCTGTGGTTGGGGACACTATGTCGCTCTCCTCTTCGACCCAATTTGGAGGCAGCCTGATTCGTTATGTGACATCAAGGACATGGCCTCGAGAGGGGTCGCAGTCCACATGGCTGACGTCGTGGACAAGGAAGACGAGCTATAATTTCTTGTTGGAGACTTACCCCCCGAGGTCATACCACCACTGCTGGACCCATCATGGAGGGTTACCCGTCAGCAGAGGAACCTACAAGGCCTCCCCGTACCCACCGAGTCGTTGGTACATGGTCGAAATACCGGCAAGGGTAAGGAGAACGTCAGAATTGTCAAGCACTCAGAACTGTCTTCCTCTGTGCAAAAAACGGACGAAGATCCCGAGAAGGCCATGTTATGCCAGCAACATGTTGAGCAGAAGAGGTTGGTTGATGAACTCTTGGTTGAGTGCGCTGCAGAGCGACGACCTAACTATGGTAATCCCAGGCCGGGGCAGCAGGGGCAAGAAAAATTTCTCCCCGGTGAGATGCCTATGGGAAACCCTGATCATGCTACTTCCGCAGACAGGGCATAAGCTAGAACTTACGGCAAGAGGGTGTGATACGTCTTGCCAAACCCTCCCGAGCGACGGGGCAATCTGAAGAATTCAGTCCGGGTTCCCCCAGTCGCCCCACAGGTTATTCCGCCATTTGATCCGCGAGCTGCCGAAGCCATCTACCGTGTTGAGGAACCTGGAAACGCACTTGTGGTTAGGTATCCTCGTCAAGACAGAGACCCCCAACCGGATGATCTTATAGCGGCACTCACAGCCCGCCTAGAAGCGTTGGAAAAATGGAAGGTGGCGGTCCCACTGGATGGAAAGCCGTATCCCGCATGGGTGGATGATATGCCCGCACCTCCGGGTTTTGGGAACCCCACTTTTTCGCCCTTCAACGGCATAGGGGACCCGCCGCAGCACTTGGCTCATTTTTCTTCCAGGTGTGGCCCCATGCTGGGGACCCCAGCTCAGCAAGAAGCCGCCAAGCTCCGATGTTTCGTACAGACATTGAAAGGTACGACATTCATCTGGTACAGCCAGATCCCTGTCGGATCGGTGACCGGTTGGGATGATCTCCGACGACAGTTCTTATACCAGTTCAGCTCCACCACGCGGAAGACCAGCATTGCAGACCTCTTCAAGTGCATGCAGAGGCCTGATGAGCGAGTCGCAGATTTCATCGCCCGGTGGAAGGGATTTACGTATTCCCTCGATATGCCACTGACTAAAGATAAATTACTGACGATGTGTGTGGGAAACATCAAGACAGAGCTGGTACCCTCCCTAATTACTTAGAACTACCCTGGACGGTTCAGATATTTTTCAGATAAGGCTCAGCGCCTTGAGGAAGCCCTGCAACAGGCTAGTCAGGCACATTTTTTTCCACCTATGATCCCGGCCAGGAGGACTGCCAAGGCTGAACCCGTCGCGGTGGCCCAAATAGAAGCCCCTAGGTATCTGGAATTACTGTCAGTGGCACCATCCCCGCAACCCCGCAAAGGTCATCCACCTCAAGCATAGGCTCCTGCGCAGCAGCGACCGCCTCAGAACCGACAGGTTTCCCCGCACAATGCGCCACTTCCACCTAGGTGAGACAATCAGGCGCCACCTCCTCGGCAGACCCCTCTGACCCCTCGTCAGGGCCATGCCCCTAGGGCCCCCCATCCGGAAAAAAGGCACCAAAATTATTCGTTCAACGAAAATCAATTCCCTGGCTATTTCTGAAGTGCTCTAGAGCAAGGGATTGTGCGTCTGCCCGAGTGCAGAAGGCCGGCAGAGGAGAATCTCACTGATCATCCCAACTAATGCCCTTACCATCAGTTTCTGGGGCACACCCTCAAGAAATGCTACGTGTTTAAAGACTGGCTTCAAGACCAGGTCAACAACAACATAGTCATGTTGGGCCCAGCACCAGCGCAAGTGGCGGGTGTCTTTTTAGGGTCAGAGATCGGTAGCGACAGCAAAGGCCAGTGGCAGCAGGTTCCCAACTGCGTATCCCAGAAATACGATGACTGGATGGCTCGAAAAACCGTCGTTCATGCCCATGGTATCATCCGGGCACGCCTGAGGCAGCCTTAACCATCAGAATTAGTAGTCGGTACCTCCCCATCATCTTCACAGTCGACTTCTTCCCAAAAGGGAAAGCAGCGGCGACGCAAGAAGAAGCAACGCGCACCGCCGTTGCTGCCGTCATCCCGCATTCTGGTAGAAATTATGACCCATGAAATTGGGATTCCTCCCAGAATCCGCCCGGTTCTGGATGACTACTCGAGCGACAGCCAATGGTACGCTTTGGTTAACACCGTGGAGCTGGTAACGCCCTGTATGACTCCCGACGAGGGGGAGAGCCAGGAGAACCTCCCCAACGATTCCAGCCAACGTCAACGTCAGCGAAATCGCTACCACGCCAGTCATCGAGTTACGTCAGCAAGAACTTACAGCCAAGCCGTGCATACTACTGAGACCAGACAGTAGGCTCATCGCAGAGCTCAGCACGCGCAACCCCGTCTAACGCCCTCAACTATACCTCCACCACCGTTTGTGCTACTGGATCAGAGAGAGCTACCCCGTTCGTATCAAAGTCAGTCTTGCCCGGCTACAGGCCAGCCTCCGCTGCCCAATCCTAGTCCGGCGACTACTCTCAAGGATTCTACTAGTAGGCAGCAAGATGTACCCAGTACTAGCTGATCGCTGGTTCAACCAGCAGGATCCGCTATGCCTCCAAATGCCGAACGACCTCTTGTAGGCAAAGGTTCACATTTGTCAAGAAAGTATGATGTCCTAAAGCAACTGGTCGGCATTCCGACAAGGCTTTCTATCCTTGCGGCCCTTCGCCTATCATTCGAAATGCGTGAGGCACTTGCTGAGGCCCTAAGGAGCCCCCTCCAGTTTGAGACGGAGGTAGCAGCTGTAGAATCCTTCCATACCGAGATGATTGAAAAAGCCGAATGTCAGGCGGTTATCTCATTCTCCGGTGAATATGAGGACCCTCCTCTACATGGGCACATTCGCCCGCTGTACATCACTGGCCACTTCAATGGCGTGGAAGTCCGCCACTATCTTGTTGACATGGGTTCCGGAATCAATCTAATTCTAACTCGGACGTTGCGAAAGCTGGGTCTCTCTGAAGGTGATTTAACTCCCTCTGACCTCAGAATCCAGGGGTACGATAGGACCGAGCAAACCCCAGTCGTCAAGATCCGCCTGAGGACTCAGTTCGGTGGCTTAATTTCCAGCACCAAGTTTATGGTTGTATCTCAGGATACCACCTACAACGCGTTGATGGGTAGGCCATGGCTCCATCTGCATGCAGTGGTCCTTTCGCCATATCATCGGTGCCTCAAATACTCTCTCAACGGTCGAGTAGGCGTGCTCCAAAGAGATGCGTTTCCTTTCGCTTCTTGTGAGGCCCACTATTTGGATGCGGGTTATTAAAAAAGTAAGGATAAGCAAATCCTAGTAAGTGAGGATGAACCCTCCCCGATCGCAAGTGATCCCTGGGAAAGCATGGATGATGCCTACATCCTCCCAATCCACCGATTGGAGGCCATGACCCCCGACATGGGGCAATTTTTTGTTGTTTCGGGTACAAGAGGAAGGCATGTTCTCGTGTCCAAGCGAGTGTGCAAAATCACCTTGTAATCCTACATCAACCAGGCCCATGTGATCCCGGAACCTCCTACCCCTGTACGGTACCGGGACGTCATGTTATGACAACGGCGGTGTGCCATACGTGTCTCTTCCGCTGGGCTGGAATTAACCGACTCAGGCCGACACGTCGCCACTACTTTGATATCATCAAACATGGCCCCTTGGCCCAAAGGGCATAATGGATAGGATCAACTGCCTTTATTGAAATGGCCTCAATGGCAAGTGATTCTCCTGATATGATGACCACTGTTTACCAATCCGGCACCAGCTACCTCTCAGGCTTTGATAGCCCAGAAGAACCTCCCATCGCGGGAAATCCCCCCACGGGTGGAGAGGAAGACATAGAGGGTGCTCCCCCCCACCTTTGAAGAAGGCGTCTCTACCACATTTGATGAATTGGTACAGGTGAACTTTGGTAGCGAGTCAGATCCGAAACCCACATTGATCAGTGCATCCATGTCCCCCGAGGAGCGGCAGCAGTACATAGACTTCCTCAAACAACATCGTGATGTGTCTTCCTGGAGTTACAACGAGATGCCAGGACTAGATCCCCAGGTAGTCGTTCACCGTCTGGGCCTCCCGGCAATACATCGTGGGTTTTATTAGCCTCCCAGGAAGATGCACCGATCTCATGGTGCTATGGTTGAGGCTGATGTTGACAAGCTTATCAAAGCCAAATTTGTTGTGGAAGTCCAGTACCACAAGTGGCTTGCCAACATTGTGCCAGCCAGGAAGAAGAATTGGCAGATCTGAGTCTGCATCGACTTCCGCGATCTTAATCACCACTACCCAATGGATGACGTCCCACTCCCGGTGATGGTATTATTGATTGATGCCACGGCCGGGTTCCAAGCTCTCTCTTTCATGGACGTGTATTTCGGGTACAACCAGATCCGGATGGCCCTCGAAGACGAGGAGTCCATTTCCTTCAGGGCTCTCCAAGGTACCTTTTTCTACTAGGTTATGCCATTCGGTTTGAAAAATGCAGGTGCCACTTATCATAGGGCCATGCATCGCATATTCAAGACGATTATTGGGACATTAGTGGAATGCTACGTGGATGACCTCGTAGTCAAATCATGTTAGCGCCGGGACCATCTCAATGACCTTGAGAAAGTGTTCGGTTTCCTCCATTCTCGTCACCTAAAGATGATCCCATTGAAGTGTGCCTTCAGGGTCACCTCTGGGAAGTTTCTGGGATTTGTTTTCAGATACTGAGGTATCGAGATCCACCCAGAGAAGATAAAGGCCATCAACCAAATGCCTTCCCCGAGAAAAATTCGGGAGCTTTGAGGCCTCCAAGGCCACTTAGCCTATATACACCGATTCATCGTGAATCTGGCCGGCAAGTGTAAGCCCTTTTCCCGACTCATGAGGAAGGGTGTTACCTACGAATGGGATGAGGAGTGTCGGACCACCTTCGAGGAAATCAAGCAGTATCTGCTCCAACCTCTGGTTTTGATGCCACCCATCTCCGGAAAGCTGCCAGTCCTTTACGTGACTGCCCTGGAAAGATCCCTTGGTGCACTGCTCGCCCAGAAGAATAACGAGGGTACTGAGAACAGTCTCTACTATCACAGCCGCATTCTTCTCGATACGGAGGTCAGATACTCCCCTATTGAAAAGAGCTGCCTTGCGCTCGTATTCGCCATGCCGAAGTTGCGACATTACCTACAGCACCCTGAGGTGCAATTGGTCTCCCGGGTAGACCCACTGAAGTAAATCCTTAACTGCCCCATGCTAACTGGCTGACTAGCATGGTGGGCGTTGATTCTATAGCAATTTGATATCAGGTTCGTACCTTAGAAGTCCATTAAGGGACATGCATTGGCATACTTTTTAGCCGCCCATCCCACCTCCGCGGATCAATCCATGTACCTAGATCTTCTTGATGAGATGATCCTCTTAGTCGACGATGCCGTCCCCTGTTGGAAAATTCATTTCGACGGAGCCTCATGGAGCCCCAACGGTATGCAGATCAATGATCCCAAGGTCAATAGAGTGGGCCTGGGTATTGTCTTTATTACCCCGGCGCAAGCCGTCCTACCATACTCATTCCTGTGGTTAGAAGGCTGTACGAACAACGAGGCAGAGTACCAATCTCTCATCACCGGCCTTAAGTTGGCCCTTGAGATCCATATGCCCCATCTACATGTGAAAGGAGATTCTGAGCTGGTAATCAAATAGGTTAATGGAGACTACGTCGTCAGGAATCCGGAGCATGTACCATTGCTAGAGTACGCCCTCCGCCTAATGGCCCAGTTCTCTTCTCGACCAGAGGTTACCCATGTCCCACGGTCACAGAACGGTCAAGAAGACGCCTTGTATGGCTTAGCCGCGTCGCTCGCAGAACCCGAGCAAGATGATTTGATCATACATGTGGCACACCGAAGAGTCATTTCCCTCGTCACCTAAGGGGACAATGATGGCCTACGGGTAAGTCATCTCACTGCCGGACCCTCCACGTCAGGGGTCCCGGGTTCATCAGACGTAGTGGTTGAAGCCACTCCCGACTGGTGGGCACATTTTGTTGAGTATCTCCAAAATGGCTGCCTCTCGGACGATCAGGCCGAGCGCGAGCAAATTCGACGTCGCGCGCTGCAATTTACCCTCCAGAGCGGCCCCAGTCTTGAACAGATCCTTTATAAGCGGAGTTTCTATGGTATCCTCCTCTGTTGCATCCAAGGAGTAGAGATACCTCAAGTTATGCAAGAGGTTCACGCTGGTTCATGTGGTTCCCATCAAGCTGGGCCAAAGCTGTCCCATCAAATCCGGAGGTTGGGGTACTTCTGGCCCTCTATGATCCACGATTGTATTGGGTATGCCAAGATATGCCAAGCGTGCCAAATTCACGCCAACTTCCTGCATCGTCCGCCGAAGACCCTCCACCCCACCAAGTAATCTTGGAAATTTGCGGTATGGGGACTTGATGTAGTGGGACCGTATCCACCGGCAACATCCTGCCAGTATAGGTTCATCCTGACTGCTACAGACTTCTTCTCCAAGTGGGCAGAAGCAGTTCCGCTCAAAAAGGTCAGGGCATGTTCCATCGTTGACTTTGTGACCTCAAATATTATCCACCGGTTTGGAGTCCCTCACGCCATCCTCACCAATAACGGCACCAACTTCCGAGCGGCTAAACTGAAGAAATTTTACGCCAAGTACGACATCCGTTCGAACCATACCTCCTGCTACCACGCGTAGGCAAAAAGACAGATTGAGGCGTTCAACAAAACCCTCTCTAACATTCTGTAGAAGATGGTTGGTCAAAACAAGAAAAGTTGGCCGGAAAAGTGCCCCAACGCCCTCTGGGATTATCGAACAATGACTCGCAACTCTACCCAGGTGACCCCATATTCCCTGGTGTATGAAGCTGAGGCCTTCCTGCCCATTGACGTCCAGCTGCCATGGTTACGGACTGCAGTTTATGATCACCAAACACCAGATGAGGTAGCCAAAATCCATCTAGCTAATTAGAAGCACTGGACGAGAACTGGCTTTGTGCCCTGCACAATCTGGAAATCCATCAGGATAAGATAGCAGGGTCTTCAACAAGAAGGTTCATCTCCGCTCTTTTCTACAGGGCGACCAAGTACTGGCCCTTCGAGCGCCAATGATTCCCAATAGGAAACCACCCAAATTAGAACCGAAATGGGAAGGGCCTTATATCATCCATAAGGTTTACCCCAATGGAGCATACTCCTTGGTGGCCATGGATGGAGAGCGTATAACCCCTCCCAAAAATTCCAAATTCCTCAAGAAATACTTTTCATAAGGAATAACGGTCCTACATGACCCTAAACTGCAAAAGGGTCCCGCATGACCCTAAACTGCACGTTACGGTACTGCACGACCCTAAACTACAAAAGGGTCCCACATGACCTTAAACTGCACGTTACGGTCCTGCGCGACCCTAAACACAAAAAGGGTCCTGCATGACCTTAAACTGCACATTACGGTCCTGCACGACCCTAAACTGCAAAAGGGTCCCGCATGGCCTTAAACTGCATGTTACGATCCCGCACGACCCTAAACTGAAAAAGGGTCCCGCATGACCTTAAACTGCACGTTATGGTCCTGCACGACCTTAAACTGCATCTTCGTCCTGCAAGACGATAAACTGCAAAATGGTCCGAGCTCTATGACTTTAAACTAACATCTCCCCTCATCCTTACTGCAAGATGTCAAACTCCAAGCCAGCCAGACCGTCCTGACCGAGGCTCAGCCTCAGGCCCCTTGGCCTCCTTGGGCCCTTGGCCCCCCGTACTTACTCCAAGACGTTAAACTGCAAGCCAGTCAGGCCTTCCTGACCGAGTCTCAGCCTCAGGCCCCTTGGCCTCCTTGGGCCCCTGGCCCCCCGTCCTTACTACAAGACGTTAAACTGCAAGCCAGTCAGGCCTTCCTGGACGAGGCTCAGCCTCAGGCCCCTTGGCCTCCTTGGGCCCCTGGCCCCCCGTCCTTACTGCAAGACATTAAACTGCAAGCCAGTCAGGCCTTCCTGACTGAGGCTCAGCCTCAGGCCCCTTGGCCTCCTTGGGCCCCTGGCCCCCCATCCTTACTGCAAGAGTTTAAACTGCAAGCCAGTAAGGCCTTCCTGACCGAGGCTCAGCCTGAGGCCCCTTGGCCTCCTTGGTCCCCTGGCCCCCTGTCCTCACCGCGAGATGTTAAACCGCAAGCTGGTCAGGTCTCCCTGACCGTGGTCCAGCCTAAGGCCCCTTGGTTTTCCCCAAATTACCCTCTTGTGGGATTGTACGGTATGGTGTGGGACTACATCCTCATTCTTGTCAGATTACTTGTCGTACCTTACATATCCCCAAATGAGATGTATCCTCGCCCCGCATGACGTTATACTGCATCCCAAGAACTACATGTGGCTTGATTCCCATCTCAATGGGATACGTAGGAATGCTCAGACGCCTCGTCTTGAGCCCAGCCCCAAGCTTTTCTCTTCCACTATTCCCCCTGGGAATAGTTTCCTTGGAGGATCTTTGTGTATCAAGGAGTAGGATTTCTTGGCCCCGCTTATACAACCCTTCTCACACAAGGATTGTAAGGGTCGCACCATGTGCCCACTCCCATTCTTCTATCCTCCCACGTCCTCACCGCAGGACGCTAAACTGCATGGCCTTCATGAACTACGTATGGCTTGATTCCCATCCTAATGGGATACGTAGGAACTCCCAGACATTTTGTCCGTTGGCCTAGCCCAAAAGCCAAAATCTTCCCCTCGGGTCAAGACATGGCAGGTTGCACAATTTTTCCCCAACTCACATCGAGCAAGCCTCGACCCGGCTGCACACCAACTGGAGATGTTTGCCTCTTTCATGGATGGATACATCTATGCTTCACCCACTCCATTACCGGGATTCCATAATTTTAACACCTGTAGGGACCCCCAAGAACGGCCTGGATACTACGCCCAAGGGCTCTCCTTCCGATACGGGACAACGCCCCCGAGGTTTTTCAAACAACAGGCTAATACATGTCCCGCGTTGCAAATTTGTTCAGTGGTCGACGCTCATTTGTTGCTCCCATATCGGGTCACCATGGGGATGTTGTGTTTTGAATATGGTCAACATCGTCCTGGATCTTCAGGTCCACCCTGAGATATCCCAGACATTGAGTGCAGTTATTCATTTTACCCCATTCCGATGTGACAAACTTCTTCCCGGGTGGTGCTAGCGATCGGGCCCACGGCCCCGATCCCCCATAGGGGTGTACAGTGTGGTGTGGGGCTATGTTCTCATTCACGTCAGGATAATGTACCACGCCGTACGCATCCCCTTATGAGGCCCAGCCTCAGGCCCCTTGGCCTCCTCGGGTCCCCAACCCCCGTCCCCATGTAAGACGTTAAACTGCAGACCAGTCAGGCCTTCCTGACTGATGCCCGACTATTAGGCCCCTTGGCCTTCTCGGGTCCCCGACCCTTGTCCTCACTGCAAGACGATAAACTGCAAGCATGTCAGGCCTTCCTGACCAATGCCTAACCATCAGGCCCCTTGGCCTTTCTAGGTCCCGGCCCATGTCCACTCTTATAGGAGTTTATGTGTGGCATGAGGTTATTTTCTCATTTACATCGGTCTCGTAATGACCACGCCATGTACCTCTCCCTCCTGAGTTGTTTCATCTATCCCTTTTCAGTGGCTCACCAATGTGCCTAAGAGTACTCTGGTTTATTACCTAGAATGCCATGCTTTACTCGGACATGTCCGCACCTGCTCTCCAGGATTTGTGTATCCCTGCATCAGGGCTTCCATCATCTTTCGCACCCGGAGGGACCCCCAAGAACGGCCTAGATACTACGGCCAAGGGCTCTCCTACCATTATGGGCCAACGCCCCCGAGGGTTTTGGACAAGAAATTGATAAAATACAGCGCTGCGAATATGGTCAACGGTCGATGCTCGTTTGTTGTTCCCACCTCAGGCAAACGTGGTATAGACGCTGTGTTTCCACCATGGTTAATAGTTTTCCTCTATCGACACGCCAACCCATTAATCCCAAAATGTCGGGTACACAACTCACACACTTAATCACATCATCATGTCCAAGAAGAGTCTCAGAACTCTCGGTACTTTTCCTCTGTGAACGTCCGCACGTTGGGGGAACAAGTCGTGTCAAAGGTGTCCTTCAGGGCTCTCTGCCGACTCCCCTTTGATGGATTCCCCAAGTATTGCGATAAGGATTCTCTCCCCCTTGTTTCCCACACCGAGATTAACTCACGTGGGCTTAGGGATCAGGTGGAAATCTGTGCTTACTCATGAAGTTGTCACCATCCACGTTCCGAGCTCTAAGACCATAAAATAATATTCTCATCTGGAACTACGTTCAACTTTATTCCCATATTAATGGGATACGTAGGAATGCCCAGAACCCTTGTATTTGGGTCTGGCTTCAGTTCAGAAAATTCACCTCTTTGGTCCTACCTTCAGGACCCCGACTACGGGAAATCGTGGCGTAGTGCGGGATTATGTCCTCATTCACATTGGGTTTGCAATGGTTGCACCACGCACACCCTTGTTCTGAGAGTTAGCCCTCATATTCCTTTTCCAGCGTGACATTAAAAGGCACCCTTAAGAACTACGTGTGGATTGATTCCCATCCTCATGGGATACGTAGGACCGCCCGGACACCCTGTCTTCGGGTATATCCCATTTAGGGAGCCAGTATCTCCCTCTGTTTCACATCTTACCCCTATATAGGCCCCTCTGCCTAAGGTCTCCCTCTCTGAATGGCGTTCAATGTGATGTGGGATTATGTCTCCATCAATTGTGTTTTATAACACTATGCATGTTCCCCGCCTAGCATCATCTCTGCTACATCTGCACTGCATGACGATAAAATGAATGATTGGTCCTATCATATGACCCAAAACTGTGACATTATCGTCCTGGCCGCATGATGAAAAACGGCACTGCATTGTGGTGACCTCGTTGTAGATGACATCACGTTGGGTATTGGTCATGTGCCATGCCATTTGTCAACGCCCATCACGTCTTGATCCTTGTGGCGACATCACGACCTACTATTCTTGGCATGTCGCTTCACAAAAAAAACCATTCACCTTAAAGAACAAACAAAACATATCAAATTTCAATTCTTTTAGTGCAAGGGACACGGCCGCACTCCCCATTTCCCCTGGCACTGGTACCTTACCGTGCTGCCATTCAGAACTACGTATGGCTTGATTCTCATCCTTATGAGATACGTAGGAGCGCCCGGGCACTTCCCCGCAGGCCCAGCCTAACCTTTGTGTTCGATCCCTCGACTCAATCATTTCCCTAGAGAACGCATGGTATGTAGAGCGTAGGCCCTCCTTTACGTCGGGTTTTGTTGCCATGCGTCCCCTGCTCCCTTTACCCATTTATGGTCTAAGGTCCGCCTCAAGAACTATGTAAGGCTTGATTCTCATCCTTATGAGATACGTAGGAGTTCCTGGGCACTTCTTCTCGGGCCCAGCCTAACATTCACTTTCGGTCCGGGATTGCGTCCTCGTTCACGTCAGGTTGTTCACCGCACTGTATACACCACCTATTCCCATTCACGCCAGGTGTTTGAGTTACTCCACCATACGCCTCTTATGTCTCCTCCCATCCACGTTCTGAATTCTATGACCCTAATCTAAGATCCCCATATGGGAAAGGAATCCTCTTCCTCTCTCTAAAATGTCTTGTTGTCGTATTCAGATGTGTTTCGACAAAGAGCCCGATGTGTGGGACTTTCATACATACATTCCCTTCGTCCCATGACCAAGCTTCGGGAGCTCGCTATTTGGATCCTCATCCTCTTCCACATCCAAAAAGACCCTCGGATGACATGGATACTAGGATTAAGGGATCTCCATGAATGCTGGAACTATGGGCCCTCCAATAATTTCGGTCCAACGTCCCTACGGATCTTTGAAAACATTTGTGACATGGTCCCGTGTTTCGAACATGGTTAACGGTCAACCCTCATCTGTTTGTCCCCATTCTAGGCTAACGTGATATGGATGTTGTGTTGCGAACACGGTCATCAGTTATCCTCCATCGTCACACTGCCATCATCGTGATCTGATTCTCGAGTGTCATGATTCACACCTTTCCACTTCCTCATGTACACGTGGAATTCAATCATACACAGCTCTTTCTCTTCGCGCATCTAGATGTGCTAAATTATTGTGTTAGTGTCATTGGGCCGGTATTCACCGAATGTCCCTTTTCCCTAACCTACCCCTTTTTGTGTCAGGAAATTCTCACCACTACTGCTTGTTTCCCACACCGAGCACGACTCACGTGGGCTTAGTAGTTTTTGCAGGATGTGTACCAACACAGTCGGGCTGCTCCTCGTCCCGTATGACGTTAAACTGTGCTTCCATAACTACTTATGGATTGATTCCCATCCTTATGGGCTCCGTAGGAACGCCTGACCCACTTCCTAGTATCTACTAGAGGGTAAACCCTTAAACAAGACGACGTGCGACCCACTGCCCAGCTCTGTTGGAGGGTAGACCCTCAAGAGTCGTCGGGTGACCCACTGTCTAGTACCTACTAGAGGGTAAACCCTGAAATGCTCTGGCCATCTCTACCAGATGGTACAACAACGGCCAACCGAACACGG
The DNA here is from genome assembly GCA_963277665.1 of Viscum album. Classification (NCBI taxonomy): domain Eukaryota; kingdom Viridiplantae; phylum Streptophyta; class Magnoliopsida; order Santalales; family Viscaceae; genus Viscum; species Viscum album. Next base: position 1,415,143,399 of record OY728161.1, on the reverse strand, counting down.
AGTGGGTATCACACAACCATACGACTCTAGAACAAGACCAGGGGAATCCTCTCAACCCTGCTGATCTAAATCATCGAGCATAGAGTCGGGGGAAAAACTCAACCTCGCTGGTCAAAAAACTAGAACTGAGGGACCCTCTACGTCGCGATAAGTCAAAGGTACGCAAAGCCGAACATGGAGTGCACCTGGGGCCCACAAAATGTGTGAACCCAAGTTAACCCCAACCAAGCTCACAAATGTTCTTAGGTAAAACCATCCACACATACCTCCCAACGTCCTCGCATACTCCCAGAGTATGCCACATCTCCAGCCCACATGTTAACATGCACACGACCCCCAACATGAATATGAAGCCATAAAAGTAACAACTCCAAAATACCACTTCAATGACTGAGTCACGTCCAACCACATCTCTTCAAGCATTTACACCACTCACATGGGAGTGCACACGATCACACGCCAAGGGTACACTAAAAACATGGTAGAAGAATCGCCACCGGGGCATCGTCATATTTCCACATTTAATAAGATCGTGAAAGTATGTCGGCACAACCAAATGGATTTTACAGTTGTGATCCTCGCAAAAAAACACGTGAGATAGACTACTTACTCGCCTCCAATAGATATCCGATGGAAATGTCACCAACACTGCCTCACGCCCGAACGACGTCCCGTGATCCCGAGCCTCAACCCTGCCAATAGTCGGGTGCATCGCACCATTGCGACCCCCTCAGAAAAACATGTCAAAAAAATGATCACTTGAGTGCAACAGATATCTGGAGAAAAAGATTCATTTCGGCGCACCACACATGAGCAGTGCTACGTGGGACCCTCATCCTGGTCTCGAAACACAACGAACGGATCGTACCATTGTGATCCTCTCAAAAAATCACACAAGGTGGACTTTTCACTTGTCCAAAACAGTCTCCTGGTGATAGAGATGGAAAATCACTGTCGACGCCCAAACGGCCCTCATGGGGCCCACACCATGGTGCCAAATTAACACGGGTGGATTACTCAAATGCAACGCCCTCAGAAAAACACCCAAAATCAACCAGTCGCACACCTCGAATGGACGCCCGATGAAAAAGTCGCTAAACGTTGCTCGCAGCTGAAAATATGGGCCATGTGGCCTACGCCTCAACTCTGGATTCAACGCCCGGAACCACCCTGGAATGCTTCGCCCTGACGCTAGGGTCCTAATGCCACTGACGGCGCTCAAAACAGACATCAGACGCATCTGCACCGTACAAAACAAGATTCCTCGGAAAAAACTTCAGTCAACTTAAAGACGCGTCGCGCTTCTGAGGCCCCTCATTTCGGGAATTTAAAATTCCCAAAACCATCTCGAAAAGTTTGTCTCTATTTGAGGGTTGCGTTTGCATAGACGGTACAATATTTCAACCCACGGTTTGAATGTTACGACATTTTAACGCCGCCGAACGCAAGCGAGGGTGGACCGGACCAGCCACGAAGGGCCTGTCTTGGTCTCCCGCGGAGACTCGCACTCACGGGTCTCTATCGCCATGTGGGGGTCACACACCGCGACCCCGCGGTCGTCGCGCCCCGGCGCTCCCCTGCGCCCCCCTTTGAGCTCCGCCTCACCCTGCCGACAGTCTCCATGCCAGCCGCTGAAGCCGTGCGCCCCGCCGCTTGGATGAGAAACCGCCGCCGCCAAGGGGAACCGCCGCCCTTCTCCCACGCCGCCGCGCCTCGGACCGGCATAACACCCAAACTGGCCGAAAACACATTCAAAATCCCAAAAAGTTCGCGGACGATGGCGATTGACTCCGAACTCCGATTTCAAATCCTAAAAGTGCGATGGGAAGCTCATAATTTATACTACACAATTATGGGATTTTTTCGAAGATCAAACAACAACTCGACACATATAATTGATCTTGAAAGAAGGTTCATAAATTAAAACACAAACAAAAACCTCCTACATCTTGGGCGTTGCCCGAAGCTTCATGGAGGGTCTGCCGCCGCGCCGTCGCCTTGCCGGAGCTACCTCGTCATATTAGAGGAGGATAGGGAGAAAATGATAATATGGGGTTTCTCTAGGGATATAGGGGAGTAAGGAGAATGGGTGGTTTTGGTTTAAAAAGAATATTAAAGTAATTAAATTTTAATTAATTTAATCCACAATTTTAAACCGCATCCGAAACTTTTGGCGATGTCAAAATTAAACCTCCCCTACGGTAAAAACCACCTCCCAAGCACAATGGTTGTCTCAGAATGTGATTCTGAGCTTCCGTTTGATTGTTATAAAGATGAACACCCAAAGCCCCTAAATTACGAAATCGCCCATGGGGCCATTTTTCACTGACGGCCCGCGCCCACAAAACTTATACCCCTCCTAGGGTAAACGACATGCTCCGAACTCAAATGTACCCTTAGTTTTCTTATACGAGCCACCTTTTAAGAGCTATTTTAGTTTCACCAATAAACGAATTAATTAATTAATTGATTTATCCGTTTAATGTTCCAAAAGCGAGCGAGGGGTCCAAACTTCCCACACCGACCTGTTTTATGTGGTTCCTAGGGTAAACACCACATTCCAGACCCATCCGTACACTCATATCTCTGATATGGATCACCGTTTAGGAGTTCTCCATTTTATTTGGTGTTTCCAGTGTGAACGCACTGAAAATTTAATTTCTGCCACACCGGGGCTCGGAATCGCACACCGTCTGAGGACGCTGCTCTGGAATAACACCAAGAATATTCCAAAGTCTTTCACAGCAAAAACCAGGTTCTTACAATTACAGACTAGTAAATGCTTCCTCTCTATGCATCAATAGAATAAATAAAAAGATAATTTGGACTCAAATTTTTCTCATTTGTAACCCATATTTTTTAATTTTAATTGATGATAAATCTTGAATTTAAGTGTCCTGTGAATGGAATTGACCAAAATAAGGTATGTTTCTACCCTATAATTTTTATTTCATAATAATGGTATTTCATATTGGTAAATCTATCATGTTCCTAGGAAACATGACGTTTAATAATTATGCATTTCCTATAATAAAATTTATCTTTCATTATCCATTCAATTTTCACTATGATTTTATATATTGATGCATTTCATTATCATTTTATTGATTAATTTGATTAATTTTTCATTTATTTTCCATTAAATATAGTTTATTCGTTATCTATTCTTGTATTCATTTTATTTAAATGCATTTTGAGCTCATTTATTTATCCCTATATATTGATTATTATTATTGATTCATCATTTCTTCTAGTGTATATAACCCTCATTGACCATTTGAGCTCAAAAATATTTTTTAAATTTAACCTATATTACATGATGTTTTTATTCACTGATATAAATTTATATTATAGATAGAATGAATTTAATATCAATAAAAATAATCAATTTTAATTTGTTTAGCGAATTGTAATATTAGAATCATGGAAACATTTAACCTACTAAGACTATATAACCATTTCTATCTTCTTGATGGAATTAACTGTATCATATAGAAATGTAATGGTAAAAAGAACTATATCTATGAATTTGGTTGTGGGGTCACAATAGATGGTATCAGAGGATGATTCTTATCGACCTAGGGAACTATATTTTGGAAAGCAATGAATTGGGATCATTTCCCAAGGGCATAATTTAATATAATTATAGAGGAAAATCATAATCTTTTTGTATGGTAATGGTTATGTGGACTTTCTAAGATATAAATCCCTATTTGGATATTATAAGTGTAAATTGTTCTAAAAAAGAGACACCTAGTCATAATAATCCTGAAAATATTTCTGGGGAATGACTTTATCATTACCTAGTAACTGATAATGGTACTTACAGTGCACCGATATTGAAAATCCCAGGGGATACTCATATAATTAATCAAACTTATTTATATACAATTAAGAAGGATTTAAAAATATAATGGCAATTAATGACCAAGGTTAAATCATATACTAAGGAATAAACTATATTGAAAAAAACATATTAAGTATTTCTGTATAACTATTTTACTATGCGTATTTTTTTATAAGAATAATGAAACAACTAATTATTTTGTTGATGTTTATATGAATATATTTAATAATTTATTTATAACTTGTTAAAACATTCATGGTTATGATTATAGTGTTTATCATATGTTCAAAGTCATAAACACCCCTTTTTAAAATGTATGTTTTTGGAATGTAAAAATATTAAGGATATTTTTGGATAAATATACAGAAAGAAGATTTTTATTAGAAAAAATATTAGAGGACTAAGGAATTCATATTTTACAGAAATTTTTTTACGGTATTGATAAACTTTAGGGTAAATAAGATCATTAATAATGTATTAATAATAGTAAAATTAGTTTATCGGACTTTGTGGAAAAAATATGTTCTATTGAAAAACGTAGTTATAATGTTAATTAATGGTTGGTTTTATTTCAAGGATATAAATTGTGTCTTTCTAGGATTTTGTAGGAAATATAATAATAATGTTTTAGAAAATATAAAACGTACATGCTAGGTAGAAACAAATTATGCCTAGAAAGATAGTAGGACTTGAACCCTTGACTGAAGGAAGATAAGGGTTTTCAACCTACCAATGTATTATGTAATGTTGCAGTTGATATGTTATTGTTTTTTGTTAACTTATTTAAATAAAATGTTAATGATGATCTCATGGGGTTAATTTCTTGGTTTATTGAAAATTTATTATATAGGATAAAATTATATAACCATATTATATTATCGAATAATTAGAAAATTTGGAATGATATATCACTCTTTTTTAGATAAATTATATGTAAAGAGTTAATTTTATTGCTTCATTCATAAAAAACATTTTCTGATATTTATTTCATGGAGTAAGAGAAAAAAACAAAGGATGAGATTCTATATATAATTTCAATTAATTTAAATTAGGTATATTAGTATGTATGTGTTGGTTTTTTAAGAATTACACAAAATTAAGCTGATGATGATCAAATAAAATTATTTGATTACATTCATATCTGAGAAATCAAATGGTATTATAAATCATTACATATTTAGGGTGTTTAGGCCCTTTATTATCCATTTATCATTACTTTTTTTTACCAATGACCTTTATTACTCTCTATATATTTTTATTCCTTTCCTATAATTCTATATATTCACATTACACTAATTAGTTCTTATGTATAAACAAATTTATGAGTTTTTCTATAGGAAATTATACTTCCCTTCCAATCATATAATTAGTATATAATTTTATCCCATATCTGATGATATTTAACAAAAATATTATTTACAAATATGAAACAATTTATTACCGAGGTCATGTTTAAATATGAAGTATAGAATTTATTTTTGTTGAGGATAATGTAACACCTTGACGTAAAAAAACAATAAAATATTAATAATAATAATTTTTAAAAAAAAATTGATATCATATTTCAATACACATAACATAATGTTTATATTAAGTTACACATAGTAGGAATTTTATGTTGTGTTACATGAAACAATGAAATTTTTTGATAGCCAATATTACATGCAAGGTTGAGTTTCACTAAACACCGATAAATTAATAATATAAAAAATTATAAACATGAAATTAATTTTCATAGAATAAATAAGATAAAATAATTAATGAAAATATATTTTTTAGATATTTTTATAATTTATCCATTAAATTGTATCAATCTTATATTCATTTAAAGGAAAAATTAAAAATTTCTAAAAAATAGTATTTTCTTAAAACACATATTAGTATCTCTTTTTGAAATAAATTTAAAATTAATTCTTCCCACTTTAAGAAATTTTTTTGAAAATGTAATCTTTATTTTTGAAATCGTAATACCATATATATCTTATGTTGTAATTTTTATATTATTTTGATATGCTTTATTTATTGATTAAGAATAAGAAAAAAAAATTTGTAATACAAAAATGCATTATCTTTTATATAAATAATAATGTTATATTATATTTTTGTTGTATTTATTGTAAATATAGTTCACTGATACACTGACTTATCCAATTTATGTAATCCAAATAAATTTCATATTTAATTTTTATATAAAAACATTTTAGACATGTAAACATTTTTAAATTTAAAATACCTTTTATGCCAGTTCTACTTGATAAATTTTAAATTAAATTCATCTAGATTTCGGTGTTTAGGTTTAACAAATTTATTATATATTTCGATTGAGAATAATTTAATTTATCTAATATGGAAAACATAATTTTTACAATACTTATTTGAGAAAAATTAAAAAATTGATTATAGTTATCTACGTTAAAAAGATGTTACTTAGTTTTTTAAACATAGAATATAAGGTGTAATAATGATCCATCACTTGTAAAATATGGATTTAATAGAAATACTACATACTTATAAATTATGAGCACATTAATGGTGCATTATTTGGGAATTTTTTCAAGAATAAAATGTTTTTGGAATTCTTGTTAAAAAAATTACAACACTTTCAATCACCACACTTATAAAAGGCCTCTCACTCTCCTCTTCACTTAACACCATAAAAACTCTTTATTTAGGAAAATAACCACTAAATTAACAATACAAATTAGTTAGTTTCAGCCTATAATCCTAATTTTTTGTTCAAATATAATCTTTACGGATTAAAAGAAAAACCGTGGAGGATACCCAAAGCTGAGGTAATGTTCTTCAACAGGCATATTCATTTTAATTCATACTCCACCTCCATAAATAATTTTATACCATGATGATATAATAACCTCAAAATCCTCTATATATAGAGTATATTATATATTGAATTTAATGAACTAAAACTATTGACCATTCAATAAAATGGATTATAATGTTATCCATCATGTGTACGGTGGACTACCACTTCGAAAATCGATGTAACTCATTCTTTCCACTATAACCAGTTAGGGATGTATTTAATGATGTATATAAAGTATATATATATATATGATATTTATAACATATTAATACACTTTTATTCATGTTATATAGGTAAATTAAGTTCTATTGGGTAAATTATAACGTTTCTCATCTGTACAGAAGAATACAACCTCTTGAAGTTATCTTATTCTTCGTTCAATAACTCATCACAAGGAAGATGGAAAATATAATTTCAATGATTATATGTTATTTACATGAAATAATTATTATATTAACGAAATGTTTATTTTTCTAGAAATTTAATATACTTTTTCCCATGCCATTTAAGTCATGTAAAGATGATAACTTAATTCATGTACAAGTGGACTAACACCATCATTAGGTGATGTGTAACTCTTTTCATTACCACTCCACAAATATGAAATATATTAGAATATTATATTTTATTAATGATATTATTATAATTTTTTATATTTATAATATGTCATAGTTACATTTTATAATGATTATTGAGTAATATAAACGCTACACAATAGTATATATGACATACCCTCTCTATAACCATAACATACATCATTTTTCATAACCAAAATTCATGGATGGTATTAAATGTATAATTAAATTAAAAATATGAAAATTATTTCATTATTGTTAATCTATAAATTTTATACCAATATAATATCTGCATGAACTTTCAAATTTTAACAAAATACTCATGAGAAAACAAGACCATTAATGTAATATCCTGACTCGAATAACCTGGTATGTGATGTAATTCTATATAAAATCTTGCATGTATCCTCATATAGAAGAGGATACCCACTATCATCAAGGGTTTGAGTTCGTATATTCGGAGGCTATACCCCCAATATCATGTCATGGGGTTGATAAATAATCATAAACTATATTATAACTAATTAGATTAACCTACAGAATCGTAATAATATCATACATAATGTATTAATAAAATTGCACTCATCAAGGGAAAACATGAAGAAATTAAATACACAAGTTAATGTAAATAAATAATCAAAAATTCATTTTATTTTCATCCCTGTATGTTAATATCTTCATGCTCTAATGTTTCAACTATCCACCGCAGGGTCCATTCCATTTTTAGGATCCCAGATGCAATCTAGAAGAGAATCAAAATGACGGAGTGGGGGTTTGAGTAAATAACATATAAAGACACGAAAAAATTCATCCTTATTCATATTTTCTCTTTTATAATATTTTATCTCATAATATAATAAATTTTTATAAGTATTATGACATTTAATCAAAAATTGGGAAGATTTGAATAAACCAAGCTACCATAAAACCTCAATCGTACATGTTTCATCTCTATGCGAGATGGAAACTTAAGGTGTGGGAAGAACTCAAGAATTTACCATGAGTATAATTAATCATGCTTCTCATCATTTTACTTTCCTTCAATACAACATTAATGCTCTTCACGTTCATTTGGTTCTATGTATATGCAAGGGATCCAGAGATAATTAGCATATCTCAGTCATCGAGTGACATACTAAGGATCAGGAGCTAATCCACACCCCTCAATCCAAAAAACATATATTACGGAATCATATCTACATTGTATAAATTTTTTAGTTAAATTTTTTAGATCAATAGGTAATAATAATTTCCTCTATATTTATTTCATTTTATGGATTCATAGTTATTCTACATCCCTTAGTCATTATGTGAATCACTTGGCATCTCAAAGGCATAATTGTATGCCTACCTCATGGATAGGTCATTATTTTTCACTATAGAAAGTCATTCACAATCCCCCTCTAATGGATAACAATTCATAATGGTTCACCTCTCATGGGATTCAAGAAAAATACCACAAGCCATTCCGATTAGTATATGATACTAGATAAAAAATAAAATATCATCCTATATAATGTATCATGCACAATACTTTTGATCAGCATCAACCATGAATAATAAGATAAGAATTAATCATGAAATAAATTGTAACAAAAATTTTAAGGGATACCCACACATCCACATGATATCAAAATCTAGCATGGCCACTAAAAATAGGTCTACACAAAATCTTTTGAAAGAAAACATATGTAAATTAGCCTAGAAGTTAAGGAACTTCAATCCAAACAAAAGTAATCAAAGTATAACAGATGTAATAAACCATAAAATATCCCTATCTGAAGCCTTATTATAATTAATTTTAACCAGTCAAATCTTTAGTATTGATAAGGGCCCTAAAACTGGATTCTTATTATTCATTTCAAAATGAAATAAAATATCGCATGTAATGATACATCATCACTCTAAGATAATTTCCAAATTATCAATTTATACTTATCTTTTTACAATATCTTATAAATTATCCATTTATAATTATATTTTAATAATTTTCATTAATTATCCTTTGATAATTACCAGTTGTTGTTTTCTCATAAAATTTCATTTTATAATTATATTCTAATTTTTTTTATTAAATTATCAATTTGTATTTGTATTTTGACATTTTCTCAAAAATTAACCCTTTATACTTTTATATTAATAATTTTTATTTATTGTTCATGTTATAATTTTCTTTTCATACTTTCACAAACATTATCCAATGATAAATCCATTCAATTTTATACTAAAAATTTTTATTCTATAAATTATCATTAGATAAATCTATAAATTATTGTTCGATTAATTTTTTCAGGTAATAATTAACCTTTAATTATCATTTGATAAATTGAAAAATATTATCCTCAAAATACTCATGATATTATTATTTGTTAATTCTTTGTAATCTTTGTTTGATAATTATACTTTATTATCCTTCATTAATTCAATGTAATTACCAATTGATAAAAATAATTATTCATCCTTTGTCATTTTTATTAAACAATCTCAATTTTTATTCTATAGCATTTATAACTAATAACTGAATGAAAATATCATTCGAAAATTACAATAATTAACATTTGAGAAATAGTAAAATATTATAATTAATAATAATATATTTACTTATTAATATCATTTCTGAATATATTTTTAATTATCTATTTTAAATAAAAAATGAATTACAAAATACATTGTTTCCTTTAAATCCAAAATAATATTTTAGGTTTTTTTTCTCATCAATATTGATCCAATTACACTGATAGAGAATAATTCCGATCAATATCAAAAAATATATTTATTTTAGATGGTTTAAAATAGTAAAAGATAAAAAAAATATATTAAAAAATTCCATATTCTACAACCTCTCACACCGTGCTGTAGTGAAGGAAAAATCACTCAAGTCACATGCACCAATAAGATGGGAACAAATGAAGTCTTCTCCGGATGTGTGTAAGAGACATCAAGATCATCCAAATTCACCAAAACATTGCATTAATCAAAAAAATATTTTAAAAATACTTTTTTTTCATCCCCTCTACAAACTTGTAACCCACTATTTTATTGCATACGGTGTAACCAAACTCCTTATGAATAAAATTTTTATACCCTACCTAGGCTAAACCCCATTCCCTATACCTAATTGAGGACTCTTATTTCCTAAATGATTCACCATTTGATATATTTTAGTTATTTAATATCTAAAAACATAAATCATTATATAATTAAATTTAAAAATGTTTTTATAGTTTGTGATGATGTTAAACACTCGAAAAACCTAATTATTATGACCCACCTAGGTTAAGAACCACATTTTGCAATTAAATGTCATCCCAATTTTCTCATACCATTCACCGTTTGAGAGATATTATTTTTTTTTGGGATAAATAATCCATACATAACATAATATATTTTTTATTTTTATTATGTTATAATAGATGATTAATGGGACTCAGAATCTCATAAATACGTAGCGCTTGACACTTAAACTATAAATTGAACATAGTAATTTTTTACATGGATTTTACCCATACAAACAAACTTTAAAACATTAATTATGTAATTTTTTAGAAAAATATTATTTTCTCGATAAAACACTTATCAATTTTAAGCAACTGTGATTATATTATCTTTTAAAAAATAAGGATATTACAATTATACCCATATATTTACTTATAGTCCCTGAGGTACATCTCTTGAAGTATTGTTGAAAATCATGGTTCACTAAACTCTAAAATCTAACGCATTCTCCCACATATTTTCCTTGATCTGACTATACTACCACAAAATCTGGTCCAGTTTTACAATCATTCCTTTTAACGCCTTCTCACTTCCTTATATGATCTAAACCAAATAATTCTCATAAAATGCATTGGTCCCCATATCAACATACTCACAATAATAATTGTGCACAGGGTAGGTATATACCTTCTAATCTATTTCATTTGTAACATTTTATGTCTTCCTCAATAGTTAGAATATAATTATAGAGGATACGCCATTGTCCCTATACACACAGTGACCTAAAATGGTCTGACAAAACAATAAGATATCTTATTCTACTTCTATTGATGTCTCCTCCCCAACCGAGGAGTTATTAAAGAAAATATCACCCAAAGTGAACTCCAAGGGTTACCCTATATGGTATAAAAAAGATATAATTATTCATTGTGTGCTCAAAAATCTACTCATAGTAATATGAACTTGCATTGAGTCCTCCTAAACAAGAACTGACCCACAACTACTCCCTCTCTTACCTAATTCCATCAAGAGGTTATCTACATGGTCTCTTATTTTGAGCCTCATATTGTTCTTTCTAAATTGATGTCGAATAATAGTTATTAAGAGTCATATAATTTAAGGATAGGCGATAATTCCATGATCCATCAAGGGATATCATGAATTATAAAGGAAAATCCACTAATATGGAAATAGTCTTCATGGATAGTCCTTCGATTTGTGGATGGTACACTACAATTAATCTCAGCTAATTCCATAGTGCTATTTACAAGACCCATCAAATGTGAGATGTAAAACATATATCATTATTGATTTCCACTATATCAACTTTATTCCCATTTTATTGAATATATTTCAAATTCTTTTTCGATTCTTATAAACAATAAAAAACAACAACAAAGAGATAGTGTCACCAACACTTTAGGGATCAGACCACGACTGCCAGCTCTGTGTCACATGTAGGGTTTTTCAAAATAGGGGATCATAGATAATGAAACCCATAGTCTAATACCAACTATATTTGCATCATCATATCCCCCAAGATGACTCTTGATTTATAAATTTACAATGCATAACAAATACAATGAATATGGAGTTTCAGTACTAGAGATGTTGTTAATCTACCCTATAGATCAATCAATGCAACTTTACACTAGTATGAAGATTGAAATTTCAATCCTTTCTATGTTAGTTCTTTTGAGGGTACTGATAATATGAAGAATTAGTAGATAAAAATTGATAATATATATCCAATCCTAGAAATCACATAAACTCAAACATGCGGCAATATGTCCATGAAATGACTGCACCAAATTTCTGTGGATCTATAGGTATACTAATCTTAGACACCATGGGCTATCAGAACTTCACATTTTGAATACATAATTCACACTCCAATAGCAAGGAATAAAGCATGTGTGCTCAAATTTAACTCAACACTATCTATTTGTGCCTAGCATATTTTGCTAATCCGAGTGTAAATAAAACTCTTATCGATGAATAGAATATTAAAACACTCCATCTATGGATTAATGATATTAAAAATTAGTACCTTGAACAATTTTTATTTATTTGTCTTTCCGTACGAAATAACCGAGTAATCATACAATCAATTCCTTCTTTGAAACACCATTTTTGGAATCTTCTCCTCTCTAAATCACAACTGGGTATGTCCCAGTCAAATATAAATTTTGGAGAACCACTACGATCCCTGTAGATGATTGAAGATATCGTCAATTAATGGATATGTATTTTAGTTCCTCTCCATAACAAGTTTAGTATACCATAAATAATGTAAAACAAAATACTACAATCTACCTTCATGTATATGAACATAAGTGATCTCCACAGTGAAATTCATAGATTTATGAATCCCTTCCTCTAGATTTTATCCAGTAGTTCCTTGAGATACATAAACATTGTTGGAAAAATATGTTACGAGGAATCGAAATGGTTGTGTACCGGGCACAATGCATTATTTAACTTATCTTGCTCATCCTTCAATGTTTCTACTAGGTCAAATATCCAAATAAAATCTACCATTATTCTATATCTTGAGGGCCTTTAGTAACCTTGAACTATGAATAGTGTTGGATAAGAAGAAAGGTAATATTTAATAATATTTTTGAAATCATATTCCAAAAACATGCCCTAATATAATTTCATCTTGTTGAAGAACTAGGCTAACTATATCAAGAATCGATGCGGGAGAAATATCAATTGCATTCTCCAACACATCCAGTGGTAATTATAAAATATCTTTTCATACAGAAGTATTTTTTCCTATATCCAAAGATGATCAGTAAAACAAAATAAAGGATAAATCTTATACAATGTGAATGAAAAGACATAGAAAATAAACAATGTCCTTATGACCAACCATAATCAGTCTATTAGATCAAACTATGTTTTCATTGGAGTCTACCCTTATCCCAAGGTATTACTCTACAAATAATAACTATTTTCTCCATCCCATCTTTTTAGTCAAAATAATCATATATATAGTAGAACCAATACATTCTCCATTAAACTAATTAATTCTAATAATGATTTAACACATGTCATGGAAACAATGATATATGACACAGAAATGTATATCCCAAACCGACATCACAAATCATGCTATTTAATTACTAAACAACTATTTGGTATAAAAAAAAGTATATATATATATATATATGGTATGTGTGTAACGTCTCGGATCCGGGTGCCAAGCAATGGGTTCCCCGAACCCGGTTCTCCATGTAACCTCAAGTGCATTTCCCCAAACACCATAGGCTACCGACTAGCAGCGAGGGCCCAGGTCTGATAGTGGAGAAAATATGCCCTAATTTGTCAAATTTTGGCACAACAGATAGAATAAAACATACAAAAACAGTGGAAGCAGCAACACTATATATAACTGAAATGGATAACTAATAACAAAAAGAAAAAATAGCAATCATATATATATATATATATATATGAAGATGTATCATGTCACTATTCTATAAAATAGCCATTACATGCTACACTACAATATGGTAAATTACAACTGAAGTACACGTACAAAAAAAACAAAATAGTACAAAACAGCCAGCGGCATCGTGAGCCAATTCTCAGTCCCATGCCATCCTATACCCTAGCAGCAATTATGTACCTATATACGGAATCTTTCCCCTATCCACACCTGTAGAAACATAATCTTTTTTGGCCGAAAATCATGACCCAAACTGGGTGTGAGAAATAAATTCCCAGTAGGCACCCACCAAAGGCTTGTGCCCAACTATTTGATAGCATGCCACAACAATGTTAAGTAATAAAATTCAATAATGTAAGCATTACTGAAAGTAAATAACTTAACCAGTTGTATTTCCATTTTAAATTTCCATTTAATCTTTTATTTAAAATATCACCATGGTGAATATTCTAAGTAAACAACCAAAACCCCTCAGTCCCATAAACCCCTACACTCAGTTAAAGAGAATTAAAACACCAGAATCTTCCCAAAGGAATACGGATATTTCCTACAGGTGTAATTAGTGTTGCCCACAGGCACAGAATCATCTTCCCCACAAGCACGGAATAAGTTTCCCACATGCTAAATAGTGTAGTGCCTACATTCTAATCAGAATTATTCCATCGGTCTATACAGGTAACCGGGACAAGCCCAACTTGTAAACAAGTAGTAAACATGAAATTCCTCTCAAGAAAATTCTACAAAAATTACAGTAAAGGTATACCCTCGGGTATCCTGGCCAAACAACTAAACAGAGGAACACACCCCCAGGGTGGTCCAGGATCCAAGAAACGATCCCAAATAGCCTTTTAATTTCACATTTACTTACCTATACAATTATAGGTATTTAATATATCCATGAACTCAGACACACGACATCCCAAATATGGGTTCGTAGCTCAAAAACACACAAAAATGCATGATGGTTGGAAGATAAACACCAAGACACTTACCTTAAATGCCGACGAATGATATACGTGAACATAGATTCCAAAAATTCCCAAGAACGATGTAGATCTGACGTAGAAGAAAACTCACATAAACATAAATAACTTCTCTACAGGAAATAATCGATAAGAACTACTCTAGGAGAATAGAGAACTCGCCCGTGTGGTTCCAAGGAGATTGACGGTGTAGAAAACGGATTCCCGACGGGTGCTTGATGGATCACCAAATATCCGAGCTACCTATTTTGTTCCTTATTCCCGTTCTAATCCTTCCCTGTGAGCAGGGGAGGCTACTACCCAATTTAGGCGAAAAATACAATGTACATTGTGTGTACATCCAAGTACACTGCGTGTACTTGCCATTTTTTTAATTGTTCCTCTGGCAGTTTCCTACCAGCGTGGAACTATACATCTGCTGACATGACTGCATTGCGTGCCTTATTGAGTACACGGTGTGTTCTATCACACAGCTGGCCATCGCCTTACTATTCGCCTGTCGACTTACTACATGACGTGTAAAGGACCACTACATTGCGTGTAGTCGGTTACTACACCCTTCATCGCCAACATGTACACATGCCCCGTGTACTCATCCCACACGGCCAAAAGTACACAGCGTGTGGAAAAGTGCATGGCGTGTACTTCCAAAATTTGGGATTTTCCCCATTTTTCTTTTTTTCTCAAAAATACTTAAGAAAAGAAAAAATAAGAAACCGGTACCTCAAATATAAGCACCGGGTTCTTACAAACTTCTCCCTTAAAGTAATTCTTCCCCGAATTACCCTTCCAAGGGTGGTGAAGATATAACTATGAACAAATCTGGCCACTGAGCACTTACATCGGTCTCCCGCTCCCGGGTTTCATCCTACACTCGGCCATGCTGCCATAACACCCGTATGAGAGGAACTGAACAGGCTCAGTGAACCTTCATGCTTCTATCAACGATACGAATCAGATGCTTCTTAAAGGACGCATCTACCTGATGCTCAACCTCATCGGGCTGAAAGACGTGGTATGGGTCTGATTGATAGCGGCACAAATGAGATACATAGAAGACGTCGTGCATGGCCTGGTACCTCTAGGGTAACTACAACCGATATGCATTCAGCCCGACTCTCTCCAAAATCTCAAATGGCCCCACATACCTCGGTGAAAGTTTACCCTATCTCCTGATACACATGTGTCCCGACCTTGATAAAACATGCAAGAAAACCTGATCCCCGACCACGAACTCCAAGGGTCTTCTACAGCGATCAACATAAGACTTCGGATGATATTGCCCGGTAGCCATCTCCTTCTGAATCTACTGGACCTACTCAAAAGTCTCATGTATAAGATGTGGTCCTAGTAAAGCTGCCTCACTAGCCTCTGACCATCACAAAGGTGATCAGAATGACCTACCATATAAGGCCTCATAAGGTTCCATCTAAATGGTTTCTTGGAAAATATTGTTATAGGAAAACTCGACTAAGGTTATATGATGCTCCCAAGAGCCCCCATAGTCCAGGACGCAGGCACGCAGCATATCCTCAAGCACCTATATCGTACGCTCTGACTTTCCATCGGTCTGAGGGTGGTAAGATGTGCTCAGAAGCACATGTGTACCAAATTCCCTCAGAAACCCCTGCATGAAACGAGATGTAAAGCATGTGTACCTATATGAAATGATAGAATGAGGAACCCCATGAAGACGTAAAATCTCTCAGATATACAACTTCCCGAGCTCTTCAACTCCAATGGTATCCTTGATCTACAAAAACGGAGCCACCTTCATGAGTCTGTACAGAAAAAACCACACGACATCATTTCCTTGAGGTGACCTCGGAAAACCATTCACGAAATCCATTGCGACATCATCCCAATTCAACTATGGGATGGGTAATTTTTGTAACAGTATAGATGACCTCTGATGCCCTGCCATCACCTGCTGACAGGTGGAACATCTCGTAACAAAACCATATACTTCCATCTTCATACCTGGCCACCAGTACTGACGTCTCATGTAACGGTACATCTTGGTAACCCCGGGATAAACTGCCCAAGATGAAGCACGAAAATAATGCATCAGCTCCTCGCATATATCCCATGGAACCCATACTCATCCATGTAAACACAAAAACTCATCGTTCCCTATTGTCCAACCAGGAGGAGCGTCCTCACGTGCCACCAAATCCGATAGAAGTAGGCCTTCTGGATCATATAGTTGTATCATCCTCACTCTATCCCAGTTGAGGTCTCAGCTAACGATGAAAGATAAGTTTGCCCCTGACTGTCGTGCACATCAAAATGCATCTCAAAAAACCAATCCATGAGCTTACACTCATCACTGGCCTCCTACAAAGCCTGTATCTGAGCCTTCCTGCTCAGTACATCAGGTACTACATTACCTTTACTAGGTTTATAGGCAAGCTCTAAATCGAAGGAATTTAGGTATTCGACCCTACTTCACTGCCTCAGATTCATGTCACGATGATTAAAGATATACTTGAGACTTTTCTGCTGGTGAAAACAACAAAAAGTTCTCCCATCATATAGTGTCTCCTACCAAAAAACGCATGTACAGCCACAGCCAACTCGATAACATGCGTCAGATAATTCCTCTCATGTGGCCTCAACTACCAAGACCTGTGCGCAACGACTCGCTCTCCCTGCATCAATGCTACCCCCAACCCAATACCTAATGCATCATAATAAATTGTATAGCTCTTCCATAGCTTTGGGAGTATCAGGACTGGTGCAGATGTAAACCTTCCTTTTAGGTCCTGAAAGACTATCTCGTAAGCTTCTGACTAAATGAACATCATCCCCTTCTTAGTAAGACCCGTCAACAATGCTGCTAAGCGGGAGAAGTAATGTATGAAGCGTCTGTAGTAACCAGCCAGCACTAAGAAACTCTGTATCTCAAACACGTTCTTAGCATGTTCCTAGGAAACTAATACTCTAACCTTCTCTAGGTCTATGTAACCCATACTTCTGAGATGATATGACCCAGCAAGTGAATCTTGTCGATCCAAAAGTGGGACTTTTAGAGAATAGCATATAGCTGATGCTCTCTCAGTGTACTCAATACAATCTCAAGATGGGTGGCATGGTCGTGTCGAGTGTGATAGTAAACCAAGATTCCGTGCATGTGTAAAACCAAAAAAGAATCTAGATAAAGATGGATCACACGTTTCTTTAGATCTATGAAAACCGCTAGCCTATTCACGAGTCTGAATGGCATAACAAAGTACTCGTACAGACCATATCTGCTCCGAAAAGGGGTAAGCGGAATATCCGATGGTCTCGTGCGCAGGTGATGATATCCTGATCTCAGGTCAATCTTCAAGAACACTCGTACTCCACGAAGTTGATCAAAAAGTTCACAAATCCTCGAAAAGGGATATTGGTTCTTTACTGTCAACTGGTTTAGCATCTGATAATCCACACAGAGACTGAGGGTACCATCCGCCTTCTTCGCAATGTGGATTGGAAAACCCCATGGAGAAGTACTGGGTCAGATGTAACCCTATTCCTGTAACTCCTCTAACCGCATCTTGAGCTCCTTCAACTCTGGTGTGGCCATCCTATAGGGAGGAATGGACTCCAGTGCTTCCCTAGGCATAAGCTCAATAGATAAATCCACCTATAGCTCTAGAGGTAGACCCGAAATGTCCTCTGGCAATACATCCCTGAAACGGTCAACCACTGGAGGGAAACTTGTTTGAAAAGTCCCCTGATCATCCAGATAAAATCTAGCAATCTGGGCTGTGGCTCCACCTCGACCACGATGATCTGGTCTATCTAAACATTCCTTAACATCCCATTCTCCATTTTATAGAAACTCTCCACCCTCTTGTGACATGAAAGTCACCATACGACGATATCAATCTACAAAGGCTCGAAAGGGAGATAACCAGTCCATCCAGAGAATGAAGTCATAAGCTGTCATCTCTAAGAAATAGAGGTCCCAAAGAATGTGACACCCACCAACCTCAAGGGTAACTCCTTTTACTGGCACAAAACAGTCGTTCTATTCCCCAACGGAGTGTCTAGCGTCATGATATCAGAATAAGTAGAAACACAGAGCCCAAGGCTCTCCACTACGGGTAAAGATTCGAAACTATTCGTAGCACCAGTATCAAAATGTACTGAGGATAAGATAGAAGATACTAGAATAGTACCTCTGACAGTAGAATTTCTTGGATCCTGCTCCTGGTGGGTCTGTTGAACTGCATATGCCTGCCCAGTGTTGCGGTCCTGCGACACAGCCTGGATACCCTAAGGTGTCCCGCCCTGCTGCCACTAAGATCCAGGTGTCTGGCTACCAAGGCAATGACCACCATCTTTGCCTGCACGCCCGGACGTATTCCAGTTCCCTGACTGGTAAGAAGCAGTTGGTCCTGCTCCCACATGCAGAGTCTGCACAGAACCCCTCTCACTAGCCATCGATGGAAATGCCCTGCAAAAGCACTGCAGATGACCCATCCTGTCGTAAGCTTGGCACTCCACTGGGTCTCGTGGACACTATGGCCTCTTGTGACCCTCTCTACCACACTAGTAGCAGATGACATGGCCACCGAAGGAATTATTCTGGCTGGTACTACCACCCTGAGAGAAGTCCATTTGTCTCTTCATCTTACTAGTAGAGATAGTACAAGAAACTTCTGCTAAACCGCCCTGGACCACACCACTATATTCTCGTAGTTTTATCTCTATAATCTGCACCTGTTTCAAAATAGCATGTACTGAAGGCATCCTGAAAACATTCACCAGTGCTCGGATGTCATACTGAAGACCATCCTCAAAGCGCCTGGCCCTCAACGTCTCATCAACCACCAGAACGGGTGAAAAACGCTAAAGCGAGGTAAAGTGAGCAGAATAGTCCATCACTAACATAACACCCTACTATATATTAATGAACTCTCGAGCTCTATCTGGTCTCAGTGTCTCTGGGAATATGAAATCATATAAGGCTGCCTGAAAATCTTTCCTTGACATGTCCCTATGATGTTATGTCTGGGTGGTAACTTCCCACCACCTATTGGCGGAATCATGCAGCATATATGTCACGAGCTTGACCCTCCGACCTAGAGGCATCTCAAGATGCTCGAAAATAGCTTGCATCAGTCATAGAAAAGACAGAACAACCTATGGTCATCCATCCATTGAAAAAGTAGGGGAATGCTGCTGGTGGAATATACCTGTCAGCTCAGCCATAGATGTGGTAGCTTGCGGTGCTCCCTGAAAGGTCTGCATAAACCGCATGAAGCCTTCACATAACTGCGCCTCCACACCTGTGTTTGGTATAATGGCTAGTGCCGCATCTGGATCTGCTAGAGGATCCACTGTTAACACATGTCCCACCATCTCTGAAGTATACTCGTTTCCACTCTCATGGCGAACAAAGCGTGGTCTTCTTGGCGGCATGTCACTACATGGTCAAATGAACACCTTAGAACAAGATTAACAATGACCGAAAACGAAGAAACCAAAAATTTAACATGAGGAGTAAAGCATTAAAATTTTTAAAACAAGACTACATGGTATGTATACTGACTACATGGCGTGTACTTGACTTATCTTCCCCTGCCCAGGTCCTTCTGCACGGATAATCCCCACGGCTCCCGTTAAACAAAACTATACGACATGTATTTCTTCTACACGGCGTGTATGGTGTAATTTACAACTGCCCATGTCGTTTGTGACACAAACAACTACTCGGCGTGTGACACATTTACATGGCCTATACAACAACCCTTTTCCTAGCCACACGACTAACCCCACATGGTCTGTCACCAGTCAAGACTACACAACGTGTCCCCCAGGTACACGATGTGTACTAAACGGACTTCGCCCATCCTTGTTGTTAGTTACATGGCTGGGCACAAATCTCACACTACACGGCGTGTTCTATAAACACACGGCGTGTACACAATAGGATAACACCAACCTGTGTTGTTATTTACATGGTCGGGTCCCCAGGTCAGACTACACGGCATGTTCCATAGTAGACACGACGTTTATTTCTTAAGGTATCCTTCATGCGTGTTGTTAGTGAAACGGGCGGACTCTGGGTCAACACTACACGGTGTGTTTTCCCCATGATCTTTCCTTCCCCGTGTTTCCACCCACATGGTTTGTGACATGGGAAGAGACTACACGACGTGTACTCTGGGTACACGGTGTGTACTCAAAAAGTTTATTTTTCTTCCCAAACAGAAGACCATACATGACGTGCTTATGGTACTACACGGTGTGTATACTGTGTTTCCAGACAGTATGCCTCAGAAACTTCTCTAGAACCCATAAAACACTAAAAAACAACAGCTAAGTGTCAAATACCGATCCTTGAGGGCCCATACTCCCCACAAATCAAGGTCTGACATCTTATATGTGTTATAACATAATAAACAGTCATTGATCAACCAAATTCCAGTCAATGGGGGCTCATACTCCCCAAAAACCAAAGTTTGGAATCCATTCAATTAAAAAGACTATACAACAATACCCTATCACATAGCAGGTATTTATTAAAGAAGCTATCACAACAGCACACTTTTCTAGCACAACAACTATCACAACAACATGCAAATTCTAATGCACCTACATGGAATAGAACTATGTGTGGCATGTGATTTCTACCATGTGCATAAATGATGCATGAGATGCCATACCCTAATCTCATCGGGTTGAAACTAAATATAAACCCATAAATAAAATATAAACAGCACAATACAAGTGTGTCACCCAACGGTGAAAATAAAATCAACTCTAAAATTGAAAAATTAGAAAAATTGCAACATGAGGTAAATTGGGTTTCCCTGTACACAGGTTAGATACGCCCGGGAACAGCTTATTACCAACTATCGTTCTTGTCCTTTCCCTGAGTAAGGCTCCAAATAGTAATTCAAAGAAAATAACCTCTTCTAATACCACTTTGTAATGTCCCGGATCTGGGTTCCATACAACGGGTTCCCTGAACCCGGATCGCCACGTGACCTCAAGCGCATTTCCCCAAATGCCAGAGGCTACCAACTAGCAATTAGGGACTAGGTCTGATAGTGGGGAAACTATGCCATCATTTGTCAAAGTGTGGCGCAGTGGAAAGAATAAATCATACAACAGTGGAAGCATCAACAGTATATATAACTGAAATGGATAACTGATAACAAAAAGGAAAACCATCACTCATATATATATGAAGATGTAGTAAGTCACTATTCTATAAAACAACCAGAATATGTTACACTGCAATACAATAAATTAAAACTGAAGTACAAGTACATAAAAACAACACATAATAGAATAGCCAGTGAAATCGGGAGCCAATGCTCGGTCCTATGCTCTCCTACACCCCTACAACAATCAAGTACCTGTATAGGGACTCTTGCCCCTATCCACACCAGCAGAAACCTAATCTGATTAGGCCAAAAAGAATGACCCAAACAGGGTGTGAGAAATAAATTCTTAGTAGGAACCCACCAAATGCACATGCCCAACTATGTGAAAGCATGAAAGAATAGTGTGTAGTAATAAAACGAAATAAAGTAAGTAGTACTAAAATTAACTAACATAACCAAATATATTTCCATTTTAAATGTTCATTTAATAATTTATTTAAAATATCACAACAGAGAATATTATAAGTAAACAACCAAAAGTCCTTAGACCCAGAAACCACTACCCTCATGTAAAGAGAATTCAAAACAAGAATCTGCCCACATGCATACGGATATTGCCCATAGGAATAATTAGTGTCACCCACAGGCATAGAATCATCATCCCGTAGGCACGGAAGAAGATGCCCACAGGATAAATTGTATAGTGCCCACAGTCTAATCACAATTCTGCCCTCAGGATATAAAGGTAACCGGGAAAATCCCAACATATAAACAAGTAGTAAACAATAAATTCCTCTCCAGGAAAATCTACAATCATTACAGTAAAGGAATACCCTTAGGTATCCCGTCGAAACGGCTAAACAGATGAACGCACCCCCAAGGTGGTCCTCGATCCAAGACTCAATCCCAAATAGCATTTTAGTATCAAAATTACTTACCTATACAATTCTAGGTTTTTAAAATAGCAACGACCTCAGCCAGAAGACACCCAAAATATGGGTTCATAGCTGAAAAACACACTAAAACACACGATAGTTGGAAAATAAACACCAAGCCACCTCCATTAAACGCCGATGAACGATATACGTGAATTTCGATTCTAGAGACGCCCATGAACGATGTAGATATGATTTCGAAGAAAACTCTCTTAATCTTAAATAACTTATCTATGGGAATGAATTGGTAAGAACTACTCTAGGAGAAGAGAGAACTCACCTGTGTTGTTCCAGGGAGATCGACAGTGCAGAAAACGGATTTCCAATGGGTGGTCAGTGGATCTCCAATGCTTCAACCTCCCTCTTCTATTCCTTCTTATCATTATAATCATTCCTTGGGAACATGGGAGGCTAATGCCCATTTAATGAAAAAAAACAAAGTACACGGTGTGTACATCCAAGTAAACGACATGTAATTCCCATTTTTTAAATGTTCTTCTGGCGGTTTCCCACCAGCATGGCACTGTACATCTGTAGACATGACTACACGACATGTCTTCTTGACTACACGGCGTGTTATGTCACCTAGATGGCCACATTCTTTTTATTCGCCAAATAACAATCTACACGGCGTGTAAAGGACCACTACACGGCATGTAGTCGGTTTCTAAACCCTTTATCGCTGACATGGCCACATGACCCGTGTACTCATCCCACATGGCCAAAAGTACATGGTCTGTACTTCCAAAATTTGTCATTTTCCCCATTTTCGTTAATTTCTCAAAAATACTTAAGGAAAAGTGAAAAGAAGAAACCCATACCTCAAAGATAAAAATCGGGTTCTTACAATGTGAAACTATATTATAAGTCATTATTAAATAATAAAAAAACTAATTAATCAAATATAACACCATATGTGCCGCCAAAGGTGACTTTAATAAACTATAATAACAAGACCTAATTATCCCCACTTTGTAGAAAGTCATCGGTTATTTATGTAGTGTTGTCAATGCACTCACATAGTCCTATGTCTAAGCCCCAATTTCAAATATCTTGTCTAACCTCATACACAACAAGAAAATTGAAAAATTGTTTTTGACTATTGTCTTTACTTTTTCACAAGGTTATAGTGCACTGTACACATGAATGATGATTTGATATCCCATTTAATGGGAGATGATATTAATTTGAGTTATTCAATTAATATGATAACATATTAAAAAATTCTATATAATAGTATCATTTATATAGTGAAATTGAATAAATCGTAAAGATGTTGGTGAAGAAATACAGTAATGATTTTTAGTTAACCACAATAAATGTTCTTCGTATTACCTCCTTAGGTAAGTACTAAAAGGATTCATTGGATGCACTTGTGATCAAAATAAGGGAAATAGGTCATCAATAGCTAATTATGGATGATACAAGGGAAGGTATTGGATGAGAAAAATAGAAATGATGTTTTCATATTGAGAGGATACATGGTGTCCTGATAAATGTGAGGTGAGTGGCACATTTGTAATATTTGATAAGAAAAAGGCATACCCATGTTTTTAAATTGAACAATTGACCAAAAATTGACATTTCATTATATTTAGAAAAGATAAGGTTGAAATATAGACATCCTATAGATTTTATAAAAATTTTAAAGACATTTTTAACTTCTATATTTTTAGTTTAACCACCTAGTAAAATTGTTTTTCCCATTACCTAGATAAAATATTTTTACGCTTTTTTATATTCAAATTGAAAAAAATTACATTTAAACTTTGAGATAATATATGAAATTTATATTAAAAATACGGCATCCATTTCACCGAATTCAAATATCATAAATGATATAATTTATTGTAAAAATAAGATCAACAATGTAATGAAAAATATGTTCATCAATAACTGAATATTTAAACAAAATGATGAATTTATTTTAAATTAATTATTAGTAATTATCATTTTATGAATTAAAATTATTATTTCTAATCTATAATATATAAATATTATTTTATTATTTAATCATTATTCAAATGTTCCTTTCTATCTCTTGATTCCTCTCATAATTTTTTATTTAATTCATTTCATTTTTTTATTATACTAATTGTTTTGTTAAATATTTAGTGCATTTGGGATAAATTTTATGATTTTGGAGGGGTTTTGGAATGTGCACAGGTGGTTCATAGATTTCCTAAACAGTCCACCAATCAAATGAAAACCATACGACTTCATGATGAGGGTTATTTCATTGTTAGAACATTTTATGGAATACTAAATGTCCCTATAAGAGGGGGAACATAGTGAGGGAGACAGTTAGAGAATATTGTGCTCCATGAGAACAAAACTAATGAGAAAAAAATTAATAAAAATAAATAATTTCCAAAACCCGCTTCTTTCAACCACTGTAATACATACTCCACCATAACTCGTTCATATTTTTTTGTAGTCTTTTGGAAAAAATTCAAGACCTCTCATGAATCATTCAAATTAAATAAAATGTTTTATTGTCTCTTAAGCACCTCTTTGGGTACATGGTTTCGTTCAAGTTTGGTTTCACTCTTTACCATCTATCATTCCATATGAAAATGGAATGTATTTTCGTTTATTCACATGGATTTAGACACATGATTTATGGATCATAATTATTTGATTTTGTATCTTGGTTTCAATTATATATATCATTCTTTAGAGTCATCATTATTTGACCTCTCCAATTTGGGGTTTTTTCAAGAATGTTCTAATAATAATTTTTGATACATGTGGAATGGATTAAATACCACATTGTCTTGATTAAATTACTTATATTTTGTTGGGAAATTTTAAATTTCCATGATTGTAAAATTGCACTAACGATTGAATTGGATTAATTAAATTTACAGGAGATAATGATATTGGTTAAATTGTTGGAAATTTATATAGGTTATAATGGATTAATTAATTGGTTAATTAATTAATGGAATATATTGATTGAGAAATTGGGGGAATATTGGGATTCTGTAAATGGTAAATCAATGTGGGAATGAACTTATTTACAATGTGGATTATTATATGGTTGGCTAAACCTAAATGGGTTAAATGATTTAATGTTTGTAAATGGTTTAATTGTGAATTAGTTATTTAATCCAAGTGATTATGGTGATTAACCATGATTGAATTAATAATTTAATTGGTACCTCATGATGAGAATATTTTAAAATATGGTTAATGTTGTAAAACCTTGATTTTTATGAAAACTAGAAACATGTGATATTTGGTTATATATGAATTTTTGATATTTGTGTCTTGATATTGGACTGATGCTTCAAAATTCCATATTTGATTAACAAATATCCATGTGTGGGACATGGACTAATGAATCAAAATCACATAGTGGTAAATAGGATATGTGAGAGAGGATAATTTTTCAAATACCCATAGGGTGCAATAAATAGCGTTCAAGTCAAAAAATAACGGCATTATAATTGGTTAAAAAGGCCATCATATTAATTGAATTGAAATGAAAAATGATAAACATGGTAATGTGTTATGTGATATCCCATTTGGATTTTTACAAAAATATAATTAGAAAAATAAGGTATTTATGGTTCATGTGTCTATAGGAACCTGAGGGATTATGTTTTAAATAAATAATAATTCATTATATGTAAATCACATACCTTACTACATGTATTTTATTGTCTATAAAACTAAAAGAAAATATATTCACTGGATATTGTTTTTTATTATGTGGTTTGAGTCCTACTAAGTTCTACTCACTCCCTAATTGGGATTCTTAATTGGTGCCCAAATACATTTTAGGTTTATAGGACATGATTTGGGAATGATCCCTCTGTTATATGGAATATATTTTATCATGCATTGATGAGGGAACCATATGTGATTTAGGATCCTGTTGGGAGTGTTATGTTGTTTTATTTATTATGGGGTTTCCTTTTTTCACATGAATCATATTTGACCTAACATATATGTTGGTTTGTTTTGGTTATTGTATTATCTATGTGTCCATTAGGTGATGATGTTTGGTTTTTTATTGGATGTATCATTTGATAAATTTTTGTTATTTCTGATATTTAAATAATTTTATAAAGAGGTCATAGTCTCCTAATGATATGTATAAGACCCTTATTGCAAGAATGTACGATCTGGTTCATTGGGAGGTTCCCCTAGCATCTTGTGACTATCTGACATGGTCCATCGGTATGTGGCACAGAGGTGGGGATGTAACAATGTGGAATCATATTTGGTTTTTCATTTATTTTATATAACGTTATATTTTGTAATGTTATCTGTTATTATAAGATTAGTTTTCCCTCAGTTAAGAGCTCATGAAATTGAGTATGTAATATGTGGGTTCAATCAAAGTACCCTATATGTGGTAGTTTTTATTGATGTAACTATTAGAGTTGGAATTTATTTATTCTCGACTAATGCACTCATTGGATGATGTGATTTTTTTAGATTTTATGTTATTTCACTCATGGCCCTATAGGAATATATAATTGAGAATGAAAAAATCATTCTTGGAACTCAATAATTTGTCTGACGTGCATAATATTTAGGCACACATAGAAAATATTTTTATAGGTATGTTTTTGGAATTCCACTATTTTCATTTCATTTGTATTTGAACTGAAAAGGGTTCCCATCATCAAATTGAAAATGTTCAAATGGGGAATAATGGGGTAAATTGTGTCCAATGGGAATCATGAATTTGATAAATTGTTTACCATCTATTTACCTGGACCTAGAAGAGAGATGTATAAGGGTAGTGATATCACATTGGTTTGGATTATGTGATGAGTTTTGGGGGATTGGTTTTTAATGGATTTATGTGAATTCCCATTAAGGTGATAATGTTTTCTAACATATACTAAATATTTTGTTTGAAATTTTAGATATATGCCTCCAAAATGATGTTTTCTAATATGATGAGTGGAGGTTATGGATGGAAATGGTCCTCCAAAAGGGGAACCTATGGCACCAATAGTTCCTAATGAGGATGATGGAATGCAATTTATTGGGTTCTTTTCCTGCTCCATGAAGTTTATTGATAGAGGAATGTGGTGGGTTTTGATGTTTATTCCTGACCAAACAGGGGAGTTTCTATTTCTGAACCATTTTATGTTTACTAGAGAGGGAACAAAAGATGTAGTTGAGATCTGGATTGAGTATAATAAGATGAATCTTGACTAAATGGATGATCCTTCTGAGAAGATAGTCAAAATGGTTGCTACCATTTTCTATGGTGAATAACGTCATTGGTGGGAATTTAAAAATCAGAATGTAATGCTACAGAATATAGAGTGGATGGAATTTTAGAAGAAGTTTTTGGAGAAATTTTTCCCTATAAAAATCAAGCATAATTGAATATTTGAGTTTATGAAATTGACTTAGGGGAATACGTACATGGTGGACTATGGGGGTCTCTACAGCCATGAATATTTTTTTCCACATTGGAGGGAGATAATGATACTATAGAAAAGAAGATGCATGATTTTGTTAATTTTAAATTTATGCTACTTGTGAAAATATACATGTTGATTATGTTTTTAGAAATGGTGTATTACACTCTCAATTCATAGGGTAACTAGATTGAGTATTCCAAAAGATGATATGTGGTTTTTGCATGATGGTTAGGATGTATGAATTTTTATAGAAGGACATTTCATTAAAATAATGTTGATTGGAGATGACGAAAGAAGATTGGATGTGGGGAAGGATGAGTTTCAAAATACATTAATCGTGTGAACTATCACTAGTGTTGTAGGTTCAATCACTTTCATATATAGTATCCATGACAACTGTTATAGTGCCAATATTGCAGTAGTATTGGACATCTATATAGGAGATACAGAAACATGAAATAAATAAGTAATAACGGAGGAACTATAATGAACCAGAGTACAGAAAGGGGGTTTGATACACCACACTAGTGTGGAAGTTATATTTTTTACTAGTCCACCTAGTAGAGAATGTGGACATAATACTCTTAAAAAATTGTGCATGTAGCAGTATAATATCAAATCTCAGAGGAATAATACTAAAAGATAGGTAATATGGGTATGATTGTTTTATATAGTGCAGCCTACACTTTTGTATTGTGAGGGTGGGCCACTATAAAATACATGTACAATCCATATAACTTCTATGCATTATAAGGCCATAATTGATATTGGTTACACATTGACTATTATATCTTCACTTATTGTGAATATTTTGATATTGATGTTGGATTCTATGAGTAGGGTTATGATGATAGATTCAAATTTTGGATTATGGTTGAGAGACATCTATTTCTGCAAGGTGTGTTCTCATGTGGTTGGGGTATAATTTTTATTGGAATATATACATTTTTGATATGTTTGGACTCGAAATAATCAGGGGTATATACTATTTAGTATAGTAATGATTCAATATAGAGTGTAATAATAGGGTATTGATATTTACATATCATGAGGCTAATAATTATATACCCCATGGATAGTGGTATATCCATGTGGGCTGAGCATGGCATGTTCTTCAGAAACCTGGGAATCTCACCACATTGGGTTGCAGTATTCTTTTAGATGTTGGATGTATTAAGAATTGTTTCTTTCCACCCTGTGGGGATAGATTTCAATATTTTTTCCAATATACTAATATGTGATTCCACATAAGAGATATGTTGAATTTATAAAGGAGTAAATGGCTAGGGATAGTAATATTATATTCGACTATACATAATAAAAAAAATACACAATAGATTAAAACTAGGATGTGAGACTCAATGGGTAATATATTTATTCATCTGTTGACATCTTCATGGGGTTCTCTAGTCTTGTATTCAAATATGGTGATGAATGTTTTCTCAAAATATTTGACTACCAAATGATAAATCAAATGACTGTGAGGAACCAGCACCCACTTCGTGAATTGATTATATTTGTTTTATAGTTCGGAGGATCTTGTAGCATCAATAACATTTACCTAATATTAGGGTACCATTAATTATGATTTTGACCTTCTGATACACTATATAATTCATTCAGATGATGATATGGCCTTTATGTGTTCTTCATAATGTCATTCAGGAAAACAAATATACCATTACTGTTTATGGCCTTGATGAACTAAATCATCCATACATACTCGTCACAATTTATGTTATTCTTTGTGGATGAGATCCTGGTGTACTCTCTGAATGGGGAAGACCATTACCAAAATCATTATATCATATTTTGTACAATAAGAGATAATAATCTATATGTGACGGTCTCTATGTTTCTATTATATATTGATCAGGTACACTTTTTAGGTCACATAATCTTAGAGAAAGGTGTTCTAATGGACCTAGATAATTTATTGAATTTGTTTTGTAAGGAACATTTCAATAATATTTTTGATATCCATACTATTATGGGGTTAGAAGGAAATTATAGGAGGATCATTCATGAATTTTCATAATGGGTTGTATCTATTTTAGTCTTGAAAAATAAGGGAGTATTGTTTTATTGATATGATGTATTTAATAATTCCTTACATTAGTGAAATAATCCCCTAAATATAACACCAATCCCGATCCTTCCTGATTTAGGTGAGGATGATATAGAGTTCTGTGATTTGTTTGGGGTTAGTTTTAGAGAAGTATTGATGAAGTTGAAATGAGTTGTAGAATATGGTTCATGGATGTTTAGGTCAAATGAATGAAAATACCCAACCCATGATAAGGGAGACAATGTTGCTGGTCCTCTAGGATATATCTTTACAAAATCGGGTATGAATCTCTAGCAGCATAGATGGATTCAGTGTATGAAGTAATTATATTTTTCGCTAGAATATACTCATGGTAAGGGAGACAATGTTGCTGATGCTCTACGAAAGAAAACTCTAACTCAAATAGTATACAATTATGTCTCTTATATAAAGACAATGACCTAGATGTCAAAGACACATGTTGTGGCTACGGAGGTCATGGTCTCGATGGCTATCATATATGTTTCAGTCGATTATACACTTTTGATATGGAATAGGGAATGTAAATATTACGATCTCGAATGTTTGGAATCAAGGGGTAGCCTTGAATGTGGGGTAACAATTTTAGAATTAAAAATCGATGAGGATGAGAAAATATAATTGAGGAATCCTATTTCTTTCCAATGATAATGATGAAAGAGTTGATGAATTAATTTCATGCCTAAAAATGGTATTTGAATACAAGTTTGACAAAAAATTACAATTACCTACATCAAAATTATTCTTGGCCAAAATGAATAAAAAATTATAAGGTTCCCGACATGATGTAGCACATTTGAACTGGTTTAGGTTGAACATCAATGCCATACTGGTTTACTAAAACCATTTACCACACCAATATTGATGGTGATAAACTTACTAAAAAAAATTTGGTCAGTATCTTAAGGATTCCGTGGAAGAATGATTGAATTTTCATGATTGTGGACTAGTTTATTGAAGATGCACATTCCATTCCTATATGGGATACTTTCTTATTGGATCAAGTTAAGGAAATATATATTTTGGAGAAATTATATCTACACAGGGTGTCATAGAGTTCAATTTCATACCTTGATTCACATTAATTACTTCATTCTTGTTGATGTAATTTTAGAAGGTGCATGGTAAATAGGTTCTACTCAGTGTATCATTTCACCCATAGAAATATGGGTAGTAGAAACATACTATGCTGGTACATGAAAATATAGG
This sequence comes from Viscum album, assembly GCA_963277665.1. Taxonomy (NCBI): domain Eukaryota; kingdom Viridiplantae; phylum Streptophyta; class Magnoliopsida; order Santalales; family Viscaceae; genus Viscum; species Viscum album. The sequence goes on along the minus strand of OY728161.1, from coordinate 1,415,111,765 downwards.
TTAAGCATGTGTCCTAAAATATTTGTGGTTTTACGGAGAATCACATAAATTTTTAGTAGTTTTTTTTATGAAAATAGATATCATCAATCATTATAAATGTAAACATATGAGGCACATTATGGAAGGTCATGTATATTACCTCTATGATAGATGAATGTTGGTGAATTATAGTTTTTAGGACAAATTCTCACATATCAGATGTCAATATAGATTATTTTATTCTGAAATGAATCTCTATTTCTCTCTGTAGAAAAAATTTATATACCGATCGAAATAAATAACCCCTTTAGATTACAATGGGTGACCATGTGTTCGTTCAGTTTTGTCCTAGATTGGGTAAATGAATAATATAGATAATGGAAAAGTTGGTGCAAAAGTTTGTTGGACTATTTGAATATATCATGGGAATCAAGCAAGTGAAATACCAATAGGATCTTCCATATAGGTATAGTATTATAGATGATATTTTTAATGTTTCTCGCCTATGGTGGTGACCCAAACCCTTCTCTTATTATTATTGTTGATGATATTGATATATAGACTGATGTGTCCTTTAAAGGCCATATGATACTTGTGTCATATCTCATTTGGAATGTGATACACGGAAATACAATGTTGAAATTTATTATATTGTGGAATGATGTATAGGTTAATAAGGAATCATATGGAAGATATGACGTTATTTTTTAACAAAATCTTGATCATCATATCCAAAAATTTTATAGATTCATAGTGGTACAACTCAAGGATGAGTTGAAATATTTTCAGGATATGGTAAGATCCTAATATTTTTTAGACATCTCTCTATCCATTTTTCATGAACTCTTTTTCTTGTTTTAAGTATTCATTTTTGGGTTTTACCCATGGTGCATTTCGAGAGAAATATTTATTTTTTTCCAGTGGTTTTTGGTAGTACTCATTTTTCACACAGGTATCCCAAACCAGGTATCCTTTCCAAAAAAAAACATGAATCCACATTAAGAGGGGGATTACATTATTGTCATAGTGTTCGTAAAACCACATGCATTATTATTAGTAATCGTTTTCTCACTAGGAGGAGGCTCAATTTTAGGAGAATAGTTATTTGAACCATTTTCCTTATATAGAAAACTAGGTTCATGGATATTTAAATCCCTGAAAAATAGGTAAAAATTTATTAACCATCCCCCCTGTACATCACACTATGTTAACCCAAATATACCATAACTCATTCCACTTGTTTTTAGAGGCTTTTAAGGGATTTAGTTATTCTATTTTAAACCATTTTTGAAATATCAATGACTTTATTATTTTATCTATTACTTTTTTAGGGTATTCATCCTCCATCATATCATGAATCAGGAACTATTTTATGTTCCAAAAAGATTTTTACCAATTGACAATTTTTATTTATAATATGAATCCAATGAACCACTACAAAATAATAATATATTTGATTCAGGCTTAATACTACATCGATCATAGAACTATATTATCTATAGAAGATCAAAAATAATATTAATAATAAGTTACATAACTAGTACAAATTTTTTAAATATATAATTCATCATAAACCATAATGTGGTATACAAAATTTTGTCATATTATACAATGGGGTAAATAATGACATGGGTAATGAACCAACCCAAATAAATTTTTTGTATGGTATTACATGCATTAAGTGTTAATATGTCACTCCACTACATTTACCTACTATAATCTATTATCTCTAGTGGGATTATAATGGAGTATATTTTTAGTGTGTATGCATATATTTATTATTAAAATATTAATAAATTAATTGTCTTATGAATAATATGTTAACAATGGGGTATTTGTTTGGGAAATTTCATAAAAACATCATCTAAAAAAATATTTTAAATGTTCAAAAATTATCTTTTTATGGATATATTAATTCATTTATACCATTTTTATGGTGTTGAATACAATTATTTTTTGATGGAATCATGAAAAATATTTCCATGTATTGGTCTTAATTGAAATGTTGTATTTATTTATGTTATCAAATATTTTCTAGATGTTTTTCCTCTATAAAATGTTTTAATTAAATAAAATCAGATTCAATATCATTTGAATTTTTTTAGATATAGGAATATACAATAATAGTCTTTTATCTTGATCCAAGGTTTGATTTTGATGAATTATCATAGATTACAAAGACTTATATAATCCTAGTAAAATATGGGAAAAAAAGTGATCGGTTTTTATAAAATTTATAAAACCCCATCACAGTTTCTAAGGAAAGGAGATGTATTTTTTTTGAAAAAGAATTAAATGATAAATAATAATTTTTTTAATATTTATTACTAAAAATATCATTTTTTTGTATAAATGTGTCTTCTCAATAAATAATCCTTAAGGTAAGTTACAAAAACACATTGTTGATTCAAAAGTAGGACTTCTAAAGTACTTATCCAAAATAATACATCCAAAAAATAGTCATGTTAAACCTTCTAAATTTTTTCATTCTATAAAAATGATTCAACAGTTTAAATGAACTTTATCCATTGGATTTAATTTAATATAAAAAATAATCATGAAATTCTCAAAACCTTCAGCAATGCAGAATCAAAGGTTTCACTCATAATTTATCTATAAATTGGAATACAAGTAATAATATAAAGCTGTTATATTTTATTTAGGAAGTGAATATATTGAAATACCATATATTCTAGAATTATTTAATCCATTCCAAATTGATTTTTGGTTATAGTATTATGATATATATTATAATATTTGTGATATTTAATATTATTGTTAAGTGTTTTTATAAAATATGATACTTTATAAGAATAAGGTTTTTTAAAAATTGAACTTATTTTAAAATATTCAGTTCTTATTCAATGGAAATAAAAATTTAATATTAAAGAGTTCATATTAAAGTGAATATGGAATGAATCTATTTATTTATGTAAATTAAAATTATTTATAATTTTATTATTCATTATTTGTTATCAAATTTTTTTAATATTATTTTTATACAATTGTCCTTTTATTTAATTTATTTCATATTTATTTAATTTAAAAATAATAATGGTTTAATATTATGAATGAATATATATTTTAGTTTAGTTTTTTAACTATATAATATAAATTTCATTCTTTTTATTTAAGTATTTACAATAATGTTTATAATTTTATTCACTATGATAAATATTGGTATTATATCTATAATATAATAAAAATTGGTTGTGATTTATCAATAATAGGAGTCATGATTATATTGGAATTGTGTTATCCCTTCAATATTAATTAGTTATTTATTAGAAATATGTTTATAATTCTCATGAAAAAAAGGATCATAGTAACTTTTCTCTATTATGGGTGGTTATCTATTCCATTATACTTGTTGTTGTAAGAATTTTAGTCTTTTATGATTCTTAATCATTACATAAAAGGGTTACATGAACTTTAACCATTACATTCATTGTATATTTCTGAATATAAGTAGATTTTATATTTGGATTACTAACACAAATAATAAGTTATATAATTTATTATACATTATAGTTTTTGAATATATTAATTTAGTTAATGGTAATTTCAAAAAATTCATTGGAAAGAGGCATACATAAAGAAAGTATGTGACATCAAATTGTGAGATTTAAATACAAATTAAAATATAAAGGTTAAATTCATTTCAATGTATAACATCAAGACCATGACCATACAAATGGGTTGGGTATTTGTAATTATAGTTTACATAGCTAATAATGTATATATAATATAGGTTATCATTGACCACAAATGAATTAGTGCCCATTTTGGGAATATGATTTTATTTACACATTGTCTCCAAAACAAAAAAGCTATAATATAAACAGAATATAGATGTTCTATATGAAAATTATGTTTATGTATAAGTCCACTGAATGATCATGTACTCAAATATCATATGACTTACATGATGGTCTACCTAAATAGTTATGTGATCAGAGGAACACCAAAGAAAGATCAAATATATATTGAAAAATATATATTGGCCACATAATTTATTAAATTAATATTTTAAAATGGGACATAAATTTAATAGGGTAAACTTTAATTAATGTGTTTACAATATGATTAAAAAATAAGACAATCCTCTTAAAAATACATAACTTACAGATAAAATTATATCATCACCTTCATCAAATTTATTTATGTGATCAATTCTAGAATATGAAAATATTAATAAATTTTTTTTATAATATTAAATGATATTTATAATTATAAATATATAAATAATAATATTGTTTTCGAGAGATATGCATTTCTGATTATCCAATGTGTATGTTTTTCGATAAGAAAATATTGTTATTTAAGGGATAAATAAAAGTATACATTTTATTATTTATAATGAATTATTATAAGGATATTTTTCTAAAAGAACATCACTCTCTAGCCATATAGACAATATGATTAGGTACATCATTAACTATAGTTCTTCTTTTACGGGTTTATTTTGCTAAGAAAATTACCATAAAATACTTCATTTGAGGTTTTAACAATATTAATGTGTCAAATTGAAATTTACATAATATAATAAATAAACTAAAGATATTTGACTAGGATAATGGTTGTACAAGATATCATGTTATAATTATATTTATAAAACAAGAATGACGATTCTTGAAGAACAATATTAGTGTGTTTAATAGCCATCTTGGGTGATTGAATCCTTTTAGTGATGTGAGGAAGGAAACAACAATGTTTCAATTATTTCATGAATATAAATTAGCGATATAATTACCTAGAATAAATAAAAGGGTTTATTAAATCCATGGATAGTTAATATGGGGCATTAATATTGTATAATTTAATACATTATTTCATAAAACTCTATACAAAAAATAAATATGTAATATTTATTGTAAATATATATGTGAAAATATTTTTAAAATAAAATTAATTTTTTTTAATAATTCAAATAATGTGTAAATGGTAAATATTTTGTGTATTTAAAAATCATAGAAATTTTTAATACCTGATATATTTATATAATGTGTTTTTATTCTTAATTTTTTTTTGTTTTAGATTATATGATATGTTTTTTTATAAATTAATATGCTCTATAAGAAAAATAGAATGATGATTCTAATTCACATAAATTTTGAATCAGCTAATTCTGTAACATGTTGTAAGAGAATATAATTATAAAAGGATTTTTATTCGTGATATGCGAGTTTATAAATTTTATTTTATAGAACATGGGGGATATAATTAAATCACATTAGTAGGTTATTTTAAAAAATAAAAAACTAATTTTAAAATATTTATCTATTAATTTGGAATAAAATATCGGTTATATTTACAAATATCTTATCTGTAATATAATCTAAAAAATTAAAGAAAAATATATCTTAGCCCAATGATTTTTCAGAATAATTTTTTTTGATAGAAACGAGATTTTCTAAAATTAAAATGCATACACTTATTAACATAGAGATGTTCATTGTGTTTAAAATATATAATTATACATAACGGATTCAATTTTAATGTTATGGTATATTATAATTGTGGTCTTGAAATTTTGATAATGAATTATCTTATTAAAATATTTTATTTTTGAAATTTGTTTACAAATTTAAGTCAATGAAAAAATTAAATGTAAATATTATATTATAATGAAGATAAAATTAGAAAAAGTTCAATGTATTTAAAATACATAAATTATATTATTTCTGACATTGGATGTTCTAAAATGATATAGTTTTAGAATAATGTCAAAATGGTTAAACAAGGCCATTGAAACTAAACATTATTTGAAATATATATTACCACAGATGTATACCCACTAAATTAGTAATAGGGCAGATATAATGGAGTGTTTTATTGAGAAGCATCATTAATTATAATATAATATGATTATTAAAATGATATATTAGAATATTTATAAAATTATAATTTTCTAGGGAAATATCATATTAAATGTGATTATACTAGATCTTATCTATGGATTTCGTAAAATTATTAATCGAGATCAAGAATACAAAATTTATCATTCTATATAATTGAAAACATCTGAATTATCATTCTTCTATATTTGTGAAATGTATTTTATAAAGTAAAAAATATATAATTAACTTCTCAGTGTATGAGTTTTTATTATCTGTAATTTATGTTCATCATGTCGTGTTATATGTTAAGTTGAATAGTGAACACTAGATTTTTTGGGTTTTTATAAATATATGAAATTTGATAATGTGGCATAAAAATAGTTTCTTCACGATAACCCACTAAAATTAAAACATGGATTTATAAAAAATTTGTTATTTCAATTATGAGGTTTTTTTATTGAATTCCATTTAAATATGGTTTGAAATAAACCGATCATGTGAACCTTTATAATTTTTTACCTTTTACAGCATCCATGAGGGTGTGTTATGGTATGTTGTCGATCATTTCACGTTATGAAGTTTAATAAATATGTAACTATCCTATCGTTGGATTAATATAAAATTCAGTACCATCATGTTGAAATACTATTGAAAACTCTTTCTAATCCTAGTTAAGACACATGTGGTTTCATTATTATTTCAAGATATGGGGAATGTGATTTTATTATCTATTTGGAAAATAACATGTGATGAGTTATTTATCTCAATAATTATATATGCAAAAAGTTAAAAGGTATATGTGATAAAAATGATATTGACATACATTATATCTTATAGAGACTCAATGTCTTGAACTATGGGATTATATAATTATGATTAATTTTATATGATACATGTGATAGTCATGCGTACTGAGATAAATTAATTATATTGAGATCACAGTAGTCATGTTTTTGTCTTTGTAACACCGATTCATCACTAAATAAAAATCATTTATTATTATCATATATTTGGATATTCATAATTATTTTCAATGCTAAAATGGAATATGGTCTCACAGAATATTTTTTTGTGATTGAAGATTTAGTTTTTTTATACTTTTATTATTTAAAATTCTTAGATTCACACAAAATTTTTTATAAATGATATCTTAGTGGAAATTATAATGAATTTTCATAATTTGTTTCTTATGATAGTAACATGTGGAAAAATATTATTATAGATTTTTTAGATTGATTTTTATAAGAAGATAAAATTTTGTCTCAGTTATGGTTATAAATGTTTTTACATAAGTTGTAACATAGATCGAAATATCATTAAGTTTATAATGATTTTTAAAAAGTGTGAAATTATTTGAAATATTAATTCCAAAAAAATCTTTTCATGGTGTCTTAAACTTAATTATAGTATAAGAAGGTGTAAATCATGATACATGTATAGTCCCAAGATTATAACCTTGTGATTCCTTGTACTTGAATTATGAAAGAACATGTCGTTAAAAAAATTTATAAAAATATATTATATAATGTATGATTATAACATAATGAGAAGATAATTTATGGAGTTTGAATGACCATATTGTTTGATTATATGTTATAAATCAATTATTGGTATAATTATATTATAGGAATGGTTAATACTCTTAATTAATTTGTGACATGTTTTATGTATATCGAAATGTTTTAAAAGTACATTTATTTTATATTGATGGAAATTTAAATTGGTTTAACATTAGGTAAATTTGTTCACATAGATGATTATTTAAATTTATCTTGAAAATACAATGATATTTATTATTTGTTTTCTCCCATTCCAGAAATAATTTTAAATTACCATTGGGATAAGTGTGACATTCCCAAGAGTTTTTATATTCACTAAAACACATGGAAACCATATGTGGTAGGAATGAATTATCAAATATAATTTAAAAAAAATTAAATTTTATTAAATCACTTGAACCATGACAATCTATTATATAGAAAACATGTTCTTAATGATTTCTTCCATATTATTTGGAAAATATTTCCCCTATTAAACACTACATGACTATCCATACGACCCCTTATAAACCCCCTACTATTAAATTATTCATATCATTATATTAATTATTATGTAATTACGGAATATGGGATATGTGGAACCCATATAATATTTTTCCAAGAAGAACAATTCTAGTACTTATGCTAATATATAAAACACTTATATAGTAAAATGATTCCGATTAACGCAGTTCAATTAAATATATTTCATATTTACCTCTTTTAAATATTATATTAAAATATTTAGTTATATAAATTCAAATTGCATTTTTAACATCAAAATCCTACAATCAAAGATATCATGTTGAAAAATATACTTTTCATATTTTATTTGAAACCAACTGTATATTCATAGACACAAAAATACAATAATAAAAGGATTTATATCAAATATTACAAAAAAATAAAATCCCATATAACTTTAGAAATTTATATTTCAAAATATTTTAAAATAGGTTATGAAAATAATCTCATGTTTTTCTTATATTATGGTTATTTCTTCCATTATATCAATAATTTAATATTTAAGACGTTTTCATCATCCTCTTCCACCAAATTCACCACCCATTATACACTTCTCAATGTATCACTAATAATACTAAAATTTATTACTTGTGGAAATGAAGACACGTGATGGGTGGTCATAAATTTTCTTTATTGTAAATCATATGTCAAAATCTACAATGATATGATTACTACGGAAGGAAAAAATATGAATCAAATATCTCTATAAAACTGGGCACATTAACATGAAATTGAACCACAAATAGACTACCCATTTAAAAATTACATGTATAATTATAACTTAATTCATGGTTGTGGAATATATAGTTCCAAATTACTTTTACCTTCAAGTATTTATTAAAAAAAGCATTATAATCATCTATTTCACGACTAATAACTTATTTTTCTCTACATGGTCATACCAAATATATCATGATTTCATTCGGCAATTCATACACCAAATATATAGACCATTTGTATAATAAGATTAACTGATGTATTTAGGGGGTTTATAACACTAGGATCTTCCCATAACATCATTAATGTCAATGCATTCACCACGTCTTTGATATGAATATCAATTAATTTTATATCCTAAAGAATAAATAAAAATCCATATTGAGATTAAATAATAAATAACATGAATACATTCATAGAAAAAAATTTGGTAATATTTATAGAATCCACAAAAAATGTGGATAGTTAAATAATACAAATTAAACATTCCTATGTAATCAATAATCATATGTATCTGAATAACTAGTATATAGATTTCCAATATATCCCCAATAAATAATTGGAATTTCATTATATCTAAGAATATATAAAAAATAACACATAGGGAAATGTTTATTTAGTTATGTTGATGAATTTACCAATCAATAAATATACAGAATCATGGAGAGCACAATTCATTCAATGGAAGAAAATAATGAGTGATCACAAGTGGAAGTCATTAGTGGTATTTTTTTAGAAAAATGAAATGATATATTTCCATGAGATTAATCCCAGAAGATAGTATATAATAATATAGTTGATAATTGAATCTAAGTATAAGTGGGAGAAAATATATTTGACACAAATTTGGAAAGTGAGGTTATACCTTGATATATTATTTTATAAAATGATTTTAATAAAGTTATAAGTCAATAATTTATTGATCACATTCAACAGTCAATTTCAAGATTATGAAGCCAGAAAATTTGAAAATAAATCTTTTAGAAATGAATTATAATTATAATAGATTTTTTAAAATATATATATTGTTTTTAAGATATGTATATTGGAAGATACAACCTATTAGTTTGAAACAATCTAATATAATTCTAATGTTTTAAAATAAGGTTATTGAAACCCACATTGTAGAAAGAGTAACAAAAAATTATTTTTAAAGGAACATTATGTTAATATTTATGTTTCATGACATACAAATCATTAGGATTACAATTATAAAGGATTAAATTAACAGGAATAGTAAATATGTACTAGGTGGGAGAAAAAATCATGAATGAAAATTGATTTTATGTCATAAAATGGTACACTTTTAGAGAATGTAATTTAAAAGGGAGATATATTTTAATGAAATTTATTTTTCAGAATATTTTAGAAGGGGAATTAAAAATAAATAAAATATATAGATTTATGAAACTAATCTATGAATTTTATGTTCCATGAGAAGTATTATAAATCAGATATGGGAGGTGATTTAATAAATACACTTTCAAAATTTAAATATTTTGAATCGAAATCCATTTAAAAAAGAACATGATATGAAACAACAATCCCAGTAAATTAAATTAATCTGATAAAATCATTATTAAGTATTATTCACATGATATCAAAAATATCATGGAGATTCATATAGAATAAGTACCAATATTTATAATTTGATACAAAGAACCAATTAATTTAATTATTATCTTCTAATAAATTTATCCAGAATACTATTTAATAAAAATATTTATCTTAATTAAAAATTTCTGAATTTTCCTAATATAAATAACTATTTATAAATTTAATTTATACATATTCTGTATATGTATATTTGTTTTTATTATATATTTTTGTTATTATTTGTGATTAATCATGATCATTTTGGAAAATTCTCAAAATTGTTGTGTTGTTATACATTATTGTCCATATTTTCATCATTATCAAAAAATATGTAATGGAAATTTTTTTAATATCTAATTATAATGATATATTTTCACTCTTTTGGTGTTTAATTTTTTAATAATATATATATATAATTGGTGTCAATAAATTTTTAGTGATTTTTAACAAATGAAGGTTGCTATTATAAATAACAAGTTTATTATTGATGAGACCATTCCAAAATTAAAAAAAAACTAATCATCAACGTATTCAACTAATATATGCTCAGTAATTTTTTTAAATTAGACATCCATGAAATCATTTTATAGTATTGTTCAATTAGTTTGGTATATTGACCAAAAGATCAACATACCAGAATTAAAGGATGAATATGATTAGAAAATTGGTTTCTTTTGTGAATAATATTAACATTTTATAATGATAATATTTATATTAATAATGTATTTAATAATACTTGATGATTATTTTAATTAAAAAGAGTGAATCATGATGAAAAATGAGATAGTTTTTTTGTGTGATAGGGGTTGTATATACAATTCATGAATACATTTTTCATTTGTTAAATAATGGGAGGGAAATAAGTTCTAAATTTAAATATTATCATAATAAAATTACTTATAATCTATATTTCACATTTATTCATTAATTTTACATTTAAACCCAGGGATGAGTGTCCTCAGTGAAATAAAGAATCAATTGCTTCATGTTGGGGATATTACACATAAATTATAAATGAAAATTTAGTTTTTCTTAATAAAATGTCCATAACATAGTTAATATTTATTTACTATTAGTAAAAAAATTAATTATATAAAATTATAATGTTCCAAATTATAATTACAATGTTACATTTGGGATGTTAGGAAATAAAATATTCGTTGAATGAAAAAAGTACTCCCATTTAGGACTTGGGATTTCCCTTGGAATTTAAACATGGTAATATAATTTTAAGGAAAATATCATGTGAGCAGTGGATAAGTGAAAATTAAAAAAATTATTGTTGAAGTAATAAAAGATTATTTTAAATTAGACTCTGAATTTTGGAGTGGTCATGAAGAGATAGTTAGTGGTCTATTTAATAAGTGGTGATTATTAAATTTATTTATATATATATACATTATATAATGGATAATAATGAATTTTGGGTGATATATGGTTTATAATACATCAAAAATTAATTTTAAAACATGTTTTATACTTGTTTTTAAGTACCTTTATCTTATAATTTAATGTTTTACAATTTTTTTTCTTATCATTGATACTAATTTTTTCATAAGTAATTAATCTTTTATGTCAAAAACTAAGATTAGAATAATTAAATAATATAAAAATAAATATTCATTATATGGAAAGCATTATATGAGATAATATGATTTTATATTAAATCAATTTTAAAACTATAACATGTGATGCATAAAAACTCGTTTTAAATTATTAATTTAGGTCTATTATAGAATTTTCATTTTATTTCTTTTTAATAATAAAAACATTTTATTATAAATTAATATAAATTTTTTGTTTCATTATTTTGATTCTAAAAACTACATATATACAATAATAACATTTAATCAACAAAAAAAATCAAAACTAGTACCTTTTATAAAAAAATACAGCATCTGTTTATAAAACAATAAAAATGTGTTTTAAAAATTCAGAAGGGATTTAAAAAAATATTGTTTTACTCCTTCAACACATATTTTATATATTAGATATTTTCATAAACAACTATGTTTTTATTAAAATATATCAAATTCAAAAAATATTCTAGTCTTTCAAAAAACTGTAAAATTAAATATTCTTTTCAAAATTGACAATTTGATAAAAATATCAAATATAACCCTAAATTAATATTAACATACTAAATAAGAAAATTAATATAATTAATTTTATTTAAAAAATTAAGGACTATAGTTTAATATTTTAAATACAATATATAAAGATAAAATATTTCTTTGGGAAAATAATAATCCCCTTTCATTGAATTTAATAATATGAAATTTATAAAATAATTTTGATTAATAAATTATTAAAAAATAAATAAATTATTATATAAACATAATATCTTGATTAATATCCCATTAATATATCCATGACTAATCTAAGAATAATTTAATATGTGGTAGTAGTCCAAAGTGATGATTTATATAGCCTATATCTCATATTAATTTCCATAAGAATGAAATTATATCAAATATAGTTATATTCATAACATAATTGTTCATGTTCATCCTGGGAATGGTTTAATCAAAACCAAAACAAATTTTCATCCTTCCCAATAATGATAATAATAACTTTATAAGGGACACATTTTATATTTGATTATATTTCATTAATTTCCCGTCATATTATTCATAATATGGTATATTTTTTTATACCCACTAATTAAATAGTTATATCATAATTGTCATATATTTTTTAAAAAAATCACAGTTTTATATTTGTCTGTTTTCAATATTGAGGAATATAGTAAAATAATATTAATTTATTTTTAATATATTGTGAAGCATTGGGTCAATTTATTATCCCATATTATGCAATAATTTCCATTGTAATATTAATTATCACTTATTAAAAAACTATTCAATTGTATTCAGTTGATATATATTAATGAAGATATATTTACAAATAACGCATAAATATAAATATCTTATGTAATACAAGGAGACAAATCAATTCCCTTCATCATGTTAACTGATTTATTCACTTATCATTCACATCATGTCCCTATATGCACACCAATCCCATACACAAAATATATTATAGTTCCATTTATATATTTTCTTTGGTGATTCGTCAAGAAAAATATCATGCCTGAAATTTACCTTTATTTTTTTTATTATAATTCCAACTAATGATCCATGACTATCCATCATTCCATTATATTATTTCGTAATAGTTTAACTATGATCACATTGTTATTAATGATTCTTGATTTCTAGTTTGACATTATAAAAAGTTTTATCACTTTATTCCTTATATTGTTAGGTTTATCAATTGGAAAATTTTTACCTTATCCATCATTTCTTTTATTAACATGATTACATCGAGCATACATAGTTACTAAAATCATACGTAGTTTATGTGAGTGATAAAGGAAAAATAATTATTATTGTAAGATAATTATCTAAGATAAAAATAATCCAAATTTCTTAATATTTTGGATTATTACAATAGTTTTAAATTTAACCGACGACAACTTTGGTTCAATATATGTTTCTTTAGTTTTTGTTTTTACATATTACATAAACAAAATCTGTAACATAATAATATTTTTTATTGTCCTATAAAGTGAATTTAATTAACCAATTAATTTACTATGGTGGTTCTAATATATTTTTCCATTCATGGGGTCTCTAATCTTGTAATAGAGTGAATATTTAGGACATACTCAAATCATTTTTTTCATGGTGATTACCCCTTATTGAATTTGTTCGACAATTGTATCCAATATATAGTACAAATATATGAATTAAATTTCTTGGATAACCCTACAAAATATAATTTATAGAACAATGGGATATTTTACTCTTGTAAGAGTTATCGTATAATCATGTCCTTGTTCATTTCACTACACTTATCTTATCCAAATAATTAAATTATTCAATACTACCCCAACTAACATTAATAATTATTTATACATCAATAATAATGATCAAACGTGATGTAATTACCCATAAATTACCCTAAACATAATTCATGTCCTCTAAATTTATCTAAACATTTCTATAAAACTAATTGAAATAAATTGGATCAGAAATCCAAAATCATGGGATGAAAATGAATTTTTTTCATATATTAATTTTGAAAAAACCATATATTCCTTGGTCTGAATTTATTAGTGTAAACAGATTTATAGAAACTATTTTAGTGTAGTAAATGATAATTAACTTTTAGTTATAGAGAATTATAACAATATGATAACACATTAACTAAAAATATTAATCCATTGTCATCTAATAAAATTTTTACCCCTTATATAATTATTTTTGAATTAAAATACTCATTTTACAATTCTAGAAATATCATATATTATTATATATCTCATAACTATGTGATATAGAAATATAATAAGGGATATATCATATACTAACTATGGGAAAACATATATCAGAATCTAGAAATGAAAAATAATAATTCTTTTAATTAATAAGTGTTTAATATCTCAATATAATTAAAAATATGTTATTTTAATAAAGATATGGAATAAAAAATAATATAATATTCAGATTAATAATAATAATAAGGAAATTCATGGTGATGGAACCTATAAATGCATATATCCTATACTATCAACTTGTAATGAAATTCGTCATTCATAATATCAATGTAATAACCAATATATCATGATTACATTAGCTATGCATACACTAAATACATAAATCATAAATCATAGGATAATAATTATTTCATAAATGGGCTATAAAATATCTGGGCCTAAATTTTCATTCTTTATGTTGAATTTAATCACCATGTGAATTGTATGAAAATTATTTTAAATAGTTGATAAGCCAAGTAGGAACCTTCATAGATGCAAGATCATGGGTATGGATAGTTAAAAAAATGTAATCAAGTCTCTGGTCTTTGAATATTATGTACTAAGAATTATTCCACTATGCCATTGAATGGTGTACAGTCCTTGGGCCTCTGGGCCTTGAGGTTAGGTATGGGTTACCCCTCAGCCATTAAAAGGATGATTATCCAAAAATAAATCAAAATCTATGATTATAAAACATTTTGAATTAATAATTTTTGGAATATGGACATAATAAAAATGTTGAATAATTCATATGGTTAAAAAATTCATAATCAACATTCCTAATTAATCATCATATATCCATATATGAATAAAATGTATCGGGAATTTCTATATATTCCAAACTAATAAGTGGAATGTAACTCTATATATATATATATATCACCCAATCAAGCCCATTATATTTAAAACTCGATATATTAAGTAAATAATATCTCCCTTCAGTAATAATGTTATATATTGGAAAATTTTACATCCTTATGATATGAATAGAAGACTAAATTTGAAATATTCTTTTTCATAGAACACCAACCATAAACTAAGTAAAAAATGTAATAATATTAACATGAACATTATAACTTAGAAAGTAAATTTCTGATAATAAATTATATTAACTACATTATGAAATATATTATTTTTCAACTAATTTTTAATATATTAAATTTTTCTTCTGGAAAAAAATGAATATTTTTCATATATCCACTTAATTATTCAAATAAACATTATCTTCATAAAGTTAATTTTGATTTTTTATATGAGAATATAAACATAATTGATATTTGAAAGTCACAAAAAATATTATTTATAAAATTTGAATCATCTCTTGATTCACCATTTCAAAATAATATTTGGAATAAATTTTCAGATTCTTTTGAAAAGATTAAATTTTGGATGAATACTAAAAAGTATCAAATTATGTAAAAATGCAATTTCTTTTCAACAAGTTAATCAATGATAAATTCCTATTATTTTTTTAATATGGTATTTTTATAACATAAATAATATATAAATATATGCATTATATTTAACTTTAATAATTTTTTATATTCTTGAATAAGTTTATTTTTGGGTTTAAAAACAAGATTTTTCTAAAAACTATTTTAATTTACACAATGATTATCCTTTTTAAGAAATTAAATTATTAACTACTGGTGAATTTTTAAATGAAATATATATATTATATATCATTAAATTTTATTTTGGTTTCATATAATGACAATAATTTTTCATATATTTAATATAATATCATCCTTCTCTGGGAAAATTGTCTTTCGGATAGCCTGTTTTTTCATATTGTGATTTTTTTCAAAATAGTTGGGGTCAAACCCCTTTATTAAGAAAAGAAAAATACAACACAAATATCCTTTTAAACTCGGTATGTTAAACCCATTACATGTAATAAATCCAAGAGGAATCAACCCTCCACAAATCCTTGAACAACAGAGAACCAATTACCCAAAGACCAGAAAAAAATATTTCAATGAACACACGAGTCCAAAAAACCGATCCAAAGCCCACATAGGAGCCCAAATAAAACATAGACACCAACGAACAGTGTCATCGCCGACCTTTCATCGTCAGAAAACCTTAATGATCATCACCCACCCGCAGACCACCTCTCACCGGTCACCCCAATGCTCCGCAGCATCAATCAACCGATCTTGAATAGATATTCCACCGAGCCAAACCATCGGAAAGAACTCTGAGAGGAACGAGGTATAATCAAAAATAAATTATTGTAGTGTTTGTGAAAAATATTAAGTGACATAATATTAAAACATAAAATCACAAATAAGTAATAAATAAAACATTTAATTTTTTGGATGTATTTCAAATCCGTAATCATCCTATAAAACATTAATTATCAATATAATTATTTAAAAATAATTCCTCTCAAATATTAATTTCCTTGAATATAAAAAAAACATTATTTAATCAAATAATCCATCAACTCTAGTATAAATGAAACTTATCACCACCTCTTTTTTCCTCATAATCGATGAAGATCAAAAAAAATATTCCAAACCCAGTACTCACCACTCTTCCCCTTTCCAAGGTATATTTTTCTCACAAAAATATAAATTCAGAGGTCTTTATGGTATCTTTCTGGGAGATGATATTTAAGAAGATATTTTATTAAATTGTATCTCTTATTATTATTCTTATTCCTTATCCTAAAATATGTCATAAGTCAAGTCATAATTACAACCAAATCATGTCCAGATGAGAATTTTATTTTTTTAGTGGAAAATATTATTATTCGTTTTTATTTCTTCCTCTTATTCAATTAAATTAGATAATTTACATAATTATGGTTTTTAACCTTCAATGTGAATATTGAATTTTTCATTTTCAATTACTGTATTCAATGATGGTCATAAAAGTATTATCCTTTTCAGATCATATCATAAAAAGGTATATTAAAACCTATTTAATTTTTTGTAACTAATATATATATATAATAATAATAAAATTGATACGTGATTATGATGGTCAGATAAACAACTATAATAGGATAATCATTTTCATGAATATTTTATCAAATGAATCATACTCAAGTCAAATATAAAATATATATATGGGAAAATTTAAACTTCTACAAGTTCATGAAAACCTTTTAATTTCAATTATAGATTTTTTATTTCCATTATACCAGAAAATATATAATTGTACAAAAATAAACCAATGATAATACCATGAATCAAATGCACCAGTAATAATGAATATAATAAAATATTGTTAATGGATTAGTAGTACTATGTTACTAAAGATCAAATATGTTTTTATAAATAATAATAAATTTTTGGAATAAATTAATAAAATACCCTAAAAAAATTTATCGGTTGTTTAAATATAGAATACTAAAGGGAGGTGTGATGTAAGGGTTTCTCATCTCACTTTTACTTATATATGATATATTTTGTAATCTCCACTTATTTATTTGTTATGGTGTACTCACTTCTCTTGGAGTTACAATATAAATATTATAATGATCACAATGAAATTTAATGTTTCATTTTATAATTATTACTTTTATTGGGAATTTTATTCGACTTATTACAACTGGAATGATATTTCATAAATCATTTTCCATTCATTGGGTTAAACATATACTTTATTTATTGTTTCATGTGAATATCAGATGGGAAATTAGATATTATTATCCATTATTTCATTGCCATTAGTTTTATATAGATATTATACTAATATAAATTATTTATTCACATTATTAATGCTTATTTAAATGATATGCGATTTATAAGAGTCTTTTTTTAATAATTTTTTTTTTAAAACATTTAATTAAAACCGAATTTTCTTCCATGACAATGTTTTCTAAAATTGTTTTATAAAAAAATTTAACCATTTTTTGATGATTTTTTAGTTTTATTTTTTAGAATGTTTTAAATTTTTAAAAATGTATTCAAAATAATATTTTTTTCATTATAAAAAAATATACATAGAGACATTTCCATCACAGATATAGAAGGAATGTTTTTTAAAATCATATATAATGTGAGAGGATTTTCCTACTATCATAATTCCTTAATTTCTTAAAGCATACATTATATGTTTACATGGTTATTTTAAAAAAATGTTTTGTTTTGTAATTATTCATCATATAAAAATATTTGATCATCAAATTTAAAAATAGTATTTTTTTTAAAAAATCATCAACGATCATAATAATGTACTTTTAGATATATCAACATCATTTGATTAATCTTATTCTTCCATGAGGGTAATATATTATGATATAATATTTGTTTTTTTGTTCAATTTTTTATAATGAATTTCACTAAGAAATATAATATTTAAATATGATTCATCATATTACTCTGGATGGTTTGTCATTATGTTTTCTGATTGGGGAATGTTATTTAAATTTCAAATCCTAATTTGAATAAAAAATATACATGGTGTTTAAGTTTCTACCCTTCAATGAGAGGCTTTTATCATACATATCAATTGATGGTTGTGGTCTATAATGTAACACCCAGTGATTTCACTATACATTATCTCTTAAAAGTAATTCAATAACTTGCGCTATATGCAACACTGAGTTCGAGCGCACCATGACATACCAATATAGCTGTTCAAAAAATGGATATGAATTGTATTAACTTCATTTTGAATTTTATATATTACATATATTTTTAACATCAATATAATGTGATTATTAGATATAATATAAGAAGAAATTCAATTTTTTAGATAAATGAAGCATTTTAAAAAAATATAATTTTCTGCCTTTTAATGGTGAGCCCTTTTTAAATTCAGTATTTAATAATTTTATACATTAAATTTGAAAAATGCAACGTCTTATTTATAAGAGAGTCCTGAATATTTAGTTTTTTTTATTTTTTTGTGTTTTTCTAAAAAAATTCATATTTTGGTGAATAGTGACAATACTAAATTTTAATGGAAAACTACTTTTTTAATAAAATTAATTTGTTGTGTTAAATTTTATATTTCTATTGTTTGGATGTATAATTATATTATATTTTAATCCTTTAATACAATTTAGGTCATTATAAGTAAGTTCACATTTATATTTGACATAATCACAAGTCAATCTTTTGTTAGTTTATACTTTGGAAATGTGTTTTTAGTTTTCACAACATGAATTAATTTTAAATAAATAAATGTAATGTCAATGGTTGGAATTTTTTAAAATAGAATTCATTGTGGAATTCATAATTTAATAATTATCTTAGGGTGAATTTTTTGTATATTTCTGAAAACGTTAAATTTTTTATGAATAGTAAAACACACTATATTATTTAAAACCGATTTCTTATTTAAATATTTAAATATTTTATTTATATTTATTTTAAGTAAAATAGTTATATAATACATATATATGTTCAATGTGATTCATTGGTGTAATTTAATAATAAAATTAGATGTATAGAATTGTATTTAATTTTTTATCATTTTTTACCCACATTCTAGGAGAATTTTCAAATTTACATAAAACAAAATTTTACCTCTTCTGTGAGTTTAATTTCAAAAATCCGAGAGAAACAGTTGATATCAATAAGTAAAATATGGTTCAATAAGATTAAATAATTTTTGGGGAGTAGTAACTTTTGACGTTTTCTGCCGTTGTAAAAAATAAATTGGGTAATTACGGGTAAAACTGATATTATAATTACACTATCACATGTCCTAATTCTATTGGATTAGTTTAAATCAACCAAAAAAAACATTATGAAAAACAAATATGATCCTTTTGGCCCACGTTTTCTAGATTATAATTTTTTTTATTAATTTATTTATAGGAGAGTTAAAAGTGATAAATTCAATGTTTAATAAATTAACCATTTTTAATATATGGATACACAAATTATAAATTAGACTATTAATATTAATTAGAAAGATAAAAATATTTCCTACATAATGGTATTTTTTTTAAATTTTTATACATTAAATAATTTAATTTATTTATGACACAATGATGATACAATAATTTCAATATTAATGAAATATTAAAATAGTTGATATTATAAATATCCAAATAAATGTAAATTGAGACTTATGAATAATTACACTAATTTTCTAGGATAATATGACATGTTATGGTTCATTAAATAATTTTTTTGAAGTAATCATGTGAATATGATTTTCACAAAAAAAAAAATAAATAATAGTGTCAAAATTGTCCTAATTGAGTTATTAAAACAAATACTATATTATTAATTAATATAATATTCCATAAAATATAAGGATTTTCCAAAGGACTTATATAAGGTAATATATATTAATAATAAAACACTTGGGGTTCTTTTTTCATATAAAAGTATGTTCATTAACCATATAAATTAAAAATACAAAGAGACATGGTATACGCAAAACTATTTAACTAAAAGTTAAATCTAAAAGATAAATTTAATATGGTCAACTAAACCAGTCTAAAATCTATTGGTTAAGACGTTTTCAAACAATAATCAACATATCCAAAAAACAAATCATTTTAGAGCCATTTTAAATTGAAAATTATTTTATTATAAAATAATATGTCAACATTTTCCTTAAGTGACCACGACGTCTCTTATAAAATGGTACTTCCACTTCTCTCAAAATCTCAAGTCTAGAGCTATTTTGATCGGCCAAAACCTGTCCAAATATCATTCCAACTTCCCTCAATTCATCATAGAGGCCATACTTCGATAAATGAACTATTTGAAGAATCCCTTTTGATCTACTCAAATGGAAACTCCTGATGAAGAGGTAGTAATTTCACCACCCCCATTCATGTTTATTACTTCGTCCACTTCATCATTCTTTGTTTTTTCCATAAAAAAATAATAAATACAGTACCATATACATAATGTGATGTAATTATAAATATTCTACAACCATATTTGTTATTATATCTATCCTATAAATGACAAAGTCATCATTTTTGCATAAGTACGGTTTATCGTCTCCACATCATGTTGTTATTTGTTATTCAAACACTTTATTATTTGGATGGGTATAATAATGATAATAACTGATTTAATAATAAATATAACATATTGATGATTCATTATATTTGATATAATATCCAATTATATATGAATTCACCATCAACATAATGATATTTTTGCACGTCCATACGTACAGATTACCGTCTCCACGACGCGATGAGATTCATTTCAACGTTCACCATTAAACGATGATTATAAATATATATATTACTAATAAATATGTAATAAATGAAATAATAATTATACTATATATATATATGTACTTACATATATCTTATTCACATTTGTTCAATACGATATGAAAACAGAAACAACCTTTACGCCTACATACAGCCAACTGTCACCATAAACAGTGTTTTCCATTTCATATATCTGTCTATTTTAAATATTATATATACTTATGATATATAAATAATTTTTTATATTGATGAAATATATAAATCATGATCTATGTGATACAATCAAGAATAACATGTTAAAACACATAAGATAAAGAATGATATTTTTACCTGAAATATTAATTTTACTTGGAAATCATTATTAAATGTCTAATATAAAGTCATAAACGAATCATTTATGATATAATTAATATTAATATGGTTCTGGAATAATTTAATAATATACAATGGTAATTATACAAGAGGTTAAATTTACCCCCAACCGAAGGCATGTGTAGGGTAAGGGTAAATTCTAAAATCGCTTCATTATCTGAGGTTTTTTTATGTGAGTATCTTCTGGGAGAACATTATCATCCGCATATGTGTTTCATTGAAATATATTCAAAATGAATATTTTATTATTTTTTGTAAGGGTCTCTTTCACTATATCATCATTTTAAATGGATTAAATATTTATTCTTCTAAATCATTCCCATTAATTTCCATATATTCAAAATTGTTTTTAATTATTTATTTATATGGAAATGAATGTTATTAAAATTTCAATTCCTTTCAAATGTATCAAATTGAACTTGGAGACTTTGATTCATAAAAGTCATTAAATTTTTTCCTTTCTATATTTTGTGAATTATATATTTTTTCAAGAAAATAGGATATTTCTCTCAATGTTGTCTATAAATAATTGTAATCTATGTCAACATTCGTTGATGGATTTTAAATGTGTTTGAAGTTGATTTATTATGATAAGAATCATCCATATTGTATTGAATTGTTTTTGATATGTTTGACTGTGGATGTGTTATTCTTATACACTTTATGGTTTATAGATAATGTAATTATATTTCGTATTCTAGTTTTAATACGAATGTTTATGTAATGTTTCAGCCTATTCATATGAGGAATGAATTGGACTTAGTATGTGACGGGTGGAGCATGCTACAGCTTCATGATGCATTGGTAGGTCTTGTGAGACAAACTAGTGTCTTGACAGAAGTCCTTGACAAAATATTATTTGCAGTCTTGGAACAAGGCCTAGACTATGTGGTTACAAAGTCTTTCATTATGCATTCCATCATTATAAAATTGGATATTTCATATTGCTAGTGATTATTCGACTCTTAGAATATATATATGGAAAATGAAATTGAATTATATGATATATATTGGCCATATTATGCAAGTGTTTCTGTTTAATTGTATTATGTTTTAGTAATATACATTTCCTAAAATGTTTATGCCTATTTATGAATGATTTTTCTATATTTTAATCCTTACTGAATATCTGAGCTCACCCCTTTCTATGTTTTATTATTCCGAGTATAAAAAAGAATTATATTATGACTGACCTACTTGGAAACTCTTAGGGATACTAATGTATTCAATGGAGATAAAGTTGTTGTATTTTCTTTCATTTTACAATGTAATGTAACATTCATTTATGTAATCTATTTTCCCATATCGCTAAATTGATCGGTCCCTCATGAATTGATTCCCTGTAAACATGAAAATGTATTAAAATAAAGCACCGAATTTAGGTAACTGGGGTCCGGGAATTACAGTTGGTATCAGAGAATGTTTAGAAACAAACATGGAAATAGATTCAGAAAAACTATGATTAGAGAACATTAACATAAGATAGACTTTGAGGACTAGTACAAAAGAAATTTCTTAAATTTTTGTAATGGAGATATTTTTTGTATTTTCCAAAAAATACATCCCTGTCTTGATACGAGTAGGTAGTGGCGTCTCTAGCACAGGTGTACCTAGGATTGAAAACTCAGAAAAGGGGTTTTGGGTTTGACCTGGGGTATCCTGGTACATGAAAATGGGAATTCCTGCACTCTTCGTTACAACACTCCAAGGGATATGCTTATGATAATTCAGATTTTCATTACAAGCTATTATAAAGGATTTTGGAGTAAATATTTCCAAAAATAAAATGTTTTATTATTATATATTATATTCATAATAATTTAATTTTATGTTAGGTATTTTACAAATTTGGAATTATGCATTTGGATTCATTAACAAACCTAGTGTATTCCATTCTTTAGAAATGGCGCCAACTAGAAGGAATGTGGATTCCAACAATAAACATGATCGAAAGATTAATAAGGATCATATCATTCATTGTATTAATCCTACATTTAAAATATAAATAGTCTCCCATGTATTATCATTATATTATGCAATAATATCATGTGTTAATAACATAATTAAATAATTCTTTGAGTCTTATGGCTTTGATGTGAATCAAGAGATGTAAATGATGGTAGAGAGAAATATGGATAAAGGGAAGAGGAGAATGGTGGATTTTACCACATGTGATAACTGTGGAATGAATCAACATATTAGATGTGTGAAGGGAATGGGAGTTTGTTATATGTGTGGATAAAAAGGACTCGAAGTACGTGATTGCAAAGTTAAGAAAATTCTTTCAAATGTATAATTCTTCTTCTTGATGGAGGTGGGACACAACGCAAATCAATATCCAAATCATTAGAGTATACCCCTAATTATGCTATTGGATAATAATCATGTCATGATACTACCACAAATAAAGAGGAATGAATAGTGTTTTATCTTCTTATTAAATAAATATTTCATTTAAGTGTTTTATCAATAATGAACTGGTTATATAATGTTTTGAAATAAATCATGATTGTAATGTAGTACTATTTCATTAAGGACTTGAGATTTTGCAGAACCAAGAAAAGTAACTCAATAGTAGGTTAAATTATTTGGAAGATATATGGTTGAGAGAAAGATACACCATAATATGGTTCTGATACTAGGGTAGTGATTTGGGAATAATATATGATTGATTTGGATAAATAATAGTGGATATTTATGACTAACATAAAACTGATTAATGATTTTTATATTCCATCATTATTGGAGTTTACAACATTTCTCGATAGAAAGAGTATATCAAGTATTCTTTAAGGAATAATGGACCATGAATGTAATCAATAATGTTTTATTGTAATTCAGGGTGTTTTATTGTTTTAAAAGAATACATGATTAAGGTATTCACATGTTATTACATGGAAAAAAGGATCTTCATTGAATTTAAATTCCTTATTAATTTTGGATTATGAGTTTGGACAGAAGGATTTTGGATAAGTCAAATGGTTGGAATCGATTATGTTGGAAATTGGATACTATTGTTATGGTTAACTAATTTTTTAAGATTATTTTTGGATTGTCAAAAAAAGGACAACCTGGAGGTCGGGTGACAACCTGTCGCGTTCGGCAATCCCTCAAGATAGAAACATGCAACCAAAGGGTGACAACGGTGGATCACCAACCACAGGAATACATGATCTCCTGGTTTGTATAATGTAGTATTATTTAAATATTCTGAAAAAATGAATTATAAATTTATAATTTTTCGAACCCTATATAATTAGGATAAATAGAATATTTTTTTATTTTATTATCTTTTGGAGTGAAAGATGAGTTTTTGGTAGAAATTAGTTGAAGGATGAAACTCTACTTTTTAAGTATATATTTTTCCTCTTTTTATATGAATAAATTAATTCTTAAACATTAGAGAAGGGATGTTAAAACCAAAAATGTGTTATCTTAATACCTTGTGTTTTGTTGAACTAACAATGTTTTAAATCATTAATGATTGATGGAATTGATGCCCTCTATATTACAACTATTTTTTATTGATGAACTTAATCACTCAATATAAATAGTAATAATTTCCGTCCAATTATGTGTCTTAAATTTCCACCAATGTTCTCATAATAGAGATAATAATTTGGTGGTGACTTTATAAATTCCTTTTCCATCTTATTAAAACTAAATTTTATTCATCTAATTTACGATGTGGGTTTTCCACAATACTATTTTTCTATTTTTATCCTTTTATGAAGAAAATTTTCAAATTGTGAGGAAAAAATTTATTGAATTAGGGGAGATTATAACACCCCATGATTTAATATCTAAATGCCCATACCCTCTTAGCACATTACAAACCAATGGTGTGGCTCCAGAAAAACAGTGGCACCGGTCACAGTGGAACCGTGATGGTGGCACCGTGAGGGTGACACTCTACAGTGGCACCGTGAGGATAACACCATGACGATAACACCGCGATGGTGGCACCGGTCACGGTGGCACCGTGAGGGTCCCACTGTGATGGTGGCATCGTGTCTTCTGTTTCTTTTTCCAGTCCCGCTCACGCAACGTCAATTTTTTAAGTAAATTAATTTCTTTACCCATTCAAGTCCATTTAATTCCCATAATTAATTCCTAACAAATATCAAGAAAGCTCCTCGATGAGGGATATTAAATAATGACTTGATGCCATCGTGCGTAACTGTTGAACCGCATGGGAAACCGCGATCCGACGTTCTAGGCGTTCAAAATCCCCATATCACGTAACAATGGGATTTTATCAATATATCACTAAGGAAATTATTATTTCTCTTCTTCCTTTTGGCTGACTCCACTCCTTCTCACTGGTGCACCTGCGCTCGAGTCGTCTGCTCATCCTTGGAGTTCCCAAGGTTCCTCCCCTGCAAATCGTGCATCCCCCATTCTTGGCGCGTGGAGAAAAACATCGATCCTTGATCAATCAGGTAGGTATTCTCTCCTTTGTCTTTCTTTTCTATGTATCATGTGGGGTGGGCATGATTTTGCCTCTGTGGAAATTGATGAAACTAAACATAACAAAGATAATGAATGGACCATTAAATAATGAAAGGTGGGTGTGATCGATGTTCTGTTGTACTCTTCATGTTGTTATGTGTTGTGAATTGTATGGTCCTATGCTCACTGAAAATCATGGTCGTTAGTGGTCTTTTATGTGCACTAATGAACCTCGATGCTTATGGATGTTTAAATAACCATAACATGGAATTGGTTAATTATGTATACTCGGTTAAATAAATTTAAATCACTAGGATTAACCCTTTTCTTTGATAACCCTGGTTAAAGAACAGTGGAATTAAAACCATGGAGTGTGTTAAATTTTTTAAATATGAAAATATCTGCGTGGTCCTTCTTTGTGTTGGTGGTAACAGTTTGGTTGTTTCTTTCACGGGCAGATTTCTGGGGTGATATGGGTGGGGATGGGATCCCCTGTTATTATACATTTTTTGGTTGTGAATTTGAGGTTGTGTGGGTACTCAGCTTACATAATGAATTAGGGTGGAATCCTATGTTGTTGAGAAACCATTGGCTCCTGTATTTTGGGGACATGGTGATGTGTCTCGGGGTTTTCATTGGTTCCAGTACATTGAATTATCTAACTTATCCCTTTGTTGTTGTGACATACAAGAGAACAGTGTGTGAATGTTTAAGTAACATTTTGACTGCCTTCTTTCTCTGGCTTGAGGTTTTTGCCTGTTAATTTCCCAATAGTATAGAGTTCACCTATAAGGGTTTACTTGAAAATTAAAACATGAACAGTTGAAATTGGATTTGGTTTTGGTATTGAGTTGGGGCATGGCCATGAGAGTTGTACTTTTATTTCATGAATGATTAGTAATGATGGAATTTGTCCTTAGGTTTTGGAAGCCCTAGGTTGGGATGAGTTCTTGTTACCTATACCTATATCTATATCTTGTATGTTTCTTATTCGCACCCCTCCCATGTTGTGCACTGAAGTGTCGAACACTCCTATTTCATGGCGGAGTGTGATTTTCCCAACACTCCTATGTGTGGCTGGTTATTAGCTCCATTTCTGTTCCCTTTACCAAATATATCAAGACTCTTCGGGTAGGCTGTGATGGGATGAAGTCCATTATTAACCTAAGAATCTTCAAGAAGGTTAGTTGTGGTGGTTGGCCCAGGTGTGTGCGTGAAAGTTGTTTCCCAAGTGTCTTCGTGATGAGGCCCAGGTGTCTCCGGGTGTGGAAGTAGTTGTTCTGACCCAGGAGTTTACGGGCAGGTTGTTTCTGAATTGTCTTCGAGAAGAGGCTCAGGTGTCTTCGGGTGTTGCAGTAGTGGTTGTGGCCCAGGTGTCTGTGGGTGGGGTTTGGCAGGGGGACTACGGTGAGGTTGTGGCCCAGGTGTCTGCGGGCGGGGTTCGACCGTGAGACTACGGAGAGGATATGGCCCAGGTGTGTGCGGGCGGGGTGTGGTAGTGGGATTGCGGTAAGAATGGTGGTATTGGTGCGATGCGTACTATGTCATCAATAATCAGTGGAAATGTTCCGCGGGGTACCCAAATATCGATGAGCTATTATTATTCGTTACTTGACTTGCGTTATTTGGAGAGTGTTCCATAGTGAGGTTTGGGTGGATAGATAATACTTGTTGGGTGTGGTTATCTATTTTTCCAGGGGACATTATAGTGTCTCCTAACTTGTGCATGAGAGTCTTTGGTTTTCACTACTGAGTGTACTTGTATGCTCACCCAACGTATATAAAGATGTTTTCAGGTTTCCAGGAGGAATTCAGGGATCGTGCAGGACCGTACTATCTCGGACTTTGGGTACATTTCTGTTCTTTTCTATCCTTTTCTTGGTACATTACCTTTGGAGTTTTTGAGGTTTGTATTATTTACTGTTGAACATGCATATGGGAATGGTTTACTTTCAGTTGTACTTGTACTTTCAGTTTTGGTGTTGTGGGATTTACTATCTTATCTCCAAATCAAATTAAATGAAAAAGGGTAATGCCTTCCATTTAGTGTGTGATTTTTAATACCCTTGGTTCTAGTCGCCACTTCGTGTCCTATTGAAGGCGCGTCTCGGGGGTCATTATTTCTCCTTCAACATGAAGAAGGATGGGTCTGGAAATCTGTTGTCCCTTCCATCATCTTGGTGAAGGTGGGTTGTGACAGAATTGTATCAAAGGAATGTTGAGAGATAGGATGGGGTCTGGAGTTAGGCCTACTGAGGATTGCATGGGATGGTAGGGAAGCAGTGTTGGGTGACCGTGGTGTGTGAATTTGTCCAGTGAAGACTGGCTAGGACATCGGATTTTTGGTCCCCCCGTGATCCGATGCAAGGGCTCTGGACCTACTGAACGACCAAGTGAGGCCACACTGATTGCAGGGGATAGACCCTAGGAATGGTACATGCATTATAATGACTTGTTTTTTCGTGCTTCATGGGTGTCTTGAGAGTTCAAAATAAATAAATAAGTCTAAGAAAATTTAAGAACAATATTATACACTACTCGGGATTAAGCATTCCTTGTTTACCTTACAGTTATGGCACCTGGGAGGAGACCATGAGTACTATAGACGATTGAGGCCCAGGTGGTTGATGTGGATGATCGACAGAGGATCGACCAACAGGAGGGGGATAACCAGTGGCAGATGACACTTTGAGATTTTTAGCGACATACCCTATGGAAGTACGAGGGCAGCATCTCAAAAGTGGAGACGAAGAGCTGGCTCGAGGAGCTATTGATAGCTTTCGGCTTGATTCGGGCTCCGAAGGAGTACTGGGTTCCTCTGGCCGTCGGCCATATTTGGGGAGAAGTGCGTCAGTGGTGGGCGCTTTATCTTGGGGAGAGGAGGGAGACTGAGGTTGCATGGCCTGACTTCGAGAAGGAGTTACGGGCGGAATTCCTCTTTTCCACCATGAAGGCTAAGAAGTTACAAAAGCTAATCTCCCTCCAGCAGGGGAGTATGTTAGTGAGAGAGTTGTGGAATATGTTCAAGGATCACCTTCTCTATGCTCTAGACCGATTTCTGGATGAGGAGTCTCAGGCGAAACATCTAGACGAGACACTCTGACCTCCTCTTCAGTATGCAGTTGTTCCCTTTTCCTTACCGACTTACCTGGAGGTGCATAAGAAGGTTAAAGTGGTGGAGAGGATGCACACACAAGAAGGTGTGTTGTGAGAAGGGGTCCAATTAGTCCCGTCGAAGGGGAAATCCATCAGCAGCAGGCCCCCAGCATCAGGACCCTCTTGGTTTCGACCGGCAGGAAGCAGGCCTTATCAGTTCTAGTTCTGATCCACTTGTCCTCGCCCCTTCATTTCAGGACCAAGACCGAGGTGATTCGTCTATGGGAGCCATGTACATCATCGAAATCAGTGCCCAGACAGAGTGTAGTACAATAGGGGTGGGAAGGTTTGGTGCACACTTCAGCCACAACAGTTTCCAGCCAGGTCCTTTCAGCAGCAGCAGGGGAAGCAGGCTCATGCCCTTCTGAGGGAAGAAGTTATAGGAGGAGGCCGACCTCATGGAGTTCCTCAAGGACCTCGTACAGCCATACGATGTCATCCAAGTAATTAAATGGTTTTTCTCTATGGGTTTCATCATTGAATGCTTCTGATGAAGGGTTGTGTTTTCATATTTGGGTGGTCAACGTTTAACCTTCTTCGGGGAGCGGGGTTGTCAGAGAAGCAGCAGGCGAGAGGAGCCCCTCCTTTCCATTTTGGATGAACTATCAGTGGAGTCACTAGACGTAGAAATGGTGGATGTACTAGGAATAGTCATTGAGTTTGTGGTCGTCTTTCCTGAGGAGGTGGAGACTCTACCCCCTCAATGTGTTGTTGAGTTTGGTATAGACTGGAAACCTGGTGCCCGCCCGATTTCAATGGCTCCTTATCTGATGGCACCTTTTGAGATGCATGAGTTACAGATCCAGTTTGACGATATAATGAATAAGGGTTTTGTTCGGCCAAGTGTGTCACCATGGAGTGCTCCTGTGTTGTTTGCGAAGAAGGCGGATGGTGGTCTAAGGATATGCATAGACAATAGGAGGCTGAATCAGGTGATGGTCAAGAATCGCTACCCCCTATCGAGGATATACGATCTCTTCAACCAGCTGAGGGTAGCGGTTTGGTTCTCAAAGATAGATCTATTGTTTGGATATCACCATGTGCGGGTGAAGGAGAGTGACATCTCAAATACTACCTTCAAGTGCAGATATGGACACCTCGAGTTTGTAGTCATGTCGTTTGGCGTTATGAACGAACCAGCTGTGTTCATGGGACTCATGAAATCCATCTTCTGGGAGTACCTGGACTGGTTCGTGGTCATGTTTATCGACGAAATCTTGATCTACTCAAGATCATAGGAGGATCACGATGAGCACTTGAGGATGGTCATAGAGGTCCTCCGACAGCAACAACTCTATGGGATATTGTCCAAGTGCATGTTCTGGATGCGAGAGGTGCATTTCCTTGGGCAAGTGGTGTCCAAGCAAGGGATATCATTGGACCCATCGAATGTCGAGGAGGTTATTTCTTGGGAGGCACCCATTAACATGGAAGAGGTTCGTAGTTTCCTCGGGCTGGCAGGTTACTACCGGAGGTTTGTGCCCAAATTCTCCCAAGTTGCGGCACCTTTGACAGCCTCGACCTAGAAGGAACAGGATTTCGTGTAGAATGGGAAGTTCGAGGCAGCCTTCAGTTATCTAAATGAATAGTTGGTAAGTGCCCCAGGGCTGAGGTTGCCAAAAGAAGGGGCGGTGTATGATGTGTTCTATGATGCTTCAAGGCAAGGCCTTAGATTTTTGTTGATGCAAGCGGCAAGGGGTGACCTCCTATGGGTCTAGGAAGTTATATCCCCATTAGAGTAACTATGCCACCCATGACCTAGAGCTCGTGGCGGTCGTGTTCACAAAAATTTTGTGGTGGCATTACCTCGTTGGGGAGCACCTTGTAGTCTTCACGTACCACAAGAGCTTGAAGTATATCTTCTCCCAGCAGGACCTGAACTTACGACTGTGAAGGTGGATGGAATTCCTTCAATACTACAACATCAATATTTCCTATACCTCCGGAATGGGGAATGTGGTGGCTGATTCTTTGAGCAGGCAGTCGCGGAAGGATGCAGTCTGAGAGTCCGAAGATGCTTGGAAGGAGATGGAGGAATTGGCTTCCCTGCACCTAGATGGAAGGATTGATGGTGGTAGAGGATGCATGCACCAGATGATAGTGCATTCTTCTCTCTTGAGGCAAGTAGAGGAGCCCCAATGGGGATACTCATAAAGTGATGTGATGTGTGACCAGGTTAACCAAGGGGATGCTCTAGAAGGGTGGATGGAGGATGGACAGAATCGGGTGATTTTTCGAGGAAAGTTGTTTGTTCCATAGGCAATGCACGAGAGTGTTCTTATTGAGTTCCACAACTCAACCCTAGAAGTGCACCCGGGTGTTTTTAAGATGTACCTGGGCCTGAGATGTCATTTCTAGTGGCCCGAGGTAAAGCGGGCGGTGGTAGAGTTCGTGGCCAAATGCTTGGTGTGTCATTAGGTGAAGGCTGAACACCGTGTTCTAGGCAGTTTTTTGCAGCCTATGGATGTTCCCGAGTGGAAGTGGAATGACATATCGATGGATTTCGTCACAGGACTACCTAAGGCTCAATGACGCTGCGATGCAATCTGGGTAGTGGTGGACCAGTTGACAAAGTCGGCTCACATTCTGGCGATCAAGGAGTCGGGTGTAGAGGATGCCTTAACCCAAAGGTACATGGATGGGGTGGTGCGGTTTCATGGAGTTCTGAGAACCATAGTCTTGGATAGGGATGTACAGTTTACCTCACGAGTCTGGAGAGGATTGTAGCATGAATTTGGCACCCAGCTATGTCTTATCACTCCTTTACATCCCTAGGAAGATAGAATGATCGAGTGCACCATCCAGATCATGGAAGATATGCTACGGGCATGTGTTCTGGACTCAGGAGGAACGTGGGTGCGACACTTGCCTCTAGTAGAGTTTTTCTACAATAATATCTATCATTATACCATTCGCATGGCTCCATTTGAAGCCTTATACGGACAGGTGTGTCGCTCATCGGTGTGCTAGACTAAGGATGGGGAAACGAGCATTCTTGGCCCGGATGTGGTGCAGAGCACGAAAGAGAAGGTTCAGCTTATTCGGGAAAGGATGAAGGCATCCCAGGACCGACAAAAGTCATATGCCGATAGCAAGAGGAGGACCTTGGAGTTTGAGGTTGGAGACCTCGTGTTCTTGAGGGTCTCCCCTCGTCATGGAAAATGGAGTTTCGGTAGAGAGAGTAAGCTTTCTCCCAGATCCATCAGACCCTTCGAAGTGTTACAGGGGGTCGGTGAAGTGGCTTACCACCTAGAGCTACCACCGCATCTACTGATGATACATGATGATTTCCATGTGTGCCAGCTCCGTCATTATCTACACAATGATTCACACGTCCTTGAATGGGGAGAGGTAGATATCGAGGATGACGTGACCTTTGTGGAAAGACTAGTTAGAATCAAGGATTGTGAAGAGAAAGAGCTACATGGGCGAACCATTCCATTAGTTCGAATGTTGTGGAAGCATGGTGGGCTTGAGGAGAGTACCTGGGAACGGGAAGCACAGATGTGTGCCCAATACCCAGAGTTGTTTTGATTTTTGTGTTGTTCTGTTTATACTTGTTTGTGATGGAACGCTTCACCTTGTTGACTGTTGAATTTTTGGTTTTCCTTATTATCTGCATGTGTGTAAAAAGTCCTGCCTATGGGGAGGGGAGGACCTGATCCCTAATCAAGACGCATTATGGTGGATGCGATTAAAACCGTGCAGGCGATCTAGTGCTTCCCAAAGTGGATAGTATCTTGAAATGGGGGAAGAGACTCCCCAACCCATATGACTCGGCAGTTTGACCCTGGTATGTTTCCTGGTTCTTGAAGGGGGGGTGATTATAGATAACGCTGATGTTTACTCCTAAGAGGGATATTCGAGGTGGTAGTTCAGACCCTCTCTTATCTTCTGGATTCTTTTGATTCCCTAGGGAGAGAATATTCATAGAGGTATCTAATGTAATGGCCCAGACCCTCCTAGACCATTACATTGCCAAAGCTGAGGCTCCACCAAAACTGTGGCACTGTGACGGTGGCACTGGTCACAATGGAACCCGTCACGGTGGCTCCACGACGGTGGCACCAGTCACCGTGGCACCGATGCAGTGGAACCAGTCCGGGTGAACCGTAACGGTGGCGCGATGAGGGTGAAACCGTACGGTGGCCCTGTGAGGGTGACACCGTGACAGTAACATTGCGATGGTGGCACCTGTCATGGTGGCACAGTGATAGTGTCATCGTGTCCTCCGTTACATTTTCCAGTCCCACTCCGACAACATCTTTTTTTGTGAATTAATTCTTTTAATCATTCACGGCAATTTAAATCTCATAATTAATTTCTAAAAAATCCCGAGAAACCTCCCCAATGGGGGATATTAAATAATGACATAATGCCATCATGTGTAACTGTCGAACCGCGTGGGAAACCTCGATCCAACTTTCCAGGCGTTCAAAATCACCATATCCAGTAACAATGGGATTTTATCTATATATCACAGAGGAAGATCTTCTTTATATTCTTCCTTTTGTACAACTCCTCTCCTTATCCCTCATGCGCCTACGCTTGCGTCGTCTGCTCGTCCTTGGAGTAACCAATGTCCCTCCCCTGCAAATCATGCATCCCCTGTTCTTGGAATGTGGAGAAAAATGTCAATCCTTGATCAATCAGGTAGGGATTTTCTCATTCGTCTATTCTTTCTATGTATCATGCAGGGTGGGCTTGCTTTTTTCTCTATAGAGATTGATGAAACTGAACTTAACAAAGATAATGAATGGATCTTTATAGAATGAAAGGGAGGTGTGATCGATGTTCTGTTGTACTCTTTATGTTTTTATGTGTTGTGAATTGTACAGGCCAATGCTCACTGCAAATCATGGAAGTTAGTGGACTTTCTCTATTCACTAATGAACCTCAGCGCTCTTGGGTGTTTAAATAACTATATCATGGAATTGTTTCATTACTAATAATCAGTTAAATAAATTTAATGCACCAGGATAAACCCTTTTCTGTGATAACCCCATTTTAACCACAGTGGAATTGAAACCATGGAGTGTGTTAAATCATTTAAACATGAAAATATCTAGATAGTCCTGCTTTGTGTTGGTGGTAATGGTTTGGTTGTTTCATTCACGGGCCGATTTCTGGGGTGATATGGGTTGGGATGGGATCCCCTGTTGTAATACTTTTTATGGTTGTGAATTTGAGGTTGTGTGGTTACTCTACTTATATCACGATTTCGGGTGGAATCCTCAGTTGTTGAGAAACTATTAGCTTATGGAATTTGGGGACATGGGGCTATGTCTCTGGGTTTCCTTTGGTTCCAGTACTTTGATGGATCTCACGTATCCCTTTGTTTTTGGGACTTTACAAGAGAACCGGGTGTGAATGTTTAAGTTGTTGTTTGACTGTCTTCTTTCTCTAGCTTGCGGTTTTTTCCTGTTAATTACCCAGTAGTGTAGAGTTCACATAAACTGAGTTACTTGAACATGAAAACATGATTAGTTTACATGTGAATTTGTTTTGGGAATGAGTTGTGTCTTGGTCGTGAGTGTCGTATTGTTCTTCCATGAATTATTAGTAATGAGGGCTTTTGTGATTAGGTTTTGGAACCCTTATGTTGGGATGATTGCTTGTTACCTATACCTATATCTGTAGCTTTTATGATTCTTATTCGTGCCCCACCCAGGTTGAGAACATAAGTACTGAACACTCGCATTTCATGGGGGAGGGTGTTTTTTCCAACACTCCTATGAGTGGCTAGTTATTACTCCTTTTCTGCTCCCTTTCCATAATATCCCAAGACTCATCGGGCAGGCTGTGATGGCATGAAGTCCATTATTATCCCAAGAATCCTCGAGTAGGGTAGTTATGTTGGTTGGCCCAGGCGTTTGCAGGTAGGTTGTTTCCCATGTGTGTTCGGGATGAGGCCCAGGTGTCTTCGGGCATGGCAGTAGTTGTTCTGACCCAGGTGTTTGCGGGCATGCTATTTCCCAAGTGTCTTCCGGATGAGGCACAAGTGTCTTCGAGAGTGGCAGTAGTGGTTGTGGCTCAGGTGTCTGAGGGCAGGGTTTGGAAGTGGGACTGCGGTGACGTTGTGGCCCAGGTGTCTGTGGACGGGGTTTGGAAGTGGGACTTCGGTGAGGATATGGCCCAGGTGTTTGCGGGCGGGGTGTGGCAGTTGGACTGCGGTAAGAATGGCGGGATTGGTTTGATGCGTAAAATGACATCAATAACCCATGGGAATGTGGCGCGGGGTACCCAAATATCGATTTTCTATTACTATACGTTACTTGAATTGCGTTATTTGGGGAGCGTGCCTTGGTGAGTTTTGGGTGGATAGCTTTTCTGTGTTGGGAGTGGTTATCTCTTTTTCCACGGGACATTAGAATATCTCCTCACTTGTGCATGTGAGTCTTTAATTTTCCCTACGGAGTGTACTTGTATGATCACCCTACGTATATAAAACTCTTTTCAGGTTTCTAGGAGGACTTCAAGGATCGTGCGGGACCGTACTAGCTCGGACCTTGGGGCAGTTTCTATTGTTGTTTTCCTTTTCTTGGTACATTACCTTTGAAGTTATTTAGGAATTTATTATTTAATGTTGAACATGCATATGGGAATAGTTTACTTTCAGACGTACTTGAACTTTTAGTTTTGGTGTTGTGGGATTTATTATCTTATCTCCCAATCCTTTTAAAAGAAAAAAGGGCAATGCCTTCCATTTAGTGTGTGATTAATTTATACCCTTTATGCTAGTCGCCACTCCGGGACCTATTGAAGGTGGGTCTCGAGGGGTCATTATCTCTCCTTCAACTAGAAGAAGTAAGGGTCTGGAAATATACTGTCCCTGCCCTCATATTGGTGAAGGCGAGTCGTGACCTAATAGTACATTATCTCTTCAAAGTAATTTGATAACATGAGTTACACGGAACACCGAGTTCGAGCACACCACGTCTAACAAAACCAACTGTTCAAAAAGCAGTTATGAATAGTATTAACTACATTTCGAATTTTATATACCAAATATAATTTATCGTCCATATTATTTTTTTCCTCGATATAATTTGATAAAAAAAATTCAATTTTCCCGATAAAGGAAGTATTTTTAAAAAAATGTAATTTTACCGCCTTTTACTGGAGAACTCTTTTAAAATCCAATATTTCACACATTTATATACTAAATATTACATAATAAACATATTCTTTAGAATAGGGACATAAAAATTTAGTTTTAATCTGTATTTGATGTTTTCTGATAACTTTCATATTTTGGTGAATAGTTAAAATTACTAAATTTTAATTGAATACAAGATTTTTAATAAAAATTATTTATAGTGTTAAATTTTACATTTGAATGATTTGGAAGTATAATTAGATTATATTATTATGTTTTAATATAATATAGGTCATTATATATAATTTCACATTTAAATTTGACATAAACACATGTTAATCTTTTGATAGTTTCTATTTTTAAAAACTCTCTTTTTGGTTTTGATAATGGGAATTAATATTATATTAAAAAATTAAATTTTTGTTTTTCAATTTGGTAAAATAGACTTTATTTTTGAATTCATAATATCAATATTAGATTTTGGTGAATTTTTGGTATTTTTCTGAAAACAATCAACTTCTGATGAATAGTGAAATACAAGACGATATTATTTATAACCGACTTTTTATTTAAATAATTATTTACATTATTTATATTTAGTTTAAGTAAAAATAGTTATATAATACCAATATATGTTCAATTTAATTCATTAGATTCATTTTATAATAAAATTAGATGTATAAAATGTTATTGAACTTTTTAACGTTTTTTACCCACCTTCTAGAATCATTTGAAAATTT
The DNA here is from genome assembly GCA_963277665.1 of Viscum album. NCBI lineage: Eukaryota > Viridiplantae > Streptophyta > Magnoliopsida > Santalales > Viscaceae > Viscum > Viscum album. The sequence goes on along the minus strand of OY728161.1, from coordinate 1,415,074,283 downwards.
GAATAAAACATAATTTTACCCCATCTATTACTTGAATTTAAAAATTCCAAAAGACAAAATTCATATCAGTAAGTAAACCATGGTTCAATAAGATGAAAATAATTTTTCATGAATAGTATGATATGAGTTGTATTTACCACATTTACAATTAAATAGGGTAATTAATGGTAAAAATTATATTATAATTACCCTAACACATGTCCTAATTTGATTAGATAAGTGTAATTCGACCAAAACCAACATTAGGAATATAATATGATCCTTTTTGTCTCCCTATATTATATTAGGACATTTATTATTATTTTATTTACAGAATTGTTAAAAGTGTTAAATTCAATGTTTATTAACAAAATGATTTTTAATATAGGGTTACACCAAATATAAATTCGACTATAAATATTCATTAGAAAGATAAAAATATTTCCTACATAATGGTATTTCATTTTTAATTTTTATACATTAAATAATTTATTTTATTTATGACATAATGTTGATGTAGTAATTACCTTATTAATGATATATTAAAACAATTGATATTATAAATATCCAAATAAATGTAAATTGAGACGTCATATTAATTAAAATAATTTTTTAAGTTAAATTGACATGTTATTCTTGATTACATAAATTTTTTTCAATGTAATCATGTGGTTTTTATTTTCACAAAAAACTTTTACTAAATAGTGTCAAAATTGACATAATCGAGTTTTTTTAAAAAAGTACTACATTATTAATTGATAGAATTTTCCTAAAAATATAAGGTTCAGCCAGAAAACTTATATAAAGATATATATATCTTAATAATGAACCAGTTGGGTTTCTATTAAATTTTTTAGTACGTTTATTAACCATATAATATAAAAATACAAAGAGAAATCGTAAATGCCAAACTATTTAACTAAGAGTTAAATCTAAAAGGAATAGTTAATATGGTTACCTAAACCAGTCTAACCCCTATTGGTTGAGAGGGTTTATACCCATACCCACCATATCCTCTAAAAAATTATTTTAGAGACATTATAGACAGAAAATTATTTTATTATGAAAGAATATTTCATGCTTTTCATAAAGTGACACTCACCTCTCTTATAAAATGGTACTTCCCCATCTCACAAAATCAAACCTCCAAAGCCATTTAGATCAGAGAAACTCTACCCAAATATACATCGAACATCATTCAAACAAACCAAGAGTCCATTATTTTATTAGAAATGTAACCTAAGGATCCCTTTTGATCAACTCAAAAGGAAACACCTCAAGAAGAGTTATCATTTCCCCACCCTCTTTCAGGTCATTTTTCTCTTCCACTTCCACTTTCATTGTTATTTCCATAACAAAATAATAAATCTAATATCTATTAAAAACTTTTATCTTATTATAAATATTTTAAAACTATATTTTTACTCATACCAATCCTTTAAAAAACAAAGTCTCTATGTGTGCGTACATACGGCTTACCATCTCCACGTCATGGTGTAGTTTGTTATTCAAACACTTAATTTTTTGAATGGTTTAATAATGAGTATAAATGAGGTAAATAATAAATATCACATGTTAATTATTAGATCAATATGATATAACATCCAATTTAAAATTATTTCACCATCAATATAATGATACTTTCTCTCATGCGTACGTACAAATTACCTTATCCATAACACAATGAGATACATTTTCAAGTTCACCATTCAACAATGATTTTAAAAATAGATATTATAAATAATTATTTAATATATGACATAATAATTATAATGGAGATATATATATATATATATTTACTCACTTATATCTTATTCACTTCTGTTCAATATGATATGAAAATGGAAACAACGTTTATCCGTACGTACGACCAACCGTCTCAATAAACTGCGTTTTACATTTCATATTTCTATCAATTATACATACATATATTATATATATATATATATTTTATATTTTTTATATTTTTTATGCATTTAAATCACGACTTATGTGATATGATCAAAAATAACATGTTAAAAACGAACGATAAAGAAAGTGATTATTACAAAAAATTTTAATTTTACCTGAAAATCATCATTAAATGGATATTATAAAGTCATAAATGAATTATGTATGACATAATAAATATTTATATGGTCATGTTATAATTTAATAACATACTATGGTCATTATACAAGTGGTTAAACACACCCTTGAACAAAGGAAAGTGCAATATAAAGGTGAATTCAACAATCTCTTCATTATCTGTGGTTTTTTATGTGAGTATCTTCTGGGACCTATTTGTCATCGACATATTTGTTTCATTAAAATATTTTTAAAAGGAATATTTTAATGTTTTATTTAAGGACTCTTTAAAAAAATCAACATTCTAAATTTTATAAATATTTATTCTTCAAAATCATTCTTATTAAAGTCTATGTTTATAAACTGGGGTTTAAGTAATAATTCAAATGGACATGAATGTTTTAAAAATGTGAATTACTTTCAAAAGTTTCAATGTTCTATGGGACACTGTGATTCAAAAATGTCTTTAAATATCTTCATTTCTATATTGTGTAAATTTTAAATATTTTTATAAAAAGGGATATTTCCCTCAAAGAGGTTTACAAATCATTTTCATCTAGGTCAGCATAATTTAATGGATTTTTAACATGTTTGAAGTTGATTTATTATGATACAAAACGTCAATATTGTATTGATGATTTTTTTATTTGTATTACTGTTTATGTGTTATTTTTATAAAATCTATCTTTTCTGGATAAAGTATTGACATTTTGTATGCTAGTTATAATACGAATGTTAATATTATGTTTCAACATTTTCATATAAGGAATTCATTAGACTTAGTATGTGACGGGTGGAGCCCGCTATAGCTCTTCGATGCATTAGTTGGTATCATGAATAATACTCGTGTCATGACACAAGGCCTTGAAAAAATCATATTTGTAGTCAAGGAACAAGGCTTTGACTATGTGGTTATGAAGTCTAAAATTATGAACACCATCTTTATAAAATTGTCTATTTGATATTTCATGTTATTATTCTACTAGTAAATATCCATGTGGATATGTAAATGGAATTATTTGATTTATATTGGCCATATTATTACAGAATTTTATTTTTAAAAGGAATATGTTTTATTCATATAAATTTCATTAAATGTTTATTCTTATTATGAAATGTTCCCGCTCTATTGTTATCCTTACAGAGGATCTGAGCTCACCCCTATCTATGTTTTATTATTTCTTGGATGAATAGATGTATATTATTACTGACCTGTAGGGATATTTTAAGGGATACTAATGTAGTAAATGGTGAAAATGTTTTTGTTGGTTTTTTCATTATATAATGTAATGTAACGTTCATGTATGTAATCAATTTTCCATGACCGCTAAACTGATTGGTCCTTTAGGACTTGATTTCATGTAATCGTGCCAGTGTATTAAAATAATGCACTGGATCTAGGTAACTGGGGTTGGGGCATTACTGTTGGTATTAGAGGATGTTTAGAAACAACCTTGGTAATAGATTTAGAAAATCTTGGATTAGAGAAAATTACCCCAAGATATAATTTGGGGACTAGTATAGAAGAAAATATTTGAATTTTGGTAATGTATCGATTTTGTGTATTTTTCAAAAAATACACCCCTATTTGGATATGAGCAAGTAGAGGCAGCTCTAGCATATATGTACCTAGGAATAAAAAATATAACAAGATGTTTTGTACTTGTCCTGGGTTATCCTGGTACACAATAATGGTCCTTGCTGCAATCATTGTTATAACACACCAGGGGTATATGCTTTGGATAATTCAAATTTTAATTACAAGACATTATGAAAGATTTAAGAGTAAATACTTCTCAAAGAAAACTTTTTATGATTATAAATTATATTCATAAACTTTTCAATTTACGTTAGGTATTTTACATGATTAGAATAAGGCTTTGTGATTCATAAACTAACCTAGTGTATGCCATTGTTTAGAAATGGTTCCTAGTAGAAGGAATTTGAATTCTAGCAATACACATGATGGAAATAATAAGAAGGATCATATCATTCATGGAATTAAGCCAACATTTCAAAGGTAAATAGTTTCTTATGCATTCTCATAATATGAATAAATAGTTTCTCGTGTTAATAAGATAACAAAGCAATTCTCTGAGTCCTTCGGATTTGAAGGGAAGCAAGAGAAGAAAGGATGGTAGAGAGAAATATGGATAAAGGGAAGAGGGGAACAAAGGATTTTCCCACACATGATAACTATGGAAAGAATCACCTTGTTAAATTTATCAAGGGAATGGGAGTTTGTAATAAGTGTGAAGAAAAAGGACAAAAAGTACATGATTTCAAGGGAAAGAAAAAGGTATAAAATGTAAAATGATTCATCTGCAAGGAGTTGGGACATTATGAAAATCAATATCCAAATCCTCTGAGTATGCCCCAAATGATGCTACTGGATAATAATCAAGTTATGATACTACCACAGATGAAGATGAGTGACTAGTGATATTGTGTTCTTATTAAATAATTATTTCATTTTATTGTTGTATCAACTATGGGCTATTTATATGAATTTTTCACATAAATAAGGATTATACTACAGTACTATTTCATTAAAGACAAGATATTTTGTGTAACCATGAAAATTGACCCAATAGCAGGTTAATTTTTTTGGAAAATATATAGTTAAGAGAAACATAAACCATAATATGTTTATGATACTCAGGTAGTGATTTTGAAAAAATATACGATTCATTTTCATAAATCATATTGGGTATTCTTGACTATCATGAAACTGATTAATGATTTGAATATTCCATCATTGTTGGTGTTTACAACATTTTTGTATAGAACGAGTATATATATTATTATATAATGAATAAGGGACCATTAATTTAATCAATAAGTTTTTATGGTAATTCAGGGTGTTATAGTGTTTTAAAAGAATGGATTATGAAGGTATTCACATTTATTACATATAAAAAAGGTTCTTTAATGTCTTTAAATTCCTTATAAATTTTGGACTGTGAGTTTGGGTAGATGTATTTGGGATAATTATATTTTTTGGAATCGATTAAGTTTGACATTGGACAATATTGTAACGGTAAATGATTTCTTGAGATTATTTATGGATTGTCATAAAAAGTACAACCTGAAGTTCGGGTGACAACCTGTCGCATCAGGATATGTAGCGAGACATGAACCTATAATCGAAGGGAGACAAGGGTAGATCACATACCATTAGCATAAATGATGTCTTAGTTGTATAATGTACAATTTTTAAATAGACTGATAAATAAATTATAAATTCATTATTTTTAGAAGATTATACGATTAGGAAATAGAATATCTTTGAAGTCTATTGTCTTTTAGAGTGAAAGATAAGTTTGGGGTAAGAGTTAGTTGATGGATGAAACTATTCATGTCTAGTATATTTTATGTATTATTATATGAAAATTTTAATTCTTAAAATTTAGGGAAGGGATCAGGAAACCAAATATGTTTTATCTTAATACCATATTTTTTTTGAACTAACGATATTTTAAATCAACACAGATTGATGGCATTGAGGCCCTCAATTTTACACATGTTTTTGATTGATGAACTTAATCACTACCTATACATATTTATTTTTTCCTCCTATTATTTGTCTCTAATTTCCTCAAATGATATCATAATCGAGATCATAATTTGGTGGTGACATTTTCCTTTCACTTTCTCTCTTATTAAGACTATATTTTATTCAACTAATCACTGATGTGAGTTTTCCACAATGGAATTTTTATATTTTTAATGTTTAATTTTTAGAGAAAAATATCAAATTTTTAGGATGCGGTTTATTGAAGGAGGGGATACATTAACACCCTAATATTTCATAGTACATTATCTCTTCAATGTACTTTGACAACTTGCGCTGCACGCTACACCGAGTTCAAGCCCGCTATGTCGTACCAAACTAGCACTTAAAAAAACATTTATGATTATTATTAGCACCATTTTGAATTTAATATACTTAATATAATGATAACATCGATATTATGTGTTTCTTAGACATAACATAAAAACCAATTCCTTTTTTTTAGATAAAGGAAATATTTTTCAAAAAATGCAAATTTACCGCCTTTTGTGGAGAACCCTTTTTAAATCAAATAATGGAAACTTTTATATGTTGAATTTGAAAAAAAATAAATATCTTCTTTAGAGTCGGGACATAAAAATTTATTTTTGATAACTTTTTTTGTGTTTTCTTGAAAACATTCATATTTTAGTGAATAGTGAAAAATACTAAATTTTAATTGAAATGAACCTTTTTAATTAAAATTATTTATTTTCTAATATTTTTATATTTGAATGGTCTGGAGGTATAATTATATTTTATTTTTTCCATTTTATATAATGTATGTCATTATATGTAATTTATCATTTAAATTTGACAAAAACACCTGTCAATCTTTTGAGAGTTTTTACTTTTAAAGACCCGCTTTTTGGTTTTGACAACATGGATTAATTTTAAATAAATAAATGATATATATATGTTTTGAATATGGTGAAATAGACTTTATTTTTGAATTCATAATATAAAAATTATCTTAGGGTGAATTTGTGGTGTTTTTCTTAAGACATTCAATTTTTGATGAATAGTTAAAAACACTCTGTTTTTATTCAAAACAGATATTTTATTTAAATAATTATTTATTTTATATAAACATATTTTCAGTAAAAATATTATATAATATCAATATATATTCAATTTAATTCATTGGATTAATTTTTTAATAAAATTAGATGTATAAAATTTTATTGATCATTTTATCGTTTTTTTAACCCACCTTCTAGGAGTATTTGAAAAAATTCTATAAAACATAATTTTACCACTTCTGTGAGTTGAATTTAAAAAATACAAGAGCCACAGTTGATATCCAAAATTAAAATGTGGTTCAATAAGATGAAAATAATTTTTTCTAAATAGTTTCATTTGACTTTTATTTAACACAGTTAAAAGTAAATAAGGAAATAAAGGGTAAAAAATATTCTTATTAACCTAACATGTTTACTAATTGATTTGGATATTTGTAATTCGACCAAAAATATCCTTTGGAATAAAATATTATCTTTTTGGTCCACTTGATTACATTAGGACTTTTATTCTTATTTTATTCAAAGAAGAGTTAAAAGTGTTAAATTCAATGTTTAATAACCTAATAATTTTTAATATATATTGTTACACACAATATAAATTCAACTATAAATACTAATTAGAAAGATAAAAAGATTTCATACATATTTGTTTTTCGTTTATAATTTTTAAGTATTAAATAATCTAATTTATATATGACACGATGATGATACAATAATTACCTTATTAAAGAAATATTTAAATAATTCATATTATAAATATCCAAATAAATTTAAATTGAGACTTCATATGAATTTCACTAATTTTATCGGTTAATAGAACATGTTAGTATTTATTAAATAACTTTTTTTCGATGTAATCATGCTGTTTTGATTTTCACAAAAAAGAAATACTAAATAGTGTGCAAAATGACCTAATTGAGTTTTTACAACAAAAACTATATTAATAATTGATATAATATTCGAAAACATCTAAGGTTCATCCAAAGGACTCATATAAGTTAATATATATTAATAATTAACCTCTTTGTGTTCTTATGTTATGTTATAGAATGTTCATTAACCATATAATATAGCAATATAATGAGACAGGGTAAATGTCATAATATTTTACTAAAAGTTAAACCTTAATGATAAGGTTAATATGGGGACCTAAACCTATCTAAAAGCTATTTTTTTGAAAGGATCCTAACCCATCCCCACCTTATCCTCTAAATAAATCATTTTGGACACATTATAAAAAAAATTATTTTCTTATAAAATAATATTCCAAGCTTTTTTTAGAGTGTCCCTCTTTTCTTTTATAAAAGGGTATTTTTCCTGCTCTCAAAATCAAATCTCCAAATCCATTTCGATCATCCAAATCCTACCCAAATATCCTCCCAACATCTAAAAAAAACTAGAGGCCTCTCATTGATCATAAATATATCTTAAATATCCATTTTGATCAACTCTAATGAAAGCACAAGAAAAGAGGTAATAATTTCACCACCCTCTTTCATTTTCTTTTATTCTTCCACTTCCACTTTAATTTTTATTTCCATACCAATATAATTAATCCAGTACATTCTACATACTGTGATGCTATTATAAATATCATACAACCATATTATTTATTCTTTTCATCTTATAAATGAAAAAGTCACCATAATGGCGTACGTACGGCTTACCGTCTCCACATCGTGGTGCAGTTTGTTATTAAAACACATAATTATTTTTATGGGTATAATAATGAGTATACTTGATGTAAATAATAAATATAACATATTAATTATTCTGTTTATATGATATAACATCCAATTACATATGATTTCACCATCAATATAATGATATTTTCGCTTCTACTTTCATATGAATTACCGTCTCCACAACGCGATGAGATACATTTCCAAATTCACAATTCAAAAATGATTATCAAAATATATATTACTAATAAATATGTAAGATATTACATAATAATTATACTCTAGATATATATATATATATATATTTACTTATATATAACTTATTCGATTCTGTTCAACATGATATGAAAACGGAAACAACGTTTATACGTATGTATGACCAACCATCTCTAGAAATTTCTTTTTCCATTTCGTATATCTATCTATTATACATTTTTAAATTATATATATATGATATATAAACCATTTTTTATATTCAAGAAGTATTTAAATCATGATCTAAGTGATACTGTCTAGAATAACAAGTTAAAACACGTATGATAAAGAAAGCGATTATTCCCGGAAATTTAAATTTTAAATGGATGTTATTATTTAATCGCTAGTATCATGTAATAAATGAATCATGTATGATATAATAAATATGAATATGTTTTTGGTATAGTTTAATTACATAATATGGTCATTATACAAGAGGTTACACATACCCTCAACATAAGAAAAGTGCAAAGTAAGGGTTAATTCTACAATGTCTTCATTATCCGAGGTTGTTATTATATGAGTAACTAATGGTACATCTTTATCATCCACATCAGTGTTCCATAAAAATATTTCCAAAATTTATATTTTAAGGTTTTATAGAAGGGTCTCTTTAACAATATCAATATTTTAAATAGTTTAAATATTTTTTCATTAAAATCAATCTCATTAATGTCCATTTTTTCAATACGGTGTTCAAGGATTTATTTATATAGACAGGAATGTTTTTAAAATTTAAATTCCTTTCAAAAGCTTCAATGTGGTATAGGACTCTTGGATTCAAAAATATCATTGAATGTATTCCTTTCTAAATTGTTTTACTTTTACATGTTTTCACGAAAAATGGATATTTCTCTCAAAGAGGATAACAAATCATTTTAACCTATGTCAACTTCCATTGATGGATTTTAAACATATTTTAAGTTTATTTATTATGAAACAGATAATCAATATTGTATTTAAGTTTTTGTGATATTTTTTATATTGCATATGTTATTTTTATACAATTCATGGTTTATGGATAGATTATTGACAATTGTTATTCTATTTTTAATACAAAAATTTTATGTTATGTTTCAACATTTTCATTTAATGAATGAATTTGAATTATTAAGTGATTTGTATAACCCTTTATATCTCATTGATGCATCGGTATGTCTCATAAGACAAACATGTTTCTTAGCATAAGGCCTTGAAAAAATCTTATTTGATGTCTTGGCACAAGGCCTTGACCATGTGGTTATGAACTCTAGAATTATGCATTTCATCATTAAGAAATTGGATATTTGATATTTCATGTGTTTATTCGACTAGTAGAATATCCGTGTGGATAAGTAAATAGAATAATTTGATTTATTTTGGTCATATTATGCATCTTTTTATGTTTAAATGGATTTTTTTTAGTATAAGGCATTTCTTTAAATGTTTATGATTATTTATGAAATGTTCTACAATATTGTTATGCTTATTGAGCATCTGAGCTCACCACATTATATGTTTTATTTTTTACAGTATACAAAGAAGTTTTTTCTGAATGAACTGCAGGATAGTCTAAGGAATAATATTGTGTTCAATGTAGATAATGTTTTTGTAGTTTTTTTCTTTTTATAATGAAATGTAACATTCATGTATGTAATCTATTTTCTAAGGCTTCTAAACTGATCAGTCCTTCAGGAATAGTTTCCTTATAAGCATTCCAATGTATTAAAATAATACACCCACATTGGGAAACTAGGGTCTGGGTATTACATGTTATATCCCCTCAATACGTAGTTTGGTATCATGAAAAATCACAATTTGGGTATTGTATTTTTTTATTACATGTTTATGGTTAGTCTTGTAAGAAGACTTGAAATTATGTTAATTATTTCCATCATTATGAATTCTTTAATTGTGAGGTTATTTATTCATTTCCATATGATAATTTTATTATTTCAACATCTATGGTTAAGTCTTCATGATCATGTTATCATTTATACAAAAAATGATCATCTTTTATTTCTACCATATTGTGCTCAAAATTTTGAGCAAATGCAATGTGTTTTAGTTGTTTACCATTATATAATGTTTATTCTTTTTTTATTCATATAATATAATTCACTCATAACCTTATACAAATTTCTACCTCATTACATTCATATATTTTTCCCTATGATATAAGGAAGTGTTTTCGATTGATATACATGGATACACTGAGGGAAATATTAGAAATATCAAAGAATATTCATTGTGTATTTTATTTTTGAAATTTATTGGTCATTCCAAAAATGTATCTATATTACATTGACTGTTAAACTATATTTTCCATGGGATGTGATCCTTTACATCTCATGACAGCATAATAAATTAGACACCGACTCTAGGATACTTGGGTCAGGCTCTATATGGTTAGTATCAGATAATTTAATGTATAATCCTTGGGAACTAGATTTCAGAAAATATAGATTATCAAACATAATAATATGATTGTCATTTTTTATTATTGATTACATCAGGTAATGTATTATAGAGTTTTTAGTGACTATGGATAACCTAGGATAGTCATATGAATTCATTTGTTGAGAAGGTTTCATGAAGTTTACATTATTTAAAGGATTCATAATTAATATGATAGTAACTACTATTTTAGTTATACTCACAATGTTGTTATTTGTTATGGTTAATGGATAGAACCATATTGAACATGATTGAGGTTGAATTCTATTGAAGTTTTTTCTATAAACAATATGGGATAGTTTTTGAATTGAAATATATTGTGATTATAACTAAAAAAATATCATTATTTGTATTTAACTACATGAAACTTATCCAACTACCTTATCCACTAGGGATAAGAATGATACAGTTCACTCGATTATTAGGTTTTGGAGACCATAAGGGAAGGAATATCCATCTCTAATATTTTATGATGTGAGAAAAAGAACTGATGTAAATTCCGTAGATTAATAGGAAATTATTTTGCGTTTCAAAATGCACACAAAACAAGTTGTTTCCAAGGAAAAAATATATTAAGATGAGTGGACATTGAAATAGATGTGAATAATTATCTAAATAAGGAATCATCAATGGTTTAGTGTTTTAAATGTTTAAATTCTAGGAATTATGGAAATAAATATCGCATTGTTAATGCCTGTAATGGAAAAAAAATATAAATCAAAATTACCATCTTACAACTATTTTTAATGAATGAATAAAATAAAATAACATTTAGAATATAATTAAAACATTATAAATATATAATAAATGAAATAAGATGTATTTATTCAAATTAAGGGACCTATCGTGATGGAATTGTAACACAATCATTATATAGTATTTTGACTTTTAGAAATATTAATGTGTCCAATATAAAAGAAACCTCAACTATAAAATAATAAATAAAATTATTTATTCTTATAAGTGACAATATGATATAATTATATCATAGTATAAGTTAATAATGATTTTAAAAAGTATTGATTAAGTTTTGGTTTTTGATACATCAAAATATTTTATATATAATTTTATAATTAATATAATTTATTAAAATATTTTTTTTTCTAAAAATAGATTAATAAATTTCCATTTTTTCATATCATTATAAGAAAATTTTATGATATCTTTCTTATTTACTCAAAGTGTTATAAAATCATTTATAATATAAAAATTTATATTTTCTAATTGAATGATGATTTCAATTATAATTTAGTTTTCTAATATATTGAAACTTGTTTTCATAAAATTGAGTTCATTTTTTAATTCTACACCATAAAAATTATTAGGGTGATTTTTTTGGGTTTTTCTAAAATACCTGAAATTTTGGTGAATAGTAAAATATAATAATTTACAACAAAAGCTAAATACATGAATTATTGAATAATAGATGTGGTAAGACTGATGCGACCAAAAAATAACTGAATACCAATAATTATTTTATTATATTTATTGATAAGTCTCAAATGATTCATAGTCATGTTCAAAATAAATAAACTAATGAATAAAATAACGAGAAAACTCCCCACTCCTCCCCTGTAATTACTACCCCTCACCACATATTCTTATTACACCATCCATGATTTTGAACCATGTCAAAATTTTAATAAAAAATTTTCTCAAGACCCTTCACTATGTATATGAGGTTCTAGTCTCAAAAATAGACCAAACCTAGTTTCCTTAAGGATGTTCTCAAATATGAAAATTCAAGATGTAAAACTCACTTATGATCCTTAATAATCCATTTAATTTATCATTTTCACATATTGAATGATGAACTAATCTATAAAAATGTTCATGATAACACCAATATCAATTACATAATTTAATTCTACATTTTTCATCAATAATCCAACCTTATGCTTTTCCCACACACTCTCTCTCATTCTAAAAAAAATCAATGCCCAAGATGTGTTAATTTACTGAAATCGTGTTTGATGCACCTTATTTTTCATTTTAATTATTTCATGGATGTTCATAAAAATAATATATTTTTTGGACCATGTTCTAACATTTATATTAAATCCCGATTAATTTTTTAACAAACTTATTTACATAATATGAAATAATTAAACAAAATGAGGTTATTGTGATCGATATCAGCTAAAATTAATCTAAACAATTATCATTAGAATGTTATCTAATAAATCATCTGAATATATCAAAAAATAATAATATATAAGATTGATTAAACTGATTTGTTTTCATTTATAAAATATAATTTCAATTATGAATATTTATAACCATTCTACGGGAACTTCAATAATCATAAAAAACTAAACTGATCATGAAAACCACAAAACAATACACCCAAACTAGGAAATTAAACAATCGAACTCCTCAAAAATAGAATAAATGAATATAATAAAACTATAATGAATAAAATTCATTTAAAAATGGTTATTTATTTGTCAATTAATTAATTATTTTTATTTTAATGTAAATTTAATTGAAGAAATCAATCAGACATAAAGGGGATTCTTTAACCCAAATATCTTTCTTGGGGTTTTCCTCCTTTCACCCCATTTTCATTATGGATATTTCATTAATGTTTCAAAAATATAATTTCTAATAATATAACTTTTAATTTATGGGATATAAATATTTCTTATCAAGATTTAAGAAAAATGAATATAGTTTTCCAAAAGAACAATTCTTTAGAAAACTACATATTTTACATCTCATTAAATCTTTTCTTTTGCACTCATGTTCGATGACTATTATACCATATATGTGATTCTTTATTTCAATTGGGAACTCAGTTTTTTATTCCTGAATGTATTTTTTTTAAAGAATATCATTTCATTCCATGTGTTATTTTATGTCCAAGATTGATATATGTTTTATGTGGCATGCATGATATTGTAAATGTTATGATGTGTTGGGTGAAGATAAAATTATATAAAACATAAAAATGTAATGATTTTAATGGATAACATGGAATTATATGAAAAATCCAATTAATTGTTTTATACGATGAACCTCATTCAACAATGTGAAATACACGTGAACATTCTACTATAATTGTTCATAACATAGTTTGGTATTTGACCACTAAGGCCTGATGTTTCTTTTTCAAGAATTCACATATTCTATGAATTTATAAAATGTTTTCTCATATGGTTATTATTATGAATTTGTTCTTATATTATGATGATAATTATTATTCTAACCCATGTTTCAAGTCTGTTATGCACCCTCTTATTAGGATTTTATGTCACTTCTTATTTTGATGTATATCCACATGTGATTACCTTTAATAAGGAGACCATAAGGGAAAAATGATAATATAGAAGATGAAATTAAATAAATTTTTATGTTTTACTATGTAAAGTATGTTGATTGTCTTAATTTTTCCAAATCACTAAGCCTTTAGATCCTGGTTATTTTAAACTTTTATATTTTTTATCATTACAATGATGTAATAGCTATGTAAAAAATGTATGGTAACTGTAGTGTGTATTAAAACATGGTTGAATTAATTTTGGATTTAGGATTTTATAACCTTATTAAAAACACATAATATGATTCTATGTATATGCAAAAATCCAAGAATATTTATTTTATAAATTTATAAACATAGGGTCTGCACTTTATATTCCTTTGGACTTTATTTCACAATAGAATAAATGATTTTTAATAAAATTTTAAATTATGTTTTCCACTATCATTTTGTATTTTAGAAAATTGTTGTAACCATTAGTTATCATGACAATAACCCTTGGTAGGGACAATGTAATAACCCACCTTCATCAAGATGAGGAAAGGTATAACAAACTGCCAGAACCTTCCTTCTTCATGTTGAAAAATATATAATGACCCTCGAGTCCCACCTTCAATAGAACCTATAGTGGGGACTAGAACCATGGGTTTAAAATATCATGTAATATAGAAGGTATTAACCTTTTTATTTAACAATATCTAGAGATAAGATTGAAAAAACCCAAAAAAAACTCCAAAAATGATGGTAAAAGTGAATCCAAAATCCATTCCCATGTGCATGCTCAAAGGAAAACTCATACAAGTAACATAAAAAATATAATGGGAAAGTACCAAATGAAAAGAAAATAGCAAGAGAAACTATCCAAACATTTGATATACTATGGTACTGCACAGTCCTCAAAGTCCTCCTAGATACTTGAAAGCTGTTTTATATACGTAGGGTGAGTATATAGGTATTCTCATTAGGGAAAACCAAATGTTGTTGTGCTGAATTGGGAAGTCATTCTAATGCCCCATGATGGAGTAGAGGTAACCAAAACACCTAGCAAGGAAACAATTTACCAAGACTCACCAAGTAATACTCCACAAATAACAGATGTCGGGTGATGTAAGGTTAATAGAACATCGGTAATTGGGTACCCCGCACCGCTATCCCACTAGTTAACGAAAACATTCAATATGTCAAACCTATCCTGCCATTTCCACTACTGTCCCACTTCCACCCCAACAACAACCCCATGGTCCACCACGACCATGTATCCCACCCAAATACACCTAGGAAACCACAACCACATATCCCACTGGTAGACACTAGGGGAAACACAACCATGGTTAACCATGCCCTCACAAACAAGGGCCAGAACAACCACCACAATGCCTAATGACACCGGGGCCTCATCTAAAATACACATGGTAAACTAACCAACTCACACATAGCATGTCCAACCACCATAATGTACCTTTCCTGAAGATTCATTGGCTATTATGGAGCTTTGGTCGTCACAGCCTGTCTGAATAATCATGGGTTACCCGGGAAAGGGAGATGAAAAATATCTAACAACCATCAACTAATAAAAATGTTGGAAAAAACACCATG
Organism: Viscum album; assembly: GCA_963277665.1. Lineage (NCBI taxonomy): Eukaryota > Viridiplantae > Streptophyta > Magnoliopsida > Santalales > Viscaceae > Viscum > Viscum album. The sequence continues at coordinate 1,415,058,434 of OY728161.1, read as the reverse complement.
ACCTATGAAATGTGGGTGTTTGGCACGAAGTTATCCGCATGTTTGGGGATCAAATAAGATCCCCAAGAAATAAATTTATACCTATAGGTAATCAAGCTCTCATCCTAGCATAAGGTTCCCAAAAACAACACATAGACAAACACCCTTGTTATTGTTCTGTCATACAGAAAGGCACAACAACAACAACTATATTACCACCCATTTTTTTCTAATGTTCATGTGATTCCATTTAGATAAGCCTTCACTATCGGGAAATAAACATGCATATCCATAATCCAATAAAATAGCTGAAGGAAAGCCATCAAGAATTAATTTAATCATTCACACCCATTTCCCTTGAAAATCAACATCAGCAAAAGGGATCAATGAGATCCCTATATGTAATAATTTTAATACATAGCTTAAAAAAATCATTGAGAAGCATTAATTTAAAACAAATGAAATTTTTTTTGGGTGGTAACCACCTTATACAATATCGACAATTTATTTTCCCATATATCGGAAGAGGAGATAAATATAAGTTATTAAATAAAAATAATATAATAATAGTATGTGTAAAAACCATGGAAAGTTGAACTGTAAATATTTTTAAATTAATGGAGTTTGTAAAATAAGAAGTAAAGGGAATATGCATAGAGAAAAAATTTCCTTCTATTTGAAAATATTCTATCAATATATTATTGAAGACCAAAGGTTCTATTTTTGGAATATATTATTCTCTATAATGTGTCCAGTGATGTAATAGATAGTTTCGTTCAAGGTTTCATTGATCTAAACAGATTATGTCATCTTAATAAGTGAGGCATGTGGGTCCGCATTTATAATTGAGGAGGAGTGGCATTTCGGTAAATACCCACGACTATTCAATAGTGGGATGTCATCCTCATGAAATATTAATAAAACTTTATCGATAATTTATTTGAGGCATTATATTATTGATTAAATGATCCTTCATCAAAATAAACATTTTAGCTATTATTTACAAGGCTTGTAAGTGTATCCCATTTTACAATTTATTTAACACAATAACTGGTATCTTTTTAATTACCTTTGTAACTTATCACTAATTAATAAAATATTATAATAATTAGAAATTTTTATGTACTTTATATAAATATAAAATCAATTAATACAATTAATATATAATTTTTAAGAAAAAAATATTTTACCCATGCGTTTGTAACACGTTACCCTTAGTTTAAACATTACCATAATAACTAATTATTATACACATTAATATTCATTTAAAAAATAATAATTTTACCATATTATAAATTATTTAATATAATTATTACAAATATGCTATCTATTTTTTCAAAATCAATTAATATATGTGGTTGAATAAATTTTTCTAAGAAAACATCATACACGATAAAAAATTGTTTTCAAGGAAAAAGAATTCATAAGAATGAAATGTTTTATATGTATTGAATGTAATATTTATTATAATATTATAATATGGATCAATAATATTATTATTAAAAAAAATACATTTACAAAATATTTTAAGATAAATTTTTAAATTTTGAAGTCTTTATACGAAAAAGGAACTTAATAATGGCCATAAGTATATTAAACATTTCATTGTAAAATAATAAATTATAATATATTCTCAAAAATTCACATTATGATAAAAACACATGTTTATTCCCAACCTTCTGTTAATTATATCAAATAAAATTTCTAAAATTTTTGAAAAAATATTTCTAAATATATGATTAAAATGTGATGAACCCTCTTTTAAAAAAACTTTTGTTGTAAAAGATATGAGTTAGTCATTACTTATTCATGGAAAAATATTAGATTATTTAAAAATATATTGAATATATAATATATAAATTTCATTAATATTATTAAAAAGGGTAAATTTAAATTTATTAGGATTGAAATATTTTGCACCCATACAATTTGTTTTTAAATAATTGAATTCTTTTTTTGTCATGTGATTTTCGTTTTTATTTATTATAGATAAATAACCTTGAATTTATTTTATACATTCATAAATTTTATAATGATAATATTTTATTTAGTCCTCTTCTTACCCTCTAATTATTCTGCTATATAATAATGGCCATATAATAATGTGACCGTAATAATATATCATGATTTTTTATGCTCAGTGTTTCGGGTAATATAAAAAATCAATGAACATAAAATTATTTTAAAATTTTTTTTCCAAATAATTGTGTGTTACAAATTCAACCCATATAGAATTTTTAGTGTGTACTTGGTGAAAACCAATGGTTATTCTATTGTAGGCTACAATATACCCAACAAATGAAAGATGATATCAATCTAATTAATATAAAAGGGAAATATTATTAACATTTATTCCAAAAGAATTATTAAATTATGTATAAATTCAGTATATATTTTATTATATTTAATATAAAAAATTAAATTTGTGAACAAAATAATAAGAAGAAAATATAGTATTAAAATAGTTATTTTTGTTGTGGACTTAAACATTCCCTTTGAATAATCAATTGAAATGGATTTATTATGACAACATCCTTTGAAATAGGACACAAGGATAAGGAATATGAATCTTGTGGAATATTTAAAGGGAATATTTACAATAGGAAACTAAATTTATGATTTTTATTTATGGGGTGGTCATAGGGCCCAATTATGAGGGATGGCTATGATATTTTTATAAATATATGAACATAATATAAAGTGATAATTTCATTCACATGTAAATATGACTTATAAATAAAATATAATTTATCATGCTATGATAAAGGGTCTAAAAACAAAGAATAATAATTTTAATACTTGTTTTTAAAACTGATTTATTTTTTTTAGAAATAGAATTATCACTTTTATCAGATCGTTTTCCATGGGAAACTAATTTTTACCAATGTATTTTTATTTTAAATCTAAAATAAATTACCAATTATTAGGAAATTATAAAAAAATGATTCAAAATATTAAATAAATTTTATCAAAAAAATATTTTTATCATTGAAAAAATAAATTTCACAAAAGAACATGTAACATGTAAAAATATATTTTTAGAAAATGTATATTATATCGGAAAAAAATATTATGTATAAAATAAAATTTAACAATAATTCTATCCACTTCATAAAAATATGTTTATTAAAAACATATAAAATTAATTTGTCTTCCATTAAATTGGAAAATAAAATTTGTTCAAAATAATATTTAATTAGATAAAAATACCAAAAATGGTTTCTTTTAATAGAAAATATTACTTATGTTGATAAAATATTAAAAATAACATTTTGAATTTAAAAATGAAATTTAAATTTTTTTGTCACTATATAAATGTAAAATTTATCAATTAAATGTTATTATAATGATATAGGTTTTTCTTATATATTGAAAAAGAATTACAATTTCATTAAAAACATTATTTTTCACTTTTAACCAATATTAATTCAATATTGAAAACATAAAAATAATTTCACATTTGATGAATTGAAAATATTAATTTTCCACTAAATTTAATTTCATAATATAAAAAGATAAAATTTATAATAATATGTTTTAAAAATGAAATATAATGAAAAATAAATTTTATTGAAAAAATAATTTATATATTCAAAAAAATTGTAAAATAAATAAATACATATGATAAATGAAATATTAAATTAATAATTACATGATTATATAATAATAATTTATATTTATGTATCACCTTAATATGTCATCATAAGATCTAAGAATAAGGTAATCCTTAGAGGCTATCGATAGAAGTTATTCTCGTAGAATAGATCTCATGATAATTTTTATTACCTGGAATTTCCCTCTAGTAGGATTTCACTCATACTATAAATATTTGAGTTTATCTTTTTATTGGTATAATATTTACAATATTAAAGATAATTATTTCAAATGATTTAAAAAATGATCTTCACAAAGGATACATTTTCTACCTGATTCCTTTTAGTTATTCTTCTATCATTGGTTCCATAATATGGTTTAATTCTTTTAAACCATCTAATTTAATAACTATATTATAATGGTAAATTTTCATTTTAACAAACATAGTTTTTTAGTTTAGTGTTTCATATATAACATTTTATTACCATTATATTGATTTAAGGAAACTTTCTAATGAAAACATCATTTATTATAAATAAATATCTATAATACATTTAATTATATTTACATAACACAATGATTATTAGAAATTATAAATTACCAATTATCTATTTTTATATTAAATTACATAATGATAAATACCATCCCAAAAATGTTGTAATGAGATTCATTTTAGCTTAATTATCAATCATTTCACATTAAATATTTAACTACTGACCTTTCAAAATGTGACATATTGATATCAAGTCATGAACAATTGGTTATCTTTCTTGGAGATGATAATGAGAATCAATGTATAATATACTTATATGGGCATACGATTCAATGATATGACTTAAGAAGACATAATCTATTAAATATAAGACTCTCTCAAAGAATCTATTCATATTCTTCGACAGTGTATATATTTTTTAAAATATTTTAGAAAATATCAATAATTAATAGGTCGTTAAGTCTAAATATATGGATATTTATGAAACAGTAGAAATATTTTTTTCATTTTATTGAATTACATTCCCTCGATGAACTAGATATCCATTCATGGAAGGATAACTATTAGAGATTATCTAATGAATTAAAATATATATTGAATTATTATTTTGTCACTCTGAAAGGATACAATATTTAGTATAATTGATAGGGTGGTTGTTTTTAACTCTACGTCAACTTATTATTCATGTAATAATTTTAATAATAATCAATTATTATTGTTTCTATCTAGTTATACATATATAGGCGTTGAATGAGTATTTAGGGAGTGGTTTCATGACTAAAGGACTTTTATAATGAAATTTACACTACCCATTTTCCTAGATAGTATGTGAAGTAAAAAACCTCATCTATATTATTTATAAATTGATTTTATCACTATGAACAATAATATAAGAGATCTAAAAACTCCAGATTTTATTATGTTATCGTTAACATGAGTTTGAAATGAGGGTTAATGTTGTTAATTTCATTTAGTTAATTATTTATATGTAAAAATAGAATGGAAAATAATATTTCATTTGAGAAGTCATAGGACACCCCAATTATTCTTTCGAGTAGTGACGAAACTATTTAAATCATATCATTTCATTTAGTACATATTTGTATTCATTAATAATTTTTACCTCTATTATTATCATATATTTTATTTGTTTTAAAAAATATATAACAATATATAAAGTTAAAAAAATTAAAATTATAATTAATACACATTTCATTATACGATCAATGTTTTTACACTATAGTTTATTTTGTAGGCTTTAAATTATTATATTTAGCGTCCTATTGATAGGTGTTTAATTTATTTGGAAATATTTTCAAGGTGACCATAATAAATTCAAAAAATTCTTAATTATTTGTTATTCACTATTTTCTTTTAATTATTCGTTCATTAATTTAATAATTTAATTTTTAAGATATATTATAATTAAAAATCCATATTTTGAAATAAAACATTTCTAAAAGCTTTTTGAATATGTTTATGATTTAATAAATCTTTAAAGGAAAAAATATACATATTAACTAAAATAAGTGAATTGAATATTAAATAAAAAGAAGCTCTATGGGAATTTAAATAAAATATCATGTATTTATTTTATGAAATCATAGTACATAAATGTTTCTATCATATTTTAAAAAAAAAAAAAATAGGATATTAAGAATATCCACCTCAACTAGTGGTAGTTGAAAATTATCCCCCACACACTTTTCTTGAGGAATCATTGATGTTTAGGAAAGATTATAATATCAAAAATAACGATAATGGATCTAAAATAGTAACCAATATAAGGGAATATTGATGCAAAATAGTAATCAAAATAAGGATAATGGATCTAATATTATAATATCTAAAATAAGGAAATATAGATTTTAAGTAACCAAATAGATTAAAAATTTTTATATTGGACTAAAATAGTCTTATTTTCATAATAATGTGAATATGGGGGATTAATATTATTTCAATAAAGATTTTTTAGAATTTATGCAGGATGAACAGTAACATAATTCTCTTATATTTGTAAATGATAACTCTTCATAGTTAAAAACATATCATGATGATAATGGAATTTTTTTTTGGTTTTTTATGAAAAGTTGAAGAGGATGATAAATTTACCCTGAATTCCAGGTATTTTATTAAATTAGTAATAATAAAAATGTGGGATTTTTTAGACACTAAAAATATATAATTTAAATTTAATTCCATTTCAGTTAAATTTTTATCAAACTAAATTAAAACCAATATTAATTTTTATTGGATTAAAAAATTATTTGAATATGTAATTAACTAAAAAATGGAGAATAATATAAATTTAATGACATAGAGTTGTAATATTTTAGTAAGAAGTGATCATTTCTTTTATTGAGGAATTAATTGAAAAAATATTTTATTACATTGATGATTTATGAGACTAAATTTTATATGAGATGGCTAATGATCATCATCATATGATGATACAAAAATGTGTAATATAAATATCATACGTTGAAATTAATTAATACAGGGATCAGTGAAATCATATTGAACAAGGATCTCTAAAATAATAAATGTTATGATTTTATGTTGAAGAGGATATATTAATTGATTCACCATAAAGTAGATAAAATGTTGTTGATATTATAAATGGAGTCAAATACCCCATCAATATTTGGATATTAATTTTTAATTATTTTACAATATATATTTAATCTTTAGAACAGTGTGGGAATATTTCAAAGATAAATTTATGATTTTTTTAATAAATATATATCTTGTATTATTAAATTAATTATAATATATATATATATATATTTCTTTTTATAATGATGAGAAGGATATATATATATATATTATTTGAATCAAATGAAGTGAAAATCACTACCTCCCAAGTTTTCTAACCCAAAATTATTACTGATGCATTTTAATTTTATATTTAATATTGTATTTTCTATATTATAATATGTTTTGGGGAATAATATGGATCTTAATTTGTGTAAATTAATGAATATAAAAAATATATGTTTGTGGGGTGAATTACTCAAGAGTTTATTTTTCATTATTTAATTTATTAAATTTATTTTTTTAAACATATATTTTTTCTTCCTATTAAATGAATATCTAATTTTTTTTACTTATAGTTTATTAAAATAGTTTATCACATTCAAAAATATTATTCAATCGATTATGGGTTTTTTTTTCATTATATTTTGTTTCACAACATTTTTATGATATCATGACTAATTGTTTACATATATTCCCATTATTAGTAGGCTAATATTATTTTTAATATCTTAAATAATATTTTAATAGTTTTTTAAAATTATTTTGAAAGCATTATTTTTATTAATAAAATATTGAGATGTATCAGTTATATAAAACATTATTTTAATAATTTTTATGAATTGTATGATATAAAACTGATATAATATGATTAAGTCAAAATTTTCAATCTCATGATACTATTTGTAAAAAATGTTATCTTATATGTCTATTTTAATAACATTTATTCCATGAAAGAACATACATGTTAAGAAACATTTTTATATTATTTACACTTACCAACCATAGTATTGGTGTTTTTAATGGATAAATTTCACACTAAGTTTGTGGAAAATGTTAAACAAAAATGATTCTTTATAATGTGTGATGTTTTTATTGAAAATGTGTGAGGGTCTACCAATTTTTTATCCTGTACAAATTTATTCATTGTTATATTAATTTATCTTTTATATACAAGAAAATTTTATATTTAAATCATTTTTTATAAAATATTAAAATATTTTCATTACTAGAAAAGTAAATAATGAAAGAAAATCTTGATGGAGATTATTCCTTTTGGTATTGATTTTAATAATTTTAATGTTAAAGGGATCTGTTTGGTTGATACATTTTTATATGTGATATATTCTCATAGTGATTTGATGTTCAACCATGACATATGTTTATAGAGATAACTTATCACCTAACCATTATATTCACACAACTCCACTAACACTAATACCACAAATGATCCATGGTAAATTCCCCATGATTATAAAACAATTTGACTCTTATGTTCAAAAAATGAGAAATAATGAAAGAACATTTAAACCATACATTTCACACGGTTAACAAAACTTATGGAAAAAGATATCTTATGGGAAGAGTAAAATATTTATTTACATGGTTGGTATATTTGATAATATTTTATGGGTGTGATTAATGTTAAAATGAATGTGTATAAAAGGTGATTGAGTTTGGAATAGATAATTTTATAATGAGAGCATGATATAATCCATATTGAAAAACAATTATTTCAGTAATAATTATATAGGGGTTAGTCATGAATAAGATAATATATTTTTATTATATTTTTGATTGTTGAAAATTTTAAAATATGTTATTTTTTTGAAGAAATAATTTTCAAAATATTTTTTATTATTATTGTGACAAAAATAATTAACTGATAATTTTTAAATAATATATATTTATTAAATAGTCAAATTAGATATAATGTTTTTTTAATGTTTTTGTAAATGTAAACTATTCAAATTATTTTTGTTCAATATTATAAATATTGGATGTTTGTGTCATATATCATGGTTTATTTAAGCATTATTTTATGACAAGAATAATCTAAATACTAATTCCAATGAATTTTATTTAATATAGAACTATTTCACTGATATTTTAAAAAAATTATATGGATTATATATTATTTTAATGAGGAATTTTTTTTAAAAAAATAAATTTCTAAAAATAATGTAAAAAAGATTGGTTTATGGACTTCTTTATAGGTTTTTATATTTTTTTTGATATATACAAAATGATTGTTTCATCATCTTTTAGAATTCATTGATTATGATTTTTTTCAGAAATAAAAAAACTAATGAGGGATATTTTTCAAGTGATATTTCTAAATATCTTACTATATTATTTTATTATATATTGTCCCTAATAAATGATAGTTAATTGGTAAAATTCATATTTTAATATTCTTCTTTTTTAGTAAATAAAAAGTTGATACTATATCATTTATAATGTAATTGAAAATTTTACATAGATATTTTTTTTAATTTTCTTTGATAATATCATGTGTGTTCATATAATTAATGTGAAAATAAAGAAGTTTTTTTAGTTTAGGTTGGATGAATTTATTTTTTTCTTGAAATCCCATCGTCTAAGTATTTTTTTAAAAAAATTTAATTTATTCCCAGAATTCATCCCATCATATTGTACGTAGAGTAATATTAAGACCAAGAACAAAAAATGTTGTCTACTGGATTAATATTATTATCATCTCTATACGTACCAATTTTTCCTAATACAATATGATAATAGTTATAAAATGATATAGAAATAGTATTTCGTGATATTCATTCACTTTTTCTTAAATTCAAATTATATATTTTTAAGGCGATTTATATTCCTGAATCATTTGTCAACTATTCCACATACTCATATAACATTTCTATCACAAGAAGATGTGGGTAACCAAATAAAAGGGAAAAAACAAAGGTAGTATATTTATTTATCCTTATATCTCACTCTAACTCAGTATAAAATCTACATTATATATTTCCTATGAATGAGTTATTTTCACCATAAAATAATTACATCCCTAATAACATCTTTCATATAGTAATAAAACTATATTATAGTCATTCCATCCAAAAATAATTAATACAAAAGATATCTACTATCATTGTTTGAAATTGGTACATTCAAGAAAGATTGATTCAATTGAATAGGGTCCAATAAATTAAATTTTAGAATTTATATAGAAGAAGATTTTATATCTATATTTCTCAAGGATAAAAAATGAGAAAAATACATTCTATATGAATATTTTTCCATAATATATTAATTTTAATGAGTGGTGTTTTACCCTTTTTTAAATTATATGAAAGAGTTTATTATAAATATTTATTTATATAAGAATATTGTTGATTAACTAGGACAACTGAAGAGAATATTTAAATTTGTGTTTTTTATTTGTTTTTAATTTTACCTTAAATATCATTTGGAACTGATTCTTCCTTTATGAGTACAAATCATGGATGACAAGATTAGGTTATAAATATTGTATATTTAATTCTTGAGATTTGAATATATTTTAATTTTTTTCTGTTTTAAAACAAAGGGGTATTGGTCGGTGGTTCAATTTGTCTGGTGTGGGAATGTTCCCTTGGGCTCAATTAAATTCTTTTATTTCTAAAAATTATTATCAAAACACTGATTGTTTTTAATTTTTCATAATATTAGAGTATGTTGTGTAACTAAATATTATCTTCATGATCACGTTATTGGTATAGTGATATATATTTAGATATCTGTTGGGATGAGAGGAGTAGTAAATGATTCATAAACTCATTAAAGTGATGAATTCTAAAAGTATAATATGAATCAAATATAGAAACCAAATAATTATCATTATTATTATGTGATACCATCTGATAAAGATAAGATCTGGTGTAAAATATTTTACCAACTCGTTATAAATTGAGTAAAAATAGTTATAATAAAAATCATTAAATGGTATAATGATTTGAAACACCTATTGACTATTAATAGGGTTTTCATCATTGTTTATAAAATCATATTTAATTCATTGTCTGTTTATTTTTAAACATTAAATTTTATCCTGTTATATTAATTTTTTCATTATTTTAGAACGAAAATATATAAATTTTAAAATCTAAAATTTCCTTATGTTCTGTAAGAAATAAAACATCCAAGATGTGAGTTCAGCTCTACCAGTATAGATATTTTATTTGATTATAAATCCTATTATAATGATTTTTTTTTAAAATTTCCTTCTTCATTCACTTATATGGTTTATAAACCTCCATGATTACTCTCAGATAATAAAAATTATAATGGAAGAAATTATAGCCATATAATTATATAAATAAACTAGTACGGGAAATATTTTCATGTTAGGTCAAAGATTACAATGTAATGATTCTTGATCAAATGAGAATATATCACTATGGTGTATAAATATACAGATCATCAAAATATTTAATGTATTACACCTTTTGAATTCAAAAGATTAAAACCAAGTTGTGGCCTAATAAAACTCATTTTGATATAATGACATTAGTTAAAGGTTAATATAAAATTATAATTGTATTCCCCTTTATTTTATATTCCATGGACACATTCCCATTTAAATTCACAATGGTATGAAAATAACGATATTATAACTGGAAACAATTAAAATTTAGCTCATAAGATTTTACAAAACCACATCATAATATTACATCATAACTATCTCCCTCATAATACCCAACCATAACATGAATCATTAATTCCCATATGTAAAAAGTATAGTAAATATAAAATATTGTATCCCCAAACATAATAACATAAAAAGAAAGATTTAATATAAATTTCCCTTATATTATCATTTATCAATTGCTTTATTAAATAAAAATATTTGAGGAATAATTAATTACATCATTATTAAAAGTTTGACATTGTTAGTGAAGAAAGTTGAATTACTCTGAAACTCAAGTCCTATTATTCCTCTTCTTACTATAATAACACAAATCAAATAAAAGATAAATACTTATTGAAAATTATAAGCATAAAAGTTGTAAATATTGAATAAATTATTCATTTTTTCATTTTGAGGAGGTTATGAAAAACAAATTATTTGAATGATGAAAAGGGGTATCAGTGTTGAAATTTATTTAAAATAAAAATATTTTTAAAATTAAGGGTTCTTAAAATGTGGCATTAGAAATAAGAGGAGTCTGATTAAAATAGTTTATCCTATTAATAGTGATCTCCTTCTAAAATAAATGAATTGGAAGATATATATTTTGGGTGAAAAAATGATTGGGGAATTATTTGAGCGTCATGAAAAAGGTACTCATATTAATGTTGGATGGTATTAGAGGGTCTTAATAGGGATACTTGAGGTAGGAAAATCTAATTTAGGAGAATTATAAAATATAAATGGATTCAATACATTATTAGATAACAATAAATCATACTATATTTTTGTTTCTTATTTGATTTTTCAAAAAATATATTAGTTTTATACAATGTTACCTAATCATCTAATTAACCATTCATTATTTATATTTTTATTTACTCATAAATGTTTTCATGAAAGTTGGTTACATAAAATTTTATTTATCTATGAAATTTTTTTATCATGCAATTTAAATAAAATTATATTTATCAATTAATTTTAAAAATTTAAATTTAAAACTTATATTAGGGCTGTATTTTAATGTGTTTTCTTATAAAAATTCATAATTAATTGTGAAATATAATATATTTTCATATTCATTATATTAGTTTCAAATATATTAAAATAACAATTATATTTTAAATTAGTTTTAAAGTATTAATAACTCAATAATAGAAAATAATACAAATTAATGACATTATAAACAATTTAATATTTTTATTTTTATTTAAAAAATCAATAAGTATTATAATTTTCTCTTTGGAAAACATCTCTCATGAAATTTTTGGTTTAATTGTGAATTGAATTATTCTAGCATTATGAATTGAAATTGGATATATTTATTAATTTTTTTTAATTGAAATTATTAATATTACATAATATAGTAATGTTAATTTTTTAGAGTATGAAAATTTAAAAATATTAAACAATTAGTTATTATGGTTATGGTAAAATAGGTTAATCTGAAGATATAGTAAAAATACAAGGCTTAAAAAAGACCTAAATCTTGTAAAAATAATATTGTAAGAAAATATTTCTATAATATAAATTCTAATTTTCAATATTGTCTCATTTTGGATGATTTTAATTTGAGAAAAACGAGAATATCAATTTATCATTTCAAAAATTCCATTTTTGTCCTCTCCCCCACTTATAAAAGACCACCCCTTCTCCACCCAACATGACTATTCCAAAACCCAATGAGTTTTCTAGGAAATAACTAAATCTATTTCATAATTCTATTAACCATTCCTATAAACTATCTTTTTATTATTAATCTCTCCTAATTAGGATTTAGGTTTAATCATTAAGTGGATCTTCAAGAAATATGTAATATTGATAAACGTGTTTATTTGTTTCATTCCATCATTAAATGGATTCAAAAATATATCAACTATGATAATATAATAATAATATTATATAATATATATTTATATGTAATAATTTTAATGAAATAGCCTAGATCCATCTATCATTCCATAAAATGGGAAATCAAGTAATCGATGGTATGTACGGTGGAATACGACAATAAAAACTGATGTAAAAAGTTTTCTGTAACCACCATTAAAGGCTAGTTATAAAGATAGTTTTATAAAATTTAAATGATATTTATGAAATTATTATATATTTGGAACTGTTATATCACATACACATTAGTTCTTCCAATTATGTCGGGGATATGATAATTTCATTCATGTCTACAACGGAATATCACCTCCCAATTCATTATGATTTTTTAATCACATATAATTTAAATTAAAGGTAGTAAGTTAAAAGTTAATAAATATATTTGATAGTTATGATATGAATATACTTATAGAAATATAATATCACATCAAACATCTTTTCATCCAATCTTATTGATAATATTAATGTCACTTATGTGCATGTGGGGATTACAGTCTCCAAATTACAATGTAAAACTTTTTTAATTTCATTATTTCATTTATGGTTATAGGGTTTTATTTAATTACAAAACATGTTATTAATGGAATCATTATTAATATTTATAGTTTAATTTAATATTTATTTTCCATTTATTCCATTTGTTAAGAAAAATAGAAACATTATTCATCCGTCTTTACGACCTACCATCTCTAAGAAAGGTGTAATACACATTCTATATATGGAATTATATATATATATATATATATATATATATATATAATTTTTGACATAATGGTGTTGTTGTAAAAAAATAAATTTTAATGAAAAAAATTAACATATTAAAAATAATGTAACAACGACGAAATTATCACCTAAAATAGTGAATTCCACATGAACTGTTTATAAAAATGTGTTAAAATTATAAAAGTAAATATTACCTGATATGTGATATATTTTTATATTTTGAAAAATTATTTATAATAAAAACAAATCTTTTATATGGGAGGTTTTGACACATACAAAGGAATTCAAAACATAGGAATGGGATCTTATCACACATTTTCACATATGAGATATTTTTTTAAATGGACCAACACCATTATGTTGGGAGGTGAAATGATTAATAATGGTGATCTAAAATTAAACACTTTCTTATTTTATAATTTAAAATGTAATGTTAATTTCAAGTAAATATCTTGTTTACCCTAAATCCAAAAAAAATTTGCACATTGGTATTTGAATCCCTCTATCATGTTCCAATTTAATAATGTAAACATTCTCATTGTTCAATTAGATTAAATTTCATTATAGTTTGTATCAAAGGAATCTCAGTTGAAACCTAGGAAACTAGATTTAGTGAAACATTTACTAGTGAATATAGCACTATTATAGAAACTGAAGACATGTATATAAGAACCTACTATTGTTTAAGTGACTTATATATTATTTATATTTTCCTATAATTACTTCCAAGTTTATATAATACAGGTATATATGGATCTAGAGAGTATGTATATTTGGTTAATAACATCAAAAAATGTGTTTATGCATTTACTCTAGCATTACCTAGTACATAATAACAACCATTATTGTACACCTAGTTTGACACTCCATGTAATTATTTATCGATTAATTATCATTTTCATTACAAATATTTATGAAGTGTTTAAAATGATTTTCATTATTTTAGAAACATCCCAAATAAAACACATTTTGGATTCTGAGATAAACCATGAATAAAAATTTAATTTTATGTTCACTGTTTAACTATATTTAATATAATATATATTTTAATTCATATTTTTGTGATATAATTTAATGTATTTCATTGTTTAAAAATTATTCCTAATTTAATGATTGAGATCGTTATAATTCATATAATTCAAAATATAAGATATATAATTAATTTTATTGCAATTAGAAGATATATCAATGGAAAATAGCCTCCCAAACATTATGAGTAAATAATAACATATTCAATAAGGAGAGGTAAAAATTATATAATTATTTTGAAATTGAATGGATTTAATTGAAGAATATTATGTAAGAATAAAAATAAATAAGGGGAATAAGGGAAATTATGATATTCCCCATGTGATAATTGTGGAATGATATGCATTGGTACTTTTTTTAATTGGAATGATGTCTTTTTTCAAGTGTATGGGGATAGGTCACTTTGATCATGAATTAAAGGGAATGAAAACAATGTATAAAAATGAAATACTTATATTATGATGATATGGGGCACTACCCTGATGAATTCCCCAACAACCAATATAATAAACATCAAAATTATCTAAGGGATAAATTTAAAGCTTATAGTATTACTTCTGTTGTAGTGGATTGTTTAATATGAATATTTTTCTACTAAGAAATTATGCTATATTTTTATTTTTTTAGTTAAATTGTCATTATAATAATTAATAAATGTATAAGTATTATACTATTGAAATTTTTTTATGGAATTGAGAGAATATTTAGACTGATACTAATGATCGGGAAAAGTAATTCAATGGAAAGTCTGTATGGTCAGAAAACATATGATTAGAGAAATATAACCCTTAAAATGTTATTAATGTTGAGATAATAAAAATATATATATGATTCTGGGATATTGTTGGGGAAAATGAAATTTTATAGTCATTTAATCATTTATACTTTCACTAATGGATATGTTTTCATCTTGGGAGTAATGTAATATATTAGATAACATGATATTTTATTCATGGAAGAATTCATGTTAATGTTAATATTTTATAGTTATTAAGGTATACTCATATTTAGAATGTTAAATTTGGAGAAGCATTATACTTTCTGGGAAATATAATTTTGATTTAATTATCATCCCTCTATATCTAAAAATGCATTTTTGTTGATCCTTAATGTCTACATTTTATGGAATGGATTAAGATAAACATTGGGTGTTGTTAGATAAATATTTATTTCCATTTTGGTTATATTAACGGAATTAGGAATAACATTTTAATTCTTTATGAATGATATGATCTATTAGGAGTTATTTTTTTCTGTTCTTGAATTATAAAATTGTTGTTGGATTTATATTACTTGGAGTAAGATTGGATAATGAAATTTTTTGAACTTCATCAAATGGATTAAAATTTTCTTCTTGAAGTTATTATATAGTAAAGTAATTAATAAACAATAGAAAAATATTATATAAACATTTTAACCTAATAACATTATTTTTTATGAATAGAAGGTCATTTCGGGGTTTACATATTTCAGGTTTTCATAGTCCTTATCATTCTTATGATAAACCAATTTCTTATGATCCATTTATTATATCACTCTCTATAATTATATATAGATTTAATTTATATTGATATCTTGAATTTTGATGTATGATATCCAACATAGAATAATATATTTGTGATTAATTGAAATTGGAATTATAATTTCCTTTCCCTTTTATCAAGTGGATATTTAAATAAGTTTTCACTCAATGTCGGATTCAAGAATAGTATTCAGAATTACCAAACCCTTTACTAATGAGATAAAGAATAAATTGCAAGGACATAATTGTTTTTAGGGGTTATAATATAACAACATATAATTATTAATGAGATACATCATATTTTATGGTGTATTTTCCATGAAATGCCATGCTTATAAGATAATAAAAACAATACTCTTCAATAAGTACTGTTTTCATAAATTTAATTTCCTAGATTGTTTTCAATGTATGCAACATAGAGTTTGAGTGAATCACGATACTCTATTAGAATATTATTACACAAACACTAACATTACTAGGTAGCCATATAGTTGGTGGTAATGTATAATAATTTCAAACATATAAAAATTATATATTTTAAACTTGTAAAATAATAAATTCAATGTATATCTTTTGATTTGAAATAAAATAATAACTATTTAAAATAAGAAGAATCATTTTCTAAAAAATTCCAATTTCTCTAAAATTTTGTATGGTTATTTTTTGAGGATATAATTTCAAATTAATATTTAACACATATAAAAAACTTATTTATGAATATATATATATTTTTCAATTTTATTTTGTTTAATTTTAAATAATATAATGAATGTAATAATTATTATAATGAATTGTGAAAAATAAGGAATTTTTTTGAAAACTGTCATTTAGTTTAAATTTGTTTCAAAAATAAATTACAAATTACAATTATATTAATGTAAATTAGTTCATTTATAATACATTTCAACAAATTTATGTCAATTTAATCAAATTCATATTGAATTTTTATATTAAAAGTTCTTTTATTATGATAATTTTCCCAATAGAAAACCGAATATTTATCACATCTATTGTTTAATTTTAAATTTAATTCTGCCAATTAAGTTAATTAAACAAAGTAAAATGGATTACAGGATTTTAATCAAAATATATTATATTTTCTACTACAATTTACATGATTATAATAACATAATGAATTGTGAATATAGATTCAAATTCATTACGGTGGTTAATGTAAAATATGTTTTCTAGGTTGTTATACTAATAATATAAATGTTAAAATGGCATAAATATTTCCTAAATCCCATTTCATAGACTTATATTTACTTTATATCCTCTCAATTTCAAATATTACCCATTTTATATTCTTTTAACAGGATAAAAACATGGCCATTCATTAATCATTTGAAAATTTTCAAGGCTTCCCTCTCCTACATGGTAATTTTCTCTCCCATATTCTCTACACTTCACAATTCGAAATACCATAGTTTCAAAATTTATATACACTAATACATTCCATAAATATTCTATATTTATACATTATGTGTTGACATATATGATGTAATTTGAACTTGAGGTAGGGGTCTATCGTTTAACATTTACTTCCATGAGACATATTCCATATTTACTACTTATTCATTTGAGTGGTATTTATATTTCCCCATTTTATATGTCATATAATGAATCTATTTAATGGTATAGTAGTTATAATTTCATTTTGTTTTATTAAATTTAAGGGACTAAAATTATTTTATGTTACCAAAGCGGTAAGCCTTTATTTCAGGATATCATCATTATAAAGGGGTTTTTTTATAATTATCCCATGGGAGAAATATTACATTTTTTGGTATGAGAGTAAAATTATTTTACTCTCCTCTAGTTATTCATGAATTTTTTAATGTAATAATACAATTTTTATTATCTTTGATACATAAAATGAATTTGAATTATTTTATAAAAATCCAACTTTATTTATCACTTTGGTCAATAATGAATTTTCATCAAATCCATAAGTTCTAAAAATATTTTAAAAAACGTTTATTATCATTTACTATTAATTTATTAAAAAATTAGCAATTTTGAATCTTTATAACATTTGAATGAAATCAACATGTTTTTATCAACACAGGGCATGTATGGAAATAACAAAAAATATGTAATGAATCTCTATTTTAATGTGAATGGAATAAATGAATGATTCATCCATGATGAAGGAAAATATTTTAATTATTATATTAATTTTCTTTTGGAATTTTAATTTTATTTACGATCATGTTAAAAAAAAGTTATTTATACTTTGTTATTTTAAAAATGATTTTAAAATTGAAAAGGGTATTTTTCTCATGATTGTTTTAATGAAATAGTTATGGTATTTCTATTCATTGATTACATTAATACATTATGTTGAATCTTATCCACTATGAATATATTATATTTATTTCATCATTATTATTCCATTAGATGTTCTATGATAATTTTGACTGAGGATGTACAATTTCGTTACCATTCACCATATAATTCTACACTATTTATGAGTTTGTTTATTTGAATGGGGGTAAGTATTAATGTTTCATATGATATTATTTACCTTAACATGGGTTATGATTATAATATTTCACCGATTCTAAAAGATAAATTTATTTTACATAGTATGTGATGTGTGGGGAACAGTTATTGATAAACCCATGATTTGTCAATAGGGATAAAGAGAAAAATTAGTTTTCTAAATTAGACCAAATTATACCCATAGATAAACATTGTCTTATGAATGGTCAGTAATGTGTGACATAGATTTCATGTGTTATGAATTCCATCACTATGTGATATGATATTGATATCCTTTTGAATATTTTATTAGTTTCAATGTCCATGGATAATATTCCATAATATGTTTTTATTTATATCATTTTTTGATCACATTTTTATTCTTCCATATTATGATTTTTTTTATTGATTAAATGTCATGTAATTAAGTTATTTACATTTCCATTGTGAATAGTTTAATTTATTCATGATAAATTCTTTTGTGTTCTTACCCACTGTGATCATTAGATCTCTACCCTTTTCTATGTTCTCTTTTTTCTTAAATACCAGGATGTGTTTTTTGATTGATATGTAGGGATACACTATTTGGATTTATTTAATTCTCAGAAAAAGAATTTGGGTATTTCATGTATTTAAATAACATTTAAATTTCAAGTATGTGTTTATTTTTACAAGTCTACTAAATAATTGTGGCAATTACAATGTGACTCCTTGTATCATGAACCACTATAATAAACTAACAATCCACTTCGAGATACTGGATTTGAGGTATTTAAATTTTTTATATAAATACAATCACTTAATAACAATCCAATTTATATTAATTAATTTTTATTAGTGTTCATAACCTTAAATATACCCTTATTTGAAGATAATTGAAACAGAATTTTAAAGGATGTTTTTGTTACTAAGTCGATAGTTTCATTATCATGTTACTCGACACAATGATCTACTAAGTATATCCTAGAATGGGTCAACTATATATGTAATAATATTAAGAGACATTATTTATCTTCTATAATTACATTACCCATAAACAAACATAGTCAAATAGCCTTTATAGTAGTAATATTCTATCTAATAGACTATTTTTATTATTTTATTACTTGTAAAAATTTATATTTTTTTATAGTAAGAGAAAAAGTGTCAACAACTGTTAATATATACATATAAAACATGTATTTATAATTCATTATAGATAAAAAATATTTGATACTTTTTATTTTCTTTTTTAATAGATGACATAAATGGTTAAATTACCACCATAAAAATATTTATAGAAAAACAATTACTAATACAAACAATCGTCTTGTAATATAAAGCCCTTTTATTGTTCATTTTTTTATATGTATTGTAACATCCTGAGTAAGTAATGAATAATTGATATTTTTTTCTATGTCTATTTATGAATTATATAGTGTATTAGTGGCTTAAAATGATAATAAATCCAATCTTAAGCCTGGAATACACTAATATTTTTAAAAAATTGTTTTACTGCATTTTGATGGAAAATCATTTTTAAATAAAACTTTTGAAAATTTTATAATCTCTATTTTTTCAATATAAACATATTATTTATGTTTGGGACATTGAAATTTACATTGCATAAATTTTTTGTATTTTTCTGACAATGTTCATTTTTTAAATGAATAGTGAAAAATACTGCATTTTACAACAAAACTGTTTTTCAACTAATTTAATTACATGGTTAGATTATATTTTTAATTTTTCTCAAAGTGTAATCTGAATATATTGTTACCATTTAATCCAATGGTGGTCATTAGGATTAATTTCACTTTTGAATTGGGCATTAACTAATGCAAAACTTTTCATAGATATTGTTCCAAAAAAACCATCTATTTGTTTTGACAAAGGGAATTATTTTTTAATTAATTATTGAAATTTTTGTGCTTGGAACTTCATAAAATGGATTAAATATTTTTAATTATAAGGTCCAAATTATGTAATCAAGACTATTTTGTTTTTTGGACATTATGAATAGTAACGACGGTAATTATCTTTACTTATCATGATTAATGAGTAATCAGGTAGTTAAGGATAATAAAATAATACCATAATAATATAAAATGACACCAAATTGTTTCCTAATTTTAATGGTTGTCTCATGTAAGACAATGGGATGCCTTGTGACAAACATGGGGACCCCATGGAATCAATTTTGTGTGAAAGTGAGTTTTTTATATTTTTAATTTTAAAGAAAGTAAATATAACAAAGAATGTATCACCTGAGTAAAACATTTTTAATTCTGTATACATAGTTGATATTATAGACTATAAATTTTCATTGGAAATCTAAATATATTTCCTACATCATAGTATTTTTTCACAATTTTTAGAAATTAAATAAATTAAATTATTTATGACATCATGCTGATGCAACGATTACCTCATTAATAAAGGATTTAAATAAATGAAAAGATAATGTTAAATCTATAATTACACTTTTCAAAGTCCTATTGGATGAGTATATTTCTAAGCCTTATCACGGTATCCAAGAAATACAACAATGTGGGACCTTTAAAATCTGAAACACATTTGAAAATAAAGTAACAGTGTGTAACTTTCCAAGAGTGCCCCTCATCTCCTCTTATAAAAGGCCCCCACCTCTAACAACTTACCCACACATTAAAAGCCTTTGGCTCTGCCAAAACCTGCCCATTTTGTCTCTCCACATCCCTCTCTTACTCCTTGAAGCCTTACTTTTGGCAAAAGTCATCCCAAGGAAGCCTTTGAGCTCAAATCGAAAAGAGTTACCCGATTTAAAGGTAGTGTATTCTCTTGTGTTCTTATGTTTTATTTTTCTTCTCCAACCCCCTAAAATCATTTTATTCTTTTATTTTGTAACAACACCAGTATCTTTCTTATATTTGGATGTTGTTATAAGAAGGATTCTAGCTACACTTACACATACGTACATTTAATGGTTAAAGAACATATTGTTTCCGTGGATGGCGAATTTCTGCTTCACGAAATGATGATTGTTCAATATTATTCAAACACCATCAAAGGTAGACATTAAGATGTCACTATATTTATATATGATATATAATGTGTTTATGTTTTACTTAAACATCTGAATTTTTCATTTATGGAATACATTTATGGTTTCCATTATGGGTAAACACGATATCTTCATTTTAGGTAGCGCGGACAACCACCCCCTAAAAGTTATTTGAATTGTTATTACCATCTGTGGTACATATAAAGGATATATTTAATGATATTATATATGATAAAATACTGGAATTATAAAACTATTATGTATCATTATGTTTTAATTCCATTAAATATGAAATAGAAATGGAAGTAACGTTCATGCGTATGTATGGATTACCGTCTCCATGAACGGTGCATTTCATTTTTTACCACTAATCTTTATGTAATATTATAAATGCATGTATATTATATATATATATATATGATATATATGATATATACATCATGAATATAACTCTGTATATAATGGATACATGAACAACATGTAATTATAATGAGTTTATTTTTGACTCAAGTACCAATGATCATTAAAACGACCGTTATTGACTTAAATAATTACATAGTGTTCATGACATGGTAATAAGTGATATATAAGGAATAAAGAACTCGAAAAAGGTTCTTAAGAAAGTATAAATTAACCCAAGTTTATTATTCATGAGTTTAAAGAACGATCGAGTCATATCGGACCCGAGGTATAGGACTTCGTCTCAATATCCTTTCATTGAGGCATATTTTGTTTTATACACAACCTTATTTTATACGGTGTATAAACCTCTTTGACTTTTATGTTTTTTCAAAAGGAATCTTTTTTTATATGAAGCATTTTACTAAATGACAAAGGTAATTTTTTTGTCGTACATATGCGGCGACAACAGTTTTTCCTCCATCGTGACCATTATTTGAGTTTTGGCATCCTCTACAAGCAATACATTTTTTTGAATGAAAAATAAATACCATGTTTTACCTTTTTTTATTTTGGTATTGAAAATGTGTTTCATAATGTTTTTATATCAATGTGTTGTATTGATATCTTGTGATTGAAAGGTTGAAATGTTATGTTTTCTTTTATGCATGATTAATGTGATACGATTATGTTATGGTTTATGGGCATTATTATGATGACAGGTGGTTACGTGGTAAACTAAGGGTGGGTGATCCCTATATAGCTCTCCAACGCATTGGTTAACATGAAGGAGTTAAATGTTATGATTTCTCCGAAGGGATTTAGGGAATATACTGTGATGGGTATTCCAAACATAACTAAGAGGGTTACTCCCTGTGTACGAATTTTATGAATGCCTCAAGTTACCATTATGTCTTATGATTTCTATGATTTATTCATGAATTGATGAGGTATGTTAAAGTGATTATGTTTTATGGGTAATTTATGATTTCATTTATATGTATATATGTTCTCATGTTTCCTTTCCATATTTTTATATCCCTTACTGAGCTTTTAATGCTCATCCCATGTTTTTGAAATTTTTTTCACAGGTCAAGGTAAGGGTAATGATATAATGATAGTGTCAAGGAATTGTCAATAAAGAATCCATGTTTTCTTTAAAATATGATTCTATTAATGGGAAAAATTAATACTATCTTTTATGTAACCAAATTGTTTAAATGAGGAATGTAATGCATGTTTTATGATCTAATTCTCAAAAACTCTAAACCTGAAAAGATCCTCAATCTGTAATCTTGTAATAACTCATGATTCAGTAATGTGTAAGGCTGGGTCCTTATAGTTGGTATCAGAGGTTGGTTTAGATAACTTTAGGAGTTATAATTCTATTAAATGATTATCAAAAAATATATATTTTTTATGGTCAAATTGAAATGATATAGCATTTGAAGATTACCAAGTTTCTTCATCTAAGACATGTTTGTTCAGAATGGTTTTCCGTAGAGGAAATAGTGAAGCAGTGCTAGGAAGGCATACAGAAGGAAATAACCTTCCGAATTAGCATCCTGAAATGGTCAGAATTGGAACTGAATAGTTTTTGCAGTAATGGATCAATTGACTCAAGTGAAAATTGTTGGTTGTTTTTATTGATGATATTTTGGTGTTTTCTAAAAGTAAAGAGGAGAATAAAAGACATTTAGGGTTATTTTTCATACCTTAAAAGAAAAGAAATTGTATGGTAAATTCAACAAGTGTGAGTTTTGTTTGCAACAAATTTCTTTCCTTTGTCATATTGTTTCTAAAGATTTGATAACTATTGATCCTGCAAAAAACAAAGGTTTTTGATGAATGGACAAGACCCACAAATGTAACTGAGATTTATAGCTTCCTTGGTTTGTCAGGATATTACCGAAGGTTTGTTAGAAATCTTTCACGGTTATCTAGTCCAATGACTAAGTTAACTAGGAAGGGTGTTAATTTTATCTGGACAAAAGAATGTGATGATTGTTTTCAGGAGTTTAAAAGAAGATTGGTGAATTATCCAGTTTTGGCACTACCTTCCAGGAATGGTGAGTTTGTTATCTACAGGGAAGCTTCATTGAATGGACTTGGTTGTGTCCTAATGCAGAATGATCAGGTAATTTCTTATGCTTCACGACAGTTGAAAACTCATGAGATAAATAACCCTACACCTGATTTGGAATTAACTGCTATTATTTTCGCTTTAAAAATTTGGAGGCATCAATTGTTTGGTGTAAGGTGTGAAATATATATCGATCACAAATGTTTAAAGTATATATTCACTCAAAAAGATTTGAACATGAGACAGAAGAGATGGCATGAATTAATCAAGGATTATGATTGTACAATTCATTACCACCCGAGAAAACCAAATAAAGTTACTAATGCTTTGAGTCGAAAAAGTAATGCTTTATTAGAAATGTTTCTTTGGGAACGTGATCCGTTGGTTAAGAATTTAATGAAATTTGGCATAAAAGTTGTTGGTGTAGGATGTCCTTCTATTTTGTTTCTGGTATCAGTGAAATATTCTCTAGCAGACAGAATTAATCAAGCACAGAAGCAAGATAGCGAGTTGCAGAAAAAGGTAGAGCTGGTTCAAAATGGTAAGTTGCCTGAATTCAATATTGATAATGATTTTGTTTTGAGATTTGGGAAGAATGTGTGTGTGCCTTGTGATTCACAGTTGAAGAGAGAGTTGTTATGTGAAACTCATAGTTCTCCGTTTTCAGTTCATCCTGGTAGTACTAAGATGTACAGAGATCTGCGTGAGTATTACTGGTGGGATGGAATGAAAAGAGATATTGCTGATTTTACTGTGAATTGTTTGACATGTCAGCAGGTTAAAGCAGAGCGACAGTTACCGAAAGGGATGCTTCAGCCTTTACCAGTGCCAGAGTGGAAATGGGAGAATATATCAATGGACTTTGTTGTAGGATTAACGAAGACATCTCGAGGTAATAACGCAATCTGGGTTATTGTTGATTGCTTGACTAAATCTGCTCATTTACTTGATATACCAGATACTTTTTACCTAGATCATCATTCCACTTTGTATATTAAAGTGATAGTCAGGTTACAAGGAGTTCCTCTCTCCATTGTATCTGACCGTGATCCCAGGTTCACTTCTAACTTTTGGAAAGGCTTTTAGAAGTCGTTGGATACTGAATTAAATTTTAGTACAACTTTTCATCCTCAATCAGATGGGAAATCAGAACGAAAAATTCAGAATTTGGAAGATATTCAACGTGCTTGTTCGATGGATTATCAGGGAAGATGGGACCAACATCTTTCTTTGGTTGAGTTTTCATATAATAACATTTTTAATTCAAGTATATAGATGGTACCATTTGAGGCGTTATATGGGAAGCGGTGTCGAACTCCAGCTTTTTGGGATGAAGTGGGTGAAAGTAAGATGATGGGACTAGAATTTGTAGAAGATTTTGTAGATAAAGTTCAGCTGATACAAAAACACATGAGAATAGCTCAGAGCAGGCAGAAGAGGTATGTGGATAACCAGAGCAAGCATCTATCTTTTGAGGTAGGTGATCATGTTTTTCTCAAAGTATCACCATGGAAAAGTGTTATGCGATTTGGTAAGAAATGAAAGTTTAGTCCAAGATTCATTGGACCATATGAAATTCTTGGAGAGAGTTCTATCAGTTGCATACCGAATGTCATTACCTCCGAGTTTATCTAAGGTAAACAATGTTTGTTTCGATGTTGAGAAAGTATATGCCAGGTCCATCTCATGTTTTGAGTCCAGATGTAGTTCGGTTGGAAGAGAATCTATCTTATGAGGAACAACCGGTTCAGATTCTCGATCCCAGGGAGTAAGTGTTACAGAATAAGGTGATTCATTAAGTAAATGTTTTTTGGAAGAACCACATTAGTGAAGAGGCAACATGGGAATCTAAAAATGCAATGAGGGATAAATACCCCCACTTATTCGATAAGTAAATAAATTGAGGGGACATAATTTTTTGAAGGGTGGGAGGATGTAACATCCCATGTAAGTAATTGATAATAAATATTTTTATCTATGTCTATTTATGAATTATATAGTGTATTAGAGGCTTAAAATGAGAATAAATCCAATCTTAATCATGGAATACACTAATATTTTTAAAAGATTGTTTTACTGCCTTTTTATGGAAAACCATTTTTAAATCAAACTTTTGACAATTAAATAATCTCTATTTGTCAAAATAAACATATTCTTTATGTTTGGGACATTGAAATTTACATTGGATAAATTTTTGGTATTTTTCTGACAATGTTCATTTTTTTAATGAATAGTGAAAAATATTGCATTTTACATCAAAACTTCTTTTTCATCTAATTTAATTACATGGTTAGATTATATTTTTAATTGGTCTTAAAGTGTAATATGAATATATTTTTCCATTTAATCCAATGGTGGTCATTATGATTAATTTCACTATGGAATTGGGCATTAACTAATGCCAATCTTTTCATAGATATTGTTTCAAAAAAACCCGCTATTTATTTTGACAACGGGAATTTTTTTTAATTAATTATTGCAATTTCTGTGTTTGTACTTTAGTAAAATTGATTTCATATTTGGAATCAGAATGTCCAAATTATGTAATCAAGACTCTTTTGTTTTTGGACAATATGAATAGTAACGACGGTAATTATCTTTAATTATATTGATTAATGAGTAATCAGGTAGTTAAGGATAATAAAACAATACCATAATAATAAAACAAATGACACCAACATGTGTCTTAATGATACTGGTTGTCTCATGGAAGACCATGGGATGCCTTGTACCAATCTTGGGGACCCCATGGAATAACTTTCGTGTGAAAGTGACTTTTTTATCTTTTTATTTTTAAAGAAAGTAAATATACCAAAGAATGTTTCACCAGAGTAAAACATTTTTAATTTTGTCTAAATTGATTATATTATGGACTATAAATATTCATTTTAAATCTAAAAAGATTTCCTACATCATAGTATTTTTTTCAGAATTTTTAGACCTTAAATAAATTAAATTATTTATTACATCATGATGATGCAACGATTACCTCATTAATAAAGGATTTAAATAAAATGATAAGATAATGTTAAATCTATAACATAAACTTTTCAAAGACCTATTAGATGAGTATATTTCGAACCATAATAACCTTATCCTAGAAATAACTCAATGTGAGACCTTTAAATTCCGAAACTCAGTTGAAAATAATGTAACATTTTGCAACTTTCCACGAGTTCCCCTACTCTCCCCTTATAAAAGGACCCCACCTATACCACCTTACCCACACTTAAAAATCCATTGGCTCGGCCAACCCTACCCATTTTGACTCTCCACATCCCAATCGTACTCCTTGAATCCTCACTTTGGGTAGAAGTCTTCCCAAGGAAGCCTTTGAGCTCAAATGAAAAAGAGTTACCCGATTTAAAGGTAGTGTATTCTCTTGTGTTCTTATGTTTTATTTTGCTTCTCCAACCCCCAAAAATATTTTTATTCTTTTCTCTTGAAACAAAAAAAGTATCTTCCATAAAATAGGTTGTTTTTATAAGAAGGATTCGTGATACACTTACACACACCTATATCTAATGGGTAAAGAACAGACTATTTCTGTGGATGGAGAATTTCTGCTTCATGAAACGATGATTGTTCAATATTCTTCAAACACCTTCAAAGATGGCCATTAAAATGTTACTATATTTATATATGATATATAATGTGTTAATGTTTTACTTAAGATTATGTATTTTTCATTTATGGCATACCTTTATGGTTTCCATTATGGGTAAACACGATATCTTCATTTTAGGAAGTGCGGACTACCGCCCCCTCAAAGTGATTTGATTTGGTAATACCATATGTGGTACGTATAAAGGATAGATTTAATGATATTATATATGATAAAATACTGTAATTGTAATACTATTATTTATCATTATTTTTTAATTCCATTAAATATGAAATAGAAATGGGAGTGGCGTTCATGCGTACGTACGGCTTACGGTCTCCATGAACGATGCATTTCATTTCTTACCTCTAAACGTTATGTAATATTATAAATTCATGTATATACTAGATATATATGATATATATGATATCTAAACCATGATTATAACTCTGGATATAATGGATACATGAAAAACTTGTAATCATAAAGAGATTATTTTTGACTCAAGTACCAATGATCGTTAAAACCACCGTTATTAACTTAAATAATAACATAGTGTTCATGAAATGGTAATAAGTGATATAAAAGGAATAATGAAATTGAAAAAGGTTCTTAAGAAATTAGAAATTAACCCAAGTTTATTATTCAGGAGGTTAAAGAACCATCGAGTCAAGTCGGACCCGAGGTATAGGTCTTCGTCTCAATCTCCTTTCATTGAGGCATATTTTGTTTTATACACAACCTTCTTTTATACGGTGTATAAACCCCTTTGACTTTTACATTTATTCTAAAGGAATATTTTTTTATACGAATCATTTTACTAAACGACAAAGGGAATGTTTTTTTTGTACGTATGCCGAGACAACAACTTTTCCGCAGCCGTGACCATTATTTGAGGTTCAGATTTCTCTACAAGCCATACGTTTTTTAAATGAAAAATAAATACCATGTTTTACTTTTATATTATTTTGGTATTGAAAATGGTTTTCATAATGTTTTTATATCAATGTTTTGAATTGATATCTTGTTATTGAAAGGTGGAAATGTTATGTTTCCTTTATGCATGTTTTATCTGATACGATTATGTTATGGTTCTTGGTCATTATTGTGAAGACGGGTGGTTCCATGATAAACTAAGGGAGGGTGAGCCCGATATAGCTCTCTAATTCATTGGGTAACGCAAAGGAGTTAAACTTTAAGGTTTCTCCGAAAATATTTAGGTAATATATTGTGATGGGTATTCCAAACATAACCAAGAGGGTTACTCCCTACGTAAGAATGTTATGAATGCCTCATGTTACCTTTATGTCTTATGATTTTTATGAATTATTCATGATTTTCTGAGGTATGTTAAAGTGCTTATGTTTTATGGGTAAAATATGATTTCATTCTTATGTATATATGTACTCATGTTTACTTTCCATATTTTTATATCCCTTACTGAGCTTTTTATTCTTATCCCAAGTTTTTGAAATGTTTTTCACATGTCAAGGGAAGGGTACGTGATATGATGATAGTGTCAAGGAAGTTTCAAGAAAGAATCCATGTTTTATTTTAAATATGTTTCCGTTTCTGGGAAAAATGAATGTTGTATTTTATGTAACGACTTTGTTTAAATGTGGAATATAATGCAAGTTTTATGACCTAATTATCTAAAACTCTAAACCTGAAAAGAT
This sequence comes from Viscum album, assembly GCA_963277665.1. Lineage (NCBI taxonomy): Eukaryota > Viridiplantae > Streptophyta > Magnoliopsida > Santalales > Viscaceae > Viscum > Viscum album. Next base: position 1,415,028,759 of record OY728161.1, on the reverse strand, counting down.
CCTCAATGTGTAATCTTGTAATAAATCTACATTAATTAATGTGTAAGGCTGGGTCCATATATGTATTTTCATTCAAAATAATTTATTCAGATAATTAACAATGTTTTCAATCATCTTAATGTTATCCAATGTACATATCTAGAGGTATTTTAAATAATAAGGAAACATCATAACATAGTCTTACTAAATATTTTTATTAAAATTTCATATAACTGTGTAATTTTTATAATATAGTGCACATATGCCTGGATTAAGAACATGATTTTCCCTAAAATATCCAACACATCTTCCTAAATTAATTTATAGTGTACCTCTATTTAATATAAATACTTATATGTGAATTAGATATTTTTACCTCATATAATTAAATATAGTTGAATAAATAAAAGGGAAAAATATAATTCCCAAAATTAAATCACTTATGAAAATTAAAAATATCTTAATCTAAAGAATAATGGTATTAAAAACTCATAGGATCTTTTATTATTAAAATAATATTTCAATTGACCTCCACTAAAGATTATTCAGTGATTGAAATTTTTCAAAATTTTTTGTTCATTCTATGTTCTGAAAACATGTCTCTTTTAAATTTGGCATAAGTTTTAAATTTTTGGAAGGGATAAACTAATGTTTATTTTTAAAAAACATATTACTATCCAAATGTTTTTAAAACCAAGGATCTGCCTTTCACCTCACTAACATATATATATATAATGTATCAATGAGATTTAATATTTATGTCCATCATCTTCTTTCTATGATAAAATATATATCATTTTTCTACTGTTTTTTATTTTTATCATTGATTTTTCTAGATAATTTAACTCTAAAAATAAATTTTCATCTTTAAAAACATCTTTTAGAGGTATAGTTTACTCAATGTTTTTAAGGACATGACTGTCACTTTATTTTTTTCAATTTCATTTTTATAAGTGTTTCATCTATAATTTATAAAATTTTATTAATAATAGATACCATTTTGAGTTTACATTATATGAATATTTTTTTATATATAATTACATCATACATGTTGTGGTCAACTCCAAAAGAAACTGATTAAATGGTTTATTAAGTTGAACTTGTTGTCGGGGAAGCAGAATATGTCATGGATTTTAATATCTTATTACTCGTAGTATTGATTTCATAGTTATGATTGAGGTTAAATGTTTTGATACACGGTTTGGTTAAATAAAGAAGTTATTTATATAATGTAATGATCTTGTTTAAATTATTCTACTAATATTGATAATTTTGAATTTACGATTAATTCATGTTTATAAAATAAAAAATTGTGTTGTTGACCTATTTTGTATAAAAAGTTATTTATTAAAGAGAATGTGATATTTCGTAGACACTATCCCATTAAATAATTAGATTCCCTATCAATATTTTATTTATGTTACATGATACAGACATATATTGGATCCCTTAGGTAATTTAATATAATCATCATGGATAGTATACACTATTTTGTTATGAAAAATAATGGTGTTATCTACAATATGAAAATCCCTCTTACTTTCTGCACACTTAGAATACAAAAAGAAACTATTTTTTGAAGAATTTTCATATTTTTAAAATATATATTATTGTTTTCTGTTATTATCTATCCTATAATGCAACATAAATAGTGTAATTACTTCATGGAATAATATATATAGGCCCATGATTCTTTCCACTCTATTTTTTTATTCAAATGATCGATGTAGTGTTAGTGTTTTTTCGTTTAATTTTGGAATAATTTATTTTATTATGTTCCAGTAATTAAACCAGATTGTAGTATATCAATTTCCTAGACATTTTTTGTTCAATTTCCAAATGGATTTATTTTTAGATTTTTTATGATATGTCAAGATTGGATTGGATCGATTTGTTTTAGGGAAAGATAACAATTTAGTCTATATAAATGACATGGATTATTTATATTCCCTATTCTACATTCAATGGTTAGAAAATGATTCACTATCTAAAATTAATATAAGTAAAATGATTTTTTAGTCATCATAGAAGAAAATAATGAGTTTTCGTGAACACTGCATCATTGTAATTATATTATTCAAATGGGTGATCAAATTAACACATCATATATTTAGGTGTAAATTTGATGGTTTAGAAAAAATAATTTTTTATGGGAAATAGATAAAAATATTCCTGAGTTTGGTGTTATATATAATTATATTTTCCTGATTACCATTGATTATTGTAAAGCTCTTCATAGTTTAGTCACACAATATTTTAGTTCTAATTTTTTTGGCCTACTAAGGTAGATCCTTTGCGTGATTTTTTATTTTAGGTTTATAGGGAATGATCGAGGAAGAATAGGTCAAACCAGAGTAGATATTATAGATTTAATGGTGATTTGCAACATGAATAGGTATTTCTTGATGTGATATTGTTTAAAATCATTATGAGAAATATTATTCATTAATTAAGAATTTGATGGGATAATTAATTGAATTATTCAATAGTGTTTTGGACAATTTTGTTCAAAAACATGAATGGAGGATTTGTGATATGAATAGATTTCATCTCTATTCTCCATGAAATTCAATTTATGTTCCATAATTTTTTTCTCAAAGGAATTCATTGATCCAAAAAAATTAACACATTTTATTGGATTCTATTATGAATATTCATGTCATGGATATGTTTATCACTTATGAAATGTATGATTTCATTTTATTTATAAATTATAGTGTTATTTTTTTCAATGTTATTTCGCTTTATTACGGTTGAACCATATATGGTTTGGAAAGTCCATGAATCCCTGCTTCATTTCCCTTAATCCTTGGAATTCAGTTAATCAATATTTGTGATATGATTTCATTAAAAAATTTAATTGATTTTGTTTTTTCCTGTAACTATATCTATAGTGGTGTTATTTCAAAAGGGGAATGATTGGGGTATGATTTCTATGAGTTAATGCTTTGATGTAGGTTTCTATGGGGTTCCTTTGTACGTATATTATCTTTTGAAGGTCTTCCCTACCATTTTACATGAAAAATGATTATGAAAGTTTCCATTGAGGATGTAGATTTGAGGAATGTGTCATTCATGTGATAATTATAGAATTTTTAGGCCAATTTTTCTATTATCTGTATGGAATGAAACACATACTAAAAAAATTACCATAACAAAAAAAAAATCCAAGTGCGGATTTGTGATACCATGTGGTTATACCCTTTTTGGGGAAATTTTTTTAGGTAGTGTGATTTCCATTACATGGTTTTGAACCATGTTTTATTCTTCTAGGAAAACATGTAGTCAATATATGATTAATTAATAATTATGTAAGAAAATTGTTTTATATTCTCCTTAGAATTTATGAAATCTTGGTGCATGATATGTTTTTTATTCTCTATTGTTTGGTATTGATTGTAATGTTTTTCACAAAGAAAATTACAAATATTAATTCTTGTAATTGATGATAGTAATTAAATTGTTTTTTGAAATTATTATTTCATGGATCTGATAAATCCTAAATTGTTATGAAGGCATGGAAGCCTTGGTTTTATGGACTTAGATTCGCCACGGAATTTTTACCAAACGTCATTTAATCATTTTATTTATACTATCGGACATTAAATTTTGGAAAATATTCTTGTGAGATTATAATTGTTGACATAATATAAAAAAAATGGTTTCTACATATGTTATAGATTTCTTGTGAAGCATTTTTAGGTTTTATTAGTTCATTAGGGGATACAGAAGTCTTCATTAATGCCATGTCATATGATTTGTTGGTTATTATAGGGATTTTGGGGATATGAATTATTTTTCATGGTATTTATGATATATTCTTGGGTACTTTTGGATTGGTTAGGGTTTTGGAAGCTATGGAATGGGAATGAGTTATGATAAATTAAATCACTTCAATTGAATAAATAATAATTCAATTTAAAAAATTTGAATAACCACTAGTTTATGGTAATATATTTGAGTGGTTATTGTATGATATTCTAGTTTATTAGTTGATAGAAGATATATTGATTCCCAATCCATTTACCCATAGTATTAGATGAGGTTTAAAATAAATGGTCATTAAATATATTTATATGATCGAAAGTCATATATAATTTAAATGAATAGATACATAAAACAATAAAACAGTAAATCATTATTTTAATATATATAATGATTTATAAATTCATTATTCTTCTAAATATATTATATTATAGCCTAGAGAATATTTTAGATAAATTGTTGAGTTAAAATATTTTTTTGGAAAAACATAATAATTTAATATTACAATTGAGTCATTGGTACAAAATTATAACATAAAATTGAGTTCACATGAGTAATCATATTGGATAACAACATAACGAACGTGGTATCAAAATATCAGGGAAACATATAAAACAATGTAAAAACATATAAAATGAAATAAATATTAGACTATAACTACCTAGATAATATCACATGGGGAAAAAATTTTCATAATATATTTCGTTTACTATCTAATCTCATTCATCAAGTCTCATGAGAATAAAACAGTACCCATTGCATTGAAGGGTTGTATAATTCATGGATCACTCATTACATTAATATAGTATACAAGAATATATGTTCCAAATAAGATATTCAATAATAATTAATAATCATAATAAATAATAGTCAGATGAAAATATATCAACAATCTTGCATTATACCGTAATCAAATGAGATTTCCAATGGATTACATTGGAGTAATTATCATAAAAATTGAATTACACTGCAAAATAAAGGGAGAGTGATACATGTATATATCAAAGAGACATCATCATAGAAATTCTAACTATTTAGTCACACAATATAGGGATATATATATATATACTGACATAGAAAGAGTCATCCTAAATCAAACAGGATGGTTTTGATAGATCACTTACCATAAGACCAAAATTATCATGTGTGTCCTTTATATCCTATATAAAAAACATATATCAATTTTTATTTTTCATAGAATCCATTTTTAGGTTTATTAAATTACAAAATAATAATTTACATAATTTATTTTGATGATACATTTAATTACATGTCATTTATTATCACATCTTCTATTTCGAGGATGCTCTATTCACAATGTGATATTTCTTGATATTCTTCATCTCTCGTAATAATTCTCATTGTTTTTTATATTGTTTTGATTTTATATGTATATTATTATTAAATATATCAATATATAATCATATTAAATATTTAATAAATTATATAAATATTATATATTTTCAATATAAAAGTATTTATAATAATTTATAAAACCTTTTATATGAAATAAAACAGTTTGTCATTGAGACGGAAGGCTGTATGAACACTGAAACTCTATTTCCATTTTAGTTTATTATTGAAAAAATGAAATGTAAATTATATATATATGTGTGTAAAATATATATTCATTTTTTTATTATTACAAGGTCATATATATCCTAGAATTTTATTAAGACCATCGCTAATATAATCTATATAATGTGTTAATAAATCACATCCCTTCATGATGTGGTAGTCCATAGTAAACCAGAACAATTTTTTCATATTCCCGAAAAATGGAACAGATTACGCTATGTGTTATATAATACATATAGAAGAATCTATAAATCATAAATATAATATATATCACATATAAATATTATATTCTTCATTTTTTTCTAACCATGAATGATGGTAATGGAATAATGAACAACATCAATATGTGAGGTGGTAGTAGGCTGTACACATGAATGATGATCATGTAACCAAATGGATATATGTGTGTGAATTTTAGGTTTTAACTATAACATAAGAACATATTAGTATATTCAAGATATTGAGGTTTTTAAATAATAATTACATAAAATTAATTTAAGGGGTTTGATGAAGAAATAAAACAAAAACATTTGTTGATGAACGTTACCTATTATTTGGGTATCTTCTTTTGGATTGAACCAAAGGACATCCTTTGATAGATTTCATCCCAAATTAAGGAATGTTGTTTTAGGAGTGGTATTTTGGGAATTTATTTTTTTCGGTTTTTGATTGCCCAAATGGATTAGGAAGTGTGATTGGTGTATGGAAAGAGTGCCATTTAATAGTGGAGGAGGAGTGATATTCTTATAAATACTAAAAAACACCATTGGGAGTTATTCATTACCTAATTTTCCTCCAATAAGAATATTTTCTTGTAAATGTAAGTATATTTATAAAATATATGAATACATTTAATTTTAGGCAAGTTTTTAGTAATTTCAACACCTAATGTTTTATGATTATCTACTATGTAAACTCAATTTTACCTTAATCGACATGATTAACACCATGTATTTTCATGAATCACATTGGTTAAAAATAATATTTTAAACATATTATAAATTATAAATTTTTATATTTACCAAAATGAAAACCATTTTTCAAAATTAAACGTATAAAAATTTATTAATTTAATTGGATATTGTTGTTGTAGACGTGACGACATAGTGGGTTTTTAAAATGAAAATGTTCAAAAGGTTGAACTGTATTTATATAAATATTTAACATGAACATAATTCTAATGACATAAATTAAATTATAATATCTATAATTGATCAAATTCATCTTTAAAACCAATTTGATATACATTTTATCTTTATAAATTGTTCTTATGAAAAGAATGTATTCACCTAAAATTATATATATTTCAGTAATGATTAAAAAATTAATCTTTTTTAAAAAATTAAAAGTATTCAATCTAAGATTATTTATCTTTTCTTATTTCAAAAATTAGATTTATTTTTTATAATAAAATTTAAAAAATTTAAATAATTTAGTTTAAATAAAAGTTCTCTATATAAGTCAGAAAACCCATATTAGAAAAAATTCATATTTTTATACAAAATGTTAGATGTGTTATTATATTTTGATTATAAAATATTTTAGATTATTTTAAAAAAATTACTAAATCAAATATATAAATATTATCATGATAACATACTAATTAATTTAATTTATTATGATTATATTCCTTGGGAAAATAAAATCGATTTTTATAAAAAAATATTCATTTGTATTTTGTTGGTTTTTATGTTCTTTCATAATTAATGGATAACCAATTAATTCAATAATATATTTTCCCAAGTTATTCAATTATATTCACAACCACAAATATATTGTTTACTTTAAATAATATTATTATTATATGATAAAACTAAGACTTGTGTGAAACAAAAGGAATTGAAGAAATCCTTTATTGTGCATTGTACAAGATAAACTCAGTGTTGTATGCATTGCAAGCTATATAATATTTTTATTTATAATATTAATCATAAAATTGGATATATGAATTTTATATTAACTTATATGATTTTTCTTTTATTTAAAATATTATATAAAATAAATAGTTATTAATTTTTAATTTTTGTGTGTTATATTTTACCAATAATGAATAAATAACATCTTAAAAATTTAAAAATGTCCTTGGTAATAAATGGTTTGACATATGGAAATATCATTTCATAAAAACCGTAAATGTAAATGAGTTAATAAAATTTCCTCTTCATAAAAATTAATTAGATGTACAATGTTAACATGGAATAATATGTAACTATAGTTCATTGTAAGATAACATTATTGGTAACATAAGATATGTAGATGAAAGAAAATTTGAAATAATTATTTGGAGTGATTGAGGTCATTCGTCCCAATAAAGTAAATTATTAATTATAGTTTTAGTGACTCAAATACCTAAATCTAATATGTTTGAAAAGGTATTTTATATCATCAGAAATGATTATAATTGGATAAAATTTTATTAGAATATAGTTTTTATATTGATGGTGAATTATTTTACTACATATGAATTTATGGAATCATAATTACTTGATATTTTTAAATTAATTGACAAAATTTCATCATTTTATATTAATTTGATTATTTTCTTACTCAAACCATTCTCTAAAACTTTTCTATCTAATAAATAAATTTTTTATACCTAAGGATATAAAATTCACTATTAATAGATTTTACAATCCGTAAACAATGAAAAATCATTATATATGTATGTAACTATTTTCGAAAACCAATATGGTTTATACATTAGTCTCAAAATCTCAAAATTTACACTATTAGTTCATAATTCATATTCATTCATCAAATTGATTAACTTTAAAATTGAAAAATTTACCATGACACTATATAGGCCAGTGGTTGGGATTAAGCCCTTATCATCCTTTGATTGTGGGTTGAAGACCTATGTCCTATAAAGATATTATAGGTTTTCACCAATAATACAGTTTTTCATTTTCCAAAACTATATTCCTATAATTTTCAGAAAAATATGACGGACATACTTGATATATAATTAATCATTTAAAATCCATCTCGCTAAGGATTTCAATAAAATATTTTTTCTCAAAAAGTATAATAATATTTTTTTATTTCAATCTGAAATTATATCCAGACCTTCAAACTTATGATTATAAAATTTAAAACAGTTATTCCTCAAATGACATTTTCATTAAAACATATTGTAAACTCAATGGTTTTATTTACATAAATTTCTTCTAAAATATAATTAATATTTGCAAACATCGATCCCGAAAATCGCCAACGTTTTTTAATACATTGATCTTAATTTCAATAATGAACTCATTAAAATACAATGATATCCACTACTATTAGTATAATTATTACAAAATTGATTCTAAAATTTAGTAGAATCTATATATGATTCAAAATTATTTTAATAAATTTAATATTGATAAAATACCATATATATTTATTTTTAGAATAAAAAGTTTCTTAATCCATTTTATTTCCACTTAGGTCCTTCCTCAGTCTAGGTAATAACCAAATCCATTCATATCAATTATCACTTCAATTTTTTCAGAAATTTTTCTAATGATAATACAAGTTTTCTTAATAATACCCCATAGAAGTGTCGAAGCAGATGTTTATAAAGGAATCATTTCTTATATGAGGATAGTCTTGGGTAATCCTTGACACTCCCTTTTAAGAGTAATTACACATAATTAATTCTTTACAAGAAAAATTCCCACTTGTAGCATCTAGATATGGATGAATTTAAAGGATGACCCACTTAATCAATAACTGTACAAAAACATTTGGATGTTATTCAATACTTCAAAAAAATGTCTACCATAGGTTTATGTTTTGTTATATTTATTTTCCTAAATATAGTTTCAATTGATACTACCAAACATACTATGATACAAACATTAATAAAGCCAACCCCAACAACCCATTGTCGGTGCCTACTACTATTACATTGTCATAAGAAATAATTAAATCACATCCCAAAATAATAAATATTTTATAAGTCTTCAAAATCTAGATATAAACATTATTATTTTGTTACAATTGAATACACTAATTACAACATTTTTTAGAGAATAACATTCTTCTAGATATCATATCCTCTCTTATATTTCATAGTACACATCATAAATTCTTATTTAATGTAAATAATGTAAGGGTGAGATAAAATTCTCAGCAATAGTTAAGTGAGTCATATGTAATAATAGAATAATGGTAATAATAATTATGTTATGGTAAATAACTGAACACACATTCATTGTAATCAATAAACTAATAACTTGTGTAAATAATAAATAAAGTTAAATAACTTGAAAAACATTACATTTAAATTATATATTGATATTGAAATTCATCCACTTATTTTGAAATTGGGAAATATCATGTATAATAATAATAATAAGTGTTTTTGTTACTCTAAAAATGCATAATTATTGCACATCATGTCTGAGGCACATGAAATATTATATAGTCAACAACTTTCAAAAGATGTATTAAACCTATAGGTATAAACCTATTTATCATGTATAAAAAATTTGTTTCATGATTTCATTCAATGGATCAAGGGTGAACATAATGTCAAGAACCCCCTGTCATCAAACGTCCACAACAATCTACATATATCGAATAGTCAATTTTATTCATAAATATTGTGCCTAATAATATATGTACATTCTATTATGAATGTGGATTTTTTATTATT